>CM045911.1:5892856-8824418 GCA_025169955.1 Salix arbutifolia
AATTGCAAACATGCGGTCAATCACCACTTTTATTATAGAAAGACAGTTTAATGTCTTTGGATATTTCTGAGACAGCCAAGAATAGAACCTGGTACACTTTTATATGAACTGCAACAGGAACCTGGATAGCAAAGAAAGGGAACTCTTTTGCTGCTGTTACTTCAAGTTACTTATTTTTCTCAGATATTTATACTTAACCTGTCCTTTCCTAAACCAAGATAGTTGAAACTTGTGTATAAGTACTCTTTTGTAAGCTAGCAGTGGCAAATAATATTCAAAGTGAACATGTCATTGACCACTACTTCGCTGGATTGTGCTGCGGATATTAGTGTTACATGTGGATTCTTTGTTCTGATATCCTGAACATACCCCTCTACTGTCAACTGCAGTAGGAAAAGGGAACTTTGTGGGGTGGTTAAATCAGTTTATGACTCGACTGTACATGTTTAGATTCATTTATGTTGTATTTCTGGAGATGGATCTGAATGTCTGAAGTATGGACGTGGGGGTACATTTCCTTGCTGACACAAGAGACAATGATTAGCATTTGTTTGTCATTTAAATTCTATGATGCAGGTTTAGTTTGATACTTCATCTCTTTGCTGGAAATTTAAACTGTCCCGTGTCACATATTCTTGTCTTGGAATGTTTTATTTCCTTTAAACTTGTTTGCATGCTTGCAAATTATGGCTTAAAACCTTGTGTTTGCAGTTAATCTATAATAACAAGACTTGTACTTTCAAAGGAGATTTGTCTGCTGATTTGATCTGCCAACTGTGCATGTTTGCTCTTGGTGCTTTATTTATTATTTTCATGCAAATTTAGTGACAAAACAGCTTCAGGACTGTGTACTTATTTCTGAATCACAATTTGCACCATGAAGCTATATGTGCCCATGAAATATACTCTCACATTTGTGTAACTCCTGGGCTGTATCATGCAGGGCAGGGGAAACAAAAGTAGTGGAGATAATTTTCATGCTGCCCCAAACATTGACCATTCACAAGAATTTGTGAGAAAGGATCTCAAAGAATGGTTATGCTGGCTAAGGTAATAGTCCTCTTCCTTCTGTCTTAAGGACTTGTATATTTATTCTCCTTAAATCATTAGTGAACGCCAAGTAGAAAATATTTATCATCGTGAGTGAATGAAAACTGAACTTTTTTTATATCAAAGCATTTCTAAGTCTTCAACTGTCAAACTTGGTATCAGCATCCTAATTTTCTCATTTAGCACCGCAACCATTTTTCTTCCAAGAATTAAATGGCATGATGCTGCGTGAAATCCCTGCTGGAGAAGATCATCATCATATGTTTCCATTATATATATCCTCTGGCTTTTCTAGCTCTCTTATCTGAAAGCAGGTTCGCTCAGCTCTAGGAAGCATATCATATCCCCCAAATTTTAAGGAGTATAATCCCCCCCCCCCCCCCCCCCCCCACACACACACACACACTTTTGTGGCTAAGATCATCAGATTTTTCTTAATGACTCATGCTATTAAAGTACTGGATATTTTCTCTGGATTTGTTTGCTTTCCAGGAAATTTGCTGCACATTTTTTTTTGTTTAAACCCTATTTTATACCATTTTCAACCAAACTCTGCTGTATTTAGTCTTTTTGTAAGAATTATGTTGGGCCTATCCCTGCTGGTCTGCTGTCAGTGTCTTTCTTCTTATTTCTGATACCAATTCTATGGAAATTCTAGTTAATGTAGTTCTAATGATGATCTAACCTTTGTGTCATTTGCAAATTATGATCTATCCTCTTGTGCCTGAAAAAAAATTATTTATGGTGTGAAGCTTCACCCCCTCCTATTCTCGTGGTTTTGATTGCTATAATTAGTGGATTGGTGGTGCCTTCCATATTGTTTGAAGATTGAGATGAGCTACACACAATGAGTGGAACTTGTATTTTCTGATTTTCTTTGGATTTCCTTCACATGTTTGGTTGCTGCTTTTTCCTTCTGCTTTTAGATTTTGCAGGGAGCTGTAATTTCTATGGTAAGGATCAAGCATTTTTTGTGCTTTGCATGCTTTAATCTGTTCTGTTTTGGAGGCTTAACTGAGCTACTGATAATGGAGTGAAGCTTGTATTTTGTGATTTTTTGTTGCGCTCCCATCCCCTATCATGTTCTGTTGTTGTTTCTGCCTTGTGCTTTTAAATTTTGCAGGGAGCTAATCCCTATGGTATAGATCAGTATTTTTCTCCTTTGTGTAGTTTAACATATTTTATTTGGGTAGCATCATAACTAAGCTTATTTAACTGGTCGCATCTTGCATGCAGAAAAGAGATCGGGTATGATGGATGGAGGCTTGATTTTGTGAGAGGATTTTGGGGTGGTTATGTGAAGGATTACTTGGATGCAAGTGAACCTTATTTTGCTGTTGGTGAGTATTGGGATTCCCTCAGTTATACATACGGTGAATTGGATCACAATCAAGATGCACATCGGCAGAGAATTGTTGACTGGATCAATGCCACCAGTGGGACTGCTGGTGCATTTGATGTCACCACAAAAGGGATTCTTCATACGGTAAATGCTCATTTACATGATTGATCTTGGATTTCTTTGATAAATATGCTTTAAAAGGTCAAAAGGGTGCATCTACGTGTATGTACAGAGTGTGCAAAGTGAAAAGAGAAAAGTGAAGCATACATCTAGATGGTGTTTATATGCTCTGATCCAGTTGGTACTGCATTGAACTGTTTGTTTCATTTCTTGATATCTCTGTTTTTTTTTCCTGATAATCTTTAATTTTATTTCCCATGGCAGTAGATGTTGCTAGTAAAGGGACAGGAATAACAATAGCATTTAGATGATACTTCTGGTTAGACCTTGATACTTCATGCAGGTTCTTGCAGAAAGCAGCATCTCTCGTGGATCTTGTATCAAAATAGTTACTGAATTGTTGAACACAGGATTTCCCACTTCTGATGTTGATCTTTCCTTTTCTTGCCCATAAATGACGAACCTTGTTGGCATTTCCTAGGTTATATATTTTAGACTGTAACCATAGATGGGATTGTAGTTGAAACATAAGAAACAGTTCTTGTTGCAAGTAGCGCCCAAGTACCTAGCTGTGGCATCTAGATTAACTGAGTTGAATTATGGCATAAACTGCTTATCTCTATGTGATCGTTTTATCCAATTAGTTTATGACTTGAGTGGTGTCATTGTATAATCATTAAGTTGGTGACAAGATGTCAGTTTAGCAAGTGTAAAGTCTCTCCATTATACTTCCATGAAAAGTATCCAAGGAAAGTCTAGCTTTTTTTTAGCTTTCCAAATGTTGCAAGCTCGTGTCACATCCTTGCTCTCACTTTTACCTTTCCAGCTGTTTTGGTTTATTTGTTTGGTATAAATAAGGGGTAAGGTGGAGGATATCATATTTACAACTTTTTTTCCCCTTGTAGACACTGGAAAAGTGTGAGTATTGGCGATTATCAGATCAGAAAGGAAAGCCTCCTGGGGTTGTCGGATGGTGGCCATCTCGTGCTGTTACCTTCATAGAGAATCATGACACCGGATCTACTCAGGTTTAAACAAATTCATTTTTTATTTTTCTGCTGCACATCTATTGAAGGAATTGAACAATAATGATCCTAAATAAAAAATTAATACTTGGGAATAATAAGTTAAAATTTGCTCATCCTTGAGGAACAAGATTTCAACTTCTACAATGTTAATGTCGTCATTTGTTTGAAATGGTATTATATATCTTATAATGTCACATAACAACAATGAATAGTGAAAAACACATTAAATAACAGTCATTGTGTAGTGTAATGCCCTTTATATATGTGTATATATAACCATGGGATGAGCCTTTTCTTCGGTGACTCGGTCCTGTAAAATTGGGTAGTTGTTTCAAGTCCACAGAGAGCGATGAAGTATCACTCTGAATCTTCACTCAGCTTTTCATCTCTGCTGTTACCTTTTGGATTCAAATTATTTTGTGATTGTTTTGAATTTTCAAACGATCCAATTGCGTGAAAGGATGGAAAGATTCCTATATGGAACAAAGTGTGAAACAACAGAGAAGAACTCAAAAGGGAGAAGGACAGACCAAAAAAATAGCTCTTAAAATTAAGGAATTCTTAGAATACCAACTGGAAGAAAATTTGAGGATGTCGTCCAGGATCTTGATTTGGCTTAACTTTAATAGGTGGGTAGGAAATTATTTAAAGGGAGATGCAAAAGGACTGAAAAACCAGTATTTTGTGTTACTGTCGCTGTTTCATACTGTGAAATTATCTTGTTACTAATCAATACTCTTTCTTTCTTAAGGGTCATTGGAGATTTCCCGGTGGAAAAGAAATGCAAGGATATGCTTACATCTTGACTCATCCAGGAACACCAGCAGTGTTCTTTGATCACATATTTTCTCGTTATCAATCTGAAATTGCAGCTCTCATCTCTCTGAGAAACCGGAACAAAATCCACTGTCGAAGTATTGTGAGTATTGAAACTATATATATATATATATATATATTGAGCATCAAGATAATATAACTCTTTCATAGACGATTTATAGTTTATTTTTATCCTTTTTAGCATATTAAATAGTGTTTGTATTGTGCAACTTCAAATTATAAAGTTGTTTTCTATGATAAGACAAAAAGAAAAGAAAGGAAAAGAAATGAAAAGGTCCAAGTAAATAGTACCAATCCTTGATTCTACTTCTCTACTCCTTGTTACATTAAAAATAATTGGTTGCATATGGCACACATTGTTTGCTCATTTATTTTCATGGCATCTCGTTACACATTGGTCATGATTCCATTACAAACATATAATAGCATGGAAAAAAGAAAATGAATAAACAGCAAGCAATAAAAAACTGATCTCTTTGCTGGTTTGCACATTTAAGGTTAAAATTACCAAGGCGGAGAGGGATGTGTACGCGGCCATCATTGATGAGAAAGTGGCGGTGAAAATTGGACCGGGTCATTATGAACCGCCCAGTAGCTCCCACAGTTGGTCTTCAAAAGTCGAAGGAAGGGATTACCAGGTCTGGGAAGCATCTTAATATATCCATGTTAGTACTGTTCTCAACCCTTTTTTTTTCCAAGTGTATGGTCAAGAAATTGTCCGCCTGGACAAGTCCGCAGAATTATATTTAGCAAGTAAAAGAACAGCAGGACAAGAAAGTCTAATAAGAGCTCATCAGGGTGGTTTGCGCGCAACCAAATGAAGTTAAACCCCATTCTTGACTTTACACAAAAGTGCTGCCGTCAATCGGGAAAGAGGTGCGCGCAGAGTTTACATGCTGGGTGGGTGAGACGATAATGGTTCCCGCGAGTTGAATTTTTTTAATATATTTATTATCAAATAAAAAAATTAAATATTCAGAAACAATAGTATTTGTTATATATTGTTTTTTATTATTTAATAAAAATAAAATAGTTAATATATTTGAAATATATATATATATATATATATATATGTGTGTGTGTGTGTGTGTGTGTGTGTGTAAAATGAATGATAAACATATGTTTTATATTAATATTATGTATTTATCATTTTGTATTAATGAAATATAAATATATATTTTGGATCTTTTCGGCAGATTTTGGATTGAGTTGACAATATCTATAAAAAAAAATACCTATTTATATGGGTCAGATTGAATTGGGCTAGTATCAAGGCTTGTATCTTATTTGTAATAATTAATAAAAAATAGTATTAAAGTTTTGTGCTGTATATTCATTTGTAATAATACATGGGGGAGATATTTTGTATTGTTGCTACATTGCCAAAATGAAGATGTCAAAGGTTATTGCATGTAGAAACTTTAATGTTGCAGATCATGTGTAAAAATAATTGATACTTCAAGATGGTGGCTGTTGTTGTTGTTCTTGCAATAATTACTCAATTCCAATGCCATTTTAGAGATTAATTTTCATCGTGTTTTAACTATATATTTTTAGTTTTAAATTAATATTATTTTAGTGGGCTTTTATTGTTTTGAGAGGTTAATATAAAACTAATAGAAAAAAGGCTCTTTCTTGAGCTCTTGCTTCTCAAGCCTGCGATGATGTAACTGCACAGCATTGCTTTTGGATCATATATCAGACCATAACCATGCTACTTGTAAGTCAAGAATTTATTCAGACACAAAACCTCTAGAATTCACCTATACATACCATAGAAATAAAGAGAGGATAATTAAGTGAGATTATACGGTATAAGATTATCTTATACCGTTTCATTTGTCTCCAAACTCATCACCATTAATTAATTTCTATTTTTTTGAGAGCCTAAATTAGTTGTATACGCACAACCAAGAAAGCCCGATCATAGATATTTAACTCTGCCCTGGTTAGGAAACAAATGTTCTGGGTGCTGTCTCGGTTCAACAACAGGTTGCAGCTGGCTCTCAGGACCGTGGCTTAGCGGACAAACTACAGCCTGCAACCAATAAATTAATCAAGGAGGAGAGTTGAAAGGGACAAGAAGAGTGGCAACTCCCAATGGTGTTTTCCTTCCTTCCTTCTTCTATTTCGTATCACTTGCGGTCCTCGATCCAGCTCTGCATGTCCACAATGGTGAATTCGACGCATACTGGAAGAAGGGAGCCGATGATGTTGAAATAATGTTTTAAGTTACAGTTCAATTGATTGTTAATTTTAGCTTTGAATTATTCTTTGCGTTTGTTATGCATTTTCCTGTTTAATAGGACCACTCAGCTTAGCTTGATCTGGTCTTATCTGTTTCCTTTTGTTTAGGAATTGTTAAGCTAAAACTTCTGCAATTCTGTTATTTCTTGTAAGGCTATTTATAGCCAAATTCCAGTTCATGAATAATACAAGTTTCTTTCGATTTATCCTCTCTGAAATCAACATTTGGTATCAGAGCCAGCAATTAAAATTGTGAGAAGTAGCAGCTATCTACACAAGAGTTAGAAAGAAACCTAAGAGAGAAACACGAGAGACAGAGAGGAAAATGTCAATGGAAGGGAATTTTGTGCAGCCATCAATTCCAAAGTTTGATGGTCATTATGATCACTGGTCCATGCTGATGGAGAACTTTCTTCGCTCAAAAGAGTACTGGACGTTGATAGAGAATGGAATACCTGCAGTAGCAGATGGAGTCATGACAGAAGCTCAAAAGAAAGCCATTGATGATCTGCGACTAAAAGATCTAAAAACGAAGAACTATCTTTTTCAGGCCATTGATCGGTCTCTCTTGGAAACTATTCTCAAGAGAGACACGGCCAAGGATATTTGGGATTCTTTAAGGCAGAAGTATCAAGGCACGACAAGGGTTAAACGTGCACAGTTGCAAGCACTGCGCAAAGAATGGGAGATACTACAGATGAAGACTGGTGAATCTGTAAACGAGTACTTTGCTCGTACTCTTACAATAGCTAACAAGAAAAGAATTCACGGGGAGAAGATGGATGATGTTGCTGTAATTGAGAAGATTCTGCGCTCTATGACTACAAAATTTGATTATGTAGTCTGTGCAATTGAGGAGTCTAATGATGTGGAAACAATGTCCATTGATGGACTGCAGAGCAGTCTCCTAGTTCATGAACAACGTATGAACTATCATACAATTAATGAAGAACAAGCCTTGAAGGTGACTTATGGTGACACAACAGGTGGAAAAGGAAGGGGTCGAGGAGTTTTCCGAGGAAGAGGAAGAGGGCGCAGCAGTAGGCAATTCTTTGATAAGTCAAATGTGGAGTGCTATTACTGCCATGAATTTGGACATTTCCAGTTTGATTGTCCAAAGAAGGAGCTCAGGGCTAATTTTGTAGATGCCAGTGAAGAAATGTTGCTGATGGCATTTACAGATGACATAAAAATCAGCTCACATGAGGACTGGTTTTTGGACTCAGGATGCAGCAACCACATGTGTGGAACGAAGGAGCTTTTTTGTGTTCTTGATGAACATTTCAGAGAGACAGTGAAGCTTGGAAATGGCTCAAGCTTAACAGTCATGGGGAAAGGGAATGTAAGGGTTCGGTTCAATGACAAAACTCAAGTCATCACTGGTGTTTTCTTTGTGCCTGGTCTCAAGAGCAATCTGTTGAGTATTGGTCAGCTCCAAGAGAAGGGTCTTGCAATCCTAATTCAAAATGGGAAATGTAAGATTTATCACCCCATTCAAGGGTTGATCATTGAGACCACAATGTCATCCAATAGAATGTTCATTCTACTGGCTCAATGTCAAACAAATGAACAATTTACTGCAATACTGTGACTGAAGAATCAGCTAGGGTGTGGCATCGCAGATATGGTCATCTGCATTACAATGGATTGAAAACTCTTCAGAAGAAAAATATGGTGCATGGATTGCCTCAAATCCAGGTGCCTGCGAAGCTGTGTGAAGAGTGTATGCTAGGGAAGCAGCCAAGGGATCCCTTTCCAAATCACAGCACTTGGAGAGCAACAAAAGTGCTTCAACTGGTGCATGCAGATATCTGCGGACCAATCAGCCCCATCTCAACCAGCAACAAAAGGTATTTTCTCAGTTTTATTGATGACTTCAGTAGGAAAATATGGGTCCATTTCTTAACAGAGAAATCAGAAGCATTCAATGTCTTTAGAAGTTTTAAGAATTCTGTTGAAAAGGAATCGGGGACCTATTTGGGTGGATTAAGGACCGATCGTGGTGGTGAATTCAACTCTAATGAATTCAAAAACTTCTGTGTTGAACATGGAATACGAAGGCAATTAACAGCAGCATTCACACCACAACAAAATGGTGTGGCTGAAAGAAAGAATCGAACCATTATGAATATGGTTCGAAGCATGCTAACCGAAAAAAAACTTCCAAAAATTTTCTGGCCTGAAGGTGTAAATTGGTCAGTTCATGTGCTGAATCGTAGTCCCACGTTTGCTGTGAAAAATATCACCCCAGAGGAAGCATGGAGTACAATCAAGCCTTCGGTCTCATATTTCAGGATTTTTGGTTGCATTGCATTTGTCCATATTCCTGACAGTAAGAGAACAAAGCTTGATAATAAAAGCTTAAAGTGTGTTTTACTTGGTGTTAGTGAAGAATCAAAGGCCTACCGATTGTTTGATCCAATCTCCAAAAAGATTATCATCAGCCGAGATGTGAAGTTTGAAGAAGAAGGAACCTGGGATTGGAATCAAACTCATGCAGAAACCACCTTGGATGATCTCGACTGGGGAGACAACAATCCAGATAATATTGGTGCAGCAACAAGGAGAAGCAGTGAAGAAATTGAGGCTGATAATGCAGCTGAAAGCATGGAACCAACAGACATTAGTGACAGTGTTAATGAATCAGGTGCAGCTGTAACATTCAATGAAGATGTCACAGCCATATCGGTTCCTGACAGAGGAATCACAACAGGCGCAGGACAATCAATAGAAGGCAGACTTAGAAGATCACCAGGCTGGATGCAGGACTATGAATGTGGGGATGGGTTGTCTGAAGAAGAAGATGATTATGCATTTTTGGCTTTCTATGCAGGCAGTGCCGTAAGTGACCCTTTGAGCTACAATGAAGCAATGAAAAGTGAAAAGTGGCAGAAAGCCATGGAGGCAGAAATTGAGGCAATTGAAAAGAACAATACTTGGCAGCTCACTATGCTACCTAAAGAAGGAAAACTGGTGGGAGTGAAATGGATCTTTAAGACCAAACTTAAAGAAAATGGTGAAGTTGACAAGCACAAAGCTCGTCTCATAGCAAAGGGATACACGCAGCAACATGGCATAGACTACGAAGAAGTCTTTGCACCGGTAGCTCGTCTAGAAACAATTCGATTGATCATATCACTTGCAGCTCAGAAAGAGTGGGTTATATATCAGCTGGATGTCAAGTCAGCCTTTCTACATGGTGAGTTAAATGAGGATGTCTATATTGAGCAACCTCCCGGATTTGTGACAAAGGGGAAAGAGCAGATGGTATACAAGCTAAAGAAAGCATTGTATGGACTTAAGCAGGCACCTCGTGCATGGTACAGTCGAATTGAATCGTATTTCACAGCTCAAGGTTTCAAGAAATGTCCCTATGAACATACATTGTTCATCAAAACAGGAGGTGAAGGTAAACTTCTAGTTGTGTGCCTTTATGTTGATGATTTATTGTTCACTGGAAATGATGACAGTATGTTTGCTGAATTTAAACAATCCATGATGAGTGAGTTTGAAATGACTGATTTGGGAAGGATGCACTATTTTTTGGGAATTGAGGTTCAGCAAAATTCGGCTGGTATCTTTATTGGGCAGAAGAAATATGCACAGCAGGTATTGGAGAAGTTTAAGATGAATGAATGCAACTCTGTTACTAATCCCATTGTCCCGGGAACAAAGCTGTGCAAGGATCATGGTGGAACCAAAATAGACAGTACACTATACAAACAAATCGTGGGTAGCTTGATGTATTTGACAGCCACACGCCCCGATATTATGTTTGTAGTATGTCTACTCAGCAGATATGGAATGTCCTACTGAACTACACTTAATGGCTGCTAAGAGGGTATTCAGATACTTAAAGGGAACCATCAATTTCGGGGTGCTCTACAGGAAAGGAGGATCTGAAAATCTCAGTGCATACTCAGATAGTGACTACGCTGGTGATGTTGAGGATCGCAAAAGTACCTCAGGTTATGTATTTATACTCAGTTCAGGAGCAATTTCATGGTCATCGAAAAAACAACCCATAGTGACACTTTCCACCACTGAAGCTGAGTTTATTTCAGCAACTTCGTGTGCGTGCCAGGCCATATGGCTGAGAAGAATTATGCAGCAGTTGGGACAAAATCAAGAGGAATCTACAACAATCCACTGTGACAATAGCTCTGCCATTAAGCTCTGCAAAAATCCAGTACTTCATGGACGTAGCAAACACATTGATGTTCGTTTTCATTTCATTCGAGAGCTCACCAACATGGGGGTCGTGGAAGTAATACACTGCAACACTCAGAATCAGATTGCAGACATAATGACAAAACCATTGAAGAATGATGCCTTCGTGAAGCTGCGTGGTTTAATGGGGGTCTGCTCCATGTCCAGTATAAACTGATGCAACGGGCATGCAGTTTAAAGGAGGATGTTGAAATAATGTTTTAAGTTACAGTTCAATTGATTGTTAATTTTAGCTTTGAATTATTCTTTGCGTTTGTTATGCATTTTCCTGTTTAATAGGACCACTCAGCTTAGCTTGATCTGGTCTTATCTGTTTCCTTTTGTTTAGGAATTGTTAAGCTAAAACTTCTGCAATTCTGTTATTTCTTGTAAGGCTATTTATAGCCAAATTTCAGTTCATGAATAATACAAGTTTCTTTCGATTTATCCTCTCTGAAATCAACAGATGAATCCCGAAAAGCCGCCCAAGAGGCTTTCCACTTGAACATCTCCAACCACTTTTCTATACGTTAACAAACGAGTCTGATTAATTATCCAGATATTACATTTTCATTAATTATTATGAGTGGAACTCCAAACTCGTAGCCAAAACGGTTGCCCATGTTGTCCTTTCTCTCCTTTTTTTTACCAGCTGCATGTCGGGACCGATAGCGCTAGAAGGAGCCTGGTCTGGGTAAGAGACGGAAAATGCTTACCATAGACCTATTGATCGATGGTGGCGGCGTGACCCGAATTGGGCCAGCCATCGACAAAAGTTAGCTGGTCGCGTCCTTGGAGCCACTAAACTGCGTTGTGACAGGAAGTCTGATCACGCTGTTCATATATATGCGCGCGTGTATTTGTATTCGAGTTCAGTTGAGAACTTTTAAGGGAAAATGTTCAATATTGACAGAAAATAATAAGAAGGCGAGCAAAAGAGCGCTTTCTTGAGAACTTTATTTATTTATTTATTTATTACATAGACTAGCGAGAGGAGGATGAAAGAATAGCTTTCATGCATGCTTCTGTTGTGAAAGTTAGAAAAAGTATTTCAAAACTCTATTTCACATTTGGTAAAACACAATTAATCTTTGAATTGCAAAGAGTATATATAGGATTTAATATCTTATATTAGAAAAAAAAACTTTCATTAATTGTATATAATAAAACTTGAGATGAGATAGTAATCAATAAAGAAAGTAGAGTGAACTCGCGCACATAATAATGAGTCAAAAACAAACATTGCACTCATTTGTGAAAGAGATCTAATAAATTTATTTACTTATTTATTATTATTGTTTTTTTTAAAAAAAAAAGCCTTTTGAAATATGTGGGGGATTGCTGTAAAGGTTATAAAAGATATTTCAAAAGTCTATCCACATTGGTAAAACACAACTAATCTTTTGAGTGCAAAGAGTATATACATGATTTAGTATCCCACATTGGAAAAAAAAGACTTTCATCAGGTTGGTAAGGTCACCAGATATTGAGACCATTTTTAGAAGAAAAAAAACATAGATTTTTTTTAAACAACTGAAGATAGGCAGGTCACCAGATATTGAAAAACAATTTAGAAAAAAAGTGGATTTTTTCAAAAAAATTAAAGATGGTCACGACAACCGATATTGAGAACAATTTTAGAAAAAACCATGGAATTTTTCTGAAACATGTGGTTTTTCTGGAACAACAGAAGATGGGCTGACACCCCATATTGAGATCAATTTTAGAAGAAAAAAAAGTTGAGTTTTTCTAAGAAAAATGAAGATGGGCAGAGCACTCGGTATTAAGGTAATTTAAGTAAAAAAGCATGAAATTTTTCTAAAAATAATTGAAAATGGACAAATCACCCAATATGATCATTTTTAGAAAAAGTGTAAACTTTTTTCTAAAAAAACAGTGAAGTTGGGAAGGTAACCAGATATTGTGACCATTTTTAGAGAAAAAAACATGGATTTTATTTGAAACAAATAAAGATTGTCAGGTCACCACATATTGAAAAAATTATGCAAATGTATACAGTATAAAAACAACTCCACAGCAATTCTGGACTTGCCTCGATAAAGACTCTGATGAGCATATCCATGGCAGTTTCGATCATATCACTATTGAGCTAGCAAAAGGACTATATATCAATAACAATACTGTGTCTAATTAACTAGCCTCATAGTCAAAAGCCACCACCATATACAATCAGGTCCATTATCCCCGTATCTCACTTACCATTTTCAGCGAACACCAAAAATCCCTCCTTATAATATGCAACAACAACAACAAATAGTCGATGCACAAATAAATTCGAATAATAAAATTCCAAAAGTGTCATGCGGTTGATAAAATAAAAAAAAAGTACGAAAAAATTAACTTGGTTTAGTTTCTAATCCCACAATATAGCTCCAGAATATAGCAATACCGACACACCTTCGCAATGAGTAAATATGAAAATTGTAATCCCAGCGTTTTCACTCGTTTAGAACTGGAAAAAATAATAATTTACATTCTTTGAAAAGAACGAGATAAAAAGTAAAACCCTTCCCTGACACTTAAAAGTTAAAACCCTTTGGGTCCTGTACTATCCTCCTTCAAAACCGCAGGGTTCTCGGCCATTGAAAGACAATACCCGGCAATTTCTCTGAATTTAGGAACACTCCTGAGATCCACTTTAGTACCATCATTCAAAGTAATAACTACATCGCCCCATTCACCTATGAAACGTGGCACAACCTGAACATCTTTTATCACCTTGTAGGAGAAATCACTCCTATCTTGACCAGTTAGCCCTGAGATAACTGTCACCCTCAGGTTGGTGAACCTGTATCGAAGATAAAATGCCCTAGAAACTGCAGCCAGAGTCAATGGCAGCCAGAGAAGAGTGAAACCCAGTAGCAGGTTGGCTGCGAGGTCACCGTAGTGGGCTCCACCGTCGAAAAATATGATTTCTTCAATGGGTTTTTTCGAAGTGGGGGAGGTGACAGGTTTGTTGGCGGGGGAGGACACGTTAAGCTTGGTGATTAGTCGGTGATTTTTGGCGGGGAAGGTATGGAATGGGACCTTGGAGGAGAGATGAAACAATTGGTGGGTAAGGGAGGAGGAGGTTCTGTTGGGAGAGACGGTGGTGGTTGACGGTGAGAGGAGAGGAGTAGATGCCATGGTGACCGACTGAATTATCCGTTTGGAAAGGAGGAGAAAAAATAAAGGAAAATGGATGGTAGCCGAGGGAAGTGTGTATTTCCTACTGGCTGAGAGCCACTGAGGTGCTAGTCTTTGGCTAGCTAAACTACACGTGGTCCGTTAAACGATCCTTTCCTTTCCCGTAAGCTATGGGCCGGTCTCTTTTTACCACCCATACATTTTCAGTTTTTGAACAAATAAATGAGATATCCATTATCAATGGTTTCAAGGAGGATAGGCCCAAGAATGGAAGGCTGTAGGTATTCCCAAAGCACACATCACTTAAGACTTGCAAGCCCACCTTTCATACCTGATACTCTTACAAGCCCATTTCGTTTAGCTTGATAATTCCAATTTCCAACAGCAAACCAACTACCAAAAACTTCAAACCCAAAACATTCCATGGAATGGATGACGTGATGGAATAATCTCCTGTTTTTAGGCATTTAGAATGTTTGAAACCTAATTCAAACTTCAAAATGATTTTTTTTTCTTTCCAGTAAAGGGTTAGCAGCTGAAATGATGGTAATGGAGAAGACCAGAAGAAAAGGGTGGAGGATGGGATGCTACTGGAGAAGATCAGCAGAAGAGGGCGGATAATATGCAGTGACATGACGGGAGGCTGTTTGAATTCTCCTTAAGCAAAATATGCGTTTAGGTACCTATATTTAATATCAAAGCTCAATACCGTCCCTGCATCACAGAACTCATTCGATTAGATCCTTTATTCTGGATTAAAACCTTCCTATTCTCTCCATCACACAACCTCGTATGCCAAAATAAAGGTTTAGAGAAATATCTGATACGTCCTTGCCGGAAATGATAATATGACAATTTGGAGGCATAAAAATATTTTTATTAATATGACAATTATATTTTAAATTAAGTTAAATAGTAATTTTCATTGAGTTTAATAAATGATTAATTTCATCAACAAATTAATACAGCTCGTCCATCATAATTTTTACTTAATATTCTGCACAATAAAAATTTACAGTTATAAGAACTTGGAGGAAAATGTTTCCTTCCAATATAAAACATAATTAATTTTCCTTATTTATTCACTTAAAAGAATACACAAATATTACTTAAAAGATTAAAGTTGTGCGTTTTTTACTGTGTATATAAACACAAATTATTGTGGATTGCAATAGTAAAATTATCATTCTACCCCTTGGGATGAAATATTTAACCCTCGGAATGGGGGCATTGTGGGCATTTCTAGGAGACATGTGTGGTATTTTCAAATTATTTGGGTTTTCTGTTTTAAACTGCACAATTAAACTACTTTTTTACCACTAGAAACTAACAAAAAGACACAGAACAGTGGAGGGTGTTTTCAGTTTTCATATATTCAAGCATAGTGAAACTATGCAAATACCCTTAGAAAAGACAAACAAAGGCTTGGAGTTGGGAGCATTGTGGTACTTTCATTCCCGTTTTTTTCATAGTTTTCATTGGATCCAGGAGTGTATAGGTAATTTTTTTTATTTTTTATTATATTTTTTCTGAAACATTGTAGATGCATCGTACGGACGCATCATCAGTGTTTCACACGTACGTGCCTTTCAGGCGGCGAATACGATGTTGTTTGGCTATGGAAACTTTATGTCCATTGTGTCACCAAGTTCGCGGCCATATCCTCTGCCCCCGAAGCGGTGTGTGTCATGTGAAGGTGGTCAATGAATCACTATTGAACATACCTATCAGTCCTTGATATTTGTGATAATTTTATTTTAGTCCATGTTCTTTTGATTTCGGTTTTATTCTTGATTTCTTCAATAGAATTTTGATTGTTTTCAATTAAATCCTTCAATTGAAACTGATTATATATGTTGGTTTCATTTCAATCCTTATTCTTTTGATTTTTTGGTTTGTTTTTTGTTTTTTTAATTTTTTTTGGTATGCAGGTTTAATTTGTTTTAATTTTTTTCTTCAATTGAAATTTGTCATATATGTTACCTTTTATTTTGGTCCTTATTCTTTTAAATTTTTAACAAAATTACATTGCATGTTTTTTTTAAATATCTTTATTTGTTTCAGTCCCAAGATTTTTATTTGTTTCAATTTTATCCTTTGATTGGAATTAATTATATATTTTATTTTTCATTTTGGCCCTTATTCTTTGAATTTTTTATTTGGTATTAATTCCTTTGGTTTTTTCGGTCCTTCTTAGAGAACGTTTATTTTTTACTTATATTTATACATCTATGTTTTTATTTTTTGTCGTTTTTTTATCAGGGTTTTATTTTTATGTGTTCAATCCTGAAAATTTTAATTGATGTTGGTGATCATTTTAAAATTAATATTTCTCCATTTTTTCTTTTGTTCTTTTTTTTCGTGTTTTCTGTTATTTTTATTTGTTCTTCGGATCAGATGATTTTATGGTTTCATTGTTTGCACAATAATAATGATAATTTTAGTGATTATTTTTTTATTGTTTTTTTGTAATATATATATATATATATATATATATTCTTTGGGGCAATTTAATGATTTTAATTGTTTGGGCAATGATGTTGATAATAATTTTAACTGTAATAGTCATGATAATGACGGTAACATATGAATGATTTTTTAATGATGTTTTCTTGTTTTTGTAAATAGAAAATTAACTGTTTATTTTTTTATTTGATTATTGCAAATGTTTTCACTATTTATATTTTGTATGTTGTGTTTAATTTAAATTGGATTATAAAATGAGCTAATTCTAATACAGTGAAATCGATAATTTAAGTATCTGAATCTTTTTATTTTTTTAATGATGATGATAATTTTATGTTGGTGATTTTGTTAAAACATACTAAAGAGATATATTTATATTGATTTAGAATTCATATATTTTATAAGAAACTTGCACTTTATAAGAATTTTACATAGATTTATTATTTTTCTCAAATTTATATTATAATAAAAAAATTATACAATTAATATTTTTTATGTTAAAAAAAATATAATTATAATCGTGATGAAACACGAGTAAATAACTATTATATATACACAGGGAGATGCCATGGAGCCATGGAGTGGGTGGCACATGGAAAGAGGCTATGGCCACTTCGAAAAGGTGTCTGTGGGGGGCTCGATTGCCTTATCGATCCCATTCCATTCTCTGTCAGCGCAACATTGCCAACGTCCCCTTCACGAGAATGACCTGCCATTTTCGACTTTCCTTGTCCTCTTCCTCTTCCTCTCTCGGTTGGTGTGCAGTATAATGCTTTGATCCCCGTGCATGATCTTCATTTCCTAAACTATCCTTCCTGTCCATTACCGTACGTGGCAGGTAAATTTTGGATTTGCACTTAATTTTTTACCTGCGGCTCTAAATAATGTTGATAAACTCAAAGAAAAAAATGGAAAATCTGAAACAATTAGGCTTATTCCACCAAGTGAAAAACCTAAAACAAATAAAGAAATACTTTAGGATAAAACAATTGATTTTAATGGTGGTTGTGGTGGTAGTTACGAGCGGTGGTTATGGATGCAGAATGTCTAATAATAAATGCCCTTTGACATCATAAAGTTGAAAAGACATTTTTAAAAGTCCAAAAGCACATGCATACTCTCTACTGGACGCATATCTCTGATAAGTAAATTAATTAATTAAGCTGGGGTGCAAGATCCACTGTCTGGAAGTGTGCCCTAGACAATTTTAAATTTATTTTTATGTTTTTGGTTAAAATAAATTTTAAAAAACAAAAAAATATTTTAATATATTTTTTAAAACAACCCGACGCCATATTTTTAAATACTATTTTAATCAATATAATTATATTAAGTGGAGGAACGGTGCCAATAGCGCGTCTCTCTCCATTTACTATTTTTATGGACGGATCATAAATGAATTGTAGATAAACAAAATAATACGAAAACAATTCTTTCAAACGGGTTCTCTTTCTTTCCTTCCTTTTTTTAATAATAGTAAAAAAATGGTTTTGTTTTAATTTAAGAATATATCATGTACAATATTATTTGGGCTCAAATTTGAAGCTGGTTAATAAAAATCAAAAGCTATCATAAAAAAAGAGAGACAGTGACGAATATTGAGGGAACCACTCGGTGGGCACAATTGAAAACAGTGATGCTCGGAAAGAAAATAAACGAAGATTCATGGACTCAATTGAGAGAGAAACAAGGCACCAACAGTCCAAATATTCCTTTCAATAACTATAATTATACCGAGGTTATTTCCCCGTTGGTTTAGCATACCGTGCCGAGTGATGGTATCGGCAGAGCACCTTATTACTGCACAAAGGCCTTCGAGGAAAGCACCTTATTGGCTCGCATGCATTGGCCTGAGTTTTCAGCTTGAGATATCATAATACACACACTCGCGCGCGCACCAATCTACGTGCCAAAATATGAAATTACTTTTATACTCGTAAAATTAAGATAATTTACCTCTTATTGAACTGAAAATTAACTGATGCGATATAAATATGTAAATGGGTATAAAATGGGTAGGGTCCAATTTGACATTCCGGGTTCATTTTCTTAATTGAAATGTTGTTGCTCGAGCCAGGGCCAAAATCCAGACTGATCTTCGATGCTACAGAAGGTGCCCAGATTTTCTTCTTTGACTAATTGATCAATCTTCTGGCATTGAATATCAGGCCTTGTTTGGAAGAGTTGTGCAACACCTGTAGGCCTAATAGATGATGACGAGGGGGAAAGGGATATGCTCGTTGGATGATGATTAGATAGAGGGCTGTCCATTGCTGGCGTCCTTGAGACATCGAACTTGATATCAGAGCTGTTTTCACTGCTACAACGCTCTGTTTCTCTGTTGAGGTTGATACGTTCAGTCGGTTCTCTGCTTTTCAGTGCCAATATCTGCACCCGGAAGTTAACCAATCAACTTCAAGCATGCATGTATCCACAGTTTTTGTTTTAAAAAAGAAGAAGAATTATTACATACTCTTCAATTTTAATCTTTAGCACTTCACAGACGTGCATGATTAACTACCCTTTACCTCTAAACCACGAACAATTAAGATTCAGTACTTCAAAATTGTGTTTCCTGTTTCTTTGCGCGTATATATAAGTCATTGTAAGAAGTAAAGGTAAAAAAAGCTGCATGAACCAGGAAAAAATGATTGGGATTTCGAAACAATAACTGTAGTCCTCCATGCAACATCTGCTAATTAATGATTTTACTTTCCCAAAATGGACCGTAGACATTAATAAAGAAAGAAGAAATCAAGAACTAATCGCAAAATTTAATCCAAACAAGAAGCTCTACAGGAAGAACCTATATATAGCCAATCGATCACGTGTCAAATTCTTGCAGGTAATTACCTCCGCATGAAGTTTCTGGTTCTGAGCTTGTAGCGCATCGTTTTGAGCTTTAATAGCATCAAACTGTCTCTTGAGGAGATCATAATCTTTCTCCAGCTGCTTGGTTTTCCATCTGGCCCTCCTGTTTTGGAACCATATAGCAATCTGTCTTGGCTGCAGACCAAGAGCTCTAGCCAGTTGCATTTTTCTCTCAGGTTCAAGCTTGTTACCCAACTCAAAGTTTTTTTCAAGAGTCTTGACTTGTTCCATACTGAGCCGCCTCTTCTTTTCTCCTGCTTGTGAGCCATCATCAGACAACTCATCTTCTCCATTACCTTCTTCATGACACACATCAATCCCTGAAAATGACATTGATGATCTCTTCCCTAGAAATGATGCCACCCCTGCGGCCAAAAGAAAAAAAGGAAAAAAGTCAACACTCTGATCAATATCTAGTCAAGGTAAGCTCAGAGAGAAAGAGATCATATGGAGAAGGTATGTACCATGGAAATCATGGGGTGCGCAAGAGGGTAGAATTGGATTGAGAGATGTGGGAGGTTGATGGTCATCTTGATCATGAGAACTCTGGAGCATAAAATTTGTTGGGAAGAAAGCCATCCCATTGCACGTCATCACGTATATATCTTTAAACTGTGGTCGGAATCAGAATGTCGTTGTTGTAGTCCGGAATTCAAAACGAAAGATCACTGCAGATGCGCTCGGAGTGGGAATTGAAAAGGTCTAGTCTAGGAGCTGCAATGAAAGTAAGAGACTTGCAAGGAGATATATGCAGCAAAAAATAAAATAAAACAAAACAAATTTCCCTTATAGGAGCGGTATGCAAAATTTGGTTAGATGGATAGGTTATCAATCGGCTTCTAGCTAGCTAGCTAGTACATCACTTCACGGAATCAAAGAGAAGGACGAAGGGTGGGGAAGACAGAGATGTTTGATGATTTCATTCTTCTACTTCTCTTTATATGAAGAGGAAATTCTCTATTTTCTTTAAAAAAATTGAATTTACTGCTAAAAGAAACGATATTTCATCTGCAATAATAATAATAAAAAGATATGGAGTAATTCTTCTTGATAGCGCAAATTTATTTTTATGAAAATAAAAATTGAGAACCGCCTCAACATTGTAGATATGGGAGAGAGAGAGGGAGAGAATTTACAGAATCTGCCGTTTCATTGCAAGAGTGGGAGAGTTTTGAGTTTAATATTATTGCAGTAATAATTTAAGTTGTCTAAATTAATTTTGTGAACAAAAAAAAAGAGTCACTGATAGAAATGAGCTGGCAAGTGAATGAATCGTCTCGGGGGCTAAATGGTAACTGCATCTGCATGCATTCAGTGATAGTGAAGGGCCAGGAATCTAGGGATGGGACCAAGGAAGGGGGCAGGGGTTGCTGCCCAAACCACCAACAAGTATCGTGCATTAGGACGAAGGCTTTCCTCTCCATTATCCTTTCATCAGTCTTCAGCCCCTTCCGTGCAATGGCTTCCTGCTTACACGTGCGAGAGATACAGAGATTGGAGATGGAGATAGGGGTTTGAAAAGCCCAGGCAAACGACGTTGTTGCTATAACCCTACAAGAGCTGGTCTTTTTTGTCTCGGTGCACGCAATATGTAAAACACACAAAAATAAATTAAAATTGATGTTTTTCAAAAACATCCTTAAAACACAATTATCTAACTTCATCAACTGAATGCGTAGTGGGGGTATGATTGGAAGATGGCTTCTTATTACAAATTATTTAATATTTTTATTTATTACATAATAATAATCATAATAATAATAATAATAATAATAATAATTTGTTTTTCATTTGATAATTTATCGGTTGCCAACATTCTATCTTATCTTAGAAAAATGGAAAATAAAAATCACTCGCTGATGTGTCGGCATTTCCAGCTCTCACCTTTATTAGAGCAATACGCACGTAATTTTAATGATGATCAGCCAATCCATAAACTGAAAAGGAGCAAACTTTTGATTCATTTACAAAATTAGAGTTATTGAGAGTATTTATAGTTTTCTCTTTTGTAAATTATGAAATACAATCAAAATCAAGAGCCTATCAGTAACCCTATTTTGACACCGAGGGACGAAAATGAAAAACTTAAATAGAATAGGAGCCAGAATGCAATTTAAATACACCGAACCCGGGTGGCGAATAAAGGCCTTCGAAGCCCACCAATTTACAAACACACCAAAATCAATCCTTCTAAAGCCACTCAATTACCCCTCGTATTGTATTTTGTGGCGTGTCGAAGTGTAGGAATACGCTCCATCATAGTCATATAAACCGTATAGATGTAAATAGACAGGCAGTTTTATCCTATTTCATAGCAAAGTGGCCATGAGAAGAATCAAGCATCCAACACATGGACCCGAAAATAGATAATTTTAGCCCCGGGCATACAATGCCCACAAACTCGTGGATGGTGCAAGGGGTTTTGGCGATTTCGATTAGTCTTTCGAGTGATTGAAAGTTAGAACAGAAGGCTGGGATTTTGACATCGGAAAAGCCAAAGGCATCATCCATTTAGATTTTTGCGCCTGAACATTTGCCTCCTCAGCCGAGCATCCATTGGCGCGCGCAGCAACATCTCTGGCCCCTTGCCACTAGTGTTTGAACGTAATGTTTTTGTCCATTTTTTATGTGGATTACTAAAAATTCCAAGTAAAAAAAAAACTAACAATATGAGGAGAGATTATTATAGAAATTCGGCTCGACAAGCTGCCCATGATGGAAGGAACTATTGCATATTCGGATTTGTTAATTCTCTCGGTGCTGTTATATTACAGTTGTCGAGGCTTCACCTTCGATTCGAGAAGTCATTCTGTAGCGGGGGATGTATCTTAGAGCTGAAGGGTTCAGTAGGACCCGCCAACCTGGGCAGGGGTGGGGTGTCATGGGCCCCACATGGTACCTTGTTTAAAATCGGGCGAAGGACAGGCTACTCCCTCAGCATCACTTGACTTTATTGGTTGAAAGAGGTTTGTCGCCTCCTTGAAACGGGGTGGATCCATGTTCTTAGCCAGAAAGCAGGCAAGGCGCGATTTCTTTTTTCCTTTCCCTTTTCTCTCTTCGATGAATATTAAGTCCACTTAAGTATAAATACAAGGGCAACATCTTCAGTACAATTACAATTTCAAAGAGACTGTATTATTTAGATGAGTCATTGTAATGGCGCCATGATTTTTTTATGTTAGGTTTGGTAAATTACAGTTTAATTTATTAATTTAAAACAATTAAAACTTTTAAAAGACATCAATGCTCATGAATTAAATCCAAGTGAATGAAATGGGGTGGAGTGGTTGGTGCATGGAACACATGAGATTATTTGTGAAAAAAAAGTGGCATGCTTTAACGGCGCATGCAATGACCACTAAAGTATGTTGACACTTTTCTATAATATCTTACCGTTGGATCATATTGAAAGTTTATGATTAGTCTTTATATATTGTTATATTTTTAGATTTATATTTTAGAGCAATCAAAGTTTAGAAAGTGTCTGAGAGATTGTCGATGATATTTTTGTAATTTCATTCAAATTTATAATTTTATTTTGAGATTTTTTTTAACTTCATCATTCAATAATAGACTAGTTGAGAATTTAACCTAATGATTTTTTTTTTATTGAAGTTAGTGTAGTCTCGTGATCTGGGTCATAAATTTATAAGGTTAACCGGGTTGACTTGAGTCGATTAAATACGTTATTGTCTCGATATATTTTTTTAAGAACATGTCATCTTAATTTTATTACAATTCAAACTATATTTTATCGGATATTTCATGTTGTCTTTGAACTCAACAAGTCATGTCAGTTTAACTTTATCTTCTTTAATTATGTTTAAAATTTGAATTGCATGATTTTAAACTAGTTTTTTTTTAATTTGAATTAAAATTATATTTATTAAAATAATATTTTGAATTATATATAATCAATACAATCTTGCAAAATCACATTAAAATGTTCCGAACCAAAAAAACACCGTTGAAATTGGAAAAACACAACGGCACTCCAAACAGAATTAATAAACTTAGATTTTACAGTTTATCCAAGACTAGCACGAGTAAATCAAAGAGGTTGCGGTGTAGATATTTAAAAAATAATATATTACATCACTGTTTTGATATTAAAAAAAGGTCTTCGAGGCTGTGTTAGTGCTAAATAGAAACAAGCTTCCCATTCTTCTTCCTCGGCACGCCCCTCGTGGTTCTCAAGTATTCGGCTGAAACTGATCCCGTGTACGGTCTCTGCTCGACGTCATGAATGTATTTCTCTCAATCTGATTATCTTTTTATTTTCGTGCCCTGGGCCGTGGAAATATTGCATCGATGTTGATTTGTCAACAACTAGACCTGCCATGTTCTTCTCTCTTTTTTTTCCTTCTAAAAAACAAACAAAGACCTGCTTAACTATGTTTTATTAATTTAATTTTCCCTCGTGGCCGTGTTTAACTTTTTTCTCAGAGACAGGTGGCCCCTTAATCACAGCCACGTTCATCATCGTGACAATCAGGACTGGTAGCAAGCAACAACTAATTAACTAACATAGTGAATAGAATAAAATCGTCAAAATATCATTCCTATTTTTGTTGGAACATGCAAAGCTTCGGTTGTGATGTAGAAATGAGCACGGAAGAAAGAAAACGGATAAAGGACATATTTCTTATAAAATAAAGTTTCGAGCAGTACATCCAGCACATGGTTTTAAAAAACAATCCTTCCGAAACCTATTTTCACGGAATTTTGTGCTCTCGCTATATTATATTCTTTTTGTAAAACGATACAGCATTTACGGTATGTTTGGAGAAGCCATAGCTATAGCTTCTGAAAAACTATAAATTATATTTATTAAAAATAACACCCGAAAATAATTGTGATAGTGGTTTTTAAAAGCGTTTTTAAAAAATTATTTATAAAACTTTTAAATCATTTTCATGTGATGATATCAAAAATATTTCTTTTAAAAAAAAATTATTTTAATATATTTCTAAACAAAAAATAATTTAAAAAATAATCTCATCTCTCAAACATGCACTTGAATTGATTAGCATACAATTTCAGTTATTAACGACATAAAATGTAAACTACCAGTTAGCTAATGATTTCTAAATGAGCAAGTACTTTAGCTATATTGCCGTATGAGTTTTTCAATTGAGATGATTTACACTCTAAATTAGGTACAGAGGCCCATAACGCAGGGCAAAAAATTAATGAATTAGAAAGCGTTCTGCACGATTCTTTTGATATAAAAATTACAAGTACACAAAAATTGGAACTTGGAGGAACCATCTGTGACTGTAGAACAACGAGCATATTCCTAACTTTGACAATTACATATTGGCTTGATGTCAATATGCTGAGCATGGTCTTGTGGTTAGCCAAAATGAAAACCACTGAAGGAACTGCTTGAAAGATTTGGCAGCTTGAGAGCTGCATAAACACCAGCTGCAAGAGCACACACAGAAGCCAGAACAAACGCTGGTATATTGCCTCCACCAAAGAGGGCATCCCATGGACCAGCACCGATGGATATGATCATCTGACAGATCAGCAATACATGTGAAAATCAGCTTTGACTGAATTAACTAGTAACTAAGAGTAAAACTGAGACAGAAAGTGAAATAACAGGAGATTCTGAGTTCACTGAAATAACAGAGAAGAATCAAGAGTGTTGAAGTGTCATGAAAAGTGCACACATGTTACAGTTCATCAATCAAACGTACAATAACCTCATAACACAGCTTAATATCAATTGCACTGAAACACAAAACTGACACATGGTTACAGCATACCAAAATCCAACAAAGCTACTGGAGTCCAGTAGAAAAGGTGATGTTTGTTCATTACTACCAGAGAAATAGCTTCATCCCAAAGGTATTGAAACCAGTAAAACAAAAGGATGCATAATGTGTTCATCTACCTGTGGAATAACTATTGCAAGATTGAGAACTCCTATAGCCAATCCTGAAACGTGGCAAGGAAAATATACATCAGGACCATCTGGTTAACCAATTGCCATACCAACCAACTAAAAATAATTGCTAGATACAGTACACATCTCTATACAAACCTTGCCCACCACCAGAATCAGCAGTCAACTCTGCTGTGACAGAAAATGGAACACTATAGGTAATCTGCAGAAAACAAACAATCACTGCATGCTTTTGAGGGAATAAATTATAGAAAAATAGTGTTAATCCACCAGAACAGGAACATACAGCAAGAGGAAATCCAAGAAGAGCAAATACAATCAAGGAAGCTATCCTGATTGGTGCATTCCCTCCAATTACATGTTCGATTCCTTCAGAATATTCACCTACTGATATCAAACTAATAACAGCCGTGCCTGCCATGCAGACAAATACAATAAAATTACTCATTGCCCATACAAGTCTTGACCCCAGTTTTTGACACATTGGCTCGATCAAGAATGAACTAATGCCAAGAACCACCTGTAACAGAACATGAGAAAAATAGTTGTTGAGATAATCAAGATACTTCAATCATTGCAAAGCACAGCACTAGAAGTTATGGGATGCTTCAATCATGACTTTTGTAATTTTTTGCTTTCTTTTTCTTTGATTGTTTCTTAACATCTGTGATTTTTTAGGTCTCTTCAGTCAACGCATTAGTTTCCTAGGTCCCAGTTCATGTGATGGTATTTAACAAAATAGAAACTATCAATGCTCAATTTTGAGTTCTTACGGAATTCAACAGCAAACCAAATGCACCTTCTCTGACTCCTTGATCATACAACATCACTTCATTAGAAGTCCCCTTTGGATCTCCATGATAAACTTCTCTTCCCATCCAATCCGTATCAAAAAGAAAGAAGGGGAACCATGACAACTGCATGTAAAATCATATTTGCAATGAAAATAAGCACAAATAAATTACGGAAAGAGTGCATTAAGTAACCATTACAGGATCAGTAAATACACGCATTCTTGATAGAGTTTGGACTAAAGGAAATCAGAAGGGACATAACAATACAGGGTTATTGAAGTGCTTACCCAAGTTAGAGCCATAACAAGAAGCACTGAATGCATTCCAGGAGGTAGATGCCTTAAACTGGTTAATAAATTGACCAACACAGCTCCTGGGCCATCATTGAAATTTTCATTTTGACTCCCTACAGAGTTGGCATGCTTTGAATTCAAACTCAGTTCAGAGTCATTGTTGGTGCTGTTCCCACTCAAATTGTCAAGACCAGGTGCATGAAACTCAGATTTTGAAAGTTCAAGGCTGTTTTGTAGCGGATCATTCAACAATGGAGCAGAATCTGATAAATGGCGTGGTTTGATAACATTCAGTGGAACCTCATCCGCAAAATATAGAGTCACAAGAGTACAAAACGTGAGGAAGACCTGCACACATTTCATCCAAATTGATGTTCATATCCTGTCAGTGTAGCTGTGTATGTAATTTGTATCCAAATCATAAAGAGACCATCAGCATGGAGACTAACTAGAAACTCGCTTAAACTGTATAAATAAATAATTCCAGCAGGACTTCGAGTCTTTGAGAAACCTAATAAAATCAGGCATCCTTCTATATAATTGGCAGTCTGCAACATCTTCTGCATGTGAAGAACTTGAACCAAACCTGGTGATTTTGTATCCAGCAATAGAATGGAAAATCCCATCATCTATGATTTCTAGATTTTGTGTTATTGTTATCCAAAAAACTTAGGGGTGAGTGGGACTCCTGTAAGAGCTCTCTATCCACTGCTCACACAAATCATACTACCAAGTACTGACTTTGTTCTAAACTGATTGCATCAAGGGTACAGGTTTCCATGAATAGTGCAAAAGGTTCATTCTATCCTGGTCATTGATACTGATCAATGATAAGAGAAATCTGTTTCCATTCTATTGTCCCAAGCCAAGAATTGCATGCACACAAGCACGTGTTCCTTGGTGTCAAAACATCCCGAGGGATTTCATGATATTTCTAGCTGGCTTATTGTGCTTCTAAATCTCCCACTCTTGATATTATTTTGAGGCATTCCGGTATTCCATATATAAACCTCTTCAGACAGGACTTGTTGCTATCGATTTGATGATTCATATAGGACATGCTCTATAAGAATTAAATCATTGGGGAAAAAAACATTAGTAAAACAACACTAGCTACAAATACTCTTCCAATGCAACAAGTCACCTAGAAGTATTTAGCCTTGCAAAATGGTGTTGATTCACATGGGATTCTATGTCCCTCGTGCTATTGTTTTCAAAATGTGAGCTATTCATCTATGAGTAACATCAAACAAAATGAAATTGAAAAGGATAAACAAGAGGAATCCACCCTGCACAAGGAATGCATCTCAATACACATAGAGGAACAATCTCGAAGTTGAAACAGAAATTCTCATTCATTGCCATAAAATAGCATCCCTTGTACATGAGATATGTGTGCTTATATAAGGGCTCCATAACCCTATAGATTCAAATTCATAGGAAAGAAAAATAAAAAAACTCTACTGACACTAATAACAACAAAATCCTACTTATCACTGACTATTCTAAGAAGATTTTCCTAAAGAAAGTAGAATTCTTAGACTAATGAAGTTCGAATAAATGGATAATAATCCTTCTTGTACTGCATCAAATAATCATTGAACTCTGGCCATATCTCAGAGGTCTCCCATGTCATTTTTATTTTGTATTCCATTTAGATTTCAATTTATATATTGCTTTACATTTTTATCAATATTTTAATTTTAATTTCCATAGTGTATATGATTTATGTACTGATATAGCTAACCCAAAGTATAATATATGGGAAAGCGCATACCATTTTCACTCCAGTGACAAGGTTCAAAATTTGAAGCCAAGGTATTAGGCATTGTGGGTTGTTCCTGGGATCATTTATTCCATCAGTTTAGTGATGGTGTGGAGGGGAGCGAGAGAGTGATGCAATTATGAAATTTCATAAGTAATTTTCCTGCCAAATTGCCAACTGAAAGTCTTAATGCTTTTGCTAATGCAAACCACGACACAAATGTCAAAATTTAGACATCTATTGCCAAAGTAACTTAAATGGTCCAATTAACAAAGTACATACATTTGACCCTAATAAATGCTATAGAAGAAAATGAGGTGTAAGCATAAAAGGAATAAAAAACAATAGGCAATACATAATGTAACATCGCAAGCAAATTACATGTACCAAAACAATAGCAGGACAAAGTATTGAACTAGATGCAAAGATAAATTAACTCACTACTGCTACAAGAAATGCTGCTTTAAGATTTCCGCAAGCTTCGCAACAAGCTCTATTCATCAAGAAAGGAAACCATCTGCTTAGAATAGAAGCATTAGACACACCAATCAACTTAATATCCAGTTGTATAAGCTAGTGATGATAGAATAAAAAATTAATACAAAAGGAGTTGAATAAGACAAAGTGGCATTCATGTCATACAATATCAAATGTCAGTTAAAATAATATTGAAAAATAGGACAGCAGGAAATTTAGAGCACACGTATACTCATTAGCATAACAGGTCATGTTTACTCTCAGAAAATAGTTTTGTAATTTCCATCTCTAGTTTTCTTAAAAATTCTAACAAGATTTTCCATGGAAATTAAGATGTTTAATAAGTTCAATTTTTCCCAAAAAAAAAGGCTTTGTTTGGCTTGTATTAGAAATAATAGGATAAATAAACATAAAAAAGATGGTAAACCTAGCAAACCCCTAGTATTTTATGATGCAATTTGAAAAACAACTTTTTGGTTTTTTAGTTTTCTAAACAGCTGGAGAAATAGAAAATATTGGTTCCCAGGAAAACAAATTTCATTTTCAATTAGCAAATCTGTTTTCTGTAGTTTTCTATTTTCTATAAAAAAAATCTAGAAAATTGGAAAATTTTCCACTAGTAAACACAAGAATTTTCACCTGTTCCAACTCCCACTAGCACCGGCCGAAAATCCTAAAATGTTTCCAACAGCCATCCACGAGCAAAATACAGCATTTGATATATTGTGTTGATCAGGACCTAAAACAAAGTAACAGTTCATCTAGTTAGGTTTCACATTAACAACCCTCATTCATGTAGTGCTGACAATCTGTTGTCAATTAATAAACATACAGACATTGGAATGTATCATGTTCTGTTAGAGTCGAGCAAAATAATAAAGTTCATTAGAAACAAAGACAAATGGCACCTGATAAATCAGCCAGAAGCGCACGGGCTGGTCCCTAAAAAAACAAAAAGAAACTCACTATTTATTAGAATGTGCAGATGGAGCCATGGTGATTAATCATTACAATTTCTCAACATGCTTTCCATACAGCAGTAATAAGGAAGCTCAAAATAGTCATGAAAAATAAGCCATACCTGCACTGTATTGTTAGCAAGATCCAGCATCCAGAAGCCAATAACAAAGACAAAAGCCGCCCTCATTCGAGTGCCCTTGAATTTACTTCAGTTCCACAGATAAGTAGATAAGTCTTACAACAATATTCATGAAATAAAATACAACTAACATGAAGGCAGCAGAAACCTGCAATGCTCCTCTGTATCCCCTAACACATATCCAATGTCCGCGGAAAATCCGATTATTATCACCTAGATTTACAAGATTTAGTTTAGATCATGAAGCTATAGTAGCAATTAGCAATAATAGAAACTAAAATAAAATTTAGATTCAATGACACTTACAGCAAGAGAGATCATTAGTGATCCTGCAAGAATAAATGGGCGTCTTCTTCCAAATTTTGAAGAGCATTTATCACTCCAAATACCAACACAAGGTTGAACCTGAGAAGCAAAACCCCAATAACTGATGCAAGCCTAAATTAAATATCCATTACATTGAAGAAACAATAATTACTTGTAGCTAGCATACTTTATAACTACACAACATCATCAGTGAACACAGTATAAGTATGGTATTTCTCTTGAAATGCCATGAAAACTACTGGAATCAAGTCAGCTCTAATAATTGATCAGCTGATAGATTGATTAATGAACAAATAAAATCTCCCCAAGATGTTCCGTCGTCTGGCCATCTCAAATGCATCCTACGGCATATTCCAAGTGCAAACACCTTTCATACATGATGCGGCAAATTACAAAGTAGAATAAGAGAAGTCGATCAATAAACTAAACTAGATTCCGGTTTCATCAGATGATACAGATATCTCAATAAAAGAAACGGATGATTAGGCATCATGACCTACCACGAGGCCTGTAATAGGACCGCAGAGCCAGATGAAGGATGAAAAGGCATGTCCTATCCCAAGTGTCTGCAACAAAAATCCCCCCAGATACTAGTTAGTACAGATAGAGAAATGCAGCAGTTGCAAGACGAGATGATGGAGTTGCCTGAATATAGGGAGTGAGGAGAGAGAGCTGCAAGGCCCAGCCGAATTGAACTCCAGCGGCCACCGTACAGCTGAGAACAAGATTAGTGAAGCTAATTTGATGTTTGGTGGTTTGAGATCTGAAATCTCCATTGGAATTAGGATTAAGAGGAGACTGGATTCGAGGAGGAGGAGAGGGAGAAGACTCCACTTCCAAATTCACCATTTCTACCTCTATCTCCTTCTCAAGTTTCCGGTACGGTACCCGAATCGGTGCCGACTCCATCTTCTTCTACCAGCAATTACGCATTAAATTTTAGAATAACTCGGATTATTTATTAGATCTGAGATTAGAGAGAGGGAGCGGAAGCGGGCCAAATTTAGGCGGGTGAAAACTGGGGGTGTCGGTCTAAGTTCCAACGATTGGGGTACAGCGACGGGTTTATGTGGTGGCAAGGATTGGGTGGAGGGCGAGCGTGTTATTAAACATGGAGTGGCATCGAAGTATTGTGCACTGCAAACTTTTCCTCGCTTATTTTGAATTTGACTTTGTCGTAGTACTGTTGTGACCTTCTTCTTTTTTTCATTGAAAGGTATGTGACGGAAAATTATTATCTGAGTACCTTTGTCCTATTTATTAGACATTTGTGAAGGTAATTTAATTTAATCTAACTTGATGGACATTGATTTTATTTTATTTGATATGAAAAAAATAGAATTAATAAATAAGATATAAATAGTGTTAAACTCGATCTAAAACCTGTCCATGCTTAACTTGAAATATATATATATATATATATATATATATTTTTATTATTGATTAATAAATAATATTAAATAATTGATACATACTGGATACTCGAAACTCAATTAATAATTTATAAATATATAAAAAATTTACTCGATAAATAATGATATGTAAGTATCCATTTTCATCTTTCATATCAAGTAGTTAGTTATTAAATTATTTGTCCACGAGTTATATTTTTTAATATTAAAAAATATTTAGATATTGTTGACATATTTTAACATAAAAACATTCAAATTGTGTGGATGTTGATCTCATACCTTGATCAACAAGATAAACTTAAAAATAAATCAAATGATGTATAAAAATATAATTTAATAAAAAAAATTAATATTGAGATAACATATTAAATCAATCAAATCAACTCATGTCAACTTATGAAATTCTCAACTTCGATTAAGAAAGAGTAATAACCATGTAGAAAACTAATTATAAAATACAATTCCAAAATCAACTTAACGGTGAAGAATAGAAAAAATTTAAAAAAAAATGATAAAAAATTACATATCATGAAATTTAATTCTCCATCAACTCAATATTGAATGATAAGATTGAAAAAAAACTATAAAAAAACAAAAACAATATAACACAAGTCAATTGGAAATAGCTAGTTAAATCAATAACTGGGATCATAATACCGGGTTTGTGGGCTGTAAAAAATTGACTAGTTGAGTATTTATATTGATTTTTCTCCTCATCTATACTCTAACCCTTAATTTCGAAATAAATTAATTCTCTCTAGAAGTATGGATTTTATTTGTATTTTGTAATTTTATTTAAATATATATAAATAAATAAATAAAATGTGGTATAGTTCAACAAAGCAGAGTAAAAACGATGACTAGGATCAGTAGATGGGAGGATTAAATTGAAATGTCATGAGAGTATACGAGCTATTGATGTGATAATGTTAATGATCCCGGATAAAGCAGAGTAAACATGTTCTTCTTCTGGTTAAAGCAGAGTAAAAACATTCTTCTTCTTCTTTTATTCCTCTTTTTTATATATAAAAACCCATTAAGGAATTTAAATCCTTCCAAAAGAAAAAAGATTTCTAGCAATCATTTCATGTATCAAGCTAAGGAGCCTTGATCTGTGTTATTTTTGCTCCTTTGTTTTAATAATTCATGAATATTATCATGGAAATACTTGTAATATATTCCGTATGAAAAGACTCAGTGGCTGTTTGGTATTGTGTTCCAAACGGAGGTCTGAGAGAACTCAATTTTTGAGTAGTTTGGTAATCGAAAAAACACATTTTCAATTACAATAAAACCCATCAAAAAAACTGTCGAACCACGGTTTAGAAGAAATAGAATTATGAAGCTTTTGCCTGCGTTTCATTTCCACAATGATTGGTAGCAATATGAATGCAGATGAACACAATCGTGTTCATAGACGAAGGGTGTAGATTAACCATAACAGAGAGGAAGAAGACGATGACATAATATAAAAAATTTGTAGCATAACCACCGACCAACAGCCAACCTTGGTGCCGACAGCACCACCAGCACCTCCCTCTCTCTTAATTGCAACTTTCTCTCTCTAAAACAGTCATGGATGCAACTCTCTCTCCTCAGCAGTCATCAGCGAGCACCACCAGCTGCTCCTTCAGCACTGACAACCTCTCATCTTCATCGACAACACTTGCAACGTCGTCTTCTCCCACAACTCCGATGTCAACCAACAATAGCACCAGCATGAACCTTTCAATGTTGTCTCCGGCCACCACAGGCCATCATTTCCAACACCACCACCACCACAAGAAGAACCATCTTGGCCTCCTCTACCCGACGACATCGGCAGGTGAGCCTTTCATCATCGTCAGTCATTCACCTATTACTATTCACACAGACGTGAATAGTGCAGTGCACCGTTTTTATTTTGTTTAAACTTTTGGGTTGGACCTGCTTTTAGCCCAGCCCAACTGGCTGGGCTCGCCCATTAAGTTGGGTCAGTCCCAGCCCAATTTAAAAAATATATATATAAAAATCATATTTAAAAAAAATTAAAAAAATATGTAAATAGAGATCAGCCTGATGAAAAGGAAAGGTGCGTGACTTCGTTTCACTCCACAAACCTGTTTCTTTTCGATTGATTATTGATCATAAAGTTGAGAAGATCAGCAAAGTCCTCAATGAAATTCAAAAATTTATAATTGAATTTGGCCTTAGAATTATATCTCTACAGCATGTAAATAGCGATCCTAAAAATCAGTATGAATCGTAGATGTTGTTCCTGATGATATTTTTACCAGATATTGTTCCTCGATCAAAAAGCAAGGGGATCACAGAGACCTTCATGTATGAATTTAGTTCGTGATGAAATTGAAAGTAGTTTGATGGGAGAATAAAAATAAGTGTCTGATTTACTTGAATTATTAATTATATTTTATTATTATGATAATTAAATCTATAATATTTAAAAAAATATGTATTCTTTCAAGTAATTTCATAAGTTGATAGTAATATAAAAAGCATGATAACCAATGATAGGTCTCAGTCAAGCTATGAATCTATGACTGTGACCGTGTAAGGATTATTCTGCTTTAGGCGAGAATTAACCATAGAGTCGTTTGTTAGGGAGAATTAAGTTGCTTTATCCATTAACTTCAAGGGGTTTAAATACATGAATAAAAGAATAACAACCACTAACAATCACCCCACGTTCTGAGATAATATCTCTAGAACTTAGGGGCTCACGTCTACTTGCAACATGCCAGTTACACATTATTAAAATCAAATAACAACTTCTTGACCTATTCCTAAGTAGCCACCTTTATAGTTACAAGTCCTTCTCCGTGCATGTCTTTACTTTGGGTTCGGTACTGCAACTCTAGCAGATCTTTTTGGTGGTGACTTATCAATTAAACATATGAAATTATTTTTTATTAAATCTCAAACTCAACCATAATTTTAACCAAATATTTTAATTTCTTTCATGAACTGTGGCTAAAAATATTTTTCATGAAACTGTTTTTTTAAAACCTCGACCATAACAACAACCACAATACCAAACACACCCTTAATGTTATATCATGAATGAGGAGAATTTTTTGGAAACCCGAGATACAAATAAGAAAACTCGGCTGATAAAAATAAAGACATTTTAACCAACTCCCTTGATAAGAATGCTTGTATTGACGGATGATTTTTTGAACTTCGTTAATTTCAAGTCTCATAACGTTTTATTTTCTAACAAGTGTTAATTTTTATTAACAAAAGAACTCGTACGTGAACCAGTGTACTTCCAAGTCTTGTAACGATTTCAACTCACGAGTTCAATCTGCTGATCAACACGTTTGCTGATGGTAATAAAACTTTAAACTCAGATTGCATCAATCAAAGGGCTCAAATAACCAATAACTAAGTAATTACAGTTGAATAGGACACGGATTGCTTTGGAGAGCAACGTATATCTTTGCTACTACAACAAGATGTGGCTGGTTTGAGCGAGCTGTAAAACCTTCGACGACCCTCTTTCGGTACAAGTGACGGTATCTGTTTTTCTAATCCAAAAGCGCGCGCACTCACATTCGATTTTACAAGAACAAAATACAGGAGAAAATAAAAAAAGAATTTACAAGTAATTATCTGCTTATCTTAATCGTGGAGATTGGTGGTGGGATGGCAGCGGGGAGGCACTGGCCGTTGGAATCACAGGAGAGCGATGGTGTCTCATTGGGAACTGTCGGGCAGGTGTCTGAACTGTTTGATGCTCTAGTTGGATGCTTTTTTCTGCATCTTTTGGGGATTCAATGTGCTCCAGTATTGCTAATACTTCTGACATTCGAGGCCTGGCTTTAGCGTCAGCACTTAGGCACTGTAAAGCCAGGTTAGCAGCCATGAAGGCTCCTTTCTGAGGATATTGTCCCCCCAATGTGGTGTCCATGATTCGGAATAATTTCCTTTTGTCACCCAGATACGGTTTCACCCAATCTACCAGATTCTGCTCAGCACCCAGCTTAGTTTTATCAACAGCATGTCGCCCAGACAGTAATTCCAGCAATACAACCCCGAAGCTGTATACGTCACTTTTGGCTGTCAACCGACCTGTCCACCAATGGAAGCTTTGTTACACACAAACATGGCATGGCATAGGAATTCCCTGTGCAAGAAATATTTAAAAACACGCATGTACAAGATCAGTTCCAAGTGAGCACTAAAGATGTTGAGCATAGATACACTCGTATTGGATAATGAAATCCTGCCTTTTTCAACAACTATGTTTAAATGAAGCAGTGCTTTACTGTAAGGAGCTCTCAATAACTGATGCTAATGATATGAAACCAGTTGTAGTCCCACCAAAGGGGGTCATTCATCATTTTTTGCATATAGTTGTCTGTTTCAGAGATTCAACCCCACTCGAACATGCAAATATACAAAGAAAAAGAGCTTAGTCCCTTGAAAGCTTGGATCTTTCAAGTAAATGCCAGGCAGTTTCTCCAGAGATAGCGACATGGCATTTTCGCTTAATGTCAATCGACCAATCATTTTCCCTAACCACCAATCTTTCCCCGCATGGAGAAAAGAAAGAAACTCGGTCATTACAGATTACAGAAGAGGCCTGACCTAGAAGGGGGAGAGTTCTTGAGAAGCATCGGCATCGGCATGGTCATAAGAGACATGAATGGCTAAAATGGTCTAGCATAAATAGCAAAACAACCAGACGCCTGACTTTTTTTATCACAAATACTAACCTAGTTCAGAAGCACAATGGCGAGAGATTAGCATAAACCATTACAGATTCAAAAGTGGAAGGAAACAGCAATAGCCTTTAATGAGTACAAGCATTTTACAGACCTGTAGCAACGTATTCAGGCGCTGCATACCCACGAGTACCCATAACTTGAGTGGACACATGAGTCCTATCACCAGTAGGGCCTGCCTTGGCCAGACCGAAATCAGAAAGTTTTGCATTAAATTCCTGCAAACCAATGCGTAGTTGGCACTGAAAATTTATTAAATCCAATGGGATGACATTACTGGTACAGGCTAGTGACAGGGAGAAATTATTTTCTTTTTTAGGAGAGAAACAAAAATACTAAGTCATGCCCTTATTAAGCATACCACATCTAGTAGAATATTTGATGCCTTGAAGTCACGGTATATGACTTGTGATTTTGCATCATGAAGAAAAGAGAGCCCTCTGGCAGCACCTATGGCCACTTTGATTCTTACCGCCCATGAAAGTGGCTGCACTCCTCCTATAAAACAAAATACAGAATTGAAGGTTACCAAGTTTTCATAGTTGCACGCACAATGACTTCCATAATTTCCAGATATTGTTGCCTGTTAGCTTGTTTATGACAATAGGTCAGGGAAAGTCATGGTAAAAACTCATAAGAGATTAAAAAAAAAAAAAATGCAAAACTGACTGAGCATTATAGCAAGCACCTTGGAAAAGAAGTAAAGATGCATCTCAGCTTGCATCAAAATCTTGGGAAATAGGAATAGATGTGAAATTAAAATGCAATGAAACAACTTTCTTCCCTTAAGGCGGCTCAAGAAGTCTTCCAAAAAAAATTACACATGACAGTCTGGCACCTGTTATCTTAAAATCACTATAGCAAAAACCACAAGTCTGAATCAAGGTTTTTGGGATTGTGCCTGTTTAAAGATATAGACTATGAGAACCCAAATCACATAGAAGTTTCACATCCTGTACCTCAGATATTCATATGGGCAGACAACTCACCCTTTATCCCAGGGGAAAATTGGGAGTGTATGATATCCATTCAAGTGAGGATGGTCCACGGAAACTTTGGCGAATCACAATCCCTGGCTCATCCTTGTTGTTAACACGGAAACTTGTTCATAAATGCGAGTGGCTGGTAAATTATGTCTAGGGCTTATTGAATGTATAGCCTATGATTCACTGACAACTGCAGAACTATAGCGCGGATGAAGAAACCTATTCTGTCTCCAATTCTATGTGGCTGGTATTATCCAAAAAGATCAGTCTGAGATAGTTAAGAGAGAAAAGGGGCATAACTAACCTCATATCTGGCTGTGTAACAGAGGAAACATAAATTTGCGGTCCTAAATTTTTGTCATTTTATTCCCCGTGGAAGCAAACAAATCAATTCACCGCACAAGTTAAACAGATTAATTTATTTCTATTCCATGAAATAAAACAAAAGAATGGGAAAGGTTAATTTCTATTTCTCAGCAACCACAGAGTATAGGGGTCAAGTTTTCAAGAAGTACAAGCATATAGTAGGACAAGTTATAGCATACGAGGCTTCCAAATTAATTCTTTGCATTGGATTACTTACTTCTGAACAAATGATTCTCTAAGCTCCCTTTAGGCATGAACTCATAGACCAGAAGCCGGTTTTCACCTTCCAAGCAGTATCCAATCAATTTAACCAGATTTGGATGATGAAGTTGCCCGAGATAATTAACTTCTGTCTGATACCAGCCAGCTATTAGTATGTAAGGAAAGGACACTTCAATTTGAAAGAGTCATAAATTTAACAAGAGAAAAAACCTACCAACCACTCCTTGTGGCCTTGGAAACCTTCAGGTTTAAACTTCTTGACAGCAACAACCAATCTCGATCCAGGCTTTGCAGCAGTCAAAGTGTGTTCATCAATCCATCCTTTGAAAACATAGCCAAAGCCACCCTCACCCAGGAGACTGTTGGGACGGAAGCTTCTGGTAGCGTTTTTTAGCTCATTGAAAGAGAAGGCTTTTAAATTTGGCGATGACAATATTTCACCTTCACTCCTTGGTGTAGGAAGACATTCAATGCTCCTTCCACTGTATGATGGGATGGTCAGACTGGAAGGAATTGAAGAATGGCTGGTTCTGCTGGAAATTCTTGAGGCTCCTGATAGTAGCAAGAGATAGATGAATCAAGATTTTACTGGTATGGTGTACATGCCTATACAGTATGTTTATCAATCTTAAGCATCGCACCCACCAACACTACACTGGCTGTCAAGGCTAATAAGTTCTTTAAGCTGCTAATTGAAATCCTTGGACAGCACATGTCCAGTATGCTTTCCAATGATGATATTATAAATCTTAAACTTTACACAACAGTTTGAAAAAAGAGTCTTGCATGTATATTAACAGCACATGTCCATTTTGACTATCATTCAGAAGGTGAATTGTTTGTAATTAAAATATGCTTCAAAATAACTACGAGGTAAAAAAGGGAATGCTATTTGGCAAAGTTTAAGCGTGCTGGGGGGACTAAAAATCGTTAAAACATAATTTAAATGCAAAGCCATATCTCATTCTACGTGGATCGTACCTTCGCTGTTGTGATGGCATGAAATAAACACGCACAATTATCAAGTTGGACACAATCACTTAAATTCATTTACCACCGTTCTTCACAGAGATAGTCAGCCAACCAAAATCATATGCAAATGTTCCGAATCACAGGTATAGGACACAACGTTGCTTCTTAAAAGAAAGATCACACATTAATATCATGACGAGAACCATCCGCGTCGAATTATGCTAACGTAGACGAACTTAAAAATGCAAAACAGCAAATAACACTGGGGTTCACTTCAAATACTAATCAGGCACAACAGAATTGATAGAGAAAAGTTATTTATCACACAGAAAGCTTAAAAGGGTTCTTTTCTTTTTGTTTCACGAACGGGAGTTGCCGGTAACAGCTGAATGAATCTGAGCTGGGGGGAAAAGGCCAAATCCAAGAAACTTAGAAGATGCAAAGGTGGTGTTACCAGGATTATGTGAGCTCAGGGTGGAATCTACTTTAGCAGCTGAAGAATCTAAGCAGTTGCCCATTTGGTAAACCAGAGCAAAGCAAACAACGCTATTTCCCCCTTGCCTTCTTCTTGTCCTGATGTTTTAGTTAGCAGAATAAAGAAGTGACCACCATATCATATATCACATGATAATAAGATAAAGACGGAGACTTGTGAGTGGTTTGTTTTTGAATTGGTAAAGTAGAGATACAAATACTGAAAAGAATATTTCTATAATAATATCTTGATAGATTAAAAGTAGACGGGGGTGCAAGAAATTAAATTATATTAAGTTCTTGAAATAAAGAAGAAAGGAGTTACCTTAAAGAAATCTAAAACAAAAGGAACGGGGGGGGGGGGGGGGGGGGGGGGACGACGTGTTGTTGTTGGGGACCGGGGAGGAAGAAGAGAAGAGAAGAAAGAGGCGGGCGCTTGCTAATGCTTGGTGTGTGCTGTAGACACGAACAGTACAGGAGCATGGGCCGTCCTCCTGTGACATGTATGCCACCATGACCTTCCTTCCGCTTTCCTTTCTCTGTAATTCACATCAAGGCACTCCCTTGCTTTTAAAATACTACTCGTATCTATGATATCATTTCATATTCTCCAATTTCTCTGAATTTCAATGCCAGGTAGAAAAATTATTTGCAATTTTAAAAAACAATAAAGTTGTTTTTTTTAAAAAAAAATATTATATTAATTTAGATAAACCTAATAAATTACAATTTTAGCTATGACAATATAATAATCCTATAAAAAATAAATTATAACAATCTAATCATATATAAACCAAATCAAGACATATTATAAAGATTAATTCTAAAAAAATAAAAAAAATAAACATATTTAAAAAAGCATTAAGATAACAACATATTAAATCAATTAAAATTTTAGCTTAAATCACTAAACATATGAAAAGGTTAAATTTATCTATTTTTCATTTTCTAAATTGTTTTAAGGATTTATTTATTACTTTTCTATTTTTTTATTTAAAGTCTTTATTTCTTTGTCGATATTGTTGAGTTGAGTGCCTTGTTATTTCTATATTTTTTTCTCTTTTGATGAGAATAAAAAGATCTTTTTGTACCAACTAGTTACTTGACCTGCAATTCATTGAGGTTTAAAAAAATTTATTTTCTACAATACAATAAATGTACAAGCTTTTCTAGCATTTTTTTACCATAAAAAATACTCAATAAAAAATTAAAAAGCTTATGCATATATTTGATTAAATAATTTGAGAGTTGCAAGTGTCAATAAATGTAAAAAAATAACACAAGTGAGGAATAAACTATAAAAATCAAGAGATAAAAAATAGATTAAGATATTTGATATCATAATAAAAGATACATGCCCGGTAATGCTTAATAACTTTTTTTTGAATTTTTATTATTATATAACCAATAAATTATTTGTGCCAGTAAAATGGTGTATAACCAGTTAAAAAAAATAAAAATAAAATGAAGTGAGCATCCCACACTTACATTTAATCATTTAATTTAATTGAAAAAATATCTCTAAAAAAAGCTAAATTTAAAAAGAGTGGCAAGTAAAAATACTTGAGATAATTATATTATTTTAAAACCACTAAAAAATCTTATAAAAAGCAAACATTTTTTTTTAATAAAGTCCAAAATCCAATTAAATAAATATTTGATGATGAGGGGGGGATTGAAAAAAGGGGAGGACAGGCAAACTTCCTAACACACAACTTAATTTATAAAATTTGCAACTTAGAAAAACCTAAACCTGACTCAATTTTCAACTAATTCAATATTGAACAATAAAATAAAAAAAATCAATCTAGAAAAATTGCACAAGTGAAAAATTAGTAATAAAAAATGAGATCAAATATGATAGATAAAAATTGAAAGGGATGAAATTGTAAAAAAAAGAGTTGAATTAAAATTTTATCTTAAATAAAAGAAGTGGCAATAAAAATGTACGAGGTCAAAATTTGAAATAAGAAAAAAAATGAAGGGGGGTAAAATTAAAAAAATATATTTTAGATAAAACAAACACTAGTCAGGAGAACGAAATAAAAGGTTGCTTTGAAATTTTAAAATGCACAAGAAAATCAAGGAGTATATTCAAAATAAATAAAAAGATAGTTGGTATGAAATTAGATAGTTGTTTGCCACAATATCGTCTTATAACAAAAGAGTTATTAAGATAATTCAAACATCATCATGGAAGATGATAGATGGTCAATAAAAGGCCTCGCACGCATTATCGAGAGGGCAAGGATGTTGCTCTCGTGTTCACATGTCAACAATCTTTTTTCAATATTATTTATAATTATTAAATTATAAAATCCCCCACATCAACTTGAAAATAACAAAAATACCCCCAAACACGAGCAAATAAAAATCCAACTTGTACATGTATTTATATCATTCTACTATGCTTAAAAAACTGAAGAAAAAAAAAACCATGAATCGGCTGTTTTAAAAAATTGAGATTAAAAGTATTGTAGTCGTATGTTGTTCATAAAAGTAAGTAAAAATACTTATTCATCCCCTACAAATATTATTAATGAATCTCAATGTAAAGAAAGTATTACCCTAAATTACACTAAAAACTAAATGAGGTTGTTCTTTTATTGTAGCAAAATCAATGTAGCTCTAAACTCAGTTTATTGTAATAGTGAAATTAATAGTTTGGTTAATACTTTAAACAGTTCCAAACTGAATGTCAGTGGGGAAGTAGCTCAACTGGCAAGCCACTTACCATGCATGCTAGAGGTGCAAGTTCGATTCCCTGCATCTCCATGGATCCATGTGTATTTAATTTGTTTTTAACCTTTTGCTATTTTTTAACAAATATCTTCTCGTCGGTGTATATACGAGATGTTTGACACTGCATTTCAAAAATGTTTTTGAAAAAAAATAATTTTTTTAATTTTTTGCTTGAAATTAAAAAAAATGTGTTTTAAATCATTTTCATGTGCTGGTGTCAAAAATTATTTAAAAAAATTATTTTGATGTATTTCTGAACAAAAAACACTTTTAAAAGCAACCACACTCTCAAACAGACACATAGTTAGTCCACTAAACCTGAGAAGTAGATTTTAATCAATACCAACATGGAAATATTTTAGCTGTAAAAATAAATAAAATAGCTGTAAATTATTATTTAACAGAATTTGTAAAATTATGCAATTACATTAAAAACTAAATGAGATTCGTTATTTTATAATTAGTTATTTGGCTTTTTTAGAAAAAAATAAAAATATAATTTTACTATTGATATGCACAATGTTTTCCCATACTTTTTATTTTTATTTTCTTGGGGGGTTGAAAACCGGGAAAAAAGAAGAAGAGTAATCCTACACGTAATTTGATCTTATCATATTCCACTAGCCCGGGAGGCTGGACAACTCCTGACTTTATTTACCCGGCCCGGCCTCATCTAAAAAATAAAATTGTCATTTACAAATATCCTGACTAATATCTCTTTTCTCAGAAAGTCAGCATCCCTTCAACGCTAATAATAGTTTCTGACAGATTTCGTATTTGAAAGATTCTTCGGATGATACTCTTCGGGTTCAGCCACCCTTAGCTGAGCGAGAACCAATCATTTCCGTCTTGAAGTAACCATTCTCGAACAATGAGATTTCTGCATGACTTCAAGAAGCACTGTTATAGTTCGAAGATAACTGCCGCTTGCGTACTTGGAGGTTGCATGGGAGTGTGGTGTGCTGGTGGTGTAGAAAATATAGATATTTTGGGTATTTGATTGAGATAGAAATTTGAAAAAAGCTTGTGGACTCCACTCAAAAATTAACTAAAATTTCGATCCATGGAAAACAGCAAATTGCTCTTTCCCTATGTTTGGGAGAGAGAGACTGGTGGGAGTTGATTTGTCACCTCAAAAGTAAATAAAATATTTTAATATTAAATATATTTTTCATATTAAAATAATTTAAAAATTAATTAAAATATAAATGATGTTTACATAATATATGTATATTAATATAAAAAATATATTTTTAATATTAACATAATCTAAAAATTAATTAAAATATAAATAATTTTTACATAATATATGTTTATTAATATAAAAAACAAGTGTCTAATTTACTTGAATTATTAATTATATTTTATTATTATAATTATTAAATATTTCAGAAATTGAAACCAATATGAAAAGTTTGGTAACCAAATACTTGAAACTGTTATTCAATAACCTCAAACTCAACTACAGTTTTAACCAAACACTTTAAAAATTATTTTGAACTGCAACTAAAGTGCTTTTCATGAAATTGTTTTTTTAAAACCTCAACCACAAAAGCAAAAGCAATATCAAGCATACTCTTAAAATATATATTAAATAATATATATTTTCTTTTATTTTAATCACCCTTTAGTAATTTAAATAATGAATATTCTACATACTTAAATTTTTTTTAAAATAAAATTTAATTTACCACATAAGCTCAGTAAAAAAAAAAATTAAAACACACACAAACTCATATTTTATAATATACACTTTACAATTTAACGGGAGATTATGATTATGTAATATTTTTAAATATACCTAGATGAAGCTGTGGGTTTCGTTTACAGCTGGTATTCAAAAGTAACGTAGTTGAAAACGAAAACTAAAGATTAAATCATATATATTTTTTGAAATGCTTATTTGTAAGTAAATAAATAAACAGCAAAAATCAGACTATCACATGCAAGGCACGCGACTACTTCCAAGCAGAAGCTCCATTATGATAACCTAGCAAATGGTACTGGGGTAATAAAAAAGCAACAACCCTATCCAGCCAACCAACTGTACATTAAAATTTTATGCTCATAATAGACATTAAATTGGGAGTGACATGGATTTCCTCTAGACTAGGTTTTGTCACAAGAATCAAGATATTAAACCAATATTACTACGGTATTCACCAATCATACGAGAGGTGAGATCCACAGCTCTAATCAATCCTATGATAAACCCTAAATTGTATAGCATAACCCAAAAATTGATTAAAAGATTTAAACAAACATGTTACGTTCAAAGTAAATAAGAACAAAAGATGAACTGTTCGGGTTCACCAATAAGCTAAACCCATCTAATTAGCTGATATTCAGCTAACTCTCTATATTGACCTCTTCTCCAGCCTCGTAACTTGCTATAAATTACACGTACAAAAACAAGTAATTTATTTATTGGACCCATTACCTATTTAATTAACTGGTGTCACGTGAACTGAATAGTAACAATTGGAATTAAACTGAACTACCCAGACTGACTGGACTAATAACATCTGAACTGTAACCAAACTAACACAGTGCACCCGAACTACCCCCATTAAACCACTGACTGTCATGGTTGCTGACGTGACTGAGAGCTGACTTAATTAAGACGGGGCACGTGACAAAACGCCAATTACCAACCTTGGAAAAAAATGGCACCGATACCTAATTCTCTGGAGTATTACTCATGGATGAGGATGCGGTTCCTGATATCTGAGAATGTCTTCACATCTGCTCCCCATAACCTGCTTACGCATATAATGCAAGGATTATGACCCAAACATCTTTTTTGGCGTCTTGTTTTATATATATCTACGCACCATAATGTAATTTTTCTTTTAAAATCGCCCTAATCGACTAGGGGAAGAACACGAGAAGCATGCAGAAATGCATGCGCAAGATAGCTAGGGATGGCAATTATGGCATTTGCCCATCTATATTTATCCGTTAACAAATGAATAGGCACTAAACGGATTATGGGTAAGGGCTAGTCCACCCACATTCATAAGAGTTTATTGGATTGGCTATGGCACCCACTCAGCCCAACTTAAAATTACAGCCTGAATTACAGATGGAGAGAAGCATGGGAGAGCAGAGCTTTTATACTGTTTTCATTTTAATTCTTGAAGTTTTCTCAAAAGTTTATTTTGGTCCTTGTGTTTAACAAATAGACTCAATTGGAAAAAATTTAGCAGTCATACTTTTAATTACTAAATTTAATTCCTGAACTATTTTTTTTTTTTTTACATTTAAGACCACACATCTCAAGAAGTCTACCTTTATTAAATACAGCTAAACTTGGTCAAACCAGTCGGATTTGGTCAGAACAGCCATACAGGGTTATAATGAAAATTGTAAAAACTACTTATTCATAAGAAAAACTGAAAATGGGTTAAAGGGTATAGGTACTCATTTGAAAAATAACCTGATCAAAATGGATAAATGGGTGAAATATTTCGCACCCTGTTCATACCCTGCCCATTTGCCTTGTCTAATAGGATCATATAGATATAGTGCACTTACCAGCAATCAATCCCAATGGCATTGGCCCCTTGCTTGTCTGCTTTTAGATCGTCTCCAACATGTACTGCTTTGCCAGCCTCTACACTTGCTTCAACTACAAAAATGCCAAATACTTAAAAAATGAGCATTATTACCCTACGTTTTGTTGTGTAAGGCGGAGCAGAATGATGGTTAAGGACTCAAACATAGAAATGAAATTTAAAGGTGCATCCCACAACCACAAATAGACCAAATGTTCACTGTTCCACACATCTTTCTTATAATTTACTTCTCCCTTCCTTTTTTTTTTTTTATGTTTTGCTAACCAAAAGCAATGGTCTTATGTGACATACCTAAAGCAGCTTCAAATATCTTTGGATCTGGTTTTTCATATCCAACCTCTGAAGATATGATTAGAGAATCAAACCTGTGGAAAAAAAATATTTTAATTATACGGATGTTCAATTGCTGACGACCCCATCCATCTCATTCAAGTTATCACACCCCAGCCATTTCCTATATGATACCACAATTATTCACTCACAATGCATATTCATCGAATAAAGTCTCAAGCATCACTGGCAACAAAAAAAAAAGAGTTTCTTTTCCTCTAGATTAGACTAATTCACAGCAAGTGTCAAAGCCTCGACGGCAGAGGGCCCAACATTGACTGCAAAAGGGAAAGTTCAGATTACAAAATACTCTACAAAAAGGCAGGGAGTGCTATCAATGTTCTATTTACAAATGTAGGTCAGGTTGGGACGGAATTCTTCAGGGCCTTGTAAAGAGTATCGAGTCTGCCATCATTGATGGATACCGAATTCATGAAGAGAGCTACCCAACTGTAAAAACACAGCAAAAAGAAAGAGGAAAAACAAATGCTTACAGTTCAATAACATTTAGGTCCTTCAATAGCTTCCTTAACCGGGTGTCAAAATTGGACACAACCACCACCTTAACTGCAACATTACTCACTGAGTTAGGAGTGGCAGTTCATTATCAAATTCTGGTGGTTAATATTGTTTGTGGTTCTAGACAAAGGATAATGGTTAATTAATATAACCTCCAGCATCTTTGAGAAGGTACAGTGCTTCATAAGCTCCATCTGGAAGATACCATGCTTCGCCATTTGCATAGTACTGAATAAAGAACCCACTAGGAGTTCAGATGAAAGCCTCTAAAATATTGACCAGATTAAATCCTGATCTCCCCTATAGAGTTTTCTGTTAAAAAAATAATTTGCCTTTGGCTTTTATTAATGTCTAACAGAGGAGACAGTTTTTTTTCAATGCACTAAAATCAAGAAAACTGAAGTTCCAGCACTAAACTTTTTGTTGACCAATGGTTCAAGGATATTCACTATGTTTTAGCCAGAATTATTTGCATTTCCATGGGTGATAGGAAGACAAGAACCATACATGTGCGCTTTCTTATAATCTGCTCTAACATCATGATAGCTTTAGGCTGCTGTCAAGAAATGTTACCTTATAGACCTCATCAAAATAATCATTATTGGCAAAACCAGTGGCTTCAGAAACAACAAGTTTCCAAAATGACCGCCCATCCCCCTGTTAACACACAAGCAGAGATGATGTTATAACGGGCTTCAGTCAAAGCTTCCAGTTTATCAAATAAATTGAAACTACTTTTAAGACCAGTAGCAGATGACCAACAAAGAAGAGGGAGTGCAAGATATTTAATCAATGTGTTAAAGAAATGTATGAAAGCACTTATCAAGAAATGATACCAGTCATAGAAGTGAATTGTAGGTTTCAGGTAGTAAAATGCATGTTTTTCACTTCACACGGGACGTCCATGGTGGGAACATATTTCACTGGTTCTAAATTAGAATATTCTCTATTTATCACTGAATATGAAAAGATTGGAAAAGTATATCTATTTGAAATTTTAGTTGCCAACAAAATAAGAGATTAGGGAGCCTTTGGACAGCTATTTTACTTTTTAAATAGCTTTAATAACATGTCAGGACTTATGAAACCAATGCATGCCACATAAAAATGCAGCAGAATCTGCGTTCATCTACATCTCGCTTTAATGAGTAAAACAGTCCATCAGAACTACCGAAGCAGAAAAAAAGAATGATTGTGCATAAAGGAAGCATAAGGTGTGAATAGTCACTGATTATTCTCAGCATTTATCTAGATTACCGTATCCTTTTCTGATTCATATTCAATATAATATATGTAGCTTTTATTTGTTCAGAAAACATGTTTTATAGGAAACATAAAGCACTCACAAACAACCAATTCAGGAACTAAATTAAGACACAGGACTTGCGAACTACATGATAGCACAAAAAAAAGAGTCGGGGGTAAGACCCAAAAGGAACATACAATGAACGAGACACCCATTACGGAAAAGAAAAATGACCTGGTAACGGAGTTTTTCAGGCCATGGGGCAGCGAAAGCTCTTTTAAATCCTTGCTTTATATCAGCAGAGCTTGCAGTCAGACCTGTAACCATGATAAGAGTTAGGCTAGGAAATTACTGGCAAGGAGAGCAGAGAAAGGAGTGGAGATCAAATTTTTATGACCAGGTGCAAGATCTCGTGTATGGCATTTATTTCACTCGTACCAATTGTTCCTATTTCTTAACCCTACAAACCCATTTCAAATTCACCCCTTCAATATCAAACTATTGGGTGTTAAATCCCCTGCTGCGAACCACTTCATTCTAATCCAGAAATAGCATATTATCCTCAACATAAAATAATAGGAGCAATAGCGTAAAAATAAAGGGAAAAAACCATATTTTCTTCCAATGGAAGCGTAAGTTTCTTCAACTGGCCTTTTCAATTGCAAAAGGGTTCCACCAGCATCCAACAACAACGCATCGTACGCTTTTTTAACAGACTTTGTTGCTCCTATAATGTAAAGAAACAAAGCGAATGAATCTGATCGGGTTATTGAAATAGGGTACCCATGTGTAGACTATATACATGTGCTAATATATAAATAAAACACTAGTAGAAAGGAAGAGTGGCCAGACCAGCAGAGTGGATGGGCATGGAAGAAGAGCTTGGTAGCTTCAATTTGAGGGGTTTCAGAGCTTTAAACAAAGCGTTCCCATGAGAGCATTTCGCGAGGCAGGCTTCCATTTTGGACGATAACTACAAGGGGCTGCGGGCTTTGCCTTTTCGATACTCATTCACTCATATACAGTGTATTTTCCACACTCTCCGGTCCCTTTTTATTTATGAATTTCCTTTCTTTCCAAAATGGTTTCTATCTTCCAGAACTGCTTGCCGTCACTTTGCTAAAATATTTTTATTTTTTACAGTAATGTATCAAAATCATTAAAAAATATCAATTTATTATTTTTTTCAAGAAAAAAACAGTTTAAAAAGAATTTTAAAAAACATTTCATATCACAAAAACAAAATCCCCCACAGGACTTTGTGTTGGTGGACACCTGTTTCATTGCCGCCAACCTCCTTGTTACTTGGAAGAGGTTTGGTGTGCATATCCTCATGTCGTTGGGGGAAAGAATTTCTTTTCTGGTTTTTTCTGGTGAAGCGACTTCTCCTGATATCTCGTCGGTGCACCAAAATCCTGCATATTACACTTAGTTTCTTTGTTTTTTTTTGTTTTTTTTTTCTAGATTCCAGTTCATGTGATTTTACCGTATTGCCAAGCTTTTTAAAAAATATTTTTCTTTCATTATTTTAGATTTGATATCAAAAATATTTTTATTTTTATTTTAATATATTTTCAAGCAAAAAATCTAAAAAAAAATAAAGTCTAATACAATCTCATTCGTCTAACTGCTGCAATGAGCTTTTGTTTCTAAGGAACCGGGTTTCTTGCTGGTAATGGACAATAGTCATGCTCAAATTGGCAACAAATTATGAAGATGAAGATTGCTTTAAGTTTTTTTGACCGAGGGATGTTCCGATAAAAAATGAAAGTCAACTATTCAAACCTTTATTTTCAAGTTCATGCCTCTTGAAAGATTGTTTTCGAAACGACAAAGCATGCTTAGAAAAGGGGTGGCGGTGAATGAAGAAGAGTGGAAAGTTGTTTGGCATCATGACTTCAAGGGATTTTCCTAACCTTTATTCCTATCCTCTTTAGGCCATTACTGCATATTGCAATTCCAAATCATGGTGGTTCTGCAATCTTTATACTTAACAAAATTTGAAAGGTCAGAAAATGTCACTAGTCTCGTAAAATTACAAGATTTGCATGCTTATACATTCACAAAAATTCATTCCGGCTCTCTGCGTGTGCATGTGTGGTAGAGATTAGTATTCCCAGATTTGCCTGCATCATGATTTCAGTTCTGAGAACAGCTAAAGTGATACATAAAAGAAAAATAGCGAAGTTTTGATCAGCATACTCTCTAACAGTTAAAGAACAAAACTGCTCTCTTCTAATAAAAATAGCCATCCAGCCTACTGCACTATAGGAAAAGATTGAGGGTATAAATGGGGGGGGACTGTTTAGGACTTGCAGCATTCTTCACCATCATTGTTCAAAGGAGAACACAACAATAAGCCATTGTGGTTAAACCACAGGAGTTGAGTAATATAGCAACAAAAAACCCCAAAAATCTGATTCATTGATCCAATCAATGGCTATCAGTTTCTGCCAATCCCTTTCCCACACTTCTGTGGTAGAGGTTGAAACTCAAAACTAACAATTATTTGCAGGGTGAAGTGCAAGGTCACATTCCGATTTCACTGACATCTCTGCATCCCTTTACCAAATCATATAGCTGACCATCAAAGCCCCATTAGACCATTTAGCAGGGAGAGATTAGTATCACCTCTTTGTCAAAGATTACTTGGCCGAAAACATCAAATATCCAAGTCATTACAATCAGCCACAGAGCAAAACATAACAAATCTGTCATAACTCACAAGGCAGCTGACATCTCTTAGATTCTTGAAAGAGCTGGAGGGAATCACACAGAAACCTCCTTTTCTCTTTGGTGGATGTCCCTGCACAGTATATAAAATCCATCAAAAAACTTGCTCAGATTCTGTAAATTATCATGGACCTATCAAGTAGTTTGATGTCAAAGCTTCATTCCCATTGAGGTGCATACACTCAGTCCTCCTCCTTGATCTTACCAGCCATAACTGCCAAAACAAATCTCAATTCACAAGGAATGGGTGGAAGTGATGGGAGTGTGCGATGCCTGAATAGCTTTGCTAGTGCTCGGCGTTCACAATCCTGCATCGAATCAACAAAAGATGATTAACTCAAAGCTAATTGTTTATAATTCTTTTCCATTGGTAACCTCAAACAAAAGGAACATGAAAAATAGACTGCCAACAAGAGAGAGAATTCTATGATGACAATTGTTTAGAAAGCCAAAACATGTCAAAATACAATGATTTCACTAGTAGACTTCTCAGACAACAACAAGAGCATCATGCATTCTCATTAAACTTGCTTCTGGACACGTCCTCAGCAAATAACGAAAAACAACTTCGCTGAGAGATACTGTGTCCCTGTAAATTGCCAACGTAAGATGAGCACTTTGACGGAAAAAAACATGCCAAGATAAATTGACAAGCTAAGATAAGGGAGTAGCTGCTCAGAGTTCCAATCAATGCACAATTACCACTTGCATGCTGCATGCTCTGGCTTGTAATATAATCAGTTACACATACTCGTAGATTTGTTAGGCAATATATCATCACCTTGAACATATTTAGGTAGAATGGTTTAATTGGGATTCAATCTCCTGAGTTTCAAGTAAGTATATGCAAAACTCAGTTGATCACGAGAAGTAAATCGATCAACTTCAATGAACCAGAGGCATGAAAATAAATTTGACATTGGTGTATGGGCCCGAACAATAAATGAACCTTCAGGCACATCTGCAAAGCATATGAACCAAACAGCTGGATTGAATTGCAGGGGGAAAAAACAAAAAAAAAACAGGTGTGGATTGAAAAGGGTGTAAAATAAAGGGAAACCCAATCTCATAGACCAAAACAGACACGAACATACATACAACTTGGTAGAGGAGGATTCGGATCTGAAGGGTCAAACTTGGTGAGGCCATCGGACCTGTAAAAATTGAACTGCTCATCAATGGCTGTTTCATTGTACTTGTTTAGGGGCTTATTTTGGAGTACCTCCTCCCAAACACAGTGGCGATCATAATGATTTGAAATGGCATATTCTGATCTTGTTCCACAAAAAGTATTCAATTATCAACAATGGATCAGCATTAAGCCGCAACAAGGTAAATTGTGAATGAATAAATAAAAAAACTACATTACGGATCTATAGATTGCAGCAACAAGGTAAAGCCTACAGATGCAAACCAGATAATTAAATCACGGTGTGATAATTACCTAGTAGAAGGGAAGATGCGATGTGATAAAAAATTTGGCACCTTGCCAGTTCTCCGCATGTCCTTGGATGGCAAGTTCCTGACAACAACTACTCTCCATAGACCAACAAATCCTCTATTATCTAGGACATGTCCATCTGAGGCCAACTTGGACAGTGTTGGCTCATCCACAAACATGACAAAACAAACATTTTTCTTCGAGAAATCACTGATCTGAAACAAATAAAAGCAAAAATCATGATAGAGATCAACATCCAAAGGTTGCTTCATACACATTGCAGTAATTCACACTATGTCACTTTTATCAAACATTTTACTGCTACTTTTATGTGATATTATAGCTATTATTGATATTTTTCTTTCAATCAATTTACAGTGAAGGAAGCAAATATGTTGTCTGTCCTGGGATTCAATTAAAATAAAAGAGAAAAGAAGACATCTACTGATAAGAAAACACACTAGAATTATACACCAACAGGCAACTAAATTTCTTTGCTGGAAGACTTTCCATTTTCTACCATCACAGTGTCAGCAGAAAACACAAGGTTTCGTATGTTACATATCAAATAGACAAGCTCACGTCAACTTGTAAATAATTACCTAAAAGTTCACACACTGGAGGGGAAAGCATGAGCAAATAAGCAAACCTGGAGTTGGATGATTCTTCAGTTTTGAATTGCAAAAGAATACATCACTTCTATTACCTTTCTAATTCTCTTTAAGCCAGTATAATGTCTTCCGGTACAATGTTATCTTACGAAAACTGCCATTGACTCTATACCATAACTTCTGTTTACAGTTGACTTTTGATAAAATGAGAATTACGATTAATTTGACCAGGAATAACAAATGATGTACAGGTATAAAAGCCAAATCGAGCTATCGTAAGAACAAATTTATTTGAACTAAAGCTGTTAAGCATTGTATGTAATGAACAAAGAAGTTTAAGAAGTAATTTACTCTTTTGCTCATAGGCCTCCTTAGAAAGTCAGAACTCCCAAAAATGCAAGGCGATACTGCAACCTGACAGGTGCTCATGTATGCCATGTCCTCATCAAAATCGAATCCAGTGATTGAAAATCTAGGAGGTCCTTTAACAAAACCACAATGAAGAGTTTGATCATAAGCATAGAAAGACCTCTCCCTTTCCTCAAGTTTCTGGTGTCCTCCAAATCTAGATTCAAATGAATTGACCCTCAAAGGTTTCTCTTCCATAGCCACATACTGGAGCGAAAATTGGGTAAAGTTTCCAGAGTCTTTAGGTTCAATAAGATAATCAACTGTTTCCGTAAACCCAATTTCACAAGGAAAATATGGAAAATCAAATTGATGGGGGTTGTGGAGCATAACAATAAGGTCAGAGAGAAGAAGTTACTCGCAAAAGATGCCTTAACTCAAAAAAACTAAATTATTCAGTCGCGAGTAACACAAACTATAATATTATTTGTGGCATTTGCATTAACATAATATCAAAGGTAAAGTCAAGAGTTTTCAACCATGCGTTCTGGATTAGATCAGTGCTCCCTAGGGTAGCTAAATTCTTCAAGCCTCTACCTCTAACTGAAAAAAGTTCTTCTAAACCCTTTATGTTCGCTATCCTCCCAAGGTAAGAAAAATCCGAGAAGATAACTTAGATCAGTATAGCAATTCAATTATAAGTCTCTTGTGGTCTGCGGAGCAAATGCATGATTTACAACTAATTATGTATCCCGGATCGCAAAAAAGAAAATCAAAATGACCAAAAGCACGATCTGGGATTTCTTTTGAGGACATTTTTGTACAGGAGTATAAGATATCTCTTAGGATTTAACAAAACAAAGGTCATAGATGCATTGATGAGTTCAATTCCATCTTTAAATCTAAGAACATACTTATAAAAGTTAAATGTTCTTACCATAAAAGGAAAGGAAATAAAAATCATCAAACTAATAAGCGATTAAACAGAGCATTTCCCTTACGCTGCATACGCTTCTTGCTTCCTGGTGCTTTTACTATAACACCACCAAATTCAGGGTGTTGTAGTTGCTGCTGCTGCTCTACGTCCTTATTAATTTTCTTCACATTACTGGTGATAAGTAGTTGGTGTGAAGATGACATGCCACTTTCCATGCCACCACCTGCAATCCCAGCCAGCCCAAGAAGGAAAGGAAGAATTTAAATGAAAAACTATGGAGTCATGACACCATCACCATCATCATCATCATCATCATCAAGAGAAGGGAAGGGAAAGGAGTTTACCATGACCAGCAAGTGTAATGAATTTGAGGCCAAACAGTGCTAAAGACAATAAGCAGAGTAGAGCAAGCAGGGAGAGCCACAACCTGAAACTGAGCCCTGCTCTCAAAACCCGACCCAACCTCTTCCCCCGGCGAGGACCCACCGCAGGTAACAATTTATGAACACCCATTTGGCTTGGCTTGGTTTCTGGATGAATGAATGGACTAGATAATACTAATTATAATAGCATCATGATCTATGCGTTGCCCGTAAAAAATTAAAGATCAAATCACAAAATGTGCATGCAAGCAACGGTAGCAAATAATGGAGGATGGTTTATTACCATCACCTCTTCCAAGATCTCTCATGACTCACCAGGCCATTAAACAAGTAGCCATTGTTGTTTCTTTCTCCTTTTTTCTATGCTGTTGTTTCTTCTCCTCTTCCATTCTGTGTGCATCAAATTGCTATGCAAGATCATGACACGTAGATAGAGGCGTTTTATTTTACTCAAAGAAGAATAATTCTTTCAATAACCCAATTCAGTCCCCAGTGTACAAGTATGTTTAGCAGGTCAGTCCTCTATGTTTAAACTCTAGCAAGATTTCCCTCGGATTTTCACACGTTTATCCATGTCTGGCCTGCCTTTTCCTTTCTGTTTAAGTTATTTTTAAAAATATTTTTTATTTAAAAATATATTAATATAATGTTATTTTATTTTTAAAAAATTGAGATTAACACATCAACACGATATAAAAATATACAAAAAATAATTTAAAATAAAAATAAAAATATTTTTTTATTTTTTTTTTCAAAAATGATTTTGAAAATCACTGTAATGGAAATGAATCTCGAGGCAAGCACTTGCACCGCAGTGTAAAAATATTTTATAAAAAAATAAATATATTTGACTACTGGTTTCGCAACTCTTTATATAATATGAAGCCATTTTCTCAAAAACAAAATGGCATTGAGAGGCTTTGTAAGGTCATTTTGTAATCTGTTTTTGTTAAACAAAATAAATATTATTTTAATATGTTGTTAAAAATAATTTTAAATATTATTTTTATATAAAAAAATACTTTAAAAATTAATTATTATTACGCTTTCAATTACTATCTAAGTCCTTGAATTGTTGAAACTCGACAACAAGTGATTCTCCAATTCTCGACTCGGGATAACAATAGGTTTATCTCTTCTAGCTATGTGCCAGGTTTCAGGCTTTTCACCAAGAATATCTATTGTAGTGAGTACCACTATTCTGATGTTCAGGCATGAAAAAAATGCAGAGCATGATCCGGTAAAAAAGATCCGCAATTCTGTCTCAATGTGTACTCTTTTCAATTTCTCCCTCTATTCAAGAGAATCAAGGGTTCTTCCAATCCAATTTATAATTAGTTTTTGACAACATGCCATAAGAAGTAGACACATGTCTGGTCACATGTCGAGAATTAACATAAGATTGAACAAATACAGACCAGGGGACCACATTTAGGAGCTTTCTTCAAGTTGAGGGGCCAACTTGGCTTTTTAAAACAAGGCAGATAAGAGGGGCTCACATTAAGACAACACCAAGAGCAGAGGAACCAGATACAGGATTAATCATACGTTTAAGAATCTTACGCTAGTTGAATTTCAAACAGGGTAATATAACAATGCATTCTAAGCAGTATTGGCTTAAAATCCGAAGTTGGAACTTTTGCAGTCATAAATGGGAATTTGGGAGAGCCAATGTTTGTGGCAGACAGGAAAAAGGCCATAAATATTGATGTCCAAAACCTTACAGTCACAGATTTGCATGCGTTTATAAATTACCACCAGAATACATAATGGGCTATTAATAGCTAGTAAAACATTACATATTGTTTATCCTCCCTCTCCCTATGTGCTATGATACTCCGCAATGAAAAAAAACATGCTTTAACACATCAAATTGCCTGCGAAAGATGAGAAGGTTTTCACCAGTACCTCCCATTCACCATTCACTGCGTAGACGTAGAGTTTCCACCTGCAACCCAATACTGCTTGACAGCAACTAATATCTTCTCAGGAACTAAGGGACCATCTTCATGGTCCACCATTTTTGTATGCCACCTCATTTGTCCTACCATCTTCCTCACCTTAATTAGAACATCGACTTCATCACGGAATATAACTGCACCTTCTGGTCGCAGAATCCGATCCATCTCCAGAAGAATGTCCTCCATGTTACACCTGCAATCATTTAATTGAGAGATCTAGTTTCGTATAGCCTTATAGATCTAGTATAAGAATAAGATGATCAAAGAAAAATGAACTAAAACTAAATGATTCTGCCATAGGCAGTGGAAATGGGTTGATTAAAGATAAAGAAATCTTGTCTTAGATAATTTCACCATGTTCAACGTACAAATATGAATACCTCATTGTGGAAGATATGAAAATGAAAAGAAAATTTCATTTCAGCAGAAACAAAAATAATGCAAAAAAAGAAAAGCTGGCAGAGGTGACAAAATAGAGGGGCAAAAATCCAAGAAAAAACAACTCCAACAGGCGTGAGACTAAAGTTTAGTGGGTTGGATTGTCACGAGTGCTTATAGACAAATAACATGTGTGACAACTACCAGGAGCTCAATCTAGGAGCACTGCAAAGTCCTCAAGATCTAGCAGAGGCTGATTCAAAGTCATCATGATTCAGTTCTCCATGCATCTCTCCTTTCAAATGCTGATCTCAAGATGTCAGCATTGTCCCAGACTAAATATAGTGCAAAAGCCACCTCACCTCCATTCAGGTAAAAAGCCAACTGGGGGTTCTGGAAATGCAAAAGGCTACTTTTAACTCCTAGGGCAATTCTAGCATGTCTTTCCTTATATTTGCACCAATTCTAGAATGCTTTTTGACTGCACATCAGAATATTTAGTTGGAACAAAGTTTCGATCCAGCCTGCTTTTGAACTAGATGTCAGTTGAACTTTTCATCATCATAAGATATCCATGATGGGATGACATGACTAATTGACTAACCTTGGTTACAGGTGTGATGTATCTTCCTCAGGTGTGGTGTCTATGAATTCTTAAGACTGATGTTTTCCAGGACCAGGAACCCCAGTGTGATCGTAAATTTCTTTTGTTTACTTAATTCCATCGTTGGTCAATAATTTGTTTATTTGCTAAAAGCTTAACTGATGGAAAACTGTTTGCCTAGTTAGATATCTAGTCTTTTTGCCTAGTACCATTTTGCTATAGAGAGATTATTAGGTATTCCCAATGTTGTTGAACCATTAGTAGCTACCATAGTGGGTTCCATTTTTATGCAAGCGAGGAAGCAATACACTGAGTGCCTAATAATTTCTCATCTTATTGTTGTTTAGGAAATTATTGGAGTCTCCTACTTTATTGGTTGCCTATTTTGTGTAAGATTCAACTAGGATTTGGTGCCTAATTAAGTGCACCTAGTCATTATTCTGGGGCATTGCTGTTGATCAATAAAACAGTTCTACAAAGTGTTTTTCTAGGTTTCCTATTTTCCATGTGGATTCAAGGAATCCCTGGTGAACCTCCAGAGTTTATTTCCATTTTCCATCTGAATTTTTACCTTCCTACATCAACATTACCCTTTAAACCCAACCCATCCTATAAACTATTCCCCGAGTTTTAACTCTGCAATCCTTAGTGAATTAGGTGCTGAATTCTAAGAATGTACCGTGCAGTGTAAAAACAAATGATTAATTCTGTAAAACTTTCATGAAAGTCACACAAAACCTGGAGAACAAAAAAAAAGATGCCTTTCATTTCATCCAAAGGCACCATAGAATGCATTTTAACTGCTGAGATTCAGCTTATATGAAGATGTGTTCTTTAGTTCAGTTAAAATGTTGTGTTAGCTGAATGTATATTTCAAAATTTAATTGCTAATTATAATATATTTAATACCAAATGGTGAAGTGACGTTAGGGCTTGTGCAAGGATTGCAAAAATAATGGTGACGTACACAACAAGGTTATCATGCAATTCATTCGGAGGCTGATCAATAAAGGACATAACGATCCGGTTCAATGAAATACACCACCAAACCTTATTGCGATGTATGATCTCATTCCAAGATTGTCTCATTGTTGATCATCATGGCATAAGAGCCCTGATCCACCCCTTGCAGGAGACAGATTTGTTCTCAAACTAAATATATCATTTAAGTAGTTATGGATTACTTGATGTCTGCAGATTGTTTGGTTGAACATTTATCTATTGTATTTGAAAGAATACAAGGAAAAAGTGTCAAGGACTCAGAACCTAGGTTTCAAACATGTACAAGGCTATGAACCACCAGGCCATCTCACATTTCCTTGCTAATGGAGTTGGTTCAATGCACCTCACTAACAGAAGGAAAGAGCACAAAAACCATAACTAGATATGCACAGTGCATCATAGCTTCTATTTTCAACGTGTACATGATATTGACAAATACACCAATGAAATGATTTAAGAAAACTTAAAAATGAATACTCCAGAACATCTCATCTGTACTTATACCCCAACTACACAAACAGAAAGAAGCTACTACAAACAGAAAACAGCATTGTGCATAAAGATAAGCATGCATTAGCACAGTGAGGAGCAAAAAATACCATCAGAAGAGCTTATATGACAAAGGAAGAAAATGGTGCACGTTTAAGTGTGTGTGTGTGTGTGTGTGTGAGAGACACACGAAGAACTAAAGTATTACTTACCTGTCTTTGTATAAACTGAAGACTCCACTGGCGTGAATAAGGTCATAGGTCCTTGGGTATGTGGAGAAAGCTTCACACCTGTAATGGACAGACATTGTAGATAAATAACGCTTTATTATCATATATTATTATAGAACCTGGAATGAAAAATACAGACACTGGATACGGTCAACATAGGTCCAAATGATAGTGATTCGGAACTCAATGCTGGAAAAGACCCAAATTATGCCAGTGGAAAGTAGATTTTGTTGGAGCTGCATGTTAGAGGGTACTTCACAAGCTACTTATTAGGCACAAGGTATCTAAGGATTTATATCATCACATCAAACTTCTCCTACATTGTAACATAACAATGGTAAACATCATGGTGCTTTGAAGAAAAAAAAGAAAAAAAATGCCATAAAAGACACATAAAAGGTATCCAAAAGAAGAGTGCAAAAATTCAAATTTTACCAGTCATGATAGATTCCAATCAATCCTCTCTCATATATCACACCCAGTGTACTTTTCTCAGCTATAGTTGGCACCACATTCATAACCCACAGTTTTGGAGACTCAAGGGCAGCAGCAAATCCTCCCATCCCAGCATTCATATCCATAATGTTGCGATATCGTCCAGAGTCAATAAGCTTATTGATTTTCTTATAAGCATGTACATGCTTTTTCCATTCCTTATTGTACACCTGGTATGTCTCAACAGAAACTCCAGGAACAGAGCCACTAGCAACTCTAGGAGGGACAGCATTGAGCCTCTCTGGAAACACCTTCAATTGCCCACCAGCCACTTCATCTGAGCTACCACTATCAGGATATGGAGTAATGCATGCCTCCATTTTCTTGTACCTAGAAATCATAAAATTTGGGAATAAATCTAAAGCACGAAAGATAAAATAGTGATAGGGTCTAATAATGGAGGAGAAGGAATATCATCTCATATGAGTGAGAGTGTGCATGTTACATTGTTTGGCCAAAACACTAAAGTGAAATTTTAAGGTTGCCATACCACGCATCATCTGTGTCTGTAGATTTGCAAAAGGTAGCTCTAGAATCATCTTGTCTACCACGACAGGAATCGGCATTTAATCTCTTTTGCCAGATGGCCATTTCACCTTTTTGATACTTCTTATCCCAGCAAAGAAGCTTGGCAATCTCTTCAATCTTTCTCTGTTCCTCCTGAAGCTCCTCCTTGGGACGCTGCCATGATTTGTAATTATTCTTCCAATTGATGGGAGGTCCAGAAAGCACCCAGTAACCACCAGGTCTGAGAACTCGATCGACTTCCATCAGGTACATTCCGTCTGCAAAAAAGAAAAACTCGTCACCTTAAATACTGCTATCATAATTGAAGGCAATAAACAAACACTTGATAGGATAAAGGAACAAAAGTAAAGAAAGGCAAATCCTTAATATGAAGTGGCTCTCACCATTAGCTCCCCATGGAATCAAGCAACGAGAGCAGTGAGCCATGTCAAAGGCTCTGGATGGATATGGTAGCTTCACTGTACCAAAAACACCAATAACAGCAGGTACACCTCTTTCAAGTGCAAATTGGACCTGTGCTTCATGCGAGTCTCTCGGCGCAAATGACATGGCAATGACATTCCTGCTCCAGAGGTATGCACCTAAACTGGCAACCTAGATATGTAAATAGAGAACAATATGAACCAAATGTAAAAAGGATTATCAGCAGATTCACAGATTCTTGCAAAAATATAAAGAACTTTGACATACCCCACAACCAGTGTCCAATGCAGTCCTGACTGTCCCATTAGCAATTGGCAACACCGAAGCTAGCTGATCAATGTACTTATCTGCTCCTTGTGGAAACTGTGTCCCTCCACCAGGAAATCTAAACACGTTGCCCTCATATTGGACCCAATTCTGAATGGCCTTTTCGACAGTCAAGCTCTTATAGGGTGCATTAGCAAAGGGGACATAGTCCCGACTCTTAGGCCAAGGAAATGGGGTGACATAACCTTTAGGAGCAGGTATCAAGCAGTGTAGCTTCTCTTGTTTAGGAGGACAGTGTCTCTCCCGATAAATCATATTTTCCCTCGGAAAAGTCATGGCACGGCCCTGATCTTGACAAGGGGTGTAATCAGTAAGACGAGAAGGGCACGGCTGATAGATTTTGGGTTTAGATTCAGAATCATCGTCGGACCCAACGTCACCACCGTGATGGGTCTCGAAAGTGAGATTTGGAATGATATTACAGTCTTCTGTACTCTTAATAATCTTCTCGGCAAGAATGTCAGCCTTGCCAAATCCACTTCTTTGCCATGCACCCAATATGTAAAAAAAACAGCATAACCCAGCTACAATTAATATTTGTATAGAACTCCTAGTTCTACCATCAGCTGAACTGCTTTTCAACGCCATCCTTAAGAAGAAGAAAAAATTGTAAGGTAACAGATCAGATAAGCTCGAATCTAAAGATAAAACAAAAAACAAAAAAAGCGTCTGAATTAGAGCAAAACAGAGAAGCTTACGGATCGCATGAAGATGCAGACAAGAGAGGGAGATCTCGATCTCAGTAACCTGTAAATGTTGAACAACAAGATCTCTGAAAAAAAAAGGAGTGGTAATATTACTAACTATTCACTAGTGGTAGTGGTAGTGGTAGTGGTAGTGTTAGGGAGGGGGTGCTTGCAGGCCGTAAAATATTATTATTTTTTTAGATCCGCGAAACACGTCTCTCTTTCTTCAAGCTGTACTGTTTGTTATGACATTTTAAAAAAACAGGAGAGATGGTTCGGTTCCAAAATTGGGATGGTGTCTGTTGACCAATTTAATTATTTCTCTTTTTAGATTTAATAATTAAGGAATTGAAAAAGTTTTCATATATTTTTAAATAATAAATATTTTAAAAAACAATTATTATAGTATCAATTCTTCAAACAAAAGAGAGAGAGAACAGGAAACGAGACCATGATATACTCTTGGCCAAAAAAGAAAAACGGGACAGAACGAGCGAGCGAGCGTGCCGTTTAATTTGACCTAGAAAACTTAATAATCCCCACCCAATTCTTGTCTACCTTCTGTATCGACGCCATGGACTTTATATATAAACTATTCATGTCACCCGCCACAAGGAATTATATTTTTTTAACATAAAAAAATATTAATTATGTGTGATTTTTTTTATTATAATATAAATTTAGGTAAAATAATAAATTTATGTAAAAATCTTGTGAAGTGTAAGTTTTTTATAAAATATATGAATTTTAAATGGATATAAATTTATCTTCTTATTAGGTTTCAATGAAATAACTAGTATAAAATTATCATTATTATTTAAAAACGCAAGAAAATTTGGATATCTGAATTATTGAATACATTGTATTAAGATGAGTTTATTTTATAATTCAATTTAAATTAAACACAACAAATAAAATATAAATTGTGAAAGAATCTGCATTAATCAACTAACAAAAATGAGAAGTTAATTATCGATCTCTAGAAAGAAAAAAACATAAGTTGAAAATTCATTCCCACGTTACTGTCATTATCATTGCTATTACAGTTACAATTATTGTCATAACCCAATTTCTAGGTTACTCTCCAAAATCTACCTAAAAATACAATAAAAAGGGTCGGCGTTTGAAGAAAAATCAAGGTAGAAATTTTGGTTGTTTTCGAGAGTCTAATCGTATTTTTTTTGTCCCCAAAAATAAAATAAAAAAGTACATATTTAAGGCAAAAATAATTTATCATTGAATAAATCTGCGTAAAAATTAAGTCGAAAGATGTAATTATATTTTTATGGGCCAATTTTATTTAATCGTTGGTCAATTTAAAAGTGTAATTATATTTGAGAATTAATTTAGGGTCCACTTAAAAAATTTAATTAAGAGCAATGACTTAATTATATTTTAAATTGGTCATATTAATTTTATTAAGGGCTTAATCGATGAGAAATCAAGTTCTTGAATTTATTTCGGGTTCAATTGATGAGATTGAAATTGTTGGGTATCGAATTGAATTATTTTAATCCAATTATGCGAAATCAGGGGCCAAAATGAACGAATTAAGAGTTTAATGGTCAATTAAGGGTTAAATCACGCAAATTGAAAACCATGAACCAAAAAAAAACGCGCGCAAAGCTAAGGATGCTCTCAAAATTTTGACGGGGATACAATTGCACAAAATTAAAAGTTTAAAGCTAATTGAAGATGCAATTAGAACAATTGCAAATTTAGGAACCAAATTGTATTTTCTCTCAAAACCAAATTTGCATGTGCATGCACTGTTCTAACACCTGAACAGTGCAGGACACGGCGCCGCAGCCCTCTGCAGCTTCAGAGACAGAGGCAACAACCTCATGCAATGTGCACGAGGGGTGCCTCAGTCCCCTATAAATAGCAGCCATGGACACTGCATGAAAGGGGGATTTACGTAGAGAAGAAGACAAAACAGGGGGAGAATTACGTGACAGAGAGAGAGAGAAACAGAGGAGAAACGGAGAAGAAATGAGGGGAAGTTCTGGAATTCATGGGAGTTTTTAGCAAATAAAAACAAGGGAAGATCATACGAAATAACACCATCATCTTCATCTTCCTCGGCGTCAGCTCTTCTCTCTCTCCCCGGTTTCACAGCCCCTTTCTCTCTCTATATTCAGTCTCTCGTCTCTCTCTCTCCACCGTTAGAGACCATTCAACCACCCAAGACCACCACTATCACCATCGTGAACTTCCCCTACACACTAGCAACCTAACCACACTCTCAGGGGAAGCAACGACAACAGTTGCAACAGCTGCAACGTAAGCCCCGACGATTTTCGAAGCTTCCTCCGGCCACGACAGGCCACCGTTGGCGACGCCACCATCACAGGAATCATCACCTTGACCCCTTCTACCCAACGGTACTAACAGGTACACCTTTCATTACAGTTAAAAAATTGACTGTTCATCATCTTCTTTGTCTCGTCGCCTGCATGCAGTGAAAAGTAATTCACGTCTCACTGTTCATGCAGGTCGGGCTCTGTGCCCGGCCCAAGCTCACAAGAAGTGGGCTGTCAGCCCAGCCCATGTATAGTGGGTTGTTAGTCTGGCCCATCAAGGCTGGACAGTCAGCCCACTGATTTATTTATTTATTTTTGCTTTATTTTATTTAAAAATATATAAAAAATACAAAAATACAAAATTACAAAAAATAAAAAAGGTATTGTTTTCGTGCATACGGCTGGATTCCAAGATTTTTTTCATCATATTTTTCGTAAAAAAATATATATTGCATCTTTCTCATGTTTTAAAACGAAAATTGGATATCGTAACCAGTTTACGATTATCCATTGGAATTTGGCCAAAATATCAAAAATAATTATAACTATTTTTGTTTTATCTATTAGGGTGTAAATTTACATTGTAGATAGAAAAAGGTTTGTGACTGTGGTGTAAAATTACATTGTAAAGTACACTCGCAGACAAAAAAAATATTTTTTTTAAATGCAGTGTAAAACATTTAACTTGGAAGAACAATCAAGCAACAATGCAGCTTACCTTAGATAGGGTGCACTAGAGGTGATGCGTCTTTTCCTTGCACAACAAGTCCCCTTACCCAAGACTCTCGTAGACCAATAGGTTTCCTAGTGACCATAATAGTAGGTGGCGACTCCTAATAATTATAGTCGTAATTTTTATGATTATAACACCCTTCAATTTTCATCGCGCACCGTTGTCCCTCAAATTCCAATTGAATGACAGAACTACAACAAATCAAAACCTTGAGAACAAAAAAAAATAAAGGAATTTTTAAAAATAAAATGCATTGTAAAAAACATAAATAAAAATAAAACCCCGACAAAAAATAAAATGACAAAAAAAACAAAATATAAAAGCACAAATGCATAAATATGGACAAAAAATAAACATTGTCCAAGAAAGACAAAAAACCAGAGGAATTAATACAAAAATAAAATAAAAGAATAAGTGCCAAAATAAAAAACAAAATATATAATTCATTCCAATTGAAAGATAAAAATGAAACAAATCAAAATTTTGGGACCAAAAAACAATAAAAGGAATTTAAAAAAAATCAATAACGTGCAATTTTTGAACAAATTAAAAGAATAAGGACCAAATAAAAAGTAGCATATATGACCAATTTCAATTTGGGGATAAAATTAGAACAAATTCAAACTTGCATACCAAAATTATTAAAGGAAACAAAAACAAATTAAAAATAAAAAGATGAAGGACCGAAATGAAACTTACCGTATATAATCAATTTCAAGTAAAGGACATAATTGAAAATAATCAAAAGTTCCCTTTGAAAAATCGGTAATAAAAATGAAATCAAAAGTTCAGGGACCGAAATCAAATTTATACAAATATGAGGGACTGTCAAGTACTCCACCAGCAGCAAGAGAGAGAAAAGAGGGGAAAGAAAAATCATCAATCGGAGATCACATGGTCATATTTTAATGACACGCGCCACATGTGGAGGCATAGGACATGGAGGCGAACCATATGAGACGGCAGAAGCACATATTCGATCGACTGAGGCCACCGCATGCGCCACCTGAAAGGTGCGTGCTGGTGAAACACTGCAGGCGCGTCCGGACGACGCGCCTGCAGTGTTCCGAAAAAAAAATAGTCAATTACTTATGCGCTTGCAGTGTTCCAGAAAAAAGAAATAATAAAAAATTGGTCAATTACCTATACATCAGTGGACCCCAGCGATATTTACGAAAAAACCGGGGGTAAAAGTACTTCACTAGCCCTGGTTCCAAGCGATGAGTTTTGTCGTTTAGGGGGGCTAGCGGAGTCATTTTACTGTGCAATAAATCCGGAAATACCATCCATGTCCCTTGGAAAATTCAAAAATACCCATGGTCCCGAGGGCTAAAATTTTCAGTCATGTGGGCAAGATGATAATTTCACTGTAACAATGAATAATGAACTGAGTTTAGGTGAACAGTAGAATTTTTCACAGTAAAACACCAACGACTTTTATATTTTAGTTAATTTAATAAAGCATTTTGGGATTTAATAGTGAGCTGTGTGGTGGATATTACTACGTCGTTTTTCACTTGTCTATGAAAAATAGACATGTATTATATATATATATATATATATATATAAATTTAATAGGTTTCGGCAGAGCATCATGTCATGAACTTGATTTAAGGAGATCGATGTAGAGGATAGATCGGTAGAGATCTCTTGTCGAAATATTAGCCACCGTTCAATGATTAGATAAAATATTATTGTTTTTTTTTGTTACAATTTAAGTGACCTGGCTGGTTTTGTTATAATTGATTTTTTATTTAATCTTAAACGGTAATTTATATCTTAATTTAAAAAAAAATGGGATTGGAAATTGATGTCAATTTTTTTTATTATTTCCAACTATTCCAATCAAGAACATTAAAAACAAGTCTAAAAATACTAATAAATAACATTTTAGAACACACTTCAAACAAAAATCATAAAAACATGGACCAACAGGTGTCACCGAAAAATCAAGAAAACTTTGCAGAACATGTACTGATAAAACACGGATAATTAAAAGAAAACAAACCATAACGGAGACATGACAACCCCATACCTTTCACCGGTCCTCTACAATTTGAATTGGCCTTGTTTGCCAAGAAGCCTCGGCTCCTGGGCCTCCCTAGTGACCTCTATATAAACTCATAGAGCAAAAAATAGAAATGACGAGCAACATTTACCACTCGCCCTCACCTCCTCTCCCGTTTTTCAAATATCCTATGATTTTTGTATCTCAGCCCGAACATGTATCAATTTTAATATCAAATAAAAATATAATTTAGATTATGGTTTAAAACATTTTTTAAAAAAATAAATACATTCCTAACATCTAAATATATTCCTAACATGTTTTTATCTTCTCTGACCATTAAACTAGTTGATTGTTTAAAGATATGTGAAACTGTATCGACAATCAATAGTCATTGTTTTATGTATTAATTGTATTCTTGTTATATTTATAAAATAGTTGATTGCATACTGTTTTTATTTTTTTCTACCTTTAAGAAAATATTTTTTGAATGTACTAGAAAAATAATAATTTCAATAGACATGTAAATTGACCTGCTTTTTTTTTTTTTTATATACAAGATACAAATAGAACAGCAAAAAACAAAGTTTTGTTTTTATGAGATGGATAAACACCTTAACTATAAATAAATATTAATGTGACCTGAAATTACTAAGGTGGAGTTGTTTTTCCATCCATTTTTTTATATATTTCAACTATATGATTTTTCAATACAACCGAATAAAAAGTTTATAAATAGTTTAATTAAAGATATATGATAAAAATGATATGATAAAACTTATGATAGATCAAGACTTTTGATAGAAAATATTTTTTAGATCTCTTCTAAAAAAATATTCACACTTGTAATTGTGTGATGATATTTTATATGTAGATAGATAGATTAAATTAAATATGATAATGAGTATTTATGAATCGAGTTTTTTAATATTTATATCATATTCATCATTCATCAAACAAAAAAACAGTATTCATAAACTAATCTATTATGGTTCGAGTATTTAATGAGTATCTATTTATTATTTACTAACAAGTAAAAAATACAATAGTTAATATATATATATAAAACATGTAAATGTATATCCAAATAGAAAAATGATAAATAATGTTTATATTTGTATGTGCTTATATCAATAATAATGCATGTATATATCATATTGTATTAGAAAATCTAAATATTCTATAAATATATTTATATAAGATAAATATATATTTCAGGTCACGTTCATACAATTTTCATGTCAAGTTTAATATTAATTCATCCCTTATCTATTATTGACAGTCTGAAATCTTTTATATTTGGATTGAGTTGGATTGATATTCATAAGGTTAGAATTAAATTACCATTTATATTTTAAATAGTTCACGTTGTAATGATATATAATTTGATATAGTAACAATAATTATTTTTTAAAATAATTTTTATTTTGAAATATATTAAAATAATAATATTTTATTATTATTTAAATTTTATTTTTGATAGTAGTACATCAAAATGATATGAAAATATATAAAAATTAAATAAATGATTTTAAAAATAAAAATAAATAGATTCTAATAATCGTTCCCTCTTCTGAACCGGGCTCGGCACGGGCACAACCTCCAATGGCATAAAAGCATATCCGATAGAATTTTAATCGTTATCTGACATAGCATTACCGTTATTCTCTTAATTAATATCTCATGAGATTGATTCTAGTCATGTCCCATTTGTTTACGAGTTATAATTTCGTTATCCAGCAGATTCTGACTTTGACGATTGTCTAATTAGCATGCAACAGCTGGCACTTTCACGCTTTGATAAGGTGTTTTTTAATAAATAAATAAATAACTCAGTACTTGAAGTGAATCAACGACCAGGAAACATTTTTAAGTTGCCAAGCTTTTATTAAAAAACATCCAGTTAAACTTAAAATTCCCAAAATCTTATAATTGCCATGGAAAATTGAAAAGAATCAAGAAAACTGGACCCTGTACCGGTAACTACCGCGAATAACATTTTGACATTTTAAATATGTTTTTGAAAAAAAATAAAAATAAAATTAATGTGATATATCTAAAATAATTTTTTTTTTTTTAAATTAAATAAAAAACACTTTCAAAATCAATTTAAATCACATTCTTAAATAGACACTTATAGTATAGGTTGAATTTGCTTATGAAAATGATTTTCATTCAACAATGCATTAAAATAATAGTTTTTATTTTTTTAAATTCTTAAATAGACACTTAGTGCAGGTTGAGCTTGCTTATGAAAATAATTTTCGTTTAACAATATATTAAAATAATAAATTTTTTCGACATCACCACATGAAAATGATATAAAAACACTAAAAAAATTAAATTAAATTTAAAATAAAAATAAAAATATATTTTTTTTAAATACTTTTGAAACATAATGTCAAACAAAGACTTAATATAAATAAAATTTTTTATAGAAAGATCAATTTATGCTTTCACTAGCTCCTTAAGTAAGAAACGGGGAAGTAGATAACAATAAAATCCTCATTTTTAATAATCCTAGATTAATTGTTTTTAAATATTGTAATGTAAAATATTTTCTGCTTTAAAATACTTAATTTTTTTTCTTAACCTGTAGATATAAAAAATTACTAAAAAACGCATTAAACGAATAGAAACTACCTGGTGGAGAGAAAAAAGAAGAAGAATGGAGGCAAATAAAGGTAGGTCCATGGAAAAGGTGATCCGCCACCGTGGTAAATGATAAATATTGAATAAATGTGACGTTGCAACTTGCAAGAGGTAAATCACACCCACACGATCCTACAATTATTTATTTAAAATAAACGGCATTATATGACATTAACAATTGGTACAAAAAAACATGGCAACAGCGAGATTCGAGGGCCCTGTTCCATTCAATTTTTGTCGGTATGATCCTCGTACAACAATTTTCTTCAATTAGCCTCTCTTGCACCATCATCTCCCCGGTTAAATGATCCTTTTGTCTGTGTGAAAATTGGTTCGGATACCCCGGTTATCAATAAAAATAAAATAATAATCCTTTTGTCTGATCCAACTTTTTTTTAATTTCTAAAATGAAAAACTTTGATAAACAATAAAATATAATAATTATGAATTTTCTAGTTATTAAAATAACTAATTAGTTTAAAAAGCTTATGCTCTTAATTTGAAAGAAAACTAATATTTTTTTTATTGAAACTCTCTTTTCATTTAACTTTTTATTAAATTATACTATTTATTGTTGACATGATTTAAGATAAAACTAGTTGGATTGCCCGCACTACGTTGCGGGCATAGTGTTGGCAGAACAAATAATCTTTATAACTGTTGAGATTAAAATATAATATTTTAGTATATAAAATTTGATATAATGAAAAAGATCAACATCCTTTATTATAATAATAGTAAATCAAAGTCTTAACTTCTTAAATTATCATCACCATCACTGTCAAAACAATAAACATTATTTAACAAATCTCAAAGAAAAACAAAAAAAATTTAATAAAAAAGCACGTAAGAACAAAAACCTAAAATTATTATTATTATTCTTAATATTCATATTATTATTGTTTTAATAACGGGAAGAAAACAAAATTAAATCAAAGGCTTAAAAAAAACCTAAAAATATTAACAAAAGAGCAAATGAAAAAATAAAATAAATGAAAAAAACAATAAAAATTATTCACTGGAAAAAAAATTATTTGACCTGAAAATTTATAAAAAAATATTACACTACTTTGCGGGCTGAGTAAAAAATTTGTATAACTGTTAAAAGAATAAAAAATATCAAATTATTCGGAGAGAAAAAAAACCCTAAAAAACATTAACAAAAGAGTAAGTAAGAGAAAAATATTAAATTATTATTATTATTATTATTATTATTATTATTATTATTATTATGAAAAAAAATAAAAGACTAAAAAAATCATAAAAACTTTAACAAAAGATCAAATAAAAAAATAAAATAAAAATTATCAGGTAAAAAAAGTCATATGACGTAAAAATAAAAAAGGAAAAAAACTAAAAGAAATAACAAAAAAAATATAAATATCAATTTCCAAATGATCATAGATATAAAATAAAATTTAAGAACTATTTTTTTTGAAAAAAATATACCAGCCCAACAAATAAGAAAATAAAAAAATTAAAAATCAAAGCTAAGCACACTTATATATATATATATATATATATATATATAGTATATATATATATATATATATAGTTATATATATATATGGACAAAAGTAAGGATTATTCTTGAAATTAAAAGAAATAAAGGAATTAAAATAAAAAATTAAAAGTAATAGGGCTGAAATGAACATTAAATATAAAGGGATTAAAATCCAAAATTAAAAGTATAAGGGCCGAAATGAAAACATCGAAGTCTTAAAATCTAAGAATATTACTACTATTACAACTAAAACAATAAAAATTATTAAATTATTACGATGAAAAAAATAAAAAACATAAAAAAAAGGAAGCAAGAAAAAAAACTAATATTATTATTCTTATTGAGTTAATAATTGGAAAAAAATCAATCAAAGAAAAAAAAAATTGTCAATAAATTGTTTTTTTTTTAAAACATAAGTGAAAAAAACAATTAAGGTAAAAAAAAACGTCAAAATAAATAAACAAATAAAAAAACAATCAAAATAAATAAAAATGAAAAAAAAACAAAAGTGAAAAAAAAGAAGCAAACAAAACATAAAAAAAACAAAAGTGAAAAAAAATGCACTGGCAGGGGTCGTACCCTGCCCCTCTTAAGACACAGGCGTGTCTTTGCCAGTGAGCTACATGTCTTTCATTGTCTCTTTCTGTGAAAGAATATATAAATAGTATATTTACTGTTCAAAAAAAAAACACACTATTGAAATCCACAGTGTTTTCACTCACAATGCACAGTGAAACACTGAGCTCTTTTAGTTTATTATATAATAGATTAAAAAATATACCAAAAGAGAATCGTAATTTAATTATTTTTAAATCTATTTTTAGAGGATTCAAGCTGTCTAAATTATTTTGTAATTTCTAATTATTTTTGAAGTAAGAAAAAAGTATATTCCAAGTTAAGGATCAAGTGTACAGGAAAAAAAACAGTACAGGGGCTTTATTGAAGAAATTATACGTGAGGGATCATTTAAAACAGATTGAATAGAACAGGGACTTCCAAGCTCTTTTATCATGAACAGGCACAGGCAAAGAAAAAATGACTCTCCTGCTTCTCTTTAGCTTAAAACAGGGTCTCTTAGCAGAGAGCAGGAGCGCAGCACCCCACCCCCACCCCCAACTGGCATTGAGTCAGTGACCTCACTTGCTTTTTCCCTTTTTGTTATACTTTTTTCTTTGTCTCTTTTCACCTTTCCTATCTTCCCTTCTCAAGTCTCATCAGCTACTTTTCTTTTTCTTTTTTTCACCTCGTAACATCTAAAAAAAACCCCACTTTTGCTAAAAAACCAGATGAACTAGGGTTTGTTGCCGGTGCAAAGAGCTTGATCCTTCACATTTACCTTGAGAATACAAGTAATGAGCGAAATGGGGAAGAATGTGTTGGTTTTGTGTTTTATCTTGCTCTTGTTTTTTGGAGGTGTCACTCCAGCTCCCACTACTACTTCACCAGCAAGTGAGTAAGCTGCTCTTGTTTGATCTGATTTTTGCTCATCGACTTGAAAACCTTAGCCCAATTTCTTTCTTTTCGTAGAGATTGTTGGTGGGATTTTCTCAAATGGCTTGTCTGCTTTCATGAAGTGGCTATGGTCTATGAAAGCCACCACCAAAACAGGTTTGGATCTCTGATTCTACCACCACATTTGCTCCTTCTGTTCTGTTCTGTTTTTCCTGCTGGTTTTGGGCTCATGGAATTGTCGATGGCAGTGATCTCTACTCGTCCAATGATGAAGTTTGAGAGCGGGTATACTGTGGAGACAGTGTTTGATGGAAGCAAGCTCGGGATTGAGCCTTACTCCGTGCAGGTGTTGCCCAGTGGAGAGCTTCTGATTCTGGACTCTGCTAACAGTAACATTTACAGGATGTCTTCTTCTCTGTCTCTCTGTAAGTGGGTTTTTTTGTAATGACCAGGGATATTGATTGATTACCCATGTCTTCATTGATTACTTTCCTTGTTCCTCTGATGCAATGTTTTTGAGCGTAATGTTCATTTATTTTGCCTCTGCCAATCATTTCTCATAACGTTTTCATTTGCTGTAACTTTGTATTAAACAAAAGACAAAAAAGCTTATAGGCCATTTTTTAATAGTCTGCTTGTTCTATTTGACGCGTCTGATGTTTTCTCAGATGTCAAATGGTTTATCAATTTCATCGTTTAAAAGAAAAATGCGATGCAGTTTTAGTGGGAAAAAAAGTTTCAGGAAGAGATGCTTGCACAAACTTATTTCTCTGGAAATAGCCTCGCGAAGTTCAATATAGATACCATTTTCCTCACTGTGCATGCGGTGGATTGCAACTTACGCTCGCTGCAATTTACAAAGAAATTTCTTTTTCATATTGCACTTTTCACGATGTGGTGTAGTGGGTTGCAACTAACCATTTGCTACATCTCCTCTGCCTTAAACCAAATGTGCATTTACCATGCAGACAGCAGACCTAAGCTGGTTGCTGGATCCCATGAAGGATACTCTGGACACGTGGATGGAAAGTTGAGAGAGGCAAAGATGAACCACCCAAAAGGGCTTACTGTAGATGACAGAGGAAACATTTATATTGCAGACACCATGAATATGGCAATCAGGAAGATAAGTGATGCAGGTAGATGCTACCAGTATTTTGTCTGGGAGGGGTTTAAAGGCAACCTTAGATTTCTCTCAACATCATTGTGGGGCTTGATAATTACTGCTATCAATATAAGGCTGTTACTAATGTTGGCTGAAGATGCTAGTTGCTGATATGGTTGAGAAATCTTCATGTAGGGGTTACAACAATTGCTGGAGGTAAATGGGGCCGAGGGAGCCATGTTGATGGGGCAAGTGAAGACGCAAAATTTTCTAATGATTTTGATGTGCTTTACATTGGAAGCAGTTGCTCCCTACTTGTTATAGACAGAGGAAACCAAGCCATCAGAGAGATCCAGCTGCATTTTGATGACTGTGCTTATCAATATGGAAGTGGTTTTCCACTCGGTAAACGGATCCATCTGAATCTTTATCTTCTATTATTTGTCAACATGTTCTGATGTTTAGGTGATCTCTCTTCTTTGCAGGAGTTGCAGTGCTGGTAGCAGCTGGCTTCTTCGGTTACATGCTAGCATTGCTGCAACGTAGGGTGGGAATGATTGTTTCTCCTGAGAATGTAAGTGTCACTTATCTTTCAACGAATTGTCATTTCCTGAATCCTTACTCGGCACAACTACAAGGATACTTTATGATGGCCAGTTAAACAAATTATTCTCCGTGGAGTAGTTTGAACTTGTCTATTTTTCCACTCTTTTGTTTACTTTATTTGTTTAGCTATCTTTGTAATAGTTTTCCCCTCTGTTGGTGAATGGATGACTAGATCAGATAAGCGTTTGCAGAATTATGCTTCCTGGCATTGCCAGGAAGAATGAATATATGCAAATGAAATCTAAAACTAAATTTCTTTTAGACAATTCACTTCTTTTAGGTTAGCCATGCAATATTAGTTCATTTATTCAGTGCCAAAAAATGGCGTTGTTGTCTCTTGTCTGAAAGTAGTTTGGTCACAGTTCTCTGAAGAGCACATAGATTAGTTATCCAGGCAAAGCATTTATCTGCATTCTACCATCTTCTAGTACACAATGGACTGATTGTTTCAACCTCCTATTCTGCGCTCCTGGTGGACCAGGTTGCAATGAAAACTAGCACCGAAGGAAATCATTATCAGAAACCTATCAAATCATTCAGGCCACCTTTAATCCCAACAGAAGATGAACCGGAGAAGCATGAAGAAGGCCTATTCGGATCCCTTGGCAATCTTTTCATCAGCACATGGGCATCTATTGCAGAAATTTTGGGAGGCATAGTTCCCAGTTTCAGAAAGAAGCCACCAAGCTATCAGTATCAAAACTACCAGCAGCAGCAGCAGAAGCAATCAACTTCTTGGCCTGTGCAAGACAGCTTTGTGATACCAGATGAAGACGAGCCGCCGCCTTCGGCTGAAACCAGAACCCCAACGCCTAGGAAAACCTATCCATTCATGTCGAAGGATACAGAAAAGATGCATCAATGGCGGCAAGGTCGTTCTATCTATACTGGGTGGGATGGAGATTTTCACCAGCAGCAGCAGCAGCAGCAGAAACAGCAGTATCATCATCGGTATCAATCCTCTATCCCACATACTTACTATGAGCAAAGCTATGAGAAAACAAATGAGATTGTGTTTGGGGCAGTTCAAGAGCAGGACGGGAAGCGTGAAAATCCGGTGATAATGCCCGTCAATTATGGAGATCCGATACACAACAGCCACAACATTCGCTATCGAACCAATTCTCTGCATTAAACTAATGGGTATCCAGTATGTGACAATATCCAGAGATTTTGGAGGCTTCGGGATAATACTTGGTGTCAGGATTTATTCTCAGAGAGTGGAGGTGTTTTAGGAGCTGCCTGGTGCCTTTTAGGGCTCACTCGGTCTGGTAAAAATATTATAGTTGCATTACATGGTGTTTTGATAAAAAAAAAAATGGTCTTGCGAAGTTGTGAAAATGCCTTGTTCTCTCTGATTCTTTGTGTATCGAATGCGTGGTTAACAATGATTTTATGAAGGCCTATGAACCAACCCGTTGTTACATAACAAGAAGGTGCAGTTTGATGTCTGATCCTTTTGGGTCACCTGTCTCCCTTTAATTTCTCGTTTTGGACCTTGTAACCTTTGTTTTAATTTCTGCTAGCCATTTAAGACTCCACGTTCTCCAGCTTCCATGTTCATGACCAAGCATCACCTGCTCTCCTGCTAAAGTTCCACAGGAAAAAGAAACCAGGATTTTGATTTTTCTTATTCATCCTTGAACCCGGCTAAGGTTAAGAATCATTAAACGCTCTAGCCCATTACAATATTTCTTTTTTATCTTTGAAATTTATTGTAAGTTTTTCAAAATATCACAATATAAAATAGCATGTATTAAATATCATTGATTTTTTTTAATACAAATCAACAATAAATTAAGTTCATTCTAAAAAACAATAAATTGAGTTCAATAAATATATTCAGATAATGCTCCAGTATCCTAAAGATACGCTTTAGCTTTTCTCTTCATTTTTTCTATAATGTAAAAAGCTTTCACGCTTCGACTGTCAGGTGTTCTTAACCAATCAACTTGGGTATTAAATTTTGTATTTCTTGGGAACTGGACCCACCGGTCTTCAGCAATTGTGTGCCTTATATTCTTGCGGCCTATGACATCCCAGATGCTCAGAATAGGTTGCAAAATCTTGCAGGATATTTAAAATCATGTTCTCTTGATCTGGTAGCTAGCTAGGACCATCCACGTAACTTTAAACACTTGCATTTTCCATCCATTACTCGACCTGCATGTGTTGCATAGGAACATGGGAAATCTATACGGAAATGGATGAAGAGATTTGATCCCTATCAGGTTCCCTGCAACAATTCCATGATTGCTGAACAAAAACAACCAGAAATGGTGTTGGCTTTATTTCTTTATTGGCGCCCCCAAAGAGTCCATCCGAACTGTAGAAAGCCAAATTTGAGTTCCAATGAAGCTTAAGAGTAACCGTCAGATGAAAGCTATATATCTACCTGAAGCAAGTTGATCAGAATGATGACTGCCCCAGAGCTCCAGAAAGCATGAACTGTGATTGGGGTTAGAAGATTGCGTGTTCGAGTATATGAAAATCCCAGAGCCGTAACAACGGAGATGAATAAGTTCATCAGTTTTCTGGAAAAAAGGGCCGTTTTGGAATGTATCCATGGAAAGCCAGTTTACCTCAATATCAAATATCCACAGCTCAAAATGCTCATCATGGCAAGGCCATTTTCTTAGTGACAGTACATAGAACTTTTGATCCAGTAACCAACGCACTCATGTTAAGTGTTAAGAAACCATCTCACCTCACCTAAAAACTCAAGCTAGTAGGTGAGACCCCAGAATATGATTTATATTATTCTCTAACATCCCCCCTCAAGTGAAAGCTCTTTGGGCTTGAAACTTGCACACAGGCCCATACTACCTTGTGCTTGATTTTTATCAAATAGAATAGGGGTGATGAGATTCGAACTCATGACCGCTGGGTCAATAAGGCTCTGATACCGTTAAGGAACCATCTCACCTAAAAGCTAAAGCTAGTAGGTGAGGCTCCAGAATATGATTTATATTATTCTCTAACATTAAGTTACACAAATAGCTAGTCGAGGAAACTCTCGACGAGTTAAATGTGCTGATGCAAATACAGCCGCGCAAATTATTGCAGAAATTGGTGTAGCCCTGGGCACGTACCCTGCAGAAAAAGCAACGAAATATAAGGCTTGGAAAATGGAAAATATATCACTAACGGAAAAAACATCCATCTTCCCCATGGGTTTGGTCACGTGACAAGCATAGTTGCCTGCGTGGAGGATTTATTGGTAATTATATTCTAACCGTTAATTCTTTTAAAAATATTATCTTTCAAGCAATTTATCTCACCCTAATTTCATAAGCACATAAAGATTCAGGAGCTATTTGTTTTTACTGTCAAAACATGATTTTGATTTTTTGAATTGTTTTTAGTGTGTTTTTGAACCATTTTGATGAGTTGACATGAAAAATAAATTTAAAACTAAAAATATATATTATTTAATAAAAATATTTTAAAAAATAACCATTATTGCAGTCTTATTAACCACTAAAATGAACCTGCAAAACGTTATGCAGGAAACAATTTTATCTCCAGAGCTGAACAACTCGGCTTAAACTCTCAACTGAAGGTGATTATTATGAGAATAAGTCCCTTTATTAAGACGAGAAGAAGAGAGCTTATTTTCTGAAATCAGAAAAGGAACAGTACTACTTTGCCAGAAACGCCATGAAAAAACCTTGAAATACGCTCTCCTCCGAGACTGGAGCAAGGAGACCTGTGATGCCAATCAAGCAAGCGGTGCTGCAGTGATAGGCAGCGTTTTCTTTTCGTAAAAAAATGCATTGGAAAGCCAACTGCAGCGATATAAATAGTATATATACTGAAAAAAATATATGTTTTCACGTAGAATATATATATATATAATTATAATTATAAAATGGATTTCCATGGAAAAGAATATTGTTTAGTTTCACACTGTAAGGACTATGGACACCAACTATCTCCACATTGGTATGATATTGTCCACTTTGGGCCTAAGCCCTCATGGATTTGCTCTTGGGCTGTACCCAAAAGGCCTCATACCAATGGAGATATTTGTCCATCCTTATATACCCATGATCCTCCCCACTTCTAGCCAATGTGGGACTTTGGTCGTATACCCAACAATCCTCCACTCGAACAAAGGACCACCGAGCCTCCCCTCAAACCGATCATTAATCCGTCCACTCTCTACCACTTGAGACTTTTTGCTCTTTCTAGGTCAACTCCTCTTCACCGTGTTGGGATCAGGACACGTCCATGAAGCATCTGGAGCACACTGCCTATCCAATAGAGCTGATCCATGGATTACATCGTGATTGGGGGCCCACCATCTTTTGTTCGGCATTCCGAGGATTTATCCATCATGGCTAACTCTGGGGCCTGGCTCTGATACCACATGTAAGCATAAATCAGTATGTGATAATACACTGTCTTATTCAATTCAAAGGCAACAGGTGGCTTATATAAGCCTTACAAAGAGATAAAATGAAATCATAACAACCCACGATTTACGTGGTAACAAGTAGGGAATTAGTTAAAGACTTAGTCTAGTGTCCTGTAAACTAGGACTTATTAATAAAGCAATTTGACAGTGTCAACACTTTGACATATTTGTGCAAAAATTATTGAACTCAATAGAAGTGAACTCGCCACCTCTGTCTGTGCGTAGACAGCAGATGAAAGTTCCTGCTTCATTTTCAACACAGGTTCTTAATCGAAGCCCTACATTAGCAGTGAAAGACATGACACCCGAAGAGGCTTGGAGTGGTGTTAAACCTAATGTCAACTATTTTCGGGTCTTTGGATGCATTGGACATGTTCATGTGTCAGAAAAATTAAGACAGAAGCTGGATGACAAGAGCTTCCCGTGTGTGCTGCTAGGGATGAGTGATGAGTCTAAAGCCTATCGTCTATACGATCCACATTCCAGAAAGATTGTGATAAGTAGAGACATAATATTTGAAGAAAATGAGTGTTGGGATTGGTCTGTAACAGACCCATCTACACCCGACATACTCGAATGGGAAGAAAACAATACACTTTATGAAGAAGAAGGAGCAGGGGCTGGCTTACCAGTGGGTTGCAGTGGCTCTCGACCAAACCCATCTATGGGCCACCCTCTTGGCGCTGCGACAGAAGAAGAAGGAAACAGATCGGAGAGCTTAGATGCTGAAATAGAAGAAGAAAGCCATAGATCAGAAGACCCACTTGCTGAAATTGAAAGATTAAGGAGTCAAGGACACAGATCCACCATTATACACTCACCTGAGAACCAACGGCAGTATGTCGTACACTCATCGGAAGGACCATCTGAAGGGAGGCGTGGATTTTCCACAGGCTCATCATCGGGAAACCGAAGAGTGGTAGCTGACGGGCCATCACATGAGAGACGTTATCTCTCGGCAGAAGGAGAGAGGCGTGGACTCTCTAGCGATCGATCCCCATCAGAAGAGAGGCACAGACTCTCCGCAGAAGGAGAGAGACGTGGACTCCCCATGGAACGTCCATCGGAGAGAAGAAGCAGAAGGGTGCCGTTTTGGATGGATAGCTATGTGAGTGGGGGGGAATACTCGGGCTTAGGTATTGAAAATGTGGTCTCGGGCAGTGAAGATGATGAGGTGGATGGTGGAGATTTGCGTGCAGTACATGAGGTGGCTGGTGGAGATTTGAGTGAAGTTGATGAGGTGGCTGGTGGAGATTTACTTTTATTTTCCTCTTTTGCAGATCCCCTCACTTTTGAAGACGCTGCACGAAGTCCAAAATGGAGAGCTGCGATGGACATGGAGATCGCAGCGATTGAAAAAAATGAAACTTGGGAGCTGACAGATTTACCTGCTGGAAATAAAAGGATCAGAGTGAAATGGATTTATAAAACTAAATTCAATGAAAATGGAGCTGTCGACAAGTGTAAAGCCAGACTGGTAGCAAAGGGGTATGCACAACAACATGGCATTGACTATACTGAGGTCTTTGCACCGGTGGCTCGATGGGATACAATACGAATGGTGATCGCGTTAGCTGCTCGAAATGGTTGGACTATATACCAGCTTGATGTCAAAAGCGCTTTTTTGCACGGCGAATTAAATGAAGCTGTATTCATTGAACAACCACGGGGTTATGAGAAGAAAGGAGAAGAGCACAAGGTGTACAGGTTAAAAAAGGCCTTATACGGGCTTAAACAAGCTCCACGTGCATGGTATAGTCGGATTGAAACATACTTTGTCAAAGAAGGATTTGAAAGGTGCAGCTGCGAACACACTCTGTTCATAAAAACAGGAGATGGAGGTACAATTCTGATCGTCAGCCTATACGTGGATGATTTAATTTTTACTGAAAATAATGAAAGCTTGTTTGATAAATTCAAGACTTCTATGAAACTTGAATTTGATATGACTGATTTGGGCAAGATGAAATATTTTCTGGGTGTGGAAGTTCTTCAAAATTCTGATGGCATTTACATTTGTCAAAAGAAATATGCAAAAGAAATTTTGGAGAAATTTGGAATGGCAAACAGTAATAGTGTGAAGAATCCTATTGTTCCTGGTGTTAAATTAATGAAGGATGCGGACGGAGCCAAAGTTGATGATACTATGTATAAACAATTGGTCGGGAGTCTTATGTACTTAACTGCTACAAGGCCAGATTTGATGTATGTTGTGTGTCTCATTAGTAGATTCATGGCCAATCCAACTGAAATACATTTGCAAGCTGCGAAAAGGGTGTTAAGGTACCTGAAAGGCACTATGGATTTGGGTATTTTTTATCAGAAGGAGGGTAATAAAGAGCTGGTGGCATATACAGATAGTGACTATGCAGGAGATATGGATGACAGAAAAAGCACATCTGGTTATGTGTTTTTACTCAACAAAGGAGCAGTGTCGTGGTCTTCAAAGAAACAGCCAGTTGTAACTTTATCCACTACCGAAGCAGAATTTGTAACAGCTACATCATGCGCATGTCAAGGAGTATGGATGAGAAGAGTATTAGAAAAACTTGGCAACTCTCAAAACAAGTGCACTACTGTATTATGCGACAACAGTTCTACAATTAAGTTATCAAAAAATCCGGTTATGCATGGACGCAGCAAACATATTGATGTCAGGTTCCACTTCCTGCGTGATTTGACCAAAGATGGAATTGTTGAGTTGAAGCATTGTGGCACACAAGATCAAGTTGCAGATATTATGACAAAACCACTCAAGCTGGAAGCATTTTTGAAGTTGCGCAAGGCATTGGGAGTATGTGAGGTACCGGGACTAAACTGAAAGTATACATTCAGTTTAGGGGAGGCATTGTTGAATATGTCAAAGTGTTGACACTGTCAAATTGCTTTATTAATAAGTCCTAGTTTACAGGACACTAGACTAAGTCTTTAACTAATTCCCTACTTGTTACCACGTAAATCGTGGGTTGTTATGATTTCATTTTATCTCTTTGTAAGGCTTATATAAGCCACCTGTTGCTTTTGAATTGAATAAGACAGTGTATTATCACATACTGATTTATGCTTACACACACACACACAATTAAATGATATCTTATCATATGAAATGATCAACTTTTTGATTCTTGACTATTTTTCATTAGATATAAAGAAACATGTTACTAACACTTCCACCTGCATTCTTTTGTGTTAGAACAAAGAAATTCAACCCTCAGCGAAGCAATTCGAATAAACACGCTGCCATTTTTTTTGCATTAATTGGCGCGTATTGTTTTTTTTGATTTGTTTAATTAAATGTGTGCACAGACTTTTCAGTTTATATTTAAGATTTGTTTTGTAAACAAACTCATAGAAAAAGCCTGCATGTTTTTTTTTTTTTTTCAAACTTGTAGCGTAGCGCAAGTCAAAAATCTACTTGCTAGACTTGACAAAAAGATACCCTTCACTGTCTCAGAGACACTTGGTTTAATCACACTAATTTAATATACATTTGTTTTTAATAAAAATGACTTTCTAGTTTTAAATTCTACAACTACCATAACAAATATTAGTTTATTCTTAATACACACTGGTATAGAAATATGTTTTTTAAGTGACTATTTAAGAGTGTAGTTGAAATTATTTTTTAAAATGCTTTTTTGTTAAGAAATATATTCTAATAATATTTTTTTTAAAAATTATTTTTTATATCAGCAAATGAAAATGATCTAAAAACATAATTTTTTTTAATAAAAGTAGGAAAGGGCTTCTTAGTTTTGATTGGTAAAGGATTTAGAGGTGTCAATCTCCTTCAAAACGTGTTATAGATCAATCATGAATCTAATATGAGTTCATACATATAGATAGATAGATATATTTTATATTATGCACGTATCATATTAAAAAAAATTACATAAAATATTTATATGATATAAATATATATACGAGATTAAATTCAAATCGTTTTCGAAAATATTTATATTCTCTTTATTATCCTCTAAAAACCATCAACTTACAAGATTAAATTATCATCCTAATTGATCTCTAATTCAAGGAGTTCCTAAAATAAATTACCAGGGAAAGGAGGGGCTTGAGATGATCCATCATCATTACGTCCTCATTTTAGGTTATTGGCCTGTCAAGAATGGCAACTTAAAATGACACGCACGTTCGCACGTCAACAAGAAAATCTTGCTCGGGAAATCCGCATGCATGAAAATAAATCGATTCATCCTATTAACATCCTTTATTTTTAACGTTGGAGGTTGCAATCTCTAAATAAAAATAATGATATAATAATAGAAATCCATGAAATTAATTAAAATATATATAAACTAGCCTAAACAACCATGTTGAATTAATAATAATAACAACAAGAAACAGTAAAGAGTGGCCACCATGTTGGATTATTTAAAATGACAGCCACTTGTTGAGTCAGTAGATACTAGATATAGGCACAGCACTATTTTGAGCTGTCACCATCGCTATTTTTAAAATATTAATTATTTCCACTGTATTTATATATAAAAATACAGTATCTCTATTATATGTATATTTGCTTTCATTCCAAATATTTGTGTCGATTTTATGCCCCACACAATAAATATAGAACAAAACCCCTCTTCCTTGGAATAAAATTCTATTTATTTATATAAAGCTAATATACAAGTTGTTTTATAACACCATTACTAACCCACCAAACCTTCATTTTATTACGTGGCTGCAGGAAATGCCATCCAAGTAGAGTCCTAGTTCGAGAAGAATTGAAAACTTAAAGGACCAGCCTGTACTTATTCCACAAATATAAAAGGCGACAAGTCAGCATCCACCAACACCTGTCAGACCTGATCAGGAAACGAGAAAGGAGGAGAGGAAAATGAGGGGTAGAAAAAAGAAGTGAGAAAGTTGGAGACGTGCCCGCAGCCGCACCCAACTTTTGTCCCGGTTGGGCGTGCCAAAAAAGCATCTGTGCAAAAACTGCTCCTTCGAAAGACCTTTCAAAAAGCTTAAAAAGAGGCCAACTGCAAGTGATCAGGAAACACTACATTGTCCACTTCAGTGTCTTTTTTATGATCTACCACACAGCATTACAAGATGTAGATGATTATCCTGTATGAAAAACAAGAGATAATGACTAAACACTGTAAACCATCCCCACCTCCAGAGTAGATGCATGCGGCACACTTAGTGTATATGCCGGTGCCCTGCTGTTTCTCCTCAAAAACTCGTACCCGTAATTTATTACAAGCTTCTTCAGCATGCTAGACCCTTGCTTGGCTCTAACATAACAATGCCCTAGTATGTAAGCAATCCCAGCTTCCCTAGCTTCCACAAGCTCCTGCAACTCCTCCCTAGCATCTCTGTTTATCTTCGAGCTATCTGGTACAATAAACCTAACTCTTTTCCTAGGTTGTATCACAGGCGGTGACTTGATCTCCCTCAACTCTGAGGTGCCAGCTGACTCTGTTTTGTAAACATCCTCCTCCCTCAATTGGATTCCATCTGTATGAGTACAGCATGTTCCAACCACTGTCATTTTGTCATCTTCACTCTCCATCTCATCCTTTGCACCATTCGGTTCAGCGTTCCCTGTGCGTATATACTCTGCTATGCTGCACACAAGATCCTTCTCAAACTCCATGTCGTCCTTGTGAACATCACGATACCCATATCGCACAATGCACCTATATAATCTGTATTGTCTTGGGCCAATGTGCCCTACTAGAAACCGTTCCTTGGCTCTAACATGTGGAACAGGGACAGATTTGATGCAGAGAAAGACCAGGACTTCATGGAATGCTGGAAGGTTGGTAACGAAGTGGGAGAAGATTGCGGGGATTCCAGACACCAGCTCCGTGTGTACGAGGCCAATTCCTCGGACACGCACAATACCGAGGCTGGGACCCAAGCTAAGTAGCCAGTTAATGGAGACCTTGTTTTGGACATCAAATTCGTATGTTTTGAGTATACCATAGTGCCACACACACATAACGATCAGGAATATGAGTGAGAGGGCAATAGGGACCCAGGCCCCTTCCAAGAACTTTATGAGGGAAGCCGAGAAGTAAAGAACTTCAATTGTGCCAAAAAAGCATACAAAGCATATTGCAAGGAAGACACTCTTGTGCCAGCATAAGACGATAACCAGAGACATCAGACATGTAGTAACTAGCATGACGGTTATAACTGCCAAACCTGTTTCAAAATAAGCAAGGAATTAAAAACAGTAATGAAACTTCAGTCAATCCTTTCACACACACTGATTTTTCATGAAGGATGGGAGATTTAGAACTCTCAAGAGTCAGCAGATCAATATCTTGGAATTCATTTGGATTAAACCCTACCATTTTAGCAAACTAAATCTAGTTGAGTTCTTTTAGGGTTTCGTTTAAAAGTTTTAAATGAATTCAGGTGGATAAACCTTGATTCTCTTGTCATATGCTTGCTACACTACTGCACAAACAGTCGATTCTTGCATCTGCATACATACACTTGAATGTTTCCTCACACAGACAGAATAGTCCATGGACTTTCACATGTAATGCCCCTTCCATTTGGATGCTAGAGTTCATTGATCTTTAGATGCTTACATGTAGCATAATGGCCTCCTTGCTTGCTGCAGCATTCTTAGCACAAATTACTACCAGTACCATGAACTGGCTGGTGTAAAGTCTTAGCATTGAAACTTGTATAGTTAGATTTGGAAAATTCAATTTGCTCGATACCTCTAACATATTATCATCAAAAGAAATAATCTGATTTTGAAGAGATATGGTTGCATTCATCAAGGCCAAACTCATGGAAAATGCCCTTTGGTAGCTGGCACTGAACAACTAAGTAGTAGACATGTAAGTATGATTCTTTGAATAACATGCCGCAAGCCGAAGCTAGAACCAAAAATTTTCATGGCACGAAGTACGTTTAATTGAACAAACAAAATGCGTATTAGATTGCTGTGCACACAAAAGGACCGCACGCTTGTGTTCAATAGTCGTACCTGAGGCATTACCCAGATGTTTTGTGTCCCTGAAACCAATAGTAACAGCCAAGCACAACAGCATCAAAGTCCAGTTTATCTCTGGGATGTAGATCTGACCATGGATTTTGGATGATGTATGAACTATTTTGACTCTTGGGAAGCAACCCAGAGCAGAGCACTGTTTGATTATAGAGAATGTTCCAGTGATTATGGCTTGGCTTCCTACTACTGCAGCTAGGATGGCAATAACTAAAACTGGCCATCGTAATTTACCTGGAACAAAAATGTTGGTAATTCTGGTCAGTCAACTTGCATAATTATCCAAAGCATAATGCTATCTGTCTTGAAATATTTGTCCTGAATGAGTTTCCCAAAAAAGTACCTAGCCACTTGATGCTCGGTCTTTTGTGGGACCCACCAGTGAGGTCCCCCCCACCAATGGTTCAATATTATTCAGGAAACTGATTCAGAAAACTTATCTCAAGAAGAATAGCTTTAGTCATATGCAAAGAATATAATCTTCTTGGAGAAATCTTAAAGGTGCTTACCTGGAACAGATACATAAAATCCAATATGGTAATCATTATCAATAACATGATGCTGAGATAGGTAAGCAGCTTGTCCCATATATGCAAGAATCAACGATGGATAAACCAAGGAGGTGAAAGCGATCTGCAGGAAATGAAAGACTTTTAGAATAAGGCATTGACTAATGTAATCTCAGGTCATTTAATCCTAACCATATTATTTTTATTTTACACTAATTTATTTCTACATTACTTTTTGAATGGGAATAATTTTTTTTAAGTTCTATTCTATGCTGGAAAACAAGGCTGCGAGGGCTTCTTCTGATATCATGAAAGAAAAATAAATTATGTATCTTGTCCAAAACTGTAGGAAGGGATATTTAGTTTTATTTTCCACAAAACGGATTCATGGTGAGCTAGAGTTTAGTATTTGCTTAATCAAAGTAGCTTAGGAACTTGTTTTGTAGAAAATGGGATGTCATTATAGCTGTGAAAAGTACCTGAGGTACTGTCGCAAGAATGTAGGAGGAGGCAAAGAACCTGGTGGCAAGAGAAAAAAGAAATACCCTAGGCCACGACCCCAAACTAAACCAAAACACTCGTTAATTCCATTAGTCACTTGCAGTTACAATTGAACGATCAAAATCCTAACAAGGCATCGAAATAATGCAAGATAGGAACTCACAAAGCTCAAACCATATAAATCAACTTGCTGCCCTGTAAGAGCAAGTGATGCAGAATGAAAGTTGTGGATCTGACAACTAATATTGTGACAGGCACACCAACTTAATTCAGAACCGGAAGCTTCATCTAAGTAGAATCGAGTTCTTTAAGATTATATATACCTTGATTGATAATTGAGAAAAGTGTCCAAGATCAGCAAACATAGCTTCTGAGCCTGTAAAAATCAAGAACAAGAGGATGGTTAGCAAAGGATGCAGCCTCTTTGCTTGTAAATGGCCTAATAAAGCAGTCAATCCGACAATACCTGTTATACATAACAAAATCCCACCCAAGGACATCCAACCTCCTCGTTGAGTCTTTCTCAAAAACTTGTACATGTAGTAGGGTGATAGAGCTTGATAAACATGAGGATTCCAGTGTATGATGTTATATATCCCAATGGCACTGATGCACATAAGCCACACGAGAACCACTGGGGCAAACAAGAACCCAACCCTGTGGGTGCCATAATGCTGAAGGGCAAACAAGCCAATGAGTATGGTGCATGCAACTGGAACTTCCACATCTGCAACATTATTGAATTTTTCAGCTGGTAATATCACAGTAAGAGGCAAGTCATTTACGGTATGCACACTTCCAATGGTGATAGCGGTATGAATATGAAAAGAAGCAGCCTCGTATGAAAGGGACTGCTTTTCAAACTTGGAAATTCTGTTTGGCATTTTTCTACCGGATGGTCACATTTTCTGTACTTTTTTTGCAGTTTCAATTTGAGTTTTTCAACATGATTTTTTTCCTTTTTGAGAATCTCAGCTATGGAAATTTTTTTCCTTGGATATTCGCATTTAAGTTTTTTAGAAAAAACAAAGTGGAGAGAGAGAGATGAAAAGTTTATCTAGCATGATCAGATTCTAGAGTTGTGCCAAACAAATGCCAGTTTAGCAAGTTAATTGGCACAATTTTGCATCCTTGACAAAGTAGAATCAGGAGATCCATCCTGCAGTTCTTCGATTTTGACAAAAAGGATGCGTATTTACTTGCATAGACATGAAAACATGCAAGTTTCAGCTCTAGAGAGAGAAAAATCAAGACAACAGGACGCGTTATGAAGTTGACGAAACCTAGGCACAAAGATGAGCTCCAAATTGCTTATCACGGCATTGAATTCCAACCAAAAGGTACTCCAATGACGAGAACTTCCAGGAAAAAAAAACTTGAGAGAAGGCAAAAGCAGTAACCTTACCCACTCAAGCCAGTCGACCATAATTAATCTACTACAAAGAATGGAATTGTATTCCATGAAAAAGGACATTGGAATTCCAAAACAGAAAATGAGAAAAGAAGTGGCAAGTATCTTACATTTGTGATGCTCTTTTGCCATGGAAAGCTCAAGGCCAGAAACCGCAGAGAAAACTGTACAGATGGTATCCAACGGTCACACAAACAAACAGTTGGAACCTTAACAATAAAAACAAAAAGTCTACAAGCTAGAAGAGATCTAATAAGTGATGATTACCAGAGAGAGCAGGGGTAAGGACACCATCACCAATGACCATACAAGTCCCAATCAAAGCCAGCAAAAGCAAGAATCTCTGCAACACCCTGTGCTTCTCGAGAGTAGATTTCAATCTTGATCCAAAAGTAGTTGTTGGGGTCAAACAAGTAGTAGCAGCATCCCTCTTGTACTCATAGAGCTCCTCATCAGCCACCTGGCAATTGGGGAGTGAGTTGATTCGGGCATGTCGACATAGCAAGGAGTAGAGAGCAAAGGTACCTCCTTCGCCATTATCATCAGCTTTTAACACTATAAACACATATTTTAACAAAGGGACCAAAGTGAGAGTCCAGAAAACAAAAGACAGGACGCCATAAATCTCTTCATTTGTCTCGGAATGTTGAATATCTTCAGCAAACGTGCTCTTGTATACATATAGCGGCGAAGTACTCAAATCTCCATACACAACTCCTAGACTTTGATACGCCAAAGTTAACACTGTCTTCCATGATTCTCTCTGAAACACACCCCAAAAACAAAACATACATGATTCTTCTTCTGCAACGAGGGTTAATAACAATACTAGAAAGAAAAAAAGAAGTTACCTTCACATGGTTTTGAAAACCCCCAGTTTCCAGATCCATGATGGGACGAAGAGGGAAGCTTTCACAGGTTGAAAGACTCCTTTCGACGATCACCCATTTGATCAAAACTAATAAAAATGGAGGAGATTAAATTTTTAAAAATCACAGGCATGCAGGCAAAGATAAAGATATCTGGTTTCTTCGTTCTGCTGAGAACAGAGCACTAATGCTGAATGTCGACTGCAGAGCAGTTGAACAACCACGAGTAAAACATCACAAGCAGAAACGTGAAATGCTAAAATAAAAGTGTTGCGTGCCTTGTGTTAAGAGAGAGAGAGAGAGAGAGAAGAGCTTTGAGAGAGACATAAATTAGGTAGTGCTTTCATTCCTAAAAGAAGAGGAAGAAAACAAGAAAGAAAGAAATTAGGTGGTGAGGATTTTTTAGTTTCCTCATTCCTAGAGATTTTTCTCTATGGTAAATTACCTGTTTAGTCCCTGGGTGTTTATTGTAATTATATCTTAGCCCTTCTAAACAAGGTAGTCAAAATCGCGAGTCAACTCGCAAACTCGTACGAGTTTGCGAGTGGGCTCAGCAAACCTGGTTGGACCGGTAGAAAAACCGAAACCGGTCAAACTCGGTCAAAATCGGGTTGACTCGTAAAATCGGACCGAATCGGTCCGATTTTACGAGTTCAAGAATTCGGCCTGAACAAAGCAATCATGGAAGAAAAGTCAGAGAGTTGCCGGAATCGTAACAAAAGTTTGCTTGATTTTGTTCTGAACCACAACTATAAGAAACTTGGATAGTGCATGATCCAGAAGAACCAAACTTATAAACAAAGTACACCGACCCAAAATTCAGCCAAATGCCTTGAAGTATTATAATTTTCAGCTCGAAATGTGGGACCAAATGTATACACCTAAAAGATGAGAAAAATTGTACAATAAGAAACGGTTCAGATAGTTTTTATTTACTATCTGAGAGACTGAGAGCGGTGTCAGGGATGAGGAGGAAGAAAAGAAAATGGAGAAGAGGAGATGAGGGTGGGCGGCGGCGTGGGAGAAGGAAATTGGGATTTAGGGTTATGTTAGGGACTTAGGTGCTTTTATACTTAGTTATTATAATAATAATAATAATAAAAAAGAAAAGAAGAAGGTAGGTTTGGGGTTATATAAATTAATAATAATAATAATAATAATAATAATAATAATAATAATAATAATAATAAAATAGGTTTATACGGGGGAGGGGTAATAATAATAATAATAATAATAATATGGGGGTTTATAATAATAATAATAATAATAATTAGCATAAAAAATAGTTAGCATAAAAAATATTTTTAAAAAAATCCTATTAATTTAAGATAATAAATAACATTAATTAATTTATATTTCATATCAACAAAATATTTATTTTTAGTTTGTTAATTTTTACCTAATGAAATTCTATGGACATAATTGTTTTGTAATGTATTTTTCAATTATTTTGAATCATGCATGAACCTAAACTAATTAAGTTTTATGTCCATAATTATGCTATTTTGTATTCAGAAATATTTTACATACGATTTTACGATTTTTCTTCTCACACGATTTTAGCTGTGATTTTACGTTTTTTGTACGGAAAAATTCGGGTACGATCTTACGATCCGATTTTTCGGAGCCCTTTTCGATTCGTGTCAAAATCTCGATTTTGACTACCTTGCTTCTAAATAAAAATCTATGGCTTAAGCTCTTCACTCTCCATTTTCTTGAATCATTGTCTTACTTGAAACATTGGTTAGTGTTGAAGACAGTGCACTTAATTGCCAAATAGAATACTGTGCACAACATTTACTGTTGTGCTTCTCCAGATTTAGCATTTATTACTAACGGGATTATTCCCGTTAGTGTCCAATTTGTAGCTTCCCGTTATTGTCTAAATTATAGCTTAGGTTCCATATGTCTCTGTATATAATCCCTATTGTTCCTTCATCAAGTTATGACTGAATAATATACCATTGCTGTAATTTCAGCAATCAACATTTTCATTTCAGAATTCACTCTTCATAACACATACTTATCAATTTCTTCATGGTATCAGAGCTGTGATCTTGCAGCCTTACTCTGTGTTGTGTCACTCGGTTTTATTATCTGTCAAACATGGATAATCAAGGTTTGACAGACAAATCAAAATGCCCAGCCACAAATTCTATTAGCATCGACAGTGATGCTAATTCCTCTCAAAAAATGACAACTGTACTGCTAAATGGTTTTAACTACTTACCATGGTCAAGAGCAGTGACAATTGCTCTTGGAGGCAGATCATGCCTGGGATTTATCAACGGCAAGGAATTGGCTCCTGACAGCAGATCCCCGGAGTTTGAACAGTGGCTAGCCAAGGATCAAATGGTGATGTCTTGGATGCTAAATTCAATGGACAGGAACCTTGCTGAGATGTTCAGTTATTACCAATCATCTCTGGAACTTTGGGAAGCCGTGAGGGAGATGTATGGCAATCAAAATAATTCTGCTCGAATCTTCCAAATTCAACAAGATATCGCAAGCCTTCATCAAAACGGCCAACCATTTGTCAATTTGCTGAGCAAACTTAAGAGTCTGTGGAATGGATTGGAAATTTACAGACCTCACTCGGTTGACCCAACTGTCATACGCAACAGAAAAGAAGAAGACCAGATTTTCCAATTATTGGCAAGCTTGGGTTCGGAATTTGAAGACTTAAGGAGTCACATCTTGATGAATGACACACTCCCCACCTTGAAAGGCGTCTGTGCAACAATCCAACGTGAAGAAATCAAACGCAAGGTAATGCCCCGAGAAAACCCATTAAAATTCGTCGATTCCCATGCTTGTGTTGCCCAACAATTTGCAGAGAAAGGGAGCTTCAAATTGGCAGAATCGCGAGATGCCCAACACTCTGCAGAGAAGGGATTCTTCAAAGGTAAGCGTCCTAACCTCAAATGCTCTTACTGCAACTCAATTGGTCACACAATCGATCGGTGCTGGAGCCGATTCCCAGAATTGAAACAAAATCGACAGCATGCTCATCACAAGAAATTTGTGAAATTCAAGGCTAATGTTGCTACTACAGAACCCAATTACTCTAATCCTATGTCATTGCTAAACGAATTTGCAAGCTTTCTTCAAGAAAAAAAGAAATTTAGGAGGAGACGAGAGAAATTTTGGAGGAGACGGGTCGACTGATGAAGCAATTGCTCTGTTGAGCAATTTCAATCTCAACGGGTTATCAACCCGTGACATGGCAGCCCGTGGAAATGAGAATAAAGCAGCGTATGGCGTGGCAAACCGTGGCGTGGCTGGAGCTTATGACGTGGCTGAGTCTTCATCCCGTGCAAATACAGCCTTCTTGAACAATTTTGGTGGGTTACCCACCCGTGATTTTACTGGTATTTCAAACCGTGACAATACGGAAAAATTTGAAGGTATTTATATTGCTCTTTTAAATGCCTTAGAGTTAAGTAAATTTCATGATTTATGGGTTGTGGATTCTGGTGCTAGTGATCACATGACACATAATTTAAACAAAATTCATGATTTTACCCCGTTCCCGATACCATCTTTTGTCTCGATTGCAAATGGATCTACTGCAGCAGTAAAGGGTAAGGGAAAAATTAAAATCGCGTCAAAAAATATTAATTCCGATATTTTATATGTGCCTTCCTTTCCATTTCAGTTATTATCAGTTCGAAGGTTAACTATTGCTCTTAATTGTGATGTGATATTTACTCCGTTTAAGGTGATTTTTCAGGACCATCACACCAAACAGAAGATTGGTGAAGGATTTCACTTGAATGGTCTCTATTTTTTCTGTGATTCCGAAGTTTCTAAGGGATTACAAGCTGTTTATTCTCCGATCAATGATCACCAGTTGTGGCATTTTCGTCTGGCACATGCATCCGATTACGTCATCTCAAAAATAAAACCTCATTTGTCAAAAAGGACGTATGATTGTGAGACGTGCCATTTTTCCAAATCAAGTAGACTTCCATTTAAATTATCTTTGTCCAAAGCATCTCAGGCTTTTGAACTTATTCAATCAGATGTATGGGGACCTTTTTCAATTTCAATTGATGGTTTTAAATATTTTGTTACATTTATTGATGATTTTTCAAGAGTTACATGGTTATATTTATTAAAATAAAAAACTGAAGTGTTTAATTGCTTTAAAGATTTTCACACACTAGTTTCTACCCAATTTTCCACACACATTAAAATTTTCCGATCTGACAATGGCTCGGAATTTACATCTCATGCTATGGAAAATTATTTAATTTCTAATGGAATTTTTCATCAAACTAGTTGTGTTAATACTCCCCAACAAAATGGAATTGCTGAACGCAAAAATCGGGATTTATTAGAAAAAACTAGAGCCATAATGCTTCAAATGAATGTTCCGAAAATTTTTTGGTCCTATGGAGTTCTTACGGCCACCTACATTATTAACCGCTTACCCAGTCAAGTACTGGATTTTCAGTGTCCTCTTGAAATTTTGCAGGGTAAAATTCCCAATATCTCGCACTTGAAGATTTTTGGGTGTCAATGTTTTGTTCATCTCCACTCAAATCAACGTGACAAACTTGACCCGCGAGCGTCCAAATGCATTTTCTTAGGGTATTCTCATACCAAGAAGGGGTACAAATTTTATGATAACATTAGCCAGAAGCTTTATGTCAGCCGGGATGTTAAATTTGTTGAAACCTCCCCTTATTTCACTGATTCTAATCAGGGGGAGTCCTTGGAAGACTTAGTCCCCCTTCCCCGGGCAGAGATTTGCACCATCGACTTACCTAGCCCTGCTAGGTCGATTATTCCAACGGTAATTCCGGTAGACGATTCTCCATCTACTATCATTCCTCTAGAACCGATGTCCTCAAACTCGCCAGATAGAACGCCAGCTCCAAGACGCAATCCTCCAAGAACTCAACAGTGCCCCTCCAAATTTCAAGACTATGCAGCTTATGCAGTCAGGTATCCTGTCTCAAATTATTTGGATTACTCTAAATTATCACCATCGTATTCTGCTTTTTTGTCAGCACTATCAAATGATCATGAGCCTAAAAATTTCACCGAAGCTCAATCTCACCTGGTATGGCGAAAAGCTATGGAGGAGGAACTAACTGCACTGGCTGACAATAACACTTGGAGCCTAGTTCCCCTCCCCAAAGGTAAACACGCAGTTGGCAGTCGATGGATATACAAGACCAAGTTCAACTCAGATGGATCTGTTAATTGCTATAAAGCGCGCCTTGTGGCTCAAGGGTATACCCAAGAATTTGGTGTTGATTACAAGGAGACGTTTGCTCCTGTTGCCAAAATGACCACGGTAAGAGTTCTTTTATCTGTTTCGGTAAATAATGGCCGGTTCTTATCTCAAATGGACGTAAAAAATGCCTTTTTACACGGGGATCTTGAAGAAGAAGTGTTTATGAAGCTTCCTCCTGGCCACTCGCTAAGTTCCACTCCTAATTTGGTATGTAAACTTCATAAATCTATTTATGGGCTAAAGCAAAGTCCTCGCGCTTGGCATGCAAAACTTAGTGGAGCCCTTGCTACATTAGGGTTTAGGAAAAGTTCTGCAGATTCTTCTTTATATATTCGGTTTCACAATGATGATAAATTGATGGTTCTTATTTATGTCGATGATTTAATTATCTCAGGGAATAATATTGAATCTATTTCTAAATTGAAGAAAACTCTTCAACAATTATTTCCTATTACAGATCTTGGTCCCTTAAAATATTTTCTTGGAATTGAAATGGCCTCATCTAAGAAAGGTTTTTTCCTTAATCAGCGTAAGTACACGCTCGATGTGCTTCAAGACGCAGGTATGCTTTCAACTAAACCTTTCGCTACTCCTGTTGATAGTAAACTCAAATTATCTCTTGCAGGTACGACTCTTCCCTCGCCTAAATATTATCAACAACTTGTGGGCAAACTTATTTATCTGACGATTACCCGTCCGGATATCACCTACGCTGTCAGTCTTGTCAGCCAATTCATGCATGCTCCAACTATCCATCATCTCAGCATGGTCAAACGCATTTTGCGATATTTAAAAGGAACTATTGGTCGCGGAATTGTCATGACCAGAAACAATCACACCAATATAATGGGCTATACCGACTCTGATTGGGCTGGAAATCAACTTGACTGGCGCTCGACTACTGGATATTGCATGTTTGTTGGAGGTAATCTTGTGTCTTGGAAGAGCAAGAAACAACATGTTGTCGCTCGCTCCAGTGCCGAAGCTGAATACCGTGCAATGGCGACTGCAGCTTGTGAACTTGTGTGGCTTCGAGGTCTTCTAACCGATATGGGTTGTTCTTCGGTCAGTCCGATGAGTCTTTTTTGCGACAATCAAGCTGCCATGCACATTGCTAAGAATCCGGTCTTTCACGAGAGAACTAAACACATCGAAGTTGATTGTCATTTTATTCGTCAACAAGTTCAATCTAACAACATCACTACGCATTATGTGCGCACCAGTTGCTGATGTGTTTACCAAAGCAGTGTCATCATCCCAGTTTCATCGTCTATTGTGCAAGCTTGGATCTATAAACCCTCTTGATCCAGCTTGAGGGGGAGTGTTGAAGACAGTGCACTTAATTGCCAAATAGAATACTGTGCACAACATTTACTGTTGTGCTTCTCCAGATTTAGCATTTATTACTAACGGGATTATTCCCGTTAGTGTCCAATGTGTAGCTTCCCGTTATTGTCTAAATTATAGCTTAGGTTCCATATGTCTCTGTATATAATCCCTACTGTTCCTTCATCAAGTTATGACTGAATAATATACCATTGCTGTAATTTCAGCAATCAACATTTTCATTTCAGAATTCACTCTTCATAACACATACTTATCAATTTCTTCAGTTAGTTTCTTGATCCACCCTTTGAAAATTTAAATTCATATAGAAAATATTTATTGGAAAGTGTACTTTGTGGATCTAGGAAGTGAGTAAAACTTTGCTATTTCAGGCTCTTACAGGGAATGTATATCTTGACTTAAATTCGAGATCTGCTGTGTAGATTACAAACTCTTTATCATCACGTCATAGTCATTGGGACGTTCATTGGGATGATATGATATGAAACATGTTGCTAGAGATAAAAATGCATTACATGAGTTTAAATTTTATGCCGATTTTTGTTATTCAGCAAGCAAGTGGTGAAGAAAGCAGAAAAAGCAACACAATTACGTGCATCTGCAAGGATTGCTTATGTTAAGATCTCGACGAACGCAATTAAAATGTTTTAATGCCATTTTGTCACGTGAAACATGAGCATGTCTTATACTTGGAATCGAGCAATGGAGTACTGTTTTTTTTACCAGAAAGTTTTCTAACATGAAACAATTTAATTCTAATGATTATATAGCAGTATTTAATTATGGATCAGGGTTTTGTTTACTTATGCAAGCCAATCATTGTAGCTGAAAATTTTCAATTATATATGTTAAATGTGCGCACCCGGGGCGATGATAGAAAAAACCTAATCCCCTGATGTCAGGAAACTAGAAAAAATCACCCTCGATTAATGATTGAGCCTTGGTGGTAAATTAAAGTAGTCCGAAAGATCGTCACCAAGTTATTATTGGAAAATAATAAAATAAAAAAACCATTTTGTTGTACGACAGCTCCGTTTCTCTGCCAAAACAAGAAACCCATCGAAGCCTCGGAGAGGGAAAAGTGGGAGGAGATTTTCTTGTCCTTCGAAACAATGTTTACTCCGAAACTAGCTTTCATTCAAAGGACACCATAGTAAAGAGAAATAAACACACAAAAAATGCAATTAAAAAACAAAAATAATAAAGCAAAGGGAATTTGAGAAATCCTACGTTCATATAACGCCAACTGATCAACTGTGTGACAGAGTGGATATTTACATTTAGGACCGAGCCGAGTTTTATGCGCCTGGTTTCTTTTTTCTTGGGAAGACCTGATAAGTGACTTGAAATTCAAAGAATCAGATTCTCGTAATTGGAGCAGGGATGAAGTAAAACCTGTTTAACACAGGGCTCTTAGCTGACTCGAAGAAGGATCTTTGATAAATCACTAGGCTTTTTTTTTTGAAAACTTCAAACACTAGTAAAAGAAGTTCCCCATATAATAATTATTAGTACAAGTAATTTATTCGTTGTTACTAGTTAATTGTGCGGTATTTTTTATATTTATTGGGATTGAAATAATTAATAAATTTTACTGATTCAAAAATAAAATAAAATATTTATACATGCAATGTTTGATATGATAAAACACATCAACACATCCAATTATAACAACAACATCGAAGGCTTAAACATCTAAAAATATCATTACTATTATTGCTAAAACAATAAAAATTATTAAATTATTCCGATGAGAAAAAAAACTCAAAAATATTAATAAAAGAGAAAGCAAGAAAAAAAAAACTAAAATTATTATTATTATTATTATTATTATTATTGCGTGAATAATGAGAATATAAATTCAATAAAAGAATAAAAAAAACCAAAAACTTTAACCAAAGAGCAAACAAAATAAAATGAATAAAAATCATTTGACATTAAAATAAAAAAAAACCAAAAGAAAAAACAAAGGAAAACAAATAAGAAATATCAATTTTCAAATAATCATAAACACAAACTAAAATTTAAGAACAAAATTTTTGGGAAAAATATTATCTCAACAAAAGAGAAAATAATAAAAATTAAAAATCAAAACTAAAGGCACATATATATAAACATAGATAAAAATAGGAACTATTTAAGAACTATAAAAAATTAAAGGAATTAAAATAAAAAAATCAAAAGTGTAAGGGCCGAAAACAAAATCAAATATATTATCAATTTCAATCAAATAAAAAAATTGAAAAAATCAAATAAAATATAATATCTATACATGCAAGGTTTGATATAATGAAACATATCAACACACCATATTATAACAATAGAAATATCGAAGCCTTAACATCTAAAAATATTATTACTATTACTGTTAAAACAATAAAAATTATTAAATTACCCCGACAAAAAAAATTGAAAACATAAAAAAAAGGAAGCAAGAAAAAAAAACTAAAATTATTATTTTTATTGTGTTAATAATGAGGAAAAATTCAATAAAAAAAGATCAATAACTTTAACAAAAAAAAAATGAAAAAAAAATTATAAGCAAAAAAAAATACTTTGAAGTCAAAATAATAATAAACTATCGAAAAAGAAAGAAAAATGAAAAAAAATTATAAGCAAAAAATATAATCCATAATCGACCCCTACACTCCAACAAATGAAACAGGAGCGTTGTCCACTAAGCTACATGGCAGTTCGTGATATATTATTGTGCACAAATAATTAAATATCAGAAAAACAGTGAACCGAACGACCCGAACCGACGTGAAAACTGAGCAACACTATTGTACTCCACAGTGATTCTCCTCACATGCTACAGTAACCAAATCATGATCTCTTTTAGTATATTAGATAATTACAGAGAGCAATAATATTGCTATATCATAGCAATACACAATATAATTAAAGAAAAACCTAAACTATGTAGTGTTTCCACTATAGCTATACACACAATTCATTATGGATTGGGACCGTGAAATTATTATTTTACCCCTTAGTGCGCTTTCATTTAAGCCTTGGAGTCAGGATATTTTTGATGTTTTCCATTGATGTGTACAGTATAATAACGGAAATACCCCATAATAAGACAAAACACAAGATAAATCGGCGGGGATGTCCTGGTAATTCCACAATTTAAGTGCACAATGTAATAACGGTTTTAGTCCCTAATAAGACAAAATATAGGGGTTGCGTGGGAGCTATTTCTGGTCTTTCACATTTTTAAAAAATGTGTAACTACACATATAGCCCCGAAAAAGAGAAAATAGAAGAAATAAAGGCATGGGTGTTTAGGTAATTCGACTTTTTTTTAATATTTAATCTCGGAGTTACTGTTGGCGTATTCCTTGACGCATTGAGACGTTTTGATCAAACTCTTGTTCGACGGTGTGTGCAGTGTCTCTAGGTCATCAAAAATGTCATTCCAGCGTCTCTCCAGAAGTGTCACCATGTCTTCTGTCACACGATGGTGCGCGTGTCATACCCCGGTGGCCAATAAGTGACGCTGGCCGGTTGAAACTGGTTTTCTACATTTCTCTCTTGCATTGTAAATTACACGTAAATCCCCTTTGTTTATGATTATTTCACATTAGTCCCTACTCTTTGAATTGTTTGTTTTGGTCCTTATTGTTGTGATATAAGTTTTTATTTGTTTCAATTGTGTCCTTCAAATGAAATTAATTATATAATTCATTTACATTTGAGTCCTTACTCTTTTAATTTTTTGGTTTGGTTTGAAATCTCTTAATATTTTCGGTATAGAAGTTTTTATTTGTTCAATTTTATCCTTTTATTAAAATTGGTTATATTTTTTTTTTCATTTCAACCCTTATACTTTATATTTTCAATTAAAGTCCTTTATTGTTTTCAATTTTTTTTGAATAGTCTCTATTTTTAGTTTTTATTATTTCTTCTTTTTTTGAGGTAATATTTTTTATAAAAAAAATTATTCTTGAATTTAGATTGTTTTTTATCATTAAAAAATTAATATTTATTTTTTTCCCTTTGTCCTTTCTATTAGTTTTTTAATTATTTTTATTTAATGAAAACTGAAGTTATTTTTTAACTAATAATATTAATTTATTTTTATCATTTATTTTATTTTATTTTTTTTCTCTTTGTTAGAGATTGAGGCTTTTTTATTCTTTGATATAATTTTGTTTTTCCCATTATTTACACAATAATAGTAATAATTTTAGATTTTTTTCTTGCTTCATCTTTTCTTTTTTTAAGTTTTGGATTTTTTTTTATTCCTCAAGGTAATTTAATAATTTAATTGTTTTAGCAATAGTAGTTATAATAATTTTATGTGTTATAATCATGATAATAATAGTGGCACTATTGATCATAATGATAATAACAATTTTAATTTATTATGATAGTTATAGTTATATTGTTAATAATTCTTATTTTTTTTTATCTTTAAGTGAAATAGTTTTTTTCAACTAATAATTCTTAGTTTTGTTTAATATTTTAATTTGCTCTTTTGTTAAAGTTTTTATGGTTTTGTTTTATTCTTTGATGTAATTTTGTTTTTTCCATTATTTACACAATGATGATAATAGTTTTAGTTTTATTTTTATTTTTCTTGCTTCCACTTTTGTTAGAGTTTTTGAGTTGTTTTTTTTATTCCTATGTACTATGTTTTTTAATGCAAACTGTATTTAATACAAATAAAAATTAAAAGTTTAAATTAAAAACAGTGGTGTATAAATACAAATAAAAAATTAAAAAACTATTTTAGAAGGACTGAAAAAATGAAGGGATCGAAACTAAATAAAAATTAAAAGAATATAAACCAAAAAAAAAAAATATATATATATATATATATATATATATATATATATATATATGTGCGTGTGTGGGTGTTGAAACGAGTAAAAAAAAATTGATTCCAGGCGGAGCGTGGGTAATGCCTCGTAATTACTAGAACAAGTAAAATAATAATACTTTGTAGTTTAATTTTAATTATAACTAATATTTCGAGTGTGCGGGTAATTTCCACGTAGCTTATCCATTACACGACCACAAGCTTGAAAATGTGACGTGACATTCCCAATAACAGGGGGATTTTCCCATGACATTATCTATGCTATATCATTGCGTGACCATGAGTAAATATTATCTCTCACATCGTCTCTTCGTGGAGTATAGTTTCTCAAGAATATTCGGCAGCTTAATTTCTCTACCTCAAGAACAAGAGGGGAAAAGGATAGTTAAATACAACTACGACAACATGCCACGTCATTACTATCAAAACAATAATTGCCCATGTCTGCGCGTGCGCGTGCGCGTGTTAATTGCGATGCACCCACCACTTCAATCGCGATTAAAAAATGATTTCTGGAGCTCGCCAGGAGACTTCAATGACGAAGACTCCTCCAAGGTGCATATGCACCGTGCATCCACCCCGCAGCAAACGACACCTAATGACGCTGATGCTTCGAAACAGTAAGGATAAGCGAGTTGAAATGGCAGTCTCTTTAGGCCTTTGCTTTATAGGAAAAGACAGGAAGAAATCGACCAGTATTTTCCTGCCACTAGTTTTGATTCCGCTCCGGAAATGCTGCCATTGGAGGTCCATTACATGGGTCTGGACTTCGATTTGTCTGAGCAGTCTTTTGACCTCGCCCGACACATCCCTCGGAAATCAGTAAAATCTTGTAGCTAGTTCTACGGTGACATACCATATGAAATGATCCACAGAATCAAATGCTGATTCGATTTAAAACTTGAAAGGTTTTATATATATATATATATATGGAGACGACCATGTTAGAAGAAGGCAGGAAGCAGTTCATCAAGAATTCTACAATACACAACTGTGATGCTATTATTGTTGCTTTTCCTTGTTTGTTTCGGCGAGTTTAATTCAAAGCTTCAAATGGGGAGACGGCAACAGGTAGCCAACTCCGACAAAAATACCAGACAATCTTGAATGATAAAAACGAATTAGACCATATATGTCATCCCAACTTGCAAGATGTTCATGTGGGGTACACTCATATTAGCAGCTCCAGCTCTACAGTTATTCCTCAAGAATGCGTAAAAGTAGTTAATAACCAGTTTCTTGAAGAAAACAGAGTTTTTCTTTGCCCTCACATCCCCGTGAGCCAGTAAATAAGTAAATCCCGAATCCATTGCTTCTCGAAGAGCTGAGAGTTCATACTCCAGACTTGGGTCTTCATCCAAGGACACAACACTAGAGGGGAATGCTGGGGAAGTTTCTTCGGAAATAGAACTTCCTGGGTCTTCCAGTCTTTGATCTTGCATTAAAGGAATCCTGAGTTCATCTCTCCCATCACCTGCAGCTCCAGAATCCCTTGACCTCTCGGAAACATTATCCAAGTACTCGTTCAAATTGCTCTCGATGGCAAGATCTTGAGCCTCTCTTCTCAGAAACTTCTCAAGGCTTTCCACCAGAAGTTGCTCAAACACATGGTGACCTTCCTTTCTGACATCTTTGTAACCGTATCGGGCAACGCAGCGGAACATATGGTAGTCCTTGGGACAAACTCTCCGGAAAAGAAACCTTTCCTCTTGAGGAACTACTGGAACAGGGACATACTTGATGCAAACAAATACTATAGTAGAGTGGATTGCTGGAAGGCTCAGCAGGAACTGCCCAAAAATTGAGGGAACACCTTGGACAAGCTCATTGTACAGCAATCCGATTCCTGGAACTCTTACAGTTCCAAGGGTGGAGCCAAGCTCAAGCATAAAATCCATGGAAATCTTCTCTCTTACCTCGCTCTGGTACTTCAGCACGCTCCCATAATTCCAAGTGTACATCACACATAAAAAGAACGAAGCAAAGGCAAGCGGAAGCCAGCCACCCTCTAAGATTTTTGATAGAACTGCAGACAGGTAAATGAGCTCTATAGATCCAAATACTAACGGGAAACACAAAGCCAGAAACAAGTTGGTCCGCCAAATTAGTAGCATCACAAGGGTGACCAGCGTGGTGCTCACAATCATCACACCAACCTCAGCAATGCCTGCAAGAACAACATAAGTTCCATTAGAAAACCCAGAATTGTAGGATTAGTAACAAGTATTACCCGTCCCTCTCTTCAAGGAAATCATTAGATTCACAGCAGGAGATTTAAAAACAGCTCAACATGCTATATTGGAAAGCAAAAAAAATTCAACTGGAAATCATTTGGCACCAGCAGGGTTTTTTACTCCAGAAAATTTCAAAGGAAAGTTTTGAATGTGGAAAAAAGAACACTTTTTGAAGATGGACAAGCAGGAAAATACTTAACCATATGCATTGGCAATATCCGTAGTGTTTTGAAAGATGGAAACCACAACGATGCACATTATCATTAGAAAATAATTGATGACAGGGATATAAATCTGGCCCATCAGCTTCCTTGAGGTGTGAACAATCTTCAGCCTTGGGAAGCATCCAAGAGCCATTGCTTGTTTAACACATGAAAATGTAGCAGATATCATTGCTTGACTGGCAATCGTGGCAGCTAGCGTGGCAATGACAAAGATTGGCCAGAACAGCCCCCCTGTCACTCATGGGATTTAGGAACTGTGTCAAAATTTGCATTCAACATATAGACATTTTGATTTGAGACAATTTAGAAGGGGAATGGACAAATGTTAGTAATCATTCTAGTGGCAAAAGTCACCTGGAACAGAGTCATAGAATATTCTGCTTGCAGAATCAGGATATTTCATTAAAAATGAAGCCTGGCCCATGTAAGCCAAGAGAAGACAGGGAAACACTACGCAAGTAAAGGCAATCTGTGCAGGTAGTAAAGAGTAATTAGGCGAGATATATGAAACGAATCTTAAAGAAAGAGAAGAAATTCAGGGAAGCAGAACGAAACCTGCACGGCTTGTACTGAAAAGTGCCCTAGGTCAGCAAACATCGCTTCAGCTCCTGAAATGACATACAGACAATATATGGCATCAAACAGTTATCTTTTCAACCACACTACATGACAAACTCAAAGATGGAATAGAAAAGGTTGGCTGTCATTTTCACTTTGAAGCAAGACTGATGCATCAATCACCCTTTGTACTTTATAGTTGCTGTCTCCAAACCTAATTTGACATAATCAATATAGCAGCCCAATAAAATATTTTACGCTATCAGCATATATTTGCATTACCTAGACCACTGAACGTCTACACAGCATCTAACATTAAAGAAACAATGTGTTACAAGAGATATTGAAGAGAAAGATCGAGAGAACATTCTCCTGTCAAAAGAAGCAGTGTGGACAGTTAAAATCAAAATGAAATGAAGTGGATCAATCAAATGTCTGTACCAAGAACAGACTCGATACCAGTACCTGTCCTCATCTATTCATTCAATGACTGATAGGGATCTGTGTCCCTAAAAGAACACTTTAAGAGAGACTTTTTATAGCAGGAATGATTGTTATGCGAGAACAGTTTTATCAGTCATATGGAAACATTAGCACACCTGAGGTTCAGATAGAGTCATCTTTATACCAGGAGAAAATCAGCAGACGCCTTACCAGCTAAAGTTATATGGGTTAATCTATAGATTAACACAGTAACCAGGGTTCCTAACCTGCTAGTGTGGGTAGCATACTTCAGAAACAATAAGCAAGATGAGTACATCTTCTCTTACCGAGGAAAGATGTCTCCAGTAGATCCAATAAGACCAGGGAAGTTGGGGAAGATAAGAATGTAGCTAATCAACTACTAGTGCTCACAGTTTAGGACAGTACGCACCTGTAATGCACAGAACACAACCACCAAGAGCTGACCAAGCAGCACTACTGTTCTTCTTGAAGAAGAAATAGATGTAAGCTGGATTGAGTGCTTTGAGGACACTCATATCATACTTCACTAGATTGTAAATCCCAATAGCACCCAGAGAAAAGAACCACAGGGCAAGTACAGGAGCAAACATGAAACCCACCTTCCCAGTTCCAAACCGCTGTATGCTGAAAAGCCCCAAAAGGATTATGATTGAGACAATCACCACAGCACCTATAGACAACCAGTGAGATTAGAGTTGTTTTGGTCCCAAAACTCATTATTGATTGCATCTACAATAGCCAGAGAAAAGAAATGTATTTGGAAGTCTCCCCATAATTGCATCGATTCTATTCTGTTTTGTTTGTTAAAAAGTATAAATGTACAGTAAAGCACATTCTAATGAGTTAACTAGATAGCTAATTCCAGCAATATAGTGGATATAAAATAACTTTCCTACTAATATGGATCCACCCCAATATCATCGTATTTGTATAAAACTTGCTATCCTTTTGTGCATGCTGGTCCAACAAAATGAGCAGTTCACAATCTAAGCCTAGATTTCACACATGCTAGGGGAGCTCTCTGACTGCAACAACATTGCATGGCTAAGAAAAACAGGTATAAAAAAACTTTAATCACATCACAAAAGTATATGTGGCCCATGATAAATATTTCAGTTCTTCAGTTCTTTCCTACAGACTTCAAATGGTCAAGTGACCACACATTCATCAAGAGAAGTTATAGAAAACAAGAAAAAAGATACCTACTTGTACCAAAGCCGGATATTTCACCTTGCAGACCACTCACAGCAGACATCACTGCATGAGAGATTCCATGACTGTGCATTAGTACCACCCAAGGCAATCACAATTGATTCTATTTCACAAAAAAAAAAAAAATTACATTGAAATGGCAATAATTACTCCACCATGATTGTTGATATGTAATAGCAACAAACAAGTTCAAATTGATGCCTTTTCGGTCCAAAAGCACTTTTGTAGATTCACATGAAATGCATTACTAAACACAATTCTAGATTAATGTTAAAATGAAATCAGCAGAAAAGGATTTATATGAACATCATGATCAAATGATGTTTCCATGAAATAGTTCTCTTAAACAAAAGCTTCCACCTGTTTGGAAGTTGCAACCACTCCACCGATCACACAGACAAGCAAGCCAAACAAAAACATCTTAACTGTATAAGTTTGATTTTGATGAATCAGCACTCGTGATTTATCCAACAGGAAATTCTACCTGGTTCTTCACATAAATTCATCAAATTGGACTTCGACGAGAAATCCTTAAATGCGTACAGTTATGTAGCATGCACAGTAAGAACCTTATTTTCTTCTCTCTCTTTTTTGTGAGAATCAGAAGCTTAGTTTCTAAGAGGCTATTAACTTCAGATTTTGTTTGCATTCACGAAATGTGTTGCAGGAATTTCTGACTTCTTATGAAATCTCATAGCTTTTGATTGATAGCACCTTCACTATTGAATATTCTCCAGTTCTACATGGTGGATGGAAAATAGAAATCCACAAGTTGTAAGACCGTATGCAATTAGAAAATTCCCAAACACTTTGCTTATGGAGTATATACTGTTTAGTGGCTGGCTACGTGCCAATGAAACAGCACACATTGATGTACCTGACATCGCAGGGGTTAGAATACCATCTCCTATGATCATAGAAGTTCCCGTCAGAACCAAAAGCAAAAGCAGTGTTTTCAAGGACGATCTTTTCTCCAAGGTCTCTTTTATGTTTAAAGCCCTTTCCAGTTCTGGAGTTGGCAATTTGAGCCTATAACTTGAAATATTTTCATCAGCTGGCTGTCGATTTGGCAGCATATTGACCTTTGCATGTCTGCAAATCAGTGAGTACAGAGCAAATGTTCCTCCTACAATCAGATTTATTGTTGTGTTAATCAATACATGGTCCATGAGATTTCTAGCAATGAAGCAAGAAGAAACTGATCAATTTGAAAAGAGATCTCTTACCTTCCCCGTTATCATTTGCTTTGAGCACTACAAAAACATATTTTGCTAATGGAATGAGAGCAATTGTGTAAATAACTAGGGATAAAGCTCCCAGGACATCAACTTCTGACCTGATGGGCACCTTACTGAAAACATCAGTAAAGACATAAAGAGGGCTTGTACCCATGTCACCGTACACCACACCAAGTGTCTGGAAGGCCAATGCAAGATTTTGCCAAACTGAAAGGTCCTAATGTATTTAAGTAATGGTTCAGTAACAGGAGAAAAAAAAATCAGATCGCATGGACTCGCAAATTTTTCTTTGTATTCTAGCAAACCACTTTTGAGTGCTTGTCAAAGTGGGCTGCATCTTTATGAATGCCTAGCAGTTATAGTTGGGACTTAAATAAGCTCCTCACCTTCCAACTGCTTTTTGGCCGTGCTCTCTTTTCATGAGTTCTAAGCACGGCTACAGAAAAGGTGCAGTTTATAGAATTCCTAAAAATTGCGCAAAGTATTTTAGTAAAATAAGCTGAAAAAATTTTAGTCCTCGCCAAATGTTTGCTAAACTAAATATGAAGAATCAGACCATGAAAAGTTTTACAGACTTGTTAAGTGGTCATGAATTCCATGGGTTGGGGTAAACAAAGCCAGATTGAATGCTATTCCCCACATTCGCCACTGATAAAACCTTTTCACATGCTCAGCTTGCTCCAAAACAAAAGCCAATAAGTGGAAAAATTGCAAGCTATACGAGCTATATTAATGGTGGTGTTTATCAATTCCCTGCCTTTATCAATGTTCACAACTCACAAAATTCACGAGAAACTCATTTTTATAGCATTTTGCCCCAATTTACAACTACACAAGCACGAGTATATATCGAGGGGAAAGGATGATAGCCATTAAAAAAAATTGTAATTAGTCAATGGTGATGATTATATAGTTATGAGTACCTTGGAGTGGTGGTGATGAGCACCAGCAATCTCCATGGCTTCAACATCAAAAGAATCAACTCTTTTGGGCTTCTTAACCAGCCTCCTCCTCATAGATCCATACCCTTGCCCGCTATCATTCTCGTCAAGCAAAGACCACGGAGGTGACTCTGAGTCAACTTCGCTACCGTCCACCCACCTCGACTCGCCGCCACCATCAACGATACCATCGTTACTTTTACCCATCAACCTCACACTACTCTCTTCAATCCGATCATCATCTCCCCCCATATTTCTGCAAAACCACCCACTTTAAGAACAAAACCTATATCATATATTCAGTAATCACAGATTGAAGTAGTCAGTGTAGGGTGTAGCGCTGGGTTTTAGGAGATGCTGAGGAGCACTAATTTTGAGTTGCTAGATAATATAAAATAATAATAATAATACGAGGGACAATGAAGATAACACAACTACCAATAATAAATAACGGACAAAAAGCAGAGTTATTTTCAGACATCCTCACACCAATAGATAACCTTCCTATCATATGTGACGGAACACGTTGACCTGGCGGATGGTTGTTTTATTTAAATATTTTTCTTTAAAAATTCATTGAATTAATATTTTTTAGACAAAAATAATAATAATAATTCAAAACAAATGTAAGAAAACAATTTCAACTACCCAACCATAACCCCTACAAAATAGCTTCTCATTCTCTGTCAAACCCCGCCTCTCTTTTCTGTCCGTTCTTCAAACACAACTTCAACAAAAAGCGTTGACCCAACAATACCTGAATTGGAAAAGGATATTAACAAGACTGTATTCCAACTGATTAGCGGTCCTCTGTTGCTGCTGCTGAAGCAACTCCATATTGTTTCAGTGTAGTGTAATTCAAAATGGCAAATGACCAGATTTCTTCCCGGTTATTTCCTGTAATCTTGACAGGGAAGGAATCAAGTATCGATAGTAATAATGCCTTTTTTCGACGACGACTTTTCAGTTACGAGTCCATCATACTCTTCTTTATACCGCGAACATGCTATAGTAATGTTTGTCATATCATAAGTGTTGAATCCCCAGCTGGGTTTCCCCCCCTCTCGATTGAATGCCCAAGAACATCAGCGGAGTGTGGCTTTTTCTTAGTTTCATGAAAGATAATTTAAGTGTTTGTGTCTTGCTTTTAGTCTTTTGTTTTTCTTTACCTCGGTTTTGCTTTCTCGAGTGTTTGCAAAAACGATGCTTCATGATCGGACCTGGGCAAGCTTAAAACTATTCTCTTTCTTTTGATTGATCTTCTTGTTTGCTATATCATGTGGGTTTTTACTGGAATTTTTAGTTTTGATTCGTTTCTTGACTGGAATAAGTAAACGGGTTTCCTCGTTTTCAAATTTAACATGTGAATCACTGGTGATGCCAGGTAGCTTCAGGCCATGGTGATTTTGTGGTTTGGCTGAGGTAGAAAAATGAAATGCTAGATTGACACTTAGCAAAGGACTTGCATTAAATAACTGGGTATTTTAGATTGTATGAAAGTTGAATTTCATAATTTAGGAAAAATCAACTTGCTTTGATACTGCTTCAGGAAATGAAAAGGGAGACCTGGAAATGATTTTAGCATGGAATAAGATTTTGTTGATGTATTTGCATTTGTTCTATGCTATTTTTTGCTTCTATATTTCAAGATCTCTTACCTCATGATGTAGAATGGCTGCACAGAAATTTGGGTTTAAGATATAATTTGTATTTTTTAATGTATTGGCAATGAAAATTTTTATTTTTATTTTAAATTAAAAAAAAAATATTCTTAGATCATTTTCTTGATATAAAAAAAATATAAAAATAATATTTTAATATATTTCTAAACAAAAATAATTTTTAAAAACATCAACTACATGTCTACATCCCCAAAAAAATCATTGTTTTGAAGATGCTGTGTTGCATGTGGGTTTCACTTCTTTTTAATTATTAGAAAGTAGCAATTGTTCTATCTTATCAATTATTAATATTGTTCAGATTATATTAGGTATTGACTTGTACATTTAGTGATGCAATTTTTATTGATTTGATACTTGTTTTATTTAAATAGAATTTTATAACTTTTATAAGAACATTTCTATATAAAACTATCCTTAACAGTCCAATGAAAAAATCAATTACTTCCATGGATATTTTAAATAGTATAGTTAAATTTAATTATGTGTTTAATATTTAAATTTAAAAATTATAATGGGTTATCATTTTTTCTTAAAAATAATTTAATTTTACATGTTTTTTAGTTTTACACTCATTTGAACTAAAATCATCTAATAGAGTGGCATATTATTATTTTTTTATATGAGGAAACTTCACTGTTTGGAAAATGTATTTTATGGATCCAGACGAGTGCATAAAACTCTAATTATCTCAAGTTTTTACAAATACACATCATGAGTCAAATTCAAGATATATTATTTATGGTAAATAAAAATCTTTCCTTTAAATTCTTCTGGACTATCATAAAAACTTTGTTCTGTTACATGATTTCTTTAAATGGAAAAAAATATTTCTTATCTTCTTTTTCAAGACTCTTTAGGATCCATGGAATTAAACTAATATAAAAGAATTAGGATATTAAAAAACCTACGAGTGGTTTTATTGGTGATTAAAAAAGCGAAGGGGTGATTTTTCCTTCATAATAAATTAGATATCGAGGGCAAAATAGTCTATTTCATGAGTTTTATATCCAAGATGAAATAACTTCAATTCTATTAGAAGAAAAACAAATAGTTGCAGGGTTTTTTTAATCTTTATCACTTCGATTTCATAATGTGATGATAAAAATACTCTTAAAAGAAAATAAATAAATAAATGTTGTGCATGAGTATTTCTTGTATTCCACTAATAGTTTTTTAGTTATAATTGGTTTAAATGAGAAACAATGCATCATGTTTGTTCGTGCATGTATTAATTTTAGTTCTTATTATTTTTATTTTTTGGCTTTTAATGCTTTTTTAATAAAATTTTTCAATGTAACTCCTCGTTTTATTTTATTTAATTTTTGTATCTAATTTGATTCTTGTTCTTTTAATTACTATAAAATTTTAGTTGATGACATTGACCCTTTTATATTCAGGCAAAAAAGGATTAGATCAAAGAGACATTATGCACCTTAATTTCCATACTTGAATTGATATTAAAAATATGAATGAAATTTTTTAACATAACCCCATTCCTTAAGAAACTCAATTATCAACTAATTTAATGTTGAAGAGTGAGATAAAAAAAGTTATGTTAAAAAAATTGTTAAAGCAAAAAAATAACAATCAAAAGAATGAGGATAAAGTCTCATGTGAAAAAAAAAAATGAGGATGAAGTACTAAGAAAAAAACTATTTTAAAAAACCATTTAGATAAATAAATGCAATAATAAGAATGAAAATCAAATTTAATAAATAAAAAGACTAAAGAAGGATAAAACTAAAACTAAATTTCAAATTTATTAGTTAATTAAAAAATAAAAATTAAAAGAATATAGATCAAATTTAAATGAAAAATAAATTGAAAGGTAACTACAAATATTTGGAAGGTCAAATCAAGGAGAAGGAAAAGATGACAAAAAAAAGGAGGAGTAGGGCCAATTAGCACCAAACTAGAGGGAGAGATGGAGATATTGTTATGACAATTCAAAAAAAAAAAACAAGAATAACCATAAAACACTGCACATGTTGCTGAATACAACCGAGTGACTTGGTATAAAATGAAATGCAAACACCAACTATTTATTTTATTGTGTGTGTATTAAAATACTAAATTGCCCTATCTTTATACCTAACAATAACAAAAACAAATTGTATGAAAGTACAAAGAAGCCTATAGATTCCAATAAAGAAAAATATCTTTTAAGGGCTATTCAATTGTTTCATTGTGTTTTTTTTAAAATAAAAAATACCTCTACAAGACACATAATCAAGTTTTTCTTTTAATGATAATAAACTCATTTTATTACGCAAAACAAATGAAAAAGACAAAGTTATTCATAATTTTTTCCATAGTAATCAATGTACCATGCAAAAAGACTGTTTGTGTTTGTTTGGTATCATGTTTGGGAAATGGTTTTGAAAACAAATTGGTTTTTTATTTTATTTTTGAAGTGAATTTTTTTTGTGGGTATTTGTAGATTGTTTTAACATACTAATATCAAAATTAATTTTAAAAAAATAAAAATACATCATTATGATACATTTTAAAATAAAAATCACTTTAAAAAACAATATTAACGATACTCCAAATCAGGCGCTAAATCTATATCAAAAGGGGAAAATGAAAAGAGAGAAACTGCGGAACTCTACGGGTTAGAAAATGATTTGTGATTCATGGAATATGTAAGGGACCAAGTTGCAAAATCTAAATAAAAACCAAAAGCTTTTACCGAGTCAATAACGTAAAAACATGTCTTCAGTAGCGAAGTCAGGAGGAAAAGTGTAATCGAAGGTTTTACGAGGCAGGCAGGGAAAAACAATATCTACTAAAAGGTCTACTTCATTACTTGATAAAATTTTCAAAATCTCGGTGATAATTTCAAGTGGGTAAGTATCTAGCTCTCCCTATTAAACCATGCACGTAACATAAATTTAAACCATAACTCGTTGCCGTATATCTTTCAGAAATGATGAACGCCGAACACTTGACAACAACTTCGAACTCTGCTCCTTCAACATTCTATCATTGAGCTTTTGAATCAATCACCTTCTTTGCAAAAGAAGGCAAACAGAAAGCCGCTGTATGCAACTGAAAATGGGAAGGAGAAATGGTAAGAACAGAATGGCAGTATTAGGAGAAAATTGGAAACACGGACTAACTCAAGAAAAACACATTGCCATGGAGCCTCTCACCTCTGAGTTGTAAAATTTCAAGGGTTTTGATTTGCTTTGACTATCGTTGGAATCTATAGGATTAACTGGATGCTTGAAATCAACAGTGGGTCCCTCAGTCGAGCAAAGCATGAAACCAATCATTCCACTGAAAAACAAAAATCCACGCAACATTAGCCCTGAGGAATACACTGCATATATGCACTTACTGTCAAGAGCAACAAATACATAAAATAAATAAATCACAACTAATTCGGATAGCAAGGATCGGGCTGGAAAGAGATGGTTTGATAAGTAACAAGGGCCTTTTGTTCTATGAGTGAGGTCGAGGGTACAGCAGGGGATAAGTACAAACCTTGGGTAAGTGGGAACAGTAGTCCATGCATAGTTGACAGAGCCTTTGAAGATCTGACGACAGTTTGTCACAATATCTTCGATGATGTTCATGTGAAGCCATATACTTTCTGCTTGTGTGCTCACAACTCCTCCTGGACGCAGAGCCTTTGCTATTGACTCAAAAAAGGGCTTCTCAAAAAGCTCTTGAGCAGGACCTGGGTGATGGAAACATTATGGTTTGAAAGTTAAAAAGGCATTACGAGCTATTAAAGATGATTCTCAAGTTCACTGAGATAAGTACAGAATTGCAGCAGCTTGCGGAGGTGCTGTTACCTATTGGATCAGAAGAATCTACTATAACTGCATCATAAGTACCTTCAGGAACAGCTTTTAAAAATGCAACTCCTGCAAGTCCAAATACATTTGACTGGTCAATAAATTCGCAAGAGAAGAAAAGGGGGAACAAGGAGGAAGCAGTTCATACCATCACCAATATGGAGTGTCACACGAGGATCCTCATACCCAACTGATACGTCAGGGAAGAATTTTTTAGAAACCTGGAAGACACAAAGAATATGCAAAGGGAAACTTGAAAATTTTGGGCCCTAAATGTATATAATTGGAATCGACACGGCATTCTCAATCAGAAGAACCAAAATGTATACTTCTAACGAGATCAAACTCAACTCAACACTAACATGACCATTAAAAATCTAGAAACTGACAGAGCATGAAATAAGCTTCAAGTGTCCTACTCACATCAACAACCATCTTATCTATTTCACATATGTCAATCTGCTCAACAGAAGAGTGACAAGCCACTTCCCGTAGGACCCCGCCATCTCCTCCACCAATAACCAAAACCTGATGGAGAAAAAAATTTGAAAGAAAAAAGAAAAACCAATTTTTAGTATCATGTAATGGTGATACATAATACTACAGAGATAGAAAACTCATATGGAGTCCAGTGAACACAAAACCACATCAATCAGCACAGCATCATCACCCCATATTCAACAGCATTGAATAGAAATTTGTTTCTAACCTCTACAGATCGGAAATTCTCAAAAGTCAAAATTCATTTTATTTTCTCTTTCATCTTCTACTTTTAAATTCCATATCCTCCGGCTATGGTTCTTAAAAGCTCAATTTGGCAAGCTTGCTGCTTTCTCAGTAAAAAATGCTCTGTCCTGATTCCATCTTTGGACACAAGTAAATTTGAATAACTGGCGGTAAAATTGCTACCACACCAAATTGTTGCTAGAGGCTCTGGGTAAAATGGAAAAATAAACCAAACCATGCATTTCAACTCTAAAGTCTTATTCAATACAACTAAATACGAGCATTTGATGGCCCATTCCCTACCAGCAAAACCTAATCACGTTAACATATCAACTACAACTTTCTTTGGATTTGCAATTGAGCAAATGTCACTCAAGATTGCAAATGCATTTCCATTCAATTCATTGATTCTATACCTTCTTTGGGTTTGCAATTGAGCAAAGTGGAAGGTGGGTGATCATTTCTTGATATGCACATTCATCCCTCTCAGTGAGCTGAATTACCCCATCTAAAACTAGAACCTTTCCATATGTCGATGACTGCAAAAAAGTATCATGATGCATATATGTTATGTTTGGCACGTATAAAACGAAAAAAAAGATTAGCACACGCCCATGGTATTAATTACCTGAAAGACCATAACATTCTGATAGTCAGACTTCCCCTGAAATAAGATCTTCTCTACTTTCAAGGAATGCGCCTCTCCTACATATTTCAAAAGTGAATCTCATACCAAGACATAAAATCCAAAAACATGAGGTTCGGAAAGACTAGAGCAATTAGCAGGAAAATTTACGATATAGTTGGCAAAGATAACGGGCTTCAGGTTTGCATAACATTACAGAGAAAAACGCAAAATGTTACATGCATGAAAGTGCAGAACAGGGAAGGCGATATTCTAGACAATACAAAGTATCCTTACCCAAGATTGCAGAACTAGCCTCGAATGAATGACACGAGGATTGCAAATTGAAGGAAATCATCATTTTGTTATCAAATGCAAAGCTAGCTCTTTTCTCAGAAATCCTATCAGCATCAAAACTCCCAACACTTGCATGCTACCAGATTTTTAAGAAGCATTTGACATGAATGAAATTCAAAGACACACAAGAGGACGGAGCAGATGCCAGCCAATTCCCGCCAATCAGGTACAAACATCTAGAAAGTTATTTTATTTAAGCCAGAGGTTAAGAATGTATTAGAGCAATTGTTGGCCTAGACAACAAAAAATGCAAATTCCAGATTAGGATTATACTAAAAATTAAAAATAACCCTGGAAAAAAAATTATCCCAGGGGTGAGGCCATAGACAAGAACACCAAGAAGAATAGTTAATACTCAGAACAAGAGGAGCAGCATGATTGCCGATCAAGTATAAACAAAAATAATAAAAATCTCATACAAAGCAAACTTAATCTCCAGTAAGATCAACAGCTACGCAAAACAGCATGAGCATATCATCTTGTATTCCAAAGAAACAGGGGAAATAAAGGTCTTGAACCTTTTTAAGATTCATGGTATTCTTGGTTGCTAGTAAAAGAAAAGGAGGCAAAGAAAATGGAGGGGTTTTGGAGAAGAGAAATACCAGGCCACATTGGGCTAATCTCAGAGAACCAGCCAGGAATAACAGAGGAGATATAATCGTTACTGTTGGTCTCTGTTTCCATGGCTTCGGTGGCAGCAGAGGCTCCATTCTCTTCATCTTCTCGTGGCCTCTTCATTGGCAAATCAGTAACAACACTCTCTCCAGCCATATAGACTCTCTCTGTTCTTCTTGCTGTAGCGTCACCTAAAACCCTCCCTTCCTCGCAAGATTTTTTGTTTAAGAAAAAATTATTCCAAGTGCAAAGAAATAAAAAGGAGGAGCACCCTGAAAGAGGAGACCCAAAAAAACCTAGTGAAGAGGTTAAGCCAAAGTTGAGTCGTTAAAGAGAAATGGAAGGGAAGCCGCAATCTTACCGTGATTGATTTCCATTATATTTTAAGAGTGTTTTTAAGAAGAAGGAAAAAAAAATATATATATATATATATTAATTCTTTTATTATATTTTAGATATATTGATGTTAAAAATAATTTGAAAAAATAAAAGTTATTATTTTAATATATTTCAAGAAAACATATTTTGGAAGGAAAATTCAACTACACTTTATTATTTTGCTATATTTTAGTGATGTTTTTTATTTTCTTTCCAAATAATGATTATGATTGGGTTATAGACTGTTTTTAAAATAAAAAATATATATATATATATATTTAGTAAAATTATTTTTTTCACTCAATTCTATGTTAATTTTCTATGTATAATTTATATTTTAAATATTTATTTTATAAAAAATAAAATAACTTTTAATTTATTTTACATATAAATATATATTTTATAAAATATGTAATCCTGGATATCCCTTGTCCTAGAATAAAAATAAAAAAGTACCATCCATGCATATTCAAAGAATTCACTCCCTTAAAAAAGCATTATTTTAACCGGAGAAGATGATATAGGGGTAGGGGTGGGTGTGGTAAATGGTAATAGTATTAGTTATTGTTTTTATACAGCAATCATATTCTGAAACTAGTTTATAAATCCTCCATATTAATTTTCTGATTTGACATATTTAAGAGAATATGTTTTCGAAAATATAATATGATTCGAAGTGACACCGGAAAGAACCTCTCCTTTTTTCTTTTCTGGTTCCTGTCGCTTCTTGTCTCGCTTATCTCCTTATATTATATAGCCAGAGACCTTGCCTGCGATAGGAATCATGACACCAGGTTTCTGCTGCTGAGATAAATGATGGGGCTCTCGATGAGAACTTTGGGATGAGGTTCCTCAACTTTACCTCCCCTTTCTTCTATTTTTCGAGATTCGCACCTTTTTTCTTTCTATTATACCGCCTTTTGCCGGAGCATGCTGTGTTCTTACGGTGATTTAGGGTATGTATCGAATTATGATTCAAGTGTACTTTTTTAATATATTGTTTAATCATTTTATATTTTAATATATATATTTTTGCAACAAAAATAAAAACTTTAAAAATCGTGAATTGTAGTTTGACATTCACATGGTTGTCGTTTCTTGGTGCATACCATCTGCAAGGTGTTTGTTTCTTTGTTTTCTTGAAATCCACTATTTTGGCTTCTATTTTTTTGCAATTGGAAAATATTTCTGTAAAAATTTGAATTTTTATTTTTAATATTTTTACATCATTTTTATATATTTGTGTCAAAGAAATATCATTCTAATATATTTTCAAATAAAAAATATTTTCAAAAAGACTAAAACCTCTTTATATTGCATCTAATAATATATTAAATGGGATATGATTTCCATTTTTATTTTTAAAAATCACCTTAATACATTTTTCAGTTAATGATCGGTACTTCTTGAATATTAAAATAGATGAGTCCAATTTTTATTAACCAGCAAAATCTACTACCAAGTTTACAAAATTTTAATTGATTTGTGGTGATCATTTATCCCTCTTCACTTCAATCAATCCCGTGTGTCTTGGTGTTTTTCAAGTAGTTTGGAGCCATTAGACCAAGGCGATAACTTTTATCCCATCCCTCACGTGTGCCATAACTTTCAATCTTAACCGTTCACTCATCTCCTCAACACCATCCAATGTTTTTTAGAAAACAAATTGTTGTTGTTGCTATTATTATTATTATTTATTTTATAACACTAAAAATAATTTTTAAAAATAAAAAATATTAACTTAATATATTTTAAATAAAAAGTATTTATAAAAATCACAATTATAAAAACCTCAACATCCACATCTCTTATTCGAGGCTTGTTTGGGATTGTGATTGAAGTTGTTTTTCAAACTATTTTTTATTTAGTAAAGTATCATAATAATTTTTTTATTTTTTAAAAATTATTATGACATTAATATATTAAAATATATAAAAATATTAAAAAAAATAATTTAAAAAAATAAATATTTTTAAAACGTGGTAAAATCATGAGATGAACACAAAGGCTCAATGGTCGCCTCGGATACCACGATTTGACCTTTTATATTATTATTGTTATTATGAATCATGATGATCAGAGTTGGTAGGCTCGATAGCCATGAATTTAGACGAGTCTTAATAACACGTGGGAAGTGAAAGGCGCGGAAAAAATGAAAGCTCCTTGTCTTGGAAAAGTTGGTTTCTAGTTCTACACCCGTTTTTCAGACATGTTCGAACCCTAATTAAAAGTGAAATTCATCTAATTTTCGAAACTTAAATTTTAGTCAAAAATGTTCTCTATCGTGAAATATAAAATACTGAAGTATTTAAAACAATGAATGAAAGAAATAATTCAAAATAACTCTAGAATTGGAAAAGCACTAAAATAAATAATAATAATAATAATAAATTAATAAAATCTCGTCCCACGCTGAAAAAATTTACAAGTTCCATGTCTAGAGGGTTGATCAGCATGATGGTTAAATAAATGCATGGGAACTATTTTTCAAAACATAGAGCAAAGTTTTGGGGTTGAGTTTTAGTATTTTTTTCATTCCATCATAATTGGTTCTGGACATACAAATATTTCATGGTATCAAATTCATGCCAGGGGAACATTTTTTTTATATGAAAAAATAGACAGGTTTCACTTTTTCACTATGCCTCAATTATGCTAGAACCATGATACTTCAAAATAAGCACCATGCAATGCATGGATGAACGGGTTTAAGTGACTATTTGAAAATATAGTTGAATTTTTTTTTAAATAATTTTTATTAAAAAATATATTAAAATAATATGATGAATGAGTACAATTGTCTGTTTAGGAGTAGTTAAGTTTGTTTTTTAAGTGATTTTTATTCAAAAATGCATTAAAATATAAAAATAATTTAAAATATTTTTAAAAAATAAATTTGTTTTTAAAAACACTTTTAAAATATAGTAGTAGGATGTAAATATAACCATAGAAAAAAAATATTTTTTTATGGGTCTAAAAACGAGTCACTAATCATTATCTTTTAGGATAAATAATAAATATAGTTGGCGTTTTAGGTAAAGATCGTAAGTTATGTGTAAAAGGTTACTAATTAAATCAAGGTTAATAAAATAAACCCAAGTTTCAGAGCTTTGTAACATGAAATAGATTATTCCATATCAAAATATTAGTTGGCAGCAATAAGTTTTTGCCTCATGAGAGTTGAAATTGATCATGTTCGCGTTTATTTTAATCTTTCCATGAGAAATATCGTAATTTAAATTCTTTTCTGGGATATATTTATTTATTTAAGTGGAAAGGAAAAAACGAGAAAAAGGGGAGAGCGAAGAAATCAAATGAACAACCCTTCATCTATTTACTACCTATCACGTAGCCCAAATACGAGAGAGAGAGCCCAATCGAAAATCTCGACACTCACTCTGTCCTCGTCCACACCAAGAACACGCCTGCCCTTGGCCCTGCCAGGTCGCTAAAACAGCCTTATTACTTCTTTTATTCAGCGAATCAAGAAAACACGAGCACAGATAAAAAAAAAAAAAGACAGTGAAATCTACCAATATGGTTTTTCGAAGTAAATGATTGATAAAAAAAATGTGATAAAAACTCGATTAAAATAAAAATTTAAATTAATTGATGTTAGCAACATTATCAGTCTTAGCAATAAATTTTGGCCCCAGCATATATATTCTCCGTATGCCAAGACAATGCATCATTGCTGTCATCTCCTTCTCGTATGCCAAGTATTTTTGTTCTACATCATTTAACTTTTGATTCTTGAAAGTAATTGAATGTACCTCGGAGGCGAGCACTCCGTCAATACTACTCCTATCCAAAGTTATTTATCAAAAAAGAAATAGCGACATGTTGATTGATAGGTTCGCCATCAAAATGCAATCGGATCAAAAGGCACATCATCGTGTTTGTTTTCTAGAGATGGTAGGAGGGTGCATGTGATTATAACATAATTGAAACTGCATTTTATTTAAACCATATTTTTAAAATTATTTGGCTAATCAATCTATATATATATATAATCTTGGCTATCCAAGAAAAACTACAACTTGTATCTTTTCTTAACCATCATATCACAACAACAAATGCTACACAATCCCAACCACACACGAAAGCTAATAAAGAAATTCAATTGTTAGGTCTAATTTCAATCAAAAGAAAAATAAAAATGATTACACTCAAATGGAACCCGCAGCGTTTTCGTAGCTCCCTCGTCGTTAAAATTGAGTCCATCTCTAACAAGAGCAAAAAAGTGTTCATTTCATGAAGGGAACAACTACTTTTAAGATTCAAATTGAAAACATTAATAGACCTAGATTGCAATCTTGTTATGTTTTACATTAATGAGAAATCGAGACTAAAGATTAAGACATGGCAAGATCAGCCTTGCAGCCATGGAAGTAAAAATGGCATTACATCCTCTATCATGATTTTGACCTCAGAGAAAGACCCGTCTCTACTTTCTTGATTTCAAAGATAAGCATCCTCCACATTTTGAGGACAAACATTTCAGCTTCATCATCTAATATAACCTGAAGCATCTCCAGCATTTGAGATGCCTTCACATGGTCTTGAGTACTCGATACAATGTAATCAACCAGCGTGGTTTCTTCCTCTCCCAAAAATTCTGTGATCTTCTTTGATATCCAAGGTCTCATTCTCTCATGAAGCTCATGCTGTGAAGGTACAGAACAAAAGAATAGGAAAACATCACAAAGCATGAGGTTGTACGCATGGTAGTAAAAACTGGGGATAATTAAAGAAATATAAGATACAATTTATTCCAAAGCAGTAAGAACTGAGCAACAGAGCGTAAACTGAAATGCTCACCTTGTCATACACAGCCCAATTTATCTCATATAAGAATAGCTCCTCCTTGGTTTTTGGGATCATATCAATCAATTGCTTCGCATCCAAAAGCTTCTGTTTATCTGGTGTCTTGACTTTATCCGATCCATGATCTCTGTTCCGGTCCCGGTCCCGTTCAGGAACCTTTTCTTTGTTATCATCTCTGTTTCGATTAATGTTGTCCTCATTACGGTCCCTATCCCGCTGGCTTGACCTGTCGTGAGAGCGCCTGCTTCTTTCTCGTTCTACATCAGGCTTCTCCTCTCTGGGAGCAACATTTGATATTCGCTTAGCAAATTCTGCAGCAGCAACAAGATTTGGTGGCTGTGCTCCAGATACAGCAGGTTGAACAGCCTGGAGCTCCTCAGTTGAATAATCGATGGGAACCAGTGGCCTCATCTTTTTCTCCTTGCGCGCATCATCATCCTCCTCTTCATGGAAAACAGACGGGACAGCAGCTCGTTTTCCGGAGCCAACTAAACCAAAGCCCAACTTTCTTGCAGGAGCACCACCACTATGTTGTGTATCTGGTTCAGCCATTAATGTCATGTTTGATTCATCACCAGTACCATTTTGTAATACCTCATCACCTGCCATGCATAACATACCACATTCAGAACATTGGAGAAGGTTCCCTTTTTTCCAATAAGGGATGTTGGGGGACAACACTTAACATTAGGGAAAATAACCAAGAAATAAACATACATAAAGAAAGTTTACCTGCATGGTTTTCATTACCAGAATCACCATCATAGTCTTTTTCAATGGCCTCATCTTTACTTTCAACATCAGGTCCCTCGGCCAGACTGGTTTTTTCACTTCCATTCAAGACATGTCCAGACAAGAGTTTCGATTCATCTCTCTGTTTCTCCTGAAGCTTTTCTTCCTCATCTCTCCTCTTGGACTCGGTAATTTCTTCCTCTTCTTTGAGCCTGTCAGCCAAGTCATCCTCCTTCTCCCGTAGTCTCTTCCTTCGTCTATCCTCTAAAGCACTTCTACGCCACCTTTTTCTCAAATCATCTTCTTCATCTTCCTCATCATGAAGTATCTCCTTCCTTCGTTTGCGTTCTCTTTCTTTATCCCTCTCCTTCTCATACTGCCTCTGTTTCTCCTTCTCCCTCTCCCTATACTCCCAATCTTTGAGGTGTTCTTCGTACTCACGCTCAGCTTCCTCGATCTTCCTTCTTTGCTCCCTCTCTTTCCTGACACGCTCTCGTTCTGTTTCCCTTTCATATCTTTCGATTTCTCGTTCTTTTTCCCGTTTTAGATCCCATTCTCTGTCTCTGTCTCTGCTTCTCCTGTCATACCCTCTACTCCGATCAGGTGAGCTCGTTTCAGGCTTGTCCTGTTCACTTGCAGCTTTATTGTCACTAATTGTTTCGTCATCATTTTTTCCTTCAACTACATCCGCATAATCATAAACATCAGCAATTAACAGTAGAGGTTTGAAAAACTACCATCACAACAGAGACCAATAAAAGTAAAATGATAGTGTATCACTGTAAACACTCACGACTTCTCATTATGTCTGCATCACCATCTCTTGATTTAGATGGCAATTCCAAATGTGAATTCCCAGAACCATCTGCAGGTGCTAGTGAAGGTGGGGGAGGGGGAGGCAGAGGTTTGGTCTTTAACCTCTCTTCTATCATGCTAGTAAGCTTCTCTATAGCCTCTCGGTCACCTGCCTTGTCTTCATCGGTCACAATACCAAAGTTAGCAAGGTCATGGTTTTCTCTGTTCCCTTTTTCACTATCATTGTTTGAGACCTCAACAGAGGATTTGGGAGATTCACCCTTCTTATCATCATTGCCTGTTCCATCGTCCTTGTCAGTCTCTGCTACTTGAGTCTCTTTGAAATTCTTTGAGTTTTCAGTCTTCTTTTCAACATACCGCTCCAGATATTCTTTGGTTGCTTGATTAACATTTAACTGCCAGTCATGAAATTGAAAGAACAATGATCATACACTGATAATTAATTTTAAAAAAAAGTACAAAAGAACAAACAGAAAGATAACAAATGATTAGTGCATCCACTACTTCTAATGAACAATTCCTTAAACAACCATGATATGTATTTTACACTAAACTTTTATTTTCTAGTCACCATGGTACCTATTCCCCTTGAGAAAATGAAAACGGTGTTCAAGAGTGCTTCAAAGACTTACAAGGTCTATCCTCCAGAACAAGCTAATCTACAAATTAGGTTCAAATGCTGGATTCATGTTTAAATGCGGTTGCAATCGATAATTACTTGCCTCTCCCAAATTAAATTTCTAATCTCATTTCATCTCTTCTGGCAAATTTTCCTTTTCCTTTTAATCTTGGTTTTGATCAAGCAAGCTTAAAATGAACCAGTAATTTCTCAAGGATAGAGAGAATTTACATTACTTGAAAACCAAACAGTTAACTTTAGCATCTTATCCTCGTGAAATTCCATTGAAATACTGCCCTACCAAACTTGATGCTGAAAGATTCACGATTTAAAACCTCCTATTCACAGGGAAAGAAGCAAAGGAGCCTTCACATCTTCTTAACCAAGGATTTTATTATAATGACACTCAATTACATCTCTACCTAAGAACAGAAAGTTAAATAGAAAGAGATACCGAATAATGAAAGCCATCGCCCTTCATCTCATAATCAATTGCGCATCTAAAATTTGACAGCAAATAAATAAATAAAATTGAGAGCACTAAATACCATTAGTTCTTGCCCATCAATGTTAAATTTAGTCAGTAGTCGTAATGCTCGGAGAACCCCTTCAGCAGATTCAAATTCACAAAATCCAAAACCTCTAGGAGTTCCATTAGCAGGATCTTGAGGACGTTTCCAACTCTTGACAGGTCCACAAAACTTCACAAAGTGCATAAACACAGGTTTTGTCAAAATTAAAGCTTCAATAATTTGAACTAAACAAGGCTATGGGTAAAGCAAAGGGAAGCCTGATTGTAAAGCTTAAACAGATAGAAATAATGTAATTGATGAAATACCTGAAGGAGAGACATCATAAAATCATTTTCCACGGATGGTGCTATCTTGCCAATATAAACTGTGGTTTGTGGTTTCTCAGCTGGTGTCACGGAAGGAATTACTGGCCTGATAATTGGGTAGATAACCGGGCGAACACCCGGAATCCCAGGAACGAGGGGTCGAGGCACTGCTGGAACCACACCAAGTGCTCCAGGAGGGCGTGGAGGAAATAAGGGGCGAACCATTGCTGAATATGGGGAGGGGTAGCGCAAAATTCCTGCAAAAATTGAAAATAAACATCTATGCAGACACATCAGAGCAGGTCTACAAATAAAATACAATAATAAACATCGATCTAACCATTAAACACATGAGCAAATAATTTTAAAAGAATAATCAAGCGCTGTTACCACACAATAAAAGCATATTAGAGATGGCACCATAGGCATCAACTATCACCAGCTGAACAGATAACCTGAGGGAAACATAAAGAGAAATAGGATGGAGTTCATAAACATGGACTTGTGAAGTGGGCTTACCTCATGCATCCCCTTGCAAGGTAGTAGTCTTTTAAAATCATCACATGCACCAAATGTGGGATTTTGACGTGCAGTGACATGAGATTTGGAACATCTCATGGGTAGAACAGAAGTAATAACACATTACTAGACTGTTATACTATTTGCAATTTTAGTTTATCATCATTGTTAGTTGTTCAGAGAACACAGGTAAGCAACAAAAGAATAACAAGAGAGAGAGAGAGAGAGAGAGAGAGAGAGTATGGACGAAAGAGAGAAAGGATTGATGGTAAATTAGAAGAATTGTGATACCTTAGAACACAAAGCCAAGGAGCACTCAGTTGGTAACATGTTCTGCTGCTGGCAATTCATAGACAGACCCATGAAATGAAAAGAATCCTTATAACTACCAGAACTAAAATAAACATGACATATGATGGTTAATACTAGATTTTAGGCTTTCATTTTGAACTGTTTATTCCAAAGAAAACAATCAAACGAAATATTTGCATACCAAAAAAGGAGTTGTAGAAGGTGGTGGATGTTGTCCCACTCAGTCTTAAAGAGCAATTGGAAGCCTTCCAACTTTTCTTACCGTATTCAATCAAAGACCACTGTAGGAGGAAAACATCCCGTCATCATCGATGTCCCTTTTCGGGGTTTTGGTTTCTAAATTCCTCCACTACCCTCTTTCAATCCTAACACACTCATCCCCATATAACTACCATGACTATTGATTAATTACCCTAATTTATGATCCACGAATTTAATTCAAATCTAGTCATCATCAAAAATTCAAACAACGCAATTCAGTTTAACAGAAGAAACAATGATATTCATTATTAAACGACGAGACAGACGGGAATATTAAAAAAAAACTACAGAAACGAAAGGATAGGAGGGAGAGGAGGAATAACCCACCAGGTGGGGGAGCCATATTCCCCTGATAACCATTGGGAATGGGCAAGTAGGGTGGCCTCGGAGCCTGAACACCTGGCTGGACCTGATACGGCGGCATCATGGGGGGGACGCCAACGCTAGGGTTTTGATAAAACTGTGCAGGAGGAGGAGGAGGAAGAGCAGAAATTGGACGGAATGAGTGAGGCGGCGCGTAGGAGGTTATCGCCGGTGTGGGTGTCATGGTGGCATCGGGTTGGGGTGTTGGGTTATTATTGTTATTGAGGGATTCAGTTTTTAAGGAATTGGGGTCTGGAATAGCCGGAGAGGGGGTTGAGGAAGAATCCTCCGCCATGGAGAGAGCGTGTGTGAGAGAGAGATCTGTTGTAGCAATGATGTTCTCTGCTCTTCTTAATTTTCTTTTATGCAGTGTTTGTGTGCCCTAGATGGATAGAGAGGGAGGGAGGAGAAGTAGCGAGATGAAGAAGGAGAACAAAGCAGGCTCCAGTGGTAGGAAGAGAGATCATGCCCTTTTACAAGCCCGGCTCACTCTATATACTGGCTGATTATTTCCATAGGAATCCTCGTTCATCATTAACAAAAGTTCAAACCCCTCACCGCACCCGTTTCAGTGTTGTTTCTTTAAACAATATATGAATATAATAATAGTTTTGCTACTCGCGAACTGGTGTGTTGAGTTTTTTTCACAATTATCAAATTAATCATGATTCAATATTTTTGTCTATTTAAACTGCAGAATTAAAAAAAATCAATTTTATATTTCACCAATTAAAGGGAAGTTTAGTATTTTACTCGGAATATAATATCCAAAACAAAAATAAAATAAAATGTCCAAAACCTATGACAGGTTTTTTGTTGCTAACAATTAGTGTTTTTGGTATCTAAAACTATTTTCATTAAAAAATTAGTTATACCATTGGATTAGTACTCTAGCTGCATGCCTACTGATAAGTATAGTGATTGTTTTTTTAATTGTTTTATAGCTTCCTCTTTTCTAAAACTGTTATGATTTTTTTATTCTTCGGTCCATTTTAATAATTTTTATATTTAGACAATAATGATGATGATAATTTTAATTATTATAGCCATGATAATAATTGATTTTCAATTTTTTTTTCTTTTCGAATGTAGAATATCAGCGACTTATTATTTTTGTTTAGTTATTTTAGGGGTTTATACAATTTATATTTTGTTATTTTATTTAAATAAAATTAAATTATTAAATGAGTTAATCCTAATACAGTGAATTTAATGATTCAGGGTATCACATCTTTTTGCTTTTTTAATACCAATGATAATTATATACTGGTAATTTTGTGCTGGTAATTTCACTCGTTTTTTATTTTATTATTCAAAATAATTTTATGAATTTTATTGTTTACACGATAATAATTAATAATTTTAGATTTTTTTATAATTATTTTCTTTTTGCTTTTCTTATTCTTTTAACGTTTGGTTTAGTTTTGATTACTCTACTTTTCTTTGTCCTTCTAGGACAGTTCCTATTTTATTTGATTTATCTATTTGTACTCTTAATTTTGGTTTTTAGTTTTTATGATTTTCTCTTATATTGGGATTTTATTTTTATTAAATTTAGTCCTGAATTTTTAATTCATGTTGATAATCATTTTAAAATTTAAATTTCTTCTTTATTTATTTTTTTATTCTTCAAATCAAATAATTTTTTAAATGCTAATAATATTTATTGTGATTTTGTCATTTATTTTTATTTTCTCTTTTGTTAATGTTTTTTTTATTATTATTCTTCAAGATAATTTTATGGTTTCATTATTTACACAATACTAACACTACTACTACTACTACTACTACTACTACTAACACTACTACTAATAATAATAATAATAATCTTAGTAATTGTTTTTATAAGTGTTTTCTTGCTTGTTGTTTTGTTATACTTTTTTGTATTCTTTAGGACAATTTGATAATTTTCATTGTTTAAATAATAATAATAATAATAATAATAGCAATAATATTTTATTATAATGATTATAGTACTTATGACATTAATAATTATGGTTATAGTGCTAAAAGTAATAATTACTTATAAAATAATATTAAGAATATCAATAATAATAAAATTTATTATAATTCATATTATTATAATAATTATATTCACAATGATAATAATACTAATTTTTTGTCCTTTAATTATTTTAATTTTTTTTTTAAATCAAATAATATTTTTCTTGGTTTGCTTTCAATCATAATAATAACAATGAAAATAATAATTCAACTAATTATCATTCTATATTGTATTTATTAAAAATTAAGTTTTGCAGTTTCTCTATATATTATATTTCAAATCTAATATCACGGCTTAATAGTTAGAAGAAAAAAATGAAACTCAATATCGGCGTTAATTTTTTATGTTATTTAAAAAAAAATTATATTACTTAACATCAGTATTAAACTTATAAAATTGCGTTATAATTAGTTTTTTTAACACTACTTAACGAAAAATTTAAACAGGTTGATTATTTTGCCCAAATATATATCATTATAAAAAAACTCACACTTTTAATATTTTTTCTAACATTTTAAAAAATTGGTCATGGCTGCAGCGAAGCACAGAACAAGTGTCTTTTATAATATTATTGGAATTGTCGTTGTGTACTCTTCTTATTACTACAACATGTGTTAATGGTAGCAAAACGACACTGGAAAAAAAATCCATCTCTTTTCCTTTTTTTCTATTGAAAATTATAACTTGCCCCTTTTCATTCTTAATATTTAAACCTGTCCATGTTGATTATTTCGCTGAAATATATATTATTATAAAAAAAACTCACTCTTAACATTTTTTTAATAGTTTAAAATTTTTAGTTATGGCTGCAGCGAAGCGTAATACAAGTAACTCGTATAATATTATTGGAAATGTTGTTGCACGTCCTCTTCTTATTATTACAACATGTGTTGATGGTAGCAAAACGACACTAACAAAACTTTTTTTTCATCTCTTTTCTTTTATTTTTCTTCTCTTGAAAATTACAACTTGACCCTTTTAATTCTTCATATTTAAACTTATTTTCCTAGTTTTTTTTAAAAAATATTAATTGGCTTTCAATTTCATCAATCAAACAAAGTTTTTGGTATTGCTTTCTTCAACACAATCCTCGTTGTTTTGATTTCTATTTCTATGCTCTTTTGTGAAACTTTTATTTCTCACTAGATTCATCAATCCATGTTTTTGGTATATTATTTTATTAATTTAGTCTTTCTTTTATTTTTTTGCTGATGTTATTTTGTTTTCAATTTTGTCTTTCAATCAAGATCAATTTTAATTCTTGTTCTTTTTATTTTATCTAGGTCCACTTGCTTATTTGATTTTTAATTTTAATTTCACCCTCAAGAGAAAAATAATTATAATTTGTCTTTCAATTTTGATCATCGTTATTTTTATTCCTATTTTTTTATTTCTTCTATGGAATTGATTTTTTTTTTTATGATTTAATAACTGATTGGATAGGAACAAAGTTTCATGATTTTTTATTATTTAATATTTTTGATATTTAATTCATGATTTTCATGGCTTTTAATTCTTTATTTTTGTAAGATAAATATATCACTGAATCGGCTCACACACACTAGCCCCTAACCCGCATCTCGTCGCGATCAGAACCATATTTTTTTTAACTCAAAAAAGTATTAATTTTATGAGATTTTTTTATTATAATATAAATTTGAGCAAAATTCTTGTGAAATGCAAGTTTATTATAAAATATATGAATTTTAAATCGATATAAATTTATCTGTTTAATAGGTTTCAAGAAAATTATCATTATCATTAAAAGAACAAAAAGATTCAGATACCTAAATTATTGAATTCACTATATTAGGATTAGTTCATTTTATAATCCAATTTAAATTAAACATAATAAACAAAATATAAATTGTGAAAACACCTGCAATAATCAAATAACAAAAATAAATAGGTTATTTTATATCTAAAAAAAAATCATTGAAAATCCATCTCCATGTTACCATCATTATCATGACTATAACAGTTAAAATTACTATCAATATTATTTCCAAACAACTAAAATCATTAAAAATTGACCCAAAAAATAACAAAATGCAAAACATTTTTACAAAAAAAAAATAGTAACAAAAATTAGCATTAATTTTGTGCAAACAATGAAACCATAAAATAATTTGACTCAAAAAACAGATTAAAATAACACAAAACATAAAAAAAAAAACAAGGGGATTAAAGGAGAAATATTAATTTTAAAATGATCACAAATATAAATTAAAATTTTAGGATTGAGCCAAATAAAAATAAAACCCCAATAAAAAATAAAATAACAAAAATTAAAATTAAAAACTAAAAGCATAGGTGCATAAATACAGGTAAAAAATAAACAATGTCTAAGAAAGACCGAAAAAACAAAAGAAATCAATACCAAATAAAAAATTCAAAGAACAATGGCAGAAATGAAAAGTAGCGTATTGACTAATTTTAATTGAGGACAAAATTAAAACAAATTAAAATATGCATACCAAAAAAAATTAAGAAACCAAAAACAAAGAAAAAATCAAAAGAATAAGAACTAAACTGAAACCAACATATATAATGAGTTTCAATTGAAATCAACATTATTATCAACATTATTTTCAGACAATTAAAATCATTAAATTGGCCCAAAAAATAAAAATAAAAAAGCAAAATATTTTTACAAAAAAACAATAAAAAAATAATCACTAAAATTATCATTATTACCGCAAGCAATGAAATTATAAAATCATCTGATCCGAAGAACAAATAAAAATAAAAAAGGAAAAAAATGAGAAATATTAATTTTAAAATGATCACCAATATCAATTAAAATTTAAGGATTGGACCAAATAAAAATAAACCCCAATAAAAAATAAAATGACAAAAAATAAAACTAAAAACTAAAAGTATATATGCATAAATACAGGTAAAAAATAAACATTGTCCAAGAAAGACCGAAAAAACAAAAGGAATTAATATCAAATAAAAAATTCAAAAAATAAGGACTGAAATGAAAAATATAATATATAATTAATTCCAATTGAAGGGAAAAATTGAAACAAATAAAAATTTTGAGACCAAAATAAAAAGTAGCATATATGACCAATTTCATTTGGAGGACAAAAGTAAAACAAATTTAAACCTGTATACCGAGAATCTTAAAGGAACAAAAAATAAACCGCAAATCAAAAGAACAAAGACTGGAATGAAAACCAAGATATATAATTAATTTCAATTGAAGGGCATAATTGAAAAAAAAATTTAAATCGAAGAAATTAGAAATAAAACCGAAATCAAAAGAATAGGGATTAAACTAAAACAATCACAAATATTAAGGATTTATATGTATATTCCGGGTAGGAGAGAGAAAAGGTAGAAAAAAATTAATAACATTAATAAATTACATATACATCCCTGCATCCAGCTATAACCATGAAAAAAACAGGGGTGAAAGTACCGCAATACCCTGTTCCGGGTTTTTTTTTGTCTTTCTCAGGAGTTGTTTTATAGTTTTACTGTACACGAATTTGTGAAAAATCAAAAACACCCCCAATTGTTTCGTGTCCTTTTGCCATCATCCAGGGGTAAAATAATAGTTTTATTGTGAAAAAAATTCTGAAATACCATACATGTCTCTTGGAACTATCCAGAATGCTCTCGGTTTCGGGGGTTAAAATTTTTCTATATGAGGGGTAAAATAATAATTTTATTATTGTAATCCACGATAATTTGTGTCTATATACATAGTAAAATTCGCTACATGAAAAAGAGACACATTTTATATATATATATATATATATATATATATATATATATATATATTAACTATAGGCTTGAAGCTTCGACGCAAAAGGTAAAGGCATGAAATAAACCTTTTCAAGCAATATATTAATGTTTTGAAATTTAATTGCTCTGCAATGAATAAAATAAGGATGAAATATAAAAACACAAACTAAACATTTTTTTTTGTCTGGCGTGCACGTATCTAATTGCTTGAGTTTCACGGCTCGTGAGAGCATCTCCAGTGGGGAATGCCATTTTGGAGAGGCAAATCTCCAAAATGGCACTTTGAATAGTGTAAAAATGATATTTTTGTTGATGTGTGCTTCAATGGTAAAAGTCATTTTGGAGAGCCATTTATTTTTATATTATTTTAAATATAGTGCAATTATTTTATATGTAGTTTAGTCATGCAATTAATTATACAATTAATAAGAGTAAATTATATAATTAAATAATTGCTTTTAAAAAACCCTCCAACAATATAATTATTAATTTTATATATTTCTTGTTAAGGTATTTGTAAATAAAAATAAATATTTTTGATATAATTATATTATTTTCTAATATATATATTATATTGATTATATGATTAATAGGAGTAAATTATATAATTAAATAATTTTTCTTAAAAAACCCTCCAACACTATAATTATTAATTTTATATATAATTTTTTACTCTCTTGTTAAGGTATTTGTAAATAAAAATAAATATTTTTGATATAATTATATTATTTTCTAATATATATATTACATTATATATATATATTATAATATATATAAAAGGTGGCCCCAAGGTGGCGCCATCTTTTTTAGCTTCATGTCTACAAATAGCAGCTCGGGAAGGGGGGAGTTTTTTTACCTCTCCTTTTGGCACTCTCGCTGGAGTGCCGAAAAATACTTAAAATTACTAAAATAATATTTTTTTATTTTTGCCTTCTCAATTTGGCATGCATGCTGGAGATGCTCTGATTATAATTCCTTGATGTTAGGTTATAGAGGCAGAACAAACATAAAATCTCTTCATTTTAAATGGATGATATGAATGTCACAGATATGATCAATATCATTCTATCGATTATAAAAGACAGATCCAAATCCAATCACAGATGTTAGGTTTTTTGTTGAGGATTCTGTCTATTTTTTGCATTCGATGTCACGTGTCAAAGATTTTTACGTCGTGTTTAAGAGAACTACAGGAGAAAATTCGAGAAATTAAAAAAAAAATGAAAGAAAAAGCCTTACCTGGAATATTAAAGGAAATAATTAAATTAGAGAAAATCCAGTTCGTTGACGGCTAAATTATTTTTATATAATTTAAATCTTGTTATTTTTTTAATATTCTCAACAGATGTTGCCCAACCAAAAGAAATTGGAAAAAAGAAATAAATTCTCAGCGAAACCTTCAGTACAAATGAAAATTTTCTTATAACTGGCAAAGTCTTGAAACAAACGATGCCCCTGACTCTTTTAATCAAGTGACGTGTGACGTAGAAAGCCTTGTCGGCTGGTGTTTGTTCATGCGAGCAATTTCCACGCGTCGCTGCAGTTGGGCATGAAGTGAGGGCGTGGTGTCCTTGTAGCAGCAGCAGAAGAAGAGCAGTGAAAATAAAGTCAAGTGGAGCGGTAGAAAGAATCTCACACCAACAACACGCTCCGTATCATCAATGGTATGGCGCCAAAGCGAAAGAAAAGTCCTTCAATCGATCCCCAGGGCATGTTCTCTGGAATGGTTGTGTATTTGGTCGAAACTGGAGTCCAGTCACGTCGCTTACAGGTTTTCTGTTTTCTTCTCTTTTATGTTTTTTGGGATTAAAAGTAGTGATAAGCAGGATTTAATGTAGTATTTGATTGTTAATATTGTAGATTTGGAAGCAGAAGCTGGTCCAAATGGGTGCTACTACTGAGGAGCGCTTATCAAAGAAAGTCACTCATATTTTTGCTATTAATTCACAGGCCCTTCTCCAACAATTGGATGGACAACTTCTAAAACGCTTTAAACCAGTGAGTTTATTTCTTCAAATGTCTTTCAGAGTATCCAATAATTTCTTGTTAATGCACCAGTTGTTTGTGCTTGTGAGTTTCTGTTCGTTTAATGGTTTTTGCCCCTTGGACCTTAGGGTAATTTTTTAATGTGCATTTTACTGATTGACAAGAAAGATTATAGTGCAATCAATAAATTCAATTGTTTAGAATTATGTTTGATGCCAATGTTATGATTTGATGAAACGGCTTGGTGAAGGTGGATTAGAGGTTTGAAACCTACAAATTCAATGCTAGAAGAAGAGGTGATTTCAAGGTTTAATTAATTAATCTCATTTTTTTTTTTGCAGAGGGTTCTCCTCTATCAATGGCTAGAAGACAGTTTGAGATCTGGGGAAAAGGTTTCCAAGGATCAATATCATCTTCTAGATGACATGGAAGGAGAGAATACAAAAGACAATTCTTTGGTTTTGAAATCAGTCAGTGAGGACACGTCCAGTGCTGATGAACTGTCACCTCACAACGAAAAAATCAAATCTGACGTGAAGGAATTCAAATCAGATGCAGAAAATAAAGGTTTGTCTGAGGTACCAAATAGTCCTGGAAGTTCGGACAGCTCACCTCCCTCACAAACCCTTACCAATCCAATACCCTTCAGTACTCTGCATTCAGATGTAAGACTTACTTAGAATTACTTTTAAGATTGGTACATGGCATCTCAGTTATCTTTCCCTGTCTGTCCATGCACATGCAACCATTTTTTTTCTCTCCAACTATTTGGGCACCTAGGGCACATGGGGGAATTATCAACGATCCCCAATATCATCAAGTTTGTTATTGCAGTTATCTTTGCCCTACAGTCCACCTGATTTAAACAGGAGCATAACTGAGATATTTGGAAAACTCATCAACATATACAGGGGTGAGACTTCATTTTCCCTCTTTATACTTTCTGACTACTATACATTTTTCCTGTTACTACCTTTTGGGGTCTGAAGTGACCGTGTTTACTTTTCCATGGAAAAGCTTTGGGTGACGATAGAAGGTCATTCAGCTATTACAAGGCTATTCCTGTTGTTGAGAAGTTGCCATTTAAAATTGAGAGTGCAGACCAGGTCAAAAATCTGCCTGGCATAGGAAAGTCAATGCAGGATTATGTAAGGGCTCATTTCAGTTCAAATTACTATGTCCACATTTCTTCCCTTGCTTAGCTTTGTTGTTTGTCTTATTAGTGTCAGCAGCTGTCTCGATTTATTGTTATCTCTTCTCACTGTTCAAGCTTGATAGCATGTGATAACTTGGGCTTCCTGTAATACGAATGTTTTCTGTGTAAAAATCTGTCACCGGGAATCAAATTTGTTGGTTCCCGAATCTCATGATGCCATATGGTTTGCAAAACATAGCTATGGGAAAATCTGAGTTTCAAGGGACCTCTGTTATTAAAGCAACATTTGCCTATGAACAAAAGTTTCTTCTTCTTATTCATTTTCGTCTTCTAATCACCCTCAGAAGATAATGGGTGCCACTGGGTGTATGCAGATTCAGGAGATAGTCACTACCGGGAAATTATCCAAGTTGGAGCACTTTGAAACCGATGAAAAGGTATTCTGGATATTTCTCACGAAACTGCAATCCCACATGGCACACACTTTTTTTTGTTCTATTTATATTCGTCTATGTGGAGATGGTGTCTTGCTTACCTTCATCACATTTATTCTCTTGCTTTGAACGCTTTCAGTTACCAATTTTCAGGTACGGACTATTAGTTTGTTTGGGGAAGTTTGGGGTATTGGTCCAGCTACAGCCCTAAAATTTTATGAGAAGGGGCATCGCACGCTAGAGGATCTGAAGAATGAAGATTCACTGACACACTCACAGAAGTTAGGATTAAAATATTTTGATGATATTAAGACAAGGATTCCACGCCATAAGGTGAGATATCCTGCTTGCTCCTATGATTTATAGTGTTTGGGACTTGTTTTTCCCTAGAAACCTTTAACAATAATTGTGAATATGTAGGTTCAAGAAATGGAACTAATGCTACAGAAAACTGGTGAAGAGATTTTACCCGGGGTGAGCTCTTTTATGCCGTGAACTAGTTTATGAAAGAATCCAAAAGGAACTAAGAAGTTAGTTGATTTGTGAAGGCCCATTCTGTTTTGTGGTGAAATCTGCTTTTACCACCATTTTGCAGCCATTTGGTGTGAACCAAAAGCTACTTCTGCCAAAAAGACTGTAGCCTCATTTTTATGCTAAGGAGTCTTGGGTTCTTGAGTGACCTTCATAGAATTTTAGAAAGCCGCAGTCATATTTTTCTTCCCGAGCATAGCCTTAAGGCCGGGCTTTGATTTTTTTGGGTACAGGAGCACAGTAACTGTGCTTGATTAGGTGTTTTGAATGAGTTGAATCATCAGAGGACCTAAATTCTTATCTATTTAATGGCATGGCCAAGTTCAGAGGTTCAGATATTTTTTTTTAGAATCTGGATTACTCTTGATTGACATATAGCTCACAAAAACTTAATACGCAAGGACAAAGCCAGACTGATACTGGTGGATCTGTGGAGATTTGCTCTGACAGGGATCAATAAATTTCTTTGAGAGCTATATCATAAGGCTCGAGACCTTAGTCTCATGGTCTCACCATTTAAGTAGACTTTAACATGTTGCTTAATGTTGTAAATACCTGTCTTGAAGGTCGTTATTTTATGTGGAGGATCATATAGACGTGGAAAAGCTTCCTGTGGTGATTTAGACGTTGTGATTACACACCCTGACGGGAAAAGGTGAAAATCTGTTTTTTTTGGTTTCTTCATTGTGCACATGTTTGTGTGGGCATGTTTATATCTTGCTTTATAGTTTGTTTAAGTCATAAGAAGAAGTATTAAAGTGGTTAAAATTTTTTCTTAAAGCAAAATTCTTTTGTAGCAATATCTTTCAAAAATAACCTTATTGTTGTATCCAGTACTAGATTTCTTCCCTTAAAGAAAAGGTTAAAAACAACTTTTGCTAAAGCAAGTTTTTCACTGAATTTAAAAGCCACTCATGGATTCAAGTTGAAATGTAATTTCTACTGAAACAACTTCTAAGTGATTATATTTTGGCTTTGAGTTGATAGTCAGAATTTAAAGAAAAGGCTTAAATCAATGGTTGTGAAATGCTCTCTAAAGTTGTCTTCCTTTGTGTTTCAGTCATAAAGGTTTTCTAACAAGATATGTGAAGCGTTTAAAGGATATGAAATTCCTAAGAGAGGATTTGGTTTTCAGTACTCACAGTGAGGAGGTAATTGATCTTAACTTTGTTAGGCTTACTTGTCTTTGTTATCTAACATGAGATATCAAAGTTTGTTTTATCTTTGTTTTCTTACCTAAGATATTGAAAGCCCCCTTTTTTTCCATAAATTGTGAATCTTGAGTTCAGAACTTTGTTCCTGTAATTCACTTCAGGTCTCTAGATGTGGATATCTTTGGCCTGTATCAGCAAAGGCATATATATGATTATAAACTATTCAGATATAGATTGCCCCCTTAAATTTATCTAAATCAGGACTCTGACAGGCCATGAGTTTATAAAGGGTATTTTCAAGTTAGATTTTGCAAAGTAATCTTTCTAGGGACTTGCCATGTTAGTTTTTATGAAAACCATCAAGGGATTTTCTAGGCAAAATGTTCAAGTCCAAGACATCTGTTACATTATTAGCAGCTGTTAAGTTTTATTTTTTAAGTGATGCGCCAACAGCCAAGTAATTGAGACTGGCTGGCTCCTTTAATTTCAGTTGCAGTTGGCCTTTCATTTTTGGAATACCCAAAGCTTGAAACTAGTTCATTGACTTGCAGTTGATGAATTGTTATACAGTGAACTAAAACAATAAGTTCACATTTAAGTTTTCCCCTCCCTACATCTTTTCTATGAATTGTTAACAAAGGAGAAAACTCAAAATTGAAGAGGGAAACAAATTTTCTGGGCTCCATTATGTTTTCAATTGTTTCCTCTTGATCGATTCTTTTATCATTTGCAACATGTGATAATGTGCACAGGGTACTGATTCAGGTGCTGACACATATTTTGGGCTTTGGACATATCCTGGGCGAGAACTGCGGCATCGAATAGACTTTAAGGTAACAGGATAATTAAATTATTACTTGTTATGTAGAACCAGCTATTTCATTAGATTGTGCAAGGTCAGAAAGTTTTTTTGGAGTGCTCCTTTTAATCTTGCTGTTTAATTTTTGTTTGTTATGTAAATGAGACCGACTTGGCCGTGTTCTGTTTTGTAGGTGTATCCAAGGAATATATATGCTTTTGGACTAGTAGCATGGACAGGGAATGATGTAGTAAACAGGAGGTATGATTTTACTTGCCGAGAGTGATCCAGACCCCCATCCCCCAATAAATAAATAAATAAGAAAAAAAAAATGGAAGTTTCCTTGGCTTGGGTATTTCCTAATAGTGGCAGGCTTCATGGTATTCTCTTTTGTGGGTTTTGGGATGAGGAAGATAGTATTACTTTGCTCTCTCTTTTTTTAGCTGTTTGTGTGATTCTACGGCCTGCCTGGTAGTAGGGGAGGGCAGAACTAGAGGGTACAAGTGGTTCCTGAAGTTTAGTAGTTATTTCATGCAAGTGTTATAGTTTTATATATAATTGCTCTTTTAAAGAAAAAAAGTTGCATTTTAATCCATATTCCACCACTTTTGTGTACAATTTTTTTTGTGTGCAAGTGATTAAGTCCTTCGGTTCTTCTAACTTTAGATTCTTTGCTCCACACTTGCCTGGTTGGAGAGAAATGCTAATCTTTAAAAACATGTACACTTCACGGCAATTGCTGTGGTATAGGATAATTGCCCTTTCTTTTTGTTGCGTTATGCTCCAGGTGCTTTTGAGGGAGTTTACTTGATTGATATTCATTAGGATTAGTCTGCTCATTTATGATATTCCTTTCGCTTTCATTATTTGGAGGATGACTTATTCTCTTTTTTTGCCAGTTAAAAAAAATTTCTTTCATAAAAAAAAAAAATGACAAGGTGGAGTATTTTAAGATCTTCAAAATCATTTTCATATCGAGTCTTCCTGAATCACCACATGGCTTCAAAATGCTTTTGCTACTACTCAATATTACTCGTTACCATTTCAACAGCCACAGAATAAACTTTTTTTTTTCGTGGAGAGAAGTTCACAGAATGAATTTAATCTGGGATTGAGTCCTGATAACTTGCAAATAAATTTTGTCGAATTTCTCTGTTTTATGTTTATTTTTTTGTGAGAGATTGAACCTCTATTGTTATGAACATATATCATCATTTGGCAGTTATATCTGAATGCAGGATGAGACTGCTAGCAGAATCCAAAGGATATCGGCTTGATGACACTGGATTGTTTCCAGCCACCCAGGCTTCAGGTGGCAAGCGAGTAAGTTGGAGATTTCACGGTAACTTCCTTATCACTTGAGACTTCCGAGGTTTAATTAGGCAATATGTTTCGATTTTATTGCAGGGTGCAAGAGCTAGTGCAAGTCTGAGATTTGACAACGAAAAAGAGGTTTTTGATTTCCTAGGATTTCCTTGGCTTGAACCGCATGAAAGAAATCTATGAAATGCATTTAGTTTGTGTGAGCTTGCTACCCAGAGACCAAATAGCAGGGGCCTTGTTTGGGAGCCAACAGATTCTTCCTTGCTCTGTCATGAAGCAAAACCTGGCTCATTTTTGCTCGCCTTTCTTTTGTCAACAACGGCCTTAAAGCCTTGTAAATGATGTTCCAGCTCAAACAAATGGTTCAGTGCAAAGCTTCCGAATCACAAACCAAAACCACAAAGCTCAGTGCAACCAAAACACCCTTATTTATACATATTAGATGAAAAATACTAAAAAATCATATGTAAACTTATTTTTTATTTAGTTTCAATTTTCTTTTACCGTTTTTAATATGCTAATCTCAAGAATGTTTTTTTTAGAATATCATTTTAATATATTCTGAAAAACATTACTTGAAAAAATATATACACAAAACTTTCAAACATAATATGTACTCAATTGCAAAAGCCTCCCTGAACTTCATTGCAGATTTCAGTAAAACCATTGAATTTACCATGGAATGATAGAAATTGATAGAAGAGAGTCCTTCAAATCCACTCAATTCCTCTTCCACACCTCTTGACATAGAAATCTTCGTAGCTATCATGTGCAGTTAACATTAATTACTCTTTAAGTTTAGTCAACTGATTTTTTTTGTTTTATCATGCGATTTGGAATAGAAATGGCCATATTGTTTGGAAAAATCATATGTTTAAGGTGAAAATCATATGTTTATTTATTTAGGGGGCTATTTTGTTTTCCCGGTAAAGTTCAGGGGGGTTTCTTATACTTTGGCCGATTGAAAAACGAAAAGACGCTCGAGGGAGGAAAAATAAAATAAATAAAAAAGCACAATAAGCGAGACCATTGCAAAACCTCCCTGAGACAAGAAGTGAGAGAGGAAGAAGATAAGGCAGGCAGACGATGGCTTCTTGCAGCAAAGCTATCTTTTCGTCAAAATTAGATATATGCTCTCCTTTCTCTTATCGTTCTTCTCTTTCATTCCCCTCTAACTTTTCTTTTTCTTCAACTACTTTCTTCGCATTCGGTCAGTTGAAAGCAATAAGTCTAAGATACTCCTCTGATTTACAACCTTCATCCTCCATCATCAACAAAGCACAGACACAGCCAAGAAGGCACATTTGCAGAGCAGCTGAATACAAGTTCCCAGATCCAATTCCCGAATTCGCTGTTGTTGTAAGTTCAACACCAAGCATTCTTGCTGCATTTTCTTTTGTGTGTTGGAATATTAAACCTTGTGGTGCGCTGTGTTTTAATTTTACGTTCTGGTTCAGGAGACAGAAAAGTTCAAGTCCCATCTGTTCAAAAAGCTTACCAAGAAAGATATTTGCGGAGACTCGCTTCAAGATGTTGTAGGAATCTGCACTGAGGTAGTTTACTTAATCTCTCTCCTAATCTCGCCAAGTCGCTCTTCTTGGAGAGAGTAATGTTGAACTCGCAAATTTCAGAAAACTAATCCCCGTTTATTTGACCAATTCGGTCTCCTTTTATAGTGATTACAATCATCCATTCAATACCAACTACTAATTGAGATGTAACTAGAAAGTAACAAACTAAACCCAACTGTTTAGTAACTAACCCATTAACTACTAACTGACTCTATAACAGACTCAACAAGTAAAACAATCATGTGCACTCTTTTTGGTATTCGTATATAAATTGTTTCATATTTGGAGTTCGTTACCCTGTTTTAGGTTTTGGTACTTTTAATTCTCTTTGCCTTTGACCAGTTCAAGCTAAGTGCTAAAAGTTTGTTACTTATACGTTGGATAATTTAGTATAAGGTTAATACAACTACTTAGAAAATCTGTTTTTTTTTTTAAATTTTTTGTGGGCTTGACGTTGACAATAGATGTAGCCAGCATTGATTTTGCTGCATAGACTCAATTAAAACAACTTGCAAGCACAGCTGCTTGTCCAGCACCTACAGCAAGGCTCGCATTATTTTTTGGAGGCTGAATTTACCACTACTAATAGATGCAGCTGGCATCGATCCTAACATTGAGTGTAAAACAGCTTTCTTGGTTTTTGAATGGAGTTTATAATTTTATGTTCACAGCTCTTTATGTGTTTGAATGTTATAAAAGTGTTCGCATATGCATGTAGAGTAGGCTGGCAGCTCTAGTGCTTCAGATTTTCTTCACACTGTTAATCCGATCTATTATAAGTTCAAGTTGCTTTAGATTCACCATTTTGCAAGTATAATATCAAAGTCTTCCTTGTATGCTAGGTGATACTCTATTGTCCTGTTATTGTACTTGGAACGTAATTTTCTCAGCTGGTTTAGTTGGGGGCATTGGAATGCCTTTGATCCTAGTAATAATAGAAAGTCTGGAACTGCAACACAATTAACTGTTCTACTTTCTAGTTATAACTTTTGTAGTTTTAGTTTGCAATTACAGGTGATGTTCACAGAGATAAGCCTGGTTTCTCAGGTTGTTAACATCTTAAAAAAATGGGGAAAATTTGCGGGATAGAAAAGGAACGACAAAACAATGAACTCAGACAGGAATAACAATTGGATGATTAAATTTGAGCTCATGTGACAATCCATACCTTCTACTATCAATCCACCGTGTGCTGTGATGTAATGCTTGTAAATAGGAGTTTCTTTTACCATTCACTTACACGTTTATAAAGTGTTGCTAACGGTGTTCTCCACTGATAATTGTTTACAGATATTCAGTACCTTCTTGCATGCAGAGTACGGTGGTCCGGGAACACTGTTGGTCACACCTTTTATTGATATGGCTGATACTGTGAATGAGCAGGGATTACCTGGAGGACCTGAAGCTGCGCGTGTAGCTGTCAAATGGGCCCAAGCTCATGTTGACATTGACTGGAAAGAATGGACTGGTGGTGACAGTGATTAACGAAATGGTTACCAAGCTCAATGCAATTGGGTTTTTGATTGTCAACGTTATTTGAAAGAGCTCATTGAGCAAACCTGGATCGTTATCTCTGTACCTGTTGAAGTGAAGCATGTCCATGTTTTGTAGGAAAGCAGATTAGGGGATGATTGTGTTGTGTCAATGTAGGGAATAAGCATCACTTGCAGGGACTTCTATTAGAAGAAACTAATTGGAGCTTCAAATTTTTTGTAGGATTGTTGAAAGCTTACTATCCCATCATCTTCTGCTTCACAGTTCTCATTTCAAGTGCATTTATTGTGCTGTTTCCCCCCCTCGAATATCAAAACCTGTGTGTTCATTTATTTCGCTACTCAACTTTTGTGTCTTTGTAAGCAAAAAATGCTAGTATAATTCACTTCTTTGATAATCAAGATTAGTATGTTTCTTTTGATATGAAAAGTCTCATCATGATTTTAAGCTACCAGGGAAGATAAATTAAAGAATTTTTGGTGCTCAAACATTGCAGCATGACCTTTACGCCATCTAACAATGGTGCTAGCGGGGATGCAGTAATCATAATATCAATCTCTCTTCCAAAATGGCTGGTAAACTTTATATCCTAGTAAGAATCGAGACATTGTATTAACTCACTTCCTCTTGATGCTTTGATTGTCAGTATGGTTTATAAGGTGTTAGATGGTGCTTAAAACTGTTTTTAAGCAAGCTTGGTCCACGGAACGAATTAACACAAACATAGGTTTCACGAGGTTATGGCTAACGTTAGAGAGAATATCCCACATCGCCTAAAGAGAAAGTCCTATACGCGAGGAGTTGCTATATAAACAAATATATTTTAATGATCAATTCACGCAGCCGCGCGGTGAGCACATAGCGAACTATTCTTTCGCCTTTTACTAAAGAATACCGTGTGCTCTCCGCAATTAGTGGCATACGCTAATTTTTTGAGGGGATCTCCTCTGTGGGAGAACCCCCATCAATTTAGTTAACATTTTTAATTTGATGTCTCCTGCGCCGTGATGGCATGTCCTAACTTTGTAGTCCACATACGAAATTAGTCGGTGGTTGTGCTTGCTTTAATAGAATGTCAGTTGTAAGCCATTATCACTGCGAACCCTCCTTGATGTAGGGAATCCTATATTGCTCTTCATGGCTTCCTAGCGCAGGAGTTTTCTGTTTTTTATTATTCTAATGTTTTCTTTTTCTCGTAGATTAAAAGTCATCACGAACTTCACATGGATATATACCAGATCAATAACCAAAAAAATCCTGAAAGTTGACTTCTAAATATAATAGCGAGACGAGTATTTCTATCATTTTTTTTTAAAAACCACTTCTATAAAAATCACAAAACAGTCTGTGTTAAAATTCGAATTCGAATAATATTTGTATATTCAGTTTTATGCGGATGTCCCCGAAGGAACATCCGATAAAATTCACTCTAATACAATTTCAAAAGTATAAATTCGTATATTTCAGAGTTCTGTTTTCTATTACATTTGAGAATGAATCTATAGAAGTAGCAAAAAACTAAAAACTACTTTATCCTTATTTTACTTAACGGCTATATTCTAACAGCCATATTAACGGCTATATTTTTAACACTATGTAATCACAGCAATGCCGACTCTGATAAATCTACAAGACAACATGGTTTTCACATCCTGAGATCATCCAGTTAGAGCTCGTGTGCGACAGCTGCTTCATTTTCGGCATATTAAGTCAAAACAACATCCTTAGTCAAAGCCTCAGGCTACTTGGGAAAAAAATGGCAGGAAAAATCTCTTACCTTGATGAATTGTTTAGGATCATCTTGTAAGCTTGTGACATTCCCCTAGCTTGGAACATTTCATATTAGCCCAAAATCCTGTCTTCGAGTTGGAGCATCCCAGGAGCAAGATAGATTAGAAGTAAGGTGGAGCAACAGGCCCCCTCTTGTATCATAAGAAAAAAACACTCATCGCAGGTTATGGGAGTTGTGCATCATCGAGTGGCTCCATCGATGACATACAAAATTGCGTTGGCTCATTTTGAAATTTCTTGATGATGCATGCCCTAGTTTTGAATCACTATTTGAAAGTAGAGAGAAACGGATCAGGGGTTTTCAGACAGAGAAATAAGGATGAGGATCCAGGAATATTCTGTAAGCTCCTACATGCATGCCGCAAAATTTCACTAACAAAGCAAGGGAATAGAAACAAATAGATGGATTTTCAAATTTTGTAAGCTGTGATAATTCCCCCCTGCCATCTTCATAGTGCAACAAACTGGTCAGAAGGGAAGAAAGAAGCACCTTGAACACCCTTGGCCAGAGTTATGACTCTGAGCCTGCATTTGGTGATCGTCTTGATCTCACAGAATGGGCAGGAACTCTATGTATAGGAGCTGTCAGAAAGGACTCACTAAAGTAGCATTTGTGCCATTCATTCATGGATAATCATTCTGATAATTCACCTTTTCTGAGCTTTTCAATGAGTTCCTCATACACTCTGATGTAGAACTGTACTATTTAAAATTTAGTGTATAGATACTTTTTTGTTTTAATGTCCTCTCATATTAAAATTTGGTCCCCTGTTAAGTGGCAAAAGAGTGGTACATTCCAGAAGTAAAAACTGCTCTAATTTTGGGGATGTGTTCGATTTAGATGTCATCGAGCTTAAATCAGATCTCAGATCAAGTTCAAGTTCATCATAATCAACAAGCCCTGCTCAATAAGAATAGGTCTGTAGTTTGTGGGATTGAACAGAGTGTAGAAGGGACAGCTCGGAAGTATATTTTTGAGACGAAAACCAGTATCATCTTTGAAAGGCAATTCTTGGAGTTGGACATAACATTTGCCATGTTCTACACATCCCAAGTGTTTCAAATTCTGTTTATGTTGACAAAATAACTGGCAAAAAGGAACCACTCAAGCTGAGAACCAACAGCTTAAAAGTGTTAAAGATGATGCTGAGTTTTAAAATTAGCTATCAAAGCATAGATATTTGAACACATTTCATCTCATCATTGATCGATTGTCTCGCCTGATCGTCGTCGTCAATTCATCAACAGACTTCAGTGTTCTTCCTGTTTTGACCAATGCTACGCTGTGTAATTTCTGCTGGGTTTGTTATTTTCGAGTGTGACCCGTTAAAACGACATGTCGTTGGAGTTGAACTACATGTCGGTGAAGGATGGAAAGAAGATGGAAGTGGTTTATAAAAATAAAAAGTAAAACCCTATTCCTCTTCGGCTCTTCCTCTCCCGGGCCGGGTCTAGATAGAGTTGCCATTGCCGAGCTTTCTCGATTCTCTCTATGCTACTGGTATCTCATCATCATCATCATCATCTTATTATTATTATTATTATTATTATTATTATTATTATTATTATTATTATTATTATTATTATTATTATTATGCTTTTCTTTTTGCTCTGTGTTGATCAGGAATCTATCTTAGCCAAACATCATAAATCCTTATTTCTCACGTGTTTGGCTCCTGATAGCGTAAGAAAAGGATATATAAAATCGGTGCTTGTTATCCTGAAAAATAGAATTTCATGTTCAATTAAACCAAAAAAAAAAGGAAAACATCCCAAAGACATTCTCCAACATTGTCCTTTGTAACAACAGCACGTTCGTTGCATGCTTTACGTTTTCAAAATGCGCGTTTCCATCAAAGCTACTTAACCTAGATTATTTATTTTACAAAATTGCACTGTGGCTGAATTATTCCTATAATTGGGATGGTGTTGGTTTTGGAACCGTCTGTAGCATTGATAGAGGAGGAGGAAGCCCAAAAACTGACGTGGGTTTGAGCCTGAGCTTGTAAGATAGCCTTTTTCTTTTGGTAGTTTTGTCAAAGATGAGAGGGGATTTCTGCTATCCATTCTGAGCTGTGGTGAAGGGGTGGTGATCTTGAACCAATGCACACCAAGTGCTTGAAGTTTTGTATCTTTGAGCCCCCCCAGTTCCAGCACTATTTTTGTTACTTATGGATACGAGTTCAGACCCTATTGTTTATCAGCTCTAGTACTAGCTATAGCTCAACTAGACACTTATTCGTGATTATTCCTAGCATGTCTTGCTCTTTATTCACCCGATCATACAGAACTTGTGAAAACGAGACATAAAAGTCCATTTGGATATCGACGTAGAGAAATTAGAGAATCCTGGAGTTAATTCTATTAGGAACCAATGGTATAAGAGAACTGGATGCCTCATGTCTATTTAAAACTACCATCTTGTGTTTTGGGATTTTAGAGAACAAAAATAATTTAAATGCATTTTCGTAGAGAGCAGTTTTTATTTCTAGACAAATGAACACATTTCTTCTTTTTCATTATTTTCCACAGGAAGTAAAAACATGGAAATGGAGGAGAAGATTGAAATGAGAGAATGAAAAATGTTCTTTTAAACTAAACTCGGCCTAAATTCTCTGGACATTTTTTTTCATGGTACAGAATAAATAATTCTAATAGAAATTAGTATTGTTTTCCAGATAATCCAGGGAAAGTGACATTGGAATGAACTGCTTATCACGCTTGTCTTCATATACTGCTTCTATATTCGGAAGGACAAACCATTTCATCACAACAACTGCTACAACTTCACATCAATCTTGGATTCCCTTTTGGAGAAGGAGCTGTGAACATCGCGGTCTCAATTTAGAATTTCTCTCCACTAGATTTCGTGTCCAGTGCTACTCTTCTCAAAAGCCGAGTGGAAAAGCTTCAGTTAAGAAAAAGAAGGATCCTCAGCCAACAACAGTTATGGACCATGAGAGTGATGCTTTCTTTGTTGTGCGGAAAGGAGATGTCGTTGGTGTTTATAAGAATTTTGCTGATTGTCAGGCTCAAGCTGGATCTTCGGTAATTAATCTCTTCAATTGTCACCCTATGCTTTACTTTTTCACAGTTTTTTTTTATCAAGTAGCGTAACTTGTAACACTCTAATATTATAAGTTCTATATATTTCATTCCATATGCTTGTGTATGTTAATTTCCATTTTGAGATGTACCAGGGGAGTTGCCAATGTTCTTTTTTTAAAAAAAAATGGAGTTTAAACATCACTTCTCATAAATTTGCAACATCTGAAAGTTTATGTTAGGGTGTTGAATGGCTTTTAGTCCTGGCATAGTTTAAATTATCTGTTTCAAATTCCTGCCACCAAATGAGGTATTTCTGCCTTGTTTTTTTTCATTAATCTCTTAGAATATCCATCATCTTGGTTTGGAATACAACTCTTCACACCATCCTATATTTACTACTTTTTTCCTGGCACTCATTTCTTAATGAGTGGCAGTTAGAGAATCATGATACTTAAGGCTGAAAAGTGACTTTATAAAACTTGCATTGTTTTGCAGGAGGCTTTGATGCCTCCTCTCATGCCATTTACTCATTTCACATGCTTATCAGAGGAATTGTAATATAGTAATCTTGTTCATACAGTTATTTCTGTCAACCATCTATCGGTTCACCTTCTTCTTTCTTACTTCTCTTCCTGGATTTATGTTAATAGTAACTTTAGAAATAAATGCTGATGCAGCTAATAAACAATATAGATGCTAGCTTGGAAGAGGAACTAAAGATATTTGGCCCTTTTTGTTTTGCTAGATATGCGACCCTCCTGTCAGTGTCTACAAAGGGTACTCTCTATCCAAGGACTCTGAGGCCTATCTTGTTTCCCACGGGCTTCAGAATGCATCATATACTATCAGAGCTGCAGATCTGAAAGAGGACCTTTTTGGTATGCTCATGCCTTGCCCTTTCCAGGTGAGTTGACCTCAATCATCACCTCATATGTACAATTGAAACTGAAATAACTTTAATTATTAATTACTTAATAAGATTAAAGACAAAAAATAACAGCATGTATTCTATCTTCCAAGTAAAGGAAAGATAGACAATAGAACACAGTATATCTTTAAAGATAGAAATCAAAATAATGATAATAATGAAAAGAATTGCTCTTCAAAAAGATATATGCATGTGGTTCCTGAATCGTTATTGCTGATAGGAAACAAAACTATCATAAATATTCAAAGAAACCTGAGCATATCTTAAATGTATTACAAAGGCTAAAGACTAACTATAATTGCAACCCGTAAGGTTGGTATCAAAATGATTGCACTAAGAATGCGTATCACAATATCAGCTTTTAGAACCCAATTCTTTTATCAGCTAATAGGATTCACAAGTTCTATGCGGTTATATCTCTTGGTATCAGTTCCATTTAAACATCTGACTTAGTTGCAAGATAGCAGCATCCAATTTTCAGATTAGAAACACATTCTGCTTTAAATTGCTATTTTGATATAGACCTTTAGAATTACAGTTTTTAGGCACACTTTCAGGAAGGAAGCGGGTTTTGTTGTTTAAGCTTAGCTTATAATCTTTATAAATAATTTGAGGAAGTTGTTAGCTTTGAGAATCTTCATGAATCTTTGGCATAATGGTACTAATGTTTTTATATCTCCAACCCATAACATGCTTTGACCTTATAAACTGAACAACATCTAAATCTCAATACACTAGTCACTCTGTTCAAATTGATGAACAGTTTGTTGCAGAAATCTTAAAAGACATGATGCAGTTATCAGGGTGCTTCGCCTGGCCAAAACATATATACAATGATCAAATGAAGTCTTTGTGGAAAAATCTATTCCAGTAATGCCATTTTTATAGGCATGTCTCAGAAAGCATTTCATATTTCTTCGTCAAGGCATGGTTTTCAAAGAAGTTAAGAGATTTTTTCCTGTACAATTCAAATTTCAACTAAAAATACTTTTTCGCAGCAACCTGCTTCTTCTGATGCTGAAACATGCAAAAGTGATACAAAAAAGAGATCACAGGAAGTCCTAGGATCAGAAATCACAGTAAGTTTGATGCATGCTAGACTACTTGGTTGGAGGGTGTTTCTTTGTTAATCTTTGTCTATTAGATTCCTCTGCTTGTCAGAGGCCATTTTAAAAAAAAGGAATATTCATTGTTTACAGGACATAGCTGGATCAACGTCTATGATGAGAAAGCATGCTCATTTGGATAATCAAGCTGAGTGTCAAGCACAGAATTCCAACAGTGTACGTGGATGTAAAATTATGGATGCAACATTGTGTATGTGTTCTTTGGCCAGATTACTTTCCATAATCAGATAGTAGAAGATCATGTTCATTGGTTACTTGTAATTATGTCTTCCCAGGACCCACTAATAAAAATACTTCAAAATATTTGTTTTTATGAACTCATGGCACAAAGAAAAACCTGATCTTTTTACTCACAGAGATCCTGTCTTCTTGAGTTTGATGGTGCTTCAAAAGGAAATCCTGGACAAGCTGGGGCAGGAGCTGTCCTGCGAGCTGACGATGGAAGCTTGGTATGCATTTTTAGTTTATGTCACCATGAATTATCTTTAGCAGTATTTATGTCTTTCTAAACCTTCAATCTGTGTAGATCTGCAGATTACGGGAAGGACTGGGCATAGCAACCAATAATATGGCTGAATATCGAGCCATCTTATTAGGAATGAAGTATGCTCTTCAAAAAGGTTATACAAAAATTCAAGTAAAAGGCGACTCCAAGCTTGTCTGTATGCAGGTTGGTTTGCTTTTGATTACCTGATTATCTATTAATGCCCCTCATCTGGCTTGTCAGATAGCATGCCATTTCTGTATCGAGATAAGTTTATTAATTTGATTTTCATCTGATTGTTTGCTCTTACTTTTCACTCGTTTCGTGATATGGATCATATTTATCAGTTAAAAGTGTTCATTTTTGGTGGCAATTCTGGGACCAATTTGTCTACTGCTTCACCAAAGTCAACTCTATTTTTAGGTGTTGGATTTGGTGATTACATACTGATTAAAAAACAAAAGGGAAAACATGAGCATTGGAGGCTGAATACTATTGAGCTATCCCAGATGTTTAAATTTTTGTCACCGCAACCTTATATTTTTCTTCCCAACTTTGAATATGTAGGGCGGGGACAAACTTTTCTCTGTTATGTAGAGTTACAAATGAACTGAGATGTTCATGAGCAACTTGGGCTTAACTGTGTCTTATTCTGGAACGCGTGAACCAAAATTCAGGCCTCATTATTAGACTCGTTCAATAAACGAGAAGACCAGAGTATCCTCAATAGTAGATATGTTGGTGACGTGGTAGAAGAAGAGTTCATTTCAAGACTTTTGTAATTTTATTAATTCTTGATGATCGGTGGTTCTTTATGCTCATGACAAACCTTTTCTTTTGCAATATCCACCATGATATCACTGTTTTGATTATGTTGCTGAGCCACATACTTTCCAAGCATGCTGTTTTGTTCATTTTGATGAACCATAAACCTATCATTGTTTTCATCTGAACTCTAAGGTTATACTGGCCACTTTCTAGATTTTGCACAATGTCTTCCAACTTGCTATCCTCTATGGCCATTTTTTTTTACACTTTTTACCTTCTTTTTTTTTAAAACCACTATGCCACTATGGTTTTTCTATTCACTTTTGCCCAGAACAAACTTTGAGTCTCTTGTATTTTGTTCCTGTGGATTTAGGAAACACCCTTTGTGGAGTCTAAGTATTTCTATTCCCTCTTCTACCTCCTTCAATTTCTAGCCTTGTCCTACATGTTGACTCGTGAGCAATCTCGATAAGGAAACTGAAATAAAATCTCTATTGCAATGCTATTGTTTGTTTTGTAGAATCCTCTGCCAATTTATTTAAAGTTCCATCATTTGTTTATAAATCTCGCAAATCCCTTCTAGATGCTTATTTTTTATTTTTTGGAATAATGTAACATCATTTTTAATGACACTGCTGATTTGTTATTAAATGAGAAAAGCTCAAGGTTAACTAGAATTGTGCTAGTGTGACTTAAGAAGATGAGCTGAACGGTAGCATGCATGTGGTGTAATTGTTAATGTGCTAAGCTTAGGAGGCTAAGCTTGACTGAGCTTTGATACTATATTTTCAGTCAAACCAAGCTCAAATTTTTTAAAGCTTGTTTTGGCTTGGCTTAGATCGACTTTGCTCATTCATAGCCTCGGGTGGTGGTATCTTTAAATTAAATAAAAAAACAGGCTAAGCATTTCAGTTCTTTTGCTTTCATGTCCTCAGTTTTGGTTCTTATATGTTAGTGGTCATATGTCTCATTCTACCTCAGTTTGACATTGAGAATTTTACTTGGTGCAGATTCAGGGTTCATGGAAGGCCAAACATGTGAACATCACCAACTTGTGCACAGAAGCTATAAAGCTAAAGAATAGTTTCCATTCTTTTCACATCAGTCATGTTCTACGGGTTAGTGAAGCTCATCATGCCTGTTGTTCTGCAGCTGATACTAGTATTTTGTGGTCGTGTAGTGTGTTTTTCAAATGTTGTCTCACATTCTATCATCATGTCTATCTAGAAGGACGTATGCTATGCCATGCTGGCTCCTTCAGAATGAATAACAAGCCTTTTGTATCCCAGATTCTCATCTATAGTGCTGCTTTAAGCAGCGATTTATAATCATTCAAGTTGGTCATGTTTCCAGTTGTTTGTGCAATAGTGCCCTCATATACTGTGAATAACTGCTCCGTTTTGAAAACTATATTATGATTGGTGCTATAATGTATTTATATGGTCCCTTTGTTGACATTATTTTCCTTCCACCCTCTTTCGAAAGAAGGATGTCTTCAACACTTGTAGACCTGTAGTGAAAGGGATGGGCACTGTTCTCCAGGGACCATGCCATTTTTTTTGAGCTATGATGCTTTTATGCCTGAAGCTGAAGACTCCTCTCAATCCTGGAAAACTAGATGAGGGCACAGTCTTGTTTTCTCTCCTAGAATTAGTGTGCTAGTTGTTCAGGCTGCTAGTGTTGCAAATGACATTGCACTGCTTCTTGGTTTGTCTTGGCTAGGAATGCAATTTGGTATAGTGTCACTGAGATCCAAACAAGTTGATTTTCTTTTGTTTGTTTTATCTGCATGTAAGGATTGTATCTGTTTTACGATAGCTAATCTGTGCTTGGTTTACCACCTGGTTGGATAGATTGACCAAAAATCAATAATTTTAGAGCATCTGATCAAACATCTTAACCCAACCAAAGAATTGAGGTTTCAAGATTTTCAGCATTTCCTTGCTTCTGCTTGAAGGCCTGAATTTGAAAAACAAAATGAGCCACTGCTGTGAATTTGAACTTCTAGTAATGAAACCATGCTCTAAAGTTATCAGTAAGCTACCATAGATCAATGTGTAAAATTTTGCTGATTATGCTTCTTTAGCCTTGTTGGTTAATTTGCTGACCTTGTTCATCTACGTTTATAGGAATTTAATTCTGAGGCTGATGCTCAAGCGAACCTGGGCGTCAATCTAGCTGGTAAGATTTCATCTTCCTTCCGAATAGTCTAGGCCTAGCGACATCATGGTTTAGTTAATTAGTTTGTTATATTAACAGGCGCTCTTTCTGTTGCAGATGGTGAAGTTCAAGAGGAGTTTGAGTAGTATCCGACTAATGGTAGTAGCCTACTTACATAAATTTCATTTGAAATAGACATCAAGTACAGCAAATTCTTGTTTATCCATTGTTCTTCAGGCTAAAAGTTTTCTTTGGAAGTCTTGGTTGGAAGAGCCGAACTTAGTTGCAGGTGCAGTTGCAAGGATTGGAGTTCATTGCCCAAGTTTTATGGTGCAAAATTAGCACATTCGCAGTTACAGTGATTAGCGTGGGCATGATTTTAGCGCCATGCTTACCTGTGTTCATTGTTAAGGATCCATAATGTCACATCTAGCCATTGTTCTATACAGCTCACATTTGTTTTTAGATGGCACAGTTCTCCGTGGACCATATGATCATTTGACTTTTTATGGGACAGTATACTGACTTCCGAACATTTTTTATGGACAGTAGTAATTAGTGAAATTCTCAAGCGGCTGTCCACAGTTTGGTCGTGAGAAAAGCGATTGCTACAATGCTTTCCACTACAGTTTTTTCTTTTGATTATGGTTTTTTTTCTTCTCGTTTTCCACTTATATATTTCTTTTTCTTTTTTTCTTTTGTTTTTTATGATTGAAGTGTTCGGGCTAGCATAAGTGCACTACGACTAATCTTTGGATCTTTTTTTTTGATAATCGGGGTGTTCGGGCTAGCTGTTATCTACTCACAAGACATTGTTAATTGCTACGATTCATTTTCCACTTATATATTTTTTCGATAACTTGAGCGTCTGGCCAGCTTAAACGCATCACGACTAATCCCTAGATTCTTTTTTTTTTGCTATAGTGCTTTCACGCTAGTATATTTTTATTCCCTGTTTTTTTCTTATATATATTTTTTGTTTACTTATATATTTTTTTTATAACTAGGGTCTCCGGGCCAGTTTAAACGCACCATGACTAATTCCCTAACTGATTTTTCCCGCTTATACTTTTTTGTTTTTTTTCTCTAGGGAAAACACTGTAGCTCCCCACACATAACTTGCTATAGTGTTTTCCCGCTACAGTGCTGCTTTTTTTTCATGTTTTTTCCCCTGATTATGCTTTTTTTTTCTTTTCCATTTATATATTTTTTTGTTTTGTTTTTTATAAGCGAGGTGTCCGGGTCAGCTTTCATCTCCTCAAAATAAACTGTTGATTACTACAATGCTTTCCCACTTATACATTTTTTTGATAACTTGGGTGTCCAGGCCAGCTCAGGCGCACCACGGCTAATCCCCGGACCTATTTATTTATTTTTCTTATATTTTTTTTGTTCACATATGCACTTTTTTCCTTTATAACCGAGGTCTCCGGGCCAGTTTAAGCGCACCACGACTAATTCCCCATTCGATTTTTTTTTAAAACAATATGGATTGCTACAGTGTTTTCCCACTTATACTTTTTTTGTTTTTTTTTCACTTATATTTTTTTTTTATAACCGGGGTCTCAGGCCTGCTTAAGCTTTTTTATTGTTTTTTATTTCACTTATATATTTTTTTTATAACCGCGCTCTTTGGGCCAGCATAATCGCACCACGACTAATGCCGGATTGAGTTTTTTTTTATAACTAGGTTGTCCGGATCAGCTGATGCGCACTACGAGTTGTATAAGTACGTATATACCCCCTATAAGACAAAATCCAAGAGTTGGCTATAGGGGTATATTGGTATATTTTTTCCCACTTATAGATTTTTCTTTTATAATCAGGGTCTCTGGGCCAGTTTAAGTGCACCACAACTAATCCCTGGACCAATTTTTTTTTTTTTGATAATCAAGGTGTCCAGGTCAGCATGCGCGTACCAAGACTAATTCTCAGACCTTTTTTTTTTATAACCTGGGTGTTCGGGTCAGCTGACGTGCAACACGAGTTGTATAAATACATATATACCTCCTATAAGACAAAATCCAAGAGTTGACTATTGGGGTGTATTGGTAATTTATCAATTTTTAATTATATTTTCTGCCACGGTACTATGGGCGCGTCTTCAATTTCCGAGTTCACGCTTATTTCGGACGGCACGTGCGGCGTCGTAGAACGTCTAAAAATATATAGGTTTTTTATATATTCATTTTATTATATAAAATGCGTTTAAAATAATGTTATGGTATCAGAGGTATTTTCATTTTTTATTTATTTCTGTGCATAGTACAATAACCATAATACCCTCAAATAAGACAAAAACCAAGAGTTGTCAGTAGGGGTTTCCCGGTGATTTCACATTTTTAGTGCATTGTAAAATAACTTTTATAGCTTCAAATAAGACAAAACGGAAGAGTTATTTGCGGGGTGTTTCAAACATTTCACGTTTAACAATATATGCATAAGAGAGAGTTTCACTCTCATTTTACACCACCAAAGCTAAACTTACTATGTTTTTTAACACAAACTGAATTTAATACAAATAAAAATAACAATAACAATTAAAAATCTAAACTAAGAGCATAGGTATACAAATAAAAAATTAAAAACTATCTTAAAAGGATCGAAAAAATCAAGGGATTGAAATTAAACTAAAGAATAAAAACCGAAATATAAAAATAGATAAAAAAATATTTAATTCTCGCAGCGGAGCTCGGGTTATGGCTCGTTTGTTCTAAAAGAATAAATGAAACAAATTGACTTATATGTTTTGAAATATTTCTCCAAGTGACAAGGTTTAAATTCAGACTCTAGAAAAATATGGTTTAAAGAAACGAATTTTTATCACTGCGAATAATTTGGTTTGATTTCTTTGAATGATTTTATCATCGTAATCCAATTCCCTCCCGGTACAATTTCAGTAACACCGACTTCGAATCAGCTGTTTTTTCTTGATTTCTTACCAAAAAAAATCAAAATTAAAGTTGTAAATTCAGATTAGCAAGGCGCAGAGGGGGGAAATGGGATGCAAGTAGTGAGCTACCATCAAGGTTGGATTATTATTTATGGAGGTATATTAATCTTTTTAGTGTTGAGTGGCCAGAATAATTATCATCAAACACTTGGGATGTAAAAAATATTATTCAATAAGTCTAAAGCGTGAGTGCATCAAGAGACGAACCATACAAAATTGAAACTGAAATATTTGGCTGATCGATTTCGAGTATCTCAAGTACCAAATGACCCAGAAAGGAGTCGGAAGCATACAAATTACGACAGACTGCATGTTAAGCTCCAAATCCCGCATTTCAGTTTGAATAATTGAAAAGCCACAGCTCAACTCTTTCTTGTCGAAGCCAAAGCAGCTTTTAATCCATATTTAGAGAACACATCTGTAAGCACCGTCTTCTCCTTTATCTTTAACCTGCATTTTGTTCAAGATTAAATTGTACGTAAAAAAAGAATAAAAACAGAAACTTATCTCCGATCGAGATGCAGGAAATCCTCTCTTCGCAGACCCTGGGATGTCCAACTTCGGAACCTTCTCCCCCCGGCCTCCTTTGGTAATCACCAGCTTCTTCTTAGAAGCCTGTTTTTAATGTTGCTTCTTCGAGGATAGCGAATCAGTAGCTGGTTCCATCTTTGGTTCTGGATCATCATAACCTCTATGTGCCAAGAGATTCCACATTCTATGTTATATCTTCTAGCTCCTCATCAAGGTCATCAGATTCCGATATGTCAGAGACAGTTTCTTCGAAGAAAGAATCATCCATATTGGTTTTTCTTTCTATTTTTTTTAATAAATGCTGGGTTGGGCATAAGAAGAGTACAATACAAGGTAACATCTATCCATTCTGGGAGCCCTCCCATCCCTAATTTCATCTCAATGGATTCTCGAATTGAACCAAACCGAAAAATAAGAATCATATCCAAACTCAGAATACTTCTGATGTCCCATTTGGACATTGTTTATTGAACTTCATTAGCCTATTGTTATTTCATCGCAAGTCTCGAAACAAGCATCTAGTATGTGTCTTCTGTACCAGTATACTGTCTTCTCAAGTAACCTAAAATACACAACAAAATTACCAACCTTAATATTATCTAACTTTTTACACAGGATCTGGGAAAATGCGTAGATGGATGCAAATATGGCTACCATAACAGTTATATTGGCAAGAAAAACCGGTGTTGGCCTTTCTTAGTTTGCTAGTCAGTCTTGTTGGGTGCAGCAGGATTCGAATTTTTGAGATTTTTAATGTAAGCAGCCTAAGAAAGTATGTTTTGCTCAATTTCTCCAAATAGCCTGTCTTCAATACGAGTATCATAAACGTTTCCGTCGCCAAAACCACATGGTTTCTTCTCAAGCCACTTCTTCATCTTCCAGAATGGCATCATCGTAATCAATCTCGTCATCGTCAGAATCACCGTACTCATCATCTAGATCGCTCATGAGACATGGAGGAGCGGCGCTGTCTTTTCAGCTAGCATGTAGACGACAATGCGTAAAAGTAGTAGCAAGTGTGTTATGGTGGAAATGGAAGTTATAGGTGTGGTTGAAGAGTAGACGTTGGCTTTTAAGCGTCTCGTTTGAACATTTTGGGATTAAAACACAATGAGAAGAGGAGATGGAAGATTCTGGGTTTCCCAGTCCCATGCCCATCACCATCATCAACACTCTCTTCTCCTCCCTCCTCTTCTGAGATAATCGCTTCGCTATCCTATCCGATCATGCGCGAAAAGACGATAAATTTATAGTTTAATTACATATATTTAATGGAAGCACACATCTCACATTGGTGTCGTGGTGTAGTTGGTTATCACGTCAGTCTAACACACTGAAGGTCTCCGGTTCGAACCCGGGCGACGCCATTTTGTTTTTGTTTTTGTTTTTGTTTTTCACTGGACTGGTCTGGGTTTGACATTTTACGGGAATCATGTTTCCCTACAGCAAGTTTTCACAGCCCAATTCAGCGGCCGAAATCCCAATTCAAAAACCCTACCTTTTTTTTTTTCCTAGGAAAAGTTTTATTAATATAGAAGTTTTGTCGTTGGATTGATCTCCGTACCATTTCCTTGAAAAAATCCAGTATCTAATGAGATTGATCATCAACCCTCCATTGATCCAAACACTAAAGGAAAAAGAATTGTTTTATACAAGAACATATATTTTTGTATGTCAGTAAATTTTATTGATGCGAATCTCATGATCACGTGGTCACGCAACCCACAACTAAAATTGAGATCTGATCCTGGAAAGCTGAAATAGGTCTGATAGGAGTGTGACACAATGGAAACCTGCCCCAAGACACCAGTATTATTGGAATGAATAGAATGACGCCACGAAACCAGTTAATCTTCGATAAGTCGGATTCAGTTCGTTCAAGAACTAAAGAATGCAAGAATCACTTTCACACATAAACTGAAAAGTTCAGAATTAAATTTCATCAATGGCTGCCGAAATTCAGCTAACATGAGTTTAAATAGTCTTTTAAAAACTAACCCTAATAGACCTCTTATGTGGACTTAAAAGAGGTCCACTCAAAACTGACACAAAATTCTAAATTGAAAAACCCATGACTTAATCCAAGCAAGCCTTGGATCCTAGCTGAAAACAAAGTTTTAATTAAGCCCAAATAAGCCTTGGGCTGTAGCTAACAAACTTAAATAAAGCCCATAAGGTTTATTTATTGTCTTTCATCCAGCCCATCAATCCTATGTTTCCAAGTTGTAGTAGGATTCTTTTGGCTCTTTTGTTGTCCTCACTTCATGGTCCAAATAAAATCGGGCTGGACCCCTCCTATACATAGATACTTCAATGGTCCTTGTAATTCTGACTTGGGTGAAACCTTCAAAACCACGAATCAAACCCCTAAACATGTAATGGGTTTTTATTGGTGTTTCTGGACCGGTTCGCATCATTTATTTTCTGGAAAATATATTTTATGGGTCCAGGTGAACAAATAAAATATTGGTTATCCCATATTTTTACAATGGATGTACGTCTTGACCTGAACTCGAGACCTATTGTACAAATCACAAACTCTTTGTCATTAGTCTTTTGAAAACACATAAACCGATATTGCAGCTTGTGTATGTGCAATCTAAATTACAGCATTATTGTTTTTTTGCTATGATAACAAATTATTTTTGTTTATTTAGCTCGCGTTATTTTAATTAAAAACATTATGAAAATACATCTCACTGCAGGCTCTAACAAAATTAGTCCATAAAAACTGGTAGCCAGCTTAGAAATTGGCATTTTGGGCCATACTATAAACTCCCCTCGTTGCAAATTCTCTGGGCCTCGAATGCAGGCTTCATTTTGACACCGTTTTTATTTTTCAGAGAATATTGGACAATAAAGCTCGGAGGTCTTTTTTATTTACTTAATAGCAGTTGTTTTATAAAATATTTTGAGAATTTATTTTTAATTTCAATATATAAAATGATATAAAAAATTTAAAAAAATTAATTTGAAATGAAAATGCTGAAAGGAAAATACTGTGATGAATCGTTAAAAGAAAATGAAAAGTAGAGTTAAGAAATAAATATGGGAGCAGTGATCCAGGCTGAGCATGGCCCATCGATTAGGCCATTACCCACTTCTGATGTATCCAAAACATTAATTAAAAACTGGATGGATCTCCTGGGCTCGGTGACATTGTATTTGGAATGGTTATATTGTTTTTTGAAGTTATTTTTGTTTAGAAATATATTAAAATAATATTTTTTTAAATTATTTTTAATATAAAATGATTTATAAACATTAAAAATATTTAATTATTTTTTTATTTTTTTTCAAAAATATGTTTTTTTTAACCCAATGAAAAACAGAGAGATTGTTCCATGGATGTTGTTGGCATTAGGTAAATAGAGCTTTCCATGAGGGCCAAGAATCTTTTCAGTTGATTGACAGCAAACATTTATTATATTTGTAGAAGAGGGTGAGGGGAGCCCATCGTTGGCTGGTCGATTAACACCTCTGCTGACTTGAGCGGGTGTTTGTGTTATTGGCTACACATTTTTTATTTTTGAGATTAATATTTTTAAACAATTAGAAACACGTAAATAAAATTATTTTGAAAATAAATCTAAACGATATTCTCATATTTCAGCCCTCTAGTCTCTGATTTTATTAATGTACTATTCTTCTCATAGTTGTAAAATCCGTTCCGGGTATCGTTCCGGTTTTTTGTTTGGAACGGAACGTTCCGGTTTCGGTGCATTCCGGTGTTCCGTTCCGGTTTTGTACTGTTCATATTTATTTAATTATATATATGAAAAAAATAAAATATTAATTTAACAAGTATAATTTAAATTCAAGATAAATAAAATTTAAATTATACAATACAAACATAATCTCAAAATTAGAAACATCTCTAAAATTCCAACAATAAAATTATTATTTTTAAAATAAAAAATAAAAAATGAATTTAATTATAATTAAAAGATCCAGAATATTTGAAATTTAAGCTACTTATTGTATGTTTTTCAAGTAATTCTATGTTTTTTTATGGTTGTTGTATGTGAAATTAATTAATGTTACTTATTGTTTTTTAATGTTAGAAAAACTTAAAAAAACAAAATGAACACATTAAGAAATACTCAATAAGTTCAAACATAATTAATTAAAATACATTCCATTACAAATAATTCAATCAAATTAATTACAAATTAATACCCCTATTTTTTATGTTAACTATTATTATTTATTACATAATAATTAATAATTATTATTAAATAATAATTAGTATAAAAACCAATAATTATTAATTAGTATAAAAGGTTAAAAAACACCCCACCCCGTTTGTCACTTTGTCCCCTTCATCTCAATACAAAAAACCCTACCCATCTTTTCTTCTCTAGCCGCCGCCGACACACCCAGGCACCCAGCCGTTAGCCTCTCTTTCTCCTCTACGATGGTTTTCTTGACAGAAGATCAAAAGTGAACTGAAGACCGCCAAACCACTGCTAGAGAAAACGTGGAAAACCATCGTAGAGGAGAAAGAGAGCATATACATGAAGTGAAGGTGAGAGATACATGTACGATGGTTTCTCTTTCTTGACAGTAGGTAGCCTCTCTTTCTCTTTCTCCATCTCTCACCTTCACTTCATTCGGAACAAATGGAAAATTGCCACCTACTGCGAACCTTTTTTTTTTATTTTGATCCCGGAACGGAACCGGGGCGTTCCGGCCGGAATCCGGCCGGATTTGCCGGATCGGGCCGGGATTTTTACTGGGACAAAAACGTCGCCGTTTTGTCCCGGATTTTGAAGTGGAACGGGTCGTTCCGGCCGGAACGGAACGGGATTCACAACTCTGATTCTTCTTCTTTTCTGCTATTTATATATTTTTTTAATATAGCTCTTTTGATAGAAAATTTGTCATTTTTCCTGAAAATGTGTCGTGCTGACACGTGGATAGACACGCCACCTTCAGAGGGATTGGCGCGTCGGGTTGAATTAAAACGTGGCACATTTTTGGAAGAATTAAAAAATAAAACCGAAAAGAATGATAATAATCTGTCCGTTGAGTATAAAACCAGGCCCTTCTTTATTTATTGGGATTGATCCTCCATCTTAGCGTCCTCTGTTATTTATCTCATCTTCTCAGAGAAGAGAAGAGATTTTAGCCCTGCAAATAGTTTAAAGCCTCGAGTGTGTTGAGAATTAATAGAACCTGTTTACTTTCTGTTGAATAAATTCGGTTGAGTCAGTTAGAGTTGTTAATCAGTTGGAGTTCAATTAGCAATTAGTTGGGTTAGTTACATTGTAATCAAACATGCGTATGTGCATGGGAAGTCAGTTTTCTGTAATAGCTATAAAAGCCTTCGTATTTGCTCAATAAACGAGAGATTAGAATCATTTTGGATTCACATTTCTCACATTCTGGTATCAGAGCTCCTACTGGGCCTGAGAGAGAAAGAGAGAGAGATTGTTGAGAGTTACAATCGAGAGAGAAACCAGAGAGAAAAAGATGGCGAATGAGAGTAACAGCAGCTTTGTTCAACCTGCTATACCACGCTTCGATGGTCATTTTGATCATTGGAGCATGTTGATGGAGAACTTCTTAAGATCCAAGGAGTTTTGGACGTTGATTGAAGTAGGCTATGAAGAATCTGATGCAGGAACAGAAGCAACTGAAGCTCAGAAAAGGAAGTTGGAGGAATTAAAGCTCAAAGATTTGAAGGTAAAAAACTACTTATTTCAGGCCATAGATAGAACTGTTCTTGAGACAATCTTGGAAAAGAGCACTTCTAAGAAAATTTGGGACTCAATGAAGAAGAAATATGAGGGGAATGTAAGAGTCAAGAGATCGATTCTGCAATCATTGAGAAAGGAGTTTGAGACATTGGAGATGCAGAGAGGAGAGAATATCACTGCATATTTTGCAAGAGTTTTATCAATAGCTAGCAAAATGAGAACATATGGAGAGCAGATGCGAGATGTGATGATTGTTGAAAAAATCCTTAGATCTTTAACTGACAGATTCAATTACATAGTATGTTCAATTGAGGAATCTAAGGACATTGATGTGTTATCAATTGACGAGCTACAGAGCTCATTGGTGGTACACGAGCAGAAATTTCAAAAACACAGGGGAGAAGAACAAGCCTTGAAGATCACAGCTGAGAATAGGTACTCTGATAGAGATCAAGGCAGAAGAGCTCCTAGAGGTAGAGGTAGAGGACGCTATGCCTTCAACAAAGCCACAGTGGAGTGTTATAAATGCAGAAGGCTTGGTCACTATCAATATGAGTGCCCTATGGCAAACAGGGAGGCAAATTATGTTGCTAGAGAGGCAAACTATGTTGAGCAGAATAATTTGGAAGAGATACTGTTGATGTCTCATGTGGAATTGGAAAACAATGACCAATTAGATGCATGGTTTTTGGATTCGGGGTGCTCAAACCATATGTGTGGAAACAAGAGTATGTTCTGTGAAATTGATGAAGAATTTCGGCAGTGGGTAAAGCTTGGGAACAATGCACGATTGACAGTGCTTGGAAAGGGAAAAATCAGGTTGAATGTTGAAGGAGTAAAGCACACTGTCATTGATGTGTTCTACATTCCTGAATTAAGGAACAACCTATTAAGCATAGGCCAGCTACAAGAAAAAGGCCTTGCAATTCTCATTAAATCAGGGATGCTAAAGATCTACCATCCTACGAGAGGGCTGATCATTCAAACTAGAATGACTATCAACAGGATGTTTGTGCTGATGGCAAAGTCTCAAGCTAGAGAAGTCACATGTTTTCATGCACCAACACAGGATTTGTCACACTTATGGCATTGCAGGTATGCACATCTCAGTCACAAAGGGCTGAGAACTTTGCAATATAAAAGAATGGTGCGAGGGCTACCACAATTACCTGCAACATCAACAGAGTGCACGACATGCATCATTGGCAAACATCACAGGGAAAGCATTCCAAAGAAGTGTCAGTGGCGTGCAACACAAAGGTTACAGCTCATCCACTCAGATATCTGTGGTCCCATCTCACCCACATCAAACAGCAAGAAGAGGTATTTCTTATGCTTTATTGATGACTTTAGTAGGAAGGCTTGGGTGTACCTGTTGGCTGAAAAATCAGAAGCATTGCATCATTTCCAGTATTTTAAGAAGTCTGTTGAAAAGGAAACTGGACAGTACATTCAATGTTTAAGAACTGATAGGGGGGGGGGGAATTCAACTCTATAGAGTTCAATGAATTTTGTAAAGAAAATGGGATTAAAAGACAGTTAACCACAGCCTATACCACTCAGCAAAATGGAGTTGCTGAGAGGAAAAATAGGACTGTGATGAACTTGGTGAGGTCAATGCTTGCAGAAAAGAAGATCCCCAAAACCTTCTGGCCTGAAGCATTACATTGGTCCATATATGTGTTAAATCGATCACCCACTGCAGCCATAACAGACATGACCCCAGAAGAAGTGTGGACTGGAATGAGGCCCTCGGTTGAGCACTTTAGAGTATTTGGGTGCATAGCTCATGCCCATATACCAGATGCAAGACGTACTAAGCTGGAAAATAAAAGTAGATGTTGTGTGCTATTAGGGGTAAGTGAAGAGTCTAAAGGGTATAGACTGTATGACCCAATTTCAAAAACAATTGTGATCAGCCGTGATGTGATCTTCGAAGAGGAGAAGCACTGGAATTGGGACATCAGCTATACAGAACAGATAGAGATGAATTTAGACTGGAAAGAAGATGATGAAACAAGTGGAGATCAAACAAACACAAATGAGGGTGAAGAAAATGGTGATGAAGGCAATACGGCAGAAACAAGTGCAGAAATGCAGACTGAGCAAATTCATGAAGAAACAGATGAGTTGAATACTGGAAATGCAAGGGAAGAACCAGTGATGAATGGCAGAAATGAAGGAGTTACTGATCCACCAAATGTTGAAGATGACAATGGGTCAAGGGATACTGTCAATACACACAGAAGAAGACAAACAAACTTTCCCAGTTGGATGAGAGACTATGTCTCTGGAGATGAGCTATTAGAAGAAGAAACTGGATTGAACATGGCTATGGTGCCTTCTGATGATCCTGTGACTTATGAAGAGGCAGTGGCAAGTAAAAATTGGAGGGATGCCATGGACACAGAGATGCAATCAATCCAGAAAAACAAAACTTGGAGCCTAATTGACTTACCCGAGGGAGCTAAGAAGATTGGGGTGAAGTGGATATATAAGACCAAGCTAAATGAGTCTGGTAAGGTTGACAAGTTCAAAGCCAGGCTGGTTGCAAAGGGTTATGCTCAGCAACATGGTGTGGATTATACGGAGGTATTTGCTCCCGTAGCAAGGCTGGACACTGTGAGAATAATCTGTGCACTGGCAGCTCAAAGAAATTGGGTTATCTATCAGCTAGATGTAAAATCTGCGTTTCTCCATGGGGAGTTGAGTGAGGATGTGTTTGTGGATCAACCGAAAGGTTATGAAGAGAAGGGGAATGAGCATAAAGTGTATAAATTACACAAGGCATTGTATGGACTAAAACAAGCCCCTAGAGCTTGGTTTAGTCGCATTGAAGACTACTTCACACGGCAAGGATTCCAAAAATGCATCAGTGAACATACCTTGTTCATTAAACAAGCAAGTGGCAGTGGCAGAAAAATCTTGATAGTAAGTGTTTATGTTGACGATTTGATTTTTACAGGAGATGATGAGCAAATGATGCTGGAATTCAAGGAGTCAATGATGAAAGAATTTGATATGACCGATCTAGGTAAAATGAGGTTTTTTCTGGGAATTGAAGTATTGCAGCAGAGGGATGGAATTTATATCTACCAAAGGAAATATGCTATGGAGGTCCTGAAACGTTTTGCAATGGAAGATTGCAAGGCTGTGATGAGTCCCATGGTTCCTGGTTACAAAGCTGGACAAAATGAGGACAGTAACAGAGTTGATGAAACCTACTATAAGCAGATGGTAGGGAGCCTCATGTACATCACGGCAACAAGGCCAGATGTTATGTTCGCAGTGAGTTTCATTAGCAGGTTTATGGCCAAACCAAAGGAGATACACTTACAAGCTGCCAAGAGGGTATTAAGATACTTAAAAGGGACTGTTGATTATGGGATATTTTACAAGAAGAGTGGAAATCAGAAATTAATTGCATTCACTGACAGTGATTATGCAGGAGACATTGATGATCGTAGGAGCACAACTGGTTATGTTTTCTTGCTGAGTGGAGGAGCAATTTCGTGGTCATCTAAGAAACAACCCATAGTCACATTGTCTTCAACTGAAGCTGAGTTTGTGGCAGCAGCAGCATGCGCGTGCCAAGCAGTGTGGATGAGAAGGATTCTGGAGAATTTAAACCATGAACAAGAAGGGTGCACTACTCTGTTGTGTGACAACAGCTCCACCATCAAACTGTCAAGAAATCCTATCATGCATGGGCGCAGCAAACACATCGATGTAAGGTTCCATTTCTTACGTGATCTGACACGAGACAAGGTAATTGAACTGGTTCATTGCAACTCACAAGATCAAGTGGCTGATTTGCTGACAAAGCCAATTAAGCAGCAGACGTTTGAGAAGCTGCGTGAACAACTGGGGTTATGCATGGTTCCTAGAGTAAACTAATCTCTGCACCGAAATTAGTTTAAGGGAGAGCATGTTGAGAATTAATAGAACCTGTTTACTTTCTGTTGAATAAATTCAGTTGAGTCAGTTAGAGTTGTTAATCAGTTGGAGTTCAATTAGCAATTAGTTGGGTTAGTTACATTGTAATCAAACATGCGTATGTGCATGGGAAGTCAGTTTTCTGTAATAGCTATAAAAGCCTTCGTATCTGCTCAATAAACGAGAGATTAGAATCATTTTGGATTCACATTTCTCACAGAGTGATCTCTTGTATTTATCTTAAAAACTCTACCAGCAATCGACCGGGAGAGAAAAAAAGATCTACCGGGTAAAGGGAGATTTCTTGGGTCATTAAAGTAATCACCGGAACTAAGACTCCAAGCCACCCACCCTGCCCACTGATAATTCAGTTAACAGATGACAACCCAGTTGATAATACTTGATTGATATGGGTTTTGGCTAACACCAGGAGAACTTCATTACCAACAAGCAAATTCAGCCGCGAAACACAAACCCAGATCAATTCTCCTCCTAGTTATATGCAATCCAGCCGTTCACTCGCAGCCAAACTTTAATCGCTTACATACAACAGAAGACAGATAGTCTAGATTAAAATAATTTCCAAGTAAAATCATAGAGAAACTAAACTGACGGATAACTTCAATTTGTTTTCTAAGAAAAAAAACCCCTCTTTTATGACATGAATTGACGAGTAGAGTAAAGCAGAGCAGAGGTTGGGTGGGAAGTGGTTCGTGAGTGAAGGTGGCGGTGCTAGAATGACTGTAAATTTAGCATAAATAAAGGGGAGGGGGGGGGGGGGGGGGGTGTGAGAAACAATTTGAAGTTTGGCCGGCGGGACTGTGCTTAGAGAGAGACTGAGATGAAGGTGCGTAATTTGCTGGAATAGCTTTAAGTAGTTAGTAGAGAAGCACTGCTGTGAAGAGGGAGAAGACAGTGGTGGTTATGGTTGAATGAGAGAGTTTGGTGGTGGTGGAAGAGATGAAGAGCCCGTTTGCATCGCATCGTGGACAAAACGTGTATGTCAAAATTTTATTTTTAAGATTATCTTAATATTAAAAATATATTTAAAAAATATATTACTTATATATATATATATTTAAATAAAACTTATTTTAAAAATCATGATTGATTTACTGTTGAGTTGTTTTTTTTACTATCGCTTTCTTTCTTTTATGTACAATTTTAAAAACTTTACACAAACTCTCGGTCTTTTTATTTATTTATTTTGTGTATTTTTATTCCATGAATTTGGCTTTTTTAACCCAGGTCACTTTTCAGCTAGGTTACGTGTCATTTTCATCTGACTTGTCAGTCCACGTCTTACCAAAAACGTGATCGGAATTCTTGAAAAATATACTGAACAGAGAAAAATGGAGACCAGAATCCATCGAGTGAACCACTTTAAGAATATAATGAATAGAGGGATCGGATATCATGATCACCTCAACATAAAAACTTCATTCTCAGCATCTTCATAACCCTGATAAATATCATGTCTAGAACATCAAAAACAAAGAAAGTATCCGATACCAATAGATAGATAGATAGATAGAGAAAGAAGACTATTCAATTATAATTACTCAAGTGGCTAGTAAAAAATACACTTAATTGATTGGATTTAAAAATACATATGTTTATTAATTACAGAAGGGTTGTTTTAAGGAATCATACAATGAGCTTAGTGATTAATTACTGCCAAGATTGTTAAGATTTAATTTTCTTGCAGTGACATATCCGATACCGAGAGGTTGCCACAGCCTATGCTACCTCCTACCTCCATCCATGTGTTGATGGAGCTATCAAATGTGAGAGTATGCGGGATTGACTCTACCTGTATGCTATATATCACACAACCCTAGCTAGATCGGAACTGGTTGAATATATTCTCTCTGAGAATTTTAGGTGTGAAGTAGGCCCATCGGCTCATACAGTGTCGACGAAGTCAAGGATCCTGTAAGTAAAGAAGAAAAGATTGGATCATACATACGACGGCATAATTCTTAAGAGTTACGACAATCTTTTACTTTAGATTATTGTTAATTATTATTTCATGTCTCTTTCGATTTATTGTCTACAGTACATAGCTGGAAATACAGATACACGAGTCCTACCTTAGTTTTTGTGCTGGCACCATCTTGGTTGAAAAATAGGATTGACCATAGCAAAACATTAATTAGTAATTAATTTGAGAACCGACAGCGGGCATGCATAAATCCATATCACTAGTACCATGCTAATTAGATAAAATCGAATAATCACCAAGCTACCTAACCCCAACTAGAGAAATACTTGTTAATAAAAATAATATAAATCATATTCTAGTATCTCACTTATCAGTTTAAGTTTTTAGGTGAGATATTTCCTTAACATGGTATCAGAGTCTTATTGACTCATCGGTCACGAGTTCAAATCTCACCATCTGGTGATGTGGGTCTTTGCAAGTTTCAAGATTAAAGAGCTTTCACTTAAAGGTGTATGTTAGAGAATAATGTAAATCATATTCTGGAACCTTACCTATCAGCTTAAACTTTTAGATGAGATGGTTTCTTAACAATACTCAGCTAATGCTGTCAAGATATTTAAATTAAGAAAACAAGAGAGAGAGGGGAATATAAACTTCAAGAAGATTAATATGTGTCATTCCATCATAATGTTAGTGGGTGTTTGGCGCTACGGTGTGACCTGCGTTGCGGTTCACCGCAGCGCCAAAAACTCATTTTACCAAACATCAATTGATTTTTAAGTGGTGGATCCCACCAAAAAAATAGCGGTTGCGGCGCAATTTGAGAAGCACCTGTAAGATGCTTCTCAGAACGCGTTTTGCGTTACAAAACAAAAACGAAATAACAAAGAAAAATAATAAATGAAAAATAACATGCAGACAGGGAGAACCCATCGTCTTCCCCAACTCCGAGAAGCAGCTCCGAGAAGCAGCAGAGGTGAACGGCAGTTGTGCCCGACAACTTCCAATGCCCCGTCCGGCCATCACAGGTCGCCATTTTCGACGCCACCACGACAGGGAGAACCACCTCGGCCTCCTCTACCCGTCGGTACCGGTCGTTCACCCTCTAGTCACAGTTAGCCATTTCATGAGTAACATGGCCCTGATTAATTCATGCAAAAACGAAGGCAAAAACGCACCGTTTTGTGCGTTTTTGCCTGCGCCTGTTTTTAACTCTTGGGTTGGGCTGGGCTGCTCTCGGCCTAGCCCAAGTCCAGCATAGTTGGGCCCTTTTGGCCCAAGTTGGTTGTACTGGCCCATTTAGTTTGGGACAAGCCCAGTCCAATGTTTAAAAAAAATATAAAAATCATGTTTTTAAAAAATTAAAAATTGTGTGTATAGAGATCAACTCTGATGAAAGTGATGTAGAACAAGTGACAGAGACGTACATGCTCAAGAGAGAGTATCCAAAATTGAAAGGCAACTGAATTTCCGCAGTTTGGGCGCTGAAGTCGGAATGACGCAAAAACTCACCCAGTTGATGTGTCTCGGCGTTTCCAGAGGATATCAGTAGCTTTGCTACTGATGCATGCCTTTTTTTGGCCGAATTCCATCGTTTAGGCCCCGAAATCATCATTTTTGCCATTTTAGAAAATTTGATGGGAGAATAAAAATGAGTATCTAATTTACTTTAATTATTAATTACATTTCATTATTATGATAATTAAATCTATAATATTTTAAAAATATACATGTGTGTATTTTTAATTTATTTCATAAGTTGACAGCAATATAAAAAGTATGGTAACTAAACACATAAAACTGCTTTTCATTAAACTCAATCTCAACCACAGTTTTAACCAAACATAAATTTCAGTTACGAACCGCAGCTAAAAGCACTTTTCATAAACCTGCTTTTTTTCAACCTCAACCACAATAGCAACAGCTGTACCAAACAGACCCTTAATATGAAACTCAACAGTAGATTCCAGGTGATTTGTATGTATTCTTTAAAATCATTTCAAATTAAATAGTTAATATTGTTTAGTAACTAATATAGTTAACTTGAGACTTGTTATTAAATTAATGGAGTTAGTTTAATAGTTAATGAGTCATCGAAGTTCAAACTTTAAGTTAGAAGCAAAACTTTTATATTATTTAGTTCAAACATTCTTGTTCCTCTTCTAATTTTTTTTTAAAATCTTTTAATATTATATTTATAAGGGATTAAAATTTATAATTTATTTTGATTTATTTTCTATGAGATTAGTTTATTTTATGACCCGAGTCTTGAGTTTTACGGTTTAACCTCATTGAGCAGGTTTTCCTTTCTTTTTTATATATGATTTTTTTCCCAGTTTAACCCTTCCAGGTCTCATGATCTAGGTTTGACCGATTAACTTGATTTGGATTCTGTTTTTGTTAATTGATTTTTTAAAAAAAATTTATTTTTCAACATCGAGCTTCAATATGTTTTTTTTATATTTGAATTCATAAGATTATTATGCATTGGTAAAGATGTATAGATTTGTTTTAAAAAAATATTTTAATTCACAGTACAGGGCGGCGGGTAAGTGATACATCATTTACGCCAAAAGCACGACTAAAATGGACGAGGATTTATTAAGCAATTCAAGACAACCCCGCAAACCTAACGTTCAAAACCACGATTCAGTGGGACTAGACTTATTATTAATGTGTCTCAATCTACCTCACCGCCCAAAGTCCAAAAGTTGTCAATGGGTCCTCCCATTAGTGCCGGGTTGGATGGGAACAGATACCAGAACCCTAAGGTCCTGTAAGACTAGACGTCTCGATTATTCTTCTTCATGATGGTGGGAGCGCTTCAAAATCTTCACCTTTGTTATCTGATGGGAGAAAGATAAATAAATAATACCACAGAAATAAATAAAACCTCCACATGTATTGGCTTATTAGGAGACATATAGTTCTTTCGTTTCATGCACGCACATACATATGCGTGTAAATGAACTCTCGTTTTGGATATATTCATTGGTCCTACACTTACACGTATATATACAAGTCAAACCTGAGTACCGTCAACTTCTTAAATCGTTTGCGCGCAGACTCATGGAATCATGAATATTATATATATGTTCGTGTTGACGAGGAAAAAAAGTGTATGAAAAAAAGAAGTCGTCGATTATGTAACTATCATCAACCTCTTGTTTTTATTTTTAGGTCTCCTATAACGACAATTTATATAATAGCATGGAAGGAACTGGCAAGAGAAGATGGACTGCTTGTCTTCTTACCCAGTATAAACCGTGTATATTAATATTTCCTGTCTCCAAAGGCCGGTAATCTTAACAAAATAAAACTACAAGGAGATTATATGGGCTCGTAAGATACATGCTCTGCTTGCTTCAGGTACTCTTTTTGTTTTTTTTGTTTTTTTAGAGGAATATGAACAAGAAAAAGATAAATTTTAGAAGGATTACTAAGAAAATATCTCTAAATAGATTCATGAACCCTTAATTTAAGGTGAGCAGTCTATAAACTGGCACCCAGTAATCCAAGTTTGTAATCACTAATTACGAAATTAAGGTGGTTTAATTATTTCAATGCTCTTCGGAACATGTAGATAATTAATCATTTCAGAAAGATTATTAGCAACTTTTTTGGGAGTTCAAAATGTTAAATCAAATCCAAGACGGGAGGGAGATAAAAGAGCACGGGTTACTTTATATCATTTCACAAACTAGACAAAAACTTTTCAAGAGTTCACTGCCTGTATCATTCTCCAAAGCTCCGCCGCAGGTTAAGTAGGGTTCTGGTGAGCTTTCATCATTTCGCCTTTCATAGAATATTTAACGCTGCAGTGGAAACTGCGCTTTTAACCCTCCAATCGTTACCCCTCCACACTTCTTAACGATGCTGTTTTTAGCACTCCACTGAGCACTGCCTCTTTTTAGTTTTTGCACAGCTATGTTTCTTTAATTAAGTGTGCTTGAGTTTTTTTATTAATGATAAATTAAAAAAAAGGAAGACTCGGATCTAAGATCCCATCCTTCTTAATTATGCAAAAATACTATTGTGCTACAAGTTTAGGGATGAAAATAAATATGACTTTGATTTGTGTCATGTTATGCTAAAATATATCGAGGTTTTTAATTACCAGAAATCATAAACTCTTTTTTCTAACCCGATTCATAAATATAGTTTCATCTTTTTGTGCTACATAGATTTAAATCTTGTTGAATTCGTATTTATCTCGAAATAATTTTCACATAAACATCCAGTCAATAGTTCGTGGATCGTGCAAGCAAGCAAGATTCTACAAAACCGACTTACAGAGCCGAATGAACATTCTCAGTAAATCAAAATTTCAACATCTATCGTTTTATTTATTTTGACGTGTATATTTTTATATTTATTTTTTCACTTCTGCTAGATTTGCTCCCTATATATAGATATGCTACTCAAATCTATGATCTTTCACATAGAGATTGACAGATATGAATGGATGGAAACGTTTGATCAAGGATGGAGGTGTAATTTTTGAGATGCCCAATTTTGTGCTATAGGACCAATTTTTGAAGTCTTTGAAACTTGAAGGATCACACATTGTTAATGACCATCGATGAAAGATAAGAAAATTTCCCGCTTTATAGTAGGATAACGTCATTGATGTTATTGAAGTGCAATGATCTCCATTTATATATGATAATAAAAATAGTTTAAATAGAATACATGTTGGTTTTTGGAGCAAAAAAACTATACCATACCAATTTTGATTAGTCCTAAACGATGGCCTTTTCGAGTAAGCTCCATTTTGGAGTTTTCAAGCTTTTAGTCCAACTTTTTTACACATACTTTTGATAAATACGTATGTAACAAAATAAAATAAAAAAGTTGTCTTGCTTTTCGGTGTCAAAACTTGGTTAGAATCTTTTCTTTTCTCGGGATTCTTGCTAGCAATCCGAATTCCCTCGTTCGAATCTTACCCGTGCAGGGTGAGTCACAGATTTCTATCCCCTTTCTTGTGGGCACTAAACCTTGGCCTACCTCATGGTCTTGAACCAAGAGATAACAGTGTAAATTAGATCCATATTTATCTTGGTTTACCCCACCCGTTTATATAAAACAAAAGAAAAGCCATTCATGGCCCAGTAGCTAGCAGTACGAGATTAGACTAAAAAATTTGTTTTACTTTTAATTTTAAGTTTGAGTCTTATAATAACTATTGAAAGTTTATATAATTATTAATTTTAAAATCATAAAATTAATCAAGTTGCAGGTTCAAATTAATAAAAAAGCAAAAAGTCATTGACAACCATATTTAGAAATGGATGGGTGCTACAAAAATTACACACGCCTTGAAGCTCGTTAATCCAAGGACATCGGAGCTAAGTAGAGTAACACTCCATTGGAATTCAATGATGGAGGTTTCTCTGCTGGGGATGACCGACAAGTTTCATCAGCATATATTTAAATCCTACTGGACATCTTGAAAATGTATTTTATACACACACACAAAGACATTTTATTATTGAGGAAAAAAAAACAAGCGCGATGATTGACTATTCACGAGGGGCAGTTGTCGATAAAGACACCCTGAAACTCTGCTCAATCGCTCTTAGATAAAACCTCCACCACACTATATCTAGCCTTTATTTGTGTCCTCTCATTATCATATTCCAAAAAACAAAATGGTTTAAATCTAAGAAAGAGTTTGGATGTAGCAAAGCTTGCTATTTTATTTAAGAAATTAAAAACTGACATGTAATTAGCAGGGCTGAAATTCCACTGAGGGGACTAGGTTCGAAGAAAAAAACTACTCGTGGCATATTGCTTTTAATTATATGAAAGAAGAGGAAACATTATAGAATCTGCCATGATAATAATTTATAAGTGTTACATTTACTTCGATGGAGAGAAATACAAGCTCGGGATATATACCTAATAATATTTTATAAATTTCAAGACAATACGATGATAATGAATTCAAGTTAAATTGACTGCCTAACGGACCACGAACAAGGAAGGTAATGGTGATGAAATGAAGTCCACTGTGCATTAATGAGCCCCAACATTGAGAATAAAATTGCATCATTATATGCCACGAAAAATCATGGCATTGATATTTTTTTATTAATATAGATGTCCAGATCAAATTGTATATATTTCAATTAATTTCATAAATTCTATAATTAATGACCCTATAAACTTTAAATAATCATTGTATTAATAATCATTTTAATAATTATATCACTCGAATAAGAAAAACAAGATGAGGCTCGTACCATCAGCCCAGATGCTTAGATGTTTCACGGGATTGGCACTTATAACGTCACGAGAGGCTCTAAAACTTTTCCTGCACCAGAAATATCTGATTGGCAGAAGATTGTCAAAACCATGCTCCTCGTTATCGTGCCATCAAATTTAACTGATTGGATTGAGCAATAATGATAGAAAGGCTTTCACACGAATTATCGCGGTTTCCATAAGCAAGGTGCCTGATGAGTTGCCAATTTCCATACCCATAAGCTTTTCCATCGTTGGAAAAATCCTGTAAAATTCTCAGCGTTTGGCGAGGTAAAAGCCAAGTGAGGTAGCCCACAAATTTGACATCTGCACATGTATGGCCATACATTACGTGATCGACATTGTTTTGTTTTTCGTTCTGCTAAATTTTACTTTGGCTGTCGTGTTAGCTGTGATCTTGAAGACATCTAGCAGCAGACGATGATGACAGGGATGGCTACCAATGGCACGTAAAAACCACCAGATTTAGCGGGAAAAAGTACTTGCAATGCCCTGTGTTTTCCTTTTCATTTGTTCTAATCGAGTGGGAAATTGGAGACTAGAGAATAGTGGAAAGCAGATAAGCCACAATCGATGGATACATTTAACTAGTCTTATTTAATTTCTGACTTTAGCAAAATAGCGAATCAAAGACTGGAAATTTTCCAGTCATTTACGGGAATGGGATGCGAGGTATTTAAAAATATAGTAGTAATTACTTTGTTAAAATAGGAGTGAATTGCCCTTTGTTTTTTTTATATTTACTGTCATGCCATTGTAAATGTACGAGAATTCATGATAACTAGCCTTGAGTAAATGTCTTTTTTTTAAAAAAAAAAAAATTAAATGTCTTTTTTTTTTATATGGATGTTCCAATACTTTTATTGTTTTTTTTAATGGTATAATTACTTTAATGCTCACTGAGATAAAATAATAATAATAATATAATTCTCACATAAGAATTTCTTCATCGTTTTACATTGATTTTATTATAAATTTAAGGGTTGTTAAGAGTATTATTATAATTAAATATTATTTCAAAAAACTTGCTGGCGCATGGATCGTTTTAAAGATTAAACAAAGTCTATAAGTTTACCCCGAATTTGCTTGTTTTTTATTCTTATTTTATGTGATATGTGTTTTATTGGGTTAGTCCTCTTTTTCCCTTTTTCAATTCACCCCTATCATTTTTAATCTATAAATAGTATATTAAAAAAAATTCCACCTTGATCCCTTTGATTTTATAAGCTTTTAAATTTGATTTTCACTCTTTTAATTGTTATTTATCTTGTCAGAGGTTCTTTTTTTATTTTTCAAAACACATCATCCCTGGGTTTTTTCTATTATATTTTATCCTTCTTTTTTTGTTATTTGCTTTTGCTTTTGCAAGTTATTTTTTAATATTATTTCAAAATTTCATCATTTAAAATTAATTTGGTTAGAGTAAAGTCTTTTTTATTGAACTTGGATCCAGAATTTCATGGATTGTGAGTTTTAAATATTATACTAGGTTTAATAGATTTGTTCGAGTTTGCTAGTTTTTATTTTTCTAAGATGGTATTTTCATGTATGTTATCCTCTATGTTTTTTAGTTTTACTTTTACTTTTATTTTTTAAGGTATGCCTTTTATTAAGCTAGCCTTGGTTTTTGAGTGCTTCTGATTTAATAGGATTTTATTATAATTTTTTATTTATTTACAGTTTCACTCTATAACATTATGTTATAATCCAGAAAAAAAAAAAGTTTGGCTCTTTTTATTTTTCTATTTTTTTTGTAAAATTATTTACATTGCTGTGCCCCATTTGCCCGCCCCCGCCGCAGAGCAAAGCAAAATCTAGTCACGACTATTACACATCTAGGTGAGGTGAAATGACCTGTCTGCCCCTATCCCCTTCATTTTTAAACCTGGTCTTTGACACCAAAATCGGTAAGATGCTGGCCAATCAATAACAACTGGTAAGAGGGTTGTCGTGTTTTAAAATACGAGAGCTTGATTGAATTTCTTTTCACAAAACTTCCCTGTTACCTAGTGAAAAGGTTAAAGTTATTTTTATTTAAAAATATATTAAAATGATAATTTTTATTTTTTAAAATTATTTTTAATATAGTACATGAAAATAAATAATCTAAAAATATCAATTTTTTAAAATTTAAAGTAAAAAAATAAAATCGAAAAAAATTTAATACATTTTCAAAAGACAGTGACACCCCTTACTGTCGATGCTCCGCGCTGGCTCACTACCATTCGTGCAACCAAAACACCCTGGCGGTGCCGGATAGAAAGTTCTTGTTTGATACAGTGGTCGAGTATTATGCAAACAGTAAGTTGAGTGAAAATTAGGTATTTTGCATAAAGTTGATGCCCTTTCAAAACCAAGATTTTAGATTCAAACTACGGGGAGCAGCCTCAGCAGACTAAGCGTTTACATGATAACAGTAATCCTTAATTGCTTGGAACTTAGAAGTTGACGAAAAGAGACCATGGCTCGATCGAAGAATAAAAAAAAAACGGTTGTTTTCTGTGAGCCATCTTAATAAGTTGGTCGATTGCGACCTGTTCAGCATTCCTGCAAATATCCATGGATTTCATGACAGCAGGAGCTCTACCACAGTGAGACCCACCTTCTTTCCAAATCTCATCCTTTCTGTAACTTTGCCAAGTTACCCTACTTGTTTTCACTATTCCAACCAGTAATAAAAGTGTTACGGAAGATGACCAGAAAAAAAAAAAGAATTTAAGGTTGTGTTTGTTTTCTGGAATTCATTTTCCGGAAAATCAATTTCCAAATTTTCCTGTGTTTGTTTGTCTTCCGGAAAGTTAGTCAACGGAAAACACTTTCCGGTCAAAGAAAAATTTGGCTTGGTTTTCAGGAAAGTGTTTTCCGGAAAATTTGGGCGGAAAACACTTTCCGGAAGTTGTGAAAAATTTAGAAATGTCATTATTTGCTGATTATATCAAATTTGATCCTCAAACTTTTGATTGCTATATATAATTTGTTTTTGAATATTTATTTTTCAATTCCATCTCTTAAAATTTAATTTTTATATTAATTTTGGTCCTTATTTTTATAATTGCTATTTGTTTTTTTCTTATCATTTTTTTATTGAAATTTTTTATCTATCAAATTTGGTCCTCATTTTTTTTATTGTTACTTATTTTATTTGAAATAATTTATGAAATGTTAATTATTATTATTTTAATTTATTCACCTTTCATTTTTTTTAAATTTTTAGATTTGATCTCTATTATTTTGATTATTATTTATTTTATTTGAGATAATTTATGAAATTATATTTTTTTTCAATTTCATTCCCATTCAACTTTTTAATTTGTAAGATTTGTTCCTCATTATTTTAATAAACTTGAAAAAAAAATTAATTTATTAATAAATTATTTTCCAGTTCATTTTCCATAACACAAACAAACACTGGAAAGTGTTTTTCAGTTTATTTTCCATAATACTGTCAAACATCGGAATTCACTTTTTAGGAATTCATTTTTTCCAGAATTCATTTTTCAAAAAAAAACCACTTTCCAGCAAACAAACGGGGCCTAAAGAAAAAGTTTGAAGTGTCGAGATAAAAAAAAAATTGTTTTGGTGTTTCAAAATATAAGAAATATATTATAATTCTTAAGGCAGTAGACTTTGTTCTTCATATGACAGGGGAGACGTGTTCGTACTCCTGGTGTGGATCCAATGGAGGCAAAAGTAGAGCATGGAAAGTGTTTTCCCCTTTGCTAACTTTGGCTTCTCTGCTCAAAAAGATTATACCACTGAAAAAGGAAGTGGATCATCACGTCTTTCTCTCCAGAAAGACAAAACAGGAATATATATTTTTATTCAATTCTTAAAGATGTACTTTTTTATATTTAATTATTATTATTATTATTATTATTATTATTATTGTTTCGATGGGATTTTAAAGTAAAAAAATCATCTGCATTATCATGTGATTTGCACGTGAATTCCCCCGTCAAAACATCTTTCCAAGACAGGTAAATGAGCTTAAACGCGAGGATAAAATAAATTAATAAAAAATATAAAGATAAATTAAAAACTATCTTATTATATAAAGAAATATTGAGCCGTTAACCTAAAAAACAGCTGTAACCTGAGAAGTAATTTGATTGCTTATGTGTTAAAATAGTTATAGCTAGCAATTTAAAATGTAAGGCTACAAAGTGCATATTTATTTACCACGTGGAACTACTCGATTTGATAAAGAAGATCCTAAAGGTAACTCAAGGTGAAACCATCCAAACTGGAAACGCCATTCCTGCAACCTGACTTTGCTTGAGATTTCTAATTGACTAGTGCGGGTCCGTGTTCTGTTGCGCAACTGCTATTTTTTTTTAAATTATTAATAATTAGATGATGTTTTAATTAGATAAAAAAAATAATGATAACTTATAAATCGATTTGTTTTAAAAAATTAATCACGAGAACATTTTAAAAAATAAAATAAATAAGATAGCTCAATTTTCAACTCATTATACATACAGCTAAACCATAACGCGGAAACACTGTGGATTTGAACAGTGTTTCTTTTTTTTAAAAAAAAAAAACTGATTTTTTTTTCTTAAAACGTTTTTTTACCTTTTTTTTTTGAAAAACTGATTTCTTTTTTTTTAAATGATTTTTTTTAAAACTTTTTTTTTACCTTTTTTTTTTAAAAAAATAATTTCTTTTTTTTTTACGTTTTTTTACCTTCATAAATGTTTTTTTCTTCTTAAACGTTTTTTCCTTTTTAAATATTTTTTTCTAACCGTGGTGTTCGGGACAGCTTATGCGCACCATGATTAATTTCTCGGTCCACTTTTTATTAACATTTTTTATTGTTTCTTTTCCTCCACTTATACAATTTTTTTTAGTTTATTTTTTGATAACCGGGTTGTCTGTGTTGGTTTACGCACATCACTTTTTATTCCCCAAAATTAACAGTGATTTTCACCTTTTTATTAACATTTTTTATTGTTCTTTTCCTCCACTTATATAATTTTTTTAGTTTATTTTTTGATAACCGGGTTGTCTGTGTTGGCTTACGCACATCACTTTTTATTCCCCAAAATTAACAGTGATTTTCACTTTTTATTACTGTTTGATATTTTTTTCTTTTTTTCGCTCCTTTTTTTTCTAATTATTGTTAGGTGTTGAAATATTTTTTTTCTGATTATATTTTTTTTCTACTTATATATAATTTTATTTTATTTTTTTATAATAGAGGTGTTTGGGTTAACTTAAAAACACCACAATTAATCCTCAGATTTTATTTTTTTATAGTTTTTTTTTTCATATTTTTACTGATTTTGTTTTTCATTTTTTTCCATCAAATATTTTTTTTTATTGGGATGTCCGGAATAGCTTAAGCGCACTATAATTAATCCCCGAATCCATTTTTTTTTCTTATCTATAAAGCTAAAACAGATCACTGTTATACTGTAGCATGAATCACTGTTTATGTAGACTCAGATAACTGTGGACTTGAATAATGAGATTACAAAATAATATAAGTATAATTTGTGTACCAAGACAGAACAAAGACATGGCTTCGGGTGAGTGGTTAAGGCACGCGCGTCTGTAAAGTAGACTGGAGTTCGAATCTCTCGGCGACAAAAATGGTTTTGAATTTTTAATATCTTATTATTTGCATTATTTATAATTTGTATACAATATTAAATAATGAAATTGCTTTGGGCGAGTGGTTCAAAAATGTGTCTGCACACGGGAGCCCAGAGTTCGAATTCCAGTGGGGCGAAAAAATGATTTCTTTTTTTTTTTCTTTTTAAACGTTTTTTTTCCTTCTTAAACGTTTTTTTCTTCTTAAACGTTTTTCCTTTTTAACAATTTTTTTCTAATCGTGGTGTCCGGGCCAGCTTATGCGCACCATGATTAATTTCTCGGTCCACTTTTTATTAACATTTTTTTTATAACCGGGTTGTCTGTGTTGGCTTACGCACATCACTTTTTATTCCCCAAAATTAACGGTGATTTTCATTTTTTATACTCTTTGAAAATATGCTTTCCCCTGACTTCTTTTTTTTTGTTTGTTTTTTTCTTAATTGCTTTTTTGTTAATATTGTTAGGTGTTGAAATTTCTAATTATTATAGATAAGACATTCAAAATAATGATTATGATTATTTTTAAGTTTTATTTTATTTTGAATATGTCAGACTAATTATATATTTTAATATTTATTTAATAATATATATATATATATATGTATATGTATACTAAATGATTTTGATTATTATTATATTATATTATTATTATATTATATTTTATTACTAAATGATTTTGATTATTATTATATTATATTATATTATTATATTATATTTTAAAAGCTTAAAGAGATTGGAAATTAAATAGTCATATTATATTATTATTATCTAAAAGCTAAAAAAGGTCACGGTTTTTGAACAGTGTTTTGGCACTGTTCATCTAGACTCAATCACCGAGGACAGGAACAGTCAAGTTACTTTATAATATTATTATTAGTTGTAGACTACACCTGTATAAAAAGTTGTTTGGCGTGGTGGTTAGAGAGCGCCCAAGTGAGGCAGGGCGCGAGAGTTCGAATCTCTGTAATACCGAATTTTTGAAATAATTAAAAAATAAATTGATATTATTATTATTTGTATCCGACAACTGTCCAAAGAAGTCGCTTGGGCGAGTGGTAAGACCGCGCCCTGCGTTCGAATTTCCTCACCCAATTTCTCTCTCCTGCCTGCGCAATATGACGTCAGCTAAGCTGTTTTTGTCAAAGTTCATTTCAGTCCCTAAACGTTTTAATTTGTTTTTCTTGCCCTTATTTTTATTAAATGGGTTTTGATTTGTTTCAATTTCGTCCTTCAATTGAAATTGATTACGTTTTGAAGATCCAGTTCGGTCCTCATTCTTTTAATTTTGTGGGGTGGGCTGAAATTCTAAATATTTTTGGTATCAAAGTTTTGATTGATTTCAATTTCATCCTTCCATGCAAATTTATTATAAATCCTTAATATTTTAGGTACCAAAAGTTTTATTTTTTTTCAATTCTATCCTTCTATGCAAGTTAATTATGAATTTCAGTTTAATTTCAGTCCCAGTTCTTTTAATTTCCGGTTTTGTTTTGAATTATTTGATTTCAATGTTTGGGTTTACTTCAATTCTGTTTTTTAAATGAAATATATTATTGCAAGTATATCAAATTAATTATATATTTGTATAATTATGTCAAATTAAAGTATGTAAAACTAATATTATGTTCAAATATTTATTGAATATTATCGCCTAAAATATATATATAGGGAGAGGAAAAATGACCTAGGATTTTTTAATGACAGAAATTCATATCAGTATTCTTAAATAAATTTAATATAATAATATAATAAATAAATCTTATAAAAAAAATATATTAGCTTCAAGAGTAATTTTTGTGCTCTTTTGTTTAAGTTTCTTTCTTGAAATAAATTTTCAGTGTTTTGACTTTTTAATTATATATTTGTGTATTTATATCAAATTAAAATATGTTAAACCAATTATATGTTCTAATATTTATTGAATATCATCACCTAAGAATATATATAGAGAGAGAACAAAATAGCCTAAGATTATCCTTTAAATTAAATATATTATTGAAATTATGTCAAATTAATTATATTTTGTATATTTATGTCAAATTAAAATATGTAAAACTAATTATATGTTTGAATATTTATTGAATATTATCGCCTAAAAATATATTGACAGAGAAGAAAAATGACCTAGGATTTTTTGAAGGGCAGAAATTCATATCATGTTTTCTTAAATATATTTAATATAATAATATGATTAATAAATCTTATATAAAAAAAATTGGCTTCAAAAATTAATTTTGTGCTCTTTTATTTAAGTTTATTTCTTTACAAGGATTTCCAATGTTTTCATTTTTAATATTTTAAATATAATATTACTGCAAAAAAAAATCAAAAAAAAATGTTGACAAATTTACTTGCATTATCTACAAGTCAAATTAAAAAATATACAAGTCACTTCCCGTTTCCATTAGACTGTTCTTTTTAGACGGCAAATAAATAATTATAACACAAAAAAAAAATTAAGTTTATGTTTGAAAAACAAATTATAATATTTTTATTTCTAATATGTCTGATATTTATTGAATATTATCGCCTAAAAATATATTAAGAGAGAGGGAAAATAACTTTGGATTTTTTTAAGGACAAAAATTCATATCAGTATTCTTAAATATAATTACACTAACTAAATATTGAAATAATAAAATACAATACATATACAAGCAATTAATTTTCTACATAGAGAAAAAAAACCCATCGCATCGCCAATTATTTAGTTAATTATAGATAATAAGAGTTAATATTTTTTCTCAGGTTGCTAGAGTTCGAGTCCCCCTGCCACCGAAAATGATTTTTGAGTAAAGAATAGTGTTTTCTATTGTTCATAAGTGTTTCACATGTTTTTTTTCCCAATCATTTCTTCGATAACTGGGGTGTCCGAGTCAGCTTATGCGCATCACAATAAATCTCTGAACTTAATTTTTTTAACAATTTTCACTGTTTATTAATATTTAAAAATGTTTTTTCCTCTTCTTTTTTTCAGGCTTCTTTTTTTTTAATACTCGCGGTGTCCGGGTCAGTTTACACGCACCACAATTTTTTCCTCACATATATATATTTTTTAGAACCGGGGTAGGTTACACGTGTCACGAATAATCATTTGACATTGTTTTTTATTTTTTTTCAACTTATTAATATTTTTTATAACTAGAATGTCCAAGCTAGCTTACGTGCACCATGACTATTATTTTGTACATAGCAAAAGGAGATGACAATTTCAAACAGTGATAAACAGTGATTTGAAATGTGATTTTCGGTTTTCATTACTATTTTAAAAAATTGATTGAACTATGATTCTGGTGAGATATGACATGAGTGTTTGGTAATGCGTTTGAAAATCGCTTTTGAAGAAATTTTAATTTTTTCCAATTTTAAATTAAAAAAATGTTTCTACATGATTTTGATGTGCTAATGTCAAAAATAATTTTCTAAGAATTAAAAAAATATATAACATGTTAAAAATCAATTATTTTTTTATATATAAAAAAGCCCAGCACAACGCGCGGGCAAATCAGCTCGTTCAAACTATGCAGAAAGTATATATATATATATATATATATATATATATATATCAAATTGAATATAAATAATCTATTTAAATTTCGGGAATGGGTAGAAGCTATGCAGAAGCAAGCAATGATAAAACCACATGTCACCGAATGAGGGCTGCGCACCATCACTTCGCTCCCGTCTCGAAATGGAAAATCAATCCTCCCGGTAAAACGAGAACCCCACCCTTCTCCCCTCCTTTCATTAATTGACTTCCATTCCAAAAATAATATATATTTATATATAAAAAATTCATATTTAAATGGCTATAATAACAACGGATTAACATTACTTCATTATCTCTCTAGTCTCCACCTAGCACTACTTTCAAAGCCTTGCTAGCTTCGCCCTTCGCCAACCAAGAACATCCCGATCACTAACGGGTGGAATCTCCAGCCATAAACCAGGCGAGATGGAAAGGTAATGAGAAATTATCATCAAAGGTTGCGATGTCTTATTCTGATTGCTTATCAGACCTTCTCTGCGGCGAGGACTCCTCCGATATATTCTCCGGCGAGGACTCCTCCGATATACTCTCCGGCGAGTCGCCGGGATGCTCGACGGACCTCGAATCTCACGACTTTGTAGAAGAATCATCCATTGCTAGTTTCATAGAAGATGAAAGGAACTTCGTGCCTGGTTTCGATTACTTGTCTCGGTTTCAATCTCAATCTCTCGATGCTTCCGCACGAGAAGAATCGGTTGCATGGATTCTCAAGGTGAAAAAAAACACTACATTTTCCTGATATTTTGGTACCACAATGACACCATATCCTATTTAACAACTGCTTAAAAGAGATCTGCGCCGTCGAACCCACCAGTTCTAGTAACTAGTAATTTATCAACCGTTGGATGAGCTGATTTAAATGATGGATTGGCGGCGCAAGTCAGATTAATTCCATAACATCTGTTTGCTAATTGTTTTTAATCGTAGGTGCAAGCATACTGTGGATTCCAGCCATTAACGGCGTATCTCTCCGTCAACTATTTGGATCGCTTCCTCTATTCTCGCCGATTACCGGTAATTACTCGTTAAACTCTTTTACTTGGTGTAATATAAAAATAAAAGATGCATGTATTTGATACATTGAGGGACTTAAAAGTAAACGATTTTGACTATGAGGATTGAAGATAAAAAATATATCTGACTTTTCAAACATTGAAAAGGACGCAAGTAGCTCACTCAAGAAACTACAAACGCCGTGGTGTGTTATTCACGAATGCGAGTGATGAAGTTTTTTTTTTTCTCCATGTGTTTAAGCCCATTTTGGAAACATGAACCGACCAAACAATAATTATAATTTATCGTACTGTTAAGGATGATTTTTCCATTGCAATTAAACTATCTATACAGTGAATAACTTTGTTTCTATACCTTATAATGCAATTATAAAGTTTTGTACTCTATGCATTATTCTGTTTTAGACTTTATCACACTCTGTCCCTACTTGCAAAACGTGTAAATTAATGCTTTTAAAATACAATCATAAAGTATAAGGCTATAAAAAAATTAACGGTTGGATGATAATTAAACATTTATCATCATCGTTTTTTTCTCGATAATTAATAATCTTTGAACGATAATTATTAAATGCTTTATGGACGATGACGGTAACGTTTTTATGGTTGCTTTTACCTTATCATTGCCGCAGACAGATGGGTGGCCATGGCAACTCTTATCTGTTGCTTGCTTATCACTAGCTGCTAAAATGGAGGAACCTCTGGTTCCGTCTCTATTGGATCTCCAGGTATTTGCTGTGATACGAGTAATCTTTAATTATACATGGCTCATGAGACTGTATAATTAAGTCCTGGATTAAGCGATGTGAATTATATTGGTTTGCAGGTTGAGGGTGCCAGATATATCTTCGAACCAAGAACAGTTCGTAGGATGGAACTCCTCGTTCTCAGCGTTTTAGATTGGAGGCTAAGATCCATAACGCCATTTAGTTTTACAGGTTTCTTTGCATGCAAGCTCGATCCCTCAGGAGATTATATTGGCTTTCTGATTTCAAGGGCTACGGAAATCATTTTATCAAACATCAAAGGTTATTAATACAAACACATGCATGCATCATACCTCACAGATATTTTATATGTTTCCGTACGTACTGAATAATTGCTTTTTTTTTTTCTTTTTTGTGAGCAGAGGCGAGCTTTCTCAAGTATCGGCCATCAAGCATTGCTGCCGCAGCGATACTTTGTGCAGCCAATGACATTCCAAATCTGTCTCTCTTTAATCCTGAACATGCTGAATCATGGTGTGATGGGCTAAGCAAAGTAAGAATTAATATGATGATTCTAAGTAATTGATGATTATGATTGCGGTTTGGCAAGCCATAGTTTTTTAGTAATTACAAACTAGCATCCCAACTCCAAAACATATCAAACTTTTTGCAGGACAAAATCATCGGCTGCTACCGACTAATGCAAGATCTCGTGCTTGACAATAGCCAACGGAAACCCACAAAAGTATTACTGCCTCAACTTCGAGTAACAATTCGGGCCAGAACGAGGTCCAGTGGCAGCGACTCGTCATCCTCTTCTTCGTCATCATCTTATAAAAGGAGAAAATTAAATAACTGCTTATGGGCAGTTGATGACAAAGGAAGTTCCGAGTGAAGGGAGAGAGCAATAGAGACAAGAGATTTGGGGGGGGGGGGGGATAAAAAAGTGGTCCAACTTATCGAATATCCTTGAAGATTTTCTTCGAGGATCTGGAGAGAAAAATGACTTGAGTGATGTAGATTATTTAGTGTATAGACGACGTATGCACGAGAGAGTTTGGTTTGGAGATTTCTATTTATTTTCTCAGTGGGCTTTTGCCATTCATTATCAATGGCATTGCAGATTCCCAAGGGAAGGGAATTTGTCACATTAAATATTTTTGTGTGAGAAAGGGAAGGAAAGAAGAAATAAAAAGTTTGTGTTTAATAGTTGCATATAGTGGAGTCATCAAGTGTGAAAGAAGTGGGGTGCTGAAATTCAATCGCAGCATTCATTGTTGAATGAATGGGGCGGGACCCTAGTGTTAGGCACGGCGGAAAAGGAGGCAGAGGAAAAATGAAATGGGTTGAACTTTGAAATTTGAGCTCTTGATCATGGGGGGATTGAAACTTTGAAATTTGAGCTCTTGATCGGGGGGGGGGGGGGGGATGCAAGCAGAGCTTCTCCTCCTAGTGTTAGCCACCATGATTGCTACATACACCGATATATGTGTGCGTTTCTTTTGATGGCATGATATAGAGCGGGATAACATGACTCCCACCGCATGTTGATTGTTTATAGACTATGACAGAGTGGTCTGTGTGCCCATGTTGTGCATGCCACACATTTCAGCGTGTATTTCTGCTTTTTTTGGCGGGGAATTACCTCTTGACCTCGACTTTGTCGACGCGTGTGGTGGTTACACGTTTGTAAACTTTTTTATTTGTTTGTTTGTTTTCAGGCAGAGGAGAGGTGAAAAAACCTCTTTCAGGGGCCTGAGCCGAGGCTTGACAAAGCAAAAGGTCTTTGGGGCCTTTCATGCGTGTCTGTATCCGATTTTGATCAATATAATATCTAATTTTTAGTTTTTTTTAATATTCCTCTCTCCAGTCCTCTCTGTGCATGGCATGTGATCGACGATAGTAACTTTGTAGCTTTCTGATTTGTTTTTATTACTGTACCAGAACTTTTAAGAACAGGCAAGGAATTTAGTGAGGCCACTACCCAGTGCAGGGAAGGGCCAAGCACAGCGATGGATTGGCCCCGCAAGTAATAAAATCTATTCCTGTCACGAATGTGACTCCTTCATCTTTATACAGTACTGAATCCTCTCATGACTATTTCACAATTAAATGTATGCCCATCCGATTTATTGAATTACTACTGATCATAAGAAACTGCTAGCTAATTAATTAGCCAAGGCATGATGTTAAAGTATACATACAAGTTTGAGTGTGCTTAATTGCATGCATGGTGGTGATAAGATATATATTGTGGAGAAGAAGACCTCAAAAGCTGCTTTAATCACATTTGCAGCTTCTACGTTAATACAAATAGAAAACGCCACGCCCACAAAAGGTTGTCATTTAGCCCTAGCTAGATCTCCGACACAAGGTGTGCGTATATTATCTTTTGCATGTAGTGATACAATGGCCCTTCCTGAAAGTAACCATGCAATAGAGGGAATGCCCACATATATATCACAATAGCTTTTTATCTCTTCAATTTGTGAGATCCATGTATAGCATCCCCTATCCGAATCTCCAAAAAATCAGATTCCTGCTTTATTATTGGACCACGAAGAAGTTCAAATAGCACGCATGTTGGCAATTTTTAGTCATTTTCGACGGTTCCTTCTGGAAATACTTCGGAGCACCATTTATGCCTCCGATCACGGGCAGTTAATTAGGACCACCCGATTAGTATAAAATCGGAGCTCGATGGCTTGAGGGGGATATTTGAGTGACCAACACCAAGGAAAAAACAGTTTGTAGAATTAATATATATATACATTCTCTCTCTTTGCTGAAGGCCTTGTATATATATAGTTCGTTCCACCGAATCGGATCCCAGAAGCCATGGTGCATGTCGGAATCAACTTGGTGATTTAATATCTTGAATGCTAGTGTATGTTGCAGTGGCTCGCAATTCAATTCATGTAAACGTGGCGCTTACTCATTAGACCAGCGTGGTGGGAGCCATGAGGATTTGTACTAAATAGGTTACCACTAAAAAAGGCGTCTTTCATCAATCTCCCGACGAGAGAAGGTCAGGTTAGACAATTTAAGGCCTGGGAGCCAACGGGGATGATAATTATTATTTCATCAATCACAGGACCCCGTGGATGGTAAGTGAGAGAGGCACTGATTAATCAATACGACAAGCTGTATAATTTTATTTGGGGCTTCTTGATCAGATATATATAAAAACGAGGATTTTGTTTGGCTCCCCACATTATCCCCCATCATGCCTCGTATAATTTTCTTGTTAAATTGTAGCTATAATAATTCACCTATCATAGCGTATATCTAAAGAATGAAAGCTATCGCTACCAGAAAAAAGAAAGAAGAGAGAATGACGCAGTAATACTCATGAGGAATCCAAAGTATGAACCCCAACAGTTCTTTATTCCTCCCTGTGAAAGGTGGGCTTGCGGGAGGCAGAATCCCTCCTACTTTTCTTAGAGAAATTTTAACTTTATTCTGTGGGCATCACAAAAATGGAGGACCCTTTTAAAGATGATTTTAGTTGTAAAAACATGCCTCGTGGGGTTGCTGTAAAAGTATTATCGGCCCATTGGGAACGAAGACTTCAAAAGTATATATATATATATATATATATATATGTGTGTGTGTGTGTGTCAAAATAACATGAGATTTTTTTATTATTCAAAAGCAGGACAATACTATTTAATTTTCAGACAACTAAACATGAAAGATAGAACAAAGTTTTCAAAAGTATAAGTCAACATGTTTTTTTATATAAAAAATCTTAAATGTAAATTGAAAAACTTATGAAGGCATATAATTTCATAAATTAAAAATTATTTTGTAAATAAATTAAAAACAAGTCCATCGATAATAAATAAAAAATAATTGGAAAAACTGAAAGATCAAGATATTTTCCTTATCAAAACCTTATTTTTTTCAACCCATAACTTGGTCAACTTGTGGTAAACCTTATCAAATTTAGGTTAAAACTCGTTCACTATTTTCTTTTATTTTTTCATTTAAAATAATGTTATTTTTATCTTTTATATATAAAATACTTTTTTTATCAAGTTAATTTTAGTCAACCCACTTGACACGTGACTAGATACTGACTCTGGATTGACTAATGAGCAAATTCACAAACATAAGAGAGCACTTGAAATTTTGAATTAAATGGGAAAATAAAAATAAATATCAAATTAACATGAGAATCCAAAACAAAAAATAAAATAAAAATCAAGAGAATAAGAGCTGGATTTGAAAAGAAAACCAATATTAGGAATCCAAGGAATATAATGAGAACCAATTAAAATTTAGTAAAAATTAAAACTTGAAATTAAGACACTGAGACTCTAACCTTAAATATCATCAAACTTTGAATTGAAGAGTAAAATTAAAAAAAATCCAGAACAAAAAAACAAAAATCAAAGAGAATGTGGACCAAATTTAAAAATTTTAAAAACCAAGATCATTAATCCAAGGATAAAGGATTTTTTTTTTATAAAATGCTAAAAATAAAAATATTGAGGAAAAAAATGTCATAAAAATTTTAATTGAAGGATAAATTTTAAAAGAAAAATCAAATTAACAAAAAAATCCAAGTACAAAAAAAGTCGACTGAATGAAGATCAAAATTCAAGAAATTAAAATTCAAGATTAAAGATACAAAGGTGAAGTTGAAGTAAAAAACAAATTAAATTTTATAAAAGAATTACAAATCAAATTAAAAATCAAAATATGAAGTTTCAAAAAATAAAACAACAAAATTGATATTTTTTCATGGCCAACATGAAATTCAATGTCTAGGAGAGAGGGAGGAGGAAAAGAAAATAAAGGGGTAGCCAAAGACAAACCATCATTTAAAACACCACATTTGTGGCTATACATGGAAAAGAGCATCTTGGAGTTTTAAACATCGTTATGAAAGTTAGTGTTATGCCATGAGATGATGGCTCACATGCTGCTCCAAGAGCATTAGGCTGCCTTAAGCGCTTGTGTATGTGTATCACGTGCCATTATTATTATTTTTTTAAATAGAGAGATATCAAAACATTCTTGGCCCAACCTAATAATAACATAAAAGCCTATTGAAAATAATAAAAATATCGTGGACCCAAAGCTTAGGAAATATGATATCAAGTGTATTTGAGTCATTTTGATTTTTAGAAAAAGATAATAAACCAAATTTTTTTTATAGTAATTAAATGAAAATAACTTTAAGGGAATCTAGTACTTTGCTATGCTATAAAATATGATATTACTATAATGACCCTCATGAATTCAGCAATGACATTTGAATCCTTAATAAAAAATTAAATTGTCTTTACGACAAAACATATTGTTTTTATATGTGTGGAGGTAAAAAGTAAATTCATTGTGCAAAATAGTAAATTGCAAGTGTATGCAGTGAAAGTATCATCTATTTTAGCTTTATAATAGCCTTATGCTTGCGCTTCATTGTAGGATCAAACTAATTTTTGTACAAAAAGTAATGTTCAAGTATTGAAATAGGGTTAGAAAACATATTAAAAATCAATCATGATAAATGTATAGCAACGCTAATTAGCGTTAAGGCAACACGAGATACTCTGCCAAACTTGCAATCCAGATTATATACTACAATAACTTTTTAAAAAACATTTAGACCTGTTAAGGCTTATAAGGCTTCTTAAAAAACATGTTAACTTTTTAAACTCGCGATCCTAGTTGTTAGACCTGAAGAACCCAATCTAGAAAAGTCATTTAGACCAAAAAATCATTAAGACCAATACTCAACAAATTAAATTTTAAATGATGAGATTGAAAAAAAAAAGAATTTCAATCATACTAAAGGATTAAAAAAAAAATTCAAAGAATAATGATCAAAATCACTATTGCTACTATTATTAACAAATAATATCATTATCATTATGACTACTGTTGTTATTTTTATCATTATGAAAATTATTTTTATTTTTACTATTATCATCGTCGTCATTGTTATTAATCTTATTATTATTTTTGTTGTTACTATAAGCATTGTCATTATTAGTATTATTACTACTTTAACAACAATCATCATTATCATCACCACTATTATTATCATCGTTGCTATTAATATTGTCGTTAACACTATTATTACCACAACTATTATTAGTATTTTTATTACCATCATTATTCTTCTTCTCCCTAACACTATCATCATCATCATCATCATTATTAATATTAATATTTTTATCGTCACTACTAAAACCATTATTACTAATATCATAAACATAATTTTTATCACCAGAACCATTATAATATAATTATACTACCACAATTATCATCGTTAAAACAAATTATTATTACTACTATCACTTTCATTGACATCATCATCATCATCGTCATTATTATTAAAATATTAATATCATCATCATCACTATCATTATTAGTAGTGTTACTACTACTACTACTACTATCACCGCAATTATTATTACCACTACTATCACTATTAGTAGTAGTAGTAGTAGTAATATCATTGTCACTCCCACTACTATTATTCTTATCATCATCATTATTTTTATTGTTATTGTCGTTATTATCATCATTAATTTCATCATTGTCATTGTCGTCATTATTATCATTATCATCATCATCATTACTTTTTATTATTATTTTAATAACTATAATTATTATTATTATTAGTAGTAGCAATAGCAGCAGTAATATCACTATCACCATCATTGTTGTTGTTGTAGTTAATAATAATAATAATAATAATAATAATAATAATAATATTTTCAAAATTGTCATCGTCATGGTTGTTGAAAAAATAAAAGCCATGAACTTAATTTGAAAGAAAGAATTGAAAACTATAATAACTTTGACAAAAAGATCAATGAAAACAATAAGAAATAATATAGAGGGACTGACTTGAATCATTATTATCATTGAAAAAGAAAAAACTATAAATTTGACATAAAGGATAAAATTGGAACCATAAAAACTTTGACAAAATAATAAGTGACTAAAATTAAAAGTAGAAAGACCAAATCAAAAAATATAATATATACATATTAAAAACCATAGGTTAAATTGAAAAACAATAAATTTTTAATAAAAAAACAATCAAATTCAATCAAACCTAAAGTATTGAATTTGAACTATCAATAACAACAAGAACCATAATGTGTTTATCGAGTTTGAAGAGAGAAATGAAGGGGGAGGGTCATTAACGATAAACTGGCAATATCTAGATGACACACGTCACTCCAATGAAAAGGCATAACATGAGATGATAAAAGATTATTTTTTAGCACTTGAAGCCATCACATGAGCTGTGCGGGTGACTCTACCACGCCAATAACTTTTCCAAATCAAAAAAACTATTGTAATGACAAATTTTGTTACTATCCTTGACCAAATTATTAATTAAAAAAATATATGCTAAAAGATGTTAATACCCTTGACCCCAATAAATTAAATTTTATGGATCAAAAGGTACATGCATAACGCAATATATATATATAATGAAACCTTTTATATAATGAAACCTTTTAATTTTACCTCTTAAGAGTATTTTGATTATATTACTTGTCATAACCCAATTTTGGGTTATTTTCCAAATCTACCCAAAATAACAAAAATGGAATAAAAGGGGTTGGTGTCGGTAGGAAAATCAAGTTCAAAATTTTGGAAATTTTTGAGAACTCGATCGTACCTCTTATGTGCCCAAAAATGAAGGAAAATGCATATTCAAGGCTAAAGTAATTTATTATTGGATAAATCTGCGTAAAAATTAAGTCGAAAGATATAATTATATTTTATGGGCCAATTTGATTAAGTGTTGGCCAATTTAAAAGTGTAATTATGTTTGAGAATTAATTTAGGCCCAATTGAAAGGTTTAATTAAGCGCAATGACTTAATTATATTTTAAATTGATCAAAATAATTTTATTAAGGGCTTAGTCGATGAGAAATAAAGTTGTTGAACTTAATTCGGGTTCAATTGATGAGATTGGAATTTTTGAAGACTGAAGTAAATTTTTTCAAACTAATTATGCGAAATCAGGGGCCAAATTGAACAAATTGAGAGTCTAATGATCAATTGAGGGTTAAATCGCACAAATAAAAAACCAATGACCAGAATAAAAAAGGCGTGCAAAGCTAAGGTTGCTCTTGAAATTGTAATGAGGATGCAATTGCATAAAATTAAAATTTTAAAGCCAATTGAGGGTGCGATTAGAACAATTATAAAATGAGGGACCAATCACATTTTTGCCTTCTCCCAAGCAATGCAGGCACGCCATGTTGAACAAAACCTGCTATTGGGCAATGCAGAGACAGCAACCCTTCACTGCATTCCATGGGCACCCGAAGGGTTGCCTTCCCTGCTATAAATAACTGCATGCAGAGACAGAAATGGGAGGAACAAGGAGAAGAACAAAATCAGGAATAACAAAGAAAAGCAAAGAATCATAAGGGAAAATTTATGTAAAAAACTCAAGTAATCTTCTTCACCAGCCCCGGCGTCGCCAGCTCCCTTCCTTTTTTTTTCTCTCAGTTAGTCGACCTTGTCTCTCTCTAAAACCAGAAGACTCTCTCTTCTCCCTCTCGGTCAGCCAACTCCGGCCACCATCTCCAACCACCTCGCACCACCCCGTCGTCACCAGCATCTCCACCACCGTGCCAGCAGCCCAACCAACTCCTCCAGCGAAGCAACAAAGAATAGCGCCAGTGACTGCAACGTGACCCGTTCACTTTCCGACGTCCACTCCGGCCACCATTTTCGACGCCACCACGACAGGAAGAACCACCTCGACCTCCTCTACCTAACGGTATTAACAGATACGTTGTTCGTCACACTCGAAAATCCACTATTTTTACTATTCATCGTCTTCTTGCATGTGGGGGAGTTAATTAATTTATTCATCACAAGGCTGGGCTTTGTGCCCGGCCTGACCATTTAAAGAAGGCAAGGCTTCCAGCCTAACCCAACATGAGCGGGCTGAAAGCCTAATTCAAGAGAAGGCGGGCTTCCAGCCCGTCTGGATCGAGAGCCCAACCCGATAATATGGGGTTGAGAGCCCAGTCTAGAATAAATAGGTGAGAGTCAGCCTGAGAATAAATGAGCCGAAAGCCCAGCTTGCGGTAGGCTGGGTTAGCAGACCAGCTCAAAGTTTGCTAGGCTGGTAGCCCAGCCCGAGGTGGGTTAGGCTGACAACCCACCTCGAATTTAGGTGGGCTGGCAGCCAGCCCACCGAATAAAAAATATAAAATTTGCAAATAACAATATTTTTTTTGAGAAAAAATATCTAGAACAAAAATGTGTTGTTTTATGCATATGGCCAATACGCTAATATATTTTGAACATTTCTTTTAAAAAAATACTATTTCAGAATTTTAAAGAAAAATGATTTTTTAGCATGAATTCCACAAACAAAGAAAAATCATTTTCTCATATTTTTGGATTTTACAACATGTTTGTAAAATCCAAAGGGTATTGACCAATATTCTAAAAATATCAAAATCTTAAAGGAGTTAATATCCAAAATATTGACGAGGATAATCCATTATTATTCACTGTGAATATTTGGATAAATAAATCATAAAAGGGTTAATATCCAAAATATTGGAGGGGATAATTCGTTATTATTCACTATTGATATTTGGATAAAGAAATCCTAAAGGGATTATTATCCAAAATATTAGCGGGGATAATTCGTTGTTATTCACCGTAAATATTTGGATAAAAAAACCTTAAAGTGGTAAGTATTCAAAATATTTTTACAGGAATAAGATGTCATCATCATTTAACCAATATATTTTTGAAAGATCAATATCATAGCAATCATAAGGCAAACCAAAACACCAAGCAGCTTATCTCAGATATAGCGTACTAGGGGTGTTAAAACCTTCCCTTAACGCAACCAATCCCTTGCCTTAGAACCTCTGAAAGACCAATTTTAGGTTTTCTAGTAACCATAATACTAAGTGGCGACTCTCTTTTTCACGAAAATATAGATAAAACCCAACATGAATAACCCCGATCACGGGGAGAGTCGCCGCGACGCCGCACTCTCGCGGAGGGGTGCGACATTACTATCCATAATAAATGTATTGATTAAGCCAAAATTTCTTAAATCAAATCCATAATGCTTAATGCATTGTATAAAAACACAAAAAACATCCCAGTTGTAAAGATAAATGTTTTCATGTGAAAGACTAGAAAGTAACGATATTGTACCGGTTTTTTAGTATATTTGTTATATAATAATAGCTTATCAGGACATGTACAATGCACACACGCGTGTTCCTATAAGTATTCCCTCCTGTTTTCCATTGAATGAAACTTCAAAATACTATTATTCATAACGAATTATGTGCTCCATTCCATCGGCAGTGATACAATGTATCAGTAATGCTACTCCTGTATGTAGAGTATTATCGTAAGTAGCAAGCCCTACTAGCTAGTTCATGATTCTGCTGCTGAATTTTACTTGTAATAGAGAGGCTGAATGAAAAAGGCGTGCGTGCCTGGGGCTGGCTTTGGCTTTACAACTCACAGTACTTTCTTTGGATGCCATGAAAAGAATCTGAGAGGGGAGGATGAGAGAGACAACTGCTCTCGAGGGAGCCTCTGGCACCGATGTCGTTTTGCCCTTTATTGCCTTTGTGATAGGGCTTGGACCTCCATGTTAAGAGTGGAGACAAAAGGGTCTTCTCTTCACTTCTGTTCAATCAACGTACTCAACACCACCACCACCGACCGCACCCCCTCGATCGCCCCCCATACATTATTAATTATTCAAGCGTATAGAATATACTCCTTTATGCAGATATGTGTATATAACTTAAAATAAACATACCTTATTAACTAAGCTTACTTTATAACATTATTATATGTAACAATTATCAAAAGCAACCAGTAAAGCTGGCTGTCTTCACGTCAAAATTGATGTTGCAAGGCAGACATGCGAGCCAAACTAGCTAGCTTGATCGGGCCAAAAGAAAAAGAATACCAGGACTTCCAAATATGGCATGGACTTGTTTGGGGTTTGTGCCAGCTTAGTAGTAGAAAAAGAGAGGAGGATACATGTTTGATTGATCGATGCAAAAAAGACATTGCTGTTTAGCCGAAAGCTTTACTGTACTCAGCAGCTTGTTTTTTTAAAACTAAGAAAGCGAAAATGCCAAAGACAATATATATACGACAGTAAAAAATGAGAGGATAAGACTGATTAATTGTGGAAGGAGTTTGCTTCCACCTGCTCCTGCTGCTGTTATTATATAGTAAACCAGACATCTACAGAGAAGATCACATTGGTGTTTTTCTTTTCCTAGGTTAGGGTGTTTTTATTCTTTTTTAATTTCTTATCGAAGGAAGGTATTTTTTGACACACATGCACTAAAACACAATTAACGAACATGGCATGGAAATAAAATAACAATGCTAAAACAGACTGTTTCTCAGCAATGATCTTTTTTCCTTTTCGGACTCAACTTTTTTCATAACAATAGCTAACAGGAAAAAAAGTATCAGTCTTCAATGTTGTATAACTAAGTTTTCCTGTCCTTAAAATCTACTCAATACAAAAGTTTATTGAGAGTTCAGGGAATTCGACATGTTAATAAAATAGATCAGCACTAAGAGTGTTGCATGAAATTTTCTCATTTAATCTCTGCTACAATATAGACATACTGATAGTTGTTAGGCAAAAAAATAAAAAATGCAGACAGATATACATAATTGAATAAGTGGGGCGTAAAAGGGACTCAGACAGACATTATTTCAAGCACCTTGCCTACAAACAAAAATGCAGACCCAAATCCTAGTATAACTTAATAAATCTGGAAAGTAAACTTAGAGAGATGAGAAAAGAAAGATGGAGTGGGATTTGGACCAATGTGATTTAAGAGTGGATACAAATATTCATATTTTCTAACCTCATTGTTTTTTAAGTACATAAATGTTGCTTAAGGAAACGGAGAGCAGCAGGGTTACGGCTATGTAAGATTCCAATGTTTTACAGACACTTCATCAGAAGATAGATTGCAGGAACTAAAACACGGGAGACTCTCCTGTTTTTATTTTATGTTTTAAAATGACCAAAATAGGCACACCTATTTTTCAATTGAGCGTGTAAACCTTTTTCTTTCTTTCGAGCACATCAATGTTTTTTCCAACCTATGAATCAGATACTATGTAGCTATGAATTAGATTATTATTTTAACCATATTTTAGCTATAAAATTACTAGGTTTATTGCATACCTTTTCTTTTTCTTTACCAAATAAAAGGATTTATTCTCATTTGAAATATTTTTATGTTTTAATTACAATATTATCTTGAAAAAATATTAATTTTTTTAAAAAAATTGAAGTTGGTTTAATCGTATTTAATCAACTGACACGTCATAGAAATGGAAAATTTCACATAACTTGGAAGAAAGTATTTGATGAAAAAAACCAATGTACTCGAAGAAGAGTTTATGTCCTGGATTGAAAAAACTTCAAAACTCAGATTGGACCTTTTTTGGTTATTTTTTTAATATTTTGAATTCGTTTTGTTGTAATTAAGCTTTTGAACTAGAAAAATGTTTTACTTGATTCAAATGAAACCAAACATTGTAATATATATAGCACACCGACCCAGACAAGACAGCAAATGGATGATTAATTCACATATCCTTTCGAAGAAAGAAAAAAGAATGCCCACGCTGGGCATTGTTACATCATTGCGGGTGACGAGTTCTCTTCTAAAAAAATGCCAACCTTGTTTTTGTGTTGCCTTTCTTGGACGAAAGAGATCATGGACATAGTTTTATTTTTTTATCCATTTGGTTTGTCAGGTTTACTAATTAAAAGCACTCCGGGACTTTTAATAATTATTCAAAGCTTAAAATACTATATAGTAGCAAAATTGATTATAAACACTTCAAAAATATTATAAGAATGGTAAGATTCATTTAACATCTTCAATTAATATACTTTGACGGGGGATCTCTGCTAAAATTAATGCTAGTTCATTCAAGGAGGAGAGAGTGTTGGCGTAGGCAAGCACATTGCAGCAGACGAGAGAAAAGGATCCATTGAGCTTGAAAGTCCCATTATTCCTCATGTGGGCTGGTAGAATTAATGGAGCATTTGTGGGCTACAGCCTACAAGACCACGCCTTGTTATAAATAAAGTTCTCTTATCCAATCCAAGACCAAATGGTCTGCTATTCGATAATCCATAAAGATTCCCTGTGAACGCCATGATCAGTCAGCTGGTATGCAAATGCAAAACTCCTCCCCCCATGCTATTCAATTCCCAGACCCACAGTCCTTCTCTGTCTCCGGAAAAAAGAAACACTCCCTTTGTTTGCTTGCTTATTAAAGGAGGGAGGGAAAGTCTTACGAGACTACTATTCAACTAACAGCCCGATCGGAGACGAGCAGCGAACTCATATAATTTGTATTTAATCCACTGCAATTGATTCAAGGAATATAGGGCATGTAAACGAGATTTGAAAACAAACTATTCCGGTAAAATGCACTGAATCTAGCTACTATAAATTTTCATTCAAAGAAAATCACACAGATAGCCATGCTATGATTTGAAATTCACCTGAACTGGAAGCAAATTAACAATGTTTGCATGCAGGGCATCAAAACATGGATCTACTTATCACCATGCATATAAAACTTCAACGACACCGGAGGCCCCGTGGCTCATTGTTAACATCGATCGATCCTTGCATTGCAGTAGAAAACATGCTGCATTTATGTTGGTGACAGTACCCTTATTCATTAGCATTAAAAGAGAGTACCTAAACTAGCATGCATTCATTTAGTGCCAACATTCTCACACCTAAACGAAAATCATGCATAGAGAATGTCCACTCGATTTCTTGCTCTCCAGAGCACAATGTACCCTAATTAAGGATTCAATTGCATTAATTAGTGAAGAAATTAAGAGGATGAAATATGGAATAAAACTTGATTGCTGAAATTACAGCAATAGTGTTTATTTTGTCATGAGAGTCGATGAGATTACAATTGTGTTTATATATAATGGATGTTTTAGGACTAAGCTGCAGAAGAGACAATAAACGGGAATAATCCTATTGGTAATAAATGCTGAATATGGAGAAGCACAATATTAATGACTGTGCACAGTATCTAATGCTCAGCCTTTAATTAGGAGATTAAGCACTATCTCCAACACTCCCCCTCAAGCTGGATCAAGAGGATTGACAGATCCAAGCTTGCATAATAGGCGATGAAACTGGGATGATGGCACGGCTTTGGTAAACACATCGGCAAGTTGATCACTGATGCACACATAATGCGTAGTGATGTTGTTAGATTGAACTTGTTGACGAATAAAATGACAATCAACTTCGATGTGTTTAGTTCTTTCGTGAAACACCGGATTCTTGGCAATGTGCATGGCAGCTTGATTGTCGCAAAAAAGGCTCATCGGAGTGACCGATGAACAACCCATATCGGTTAGAAGACTTCGCAGCCACACAAGTTCACAGGCTGCCGCCGCCATTGCACGGTATTCAGCTTCGACACTTGAACGAGCGACAACATGTTGTTTCTTGCTTTTCCAGGACACAAGATTACCTCCAACAAACATGCAATATCCAGTAGTTGAGCGCCAGTCAAGTTGATTTCCAGCCCAATCAGAGTCTGTATAGCCCATTACATTGGTATGGTTGTTTTTGGTCATAACAATTCCGCGACCAATAGTTCCTTTTAAATATCGCAAAATGCGCTTGACCATGCTTAGATGATGTATGGTTGAGCATGCATGAACTGGCTGACAAGACTAACAGCATAGGTAATATCCGGACGGGTAATCGTCAGATAAATAAGTTTTCCCACAAGCTGTTGATAATATTTAGGCGAGGGAAGAGTCGTACCTGCAAGGGATAATTTTAGTTTACTATCAACAGGAGTAGCGGAAGGTTTAGTTGAAAGCATACCTGCCTCTTGAAGCACATCGAGAGTGTACTTACGTTGATTAAGGAAAAATCCTTTTTTAGATGAGGCCATTTCAATCCCAAGAAAATATTTCAAGGGACCAAGATCTGTAATTGGAAATAATTGTTGAAGAGTTTTCTTCAATTTAGAAATAGAGTCAAGATTATTCCCTGAGATAATTAAATCATCGACATAAATAAGAACCATTAATTTATCATCATTTTTAAAACGAATATATAACGAGGAATCCGCAGCACTTTTACTAAAATCTAATGAAGCAAGAGCTCCACTAAGTTTGGCATGCCATGCGCGAGGACTTTGCTTGAGCCCATAAATAGATTTATGAAGTTTACATACCAAATTAGGAGTGGAACTTAACGAGTGGCCAGGAGGAAGCTTCATAAACTCTTCTTCTTCAAGATCCCCGTGTAAAAAGGCATTTTTGATGTCCATTTGAGACAGGAACCATCCATTATTGACAGAAACAGATAAAAGAACTCGTACCGTGGTCATTTTGGCAACAGGAGCAAATGTCTCCTTGTAATCCACACCAAATTCTTGGATATACCCTTGAGCCACAAGACGCGCTTTATATCGATTAACAGATCCATCTGAATTGAACTTGGTCTTGTATATCCATCGACTGCCAACTGCGTGTTTACCTTTTGGAAGGGGAACTAGACTCCAAGTATTATTGTCAGCGAGTGCTGTTAGTTCCTCCTTCATAGCTTTTCGCCATACCATGTGAGATTGAGCTTCAGCAAAATTTCTAGGCTCATGATCATTGGATATTGCTGTCAAAAAAGCAGAATACGATGGTGATAATTTTGAGTAATCCAAATAATTTGAGACAGGATACCTGACCGCATAAGCGGCATAGTCTTGAAATTTGGAGGGGCACTGTCGAGTTCTTGGAGGGTTACGTCTAGGAGCTGGCACTTCATCTGGTGAATTTGGGGACATCGGTTCTAGACGTATGATAGTAGATGGAGGATCATCTACCGGAAAGACCGTTTGCATAATTGGCCTAGTGGGCCTAGGCAAGTCGATGCTGCAAATCTCTGCTCTGGGAAGAGGGACTAAGTCGTCCAAGGACTCCCCCTGATTAGAATCAGTGAAATAAGGAGAGGTTTCAACAAATCTGACATCCCGGCTGACATAAAGCTTCTGGTTAATGTTGTCATAATATTTGTACCCTTTCTTGGTATGTGAATATCCCAAGAAAATACATTTGGAAGCTCGTGGGTCAAGTTTGTCACGTTGATTTGAATGTAGGTGAACAAAACATTGACACTCAAAAATCTTCAAGTGCGAGGTATTGGGAATTTTACCCTGCAAAATTTCAAGAGGACACTGAAACTCCAGTACTTGACTGGGTAAACGGTTAATAATATAGGTGGCCGTAAGAATTCCATATGACCAAAAAAATTTCGGAACATTCATTTGAAGCATTAAGGCTCTAGTTTTTTCTAATAAATCCCGATTTTTGCGTTCAGCAATTCCATTTTGTTGAGGAGTATTAACACAGCTAGTTTGATGAAGAATTCCATTAGAAATTAAAATTTTTTCCATAGCATGAGATGTAAATTCCGAGCCATTATCGGATCGAAAATTTTTAATATGTGTGGAAAATTGAGTAGAAACTAGTTTATGAAAATCTTTAAAACAATTAATAACTTCAGTTTTTGATTTTAACAAATATAACCATGTAACTCTCGAAAAATCATCTATAAAAGTAACAAAGTATTTAAAACCATCAATTGAAATTGAAAAAGGTCCCCATACATCTGAATGAATAAGTTCAAAAGCCTGAGATGCTTTGGACAGAGATAATTTAAATGGAAGTCTACTTGATTTGGAAAAATGACACGTCTCACAATCATATGTTCTTTTTGACAAGTTTGGTTTTATTTTTGAGATGACTAAATCGGATGCATGAGCCAGACGAAAATGCCACAACTGATGATCATTGATCGGAGAATAAACAGCTTGTAATCCTTTCGAAACGTCGGAATCACAGAAAAAATAGAGACCATTCAAATGAAATCCTTCACCAATCTTCTGTTTGGTGTGATGGTCCTGAAAAATCACCTTAAATGGAGTAAATATAACATCGCAATTAAGGGAAATAGTTAACTTTCGAACAGATAATAACTGAAATGGAAAAGTAGGCACATATAAAATATCTGAATTAATAGTTGTTGACACAATTTTAATTTTTCCCTTGCCTTTTACTGCTGCCATAGATCCATTTGCAATTGAGACAAAAGATGGTATCGGGAACGGGGTAAAGTCATGAATTTTATTTAAATTATGTGTCATGTGATCACTAGCACTCGAATCCACAACCCAAATATCATGCAATTTACTTAACTCTAAGGCAGTTAAAAGCGCAATATAATTACCTTCAAATTTTTCCGCATTCTCGCGGTTTGAAGATCCAGCAAAGTCTGCAAAGTCACGGGTGGGTAACCCACCAAAGTTCCTTAAAAATGCAGCGTTTCCAACATTCCCACTTGTCGGCAATTTGTCCAAAAACACAGCGTTTCTAGCATTCCCACGGTTTGATAAATTGTTTAAAAATGCAGCGTTTCCAGCCACTTCACGGGTTGACAACCCGTTAAACTTGCTGAACAGAGCAGTGGCTTCTTCAGCCGACGATCCTTCTCCCCCCAAATTTCCTTTTTCTTGAAGAAAATTTGCAAAATCGTTGAGCAAAGACATGGGGCTAGAGTATATGGGTTCAGTCTGTGCAACATTGGCTTTGTATTTCACAAATTTTTTGTGATGAGCACTGTGTCGATTCTGTTTTAGCTCTGGGTGAAGGCTCCAACACCGATCGATTGTATGACCCATTGAATTGCAGTAAGTGCATTTGAGATTAGGACGCTTACCTTTGAAGAGTCCCTTCTCTGCAAAGTGTTGGGCATCGCGAATTTCAGCCAATTTGAAGCTCCCTTTGTCTGCAAATTGTTGGGCAACACAGGCATGATTATCAGCGAATTTCAATGGGTTGTGGGTCATTACCTTTCGTCTGATTTCTTCACGTTGGATTGTTGCACAGACGCCTTTCAAGGAGGGGAGTTCATCATTCATCAAGATGTGGCTCCACAAGTCTTCAAATTCCGATCCCAAGCTGGCTAGTAATTGAAAATTTTGGTCCTCTTCCTTTCGTTTGCGGAAGACAGTTGGGTCGATAGTAAGTGGTCTGTACACTTCCAACTCATTCCACAGGCTTTTAAGCTTGCTTAACAGAGTCACAAATGGCTGACCGTTTTGATGAAGACTAGCAATATCTTGTTGAATTTGGAAAATTCGAGCAGAATTATTTTGGTTGCCATACATCTCTCTCACGGCTTCCCACAGTTCCAGAGAAGATTGATAATAGCTGAACATCTCAGCAAGGTTTCTATCCATGGAATTTAACATCCAAGACATCACCATTTGATCTTTGGCTAGCCACTGTTCGAATTCTGGGGAGCTACTGTCAGGAGCCAATTCTTTGCCGTTGATAAATCCTAGGCGTGATCTGCCTCCAAGAGCAATGGTTACTGCTCTTGACCATGGTAAGTAATTGAAACCATTTAGCAGTACAGTAGTCATTTTTTGAGAGGCATTAGCATCACTGTCGATGCTTGTAAAACTGGTGGCTGAACCTTTTGGTTTTTCTGTTGATTCTTGAATATCCATGTTTAACAATCAAAACCGAGAGACAAAGAAAAAACAGAGTAAGGCTGCAAGATCACAGCTCTGATACCATGAAGAAATTAAGAGGATGAAATATGGAATAAAACTTGATTGCTGAAATTACAGCAATAGTGTTTATTTTGTCATGAGAGTCGATGAGATTACAATTGTGTTTATATACAATGGATGTTTTAGGACTAAGCTGCAGAAGAGACAATAAACGGGAATAATCCCGTTGGTAATAAATGCTGAATATGGAGAAGCACAATATTAATGACTGTGCACAGTATCTAATGCTCAGCCTCTTTAATTAGGAGATCAAGCACTATCTTCATCAATTAGCTGTTTCATCATGAGTTTCTGAAATTTATCCTTTGATTGTGTCGACCGTCGATGTGACTTGTGGTCCTAGGATTTTATGTTTTTCTCTACCTAAACGTGTTTGGATTATCATCCACAAAATCAGTTATTAGTGTCTCCCGATTTAATTCAATTTGGATTTGATTTATTTTACTTTGCTTTCATTGTGAACTACGTACATTGTGGGCAGTGGCTTGCATGTTGCTGGTAAAACTAGTTACAGACAGCTATGCAAACCATCAGGGTTATGTTGCTCTCATGCATGCATGGTAGAGTTTCATGGTTGGATTTCGTCATCCTTTACCAGCTTAAAGTACCCCCACCCCCCCACCCCCTGACAGATATTTATAGTTAAATTTTCTATCCTGCATATATTTTCGAAAAAGGAACAATTCTAATCTTCGAAGACTGGTATGATATTCGGAAGAAATGTCAGGCTCTGTTATTGAAAATGAACAAGACGAATGTCTTTTGGAAATGATGCAAATGAACAACTGCTTGCTGTTACAAAAGCATGGGTGCAGTGGCGAGGAAAAGACAACTTTTGTGTATTTTCCTTTAATATTTTGCATTGCACATCTTTTTACTAAGCTGGTGGAGAGTGCTGTCTAACATCGGTGTTAAAGCCTTAGTTACTGTATTACAAGGCTACATAACTGATCGAAAATGATGCTAATCATAATCTTTGAAGCCATTTTCTAATTCTTTTGGGCCATACAACTTTCGTAATTTCATCAACTCCTAATCCCATTCATTCATGGTTTTTCGAAGTACTCGTTTCTTCAAACATGGCCAAACATCCTTTCTTTTTTTCTGATCACATAGGATGCTTGCATTTGCTTGACCTGATAACATTTTTATAATTGACTCCCACACGAAATCTCTGACATGGCAACTAGGAATTTTATTGTGACAACTTCCACTGAACGTTTTGTGCTTGCTTGGCACAGTGTCTCTATATGCTACCTCATTGTTTGATGCTTTAAGTAAAAAGCAGAAGATTCACATTTTATGTTAATGCTAACGAGCTTGTAGTGCTGGAACCAGATATTTAGTGACTTTGCGCAAGGACCATGGGGGGTATGAGACTTTACTGGTGGAGCCAACTACAGATGCGTTGGTTTCTCTCAAGGATATTTTTTTTTTACCTGGAGCACCTTTGGGTTCAAGGGCATCTCTAGTATGTTGATCAGGATTGGGAAGCCAGGAACCCAAACCTACCAAATTGATTATTATTCTAAGATATTTTCCCCAGTTGTCTTTGCATTTCTGTTCCCAATCAGCATCCATAAAGGCAAGGAACATGGAGGCAACATAAACAATAATTTTAAACAATATCAGATCGATTGCTTCTTTTGTAGCTATACAGGGAGATTATTACTTGACAATATGTTTTCTGCTAGGAGCTCTAGTTGACAATGGTACAGATGATTACCCACCTCCTTTGGTTGAGTGACTCTATTTTGCTGTGTATAAGACAATACTGAATACATGGTGCATCTGTTCATATATGGCCAAGCTCTTTAAATGATGGAAGCAGTCTATTCCACTTTTCATTGGCTATTCCGCAGGTTGCAATTTTCATCAGCTCCCAGCTTCAGAGATACTCTGTAAAGAGGGGCGCCATGACTTTGACCTTAGGGAGGCAGAGTTAATTGATGGCATCCTGTGCCGATGTCTTTCATGTTTTGGCACCTGAATTATTACAGCAGCATTAGAGTTGTCAGTGTTTATGAAAAGGGCTGAAACATTATGCAATCAACTATTTTAATTTCTTGCTTGTAGGTGTTCTTAATCTTACACAAGTACCAAAATTACCAGCAAACAAATAGCTTCTCTTGTCTTCACATTCTGCTTTGGTCCTTTGTTTCTTAATTGTGCGTTTTATCTAAACATCAGTGGTATTTGGTTTGGAAAAGAGAAATGAGAAGCACAAACGAAAACAATTTCACTCAGTGATAATATTATTTGATAATTTGAAAAATTTCTTGTTGCAAAATTAACTTGATCGGAGAGAGGTATTAAGAGACCATAAGCAGGTGAGAGTGAGAGAGATACCCTGTAATCCTTCTCTATGATCGACTTCTTTTTCGTCTCACAATACGCACTTCGCTTCTTCTCTGGTGCTACCAGCAGCTGTGACTTGTTCTTGTCAGCTGATTCTGGCTGCTGCTGTCCCTTCAATCTTGCGCACTTCTTTGCCTGTAACGCCTTCATAACTTCTACAACCCACGTAGGAAAAGGAAAATTAATCAGATTTTTATCCACCTATACGACAGATCTTGGTTAATCAGAAGAAGCATCCTAGATGGAGAGTTGAATTAAGGACAAATCAAAATCACAAGCAGCAGCAGCATTCTTGCTATATATACTCTAACCTTGAGCAGTAACAAGTCGATAAGCATGACCAAGTGCGAGGGTATTGCACGGCCTGAGAAGCTTAACATGAGTGAACTGCGCAGGCTTGAGGTTTTCTTGATCTCCAGATTCAGGCAATGGAATAATCAAAGAAACATAGTGACCAGGGTTCGTTCTCATCACCTCGCTAACACTAACAGGGCAATAGAGCCTCTCTAGCTTCCCACTCGGGTGCTGTATAACCAGCACTGCAGCATCTATTGCTTGACAATTCCCCATCTCTCTATTCTCTCTAGATGGGAGGGAGTGTGTGAAATTAAGAAAAAGATTAAGGAAGAACGAGATCGAGGGGAGGAAGGAGGTGAAGTAAGCAGAAGTCTCTTTCTATACAGCTCCCGTCACCCTACAAATAGTTACTAGCTACATGAAGGTGCACTCAGTTGTGGGTCAGATAAAAATAAATTGACAAAAAAATAACATTAAGTTAAATTCCTAATCAATTAAATATTATTGATACTCAAATATCCTCGATGATCTTGGAATTTAAACTGTGAGATAGGAGAGAGAGAGAAAACTATTCGGAAAGGAATCCATCAAGAAACACAAAACACACGTCGCCGATAGAGAAAAAGGATGCCGCAAAGAATCTAATGACACAATGAAAAATAATTTTTCACCGTCGCAATACGTTGCATGCGCCATAAAAACACGGGGGCCCTTCCACACATGATAGTGTGTAGGAAAATACCTTTGTACCCCCATTGAAAATTAAAATGACAAATGATTCAACTATATATGTAAGAAAATCATTTTGACCCGAGCTTAGTCTTCTAGATTAATTTAATGAAGGGGAAAATCATTTATTCGTTACAATATTTTTTTCATACCCTATGTATTTTGTAAATAGTAGTGACAGTAGTTGTAGGAGTAAAGATCCTGTTCATCAGGCACAAGCAGGCAGCCCACCTCTCATTTCCCAACCATACGCTATACTCGCTAAACCGGTCAATCCAGAACAAAAGAAAAAATTTAAATAGTTTATTTATGTTTTCTTTAATAATTTTTGACACTATTATATTAGAATTAGAAATGAATTTAGAAATAAATTGTAACACACTAGTCATTGCTTCTTAACAGTATAAAAATTGCAACAAATAAATAATCTAAAAAAATTGAACAATTAAAAAAAACTCGATTATAATATTTTTAAAAAATTCTAATCCAGTTCAGTTTAGGTTTTTTAAAGCTCAAACCGCTAAATCATAATCAAGTCAAATCAAAACAGTTCAAATTAAATATATATATATATATATATATATATATATATTACTAAAGAGCTAAAACAGCTCGTCCTTTGAGCTGTTCACCGTGACTCATTGTCACTGTGGAGTGGCAATTTGTCACGGTGAATCGCGGGTGTATGTGTGTTTTTTTTTAAACCGGACTCTTTTTTTTATTTTTTATGGTGGAAATGGACAAATAAAAGAGTTTGGCCGAGTGGCTGTCTCGCGCGCTGCCAACACAGGCGCGCGCGAGTTCGAGACGCTCGGCCACCAAATTGAAACGAAATTCTGATTTCGTTTTTTTTTTTTTTAAATACTGGTTTTATCGTTTTTTTTTTAATAACTGTTTTTTTTTAAAATAATTTTTTCTTTTTTTTTATTACTGTGGCCGAATTGAAACGAAATTCTGATTTCGTTTTTTGTTTTTTTTTTAAATACTGGTTTTATCGTTTTTCTTCTTTTTTTAATTACTGTTTTTTTTAAAAAATCGTTTTTTCTTTTTTTTTATTACTGTTTTTTTCTTCTTTTTTTTTTAAATACTGGTTTTTTAAAATAAATCGTTTTTCTTTTTTTTAATTACTGTTTTTTTTTTTTAAAACGTGTTTTTCTTTTATTACTGTAACAAATCTTTTTTTTTTAATTACTGTTTTTTTAAATAAAATTTTTTCTTTTTTTTAGTACTGTTTTCTTCAAAATACATGTTTTTAAAAACGTTTTTCTTTTTTTTTATTGTTGTAATAAATTGTTTTTTTTTTAAATTACTGTTTTTTTAAAAAAAAAGTTTTTCTTTTTTTTATTACTGTTTTCTTCAAAAAACATGTTTTTTTTGAAAAATATATTGTTTTTTTAAATTTTTTTAAAATGGTTTCTTTTTTAAAAAAAATGTTTTTTCTTAATAACTGGTTGTTGTTGTTTTTTATTACAAATCTGATTTTTTTTTTTATAAATGTTCTTTTTTGGTTGTTGTTTTTATTTTTTTACAAAAAAAAATTGTATTTTTTGTTAAATTTTTTTTTTAATAACTGGTTGTTGTTTTTATTTTTTTTACAAAAAACAAGATTTTTTTTAATAACTAAAGTTTCCAAGGCAACTTACGTACACCACGACTAATCTCCGGATTCACTTTTTTTAGATTTTTTTTTACACAAGGACTCTTTTTGTATTTTTTATGGTGGAAATAACATATCAGAAGCTTTGGCCGAGCGGTTGTCCGCGCGCTGCCAACACAAGCGCGCGCGAGTTCAAACCGCTCGGACACCAAAATGTGATTTTTTTTTTAAGAACTGAAAGAAAAAAATTAAAAAAAAAATGGTTTATTTTTAGAATTTTTTTTAATAACTGGTTTTTGTTGTTTTTTTTACAAATCTGATTTGTTTTTTTAAAAAAACTATTTTTTTTTAATGTTTTTTTGTTAAAAAATGATTTTTTTTAATAACTTGTTTTTTTTTTGCAAACAAAAAAAAATGAATTATTTAATAATTGGTTGTTGTTTTTATTTTTTTCCAAAAAACAATTATTTTTTTTTTAAAGTGTCAACACCAACTTACGTGCACCACGACTAATCTCTGGATCGACTTTTTTTTTTATATATTTTTTTCCCTATTTTTTTTTCTACTTATACATTTTTTTTCTTAACCGAGGTGTCCGGGTCAGCTTACACGCACCACGATTCTTTTTTCCCAAGTATATTTTTTTTCCTAGCCAACTGAGCGCGCCGCGAATAATCCCTGGGCTCATTATTTTTTTTTTTATTACCTAAAGAGCTAAAACAACTCGGTTTTCTACTGTAGTCCGTGACTCATAGTCACTATTCATTGGCAATTTGCTCCGATGCATCGCGGCGCACGTCTACTTTTTTTTTTCAACAGTGTAATACATTTAATATAATAATACAAAGAATAAATCTTTTCAAAAAAAAAAGTCTTCAAATTTTAATTTTGTGCTCTGTTTTTGAAAGTTTATTTCTTAAAAAAAATTTATAATATTTTGGTTTTTAATATTTCATATCTAATATTACTGGGCAAAAAATACAACTAAAAAAAATGACAAATTTACCTAGATTATCTACAATTAAAAAATATTTGAGATCCGCATCCATAAAAGGCACAGGAAACATGGAGGCCAAACATAAACAATTTAATTTTAAAACCAATATCACGATCACGATTGCCTTCTTGTGTAGCTATACGGGGAGCTTATACTTGACAATATGTTTTCTGCTAGGAGCTCTAGTTGACAATGGTACAGATGATAACCCACCTCCTGTGGTTGAGTGACTCTATTTTGCTGTGTATATGACAATACTGAATACATGGTGCATCTGTTCATATATGGCCAAGCTCTTTAAATGATGGAAGCAGTCTATTCCACTTTTCATTGGCTATTCCGCAGGTTGCAATTTTCATCAGCTCCCAGCTTCAGAGATACTCTGTAAAGAGGGGGCGCCATGACTTTGACCTTAGGGAGGCAGAGTTAATTGATGGCATCCTGTGCCGATGTCTTTCATGTTTTGGCACCTGAATTATTACAGCAGCATTAGAGTTGTCAGTGTTTATGAAAAGGGCTGAAACATTATGCAATCAACTATTTTAATTTCTTGCTTGTAGGTGTTCTTAATCTTACACAAGTACCAAAATTACCAGCAAACAAATAGCTTCTCTTGTCTTCACATTCTGCTTTGGTCCTTTGTTTCTTAATTGTGCGTTTTATCTAAACATCAGTGGTATTTGGTTTGGAAAAGAGAAATGAGAAGCACAAACGAAAACAATTTCACTCAGTGATAATATTATTTGATAATTTGAAAAATTTCTTGTTGCAAAATTAACTTGATCGGAGAGAGGTATTAAGAGACCATAAGCAGGTGAGAGTGAGAGAGATACCCTGTAATCCTTCTCTATGATCGACTTCTTTTTCGTCTCACAATACGCACTTCGCTTCTTCTCTGGTGCTACCAGCAGCTGTGACTTGTTCTTGTCAGCTGATTCTGGCTGCTGCTGTCCCTTCAATCTTGCGCACTTCTTTGCCTGTAACGCCTTCATAACTTCTACAACCCACGTAGGAAAAGGAAAATTAATCAGATTTTTATCCACCTATACGACAGATCTTGGTTAATCAGAAGAAGCATCCTAGATGGAGAGTTGAATTAAGGACAAATCAAAATCACAAGCAGCAGCAGCATTCTTGCTATATATACTCTAACCTTGAGCAGTAACAAGTCGATAAGCATGACCAAGTGCGAGGGTATTGCACGGCCTGAGAAGCTTAACATGAGTGAACTGCGCAGGCTTGAGGTTTTCTTGATCTCCAGATTCAGGCAATGGAATAATCAAAGAAACATAGTGACCAGGGTTCGTTCTCATCACCTCGCTAACACTAACAGGGCAATAGAGCCTCTCTAGCTTCCCACTCGGGTGCTGTATAACCAGCACTGCAGCATCTATTGCTTGACAATTCCCCATCTCTCTATTCTCTCTAGATGGGAGGGAGTGTGTGAAATTAAGAAAAAGATTAAGGAAGAACGAGATCGAGGGGAGGAAGGAGGTGAAGTAAGCAGAAGTCTCTTTCTATACAGCTCCCGTCACCCTACAAATAGTTACTAGCTACATGAAGGTGCACTCAGTTGTGGGTCAGATAAAAATAAATTGACAAAAAAATAACATTAAGTTAAATTCCTAATCAATTAAATATTATTGATACTCAAATATCCTCGATGATCTTGGAATTTAAACTGTGAGATAGGAGAGAGAGAGAAAACTATTCGGAAAGGAATCCATCAAGAAACACAAAACACACGTCGCCGATAGAGAAAAAGGATGCCGCAAAGAATCTAATGACACAATGAAAAATAATTTTTCACCGTCGCAATACGTTGCATGCGCCATAAAAACACGGGGGACCCTTCCACACATGATAGTGTGTGTGTAGGAAAATACCTTTGTACCCCCATTGAAAATTAAAATGACAAATGATTCAGCTATATATGTAAAAAAATCATTTTGACCCAAGCTTAGTCTTCTAGATTAATTTAATGAAGGGAAAAATCATTTATTCGTTACAATATTTTTTTCATACCCTATGAATTTTGTAAATAGTAGTGACAGTAGTTGTAGGGGTAAAGATCCTGTTCATCAGGCACAAGCAGGCAGCCCGCCTCTCATTTCCCAACCATACACTCTACTCGCTACGCCGGTCAATCCAGAACAAAAGAAAAAATTTAAATAGTTTATTTATGTTTTCTTTAATAATTTTTGACACTATTATATTAGAATTAGAAATGAATTTAGAAATAAATTGTAACACACTAGTCATTGCTTCTTAACAATATAAAAATTGCAACAAAAAAACAACCTAAAAAAATTGAACAATTAAAAAAACAGAGAATAATCGTCCCAAAACAACCCGAAGGCAAGAAGGTCTATAGGGTCAAGTCAGACGTGTGGGAGGGAGATCCCTGTGGATGGACAAGGACACCTCATCATCTTCTCCACGCACTTTGTTCTTTGCCTTCTATCGAAACGGCTAGGCTAATCTTCAAATGTTAATTTGACCGAAACAGTCATCAAAACTTCGGGTCTTTTATTACCGATAGTTTTCTAATACCATTTCTTGCTTCTACTTTCTAGCTTAGCTTCTATGTCCACTGTTTCTAGTTTTTTTCACATCTTAATTAATTTATTCACATCTTTGATGTTTAAGTTAACTTATTCACATCTGAATTAATTTCACATGATTTAAAATTAATAACTATATTAATTTTTTGTGACCAAGGAAACCACCTAGCCTATTCGCTCAGTTGATTTGAAATTAAATACAGTCGTGACAGCTACCATCACATGAAATTACTAATAAAATGTTGCGCACACCTTTCGGTGGCAGCTCCGCGGTCCGATGCAATTCAAACGGGCTCAAATTAAAGTAACACATCTTCGCACATAATAAAGATTTTATGCTTTTACTACCACATGAGGAAATGAATCAAATTATATGGAATATTTATATATAAAAAATTAAGGTTAACCTAATTGAACGAATTATTTGAATTTGTTAGAATTTTTTTAAATGGATACATAAAAAACAATTAAAAAAAACTAAATTAAAAAAAAAAGACTCGCAGATATTACTACGAGACCAATCAACATATGAAAAAGAAGAGAAGGTGGCTGCCGGCTTTGATTTGTATGGAAGCAAACCTTCTGCCATACTCACCAACTACATTTTCAGGTGTCGTGTTTTCTCTCACAAAGACGACATAGGGATTTGATGTAATAGAAAATAAAATTCACGAACCCTTTGTTTATATATATGTGTGTGTGCTGGTCATCAGGTTTATAAATTAATATTGTGAGCAGAGATAACGTAACTAGGTTAAGAAAGAGACAGTAATCTTGGTGAGGATCTTTGACGCCTGTAATGTCTACAGGTCCATGCTAAATTATTTGTATCCCAAAGCGTGTGAAAGGTTTTCTTCCATGTGTGTAAACATCTTTGATTCATTGTCAGTCTATGTAAGCCATGTGGGATGTTGGGGATCTTTAGCTTTCATCATATCTGATGGTGATTTCTTGTTCAAACATGATTTCGAAGGGGAATGCAGCCTCAATTTTAAATTGGAGGCTCCTTAACTTCTTGTGTCACATGGTGAGGCAGACACATAATATTATATGGTAATGGTCTGATCATTAAATCTAAATTTATATGCTGGTGGATGTAATTCAAAGCTTTACATTAATTAATATTCAGAGATTTTTAGTACCTTGTGGGGGCAGCAAATTTAGGTCCGGATCTCTTTGCTCCTATTCTAATGGAGATATGTCAGGGTGTGGTTATCCCAGGTGGAACTGAAGAATCTGCAGCTTTTACTTGACAACACTACACTTCAATCAGTTTAAGATAGAGGAATTGGGATCAAATTAAAAGCAAGAATCCATTTACAGAAACGGAAAGGTTATGTTCATTAACAGTGGTGTACTATACAAGTATAATAGCATTAGGATCAACGACATTAAATTAAGGTCAAAGATGTGGGCGTGCTTCATTTTTTAAATTATACTGCATGCATGATTATCCAAACAAACACAGCATACTCTCTCTCTCTCTCTCTCTCTCTCTCTCTCTCTCTCTATATATATATATATATATATATATATAGCTTTAATTGATTTATTATATTAGGGGGTAGTTTCTTGAAGAGCGCATTAAGCAAGCTTTGTATATATGGAAGTGTGATGATGAAACGTTAGTGTATTCTCTTCTCGATCTCTTTATAATTTAATTAAAGGAGAATTTCAATGGTCCTTGAACTAAACGATGCAGCTCCTATCGTATTCTTCTGCATTCCAATCTCCAGCTAGTGGAAACTACTTTTTAACTTAGAAAAAAAGAATCAATCCTGGGCGATGATGGCGATTGGGATTTGCCTTAAAAGGCGGCCATTCATATCCGAAGAGTTGTCATTTGAAAGACGTGGCATTATTTCACAAGGTGTTAACTTAACTTGTGATTGATAAGGTGATTTTAAAATATAGTAAAATAGGATCAAAACGTGGATATGCAAGAATATAATAAAATATCCTTTTAATAATCATCAAACATACTTCTAAAACATTTCTAGAAACAAAAAAAACTATTTAAATGGATCCAAAAGTGTTGATGCAAGAATATATTAAAACATCCTTTCAATAATTATCTCCTATAATCTATGGATGCTGGATATGCTTTCCTTGATCAAGATCAAGATCATGAGTATCATGCGATTTCATAAATCATATATTGGCAACTTATAAAACATAATTGGGTCAATGAAGGTTATGAGCTCGAGGAAGGAATTGTAGTAACTTTGTAATCAAGTATCAAAAAGACAAGAATTGAAGATAAACACAAAAGGGTTGGATAATAATCATGTATAGGTTTTTTTAAAGAGATTTGAGCGACCTTTTCTATTAAAGAAAATGAAGCCGTACATTTATATGCCCTTTATTTTTATTTATTTATTTGTAGAAAACGAAGAATTAAGGTGATGTGATGACGTAGTCTTTGTAAATTTTATGCCGATTAAGATCAGTGAATGAGGCGTAATTTTTCTAATAATTAAATTAAAAAGCAGGAATATTATAGAATCGGGATGCATGAGGCATGATTTTATCATAAAAAGCAGGAATATTATAGAGACGTTATTATTTTTTGGCGTTTATAGGAAAATCCATGCATGGAAACAAAAGATTTCCACTTTTCGCAACTTTTACAAGTGCTGATTGAAACCTTTGCTTACCATGCATTGTATATGAGATTGAAAGGTAATTGACACAAAATTTGAATTATTGGGTCTGGCCCTGGAAGGGACGACATGTCTTATGGTTTCATCAAAATCAGAAATGGACACCGAGGCTTCCCTGTGGTCGGCATCTATGTTTGATTATCAAATCAGCGTTGCCGATTGTCTCGCTGTTTGGAGACATTTTAAGATTATAGAGACCACTTTAAGTTACTTAATCGAAACCAGCGTCAACTCGGTGTCTTTCTACTTCCAGATAAATCTATATATATATATTTTGGATAAACATATACTCGTCATCAATTAGTCTTGATACTCAAGGTTCATATTTTCGAGGTTTTATACCAATAATTCATATATAATAAAAAGAATAATTAAACAGAATTAATGTGTGGCTCATTTTTATTGTTAAGACTTGATGATTGTATTAGCAACATTAACAAAACCTTAATCCCATATTCGTTAAGGTCGGCTACATGGGTGTTTTTACGACATCATTTCGCATGATTATATAGCAAATCCACCTCAACGTTCACACCGTAGAACAAACTTGGCCTCGTCACTACTATTTTACAGCACTTGCTTTTCACTTTGCGTGAATTTATTAAGATCGACCTTTCAAACTTGAAATAATTTCTTAAGACTCCGGCTCTTGATGCAATCCCGAATATAATGTTGACGAGAAAAAAACAAGAAACCAGAGCCACTGGGCATTCAACAGAATTAATTCTTATCGAAACTTAACTGTATCACGAGTGGGAAAAACACAGGGAGATCAAGTACTCTAAGTTGATAGATGAATTCCAAATAATTACAAAGAAAGCTAAAGGAGATCAGGCGTTGAACTATAGATGCAAACTCATTGGCACTGTGGAGTGGACATTTGTCCTCCGTGCTTCGCGCATGTACGTGTGTTTTTTTTCTTTTATGAACAGTGTATTAACGAATTTACCCCTCGAAAACGACAAAAAACGCTTGAGGGGCTCCGCGGTAATTGCGCATTTCGGCCCCGCCCGGCCCGGTCCGCCACACTTCTGATTTTTTTATTATTTTTCAAAATTGGCTAAATACGGATATAGCCCCTAATGAGACAAAATTGATGACTTGGGCACAGGGGCAGACCGTAATTGACCACATTTTTTATTATTTCTTTCAATTTACTGTCGTTGCGTGCGGAGCACGCGCCTAACGGTATTCCGCCTCACGCCCTGTTTAGGTGGCGCGTGAGGGGTCATACGGTGATCGGAGTTGGGCTACCGGCGTCTCCATCGAGGTGTCTCCGCGTGGTCTTCCTCCCGGTGCGGCGCGTTGCAGCACAAGATGATCGTGGACGCGGCGGCAGCCGGTTAACGCTGTTGGACCCGTTTCTCTCTCTCCTGCACGTAAAAGTGCAGGAGAGGCCCTCGTTTTTTTTCCTTTTCACTTCGGTCCCTTCACTTCTAATTTTGTGTATGCTCCTGATTTCTGTTATATAAGTTTTGATTTAGTTCGATTGGGTCCTTCAATTGAAATTAATTCAACGTTAAAGTTTCACTTCGGTCCTTCTGCTTTTAATTTCCGGATTGGGTTGAAAAGATCAATAAATTCAATACACAAGTTTCGATTTTTTCAATTTATCCTTTAATTAAAATTGATAATACATCTGATTTTTATTTCGGCCTTTATACTTTTAATTTTTTCTTTTAATCCTTGTACATTTGATTTTCATGTCAGCCCTTATACTTTTAATTTTTGATTTTTATCCCTTTATTTTTTTATATTCCTGGAATAATCCCTACTTTTGTCCATGTATATATAGGTGTGCTCTTAGCTTTGGTTTTAATTTTTGTTGTTTTCTTATTTGTTGAGGTGATATTTTTTTGAACAAAAAATAGCTCTTAAATTTTATTTTGTATCTATGATCATTTGAAAATTGATATTTCTGTTTTTTTTTCTCCCTTTGGTCTTTCTTTTAGTTATTTATTGGTTTTTTTATTATTTTTTTCAAGTTAGATGAATTTTTTTTACCTGAGAATTTTTATTTTATTTTTTGTTTCATCTTTTGTTAAAGTTATTGAGATTTTTTAGCCTTTCATTTTTTTTTGTTTTTTTTTCATTATTAACACAACAACAACAACAATAATAATAATAATAATTTCAGTTATTTTTCTTGTTTACTCTTCTGTGAATGTTTTTCAATTTTTTCCTCTCGGGATAATTTGATAATTTTTATTATTTTGACAGTATTAACAATGATAATTTTAGATGTTAAGACTTCGAAATTACTGTTTTTATAATAGGGTGTAATGATCTGTTTTATTATATTAAATTTTGCATAAATAGATATTTTATTTGAATTTTGCACCGGCAAATCCTATTAATTTCTTTAATCCCAACAATTATAAAAATTGTTTGCTCAGCCCGCAACGTAGTGCGGTCCATTTTTTTCATTTTCAAGACAAAATATTTTTTTTCCAGTTAATAATTTTTATTTTTGTTTTGTCATTTATTTTATTCGTTTTCAAGTCAAATCAAATTTTTTTACCTCATAATGTTTTTTTAAAAATATTTTGTTAAAGTTATTAAGATTTTTTTAGTCTTTCATTTATTTATTTTTTTCATTATTAACACAATAATAATAATAATAATAATAATAATAATATTTTCAGTTATTTTTCTTACTTACTCTTTTGTTAATGTTTTTCAGTTTTTTTCTCTTAGGATAATTTGATAATTTTTATTGTTTTGATAATAATAGCAATGATAATTTTAGATGTTGACACTTCGATGTTGCTATTTTTATAATAGGGTGTGATGATATGTTTTATTATATTAAATTTTGCATATATAGATATTATATTTTAATTTTGGACCAACAAATCCTATTAATTTCTTTAATCCCGACAATTATAAAAATTTCTTGCTCAGCCCGCAACATAGTGCCGTCAATTTTTTAAATTTTCAAGTCAAATACTTTTTTCCAGTTAATAATTTTTATTTTTGTTTTATCATTTATTTGATTTTTTTATTTGCTCTTTCTTTTATTTTTTTTATTGGTTTGTTTTTTATATTTTGAGGTCAAATAATTTTTTTTACCTCATAAGTTTTTATTTTATTTTTTTGTTTAATCTTTTGTTAAAGTTGTTTGGATTTTTTTAATCTTTCATTTATTTTTGGTGTTTTTTCATAATAATAATAATAATAATAATAATAATAATAATAATAATAATAATAATAATAATAATAAGAAGAAGAAGAAGAAGAAGAAGAAGAATTTTAGTTATTTTTCTTACTTACTCTGTTGTTAATGTTTTTCAGTTTTTTTCTCTCGGGATAATTTGATGATTTTCATTGTTTTGACAGTAACTGCAATGATAGTTTTAGATGTTAAAACTTCGATGTTGCTATTTTTATAATAAGGTGTGGTGATCTGTTTTATTATATTAAATTTTGCATATATAAATATTATATGTTAATTTTAGACCAGCAAATCCTATTAATTTTTTTAATCCCAACAATTATAAAAACTATTTGCTTAGCTTGCAACATAATGTGATAAAAAAATTTAATTTTCAAGTCAAATGTTTTTTTTTCAGTCAATAATTTTAATTTTTTATTTGCTCTTTTGTTAATGTTTTGAAGCTCTTTTTCAGCCTTTGATTTAATTTTGTTTTCTTCACGTTATTAAAGCAATAATAATATTAATATTAAGAATAATAATAATAATTTTAGTTTTTGTTCTTACATGCTTTTTTATTAATTTTTTTCTCTCCGGTTTGTTTAGTAATGTTTATTGTTTTAACAGTAATAGTGATGAGAATTTTAGAAGTTAAGATTTCGATGTTACTGTTATTATGATAGAGTATGTTGATCTATTTCGTTATATCAAACTTTACATGTTAAAATATTATATTTTAATCTCAACAGTGGTATAAATTATTTGTTCCGCTCGCACTACACCTAGTAGCATCTATATCATTGTGTTTCCGAATACCTACATATACATATACATATATATATATATATATATAGAAACAACATGAGAGCGAAGAAAAGAAAAGATATATATACAAACTGTATACATGAACTAGAATAATTTTCCAAAAGAAAATAGAAATGAAATATATAGAAAGGGAAAAAAAGAGAAGAAAAGTGGGCAAAGGTTCGATCATGGGCCGCTCACTTTGTCCGTATGCGGGGTCTGACCTAAATGCAGCAAAAGTGGAAAAAGAGGGAAACCGAAAGGAGGGAGAAGAAAACATCTTTGACGGGTGGGCCTTCTGCATATATATACAGTCTGTCCTGATCTCTTGTCTTGCCGACCATCATGTAAAATATCATCTCTCAGTCCCTTTTGCCTGCGAGTCCGAAGTTTCTTTTGGCTGTTTGGAATTGTGAAGTTTTTCTTTCTTTCTTTCTCAAAAGCATGACAGCCAAAACTGGCTATAATAAGTGGGAACGATGTTTTGATGCAAACCAAGGTCTACTTCAGCAATTTGATATCTAAGAAGAAACATGACAGGTAGAAGAAATGCAGAGGAAACAATAATTATACATACATTTATACCACTGAAGTTTACTTGTTGATCTGAAATGACGGCAATAGGTTCGTGTTGTTGTGTAGTGCCCGAAAAGAGATGTATACTAGGGGGCGTGAGAGCCACACTTAAGTTCAAAATTAGATGCTGGAAGATCACACTGATGGGAAGAACTTGTTCAGGTTGAAAGGCAAGGAATAGAATTCTTCACTTCTTGTGTCTGTCTTGAACGACCGGAACTTGTCCCACCAGTGCATCCCTCTATCCTTCCGAGTTGCCGTGTCTTTTTTATGCAACGTGATGTCCAGGAACATTGCTAAGAAGCCAGCAACAAAAGTTTCCGATGAGAATGGCACGTTGATCATGTCATTGAACTGCGGGAGGATGCAATATCATGAGTTTCCTCACGGGACAAAACCAAACCTCGTCTCAAAAATCTGATCAAGAGGGGGGAAAGGCTTAAACAATATTTACCCATCTTGCGCCAGTGTGAACTGGCCCGTAACCTTTAATTGCTGTGTACTCATTAAAGTATTGTGGTATCGACAGGCCCATGAAAACAGAGAACCCAAGTATAAACTTCGTTCTGAAGCTGTTCAGGTTGCAGAACTGCAGGAAAGAGAGACCTGCTGAACCTGTTCATGTAATGAAAGAGCAGTGAGTTACTGCTTGGCCTTGAACTGGAACGCATATGATAAGAGCTGACAAGATTTGATAAGACATACCAACGTATGCAAAGAAAAGGCAATATAAAGCTGCAATAATTGGAGCTGGAATTGAAGCAAAAACAGCTCCAAATTTTCCTGCATAGAACAGCAAGTAAGCGATTTTGTACTTTTAACAGAGAAAGAGAGAGTCACATGATTTACTCACCAAGAATGGAAAAGAAAATCATGAACCCTGCCGATATTTGAACAACCCTTCGACTGCCAACACGCGTCAGTGCCAGCAATCCAGCATTTTCACTGCAGTTGACAGCAAAAGGTTTCTAATGCCAACACAAGGGAGAAATAAAAAAAGACCAAGTTTGGTGGGAGATTAAAATGCTTTTTCTGTTCAAAGAAAAGTAGGGTTCTGCATATGAATCTTACACAGATACTGATGACCCACTCCCAGTTCCAAATATGCCTGAAAAGAGAATTCCGACTCCCTAGGATCAATATGAAAGATATTATTAAAAAAGGATTAAAACACAGTTACTCAGCCAACCGATCGCACTACAGTTTAACAAATCAGCAGCTTCAGCCATGGAAAATTCTGTGAGATCCTATCATTTTAGATCCAAAATGTAACAAGGCAGGTGAAATTTGAGCCAGGCTATTCCATAGAAATCCAATTCAAAGAGAATCATAACCTCTATATTTTCTGTGTGCGTGTAAAATGAGTAAACTGCAAAGATGAGTGCAAAACATGAAAGCTATACCTGCCAACCAACACCGCGGCTAAGTATAGAAGGTGGAAGTGGAGTTGCACTCGCATACCTAGATACAGCAATGAAGGCACCAGTGGACTGTTTGACCACAGAAAGTGAATAGCAAGCAAGTAAATTTCAGAGATCGTGAATCAAGATAAGCTTCCAAGTCCTATCATGGTGACAGTCAATGATAAACATTTCATGGTTGTAAAAACTTGAGTTGCCAAGCATTTAAACAACATGCAGACATAAGGTGCTTCCACGAATTTTAGCACTAAAAAAAAACACCTGATTTGAGGCGATTTAATCATTAAATTGAAGAGAAATCGCCTGCTTCATAAGTTGTTGGGTTCAATTTCACAACGATGAGCTGAAGTAATGAAATAAAAAAGGGCCGCTAAATGAAGTAATGCATCAGAGTCACAGTTAAAAGTAACCAAACCTCTACTAGTGCAACAAAAGAAGTGGCCATCATTGCAAAAGCCTCTCCAGCGTCAAAAGTAGGAGCTCCCCATTGGAAAGGGTACGGAACTCTTATCCTGCACAGAACAACGAGGTTCGGTAAGCACAAAAAATACACTTCGTTTTGACCCTTTATTCCTCTACTCGTATCATGTCAACATATACTGCAGCCAATAACTAGAGTTGTGGCTTGTAAACAAAATATCCTTCAGATTACAAAATAACACTGTAATTAGCCGCTTTAAGGAAAAACCTCTGTTACTCATCTGAATATTTAACTTTTATGTTATATCACAGTAAGTTGAGGTTAACTGGAGACTCAGTAAGAAACCTTACCAAGGAGCGGCACCTATAATTCCTGCACGATCAGTTCGGCAGCTTGTTTGGGTTTGGTGTGCTGAATTCTTATATGCGCCACTTACGGTAAGGAGGTGAGCATAAACCCACACAATGACCACAGAGAATATAACAGCAAACCGATTAAATACAGTCCTCTCCCCTCGTATCCAATGGGGTATATACTGCAAAAATGCTCGAAGTTTATTTACTCAACTATTCTAAACTTCATTAAATGAAGCCCAGTCGTTGATGTTATGAGCTAAAATGAGAGGACATAAATGTGCACTGCATGGAGGTTTACATACCTGCGAGAATAATAAGAGAAAGATGATCTGTGGCAGTCCAATCTCCACACATTTTGCGACCTAGATATCCCAAAGCTGAAGTCATTAATTAACACTAACAGAAGATGCAGTTTTAAACAAGACAAAAGGAGGAGGAGGAGGAGGAGGAAAGGAACTTAGATACATACTAGAGGGAAACCAAATTCATAGAGGCCAAATCCAGATAGAGCAACCAAAGGAACGGCAGATAATGGACTCAAGAGCCTGGCCATGTATCAGGGAGACATGAAACATATATTGATTAATGTCAATTCGAGTAACTTCTTCAGTATAACTAAAAATTCACTGACGTTCCCAATTATAGAATCTGATAATTTTTTGTAAATCAAGTATCATGCCAAAGTCATTTCAATTCCGAGACTAAATTAAGAAAAAAATCCATAACTAGATGAGAGAGGAGACCGATCAAACAGAGTGAATTAGAAAGCTTAGTTAGAACACTGCGACAAACAACTGGTAATGCTTTTAATCAATTAACCAGGATGTATTAAACCTCGCAACATTTCTCCAAAGGCCACTGAAGCCCACAACAATCTGGAGAGTTGAGGCAACAATGAGGGCACCTTGAATTCCACGCATTGTCTTTTCAAATCTCTGCAACACAAAGGATCGTTGAACAGTTAAGGAACATACATCCACGAAGTTTAGTAAGGCTGTATCTACGTGAGGGAGAGATCCAAAGGTAACCTCGACAGGATCCAAAATTTCACTGTATCGACCAGCCAAAACGATTGAAATGGTAGCAGGCAAATAGCTAAAGGAACCTCCAATAACTGCAGGCAAGCGAGTACCAAAAAATGTTTGGAAAAATGTATTTAATCCAGCCACAAATAGCAATGTTTGAATCATCTTCGCTTTTTCCTCCTGAAAACAGTCAGAATTCACATCAATTTAGAAACAGATACATCATAGAAACAAGAAGCATCAAAGACCAGAATCACTTACATTTCTTCCCCCCATCTGAGGAACTAGAGCTGTGGGTATAAACACCGCTGTCCCAAGCATCACTAGGTAGTGTTGGAAGCCAAGTAGAATTGCCTCAGCTGAGTTTTTTGAAACAACCCCAAATATCGTCGAATCAATAAACAAATGAAGAGCGGATTACAAAACAAAATAAACATGCAGATGGACTCCATTAAATTCCTAGCAACTGCGACAAATGCCAATTCAAAGAAAAGAAAATCAGAAACCCCACATGACCAAAATGTCAAAATTAACTGATTTTGCACTCAGAACAATATGAACCGGTCAGGAATCACTATTAAAGGATTAAAAAAAACAAATAGAAAATGAAACAACAACAGTGACCAGATAAACCAAAATGGGAACAAGAAAACAGGGGAGATGTAGACAGGAACAGCACAAGAAAAAAAGGTGGTAACAAGAAAAACAAGGGGAATTGTAAAAAAGAACATTAAATGCGGTGATGACATGCATAACATTAATGGGCTACTAATCTACTATATAAAAAAAGTAGTAGAAGTAGTAGTAGTGATCCATAGTTCATAATATATATATATAAGAGAAGATAAAGAAAGAAAAGAGAAACTGACGCCAAGGAGGAGGGCTGGTAATGCAGTAAGCAATGTTTGGAAGCTGATCCTTAGCAGGATGTGGCTGCAGCTCTTCCTGTTTTGGTTGTGGTGCGGCTCCTCCGCCTCCAGCCATATCCTTTCTCTCTTTGTTGTTCCTTTGGCTTCCTCTGACAAAGAAATTTTACAGACGTCCTTGCACCCTCTAATAACCCAAATCTCTCGGCAAAAAAATAGTTCAAGACCCTAAAGAAATAACAAACCACCAGAGCCAAAAGTAACAATCTCTCAACAAGAACGCAGAAAAAAAATTTGAGGCAGTGAAATGATACTGGTACTGATTAGTAAAAGAGAACAGGTTAAAGCAGTGATATTAGGTGGCTAAAAGAAAAGGTGGGAAGAACTGCAGTGAAGAACATGGCGATACAAAACTCTACTAATTAATAGCGTAGTAATCTCAGGCTTCAGCTGTTAGGTGATAAATTTATACAGGCAAACACTATCTTTTGTTTCTTTTATCCAATAAAATAAGAAGGATGGTGATATATAAACTCAGCAATCACTCCATCAACAACATTTTAATATCATATGAAAACCATTTTAATTCAGAAATCTTAATTAAAGATAAAATATAATTTATACTATTTTAAAGAAATATAGTAGCTTGATAAAGATCCGCTCCACCTGGAGGCCAAACAACGTAGTAAAGTGAGAGTGAATGAAGAAGGAGGGAAGAGAGAGAGAGAGAGAGAGCAAAAGGTCGTCTGTCCTAAAGTGAGAAACAAAATCTATACTTCTCTCTTACTCTGCGCAAACCAAAGGAATCTCTTCCGCTCTCAAACTCTCTTTTCTTTACTTGCATGGCTTTTTTTCTTTTTCTTTTTCTTTGCTTTTGTTGATTAATGTTGGGTCTTCTCTCCCTCTCTCTGTCTTTCTCCTTTCTTTGTTCACGTAAAGAATACAGCTTGGTTGCATAAAAGCGCTGCTCCATTACCGTCACCTTTACAAGTCTCGTTATTTCTGTAAACCATCATTTACACTCATCCGTTTTTCACTTCTACCCCCATAGTTCAAACTTTCTCAATTTCATCCCTATAGCTTATTTCCGTAAACATACACAGATTTCTATGACTCTTAAGATTCTTTCTTTCTGGAAATATCCAAAATTTTCAGTAACTGAAGTGAGGATGAAGCAATGTGCAAGTTTAGGCTACATTGGTTATCTAATGAGTTTCAAGGCGCGTGATGTGATGATAGAGAGCTTGTGATCTACATAATAAATCTTGGATTTAAGTTAGAGTATATAATTCTTGTAAAATACTGGAACAACTAAAATTTTACTTACTCACTTGTAAAATAAATTTTCCGGTGAGTGAAGTTTTCTCGCATCCAACAAAATGGTTATCTAATGAATTCATGGCATTCAGGCCATGACTCCTATGCACAGTGGCTTTTACGTGCTTTCTTTTAATAAAAATCTTAACAAGATCACATGCGAATGCAACATAGAAACTCGAAAATTTTAATCTACAAAAGTGTGATTATAATTTCATAAATACTTAAATTTTGAGTGGTTGAAAATGAACAAACAATCAAGAGACAAAGAATTAACCTGCATTTATTAATCCTCAATGGATATCTTATGTTTAAAGGCTGAGGATATAGTTTTGAGCTATGCATTTAAAAAAAAAAAACTCACATTATTTATAGATTATTTTAGAATCAAATCATATATAAAACTGAATTCCTTTTTATATATGATTTAAATTCAATTAACAACGTATTATATTTTAAATAGAATATTATATTACATAGTTTAATTCAATTATATTGATTCAAATATATATGAAATTGAATAGATTGAACTATCTTGATTATTTTACTCTTAATCGGGTCAGGTGATGTCCAACTAAAATTGTCATCCTGGCCGAAAGTAATTAACTTTATTGCTATTACGAGTCATGAGAGCAAAAAAAATATAAAAACAAAATGCGTGTCTATAAATGCAAAGCAACGAAAGTGCTGCCTGCGACCGCGTTAAAATTGAAAAAGACTTGTGGTTACCAGCTCTTCCAAATATTAAAAACAGAAATCACACGTTGATTAAACAGTTTTTTTTAGAAAATATCTGATAAACAATTTAGATTTAACAAAAAAAAAAGGAAAATATCAACAAGTTGATAGCATCCGAGAAAAATGAGAGGGAGAGGCTAAGAACTCCCTTTTGGAATGAAAGATGGAAGAGAGATAGAACATAAGTTTGCTTTCAATAGGATTTGTGGCGCCACGTTGAACGAAGCTTTCACTGTGCACGCCCATTTTTTGCGACCCCACCTACTCAAATTACCACGGGAAGGAATCCCTGCTCTACAAAAGAAGAACACTCACCCTTGACTCTAACAAGTGATTGGCAAATGGATAGATATAGTATTCATCAACTTTGGAAAAAGAAAAAGGGATCGAACCTGTACATCTACTTTCAAAATCTTGATAATTTCTCTCTACTCTTTCGTTTGTCGAGCAAGTTCCCGGTTTTCTTGCCATAACTAGACTCACTTTTATCATCTCTGTGTGTTTTTGTTACAGAGCATGGAATCTTATCGTTGGACAGAGTTCAACCCATCTAATTTTTGTTAATTGGGTTGGATAGGGATTGGCCAGTTCATGACTTAACCACCTTATCTAGATATAAGGTCCATTACTAGCCCGTGTTTAGAAGCTGGCAATTCGATCCTTTTTTTCCATCCCTTACAAGGATCGCCCTCAGTACAGTAGTCCGTTTGCGGTGGTTGTTTATTTATTTTATTTTATATGTTTTTCTGCAGACCAGAATATTTTTTTATTTTTATTTTTTAAAATCAACAATTCAGAATGATAGAAACATATTTTAACATCAACAAACAAGGCAAAGTCCAGGGTTTCAGTCCAACCAGCCAAGCCAGGTCCAGCAACAGAGCTCAGTAGAGATTTCACTCTACTTTCTCCCAATGAATGACTTGATTTAGACAGGTAGAATGAAAGAAAACTGAAGGAAAGAAAGCACTGGGTTTACCTGTGCCTATAGAAAAGGTTTTCTTTCTTTCAACTTGAGAACAAAACATCACATGCCCAGGTACCGCACCTCACACCGAATTTACTCATAGAACTAATATGGTGGTAGCTCAATGCTGACAACTGAAAAGAAAATGACTCCGAGGATGTTGCAACACACTATTAATTTATAGCTAAAGAAAACCGGATCACTTACCTATGCTTTGCCCCAGAACACTCAATAAAGATTCAACTCAAATGCCAGAAGCAGAACCATGAAAGAATAGCTACAAATCAATTTCTAGGTGAAAACTAAAATTCCCTTGTTAAGAAAAATTGAATTGTCTTAGCTTAAGGAATTATGCTTTTCCCAGAATGGCTGTACCTCTGGTTGGGTACCCACACTAATCCATTACGCAAGATGCTTTCCAGGCAGTCACAGAAAGCAAAGTAAAATCTTCACAGACTGGCACCACGAGCTTGCAACCTCTTCCTCTCGAGCTCAAGCTGTAAGGGGACACGTATAAGCACATTATTTCATCCCCCTTGAATTTCTGTAAATAAATCAAAATTTTGCATCCTGTTCAGTGTCTTACCACTTTCTTCACCCTGTCATTAGCAGCAGGCGTTCCTCCACTGACACATTCAGGTAGGTATGGACTGCTAACATGAACTTCATTCATCACGACTATGGATGTTTTGTCCCAGCGGACTGGAAGCCTGGTTATATGCATTGACACCAATTGACAAATTAGTGACTTATTAGTGATCTAATAATACTTTGCATAAGAATATACAATACAACAAATCGAGGACAATTCATAGCCCACTTAAAAGGACACAACAAGACAAAGGCAATGACCAACCTCAGAATCTTATTCAATCAAGAAGACTCACTCAAAAAAAAAAAAAAAACAGCTTGTCTGTGCTTTCACGCAAGATTGTTGAAGTCAAATAGTAGTTTACAAGTGTACAGCAAATTTTAGCATTTATATGTTGTTACTAGCACATTCATGTCAATAAACACAACAGGTTCATTTAATAAACAAGACCACTCCAGTAAAATGAATAGAGTTCATATAATAAACAAGAACCCGGCAGTATTAACAAACAAATGCCTAAAAAAATAGCTTGTATAGGCCATTGTTAATTAATGCCTCGTCAATGTACCAATTCATAATCCAAGCACAGTTCACCATTACTTAAACCACTGGTCTGTAGGAAAGCTTATCCAACTACTTAGCAGTCCTCAACTTCACTTTATACTGTAGAATTTCTTGGATTGAAGAGAAATCTTTTGATTAAGGAAATGAATTGAATTACAGCAAGGAGAATCATTTGATACAGGCAGATCCAACGACTACAAATGAAACTAGCAGTCAAGGACTACCTGTGAGAGGAGTATTCATGCCAATAATATGCAGGCCTCCTTTTCTCTCTCCAGCCAACCTCTGAACTCTCGCATTATACCAATAAAAGCCCTAAGTTATGCATATTTTCAGATTCATATCTTCTAATTAAACCACTAAAACCAAGCCCTAAATCACTTTTAGCAGCTGTCCCGGAAATTCTGCATCTTGATCTCTTTCAAAGAATCTATCGCATGCTTTTCAACTTAGTTATCCTTCAATCATCTTCAGACCCTATGCAACTTACACATTTTGCATCAGCTTGAAGCCCTCCAAATCCCTTTATAACAAATCCCAGCCAATTACAGAATACATGAGGCATATTTTCTCTACTCACTCCCAACTAAAAAACCAGTCAATTAAGTCATCAATATGCAAAATAACCATATTCATTCAATTCTCAATCAATCCTATTATATCAATCCAATTCATTTACACTATCCATGCAAACCTCATCCTATTGCATTTTCTGTTTCATATTATCATCAGAATCCTTGTTCAGCTCCAGCATAGCTCATGCAGCATTGCGCCATGGACTAAATCTCCTTAGCTCAACAGCCAAATATTAGTTACATAGAACAAATTTCTAACCTTTCAAGCCCCTGATATGAACTCATTTCTCACCTCTAATACTGCCTTCTCTAAATGAAATAAATAAATTACACTAAAAAACCTATGTGAATCTATATTGACAACGTTGTCAAAGTTCAGTACATTAATGTTTCTGGCAGTTCAGAAAGCAAGAGCATACAAAATCCATAAAAGAGCATTGGAGAAACAGGTTTGTCAATTTTATAAACCTGGTGATATGAATTGCTGGGCAAGAATAGCATAGATTGAGATTATACAAGAAATTCTCCTGACATAACAATGATCAAGTAAGAAGCTCTCTTTCCACCTTACAAGCACGTATCTTCACATCATAATGCTAGAAGAACATGCTTCTACAGATTATAATATCTACAACCTCTTACATTATATGTTAGTAAAACCTGAAACTCGTCCCACTTTTTAACGATTTGGATGCGCTAAATTATGTAAATTCGATGAGCAAGCTAGAGCTTAGAAGCATAATACGCTTGCTAGCAACGAGATATAACACCACAGGAGTAAGGATAAGGGCATGTACGTCTTAGACAAGGCATCAAAAAGGCTCTGTGCCTCAGCAGTAACACCCACTCCAATCCTCCCAGCATCTGCTTCCGCTTGCCTGCAAATCCAGTCCAATCAAAACTTTACAAAAACTTGATTTAAAAAAAAAATCCCCGATGGGTTACAGTGAAAATCACCTTAAAGCCAATTCCTCCCTGGTTTGAAGTCTGTGGAGATCAATATAACACTTCTTGATGTCAAGTGGGTCCTCGGCTTGACCCAGAAAAGAAAACTCCTTTATATAATTTGCTTTCAAAAACCTTATGTTTCTCTTCGGCCCAGGTTTCGATGCCTCTTGTGAAATAAAGTGGTTAAGAAATCTCAAAGAAGAAACATAAAAGTATTGATGTTTTAGAGCAATAGAAAAGAAAAAGAACAACTAAAGTGGAGGATATGAAGAACGAGGATGTTGGAGGGCCGGTCAAAGGTGATGACTTGTCCATCAAACTCTTCGCCTAAGGTAGTTTTGATAGAGAGCAAGCAACCCACCGTAAAGTCTTCGCTGTTGATGTTGCTACCTTCCATAGCCATGGCTGCCGTCGATTGTTCCTGCTCTTAATTGAGCTTTTGCTTTCACCGGCTTTTTTTTCCCCTGTTTTTTTTGGGTTGTTGTGTTTGAGAGCTCCTGAGATTTAATTTGGGCTCATATGGCCTCTAACCCATTTAACTCTCTGAGCTGGGGTTGTCCAATCCAAATTTAATAGTCTGCTTTTATCATATTTTGTTTTTTTTTGGTAATTAGTTATTTCACTCGCACTTGCCCACTAATATGATAATTTTTCTGATAAAAAAATAAATATGAAAGTTTTTAAAATATTTTTTAAAATTATAAATATAAATTAAAATATATATGCATGCATTTAATTAAATACACCAAGAACTATTTGTATTACTAAATACAAAAATTAAAATATTAACGCATATATTTAACTCGTTTTATTATGGGTTAAATATTTTTTCAATGTAAAATAATAGCTTTCTTGGTGTTATTATATTTGTTTGATATCAGGTAGCAAATATAAATGTGAATAAAAAAATTGATGCTTGTATATAATAAAATATAGTAAAATTCATATATGTTAATAAAAATATATGGGATCTTAAACTAGATTTTAATGTAGAAGAATAATGAAATAATATTGCATTTATTACTATGAAGCAATTTTTTCTTGGTATTTTTGTGATATATTTAAAAAAAGTGTGAACAAAAAATCTAAAAACAAATTAAAAAAGAATAAAGATAAAAATAAAATATATGCAATTTGATTTCAATTTGGGTTTAAAATAGCTCGACTCCGTAGAAGAATAAAAGTTCGAGAACCAGATTGAAAATTCTCGAAAATCTCACCATTACAATCCATATTAAAATATGAGAAGAGAAACAATAAAGAAGAGTACAAGAAAAACGTTTCGCGGTTTATATTATAGATATTGCATACTTTATAATTTTTGTTTATGTAACCAGTCAAAAACTCTCAATGTTTTCAGATTAGAAGCTCTCGACAAAGATCGAGGAGAAGACCCAGCTCACAAGGGGAGGGATGCTCTCAAGTCAGAAGCTTTCAATAGAGATAGAAGGGAAGACTCAGCTCTTAGGGAAGCCCTCAATGCTCTCAAAGGAAGAGATGAAATCGAAATGAACAGATGAAGTGAAATGGCTTCTTCAACACGACAATCTGCACAAGAAAAAAAGGAAGATCAACGTGTAGGCACGAGATGGAAGCAGGACACTTACATGGGCGGCTAGGATGAACTGGTTCTGACATCAAACGCTTCATCGACACCTGGCAAAGGAGATAAATAACGAAGGGAGGCGACACCGTTTTAATAAAGATAGTGATAGTTGGCGCTCAAAGTACAATCTGCATAAAAATACATATACAATCAAAAGACAAAAGAATACATAGATAATTAAAAGACTAACACTCCGTAGGGGGCTATAAAAAGGAAGGAGACGAACAGATACGGGGTAACCAGAGTGAAGTTGCTTTGAAGCAAATCAATTGTTCAAGGAGGCCCGGGCTACCTCGAATCTACCCAGAATATTGGCTATTAATTCTTAAGTCTAAATTACTTTAATTTCTTTTAGTTATGTATGAAAAAACCTGAAAAACACAAAAACATTGTTATTTGAATTTCTCAAAAATCTAATAAAAGTTGCCGAGAGAGAATTCTCTAACAAAAAGATTTAAATTAAATTAAGAGTGTTACAAGTGGTATCAGAGCCATTCATTCCTCGATATGGCTGAAGGAACTTGGATTTCCTAGTTAATTGAAACAATTACCGGGATGAAACAACAACAAGAAGCTCAACAACAGAGCCAACAGACCAACAACAATTGTTGGAAGATATAGTCTAACAGCTCAGAAACATGTCTACTAGATGGACCAATTGGCCAAGGCCCAAGAAAGGCCTATAGGTTCACCCCCTAATTCACCCACTCATTCTATGAATGGGAATCTTAGGCACGAGATGATACAGCAAGAAAGGAATCACTAGGTTCAAATCAAATCAATCAGATTAGAATTCTCTCGTTTTATCGGTGATGATCCAATTGGATGGGTTTATAAGGCCAATCAATTTTTTAATTTCCACAATGCCCCAGCTCAGCACAGGTTATTCATAGCAAGCTTCCATATGGAGGGAAAAGTCATAACCTGGTACTAGGAGCTAGAGGAAACAGGGATGATTACCAGTTAGGAAGCCTTTGTCTCTGCCCTCAACATCAGATTCGGGACATCCTCCTACGATGACTCGATGGAAGCCTTAATAAATATAAAACAGACATCGATAGTGGAAGTTTACAAAACCCATTTTGAATTGCTATCCAACCGAGTTCAGGGGTTATCTGATTCGCACAATCTCAGTTGTTTCTTGGGAGGACTAAAAGAGGAAATATAGACGGGGGTCAGGATGTGAAACCCCCAAAATCTAATATCAATTTATGGGCTAGCAATAATATAAGAGGAAAATCTTATCATCATACGAGGAGCATGGAGGCTCGGCCTAATGGGGCTTCAGGGTCAAGGCCCTACTCCGGCCCACCAAAAGGCAGACAATACAGGTGGGAGAGCAGTTCCTATACAAAAGGCTCACTCCTGCCAAGATGAAGGGAAAAAAAGGATAAAGGCCTCTATTTTAAATGTGATGGCAAATGGGGTCCCGCCCACAGGTGTGTAGGACCTAAATTATTTCTAATAGAAGAGACCGAGGATGAAGAGGTAGAGGATCTAGGAAGAGATCTAAGCGATCCCCAGTAAGAAGTTACCGAAGGGGTAGGAATATCCCTCCATGCCTTGGTAGGGTGCCTTGACCCAAAAACCATGAGGGTCAAAATAAGGGTAAAAGTTCACTATTTCGTTGCCTTGATTGATACTAGGAATGCCCATAACTTCATACACCCGAAGGAGGTTAAGAGGACTAAGGTATGGGTTACTAAGCACCCACTAATTGGGTTAGCATTGCAGACGGATCAAAATTGTGGAGTGAAAGAAGTTGTCAAGATATCCTAGTAATAATTCAGGGGGGGCATTTCATCACCCAGGCATACATCCTCCAACTGGAAGGCTGTGACATGGTACTAGGGATTCATTGGCTTAGTGGTTTAGGCCCTATTCTATGGGATTTTTTGTCCCTAAAAATGGAATTCAAACAAGGAGAGAAGAATGTCTTGATCAAAGGAATGCAGGTGGAAAACTCGGAAGTGGATAGCAACCCTTCTTTCTTACAAGAATTGAGAAGAGCCGAAGAGGGTTTGATCCTACAAATATGGGAAATGGGGCTAGCACAAAGGAAAAGGCCCAAACAGATTGAACAATTATTGCTCGAATTTAAAAGGGTTTTTGAAGAACCAACTGGGATGCCACCCAGAAGGTCCTAGGACCATGCTATAACCCTGAAAGAGGGGACCTCACCGATAAGTGTTCGTCCGTACAAGTACCCTTATTATCAAAAGACAGAAATAGAAAAAATAGTGAAGGAATTACTAGCTATGGGCATCATAAAAGCCCAGCCAAAGCCCTTTCTTCTCACCAATTTTATTAGTGAGAAAGGCCGATGGATCTTGGAGGATGTGCGTGGACTATAGGGCCCTCAACAAGGAGACAATAAAAGACATTCCCCATTCTTGTGGTGGAAGAATTGTTAGACGAACTCCATGGATCCCAATTTTTTTCTAAATTAGACTTACGGTCAGGTTTTCACCATATCAGAATGAGAGAAGAAGACATTCCCAAGACAACTTTCAGGACTCGCGAAGGGTATTATGAATATTTGGTAATGCCTTTCAGCCTCACAAATGCCCCATCCACCTTCCAAGGGTTAATGAATGACATATTCAAACCTTACCTTAGAAAATTTGTACTGGTTTTTTTTTTATGACATCCTATTCTACAGCCACACCGAAGAATAACATGGCAAACACCTAAGATCAGTACTTGAAACACTAGTACAGCATCAACTAGTTGCCAAGCAGTCAAAATGAAAATTTGCTTGCAAAAAAATCGAATACTTAGGTCACATAGTCTCGGGACAAGGGGTTCAGGCAAACCCTGGCAAGGTCGAAGCTATGGTAAAATGGCCCAAACCCAAAACACTCAAGGCTCTTAGAGGCTTCTTAGGCCTAACGGGTTATTACAGGAGGTTCATCAAGGGTTATGGTGGAATTGATGGGCTCTTGACTCGATTGCTAAAGCAAGAGGCTTTCTGGTGGGATTTTGGGGCCGAAGAGGCCTTCAAACAACTAAAAAAGGCCTTGACTACTCTTCCGGTCTTAGCACTGCCCAACTTCAAACAAAATTTTACAGTAGAATGTGACGCATCAGGGGTTGGACTAAGGGCAATCCTAATGCAGGAAGGCAAGCCAATAACATTCTACAACAATGGCCTCAAATGTAGTGAATTATCCCTATCCACTTATGAAACGGAATTTTTGACCCTAATATCAGCAGTGCACAAATAGAGGTCATAACTCCTGGGGCAGGCCTTCAAGGTAAAAACAGACCAATAAAGTCTGAAGTACCTCCTGGAACAAAGGATAGGGACGCCCACCCATCAAAAATGGTTGTCCAAACTCATTGGTTATGATTTTGTGGTGGAATATCAGGTAGAGAAAGATAATCGAGTAGTAAACATACTTTCCAGACTGGAGGAACCCACAATAGCAAGAGCTCTATGGGCTATCTCCACACCCTTGGTTAGTTGGGTAGACCAGTTGAAACAGAGTTACGAAACAAACCCAGAGGTCCAAGAAATTCTACAACAAATAAAAAACAACACCATAGGGTCCTTAAAATTCCAATTTAGGGGAGGGGTTCTATATTAAAAGAAGAGAATTTATGTAAGCAAACTTAGTCCCCTAAAGCAGGTCATCCTAAATCATATTCATAACAATCCAACTTCAAGACATACGGGGCTAGAAAAAACCCTATAGAGAGGGAGAAAGGATTTTTTCTTGAAGGGGATGAAGTCCGACACACAAACATACATTAGACAATGCGAAGTCTGTCAAAGAGCCACGGGGCTTTTACAGCCCCTGCCCATACCAACCAGGTTGTAGTCCTCCATATCTATGGACTTCATAGAGGGACTATCTAAAACAAATCAATACTCAATAATTATGGTTGTGGTGGACAGATTCACTAAATATGTACATTTCATCTACCTATCCCACCCCTACAGCGCCATCAAAATTGCCCAATAATTTTCATAAAATATCATGAGACTCCATGGGTTACCTAACAACATCATTTCAGACCGAGACCCCACCTTTACTAGCAAGTTTTGGGGAGAATTATTTAGGGTGCAAGGGGTCAAGCTACTAATGTCCAAAGCGTACCACCCCCAGACCGGTGGGCAGACAAAAGCCACTAATAAAACCCTAAAAGGATACCTAAGGTGTTATGTAGGAGATAACCCGAAAGGGTGGTCAAATGATGCTATAATACCAGCTACCATACATTTACCAAAACGACCCCATTTGAGGCAACCTACGACTACCCACCCCCAAGCATCATTGATTACATTCCAGGTACAACATAAGTTCAAGCAACCGAAGAGCATTTACAAAACAGAATTGAGCAATTAACAAACATCAGGCATCACTTGGAGAAGGCCCAGGAGAGACAAAAAAAAGCAAGCAGATAAGGGAAGAAAAGACTTGGAATTCAACGAAGGCAAATGGGCCTACCTCAAGCTCCAACTGTTCCAGCATACCAGCATGCAAAGTCATAAGAACAGAAAGTTAGCATACAAGTATTTGGGCCCTTCAAAGTCTTGAAAAAAATAGGTTTAGTGGCTTACCAGTTAAACCTACCCAAGGAAGTCAGGATCCACAATACCTTCCACATCTCGCTGCTGAAAAGGTGGGTTGGTAAGGACATAGAACCCGATTGATGGCTGTCGGAGCTCAAATCAAGACGAAATCTCCAGCCAGAGCCAACAGAGATCCTTGACAGAAGGACCACCACCACGAGGAAAAGGAAGAAGGAAGAAGTGTTGTTAAGGTAGGAAGGACAACCAGACAAGGACACAATTTGGGTAGAGGAAGAGTGGTTAAACAGAGAATACCCCCACCTTGAGGTCAAGGATTTTGAAGGAGAGGGGAGTTATAACCATTCAGAAATTCTCAATGCTCTCAAATCAGAAGCTCTCGACAAAGGTCGAGGAGAAGACCCAACTCACAAGGGGAGGGATGCTCTCAAGTCAGAAGCTCTCGATAGAGGTAGAAGAGAAGACTCAGCTCTTAGGGAAGCCCTCAATGCTTTCAAAGGAAGAGATGAAATCGAAATGAACGGATGGAGTGAAGTGGCTTCTTCAACACGACAACCTGCACAAGAAAATAGGGAAGATCAGCGTGTAGGCACGGGATGGAAGCAGGACACTTACGTAGGCGGCCAGGATGAACTGGCTCTAACATCAAACGCTTCATTGACACCTGGCAAAGGAGATAAAGAACGAAGGGAGGCGACACCATTTTAATAAAGATAGTGACAGTTGGCGCTAAGAGTACAATCTGCATAAAAATACGTATACAACCAAAAGATAAAAGAATACATAGATAATTAAAAGACTAACACTCCGTAAGTGGCTATAAAAAGGAAGGAGGGGAACAGATATAGGGTAACCAGAGTGAAGTTGCTTTAAAGCAAATCAATTGTTCAAGGAGGCCTGAGCTACCTCGAATCTACCCAGAATATTAGCTATTAATTCTTAAGTCTAAATTACTTTAATTTCTTTTAGTTATGTTTGAAAAAAACCTGAAAAACACAAAAACATTTTTATTTTAATTTCTCAAAAATCCAATAAAAGCTCCCGAGGGAGAATTCTCTCACGAAAAGATTTGAATTAAATTGAGAGTGTTACAGTTTACCATTGATAAATAATAGCTTTAAATTAGTATAAAATGTGAGGAGGCATCCATTTATAAAAGTATTAGTTTTGTACAAATCCACCCCTCCTGATTTGATAGTAAGAGGATGTTTGGTAATGTGTTTTAAAAATATTTTTGAAAAAAATTGAAATTTTTATTTTTATTTTAAATTAAATTAATTTTTTAAATATATTTAGATCTTTTTATATGTTAATATCATAAATAATTTTTAAAAAATAAAAAATATAATTTTGCTTTCAAAAACATTCTTAATCCTACTCTCAAATAAGTCAAGATTCTTACACGAGCCATGTATCTCTCCGTTAATTATTTCCATTTTTTACTTTCTAGTATTTATTTATTTTAAAAACAAAAAACAAAAGCTCACGGGTCTTTTCTTGCGTCCAGGGCAGTACACTGGGCGTTGTCTTCTTTGATTTAAAATATCAAATTTATATATTTTTAGATTATTTTCAATCACTTTGATTTACTTCGTTGTAAATACAAAGAAATATTTTAATTTAAAAATATTTTTATAAAATCTCATTGCACTTAACTTTTATATGGTAGTAGCTCAGCAGTTTAAAATGTATCTTGACTGTAACTTTAGAGATTCACGCTATATAGAGTGTTTCTTCTTCTTCTTATTCTTTTTATCTAATCTGCAAACCTAGCAAATATATAAAACAATTAATGTTCAAGAAAATTAATGGCGTTAAAAAATATTAAATGAAATTTCATTCAACTTAAAAAAAGGCAAACAAATGCGCCGTGATTCATGAACGATGACACAGACCTCGTGGAGGAATAATGTAAGTTAATATAGGAATATTACTTTTTTTATATATGAGAAAATCTAAAAATATATTTTATGAGTTAGTAAAAATTAAAATATCTCACATCTTTGTAAGGAATGGACATTTTAATTTGAATTAATATTTTAATTTGAATTCAAGATCTATTGCTCATAAGATTTACGTGACTAATATTAACTTGATAACTGCCTTCGATACAAAGATAAATAGAAACGGAGAAGAAGGTTTTAAACTTATTTTTTCGAGATGTAATGGAATGTAAAAAAAATAAATATATTTTGAGTATATTATATTTATTATCCAACCAACAAGTTATCCACAAAAAAATATTGGTCCGGAAAGCAACTCTGTGCAGTGGCCAGGTGTCGGGTAGAGAGAGAAAAGAACAGGTAGAAGTTTGAAAACAAGGAAACAACATTAGGGTATGGAATCGACGGCTCCAATTACCATGGTTAGAGTAACTGCAGCGGCAATGCCATATGAGAAGGTATAAATAAAATATCAATTGTTTAGCTCTTTTGTTTAATTATTTGTACTACAATGGGGGTTCTATTTGCAGAGCCAAAAATGGCACCCCCTCCATGAACTGTTATTTGTAGCAGCTCAGGAGCGAAAGCTAAAATTTTAGCCCCACCTTGGGGCCACCTTCTTTATATATTATAATATATATATATATATATATTAGAAAATAATGTAATTATATCAAAAATATTTGTTTTTGTTTTTATTTAAAAATACCTTAACAAGAGAGTAAAAAATTATATATAAAATTAATAATTATATTGTTGAAGAGTTTTTTAAAATCAATTATTTAATTATATAACATATTTTTATTATTTGTATAATTAATAGCATAATTAAATTATATATAAAATAATTCTACTATATTTAAAATAATATAAAAAAATAACTCTTCAAAATAGCTTTTACCATTGAAGCACACATCAACAAAAAAATAATATATATACTATTCAAAAAACTATTTTAAAGATTTGGCTCTTCAAAATAACTACCCCGCAGAAGTTGCTCTTAGAGCTGACAGTCTCAACTTTCAACTCATTTTGGGTATGAATCGAATTAATTAAATAAAAAAGAGGTCCAATTTTCAAACGTTTGGTAGGGTTTTTTCTTCTTCTTGAAATGAACAGAACCATCATCGTGCCCTCCACTCCCTCGCAATATAAAATTAGTAATGATTGTTATTTAAAATATTTTTAATAACATCACATCAAAATAATTTTAAAAAACATTAAAAAAGACATAAAAAACAGACCCATAAAAAAAGCTATACTCGGTCCGTACAATAATCATCAACTAGCCACCACTCACCGACTCCTCCTTTTCAGCTTCGGGCGTTCATTGTATATTCAAGCGCCGATGCCTGGTTTGCTTCGTGCCCTCTCTTGATATAGTATTTTTCTTCTTGCTTCCCCCCCCCCCCCCCCCCCCCCCCCCCTACACATCGACATTATAAAATGTTTATTCCAGTGGACAATTGTCTGGTTCTAATCCCCCGCACGATCCGGGGCACAAACGAATGCTAATCGGGTCCATGGCCAATTAGATTTAAATCCAATAATTTATCCTTCTAATTTTATTTCAATTTAATATTTTATTGATAATTGATATTCGTATAAGTGCAGGGCATCCTCCACCTGTCCATAATTTTAACTTGCATTCCGTACAGAATGCCTTTTTATATAATAATGGGTCCAAAAGGATGTTGGCCTCTCATAATTAGAAGAATTTTGCCCCGAGTAACTTGTATATGTCGAGTAATTTAATTTCATGATTTTTCTTTACTTGGAAATTTCAAGAGCAGGGATGAAAATTGTATCGACGGGTTGATTTTTTAATATTTATATTTTACTTTTTTATTATATAAAAAAATCTAAATATTCATTAATTATTAATCATTTGATTTTTTATTTATTATTCAATACCAAAAAAATAGTTGATATATATTATTAAAGAAATGTAAATATTCTATAATATATTCGCGAAAAAGGATTCAACGCAAGGCAGCTGGTCGCTGTCGTGTCGGTGAGCCTGTAATAGTTCAATATATCTAGAATATACTAAACATGAACTCTTCTGTGCTTGCTCTGGACGCGACCATGAGCATCACACAAGAGGTCTAGATTGGATCTGAATTAGGTATTCCCAGCCAATGAAATCTCACCTGCAGCTATTCGCTGGAGAAATTAGATTAGTTAATTTCACAATTGTAAATTTATATAATCATTAATTATAGAAATCGTTAATAAAAATGCATGAAAACTAATATTTTCCCTCAAATTAATTAAAAAAAAGAGAGCCAGAGAGCCTATGATAGATGGGAAGAAGTCTACTTTTGCGTGCCACAATAATAGATCTTCATTGACTGGCCCTGTCTAATTATTAATATCGACGAAGCATGCATTATGACATCACAAATACATATTAAAATCCACGGCAAGTGCATACCAGCTCCCACGCACAAAAAAACAAAGAAGCAAACGCCAAATGCGTGCATGAAATTTTGGGCAGACTTGCCTGTAGGTCTATGAATGCTAAAAAAACCACTGTTAGTCTGTCAAGAGCAACAGAACAAAAAGCTGGGTGCTCCTTGATGAATCACCTGTTTGGCTGTGTGGTGCAACCCGCTTTTTGCCAAAATTTAATTTTTTTTTTTTTTTGCATTTTAAATGAAATTTTTTTTATGTGTTTATATCATTTTGATGTGCTGATATCAAAAATGATTTTTAAAAAATAAAAAAACATCATTTTGATGTATTTCGGCACGAAAAGTACTTTGAAAAGCTACCGCAACCGCTCTCCCAAACAAGCGATTCGACACGATCGAAACTCATCCCCACCTGCCCTCCATAAGAATCTGACATTCTTGCTCTTAAATCACTGGAAAATATTTATGTGGCCGGAGAGAAATCATAATCACGGCGAATTAAACACATTTTTAATAAGTAGATATTTGTGGTGACGCTGGATCCCACCATCACAGGGTGATTATGATTTGCTTTCAGGTAAGATGTCATATCATGTAATGGAAGCAGCGGTATGCCACGCATGTTTTTCCTCTCACACGCATCATTTCTCAACACCATGGGGCCATTACTTCATTTCTTCTGACGCGATATCAACGACTTGATTTATGTAAATCCCTTTCTCTCTTATAAATAAAAATCATTCTCTAACTCATCACGAGAAGAGACACATTGTCAATCATGTACCCATGAATATAGAGTCTAGAGGGTATGTATGGACCAGCGATACAAATGTAGGATAATTTTTTTTACTGTGATTTCATGAAATGTTTTATATTGCTAATTTAATAATTATTGAAATATATAAGATTAATTAAATTAAAATACACACTAAAAGAGATAAGCATTTCCCTGTAACATGTGAGTGTAAGTACCGTGGACTGGACATTTACAATTTGTGCTTTGCACGTGTATATTTGTCTTTTTTTTCTTCGATGAACAGTGTATGAATGTTTTTGTCCCTCGAAAAGGACAAAACACGGTTCTACGCTAGAGGGATGCAGAGGTAATTGCGCAAGTACGGATCTCCGGTCCGCCGCACCTTTTTTTAATATATTTTGAAAATGGTAAAATACGGATATAGTCCCTAATAAGATAAAATTAATGAATTAGGCACAGGGGTAGACTGGTAATTGACCATCATTTTTTTATTGTTTTTTCAGAATACTATCGGCGTGTGCGGGATACGCGACTGACAATATTCCGCCTCACGCCCTATTCAAATGGCGTGTGTGGGATCATAGAGTCGCTGGAAATGGGCTACCGGCGTTTCTGCCGATGCGTCTCCACGTGGTCTTCCTACCGGTGCGGCGCGTTTCATCACACGGTGTCTGTGTGCGCGGCGGTGGCCGGTTAAAGCCGATTGTTCCGTTTCTCTCTCTCCTGCACGCAAAAGTAAAGGAGAGGCCCCCGTTTTTTCTTGCTTTTCACTTCGGTCCCTGTATGTTTAATTGTGTATGGTGCTGATTTCTGTTATATAAGTTTTGATTTAGTGCAATTGCGTCCTTCGATTGCAATTAATTAAATGTTAATGTTTCACTTCGGTCCTCCTTTTAATTTTCGGATTGAGTTTCAAAACCTTAATATATTCGGTATGGAAGTTGTGATTTTTTCAATTTTGTCCTTTGATTAAAATTGATAATATATTTGATTTTCATTTCAGCCCTTATACTTTTAATTTTTTATTTTAATCCCTATATTTTTTTATATTTCTAGAATAGTCTCTATTTTTGTCCATGTATATATAAATGTGCCCTTAGCTTTGGTTTTTAATTTTATTTCGTGTTTATAATTATTTGAAAATTGATATTTCTGTTTTTTTTTCTACCTTTGCACTTGAATATTTTTCACCTAGTATTTTTATTTTTTTATATTTTTTTTTGATCCTTTGTTAAAGTTTTTAGGATTTTTTTAGTCTTTCATTTATTTTTGTTTCTTTCATTATAATAATAATAATAATAATAATAATAATAATAATAATAATTTTTTAATTATTTTTCTCCCTTACTGTTATATTAATGTTATTTAGTTAATAATAATAATGATAATAATATAATTGTTATTCTTGCTTACTCTTTTGTTAATGTTTTTTAGTTTTTTCTTCTCAGAAAAATTTAATTTTTTTTTACAGTAATAGCAATGATAATTTTTATTTTTATTTTAGTTTTTTTGTTTGATCTTTTGTTAAAGTTTTTCATTTTTTTACTCTTTCATTTAGTTTTGTTTCTTTCATTATTAACACAACAACAACAACAACAACAACAACAACAATAATTTAATTATTTTTATTGCTTACTCTTTTGTTAATGTTTTTGAGTTTTTTTTTCTCAGGATAATTTGATAATTTTTTTTTTGTTTTAATAGTAATAGCAATAACAATTTAAGATTTTAAGACTTCGATGTTGCTATTGTTATAATAGGATGTGTTGATCTATTTTATTATATTAAATTTTGCATATATAAATATTATATTTTAATTTTTATCCACTAAATCCTATAAAAATTGTTTGCTCAGCCCGCAGTGTTGAACATATTTTTTTTAATTTTCAAATTAAATGATTTTTTTTGAGCTAATAATTTTTATTTTTGTTTTATCATCTATTATGTTTTTTTATTTGCTCTTTCTTTTAGTTTTTTTATTGGTTTTTTATTATTATTTTCAAGTTAGATAAAAAACATTTACCAAATAATTTTGATTTTATTGTTTTTGTTTGATATTTTGTTAAAGTTATTATGATTTTTTTAGTCTTTGATTTATTTCTGTTTTTTTTCATTAATAATAATAATAATAAATTTAATTATTTTTCTTGCTTACTCTTTTATTGATGTTTTTGAGTGTTTTTTTTCTCAGGATAATTTAATAATTTTAATTGTTTTGGCAGTAATAGCAATGATAATTTTAGATGTTAAAACTTCGATGTTGCTATTTTTATAATAGGGTGTGATAATCTATTTTATTATATTAAATTTTGCATATATAGATATTATATTTTAATTTTGGACCAACAAATCCTATTAATTTCTTTAATCCCAGCAATCATAAAAATTGTTTGCTCATCCTGCAACGTAGTGCGTTCAATTTTTTGAATTTTTAAGTCAAATGATTTTTTTTCAGGTAATAATTTTTATTTTATTTTTATCATTTATTTTATTTTATTATTTGCTCTTTTGTTAATGTTTTTAGACTTCTTTTAGTCTTTGATTTAATTTTGATTTTTTTGTTAGTAACGCAATAATAATATTAATATTAAGAATAATAATAATAATTTTAGTTTTTGTTCTTACTTGCTTTTTTCTTTTTCATTTTTTTGTGTTTTTTTTCTCAAGGTAGTTTAATAATTTTTATTGTTTTGACAGTAATAATAATAATGATAATTTTAGAAGTTGACACTTTGATGTTATTGTTGTTATGATAGGATATTTTGATCTGTTTCATTATATCAAGCTGTACATATAGAAATATTATATTTTAATCTGAACAGTTGTAAAAATTATTTGCTACGCCCACAACAAAGTGCGGAGAATCAAACTAGTGGTAACTAAATAAGTAATTTTATAAAACCATGAATCCACGCAAGTAAAGGAAACAAGTGAATGAAAATAACAAATAGTGACGCACTAAACGGCTAATTAATAAAGAATGGCACTATAACTATAAGTAGTATTCACTAGAAAGAAAAAAAGATCGGTGTCCATATAGAGAGTACCACATGCTCCAATATTTATTGAATGCTATTTCAAAATTATTTTAAAAAAAAAATTTAATCAATATTTTTGATGTTTTTAAATAATTTTAATGTGATAATGTGATTGTTTTTTAAAAAATAAAAAATATTATCTTCATAAATTTCTGGAAAAAAAATGAAAAACAAATTCAACGATACTTCAGACAATCAATATATATATTTTTTGATAATTTTAATATGTAAGTATAAAAAATATAAAATAAATTATTTTATTTCTAAATAAAAAAATAAAGATTCACGAAAACAATCAAACCGCAATATATTACTAAAAAAGAAAACGGGATTCTCGACGTGACTGTGACTGCAGCATACCAGACCACCTTGGTCTTCGTCCTTCTCCCCATTCTATCCCTCCCTCTCCAAAGTCCAACCCCAACTTCCCCTCCCCCTCCCTTCTTCTCTCTCTACACCTGGCCGGACCAAAACTATCACCTCCCAGAGATTTCAGAATGGGCAGCCCATTCAAAGACCACCACCCCAGCAATCCCTCTCTTGCTAAGAAGCTCATTCCATGGACCTTTTATGCTATGTTCCCTTTAGTTCTCTTTAGCGTGTATTTCTACCCTTACCCTCTCCACCAAACCACCACAACCATTCTCACCTCGTCCTCTGTTTCTCCTCCTCCTAATTTAGCAGGTACTTTTTTTTTGCCTGCAAGATAAACGACTCCAGTAGTTTTTCTGCAATTAAAAAATCTTGCTCTACTTTTTGGTACTAAGTTTTTTTTTTCTTTCCCTATTGCAGAAGATGAGACCTCCTGTGACTACACCGATGGCAAATGGGTACCTGATAGGAGGGGTCCTCTGTATAACGGTTCAACCTGTGGTACAATCAAGGAAGGCCAGAATTGCATTGCCCATGGCAGGCCGGACATGGGTTACCTCTACTGGAGATGGAAACCAAAGCAATGCAAGCTTCCAAGGTTTGAACCCAGCACATTTCTCCAACTCCTTAGAAACAAACATTTAGCTTTTGTTGGTGACTCTATGGCAAGAAACCAATTGGAGTCACTTCTTTGCATGCTATCCTCTGTCTCTGCCCCTAATCTTGTTTATCGAGATGGTGAAGAGAACAAGTTTCGTAGATGGTATTTTGAGTCTCACAATTTCAGCATCTCAGTCTATTGGTCACCGTTTCTGGTTAGAGGCGTGGAAAAATCCAATACTGGTCTCAATCATAACGAGCTGTATTTGGACCACGTTGATGAGAGATGGGCTGCTGACATGAATGGAATTGACATGGTTGTGCTATCAGTTGGGCACTGGTTCTTGCATCCAGCAGTATACCATGAAGGAGATCGAGTACTAGGCTGTCATTACTGCCCTGATCTTAATCACACCGAGATTGGTTTCTATGATATCTTGAGGAAGGCTATAAAGACCACACTTAAGGCTCTTATTGACAGGAAAGGGCATGGTGACAATGGTGTCGATGCGCTCGTGACTGCTTTTTCACCAGCCCATTTCGAGGGCGATTGGGACAAGTTAGGTGCTTGTTCAAAAACCAAGCCCTATGAGGAGGGAGAGAAAACACTTGAAGGGATGGATTCAGAGATGAGACGAGTTGAGGTTGAAGAAGTGGAAGCTGCAAAAATGAATTCTGTGCAGCTTGTAAAGTTCAGATTAGAGGCTCTTGATGTCACCAAGCTGTCATTAATGAGGCCAGATGGTCATCCAGGTCCGTATATGCATCCATTTCCATTTGCTAACGGTGTAGCTGAGCGTGTGCAGAACGATTGTGTGCATTGGTGCTTGCCAGGGCCTGTAGATACCTGGAATGAGATTTTACTGGAGGTGATGAAGAAATGGGACTACGAATCAAGACGAGAAGGATGAGTCGTGATCACTGGGCTCTTCTCTGTGTTAGAATGTTAATTTTGATCCCTTTGGGTGGTGATTAATTTCTCCCGAGAAAGGGACTAACTAGTTTTTTTTCCTTTCCCATTTCGCTGTGGAGAATGGAGATTCCTCGAAATATAGAATTTACTTATTATCTGAGTTTTCATGATATAAAACTAGGGTTTGTTTAGGTGAATCGAATTGATAAATGCTTGTCATCATCATGGCAATTTGGCTGTCTCCCAAAAATCAAATTAGAACTCTTTGAGGCCCCATTTCTTCGAGCTGGAAAGCCCTGTGCAAGGGATCCTAAGTTACTTTATCTGGCTTCTGTATGACGAGAGCAGCTTCATAGCGTCACCACCCTCCTCCTTGCATTAGATTTTTTTTTTGTTTCAAATTTCTTTTTTTTTTAAATAAAAAATTGTATTTTTTTATTTTCACGCTTATATTAAAAAAAAACAATTTTTTACAATCACTGTGTTTTTTTAATGTAAGATGTTTTTTTAAATAGTTTTTTATTTAAAAATATATTAATATAATTTTATTTTTAATATAAAAAACATCATAAAATATTAAAAAATAATATCTTAAAATTAAAATAGAAGCAATACGAGACACCCTAATAACAAGTTAGAAGTAAACCGACAGGGTGTGCTCCGTCAAAAAAGAACAGTTCTCTAAAATCTAGACAATCGGATCAGACAGTTAAAAGTTAATAAAGTAAAATAAAAATAAAGATCTTCCTCTGGATTTTCTGGAATTGATCGATGGCGATGATTTTGCTTGCTGTTTAATCTCATTGAAACTACAAGACAGAACTGAACTGAACAAACTACTCTTCTTCATTCTATCTATGGCTACAACGATCTCAATCCCAGTCTCTCTCAATCTATCCTCAGATTCACAACCCTACAAAAGACTGCCCTTAATTCTTTCACCCCCAAATCTACAACACCCTTTTCTTTCTCTCCACAAATCTTGCTATTTCAGCTCCAGATTCTGTTCCTCCTCAAACGGCTCCTCCTCCTCTCCAACAACAGCAGCAGAAACAGAAACACCATGTCCTTCCACCACCTATGATTCATATAAAACAGGGAGGTTCTTGAGCAATGAAGAGATTGAAAAGCTAAAAGCACTTCAAGATTTCAGATATTATCAACAGCTTGAAACTGGGTCGATGTTGGTTAGGGTGATGAAGCCGGAGGAGATGGATATCACTGTTAAATTGCTAACAGAGTCGTTTGTTGAGTCTATGTCGCTGCCTGTTGGCTATGTGTCTTTGATTTGCTACTTTGTGCAGCAGTACTTGATCGGAAGGCGAGCTGCAATACCACATGCTGTTACGCTTATTGGGTTTTATAAGGGGAAACAAGAGACGAAAGGTGGAGAAGAAGAGGAGGACCTCGAAGAGTTGGCAGGGACTGTAGAGGTTTGTTTTGACAAAAGGGGGGCTAGTGCTTCTCCTCCTACACCAACCCCTCCAAAAAATGCTCCTTACATTTGCAACATGACTGTTAAGCAGTCACATCGCAGGTACTTGAGCTTTGCTTTTACTCTTTTTTTTTCCGGTACTTGGAATCAGGCATTTCTAGTTAACATTTGTCGACTTCGCTTTTATTTGGAATTGGTAGGCATTTTGTTGTTAAACTTGTGATTCTTGACTCGTATCAATTTATACCTAAGAGGAAGCTTTCGTATACGTTCAACTGTTCTTTGTCTTCCAAGTTAGAGCCAAGTTTGAGAATGTGTGGTCGTGATACTATATGATCCTGGAAATCTTTAACGAACAAAAAAATCAATCCAGGGAGGTTGGCAACATTTCCACACAAGTCTTTGTTACCTGAGTTTTCTGATAAGATTAGATTTTTAGGCAGGTGAGGATTTGTGGGAATTGTTTATAGATAGTCATTTGGAATTCAAAACTTTTACTTGTAGTCGTATGAAAAATGGTTTGGCTACTTTTACCTGCACAAACACAATTTTGCGTCCTGTGTTTTGCTAACTAATTCAACACTAAAAGTTAGATCAACTTGATATAGAACGATGCATTTAATTTGTTAATAACACTATCAATTGAGAGAACTAGAAATAACAGAACCTTGATACGCTTACATCACAAACTGTAAGTTTAATATTTTTGCTCCTTTGAGTACCTTTTCTGTGGCTTCATGAATATGTCAATGCCTTGTGACATTTCCATGATCTACAGATCTTCATGCAAGAGATTCTTGCAATTTTATATGTTTATATCGGGAACTTACCCCTACTTGACCCTTAGCTACTAAACTAGTTTCAAAACTTGCATTGTCTAAGTGCATTGTGTAGAACTAAACTGGATTTAATTTTATGCCTGTGGAACTTCCAGGAGGGGAATTGGGTGGAATCTTCTGAAGGCAAGCGAGGTACTAATTTCCGAGATGAGTAGTATGCGAGACGTGTACTTGCACTGCAGAGTGATTGATTCAGCCCCTTTCAACATGTACACAAAAGCAGGGTACAACATCGTTAAAACTGATAGCATATGGGTACTATTGATGTTGCAAATGCGCAAACATTTGATGTGCAAGAAACTTTTAATCTCAAAGAATCCTTCAGAACTTGATACTTCAGGCTCTGATATGGAATTTTCTTCACAAATGGATACGTGGAGGTCATGAAACATGTTTCTGAGGTACATCAGACACTGTCTTGATTGGAGTCGTAATTTTTTATGCATCTCTCCCTCTCCATCCATGTTAATTGTTTTTGTTTATCATTATTGCTACAATTTACCTTTGTTCCCTTACGTTTTCATCAACCTCATCAACATCTGTGTTTTAAGATTCTTATGTGAGTTTTTATTATATTTGAATATGTCTGGTACACTTTTCTTAATGAAGATATGGATTCTGGTCCAGGTCCTTCAGGGTATAGTCTGGCCAGGTTGTGGAGATCATCCAATTAAGCTGGTTTTGGCCAGGAATTCAATCTGATGGTCCAGCAATTCCTTGCTTGTAATTATCATATTCATGGCGTAAACATATTGTGTTACAGGTAATCCCCATCAGGCATCTTCATTTCTTACTTGTCATTTATAGCATACTCAATGAATTTACAAAACATGCATATGGCAGACACAAAATGTAAACATGTAAAGTGTAATCTTGGACAAAAAGTAAAATAGAAAAGAAAAGTCGTCTCTATACTTGGTTGTGAAATCTCAATGGGACTTGCGCTATCATACCTTCTTATCAAGCAAAGAATGTACCTCTCCATATTTAAAAATGATATAATATACAACAGTTGTCATTAAGTGGAAAAATAATTAAAAAGAAATGTTGATTCTAGACAGAACCAGATATACAAATAATGTTTCTTGCTGGCTGTAGATTCCCTTTTGTTTGCTCTCTACATATCTATGGTTTACGTTCTTTACCATAAAACCATACTTTTTCCTCTTACATTTTGTCTGCTGCAATTGATAAATTACCAGAATCCTTTCTCCATAACAACTCTTTTTTTTTTGGTTGTTGTACACTTAAACTCTTAAAATCACAGTCTCTTGCCTTCAAAGTGTCAATAACCACATGAAGGAAAATAGAGGATCTTTATTGTTGATGTAACACTTTCTGTGCTGATGAACCTTTGGGGTTAATTAGGCCATTTTGAAACTCATCATTCCCATGCCCATTCCCATTGGTTTTGAATTTGTGTATATAATTGTTTGGAGTTCTTTCACACATTCGGCCATGGAGGGTCTCTCACTGCTCTCAATGCGGATGCAGCGCGAAGCCAGGTTGGCAAACATGGCAATAGATTCCAATGTGTATGAACTCCGACTAAGCTCTGGATCAATTATCTTGCGTAATTTCTTTCGATCATTCAAAATATGCCTAACCTGAAACATAAAGGATCATTTATTTAGTATTTCAGCCATGTTCATGGTTAACCCTCTAATATCCTCAAAACTATAGTAGAAAAATCAGTCGAAATAGGATGAGTTTGTCGTACCTGCAGGACAAGGTTTTGATCACTCGGTCCCTGGTTTAAGTCTACTGCTCTACGCCCAGTCAAAAGCTCAAGAAGAACCACACCGAATGCATAAACATCACTTTGTAGAGTGAGTTTCCCTGTCTGTCATGAAAAGAGACAGGGCAATCCTTAGATCTAACTTGCTAATCAAATTTAACTAGGTAGAAATTGATTTCTTGGACTGAAGATTGTGTGCAATAATTCTTGCATCGTCAAAGGCATGGACTCCAACTAATTAGGGGTTAGTCTCAAGGCCTAAGTGCCTACCTGAGTTAAGCTGATGATGAAGAGATATTAGGTAATATTATACTTGAATCAAAATCAAACTAGGAGTTGCTTGATGTTTCTTGGTGGCTTTCAGATCCTTGCCTTGAAGAATTCTTTTTTTGTTTGTGGTGATTAATGTGAATTCAGGCAGGACTAAGTGTAGTGAGTTTGCATAAAAGAAAATTCCCGGAAGAATCTTCGGCATCGATTTATTTATTTCATACACAAAATGTGCTCAGAACATGCACTGTTTTGGTCACAAACCCAAGATCAATTTCAGGAAGGTTGTCATTGGCCTAGTCTGCATAAATGATAATGTTAGGTTGTTAGAGAATTATATAAATCATATCCTGAAGTCTTAACTAACAACTTAACTTTTGGGTAAGATGGTTCTATCACACAAGTTTTGTCTGATGTGGGTAAGATGATTCTTTGACAAGTTTTGTATGATATGGTTCCTAGTGAATCAGCAGTAATGCTAAAGAAAGTTATGTTTATAAATCTTTGAAAAAAAATTCTAAATGCATATTGTTATATAATCTTGTTGCATCAAGATTTATTATTATTTAATATTAATTAAAAGCTGTTGGAAATTCATGTTCAGTTTTTCTGCCATCTATATTTGGTGCAGGATATGATAAATTGCTAGCAAGCCCTATAGGGTTGCTGAAATAGAGAAGTTTCTAATTTTCTATGTTAAATTCTTTTGTTTCTAGAGCACTTTCACTTTTATATGCATGTTAGCGAACACAGCTCAAGCTCAGAAATAAAAATGTGAGCACACTCTTAAGGCTAGTCAGGTTCATCTGGTTATTGCTAATAATTCTCATAGCTACTGAGAAAAATTTCTTCCCCGACCGATGCTTTAATGAGGTTACAAACTAGCCATGGCCCATGGCTGAACATGCTACACAGGTATTGTCGTGATGGCTAAAAATGGAAATTATAGTGTTCAAACTCTTAATTAAAGGTTTGTTCATGAAAAAGAAAACAATGGTAATTTCCGTTTAGAAATGCAAATACAAAATTAACAGAAGCGCATACCGATGTATACTCAGGATCGAAATACCCAAATGTTCCGAGAACTCTTGCAGTCACAAATATCTCCTGGCCCTCCGGCATCAACTTCGCAAGACCAAAATCAGATATCTGTGAAGGATAGGAATACGGAGTTTAGCTATATGCTTTTGATTTCTGATATTTATATGCAATTTTTTTTCTTCTATCAGCTGTAATTATGAAGAACCTCCATGCTAACACGGGATACAGGCATCCGTGGGTCAGTTGAGATGATTAGCAAATTGTTACCTTAGCTTCAAAATTTGCATTTAGAAGGATGTTGGTGGATTTGAAATCTCGGTGGACAATTGGTATGCCAACATCAGAACTTGAATGGAGATAAGCAAGTCCCCTTGCTGCTCCAAGTGCCACTTTTAACCTTAAGGGCCATTCCATTTTCGCTTTTCCAAATCCTAGAATACAGTTGGAGATTACTAGATATGCCATTAACGATTTGGGAATGAGAATAGTATTTTGAGTGATGAACTGACCATTTAAATGATCTTGCAGATTCCCATGTTGCAGATATTCATACACTAGAAACCTGTGCTTCCCATCAGCACAATATCCAATCAAGGAAACCAGATTGGGGTGCTCAAGTCTGCTCAAGATGTCAACTTCTACACGAAACTCCCGTTCCCCTTCAGCTTCTTTAAATGTCGGCAGCTCCATTTTCTTGATTGCTACAACCTACAGATTAGAGAAGAGGAGCAATTTTGTATGTTTTTCGAAAAACTAGAGGCATGTTTAACTTCTCTTTGTTCTGGTATTTTGCATAAATATGGAACTGAATTCACTGAGGGTTTTGTAGAATCAAAATTGAATGCATTATCTATTTGAGAAATTCAGGATTTTATAGATGCCATTCAGATCATGATTTGCGTTCAGAAACAACAATTTCATGACCCTATCACAGTTTTTTTCCCACTTCTTCTGGGAGTATGATAAGATTTTCTGTTAAAAAGAAGTACCTCTCCTGACCGCAGGACGCCTCTATAGACTCGGCCAAACCCCCCTTTTCCAACCAAATTTTTTTCATTGAAAGAGCATGTTGCCTCTTCCATTTCCTTGAGTGTGAAAACCGATGATCCATGGCGTCTCTTTGTGGATTGAGGTGTTTGATCTTCAAGTTGCCAAAACTCAACAGGTTTATAAACCCCTAGAAGGTAAACAAAATTTAAAACCAAGGAAACTGCTATTTTAATTTTCAAATTAGGGTGAAGGAAAATTCGTATGGCCAGAAAAGAAGAGAGGAGGAGGGCGTACAAGGGTCTGAGTGATCTTGGGACTTGCTTCTCCGTCGCTTGTTCCATGCTGAGACTATCCCAAAAGGCATGATGGTCTTCCCTGGCTAAATTTAACCTCCTCTACCAAAGGATTAATGCAATGAAGCGTATAATGTTACAAGATGAGATTTCATAACAATCTAGGAAGTTGGATGTCACGGATCTCTTCTCCAGAGATTAATCCAGTTCGTCTAACTTGGATTGAACACTATATTTCTAAGAAAAAAATACAAGGCGAAAGTGGAAATGATTATAAACTGCAGTTGCAAAATGTGAGTAAATATTATTAGGAGAATCCTGTGATGAGTATGTATTGAGCAAGTGAAGGAAGATTAGGAGAATACTCAACCAAAACATCTTCCAACAACCTGTTTTTTAGGGGGAGAGATGTGCTTCAAGAAAAAGAAAAGGCAGAAAGTAAAAGTTGGTATCGCTTGCTTACCTTTCCATGATTCTGTGGAGTGGTGGGATGTGTACTGCTTGACAAGGAAATACAAGCTGCCACCTCTCCCTCCATTTCTTATTTGAACAAGAAAGGTGCATGGCGGTTGAGTGGGTGCTTTCATTCCTTCCATCCAATTTTCAGTAAATTGGTATTTTCATCATCATCATCATCAAATGCCCAGGAAATTAGACATTAGCAATAATTCTATATTCTGAATATATGCTGAACTACTTATGCTGACATCCTTGCGAGTTGGGAGATGAGAACCAGGGATAGAGAGGGAAACACTACAAACTGGTTCCCATAAACACGACCGCTCGTTAACTGTGGACTTGCTTTTGTCTTTGTTTTGTTTTTTTTGTCGGGCACAGGCATAGACTGGGACCGTAGAGCTTCCTGGTACTGTGATTGTTCAGCAGCTAGAAGTCGGGACGTATGTTACTTGTGGAAATAATATTGCTAATAACGTCGTCTGAAATGAAAAATGGCATCATTGCTTGCTAATGGGGTGGATATGTCATAAATTAAAATGTCTCGTTTTAAGAAAAAGATTTCAAAATAACTTAGTCTGGGAAAGGACAGCGAGGGTAGATAAATTGTAGCATGTTTGTCCTTGTAGATTGATGAGGATCCAACCTCCGACCTTTGATGGGAAAGAACAGCAAGGGCAGGAGAAAATGGCATAACAATCATGGGTCATATTGAGAAAAATGAAAACTTTTAGTATAAATGTAAAACTGTAGGAGTAGAAGTGAAATGTCGGTGCATTTATAGGAGAAAAGTGAAGTTTACCCTTAGAGCAGGAACATAGACCCACGCCGCGAACGCGCATTAATAGAAACGTTCGAGGCCGAAACATTCGGTGGGTATAATAAATGTTCATTTCCTTTCTGATCTCGAATTGAAAGTATGATTCAGAATAGAATGATATTTTTTTATTGTTTTAAAATAATTTTTTGATATCAATACATTTAAATAACTTAAAAATATTAAAATAATTAATTTAAAATAAAATAAAAATATTTTTTTTCCTTCAAAATCAAAACACAGTGTCAAGCGTCCCCTGCCTTTGTCATTTTCAACTTTCCGTTTTTGGATGGCTAGCGAGGACGACTCCTACTTTAATGCCGGCCTCTCTTGGATGGTTCATGGATCGGTATCTAGAATCATTAATATTTTGCCAACTCGAGCCTGAACCTAACAACGAGAGAACCTATAAATTCGGTTGATGATTCGGCCCGGGCTGCCTCGACAGCCTTGGCAGCATTGTTTTTCGTGAGTTTTAGAGCACCCGTGTGTGTGAAGTTGAATAAAAACAACACGGTGCGTCATTTTTTTATTTTCATAATAAAGAAATAAAGTCACCATCCTACCCACCGAAAAAGCAAGGAGTACTAATATAATTCGATGAAATGGAGTTACCTTTCCATAGTTAACATTAATTTATACAATCATGCTCTCTATTTATTTATTTATTTGTATAGTAATACTAATAAAATTCAACAAGGGATGTTTGAGACAATAATAGGTATTTTTTTCTTGAAAACACATTAAAATAATTTATTTTTAAAAATACATTTTTACCATCAACATGTCAAAACTAATAATAAAAAAATTCTTCAAAAAATAGTGAAATGATTGTTTAACTATTACCCCAAACGATCTCAAAGCAATTAACCAAAATCTAAGCAGGCGCATTAACTCTTATGATAGAGACTTTTTTAATATATATTATGATCATTAAATTCTAAAAAAAAACATAGATTACTTTACATTCTAATAATATAACTTGATTTTGGAAGCGGTTATGCTTGTGAAATTACTCAGGTATTATTTGTGTTTTTCTTTTGATGTGAGACAATTACATGTCTTGTAGAGGTGTGTGTGTGTGTGTGTATATATATATATATATATATATATTAAATGCAACTAATAGTTATATATTAAAATGTTAAACATAACTCTTCATAAGTATCTCAAGAGTGCAAATCAAATGATCATTTTGTTTCTAGTTTTGCACTCTGCTGCCTCCCCATTCTTAAATTTCATTATATTTTATCCGAGCAGCCTCCCTTCTATCAATAGTTTCTCTGTAGTAATCTACGATTTCTTGGTGATTTCCTACATCACATCAATACCTACATGATTGATTTTTTAACACTTCATTTTAAAATTGCATTTGAAAAAAAAATGATTTTTTTAATTTTAAATTAATTTGTTTTGATTTTTTTTATATTTTCATGTGTTAATGTTAAAAATAATTTTTAAAAAATAAAAAATATATCATTTTAATATATTTTTAAACAAAAAATAATTTCAACCACACTCACCAACCATAAATAAAAAAAAAGGAACAGAGATGGTAATAAAAATGGTTGACAGCTGAATCCGCTGGAGCTAATCGAAGGCGCAACACATAAATCCCCTCTCTGTTTATCTTGAAACGGAAAACAGCACAATCCTTTTTAATACACCACTCCAAACCAATCCTGTCCCGCTTTATTGAAGAAAAAAAAAACACTCTAGGAGGAGTTTTACTCACATAATATTGCTAATTGTAATTATATTTTTCCACTCTATATTTTTTTAAGAACAAATTGACTCCGTCATTTAATATTAATTTATTAAGGGTTGAATTTCATTAAAAAAACTCATTAATTTTTAGAGGTTATTATAGATTCATAACTTATTGCAAGTTTGACGAGTGAGGTTCAACTCACTAAAGTTTTTTTTCACTATTTTAAATGACTTAATATTTGATATTAAATATTTATTTTGAATGAAATTGCATTTAGCTTATAAATCCGAGTTGTCTTTGAATCCACCAAGATGACTATAAGTTACATCAAGTCCATTTCCAAATAATTAAAAAAAATCTATTAGTAAAAATAGTAGAAACATGTGAATATTTGTTGTATATTTTTTTTTAAATATGACTCGCAACATGATGTAAAATAATAATATTGTTATATCAAAACCAACAAAAATATGTTTAGGAAATCACTCCAAATTTACGCATGAATATCTTTGATATATATATATATATTGTTTTTTCTTCCCTTTCTTTCTTTCTTTTTATTTATTTATTTATTTATTTGTATTAGGTTTTTGTTTTTGGTAATAATATTGTATTTGGTTGGAGTCACCAACTGAGCACATCCTTCCTCGGACACACAGGAAAACCATGAATGCATAACTGTAGATTTAAGTCTATGATTTAACAGACGTTTTATTAATTTGCATAAACCTGGTTTAACTTTAAATTGCAGCATGCAGGCTGCATTGAATGCTTGGCCAACTGGCTCTGTCCCTGATAGAAAAAATATTGATGTGATCGGGCCCATTTCTTGCAATGGGCGGTGAGGGATGAATTATTCAGCGTGATAGCATTGATAGTAGCTAAGAAACTGGCAGGTGAACCGTACCTAGTTAATTCAAGGCTCCACTCTTGCTGTATAAATGTAGGAGAATATATATCAGGTTTTAACACACAGTTTAGAGCATAGAGAGCTCGTTTCTTTCTCAATCTACTTATAAAAGTTTCCTGCGTTACTCCAATGGCTTCCAGTGGAAAGCTTGAAGTCGATGTTGCGATCAAGTCTGGTGCAAAAAAGTTCTGGGACAACATCAGAGACTCCACAACTCTCTTCCCAAGGGCCTTCCCCGACCAATACAAGAGCATTGAAATACTGGAAGGTGATGGCAAGGCAGCTGGTTCCGTTCGCCTCTTCACATACGCTGAAGGTAAGAAAGCAAACACATACGTACAATTAGCATTGTATAATTACTAGCTAATTAATTAAGCCGTATGGCTCTGGGAATTATGCATTTTTGCTTCCCAGGTTCTCCGCTCGTGAAGCTGTCGAAAGAGAGGATCGATACTGTGGACGAAGCAAAGATGGAGGTCTCGTACAGTGTGATCGAGGGAGACCTTCTAAAATACTACAAGAGGTTCAAGGCAACCATAGCTGTAGCTCCAAAGGGAGATGGAAGCTTGGTGAAATGGATGTGTGAGTATGAAAAGGCAAGCGAAGATGTTGAGGTTCCACACATCATAAAGGATTTTGTGGTAAAGAACTTCCTGGAGGTGGATGAAATAATTCACAAGGAGTAGATCGAGCTCTGCAAGCGGCTAGCCATCTTCATTAATTATCTGCATGTGTTCTTAATATAAATAATGCGGAGCCTTGAATTACTCTGCAACCTGTCTTTAATTCAGCTATATCAGATCATTTTATCTAATTCGCAATCACGCTGCTACGTACCTGCTGCATTGCTTATATGTACTGGACGTTCAATACATATCTGCTGTGCTTAATTCCATTTTCTGTTATTTATTTTTGGAGTGCTGGAATAAATAGATAGATAAAATTAATCACATGTTGTTACCTGCAGCAATCACCATAGTTGTTTCAACCCTGTATATATATATATATATATATATATATATATAGATATATATATATATATATAGGCAAGAACAGGGACCATGGTAAAGATACCACACTGATTTCAATCTGCTAGCAAATATTTGTTCAAAGAAAAAAAATTCAAAAATAAAAGTTAGTGTTTGATATTAACAATCACTTTTAAAATGTTCAAAGAATATTTTTATTATTTTTGATGGAAGAAGAAGAAAAAGAAAGACGAAAAGACGCAGGGAAGAAGCAATAGGGTTTGCTAGAAATGAAAAAAACATACTTTGATAAATCGCGTGCTATTATTCTATAGAGAATTCAATTGATGGATTGGGCTAAACAAAATGTATACAATATTTTTATAAAAGAAGAAGAAGAGATGCACTTTTGAAATTATTTTTTATTTAAAAATTTATTAAAATAATTTTATTTATTTATTAAAAAAAAAATTTGACATCAAAACATAAAAATAATTTAAAAACACTTGAAAAATTAATTTAAAATAAAAAATAAAAAAATATTTTTTATTTTCCTAATTAAATCTACTCCAGCTTGTGCTGCACAGAATTCAACTAGTTAATACGGCATCACAAACCCTCATCATCTCGCATTCATGTTCCATCTAATTTGTGTACTATTATATTTATTTATTATTATTTGTCTACCTTATCTATGTGGACCATTTTATCCCACCAACTTTTAAGATGCAAAACGTGTCACATAGATTGTAATAAATTTTATTAAAAATAAATACAAATAAATTAGAAAATGTAATTTTAATAAACCAAATACTAATGAAAAAAATATTCATTTTTTCTTAAAAATAACCCAAGTAGATTAACCCAAGATCCAAATCATGAGAGCAAGATCACTACATAGAAAAAAATTAAAATTAAAGTCAAGTTCCTAATCGACCCAATGTAAAGTTTGAAATTGTAAAAAAATAATCAATTTAAAAGAAAACAACAAAAAAACCTTGAGTTAACCTATTCAACCTGCAACTAAAAAATTTAACGAGGTCATATCTTCTATCTCAAACAATTTGAAGGTGAAAGAACTCCTAAATAAAACTTCTTTCATCTAATAAAACCTACTTAAATATATAAAAAAGGAGTTTTTGAAACTAAAAATTAATCTTTAATTGAGGCACAAAAGTTATCATTTGAAAAGTATAAGGACCAAAGTGAACATATCACACTCCCTTTGAGTCTGTTACCCATTTCCTTGTGTTTTTCATTTTGATATTTTATTTTCAATTTGGTCATTTCTTAACAAATTAGAGACAATTAAGTATCGCTTTGGTCACACGATAATCAATTAAAAAAAAGTTAAATGAACAAAAACAATAGAAAAAGAAAAGGAAAAAAAACATCATGGATTCATATAGAGATTAAGAGGGTGTTTGGCATTGCGGTGCGATCTGCGATTCGCAGATCGCACCGCAATTTGCCGTTTGGTAACGCCAAAAAAGCACTTATTTTTTTGTGCGACCCACACCAAATTTTAACAAAACGCCGATTTGAAAAAGCTATAAAATGATGCTTTTTTATCTGCGATTCGTACTTATTGAAACGACAATACAAATCCATTTTCATGCAAAACTGAGAATGCAAAACTGTGAAAAATTTACATGCAAAATGTGCAGCTGCCCTTGACAAATCCATGTTCGATAATTAAAAAAAAATGATCTGTGCATGGCTCTCTCTCTCTCTCCTCTCTCTCTCTCTCTCTCTCTCTCTCTCGCTCTGCCCAAAACAGCCATGGAAGCCGAGAGCTTCCAACGCTGCCTCCGGCCACCATTTACTATGAAACCACCACAGGAAAAACCACCTCGGCCTCCTCTACCCGTCGGTATCCTCTGTTGAAGCTCTCGTCGTGGTCGGTGAACAGTACCGCCACCTTCCAAGGCTGTCTCCGGCCACCACAGGCCACCATTTCAGACGCCACCACCATAGGAAGAACCACCTCGGCCTCCTCTACCCGTAGGTATCCTCCGTTGAAGCTCTTGTCGTGGTCGGTCGGAAGGCACTATTCACGTGAATTATGTGCGTTGCACTGTCGCGAAGAAGACGCACAGTGCAGCGCACCGTTTAGTAGTTGGGCTTGGGCTGGGCTGCACTCGGCCCAGCCCAAGTCCACCAAAGTTGGGCTTAGGCCCAATTTGGTTGGGCTGCCCTTGGCCCAACCATTTTTTTAAAATATATATTTAAAAAAAATAAAAAAAAATTATGTAGATACAAATCAGTTCTAATGGAAGGGAAATATCTGTTTGTGATGAAATTGTAAGTAGTTTGATGGGAGAATAAAAAATAATATTTGTTTTTTCATGAATTATTAATTACATTATATTCTTATAATTATTAAATTTACAATATTTAAAAAAATTATATACATATAAATATATACCCTTTAAAGTAATTTCACAAGTTAAAAGCAATATGAAAAGCTTGGTAACCAAACACCCAAAACTGCTTTTTTTTTCAACCTCCAACTCAACCACAGTTTTAACCAAACACTTCACTGCTTATTTCGAATCACAGTAAAAACGCTTTTTTTGAAACTGCTTTTTTTAACCTCAATCGCAAAAGCAAAAGCAATGCCAAACACACCCTAAAGGACCATTCTAACACTCATCAGGAGGTTGACCATAATCTTTTTCTTGTTATGTCTTTTATTGTTATTATTACTACATCTTAATCTTTTAAAGTTAGTAGGTTATATTTTTCCCATCTTATTATTTAACATTCAAATTCAAAAGATGATGCATGTTAGAATTTCACACGAATATGAATTCATGATCTTCTTAAAACTTCTATGATCACTGAGATGTAATGTTAGAATATGAAATTTCTGAATGGTGTAAATTTTGACCACTTATTTTGATTTGTTTTCATGTCCTACGAATATAAATTGTATAATATTTTTTTATTATATTTAATTCAAATATAGATTTAAGATTTATTGAGTCTCACAATTATAAATATTTTAAACATTCCTATAAAAAATGTGTAACCCCTTATTCTTTAATTACTTCCTTACATCCTTTAACATTTCATCTCTTTTAACATTTTTAATTTTTAACACCAAGCCAATCACAATTCTACAGTAAAAGAATATTTATATATCTTACGAGTCAAAACATGGAGAGATCTAGAACGTAGATTCTCATAGAAGAATTCTTCCAAATATATATACAGATTTATGCAGCAAACTTGTTTCTAATCAAACAAAATGCACACTTCCTCAACATGGCAGCAATATTCTTCACACCAGCCCTGACAAAACTATATTTACAACCTGGACTAGCTGCTAGTAGCAAAAAGAAATCAAGTCAAATATGCATACAGTTTTTCGAAGATGTTTAATTCGCGGTTCAATTTATGAAAAGGATTGATCACCACATGATTCTACACTTCCGAGTCTTCTTGTAGGAGAGGGATCTTCTCGTCAGAGGACTTGACACTCTCCCCCTGTTCTTCATCTTCTCTCATTCGACCCCATGTTACTGTATAATAACCCGCTCCAGATATTACGGCTCCTATAACACTGCATGCACATATAGACTAAGTCCAGATTAATTGGAGTCTGTGCTACAGTTAACGAGGAGAGAAAGGAGTGTTTTCTCGTTCACCTTCCATAATGGAGACCATTCACGAAGAAGCTGACACCAAAAAAGGTTGCCCAGAAAACCCTAAATGGTTGAAACAAGGGCGCATAAAAAGGGCCCTTCATGCGTGCGTACGAGATCTGAACACTGCTGCGGACGACACTCCCAAAGATTGCCTACATACCATACCATAGCATTGCATGTAAAAGAAATATTGCAATCCATGATAATTATAAGCGTACATGTATATATATGTGCGCGTGTCTAACTCAAGTTATGATCGCTGTCCACAGATTACGTACCGTGATAACAATGAGAAGCAATTCCATATTAAGCTTTAATCTCCAGGCATTCAAGTTTCTCTCCACAATCAAAGAGAATATTGCACATTGAATAGTCCCAGCTAAGCTATAAAAAGACGCTATTTTCATTACTTGGGGATAGTGTTTGATAGTATCCAACTGACCACATAAGAAACACCAGAGAAAAAAAATCAGGGGTAATTTATTAAAAACTGAAATCCCAAAAAAAGAAGAGGAAATTAATCTCTACGTACCTGTATAATGTTCCATAATGAAACACAAAAAAAAGACGCAGCAAGCAATATGCAACCAAGAATCCAATTATCTGGCGCTGAGTAGAAAACGAAAAGTTGGTGTTTGGAATGCTGCAGTTCCTGGGAAGAAGATGAAGGGCGTATATATGGGCCCTTGTAAATGACCACCGAGATTGCGCCCATGACTGTTACCAAGGTGCCAATCACTTTAAATTGGAAACTTGAGCGTCTCCATTCTACCTTTGACTTCCTGTCAGAAATTAATTGCAATATTTAGACGATCAAATTAAACGAGTTGACGACACCTGGGGAGCTAGGTCCAAAACCCTTTAAATGTTTACATGATTTTTTGTTAGAAAAAAGAAAAGGGAGTTTAAGTACAAGACCTCTTGTAACTAGGATGCCGAAGGAGTGACGAACATTAAGAAGCTGTCGCGGAGTTTCACCCGCCGCGCCGCAGCTTTTCAATTTTTTTCTCAATTTAAATGAATATGTTTTGGTGTTTTTAGATCATTTTAATGTGCTGATGTAAAAAATGATTTTTAGAAAATAAAAAAATATCATTTAGATGTATTTCGGCACGAAAAACACTTTGAAAAGCTACTACAACCGCCCTCCCAAACAGGTCCTAATAAATTGAGAGATTTTATGGACAAAGTTTCTTCTGTCGGGTTATAACTTACTCTAACAGGAAAAAAAATAACGATAGGTTTTAATATTCCTTTCCTTACAAGTTAAGCAGTTAACAAAAAATCCGATAAGCTGAAAAAATTGAAAAAAAAAAAAACTAACCAAGAAAAAAAAATTATTAAAAAAAATATTAGAATATTTTAAAAAATTTATGGTCCGGTTTGGTTTAGGTTTTTTAAGATTAAAATTGGTAAACCAAAACTGAACCAAACCAATTCAAATTTACAAAAATATACTATAAAAAACTTTCTATTCTTTTGATTCGGTTCAAGTTTTTTGGTATGATTTAATTTTTGTGAAATGAAAAAAGAGAAAGACTTGGTTAAAGTACCAAATCTAAAAAACAACGTATTATCTTCAATTTTTCACGTAAAAAACCCAAACATGACCGAATCAAAACCAATCAGTTTAAATTGATTTTGGTTTGATTTCATTATTTTCAATTTGTGGGCCTAATTGCTTGTTTATATAAATAGAAACCAAAACCGAACCAAACCAAACCGAAAACAATCAAAACTAAATTAAACTAAATTAAGGGGTTTCATGTTTAAATTGAAGGGGAATTTGGAGGGAGAACCTGAGGACGAGGGACAGAATGAAGGAGAAAGCTGGGGTCAAAAGGCCCATTGCACAAACGACTATTGGTGAGCTGTAGCTTAGGCCCACAAATGCAAGATTTTGTGATAAAGCTATCCTACAAAACACATAAGAGAGTCATAAATATACGAGTTTAGCAAAGTTTAATAGCGCACAAATTATAAATTAATGACAAACTCCAATGAAACTATTTATTCTGATCTTGGATTATTGTTTATTATCAGTTAATCTTGTAAGGTGATAGAGGTGAGGTTTCGTGCTGTACACAACCATATGCCTGCCACATGATTAATGATCACTATATGTTTCGAGAAATGGTCCATTAATTACAATTATCGTTTATTTTAATTTTCACGAAAATAGAAACTCTTGAAAATGCACAGGAATTCTTTTTTTTTTTCTTCTAAGAAACACATTTCTTTAAATTGAATAACTCCAAATTTATTTATTTTTCGAATTCTCTACTTCAATAACTAGAAAAAAAATACAAACATGCATTGGTGTTCATATTAATGTATGCGTGTGTGGTCAGTTGTGGGCTTGTGACCACGCACAAACAAACGTATAATCGAGTTAGAAAGATAAGAGTGCAGACCCTGTGAAACCCAGGAAGAAGAATCGCAAGAAAAGCGGCAAGGTGAAGAGTGGTTGTTCTGCTCTGCAATGAAGAAACAGCAGAAGTATGATCAGAAGCTAGCTAGCTAGCTAGCTAGGTAGCCAGGGATAATCAGAGGGAAATATGAATGAATTGATGAGAGTTTCGTATATACGGACCTTTCCCTGTGATGTAAGAAGGAGTAAGGGAGGAGAAGGAGGGTGCCAAGAGCGTTGGTATAGACAACAAATACAAAAGGGCTCATCCCTCTAGACATCGCTGTTTTGGCCATGATGGTCAGTGCGATCGTGCAACCTTCCATCATCACCATCACTGTAAATGGTATTGCCTCCCCTAACCTACAACCCCCTCCCATCTCTTTCTAACAAGATTCTTTTGTGTGGAGAGAAACTGCTGCAATCTCTCCCTCTCCACGGTACTAATTTGATCAAAGAGAAGCAGAAACAGGTGCTGATGTGGTCAAGACTGAAGCAATCCCTCTCCCTCTCTCTCCCTTCTTTTTGATGTGAATGTAGCAACGAGGTCTACATATATTGCGCGCGCGCGAGCGAGGGTGATCAAAGAGGGTAACCCTTCACAGCTTGTTGGAGCTACTTGCTAGAGAAAAAGCTACTCGGTTGTGTCTGAAACTCTACACAAAAGGGGAGGGAGGTAGACGTGGCATTCATATTTTTTGTCGAAATTATTGAGTTTTAGGAGAAAAATCTTCAGACTTTAGCACTCATTTTCCATAATTCGCTCCATAGTCTATTAATTTTGATGTCATTCGTGGCCAAAACCCAAAGATTATACTAAGTTGTTGATTCTCTCTTTGTGGTCGACGTTGCCAATCGCCCCACTTACAAAGAGTATTATAACCCATTGGTCCACCCACCAGGACAAAATCAACAAGGACCCACAACCTAAATGGTTAGTTTTTAATGGTTTGTTGCCTTCTGATCCACTCCGGTTTGATAAATGTTTTTAAAATATATAAAAAAATTTAAGAATATGGAGAGTTTTATGATAATATCATACCTCTCATTCAAACTCCTTGTCTAACTCAAGTTTACAATTAAATCATATGTAAATTGACCCAACTTAATTAATTAATTTTATGGATGGTACAACTAATAAAACACATACATTACCTTTTTTAAAAACTTTAAGATAATAATTTTTGTAAAAAATATAGAGATAATAACAAATTGAATCAACTCCTATGACATAAATCATGGGCTCCATTGATTTAATAATTCATTAATAATTTTTCATTTAATTATATAATAAAAATAAATGCTTGTAAAATTGAACATCAACTTTAAAATAGATATTTATTTGAGAATATGATAACCCTATAGAAAATAAACAAAACAAAATGATGTAGTCTATTTCCTCATCAATTCAATACTAAAGAATGAAATAATAAATAAATAAATGATTAAAAAAACAAAACATATATGATTGGGGGTTAAACTCACCACACTCGTGAATTGGATAACCTGGGTTAAAATATCAAACCCATGAACCGGAATATGAACTTCACTTGTATTATAATTTATTTTTTATTTAACTATATGATAACAAAAATAAATGATCGCAAAATCAAATATCAAACTAATACTTAGATATTAAGAGAACAATTTTTTTATAGAAAATAAAATGAGACCAATTATGAAACTAAAATTTTAATTAATGCAATATCTATAGATGAAAAAAAGTCACTCGCTATAATCACATACTATGTCAACCAACCAAACCTGTAAAGAGGTCCATGAGCTTTATAAAATTTGATAACCATGTCAAAATTTTCTTCCCCCTCTTTTACACGTGCGAGTGACTTATTTATAAGCAAAAATAATCATCTCGTTCCTTGTTTTCTTTTCTTCTCAACTTTGATATCTTTTTTTTATATTTTTTATTTTTGTTATTTTTTGAAATAGAGCAATATTAATGTCAATTAAAAAAATAATTTTGCAAATAATATATTAAAAATTAAATGTGTTGAAATGACATTTTCAATTTTAATTTTTTTAGACGACACTAAAAATACTAAAAATGACGCAAAAATATATTTTTTCAGTTTTTGTTGTTTTTTTCTGCTATATTTTTGTTCTTTTTTTAAAATCAAAACAAATTAAATAGCAACGATGGTGGTCAAGAATTTGTTATAGGTATGGTGGAAAACTGCAGGGCCCGGATTGATGGGTTTAACTATACTTGTGACTCATCAGACTAATTTCACCCCAAGGATTAATTCATAATTAACAGCTTCAATCACTAGTAGAATCCGGAAGAGATGAAACTAGACACTGGTTCTGTCTTTGTACTAGCAACACGATGTCGTATTGTCAAAATACAGGGACTAAAACCAGGTTAAAAAGGAACCTTCTTGCCCCTGTAGTTCTGCTAGCTGAACTGCTGGATTAGTTGCCTTGTACTCCACCATTAATGCAGCAGACGCGATCAATCATGCCTGCTTCTTGCCTCCATTTTTTTTCTTCTTTCTTCTTTTCATGTTATAAAAACAAGGAGAAAATGGAGCTGAAACATTCTAAGCGCTTGAAAAAATCAATAAGTAAATCAAATGTTTCAATAAACAACTTTTCGCTCTGTCACCCCTTTCAGCTGATTCTAAAGCAAGCGCAAAATGTGCCTTCAAGCATGAGAAATTCAGCGCTTGAAAATGAAATTATCCATATAAAATTTGAAATCAGAAAGTTCTTAACATTTTATATGGGGTTGTATCAGGTTCAGGTCATGATCATATCCATCTCTTCATATCGGCTAAATCCTTTTCTAGACATTGAAGTCAAAGGAAATGTGATTTCCAGGGAGAGAATAAAAGTCCATCCATACCAACCCAGCTCAACACGCGTGCAAATTCTGCTTCAAGGTATCAGATATATTTAATGGACTGGTGCTCATGATAGGGTCTCATACATATGAGGGCATAACTTTACATAGTTAAATAAGTAACGATCAAATGAAATGTGGAATTTTTCAAAAGATATTTTCATCAGGATGGCTTCATTTCCCTTTTTAAAGTGAGCTTACCCTGTGCCTACTGTTGGGTTCTGACTCTTGTTCTTCTCTACGTTGCAATTCAAGGGATAACTTCAAGCAATTACTGTAGGAGGGGCTGGCCTTACTGAGCCCATAAGCTGAGGGTACAATTACATTGGTCAAACCGCATGCCAATATCTTTCATCGTGCGTGCCTCCCATCTCTACATTCACGGAAATCACCATGTTTATGCATATACAATTTTATTTTCCTTGGACTTCTTCCTCCTGTTGAAGACAGATAAGAAGAGGCATATACAAAATCCAGAGATGTTATCATATGCAGAATCAAACAAAACTTTCGAGCAATGACTTTATACAACCCATTATAAAAAGAAAGAAATAAAGAAAAATACTAGAAAATAATACCGATATATTGACAAAGAAAAGTACTGAAAAATCATTCTTAGCCAGAAATATGAGTACATGACTTCAATGGTTCAAAAGGATAAGAGCCAGGAATTGAAGTTGCCTCTTCACATACAGAGGAATCAGATAACATTAGACATTTAATTTCAAATACTGACACCTGGCCCATTATATTTGAAAATCCCATGTATTTGAATAGAAAAAAGAAATTCCTCGTGACAGTTATGTCCGGATCATACAAGGGACATTTCTGGCTGGTCCAACACAACCACCTCCAATCCAATCCCAAATCTTATTTCATCTGAAGCAACCTAATATAATTTGTTTTCTATTTAAGTTCAAAAATTGAGTAGAACCAAAGAGGGTGTTGCTCAGCATACATGGAACTAAATGAAAGTACCTATGTGATGTAGAACCACCAACGAGAACACAAATCAAGAGAACCAATTCTCCATGAAAAAACTCAAATATGTAAATTTGGAAGCTGTGCACAGTAAATACTAATATTCTTATACATCCCTCATCACCATTTTAACTGGAAAGGTGTGCATGATATTTGTTAGCGCAGTGGTGATGACTTAAAAAATCCTTGCTCCAACTTCCATGCCATACAGCATGGCTATTTCTCCCAGTAGTATTCCTTCAACAGGCTTGTCTATAGCTCTCTCGAGACTCTCTAAAATTTCTCTCATGGATTGAGGAATATATTCTATCTCCAGCATTGTGTTCAAGGCTCAAAACAGAGTACTGATTACTCCAATATAACCTCATCAAATTGGGCTGCTAAAAGTTTTACCTAATCAGAAGTTGGGTATCTTTGGATGCTGCATGCCCCTGTAACTCGATAGTTATTTTTTTGTATCTTCTAGCTATTAAAAGGGATGGGATTATCATATAAAATTGTTTAATATATTTATTTCTTTTAACCTCTTAATAGGTGGGTGCCTTAAAGGCACTCCGTAGCTAACAATCCAGATCAAGAAAATCGAGCCCCTCCCAATACATATGTAAGAAAATCAATATCCATAAACTTAACAAAACTTCAAAATAATAAATAATAGAAGAAACTGAAAACCCTTCAATGCAAGAACTTGGAACGCCCTAAGAAATCGAAATACCCCCCATTTTTTTATATGTAAATTGAGAAACTCGCCTCCTACAAAACATATATAGTTTATTGCATGGACATAAATCTATTTCTATCTCCGTTTGTTTTTACTTTCTCAAGTAAAGCTACTTCTATTATAAAAACCAATATTTTTATATGATATAAAAATACAGGAAAAAATGTTAGAAAGAAAGACAGAAAGAAAGTAGAGGATATCAGCATGTTTGGATTTATATACACTGAAGAGGAGGAGGGTCCCGAGCCGTAGCTATTCCTTTAAACAAGATAAAAAGCAACCAGGAATTGATAGTTACCGACCACTGCATTGCGATCCATTAAAGTAAAGCAGCGCAAAACATTTATAAACGAAAGCGCAGGAGAGGTCCACATCAACTGGGCCCTTGGCCCACAGTCTTGGCAGCCTAATAATACGAAGCATCTGCAGGTACGAACCAAAATCTTAATTAGGCACGCACGTCCCATGTCTTTCACGTAAAGGGGGCGACAGTGTCCGTTGCAATCACCACTTCCAAACCCAATCAAAGCTTCTTCTTCTAATTAATCACTAGATCAAACCCTATCATCCACTAATACCATAGAATCTCGAGCAAACCATTTCTCATCTGGACTTTTTCATGTTATCTTCAATGAGTTTAGGAGAAGCATTGGATCGAGGGACATGTATAGTTGAGGGATTCACCATCCATTGGATATAATTGGAAGTTGTAGGATTAAATCTAGAAACTGCACATAGTTGGGGACTAGAATGAGGTTTGCCCAACAATGTATTTACGAGTGTATTTAACTTTGATGATCAAGAAAATAGAATGTTACTAGACCATTGATCTGCGCTATGTTGCGGATTAAATTAAAAAAATTCAATGTAAGAAAATATATTTAAGTATTGTTATGTTTTTTTTTATTGAAAAAACATATATGGGTTGACTTGATGTAACTTGGTTAACAATACAGGTCCAAAAGTAACTCATATAGCCTATAGAAACATAGTCCGACTAAAAAGTATTTAAGATAACATATTTTTAATATCAATACAACTATGTATTAGATTGACTTGAATTTATCTAAGTTGACATATCAAATTTGTGATTTTGATTGTAAACCTATGATAACCTCTTAAAAGAACAAATCAAAATAAATTATAAATCATAATTTCCAACTAATTTAATGAAGGGTGAACTTAATTTTTTTTAATCTAAAATAGATATAAAAAACAACATGATTTAACCTGTCAAATCTATGATTTTAGTCATGAAACTAAAATAAACTTATAGAGAGCAAATCAAAATAAATTATGAAACTCAATTCCTACTCATCCATGTTGAATCCAATATCAGGCAATGAAACTTGTAAAACAATAATTAAAAAAATAAAAAAAAATAAGTCAAGTCAATCTGGGTTAATCTATTAAACACTATCTCAGATCATGAGACTAGGATAACTTAATAAGAAAAAAAAACATGAAACCTAATTTCCAATCAACTATAATATTAAATAACGAATATAGAAAAAGAATGAATAAAAAAACTGAATCAATTGAGTTAACCTATGAGCCAGATTATAAGATAGGGATAACCCAATAAAAAAATAAATTTATTATTGAAGGATCGATGACCTGAGTAATGAGATTGAGATATTACTATAAATAAAACAAAAATAACTCAATTTAACTGAGATTAAAGTATCAAAACATGTGATCTTGATTATAAGACTAAGATATCCATGTAGAAAACAAATAAAATTAGATTATAAAACTCAATTTTTAATCTTTCAAATACTGAATGATAAAATTTTAAAAATACACTTAAAAAAAACAAATGGAATCAACTTGATTTTACATATCTCCAACAAATAATTAATGAGATATAATTCTCATTGAACCCGCTGTTGTCCAAATTATAAAAAGTTAATTGAATAGCAGTGAGAACTGAGAACAAAAAGAGCATCTAACCTACACCATGGCCATGCCCCCATGTGCAATCCATTATGTAAAGAGATGGAAAGAAATTAATATACTTAGGAAAGTACTAGTGTTGCCCTTTGACACTGAAAGGACGTTGCTGGGGACATCTTAAGCTAGCTTGAGTGAAAATAAATCAATTTCGAGACATATACGATGGTTGGTATGCATGAAGGAGCCATTGCTCAGCTAGCCCTATCGAGGTATCTCAAACGGAGTGCAGAGAGAGAGAGAGAGAGAGAGAGAGAGAGAGAGAGAGAGAGAGAGAGAGTAGGACCTAATTAATGGCCATTCATGTTCATGAGTAGAAAAGAGGAAGAGAGGGGACGACACTTTCATGGTGATTGATCAAATGCGTCCCTATTTAAGGGTACCCCACATATCTCAGTACCATACTGTCCTCAACTACAGACCTTTAGATGCTTATTCCATCTCTCTATGATTGTAAGTCATTTTCACTTCTCTGTTTGCTAAAGGAGCTCACATCATCAAAAGCTCAATCCCTTCCCCCACCAAGTGGCGCATTTTTATCTTTATATACGTGTGTGTGTGTGTGTGTGTGTGTGAGAGAGAGAGAGAGAGAGAGAGAGAGAGAGAGAGAGATTTGAAAATGTAAATTTAGATAACCTTTGAATGATCTCGGCCAAGCCTCCAATGATTATGCTAATCTATATATATAATTGTCAACTTTATGACAAACTAGAAACCCAGTTTGCATGGCCACATCATTAATTATGTGCTTTGTCCTTTTTGATTAGGGACTTGCTTCTAGATTGCTGTCATTGTTATACTGTTGCAGGACATTGTTCTCCAGTGAGGGTTAATTATTGAGCATATAAGATTGCATGCAAAGTGTTAGGAGATCATATTAATCCATTTCTCACCTTATCTAAAACAGCGATATTCGAAGGTTTCAGGTTGCGAATTAATTTTCCTCAACTAATTAAAAGGTTATATTTTATACTGAGTAATTATTTGATATTCTAGCTCAATACATCACCCAACATAGTATTTCAAGTTATTTATAAATTTATTATATGAAATAATAACGGCAGACATTTTCTCTGTGGACTGAGGAGGCTGGCAATGGTAATACATGTAACATTTTTCAATGCTAATTTATAAATATATCAGCATCGACTCTTTGTTTATCTGTTTTCACGCGTTTTGGCATGTACAGGATAAAAATGACAAAATGAATCTGTAAGCCTTGTGATCGATGAATTAGACATGTCAAGAACACTGAGTGATCATGATCAGCGATGGTGGAAAGTGGACCCTCATCAAGATCGTCCAATAGATGGACAATGTCTTGGTGGGTGATCATCAAAGTTGATCAATCACTTTCTCTTTGACCAAAAATTAAGCCTCTTTCTCTGACCTTTTGGAGCGAGCACATGATTGAAGTGTGCATAGTTTTCGTCCACTCTAGTTCCATTAAAACAGCTTAGATTGAAAAGGCAGTTTCAACATTTGATGCTAACTTTTCGTTACTTCCATTCAACAAGTACGTCTCTTGCATGAGGCCTTTTTTGCTGTTCTAATGATATGTAAAGTTTTGATGCATTGTCATTTTTCATGTTTTTGAAAGGAATAGTCCTCCATGTAGTTTACTGTAAAGAAAAGGATGTGCAGACTGGGTTGGGGGAAGATCGATGACCACACACACACACACACACACCTAGTCTCTTCTTTCCCTTTACCTTGTCTGACACTTCTGGTTTTGGTAATGTGTAGATATATAACAACAGGTTTACCAGGCCCATGTGATGCCTTGGAGTTTTTCTCTCTATGGGAAACTAGAAATTAGTTTTGTGAAACATTTGACCACACTTCCCTCCCCTTAGCAATAAATCGACTGTCTGACACTCGTCTTTCCTTCAATAGAAAAAATAGTTTAACATTATATATCCTTTAATTTCTCTTCATCAAGGTTCTCAGTGAAATCATTTGAGTTATCTATGATGATAAAGGGGCCGGGAAATTAATGATTTTGGTTTAAGAGAGGGGAGAGATAGTTGTGTTTTATGTCTAATATAAAACAAGGCATCTACATTATTTATTTTTATCAAGATTTAAAGCTGATGACGAGTTAATCCAATGAAGCGTGATTGTCCTCAATAACGAGGGAGAGAATATTACAAACACAGAATGCTTTTAGCGCGTGCGTGCGTGTATATATATATTCACGATTTAGCGATGTTTACGACCTCGATCCAGTGGATCATGGCAAGCTGGAAGGCATTCTTTATCATAAACATGTGTTCAAAATAACTATCATTTTATTTTCTTATCCATAGACGTGCACTCGGTTACAAGTGAGGACTGGCTAGCTAGATCCGTGCAATGTCTCCAGCCCCTACAAAGCTTGCCAACCACTTTATCTGCCTAACTGGTGCCTTTTCCTACCATTTAGAAGGTGTTTGAAAAAACTGTTTCTGTAGCTTTTCAAAGTGTGTTTCGTACTAAAATACTTTAAAATGATATTTTTTTTATTTTTTAAAAATTATTTTTGACATCAGCACATCAAAATGATCTAAAAACATTAAACCATCGGTTTTTAAAATGAAAAAAATATATATAATTTTTTGAAAACCATAGTTAAAAGAGCTCAAACAAACAGGCCTGGTGGTGATCATCAGCACAACTTAATGTTACTCCTGTAAGAGAGAAAACGCAGATAATCCAAGGAGTATCCGTCATTTTAACTTTGAATTCTTGTTTTTTCTCCTCTTCCTTTTTAAAAGATGCTGCCGGGTGGGCATAAATTATATAGCAATTAAAAACTAACAGCTCATTATTCTCGGAACAGCCGTGAATTCGGAATTTAAAATGTAATGATATGTGTGCTATTTAAAATGTAATTTTACACTAATAATTTATTAGCTTCTTTATCATCTACTAGATAACTGTTTTTTTTTAATACAATCAATCTGCTATTATCCAAAAAAAACTTGTATATTAATAATTCATACGACAATATATACTTCGTGTTTATGAACCTAATTATGTTCTCAATCGAAGCCAATAGTCAATCTTGAAGTGATTAAAGCTGGGATTGCAATCTTCGTAATAATTCTTATTAACTCCTAATTAACCAGGATATTCTCTCCTGTCTTCTTCATTTTCACTGGCCTTTCCCAAATCTCACAGCTGACGATCACCGTCCGTGTTATCATTGCATTCGCAGCTTTATGAATTCAGCTAATACAACGGAAGAACGCGCGCTGCAACATCTTCAACCATCAACAGGCTCAAATTAAAAATAGTGTGGTTAATAGTAACAAATCTCTATTTCTTCGAGTTGATCTTCTGAGTAAGGTGGGTGTCAAATATTAATTAGTGTTCATGTTAGAATGTCCGAGGAACTACGTACAAAAAACCCACGATGGAAAATGCAGGCTCCCAGTGGAAAACAAAATGTTTGGTTTGGAAGATGGATAAGATATTTGATCGGTTCAAGAAACGCTGAAGTTCAGATCTTTGGAAATCAGGCAAGGAGCTGTGACCAACCATTTATAGCAAAAGCTATGCATTTAATTAATTTATACCTGTTGTTTCTGTTTCTGTTTCTGTTTCCTTGAGACAAGAAAGGCAATCTAACCCATAAACATTCCAAATTCTCCCCTTCTTCAATCCCATAAACACACACATTATATTAAAGGAGGAGGAGAAAGATTTGCCTGCTGATGGGTATGAATTGCTAGATATTGTTGGATGCTGTAATAATAATAACAACATCGCCTTATCATACTCCATCCATCCTCTTTGCATATATATATATATATATGCACATAAACAATTAATTCTTTTGGTATTTTCTTAAATTGAAGGATTATTATAATATGGAACAAGGGATAGGAGAGGATGGGAAGAGCAGAGATTCCACAACCTTAATGGGGAGAAAAGGATGGGGCAAGCAACATCTGCTATCTATCCTGAACAAGGAGGCTCTAGTGCCATTCTTTGCCCCCATACCAGCAGCTTCTCCGACTCCATGTCCATATAAAAAATTCTTGGAGCTGTCAATATTGAAAAAAAGAAGAAAGAGCCAAATATATCCACTGGCTGTACCCTAGCTAGCACCAGCTCGCAGGAACCACCACCACAACATTAATCAAAATAATAATAATTAAATCAAGTCCAATTATACGTCTCATTTACTCGAAGCCCCAACAGGCTCGCTTTTTCCTCCGTCGCCACATCACAGCCTGCCTCTCCACTCTAAGCCTCCACCGTACATGTTATATTTCATGCATCGCGCATAGTTGCGGACCACCGCAACTAGCTGGGCATCGAACCCATTTATATCTGTCACTGTCACAGATAAATTACCAGTCGGTAGGCATTTAATTGCCGAGTTAATTACACAGTGAATTATAGATAGATTGCATTGCATTATAGAGCCAATGAGTGAAAGGACATTTTTCTGTTAACAGACGGTCAAAAAGAAAGTGTAATGACCTGTCAAACTTTCTCCTTGGTGTCAGACAGAGGAAATGAAAGCACTGAAAGCTCCTTTTTTTTGTCTCTTTGTTCAGCACGCAGAGCGTCACAGAACCGATGAACCATCTCCTTTCCCAGCCGATAGAATGATGAAATCCAGTGCATGAGAAATTAAGTTGATAGCAGGAATCCATGCTGATTAAAACCCGTCCCTCTATAATTAAGTTGATTGCTCTGGATCGAGATCTCCACAGCCCCCGGCCAAAACATCGACAGAATAGTTTAGTATCATAACGGGGCAAATGCCGGCATCTGCCTATGATCATAACTTGTATGTATTTGAGTTTATTTTTACAATTTCTTTATTATCATCGAGTCTACAGCAGTGCTCTGTCAAATACCAGTACTTGAGAATTACCCCGGCCGTAATAGTGTAAACGCGGTTACCATGTGATGCCGTGGTAATCATTTTCACAAGACCATAAATATTATCGCCATGACCCCTCTGCAAGTACCGACAGGCATTTTCACAAGTTGCCTTGCATCCATATACATGTCTGCACTATCATATGCATGGAGAAAAAAAACAGCACTCCACGAATTTAAGAATCACGTGCTTATACATTGTGCTTTCTTGCTAGCTAGCTCTTCCCATGGTGGGGTCAGGAGTTTCGCACTAACAATTTTGATATATTATACAGTATTTAGCCAGCCCGGGCATTCATCACAGTGAGGCTTCCACCAAAGCCCTGCAATTCACTCCGATATTTTATCCTGCAAATGTGCACAGTGACAGATACCCGATCACAGAACATTTAATTTGGCGAAGCCACCCTCTTCATATGCGCCAGCACCACCACATTGCAGTAACAGTGATGTTAGGATTGCTATGGAAAACGAGACTCCAATTCTGGTTCGATGCGAGCATAGTGCTGTTTTCTTGTAAAATTGCTTTTCACCAGCACTTGTATTCACGCTAGTTTACCAACTGAAGGATAGGGTGAATACCATGTGTATGACTTAAAATAAAAATGATATCTGCAGCGATAAATAAAATTACATAAAAAAACACAAGGCTAAAATTGGAAATTGAGACTCTGTTTCTTTGTATGAAAAAAAATGTTTTATTTTTATTTTTCATGGATGTTCTTTACAACTTTATCAGTGTTTTAGTATTCATTGTTAAATATATTTTTATTTTATTTTTTCAAAATTCAACTGTACATAATAAGATTTTAAAAATAAGTTCGATAAATCAAGAATTTAAATCAATTTATGCAAAAGCTCTTTGCAAAAATGAAGGGGTGTTAAGCACTGCGTTTCAAAAGCGTTTTAAAAAAAAATTAAAATTTTTATTTTTATTTTATACTCTAAATTTAAAAAATAATATTTTTATATCATTTTCATATGCTGATATCATAAATGATTTTTTTTAAATATCATTTTGATATATTTTTGAACAAAAAATATTTTAAAAAACAACTTCAATCACACTTTCAAACAGTCACAAAGTTAGATAGTTGATGATTTTAAAGGTTAATTAATGGATGAAGTCCTCCATAATCTAGCAAAGGACTCAATTTGAACTAAAATTGCAAGATGTCAATTCTAGTTTTTAGTTGAAAGATAAATGACTTAAAAGGTAATGCTTGATTGCTGGAAAGTGAAATATTTTTTTATGTTTGGTAATATTATGGAAAACAAATTAAAAAAATATTTTCCTGTCACAGAAAATAAGCTAAATAATATCCTTTTATTTTTATTTTTGATAATGATGATCAAATTTGTCAGATAAAAAAGTTAGGGGATGATAAAATTGAAAAAAAAACAATTTTATAAATTATTTTAAATAAAATAATTAGAATAAAAAAATCAAATATGATTGATAAAAAATTTAGTTAAGAAAACAATAAGAGAAAAAAATAACAATTACAAAAATAAATTCAAAATAAAAATAAAAATAAATCAAATTCTAAGGTGAAAAATTGTAAAAACAAAAAATAAAAATAAAACAAAGAAAAAATATATATAGCAATGAAAAGATTGAGAACCAAATATCAAATTTGATATAATCAAAAATATTTTTGAAACAACTTTTAAGAAGTGTTTTCAGTCTAAAGTAAAAAATAAAAGCATTTTCCTGAAAACAATTTTGTTTTCTTTGACAAAAGAATATTTTTATTAACTTAAAAATATATTTAATGAAAAAACTTGCCAAAATTGAAGGATGTTATAAGTAGCTAAATTGGTGATGCAAGCACACACTGTGGCTAGCTAGGCTAGTTGAAAACCACAAATTACAAACCATATTGTACATTTAAATCTACAAAGGTACTAGGCTCGGCAATCAAACCGTTGTGAAGAAATATTAGTAATTTTCTTTCTTTTTTTGTAAAAGAAAACAAAGAAAAGGAAAGGCAGGAGGAAGAACCTTAATAGGGTTTATATAAACCTCAACCTTAATGTTGTGACAGCCATGCCTCACTGTGTCAGAAAGGTAGACAGCAAGGAAATAAACAGAGACAGCGTCACTTTGGGGTTTGAAGAGAAAGGTACGGGTGCTTGTTAGTGAAATTGATGACAGTAACTAGCAGCTACTCATGATGTGGTGGTGTAAGAACATAACAAGGTTAGGTCTTGCTGATATTTCCTGCTGGATCATAATTGAGATAGGATCAGTAGAGAATCAAAATAAATAAATATATATATATAAAAAATGCAGTCCTCGCGAAGCAGAGTGGAAAAGGTTGCTAGTTTTGAATGGAGGGCTGTTCATAAATTCATAAAGAGTGCCGTTGGGAACCGGGAATGCAAACGGGTGGGGCCTTACGAAATCATTGTGGTAAAAAAATTAAAAGCATTGATTAATTACGGTTGGGAAGGGGGGGTATAAATGTGAGATTTGCTAGTTGGTGGGCTTATATAAAGGAGGATGGACGCTGGGTTTGCCTCCTCCTCAAGATAGAGTAAAGGGAAAGGAGAGGGAGAGAGAGAGACTCCAAGTCTATAATTGTGGGGATTTGATCACCATGGAAGAACATCTAAGCCCATTAGCTGTGACTCATCTTCTCCAGCACACCCTGAGAAGCTTGTGCATTCATGAGAATTCTCAATGGGTTTATGCTGTGTTTTGGAGGATCTTGCCTAGGAATTACCCACCACCCAAGTAAGGAGAAAGATATTAACCTTCAAAAAAAAAAAAAACATTCATAGACAATTGAAATGCCTAGCTTGGTATTATTGCTTAGTATTTTGATTTTTTTTTCCTGGATGTAGATGGGATGGTCAAGGAGCTTATGACAGATCAAGAGGAAATAGAAGGAACTGGTATTTCCTTCTGGTTTCGATCGTGGATATGTTCAAGAATTAAGTTTTCATGCATAATGATCATTATGATCTTGTGAGCATATTGTATATTTGTGTCAGGATATTGGTTTGGGAAGATGGTTTCTGCAACTTTGCTGCATCAACAGCTGAGATCAACTCCGGGGACTGTCCAAGCTCATCAGTTTATGGTAACTGCGAGTTTCAACACTATCAAGGACTGCAACCAGAGCTCTTTTTCAAGATGTCCCATGAAATCTACAACTATGGAGAAGGGTGAGTGCTAATAATAAAGGACACATGACCAAAGATTAAGAAATTGAATAACCAGGTCCCTTTAATAGCTTTGTTTCAATTTGGACCTGCATATTTGAAAGAGAAAAGGTTGCAAGTTGATTTAGTTCTATATTATTGACAGATTGATAGGAAAAGTAGCTGCAGATCACAGTCATAAGTGGATATACAAAGAACCAAATGATCAAGAAATCAACTTCCTGTCAGCATGGCACAACTCAGCAGACTCGGTAAGAAGATCTCCAAGACATGCTTAACCAATTAAATAATGGTAACATCAGTAGCAGTAGTAGTTTCTGTGATTTCAGGCCAAGTTTGATCATAATTTGTTCTCTTATGCTCCTTGACAGCAACCTAGGACATGGGAAGCCCAGTTCCAGTCTGGTATAAAGGTGCGCAAATATAATATAACTAATCATTTCTAAGACCACAAAATAAACGGATTTTAAATAGATCTAGCTACTTCTTGGTTTGAATAATATTTGTATATTTTTGCAGACCATAGCCCTGATTGCTGTTAGGGAAGGTGTTGTTCAACTAGGAGCTGTTCACAAGGTTCCCCCCCCTCTCTCTCTCAAGTAGCTTTCATTACTCACTCCATCACACACCCTATATGATATAGGACAGTACTTGTTTGTCTACTCGTTTTTATTTATTGGCCTTTCTAATGATTTTAATGGCATTAAAGGTAATTGAAGACCTGAGCTATGTAGTTCTACTGAGAAAAAAATTCAGCTACATAGAAAGCATTCCTGGTGTGCTCTTGCCACACCCATCTTCTTCTGTTTACCCTTACAAGGTGGATGGCTACGGCACAGCATCAGACACGTGGCACTACCAAGGAAGTAACATTGCACCCCCGAGTCCAACGGAGTTTGACCACTTCAATCAAGTACCATTTAAGGTAGCTCCATCTATGAGCAGCCTTGAAGCTCTACTCTCCAAGCTCCCATCAGTGGTGCAACCGTCACCACCAGCCGCAGCTTATCATCAAGCCGCAGGCTACTGTGACTCACAGCCGCACTATGTATCATCTATCCAGAGAGGAATGGAGAAAGTGGCCAAGGAGGAGATTGGTGAAGAAGACACCAGGGCTGAACACGATGCAGGTGAGAGTAGCAGTTCACTGTCGGCTGCAAATTATCGCAAACAGCAATTTCAACAATTCCAGGATGTGAATGTTAATGCCAGGAATGGTAGAGGGTATTTTTGAGTGACAAGCACTGGAGTACTAGGTTATGTTAGGGATATCATGTCATGTCAGGGATTTGATCGTTTCTAAGATCTAACGTTGTAAGCTAGCTAGACTTTTTAGTTTCAGTCTCATTGGTGTTTCTACTTTATAGCGAGCTTTTCATTAGCTAGGTTTTCTTCAATGCGGAGGAGGCTATTTTAGGCCTAGATTTCCTAGCTAGATTCCTAGTATATCTAGTGAGTTGTATACTATATGACCGAGCTATATATGCTTAATTATCCACATCTAGAGATATTGAAGGTGCTTGTTGTTTCATTCTGTGGCCGACTCAGTTCTGTTACGTTATTTGTAAGTAACTAGTGTTTAGAGAGAGAGAGAGAGAGAGAGAGAGAGAGAGAGACGAGGTCCAAAACGCTACTAGCTGACTGATCGAACTGCAATGGACGAGGACCCGTGGTTGGTCCATCAAAACCAGCGACGTACAGATAATGATTCCAAACACAGAAACTGGGGTAGAGAAAAGAGAATTTCCAAGTAATATGAGGACTCGGGATGAAAACATATCATGGCCTCTCTCGTCATCACGAGGGCCCATCAAAGACATAAAAGAGGAAAACAAATTTCAAGATGGCATCGTCGTTGCTTTTCCCATTTGCTACTTGTGCATTCGTAGAAAAAGTTCACCTTCCAGCTACAATGACCCCAGCAATACATCACAAGTCTTCTCCACGAAGTCTATGTATCCTAAAGAAGCAACTGTTGCCAGGGTGCTGGATGACGAACTCTCACTGGGACATGAAAGCCATGAGCATAAAAACTGAGACATGGAATTGAATACTGGTGTAAAAATATTTTCCCATTCGTCGACCTCCAGTGTAAAAATTGGGCAATGTGCGTGCACACTCAAAACCCATTAAAATATTTTCTACGCTTCAACAGTTGATGGGATATCAACCTGTGAAGTAGCTGTTGCTCACAAGCAAAATGTAAGTACAAGACCAGAAATAATCGCTTTGAATAATCATCTCAACGCACGTGACTAACGGGAATCTGCAACTACATCCTTGATGAGTTTGAGTAGGCTCTCCATACTCATCACTGAATGGTCAGCGTTATCTCTCACCTGCACACTCACTGGAAACAGCAAAGGATAATAACAATTGTATTTTCATTGTCAGAAAGATGAGAAATTATCCAAAGATAGAACTTTTTGGACCACACTGATATTGTATTTTTGTTGAAGTTTTTGACGCACTGGTGCCAAGGAAAAACAAGTTCCTGCAGCACAATATTCAAAACCATACTAATATTTGGTGATTCCTGGTGGGGGAGAAGCCAATGGTCTCCCTGGATTTGAAAATCCACGGCTCATTTTCACTCGCATGTATCCAAGGCACAAGCAAAACACTCAGCATCCTTATAAAGGGCAGCTGACCGAGACTTTTTAAATCAATAAGTCACGTACATTAGTTCAATTAATAGATCATCTGTATTACCTGTCCAGTTTTGGCTTCCTCTTCACCCACAAACAGTATTTAATTGTACTGCGCCAACTGAGCTTCTCGTACCTGAACGAAGGGCAAAAAAATCACTAAACAAACCCAATTGTGTAGCATCCATTTCCAAACTAACTAGCATCACAAGACGACGAAAGATTATCCAAAACTAAAAAAAAAACACTATATTCCACTATTCCCGCAAGAATTGAACTAGTGAATCCCTTTCATAAACATTGCTCCATAATACACTTGAAAACCATCATTGCATGACACGAGTGAAATATAATGAGAATAAGCTGCTGAAACTAACCAGTCAATAACAACAACCCCTTGTAATGCTCTAATACTATAGCAAGCATACGCTCAACAGAACCTAGGATCGCTCTGTGTATCATAACAGGTGTTTCACTTTTGGCTTCATCCTCTGCTGAATATTCCAACTTAATACGATCTGGAAGCTGGAAGTCAAGCTGCAAAGAGAGGCATTCATTAATTACATGACAATCCTGCATTGCTGTAAAAGTCCAAGAGGCAGAAAATAAAATAAAATTCAAAAATCCAAACCTGCAATGTGGCACACTGAAATCTCCTTCAATGCATCGGATACACTGATATCTATCTTTGGTCCATAAAATGCACCATCACCCTCATTAAACTGCAGGGCATGAACCAAAATATCACATCAGGAGACAGATTATAAAAAGGTAAAAGGAAATGCGTAACAAGAAAAGTAACCACTCATTTTCTAGCCAATTGGCTGAACTTTCAGTGTAAGAAAATTGTTTCCAAAAAATCTGTAGAGCAGAAAACTGCATTAGTTTGGAATGACTGTGAATCACTAGTATCTAAGAGATTCAAAACATCTCTAACCTAAGCCTTTAACTTACAGTTCCAAACCCATATTTAAAAGCAAAGGGTATTAGAAAACTGTTGTGTAAAAATAAAGGCCAAAATAAAGCTTTGCTTGGTCAAGAAATAATTCATTTTGTCTATAAATCCACCAAGGTAAAGTCAAAAGGATATTTTTTTTATTATAATGATTCGTCAAATTTTCATTCAAATCACCAACTTTTTTGTCTGAGTTGACAAGATTTCCCCCCTTTTACATCAGCACAAAGTGCATGATAAAAGAAAAGGCAATTGATTTAAAAAAGGTTCAAGATCTTGCAGCAGATAGCTTCAAATCATAAGTGAATCCGAATTTTCCATAAGCATAATCAATGAATTCTAAGACACCTCTGACTTCAGCTTTTATCTGAAAAGCAGAGCACAAAATTTATGCAAGGGTTAGGCAGCTAAAGAAATTAAATGGTTTGTCAGGTTTCAATTAACCTACCTGGGATTTCCTGCAGACTATGTGAGCATCATCCTGTAGCAAAATGCAAGAAAAATGAGGAAAAGAAGTGCAGCTACAATGATAGCCATGTATAAAACCTATGGCAATGGATTGGAAACTAAATAAATAAATTACTATAGTCCAATGCTACGAAGAACAACTAATCACATCCAATATACATGAATTCTTAAGCCTTGTGATATTTCAAAGTCACAAATTTGGTAACAGTTCAATGCAGCCCTAAAAAGAGTATAAATGAACTCAGAAACCTAAATTAATAACAATTATTATTTAACCAAAATTAGAGAGCAGAGTGTTACTCCATAAAAGTTACAAACATAAAATGGAGGTGTTTTCCTGAACGCAGACCTGCTGAAAATCTTTGAACACGTGTTAGTCCAGTGAGTGCACCACTGTACGATGCACGGCCCCAAAATCAGCAAATCGAAGAGGAAGTTCTGAAAAACAACACCAGAAACTTTAAGATAGGATCACAAGAATATGATGGACCACTCAAATATTCACATCCCTACAGCTCTCCACAAACAGCAAGAAAAATGAGAAAGAGAGAGGCAGTGACCAACCAACAGCAATTGATTCTCATAAGAAAATGCACATAGTTTCAAAACTGATTCAAGGTAAATGAGTGCAAACAACCCGCACTCTGACACTATAATGAGTTACATTATATTTATTTATTGCAAAAGTAGCAATTATCTGCAAGCCCTTCCACATGTCAGATGTATCCAGCTCTCATGTAAAAAAAAAAAAAAACAAGAAACATCTCTATAAGTACCAACTTAACATTTTATACCATTTACCCTGTTAACCACTTTTTATAATAACAAAATTGCAGGACATACTCAAGATTGTCTACAAAAATCAACTACACGCCTAACCAACACATCAATGCAGCCCCCCTCTGTCATTACAGTGAGTTAAATTATATTTATTTATTGCACCGGTAGCAATTAACTGCATGCCATTCCACATGTCATATGTATCCAGTTCCACATGAAGATATTTAGAACAAGAAACATCTATATGCCACTTTTTATATAAACAAAAATGCAAAACATGCTAATGATTATCGACAAAAGGAACCAACATAACTTAGCTAAGACCAACAAGAGTAGTATTAAAAGCCTTCCTTTACATACTAGAGAGCCAACATCGCAACACTACAATAATAACTCCAAGGATGGCAAATTCTAAGACCAGGGAATGAAACAATACCGCAACAACTTTCAACACAGCTGCATCTATCTGCTTGAGGTGATTATCATTCAATCCCAATTCACCATAGTATGCATCATAATAGAATCCCTACGAGAACATGTGAATTTCAAGATCAAATTTTAGCTAGGGCCTCAAGAAGAAATGCATCCATGGCAGCAAAAGGCATGATGAAAACACAACATTTGTAAGCACTTGAAGCAGGAACATTGAGTTACTAACTTAACCATCCAATTGCTTTTTTTGTAAAAGATCAAATAACAAAGAAAATTGTGCTGAATGAGCTGGAGCTCACACATGTACTGGTCACAGAGATGTTACAGTCCCAGCTGATCACCCAAAAGACAAAGCCCCACTAAAGAGAAATAGCCAAGAGGACATTAAAAAAAAAAGAAAAAAGTCCAGCTTCATTGAAAAAGAAATGCATCAATGCAATTCTTCATGCTATAACTTGAGGGAATATCAAAGAAGTAAAGTTTCAGATAATACATGTCAGATACGTAGGCTTAGGTATTGCTTCCTCTGTCTGATAATTTAAACTCTGATCCCAATCATGGTGCATTGGCAAATGTGAAGACTGGCAACCCTTTTTTTTCATTATACTTTATGCTACATTTACGAGTATTTGTGTTTAATATAGATTTAAGCATGTAAAACCTACAAGAAAGGAAATATTCAGAAAAAAATATGTTATTAATTGGAAGCTGAAAAGTTGCATGATTAGGTTGGGCTTTTCAATTTGTTGACTTACAAAAAGATAAAGACGAAAATTTTGTATAGATGCATGAATGGAGGAAATCAAGAGGTTTTTGGGGAAGCGATAATTTTTAGACTGTTTTGGGGAGCCAGGGATGAAGCATAACTTGTTTATAAGTTTTGGTCTGCATGCATCCATACAATACTTTTATCATTTGATTATACACACGACCTGGAATAGCAACCCTACTAGCTTATCCCTCTAGTACCACGTTCCTGGGGGGGGCAGCCATCTGCATACCATACCGTGTTCCAGGAAACATAGATTTAAACCCATATTTTTTTTCTAGACAGCTTCCCAGCTCATTGAACAAACAATCTAAAAAGACTTTTCTTAAACTTACAACCATAATAATCAGAATGAGAAAAATCACCATGAAACCACCTTCATTCATAGATATGAAAGATCATTGTGAATAACATTTTCTATGAAAAACAATCTAACCTATCGGTAAAAAAATTCATAACTCTCTGGTTGTTATCTGGTGTGGAGGTTGATACAGATAAAATTAGAATCAATGGAATTAGAGGTAGATTAGTGAAAAATGAAATGATAGTTCATGAACCTGTCTTATGAGCAACAAGATTAAATTATACATTGAAACACTAGTTGAAAATCAAGATCATAGTTGCAGAGAGTTAAACATGGGAACTAGGTCTTGCTAATTAAATCACCTTGGGTCTACGCGAAATATAACCCTTTCTGTTTCATCATTTTTACTACTAAACATGCTGTAAACTTGGATAAATCACAACACAACCCCTTTGAATCTAAGAAAAAAATGGGTTTATTACGCTAAATAAACAAGTAAATCTCCGTGAACTACAGTGCTGGTATAGTGAGACTCGTACTCAGATCTCTTGACAGTTTTAGTGAGTTGTGACATGGTAAGAATTGATATTCACATACATTATTTACAACATAAACGATATTACAGAAATACGTATAAATGAACCAGGGATCATGGCAAAGAGGTTAACAGATAGAGGAACACTTGAATTGTAAAATATATGAATATATACTACCTCTCCTCTTGTGTTTCAGGGTCCAATGCAAAGCTTGCAACCATACTCCGTTTCAAGTGCCCCTGTACCACATCGCACCGTGATCAAACCCCATATTACTAACATTCAAGTAAAAAGATGGTGATGCATTGCCGATAATCATGCTCGCTCAAATACCTGGCCGAGAAAGTGAGCACTTGAATGCGAAAAGGTGTCGCGTCCTTCGTCACTTTCAAAATTAAAAATCTTGAGCTCACAATCATCCTCTAAGGGCTTCCGACTCTAGCTTGGTTTAGAATTCAGGATCAAGCAGAGGCCCGTGAAGCTCCCGCCAACGGGGATTCAGACTAGCTTGGTTTTCTTCGGGGCTTACATTGGGCTTGGCCTACAAGTCTCGTTAAATAAAGGCATGTTTAGAATTGTGGATAATTTTTAAAGTGTTTCTGTTTAGAAATCTATTAAACTAACATTTTTTTTATTTTTTAAATATTATTTTTAATATCAACATATCAAAATAATCTGAAAAATAAATAAATAAAAACACATTGCAAACCAGCCGTTAATCATTTTTTTTATGATCCTATTTGAGAAGTCCTTGTTTAGAATTTAAACAGAGCATCATAAACACGCGTTTTCAGGAAGAGACATGGCCATTTTGCTCTCCTCTTACTTTTTAGTGGGATCATAGCTTAACCTGAATTTAATAGATACTATCAGAGCTGATTTAAATATATGAATTGTTTTTTTATAGCTACATTATTCAACAAGAGATTAATGAGATGTTGGTATTGTCAAATTCAACTCCATTTAAACATTACTGTAATATTTATATTTTTTAATCAGACAGTGTGTGTATATATATATATATATATATATATATACTAGCTAATTGTCCCGCGCGTTGTCGCGGGTATTTTTGTGTATATAATTTAACATAATTAAATCTATAACGATAAATTTATATGATATAAGAAAATAAAAGTTATAGATTAGGAGATACAATATAAAAAATTTTGAGTTCAGTTTGTTACGCAAGCATAGATTACATCTTTTAGAATATAGATATTGCGTCATAAACGATCACAAAAGAGCGTGAACTAACATTAGAAAAAAGTGCAAAATATTTTTATCAGGGTAAAAAAATAATTACTGAAATCATTATTGTGCAAATAATTAAATTATTATTATTATTATTATTATCATTATCATTTATTTTTTTATTTTTTTGTTAATCATGAAAGGGGAAAAATGGAAGAGAAAAAAATATCCTAAAAACTGCAACAAAAGATTAAACAGAAGAATAAAACAAAAACAAAAACTATCGTTGCTATCACTGCCAAAACAATAAAAATTATCAAATTATCCCGAGAAAAAAATCTTCAAAAACATTAACAAAAAAGTAAGCAAGAAAAACAATGGAAAATTATAATTTATGATAAAACAAAAATAGAAATTATTAGCTGGAAAAAAAATAATCTAACTTTAAAATATTAAAAAAAACCAATAAAAAACTAAAAGATAGAGCAAATAAAAAAATATTATAGATGATAAAACAAAAATAAAAATTAATAGCTGAAAAAAATCATTTAATCTGAAAATTTAAAAAAATATATGTTCTACATTGCGGGTTGAACGAACAATTTTTATAGGATTTGCTGGATCAAAATTAAAATATAATATTTATATATGCAAAATTTAATATAATAAAATAGCTCAGCACACCCTATTATCATAATAGCAAATCAAAGCCTTAAAATCTAAAATTATCATTGCTTTTACCATTAAAACAATAAAAATTATTAAATTATCCTGAAAAAAAACATTCAAAAACATTAACAAAAGAGTAAGCAAGAGAAACATTTAAATTATTATTATTATTATTATTATTATTATTATTATTATGATGATGATGATGTTAATAATGAAAAAAACAAAAATAAATGAAAGACTGAAAATATCCTAGAAACTTTAACAAAAGATTAAAAAAAAAAACAAAGCTATCATTGCTATTACTGTCAAAACAATAAAAATTATCAAATTATTCGGAGGGAAAAAAAACATTAAGAAAAGAGTAAGCAAGAAAAACAATTAAATTATTATTATTATTATTATTATTATTGTTATTATGTTAATAATGAAAGAAACAAAAATAAATGAAAGACTAAAAATATTCCAGAAACTTTAACAACAGATAAAAAAAAATATCATTGTTATTACTGGGAAAAAAAATTATCAAATTATCGGGAGAAAAAAAAATAACAAAAGAGTAAGAAAGAAAAATTATTATTATTATTATTATAATTATTATATTATTATTGTGTTAAATACACTTATATATACATTGACAAAAGTAGGGATCATTCTAGAAAAACAAAAAAACTAAAAGTATAAGGGCTGAAATGAAAATCAAATATAAAGGGATTAAATTAAAAAATTAAAAAATTAAAAGTCAAAGGGCTGAAATGGAAATTACATTTATTATCAATTTAAAATGAAGGATGAAATTGAAAAAATCAAAACTTGTGTACCGAATTCATTGAGTTATTTACAGCCAATCCGGAAATCAAAAGTAGCAGGACCGAAGTGAAACTTTGACATTCAATTAAGTAAAATCGGAGGACCCAATCCAACTAAATCAAAACTTATATAACAGAAATCAGGAACAAAAACCAAATTAAAAGTCGAGGGACCGAAGTGCAAAGTCACACACAATGGGGGACTCTCCTGCACATTTACGTGTAGGAGAGAGAGAAACGTGGCCGGCGGCTTTAACCGGCCTCCACCGCCATTTGTAGGTTACACGCGCCACCGCGGGAGGAAGACTACGTGGCGGCGCATCGAGGAGGACTCCAGTAGCCAATTTCCGGCCACCGTATGACGGCGCACGCGCCACCTAAACAGGGCGTGAGGCGGAGAACCATATGGTCTGCGCCTCACGCCCTGACAGACACCGCATTAAAAAATTAAAAAATAGAGTCAATTACCGTTCTAACCCTGCACCCAATTCAGTATTTTTGTCTTATTAAGGGTTATAACTGTATTCAGTCATTTAAAAAAATATTAAAAAATTAAAAGTTGCGGCGGACTGGACCGAACCGAACCGGTCCGTAGGCGCGCAATTATGCCGGTGCCCCTCATCCGGAGCCGTTATTTTGTCTTATTACCGGGGACAAAATCGTTAATGCACTGTTTACAACTGATTATTTTTTTTTTAAAAAAAAAGACGGAAAGAGAAAACACGAAAATACCCCCATTCAACCTCCACATTTGGCCGCGCGGACGAAGGCCAAAATGGCCTCCACACTGTCGCAATCCACAGTGATTTGTGAGAGAAGCTACAATGTTGGAACGTGAAATGTGTGTGCCAACGCAAGGCCTCTCACACTAACTTTAGATAATATGTGTGACGTTTCTCGCGGTAGTTAAAACTACATATCCATCATATCAATAAATATTATTTTATATCGCCTTTCATCTGGTGTAGAGTGTGTCGTTGATGACCAAGTTACTTATTATTAATGTTTTTTTTTTAATTATTTCTTTCCCCACAAAAAAATCATGACTAGTCTTCTTTATGTTTTGGTATCTATATTCTGATATTTTTTTCATTGCCATTAACTTTTTTCAATAAGAATTTAATTTCCATTTAGTTTAGTCTTTTAATTCTAAATTGTGATATATTATGCTTTTCAACTTAGTTTATAATTTTTATTTTTTGATTTTACCCTTCAATTCAAGTTTTTTTTTTCTATTATTTTGTATTTGATCATTGATTTCTATTTATTTTCTTGGAGTTATTGTTCTTTTTAATTTAACCCAATGAAAGTTTATCCCTTGATCCAGTGATTCAATTTTTCAAGTATTTTTTTTATATGGATATTACTTGAATTTCTTATTATATTTTCATATAAAAAATTTACTAGTTTTTAATCTCACAATTTCAATCAAAGTTATGATGTTATTTTTTTTTTTAAATCCTCATCTATTTTTTTATTTTGTTTGAATTATTTTTATTTTCAATTAAACTCCAATAAAAAAAATTGTTGCCTTTTTTTTATCATGACTTTCAATCTCATTCTCTAAATTACCATTTCATATTTTAGATATTTTTCGTGTAATTAATTTTGTCCTAGTATGTTCTCTTGTATTTATTAACTCAATCCATTTTTTTTATCCGATTTCATGCTCCATTTTTTTCTTACAAGGCGGTGTGATATCTTTTAATTTCTTTTTGATTAATATTATTGTTTTTTTACCGTCCAATTAAAATAAAAACTACTACAATGCTATGGAAGAAACTTGTGAATCACATGAGCCACTGAGATTTTCAGGATATCCATTCATTAGATCTAAACACTCGTCACAAATTGAAAGGACCCTCGACATACTTTGCTCACGTAGATTTTTTGCTATCAGAGTTATCAATAATTTGGTGGTTTAGACAACAACAAACCAGCTTGATTTAACAATCTCGAGCCTTGTAGCTAATAAACTAAACACAACTCTAAGTGGACTGACTAGATGCTCAAGCACATGTTCCATTTCAATTATATCAACCAAGTTGTGGGCCATTGATAGGTTTTTGAAGAACAAGACCAACCAATCTATTCTCAATAAGATGCAAGTGACGACAAGTACATGGTAGTTGACTGAATACATCGCTTGGTACTTAGGAGCATTAGAAGCTAAAGCTTGGAAGGAGCGACTAGAAAAGTGGTCGTGGGTTGTCGGAGAAGCGGTGGTGGTGGTTCTCGGAAAGGGTCATTTGAATACCACAAGGTCCTGTCTCGCGAGGGCTATCATTTGAAAACTAGCTGCCAACGGCGGCTGGAATATTTCTCCAGTAACGAAGCTATATTCTTTAACGATTGAAAATTTGTTCAAAACACACAGGAATCAAATATACCAGTAGTAAAACGTAGTCATTCTACTAGGATAATATTATGCAACATCTGTTAAGCAAATGCCACCACCAGCAGAGAATCCAACAGCATCTTTAAGTCCCAATAAATTCTAAACACCTCTAACTTGCTGCCTGCTGGGAGCAACCTACTTGACGACGACGACCTATTTTCAGGTTTACCACCTTAAATTGCTAACATACAAAGTGTTGGTGGTGGGGGTGGGGGATAGAATGGTAAGAGACATTGATGATGAATCGTACCACATAAGTCAGCATCCTCGTGATTTAACTATTGGTTCATGTTTTTGAAGACAGTGTATCTAATTAAGCTCTTCTAAAGAACTACTACATATTCTATACTAAATATCAGTAAAATTAAAATAGCAATCCTTTTGTGTCTGAATCTCCGTTCCTCGTCTCTATTTTTTTAAGCCTTTTTATTTTTCTTCCCCTTTTTTTTTCTGAAAAGAGGAAAAGGAAAAACTATGCAATTTTAAAAATTCCATCAACTTTGACTTTCCTCTTCGCATATACCGGTTACAGCTGACAGCTTTAAGCAGTTTTTGAATCTGGCTTAATGATTGATCGTAATCCACCACGATTCATCATCTGGGAGTAAAACTCAGCATGTTCCTGTACACAAAATTCAAAATTCAGCTACTATTTATCTAGAAGGCTTAACTTGGCAACTCACCAATCATGGTTATCTAAATCCACCTGCAAGTACAGGTTGGATCAACAGTCACAAAGGTAGTGTGAAACATGTTTTACGTTGTCATATTAAAAGCAGCCATCAAGGTAACATTTCCACATCATAGTTGCATCAGCTAACTCTGTTGTCTTGTTTGGATGGTAATATGTGGTTTAACTATAAAAGCAAAGGTAACAGAAGTTCTTCAACAAAGATTTGCCGAGAGAAAAGGATATTAAATGTTGTGCGTTTATGAGTGCTGGCACATGGATGAGCATCTTTTAAATCACAATGCTGGTAATTCCTCATTCCTTTGGGGTCTCCTATGATTTCTACCGCAGTTATCAAGTTATGGCATGGTTTAAAAAGTGGTTTTAGAAGATATCTACATGAGAACGCGTAAATACTTTTCATGTCAACTAGTACATTTGGTGGCCAATCATGCAACTCAACAATTATACCCATATGCTTAGAAATAAAAGAAATGTCTCTCAATACCAATTGTTGATTTACATGTTATGATGCCAAATGAAAATAACCCTATTATTCATAATACAACAAACTAAGGACAGCTATGGCACAACCCTCTGTGTATGCTTCTGAATGAAAAGGGAGCCAAAGGCAATATTTTGCAACAAGGTTGCTAATATTTGCATGTTATTTAGGAGGCCAGCATGCTGGATTTTACACACGCACACGCACACGCGCATCTATATTAAAGTGAGATATTATCATGGTACCACAATGACCTGCAGTCAAAGCATGATAGGACACCTGAAGGTTTGGTTATTAAAAGAGTCCTAAACATAATTATGATATATTAATGTTTGTTCAATTAGACAATCCTTAGGAGGCTTACCCCTGACAATGCAATATTATCCAAATGACTATTATTCATCACCATGTAGACAATTATGACACCATGCGAGACATGCACATAGCATATATGATGCAGCGGAAGAATTATACCTTAACTGTGACTATAACAACTGCTACGCCATTTTCTCGTGATTCATGAAATAGTTTTCTAGAATCATCAGGTGTAACTGATGGAACAGCTTGAGGTAACACCTTTGCAGCTGCACAAAAATGAACACTCATAGCACCAAGTACATATGTAAAAATGTGGAATAAAATATTTAAAAATTTCTTATAACTTGGTCAATTCTAAGAAGAAAGCAATTTGCAATGAACTGCCAACTTCTGATTTCTAGCATTTTAGTCTCAAGCAATTTTATATATGTGCCTTTACAAAGATCAAAATAAATAGAAGTTGAGAGCACGAAAAGCTTATGCTCACATCTACCTAACTTGTTCAATTAAGTATTTGAATAACCTTTGGGCATGCAGTGAGTGGGATCCAAAAAATTACATTATCCACGAGGAAAAAAAATCATAAATTAAACTCGCTATACCTCTAAAGGGTATCCAATCCATCTTTATTTAGATACATAAAATGAGAAAGAGACTTGAACTACATACCTAACCTTTCAGAATGGCGAACATCATCAACTAGCAAGACTCTATAGCTATCTCCACTCCCAACACCTCTCTTATCCCTTAGTCGTCCGATATCTCCTCCTGTTTTGACGAAGAATCAAAATCCAAAAACAAGCAATATAATCCACCAACACTTTCATGAATGCTAGCAAAAATATGCTGGAATTAAACCAAAATAGAAAAGTAAAAAAGGCACAAAGCAGCAGTATCAGCAAGATGGAGAGAAAATCAAAACATTATCATATAGACAAGGAGAGATGTTTTTAATGTTTCTTTACCAATCGGATGAAGAGGGGATAAGCAAAGGGCACGAGACGAAAAATTGGCAAAATCTACTATTGTGAAAAATCAAGTGCATCACCCACAAAAACAAAATCGCCGAATCACACTATCTCCTTCGTTTATGCATTATATTGTCGTGGAGTATTTGATTAAATTATATTTGAGGAAAAAAAAAAGGCAAGAGAAAATATGGGAAAATAAATAAAGAAATTGAGAGAGACCTTCGAGAGCTTGAGAAGAAGGGTCAAACTGGGATTGATCAAACGTGGGGCGTTCCAAGACTCCAGTACCTCCCTTGGTGAAGGAAGCCTTAACAGTTAGATTCATAGACATAGCAGTTGCTCTTTTTTGCGGGAAATTTGCCATTGTGCTATGAGTGGGGATTGGACCTTCAATGTTATTGAAATGGACAAACAGCTGCTTTGTAGAGGAGAATCGTGTCGTGGATGCTGCTGTAAATAATTCCATTTTCCTAGTTTTATGTATTCTCCTATAGAGAAATCTTGTAGCTAAAATAGAGAGTCTCAGGAAAGAAGACGAAGCAGGGAGGTCTAGTAGGCTTTAGGGCTCTATCTATGGCTATAATACACTCTGGGTGGTTGTTTGTCTACCGCTTAGTAATAGCAGTGTAGTTTTTTTTGTTTTTTTTTTTGTTAAGGAGATATTTAGCGGTTGTTTTGTCCGTGTCCGGGCTCGCACTTTCTCCAACTATTTTTGTTTATTTTTATTTTTAGAATTATTGGGCTTCATTTTGTATTCATAACTGTTTTTAATTACGTTTTAAAAACATGTTTAGTTTAAGAATATGGAGTTGACATTAAATTATTTTCCCTAAAATTTAGTGTTAAAAATAAATAAATAATCTAAAAAAGTATTTTTATTAATTTTTTTAATAAACAGTACTTTTAAAATAAATTGTGTATCATGTTCATATCACTTTTTAAGTTTTAACAGACTGCACCCTTCTTATTTATTTATTTTTTCCTTCTCTTGGTTTTATTTTTTTATCCTTGAATTCCCACACCACAATGGCGTCTGGTTTAGATTATAAACGAGCCTTAAACCGCTGTGGAGATTAATTATACTTTGGTTTTTGTTTTATTTGAGGATATTATGGTTATTGTATTTTGCACAGCAATGAAATTTTTTTGAAAATATCCCTGATACCATGACATTATTTTAAATGCATTTTACATAATAAAATGAATATATAAAAAACTAATATATAATTTTAGACGTTCTACGACGCCACACGCGCTGTCTGAAATGTGTGTGAGTTAAGAAATTGACGACGCGCCTTAAGATGTGCCCCATAGTACCGCGACATAAAATATAATTAAAAATTGGTAAACTACCAATATACCCCTATAACCAACTCTTGGATTTTGTCTTATAGGGGGTATATACATACTTATACAACTCGTGGGGCGCATCAGTTGACCCGGACACTTCGGTTATAAAAAAAAGGGTCCGGGGATTAGTCTTGGTGCGCCCTAGCTGGCCTACAAACTCGACATCCTCAAAGAATCGGGCATTTCCTGTCTCGAAAATCGACGTAGTTATGGGATCATAAAATTTGTACCCCCTGGATCTTTCCGAGTATCCAATAAAATAGCAACTTACCATCCTAGAATCCAGTTTCTTTTCATTAAGCCTATAAGACCTTCCCTCAACTAGACATCCCCAAACATGCAAGTGTTTTAGACTAGGTTTCTTACCTGTCCAAAGTTCATAAGAGGTTTTGGTAGTGACTTTAGTGGGTACTCAATTAAGGATATATGCTGTAGTCTTAAGAGGTTCTCCCCCGAGTGATTATGGTAAAGTAGAATGACTAATCATACTTCTTACCATGTCCTTAAGCGTTATGTTTTGTCTTTCAGCAACACCATTCATATTGGGCGAACCCGACATAGTGTACTGTGGGACGATACCGCATTCATCTAGGAATTTAGCAAATGGTCCTGGACATTATTCTCCTGAATCGTCATATCTACCATAGTACTCACCACCACGGTCAGATCTAATGTTTTTAATCTTTTTACTGAGTTGATTTTCAATTTCAGTTTTATAACTTTTGAACACATCCAATGACTATGATTTTTCACTTATGAGATATACGTAGCCATATCTAGAAAAATCATTTATGAATGTTATAAAATATTGTTGACCATTCCAAGCGACCGTAGGGAATGACCCACAAATATTCGTATATATGAGTTCTAAGATGTCCATAGTCTTGTTGGCTACCAATCTCCTTATATTGGTTTGTTTACCCTTAATACAATTAACACAAACTTCAAAATTTGTAAAATCTAAGGGATCGAGAATTTCATCTAACACAAGTCTCTATTCTTTTTTTAGAGATATGACCTCATCTTTTGTGCCATAATACACCTGAATTCTCACTAGTTAATTTTCTCTTGGTACCTCGTGTACTTAATTGCAGGGATTCATTAAATGAAGCGATGGTATCAATCAAATAGAGATTATCATAACCTGATAAAGAATCAAAACCAAATAATTTGGAATCATAAAACAAACTAAATTTTCCATTCCCAAATGAACAAGAGTAACCAGATTTGTCCAAAGCATAAATAGAAATCAAATTCTGTCTAAAAGATGATACAATAAAAGTTTTATCAAGATCCAAATAAAGTCCGGTCTTTAACAATAATCTAAATTTTCCAATTGCCTCAACTTGAATCGTCTTGCCATCGCCTACATAGATGTATCTTTCAACATCATTTGGCTTTTGGCAACTCAAGCAACCTTGCATAGACACACTGATGTGAGTTGTTGCACCAGAATCTAACTATCATGTGTGTCTAGGTACCGAAGTTAAATTAACTTCAGAACAAACCAAAGCAAAAGGCATACCTTTCTTTGCACACCAAGCGTGATAGTTGGTGCATTTCTTCTTTTATACCTAACACCATAAAAAAATAGTACTTATTGAATCATGTGATTTCATTAATTGTTTCTTTTGAGGTACTGTACTTGCAGCTTCCTTAGTGTTCTTTCTTTTCCTTACCTTGTCTTTAAAGGCAGAGGCTAAGTGAGCAATTTCTGTCTTATCTTGCTTACCTTTCCTCTTTCTGAACACAGTGTGAGATGATCTCATTCAGAGACCAAGTCTCTTTCTGACAATTATAGCTCACCTCAAACTGGTTAAATTGCGTCAGAAACAATATTAAAACCAGATGCACTAGCAAGTCCTTAGAGAGTTCAAGCTTAAGTGCTTTTAGCTTGGATGCAAGATGAGATATCTCCAAGATGTACTCCCTTACATTTCCTTTGCCTTTATACTTCATTGAAATGAGACTTGTCAAGAGCGTACCGATTTCAGCCTTTTAATTTTGACAAATCTATTTTCAATATTGGCAAGGAATTCCTTAGCTGTAGTGATTTGATCAGATATTGTGCTCCTAAATGCTTCTGGGATGGCTCTCTTCATGATCATCATACACATGCGATTTGATTTCTCTCACCTTTCCATATCCCTCTTTTCATCAAAGGTACTTTCATCTGTAAGGGGTGGGGGAGAATCAATCATTAACGCAAGGTCGAGATCCATAACTCCAAGAACAATCAAAAGATTGTCTTTCCAATACTTGAAGTTAGAGCTATTAAGCATAGGAATTGAGTTGATACTGATAGTAATATTAGCAGGATTAATAGCTGAAAAGAGAACAACAACAATTGAAACAAGCTCATGTACAAGACTTATCTTTAAGAGCAAAAATAATTCAAATAAAGGTAAAACTCATCTTAAGATATCGGGTACTCCAGTAATAGTTTATCTTTGGATAAAAGATTAATTTGTAAGTGATATCTTAATGTAGTAATCAAACATTGATAATAAGAACATGTCAAAAATAAATCGGCCTTTGGGTCAATTAATTAGTCACATATAAAACCAAATAATCATCATATATTGATTACTACATGTGCATATGCATTTACTTTGAATATTGACCTTCCTTTGGGCCGGTCAATATTAACATAAATCGCATACACATAACCTTTTTATATTTCAAAATGAAATTAATCTCCACAGGAGAGGTTACTTTGGTGACATATTGTTTTAATTAATTCATTGCAAAATATATATCAATATACCAATATTTGAAAAATAAATTTGCACCAAATTGTTTTTAACAAAGTCAACGGTCAAAGTCAAGGGTTGACTTTGACTCATGACCTTGTGGCTGGACCGGGTAGGGTTAACTTGGATCCTAAACCAGCCTATTCTGGATCGGACAATCTAGTTGTGGGCTAGAAATTTATACGGGCCGAAGCCCATAATACAATTATTTTATGTGGGCCTAAAGCCCACAACTTTTATTTGTTTGATGTGGGTCAAAGCCCATAGCCCCAAAAAATTGCCATAGGGCTGGAGGTTGGTGCAGTCGTTACATTTTGTGTAAACGACTTGTAGTTGTTACAAAAATTTGTAACAGCTGTCACTTAGCAGCCCTTCGGTTGCCACCAAATTATTATATTGAAGACCCTGGTAGTTGTTACAAATCTTTGTAACAGTTGTCCTCTTTTTTTCTTTTCTTTTTCTCTCACCAACGCTAGCAATGGCCAGCACTGATCACCGACAGGTGAATTCTTTTACCAGAGCTGGCTTAGCCAGCGTTGGTTATTTCCTAATACTGGTAGCCCTTAGGCTACCATTTTAGACCTTCACGAGCGCTGGTTATTTAATTGATACTGGCAGCCTACGAGCTGCGAGTTTAATTCCTTCATATGTTGCACTGGTAGCCTGTAGGCTGCCATTTAATTACCTCTTCACTGGCAGTCTATGGGCTGTTAGTTTCTTTGCCAGCGCTGGTAGTATTTCTACACTGGCAACGTATGCTGCCAGTTTTTCGTTTCCTCGCTAGCGCTGGCAAGTCAATTGTCTTTACCAGCGTTGTCATGCCAGCGCTGGTTATCTATATATATTGAATACAACTGACGACAATCAGTTAATTAATTTTAACAACTGTATATTTTCTTAATAATTCAACATAAAGTGGCTCTGGTACCACTTGTTAGGACCGAAATTTCATAGCATATAGAAATTATATTCGTGTCGAATTATCAAGAACTCATAAACAATAAAATGGAAGCATACCTGAATTTATATTCGAAAGTCACTCTCTAGAGTCGTACGGATGACCTTCCAGATTAACACGTTCTCATTTGAGAGTCATTTGATTCTCTACCTTAATCTTATTTTCTCTCTGATAATGGGATGTCAGAAATGAGAATGAAGTAGCACGTGTAATCTAGGGACCATTACTCTATATATAGGTAACTGGGTACCTTTTGGCATTCCCTTTTTTTGGTATTTCTATTTTAGTCCATCACTAAAATAGGAATAACTCTTTAATCTCTACATATTAAAAATCCACACCCTATTTGATACACCAAAAATCCAATTGCTTAAAAATACTTAGTAGATCATTTTTAATTAGACTTCACTTTATTTGACAATACACAAACACGCAATTATTCTCATATAAGCCCAACGTTGGATTAATGATCCAACAAAATTGACTTCTTTTTTCAGTTATACCACAGCTTTGTTCATACACACCGATATGATTTGGCAGTGGTAACTTGAATTTATGCCACCATCTTAGGAATCCTAAAGCTTTTTATGCTCAATGAGGTTACTGTCTAATTTATATTGTTTGTTCTGACCTGTCAGGATGTGTTATGATTCTGATTAAATATGGTATTACTATCTTGTAAGCCAAATATTCCTTCTCGAGCCTGTAAAAGAACATTGGACGAAGATTGTCTAGAAAAAGTCATCACAATAACATTCCTGGGAATATGAGATTCCATGAAAAACACAGGATTGCTTGCAATATTAATTCCAGGCTCTTTGCATGGCAAGATAGCTGAAAAATAATGCATGAATGCCAAGTTGATTAGTATAGGATTATCCTACAATCATTTACTTTGGTGGCAATCTCATCCGGACCTCTTCATGCACACACACACACACATATCTATTCATGTCATTAGAGCCTTGATATATAGGTCACACACTATATATCTTAATCAGTGAAACTTTTACCAGGGTATCTGGGGACCTGGAGAAACAATGAGGGATGGTGCACGCACAAGGGATCTCAAATGGATGGTGAATTGCCTGATTTTAGAGGTAAATTATTAATATGCTATCAATGTAATTGGCTATGATATTTTATTTTGTGATTATTTATGTTGTTTGATTGACTCTTTATTGGATGTAAGAAAAACTTTCTGATTTTCACTGCAGTCTGGCATGAACCTGTGAGCAGGCAATTCTTTAGACGGTCACTATACTGATTTGATTTCTTCTTTCCTCATTAAGGTTAGACTACTTATCCTATTCAGATCTGCCTCCTTTTCTTTTGGAAAACATTCTCTAAAGGACAATTCAACAATCATTTGCTGCTATAACCAGCACCTTTGAAACAAAGTGATGGCCTGAGTCTGGGAGGAGTAAAAGAAGGATTGTGCTCCAGAGACGAAGCATATTTGTAGGATTCTTAAGGTAAAAGTTTCCCACTCTGAAACAAAGTGCAATATGGAAACATGGTCAGGGCAAAGCTAGTACGTACGAGCACAGCTGCTGCTGATGTATCTGGGAATGTGGTTCATGTTTTGAGATAGGATGTATCTGTGGTTTGAAACACTTGTGATTTCCACTTTAGACATGGTTGTTTGCAGCTAAGAAGCGTTATGGTCAAAATCATTCTTGAATGTTCCCCTCTGCAGACCTAACTTTCCACTTTAATGACGGTGTTTGTTTAACTTGAAATGGTAACCTCACACCTAAATATTCCATATATATTGCACACGCGATCTTGGCAATATCAATTTCAGGTGTCCAATCCGCGAAGGCTCCGCCACTACCACAGCAGCACTAGATTTTCTTTCATAATCCAAGCCTTGGAGCAGACAAGAGTGAGTATCAATTACTAGTAGTCTCTTCGATCCCCTTGGGTGTGTGCCTCTATAAAAGGCAACAGGAAATATGATAAGAAAAAGAAAAGGAAACAACGATGTCTTTCTATTCTTCATATGCAGCAATACATATAGATTCGTAAGCTAGCTAGCTAGCTAGTTCAGATTGGTACAATCTTAACTGGGAGAGTGCAAACCTCCAGGGGAGGCTCGTCAATCCAAGCAATAAAATCTGGAATGGCCTACTTGGGTCCGAGCCTCTGCCAACAAACTCAAGGGCTTAACTAAACTACATCCATGCACAAACTAACAAACTAGCAGGATCAGACTCGACTTCAACATGCATAGTACATATACATATTACATGTTATATATATATATTTCTCTCCTTTTCTTGATGGAGTCAATGACGAGTCAATATGAACATATGTGACAAGTGGTGGGCTTCGGATATATATATATATATATATATATATATTTTTTATCGATGATATGCTGTGTCAAAGTAGAAATCTTGGAAGGCCTATCTTACGGCCCGTTCTTTTGACATCTTCTTGGACTTGGCTCCTATACTCTCGAAAAGTGAATTTTCTGTAAATAGAAGGCTCATTGCAGCTGCCTATCAACGAGTCATAAGAGGGGCACAGAAAGTAGGCGATTGAAAATCTCTCCATTTCTCCATGAGCCACGACTTTATGCTCCACGCTCCTGTACACATCATTGCTCCAAGCCTGATACTCGCATTTACAGTAGACTAATTAGCAATCACATGCTAACTTTATAATATTCTAGGATTTCAAATTAAGTAACTAGGTTGGCTTAGGCAAGCCGGACAAAAATTAAATGTGAAAATAACATGTGCTAGGTCGGGTAGTACAAGGGTGACAAAAATTAAATGTGAAAATAACATGTACTAGGTCGGGTAGTACAAGGGTTGGGTTGAATGTACAATTATAATAACAATCATCAGAATATTATCGCTGGTTTGAGTTATTGCTCTTCCTGTCCACTAACAAAAGCAGGCAATACGGCATTTTAATTACTTAATCGGGACACTTCGCCTGATCTTAGCTTTGAAATGCAGGCTAATGAGATATGAATATAAAAATTTAATCTTCCCTGGAAAAGATCTCCAAACTGCAGGCTAGTGAGAAATGAATATAAAAATTTAATCTTACCTGGAAAAGATCTCCAATGTTGACTATAAGAGCATCTTGATTCGGATTCACAGCCACCCATTTGGAATCTTTCATAAGTTGTAGCCCTCCAACTTCATCTTGACAAAGGATTGTTAGAAAATCGCTATCAGTGTGGGGCACCAAGCCAGAAATCTCTGGTGATACTGGGCAGGCTGGGTAGCGATTCAGCCGAAGAAAGCAACTGGTTTCTTGACAAATGTTTTCAAACACTCCTCTTGGGTGGCCTAAATTTCCTGCCAGCACCCCTGCCAGCGCCCTAGCTAGCTTTGACATTGCCGCTGAAAATTCCACCATCACTTCCCTGTTGATAAAAGCCATCAAATTGATTAGAATCTAGCTAATAGATAATACCACAGTTCATCTTAGAAGAAACGGTGATTTCAACGACTGTTAGGAAGGCTTCTGCAGCTAATCAAGATATTCGTATTTTAATTGCCTGGTGACGTTGTGGACGGTAACAAAAAACGGGGACTAGCTAGAACATGGTGCTTGGGGCTGTACACCTGAGAAAATGAAGTTGTTTTCCTGACCATGTAGGAAAAATAGCGCATGAAACTCTTTTAGACTTGAGATTGAATTGAAACCGCCAAACGTTAAAGTTTTGGTGACTTTCTATGAGAAAAAAGATGAACGAACCAGTCAGGGACGTAGGATTTGCAAGTAAAGAGCTGTACTGTCAAGTTTATTTCTATCGGCAAACTGGTGGAGAGACCAAATTAGAACATAACGAAAATAGAGTAGTACCTTAAAGAGCTGAACTCCCCATAGCAAGCTTGCTCAGAAACTCTCGAGAGAGGAATGTGGAAAGCTTCGGACCAAGAGAATTGCTTTGGACAAGTAGCTGTCGGGGTTCCCCATCTATAAGAGTTGTTCAAAACCCCACAAGTAGCCTTCTTATCAAAAGGTGTTTGAAACAACTTCACTTGTTCCCTCCTCATATTCCGAACAAGCTCAGGGCTTATTCCATGGTTCACCACTTGGAAGAATCCCCACTCTGACGAAGCTCTGCAAATGGCCTCGGCACAAGCTAGCCGTTCCCTTTCAGTGGTGCTATTCAGACAGCCGAGGTCTATCAATGGGAGCTGACAACATTCCTTCATGACAACTGTACAACTCGGGAGGTCATTGCATTCAGGTGCAGGAATTTGGGGCGAGAGGCGTGCAAGCTCTCCATAATGGTGTAGAAGAGGTGGGCTTGAATCAATCATCATTATTGGCTGGCTTGTAAGATCGTGCATGATGGGATTCAAAGGTGGCAGGTGCGTTTTATATAGAGTCCAAGGGGGAGGAACTGGCGAGGACAAGGAACACGAGGAGAAGAGAACAAGAGGAGAGCTCCCAAATTGTGACAGTTGTCACAAGCAGAGGATTTCACTCTGGAATTGTCAAAGAGAGGGATAGACTGAGTCTTGACAAAGATACAGTAAACACGAAAATGAGAAAGCTTAACAGCGGGGGTCTAGGAAGTGATAAAATGAATGGAAACCAAACCTAACTTCTTTCTTTTCTTCTGTTTTTTTTTTTTTTTTTTTTTTTTTTTTACTTTGTTGAAAAATGCTTTATTTAATCGGTAGCGGCCTTTCCTGGAAGATTTGCCATGTTGTTGCTTTTCCAATTGACAACAAGGAGTGACTTTGGACTTTTCAAAAGAAGGAAGAAAAAAACTACTCTTCGTATACTTCTACCCTTCTTTTTTTACCGAATCAAAGAGTTGCACTGCTCATAAATTTAAGCCCATCAGTAAACGAGGTAACTTCAGAGGTGTGTAGAAAAGTATTGTTCCTATCAGGGGAGATAACATGCTCTAACTATTTTTGCTCCGGCAATCAGCAGAGTAGAAGAGGCAGCGGGCCTTGAATTCGAAGCAAGTAGATGAGAGACCAGATCTCTTGCATTGCTCACGCCCCAGCCATTTGACGATGGCTCGTGGTGTGATCACAGTAAGTCTATCAAGAGTTTCCCCCACACGTTTTGTGTTCGTTTGTTGATATGTGCTTGCTGTAAAGGGAAAAGAAAAAAAGAACCATCGTGGAGACTTATCTGCACTGCCAAAAGAAGAAAAAAGAGGGCATCATCATCTTTTTCCACATATTTTAGCTTTAGTTTTTCCATTTACTGGTTGAAATAGGAGGAGAGTCGTGGATGTATCTAGCAACTCAACAACCAAAAACACCCTCTACATATTTTAGCTTATTTTAAGATGTGGCATGGCAGTCGAAAAATCAACTCAGGCAACAAATATTCTTCAAAATACACCCACGAAACAATAAAAAAAGAAGATGAGCAAATAAAAGTGATATCGCATCGAGACCATATTGATTTGATTGAGTAGCTGCTAAACTCACAAGTCCCTTTGCTAATTGGCTAAACCTTATTAAAGCCTTCGGCAGATAATATATTCCTCTCCAAGTCCTTTCCCTAATTATTGCTCAACTATTCTATTGCACCACATATAAAATATCTCAATCTGATCATTTGTTTATGGTCTCCTTCATCACTTGAATTCGATTTTAAATTAGATAAATGTGGAGTTAAGTTTTCAGAATCTCATAGTTGTGATATGAATGATAAAATATTCGTTGATCTCCTGGTTTTGATATGGATAATCTATTTTTGCTAGAATTTAGGTATGTACTTTAATGTTAGTGGTGAAATGCTTACTATATATATATATATATATATATATATATATATATATATGTATATATAAATAAATGTCCCCAGGAGTTCAAATTCTAGATCAAGTAAATTCTTCGTTTATGATGTGAATGATCTGTTTGACTGGACTTTGAGAGATGATCTGTAATGTAATGTTAATAGCTAAAAAAATGGAGGCATGCAGGCCTCATCATGTCTCTATTTCTTAAGTAAACTCCAAGAAGCAACAGAGAAGTGTCGTCGTATCAGGAAATTAAAAGGGATAATTGCCAGAATCTTTCCACCTCTTTTTTCAACAAAATCAAAAGTGGTTAATAATCAATAACAAATGTTTCTTAAACTTCAAATGTCTTTAAAGTTATGTCTGGTCGCCGGGTCATAATAATGGCCCGCCGTGTCTTTAGATACAATCCGGGAAAGACGACCACAATCTTAAACCATCGCTATAACTGTCCATCATGAAATTACCGAGTTGATCACATGCACCGACTTGATTATTTGAAAAACAAATCAAATAAAACAATATTTCTAACCTAATATATCTTTTCTTTTTGGATTTGAAGAAACCTCACTTCTCGGAAAATGTATTTTATGGGTCTAGATAAGCGAGTAAAACCCCGACTGTCAAAGACAAACAAGAAATGCACGTCCTAACTCAAACTCAAGATCTGCTATGCAGTTTTCAAGCTCTTTGTCATCATGTCACACCCCTTGAAGATAAATAGATAAAAATATCGACGGAAACAATAACATTGGTAAATTACAAAGACATTATTGTAAGAATATTACCTTGCTTTACTAGTGAAAATGATTTTTTGATGATTGTAGAGAGAGTTATAGTTGAAAATGAAAGAACAAGAAATAATGTGTCATTATTACAAATGAAATCACAAGAAAATATGTTTGTCGGTAATATTTAAGTTATAACTTGACAAATGAATCCTTTTATATAGAAACTAAGATCTAATGAGAATGTTATTATATTTTGATTCTCAACTTGTTTAAATTATGAAGATAAGTTCATGAGTCGTTGGGTACCGACTATGATCATACACCCAAGGGACTAACAATCTTTCTTAATGTAGGCTTGTCGAGCGTGACAATGCCTCATAAAAAAGGTGTTTGTTTGAAATATATACCAAGAAGTATATCATATAGTTGAAGCCTTAATTACAACATGTAAGTTTGTTTGTTTTTCCTGTACAAATTAAAAATAAACAACAATGAATAATTAATTTCAATAAACAAATGGAATTTTGAGTTTACAAATATAGAGGTTGATCGCATGATATCATCAATGATGAAAGTGCTTTTATTTCACTAGAGTCAGGTTTCTAAAAAATTTAAATGGAAGCCTATGATTGATTCATGGTTTGAAAAGTTCAAGGTTGGTATATATATAAATATTTTTTTTAATTTTATTTTAATCTAGTCAATTTTTTTTAATGAACTAGTTATTTTATAAAATTGACGTGTACAAAAAAAATTTACCAAGTAGGTTGACAACGTTGTTGTGAGGAAAGTGTGGGAGAATTACAACACCATTAATTGAGATTGAATTCAAAATGTGCTATTGTTTAAAAATGTTAAAATTTTACATTTTGTTATCTTAACCGATAATTTATTTCTAACATATAGGTTGAGTGATTTATGGTACGAGGTACAAAAAGAAATACACACACACAAGTAGTAGTTCTTTCAAGATGGGAAGACATGGTCGTGTGAAGGGATCTCACACCCCGACATGTCTTAGAGGCAATTTGAAAAGCTTATATCCAGCACATAATGTTTGAGTATTTGGTGCAGTGATCTTAGTCTGGTGTAGAGAACCAAAACATAGAGATTCATGGTTCAATTATAACATACACTAGCAAATCAGTTGTATTCATTTCGCATGTGTAGTTGATGATAAGATTATGCTTTATTACACATGTTTTTTATATGAAAATGTTTAACTATCAATAGCTTTTTTGTAGGCTATGATTTTTGGACATGATCCAAGACATATAGAGTTTTTTTTTTGTTGTTGAAAATAACATGTAAAATGTCATGATGGTGATTTTTTTCGCTCACCTCGCGCGCTGCCATCCTTGGTGAAGGGAGACAACATGGGAAAGAAGGTTTTCTTGTAATCCTAAAATTACGACTATAATTTTAAGGAGAGGGCCCGAGTAAGGGGACTTGCTGTGCAATGGGAAGACGCATCATCCCCAGTGCACCCTACCTAAGATAAGTTGCATTGTTCTTTTATTGTTTTTCTAAGTCAAATTTTTTATTCGTTGGTCTTTTCTAAGGCTCAAAGTAGATCTCTCTTCGTGATAGAGTCTCTACCTCATTGGGTCAAAACCTAATCATTCTAGGGACTGAAATGTAACATTGCATTTATTGTACTTTAATATCGATGATGTACTTTACAATGTAATTTTACATCTCGATAATTAAAGTTACAGCAAAAAAATGAACAAAAAGATGAAAGATTTTTTTATATTTGGCAGAAATCTAATGAATAATCATAAACTGGTTGCGATATTCTATTTTTCATTTAAAACATGAGAAAAGATGCAATTTTTTTATGAAAAAATATGCTTAGAAAATTTTAGAATTCGATCGTATGCACAAAAACAACACGTTTTTTTTTTGTTTTTTAAATGCATTTTAAAAAAAAATCAAACTGAACCGGGCCTAACGAAAATGGTGGGCCATTTTGGCCCGATACCTCTCTCAAGCTAGACAGAATCTCCAACCTTCCTACTGTTCACTTGCACAATGAACAGTAATTGATAGAGAAGAAGAAGGTTACTTGTTGCTGTTGTCGTGTAAAGAAGGTTGGGCTGTCGGTGGTGTCGAGAAGGTGGCCTCTAGTGGCCACAAGAAGATAATAAAGGTATTACAATGGCTATTGTTATTACGTGTAGCTAGTATATGGCTGAAGGAGAAGAAGAGTTGCTAACTGTTGCAAGTCCTGCTATCAAGAAATGCAACTGTTATTATCGAAATGGAAAAACAAGTTGTTGCCGATAGAGAAGTGCAACTACTTTCAATGGAGAAAGAGGTTGTGGTGGTTACTGTTGGTGGAGAAGAGGTTGTTGCTGCTACCGTCAAAGGTGAAGCAAAATAAGTTATCATCTAGGGCCAGAGATGAAAAAAAGAAGTTGTTGTTTACCATGAGCTAGAGGTTGTGGCTGATGGCGCCAACGATAAAGAGATAAAGAGTTTTTGTTGCCAACAGTAAGAGGGAGAAGTCACAATCTTTGTTTTCAATATCTACGTTGCATGTATTTTCTGTTGTCTCACCCATGTACGTGTTCTGTGTATCACATTCTCCCCTCCTTTTTTGTCTCTTCTTTTCTGTCTGTTACATTAGTATGTGCCCCCCCCCCTTTGTTGTTCGTTGATCACAACTATATATAGAGTTAGAAATGGCTCTTAACTTTTTCATTGGGTGCAGACACAGACTGCCTTTTCATCTTCTATGAAGATGAAGACGATGTCACTTGATTTATAATTTCTTCTAATTGTGCTATTAATTGACTTCAAACTTTTAATATTATGCAATTTTATCCTCGCTAAAATTTCAATACCATCCTTAAATTCACACGCCTTTTTTTATTTTGGTCCTCGATCTCAGATTTATGCAATTAGACACTTGATTGACCATTAAACTTTTAATTGTCTTTGATTTTGCCCCTGATTTCAATCAATTGACTTGGAAAAAATAATAATTTAGTCTCTAAAAATTTCATTATTCTCAATTGAACCTGAATTACACTCCTGAATTTTATTTTTTATCATTTAAGCCCTTAATAAAATTAATTTGACCAATTTAAAGTATAATTAAGTTCTTGTACTTAATTAAATCCTTCAATTGGACCTTAAATTAATTCATAAATATAATTGCACTTTAAATTGACCCATAATTAAATCAAATTGGCCTATAAAAAAATATAATTATGCCTTTTGACTTAATTTTCATTAAGATTTATCCAACAATAAATTATTTTAGCCTTGAATTTGTATGTTCCTTCATCTTTGGATACAAAAAGGTATGATCAGACTCTCGAATCCATCCAAAATTTTCAACATAATTTTTTTACCAACACCAAGCTTTTTTTATTATTATTTTTATTTTATTTCGAGTATATTTTGGGAAATAACCCATAAATGAGTTATGACATAAAATAAGGATTATTGAAAAGGGATGCAACAACTTGTGGATTGTGAACTTAAGCGTTCATGGTAAGTTGATTTTAGTATTTCTTAAGTTATTTTTAAAAATTTGTTGGATTTTTTTTCTAGAAACATATAACATCTGATTGTATGAGAGATTCGAGGATGATTCTTTGATCCATCTGAAACTTGATCCAAATTTATAGTTAGAGGCTAGATTGTTCGATGTACTTGACAAAAACTAGGTTTAAGGTATCTAAAAAATTATGATCAAGGATATACAAATGATTTGTATTGTATCCATAGTTGGTTCCAATCAATCAAGTTTGAGCTCCCAATCTACGTGAATTCAGGCGATTATATGAGAATAAGCTTTTTGCTCAGACGACCCAACCCATCTTCGATCCAAGATGACCATACTTAGACCCCGTTTGTTTGCTGGAAAGTGGTTTCTTTTTGGAAAGTGAATTCCGGGGAAAGTGAATTCCTGGAAAGTGAATTCTGATATTTGGCAGTGTTATGGAAAATGAACTGGAAAACACTTTCCAGTGTTTGTTTGTGTTATGGAAAATGAACTGGAAAATAATTTATTAATAAATTAATTTTTTTTCAAGTTTATTAAAATAATGAGGAACAAATCTTACAAATTAAAAAGTTGAATGAGAATGAAATTGAAAAAAAATATAATTTCATAAATTATCTCAAATAAAATAAATAATAATCAAAATAATAGAGATCAAATCTAAAAAATTTAAAAAAAATGAAAGGTGAATAAATTAAAATAATAATAATTAACATTTCATAAATTATTTCAAATAAAATAAGTAACAATAAAAAAAATGAGGACCAAATTTGATAGATAAAAAATTTCAATAAAAAAATGATAAGAAAAAAGCAAATAGCAATTATAAAAATAAGGACCAAAATTAATATAAAAATTAAATTTTAAGAGATGGAATTGAAAAATAAATATTCAAAAACAAATTATATATAGCAATCAAAAGTTTGAGGATCAAATTTGATATAATCAGCAAATAATGACATTTCTAAATTTTTCACAACGTCCGGAAAGTGTTTTCCGCCTAAATTTTCCGGAAAACACTTTCCTGAAAACCAAGCCAAATTTTTCTTTGACTGGAAAGTGTTTTCCGTTGACCAACTTTCCAGAAGGCAAACAAACACAGGAAAGTTTAGAAAATGATTTCCCAGAAAGTGAATTCCAGGAAACAAACACAGATTTAGACAAATGTATGAGTAGTTGTTGTCAACCCTTGATGATCCATGTGGTCAACTTTGTCACCTGCTTGGTTCCAATGAAGATCCACTACCTCCTTCTTCGACAACTTTTGTTCTCTCAATAAATTATATTCAAATTTATATTTTTTAAAAATTAATAATAATATTTTTTTTAGTTTTTCCTTGTGTTTATTTAACTTTTTTTTAAAAAAAATACATTACATAAACTATTGATGAAATTGCTAACAAAATATCAACATGAACGAAATCATCAAAACGTTCTAGAGAATTTGATAATTAAGTTGCATAATCCTCTTCTACTCGCAGCATGTAGGGGGATGTTATTTTGATAGTGACTTCTTAGAAGGAACAATGAATGGCTTCTTAGAGAACTGATCATACATATTTACCATCATCACACAATTGTATATATCATGAGAGCACTCTGAAGTTGTAATAGGAGACCTATGGATGGGACTGCGGAATTTATATGAAAAGTGAAGATTAATCATTTTATCTAAATACTTAAACTATTCAGTGATATTTTATAATATAATTTATATTATTTTCTAATATACTCCCTCAAATAAAAATTCTTTGAGCTTGTAACTTGTATAGACTTACATCACTTTGTATTTGATTTTTATCAAATAGAATAAGATAGTGAGATTTGAACTTGTGACTACTAGGTCAATAAGGTTGTGATATCATATTAAAAAATCATTTTATTTAAATACTTAAACTATTAAATGATATCTCATGATATAATTCATATTATTCTACATCAGAAATAACACGACGATTTTCTCTCAAGTTAAAACAGCAAACTGCTACTGGGTGCCCACAAATCAGCAAACATGCAGTGTTGGGCTGCACGGTTTTTTCTACGTTAGAAGGGACATGTGATCGACATTGTGCCGCCCAGAAGAGCCCTAAGACTTGAATTTTTGACACTCTACGTGGTGTGCTGCCGACCAAATATGTTTTCTTTTTCTTGACGGCAAGGCCCTCTTCTACCATTCCAATTACTTTATTTACAACTTTTTAACATTTTCGTCCTAACCTTATTATGATTGGGAGCCGTTTCTAATCAAGTTTTTTAATCAGTTTTTTTTGTGTGTGTGATTTTGAGCTGTTTTGATGCTAATAATTTTGATTGAAAATAATAATAAAAATGTTTAAAAACCAAACACTACCATAGCTACACGCTGCTTCGGATCGAATAAGAATATCAAAGTCTCAAACTCAAACTAAAATGTTCCGCAAGGCATCAAATTAACTAAATAAAAATGGGGGGTCGTTTGACCATGTGGGGAGGGACTGTCTGCTTGTGGCATTCAAAAGCATTCGATAATTATAATATGGTGTTCACGTTTTCTGTTTGGAGAGTTTTTGTTTCTTGTAAACATATTCGTCATTTGAGACAAAACAAGCCTATTCGGATTCACTAACTCAAAGCTTATTAGTTAATTATACCCTTCTTTATTCTATTGATCTCCTAAGATCAGCCAAACAAGTTGCTTTCTTTCCCAGCAAGGAATAGGCAACTTTCTTGTCTATTTTTCACAGCAGAGATCAAAGTCAACCCAGAACGCCGTATTAAATTAAATGTCACTACTTCTTGTGACCTAGGGTGGGATTTGGATTTCCCAAGTGGGGGTGTCAAAATATACATAAAAAACTATCAGGATATACAGTTTCAAAATAATTATAAAGAGCAGAGTGAAAATATGATATTTTCTTACTGCTACTGTTTCGAAACCCCCGCCCCAAGATGTCAAAGCCTAGTTTCTCCCGTTCTTTTCCCTGACAAAGTTGGTTCGGAGAAAGTGGAAGAAGGAAGTAGAGGGGATGGTTCGTGAGGTTAGGTTGTTTTCGAACAAAACATTGCCCCATTAATTGGGGGACAAAGTAAAACATGTCGAACGATAGCTTGAACCATCGGCAAGGAATTGCAGCACTCAGAGCCATAGGAGCAACAATAAGCGTGGCTCATTATGTGAATCCCATTATAGTTGGCACAACACTTTGTCATGTTCTTCACGAAAAAAATAAAATAAAAAATGATTGCAAACGATTTCCAAGGAGCATGGAGATAAAATACAAAACGAAACATCATAACTACATAAAATTTCTGAAGTTACGCTGTTCAAAACCATTTAAGTTTTTTTTATTTTATAGAAATTAGATTGTTTTTTTTATTTTATAGAAATTATGCTATTGGAAATAATATAACCTGTTGATTTTATTTTTATTTTTGATTTTTTAATCTATGTTATTGGGCACAGCATAGTATCAAAAATGGTAAATGGTTATACTTTTTCGACCCACATAGATTTTACATTTAAAAAAAAATAGATTACATCGTTTATCAAATATCTTTGTAGCATATGTTAGTTTGGAAAAAAGCATGTTTTTTTTTTGTCACTGATTTTATTCATTTTTTACGAGAAGCAAATTTCTGAAAATTATTTTTGTCCCATTGTTGTGCATGCCTCCCACCATGCAGCGTAGGAACCTTTCCGGGGTCAAAGGAGACACCATCCATTTATGATTGACACGATGATTTTAGTCTTGTGGGCAAAAAGAAAAGGCTACAAATGATCATCTCCAATTTCTATTTTTTCTGTGTGGCAAAAGGTGATTGCAAGTAGTTCTACTAGTTCGGAAGGTGAAAAGCTCGATTCCCGTTTATATTTTAAATAATCAGTAGAAAAAATCCTGTATTTTAGTTTGAATACAAGATCCCTTGTAGGCTTGCCAGCTCTGCCATTGATTAAAACTGAAAAACTGAACTTGGCTTGTGCTTCCAGTCCAATTATGTGCTTTCTTATATTTTCTGATCTGTCTTTTTTCATGTTGTAGAAGCTTCTTCTTATTATTATTATTACCAGTTACCAGTTACCAGTTACCAGTTACCAGTTACCAGTTACTCTCTTTTCTCTCTCTCTCAAGTAATTAGCAACCATAAAACACAAACTCCATACGAAAAATCTGAAGCTCGAGCCATTCCCTAAACCAACAATTCTTCAAATTTCACAATTCTTTTGTTCTAATTATGCATCTTCTTCCTTTCCCTTCATGTTTCTCTTCCTGCAAGCTCCACTGCAGAATCCAAAAAATCTACGAGAAGTAGAATTAAATCTCTACAAAAAATGCCAACTTTAACCAATTCATTGGGTAGGTGTTAACATTATCAAACAATAAATTGCCGACCAACATAAACGTATTCAATTCAGTGGAATTAATTAAGGTAATCGAAGCAAGCAAGAGAACCCCCACACGATAAAGAAAAGAAGAAAGAAAAGGACATTTAATCTCACCCTTCGACCACCATTTAATTTCGTTTGCACAGTTTATTGCAGCGCGAGAGCTCCACACCAAAAGAGAGCAACTAAAAATATATAAAAATAATCTAAAAATACTAAAAAAAATTAATGTAATGTAAAAATAATTTAAAATGCAATGCTATAGGTCAAACTCAATGTAATTATTGATATTCATTTTACACTTTTTGGACAAAAATACCACCCAACCCCCTTCCCCCTAAAAAAAAAAGGTTAATTTTAAAAAACTTAAAAATGAAGAACTAATTTTCAAAAATCTATGTTTTCTCTTTCCTGTTCATCCACCTCTCTTTTTTTGTGAAAAAATAGATAGAACTCAATTTAATTATCTTTGTTTGGCTTTCATGTTTTGAAAAATCTTACTTTATAATTTTTTGTCAAGATAAAATTTAAAATTAAATAAAATAAATAAATTTACCCTCAAATATATATATATATATATAGTACAGCATTTTGTTATAAAACATAAATACTCAGATATAATCTCAATTTCGTTTTCCAATTTATCCCTCATTTTCCCTCAAATCCCTTCTCTATTAGAGTTTTATAACAAATGATTTTTTTTTTGGTTTTTTCAAATCAAATCTCTAAATTGTGAGTGTAGCAACCAGTTTTCAATTTCTGCCAAAACTCTAAATAGTCTTGTAGTGGATGATTGTAACCAATAATTTCAATCAATTCCTTGCTATTCCTAAGATGTCTATGTTTTATCTATGGCATGTAGAGTTAAATCTTTTAAAATGTATAAAGCTAAAAAAATTCAAAAATAAATTTTAAAAAATAAAAAATATATTATTTTAATATATTTCCAATATATATATATATATATTATAAAAAAACATATCAATGAGAAGAATTACATCGCATCTCGTTAAAGATGAACGGGACCGAGCGTCATTTATCGGTCAAATAGGGTACATGACGGATGACAAGATAACATGCTAAAAAGTAGTTATAATTTAAGCACCAGATATTCCACTCCAAGGCTCACTTCTCTCATGAATTTGTACAACACAGGAAACTTGCAACTCAAAATTCATCTAAAAAACAGAGATCAGGTTAGAGATTCTCTCCCTGGAGCCAAGGAGGAACGGGCAGTTGGTGCTTCTTATTATCCGGTGCCTGGGTTTGATATCTGGTGAGGTAAACATTTCAGGTTCCAAAAATGGGATCTCTACAAATTTCTCCATTGTGGGACCCACAAGTGTGATGAGTGTGTACACAAAAGGAAGAATGGCCTCCTACCAGCTGCTACAGTAGTAAAATTTCTGTACTTGCACAGACCCGATAATAAAATCCAAATCGACCTCAAGAATTCTCCATCAGCACCTTGGTTCCTGCTTCCGTTGGATTCTAGAAGGCGAGCCATACATCATTGACTAGAGATACAAGGGAAACAAAACAAAACAAAATTTTGAAAAACAGTTGATCAAAAGCTTTCTTATCTAACGATGGTACTTCACCAGCACCAGCACAATCATAGGTCTAATGTGTGACTCCAGGCCTGACTGCCTAACAGAAGCAAACCAAGGTGACCAAAATTCATATAATAGTCTAACAGAATGAGGTGAGTGCAAAGAAGTAACTGGGGCCCTCAAAATATCAGCTCGTGCAAGGGTAGAAGTACGTGAAATAAATTGGGGGGGGGGGGGGGGGGGGGGGGGCTGAAAAACACCAGGATAAATAGTCTATACAATCACACATTATGACAGGAAAACATAGTGAAATCTGCATCGCATACTTGAAGAAAATAGAAAGATATTTCGTGGAAAGGACTCCTAGGCAGAGGAAAATAAAAAATACAGGATCTGCTAAAGGAAGAAATATAGAGGACTTGAGTCCTTCCATCAATTTGTCATAAAATTAAGTAATCATCAAGAAAGGATATTTTAGTTTAAATATGTTCTTTCTATAATAATGTATGGTAACCAAGGAAAAATATATAGCAACAATCATCCAGGGTCATCAGATCATCTGTCTGCATTGGTAATATACAATGACTTGCTCTTGCAAACTTTTTTGTTTAATATTCGTTGACACGTGAGTCTTAGAGGGTGTTTGTTTTTGTGGTGCAACCGAGGTTGCAAAAATGCTTCCTAATCTAGTATTTGGTTAAATGTGAAAAGCATAAATATGGCAAGGGTCCCACGGAATAAAATAAATAGAACTCTGGCATAAGAAAAGCAGTTATTTAGCTGCTTTTCAATTTTTGCTTTTCAAGTCGAGAGAGGGAGACAGGGCGGGGGGCTTCAGTTGTGGTTCTATTGTATGCTGGGGGGGTTTACATAATATATAGTTTGTTATAAAAAATATTTTTTAATATTAAAATAATCTAAAAATCTAAAAACTTAATTAAAATATAAATAAATATATCAGAACGAGATCACAATATAACTTTTGTCTTGCAATCCTAATTTTGTTTCAGATGATATTTTACCATATGTTGTTCCGGGATCGCAGGGGCCTTCACATATAGATTTAGTTCGTGATAAAATTACAAGTAGTTTGATGGAAAAGTAAAAACAAGTGTCTAATTTACTTGAATTATTAATTACATTTTAATATTATGGTTATTAAATATTTAAAAATATATATATATATATATATATATATATATTTTAAAGTAATTTCACATGTTGACAGCAATATGAAAATCTTGGTAACCAAACACATGAAACTGTTTTTCATTAATGTCAAACTCAACAGCAGTTTTAACCAAACACTTCAAAAATTATTTTGAACCGCAGCTAAAAATGCTTTCTATGAAACTGTTTTTTCAAACCTCAACCATAAAAGCAAAAACAATATCAAACACATCTTTAATGTAACAGTACACAGAGACCCCATGCTCATCCACATAAATGTACTATCAAATCAAATTGAATATGGATTACCTGAACTATACTGGGCAATATACTATTTGCAAGATCCTCATTAATGGACACGGGTAGTGGCGGCATCTGACTCAATCCAGGCATCTCTCTCATACTGAAAAAAACACAGGATCTTTCACAGCTTAGCAATTCGTAGCCAACAATAAATAGCATGGCATTTAATAGTACTAATACAAAAATGAAGTAATTGAGAATACACATACTCATTCAGGATGGAAGTGATATTGTTCCTTGCGTGACAAAGGAGGTCAATGTTATCCTGCAACTGTTTATGAAAATGTTAAACTAACAATCCATCCTCAGAAACCACAACCAAAATGTTAAACCTTTTGACTTAAGTTCAAAACCAGTATCATAAACTGGCTTCTCAAACCTCTCAAATAAACAAAAGTTGAGAAATAATATCAAAAATCCTAATACCAAGTGGCAAATCTTAGCAGCAAGAGCTTGATTTGTTGAAAAGTTCCACCAGTGAACACCCATGGTTATAAATGGTGAAGCAGTTTTGCAAGTCCTCACAAGCATTGCTTAACAGCACACTTGCATAGGTCCATCAAATTGCAGTGGCATTTTGCAGTTTCAACCATGCTCAAATATTCATCGCTTTCACTTTTGTATCCACTAAAGTTGAAGAATGTGATTTGAAGTATATGTGATTTGTAATAGCCCGCGTATCTAACTGCAACAATTCAATGCAAAACCTTCTAGAGGTATACTGTAAATGCATTTTTTTCTTTTCACCATGAGGACAAGGCAGGTACATAACCAGTCCAGAAATATGCAGTCATCTTTGCAAAGACCATTTTATATCTATTATGATCAAGATCACATTCCATTGATAAGTCATCTTTGCAAAGACCAGTTTATCTCTATTATGATCAAGAGCACATTCCATTGAAAGGGAAAGGACAACGTTCCTAGAATAAAGAAAGAGGGAGTCTTTGAAACATTGCATCTGATTTCAACCCATCAATTATTGAAGCTATGGGCCAAATTTCAAGAAGATTAAGAGAAATAGCAGTCAGAACATATCATTTGCACATAGTGCTGAAAACTTCTGGATGTGCATCCACTTGCTCTCAGCTAATACTTATTGTTAAAATCAACATTTAAGAAAAAAATTATCAGTATTCACCTTGAATATGGAAAGGTTCGCTGAGATCTGACTAAAAGCCTGAGCATTCTGGTCCAAGAGCCTAGCCATCCCACTAATTCCTGAAACCCACCCTATGTAAATTAATATAGCAATAAAACCATATAAACTTGCAGCCAATGAACTCGTAAAAGAAAGAAGAGTTACGAAGGCAAAGAGTAGTCTCCATGATGAAAATGTGACACAGCAGAATATAAAGAAAAGAGGAGTAGAAGATATAAAAACAGATATTTTCAACAAGGCGGAAAATCTTGAAAACTATATGACATTACAAAAATATTGATTTGAAAGAAAATAATCCACATTGAGCAAACTGTTCTACAGCCAACTTTTGACAATATAACTTTTTCCTAGAACCTTCTTAAAGGTTCTTCTCACTAACCCCAGGTCATTCAATCACATAACTGCCCACTTACTATGCTTTCTCTGGAATAGGTTATTGTTTCTCATTTGTTCCACAAAACATAAAAATATTGCATTTTGATCCAACCAAAATAGAACATCACTGCATTACCATGCTGTAGTCTGCGCCATGAACTACAGCATCTCACAAATTTCATCTGAGACTCAAGGCCCATTTATATGCATGAATTAGATCCATAATTTCCAGCTTTATTTATTTATGCTTTGAATTGTTTAGTCACTGGTCCGGCATCTGATTATTCATGCTTTAAATGATGAGATTCCTTTATACAAAGTAAATGTAAGAATCTTATAAACACATAAATAGGTAGTGACTTCAAGTCATCAACAATCTCTTCACCATGAAGAAAGTTCTTAAACAAAAAGCAACTTTTTTGGATGCCATGTTATGTTGAACTTTGAAATGAAATGAAATTTAGTTTTTTTTCTAGAATAGTAGCAGTTATCAAGCTCTTTTGTGTTATGTTTTCTTTCTAGCATCTTTTCTGTCAAAAGAAACTCGTCTCTTTAGCTCTCATCCAAATCTCAGTGACTGCATATTATTTCATCTATAGAAAAATTATACACCACTCCTTTTCTTAGCCTCCCAAAACTGAAATTAGTTTATGCTAGCCTCTCCCAACCCTGCTTTTATCACTCCCCTTAAAAGATAGACCTATTTTAATTTATCAAGCTATGCTACATGACAAAAAATAGAACAAGATTGCTCCTTTCAAAGTGAAGAAATTTCACATCCGATTTTACAGAAGTTTTCAACAGCTTCCATAAATCACAATGCTTGAATCAAAGCTACGATGCTCAAAGTTAACTTCATCTTAGCAAATACTTGCCCACATCCCTATTCAAAATTCAACATAAATAATTTGAACTTTAATTTTGAGCTTGAAGAGTTTTTCTTTTAAATTCTGAAACAAAACAGGAGCATCAGATTTTAAAAACACGCATTATGTATGTATATTTACACACATATATGATTAGTCAAAATTGCAATTATATCATGCTGCTGATCTGCAGTTTGAATGCAAGTCATAGACCAAACTCCAGCACATGAAAAGAAAAGGAGATTTGGGAAAATAAGAGCCAGAAGTGACTTGATGCAGTTAATGCAGAAAACACAAACAAATGAGACATTAAACATAGATGTTTCTTATAATATGTGAAGACTAACCTTCAAAAGGAAAAGGTTCACTTTGGTTCATATGGTGCATCATTTGAGGATAAGCATTCATGTTCTGCGGTAAAACTGCAGCCATGTTCATCTTTGAGGATGATTCCACCAGCTTATCCTGAAGAAGCATGATCTTTAGAATACTGGTCCTCAATCAACATTACATCCTAAAGACATTAATCATTTCAATCCATTAAGATATAATTTAGATTGTTGGTTGGATGCTACATATAAATAAGTTGTAAACATGAAGTTTACTTAATGGATTTTTTATCAATTGTCCAGCCATGACAATACAATCAAAATCAGAATTCCTGCTTCCATATAAAAAAAAGGGGAACGGCTGCTACACACTTCAACTTGGAGGAGGTATTTAGCATTTTGGAGAGACAATCACGACCAAAATTGTTAACCAAACACATATACCTATGTCCCAGAATGATGGATGCAGCAAATGTAACTATATTAGCACCAAGCATCACATTTCTGTTTGATGGACAAGAATAATTACAGTAAGTAAAAGTTCAATATTAAAGTTCAAATACATTCTTTAACCTGAAACTTAAGCACTATTTCTTTTTCTCAAAGCACTGGACCATATGATAAAACAAAACATTCTAAGATTACCTTCCTGTTGTTGATCATTTTTCCCATGTTATAATCTTCTGCTTTCCTTCGCTTTCTCTGCAGAAGATTTTCATAACTACCTTTAAGTCACATAAGAATATGTGAGGTAAACTTTAACTACAAATATTTAGCAAGCAATACACACGATCCATGAGTTTGGCCAATGAAAAAGGTTTATGTCAGATAAGCACATAGATAACTGATCATCAGATAATACATCAATGAATAACGACCCTCTGTCTAGACAATAATACCCAACTGCAGTTGCCCTCACATTTTCTTTTTTCTTGTTTAACAAGCTTAAATTATTATTATTATTCCAAAGCCCTAACCAGAGCTACATACATGATAAACATCCAATGCAATCTTCTACAGCAGCTTAATTTGGTTCAGGGAAACAAATGAGACAAGAAATTCAACAAAAGAAGGTTGAATCTCACAGCATTTCTACTTTCTATTTGAAGAATGAACAGGAAAGGGAAACCAATAGCAAAAACTATTTGATAATTCAAAATTTCCAGTATGGTGAATGATGTCTTTCAAAAGCTTCCGAATGAACTACAGGGGGGGCCTACCATCATCCACCTACACCTTAATGCAACATCACGCACAGTTTTATCGCGGAGCATGGCTGCAATCTTTATGTATCTCAGAATAGTTGGCTCATCAGCATATCTGTAGATTCAAATAGACACGTCAGTGCTTGAAAATTATCTACAAAAGCAAAAGGAAGTATAATCCTTCCAGATAGCAACAACCCCAGACTATATCAGAATAGACTGGTAAAAATTCATAGCAACATAACCACATCAAATCAAACTTTAAAACACAGAAAACCTGAGAAAGCTAATGAACCATCATCAACAATGTCAGGGGTTAGTACCCATATAACATATAAAACAACTAATAACACACGGTATCATTTCTTGATCTAGAAACATTACACGAATGAATAGGTAAAGCAGACAAAGTTTCAGCTAAGATGGGAAATGGGAGAGAAAAATTAATAACCCTGAAAACAAACAACCTACTTGTGAAGGCCTTCCTCGAGTTTGTACTGCTCCTCGACGGACCACTCAACAGCCAAGCCAGCGTCGTGCTTTAAGCCAGGAACGGAATCAAGAAGCAACGATGAAGAGGCAGAAGAATTTCCAGCTTGAGCTTGAACAATTCCACCGCTTCCACAACCAGCAGGACTGATATTATTACTAATCAAGCCGGAAGTCCCGGGCAACATCAAGCTACTACTAATACTGGTATTGATCCCAAAGTAAGACCCCATCCCAATGGGAACTATATCCGTTGTGCAGCCGCTGTTTATAGCGCCTGATTGAAACGAAATTGCGTGTCGATTAAGAGCAGAAGCTAAGGTTCCCTCTCGGTGAAACCCTGTGTTAGACTCTGCTGCCATGTCTCTCTCTCTCTCTCTCTCTCTCTCTCTCTCTCTCTCTCTCTCTCTCTCTCGGCTTTAAGCTTAAACAACCATCATCATCACTTCAAAACTAATTGAGCTCCAATCAAGAATCAAAACGCCCCCAAATCCAAATTCACTGTCAAAAACACTGATCCAGCTAATTTTTCAGCTCAAGAACCGAAAGACATGCCAATATATGAGAAAAACATTTCAAACTGAACCCTAATAGACAAAAAGCCCTACTAAATATTGGTCCCAAACTGAAAATAGAGGGGAAAATTTATCAGAAAGTGTCCAAAAAAGTGAAAGAGAGGTCTAAACATGAGTTATTAATATTTTTTTATATAAAAAAAAAAAAGGAAGAGAAGGGAAGGGAAGGTCAGGGAAGGGAAGGGGACGTGTGTTGTCATGAGAATGAGAGAAAAAGGAAAGATGGGTGATTGAATGGTTTGCCTTTTTGAGAGCTTACTTTCCGACGAAGCCCTAATTGGTCACTTCCCTTCTTTGCTTTCTCTCTCTCCCTTCTTCTCACCCCTTCCTGCTTCAACAATACATGCATGCATGCATACACATACATACCCTTATACTTTACCCCCTCATCTAAAACCAACTTTTCTTTCAAGTTGGTTAGCTTTGAATCGGATTAGGTATTATCTTTTAAATTTGCTAAAAATAAATAATCTATATCTAAATAAGAGGGTTCTAAAAAAATAATTTTTTTATTATTAATGTTGAGTTATAAAATTATTAAAGAAGAACGATAGAGTAAAAGTATTTTATTATTTCTCAACTAAAATTGAAACATGTTATTTAAGAGTTAAAAAGCGAAGAGTTTAACAAGGTTTATTTTACTGCTCAAATTGTTATTTAAAACGAGGTTTTCAAGTGATGATGAGATTTGACCTCTCAAATGATAAGAAATAATTAATGAGTTGTACGAGGTTTTTCAAGTGATAATAAGATTTGACCGGTTAAATTATTATTTGAGAGGTCAAAAATAATAAGTTATATTGGGATTTCAAGTGAAGATAGGACCTAACCACTCAAATTGATGATTGGAAAGTCTAAACTGGTGAGCTATGCGAGATTACCATACAGAGCTAAATTTGATATTGTCTAAATAAAAGGACTCTAAATAAATTATTTTTATCATTATTAATATTGAGTTTTGAAGTTATTAAAGAAGAACACTAAAGTAAAAGTATTTTATTATTTCTACAGTTAATTTCTCTTTGTTGGAGTAATTGGGTTTCCTCTTCTTTTCAGCAGCTTATATGAAGATAATCCTAGAAAGAAAAAAAAAGGTTTTAGAATGGATTAAAATCAATCACTGTTGAATTTAATATTATTATTAATAATAATAATAATAATGGATGATGATGTATAGAGAGATTGGAATTCAGGAACATTGCCATATCTTGGAGTTCAGAAACAGTGGGAATCCCCATAAGCATTCGATGCCAATTATTGTGGTTTCTCCACCTTTCCTTTCTTTTTCTCTTTTCTTTTTTAATTTTTTTATCCTCTTGGTTTTATTTATTTTCGTCCTTTAAAACAAACAAAACATTATAGCAGGCACTCCCATGTCTGGTCCTGTGATTTTGTTTTGTATATTTTATTACATTCTACGCCACCGTTAATGTTTTAACAAAGGGATTTTGTATTCTTGCGATTCCATCCATATCATTCATTATCTTTCTTGAATAATTAATTATTTAATTTTATTCAAGTACTTATTTCCTTTCAACATCTTTAATTTAGCACCAGTAATTCTTTTCGCTGCTGAATTTAGTCTCGAAGTCAAATTATCTGTAATGTTTTATCGAAGACAATGTTTTTTTATTATTATTAATATAGGTGTTCGGGTCAGTTTGCGCGTATCTCAACTAATCTCAAGGTTTCTAAAGTTAACGATCATATAAATCTCGAGTGATTATTATATTAACAACCATAAGGTTCGAACCTAAAACCATAGGGGAAGCAAATCTCTTAATCCCTAGTTATTACCGCGTTAATTAAATATGAAATAGAAGACAATGTTGATTAAATATGTGGGAGTAAATCTAGTGTTTGTTTGAGAGTGTAGTATGATTGATTTTAAAAGTCTTTTTTGTTCAAAAATATATCAAGATATTTTTTTATTTTAAAAAAAATTATTTTTGACATCAATTGATTTTTTTTAATTTTGTCATTCAACATGGAATTGATTAGAAATTAGGCTTCGTAATTTATTTTGATTTTTTTAAGAGATTATTTTAATCTTGTGAATTTAACAATTTAATACAATTGATTTAATTTTCTTAACTTTTTATTATTAGTATTTTTTTTCTATTTTATATTTCACCATTAAATTGATTATGAATCAAGCTTAAAATGGCAAGCTATGAAATAACAATGTCAAGAGAGAAAACACACATAAATTTACGCGACGCCATTCAATTGCAAATGCAAATCATATAGCATATGCCCAACACCATTCATTACCATGAATTCGTTTTTCTTTCTTCAAATTTTGCAGTCTGGTTTTTCCATGGCATCTAAACAGTGCGCGGGTTTTTGTTTTAGCAAGCAACGAGCGAATTTGCTGCGTGATGCGCTGGGTTTTTTTTATTTATATTGTAAACTGATTGATTTTATATGTATTGTATTTTGTTATTTTAATATTTAATTAGTAAAATTATAATTGATAAAAAAATATTTTATGTTTATTATTACTGTTTGAAATTGTGATCTCCTTTAGCCATTCTATAAAATAATAGTGGTGGTGCCCGTAAGCCGACCCGTACACCCTGATTATAAGAAAAAAATATAAGGGGGAAAAACAGAAAAAATGTTAAAAAAAAGTGGTTCCGGGGATTATTCATGGTGTGCGTAAGCTGTCCTAGACACCCTGGTTATAAAAATATATATATACATGGAAAAAAAATCGTGGTGCACGTAAGGTGGCTCGAACACCATAGTTATTAAAAAAAATGTATAAATGAGAAAAAAAACAGGCAAAAAAATGTAAAAAAAAATGGATCCAGAGATAAAAAAAAATTATACGTGGGAAAAAAAATCATGGTACTCATAAGCTGCCCTGGACACTCCGATTATAAAAAAAACCAAAAAAATATATAAGTGGAAAAAAAAGGAAAAAAATGTATTAAAAAACTTGGTCAAGAAATTAATCGTGTTGCGTGGAAGCTAACCCGGACACCCCGTTATAAAATAAAAAAAACAGAAGCCCAGTTTCTAAAAAAAATAAATCACCTTTTTAAACAGTAATGAGAAAAAAATTATGGTGCGCGTAAATTGATACGGACACCCTGGTCATGGAAAAAAAATGTATAAGTGGAGAAAAAAAAGGAAAAAAATATAAAAAAAGTGAATCCGAAGATTAGTCGTGGTGCACGTAAGTTGCACGGATATCCTGGTTAAAAAAATGTATAAGTGAAAACAAAAAAAGAGAAGAAAAATGGATCTGGAAATTAGTCGTGGAACGCGTAAGCTATCACTGATACCCTATTTAAAAAAAAACAGAAAGAAAATTTTCCAGACAGTAATTTTCCAAAATTAGGATTTTAGAAGAAAAAAATAAACCCAGATTTTAGAAGAAGAAAAAAAAAATCAAATTGAGTTTTGTTGGTGGAGTGGTTCGAACCCCTACGTGCTGCGCAGGGAACCACTCGGTCACAACCATTTTTTTTGTCATTTTTACTCTACAAATAAAAACAAAGAAGCCCTGTTTTTTTTTAAAAAAAAAAACAAGCTCATGTAAGCGCGAAGCAGCGGATCTAATATCCAGTCCACAGTGCTTTGTGTGTGCGTGAGCAGTGGCTAGCTACAGTAAAAGATCCATTTTGTTTTAGCTTTTGTTGTAATTGTTCTCTTTTTTCTTTTAATTTATTCTTCAAGTCAAATAATTTTTTAAGATCTAATAATATTTTTTTTGTTTTGTCATTTATTTTATTTTTTAATTGCTTTTTTAAAAAAATATTATTAGGTATTGGAATTTCTAATTATTGTAGATAAAGCATTCATAATAATAATAATAATAATTCATCATTTTTTTTCTTATAATATGTTAGACTAATTATATGTTTTGCTATTTATTTCATATTAGCGCCTTAAAATATATATATTCATAACTTTTTGGAATTGCGATCTCCTTTAGGTATTCTATAAAATAATAATAGTCATAATGCGTGTAAGCTAATCCGAACACCCTGATTATATATAAAAAATGTATAAGTAGGAAAAACAAACAGGAAAAAATATTAAGAAAAAATGAGCCCAGGGATTATTTGCGGCACGCTCAGTTGACCCGGACACCTCGGTTAAAAAAAAAAATGTATAAGTGGCAAAAGAAAATAGGGAAAAAAATGTAAAAAAAAAAATGGATCCGAAGATTAGTCGTGGTGCGTGTAAGTTGGCCTGGACACCTCAGTTATTAAAAAAAAAATTCTTATTTTTTTTTGAAAAAAAAAACAACAACCAGTTATTAAAAAAAAACTCATTGGCAAAACAAAATAGGGAAAAAATGTCAAAAAAAAAAGTGGATTCGGAGATTAGTCGTGGTGTGCGTAAGTTGGCCCGGACACCTCAGTTATTAAAAAAAAATTTCTTCTTTTTTGAAAAAAAAAACAACCAGTTTTTTTTTAAAACAAAATCAATTTGTTGTCTGAGCGGTTCAAACTCGCGCGCGCCGATGCTGGCAGCGCGCGGACAATCGCTCGGCCACAGCCATTTCTTTATCATTTCCACCATAAAAATTACAACAAGCATCCTGTGCACACAAAAAAAGAGCACATAAACGCGCAAAGCAGGAGAGAAAATGGTCAGTCCACAGTGCACATGAATGTGCGTGAACAGTGGCTAACCGAGCATTTTGTTTTAGCTTCTTTAGTAATGGTCGATGGAAATGGATGATCAAATTGATCATTTCCTCGTGATCTTTTCTCTCGCGCTTTCATTTGTTCAAGAAACAAGTCATTCTTAGGGTTTATGCGGCGGCGACCCTCATTCTCTACTGCTGCCTTTGCTCAGAGTTTCTCATCGTGGTTTTTGGATGGAGAGATTCCCACGCAAGTGCCTGAGCGCTATAAGATTTACTGATGGTGTTTTATTTTGTTATTATATATGAATTTTAGTGTTGAGAGCTTTGATCGTAACGTTGCAAAGTGAATGCCATTAGATGAAGCAAGCCTGGAAATTCTGCTGAGGCACCTTTCTCAGAATTTGCATCAAAAAGTTAACCTGGATCGTGTGTTTCAATTTATTGAACTGCATCGGAATTGCTTAAAATTGGATCAATTTGCCAAAACTAAAACACGGGATGCAGATTGGCTTTTTGATGGACACTCAGGACAAAAGGGAGTTTTCTAGTATGAGAACTGCATGCAATTAATTCTATGGCTATTCTTCCCATTTCCATCGCATTTACGTGAGAAACTCTCGTCTTAAATTGGACTGTTGTTTTATTTTATTTTGATTTCTTGCTAATTTCGTGACAACCAGTACTCAAGGTCAGCAGTTATGATTATGACATCTGTGTGAAAAATATAATAGCAAATAAGGACGAACAGAATTGATAACATGGCAATGGTTTGCTGCAAACTATATAGCACTAAAAGTTCTCATGTGTGGGGGGGAAAAGATATCAACGACCATAAAGGAGAATTTTACTGTCTCAAAAGGAAATATTAACCATAACTTTTGATAATTTTCATGTGGATGATGTTAACAAAATTAAGAAAATAAGCAGTGATTTAATTTTCTTTGTTCCTTTGCAAGGCGGCTACAACAATTTGTATGGTTAATGGGACACTTCCAGATTAATTGAACTGAAATTCATTATTTGACTCAAATTATTTTGATCAAACTTCATGGTGCGTGTCAAGTTGGTCCTTACAGCAGTGGCAATCATCCAATTGTCTGCGCAATGTAGCTAGTTTTTCATAAGATATCCAAGCTCTCCCATAAAAAAAAAAAAAAAAGGTGCTCCATGAATTGAGAAAAGGGATTTTGATTTACGAACCTTGCTAACAAAAAGGGGGACAAACAACTCAAATAATCCAGCTTCTGAAAATCAACATGCAGCAAACACTTCGCGAACATGTTTAACCTCGAAATAATAAAAAGGACAGGAGAAGCTGTGCCATGGAGGACGTGCAGATCATAAATTTAATCTTTAACCACCAGCAGGTAGAGAGAAGCATTTTACCGGCGAGCCTAGCTGCCTCTGTTGACCATGTGGACCATTTCTGTCTCCTTGGCTTCGCGTGAAGGATGATCGTCCTTGCTACCAGCCCTCCGTGCATTAAGTGCTTCTGTTGATGGCAAGGGTAAAGTATATGAGCATCAGCGTGCCCACGCTGGACCTGAAACAACAATTAGGAGTATCGATAAGTCACAAACAAGGGAAACTGCTGCCTGTGCAACATACGAGATTCAAAAAGGTGCATGTTTTGGCATTGTGACCGATAAAGGTTTCTAGTCATTGCTCACTCCCTGTTAATTATCATTGCCAGAGATAGAGGAGAGCAGACGGTAAATTTTGATATTTTCTTATGACGACACACCAGAAGAATCTGAAGATTTAATCATGGGATGCTCACATGGTTGCAAATATGAAAAGGATCTTCCGAGGATTGATTGCCATTAACCGGTTAAACCTCTTGCTCCATCCATCAACTTGGTCTGGGAGATTAGGGCCACTAGAGGTTGTCAGGGAGGGACCGGGTGCTTTTTTGGTAACTAGTTGCTGCTTCAAAGGATCCAGCTGAGAGCTTCCTGCCACAAAATATGCAGGAAACATAATCCATATGCTACCACCAAATACTTCTTTTCTGTCATGCCATGTGTTTGAGAATTAACAACTGTTATATTCTATTCTGCCACTTCACCCACACGCACAAGTATGGATCCATGTAGAGAGTATGAAGCATAATCATCCCTATTGCTGAATCTGCCATCCACCAACTTACTTGAGTGTCATGAGTTCATTGAATAGGTGAATGATTTAAGCTAGCTACTCTACTAGAAGCCTTAGTCTACGTTGAGTATCTTGTAATCGACATGCTATTGAAATGGGAGGTGTGCTTTTATCTGTAAAAAATACCAAAATGTGCTCTAACCATCAAGTCAGCTGTTGCAATAATATAATCTAAAATGTGAAAAGAAGTGTCCATTAATCCATAACTTCAATTTTGTTTAAGCTAAATATGATGAAGGGAATCAGAAAACCAAATCATATCTGCTTACCTTTTATCAGAAGTCTCTTCGCTGTTTCATCAATGCCTTCTTCTTCGTTACCAGTCCATCGTTCTCCTCGGTAAGACCATTTTCGTGACAGTGCTCTCTACAAGAAAGTTAAGAAACAGAAAATAATGTCATATTCATCAACAACAACAAAAAATGTATATGTGCATGGAATTAAAAGACAGAAAATGATAGATTTTGGAATTGACGACAGGACATGCTGCTCACTGTCATTTTTGGACTCCCAGAGCTCCTATCTGATGGCTGTGCAAGACTCTCCATGTCCAACACAACAAAAGCAGTTTTATCCAAAGTTGCAGCATCAGTCTGGTGATATAGCATCTCTTCATCAGTCAAATAATTAAACTTTATGATTGAAGACAAGCAAATTACTATATTAAATTCACTCTTCATTGATGTTGGCCGACCAAATTATCTTCGAAATCCCAAATGCAGCGGTGGGAGAAAGAGAACAAAATCTCCAAGGAGTTTTCACATGCTTTCTATGATCATTTAAAGTTCAGTGAAGCACAACCAGAAAAACAGGCCCGTGAGTCTACATCTATTATCAGGGACCAAAAGCTCCATCTTCCTTCACGAGTAAAAGCAGCAAAATCTTGGAACAATTTATTGACGTGATTTTATCATAGAAAAGTAATACCGGTATGAATAATTTTACGATGCTAGTCTAAAAAAGCTTTGTAAAACTGAAGTGCTAGTAGATTGGAATGCTATTAGTAATGCAAATTACAGAACGATCAAAAGAAGCAGAAAAGGAGAACAGAGAAGAAAGCAATAAACTGGCACGCTCTAGAATGATGATACCGCTGTTCCCATTAACATTACCTACAGGTTTCGGTGCTCTCCTCTTGTTCTGTTTCATCCCTACGTACTTTTCTAACTTCAAAAACACTTGACGAGTGTTTAGTAAAAAATATTACATTTTTTGTTGCTTTAATAGAAGTTTTTTCCACTCCAAAATAAATAAATAATTCTCAAGAATAATCTTAAAAACAAAATTGCAAATTATCAATGGTAAATGTTTACCTCAATATCTATTATAATAACCTCAATATTAATCATCCACCTCCTCAACCTTGTATCTACAACTATAAATGCCATGCTTTTTATTATAAGCAACTCGTAAATTGTTTTACAAGAAATATGTAGATAATTATGGACATTTATCTTATCAATTGTACACTGGTAATAATGTGAAATTTGTGATAAAAATATAAATACAAGGGCAAAGATTAGATTAACTATTAAAAAAGAAAAGAAAAACGATATATTCCATATCAATAAACAATAACAGCCTAGTTGCTGGTTGTGCAAGCGTGCAATAATAGCCTAGTTGTAGTGCCCACTACTATTCCATATCATGTAGGATAGGAGTTTTTCATGATACTAGTACTATAATTAATAAATAGATTCAAAAAGAAAAAAAAAGTAATCACATTTTTGTTCCTTTGTGTGTATCCTTTAGTTTATAATTAGTTTTCTGGGTCAAGATATCAGTTATCAAGGAGGAATTATGGTCGAGATTCTGTACGCACAGGCTCGAATCTTCCAGTGTGGAGAGCAACATGCCTGAAGTAAATTCGGAACAGGATGAGCTTGTTATTAATTAATCCATAAAAAAAACACAGAAATGAAACTAACCCAGATCTCTCCAAGACCTGAGATTCTAATAGTAAAATATAAATCGGTGGATGGATTGAAATCATAGCAAACTGAGAATAATACTGAAAATGTCCTCGATCGTGCTCAAGAAAGGGGAAGCAACCTCAAAGCAATGTAATCTAAACACTAATGGCTAGCAAGCTGTCACCGCAGAAAATCAGGATCAAACACTGAAGAGAAGAAGGTAATTACCATTAGCAATCAATTTTCACGCTTCAACTAGCTGCCTCCTACTCTTTCTAGGGCTTCCCGCCATACAATGTGAGAAAACCGAGGCACCGGAGATTTAATTCCAGTATGGATTAGAAGCAGCATCTAGTTCTCTCTCGTCTGTTCTTTTGTTTCCCATTTACAGAAAAGATTGCCAAGTAAGCACGCATGCAATGCAATGGGAGTACAATGCAAGCTGGGCACCAAAGATTTTATATTGAAGATATAATCTCCCATTTGAAACAATAAATAAATAAATCAATCAAAACTGTGAAAAATATGAAGAACAATACCATCTATAAAAATAAAAGCGGGTTTTTGGTTAAAAAGCACGAAACGAAGATGATAGTGGTCCTCGATGAGCTGGGCTAGAGATGGGTCACCCAGACCAGTACTACCGTGATGACATGTATTACTGGTTGAAATTGTTTATAAATATATATTTTTATTTAAAAATACATTAAAATAATATTTTTTTATTTTTAAGAAATTGTTTTTGACACAATAAAATTATTTATAAACACCAAAACATTTTAATTTTAAGTAAAAAAAATTAAATACACTTTCACAACTACATTTAGCCCAGCTATACGTCGAAGACGCAAGAGTGTGTTTGACATTGCTTTTGCGATTGAGGTTGAAAAAAAATAGTTTTAAAAAAAGTGTTTTTACTGTGGTTCAAAATAAGCAGTGAATTGTTTGGTTAAAATTGTGGTTGAGTTGGAGGTTGAAAAAAAAGCAGTTTTGGGTGTTTGGTTACCAAACTTTTCATATTGCTTTTAACTTGTGAAATTATATTAAAATAAAATATATATATATATATATAATTATATATATATATATATAATTTTTGTAAATATTGTAAATTGTATAATTTTTGACATCAATACATCAAATTTATCTAAAAACACAAAAAAAATTAATTTAAAATAAAAAATAAAAAAAAATTCAATTTTTTTCAAAAACCTCTCTCAGACACCCCTTTAGAATCACACTCAATTAAAATTTGAATTTTTTTTTTACATTTTAAAGACCGGCGGTTTGGTGTTTTGAGATCAATTTGATGTGCTGATTTCAAAAATGATTTAAAAAAAATAAAAAAACATCATTTTGATGTATTTCGGCACGATAAGCACTTTGAAATGCAATCGCAATCGCACTCAAAAAAACATCAATTTCCAGTTTTTTTTTAATCGTCGTTTGGGTTAAAATTTGGTGTGGGTCCCACACAAAAAATGCTTTTTGGTGTTAACCAAACACCAAATTGTGGTGCGATCTGCGAATCACAGATCGCATCACAATGCCAAACACCCTCGAAGAGAGACATGCCAGCAGGGGCAGGGGAATCATTTTTTTCGCCCGAACAAGATCTGAAATTGAATATAATAGTGTATATATATATATTTTTTAAATCCCAAGATAAACTAACACTCTTGCCACTAGCAAATATTATATCTTCCTGAAATCTCGAACCCGTCTTTGGTAAATTTTTTGTGAGTAAATAGTGTTGGAGAATAATATAAATTATATTTTGGAGTTTCATCTAATAATTTAAATTTTTAAGTGAAATGGTTTTTTAATATGATATAAGAGTCTTATTGACCTAGCGGTCACGAGTTCGAATCTCACCACCCTCCTTCTATTTGATAAAAATCAAGCACAAGATAGTATGGACCTGTGTGCAAGTTTCAAGCCCAAAGAAGAATAATATAAATTATATTATGAAATCTCATCTAATAGCTTAAGCTTTTAGGTGAAATGGTTCTTTTAACACATGACTCGTTTTTGTTTGTTGCAGTACTCTTTTTCTCTGTTTTTTTGCTCGAAAGATTGTACCAAGGTTGTCAATACCGTTCTGGTCGTCGTTCTGGTCGTCGTTCTGGTTTTTCTATTTGTACGGAACGCTTCGGTTTCGAAACGTTTCGGTGTGCCGTTTCGGGGTTGTACTATTCATATAATTAATTATATATATAATTTAACAAGCATAATTAAAATTTAAGATAAATTAACTTTAAATTATACAATACAAACACAAAGTTAAACAAACATAATCTCAAAATTAGAAACACAACCACAGGTTAATCAAAATAATTTTAATCAGAATCTCAAAATAAGAAAAGAAGGAGGATTTTGAGGCCGAAACGGCACCCTTGGAATGATACCGAGGCGTTCCGGCCAGTATTTCTAAAACGGGCCTGAAATTAAAACCGAGATGAAAACAATACCGTTTTGTTTCGGGTTTTTTAACGGCACGGAATGTTCCGGCCGGAACAGAACGGTATTATCAACCCTGGATTGTACAGCTAAGTGGAAGATTAAAGAACCACGACTATGGGTGGGGTGTTTGAACACATACTTTGGAAAACAGCATCTACAGTTTTCAATCACTTGTAAAAGAACTGGTAGAACTGGTTAATCAAGCTTTTCCAGCAACCATCCTAGATAGTGTGTCCAGCAACTAAAACCCTGACTCCTGACCATTGCTATGTCATCTGGTACATTGATTTTTTAAGAAAAACAATAAAATGCAAGGAATTTAACAGCACGATTATGTGTTAATTTAAGATACGTGAAAAATAAAAGCCAATGCAAACCAAAAAAGTAGATAAAAAGAGGGGTTTTTTAATGGAGAGGAACGCATGGAAAATTAGAAGCAAGGCCAATCAGGCAGCATTTATCGTCAACACAATAACATGATAGCAACGTAGAGCAAATCAGCTATGCCGATGACAAGAATTAGCATCAAATTGGTGGGAGTGAATTGCGGTGGAATTTAGTCCTAGAATACATAAATGAATTGAATGCAAGTTTAAGAAACGAATACTCAACACAAGTTGCATCAGTACCTGTACGGACAACTCCTCCATTGCAGATTAAGGTGGAAGCTGAGCCCATAAGCCAAGAAATTAAAGAGCCCCCCGCAGCTGCCAAGTACAGATCAAGCAAACGGGTAGAGAGAATATATATAGCACTGATCTATTGGGTCTTGGAAGAAGCAAACTCTTGTCTCTCTCTCTCTCTCTCTCTCTAGTACTCTTTCAGGAAGGAGGGGAAGGGGAGTAGGAGAAGGTGAAAAAGAACATCAATCTTTTTTTCTTGCAGCTTCCATGATATGCTACCGAGTACTGTATTAATATATCGATGTAAGGAAAAAAGGTGATGTTTTTATGATGATGGAGCTCTTTCTTGGTTCATGTGGGAAGCTTGGCTGTTTCTTACTAGTTTACTGGTAACTCCTAATCTCTCTCTCTTCTCTTCAAGTGTGTTTTTTCTCGCAACTCCCTTGTTTAACCCCGTGACATTATTTCTGTCGCGGCGTTGCTTCTTTTTTACGCAAATTGTAGTTGCTCATCTCGTGAGGTTTATTGCATGTTTTTAGCAGTGTTTGACAGTGATTTTTAAGGCTGTGTTTGTTTCCTGGAATTCATTTTCTGGAAAATCATTTTTCAAACTTTTCTGTGTTTGTTTGCTTTCTGGAAAGTTGGTCAACGGAAAACACTTTCCAGTCAAAGAAAAATTTGGCTTGGTTTTCAGGAAAGTGTTTTCCGGAAAATTTGGGCGGAAAACACTTTCTGGAAGTTGTGAAAAATTTAGAAATATCATTATTTGCTGATTATATCAAATTTGATCCTCAAACTTTTGATTGCTATATATAATTTGTTTTTGAATATTTATTTTTCAATTCCATCTCTTAAAATTTAATTTTTATATTAATTTTGGTCCTTATTTTTATAATTGCTATTTGCTTTTTTCTTATCATTTTTTTATTGAAATTTTTTATCTATCAAATTTGGTCCTCATTTTTTTTATTGTTACTTATTTTATTTGAAATAATTTATGAAATGTTAATTATTATTATTTTAATTTATTCACCTTTCATTTTTTTTTAAATTTTTAGATTTGATCTCTACTATTTTGATTATTATTTATTTTATTTGAGATAATTTATGAAATTATATTTTTTTTCAATTTCATTCTCATTCAACTTTTTAATTTGTAAGATTTGTTCCTCATTATTTTAATAAACTTGAAAAAAAAATTAATTTATTAATAAATTATTTTCCAGTTCATTTTCCATAACACAAACAAACACTGGAAAGTGTTTTCCAGTTCATTTTCCATAACACTGTCAAACATCTAAGGCCCCGTTTGTTTCCCGGAATTCACTTTCCGGGAAACCACTTTCCAAACTTTCTTGTGTTTGTTTGCTTTCCGGAAAGTTGGTCAACGGAAAATACTTTCCAGTCAACGGAAAACACTTTCCAGTCAAAGAAAAATTTGGTTTGGTTTTCAGAAAAGTGTTTTCCGGAAAATTTAGGCGGAAAACACTTTCCGGAAGTTGTGAAAAATTTAGAAATGTCATTATTTGCTGATTATATCAAATTTGATCCTCAAACTTTTGATTGCTATATATAATTTGTTTTTGAATATTTATTTTTCAATTCCAACTCTTAAAATTTAATTTTTATATTAATTTTGGTCCTTATTTTTATAATTGCTATTTGCCTTTTTCTTATCATTTTTTATTGAAATTTTTTATCTATCAAATTTAGTCCTCATTTTTTTTATTGTTACTTATTTTATTTGAAATAATTTATGAAATGTTAATTATTATTATTTTAATTTATTCACCTTTCATTTTTTTTTAAATTTTTAGATTTGATCTCTATTATTTTGATTATTATTTATTTTATTTGAGATAATTTATGAAATTATATTTTTTTTCAATTTCATTCTCATTCAACTTTTTAATTTGTAAGATTTGTTCCTCATTATTTTAATAAACTTGAAAAAAAAATTAATTTATTAATAAATTATTTTCCAGTTCATTTTCTATAACACAAACAAACACTGGAAAGTGTTTTCCAGTTCATTTTCCATAACACTGCCAAACATCGAAATTCACTTTTCAGAAATTCACTTTCCCCGGAATTCACTTTCCAAAAGGAAACCACTTTCCAGCAAACAAACGGGGCCCTAGTAATTAAACATTGAAATAACTAATTATAGCACGCAAAAAATATAAGTTCATTTCTGGAAAACAAATTACAATACTTTTATTTATAATGTGTCGAATCTAATATTACTGTGGAGAAAATACAACTCATAAAAAAAATTACCTATATTATCTGCGATTAAAAAGTATACAAACCACTTTCCATTTTGATTATATAGATTTTATCAATTATAATTTTATTAATTAAATATTAAAATAGCAAAATACAATACATATAAAAACAATCAATTTTCTACATAGATAAAAAAAAACTTGGCGCATCGCGCAGGCACATCGCTCATCATATCTAATTTACTATTAGTTTCTTTGAAAAAATTATTTTTTATTATTTTGATATATAAAAATAAATTTTAAAAAATATTTTATTTTGGCCTTGTAACTTTGCTTTGATTTATTCACAATTTTTTGAGTTTTTTTTTTTAATTTTTTTTTGTATATAACCATTTGTACTCAAAATTTATTCATATAATATTTCATGATTTCTTTTTATAAACTTTTTATTGATACACCATAAGATGAACACATATGTCGAAAAGAGTAATTAAAAAACACTCAAAAAGTGGTGAATAAATCAAAGCAAAGTTATTTGCATTGTATTTCAAAAGTATTTTTGAAAATATTTGAAACAATTATTTTTATTTTAAATTAAATATTTTTGATGTTTTTAAATCATTTTTCACTTGCTGATGTTAAAAATAATTTTTAAAAAATAAAAAATATATATTATTTTTATATATTTTCTGAACGAAAATCATTTTTAAAAATAACATCAACCACACTCCTAAATATGCATTTACTTTACTCTTGACCAAGGTTGTCAATACCGTTCCGGTTTTTCTATTGGAACGAAACGTTCTGGTTTTGGAGTGTTTCGGCGTGCCGTTTCGGGGTTGTACTGTTCATATATAATTAATTTTCTAAAACATCTCTTGTTTTGCTCAAATTCTTATAAAGAATAAACAAGAAAAAAAATTAAAAAATTAATATCAATGTAATAAAAAATAATTATTGATATAATAGTATTGATATTTTACCTAAATAGAATTTTTATTAAAAAATAGTCCAGTCCCGCATGTGGACATATAATTTTGCTGGTATATTATTTGACTAGTAAGAGCAGGTGTATCATGTGAATCTGATCAGGCAGGCGGTATTAAAGTTTTGATACTTTCTCCTTGAATCACTTTAGATTGGGCTGTCATTTTGCTTGCATTAGGTGCTTTGGTCAAAGGTGAACCCAAACAGCTAGTAATAGAGAAGGTGCTCGAGCCAGCCAGCCTTGGTGATTCTCTAGGCTTTTAGCTGAGGCCAGGCCGGGGCAGAGGCTTTGAAAAACTAGACCGGCTGGCAGCTCTGGGCCCTCAGTGATAAAGTGGACAGGAATATCTTTATCTTGTTGTTTTTTCCCAAATTAACTTGGTTTAAAAATCAGAGAATAATAAAATAATATCTGGGTTTTTTTTTTTTAATTCAATGAATGAGTTGTACAATTCCTTTAAACTTCTATCAGAGCATTGACGGTCCAGATCTCTTGTGCAGTTTTCCTGAACAAAAGGGTGCTTCAAACCAATGGTTCAATCTTTTGTGGTTGACATCAACAAGGATAAGGCAGCCACTAGCCACCATCAAGACTTTAAGGGTTTTGAAAATTGAAACGCACTTTCGCAAGCCTCTGAACTCTTCCATTCCATCCTCCTCCCCGATAGCAATCTCTCCAGACCCCTTTGCTCCACTGTTACTCTGAAAAATTCAGGCAAAACTCTCTCTCTCTCTCTCTCTGCAACATAGGCAAGATCCACGTATGAGTATATTCCATTTGTTTACTTCAAATAATATATATATATATATATATATATATTACTGGATTAGGGATTGAGAACTTGAGATTTGTGTTAAGTTGATGGCAAATTGATTTGGGAATTTTGGCGTGCCGGGGTGTATGTGTGTGTTTAAGACTTTAAGTACTAATGAGAAATCAGAACGGAACCGAGATGTTCGGGTCAAAATGAAAATCGAGATAAAAACAACGTTGTTTGATCCTAATTTTTTTACATGACATGTTACGGCCACACGGAATTAACAGCTCTTGACCACTACTTTTTTTTTAATATTAGCAAAGATTATGAAAAAGATATAATCTTTTTATCTAAAGCGCTCAAATTAACATGGAAAAAATAATCAAAGATCCTTTATAACTTATTCAATTTTGATATTATTTTTAAATTTTTAAATACATGTGGTATGCAAAGGAGTGAAAAACAAAAGGTAAATTAATAACAAAAAGGATCTCATACACGCACGCGCGCATCTAATTTAACGAGTCGAGGATCCAAGCATATGATTGTAACACGTGAGACCACAATTCAAACCTCGCTGAAAGAGAATTCTTATCCCTGCGATTCAAAACCCCTATATACTCGTAAAAGTACCATACTACCCTTACCTGGATTGTCGATAATTGTTGGCTTATGAATAACCCACCCATGACCCTCCTCCCTCGATGAACTCGAAGATGCCCTAACTACCAGACCGAGAAATTTCTACCAGTAAGGTGTTGTATCGCATCAACTATTTATCGATCACTTTCTAAACGAAAACCATTTCTCTGCAAAGAAATGGGATCGCAAATTAAAATCAGTTTAGATAAGACTTTGAATCGTAGTTTTTTAAATCAAACTATGCAAACCCTTTGAATGTGTAATGTGATGAAGAACAGCGAGGGATAAAGGAAGGCAACGGGATGTAATTGTGAATTGTGAATCCATTTAAGAAAGAATTAGGTGGTGGCCTAGCAATATCCACCATCGCTATTCAAAATACAACCTTTCATCACCATGGGAATGGGACCCAGAAAACGTCAGTGATAAAATTTGCTCAGCTGAACAGGACAAGTACAACGCCTTTCACCATGCTTGCCCAACCCCTTCAACAAATGTCGAATTGCACATCATGTAATGGTTGCATGCTAGCTAAGCAGATGGGAAACTTTACAAGAATTGACTCTACAAATGCCTAGTTGAAGAATCAAGAATACATATTTTTCCATATTAAAGCCGCCATGTTTACTAACCGCTCAAATGCTCAAATGTTCTTCTCTAGGCAAGCTCTGGACGGTATCTGACCATCTTCCAGGTGAGTGGTCACTGCTATTAGATGAAACTCGAGCCTCTGCCCTTGCATCTCTGATCATCTTCAAAACATCCCTCATTGACGGCCGGTTATCTGGTATGAGTGAGACACATGTCATTGCAATGTTCACAAGAGCCTGAAGTTTCTCCTCCGCTGCCTCGTTACCCGAGGCCGGGTCATCTCCGGAATCAATCTCGTCCTTGCGCACTGACCGGACCCACCTGGGAATATCTGGACCATGCTCTTGAACAAGGTCCTGGAAGGGAGTCTTGCCAGTAAGAAGTTCCAATAGAAGTACGCCAAAGCTGTATACATCAGCTGGTTGGGTGGATGGTTTTCGTATGTCTCGGATCTCAGGGGCTCTGTAGAACAGAGAAGTGGCACTGGGTTCCTCCAGGGACTCTGGATTTCGAAAAATGGTCAGACCGTAGTCAGTAAGGCAGGACTCAAATTCAGGGCCTAAGAGGACATTAGAGGATTTCAAATTCCCATGGGTTAACCCAGGGTTCTGGTGGATATAAAGCAGTCCAGTTGCCAAGTCCTCAGCTATTTTGAGACACGAAGTCCAGTGAAGTGGCTTTCCACCGCCAGAAGTTCTAGTTCCTGCAAAAGAATTCAGAAATTGTTAATGCAGGTTACTAAAAGAATTTTCCTAATACAACAGGAAATGCAGATGATAACTTCGCATTAGAGTTTCTATGAGCTGAGACCAATATTTATGGATTGACATTACAAGGATAAAACTTGTGATTTTTACGCAGAAAGTTTATTGCAGGGAACCACAAAAGGCTTTTTATTGATGACTTTTCCAGGTTGATTCAGAATCGCAGTTGCTCCAGTCCAATAATATACTACTTATAACCTTTGAAAATCTAAAAGCGATTAATTTACTAGCATTTAAAAACATTTTCAGTTCTCAAATCCAGTCAGGACTCGTAATGCCAACCTTCCAAGACCAAATGTGCATCCAAGCTGCAATTTTGAAAGCATACTAGTTTGTGGGTCAACTATTGCTGGGGTCAGCAAGAAAGGAAAGGAAGCAAACATGCCACAGGACGAGAAAAGAACAAACACAAATTCAAGCGAAAACTATTTGAGTCTTGAATCTTTAAATTCAGTTTAAACACAAGATAAGAGGTCATGGCTGCTGATTTACTGCTCTGCTCGCCAAGATGATGTTTAAGTCAATAACCCTCAACCAGAGAACTCGTACCTGCTCATTGCTGATAGGTTTTTGAGCAAAATACAAGACAGTTTCAAAACACTGGATTGAAAGGGATACCTCTCAAGGGTTCGACATAATGCAACTCATGAAACAAAACTGATAAAACGATACTACATTATTATTGTTGTTAGTTACCATTGTTTCTGATGTTCCAACTACTGCATTATTATTTTCAAAGACCAGACCCCATCAGGCCATCGCCAGTACATGTATATCCTCTCCAAAAAACAGTCTAGAATGCCTAAAACTATCTGCGCCATTCCTAAATTTACTGATGCTCGAAGAATGTTGGCCCATGTTTGAATCATAGAGCATCTGCAATATGATCCTTTTTACAAATCTGTCTCCAGGCATTTTACTACGTTTCAGTTCAAAGTTGATAATGATTGATCTATGATCTCAAAAAAGTTAGAATAGCAGTACAGGAAAAGCATATTAGCCTTGTCTTTTTTTTCTTTCTTTTGCTGTGTTGTCTCCCTCTTTCTGCCTCGGTTTTTAAAAGAATGACCGTCCGCTCTACCAACTCATTTTCGCAACTTTCCAGGGAGGGCTCCACAGCTGCATGAGAGGAGATCTGACGGTAGAGGTGTTTGGATGAGCCACGTGTGTCGGTTCATATTTTTTATTCTTCTTTAATTTCCTTGACCTCCTACAGAGTTTCTGGCTCTATTAAAAAAATACAGTAGAGCAGAGCTCCTCCTGAGTGGCACTGTGTCTTTACTCGACCATGGAAATTACAAACACAGTCTATCTATGACTAAAATAATTGAGGGCCAAGCCAAGAACGGCAAATGTGGCAGGTGAAAAAAGCACAGCACATGACATGATTTGAATCGAGGGAAGGGAACATGCTACCCCATTTCGCTGTCGGCATTTCTCTCACCTTATTCCTGTGTGGATATCCTGAATGAGCTATGCATGGAAGGTTTTTAGCATTGGACGTGCTCTACTCAGACATTTGATGCACTTCATCGATGTCAGCCGGAGCAAAGGAGATTAGATGAGTGATTTCTTATCTACTGTGAGGACCTGGTGGTATGTTCTTTCCTTATCACATTCAAACCCGGATTGTGAAAAAACAATATCTTCCAGCACAACTTAAGCATTCTAAAATTGTTTATCATTCAGCACACTGGACCGTTAAATATTTCCTATTATCAGGCAAATAGAAGCACAACACAGAGGAAGAACCAAAGGAAAGAAAAGCAAAATGATTGATCAAACCAGAGAAAGAATCATTACTGATATAAACTAATTAATTATCAGAATTAGAAAATAAACAGGCAGTGATTTAACTGACATACCGTGGAGGAGAGAAAAGAGACTGCCGTTGGGGAAATAATCATATACAATCAGCCTTTCCTCCTTGGCCTGGAAATAAGCTCTGAGTGGGACTAAGCTGGGATGCCTTAGCTTACCAAGCAAGTCCGCGTGCCTCCTAAACTCCTCGAGCCTCGGATGTCTTGCGTCTTTTAGCCTTTTAACGGTCACGATGAACCCAGACTCCATCACAGCTTTGTAGGTACTCCCTATAGTACCCCTCCCCAGAGTCTCAGCTGACGCCTTCAACAAATCCTCCAAACTGTAACTCATCTGCTGATCCCCTGCACCCAAGAAGACCAAACTCCCTAAACCCTCACTCTCCCACGAAAACCCCCCTTGTCTCCCACCATTATTACCATCCATGCCACCTGCACCTCCTGATGCTTCTCCACCTCTCTCAACCCCAACAACCCCTTTGTTTCTCTCTTCTACCATTGATGGCCCTTCCTTCTTGCGGCCATTCTTGAAACAAAAACAGCAGACCAAAATAAGACAAATGATAAGAAACACGAACCCAGCAGCAGTTGCTGCTGCAATCTTGATTGTCTTGCTACGTTTGGACGATGGTTTTGAATATGGATAGGTTGGACTTAAAGATGGCCCGAAGTTTAGATCGTTGCAAGGGTTCTGAATCTGTGCACCACAAAGGTTGAGATTACCAATGAATGAGGATGTATTGAACCTAATCAATGACGGGGTCACAGGAATTTGACCAGAGAGTTTATTGTTAGACACATTGAAGAATCTTAGACTGGTTTGGTTCAGAGGAGGGATCGCTCCAGTGAAGTTATTATCTTCCAAGTAAAGAACATACAAACGACTGAGTTTGAGGATAGACACTGGGATTGGACCAGAGATTTGGTTTCGAGCTAAAACTATGACTTTTAAACGGTGTAGACCTGTAATGGAATCTGGGAAATCACCAGAGAAGTTGTTGGTGTCAAGGAAGAGAGATTTGAGATTGACAAGGCCAGAAAGATCTGGGATTTGGCCTGAAAGTGAGTTCCCTTTGAAACTCAAGACTCGAAGTTGGTCTAACTGGTTCAGGATTTTGGCATCCAGGGTACCACTCAGGTTTTGGTACTCTACAACAAGCTTTGTGACCCTTCCATTCTTGCATTCTTTGACACCCTGCCATTTGCACACATTGGTTCCATGTTTCCATGGGAGGGAGTTTAAAGGATCAATGGCTGATTTGAGGGTTAACAGGGCCTCAGCATCGCCTGATCTAACTGGACAAAGAAGAGAAACGACAGTGAAGTATAACAATGAGAGGAGAAAAGGGTACCTTGAAACCAGAGATTCCATCTTAATCCTTGAATTTAATGTATTTTTTTAAGAAAAAAATAAGTTGACTCTAGAATAGAATGGAGGGCTAAAATTTTTTTGCTCCCAAAAAGAGTTGAAAGATATTAAAAACTCCACAAACAGCGAATCTTTGATGTGCTTGCCTTGCAGTAGTCCTAGTAGCAAAGATCTTTCCAAAGACCCAAACGGCCAAGATCACTTTCAAGTCCTGTTTTTGGCGCTTCTTAATTGGAAATACCAGAGCACAAATCACTTTTAAAACACCAAATATTCAGGATCTACTCTATCATGACATATCACCAGAAGACTTGAGCTTGAAAAACCATCTCCATCAACGAAGATGCTCCGAAAATTTGTCATTGTCCTTTGACTGAATCAAAACAGTTAGACAGCTTGAAACAAATTTTGAAGCAGAAGCATGCAGGCAGACAGTAATGGAAGCTCATCTACTCGCTCAGTTGGCAATTTAAGGCCAGAGAACGCCTCACTGGTGAATAAGTTTGAGGTTCAATCAAAGTACGACACAGGGACTGACCATTCGACATCGTTTCTCCAACTCTTTGCTTTGAAGTGCTTGCAAAACTCACGGACATAACAGCTTAGCCTTCACGTGAGCTGAACTCAGAACCTGCAGGCTAGAAAATAGTAAATCTTTCTTTCCTCCTCTCTGTGATTTCTGGTGCTACGAATAATATAATTCTCAAATGGCATTATTGAGCAGAGGTAAATTACAATAATGCATCTATTTTTATCCTTATTCTTTTTTGTTCAATTTATTGGGCTGCTCAAAACCCGCAAGGCCGTAACCCCTTTATTTTTATAAAAAAATAAATGTTGAAACTTTGAGGTGACGAGATCCAACGTGAACTCCCACAGCTCCTCTTTCACCTAAACTTTAGTGGATCAGCATCGAAATGCAAAACCCAATTCAAGAAGCAACCACCCAATTTGCTTGGTTTGCCTCAAACCAAGGAGTACTGGTGCAGCCAGAGAAGTTTTTTTCAAGTGAAAGAAAGAGAAAAAAAACTACACTTTTTTTTTGGGGGGTAGGTGAAGCTGGGAAATCAATAAAACTCGAAATTATGAAAGAATGAATGATTCAGCTACCTACGCTAAGAAAACACCACCCTCTCCCTTCCAAATATAATGTAGATCTATCTGTAATGTCTTGGAGCCTGTTTTTATTAATTACAATAACTCCACAAAGTATATAAATGGTGCGGTGTGGTGTTGTGGTAATAACTAAAGAGCGCGTGAATGTGTGAATTGGAGCAGAGGTGAGTTGAGTAGAAGAGTAAAAGAACAGCCGTGTATTTTACTATGGGTAGGGTACAGTTAGAAGAGTATTTTTCAAAAATTATTCTAAAAAAATATTTTTGTTTTTCACTGTAAATTTAAAAAAATAGTATTTTTAGATTATTTCATGTGTGATGTAGAAAATAATTTTTAAAAAATAAATAAATATTATTTTAATACATTTCAAAATAAAAAAACTATTTCAAAAACAATTTAAATTTCATTCCCAAACAGTAACTAAGAGTCTCGGGAAATAGGTGAAGGAATTGAAGGCAGGCAAAAGGATGGTCAGAGAGTGATAAATTTGGAGCTAACATCAGCATTAAATGGCAGTCAAGGTTGGGTGGCATTACGTAAACTGATAGCAACAGTTCTTCTTCTTTTTTACTTTTTTTTTTTGTCGCTTAATTATCTGGATGAATGGGAGAGCAACTCGTAAATCAAGTGTTTCTATTTGCAAGCTGGCACTTTGATTTTCTTGACAACCAGTGTGATAAAAGATTTTGGACCAAGATTACGATTTGCTACGGTGGAGACAGTCCCGACGATGTTGCCTGATATCTAGGCGAACACGTTGATCGCGCAACCATTTTGAATTCCTTCCTTCTCATGGCATGTGCCTGTTTAAGAGTATATTTTAGAATTTGTTTTAAATATTTTTTATTTAGAAATATATTAAAATGATATTTTTTATTTTTTAATAATTATTTTTTACATCAATATATTAAAATATCTAAAAACATAAAAAATAAATATAAAAATTTAAATTTTTTAAAATAAAATGTCAAACAGAACATACATGTTATTATTATGGAAACAATAACTTTTGCTGATCAGGAGAAAAATCATTTGATCTAAAAGTGGTTTAGTATCATTTTGATTCCTATTTTTTTAGATGTTTAGAAATTTGTTTGGTTTACGAGCTTTTTTTTAAAGCTTTTTTCCTTCGAAATACATTTTGTTTTAGTTTGATACCCGAGAGTACACCTGAGTTTTCTGCACTCGAAACTCAGGTGCGTCAAACCTGGTTCTAGTTCTGCCCCCACCCTAATTTTGCTGTGAACCATGGGTTGACTCTGTTCTAGCCCACCCTCCAGATGCTTCGAACCCAATTTCAATCCAAAACAAGCTCGCTAGTATGAAGCCGTCCCGGTCTATATTTAGCAGCAAAGTTGCTCTCGGCTAGAACTTCCGAGCCCCAAAATCAATCTTGTCTCAAACACTACACTTTTGGGCCTAGTTCTAGCTCACACCTCAAGCACCATGGGTCCCATCATTGCCTGAACCCCGAACAATTGGATCGAGTCCTAATCCAAACCACGGGCTCCTCGAATCCATCTTCGTCCAAAACTTGAGTGCCTTAAATCTAAATTTCAATCTTAGATTTGTACGGTGAGTTACTTCCACATATTGAAGTCCATGTTTCCATTTAGATTCAAACATGATAAGATTATTCACCGCGAGTCAAAAATTGGTGACGGACCAGTCAATCATGACATTTTTTTTGCTTTTGGAAGATAGCAGCACCGATCACTTGCGCTCGCTATTCAAACAACCATGTTGGTCCAACCCTGTAATCAAGCTTATATATATATATATATACACAAATGTTATCTAGACAGGGATCTCGATCACATGAAGTCCATGTTTCCTCTCCCTGTGGATCATCAAATCTGCACCATTTATCTCCACCTACGGGCCTCTCTAACCCGAACCGTAGTGCCACTCACCCTGGCCCAGTTGTTCCGTAGATTCGCTCGTCTGTTTTTGCCCACAGAATGAACTGCTTTTGGATACGATTTGGAAGACAAGAACAAACCATACTGCAACTTTCAAGTTTCAATCAATGGCAACCAAACCATAATCAGCAATGGTTCAACCCATAGTTATTAAATCCGTTCTGTTCCGGCCGGAATGGCCGGAACGTTCTGTTCCGTTCATAAAACCGGAACAAAACGGTGTCGTTTTCGTCCCAGTTTTAATTCCAGTCTACTCCGGAAATTCCGGTTCAATTCCGGCCGGAACGCCCCGGTTCCGTTCCGGGCGTTCCATTCTGGATTCATTTTGACGATGCAAAATTGCAAATTTTACTATTTCAAATCTTTTGAAATTTCATCTTTCGAAATTTCAAAAGCTGCAGCCTTCAAAAGCTGCAGCCACCCCTCTAGGCCATAGGACATAGGCCATGCCAGACCATCCATGCCTCCCCCTATATATATACTAGACAATGCCCCCGCGCTTCGCCGCGGGCGGCAAAATATTTTTTTCAATGTAAAAAATATTAATTATATGTATTTTTTATTATAATATAAATTTAGCTAAAATAATAAATCTGTGCAGAATTCATATCAAGTGCAAGTTTTTTATAAAATATATGAATTTAAAATCGATATAAATTTATCTGTTTAGTAGTTTCAAACGAAATAACCAGCATAAATTTATCATCATCATTAAAAAAACAAGAAAACTCGGATATCTGAATTATTAAGTTCACTGTATTAAGATTAGTTCATTTTATAATTCAATTTAAATCAAACAAAAATAAAATATAAATTGTGAAAATACCTACAATAATCAAATAAAAAAAATAAGTTGTTAATTTTCTATCAACAAAAAGACGAAAACATAGATTGAAAATTCATCCTGACGTTATTGCCATTATCATTGCTATTAAAGCTAAAATTATTACTAACATTACTGCCAAAACAATTAAAATAATTAAATTTCCATGAAAAAAAAAAAAAAAGCAAAAGATTTTTATAAAAAAACAATAACTAAAATTATCATTATTATTGCATAAATAATAAAATCATAAAAATCATATAATCTAAAGAACAAATAAAAAAACAAAAAACAAAAAAAAACGAATAAAGAGAAAAATAGAGTAATATTACTTTTAAAATGATCACCGATATAAATTAAAATTTCAAGAAAATCTTTTAAAAAAATCAAAAGATTTTTATAAAAAAATAATCACTAAAATTATCATTATTATTGCACAAATAATAAAATTATAAAAATCATTTAATCCAAAGAACAAATAAAAATAAAAGTGAACAAAAAAACTTATAAGGAAAAAAAATAAAAAATAATAATAAATTGGTTCGGAGATTAGTCATGGTGTGTCCACGCTGGCCTGGACACCCCGATTATCAAAAAACAGATTTGGTCCGAGGAGTAGTGGTGGTGCACTTGAGCTGGCCCGGAGATCGTGGTTATAAAAAAAATATATAAGTGAAAAAAAATATGTAAGTGAAAAAAAGAGCTTAAGCTGGCTGAGAGACCATGGTTACAAAAAAATATATAAGCAAAAAAAAAACAAAAAAAAAGTATAAGCGTGAAAGCACTGTAGCAATCCATATTGTTTTTTAAAAAATTCGGCCCAAGAATTAGTCGTGGTGTGCTTAAGCTGGTCGGAGATCCCGGTTATAAAAAAAATGTATAAGTGAATAAAAAAAATTATAAAAAAAAGAAAAAAAAAGTACCAGCAGAAAAGCATTTTAGAAAAAAAATGTGGGTCCGGGGATTGTCGTGGTATGCATAAGTTGGCCTGGACACCCTGGTTATCAAAAAAATTTGGATATGGAGATTAATCGTGGTGCATTTAAGCGAGCTCAGACACAAAAAATTATAAAAAAAAAGTACCAGCAGGAAAGCATTTTAGAAAAAAAATGTGGGTCCGGTGATTGTCGTGGTATGCATAAGTTGGCCTGGACACCCTGGTTATCAAAAAAATTTGGATATGGAGATTAATCATGGTGCATTTAAGCGAGCTCGGACACCCCGATTATTAAAAAACAAAAAAACAAAAAAATATATAAGTAGAAAAATATATATATATATATAATAAGAAAAAATGAAAAAAAAAATAATAAGTAAAAAATACAAAAAAAAAGGCAAAAGAAGAAGAAGCAAAAACGGAGGAAAAAAAGAAGAAAAAGAATAATTTGAAGAAAAAAAAGAAAAAAAAAACGTAAGTTGAAAAAAAAAGCAAAAAAAGAAGAAAAAAAAAACTGTTGCAATCCACAGTGCACTGTGTCTGTGTGCACAGTGCACTGGTGCACAGTAATATCGCCACGCCTTTTATATATATATATATATATTAAAGATGTAGAAGATATTTGATTTATATTTCTTTTATTTTAGAACATTTTACTTTTATAATATTTTGGAATTTTAAAAATGTTTCTAATTTTGAGATTATGTTTGTTTGACTTTGTGTTTGTATTGTATAATTTAAAATTAATTTATCTTGAATTTTAATTATACTTATTAAATTAATATTTTATTTTTTTAATATATATAATTAATTAATTATATATGAACAGTACGATACCAAAACAGCATGCCAGAACGGTCCAAAACCGGAGCGTTCCGTTCCAATCGAAAAACCGGAACAGCGAACGGAACGGTATTGACAACTTTGGTTCAACCTGTTACCAAGTCCAAATCGCAGTTTGTGCTCTAGATCTCCGCAATTTGGCTTCTCAAAACGCACAGATGGTTAGGCTAAGGGTGTGTTTGGTATTACTTTTATTTTTGTGATTGAGGTTTTAAAAAACCAGTTTCATAAAAATTATTTTAGTTGCGGTTCAAAATAAATTTTGAAGTGTTTTTGTTAAAACTTCTTTTGAGTTTGAAATAAATGAAAAAAAGTTTCAGGTGTTTGGTTACTAAACTTTTCATATTGCTTTTAACTTGTAAAATTACTTTAAAAGATATATATATAATTTTTTAAATATTATAGATTTAATCATTATAATATTATAATATAATTAATAATTCAAGTAAGTAGACCATTTTTTTTTATTCTCTCACCAAATTACTTGCAATGTTATCATGAACAATATCCTTACGTGAAGGTCTCTACAATTCTTAACTATTTACGCGAACTACAATATCTAAAAAACAAATCATCCTAAAATAATATTTTTTTAAAAATTTAAAAATTTTAAATTTTTTTATAATATTAGTGTATCAAAATAATTTAAAAATATCAAAATTTTAATTTAAAATAAAAAATATATTTTTTAAAAATCCATTAACTGAATAAAAAACCATTTATTTTTAATATAAATATATTAAATTATATATAAATACAAAAAAATAATTTTTTTAAACATATATTTTTTATTTTTCTTGAAAGCAATTCAAAATGAAACACTTGCCTATATATTTTGAAAAAAATCCAAAAAAAAAACTAATTAAAAAAACTAGAAAACCCATATCACAACACAACCCCCTTTTAAAACAAGATGCATCTCACGCGTGAAAAACAGCAAATTACTACTTTTCACGAAATTGTGTTTTTCAACTTTTTTTTTAGTGGATCCACATCATTTTTGTCACAAATACGATCTTGCTTTTTGCTTTTCCATGAAATTAAAGCATTTCCAAGAAACATACACCATCCCGTAACAGATCGACGGGTATCCATACATCCTGCCCAATCTGCATCACTATAACCAGTTAATTGTAATGAGGTGTCGGCAGGAAAAAATATCCCTCTCCTGGATGTACCCTTAAGATAACGAATAATTCTTTTGACAGCAGCTAGATGAGGTTGCCGAGGAGTCTATTAAAATTGACTAACTTGTTGTACTGCAAAAGATATATCTGGCCGAGTAATAGTTAAATAATTCAAACTACCCACCAATTGCCTGTATATGGAAGGATCAGGCAATAAATCTCCATCATTCTGACAAAGTTTTAAATTAATCTCAAGAGGTGTAAGAACACTGTTTCCTGATTCCAGACCGGCCAAAAGTAGTATTTCTTGGGTATATTTGTGCTGATATAAAAATATTCCGTCAGACATAGAGTGCACCTGTAGACCAAGAAAATAATGAAGTTCTCCAAGATCCTTCATATGGAATGCAGTGTTAAGAGAACGTTGTAAATTCTCAATGAGTGGAATGTCAGATCCTGTAATAATAATATCATCCACATATACCAGGAGAGCAACAATACCATTAGCATTTCGCTGGAGAAACAGAGAAGAATCATATTGACTCTGAATAAATTTGAGATCCAACAGAGTAGTGCGAAATTTTTCAAACCATGCGCGGGGTGCCTGTTTTAGACCATACAGGGAACGTTTCAACCAACAAACTTTATCTGATGGTTGAGTAAACATACCAGGGAGAGGATTCATATAGATCTCTTCTTTCAAATCACCATGTAAAAATGCATTTTTTACATCCATTTGACGAATTGACCATCTTTTGGAAGCAGCAATTGCCAAAATAGTGCATATGGTGGTCATTTTAGCAACAGGTGCAAATGTCTTCTCATAATTAATACCATATGCTTGACAATTTCCAGGAGCAACTAACCGTGCTTTATACCGTTCCACAGACCCATCAGGTTTTAATTTGACATTGTATACCCATTTGCATCCAATAGGTTTGGTTCCACGAGGACAAGAGACAATATCCCATGTGTGGTTATCCTGAAGAGCCTGAAGTTCTTCTTTCATGGCTTGTGCCCAACAGTCTTGGGTAGAAGCCTGCACATAAGTCTTGGGTACAACAATACTATCAATAGCAGTAGCTGAGTAACCATACCTGTCTGGGGGCCGTGAAGTTCGAGATGATCGTCTTGGTTGATGATGAAGATCAGATGTCGGTTCTGTGTCCGGAAGGGGCAAAGTGGAACGTCTGTGATATACAATTCCTGGCTTAAAACGTTCAAAGTGAGAAGATGGACAATCATCATCAAATGTGGGAAGTTGGATAGAGTTGGATTGTGTAGATGAACAAGAAGGGAAAAAATTTTGATTCTCAAAGAAAATAACATTTCGAGATATACGAATTCTATGAGCATTTTCGTCATAACACACAAACCCTTTATGAGAAGTACTGTATCCTAGAAAAGCACACCGAGCAGCTTGGGTTGTAAGTTTATTATGTTCAGTAAATGGTAGGTGAACAAAACAAACACACCCAAAGACATGGAGAGAATCATACTCAGGAATAACACCAAATAAAATAGAGTATGGAGATTCAAATTTTAGAACTTGGGAAGGCAAACGATTAATTAGATGAACAGTTGTTGACAGCGCCTCTACCCAAAAACGAGTAGGTACTGAAGAATCAATTAATAAGGTACGGACAATATCTAAAAGATGACGATTCTTACGCTCGACAACTCCATTTTGTTGAGGAGTGTAAGGACAAGACCTTTGAGAAAGAATTCCTTTATTTTTGAGAAACTCCTGAAATTCTTTAGACATATATTCCCCCCCAGAGTCAGAACGTAAAATTTTAATATGAGTAGAGAATTGATTTTCAATAAACACAACGAAAGCCTGAAATGTTGAGAACACCTCGGATTTAGATCGGAGAAAATATATCCAAGTGAAACGACTAAAATCATCAATGAACGTGACAAAATATTTATACTGAGCATGAGAGAGAACAGGACTTACTCCCCATACATCAGTATGAATAATATCAAAGCATTTAGAAGCTCGGCTGCCATGTGAAGGAAATGATAATGATTTACTTTTTCCCAATTTACAAGAACTACAATCCAAAAATTCTGTTGAACAAGAACTTTTATTCCCCAAATATCCATGTCTCATAAGATGAGTCAATACAATAGAATTGGGATGCCCCAATTTCTTATGCCAAAATTGATGATTATTAATGAAAGTAGAATAAGCACAGGAATTAATACTAGAAAATTGTAATGGAAATAAACGTCCCACTTTAGGCCCCTTCGCGATCACCTTCCCCGACACTTGATCCTGCACACAACAACCATTATGATTAAATCGAATTTCACAATTATTTTCTACCATTTGCCCAACAGAGAGTAAATTTGCAGATAATTTCGGTGACACAAAAATATCTTTAAAATTCAAATCCAAATCACCAATTGACGAAATCGGCAAATTATCACCATTTGCTACCTGTATATGCTGATTACCCATATACTTTTGCACATTACACAACTCATTTTCATTGTTTGTCATATGATTTGATGCTGCCGAATCCATTAGCCAAATTTTATCATTTGCCGAAATAACCCCATCTGACTTAAAATCAGATTTATTTCGTTTAAACCCATCTACCAATTCCACTTGCTTTCCTTTAAACCCAACTGCCGGAATAACACCATCTGCCAATTTCAATTTCTTAAACCCATCTGCCAAATCAAGATTATTTGCCGAAACCCTAGACTTAAATTCATTCTTCATACCTTGGAATCCACATGCCGAGAGAGCAGACACGATCATCTGCTGCATCTGTTCCACCATCTCCGGCATGAGGGTTGTCGATGAAGAGCTCATCGTGGACGACGGTTCTGGTGTCGACGATGAGACAGCTGCGGCGGCCATGGAAGCAGTGGTCATCGGCATCCCTCCTCCTTGTCGGTGTTGTGGTCGCAGACGACAGTCCCTGATCAGATGGCCCTCTTTCTTGCAATAATTGCAGAATTTCTTACTGCAATTTCGAGCAATATGCCCACTTTCCTTGCAATTAAAACACTGCAAACCCACTCCTCTCTGTCTTCCCTTTCCCTGAGCCATGTATGCCATGTTCACAATCTCTGTAGCAGTCGGCTGAGTCAACTCGTGCTGAGTGGCGAGTCGTTGTTCTTCCCGTAATATATCTCCCAAGCAATCATCCAAGGAAGGTACTGGATTTCGATTAATTAAGCTAGCTCTCACAGCCTCAAACTCTGGCCGGAGCTTCATCAGGAATTGGTCTCTCTGGCTATCGGCATGAACAAGGTGCAGTGCCTCTAAGCTTTCCTTTGGTATTTTAGAATAGATTATACCAGTGTATTCACTCCATAAATTCATGAATCCAGCATAAAATTGTTCAATTGATAGATTACCTTGCTTGTAGTTAGCAATACTCAATTCCAATTGGAATTTTTTAGCCGAATTATTCTGAGCATAAATACGTTTGAGGTAGTCCCAAATCCACTTCCCTGTGTCAAATGCCCTGAGGTTGTTGATCATATGGGGTTCAACAGACCCCAGAATCCATGAAACAATTTTAGCATCCTTGGTAGTCCAAGCAGCCAGTTCCTGTGCATCGGTTGGAGCCTTTGTAGTTCCATCAAGATGCCCCCATAATTCCTTCCCTTTCACAAACATGCGAAATTGGAACTCCCAACTGGCATAATTTTTGCCATTGAATCGAGTAAGAAAAGTCTCTCCAGACATCTTTGAAATAAAAAAAAATCGAAGAAAAAAAATTGACAATTCGGTTCAGAATTGAAGCTCTGATACCATGTCACAAATATTGAATTTCTGTGTATTTTTCTTGTCTATTACAGGAGGATCTCATGCCTCTAAATACATGTAGAAAACCCTAATTTACAATCTACCATTAATGTAATATCTGTTGATACAATCAGAAATTAAGTATACAATTAATGTAATATTTGTGGTTACGATTACTTTCCATATTCGTAATTGCTGTGATATCTTTCCATGTATATATTATTGACAATTTTTACAACTTCTCGCCCAAAACCAAAACACCCTGCTTTTTCTCAGCCTGTGATGAGGCACAATACCAAGCACCTTCTAAATCTGTCAGTGATCAGAAAATAAAATTAATAAGCTCGACTGTCAACAGTGGCCATCCCCGAGCATTATGCTTAGACCGCCAACCGGTAAGCATGGCAATCGGACTAGCAATGGCCATCATTTATAGTCCCTACACCTTTGCCAGTGCACAAACTGCACGCTTGTAGAGATATCAGCAACTAAACCACCAGCAATATCACGACAGCTGTGATATATACCATAGTTATCAATACCGTTCCGGGTACCGTTCCGGATTTTCGATTGGAACGGAACGTTCCGGTTTCGGAGCGTTCCGGCGTACCATTTCGGTGTCGTACTGTTCATATATAATTAATTATATATATATATATATGAAAAAAATAAAATATTAATTTAACAAGCATAATTAAATTTTGAATTCTTTTTTATTTAAAATATTTTGGTGTTTTTAAATTATTTTGATGTATAGATGTCAAAAATAATTTTTAAAAAATAAAAAAAATAGATTTTGAACCCGGAACGGTACGCCCGGAACAGAACCGGGGCATTCCGACCGGAATTTCCGGAACGGACCGGAATTAAAACCGGGACGAAAACGACGCCGTTTTGTCCCGGATTTATGAACGGAACGGAATCAATAACTATGATATATACACATGCTTTGCAGATGAATATTTCAATGAAATATGCAACCAATCATCATTTGTGAAAAACACGACTTTCTATTTATTTGGCTCTCACGCTCAATTACTTGCGAGAAATTCCCGTCCCCCTCTCCCTCTCTCTTAAATGGAATGAGCCTGTCCAAGTTGAGCATTCTAAAACTCCATCAGATCAGGCTTGGCAATAAACCAAGCCATCATCCTTGATGGTATGAACATTATAAGCAATTAAAAATACTATAAAACAGCCCATAGTCTTTAAATGCATAAGCCGTAGCCAAGAATCAGCTTGACTGCAATGACTGAGCCCGAGCTGCAGCTCTTTCCAGCGCCCTCAACCTGTTAGCTTCAATCCGAGCTTTCTGTTCTTCTGTGATCGAAACTTCATTGGAGCAGCTAGCTCCATTAATTTCATTTGGTAATTCCGTGTCCCTCCTGTCCAAGGTCTGAGTTGGTTCCTGTGGTTAAGATGACCATCAAACATTGTTAAATATTGCCATAGTTGTTCATACATTCTCCTCATTCTTTTTAAAAGCCTAGACCATTGATAACATACCGCCTGAGGAAACAACAATCCACTCCACGACTCTTAATCAAAGAGTTGGCAACCATAGTTCTTAAACTTATGATTTTGTTGGCTAATGAGGAAATTTTCATGCACCACAAACACCAAGCAAGATAGAATGGAAAATCTGACTGGTAAAACAGACAGCCAAGTTCTTAGGAACTTGAGTGAAACAGAGAACAAGCTAAGAAATACCATAACCCTCTTTAATGCTCTTTGTTTTGCAATAAATCCAGCCTGGCAAAAGAATCTACAAGATGAAAATCCACACGGAAATACACCCGAGAGAAACAGAAGCATGGATCATCTTTCAAGTAATGTTATCCATGGGCTATTACCAAAAATAACAATTAGCATTAAAATTAATGAATCTTTGAGAACAAAGAGGAAATATTAAAATTATATATTTGATTATGCTATCCACTAAATGAAATATCAACCGCACAAGTTCCTCTTTTCTGACAAACAATGAGAACCACAGCTGTGGCAAACAAAGGAAATAAAAAAACCTTGGAAAAACTTTGAATGAAATGGCACTTACTTCAGTAGCCCTATCATAAACCTCATGAAGCATGTCTTCTGGTATAACATTCACAACATGGTTCTTTGAAAGTGGATCTTCCTCGTCATGAGCTACCTCAGAGTTCAAGCCTTCATCAGGTGCAGATAGATCTAAGAGAATTCAACAAGGACATGAGAACAGCGCTAAAGTATAAAGACAAAAGCATCTTATGTTGGCAGAAGTACTCGAATGCTTGAGCTCAGTCAAGTGTCAAACAGGTGAGGATTTTATGAAGTATTTCTTGCAAAAATAATGAGCAAAGAATACAAGTCAGATCTCAAGTTCAATATGGAACTTACAAGCCAATAAACTATTCAGTTTATAGCCTCAAAGAGAAAATTAGGCACAATGTCCTAACTTGATTGGGAAAAAAAAATCAAATGCATCTCCAGAGCATAGCAGCAACCCTTCAATTGGCAGCATGATAGGTAACGTTAAATGACCTTATTATATGGGAAAGTCTCAAGCTATCAAGCATCCAAACATGAGACAAATTTGACTCTCGAGAGGAATCCCTTCTTGCATTGATGTTAAACAAGAGGACTGGCTAAATTCTCTCAAAACCCATTTCAAAGGGAGCATAATCAGATTGTGGCTCTTTTGTTTTTGTTTGTTTTTTATTTTTTGCTCTAGCCAGGATTGATCAGCACCAAAAGGTAGTCTAGCAGTTTTAGAGGGCCATTTCTGCAAGAATGCTCTAGAACATAGTGCTGACTGCTTGTTGCTTACGTGTGGAACAGGAAAACTGGTAGCCTAGCACAAAGAATGTTGCACTGTTGTGAATTATTTCAAGGAAGTTCTAAAGACCAGTGACAGAGGGAAGTTAGGCAAGTCCAACATAACAGAAATGCAACTTTACCCATAAAAATTCTAAAAGCCAACAAGAAACTTATTTTGTTCTTTTCATTTACATTTTCTTATAGGATGAATGGCTGTGCATTCACCTATGCTGTTATCCATTTCTAAGGGAGCATGGTAACCATCGAATACATCATGTCCTTTCAAAGGTATATAGAGTATGTTTGGTTCAAGGAACAAAATAACCAATAAATATGCAAAATAAGTGACCCAAATGCATCTGTAACAGTAAGACAACCAGCATACCATGCTCAACGTTTGCACTGACATGTTCAGTTAAGGATTCACACAACTTTGTTGGATCCCCTCCACTGGCAACTCTCTCTCTCAATTCTCGAATACACATCTGCTCAAAATAGTGCAAAAAAATAACATAAGAAGATTCATGGAAGTTGTCTGTGTGCATATATATTCATGCTTTGTATGTTCTGTTGCCCAACACCTTCTACAAAAGGTCCTTAAGCAAATTGTCAGAAATACAGGATCTCCTAATAAGCTATTTTGGCTAAAAATTTAAGATCAGTTCCTGCCTTTAATTCATCTTAGTTAAGGAAGAACCCGCAACAAACTCAATTTTTTTGTCCTTTTATTTAAGCAAAGTAATTTTATTTATTTTGGAGGGGGTTTGCCAAAAGAACACCCTCTTTTATAAAGTTTAAGCTACAGTCCCACAAATAACATCTTCTAGTGCATATCAAGTCATACTTGCAGCAGTGTCAAATTTCTTACATTGTTAATGATATGATCTCCAACTTTAAACGTAAGATATGTAGAATCCAGCTTCAGGAAAGAAACATCATTTAAATTGTTGGTTTAGTTATGGATCTTAAGATGCGGGCAGACTTAGTAAATAGCAGTTCAAAATTTTCAAATGTGCAGTGTGGTCTTATTTAGGGCCAACAAGAACGCAGCAGCAGACTCAAAAAGGCTTGACTATACATTTCTCTAAACACACTTTTAATGTAACCACGGAGTTCCATTGATCTCCTGCCAAGCAAAAAGACTAGTGATCTTTAAGTACAAAGTGAACTCCTCCCTAAGATCATTTTGTTGAACAAATGTACCATAAACAATATGAAAAAAGAGAGGCTCGCACAACATGATGTGAGGTTGTGATAGCAAAGCTGCATTCTCTAGTCCAGTGGCCACTATCTTTTTTTTTAATAGCAACACAACTATCTTGAATGTAGCTAAGAGATGAAAATCAACAATTACACAAAAAAAAAAAAGAGAATAATGAGACTGTCTCTAGAGATTCCTTCCCAGAAATGTACTTTCATCTGATTACAACTGTGCCATGGCCTTATTTGGAGGAATCATAGAAGACACGAGAAAGCAGAGCAGGGAGAGAAAATTAAGGGGGGAAATAAAATAAAAATCAACAGATGACCAGGAGAAGCAACGTGTTAAATGAAATGTTCGATACAAGTTCACGCTTTCATCACAAACTTCTTTTTTACCTAAATTTCTGTCACATCTCCCCTTTTCAACTTTATTCACTTCCCTTTTTTCATCATATTCCCTCTCCCTCTTCTATTCTCACTCCTAGTAGATATATGCACACTTACAGATACACTAAAATGGAAAGAAAAAAAACCACTGCAGTTTGTTGAGGGAGTGCATCAACAAAGATAATAAACGATTGTGTATTTAAAAAACAAATGATTAACCCTCTTTGAAAATAAATAAATAAACAAAATGTGAACAACCTTTTAAAGGTTTGACGCAGCCCCTCATTAAGCATGGGCATCTTAAGTTTTGCCCGAGTCCATCATAAAATTAGCCAAAAAATAATCTCCCAACAAGCAATGGCATTCACTTTACATTTACAATGATTAAACTTATGGTAAATGGCGTTCATTTTTTCTTTGAATAACAATGGTGTGTGTGTGTTGTCACGATACCCCCATTCAGTATCTAAATGTTAATAAGCTGAAGTTGATCATCTGCTATGGTCTAAGAATAACATTTTGGGCTCAATCTGTTTTTCCAAGAAGAAGAGAAAAGCTAAAGGTGAAACTTTCTTACCTTTGCACGTTTCGTAGAAGCAACTTGTTCCACCTTGTGTACAAACTGATCAAATGAGTAATAAGGGAGCAAATGAGAGTGCCACTCACTGTATAAACCGATCAAGTTTCCCAAATCACTGACCTACAAAAATATTTCAACTTGAATAAAATAAAATAGAGAATGAAGTTAAATAATCATCAGACAACTAAAGGGGTAAATGGTTGCAAGTATGAAAATAAAATATTTAATTGATGTTTGCTTTAAATTGTTAAAAATTGCTAAAATCGAAAATGGTACCTCGTGCCCGCGGCCACGATACTTAAAGTTGCGAGGAAAGTGGCGAAGAACAAAGCCAAGCCCGTTATCTTCCCCGAGCAGAAGCTCGGGTGTGAGCTTTGGCCTACTTCTAGGCACTTTCTTCGGCTTCTCTGCTGCTTTTTCCGGTTTTGAATTACTACCACTGTTATAATTACTGTTATTGCTGCTGCTATTGTTATTAGAAGGGAAAGATCTGGAAGAATTGGGATTGGAGCTTGGGTTAGGGTTAGGGTTAGGGTTAGGGTTAGGGTTTGAATCAGGGCAGTCACGTGACCAGTGGCCTGGACGCCCACACTTGTAACAACCGGTCGGTGCTGCGTTTGTCTTCTCCATATTTACAAACTTCGAATCGGTTAGCGATCGGTTTTTTGTCTCCTCCTCTTTCGTATGGGTGCTTTGTATTTATTTTCTTTTTCCTTTTTTCATTTTGGCGCGAATACAGGGCGGGAGATTGTTTTGGTTCTAGAGGAGGGAATCAGTTTGGGACCTGTGGGCAGCAGCGCCACGTGTTTTATTTAGGAAATTTCCCCTAACACGTGTAACCAGGTTAAAATTATAATTGTTTGCTGAGCTGTAAAAAAGTATAACTTTTTTACTTATGGAAAGGTAAATTTACCGCTTTACCCAACCGTTAATAAAAAAAAATCTTTGATAAAAACACGAAAATACCCCCTCGAAAACAAAATCTTAATTAATTTTTAAACCAAGGCAATTTAGTATAACTATTGCTCAAGAAAACGTGAAATTTTTAAAAAAAAAGTCTCTAGAATTCAACTGTGAGTTTTTTCTTCCAGCAACTTTTATAATGTTGTATGAAGCACATAAGAGAACATTCTTTTGTTGCCAAAATGCATGGGCTATTTTGAGTCGAGATCAAGGAGGTACTGGTAATGAACCTTGCCTTGCAAGAAGTAGCCTATTTTGATTCCTTGGCTCCTTGCTTATTGCAGAGCAGTGAAGGGCTGAAGGGGATTTTGCTGTTATGATTCTTTCCTGAGGCAATCACCATGAAAAGTGGGGATAAAAAAGCTAGAAAATATGAAAGTTAAATGCAGAAAGTTTGAGTATTCCAGCAGAATCGTTTTCCTTTCAGCGTATATCAATAATGTTCGCATTTAGAAACAAACACAAGTGACAACAGTGGTTTATACTGTCACCATGGTTTGCACTTCTTGTAGATCAATAATTTTCTCTATATTCTTCTGAATTCAAATCTCTGAACATGGCCAGGTGATGTTTCTCTATATTCTTCTGATTTCAAACCTCTGTTCATGGCAAGGTAATGGATTTCAAATTCTATGGTATATACAGATATTTTCTGGCAAGTGCAGTTTTTCTCTACCACAATCTCCAGGCAACGGCACTCTGGGATACTTAAGCATTGATAGACCAATCATAATCTTGGTACACAATGTTAACAGGGCCGCCGTCTCCCAAAAGATGCATCAGTAAACCTGCTTTAGTTGCTTCCAAGTAGTTGATAATCCACCTCAGAATTTCTTTCTCTTGTCCAAAATCAGCACTGAACCTGCAGGCCAAAAGTTTACAGACCATACATTTGATAATTTTGACCCGAGATGCAATGAATGTGCATGATTACCATACCACGTCACATGGAAACATCTAAGTTTTAGTAACTTTTAATGAAAATAAAAGGCACAGACATAAGTAAGAACTCCATTGCTCACCACTTGATAATCCGTGTAAGGTAAACTGTCCTCTTTTCCAAGTCCACCTCAATTCCATTACTTTGGAAGAATTCTCTTGTAGCGCATCTCAATTCAGCTTCAATTCCTTGGGGTGTGAAAAACCTCACAGTGGGGCTTGATCTTGTGCCATTGCAGAGCCCGAAATGAATTAATGGATTCACTTTAGGAAGAACGACCTGCCATTTCATTGATCCAGTTCAAGTTCTTAGCCACTGTCTCATTTATATATATGCAAGTTAACTTAAAAGGTCAACTCATTTTACTCGTTCTTTGGAACTCAATGAGTAAGAGTGTTTGAGGCAATCTAGATCTTTCGAATGGAAAATAGTGTACTACTTTGAAAGTTACTAATGCATTGCTAGAAATGACGAACCAAAATAAAAAATAAACAAAGTTTAGCAGATATAGCCAACCTCAGCTGAATTTGTTACCTCTAAGCGCTTGTCTCCAGGGCCAAAAGGCTTTACTAATGAGTAGGGAGATCTTCTGTTGCTTCTGAGAATTCCATTCTTAATTGTGTTTAGGGAGTAGGGAGATCCTCCTACAATGTATTGAAAGTCGGAATAGAAGTATCTCCTATCAATTGCCCCTTCTGGACATCCCAATCTAATCACAGCGTGGATGACCATAGCATTGTGCAAATTCAAGAAGAAGGCCAGTTTCTCATCTTGTGACAGCTTTAGGAGATCCACCCTGTGAAGATCTTGAGCCAAATTGACATATCTGCATTCGTAGATGGACAGAAATGAACTTAGCGAAGCTAAAGTGACTCAGAACATTAACTGCCAAAGAACAAGTGGGTATATCTCCATTGTAGCAGAACCTAACAACATCTCAGTACACGTTAAGTTTTCAATGATGCTGATCCTGATCAAATTTTCCTTTCAAGGAATTGAACACTCAGAGGAGGAGAACTTGGTTGATTAGTTTCATATGTTTTTTATTTATATAATATGGCACAATGCCACTTAAGTTGAATATAAAAGGACATGTGTGATTATGAAAGTCTTGTAAATCTGCAAGTAGAAACATAAGTATATATGTATTTTAATCCACATATATATGAATGAATCATTCCAGTCTGGGCTATAATATTGACTTTTTTAGCCATTGAAACAAAAACTAAACATAGTGAAGAGTAGGGACGAAGTGAACCAGAAGTGAACCAAACTGAGACTGGAGTGGTCAATTTCAGATAAAATTTGTAATTTTCTTTTGGATTGGATGATCACCTATAAGTATAACATTTATATTACCGTCCCTTTGAATGATTATACTAAAACAGCCCTCTTCCCAATCATTCTGCCATTCAATTTGACCATTCATATTCTACCTTCCCTCTTTCCAATGTTCTTTATGGGCGACCTTTACCTGAATCCTTTTTATACACGCAAGAATCTCTCCTTGTAAATTCGGCACCCTCTTGATCAACTTCACGACATCAACAATGAGATTAAACCTCCATGCCACCATGTGTGAGCTATTCCATAAATTGAACTAAGTGGTTTAACTTAATCAGGTACTTAAGAATGACAATTGGAGCTCTTTTTGCAGAAACAGGAAAGGTGATGGACTCGGAGAGATACCCACTTGTCAACAGTAATGAGATGAATACCTTCCCAGCAGGACGTTTGGGAAGCACCAATAATGATTATGCATAAAAGTAAAACCAGTGGGAAACGAGAACAGCGTACCTTCGGAATTCCTCGCTTTTGGTTATGCCGGCATAATCAACAAGGCGCCTGTCATCTGAGGCATATGACTCTAGTATTGCAGACATAATCTTGTTGAGCCTTTGTCCAACCACAACTGCGGGCTTAGGCTCACTGTCATTGGTAGACCCTCTAAAATTGTAGCAATTCGGAATAGATGGTTCATGCTCAATGAAACGATAATAATGGTTTCCATCTTCAAAATCATTTTCCCTACAAGTACATTGAAAGTAAAACAAACTGTTAAACATTTTGTTGACTAATTCATGTTGCATTCATACCGGAGACAAACTCCTTACCCAAAAACATGGTGAATGAAGTGCTTCCTGGCCAGCTGCTTGCCGATCTCAACAGCCTGCAAGAAAGAAACTCTAAAATTCAAAGAGGTGGGAGCCGCAATCTTGTCCATCTAGTTGCCTTCACTTGTTATTTGATTATGCACCAATAATGATGCAAAGTACTTTACAAAAGGGAGCATGCAAAACCAGAAATAAGAACAAATTTCTTTTCATTGCCTTCTTCATTAGGAAAGTTTTCAAGTTCTTTGTAAAACGCTAGAATCCCACCCCTCTCTCTCTCTCTCTCTCTCTCTCTCTCTCTCTTCTTAAGGGGAAAACGTTATGTGCTGCATCCACTTTGTATATTAAGTTTGAAAATCCTTTTTATGATTTTATTTCTTTTACAAAGTGTTTGTAACACATTTTTCCTCTCATTGAATTGAATTATAGTGTTTATTTTGAATTTAAATAATAAACAAGTTGTATTCACATATTTGAAAAGGATAAAATTCAATTCATATTATTTTTTATATTACTATTATACCTCTTATTGCTTCAAAATTATCAAAAAAAAAAAATAGATGAGTATATGTCTATTTTAAGAAAACTAGTTTTAATATTATTTTCGGTTTGCCCTCTAATTAACCATTTACTTTCGTAATAGTTTTTGAGAATGTTTTTTTTTAGAAATTAAATATCAATTGAAATTCAATTATTAGCGCTTAAAATAATTATAAACATGGGTTCTTAAAACCTAAGACGTAGTTACACCTTTGACTGCCAGTCAATGACATTCTATTGAGATTAACTTGAATTAATATTTTCGATTTCCATTTTTTTACCAATTAGTTGATCGGTCTTCAATATCCTCGAGAAGCACATCCAAAGTAGGAAAAATTAATTATGTCCTAATAAAAAACAATGAAAATTGAAGATTAGCTAACGGTATCTCAAAATAGTTAAATACCTACCCAGTACATAGACCATGTAGGTCCATCATCCATGTGGGATTCCTAGAAATTTCCCATGTACCAACTCCACGAGGATCAAGTCTCCAAAACAGTTTAATTGGTTGCTACATGTGTTGGAGGTAGTTCATGTAAAAAATCAAGACAGTGCAGGTTGTTTGGTTTCATAAATAAGATTGTAAGAAATTTTCACCACAAATAAAATTTATCGCGGTCTTTCATGCTATTAGTGTTTTTTTAACCAGTCTACTCTAGATTAGTTGTGTATCTCCATTATTTTACTATATTTTAAAATTAACAATTAAATAGACCTTAATCGTAAGGGTGAATCAAACTTGTGGTTATTAAAAAACACATCCAATACTTGGACCAACTAAGCTATAGTCTTTTATTTGCTACAAGTATTCCCTCAAATGCATGCTTGTTTACCTTAATCAGGACAAAATTGTAAAGAAAAAAAAATCATATACCGGGAAAAAGGTGGAATTTGGGGCTACGGAAGGAAAGGAGACGTGCCCAAAGAGCAACCTTGCCTTTCCGTCAGAGGCAGAGGTCAGACCGTCAGAGGCGTGAATTGGCTTGTGGACTCTGAAAGATTAGCAGTTGTCTGTGTATGTCCACTTTTCGTATTTAAAAATTACTTGTTATTTTGGTACGTGTATCTCTGTATTTATCAAAACAATAACTTTAATTTTATTTAACGCTACTAACTTATATAGTGATTATGAAAATAACATATATTTCTTTTGGTTTAAAATGAAAATAATAATTTGTTAAATGGAAGACTGGATATAATTTTCAACATATCTGGCCTCGTTAGGAAATAAAGACTACCAATCATCTTTAAGAGCTGATTTAGGTATGAGATTAATCAAATAATTTATTTCTTTTCAGCATACGAGGTAGTTAAACCTCCCTCCATGATTAGATGCCGTCTGCGTGTTCGGAATCATTGATGTCTGCTTTCCTTAAATTGGAAAGTGGAAACACCACGAACTCTTGACTTGGTTTTCTCTCCCCGCTCCGCAAAAATAACATGTCTATTATCGTAATTTCCAATTTAAACTGACATGAATTATCTTCCCACTGTTTCCCTTCCTCTCCGTCAACATATTGGTCAGAATCAGGTACTCAAATTGTGTTTATATCGTTTTCTAAACTATTTTTTATTTTAAAATATTTTATTTTTATTTTTTAAAAATTATTTTTGATGTAAGTATATTAAAATATCTAAAATCATTAAAAAATGATTTAAAATAAATTAAAAAAATTCAAAAAAGCTTTTAAAATACAGTTTAAAACAACAAAGTTTAAACAAGAGGAAGTCAAACTAAAATTCTTAGAAGTACCGCAAAGCTTAGATGCGTTAAACGACAGCGTATTTACACGTACCTTCTTCCTGCCACAATCGAAGTGGCGAATGAGCACCTCGATCATCTCATTTCCAGCAAAACAATTCTTAACAATCTTCATCTTCATCAGACGGTCCTGAATTGGTAATTTCTGCCTCAAAACCCTCACTTTCCCAACCATCTCGTCCGTTGATTCCTCCTCGTCGTGATCATCAAATCCATACACCGGTGGTGCAGGCGCTTTCCCTGAACATTTCTGCTCTAACATCTCCTTCAACCTCTGCTCAAAACCTCCACTGTTTCTCAACGAATTCAAAGCCACCAAACCGCCAAACAATTTCTCGTTGAAAAATATCTGCGGCACCTGAGAATTCCCGGTTCTCTCAATCAACTCTTTCTCTCTTTGCCTATACACGTCAATGTTGATTTCAACAAACTTTAATCCTCTCTCTCTAAAAAACGAACGGGCCGCGGTGCAGTCTCTGCAATTTGACCTTGAAAAGAAACTTATCCTTCCTTTAATCTGCTCCTCCTCTTCGTCGTCCTTTTTGAGCTTCACTGTAACTTTGAGTCCAGATATGCTGAACTCTGTCACGCCTGAGTGGAATGAGTTCGCCTTATGATTCATATTATAATCATCACCTTCATTGGATTTGAAAACGGAAAGTCTTTTGGAAATCGATGCTGACAAGCTTTTGCTTCTGTCCTTGATGAATTTTCCGATGGACGGCATGTCGACGACCATGAAACTATCAGACAAGGATTTGGATCGGGTTACAACGTCTTCGTTTTGTTGCGGGGAAGGTGAGAGACCTGGAGGTGCCTCTGGCTTCGGGAGATGGATATCAGGCTGGATTACTTGTATATAGCCGTTGATTTCGGGTGAAACGGCTATAATATCGTCATTCTCTTCTTTCTCCACGTGGCTTTCGGTTGATGTGATTCTTTCAACGGCATCGTCTGAACCCAATATCTCGGTTGCTGAATCTTGCTTCTCCTCCTCCATCTCTATTTTGCAAAAACCGTCTTCTTGCTGATCCTTTTGTGCAGGTTTGATATCTCCAGCTGGATCATCCGAGTCTGAATTTGGAGAGGTATGGACGGATTTAGAGAGATTCTCCTTTGCCAATCCTGTTTGAATAATCTCCTTGACGAGATTTCCATCAGCAACCCCGTTTGCCTCTGCTACGTTAATTCCTAATTTATCCTGGGCATCAGCCTTGATCAGCTCCATTTTGGTAACCCAGGATAAGAAAACAAAAACAAAAATATATTGTTTTCTATGAACACAAAGGCATAAGATTTTTTTAGAGGGAGGGGGGCTTTTGACGAGGTGGGGATTGAAGAGAGCGTTGTCACGGGGGGGTTTTGTGGATGGAGGAAGATACATATGGGGAGGAAGGGGGGAGGTTTAACAAATCAAATGCAGTGTGAAAATTCATTAAAAAAATAAAACAAACTTGAAGAAGAAGAAGAAGAAGTCAAATATATATTTCTTCTTTGAAATAGGATATTTTCATTTGACAGTACCTCTCCTCCAATCAATCCAGCGTGTGGAATGTATGCCCATATTTATTATACTTGACTCGGAAGGTGATTGGTGTGATGCCCGGTTTCGTAATTGAGTAACTCAGTCCAGTTAATTTGATTAATTATTATTATTATTATTATTATTATTATTATTATAAGAAAAAAGTCATGACTGTGTAGTTTAGAGAAAAATAAAAAATTAAAATTAAGTCTAATTTTGTGACAGAAAAAAAGAAAAGGGCTTCCGTGTGATTTGGTTTCATTGCTATCAATTAAAATTAGACGACGTCTGACGCGGCTTCGTTGATACGGCCCGGTCCACGGCAGTTTGGAAGGCTGTGTTCTGCTGTGGTATTGGTCACTGCTTGTGATTTGGGGTGGATTATCCACCGATTCTATTTGATTTTTTTATTTTCCACATGAACATCAACCACCTAGATTGATTATTATGATTTTCGAGACCCTCCGGCTCTGCAAAAGGTTTGCCGCAATCTTGAGCGCACCAAGACCCGAGACTAGTTTTAGTCGGGGAAGAAGAGTAAAGACTGGTTCGCGACCACTTGCTGCTGAGGAAGGAGCAGAAACTGCCATTTTTTAAAGGGAAATCGTATTTCCCTCAGTTTATAACTCCCTATTGATAGTTCGAGGAAGGCAGGATAGTTTAGGGCTACGTCGTATTGATCTTGGAAAATAAATAATATTTCGATGTTTGTTTTTTCTAGTTGAAAATATTCTTGTTCGAGAAAAAAAAATCCCTTTTCTATAATTATTTACAGTACAAGGATGTATTTTGTGTGCTTAGTTGATGAGAAAAAATTTCTCTCATTCAAATGTCTTTATTTTTTAAATGGGTATTTGTAGTTTTATTTTTTGTATTTAAATACTTGCATTTTAAAAAATTTATTTATTTAATGTTTCTATTGACCATTCCATTTTCATAGCCATATTTGACCAGGTAGAGAAAGATCTGAAAAAATAAAATAAAAGGTTGATTAAAAGGTCATATGATAGAAGAAGAAGAAAGTTGTTATCATTTTTCTTTGTGGTTTTTTTATTTTAGATTATATCACATTAAAAAAAATTAAAGTTTGAACTTTGAAACGAGACTTCAATAATAATAATAATAATAATAATAATAATAATAATAATAATAATAATAATAATAATAATAATAATATAATTCAGAGCCAAGCTGACAGCGTGAACTTACAAGGCCGGGTGGCATGGCAGGTCCGGTTAAAATTTAAAAGCCTAGCTGACAGGGTGAACCTGCAACATGGGCTGGGTGGCATGAGCTCCAATTGTTTTAAACCCATATAGTACATGGTCAGCTGGATAAGTGCCCTGTACCATACCATAAAAAAAAATTCTAACATGGAAAAAATGCTTGTACGATTATTATGTTTTTTTTTAAATAAAAAAACAAATAAGAAGATTTTGGAGTTTGAATCATTGATTTAAATAAGTTCAATGAACTCAATTAATTTAATAATATGATTATAAAAAAAAAGTTAAAAGCCAACAACAATAAAAAAAAGACAATGACTAGTCATAAAAAATAAACATTTGTCGATATTATAAAAATACATTGTTTAGATGGTCTTAAAAGATCTCCATAATTTAATAACAAAACAATAATTCAATGAGAACTCTGATAAAAAAAAAAAAAAAAAAAACTCCATTACTTGCACGTAAAACAATTAGCGTGCCAAATTCACGTAACTGAAAAGTTCAGTTCTCATCTAATTGAACATTAAGAAGTTAAATTGAAGGAAAAATCGATTAAAATAAATCACGGGGTCTAATTCTTATTCCATCTCAATATTAAATGATGAAAGTAATAAGAAAAAATATAAATTGAAAAATATCAAATGAACTATCTTGTTAAACTAAAATCACGATTCATTAAATTAAAATAACCATATAGAAAATAAATTGTAACAAATTCCAGATCATAATTTATAATAACCCAAATAATAAAAAATATCAAAAATATTTTTGTAATCAATATTATCTTTCAAGGTGAAACACCCTAAGAACATCATATATATACTAGCCACTTACCCGCATCTTGTCGCGACCGAAACCATATTTTTTTCAACGTAAAACAATATTAAATGTGTGCGATTTTTAATATTATAATATAAATTTAGAAAAAATAATAAATTAGTGCAGAATTTCTGTGAGGTGTAAGTGTATTATAAAATATATGAATTTAAAATTGATATAAATTCATTTGTTTAGGAGGTTTCAATGAAATCAGCAGCTTAAAATTATCAAAATCATTAAAAAAGCAAGAAGATTTGGATATTTGAATTATAGAATTCACCGTATTAGGATTAGTTCATTTTATAATCCAATTTAAATTAAACACAACAAATAAAATATAAATTGTGAAAACACTTGTACTAATAAAATAATAAAAATAAGTAGTTAATTTTCTATCTATAAAAAGAAGAAAAATCATTGAAAATTCATCTCTCTCTTATCGTCATTATCATGACCATAACAATTAAAATTATTATCAATATTTTTTTCCTAAACAAGTATATTCATTTAATTGCCCTAAAGAATAAAAGAAGCAAAACATTTATATAAAAAAAATAATAACTAAAATTATCATTATTATTGCACAAACAACAAAATCATAAAATCATCAAACTCGAAAAACAAATAAAAATACCAGAAAACACAAAAAAAAAAAAAGGAGAAATATTAATTTTAAAATCAATACTAATATAAATTAAAATTTCAAGATTAAACCAAATAAAAATAAAACCACAATAAAAAACAAACGACAAAAATTAAAAATAAAACTACAATTTTAGGTGCATAAATACTGGTAAAAATAAACATTGTCCAAAAAAGACCAATAAAAACAAAAGGAATTAATATGAAATAAAAAATTAAAAGAATAAGTTTCAAAATGAAAATAAAATATATAATCAATTCAAATTGAAAGATAAAATTGAAACAAATATAATCCTCAGGACCGAAAAAAATAAAAACATTTTAAAAAAACTTGCAGTGTAATTTTGTTAAAAAATTAAAAGAATAAGGACTGAAATTAAAAGTTGCATATATGATCACTTTCAATTAGAGGACAAAATGAAAACTTGTGTACCTAAAAAAATAAAGGAACCAAAAACAAATCAAAAATAAAAAGAATAAGGACTAAAATGAAAATCAACATATATAACAGCTTCAATGGAAGGGCATAATTGAAAAAAACTCTAAATTTGCATTAAAGAAATCAGGAATAAAACCGAAATCAAAAGAATAGGGACTAAACTAAAACCATCAGAAATATGAAGGACTTACCTGTAATTTCCGGAAGGATGAGAGAGAAAAGGGAGAAAAAACAAAAAAAAACATTCATTGGTGATTTACTGACCACTGTCAGTCAACATGCGCCACACCGGGAGGCAAAGCACATGGCGACGCACCAGGCAACATGATGAAAAATCAATTTTCACCATCATAGGACGACGCATGCTTCGCCTGAAATGCGTGTGCGCTTCCGTATGATGCGCTTGCAGAGTTGCATAAAAAAAATTAAAAATGATAAATTACCTATACACCCCTAAACTCAGCGATAACTACGAAAAAGACGGGGTGAAAGTTCCATACTGCCCCCGGCTCCAGGCTTCTCTTTTTTTTTCAGGGGTTATTTTCGTAGTTTTACCATGAATAAATTTGGGGGGGGGGGGGGAACACCCCCTTTATTTCGCGTCCTTTTCTTAGCATTCAGGGGTAAAATAGTAGCTTTATTGTGCATAGAAATCGAAAATATCATCCATGTCCCTTGAATACCATATCGAAAATGATATCAACCTCGAGGGTTAAATGTTCTCTACCCTAGGGGTAAAATGATAATTTTACTATCGTAATCCATAGTAATTTGTGTATATTTGTATAATGAAAAAAGCTACAGGGAAAATGGCATGCGTTTTATATTATAGTTAATACTAGTTAAATTGCTCATACTACGTTGCGTGCTAAGTAAAAAAAAATTATAATTGTTGGGATTGAAACAATTAATAGATTTTGCTAGTTCGAAAATAAAATATAACATTTATTCATGCAAAATTTGATATAATATAACACATCAACACATTCTATTATAACAACAACAACATTGAAGCCTTAACATCTAAAAATATCATTACTATTACTGCTAAAATAATAAAAGTTGTTAAATTACCCTGAGGAAAAAAATTGAAAACATTAACAAAAGAGGAAACAACAAAACAAACTAGAATTATTATTATTATTATTATTATTATTGGGGAAAATTTAATCAAAGAATAAAAAAACTCTCAATAACTTTAACAAAAGAGAAAACAAAAAAATTATAATTATAATTATTAGTTAAAAAAATCATTTAACGTGAAAAAAAAAACTAGTAAAAAACAACCAAAAGAAAGAACAATGAAAAAAAAAACAGAAACATCAGTTTTCAAATGATCACAAACAGTAACTCAAATTTAAGAACAAAATTTTTCAAATAAATGTTACCTCAAGAAAAGAGATAATAATAAAAATTAAAAACCAAAGCTAAGAGCACATATATATAAACATGAACAAAAATAGAGACTATTTAAGAAATAAAAAAATAAAGGAATTAAAAATAAAAAATTAAAAGTGTAAGGGCCGAAATAAAAACCAGATATATTATCAATTTTAATCAAAGGATAAAATTAAAAAAATCAAATCTTTTGTACCGAAAATATTAAGGGTTTAAAACCAAACCCAAAATTAAAAGAATTAAGATTGAAATGAAAACATAATATATAATCAATTTCAATTGAATGACACAATTGAAACAAATCAAAACTTATATAACAAAAATAAGGACCATATAACACAATTAAAAGAGCAGGGAATGAAATGAAACTACCATAAAACAAGGGGGCTACTGTGCAGTTTAGGGTGAAGGAGAGAGAAAAGGTGGGAAAAAGTTCAGTCACCCACCGTCACGTCTCCAGTCGCCATGTGCGTCCTCGCGCCTCACCATGAGTAGAAAGACATGGCGGCACATATACGGAGATGTCCATAATTCACCATGTATATTTTCCTCCACCGAATGACGCCGCACATGCCGTCTGTAGAGAGCGTGAAGCTGAATATTGTCGGTCACGTGTGTCACACGTGCCCACAATATTCAGAGGGAAATAATGTTTAAAAAATGATAAATTATTGTAACACACGTATAACCATCTCTTCAATTTTTTCTTATTGGTAAACAAATTAGTATTTAGCCTTTTTTAAAAATATGAAATTGTTGTGGCACCGCCCCAGCCAATGCTTTTTTTTTGTTGTCTTTTTCAAGGGACAAAATGATTATTTTATTGTGTAAAGAAATATAAAAAATCAATAAATGACTAATCCAACAAACCAAACTAAACTGAAACTGTGCAATTACCGCGGCACCCCTCCCGGTTGCTGTTATTGTCTTTTTCAAGGGATAGAATTTTTATTTCATTGTGCAAAAAATATAAAAAAATCAGTAAATCGGTGACCCGATTGAATTGAACCGACCAAGAAACACTATTATAATCCATAGTGAAAACACACACATGCTACAGTAATTGACTCTGATCTCTTTTAGTATATAGTATATAACGAACTAACTAGTCGCGCGTTGCGTTGGACTTTTTTTCTATGTAAGAAATTGATTGATTTTGTGCGTGTTCTAATTGATTATTTTAATATTGAATTAGTAAAATTGTAATTAATAGAATCTGTTAGGAACAAGTTCTTTTTTCCACCTAAAAATGATTGAATATTGTTACTGTTAAAATTGTTTTGCTAACTAGTCACGTGCTTCATGTAGCATAGTGATTGATTGTTATGTATATTTTATTTGTTTTACAAATTTTTTCATTAGCAAATAGTAAAATTACAAAGTGATTTATTTTATACAACAAACAATATGATTGATGATTTTGTTTAACTACATTGGTAATAATCTAATTGGTAGATAGCAAAACCGCAATTGATCAAATTGACTAAAGATATATTATTTGTTGCCTGCAACATAATAATTATTTGTTGGGCATGTTTTAACTATTTGAAGAACAATTTATTAGGCATATAAAAAAAATACAACTGTTAAAATTTATCAAAAATATTTTTTCAGATTTTTTCTTCATATTATTATATTAAATGTTTTTAGAACACTGAGATTAAATTAATGTGAGATTTTTAATGAAAAGTTAGTTCAATTTTTTATATATATTTTAAGATGTCAATATAAAAAAATATCACAATATATAATTAGTCTCTCCTATGTTTTAAGGAAAAAGTCCCAAAAATAACATATATAAAAATTTAGAACCATTAACACTTTTGTTACATGTTAAAATTTTTGGTGTCGGCTGTGGTGAAATGCAGGAATTTTTTTTATTTTATTATTATAGATAATTTGACACAATTTTTCTATTTGTCTTGTCTACGTGTGGTTTCATATATGTTTTTGTGATATGAGATCCAGAATATCATACATAAAAAAAAGATGCATAAGTTATTTTTAATAAAAATAACATTAACCAATTAATTATGTCACGGTGATTATAGTTGTCATTATAAATATTATTATACATAATTAATATTCTAATTATTATTGGTCATACTATCAATGATACCGTAATTATTGTTTGAAAAAAATTATTTTATTTTTTACGATTTATTCCTCATATTATTATTAAAAAAATTAGAATACTGATAGTAAATTATTATTTAAAAACAATAATAAATAAGTCATTTATATATATATATATATTATGGTGATAATATTAAATAAATATCAAAATATATAATTAGTCTCACATATTTATAAGGAATTTGTTTTTACAAATAATCATTATCATTGTTTTGAATGTCTTATCTATAATTATTAGAAATTTCAACACCTAACAATATTAACAAAAAAAACAAAAAAAATACTAAATAAATATTATTAGATTTAGAAAAATTATTTAATTTGAAGAGTAAATAAAAAAAGTAAAAACAAAAAATAATAGATATCAATTTTTAAATGACCACAAATACAAATTAAAATGTAAACATTAAAAAAACCTTTATAATAGTGGAAATAATAAAAATTGACGAGACCATAATTATTGTTAGAAAAAAATTCTATTATTTTTTTATTTTATAAGATTTATTATTCATATTATTATATTAAAATTATTTCAGAACAATGATATTAATTTTTTTTTTTATATATATATATATATATATTCAGGTGCTAATATTAAATAAATATTAAAATATTTTATTATCCTGACATATTTAAAAGAAAAGAAAACTTACAAATAATCATTATCATTATTTCAAATGTCTTATCTATAACAATTAGAAAAATCAACACCTAACAATGTTAACAAAAAAAAGCAATTAAAAAATTAAATTAATGACAAAAAAAAAAAAATATTATGAGATTTAAAGAAATAATTAGACGTGAAGAATAAATAAAAAAAGAGATAAATAATAATAAATATTAATTTTCAAATGATCATCAACATAAATTAAAATTTAAACATGAAAAAAACCCTTAATAACAGTGGAAAAAAATTAGAAACAAAAACTAAGAGCATTTACATATAAACATGAACAAAAATAGAAACTATGTAAGAAATATAAAAAAATAAAGGAATTAAAATAAAATCCAAGATTAAAAGAATAAGGGCTAAAATAAAAAAATACATATATAATAAATTTCATTTAAACGGCAAAATTGAAATAAATCTAAACATTGATACCGGAAAAAATAATTTAAAATAGAACTAAAAATTAAAAGAATGAGGAACGAAATGAAACTGAAATATATAATCAATTTGCATGGAGGGATAAAATTGAAACAAGTCAGAACTTTGATATAAAAAATATTAAGGATTTATAATCAATTTGCATGGAAAGATAAAGTTGAAACAAATCAAAAATTTGATACCGAAAATATTATGGATTTCAAACTAATCCAGAAATTAAAAGACTGGGGACCAAAACAAAACTACAATATATAATCAATTTCATTGAAACCAAATCGAAACAATTCAAAATTTATATATCAGAAATAAGGGTTATACAAAACAATCGAAAGATCAGGGATTAAAAAGAAAAATTCACAACAAATAGCAATTCTGACGTGTGCATACGCAGGCAGGAGAGAGAAAAGAGAAAAAAAATTCAACTGACCATTGACATGTCTCAGGCCACCTTGTAAGTACACATGCCGCACCAGAAGGAAGATAACATGGATGAAAATCATTATAGATGTCAGTTGAGTATTTTGGGACGCTAGAATACATTGCACACGCCGTCTGAAATCCGCGTGAGCGCAGAAATAGACGGCGACACACCAACAATAATTTGGCTGTAAATATAATTAAAAAATGGTAAATTACTGGGATACCCCTACAACCAACTCATGCATTTGTCTTAGATGAAGATATTTACGTATTTGGCCATTTAAAAAAATATACAATGATCTTACTGACCTCGGCCTTTACTGTTTTGTTTTGTCTTATATGGGGGTAAATTTGCATTTAGCAATTTAAAAAAATATGTGTAATAACGTTAATGACTTCGACGGTTTCTGTGTATTTTTGTCATATTCATGAGTATTATGGTTATTTTAATGCATAAAAATACACGGAAAATACAAAACTACCTCTAAATAATTTGGTGATGTCAACTGGTTCCGTGAAAAAATTAAAAATACTCATAATACAAAGGCAAAGGCTGAGGCATACTGAGGAGCAAAATCGTTAATACACCATTATAATTCACAGTGTTTTGTGAGTGTATGTACAATATTTTAGCGAGCTGTATTAGCTTTTCTTCTAATATATATATTCATGTGATTTATAGAAATAAAAAAACAAGAATTACTGGAATCGTCATATTCCTCGATTGACTGAAATTTTAAAATACAAGAATTCCCATGCAAAAAAAAGGAAAAGAAAAGAAAAGAACGCTTGAAGATTATCGAAATAAATCACGAAGAACAGGTCCCGTTTCTCGGCTCCCGTGGTCCACAAGATCTGCGGGCGCACTCGTGTTCGAAGTAGGAATGCATAATTTCTCATGATCCTCATGGGCTCCGTTTGACAGTTTCTATGGATTAAACGTCACCACCAAGCCTACTCTCAAACTTTTCGGCTCATAAATTCATTACAATATGTCAAGACTTCGGAAGAAGAACTGGAATTGGCTTCCTGGGTCAATCGCATTTTCAAAAGCTTCTTTATGATAAAATTAAAGATTTTCGTCCCAAGAAACCACAAGGATTCCACACCTCCCCCGTCACGCCGGCGCTATATTCGGCCGGCGTGACGGGGAGGTAACTCGAATTACGAGTAAATGATGAAACAACTCGTCCCCAGTTTGATAGAAAAAAATAGATAAGCGGTAAAAAATAGGAGGGAAAAAATTGTAATTGATTGCTTGATCGAGGCATTTTGGGTGCTTGAAAAATCCCGTGAATAAACCCAAATCATTACGAAATGATTTTAAATTTTATAGTTTTATTTATGTGATGGCGTCACACAATGCATCACAAAAGATAAATATCTTGAATATATTATTTTACGAAATGATTTATTATTTTTAACCAAACTGATAAAAGAGATAGTTCGTATTTAGATTTCAATTTTAAAAATATTATTGAGCATGTAGAGAGCCTTATTTGTATTTGGATTCTGATACCTAATATCTTGAATATTGTATCCGTGTGGCTTCATCATAAATATAATAAAATCCTTTCTAATCTTTATGAAATCGATCGAGTCTTGATTTAGGGCCTGTTTGGGAGTGCGATTGCGGTAACTTTTCAAAGTGCTTTTCGTGCCGAAATATATTAAAATGATATTTTTTTATTTTTTAAAAATCATTTTGACATCAGCACATCAAAATGATCTAAAAACACAAAAACATATTCATTTAAAATGAAGATTTTTTTTCTTTCAAATTTTCAGCAAACGCTGGTTGCAACGCACTCCCAAACGGGGTCTTAATCGTGAAAAGGATTACGTGATTCACGAATTTCAGATTAGTCTATCTCTCTCTCTCTCTCTCTCTCTCTCTCTAATAGGAGCGTCCGGATCAGTTTGAGCGTATTTCGACTAATTCTACAATTTTTGAAATCAATGACTATGTGAACATCTAGTAAATATTATATTAGAAATCCCAGGAGTCAAAACTGAAACCACTAGTGGAGCAACAAACTGTTTAGTCTCACGCTCTCATTACTGGATCAATTACTGGACCAAATTATTTTGTGTGTGTGTGTATAACCGATTGATTTAAATTCCAATTAGGAGAATTTTTATCATGCATGATTGTTATTCTTAAAACCCGATTGTTTTTGTGTTTCAAAAAATATTTTTTTTCCAAGTTATTATCTTGATATTTTTAAATTGTATTGATATACTGAAGTGAAAAATAAATTTTACAAGTAATAAAATGTTATTTTAAATAAAAAATAATTTTAAAAATAATTGCTACTACAATTATAATACAAATTCAATGATACCAATGAAAATCTATTAATTGTGGCTAAATATCTCACCTACCTTAAATTTATTTAGTCAAAATATTTTTTTATTATTATAATGAGAATATTATCATCATAACTTTAATGTAGACTCATTTTTTTTCAATCATTCCTTTTTATTTTCTTTATCCTTAACCCAAAATTAGCCATTTTTTTTTGAAAATGTAGCTATCCTCAACCCTTGGACTTCGATCAAATCGTGCTATTTACAAAGAAATTTTATGGTTGTAAAATAGTAATTTGTGATACTCTTTATCTCTTTATGTCACACTTGAGCAATCAATCAATTTGTTATGCCATCAACCTATATGCTGTCAAATTAAATGGAAACAATTATATTAGAATTGTTTTTAAAATGATTATTTTTCATATCAAATTTATTTTATATAATTGGATTATGTCAACATAATAGTTATTATTTTTAGAGTAAATTAATCATAATAATCACCCAATTACTGCCATTGAAATGATAAATAAAAGATAATAAATATTATTTTATATTTATATTGTTATTTCTTGCTTTTTTTAATAAATCAATTATTAAAAGGAAATAATTATATAAATTTTATTATCTAAGAAAGCGATTGTTTTTTATTAATAAAATGCTTGCTATAATTAATAATTCTTTGATTTTAAGATATCAAATAATTAATCAATTACCGATTTTTTTTTTTACTTGATACGAGTTTGCCAAATCATTTTTTAAACTATTTTGGATATATAAAATATGTTTTTTACAGTTGGTTTGTTTTTGTATTAATATATACATATAATAAAATTATTATTTTTTATGTTTTAAAATTATTTTAATCTATTAAAATAAAAAATAAATCTTGAAAAAATATTTAAAAAAAATAATAACTACGGTGAGAAAAAAACGAAAGAGAAGCAACTTCAAACTTCAAAGCGAGAGAGAGGCCCATAATAGTGTGTCTGTTGAAGTCAAAACCTCTCCTCTCCCTTTTTTTCCCTTTCTTCTTCTTCTTTTATGGTTTCCAAATACCAAACGAACATACCCATCTTCTTCTCCGTTTCTCTCTCTCAATTTGCTTCTTCTCTCTTCTTCAACAACATATGGGCACTTAGCAAATCTTCATTTCCTTCAAGTGCTCTGCTGGGTCTTAGTACTATTACCCCCCCTCTAACTGTCTTCAAGCTTCGTGGAACTTTCTTCTCTTCTCTTACTGATATGGGGGTCCAAGCTTTGTGGGTTGTGTTTCTTGTTCTTGGATTCTTAATGTTCCAAGCTCAAGTCTTGCAATCAAAGAACCTAGCATGCAACCAGAGTGATTTGAAGGCATTGCAGGAGTTTATGAGAGGCTTAAAATCACCAATTCAAGGTTGGGGTACTAACAATTCATCATCCTCTGATTGCTGCAACTGGTTAGGCATCACTTGCTACTCTTCCTCTTCACTTGGTCTAGTAAATGATTCTGTCAATTCTGGCAGAGTGACAAAATTAGATCTTGCAAGGCAAAGATTGGCCGGAAAACTTTTGGAATCAGTAGGCAGTTTGGATCAGCTTAGAACCCTCAATCTCTCCCACAATTTTCTCAAAGATTCACTTCCTTTCTCACTGTTTCATTTGCCAAAACTAGAGGTTCTAGACTTGAGTTTCAATTACTTCACTGGCTCTATCCCACAAAGCATCAATCTTCCCTCCATCAAATTCTTTGACATTTCCTCAAATTCTATACATGGCTCGCTCCCTACACGTATTTGCCAAAACTCTTCAAGAATTCAGTTTCTTGACTTGGCTGTTAACTACTTCTCTGGTATTCTTTCACCTGGACTAGGGGATTGCATCAACTTGGAGAACCTCTGTCTTGGCATGAATGATCTCGTTGGTGGTATGAGTGAGGACCTCTTTCAGCTAAAAAAATTGAAGCTTTTGGATCTCCAAGATAACAATTTTTCGGGGAAGTTGAGTACTGGTATTGGCAAACTCCTTAGCCTTGAACGTCTAGACATTTCCTCTAATAATTTTTCGGGTACCATTCCAGATGTTTTTCGCAGCTTATCAAAGTTAAATTTTTTGCTAGGCCATTCTAATTATTTTGTTGGTAGAATACCCATATCCTTGGCAAATTCTCCATCTCTCAATCTGCTTAATTTGAGAAATAATTCACTTGGAGGCATTATTGATCTGAATTGTTCTTCCATGACTAATTTGTCATCTCTTGATTTAGCTACTAATAGTTTTAGTGGGAATGTGCCTTCTTATCTTCCTGCTTGTAAGAATTTGAAGAATATTAATCTTGCCAAGAACAAATTCACCGGAAAAATCCCAGAAAGCTTCAAGGATTTTCAAGCTCTTTCCTACCTTTCCCTCTCAAATTGCAGCATCACCAATCTTTCATCTACCCTTCGAATCCTGCAGCAGTGCAAGAGTTTAACGACTTTAGTCCTCACCTTGAATTTCCAAGGTGAAGCATTGCCTGCTGATCCCACGCTTCATTTTGAGAACTTGAAGGTTCTTGTTATTGCTAATTGTAGACTGACAGGATCAATACCCCAATGGTTAAGCAACAGCTCAAAATTGCAGTTGGTGGATTTGTCATGGAACAACTTGAGAGGAACTATTCCTTCCTGGTTTGGTGGTTTTGCATATCTCTTTTACTTGGACTTATCAAACAATTCATTTAGTGGTGAGATTCCAAGGAACTTGACTGGATTGCCAAGCCTCATCAGCATGAGTATCTCAATCGAGGAGCCGTCACCGTATTTCCCATTATTCCTGAGTAGGAATGAAAGAGGGAGGGGGTTACGGTATAATCAGGTTTGGAGCTTTCCACCTACTTTGGCACTCAGTGACAACTTTCTTACTGGACCAATCTGGCCGGAGTTCGGTAATCTGACAAAGCTCCATGATTTTAAGTTGAAGTCTAACCGTTTGTCCGGAACTATACCAAGTGAATTATCGGGGATGACCAGCTTGGAGACTTTGGATTTGTCCCATAACAACCTTTCAGGAGTTATACCCTGGTCCTTGGTAAATCTCAGCTTTCTGTCCGAGTTCAGTGTTGCCTACAATCAACTCCGTGGGAAGATCCCTACTGGAAGTCAGTTTATGACTTTCCCAAACTCAAGCTTCGTAGGGAATCATCTTTGTGGTGACCATGGTACCCCTCCTTGCCCAAAATCTGATGGATTTCCACTTGAATCATCCAGAGAATCAGGAAGAAACAAATATGCTATAATCAGAATGGCTGTTGGCGTTGTTTTTGGTACAGCTTCCCTTCTTGTCCTCATGATCATGATTGTGTTCAGAGCTCACAGCCGGGGTTTGATCTTGAAAAGGTGGATGCAGACACATGATGCAGAAGCAGACGAAATCGGGCCAAGGCTAGTGGTTCTGCTGCAGAGTAAGGAGAACTATAAGGATCTCTCCCTGGAGGATCTATTGAAATCCACCAACAATTTTGACCAGGAAAATATCATTGGCTGTGGGGGCTTCGGTCTAGTTTACAGAGCTGCCCTCCCTGATGGTAGGAAGCTTGCAATCAAACGTCTCTCTGGTGACTGTGGTCAGATGGACAGGGAATTCCGTGCTGAAGTAGAAGCCCTGTCAAGAGCTCAGCATCCAAATCTCGTGCATCTCCAAGGTTATGGCATGTTCAAAAATGACAAACTCTTGGTATACCCTTACATGGAAAACGGCAGCTTGGATTATTGGTTGCATGAAAAACTGGATGGGCCATCCTCACTGGATTGGGATTCAAGGCTTACAATTGCTCAAGGGGCTGCAAGGGGGCTTGCATATTTGCATCAAGCATGCGAACCACATATCCTTCACCGGGATATAAAGTCCAGCAATATCCTTTTAGACAGGAATTTTAAAGCTTATCTAGCGGATTTCGGTCTTGCACGGCTCATACTACCTTATGATACCCATGTCACAACTGATCTTGTGGGGACATTAGGCTACATTCCTCCTGAATATGGCCAAACTGCAGTTGCTACCTTCAAGGGGGATGTGTACAGTTTTGGTGTGGTTCTTTTGGAGCTTCTTACTGCGAGAAGGCCCATGGATATGTGCAAACCGAAAGGATCGCGGGATTTGATCTCCTGGGTGATTCAGATGAAGAAGGAAAATAGAGAGAGCGAGGTGTTTGATCCAATCATTTATGACAAGCAGAATGACAAGGAACCGCTACGAGTACTCGAGATTGCATGCCTTTGTTTAAGCGAACACCCAAAACTAAGGCCCTCAACAGAGCAGATAGTTTCTTGGCTTGATAGCATCGACACCAACACCTAGCTTTCCCATGTTTTTTCTGGAGTCTCTGGTTTGCACAGTTAGAGTGATTCCTTGTATACAATTTAGAAAGTCCATCGCAGCCCTATTATCATTGTGTTTGTTGTATGGGTCGATCCTGCTCTAAATATTTACCCCCATACCTGGGTGCTCAGATTTTGCTGCTCTCCAGGGTGGAGGAGGGAAAGGGATCTAAACAAGGCAAGGAAAAGTATCAGTGTTACAAGTCTTTACATCGGAAATTAGTTTTCTGTAGAGAAAACTGTTAATTCTCAGACATGCACAAATAAAGTTTTATATATGCAAATTATCATACGGTTAATCATGCTTGTTTTGTGCCTTGTGTAAAAATTATCGTGTGTGTTAGTCGACATCATTTGGCTAAGCTTTCTTCTTCTTCTTCTTCTTCTTGAATCCTGATGTGTAGACAGACCAAAGGCAGAGGACACCAGGACATTTTAGCTGCAAAAAGGACTTGTGAATTCTAGTTGAACTTCACTGGCTTCCCTGTGAATGTGAAAAGAAACATCGCATTCATTTCTGGTCCATACAATGCTTTCTTCTTGTTTGTTCTTCGCCACTCCCTGGATTTATTTGGATGTCACCGTGTTTCTGCCTTCCAATGCTATTGACTTTAGGCTTGGTGTTTACTTTGAAACCTTTGCTGCTTGATAAAGATTTTAGGTTTGATTTTTTTTTGCCAAAAAACTGCCTTAGTTTCATGGAAATATAGGGTGACGTCTTAGATGACAACCTCGCTAGTTATTATATCATTTCAATGAACCATCTCATCTAAAAAATTAAACTGTTAAGTAAGATTTCAAAATATTATTTATATTATTATCTAAACCTATAGCAGCAAATTTTGTTAGGTTGCCATTAATCACAGGAATATTCTCCTTTGAACCTTGCATGCCTAGTGATCTTGGGTTGGTCAGTCTACCTTGATAGCAAAACGTATTTGCATTGTGTCTACCAAAAGTTTTACCTAAAACCATAGAGTCAAAAGAAAGGAGCACACCAAATTCTTGGCCCCTAGGTTTTGCTTATAGACTTAAAGATATTTAGCTTCGTTTTTTTTTTATGGGACCGACTTTGTGGTATTTTATGACATTTCTAAAGTTTGGCTGCTTCCCCATTTTTTAACCAAATTTCTGATTTTGAGCTAGGACTGAACATGCACGTGTTATGTAGTTGCCGGTCACCTCATAACAGGGCACGTTTTTCTTTTCTTTCCTCTCAATTTTTTTATCCGTTTAACAGCGGGACTTAGCATCAGATAAATGGAATATTGGAGGCCGAACATTGAAATTTCTTCACTAATCAACATTTTGCCAGGAAATTAGAGGCAAAAAAAAGAAAATAAATATATGGCGCCTTGCACGGAAATCTCATTACAGATGCCGGAGGAGGGTCAGCTGGCGAGTCACGCAACATATGACCGGAGACTGCTCCCACTGCACTGTGAGATAACTAGTAGTGCAAGCAATATTTTAATAGTCATGGCGGCAAGCAAATGATGCCGATTGGCAATTGCCAAGTTCTCTTTTCTTAACCGTTTTTTCTTTTTTTTGGCAAATCCCAACTGAGTGCAAAGAACTTTTGGTTTGTTCACGTCATTGAAAATAATTTTGATAGATAAGCACGAACCCTGCAATCAATTTGGGTGCCAGTGGCGCACTAGTTACTATGATGATTTTGACCAATAGAGGTTGCAGAACGTGCAAGGAAAAGAATCACCATGACATGGGATCTCCGTTCAATATGTTCAGCAAGAACATCTGATGTGCCAGCAAATGAATCCAAACAAGAAATCTGTGCCTTTTACTTCCACTACTAGAAGTGGGGATGCCAAAACCGTTCTCATCACAACGACAAGGAAAGCAGAGCAGGTTGCGCCGAGTTCTTCAGGTGGCGAAAGCACGATCACAAGTCTCTTTCACAAACCAATGAATGGTGGATTGTTTCCTTCAACTATTTTATTCAAATCCTGTAGTATTCTTGATGGCTATCGCCATCATACTGTCTAGACTTCAACCTATGCTGGAACGTATACCCTTTCAGAGAAGCTAAAAAGAGAAAAGGTCCCATTAACGGGTTCACGAAATAGGAGCTATCATTTTTTTTATATCTCCCGAAAAATATACTTTGTGGATTCAGGTGAGCAAGTAAAATCCCGGCTGTTCCAGATTTTTACAAAAAACACACGTTCTGACTTGAACTCAAAATCGCCTTTAATATCACGGCACGCTCTTTAGAGATGTCCTCATCCAATCCTTAAAGGCAGCACTGAGATCAAAGACAAAATCCTCAAAAGTGTTTTGACACCACAAAGCATGAGTGAATTAACCATTGGCAACAAAATGCACGAGGAACCTCATTTTACAGATCCTCAAATCTGCCCGCTTTTAGCAAGTTTCCTAATTAGGAAGAACGGATGATAGGGTTCTCCAGACAAAAAATCTCAAGCCTTTTCCTGGAAATTCTCTAGTGAAGTCACTGATCTTACATAAACTACTATAGAGTGCGCCTCTGACTTTTTGCCAACCTGATATGATTGATCACTTTATCTTGTGAGAGCTGGGCATTTGCAATTAACACTCATTTTCTTCACAAAATCATTGTAGAAAACCTTTCACCTCCTCATCTGTCTCTCTGCACAATATGTTGTTCATTTCATTTTACGATTTTCTTCCAATAGTAATGTCAAAATTCAAACATTTAAGATTTCATGTAAAATTTATCCGCTGCATTAAAGTCATTGAACAACATTGAACTCGGAATCCTTGATCTATAGCATCCAATTATCCAATCCAGCAAAAAAGAACAGAGATTATAATTCTAATTCATTAAGACCCTGCTTTTTTAACAAATAATAATAAAATATATTTATTTTTTACTTGAAATTAAATTTTTTAAGTGTTTTTAAATCGTTTTAATGTGTTGATATCAAAAATAATTTTTTAAAAATAAAAATATATTATTTTGATATATTTCTAAATAAAAATCACTTTGAAAAACAACTTCTACAAACAGCACTTAGAACCACAGCCTTGAGGATCACGAATGCACATGTATATATGCATGAAAATGTGATGTCAGGGCATCTGGAATTTATTTAAACAAGGAAAATAAGAAGACTGTTGACAAAACTTGTTATAGCACTGACTTGCGTGCAAGAGAACTTGAGAGGAAATTATTCAAAAAGTGAAAAAGAAGAAGGTGAAGTGTAGAATACACGTTCTGGGATACAAGAATCACGAGTATATTACAAACAGAACGTAGTGAATAACTGTTTCGAACTTGTCAGGAAAAAAAGAGAAGAGAATAGACAAACAAACAGTTCATTTACATGGTGGATACCAAAACTGAACAGCCAAATATGGGGATGAAAATGTATCTTAAGAAGTAAACTACAAATTGAACTAATGCAACCACCTACATCCAACTGGAAATAGAACAGCATGCCGAGACTAATGAATATTGCAGAATGGATAACATAGTTTTTGGTTTCAATCCTACGAAAGTAGTCTATAAAATATTCCAAGGAAAAAAAACCCTTTAAAACATACCATCTTTAACTTGTGAAAAGTGTGGAATACACATCTGATTATGAATCAAAAGCATGTTTGTCTTAGTGAAAAATCGATAGAAAGTATTCAAATTTAAAATGTAACCCAAGAATTACAACAACAAAAAAAAAGAGCGAAAAAAACTATAACCAAGCCTAGAAGCATTTCCACAGCCTTATTTCTTTTTTCAAAACAACAAGAACAACAAAACAGAAGTCTGATCATTACAGGCAGGTTTTAGAAATACATTATTTGGCCTGTTCTCCATAGATCACCCTACCATGTAACAGTCAACATTTACTCGTTTATTATGCAGTTCCTATTGGAAATTTAGAAGAATGACTTGTTCTGAAGGCTCACTGAGTAAATGTTGATTGGATCCAAACATAGAAGCTTGCAGACAGATAGATACAAACACACTTGTATTTACGGAGGAAAAGAATTTGATTTCAGTCAATAACAATATCATTTTGATTTCCTATTCAGCATGCACAAATCAAAATCTTACAACCAAAGAGCACTCATAACATGATGGCATCTTTTAACATAAATGGCACACTATCTCAAGAAAATTAATATTAAATATCAGGCATTGGACTCCATGTCATCTTCTATCTCACGCACAGCTTGAAGGGGACCACTGCCAAACATGTAGCCACTGTCCGAGAGATTATTTAGAGGACCATTTCCAAATAAACATACCTGTGGCTCAATCTTATTCAAGCAGTTCCACTCATCATCAGACAGAGACCAACTAAAAATGTCTATGTTTTTCATTATGCGATCCGGCTTAAGGCTACAAGGTAAGACACTGGTGCCTCTCTGCATTCCCCACCGTAAAATAACCTACAACAGATAGACACTCAACCCGTCAAGCTACAAGTAGTGATGCAGTACATTTCTTTTAACTCTTTCATGAAGCATAAAATCATGTTTACAAGTTAAAACAATGTTAATTTTATTTGAGCTTTAGGTTCACTGTCCACTTTCCCATCAGACAGACCCCTTTTCTTGTTGCAGCTAAAATCCGGAAGGAGTTTCACATTTTGCAGTGGCCAACGGAGTCAGATTCCTAATGTCACCAGGGGAATTAAGGTGTATTTTTATGTACATATACTTCGCCTCTAGTTGGAAATAGGATGGACAATCACATAAAAATGCTGACTAAAGCAGCCACAACATGAATCATTTTCGAGGGAAGGGTGGGACACTACCAGCTATGGTCGTGCAAGGAACATAATATTTTAATTTTTTCTTGAAAAAAAAGAAATACCAACATATCAATAATATCAGAAAAGAGTCACCACACAATACGGAAAAGCCTTATGCATGCACAAATTGATTACTGGAAGAAAATTGATCTAATAATAGCAATAAAAAAGCTCGAGCTATGAATTAAAAAGGAAAATCTTTCAGTAGTTAGCCTATCTTCAGCTGCAAGTAACTTTCAATTTGTTTTTTCAATGAACTTCTACAAAAAGTAGACCATTCAACATTAATACCTTAATTTTGCCTTTATATGTTTCTTTCATCTTGTTGGATGAATATGTGTTCCTTGAATTAAGAGTAAAGCAATTTGTGCTCATCCAACTTGAATGGGTCGAAGCAAACTGATTAAAATCTGCAAAGAACTCTTTGTTTTGCTCTATCTTTTTCAACAATATATTAAAAACTTTTTCTCAATTCAAATTGACTGTTAACAATTTTGAAAATCATAGCCCGACCCATTTCCAAGGTGTGGTTTTCACAATTAGCCCTGATAGGATTCCACAACAAATTAGTAATTAGCTGTTGGCGGGATATTGGAAAGAAGAATTATCAGTGGGAGGGAAAATAGAAAACGTAAGTGGTTAGAGTCCACGTGTCAATTAGCTGTGAGTTTGTTGCAATTTCTGTTTTACTTTCATCTTTCTGTTGTGACACCAGTTGGTGCAAGGCTTCATAAACAGCCATAGTAGCCATTTTGGCATTACGATTGAAATATACACAGAATTCCTTTCTTGGATTTTCCTTGTTTTCCCCTGTTCTTAGCTGTATTTCTGAGGTCGAAAGATAGAGTCCTATCATTGGTATCAGAGCCTTTGATCCTCTAAACTGTTCCTTCAGTGTATGCCCCGTGCTAGTATTCGTACCCGATCATCATCCATGGAAGCTCGTGTTACTGCGCTGGAAGCTTTGGGTACCAAGAATCAACTTCTTCTGGAAGCTAATCAGCTTCTTCTAGAGTCTCTGCAGCGACTTCTTGAGGATAAATTCACTTCAATTGATAAGAGATTTGAATCAATCGAAGCTCGGTTTGAGGGAAGTATCGAGACGGTGGGTGAAGGCAGTCGCAGGCGTGGAGTGATAGACCCACGAGAAAAGGAGAAAGGCTATCCTTCTGATAATCGAATGCCTTTCATCAAGATGGATTTCCCGAGGTTCAATGATGGTGATGATCCTATTGAATGGATCTATAAGGCGGAGCAGTACTTTGATTATTTCTCGGTGCCACCTGAGAAGAAAGTAAAAATGGTTTCGTTCCACCTTGACAAGGAGGTCTTGCAGTGGTTCCAATGGGAGGAGTATGCATCTTCTTTCTCCAACTGGCATTCTGCAAGGAGTTTGGCCCGCATGGGTTTGAAGATTTTGCAGAAGAATTTTTTAAACTGAGGCAGACTGGGACGTTGAAAGATTACATTGCTGAGTTCAGAAAATTGGCAACCAGAATCTGTGACCTTAGCCCGACCCTAAGGCTAAGCTGTTTCATTGGAGGATTACGAGAAGTAATCAGGCACGATGTGAAGTTGTTACGACCTGCCACTGTTCACGAAGCCATGAGTTTCGCTCATGAGGTGGAGGCTAAATTCCAGAAATTAAGGTTGGTGCACTCTTCTGGTAATTTTAGCTCACGATCACTTCAATCACCATTACAGCATGATGTTACACTTGCTAGAACTAGAATTGAACCCACAGCTGGTAAGGATATGTCCTTTAAAAAACTCACACCCGAGGAGGTTCAATTGAAGAGGCAGAATAATCTTTGCTTTTACTGTGATGAGAAGTTTGTGAGGGGGCATAAATGTGCTCGTAAACAAGTATTGTTGTTAGATATGGGGTATAACAGCTCTGATGAAGAGGAATTAGCTCAGGAGACACAACCAATTGAGCAGATAACAGAGATAAATGCATGTTGTATCACTGCCTGTGCGCTATATGGAATTCCAGCTCCTAGTGCCAATAAAACCATGAAGATCACTGCTACTATCAAGAATTGTGTCGTTATAGTGCTGCTGGATTCGGGTAGTTCCCATAATTTCATACATGTTGGCATGGTTAAAAAGTTGGGATGGAAGTTAGACCCAACTTATAATTGCGAAGTCATGATTGCGGATGGGGGGCAAGTTCCATGCAAGGGGTCATGTGCTGCGGTGCCATTAACCATTGGCAGCTACGGATACACCTCAGATATGTTTGCATTACAATTGGGGGGCTGTGACATTGTGCTAGGAGTGCAGTGGTTAAGGACTCTCGGTCCAGTTTTATGGGATTTTGAAGCCTTAACTATGAAATTTTGGTGTGGGAGGGAGCAGATATGCTTGTCTAGTGCCAGACCTCAATCTCCACTCCCTATTTCTTGTCAACAAATGGACAAGTTATTACTATCAGGATGCTATGGGGTATTATTGTGTGCTATAGAAGGGGGAAGCTTAGCCATACCTGCACCTACACCTGGAGGTCCCACGGATGAGTTGTCTTCTACGCAGCAAGAACTACAAGCCCTGCTGAACTCCTTTGCTGCCATTTTTGGTACTCCCAAATCTCTTCCTCCTGTGAGGGATTTTGACCATCGCATACCCTTGATTGCTGGCTGCAAACCACCTAGCATTCGGCCCTATGCTTATGGCCCCTTCCAGAAATCAGAGATTGAGAAGTGCATCAAGGAGTTGATGGAGGCTGGGTTGGTAAGGAATAGCCATAGTCCCTTCTCTTCTCCCGTCCTGTTAGTCAAGAAGAAGGATGGCACATGGCGAATGTGCATGGACTACAGGCAACTAAATGAGCTGACTATTAAGGACAAATACCCCATTCCCCTTATTGACGACTTATTGGACGAATTACATGGGGCGAATTATTTCTCCAAACTGGATTTAAGAAGCGGCTACCACCAGATTAGGGTGCATCCAACGGATATCGAGAAAACAGCCTTCCGAACTCATGAAGGCCATTACGAATTCCTTGTGATGCCCTTCGGATTGACAAATGCCCCAGCTACCTTCCAAGGGCTGATGAATGAGATTTTTCAAACTTATTTGAGGAGGTTCGTTTTGGTATTTTTTGACGATATCCTCGTTTACAGTATTTCTTGGCCAGACCATTTACGGCATTTGCATACTGTTTTGGGAGTATTGGAGCATCATCAGTTGTTCGTCAAGAGGACAAAGTGTGCTTTTGGGGTGGCTGCTATTGAGTATTTGGGCCACATTGTATCAAGGCAAGGCGTGGCTACAGACCCCTCCAAATTACAAGCTGTGGCACAATGGCCAATCCCTACTACTGTGAAGAGCTTGAGGGGATTCTTTGGTTTGACGGGCTACTACAGGAAGTTCATTCCTCATTACGGGAAAGAAAGTTTTCCCTTGACTCAACTGACCAAAAAGGATGGGTTTATTTGGTCCTCGGAAGCTACCACGGCCTTCCACAGGCTCAAGGAGCTAATGTTGTCTCCTATGGTGTTGGGGCTGCCAGATTTCACCAAAACCTTTGTCATCGAGAGTGACGCTTCAGGGTATGGCATAGGTGCTGTGTTACAGCAGGAAGGAAGGCCAATTGCTTTCACAAGCAAGGTCCTTGGTCCGCGAAACAGAGCTCTTTCCACTTACGAGAGGGAGATGATAGCCATTGTGCATGCTATAAAGAAATGGCACCATTATTTGCAGGGGAGACATTTTATCATCAGGACAGATCACAATAGCCTTAAATACTTTCTCAACCACAAAGCTCACACTCCTTTCCAGCAGAAATGAGTTACTAAGCTGTTGGGATATGACTATGAAATTCAGTACCAACCGGGAAGTGACAATAAGGCAGCTGATGCTTTGTCAAGGTGTCCAATTGACAACACCGCGCCCATTCAGCCTTCTCCAGGGGATATAAGGGCCACGGGACAGGAGGTTTGTGAACCACCAATGCAGAATTTAGCAATCACCTATCCTTATCACAGTTGGATGGATGATTTGCGTAGGTACAATGAGGGAAATCCTTGGATCAATAGCAAGAAACAACAAGTGCTAGCACTTAATGATCCTACACAACAATCACTTTCACAACCTCTGTCAGAAGCTAATCATTTGACCAAGTTTCACATTGATAATGGCCTCCTCAAGTATAAGTCCAGAATAGTCCTTAGTCTTGGTTCAGTATGGATAGCCAAGGTATTCTCGGCTCATCATTCAGCCCCTACAGCTGGGCATGCTGGATTTTTGAAAACCTATCAGAGGTTAGCTCGCAGCTTTTATTGGGTGGGTATGAAGCGAGATGTGCAAAGAATGGTGGCAGAATGCCATACTTGTCAGCAGCACAAGTATGAAACATTAGCACCTGCAGGGCTGTTGCAACCCCTGCCTGTCCCGGAGAAGGTTTGGGCTGACATATCGATGGACTTCATCAAGGGACTACCTCCTTGCCACGGAAAATCAGTCATTTTCGTGGTCGTAGATCGATTGAGCAAGTATGCTCACTTCATTAGCTTATCCCATCCTTATTCAGCTGCCACGGTTGCTCAGACTTTCGTGGACCAAGTGTTCAGGCTTCACGGAATGCCCAGCTCTATTGTGTGTGACAGGGACCCCATATTCATCAGTGATTTTTGGAGAGAATTCTTCAAATTGCATGACGTAACCTTGAGGATGAGTTCAGGGTACCACCCATAGACCGACAGACAGACTGAGGTGGTCAATAGGTGCTTAGAAACCTACTTGAGGTGTTTCGCAGCATCTCAGCCTAAGAGATGGTTGTCTTGGGCAGAATTCAGTTACAATACGGCTTATCTCACGACCACAAAACTGACCCCGTTTGAGGTGGTGTATGGGCAGCCTCCTCCCACAGTGACTCCCTACGAACCAGGCACTACACGCATTGACAGTGTTGACAGGAGCTTGGCTGCGAGGTACAGGATGTTATCCTTACTCAGAGGCAATCTGCTTGCAGCCCAGAACAGGATGAAATCTCAAGCTGATAAGCATCGATCAGAAAGGGAGTTTCAGGTTGGAGATTTGGTGTATTTGCGTCTGGTACCTTATAGGTTGAAGTCACTGGCTGATCACTCTTACCACAAGCTCTTGCCCAAATTCTATGGTCCCTACGAGATATTGGAAAGACTAGGGCCAGTAGCCTACAGGCTGAAGCTACCTCCAGGATGCAAAATTCATCCTACATTTCATGTATCTTGTTTGAAGAAGCACTTAGGGGAGCAGGTGGTTCCTTCCTTAACCTTGCCACGAATTACTGAAGATGGGATAGTGCAGGATGAACCATTGGCAATCCTTGAGAGGAAACTTGTCAAAAGAGGACACGCTGCAGGGGTGGATGTTTTGGTGCATTGGAAGGGGCATACTCGGGATGCCACATGGGAAGACTATTCAAGCCTCAAAGCTAGGTTTCCTGAGTTCATTGCGCAAGTGGAAGCTGATTTTAACTCTTGAATTGTTTTTAGTTAAATTGTTAGTGTTTACAGTCTATCCGGTTACTGTAACATAAGTTTACAATTCTTGTAAACTTAGTCTCTTAAGGGGTGGGTAATGATAGGATTCCACAGCAAATTAGTAATTAGCTGTTGGCGGGATATTGGAAAGAAGAATTATCAGTGGGAGGGAAAATAGAAAACGTAAGTGGTTAGAGTCCACGTGTCAATTAGCTGTGAGTTTGTTGCAATTTCTGTTTTACATTCATCTTTCTGTTGTGACACCAGTTGGTGCAAGGCTTCATAAACAGCCATAGTAGCCATTTTGGCATTACGATTGAAATATACACAGAATTCCTTTCTTGGATTTTCCTTGTTTTTCCCTGTTCTTGGCTGTATTTCTGAGGTCGAAAGATAGAGTCCTATCAAGCCCATGGTCCAAATAGGGCACTCCTAAAGAGGAGATCAGAATATAAAAGCTCATATTAAGGCCGAGATGGAAGTGATCAATTTTAATGAAATAACACTTTGAAATGCACTCTTGACTTTTCTGCACTCTTCATTCTCTTCAGCTCTTTCTTCTCCCATTTTCTCTTCATGTTTTTTATACTAATAAACATAACTTACAGGAAACATCGAAAAGGTTTCAGAGCTAAATCTGTAAGAAATAATCCAAATGATCATGGAACTTTCTCGAACCTGCTACAAGAATAGGAACCATACTTTGACACCTGGTGATGCTATAACAACACAAAACAATATATAGATAGCTTCGAGTCAATTTTCAATTTTCTTAAAATCTGATCCATATATTGCAGGATGAGGATAAGTCCACACTCTTGAACAGAAATGAACCATCATATTAGTGCACTGGGGATTTGCAGAATATTAGTTTTCATTACTTGCACAAGAATCATTAAAATTTCAAAATCCACCTTGTATTTTGTCAATAACAGTTCGAACTAGTTTGGCATTTGATCCTATGTTGGAAACGGCTATGTGCTCTATCTATGAATAATGTTCCATACTTTGGTTGTTTTGATCCATTCTTCAGGCAACTCCAAGAAGAGACTAAGAAATGTGACCTTGAAATGGCCATGTGTGAGGCGCTTCCAATTTCATACAATCTCAATAGAGGATATGGAAAACAAACAAACTAGGTAGCTTTAAATTCTTTCATTGAAAATGGGACATCTAGAGAGTTAAGAGAGCATCTAAATAGCATAGAATGCAATTGCATGTACAAGGACAATGCCCACTGATGCTCGAAACTTGTTTAGCTGGTACTGTAGCGTGGACAAAACACGTGTATGCTGGACAATATACATCAAAAGGAAAACAGGCAGCATTGTTAACTGTATAGTGGCTTATTAGTTAGCCTGATGTATTGATCCTTTTCATCAATGAGTAGCCATATTCTGTGGTGCACACATTTTTCACTCAAGACTTATTTTAAATGTGAGTGTATACTCAATTGGGAAAAGTACCAATAAGTTCACTTTTGAAAAATAAATAACCGTTGAGTTCTAAAATACTTTTTTAGACTTTTAGTTTGCTTACTAAATAATTATACATTTTTTTTTTACATTTAATTTTCCACTTGTAAAATATTTTATTGTTATAGATTTTTTTCTTCTTATATTACCATTTTGTAATTGTGATTATAGAAGTTAAAAAATATACTTCTTCATTTATGTAATTCTTATTTTAGAAAGAAAAAAACATTAATGATAATCTTAGTTTAAAAAACATAAATATCAAAGTTTTAGACATATTGTTTGGATATTACAGGGATTATAACAAAATATGAGTTCATTGGAAGAAAAAACTGAAAAGTGAACTTATTGGTCTTAAGAAAATATGATATAACTTATTGGTCTTAATTTTTTTTTTTTAAATGAACTTATTTGTACTTTTCCCAATTTTTATGATCCATGCAATTCATGCCAATTAAATAGGCCTCGAACATCCAGGCATATCCCTTAACAATCTAAGGAAACAAATGAAGTGCTTACAATTATGAGCTGTCAGCATCTTTTCTCCAGTTTTCAGGAACCAATTCAAGAAAAAAAATATCTCCTAGTTTTCAAATCTGACCTTAACATTAATATTCGGATAAGTACATACATATTCTTAGTCAGTATATCCAGGTGCTCTGTCACTAATAAAAATATTAGCACTGCAGGTGGCAATGATATTCAGAAACAAGAAAATTGCAACATTCTAGACAAACTCATGGAAAGCCAGTGGAAGTAACAAGGAAAACACAAACTAAATCGATTTGAAGTTAGTTTCAAAAAGTCTAATCTACAATACCTTCCATTCATTTTTGAGAAAACCTTCATATTCTCAGATTTCGGGGCAAAAGAAATAGTGTATACAGGTGCTACAGCTATTCGAGGCAGCCATGGTATCAACAAAAATAGTCAACACAACATGCAGGATTAAAGGAATCAGTATGACAGATTAAAAGAGTGGAAAACAGAGTAAAACATTACCTGTTCAGGTGTCTTTTTGTGTCTTTCTGCTATCTCTGAGACAGCGCCCAATTTCAACATGGGCCCATGCACTGATCTTGACCTCCTAAATGATATGCGAGGAGTGCCAGGTTCATCTTCCCCTGATCCGCTATCAGATGGTCCAGGGCTCCATGTGGGAACCCCTAAAGGTGTGTGAGCAGATACATGAATACCCTTCAATTGACAGAACTTAACCAGTTCTTCTTGCCTCCAAAAAGGATGTAACTCAACCTAATAAAACTAATGAATCAATCAAGAAACTCACATTTTTGGAAAAATCTTTATTTGCAGTGAAAAACTGAAAATAACTGTGAAGAAAAAACAACAGGAATAACAATAAAAGATAAATTACATGAAAAAACTGTTTTATTGTAAACATTCACTGTCGTCATCTCATGAGATACAACAAAAGAGAGTCAATGGAGAGATATGAGACAAGATACTAAAATGAGTTCTCATTTTATGAGAATAGGATGTCTTAGGGAAAATCAGCATGGCAGTCTTGAATCAAACTCTTCTTAACCTTAGAAATGTATACATCTCAACCATACGTCATTTGTGAAACATGTCATTCTTTTATTAACTATTGCTACTTGGCACCAAATCATAAGTCAAAATACGATTAGACTCTATCTAAACCCTCTTGCTGTTATACTGAATGCAAAGCATTGATACATTGCCAACTAAACCATACATCCTAATTCATTATTATTCTGCCCAGCAAGAATTTATCTACACTCTTCATATAATAACTGCCAACCTCGCTTGTAATGAAGATGCACTGGATCTAAATAACTACTCGTAGATTCACACATTTTAAAAAATAAAATGCTTACAACAATTCAGAAGTAGTGTATGCACTAAAATCCTCCAATAAAAGACCATAACTTATCAAAGGGGTGGCAGTTATGAAATTAGATGTGCACCTGAGATCTACCGATTTCATCCTGCAGATATGAAATTAGATGGCACTGAATGCTATACTATATTGATGGTTCAAAGAAGATCAGAAGAGGAAACAGGCTGCTTCAAGTTTGGAAAGTTTGGACTCAAGTGTAAGGGAAAACTTAAAAGAAGGCATTGGATGGTGGAAAGTCCCATTTCAGGCCATCTTTAGATCCAAGAAAATGGTTCTCTTGATGGAAGGAGAAGAACATGAATCTGCTGTTTTGAGATAATTGTTGGTCCTTATTTATTGGGAAAGGAGGAGGCACACTTTTGTCTAAATCAATAAAGGAACAACCTGTTATGAAAATCTGTTCAAAATGGATAGTAGAAGTTAATAAGAATGATGAACCGACCTGATTGACAGCAGGCACCACTTTCGCAAATTTCAGCAGCACTTTGATTTGCTGGACACTGAAATTACTGACACCGATAGCTCTCACGAGACCGGAGTCAACAAGAGCTTCCATGGCTTTCCATGCATGCTTCAATCGATTCAAAAACTGCCTATACTCACTCCCCGACTTCGAAGGAGGATCAGTTGCATCACCAAAAGCCGAGCTATCAGGCCAATGTATCAAATAGAGATCCAAATACGAGACTCCAAGATTCTTAAGCGAAACCCTCACATAATTTTCAATTTTATTAAGGGAATTCATAGTACAGTAGAGCTTTGAGGTCAAGAAAACATCCTCCCTCTTCAGTGAAGCATTGAATGCTTCGCCCAGTGCTTCCCCGACTTCAGTCTCGTTACCATAAAGATGTGCACAGTCTATATGACGGTAACCAACAGACAAGGCAGTTTTCACAGCTTCAACGCAGAGATCACCACCACTTTGCCATGTTCCAAGTCCAATGGCAGGGATTTTGGCACCCGTGTTCAGCACAAAGTGACTTCCTACTACCCCAGTTTTCCCTTTCATTTTCTCAATCTTGTTTCAACCGACAAAGAGTCTACAATGATGGATTCCCAGAAACCCAGAAACCAAAATTTGAAGGATGCAACAACTCAATCCAAATCCAACAATTAAAACAGGTAGGAAATGGAGAGATAAATTAAATCCAAAATCTTTGGAATGGATATGAAGAGTCAAACAAGAACCCGTGGATCAGCTAATACCAAAAATAAAAAAACAATTGAAATGGAATGGAAATAAAAATCATTCAAGCAAGAAGAACAACAAATCATTCTCGGTCGAAAAAAATAGTTGACTAAAACAAAGCCCGCCTGGTGTTTGTCGATTTACCCAGGTGAGGGTCCACGTCCGTTTACCAGTTAAGAGGAGGAAATTCAATCTAGAACACAGTAATTCCAACACGAAAGCGCAAAGACTGAAACAAAAATAAAGGCTTGGATGGAAAAATGCATTTGGATAGTAGTTAGCGAAATGAGACGGGGGGAGACAGAGTGGTGAATAAGATATGAAAAGTAACTGATTTTTTTTTTCTTGAAAAAACTATTAAAATAAATAATTTTGTATTCTTAATATTCTATTAGAAAAAAATGATAACTAAACATCCCGATTTGCATTTTTCATTTTTCATAAGTTTGATTCCATTTCGTTCATTTGAACGCAACAAAATTAATCGACACCAAGTCATAACTTAGTTTTAAAATAACCAATGGTTTTCTAAGTGTTGATCATAACTTAGTTTTAAAATAACCAATGATTTTCTAAGTGTTGATCATAACTTGGTTTAAACACTAAGATATTTTAAAATTTTAAAAATATTTTTGAAAAAATAAATTTTATTTTTTTCTTAGTTAACTTTTTGTTTGTTTTTAAATTACTTTAATATATTAATATCAAAATGTATTTATTTTTTAAAATACATTATTTAATGTATTTTATAATAAAAAAACAATCACGGTCATATTTCCAAACACCACTTAAATAGTCATTATATTTTAAAAAATTATATATATATATATATATATTTAACCTTTATGTTTTAAATCTTTTATAACTTATTTTTTTCATAGTTTCATATTTTTTTCATTTTATTTTATTTTATTGAGAAGTCAAATAGAAAAAAAAAAGTAGGATGGAAAAATTGATAAGAGAATAGGTATTTTAAAAAAACAAAAAAGAGCTATTAAAAATTGGGAATGTTCAAGGTACTAGCCAAGGATTATTTAATTATTTTTAGAGCTACATGAATTAATAAATTAATTTTAGTAAATTACAAAACTAAAATAATTAACGAACATGTGATGGCACCTAAAACATAACAGTGGAGAGAAAGAATAAAAAAACTCCTCACATCAAATCAGCTAAAAGATCATAAATAAATAAATAAATAAATAGAGCAAAGAAGAGAAATAGGGTGGTGGGCTTAAATTAAAATCCACCGACCACGTATCCAACTCGCATTAATTCATTGACAGGAGAAACAATGGAGAGCATATGAGATCACTTCTTTTTTAAAATGTTTTTGAAAAACAATATATTTTTTATTTTAAGTTCATTTTTTAAAATTATTTTCATAGATTGATATAAAAATAATTTTCTAAATAAAATGTATTATTTTAATATATTTTTAAATAAAAAATACTTTTAAAATTAATGTTTCTTATTTTTTTAAGTTTTATCGAGCTCACTTGTTTTTAATAAATATCTAGAAGTATGGTAAACAAGTATATTTAAAAATAATATATTTTTTATTTTTAAAAAAATGCTTTTAATATTAGTATACTAAGACAATTTAAAAATAAATAAATAGAATTCAAAAACAATTTAGCAGTGTAAAAAAACAAAAAAATTGGTATCTAAATTATAATTTATTAAGTTAAAAGAGGAGGCGTGCCGTGTTTACCTTATGTTTTGTTCATATTCATGCCCAAGTGGAAAAGGTTGTTGAAGCTTTACGTTAATGATCGACCAAGTTTTCTCTCGCTAATGGACAGAACCATCTCTTTCTCTCCCGACCAGGAACGAGAATAATTGGAGTCATGTTTTGCCTAAAATACGACGTCGTTTTTGAAAGGGATACACAAATCGAAAATTCTTAATGCTCTCACGTATGCAATGACGGGACTAGTATTTTTATTTGTGATAATGCTATAATTTCTAAATAATAGAATCTCAATCTAATAAATAAATATTTACCTAATCTACTCGAATATATAAATTTTTTTTAGATTTGATGAATAATAGATAGAGTACATGTACTGTGAAACTCAATTTAAAATTCGCTTGAATTTTACTTGGAATATATATATATATATATATATATATTGTATAAATATATTTATACAATATTAATATTTTTTTCAATACACATATATAAATAAATACTTATCATTTAGTATACATATATATTCTTCAAATATATAGTATAGTATAAATATCAAGAAATCCAACTAATAGGATCGTTATCGTCTCTCCTAAATATATGTATTTTTTATCTTCTTCTTCTTCTTTACCAATCGAGTCATTGTATCCGTAAAAACTTAGAGGAATGGTTATCATATCATAAAAAGTTTTATAAGCAAGTTAAAATGATTGATTCACCTCTGATGGAGACCTCGATTCACAATTTAGAATGTTACACCTCACCGATTTAATATTTAATTTAATTTGATGTTGAGTAAGTGATTGTTTGAGAGTGTTGTTGAGATTGTTTTTTAAAGTATTTTTCGTTCAGAAAAATATGATATTAATATTTTTATTTAAAAAAAAAATTATTTTTGACAATAGTATATGAAAATAATTTAAAAATACCCAAAAATCTAATTAAAGTAAAAAAAAATTCAAAAGCGTTTTTAAAACACAATACCGAACAAGGTCTAAATTACCTATTATCATAGTTGTTAATTTCATTCCATTTTGGCCGAAACGATCAAAATGTTTCGTACCAGTTAAAAAAATGAGATAAAACGGTGTTGTTTTTATCTCGGTTTAAATTCCGGCCCATTCTAGATTTTTCGGCCATGTATCGGCCAAAATATACTGGTTTCGTTCCACCCATTCCATTTCGGCCAAATAATATTTTTTTTTAAATAATGAATAATTTTACAATATTAATCATATCTCTTCATCTGACCGTTAGATTAAAATAAAATTTTACGAGGAGTCTCTTGAAATATTTATATATATTATGTTAAAATTTCACAGCAATCAGAGAATGTAATGACCTTGCGAGATTGATGATGTCATTCTTGTAATATTATACATATTCATAATTTTGTTTAGAAAAATCATTTTAGTGTGTATTTTTTTAGATTAAATTGCACAATTCTAAATAATGTTTTTTATTTGAACTATTTTTTTTAATTAGTATATTCTATTATATATATAGTACAATCCTGAAATGCACGCACCGAAACATTTCATTTTAATTGAAAAAATGAAGCACCAACCGAAACGATATTGACAACTTAGCTTACTGTAGATATATACAATCCGTTTTGTTATTATTTTTCAATTTTAAGATAATCACAACATTTTATCATTAAAAAGACTGAAGAAAAAAATGAAAATTCAAAATATATCTGAAGAATCAGAATTGTTAAAACATTACTTAAATAAAATCGAATGAATATTCATATCGAAACACATAATATTTTAGAACTCGTCTAGCCTTTTTTTTTCAATATTTAATGGAATCCGTGGGCTTGATATATTTTCTTTTGAATAACGGGTCTTTTATGGTTGACAATACCAAGGTTGTCAATACCGTTCCTGTCGTCATTCTGGATTTTCTATTGTAACGGAACGTTCCGATTTCGGAGCGTTTCGGCGTGCCGTTTCGGGGTTGTACTGTTCATATATAATTATATATATATAATTAAAATATTAATTTAACAAGCATAATTAAAATTCAAGATAAATTAATTTTAAATTATACAATATAAACACAAAGTCAAACAAACATAATCTCAAAATTAGAAAAAAAATCACAAGTTAATCAAAATAAAGAGGATTTTAAGGCCGGAACGGTACCGAGACATTCTGTCCGGAATTTGGCCGGAATTTCCGGAACGGGCCGGAATGAAAACCGAGATAAAAAAGACGCCGTTTCGTCTCGGTTTTTAACGGCACGGAACGTTCTGGCCGTTCCGACCGGAATGGAACGGAATTGATAACTTTGGACAGTACAATAGCCTTCGAGCTATAATTGATGGTTGGAATCTAAGTAAAATTTGTTTTTGTTGTTAAACTTTTTTAAAATTGTTTTTCATTTAAAAACTTAAGTTAGTGTATTTTTTTTAATGATTTTGATATGTTGATATCAAGAATAAAAAGATAAGAAAATGCAACATTTTAATATATTTTTAATTGAGAAATTTTTATATAAAAAATATAATTAAAAAATATCATGCATTATATTAGCAAGCACGCACATGTAGCGAGTGTTTATATATATATATATATATATATATATATATATATAACTAAAAAACACATTGCACCACAATACCAAAAAAATCTTTAATCCCATAATTATTGGTATTAAATTTGGCTTCTTAAAAAAAAAAGGTTTAAATTCTAACCCAAAAAAAGAAATGAAATGAAATCTTATTAGGTATCGAAATAATTTAAATTTTAATGATTGTTTAAAATTCATAAAATTGGGAAAAAGAGTGGGTGTATGGATGAGATTAATATTAAGATAACACTATATTATAGCAACTTTAGTTAGTTTGGGTCAACATGCTACAATTGTGACTCAAGTTACGAGACTATAATAACTCTATAGAAAAAAAATCAAAATAAACTATGAAGTATAATTCTCAAATAATTTAATGTTGAATGATGAAATTAAAAAAAAAATTAGAAAGGTTATCTTAAAAAATAAACTAACTCATAAGACTAGGATAGCCATATGAAAAACAAATTAAAACAAATTATGAATTTCAATCCTTAATAGTTTAATATTAAAGGACAAAATTGAAGAATAAAAACAATTAAAAAAATAATTCAAGTCAGTCCGTCAAACCAATTACAAGAGACATCAAATCAAGATAACCTCTTAGAAAAAAAAATTATTAAGCTTAGGTTGACCTATTAAATTCACAAGTTTGGCCATTAAACTAAGATAACCCCTTAAAGAATAAATTAAAATATATTATATAACTTATTTTTAATTACCTTACCATCCAATGTTGAATGATAAAATTTATAAAAAAAAAAAAATAATTAAAAAATGACATAAAAATATGTCAAGTCATCCCAAGTTAACCCACTAAGCACTTCTCTAGAGCCACGAGGCTGAAATAACTTAGCAAAAACCAAATTGAAATGAATTATGAATTTTATTTTTTAATCACGTAATATTAAATGATGAAATTGGGAGAAAAACTTAAGTCAATTGGGTTAACTCGTCAAATCCAAGCCTCAAGTCATAAGACAAGAACAACCTATAAAAAACAAATTTAATATTGAACAACCTATAACTCGGATTAGAAGACAAATATAACCTTTTAAAAGAAAAGAAAAAATAATTTAATCTAACAGGGTTAAAATACCAAAATCATGAAAATATCATTGTAGAAAGCAAATCAAAATGGATTATGAAACTCAATTTTCAATCAACTTAGTGTGAATGGTGAAATTGAAAAAAAATATAAAAATACTTGAGTCAAATCGGGTTAACTTATTGTGTATTATTACAAGTTATAAAGCTGAAATAACATCATGTAAAGTAAAAAAATAAATCACGAGGTTTAACCTCTCGTCATTCAAATATTAAAAAATAAAATAACAGTTAATTAAGAAAAAGAAAAGAAAAAAACTGAATCAACAGGATTAATCCTAGACCTTCGATATGTGTAATGAGAATATGATAATTCAATAAAAAAAATATTAAATAAATAAATAATGATTGAACATAAAAAAACAAAAAAAAAAAACAATGAATATTTTTTTATATATATATTATAGCAAAATCTCCTCTTTAAGTTTATAGTTAATAAATCTCCTTGCGGTTTACTCCAACTCAAAAAATACACGAGGGATTAGAGTTCTTACAAAACTGTGTTATTAGGACATAGTTGCGGTTTACTCCAACTCAAATACCGATTAACTAGTAGGAAAATTATTCTTCTCCATATAAACACCATGCTACTATTCTTTTTGCTCATCCTAGCCCAAATAAGCATGCTTCCTTTGAACCTGGCACCCTATTTTTTTCACGTGTTTAATCCTTTTCTTTTATTTACAAGGGATCTTTTTTCTCCCTTCATTTATATGTTTGTGCGGCTCCAGGCTACAATTACATTCGAGTGAACCTGGTTAGATCGTATGATCCAACCAGCGGAAAATTTTGCCAATAAAATAACTTAAAACCTACCATTCAAAATGCTGGCAAGACCAGAAAGGTAGAGCTTCAAACCAAACGGATCTATCTGCCAGTCAACCTTCATGAATCTATTAACTCCTTTCGATTAGACCAAACTCATCAGAACGGAAATCTTCTAGCTTAATGAATGAATCACAGCCCGGTGTGGAGAAGAGGTGAAGGGAGCCCGTCTCCTCGGTTCAGAGTCATCAGGAAACTTGCCAGGTTTGTTCTTTTCTCAGCTGTGCATAATTTTCATGAATGCTTTTTGTTTAATTCGCACGACAAGACCTATCATACATACATACATACATATGAAACTTTCAAAAACTGAAATTTTCCAAGAGCTCGATTTATACTTGTATCAGGTAGCAATTCAGCTTGATTTCAAGGCTTGTTTGCACAAACAATTATAAATAAGTTTTATAAGAGACTAGCCTTGCGAAAGAATATCCATCCACCCGCAAAAATAAGAGAGAACAAAGAACACTTGACGGGTCCAGTATAAGAAACAACACAAGCCTATGCACAACAAACAACTTGTCCACTATATCCTGTGCATAGTTGCTTGCAAACTTATGGTAAACAACATGCAGCCAGCACAGAATAGAACACTAACTGTAACATGTTTAAGTACTTACAAGGTCATGCCTTTTCAACACATCCATGATCTCCTACCATGAACAATTGACATTTTAGTTTCCATAAAATTAGCTTGCAGACTCCAAAATAACAAAAACTCAACTCTGACTCTCCCTTGTCTTTAGTAAGATAGGCAATCGCATCTCCAAAGTGAATGGAAGCATTAAAAGCCATTGTTGAGATTTCCATTCCATCACACTTACCTCCAATTCTTTTAACGTATGGGATGATACTGTGTGATACTACGTTTTGGAGGCAATTTCCTCAAAATGAAAAGAACCAAAGAAGAAGGTAAAATCTCCGCCAGCTGCAATGAAAACGTTGAAATACAGACAAATCAAAAGCACACACTTAAGAGGCAGATAGAGACTATGTTTGTGAGCAGTTCAAAAATAAAATGAAGAACCGTGCAATCAATACTCTAATTAGATACACAACTCACAAAATTAGATAAAGAAAAAGAAAGCGAGAGAAAGGGACATCAAGCTGATCAATCAAACAAGGTATATTTAGGAATACCAAACTCATATCATTTTCAAACTCCCCAACATCTATAGATCCAGATATCTTATATTTATTAACCAGCAAACATTGCAAGCGGCCGAGAATTTCTCGATGCCGTGTGTGTGTGTGTTTGCACCTTTGACTTTACATTTAGCTATCCCATGGGGAAACCATCATGAAGCAGCCTTTTAAAAAAATATATGTTTTGATAAACAAAACATGCTGCAAACTTTCACTGGCTTTTCTGTATGACCACATTGCAAACTTACCAAGTAATATATGAAGTTTAGAATTGGATGATCCAGCACATCAAGGTCTGCAGCTTTATCAAATGCATTCAAGCACATCTGGAGCATAAGAAAATAGCAGTGCAAACTGCAGTTAGAGAGACTTCAGATCTAGGCATGGAATAAATAGAGCTTCGGGTCTCAGCAAAATGAATCAGACTTTCAGGGGTAACTAATTTACAATAAACATTGTCATCTAGGATAGTTAAAAAGAAATATAGACTCCAATTCTCATGTAAAGGAATGCTAGCAGCAGTCACAGTGACAACTGCTAGGAACACTCGCTCAATATAAGAGTCCTAGTTGCAAAAGAATAGCAAAAGGTACTGGGACAACCAGTTACACAACGATCAATTCATATTTATCTCTCTCAAAAATAAAATAGTAAGAAAAATGAAAAGAAAAGGATGAATCCTCTGTGTTTGTCTCAAGATTCTCAACTCTTGCCCTCCTCTATCCCTATCTTCGTTTAATCTTCTTCCAATGTCCCAGCCAAAAGTTCCCCGCTATTTAACTTTCTGTCTTTGGTTGATCTCCCTACAAACCTCTCCCTTAAAGGAACATTACAATTAAAAAAATCTAGTTCTTTTTCATGGCTGGATCAATTTGGAATCAACAACATTCATTTTATTTTCAGTTTTGAGTTCAACATCACCATTTTATCTGAAGTTTAATTATTCTCAACAAGAGCTTTAGCATAGTTCTTATTTGGAGGTTGGTTTCATTGTTTAAGCTTGAATGTTGATGCATCTTAATTTGCATGGTTATTTAGTGGTTTTAATTTGTAAACTGATCCTCTCTTGTGAAGATTGATGCATCTTAACAGACTTGGAGAAATGTTGATTTAATAGCCAACAGTTTATATCTCAGAAAGAAAACAATATTAAAAAAATAAAAAATAAACCAGTTGCTAGTAATACATTTATAAATTATTGGCAACATGGCTTTTGATTCTAGGAGAGTGTCGCAAGTGGCTGTCAAAACTGACTGCTGCTAGCATTCCTGTCTGTTTGTTTTTGCATTTCAAAAGAGCTTTTGAAAAAAATTGACTTTTTTTTTTTTTCTTTGTTTCAAATTAAATTTTTTGTCTGTGTTTTCAGATCGTTTTGATGTGCTGATGTTAAAAATAAATTTTATAAAATAAAAAAGGATTATTTTGATGCATTTTTAAGCGAAAAAACACTCTGAAAAGCAACCGGTACCATAAAACAGGCTCGTAAGCACTTAACCGACCATTTTAACACTTCTATATCCAATACAAGGCATCATTCACATATAGTAAAGGGTAGAGAAGAGAATCTGGAGAAACATGAATATAAACTCACCATGATGCATCTAACAAGGAAGCATGAGAAACATATGGTGGTTACATAGCCAACCTGTTCAGAAACCAAACAGAAAAAACACTCAATATATGAAAAAACTGCAGACAGTAATGTATTGAAAGAAGAAAATCATATAGTTTATAAAGGATAATATTTCCTGCCACAGCAGGCAACCCTAGATTGCGAAGTCCCAGGGTAGTTGCATATTAAGAGATTCAAATGAGTTTAGATTGTGCATCTAAGTTTGAGGATCTTGTTTAATCTGAATCGGTGAATAAACACTTTGGTTAACGGAGAGTCTAACACAACATGGAGCAAGAAACTCTGGTTGCTTGATTTACAGGACAACACTTTCTAAATATTACCTCTTGCAATTTCTTACGCCTCCCTTTGGATTCCACAGGGAATCGCTGCAACATTAAAAAGAGCCTGCCACAAGATGACTATTCAGAGAGTGCAGATTCTTACATAAGAAGCTTATCTTCTAGGAGATCAAAAACCAAGCAAAAAAGAGAAATCAAGGTACATGCTAAAAGGCTATCACATACAAGCTCGTCATACTGCATAGCTATGCAAACATAAACTATTGCAACTAGAAGAGCACACTGAGTATAGATAAGTATGCAACCACTGGCATCCTCATAAGACTTTTGAAATGGTCCCAAGTAACTAACATTTCATCTCAGCCCACTTCATGAAAAACAACAATGATTGGACTCATAAAGGAACCAATTTATGAAACTTGACCCTACAAGTAAGATGATCAAAATGCACAACTAAATTAGCACAAGGATCATAACAACTGAAGACATCGTTGAAAAGCCAGATGATCTTGCTAACCAGATCTGACTGCAGCAGCAGAGATGACAGAATCCCCATCTCTTCGACCTTTTTTTTTTGGATAGTGTAGTGTCCGACTTCCTCCAGAGGAAGCAGGAGAGTCAAAAAGATGGCAGGTGGGATAGGATACAGATAGCATCTGATTCCCACAACCCAATATGAACCAAATACAGAGAGCATCTTTTACTGAGCAGTAGCTGAGTTCTCACCAAGTAGTGTGAAACATGAAAGTGTGGCCAGAAACTGACACAACTTAAGCTTTACAATCAAAACGCCTAAAATATTGCTCCAACAGAGTCCATTTATTAGAAAACTCAAACAGGACTCGCTTTGAGGAAAACCCCAAACCACCAGGTCAAATAAATTGCAATGGGCACTTGCAATGCAATATATCCTATAAGAACTCCAGTGGCCATTCTTTTTTTTCTTTTTAGAAAAACAAAAGGTGCTGTCAACCTAACCAACCTCCACCAAAAAGTAGCAGCTAACTACAAATCCATTTTAGACCTGGAATAAATCCACTTTCCATTCTCATTCCAGGTAAGGGAATAGTGAAATGACACAGCATTGTCATGGATTTGGCATGTCAATTCACATGGAGCTGAAACTTCCAGATGGGTATGATGTCACAAGAAAATAGTCATTGACAAGTGGAACAATTGCATTTTAATGGATATCTGAACCTTTACCGATTAAAGCAATGGATTGGGCCAAACTGCCAAACCAAAAGGAGCTGACACTATTTGGTGTCAATGCAAGAATGATACCATAAACCAATGGAAATCCACTACTTTTTGTGTCATAGACGGTAATTTGGAACTGGGAAATTAAATTGGTGTCCATGGCTTTAGAGTATTTTGAAAAACAAATCTGTTGCCATTTGCATCCTTCGGTGTTTAATCCAAGCCCACCTATATAACATTCGCAAAGTGAAAATATACAATTTTTATTTTTTCCTAGTGCTGACACCCTATATGAAGTGATGCATGTATTCATCTTGATCATGCTTGAAGAATATATGCATAAGAAAACAATAGGGGGTTACCTTCCACCATAGAGTAGAAAACCGAGAGCCGCAAACAAAGACACACCTGCCAAGGATATCAATGTTAAGAACAAATTGTCTGAATTGCCACTGGATAATTACCGATTATGTAGAGAAGTTCAGGGTGTAAAGTAAACAACCTGCAAAGAACACCTTTGATAGGATGACAGCAGTCGGACTAGTTTTCCAAGCCAGAACCACCCACATAGCTATCTGGAATCGATTAATAAATCAAAGAGTCATAGTTGAAGCTAATATGCTACAAATCTTACTGGTCAATTTGCAATGGGATCGATACAGCAATAACCAACAGACAGACACGGGGCATGCAAAGAATTTGGCAAACAGTCATGCAATGACTGAACAACTTCAAAGGATATATAATGAATAGATAGTGCATAATGTATCACACAAAATTCTCAGTCCTTCAACGAATCTTAGGAATGCTGCTATGCAAAGGAAGGTGGTGTTACAAGCCTGCGAATTTCATATCATTATGATTGACCTTCAGAAACTCAGAATTTTCAGACATTGGGAAACCAGCTGATAGGACAGTCTGGCATGCTAAACCAGGTTTGCAATAGCTAAAGCTATCACAGGCATAACCATGGCCAGATATAATAGTTGAAATGAATGGCAATTTAGTGCAAAAGCACCGTGGCTTAATCTAGTTTGATTACATGAACTTCAAAGTGAATTTTTAAAGTACTTGGATAAAAGGAAAAAGAAACAGAAAATTGTTGTCCGGTTCTAGAGCACGTGGTTGTACTTAAATATGAAAACAATGAGAAAGTGGGCAATTTTGAAATTCTCTTTGGCGGAACCTGGAAGCCAGTAAGGTATACATTTAGAAGAAGAAAAATCCCGAGCTAGCTGCTTGTAAGCCACTAGCTTTTTTATTTCACATCATGGCTCTGTATTGAAACTGTAGCAATTTGTTGTGGCTTATACAAGCATCCTTTGAGAGATAGTGCACATGTGTAAAAGCAATTAGCAATTGGCCTGCAGGGCATACAACCATACCCTGTGGATGCTTGATGCATCATTTCACGGATTCAGTGCCAAAGAATATGATAAAGATTTTTCTGGAAACCTCTGATAAAGATTCTTTTCTCTTCTCCCCTTTCATTTCCTGCTCTTTTCAAGGTTTAGTTTTCTATTGCTTTAATGCAGACCTTCACTAATTTATACCCCAGAAAACAATGAATGCTCTGAATTCTTCAGAGTAGTTTTGTTTTACCAAACCCGACATAATTGAAAGCAGCCATAATAGCCTCAAAATCTTGCTGAAGCAAGCACACCCAATGTCTTAGTTTACCTTACAGCTTCTACTGCATCAAGCAATTGGCGTCAGACAAAGTTTATATCCAAACATAAGATGTAAAACCAGAAAGGCATCTCCAGAATGGACAGTCGTTTCACTAATGGGATGCAAAATGGAAACCTCAATTATTATTTCCATGTATCTGATTCTGAATAATTAAACGGCACTTTGGCAAATAAGGTAAAAAAAAGGTATTTCCTTTGCATGGAAAAGAAGTGTTTACACTGGTCATCCAAATAATCTAAATTGCACTATCTAGTATGTACAAAGTTTCTGTGAGGGTTCATCTTAAGAATATTCCTGGTTAAGGGTTTAACCTTAACACACACTTCAATAACATTTGGAAAAATTAGCTAAATACAGGAGAAAAACTGCAACGACATTACAGTACATAACACTCCTTGATGAAGCTTACTAGCTTTCACATGGGAAAAAATTGAGTTTCAATCCCCCCCCTTCACCTGGATTAATAGCAATAAAATGGAATGAAAATTCACCTGAATAGCATAAAGCACCGCATTAATTGTAAAGAAACTTGGCCTGAGTCCATCAGTAGATACCGCACGTGCCTGTTTAAAACATGTCAAGTCATAACAGATTTGGACCAAGCATTAAATTAATGAACTGAACTGAACTGCCAATGAAACTCGACCTGATAGTAAATCTCTGCCCAGAACAGAACCAGAAGCGCATATGTGGTGAAGAATGCCAGACTTGGGAAATCAAGGAGGATATGTTGGAAAATCTTGAGTAACAGAAACGATCAAGTTTACCGATTAGTAATCGTCGTAAACCAATAAAGTTTTTTTTTTTATAAAAGAGAGGCGGAGAGAGAGAAGTAAAAGTCGAGCACCCCCATACCGGTGGATGTATGCTTTCTATATTCCGGCGAAAAACAAATAGTAGACATCGAACTGCCATATAGAAGAAGAAGATGAAGAAACCTCGGCCAACATAGCATGATAAAATCACAATGGAAAGCATATTTGTTTGCTTTGAGAATATTGAAATACAAACCCCCATTCACGAGGAAGTTGAGAAAATGAAAAACCTTCTGCGTAGTCCAGCCATATTCCGGAACTCTCAATTGTATCCTAATCAGTTGAATCTAGAAACACAATCAAACAAATTCAAAATCCCTAACTCTCCATCCATCAATTTAAGACCCTAGAAATTCCTAAAACTCGTCATTCGCGTGACAAATTAACAAAGGACAGGTGACATGGTGCTAGTGCAATACAGACATTAACAAAATGAAAGGAAGGTGTGGCGAATGTACAAGAGCAACGACGGCGACGAGACCGTAGAGGGCGGCCAGGACAAGAAATATACGATCTTGCCAGACCGGCGATTCATTAACATCGTGCCACCAACTCGAAGCCTCTTTCAATCTGAAGGCAATCACCGCCCCGGCCATTTCTGCGCCGCCGCTGCCTTTATCCATACTCGACGGAGATATTGATTTATGCCGATAGTTCTTTTTTTTAATCAATTTGAAAAGGAGAATGAATTAAGCAACCCGATATTACGGTTTTTTTCTTCTTCTGATTAATCCTTGCGAGGAGATGAAAATGAAATCTATCCAAGTTATTTTGTTTCGTTTTTTTTTTATATCAGAAGAAGTCTGCTGATTATTTTTATTTTTTAAAAAAGAAAAATGTAGTGATAAACAGCCGACAAAAAAAGAAAAGAAAAGAGAAAATAGGTGATTGATTTTAGGAGTGTTTTTTTCTGGAAAATACGCCTTGTATACGTATGAGTTTAAGCTTCGGCTAATTTGGCACACTTTGCCCGCGCCACGTGCCTCCTACTCATATATCTTCTGGGTTAACAAATAATTGCACGTTAATAGAATATTTCCAGCCCATTAAATTAATTTAATTCTAATAGTTAAATCAATTTCATAGTTTGGAATATTTTAAATTATATATTCCAAATAAAATTATTATTTTTAATACTATGCTAGAAATAATTTTTAAAGTATAAAAATATATTAATTTAATATATAAATAAATAAAAATTACTTTAAAAAAGCAACACCAACCAATCTAGACATACCCTTATTAAATTGCTTCACCTACAATCCAAATACATTTTTACTCGAATCTTTTCTCGCGCGATAGGTTGTTCGCTTTGCACCTTAAACCATTGTTTTGGATTATCCATCTTCCAATCGCCCTTTTTTAATGCCTGTTCTTGGCTACATAACTAACAACAAATCATCATTTGCAGGAATAGTTAATCTCCAGGATGGTTCCGTTGGATTTCAGGGTTTCAAAATGGTGATGGATTTTACTGCATTTGACTACCAGGACCATTGTCTGGGCTGGATTGTCACTGTCAGAACTAACAACAAATAATCATTTGCAGAAACAGTTAATCTTCAAGATGGTTCCGTTGGATTACAAGGATTCAAATTGGTGATAACTCGACTGCATTGGACTACCAGGAGCAATGGCTGTGTTGGATTGTCACCAAGAAAGGCAGAAAGGAAATTCTGTTAAATCTAGCATTTCATAGCATATAGATATTCATGTTCATGTCGAATTATCAAGAACGCATAAACTACATAAACTATAAAGCGGAAGCGTGCCTGAATCCATATCCGGAAGTCGCTATCTAGAGTCGTACGGATGGCCTTCCAGATTAACACGTTCTCCTTTGATAGCACTTTTGTTCTCTCTACCTTAACCTTAGTTTTCTCTCTGATAATGGGATGTCAGTATAAGAATGTAGTCCGTGTAATCTGGGGACCATGACCATATATATAGGCAACCAAGTGCCTTTTGGTATTCATGTCTTTTGGTATTCATGCCTTTTGGCATTCCCACCCTTTGGTATTCCTATTTTAACCCATCACTAAAATAGGAATAACCCCTTAATCTCTACACATTAAAGGTCCACACCCTATTACATACATCAAAACCCAATTGCCTAAAAAATACTTAGCAGATCATTTTAATTAGGCTTTACTTTATTTGACAGTTCACAAACACATAATTATTCTCATATAAGCTCAACGTTGGATTAATGATCCAACAATCTCCCACTTGGGCTATATGTATAACCTTATAATTATGTTTTGCAAAATAACCAAAATGAGCTCAATCTTTGTTGTCATTAACAAATGTATCTATAACCAATCCGGTCCAATAATCATACCAGCATAGGATCTAAACAGTCTTCATTACAATTATCGTAACTCAACCTATCAAAGGTCACGTATGTCAATACAACTAAATGACATGGATCATGATGTGGATGTGTAACATGGAAATTTCATGCAATATGATCTTAACATGCCTATTTCCAATTGGTCCACCCTTAAACCTTAGTGAGATCAAACCATACTAAAATCAGAGTGTAAATTAAACCAAAGATTTTATTTCTGCAAAAAATAACTTCATAAATATCCATAAACTGAAAATTTGTCTATATTATAAAAACATCTGAAATTACAAACTCCCTTTAAAATTGAATACTATCAATTGCCAAAACACTCATACGAGCAGTATGCTCATGAAACATTTTGGGTGGCAATCCCTTAGTAAGCGGATCCGCAACCATGGAGTTTGTACCGATATGCTTTATAGACAACTGTCCACTCTGAACTCTTTCTTTAACAACTAGGAACTTGATGTCGATGTGCTTCGACTTCGATAAGCTCCTATTGTTATTGGAATATAAAACTGCCGACTTATTGTCACAAAATAATTTTAGTGGCCTTTCAATATCATCCACTATGTGCAGCCCTGTGACAAAATTTCGCAGCCATACTCCATGATTGGATGCCTCATAACATGCTATGAACGCAGCTGCCATCGTGGAAGAGGCTATAAGTGACTGTTTAGCACTCTTCCAGGAGACAGCCCCTCCAGCTAGGATGTAAATATAGCTAGACGTAGATTTCATACTATCTTGGCATCTAGCAAAATTGGAGTCGCTATACCCAATGATCTCCAGATTAGTCAAACTCTGATATGTGAGCACGTAGTCTTTTGTTCTCTATAAGTACCGTAAGACCCATTTAGCTGCTTTCCAATGGTCTATTCCTGGATTGCTTAGATATCTGCCCAGTATCCCAGTAATGTACGCAATATCCGGATGCGTACATACTTGAGCATACATTAGACTCCCTACTACTGAAGCATAAGGAATCTTCTGTATTTTCCTTTTCTCAAAATCATTCTTAGGGCACTGATTGAGACTAAATTTGTCTCCCTTAGCCACAGGGGTATCTCCTGGTCTACAGTCTTGTATGCCATATCTCTTAAGAACCTTTTCGATATAGCTCTTTTATGATAATCCAAGAATACCTCGAGAGCGATCTCGATATATCTAAATACCTAATACAAAAGAGGCTTCACCAAGATCTTTCATCTCAAAATTCTTAACTAGAAATTTCTTGGTTTCGTGCAATAAGCCTATATCGCTGCTAGCAAACAAGATGTCATCGACATACAAAACCAGGAAAATATATTTACTCCCACAGAACTTATGGTATATACAATCATCGACCAAATTCATCTCAAAACCAAACAAGATGATCACTTGATGAAACTTGAAATACCATTATCGAGATGCTTGTTTGGGTCCATAAATGGATTTCTTAAGTTTGCAAACCATATTCTTTGGGTCTCCAGATACAAAGTTTTTTGGTTGCAACATATAGATTGTCTCATCAATGTTACCATTGAGAAACGTTGTCTTTACATCCATCTGATGTAACTCAAGATTGAAATGTGCCACCAATGCCATTATAATTCTGAAAGAGTATTTCGAAAATACCGGAGAGAAAGTCTTTTTATAATCGATACTTTCATTCTGTGTAAAGCCCTTTGCAACAAGACGTGCCTTGTACTTCTCCACATCACCTTTCGAATCCCTTTTGGTCTTAAATATCCATTTGCAACCAATGGGTTTCACACCTTCAGGTAAATGGACAAGATCCCACACGTTGTTGTCTCTCATTGACTTAATCTCCTCGTTCATAGCATAAATCCACTTTTGAGAGTTAGAACTTTCAATGGCTTGATGGAAGTTGATAGGATCATCTTCCATCACTCCAATATCTACCTCATGTTCTTGGAGAAATACAATATAATCGTCTGATATTGCATTTCTTTTCTCTATAGTGGATTTTCTTAATGGCATAGTTTCTTGAGGTGCTCGAGGTTGTTCTTCTGGAACAATTTCTTGGATAAGAGGGTCTTCGACATTGTCTTGATTCATTGTGTCTTGAACAAGGTCAGAAATAGAATCTTGACCAATGCTAATAACACCTGTGGGAATATCAATATATTCCTCTTCAAAGACAGAGTCTTTATCTTTATCACCTCCCGCAAACTCGATATCCTCAAAGAATCGGGCATTTCCCGTCTCGAAAATCGACCTAGTTATGGGATCATAAAATTTATACCTCCTAGATCTTTCCGAGTATCCAATAAAATAGCAACTTACCATCCTAGAGTCCAGTTTCTTTTCATTAGGCCTATAAGGCCTTGCCTCAGTTGGAAATCCTCAAACATGCAAGTGGTTTAGACTGGGTTTCTTACTTGTCCAAAGTTCATAAGGGGTTTTGGAAGTGGCTTTAGTGGGTACTCGAAAGGATATATGCTGCAGTCTTAAGTGCGTCTCCCCAGAGTGATTCTGGTAAGCTAGAATGACTAATCATACTCCTTACCATGTCCTTAAGCGTTCTATTTCGTCTTTCAGCAACACCATTCATATTGGGCGAACCCGGCATAGTGTACTGTGGGACGATACCGCATTCATCTAGGAATTAGCAAATGGTCCTGGACGTTGTTCTCCTGAACCGTCATATCTACCATAGTACTCACCATCACGATCAGATCTGACGCTTTTAATCTTTTTACTGGGTTGATTTTCAACTTCAGCTTTATAACTTTTGAACACATCCAGTGATTGTGATTTTTCACTTATGAGATATACGTAGCCATATCTGGAAAAATCATCTATGAACGTTATAAAATATTATTAACCATTTCAAGCGACTGTAGGAAATGACCCACAAATATCCGTATGTATGAGTTCTAAGATGTCTATAGTCTTGTTGGCTACAAATCTCCTTGTATTGGTTTGTTTACCCTTAATACAATTAACACAAATGTCAAAATTTGTAAAATCTAAGGGATTAAGAATTTCATCTGACACAAGTCTCTCTATTCTCTTTTTAGAGATATGACCTAATCGTTTGTGCCATAATATACCTAAATTCTCGGTAGTTAATTTTATCTTGGTACCTCGTGTACTTAATTGCAGGGATTCATTAAATGAAGCAATTGTATCAATCAAATAAAGATTATCATAACCAGATAAAGAACCGGAACTAGATAATTTAGAATCATAAAACAAACTGAATTTTCCATTACCGAATGAACAAGAATAACCAGATTTGTCCAAAGCAGAAATAGAAATCAAGTTCCGTCTAAAAGACGTTAAAATAAAAGTTTCATTAAGATACAAATAAAATCCGGCCTTTAATAATAATCTAAATTTTCCAATTGCCTCAACTTCAACTGTCTTGCCATCGCCTACATAGATGTATCTTTCAACATCATTTGGCTTTCGACAACTTAGGCAACCCTGCATAGACACACTGATGTGAGTTGTTGCACCAGAATCTAACCACCACGTGTGTCTAGATACCGAAGTTAAATTAACTTCAGAACAAACCAAAGCAAGAAGCATACCTTTCTTAACACGTCAAGCATGATAGTTAGTGTATTGCTTCTTTTTATGCCCTTCAACACCACAAAAGAAAAAGCTAGTACCAACGGAATCATGTGATTTCGTTAATTGTTTCTTTTGAGGTACTATACCTGCAGCTTCCTTAACATTCTTTCTTTTCATTCCTTTGTCTTTAAAGACAGCAGTTAAGTGAGCACTCTCTGTCCTATCTTGCTTAAGTCTTTCCTCTTCCTGAACACAATGTGAGATGAGCTCATTCAGAGACCAAGTCTTTTTCTGACAATTGTAGCTCCCCTTAAAGTGGTTAAATTGTGCAGGAAGGGATATTAAAACCAGATGCACTAGCAAGTCCTCAGAGAGTTCAAGCTGAAGTGCTTTGAGCTTGGAAGCAAGATGAGACATCTCCAAAATGTACTCCTTTACATTGCCTTTGCCTATATACTTCATTGAAATGAGACTTGTCAAGAGCGTACCAATTTCAGCCTTTTCATTCTTGACAAATCTCTTTTCAATATTGGCAAGGAATTCCTTAGCTGTAGTGATTTGATCAGACATTGTGCCTCTGAATGCTTCTGGAATGGCTCTCTTCATGATCATCATACACGTGCGATTTGATTTCTCCCACCTTTCCATATCCCTCTTTTCATCAGAGATACTCTCATCCTTAAGAGGTGGGGGAGAATCAGTCCTTAATGCAAGGTCGATATCCATAACTCCAAGAACAATCAAAAGATTGTCTTTCCAAGACTTGAAGTTAGAGTCATTGAGCATAGGAATAGAGTTGATACTGACAGTTATATTAGCAGGATTAATCGCTGAAGAGAGAACAACAACAATTGAAACATGTTCATGTACAAAACTTATCTTAAAAGCAAAATTAATTCAAATAAAGGTAAAACTCATCTTAAGATCTCGAGCACTCCATTAATATTTTATCTTTGGATAAAAGATTAATTTGTAAGTGATATCTTAATGTAGTAATCAAACATTGATAATAAGAACATGTCGAAAAATAAATTGGCCTTTGGGTCGATTAATTAGTCACATGTAAAACTAAATAATCATCACACGTTGATTACTACAAGTGCACATGCATTTACTTTAAATATTGACCTTCCTTTGGGTCGATCAATAAGAACATAAATCGCATACACATAACCCTTTATATTTTAAAATGAAATTAATCTCCACAAAAGAGGTCATTTTGGTGACATATTGTTTTAATTAACTTGTTGCAAAATATATATCAATATACCAATATTTGAAAAATAAATTTGCACCGATTTTTTTTATATAAAGTCAACTGTTGACTTTGACCTTGCGGCTGGACCGGGTCGGGCCAACTCGGATCCTAAACCAGCCTGCTAAATCTTTTTTTTTTGGCTAAATTTTTTTACGGGCCAAAGCCCATAATACAAGATAATTTATGTGGGCTTGTTCAGCCCACAGCCCAATATATTATTGTTGCAGTAGTAACAGTTGCAATAATTGTTACGACTGCCACAGACCCTTTAGGTGTTGTGAAGTGGTAACCCCAGGGGCTACGACCCCTTAGAAGAGAAATAATTGATTGCGGCTATAACTGCAATCGTTACAGTTTTCCCCTATTTATTTATTATTATTATTATTGTCAGGCATTGCTGCACTGGTCACTGGCTACTGATTTTCTAACACTGCACTGGTCATCGGTGTTGGCCAGTGATTTCCTTTACTTCACCAGCGTTGGCCTTGCCAGTGCTGGTTCTTTAATTTTCACTGGCAGCCTACGGGCTGCCAGTTTCACCACCAGCGCTGGCTTGCAAAGCCAGCGCTGGTTATATATATAGTTCATCTTCACTGGCAGCCTACGGGCTGCCAGTTTCACCATATATATACATATACTAGACATATTGCTCGCGCGCTGCCACAGGCATTCCTGTGTATATAATTTAAAATAACGATAAACTTATATCATATAAGCAATAAAAAGTTTTAGAACATGAAACACAATGAGAAAATTTGAAATTGGAGTTTGTTGCCAACCACAGGTTACTTCTTTGAGAATGAATTTTATGTGTTATAAAACATTACAAAAGAGCGTAAATTATATTACTTGCGGATCATTGCAAAAAAAAGAGATGTCGATGTGAAGAACGAAGCTAAAAACGCTCCTCAAAATGAGACATTTCATCACCTTGCTAATTTTCCTGTTAAAAAACTACATTGCAAGCTATTAAATGAATTGGAAAAAAATTGATATCAATCAATTGGAAATTGCTGCAAATATGTAAAAAAGAATTGGTGTGCAAAGCAAACTTTATATTAAGCTTGTCCCCGCTCAACACCTCATGCCTTCTCCTTCGATTTTCTCTCCCTCTCTCTCTCCTGGCCCTAACCGCGGCGAGGAACTTGCCTCCACTAATCACCTTAATTAACTTGCCCGCAAACCACAGCAAAGAGAAACAAAACATAAATGAAAAAATGAAAAAATGAAAAAGCCCCCTGCCACCCACACAAAGACCCGACAATACAAAGAGCAAAAACGGGCTCACACTGTCGCAATCCACAGGACTTTAACTCACAATATACAGTGTTTTAAACAGTGAAAACACCACAACAATTATATGTTAGGTAATATATATATATATATAACACTATTAACAAAAACACTAAAACACATCAGTGTTTTACTGTTCGGAGACTGTTCATCGTGACTCATAGTCACTGTTCACTAGCCATTTCACTCGGTGCTTCGCGGGTGCATGTCCTCTTTTTTTTTTGGTTTTTGAACAGTGCATTCCGTCCTTCCAAACAATTTATTATAAATCCTTAATATTTTCGGTATCAAAGTTTGATTTCTTTCAATTCTATCCTTCTATGCAAGTTAATTATGGATTTTAAGTTTCATTTCGGTCCAAAATCTTTTAATTCCAGGTTTTGTTTTAAATTATTTAATTTCATTTTTTGGATTTACTTCAATTTGATCCTTTAAATTAAATATATTATTGAAAGTATGTCAAATTAATTATATATTTTTATATTTATGTCAAATTAAAATACGTAAAACTAATTATATGTTTTAATATTTATTGAATATTATCGCCTAAGAATATATATAGAGAGAGAGAAAATGACCTAAGATTGTCCTTTAAATTAAATATATTATTGAAAGCATGTTAAATTAATTATATATTTGTCTATTTATGTTAAATTAAAATATGTAAAACTAATTATATGAATGGATATTTATTGAATATTATCGCCTAAAAATATATACAGAGAGAGAGAGAAAATGACCTAGGATTTTTTAAAGAAAAAAACATTCACATCAGTATTCTTAAATATATTTGTATATTTATGTTAAAATAAAATATGTAAAACTAATTATATGTTTGGATATTTATTGAATATTATCGTCTAAAAATATATACAGAGAGAGAGCAAAATGACCTAGGATTTTTTAAAGAAAAAAACATTCACATTAGTATTCTTAAATATATTTAATATAATAATATGATGAATAAATCTTATAAAATAAAATAAAATAAATTGGCTTGAAATTTTAATTTTGTGCTCTTTTGTTCAAGTTTATTTATTAAAAAAAATTTACAGTGTTTTGATTTTAAATATTTTAGATATAATATTACTGCAAACAAACAGAACGTAGACAAATTTACCTATATTATCTACAATTAAAAAATATGCGAGTCACTTCCCGTTTCGATTACACTGTTATTTTTAGACAGCAAATAAATAATTATAGCATGCAAAAAAATTAAGTTCATTTTTAAAAACAAATTATAATATTTTTATTTATAATGTGTCAGATCTAATATCACTAAGCAACAAAAGCAACTCATATAAATAAAAATGACAAATTTACCTAGGTTATCTACAATTAAAAATATATGAATCGCTTCCCATTTCGATTACTCTATAAAATATGTGGGACTAATTATATGTTTTGATATTTATTGAATATTATCGCCTAAAAATATATAGAGAGAGAGGAAAAAAATGATCTAGGATTTGTTTTTCAAAAAACAATTATTATCAATATTCTTAAATACATTTAATATAATAATATGATTAATAAATCTTATAAAAAAAAATTGGCCTTGGATTTAAATTTGATACTCTTTTGTTTAAGTTTATTTCTTAAAAAATATTTTACAATATTTTCATTTCTAATATTTGAAATCTAATATTTCAGCCCAACCCTCATGCTTTTAATTTTGCGAGTTGGGCTGGAATTTTAAATATTTTTGGTATCAAAATTTTGATTTAGTTCAATTCCATCCTTCCATACAAATTTATTATAAATCCTTAATATTTTCGGTATTAAAGTTTGATTTCTTTCAATTTTATCCTTCTATGCAAGTTAATTACGGATTTCAGTTTCATTTCGGTCCCAAATCTTTTTAAGTCCAGGTTTTGTTTTAAATTATTTAATTTCATTTTTTGGATTTACTTCATTTTATCCTTTAAATTAAATATATTATTGAAAGTATGTCAAATTAATTATATATTTGTATATTTATGTCAAAATAAAATACGTAAAACTAATTATATGTTTTAATATTTATTGAATATTATCGCCTAAGAATATATATAGAGAGAAAAAAATGACCTAAGATTGTCCTTTAAATTAAATATATATTGAAAGCATGTCAAATTAATTTTATATTTTTATACTTATGTCAAATTAAAATATGTAAAACTAATTATATGTTTGGATATTTATTGAATATTATCGCCTAAAAATATATACAAAGAGAGAGAGAGAAAATGACCTAGGATTTTTTTAAGAAAAAAACATTCATATCATTATTCTTAAATATATTTAATATAATAATATGATGAATAAATCTTATAAAATAAAAAAACAATTGGCTTTAAATTTTAATTTTGTGCTCTTTTGTTCAAGTTTATTTATTGAAAAAAATTTACAGTGTTTTGATTTTTAATATTTAGATATAATATTACTGCAAAAAAACAGAAGGTAGACAAATTTACCTACATTATCTACAATTAAAAAATATGTTAGTCACTTCCCGTTTCGATTACACTGATATTTTTAGACGGAAAATAAATAATTATAGCACGCAAAAAAAATTAAATTCATTTTTAAAAACAAATTACAATATTTTTATTTATAATGTGTCAGATCTAATATCACTAAGCAACAAAAGCAACTCATATAAATAAAAATGACAAATTTACCTAGGTTATCTACAATTAAAAATATATGAATCGCTTCCCATTTCGATTACTCTATAAAATATGTGGGACTAATTATATGTTTTGATATTTATTGAATATTATCGCCTAAAAATATGTAGAGAGAGGGAAAAAATGATCTAGTATTTTTTTTAAAAAAATAAATTAATATCAATATTCTTAAATACATTTAATATAATAATATGATTAATAAATCTTATAAAAAAAATTGGCCTTGGATTTAAATTTGATACTCTTTTGTTTAAGTTTATTTCTTAAAAAATATTTTACAATATTTTCATTTCTAATATTTGAAATCTAATATTACTGGGAAAAAAAACAACTAAAAAAAACAGGTTGGCAAATTTACCTAGGTTATCTACAATTAAAAAATATACGAACCACTTCTCGTTTTGATTACACTGTTCCTTTTAGGTTGGGAAAAAAATTGTTGCATATTTTATCTATTATAATGTTACTAATTGAATATTTAAATAACTAATTACAGCATGTAAAAAATCAATTAGTTTTCTACATAGAAAAAACCCTAACGCAATGCGCAGGCAAGCATACTAATTATACCACGCAAAAAACTCATTTCTAACATATTTTATCTATTGCAATTTTAATAATTGAATATTAAAATAACTAATTATAGTACGCAAAAAATATAAGCTTATTTCTGGAAAAAAAGATTACAATATTTTTATTTATAATGTGTCAGATCTAATATTACTGAGGAAAAAATGCAGCTCATAAAAAAAATTTACCTATATTATCTGCAATTACAAAATATACGAACCACTTTCCATTTCGATTATACAGATTTTATCAGTTATAATTTTACTAATTAAATATTAAAATAATAAAATACAATACATATAAAAACAATCAATTTTCTGCATAGATAAAAAAAATCCCAGCGCACCGCGCTGGCATATCGCTCGTATATATCTATACAAGCATGCACATATTTAAGCACATAGATATATAAGAACATATAGTGGCAGCCTACGGCTGCCAATTTATTTTTTCAACTAGCAGCCAAAAAATGGCTCATCTCTAATTGGTTTCCTAATAATTCAACATGAAATAGGCTCTGATACCACTTGTTACATCTAGCATTTCATAGCATATAGATATTCATGTTCATGTCGAATTATCAAGAACGCATAAACTACATGAACTATAAAGCGGAAGCGTACCTGAATCCATATCCGGAACTCGCTATCTAGAGTCGTACGGATGCCCTTCCAGATTAACACGTTCTTCTTTGAGAGCACTTTTGTTCTCTCTACCTTAATCTTAGTTTTCTCTTTGATAATGGGATGTCAGTATGAGAATGTAGTCCGTGTAATCTGGGGACCATGACCATATATATAGGCAACCAAGTGTCTTTTGGTATTCATGCCTTTTAGCATTCCCACCCTTTGGTATTTCTATTTTAACCCATCACTAAAATGGGAATAACCCCTTAATATCTACACATTAAACCCCAATTGCCTAAAAAATACTTAGCACATTATTTTAATTAGTCTTTACTTTATTTGACAGTCCACAAACACATAATTATTCTCATATAAGCCCAACGTTGGATTAATGATCCAACAAATTCTACAACGGTGATGTGAGGGTCTATGTAAGAAATAATATAATTGATTTTAATTATATGATTTTGTATTCACCCGTTTTGTTTTCTTAAAAAGTTTTTGCAAAATGAACCAGAAATGTCAATTTCAAAACCAATCAATTGATATCCGGACCAGTTTTCATGTTTCTATAAAAATTTCACGAGTCTTAAAGTTATAACCATTTAAATTTTTATTGATTATTATATTAATAATTACAGGGTTTAAATTAGAAACCATAAATAAAAACATTTTAATTTCAAGCTTGTACTAGTATAATATAAAAAAAATTAATTTTAATTTCGTACCAGTGCAGGGTGAAATTTTGTTACGCTGGCTGTTGTTTTTCCTTTCGCCATGCTATCCTTTCCTTCCAGTGCTTTGACCTCGAGTTTCTTTGTTTTGTGTTTTCAACATTGGGTGCTGATCCTTGGCTGCTTTTTGGTGCCTTTTAGGCTCTCTTTTTCTTCATTTTTTTTCCTGTGATTTGTTTTTCTATTTTTAATTTTGTTTTCTTTTGTTGGGAGTAGGGACTGTTTTTTTAATTATGTATGCATTTAAAACTTAGAAGACGATGTTTTTTTTAATTGAGTTTCTTTGTTTATTTTCTCTTTTTTTTTTAAAAATCTTTAATCCCATAATTATTGATGTTAAATTTGGCTTCTTAAAAAAAAGAGGTTTAAATTCTAACCCAAAAAAAAGAAATGAAATGAAATCTTATTAGGTATCGAAATAATTTAAATTTTAATGATTGTTTAAAATTCATAAAGGGAAAAAGAGTGGGTGTATGGATGAGATTAATATTAAGATAACACTATATTATAGCAACTTTAGTTAGTTTGGGTCAACATGCTACAATTGTGACTCAAGTTACAAGACTATAATAACTCTATAGAAAAAAATCAAAATAAACTATGAAGTATAATTCTCAAATAATTTAATGTTGAATGATGAAATTAAAAAAAAAAATTAGAAAGGTTATCTTAAAAAATAAACTAACTCATAAGACTAGGATAGCCATATGAAAAACAAATTAAAACAAATTATGAATTTCAATCCTTAATAGTTTAATATTAAAGGACAAAATTGAAGAATAAAAACAATTAAAAAAATAATTCAAGTCAGTCCGTCAAACCAATTACAAGAGACATCAAATCAAGATAACCTCTTAGAAAAAAAATTATTAAGCTTAGGTTGACCTATTAAATTCACAACTTTGGCCATTAAACTAAGATAACCCCTTAAAGAGTAAATTAAAATATATTATATAACTTATTTTTAATTGCCTTATCATCCAATGTTGAATGATAAAATTTATAAAAAAAAATAATAATTAAAAAATGACATAAAAATATGTCAAGTCATCCCAAGTCATCCCACTAAGCACTTCTCTAGAGCCACGAGGCTGAAATAACTTAGCAAAAACCAAATTGAAATGAATTATGAATTTTATTTTTTAATCACGTAATATTAAATGATGAAATTGGGAGAAAAACTTAAGTCAATTGGGTTAACTCGTCAAATCCAAGCCTCAAGTCATAAGACAAGAACAACCTATAAAAAACAAATTTAATATTGAACAACCTATAACTCGGATTAGAAGACAAATATAACCTTTTAAAAGAAAAGAAAAAATAATTTAATCTAACAGGGTTAAAATACCAAAATCATGAAAATATCATTGTAGAAAGCAAATCAAAATGGATTATGAAACTCAATTTTCAATCAACTTAGTGTGAATGGTGAAATTGAAAAAAAATATAAAAATACTTGAGTCAAATCGGGTTAACTTATTGTGTATTATTACAAGTTATAAAGCTGAAATAACATCATGTAAAGTAAAAAAATAAATCACGAGGTTTAACCTCTCGTCATTCAAATATTAAAAAATAAAATAACAGTTAATTAAGAAAAAGAAAAGAAAAAAACTGAATCAACAGGATTAATCCTAGACCTTCGATATGTGTAATGAGAATATGATAATTCAATAAAAAAAATATTAAATAAATAAATAATGATTGAACATAAAAAAACAAAAAAAAAAACAATGAATATTTTTTTATATATATATTATAGCAAAATCTCCTCTTTAAGTTTATAGTTAATAAATCTCCTTGCGGTTTACTCCAACTCAAAAAATACACGAGGGATTAGAGTTCTTACAAAACTGTGTTATTAGGACATAGTTGCGGTTTACTCCAACTCAAATACCGATTAACTAGTAGGAAAATTATTCTTCTCCATATAAACACCATGCTACTATTCTTTTTGCTCATCCTAGCCCAAATAAGCATGCTTCCTTTGAACCTGGCACCCTATTTTTTTCACGTGTTTAATCCTTTTCTTTTATTTACAAGGGATCTTTTTTCTCCCTTCATTTATATGTTTGTGCGGCTCCAGGCTACAATTACATTCGAGTGAACCTGGTTAGATCGTATGATCCAACCAGCGGAAAATTTTGCCAATAAAATAACTTAAAACCTACCATTCAAAATGCTGGCAAGACCAGAAAGGTAGAGCTTCAAACCAAACGGATCTATCTGCCAGTCAACCTTCATGAATCTATTAACTCCTTTCGATTAGACCAAACTCATCAGAACGGAAATCTTCTAGCTTAATGAATGAATCACAGCCCGGTGTGGAGAAGAGGTGAAGGGAGCCCGTCTCCTCGGTTCAGAGTCATCAGGAAACTTGCCAGGTTTGTTCTTTTCTCAGCTGTGCATAATTTTCATGAATGCTTTTTGTTTAATTCGCACGACAAGACCTATCATACATACATACATACATATGAAACTTTCAAAAACTGAAATTTTCCAAGAGCTCGATTTATACTTGTATCAGGTAGCAATTCAGCTTGATTTCAAGGCTTGTTTGCACAAACAATTATAAATAAGTTTTATAAGAGACTAGCCTTGCGAAAGAATATCCATCCACCCGCAAAAATAAGAGAGAACAAAGAACACTTGACGGGTCCAGTATAAGAAACAACACAAGCCTATGCACAACAAACAACTTGTCCACTATATCCTGTGCATAGTTGCTTGCAAACTTATGGTAAACAACATGCAGCCAGCACAGAATAGAACACTAACTGTAACATGTTTAAGTACTTACAAGGTCATGCCTTTTCAACACATCCATGATCTCCTACCATGAACAATTGACATTTTAGTTTCCATAAAATTAGCTTGCAGACTCCAAAATAACAAAAACTCAACTCTGACTCTCCCTTGTCTTTAGTAAGATAGGCAATCGCATCTCCAAAGTGAATGGAAGCATTAAAAGCCATTGTTGAGATTTCCATCCCATCACACTTACCTCCAATTCTTTTAACGTATGGGATGATACTGTGTGATACTACGTTTTGGAGGCAATTTCCTCAAAATGAAAAGAACCAAAGAAGAAGGTAAAATCTCCGCCAGCTGCAATGAAAACGTTGAAATACAGACAAATCAAAAGCACACACTTAAGAGGCAGATAGAGACTATGTTTGTGAGCAGTTCAAAAATAAAATGAAGAACCGTGCAATCAATACTCTAATTAGATACACAACTCACAAAATTAGATAAAGAAAAAGAAAGCGAGAGAAAGGGACATCAAGCTGATCAATCAAACAAGGTATATTTAGGAATACCAAACTCATATCATTTTCAAACTCCCCAACATCTATAGATCCAGATATCTTATATTTATTAACCAGCAAACATTGCAAGCGGCCGAGAATTTCTCGATGCCGTGTGTGTGTGTGTTTGCACCTTTGACTTTACATTTAGCTATCCCATGGGGAAACCATCATGAAGCAGCCTTTTAAAAAAATATATGTTTTGATAAACAAAACATGCTGCAAACTTTCACTGGCTTTTCTGTATGACCACATTGCAAACTTACCAAGTAATATATGAAGTTTAGAATTGGATGATCCAGCACATCAAGGTCTGCAGCTTTATCAAATGCATTCAAGCACATCTGGAGCATAAGAAAATAGCAGTGCAAACTGCAGTTAGAGAGACTTCAGATCTAGGCATGGAATAAATAGAGCTTCGGGTCTCAGCAAAATGAATCAGACTTTCAGGGGTAACTAATTTACAATAAACATTGTCATCTAGGATAGTTAAAAAGAAATATAGACTCCAATTCTCATGTAAAGGAATGCTAGCAGCAGTCACAGTGACAACTGCTAGGAACACTCGCTCAATATAAGAGTCCTAGTTGCAAAAGAATAGCAAAAGGTACTGGGACAACCAGTTACACAACGATCAATTCATATTTATCTCTCTCAAAAATAAAATAGTAAGAAAAATGAAAAGAAAAGGATGAATCCTCTGTGTTTGTCTCAAGATTCTCAACTCTTGCCCTCCTCTATCCCTATCTTCGTTTAATCTTCTTCCAATGTCCCAGCCAAAAGTTCCCCGCTATTTAACTTTCTGTCTTTGGTTGATCTCCCTACAAACCTCTCCCTTAAAGGAACATTACAATTAAAAAAATCTAGTTCTTTTTCATGGCTGGATCAATTTGGAATCAACAACATTCATTTTATTTTCAGTTTTGAGTTCAACATCACCATTTTATCTGAAGTTTAATTATTCTCAACAAGAGCTTTAGCATAGTTCTTATTTGGAGGTTGGTTTCATTGTTTAAGCTTGAATGTTGATGCATCTTAATTTGCATGGTTATTTAGTGGTTTTAATTTGTAAACTGATCCTCTCTTGTGAAGATTGATGCATCTTAACAGACTTGGAGAAATGTTGATTTAATAGCCAACAGTTTATATCTCAGAAAGAAAACAATATTAAAAAAATAAAAAATAAACCAGTTGCTAGTAATACATTTATAAATTATTGGCAACATGGCTTTTGATTCTAGGAGAGTGTCGCAAGTGGCTGTCAAAACTGACTGCTGCTAGCATTCCTGTCTGTTTGTTTTTGCATTTCAAAAGAGCTTTTGAAAAAAATTGACTTTTTTTTTTTTTCTTTGTTTCAAATTAAATTTTTTGTCTGTGTTTTCAGATCGTTTTGATGTGCTGATGTTAAAAATAAATTTTATAAAATAAAAAAGGATTATTTTGATGCATTTTTAAGCGAAAAAACACTCTGAAAAGCAACCGGTACCATAAAACAGGCTCGTAAGCACTTAACCGACCATTTTAACACTTCTATATCCAATACAAGGCATCATTCACATATAGTAAAGGGTAGAGAAGAGAATCTGGAGAAACATGAATATAAACTCACCATGATGCATCTAACAAGGAAGCATGAGAAACATATGGTGGTTACATAGCCAACCTGTTCAGAAACCAAACAGAAAAAACACTCAATATATGAAAAAACTGCAGACAGTAATGTATTGAAAGAAGAAAATCATATAGTTTATAAAGGATAATATTTCCTGCCACAGCAGGCAACCCTAGATTGCGAAGTCCCAGGGTAGTTGCATATTAAGAGATTCAAATGAGTTTAGATTGTGCATCTAAGTTTGAGGATCTTGTTTAATCTGAATCGGTGAATAAACACTTTGGTTAACGGAGAGTCTAACACAACATGGAGCAAGAAACTCTGGTTGCTTGATTTACAGGACAACACTTTCTAAATATTACCTCTTGCAATTTCTTACGCCTCCCTTTGGATTCCACAGGGAATCGCTGCAACATTAAAAAGAGCCTGCCACAAGATGACTATTCAGAGAGTGCAGATTCTTACATAAGAAGCTTATCTTCTAGGAGATCAAAAACCAAGCAAAAAAGAGAAATCAAGGTACATGCTAAAAGGCTATCACATACAAGCTCGTCATACTGCATAGCTATGCAAACATAAACTATTGCAACTAGAAGAGCACACTGAGTATAGATAAGTATGCAACCACTGGCATCCTCATAAGACTTTTGAAATGGTCCCAAGTAACTAACATTTCATCTCAGCCCACTTCATGAAAAACAACAATGATTGGACTCATAAAGGAACCAATTTATGAAACTTGACCCTACAAGTAAGATGATCAAAATGCACAACTAAATTAGCACAAGGATCATAACAACTGAAGACATCGTTGAAAAGCCAGATGATCTTGCTAACCAGATCTGACTGCAGCAGCAGAGATGACAGAATCCCCATCTCTTCGACCTTTTTTTTTTGGATAGTGTAGTGTCCGACTTCCTCCAGAGGAAGCAGGAGAGTCAAAAAGATGGCAGGTGGGATAGGATACAGATAGCATCTGATTCCCACAACCCAATATGAACCAAATACAGAGAGCATCTTTTACTGAGCAGTAGCTGAGTTCTCACCAAGTAGTGTGAAACATGAAAGTGTGGCCAGAAACTGACACAACTTAAGCTTTACAATCAAAACGCCTAAAATATTGCTCCAACAGAGTCCATTTATTAGAAAACTCAAACAGGACTCGCTTTGAGGAAAACCCCAAACCACCAGGTCAAATAAATTGCAATGGGCACTTGCAATGCAATATATCCTATAAGAACTCCAGTGGCCATTCTTTTTTTTCTTTTTAGAAAAACAAAAGGTGCTGTCAACCTAACCAACCTCCACCAAAAAGTAGCAGCTAACTACAAATCCATTTTAGACCTGGAATAAATCCACTTTCCATTCTCATTCCAGGTAAGGGAATAGTGAAATGACACAGCATTGTCATGGATTTGGCATGTCAATTCACATGGAGCTGAAACTTCCAGATGGGTATGATGTCACAAGAAAATAGTCGTTGACAAGTGGAACAATTGAATTTTAATGTCTGAACCTTTACCGATTAAAGCAATGGATTGGGCCAAACTGCCAAACCAAAAGGAGCTGACACTATTTGGTGTCAAGGCAAGAATGATACCATAAACCAATGGAAATCCACTACTTTTTGTGTCATAGACGGTAATTTGGAACTGGGAAATTAAATTGGTGTCATGGGTTGAGAGTATTTTGAAAAACAAATCTGTTGCCATTTGCATGCTTCGGTGTTTAATCCAAGCCCACCTATATAACATTCGCAAAGTGAAAATATACAATTTTTATTTTTTCCTAGTGCTGACACCCTATATGAAGTGATGCATGTATTCATCTTGATCATGCTTGAAGAATATATGCATAAGAAAACAATAGTGGGTTACCTTCCACCATAGAGTAGAAAACCGAGAGCCGCAAACAAAGACACACCTGCCAAGGATATCAATGTTAAGAACAAATTGTCTGAATTGCCACTGGATAATTACCGATTATGTAGAGAAGTTCAGGGTGTAAAGTAAACAACCTGCAAAGAACAACTTTGATAGGATGACAGCAGTCGGACTAGTTTTCCAAGCCAGAACCACCCACATAGCTATCTGGAATCGATTAATAAATCAAAGAGTCATAGTTGAAGCTAATATGCTACAAATCTTACTGGTCAATTTGCAATGGGATCGATACAGCAATAACCAACAGACAGACACGGGGCATGCAAAGAATTTGGCAAACAGTCATGCAATGACTGCACAACTTCAAAGGATATATAAGGAATAGATAGTGCATAATGTATCACACAAAATTCTCAGTCCTTCAACGAATCTTAGGAATGCTGCTATGCAAAGGAAGGTGGTGTTACAAGCCTGCGAATTTCATATCATTATGATTGACCTTCAGAAACTCAGAATTTTCAGACATTGGGAAACCAGCTGATAGGACAGTCTGGCATGCAAAACCAGGTTTGCAATAGCTAAAGCTATCACAGGCATAACCATGGCCAGATATAATAGTTGAAATGAATGGCAATTTAGTGCAAAAGCACCATGGCTTAATCTAGTTTGATTACATGAACTTCAAAGTGAATTTTTAAAGTACTTGGATAAAAGGAAAAAGAAACAGAAAATTGTTGTCCGGTTCTAGAGCACGTGGTTGTACTTAAATATGAAAACAATGAGAAAGTGGGCAATTTTGAAATTCTCTTTGGCGGAACCTGGAAGCCAGTAAGGTATACATTTAGAAGAAGAAAAATCCCGAGCTAGCTGCTTGTAAGCCACTAGCTTTTTTATTTCACATCATGGCTCTGTATTGAAACTGTAGCAATTTGTTGTGGCTTATACAAGCATCCTTTGAGAGATAGTGCACATGTGTAAAAGCAATTAGCAATTGGCCTGCAGGGCATACAACCATACCCTGTGGATGTTTGATGCATCATTTCACGGATTCAGTGCCAAAGAATATGATAAAGATTTTTCTGGAAACCTCTGATAAAGATTCTTTTCTCTTCTCCCCTTTCATTTCCTGCTCTTTTCAAGGTTTAGTTTTCTATTGCTTTAATGCAGCCCTTCACTAATTTATACCCCAGAAAACAATGAATGCTCTGAATTCTTCAGAGTAGTTTTGTTTTACCAAACCCGACATAATTGAAAGCAGCCATAATAGCCTCAAAATCTTGCTGAAGCAAGCACACCCAATGTCTTAGTTTACCTTACAGCTTCTACTGCATCAAGCAATTGGCGTCAGACAAAGTTTATATCCAAACATAAGATGTAAAACCAGAAAGGCATCTCCAGAATGGACAGTCGTTTCACTAATGGGATGCAAAATGGAAACCTCAATTATTATTTCCATGTATCTGATTCTGAATAATTAAACGGCACTTTGGCAAATAAGGTAAAAAAAAGGTATTTCCTTTGCATGGAAAAGAAGTGTTTACACTGGTCATCAAAATAATCTAAATTGCACTATCTAGTATGTACAAAGTTTCTGTGAGGGTTCATCTTAAGAATATTCCTGGTTAAGGGTTTAACCTTAACACAAACTTCAATAACATTTGAAAAAATTAGCTAAATACAGGAGAAAAACTGCAACGACATTACAGCACATAACACTCCTTGATGAAGCTTACTAGCTTTCACATGGAAAAAAATTGACTTTCAATCCTCCCCCTTCACCTGGATTAATAGCAATAAAATGGAATGAAAATTCACCTGAATAGCATAAAGCACCGCATTAATTGTAAAGAAACTTGGCCTGAGTCCATCAGTAGATACCGCACGTGCCTGTTTAAAACATGTCAAGTCATAACAGATTTGGACCAAGCATTAAATTAATGAACTGAACTGAACTGCCAATGAAACTCGACCTGATAGTAAATCTCTGCCCAGAACAGAACCAGAAGCGCATATGTGGTGAAGAATGCCAGACTTGGGAAATCAAGGAGGATATGTTGGAAAATCTTGAGTAACAGAAACGATCAAGTTTACCGATTAGTAATCGTCGTAAACCAATAAAGTTTTTTTTTTTATAAAAGAGAGGCGGAGAGAGAGAAGTAAAAGTCGAGCACCCCCATACCGGTGGATGTATGCTTTCTATATTCCGGCGAAAAACAAATAGTAGACATCGAACTGCCATATAGAAGAAGAAGATGAAGAAACCTCAGCCAACATAGCATGATAAAATCACAATGGAAAGCATATTTGTTTGCTTTGAGAATATTGAAATACAAACCCCCATTCACGAGGAAGTTGAGAAAATGAAAAACCTTCTGCGTAGTCCAGCCATATTCCGGAACTCTCAATTGTATCCTAATCAGTTGAATCTAGAAACACAATCAAACAAATTCAAAATCCCTAACTCTCCATCCATCAATTTAAGACCCTAGAAATTCCTAAAACTCGTCATTCGCGTGACAAATTAACAAAGGACAGGTGACATGGTGCTAGTGCAATACAGACATTAACAAACTGAAAGGAAGGTGTGGCGAATGTACAAGAGCAACGACGGCGACGAGACCGTAGAGGGCGGCCAGGACATGAAATATACGATCTTGCCAGACCGGCGATTCATTAACATCGTGCCACCAACTCGAAGCCTCTTTCAATCTGAAGGCAATCACCGCCCCGGCCATTTCTGCGCCGCCGCTGCCTTTATCCATACTCGACGGAGATATTGATTTATGCCGATAGTTCTTTTTTTTAATCAATTTGAAAAGGAGAATGAATTAAGCAACCCGATATTACGGTTTTTTTCTTCTTCTGATTAATCGTTGCTAGGAGATGAAAATGAAATCTATCCAAGTTATTTTATTTCGTTTTTTTTTTATATCAGAAGAAGTCTGCTGCTTATTTTTATTTTTTAAAAAAGAAAAATGTAGTGATAAACAGCCGACAAAAAAAGAAAAGAAAAGAGAAAATAGGTGATTGATTTTAGGAGTGTTTTTTTCTGGAAAATACGCCTTGTATACGTATGAGTTTAAGCTTCGGCTATTTTGGCACACTTTGCCCGCGCCACGTGCCTCCAACTCATATATCTTCTGGGTTAACAAATAATTGCACGTTAATAGAATATTTCCAGCCCATTAAATTAATTTAATTCTAATAGTTAAATCAATTCATAGTTTGGAATATTTTAAATTATATATTCCAAATAAAATTATTATTTTTAATACTAATGCTAGAAATAATTTTTAGAAATATAAAATATATTTATAAATAAAAATTATTTTAAAAAAGCAACACCAACCAATCTGGACATACCCTTATTAAATTGCTTGTCATCACCTACAATCCAAATACATTTTTACTCAGAATCTTTTCTCGCGTGATAGGTTGTTCGCTTTGCACCTTAAACCATCGTTTTGGATTATCCATCTTCCAATCGCCCTTCTTTAACGCATGTTCTTGGCTACAGAACTAACAACAAATCATCATTTGCAGGAACAGTTAATTTTCAGGATGGTTCCGTTGGATTTCAGGGATTCAAATGGTGATGGATTTTACTGCATTTGACTACCAGGACCATTGTCCGGGCTAGATTGTCACTATCAAAACTAACAACAAATAATCATTTGCAGAAACAGTTAATCTTTAGGATGGTTCCATTGGATTACAGGGATTCAAATTGGTGATAACTCGACTGTATTGGACTACAAGGAGCAATGGCTGTGTTGGATTGCCACCAAGAAAGGCAGAAAGGAAATTCTACAACGGTTATGCGAGGGTCTATGTAAGAAATAATATAATTGATTTTAATTATATGATTTTGTATTCACCCGTTTTGTTTTCTTAAAAAGTTTTTGTAAAATGAACCAGAAATGTCAATTTCAAAACCAATCAATTGATATCCAGACCAGTTTTAACGTTTCTATAAAAAATTAACGAGTCTTAAAGTTATAACCATGTAAATTTTTATTAATTATTATATTAATAATTATAGGGTTTAAATTAGAAACCATAAATAAAAACTTTTTAATTTCAAGCTTGTACTAGTATAATATAAAAAAAATTAATTTTAATTTCGTACCAGTGCAGGGTGAAATTTTGTTACGCTGGCTGTTGTTTTTCCTTTCGCCATGCTATCCTTTCCTTCCGGTGCTTTGACCTCGAGTTTCTTTGTTTTGTTTTTTCAACATTGGGTGCTGATCCCTGGCTGCTTTTTGGTGCCTTTTAGGCTCTTTTTTTCATCATTTTTTTTCCTGTGATTTGTTTTTCTATTTTTAATTTTGTTTTCTTTTGTTGGGAGTAGGGACTCTGTTTTTTTAATTATGTATGCATTTAAAACTTAGAAGACGATGTTCGTTTGGAAGATTTCTTTGCCTACATGAAAACCAAATTCCATTCAAGGTCAGAGAGTAGGACTTTAGGAGATAAATTGTAAGAAACAATGTATAGATTAAACGTTTTATAGAGTCTCGAGGAAGAATTAAAATCGTTTTATCTTGTGCTGGGAAATAGTGGTCGCACGCATACTTTGCCCAGATCAAATACATTAAGATTTAATTTTGTAATTTGTGAGATTTAAATTTGTTTTTTTAAATATTTTTCATTCAAAAATATATTAAAATATTATTTATAAAAAAATATTATTCACATCAACACATCAAAATAATTTAAAAACTTAAAAAAATATATAAAATAAAAAATAAAATTAACAAATTTTAAATTTCTTTTAAAAATATAACCTTTATTTGATAATGTGTTTTAAAAGCGTTTTTTTTAAACAAATTTTATTATTATTATTTTTTAATGTTTTTAGATTATTTTTATATGATGATGTAAAAACATAAAATTTTAAAAAATAATTATTTTGATGTATTATTAAATAAAAAATATTTTCAAAAATAACTTAAATTATAGTATAAAAAAGGCACTAGAAACGTAACATAAAATAAACTAATTTTTTTTTTAAAAAAAAAAGATAGCACTAAAAACATAAAAGCATGTGATGAAGCTTGTGGTTTTCGCTAAATTTTATGCTATGGGTAAAAATAATAGTAATAAAAAACTTTGTCCATAATCAAGGTTAGTGAATCACACTTGCGTACTTGTTTCTCGTGATTGTTACCGCAGTGACAGTTACGAGAAAAGAGAAAAGTGTATGGTAAAATTTATAGGTTTATGCGAATATGCTTAAAATAATTAGGTAAATGGTATAAAAAACCACCACGGTGGATGTAATCGAGGCTCAAAAGCCCGCCGTATATGATTATATATATATATATACACACACACTACCATCTTTCTCGTGCTTTGCGTGGTCTTTTTTTTTCAACGTAAAAAATATTAATTATATTAAATTTTTTTTATTATAATATAAATTTGAGTAAAATCTTAAATAGATACATAATTCTTAAATTATTAAATTCACTGTATTATAATTAATTCATTTTATAATTCAATTTAAATTAAACACAACAAACAAAATATAAATTGTGAAAACACCTACAATAACCAAATAACAAAAATAAATAGTTAATTTTATATCTACAAAAATAAAAAAATCATCATTGCAAATTCATTCCTCCATTGTCATCATTATCATGACTACATTAGTTAAAATTATTATCAACATGATTGCCCAAACAATTAAAATCATAATATTGCCCTAGAGAATAAAAAAAGATAAACATTTTTTACAAAAAAAACAATAAAAATAATCACTAAAATTATTATTATTATTATTATTATTGCGCATACAATGAAACCATAAAATCATCTGATTTGAAAAAAGATAAAAATAATAGAAGACACAAAAAAAAAGAACAAAGGGAAAAGGGAAAAGGGGAGCAATATTAATTTTAAAATGATCACCGACACAAATTAAAATTTCAGGATTAAACTGAATAAAAATAAAACCCTCATAAAAATAAAAAAATAAAAACTAAAAGTATAGATGCATACGTACTAATAAAAAATAAACATTGTCCAAGAAGGATAAAAAAACCAAAGGAATTAATATCAAATAAGAAATTTTAAGAATAGGGACCGAAATGAAAAATAAAATATATAATTAATTACAATCGAAGGACAAAATTAAAACAAATAAAAACCTTAGGACCGAACAAAAAAAAATATTTTAAAAACAAATTGTTGTGTAATTTTTTTAAAAAAAATTAAAAGAATAAGTACCGAAATGAAAGGTAAAATTTATGACAAATTTCAATTGGAGAACCTAATTAGAACAAATTAAAACTTGCATATCAAAGTAATTAAAGGAACGAAGAGCAAACCAAAAATCAAAAAGATAAGGACTACATTGAAAACCAACATATAAAATCATTTTCAATTGAAGAACACAATTGCAACAAATCAAAATTCCTACTGAAGAAATCAGAACACTGAGATTAAATGATTTTGAGATTTAAAAAAAAACTTAAGTTTTTTTTTTTACATATATATTTTCAAGCGTTAATATTAAACAAACATCAAAAAATATAATTAGTCTCATATATTTTTTAAAAAAATGCTTTAAAATATTTTTTATCATTATTTTAAATATCTTATTTATAATAAAATGAATATATAAAAATAACAAATAATCAAAAGTTTTGTAGGTTGATTATTCGCTCAGATGCATAACATCAAAAAAACAATTTAGTGCTATTAATATTTTTTATATGTTAAAAAATTTGGGTTAGGCTGCGGCGAAACACAAAGCAAGTTGCTCGTATATTTTTTCATTATATATAATTAGGTGGTCCCTGAGTTTCTTTGTTTATTTTCTTTTTTAAAAAAACTAATTTTTTCTTCTTTAAAAAAAAACTTTTTTATCTCCTTGTTGATTGTCTTGTATTAGTTTAACATTAGATTATTTGATCATCTGAATAGTCACGGGTTATTCCCCTTTTTTTACTTGTTATTTTATTTACTGTTGTTGTATTTGTTTTATATATATATATATATATATATTGTCTAGATTACCACTTGAACCAATAAGTCAAGAATTAGTGTTTTTTACTCTTGTATTTTTTTCACATAAAAAAATGACACAGCATGTGAAGATTTTAGCATGATAATTGAAGGCAATAATTGTTTTCATGGTGCAAAAGTGATTTAAAAAAAATGGTTTTAGATGTATTTAAATTTTGATGTGTTAATATTAAATTATCATTTTTTTAAATATATTATATATAAATAATTAAAATTCAAGTTATTTCAATTTTTTATAAAAAAATATATGTTTAATTTAAACTTGAAATTTGTTATATAGATTACAAGTATTTTTTTACCATCATGTCACCCCTACTGAGACATGTGTTATTAACCTGACCAGGGATATTGCTAGAGACTTTAATTAAACTACAAGAGTTTGCTGCATAATCGTTTAATTTTGCCTTTTGTAACTGACAATGGGTAAACAGTCTGTTTTTAAAAACTAATAATTAATCACAGATTCTGGACACAGTGATTATTAAAAACGAAGGATGCCATCATGGTTTCCATTCAAGTGCATGCACAGTAGAGAATTTCTTGAAATGTTTGTCGTCTTCGATGATGGAAGCCATGGATATTAAAAGTCTGGACTTGAACATATTAAAGAGATAGATGGGAAGTTTGTCGTTCATAGAGACGACAAGCTCCTGTTGGTAACATGCACCTTCATCAAAGTAGCCATGGAACCCCGCCATCAATCATGGGGTGGTGTCGTTTTTTTCACTTTTTGTTTTTTCCATGCGGTGACATTTTTTTTAATTAATCTGGATTACCGGTCGACTTGTGTGTATTTTAATTAATTTTATAGGTCTTGAAGTTAATAATTATATAAATTTTTAATAATTATCATATTAGCAACCACATGATTCAAAACTGAGACCACAGATAAAACGAACCCCTTAATCCTCCGGTTTTTATTATTGGATTACTTACAAGATGGTTAGATGTAGTGGCATGTTTCGTATGCTATAATGTTGCCTTGACAGTAATATATTTTTGTTACTTCAGCTGCGTGTTTTATGAACTCTCCTGTTCTCTGTGGATGATGCAGAGAGAATCGGCAGAGGAAGATGAATTATTTATTGGAGTCACTGACTTTCTGCAGTTAAAAAATAAATTAACAAAGATTTATTTTTGCAGGAAAAGATTTTCTGAGTTTCATCAAGGTCCATCTCTTTTTAAAAGGATTGATCATCCATCTATTGTAAAATCAAGTGCAATGACGACACCGGTAAAGATGTGGTATCAGTTTATTGTCAATTTTTATTTTATCGGTGATGGTTCAGTAAATTTTATACACGGTTTGTTTGTGGTGTAGAAGGCCAAAGGAAGAATGATAATCAAATATATATATAGGCTTGATAAAATGCTTAGCCCGCATGCTCTTATGCATATACTAAATTTATTAATACCCTTGAGCCCAGATGCGCGTTAGTCCATATATACATGAATTCAACAAAATATATCACTAGATTCAACTATATATTGATCTTATTTATTGCAATAAGAACAATGCATGGCAAAAATAGTATATTGGAACCATTACTAGCCATGAATCATTGTTATCCATGCACAATGAAGAGGTTTTTTTTTTTTTTTACCAATTCCCCAGTGTACATTGTAGAATGTCCACTTCACATATCAAACCATAAAATAAAAATATTTTTAAAGAACTCATACCAAAAAACAAAGTTAAATTAAAAAGTTGTATAATCAAGTTAACATGTACCCGATGAATTACACCTTGAATTCAAGTTCACTCTTTGCTTTGGAAATAAAAACATGAACCCTATAAATAATAGTATAGCAAAGCATCCAATTAAATGAATAGAGGGAAAAAATGATCTATACCATGAATCAACCATGGTCTATAGCGGTAAAGGGAAAGTTTTTTTTTCCCCTCACGATAATTGGGCGAGGTTGCCGCAGCATCGATAAGAAAGATGAAGAGATGAATAAGACGAGGGGAAAAGAAAGCGTTTTAAAATTTCAATACGAGCAGTTGTGCAGTAATAAATGCTCGACTTTTTTTTTATTAATGTAATTATTTTTATGAATACCGATTAATTTTATAAATTTTAAAATTAATAATTATATAATTTTTTAATAACCATCATAGTAATAAATATAAAACTAAAACTCAGGACCATAAGAGAATAAACTTCTTAATCTTTAAGTTTTTATCATTTGATCACTAGATGATTTACGTAATCGACTTATTGATAATTCAAATCATGCATGATGAGAAATATTTTTTAATTATGTTAAATTTTTTATTTTATTATTATTATTATAATATGAAAAAAATCTTAAAAAATACGTGTAATTTGTATATTTTGACCAGAGTAATTGTTTTTTCTAAAAACACGTAATACAGGTAAAAAAAGAAGTGCGCACTAAATACAGTACCTGCCACGTGACTTTTCCCTGGAAAAAAACTCCTAAAGTGTGTCTGTATTTTGACCAGTCCAAAACAATCCCAGGGAAAACAACAGACACTGTGTAGAAGAGAGTACAGTGTTATACACTCTTTTTGCAGAGGTTGCCCTACTTGCTTGTCTGTCTACCCCAGAGTAGCGGTCCAAAATCTAACATTCGTGAGCTGAAATGACTCTTCGCTTACCAGTCTGAGAAACAGAAGAGAAGCCAAAGCAAGCAAAGGAAGACCAAACAGTATGATTTTTTCCTGAAATAGCTCAGCGTTGAGAAACAATGGATTACGAAAGGATCGAAAAGCCTCAGGTACTTGTTAATTCATCAACATTTCCTTTCTTTAATACTCTCTCTTCACCCAATGTACTTTATTAATTGCCTGCAATTTCTTTTTTCAAAAAAACAATTCTCTCTCTTTTCTCTCAGCCTTTGATCTGTCACACACATTCACGCCAAACCCTACAGTTGTGTTTTGTTTTCCTGAGAAAAAAAGGAAAGAGTTGCATTACTGATCTGGTTGTGATTCGGGGTGGAAATTAGGGGGGAGGAGGATTGTCACCAGGGAAACTGAGAAGTATGTTACTGGGAGTGGAAAAAAGGAGAAAGCAACAAGAAGAACTGGAATCTGCTTACGCCTTCAGATCTCAACATAATCATCTTGATGAAACTGGTAGGCAAAAGGCCTCTCCCCCTTTTTTATTCTCTAATATGCCTGTCTGTGATTTGTTTTCCTTTTCTTTTGAAAAGGGGTGGGTGGGGTTTCGGCAAGGCGTTACAGATGTAATTAAGGGATCCAACTGGTTTATGTTTCTGCATTTGTTATTTTATAAGAACGGAAGATTTCAGATCAAACTCGAATCAATATTTCATAATGCGTGTAGGTGGTAGCAGTTCTGATAATTTCAAAGATGTAGATGTTATCAGTGTTCTTCCCGAATACTTTACTTCAGGTACAGCTGATTCCAGGTCTGCATCACAGATGCTTGGTGAGGGTGGTAGATTGAAGGATCACTCTTTTGCCAATTCAAGAATTAGGAGCCAGGAAGTACAATCTTTAGATTACGACAATGGTCATGATACTGCAGTTATGCCCTCCTCGATTTTTGACTTTCAGAAGGCTGAGCGGGCCCCACAAAGAGTGCACCTTGCTCCATTCTCAAAACAAGCTCCATCGAAATGGGATGATGCCCAGAAGTGGATTGCAAGCCCCACTTGGAACTTGCCTAAAACAGGGCAGGCTCAGGTGCAAGGTGGACAAGGACTGCGGAAGACGGGTAATGTTCTGAGCCGGCAACCTTCCACCAAGGTTGTTGTAGAAGTTCCAGAACAAAAGGTGGTTACATCTGAAGAACCGGATACGAAACGGGTTGATACTACTCAAGCCAAGAAGGAAATTGGTTTACAGAAAGTTAAAAGTTGGGAGGCTGATTCATACCCAATAGCAGATTATTATGGCAAGCCTGTGCATATGATTGAGAATTCTGCTGGACAATCAGCTAGTAAGAAATAATTGTTGCTGATTTTGGTTCATATGCTTAATCATGTTCTGCAGTTGATATAGTATTTGTTTTTTGCTTCTTGTTCTGCAAGTAATTTATTTTGTGCTCCGTACTGCTTACACTTTCAATTCTGCAACGCCTTAAAATGTGATTCACTATGTTAGTTGTTAAACGTAGTTGGATAAGGGATCTTGTGAAACCAGTTATAATCTCATGGTATTTTAATTTGATAATTGGGTCTGAAATACAACACGAGTCAATATTCATGCTTTATCAGTAATGAATATGGAGGATGGTAGGAGATCTGGCATTGCTTCCCAGGTTTCCTTCTGAACTGTGGTCATTTAATGATTTTTTTTTTATTATTCAAATTGCTTTTGACTTAAAGGAGCTGTTTGGGCAGCTTAAAAGGATGCCTATTGCAATCACTGTTTCTTTCCTGTTCTATGTGGGTCCTTTCCAGTTTCTATTTGTTCCATTAACCATAAATATTTGTGGGTGAGAGCAAGGTGGTATGGTTGCACTTTGGTAAGCCTATTTTTAATTTGGTTGGGAGGATGGTTCTGATTTCATTATCTCCCCTAAATTATTTTTCCAGGTTCCATAACAAATTCTCCTAAATTCGAGTTGTATTTGGCATCTATGATGTGACGATGCTGCTAGAGATAATGGGTCTAGCCTCTTCTTTTTTTCCTACTAAGTTTTTGGTAGAAACTGATAGATTCAATATTCTTCTATAGTAAATTGATTTTTTTTCCCGTTTCAGTACATTCATGAAAATACAGAAAAAAAACAAAACTAGTATTATGTGCAGCTGTAGAGAGTCCAAAAAGTGTTGGGGTTTTATTTCTTCGGTTTTTATGTTAACATCCTTCAGCCTAGAAGTATTGTGACATTTTTTATCTCATCCATGCATACTCTTGTGCCAAATAATATTTGAAGTACGAATGTCATTCTTTTTATTTTTTTCTTGCAGTCAGTCTCAGCAGGCATGATTCATCTTTGGCCATACACAGTGCAACTACATTTATTCCGCCTCCTTCAACTGCTAGGTCAGTATCAATGAGAGATATGGGTACGGAAATGACTCCTATTGCTAGCCAAGAGCCTTCTAGGACAGGAACTCCAGTGAGGGCGACAACACCAATTCTTAGTCCAACTTCTTCTAGGCCATCAACTCCTGGCAGAGCTGCACCAGATTCGTCTCCATCAAATCCTCTCAATGACCATCAAAATCCAAACAAGGAATTGTCTGAAAAGGAGCTACAGATGAAAACCAGAAGAGAAATAATGGTTCTGGGGACACAGTTAGGTAAAAAGAACATTGCAGCCTGGGTTAGCAAGGAGGAGGATAAGGATGCATCCACGTCACTGAAAACTATAGGAGCTGATCAACTGGGTAAAAAAGTGATTGAAACACGTGCAGCAGCATGGGAGGAAGCGGAGAAAGCCAAGTACATGGCCAGGTATTTTCACTGAAAACCATTGATTAAAAATTTCCTTTCCTTCACTTTTTGTCCCCTCTTATTTTTTTATTACTGACCTAACATGACATCCTTAACATATAAGCACACAGCATACTATGTATGCATTTCAAGTTTTGAAACTTGACATGGTATAAATTGCTCAACATAATGGTAACTAGTAAGTTACGTAACGTGATTGATCCTTGCCCCTTTACATGACATGGCATAACTTTAGTTATACCATAGAAAGTAGGTGGATGTATTTCTGTTGGACAACATAGAAATTTGTGGAATATCTTAAATGAGGTTTAGGTGAAAGAATAATTTGGTGACATCCAATGTGATATGCTTTGCTTATTCCAGAAGAAGCAATATGGTTCCCTAGTATAAAGTATTTGCCATGCTTCCGTACTAGAAATACCTATGGGATAGATAATGTTTGCCAAGCAAGGAAATAGATTTATCTGAAAAGTTTTCACTTTTCCAGTACAGTCTGCTAGATTTTCTGGCCATTAATCTATATGAAGGACTCAAGTACTTTTACTAGGGTAATACTTGCATAGTAATTTTCAATGTGCGGTTTGAAGAGAAATACTTGCAATTCTTCAGGTTTAAACGTGAAGAGATGAAAATTCAAGCATGGGAGAATCATCAAAAAGCAAAAACAGAAGCCGAGATGAGGAAAATTGAGGTATCTGATAATTTCTTCTGCTCTATTCGATAATTCTCTTTTACCTTTAGAAAAATTGACCTAGAAGTGTAGGAAAGGGAAAGATGCTGGGTGCACAAAAATTCATAGAAGCCTTCCTTCTAATATAAGAGATTTTAAGCATATGCTAATGAAATTTGAACATCTTGAAGATCACCAAATTTGGTGATCTTAACTTAAAGTGTTATGTTTAGAATTGTAATATAAATGTTTTCTCTAGAAATAGGCTACTTTATTAAGTTCATCATGCTATACTGCCTTCTTCTTATTGAAACTTTGGTGTAGGCAAAGATCTCGAATTGCAAAGTTGCACATCTGAAGTGGTTTTCAGCAACCAAAGATGTAGCGCATGTTTAGAAAGTAGAGCTTTGCGTTGTTTGAATTTTTGTTTGAGAGGAAGGGTATAAAACATGTTGAGATGGGAGTGGATCTTTTATTGGATGTTGGAAAAGGAACTTCCAATGCAAGTTCGAGGTTTGGCTTGCAACCATTTAAACTTGGGAGAGAAGATTTTGATTTTGGGAATCAGAAAAGAGCAGGTGGATTGATTTGACACAGTGCAGTGACAGCCAAATTCCTTTAGAAATTTGTGCTTTGATAACTTATAGATCCATTGCCCCTCCGATATATAATGTGGAACTTGCTCTGAAAACAAATGAAGGGCTGCAAATTGTTTCGGTCCCCACGACATCCTATCTATTTGCTATAGAAGGTGTGCTGTTCATATATCACAATCACAGTAAGCGTGCTGGATAGGTGTAGCAAGCTATGGTAGTGCATTTATTATGATCTGAAGCATGCGGGTAGGTAATATGTTTGGAGTGGTGTTTTTGCACCTCTCTATTTTCCTTGGTGTGACTAGTAGTAAAGCAGTAGATTGCTACAATAAGCATTTGACAAGTAGGTGCTTGAATTTTACTCTAGTAATTTCTACACATCCTTGAAGTGTCAACAATGTTTGTGTGGGAGCGTGCATATGATTATGTATTTGTTTGGGCATGGCGGGTGACATGTGGTCTGTGTCTTCTTACAAACTTCTGCTCAGCTGTATCTGTTAAGAGGTGCAGTGAGATATGGGGGAGCCTGTATTGAGCATCCCACTAACATTAGTGGTGGGCTATGCCTCTATTTTTATTCATTTTTTCTAGCTACAATTTCTTATAAAGCAATCTTTCACATTTCAATATCATTATGTTAAGATAGGATCCCAGGATGTTTGCAAACTGATTTTCTTATGTCGCCCTGAATGGCCTGCGCACCATGGCAACTGATACTGCAGCATATCGAGAATTGATTTCCTTATTCTTCGTTTCTAATTGTTTTTCAGTCCACTGTGATGAACATGGCCTCTATGTCATTAGTTCTCGAGAATTCCAATTTTGCCCAACTCATGCCTGGGAGTTTTCAGAGAAACCTTGTATTAAATTTGTCATGGACCCTTTCAAAAAAAATCTTGTAGCTTCAACACCGCCTTTAACTGCTGTAGATACAAGAACTCATCTCATTGGGAAGCAAATATGTCAATTCCAATGATATTTCCTTTGTCAGCAGTTGATCCTGACTCTTCTGCTTTCAGGTTGAGGTTGAAAGGATAAGGGGGCAGGCTCAAGATACGCTTATGAATAAATTAGCAGCAACAAGGCACAAGGCTGAGGCGAAGCGAGCAGCTGCAGAGGCCAAGAGAAACAGGCGAGCTGCAAAAACTGAGCAACAAGCAGAGTATATTCGTAGAACTGGTCGCGTGCCTTCCTCATTTACCTTTTGCGGTTGCTGTGGTTGAAGCCTGAAACACATTACTCAAGTGAGATAGTCTTCACTTTTCAGATTTTTTGTTATAACCCCCCATTTACGTACACAGGAGCCAGTCCTTGAAAACTAAGATGTTTTTTTCTCCTACTTTTGTAAGAATTGTAATGAACTAGTAAATCTAAAATGAAGTGTTCCTTGATTGCTCTACTTACTTCCATCTCTCTCTTCTATTACTAACTGCAGGGCAATGTATCAGGGGCTTCGGGGCTGCCATTAAAAGTTTTTGAGGTGATCTTCTGAGCATCAACTACTAACTAATGGGTTGTTTCGTTAATTCCCCAACTGCAGAGTTATGAAAGCACTCCTCTCCATTTAAAATTTAATAACCACCTCGTAAAGTTGTCTTGGATTCGTTAGGAGGAGCTCGGTGCTTGGGATGAATACCTCTGATCTTTAGGCAGAGTTGGTTAAGTTTCTCTACTAACATCACTTGACGTTGTACCAAATAATTTGAAAATAAATCCTGGTTATGTGTGAAAAGATGTTCAAAAATGAAACACCAAAAGAGATGAAAGCCTAAAGAGTATTTCTCTCGTTGTATATAGTTTCGAATTCAATAACTTAGCAGCTGGCACACAACAATTATTGCTTAAAATTTGATTTAAAGGATTACCTACTCGTCTATTACTTCCAGTTGCTTAAAATCTTCATCGTGCGTTTTTGAAGTGGAAATATTCCTTATTTTCCAGTCACCGTGATTTTTTGACTTTGTATAAAAAACAATATCAACTTGCATGGTATTAACAGAAAAATGAACGGAATATAACAGGAGAGGACTGTATCAAAACTCGAAAGGTTGAAATTAAAAAGAAAAAGAAAAAGAAAAACCAGTGTCAATAAAAAAGAAATCATTAATAAGGTATTTGACATGTATTTTAAAAGTTAGAAATTTTTTTAGTGTTTTTAATTATTTTCATATGTGAATATTAAAAATAATTTTTTAAAAATAAAAAATATCATATTAATATATTTATAAATAAAAATTATTTTTAAAAATAACTTCAGTCGTTCTTACAAAAAGATAAGTATCTTAGTTGATGAGTCCCAACTAACACAATCGCCATTGTTTAACCCGGCGCTTTCTTATTTCCGTTCTGGTTTGTCCTACAAAAGCAAGGAATCCGATCTCCTCCTCCTCTTCTTCATCACTCTGTTTTGTCAGAGAAGAATAAGAGACTGCATGCTTTGAAGAAGAAAGCCTCTGAACTCTCAATATTATATTACGGCCCGGGGATTTGATGAATGTGAAAATGCAGAGGGAAATGTGAACGCCAGATGTATGTTTGAATGCTCCAATCACTTATATGTAAATAATGGCTTGCCATTGCTACTAAAATAAAAATTTGGAATAAATCTGAAGCCCGGCTGACGTGTCCAGTACTGTGTGTGCCTTAATTGGAGTATTGGACAGGAGGTTAGACTTTAGAGTGCTATGAGAGTCTCAGTTTGGTAGTTTGGTACAAGTAGAGATTAATTGATATTTATTTGTTTATCGTTTGGAATTAATGTTTTATATTATTTTAATGGGTTGAATTTAAAAATGTTTTTTTAATATATAAAAACATATTATTCTAATTTATTAGAAAAAAATATTTTAATTTATTTTTAAATAAATAAACATTGTAAAAAACAACTAATACGACGGGCTATTACATCTTTTAGCTCTCTTATAAATTGATAAAAAGATATCAGTCCAACGCGTGGATCCAATTTTGAGAAAAAATGCAAATCAAACTTGGAATTAAATTTTTTTTTTTTAAAAAGAAGACAATAATACGAACAGGCGCTATAAATAAAATTGTTTCTCATTTATATCACTGAACACACGCTTGGCACGCAAACAATACCTTCCAACAATAGCAGCACAATATTATGACTTTTTTTTCTGAGTTGTAGAAAAAATATTTTGACTGTTAAATAGTTTTCTCATTGGAGTGAAGAAAAATAAACAAAAATACTATTTTATTTTTTGCTTATTCAGATAACATATCCGCTAGATTTGCTCTGATAATATTAAAAATAAATTTTTAAAAATAAAAAAATATATTTTTAATATATATTTTTTAAAAAAAACATTTACCAAAAGCTAAAATCACAAACAGTCACGGTCTCTGTTAGAGCTGTACTTGGCACTGGAAGGAAGGGCGGGTTTCGTCACCAGTGAAAGTGAAAAGAGTGTCCGGAGGAAACCTTATGAAGTCATCGAGTCTTCTTACAAGACCCGGAGCAACATAATAGAGCCACGTGTGAATCCTGTCGTGAGAGTACTTGCCCATTGGCGATGGGGAATCCAATCTCTTGATAAGAAATACACGGATCACAAATATTCAAAATTCAGCCTTTTTGGTTTTATCAGATTACTGATGTTTATAATTTTGCTTTAATCTTCTGAATAGTGTATTGCTATTTTAAATATTTTGTTTCACGTATTTTAATTTTTAAAAATATTTTTTTTTATTTTTTTTAAATCGACAAGAAAAAAAACATAAATACTTTTTCTGAATCATGTTTTGAAAACACGAAATCAAATAAGCTTTTAATAATTTGCACTGCATCACATTAAAAATATTATAGTTGATCATTAAAAATAATAATGATAATAAATCTTAAAACAATAATGAAATTGATCTAAAAAAATTATTGGTCCAACTTTTAGCATATACTAAGTATATTATTGAACTATATAAAAGTTGTCATGTCACGATCTAATTAACTTGATTGATTCGAAAATAACTTTATTAACTTGTAAAAAAAGTATGATTAACAAATTGAGAAACAAATGATGAGATTGATGGGGAAAAAATCTTTTCACTTAACTCTTTGCCTAGCTCGTATTTAAAATTGAATTGTATTAAAATTATTTTGACATTATTCAATTAAATTGATTGATTCAAATATAACTCAAATGACAATTAATAAGATATAATAATGAAATTGAGGGAGAAAAATAAAATAAAATGAAGGGATGAGTTGAAGAGAGAGAGAGAAAAAACTTATGGATGAGAAGATTTTAATTCTCAATAACTTTGATTTTGGTGCTTATCAACCTATCTTGAAAAAAAATAACTTAATGATTTTCACCTTCAATAATACCAGAAAAACAAATATATATGAATAACTTTTATATGTTTTAAAATAAAAAATAAGTTTGCTTGAATAAAATTCTTGTGGATGTTTACTTTAATCACTCATAAAATCACACTACTTGTAAACACATGTGTTTTCATCATACTAGAAAGAAATGCATTTGTATATATAAAAATTAAATCATTTGAATTCTTATAAATATTTATTTCTATCATCAAAAAATTTAATAAAATATATCTCGAATAGTGCTCAGGTATATAGCTAGTTATTATTTGAAAATGTTAAAGTAAGATATTAATTGATGATTAGTCTATATAAAGCTCTAATTGTATTTTAAAAATGTTTTGAAAAAATATCATTTTTTTATTTTATTTTTATATTAAATTAAAAAAATGATATTTTTATATTATTTTAATATATTTCTGATTTTATTTTTAAAAAATAACATCAAAACAAAGTTAGACTTGTAAAACCACAGCCTATCCTATAATATATATATATTTTTTTATCAATAAATAAATTGAAAAAAAGAAAAAGAAAAAAGGAAAGCACGAGGGCAAGCTGGTTTCCGCAATAAATACTACTCTACTAACATCACACAACACAGCGCGCACGCTCGTTTCCTTCTACCTCCCTCCCCCTCTCCCTCTCAAGCCTCGCCCTTTTTCTGTTTCCTGCACTGTGGCGGCCCTGCTACCATACCCATTTTGTTATTTTCTTCTTTTACTTGTAATAATAAATAATAATCACAATCTCCGTTGCAAATAAGGATTCTTGGAAGATCGCCTCTTAATCTCTATGTATTTAGATTTATCATTACTCGCGCGATCCACTCCCATCTAGAGCTGCTGCATGCTGGTTTATTGATCCTGAGAAAAAACAATATCAATAACAAAGAAGAAGAGAACCGCCATGGTCGCGGCCACCCAACCACCACCACCACTTGCACCTACTGCGTCCACAACGACATCCGCCGAAGAAGAAGCCTTGAAAAGGAATACTGATTGTGTTTACTTTCTTGCTTCTCCTTTAACCTGCAAAAAGGTTAGCTTTTCTCCTTTTCTTTTCTTTTTCGCATTTCTCATTTCTCATTTAATGGTTGTTGATTTTTAGGGATCTAATTATTAGGGTTACAGATTCACGATTCACTTTTCCTTTACATAATTGTTTTTTCCTTAGGGGTGGGGCGAGGAAAAACCCTAATCAATTTTTTGAATATAATTGTCAATCCAGATCCTTTTTTTTAAGATCATCGCATGACTTGTCTTGAGTTCTTAAATCTATCCGTCCACTGTTCAACTGAGTCTATAATTATGATTCTCCTTGTAGTTATTTTTTGTTTCTTACCCATCCGTTTTAGGTTACTCATACGTTGCCTTTTGGCTGGGCTTCCGCCAAGAATGCTAATCTCTAAAAAACCACTTGTAACAGTGACAGTGATAATGTTTTCGGTAATTGGTGTGTTTTTAGGGTTTTATGATGCGTTCATTTTTTCAGACTTCAATAATAGTAATATCTGCCAGGCTTCGGGTAAAGTAGGCAAGTTGTGCTTTATGTCTTTTTATCAAATCAATATTATTCATGTGTACGATGTACTAAGTTTTGATGTTTTATGATCTCGGTGTGGTTTTTAGAAAGAGTGGATTCTTGATTTTTTCACCTTCTTTAGAATTTGATTTTTTTATTTAGCTGAAGCCCCTTGTTCTTTGTTTCACCAGGGAAGTGACTGTGAGTATCGCCACAGTGAATATGCCAGGGTTAATCCCAGGGATTGCTATTTTTGGTTGAATGGCAATTGCTTAAATCCCAAGTGTGGGTTTCGTCACCCAGTAAGTCTTTTTTTTCCTCGTATAATTTTGATGTAATGCACTTCTTGCTTGATTTGTTTCATTACCCATTTAGCTAGCGGGAAGCTTTTTAATTTTGCAAGTTTGTCTTGATTAAATTGTTAAATCTGGTCTGTTACTATCTAATATTGATTATCTCATTTTAGCCCCTTGATGGCTTGTTTGGCACCCAAACAACATCCACTGCCTCTGCTGGATCTTCATTGCCGCCATCACATGCTGCTGCTACACCTGCCACACATGCTCATCACAATTCTGGAAAACAAGGAGTCCTGTGCATTTTCTTTCAGCAGGGAATATGCTTGAAAGGTGACAAGTGTGCTTTCTCTCATGGACCAAATCATGCCAGTAATAGAGTTTCTCAAACAATGGCACTTACCCCTGGTACTGAGCCCCCACCTCCAAAAAAGGCTTTTGGTGGCCTTCAAAAGTGTACTCAAGAGCCGAAGCTTCCTCAAGTGAATTTATCAAAGACTGCACCCACTGTGGTTAAACCCGTGTCAAAAGCTGAAAGTGCTTCAGCAAGAAATAGTGCTGGTGTTGCAAGGAATGTAGTGCCACCCAAAAGCATGGATGATGAAGTTCCTAGATATAAAGCCTCAAATCTTCCTCCCGAGGTCAATGGAAATTCAAGTCGTTCCAATTGGCTGCATCTGTCACGGGTAGCAGATGATCATCTTATCCAGAATGGGAAGGAAGCTGACGAGTATTTGAGGGAGTCATCTCCTGGTTTTGATGTTCTTGTGGATGATGAGTTGAGGGGTTCTGATTATTTCCATGGTGAAGATCAATTTGGAAGAACAATAGGTCATGAAGGGAGGAACTTGAACTCTGTTGATGAATATGACATGGGCCATTCTGCTGATTACGGCTCATTGCCTGATGACCAAGAAAGATACCATCCACGAGGCTCTGATCCCTATGGACATATGCAAGGGCAGCATGCTTGGGAGCAGCACAGGGTGTTGCCTGAAAGAATGCTAGTGGCACCAGCACATCTGGAAAGGCGAGGTCACTCGAAAGCTGATAGCCCTGAGCATATTGAAGGATCAGATTTGCGTTATCTCTTATCAAAACAAAGGAGGGTTAACAGCTTGAGATCAGTTGTTAGTAACGATATTGTCCCAGGCAATCATGTCGTGGAGCGAGATCACCAGGGTACTTCACGAAGGGACTCTCATCACTCACTCTCACATGAGAGCTCTGTTAGTAGTCGTCTTCGTGGTAGAATAAAGATTCCAGGAGGATCTTCCAATGGAGGTAATGACTTGCATGTAGAAAGGGAAATTGACAGGGGCTGGAATCGGGGAAGATTGTCACCAGTGAGGTCCCTGATCTCTTCCCAACAAGGGAGATTCCGGGATAGAATGAAAGCTAGGGTGGAAGAGGATTACATTGAGGGGAGAAATTTTAGAGGTCCCCAAGTGAGAAGAGAATTAATAGATGATAAATGTACTAATTTTGCTGCTCCTAAAAGCCTTGCTGAGCTGAGAGGTGGGAAAAATGCAGAGGGTAAATTGCAGCAATCCCTTGGAAAGCGGAAGTGCTTGGAAGATCATCCACCGTTTGATGCTGATCTCTCATTTGATGGGCCAATGCCTCTTAGTGAGATTCTTAAGAGAAAGAGAGGTGGTGGAGCTGCAGCTTCTGGTAGCAGATTATCATCTGTTATCAAGGACGACAATACTCAGAAGGAAAGCAGGCAAAGCCTCATCAGCAATTCCAACAAGGCAGTTGCAGAGACTCAAAGTGGGTCTTCTTCTTCTGTATTAAAGGACAATGACAGTAGCCATTTGCTAAAAAATAAAGAATCCAAGTTTGCCACTGATGATGCCCTTGGAACAGAAGGGGAAAACATTGAAATTATTCATAGACAGTCTTCTCAGCTACCCAATTCAAATGAGATTGAGACTGAAGATGGGATGATTGCTGATGATGGAATGGAAGATCACGAGTATGAAGGTGATGATCAGAGGGATGGTGATTATGAATATGAGCAGGTTGATGAAGGAGATTACAATTATGAAGAGGGTGAAAATGTAGATGAAGACGAATATGAAAACGAAGATGGAGATGACTTCGCCAAGAAAATTGGTGTAGTGTTCTCATGAAGGATGAAAGATCGTCAAGGAGCACCAACTGCCTTTTGCTCTAATTGTGGGTTTTGACGACCTTGTTAGGTTCTTCGGATTTGAGTAGGGGGTAGTTGCCAAGGGTTTATTTTTCCTTGTGGAAGTAAAAGTAGAGATATCAAGTTCTTGTATTAAGTACAAGAAACTCGTTTTATTGTATTTAAAACTCTGATTGAATGAGAATTTTGCTTGTGCTTGGAGCATTTTACTTAGCTTGCAAAGCCATAACCTGTAACAGTAGAAAATTAATAAGAAAACTGATACTTTATTCTGAAATTGTTATTCCGGTTGCTTCTTATAATTTCAAATCTCTATTTGGTGAATTGATGAATATTTCGTTTCTGCCTTAGGTAACTACTAGTTAGATTGCCTGCACTACGTTGCGGGCAATATATAATTTTTATAATGGTTGGCTTTGAAGCAATTTATAGATTTTACTAATTTAAAAATATAATATAATATCTACACATGCAAAATTTGATATGACAACACATCAATACATCCTACTGCAATAATAATATCGAAGCTTTAACATCAAAGAGACGGAAATAGGTAATTCCCTCGAAAGTTTTTCAACAAAAAAATAAGGGAAAACATAGTTTTTTTCCAACATTTACATCAACCTTTGTGATGTTGTCAGTTTGCACTATGTCGTAGGTTGAGTAAATAATTTTTATAACTGTTAAGATTAAAATAGAATATTTATACATGTAAAATTTGATATAATGAAACAGATGAACATACTTTATTATAACAACAGTGACATCGAAGTTTTAACATTTAAAATTATCATCACTATCACCGTCAAAATAATAAAATTAATAAATTACCCGAGAAAAAAATACAAAAAATTTTAACAGAAAAACAAATAAGAACAAATATTAAAATTATTATTATTATTATTATTATTATTGCGCTAATAATGAAAAAAGCAAAATTAAATCAAAGACTAAAAAAATCATAAAAAATTTAATAAAAGAGAAAATAAAAAAATATAATAAATGATAAAACAAAAATAAAAATTATTAGCTGAAAAAAATCATTTAACTTGAAAATTTAAAAAATTATCCGCTCTACGTTGCGGGCTGAGCAAACAATTTTTATAAGATTTGCTGGATCAAAATTAAAATATAATATTTATATATGCAAACTTTAATATAATGAAATAGATCAACACACTCTATTATAACAATAGCAACATCGGAGTCGTAACATCTAAAATTATTATTGCAATTACTATCAAAAAAATAAAAATTATCAAATTATTCGGAGAAAAAAAACATTAACAAAATAGTAAGCAAGAAAAACAATTAAAATATTATTATTATTATTATTATTAAAGAAAAAATAAATAAATGAAAGACTAAAAAAATCCTAAAAACTTTAATAAAAGATCAAACAAAAAAATAAAATAAAATAAAATAAAATAAAAATTATCATTGTTATTACTGTCAAAACAATAAAAATTATCAAATTATCCTGAGAAAAAAAACCTAAAAAATATTAACAAAAGAGTAAGCAAGAAAAACAATTAAATTATTATTATTATTATTATTATTATATTTGTGTTAATAATGAAAGACTAAAAAAATCCTAAAAACTTTAACAAAAGATCAAACAAAAAAATAAAATAAAAATAAAAATTATCATTATTATTACTGTCACATTAATAAAAATTATCAAATTATCCCAAGAGAAAAAAACACCTAAAAAACATTAACAAAAGAGTAAGAAAGAAAAAAAATTATTATTATTATTATTGTGTTAATAATGAAAAAAATAAAATAAATGAAAGACTAAAAAAATCTTAAAAACTATAACAAAAGATTAAACAAAAAAATAAAATAAAAATTATTTGGTAAAAAAAATCATTTGACTTGAAAATAAAAATAAAGAAACAAATAAAAACACTAAAAGAAAGAACAAAGGAAGAAAAAAATAGAAATATCAATTTTCAAATCATAAATACAAAATAAAATTTAAAATCTAATTTTTTTGAAAAAAAATATCAACTCAACAAATAAGAAAATCACAAAAATTAAAAATCAAAACTAAAAGCAAACTTATATATACATGGACAAAAGTAAGGATTATTCTAGAAATATAAAGAAATAAAGGGATTGAAATAAAAAAATTAAAAGTATAAGGGCTGCAATAAAAATGAAATATAAAGGGATTAAAATAAAAAATTAAAAGTATAAGGGCTGAAATGAAAATTAAATATATTATCAATTTCAATCAAAAGACAAAATTGAAAAAATTGAAACTGATGTACCTAATTTAATCAATCTTTTTAAACTCAATCTGGAAATTAAAAGGAGGACCGCATTGAAACATTGACACTGAATTAATGTCAATCGAAGGACCCAATCGAACTAAATCAAAACTTATATAACAAAAATCAGGACCATAAACACAATTAAAAGTACATGGACCGAAGTGAAATATTACCAAACTCGGGGGACTCGCCTGCACTTTGACGTGCAAAAGAGAGAGAAACGGCTGCAATGGCTTTAACCGGCCGTCACCGCGTCCACGATCGTCGTAGGACAAAACGCGCCATACCGGGAGGAAGACCACGCGGCGTCGCATCTAGAGAGACGCCGGTATCCCATCTCCGGCCACAGGACCAGCCCTCACGCGCCTTCTAAACAGGACGTGAGGCGGAATACTGTCGGTCGTGTGTGACACATGTGCCGACAGTATAAAGAAAAAAATAATAATAAATGATGGTCAATTACCAGTACACCCCTATGCCTAAGTCAATAATTTTGTCTTATTAGAGGCTATATGTGTAATTAGCTATTTTGAAAAAATATAAAATAATAAAAAGGTAGGCGGACCTGACCGGACCGGTCCGGACAAATAATAAAAAATGATGGTCAATTACCAGTACACACCTGTGCCTAAGTCAACAACTTTGTCTTATTAGGGGCTATATGCATAATTAGCCATTTTGAAAAAAATATAAAATAATAAAAAGGTAAGCGGACCGGTCCGGTCTAAAAGTGTGCAATTACCGAGGAGCCCCTGCACCTATAAACGGTTTTTTTGTCTTTTTTGATGGCTAAAAACGTTATTTTACTGTGCAAATAATGATAAAAAAATCGGAAAAACTGGCAAACCAACCGAACCGAACGAACCGAGAACCGAACTGACTAAAAAATATACTATTACAATCCACAGTTTTTTCACTCAATCTACAGTGAATATCTGATCTCTTTTAGTTATATTTATTTATTTATTTATTATAATCGTTGTAATGAACTGCTTCGACGGGGTGGAAATGAGATTTCTTTACGATTTTTATGTTGATGATTACTGGGTTTGTACCTTGTTACGTGAAGCTTTTCTTGCTTCTATGTTCCAAATTAGCCATCCTTTTATTGCCTTTCCTCCACGACCTGCTTTTTGTTCTTTTCTCTCTCTAGCCTTTTAAATTACCTGCTATTTTCATTCTTGCTTCTCTCACGTATTATTTAAAAATAATGACATTTGAAGTAGTTTACCTTTTCATTTTTACTTATTTTTAACAAATTATTAATTATTATTATTATTATTATTATTATTATTATTATTATTATATCTATGCTTAAAGGAAGCCCTCTTTCATGGTATAAATATGATAAGCTATTGCTATGCGTTCTGTTGTAGAGACAAATTTTTTTTGGTCTTTATTTAGTTTTAATCCCTTTAATTTTTTGGTCTGAGATAATTATTATTTTTTATTCGTATTTATATATTTATACTTTTAGTTTTTATTTTAAATTTTATTATTATTTATCATTGTATTAAATGCAGTTTGCGTTAAATAACAAAGTAAGTTTAGTTTTGGTGACGTGAAATGAGAGTGAAACTCTCTTTTATGCATATATAGTGAATGTTCTGTTGTAAGTGATATGTTATCCCTGTTTTTTTCATTTATTTTGTCTACGTGTGACTTCGTATATTTTTAGTTTAAAGTGATTTTTATTTAAAAAGAAATTAATTTTTTTATATTTTTTAAGATTTATTCTTGATATTATTATATTAAAAGTATTTTAGAACATTAAGATTTAATTAATTTGAGATTATAAAAAATCTTAGTTCATTTTTTATATATATTTTTTAATGTGTTGATATTAAACAAATATCAAAATATATAATTAAACTAGGATATTTTAAGAAAAAATACTTTAAAAATAATTGCTATCATTATCCAAATAAAATGAATATATATATATAAAAAACTAAATAATTGAAACTACCTAAACACCCCTAAATCAGGAAAAAAACTGGAATCAAAATATCATTTTGCCCCAGACTCGGTGGTTCTATTTGTCTTTTTCTAGAGGTATTTTAGTAGTTCTATTGTTCATCCAAACATAAAAAACCAAATATAATCTCACCATCAGTGCATTGTTCTTGTCCCATCCGAGGGTAAAGAAGTGAATTTATCATGCACGGTCAGTGCACAAAACTGAAAATATCCTTGACCTCTCTTCGTTTTGTTATCTACTTCTTCTGGGGGTAAATTAGTAGTTTTATTGTGCAAAAACAAATATGGCAAAGACAAAAATACCATCCAATAATCATACAATGCCAACCGGTTCTAAGAAAAAGTCAAAAATACCCTGAGACTAAGAGTTAAATTTTAATATATTGAAAATTATACTATTACAATCTACAATAATCTCAGACTACTGCTACAGTGTTTAAGTGACGTGATTTAGCTTCTTTTTTTAATAATTTAAGTTTTTTTTTATTGTAGCTGATACTGTGGAATGTAATTATTAATTTTTTTTAGAAATTTTTATTTTTATTTTTTTAATACCTGATATATTTATCACTTTATTCTTGGTTTATTTATCACCGTTTTTTCTTTTCTTTTTTTATAATATTTTTTTAGTTCTTTTTATTCTCCAGTTTCTTTTGGAAAAAAAATAGTATTTTTCTTTATTTATACTTAATATTTATTATTCTACACTTCACATATCTATAGCATTCTTTTTGTTCTTATTTTTATTCTTGTGATTTTTGCATTATATATAACTAAAAATAAATGGTGTTTTACCATAGCAATTGCAACATTATCATATTTATTATCATGTTAAAAATTAATTTGAGATTTTACACTTTAATTTATTATATGTAAACATCCATTCTTTTGTGTAAAAAAAAAATCATTCGACACGTAGCGAGTATTTTTTTTTTATTGTCAAATAATTCTTGATTTGTTTAATTAGATGCATGTATAAACTTTTCAATTTATAGTTAGATTTTTATTTCGCAAAAAACATTGCATAACCAATTTTTTTTGTAACCAGCTAACCTCTCATTCTTCCCCCCTCGGCAAGCTTATATAACCCATTGCAACAACGACAAACCATCGATAAGATTGGACATTGTCCGCAACACAACAACCCATAATAAAAACGAGCAAATCTAGCTCCAAGCTTCCCCTCTTGTTATGGCTACCACCTCATCGTCTATCCAAAATTCCACGGTTTTCAATACCTGATACCAATACTATTATGATTATCAACGATAACGTATGGCAGACCTCCATTTTACCACGCAACAACTACCAAAGTAATTGTTAGTAGCACTAAGAGAAACCCGATACACCCCGGGTTATAAGTTTCTGCAATTCAGGTCTTGGGTAGAAGGCTACCGAAACCCGTTAAGGTTAAGACTAGTTGTTAAATCTTGACCCGAGAAGGGAGGTCCTCCGTTCAAATCCTAGCCTTGGAACTCCCCCAATAAGCTACCGTCCTCAATTTCTGACCTGATCTCAAGCTATGCAGGCCATGCTGCTAGCACTTGTATATAACGAATCAATAATCAAGAAGAAATAAATAATTCATATCAGGCATTCAGGATTACAAAGACAACACGCGAACAACTCTTTCAAAACACAACAATTCCAAGCCCACACCTTGATCTCGTGCAATATTAACATATGCATGGTACTGACAGGGTCCAGGCAGGAAATCCAGTGGCGCAAATATTCCACGGTGTAAATTGCTCTCCTACTCGATAATTGAGACATTTTCCTACGTAGGAGAAAAAAACAGAAAGCACGGCAAGTTACAGAATCTGATCTATTTCCAGAGCTTCCGCAATGACATGTTCTTTTCTGTCTCCTTCTTCATGACCTTTGCTACAGCCATCTCAAAATCTTCCTGTGTAACATGGACCCTCCTCTCTCTTAGAGCAAACATTCCAGCCTCTGTGCACACCGCCTGTGAAGGCATAACAAGATGCAAGCAAACATCATACATAGTCACAATTTAGTCAACGCTGATTCTACATCTGTAGAGATGTTTTTCTGTTTCATGATACATGTTAAAAAACCTTTTTTCCCCACCAATTTCACCAGGGGCATGCAAAGAAACATTGCCAAAAACAGTAGTTAGTTAGTGGCAACAGGAGAAGAAATGAAACAGTGTATCACAATAACAAGTTAAGCAGTTTTAGATCGATTTATCCCTATTCACTTTCGTATCTTTGTTTATTTTATTTTTTTTATCTCATTTACAGAAATAAAATTGAGCTTCAATTCCCTGTCATATCTTTCCAAATATTACCTAATTGCTCCCAGAGATCTACAATTTTACAATTACTTAAGCATTTAGAGCAATAAATAAGATAGGCATAAAAGAATCTGATATAGTGAGAAAAATACCTTGAGCTCTGCACCGGATGCCCCATTCATCTTCTCAGCTATCTTCTTCAAATCAATCCCACGCATTAAATTCATCCTTCTTGAATGGATTTTCACAATATCAAAACGTGACTGCATATTCATTACCAATTGCATCACTCTTTATGAAAGAGAATAAGCAAGGAAAACAGTAAAACATATGAAAAATATACATACATCTTCGTTGGGATTTGGAAATTCAATCTTCCTGTCAATTCTTCCTGGCCTAAGGAGAGCTTGATCCAGAATATCAATTCGATTTGTAGCCATCAAAACCTGTTAAAAAGTTTTCCAGAGAAGGAGGTGAGTAACAAGAAATAACTATGTCAATACCTTGCATAGTTTCCCCCTATTTGTTCTATTTCCTTCTGAAGGTACTCCAGTACCTTGATCTTATTTGATGCTTCAAATCCATCCAGCTGATTGAGAAGCTCCAGCATAGTACGTTGCACCTCACTGTCACCATTGCCACTTCCAGATTCCATTCGAGTGGATCCAATACTATCAATTTCATCCATGAAAATGATTGATGGAGCATGCTCTCTGTGACAAAACCATCAACCCAGAAACCATACCGACATATAAGATGCGAAACGTGAAGTAGAGTATATATAAGCAAACAGATTTGTGCACCATAACGTAAGGCTATAAAAGAACAGGTAAATGGTGATCAAAACTAGGCTACAACTAAGCATTTGAAATGTAAGAAATTAGAGCATGTGTGATGACCAACTCTAGAGAGAGAGAGAGAAAATAATATTTCTTTCAAATTGACCGTAGTTTTCAAAATCAGAATGGTAACTTTATTTCTCCCAAACTGTACTTTCTAGAACAGAGGCATAAGGAGCTGTGCTTGGTATGCCAGAATTGTAATTTGACTCATGCCACAAACATATTTAATCAGGCAACATGGCCCCTTTTCCTGATTATGGTTTATTTATTAAAATAGTGAGCCCTACTGCCTTCTATCACAGCAGTTGAAAGTTAAATATGGGTGGAATTTAATCATATATACTTCAAGAAAAGGACCTTAAAACACTGAGAATCAATTGAGCATGAAGCACAAGTAGAAAAAGAGACGGACCTTGCCATAACAAAAAGCTCTCTGACCATTCTAGAGCCCTCTCCAATGTATTTCTGAACTAATTCAGAACCAGAAACCCTGATGAAAGTACAGTCGGTGTGATGAGCCACTGCCCTAGCAAGTAGAGTTTTTCCTGTGCCAGGAGGACCATAAAGGAGAACACCCTATGACATGAGGGTAAGAGACAGATAGAGATTTAGTCCAAATCCAAGCACACCAAAGGGTGAATTAACAGATGAAAAAGACTTAAAGACATAATACCTTTGGTTGAGCAATTCCAAGACTCTCAAACAATTCAGGGTGTTTGATTGGAAGTTCAATGACCTACCGAGATGTCAAGAAAAAGTAACAAAAAACATGAGAAAAACCTAGCATGGCTGTTATAATCACAGACCAAGGAAATCCTCAGACAGAACCAAAAACAAATGAATTTACAAACCTCCTTAATCTCTTTAATTTGTTGATCAAGGCCACCAATCATGTCATAGGTGGAATCTGGAACTTTTTCAACCTTCATGAGATTGACCAAAGGATCCACTTTGCTTGGCAAGATCAAGTGAAGAACATAGCTGTCATTACGAAGGGCAACCCTTGTTGATGGAGTAATCTTTGTGATATCGATACTTTTATCAATATCAACAACATACTTCCCTTCTGGATGAACCTAAAAAAAGGCCACTTAGTTTTATGTATACATTAATAACACATCAAAATTCCAATGCTTTTAAAAGCATTGAGTGCTTGCCACCAAAATCCGCAAAAGATAACGGACCATGACACGGAGTAATAAAAAGTATATTGACTTGCATTGATAAAAAGAACAGATACTGTACCTTAACTAACACCTTGTTCTTCCCCATTACTTTGACAACTTCACCAACATATGACCCAGGCTCTTGAAGTAGCTGCAACTCTTCTCTAAGCATCCTCACTAAACATGTCAAAAGTTAACAATGTCATTCAACCTATACGTTAAGTAATGACAGATGCAATCCATCATCAAGTTAACGAATCCAGTGGCATAAAACCAAAATGCTCGTGTAACCCATCATAAGCTTATATATCCCACGAACCGTAGTAGCTACAGGAATCACCAAAACAAGGACAGGTTCCGTATGGCATTCCGAAACAAGGAAACCCAAAATTACGAATAATTTACAAAAAGACGTACAGATTGATTGCATTTGTTATTTCCCCCTAAAGATTTGGTTTTCAATTTATTTTTTTGTTGTTGTGAAAAAAGTAAGAAAAAACCTAGCTAAGCTATCAACAAAATCGAGTAATGAAACCCTCACTAATATATTATGATCTATCTATTCATCTACAGAAAAATTACAAAACTAACAAATCTGAATCGAATTAATCCCCACCTCTGGAATTAAGGTCATTGCGCTGAGCTTCGAGGCGATTGAGATTGTGGGATTTTTGGCGGACAAGAAGCATAAGCTCATAGATGTGTTGGTGATAGTACTGCTTCAAACCCTCTCCTTGCTTCGCCGCTCCCGTTTTCGCCGAGAAGCTCTCCTCCGCTATCATCGTCATCGTTGATTCTGTTTGATGCGGCTGCTTCCTCTCCACTCCTACAGTTGCCATCGCGATTGATGGTTTTTTTATGCTGCCGCTGCAAATATCTTAATTTAAATTAGAGTTTTCTTTTCTGGTAAGTCAAAAATACTATTTATCAATCCAAATTAAATGGCAGGCAGTCCCGTCCCATGGTCTTGTGGGCCTAAAAGGCGGTTAGGCCCAACAGCTTAGCCGGTGCTCCTACTACTCGAGTCCATACCAAGTTTGGTAATGTGCTACTATCTATTTTTCTCAGCCCATTTTTTATTTTTGATAAAATTCCTCTTCCCACATTTGAGACTGGATAGGAAAGTTCTATTTTTATCATCTATAATTTAAGGTATTAATATCGCTATTAAAATATTCATAAATTATTATAATACTTATTTTTTGAAAAGAGAGAGAGAATGTTTTATATAAATTTATAGCTAAGAAAATTATGATATCAATGAATATATTCGAGTTTATAAATTTATAGCTAAAAATATAATTTTATAGCTAAATTGGTGATTTAAATTTTCTAAATAGTGTAAATATAATTATTATTTTTATATGCATTTCAATGAAGAAAAGAAGCTATTTAGAAAAGTTAATAGTATTTTAATATATTTAATATTTATAAAATTATTATTGACTATAGCTAACTAATGTAACTAATAAGAATTTCTATTTTGTATAAAAATATATTAAATAAAATTTGGCTCTTTCAATCAAAATATAAAAAATTATTTAATATAAAAATACTATTTTGATTCCTCAACCTAATTCAGAAACTATAAAAATAAAAGATGAAAGTCAATATTCAAGAAGCTGAATGATCTCTATGGGAAATAGCTAGCCAGATGAGAGCATCGTCGTCAAGAAAATCCATTTACATTAATCTTCATTCTTCAATATATTTCCTATGACATGATTCGTTCAAGACTTCGTGCTAAATTTTTTTTTATAAGGAAACTCTATTTCTTGGAAAGATCACTTCGTGGACCGGATAAACGAGTAAAACTTTGAATGTCCTAGACTCTTAAAACTCGAGATTTACTGTACAAATCATAATCTTTCTGTCATCACGTCATGACTCCTGTGGACCTCCATGCTAAATCGATTCTCTTATTTAGGTTTGCATCCATCTATGCAAACTTGAATCACACTAACTCTTTAACAAGGGATAATGGCACTGCTCTCCTTCTTTCCCTCCATGATCTCTCATCGACATCTCTCTCTTAATTTCTTCGAACGCAAGAAAGGTTTCGACACTTTCAACACTCCCTCGTCGACCAGAAATATTCTTGCCTTTCTGGAATCATTATGCAACTCGATCCTATCAATGGGTTGTCCACCGGGGAAGTTAGCCAGAGATTTGTGGAGTTCGGAATTTTCACTTTAGGCTGTGGCAGTGGCGCAGGTTCATGGAGAAAAAATGATCCTAGCTACCCTTGTGATCGACAGCTTTATGTACTATAAAGTGAAAGAGTTTGCGCGGATGGAGTGACACGCTGGAGGCATAGGCTATTTCACCAGGGAATTTTTTCTTGCATTCGACCTTCAACAATAGAAGTTCCAAGTCCGACAAGAAGCCTCGGAATTTCATCCCATGAAACAAATCAAAGGATGTCTAGCACTAACGGGTCATGTAATTAGTGGCGGGATATAATTGATCTGTGGATACCAGATCAGGATCGACGTAAGCAGGTTTGGGTGGAAGGAAAGGTCATTTTCCCGTTACATAGTTCATGTCTGTGGCCTGTTGGCAGTTTCAGGACTGGACTGATTTTGCATGCACAACATGGATACGCAAATCCCGTTGTATAGGCAGCATACTATTGTGACAGAATTTGAGCATGATTATGGTCCCTGACCTGAAGTCAATTAAACTTCCTAGCGGTGAAGCTGAAGTCAATTAAACTTCCCACCATTGCCAGATAAAGAAAATCCGACTCTGTAAACATAGCAGGTCAGAGTCAGACCGGTCTAAATAACAAGCATTGAATGAACAATTCAGAATGGCACCTTGTTCATATAAGCTAATCTTCAAGTTTATTTTTCCAATTAAAAGAAAGAAAACAATTGAATTGCAAGCTGTTTCTAAAAAGGCAGTGCTGTTTGAAAGCAGCTGCTCAGCATGCAAGCAAGCTCTCTATCAGCTTGAGTTCACCTTGGGTGTCTCACAAGGTATATCATGCGATCCAAAATTTATTTCCAGCCACAACTCCAGCAGCATCTATTTCGACTTTCAATGTCTCTGTAGTACCTATAACGCACACAACGTTGCATGGCAACCCTTTCCCTTGCCTAATGGATAAAAGATGGTTAGGAAAAAACTCTGAATAATATTTAAGCAGAAGTCATTAAACTTGGGCATTAAAGCACTCCCATTAAATACGTGAACAAGTATGTTGGCACGTCTCTAAGTGCATTGAAGAACTAACTGGCAAGGAACAATGTGCTTAAATCTATTTCAGCTTGTTCAGGTTTCTGAGTTTTGAAGAAGATATCTTAAGACTCCTATAAATCTCGAGCTATGAATGAATTGATGTGTTGCATGACTCATACACCTGCCACCATCACTTCATGGAACAATACAATGATAGTGAAACATATAATGACAGCCACACTAGGACATGTGTCACTATAACTCCTAGTACGGAACTTATGGTGTAAAATAACAGGCATTAGGTATAAGAACGCGGAGGAAATATCAAGCTGCAATGTGTTTCTGTGCTTTACCTTTGCACAAGATATAAGAACTATAATTCCCTTCCAGCTCAACAATAATTCCTTTTCAGCTGGACAGCACGTCATAAATACTTCCATGTTTTGCTAATGAATCCGTAGCTCGTACCCTGCATCCATCACTTCAACAATTAACATTTTCCAGCCAAATCCTAGACATGCTCCCTCTGACCCTTAATTATCACCAGCCTATTTTAAGGAAAGGTTGTGATTTATTATCAGTGTTTAAGAGATTTGAAGATGTATTTATTATCATTGTCTATAGCACAAATAAATAATGACACTATTATTGAAGGCTGAGATATGCAAGTCTTACTTGATCTTATGAAGACAAGCCATGTTTTCAGGCATAATGATATTGGATGGAGAACTTTAGACTTCTAAAAATCAGTTCCTTTTGAATTATCTATTTAGGGATAGAATTGTTTTCTTATCTTTGAGTAGCTGTCGTGGGATAGAATAGTGTTCTTTGCCTGTTTATGGTGCTCTACTTCTGAGGCTTTTGGAGTTATTTAGTGGCCATTCAACAAAGCTGGAAAGTATTTTATCTTGATTTTCTATATTTCGTTTTCACTATACAGACTGCTAGATCTTCAAATATTGCAGTCAAAAATTTTCTATTTTTTTTTCTTTTAGTAAAGATTTTTCTTTTTGCTAAAAATAGAACAATCATCAATAAGATGGGAGAAAATATCAAATATATGATTTTTGATAACTGAGCACCTGCTGGGAGATGATTGCCCAGCTCTACAAAATAGTATCATTATCTCCTCTTCAATTGATGTGCCCCAATCCGACCCTCACTGCTAGAACAAAAGCCCAAAGGGAAACCATTGACCAAACAGAAAAACATAAAAAAAACTGAATATAAAATTTATCAGACATTTTCCAGAATATATAAATTTAGACAAAACAAAATTTACCTTGCTGATTAGAGAGGTCAGGACAGAATGCAGTTCAATTGAACATCCAGTTTCCTTGCAATGTTTAATTGCTTTCAGTTGGTTGATATTGTGTGTTGGAGTACCTGAAACTCCTTTACTTGTGTATAAATCTTCCAACTTGAGATCCAACCAGCTGCATAAGAAAATTGGGTAGTAAATTCAAGTGAAACACGGAAGAAAAGTAATTATCATCAGCATGAACTTTGGTTCGACCATTTCCAGTTTAATCAATGTCCATGAAATCAATAACGTTGCTATATCAATGCTTCTACTATTATAACTGAAAACCTGAAGAATCCACAATTCACCACTCACCTTCAAAGTGATGTTTGGAAGTCTTGAATCCGGCTTAAATGCTACAACTTTTCTTCTAACAGTCACCAGAATGCTGTGACCAGGAAACTCATTTAACAGATCTGCATCTGCAAAGAGCTCATGAAGCAACATTGAAATCAGTGAACTAGCATCAAAAACCGTGTCTGGACAGTGAACCCATCCAAGCAAAGGTGCCAGAAAAGCCTTGTGCCTTGAATTTTTATTTTCTAAAATTAGAAAAATCTAAATCATCTCAAGTTTGAATATTAGGAACTACGGGATTGCTGTAGCCATGAATTAGACCCTTTTCCACCAATTCATTTTGCAGTTCAATAGCTTCATTGATATTTCCTAGCTCATAATACTTTCTCAGTAGACGAGTACACAGAAAATCATCAGGAATGATACCCTTTCCAATCATCTCAGCAAGGAACTTCCTTGCTTGCTGCACTTGGCCACATTGTGACAAACCCCGGACCAGGGAAGTATATGCATATAAATCAAGTTCTATACCCATTTCCATCATCTTGTTTTGCATATTCAATGCTTCTTGAAAGTTCCCATGCTTCAAATTTCCATCTATCATTGTAGTATAAGCAATTTTATCTGGAATCATATTTTTGTCTTGCATTTCATCAAACAGCTTCTTTGCAGCTCCAATACAATTATTTTTACAAAGACCATCAATAAGGGCTGTGTAAACTGCAACATTTGGTTGTAAATCAAACTCTGGAATCCTGCCAAAGTGATAAATTGCCTCTTGAATTAAACCACTTTTGCACAAACCATCAATTAATGCACAAAATGTCATAACTGTAACCTCAGTACCCAAGCCCCGCATCTCTTCTAGCAGATTGATTGCTTCTGTGTGATTCCCTGCCTTAAAGTAAGCATCCATTAGTGTTGTGTATATGACAGGGTTGGCACCTATACCAGACTCCTTCATTGCAGTCATTATAATCTTACATTTTTCAAGCTTACTTTCACTGCAAAGACCCCAAACAATGGTTCCCCAGAGCAAAATGTCTGGTTTGATACTTTTCTCTCTCATTTCATTGAATAACTCCATGGCTTTATCCATGCTCCTAGCCTTGATATGCCCATGAATAAGGGCAGTATAAGCATGAAGGTTAGGAGTTACCCCCCCAGCTTTCTCCATTGCCCTAAATAACTCTTCTGCTTCCTTCATCCTCCCTTCTTCACAAAGGCCATCCAGCAAAGTCGTGTATGTAACAATGTTCAAGTCAACATGTTCCTGCAACATCTCATTAGCCAGTGTGAAAGCTTCACCTAGATTACCAGCTTTACAATTTGCATCAATTAAAGAACTATACGTGAATTCATTTGGCAACAAACCAACACGGGTCATATCCACAAAAAATTTAATTGCCATTTGCATCATCCCCTCCTTGCATAAAGCATCAATTAATGTGCTATAAGTTATGACATTTGGTTTCAAATCTTTACCCTTCATCTCACGGAAAAACTCAAACGCTCTAGGTATTCCTTTAAATTTACCGAATGAGTTAATCAAGGCATTGTAGGTTATTACATCGGGTTCACAACCCATGAACTTCATTTCTTCAAATAAGCAAACAGATTCATCCAGCAACCCAATCTTGCCATATCCATCAACAAGCGAGTTATATGTAACAATATCTGGCGTTAACCCCAAATTTTTCATCTGTTCAAACAAGCTTCTAGCAGTTAGCATATCCCCTTCTTTGCACACATGACCTATCATAATGTTATATGTAAATACAGTTGGGGCAATACCAGCCCCAACCATGTCCCTAAAAAACTCCCTTGATAAATCCCCTTCCCCTGCCTTTGACAACCTATGCAAAAAGGCATTACAAGACCGTGCCTTTGGCAATACCCTAAACTTGGTCATCCTCAAAAAACACTGACCAGCAGCCTCAAGCATTCCTAGGTCAACCAAAACACTAAACAGAGCATCAAAAACACCAAACCCCGGAACACAAACATTCCTCGTAGCCCATAAAATTTCAAAAACATCAAAGCCCGGCAAAACGCAGCTGGATAAAATCAATTCCTTAAGAATATTATTAGCATCAAAGTACATTCTAGCATAGAACAAAATGTGCACTAATACACAATAGGATTCAGTAGTGTGGCGAAACCCGACTCGGGTTTTAGCCCATTTGAAGAGTTTCAAAGCCAATTTTGGATCTTGTTTGAATTCAACCAAAACCCGAGACACCCATATTGGGGCTAAGGAAGACTGAATTGAACCAACGACTCTTGGGTCATTCCAAAGGTCTTGTTGAATGATTTTAGTCATTGACACTTTGTCTAAAACATCAAAAACATTGGTGGGGTTTGAGTTTGATTTGGTTACAAATGGGAACCTGAGTATACAAAGGAAGCCAGTGACACAGCAAGATATTATACAAGCACGTGTAGTTGTTGTTGAAGGTGAAGAGAAAATGAAAGAGAGGTGATGACTACAAGGAGGGCTTACTCTTCGAGGTAAACTGCTGCCCAAATTGCGGAGAGACATTAACATTTTGAAGAGGAAACTGATAGCTGCTTCAATAAGCTTCATTTGTGTTTTGATGCAATCATAGTTTTTTGTGAGTGATTTTGGTTTATGTGCGAAAAAAATAGGGTTTATGGATTAGGAGACACGAGGAGGGTTTATGAGCTTTTTAGTTCTCGGCAGCTATGGTGTGTACCAGTGTCAATTCTGAAAAATTTTAGTGTTTGGAGGAGTCCTATGACTCGTGGGCCAAGCCCATGCTTTCTATATACTATGAAAAATAACTTGTAGCATCCTACTTTCTATTTTTTGCCCGCAGGGTGTCGGGTTTTATCAAAAACTAAATTATAGCATGAAAATATTGCGAGCGTGGTATTTTTTTTAAATATGAAATGATATTTTTTTATTTAAGTATTTAACCACCAAAAATATGATCTGGGTAAAAAAAAAATAGCCTACTAGAAAATAAATAAATAAATAAATAAATGAGATTTAATTTTTAACCAACACAACATAAAATAATAAAATAAAATAAAATTAGACAAGAAAAAAAATAGTCAACTTGCTAAAATCATGATCTCACTTGTGAAATCAAGATAACCTCACAAAAATAACTAAAATATATAAAATTCAATTATCAAACTAACCCAACACACAAGGTTGAAAATAAAAAAATAATATATTATAAAGTTAAATTGTCAACAAAAACTCATTGTTGAGAAAAAAAAATTGAAAATAAAAAAAATAACCTAAAAAATATATGAGAAAACCTGGGTTAATCTTTAAAATCTTTGACTCAAGTTGTGAGTTCATGTTTTCATCATAAAGATAAATCAAGAAAAAATCATGAAGAAGGTTGATTCACAATTAATTGAAATAAAATTTAAAAGTAAATTAAGAAAACTAAATAAATAACAATTAAAAAAGCATACCAAAGTTTGGGGGGGGGGGGGATGGGGGGACACATTGATGTCTTGCAGAGATTTTACATAAAAATCAAGGGAGAAGAGAGACGGTGGGGAGAAGAAGAAGAAAAAGACCCAACACACCATCAATTTACATGTGCCACAACATTAGCAAGAGCTTGTCAAAGACGCATCTAGCACCAGCAAGGAAGGCGGCGCATGATACCAAAAAAAGCTTATTTTTTTAAGATTATTTTAATGTGTTAATATCAAAAATAATTTTTATAAAAATAAAAAATATTATTTTAATGCATTTCTAAATAAAAATTATTTTAAAAAATAATTTCAAACACATTGACAAACATGCACCAGCATGTGTGGTGGTGTTCTTTGCATGTTGGTGCTTGCTATACACGCGCCACCCTTTTTATCATTGACTGTTAATCACAATCCTTGTGGTTGTTTTAAATTTATATTTTCTCTCCTCAAGCCTTGACTGTTTAGATGAATAAAAATTTATTTTACTTTTCAAAATTAAATATCGTTGCTTCCTTGAAATCATATGAACTACACCTGAAGCTGATTGAAGCAAACTTTCAAGTCCATCCCAATTCAACCTAAAATATAAAATGATTTTTTTTTATTTAAGTATTTACAAGGTAACATATTAAATATATTTAAGTTAATTCTAATCAAGCCACCCAAAATATGATATAGGTAATAAAAAAATAACCTAGTAATAAATAAATAAATAAATGAGATTTATCTTTTAACCAACACAACATAAAATAATAAAATTAAAAAAAATAGAAAAGAAAAAAAATAGTCAACATGTTATATTCTCCGTCTCACTTGTAAAATTGAGATAACCTCGCAAAAACAATTATTATAACTATTGAGCAATAAAATTAAAAATTAAAAATTAAAAATATTTTAAAAAATAATCTAAAAAAATATATGAGGTAACTTGGACTAATTTTTAAAATCTTTGACCCAAGCTGTGAATTCATGTTTTTGTTAAAAAAGGTAAACCAAGAAAAAAAATTGAAAATAAATAGATGATGTGTTTAATTCACCATTAATCGAAAATAAAATTTAAAAGTAAATTCAGAAAACTAAATAATTCAAAATAAAATAAATAACAATTAAAAAAACATAACAAAGTTGGAAAAAAATTGGTGGGACACATTGAATCGAGGGAGAAGAGAGACAGGGGGGAAAAGAAGAACCAACACACCATCAATCTACACGTGACACTACATTCCCAAGAGCTTGTCAAGACGCATCTAGCACCAACAAGGAAGTTGGCGCCATGACACCAAAAAAAGCTACAAACATCACTTAAGCGTGTGTGGTGGTGTTCTTTGCACGTTGGTGCTTGCTATACACGCGCCAACCGTTTTATAATTGCCTGTTAATCACAATCCTTGTGGTTGTTTTTAAATTTATATTTCTTCTCCTCAAGCCTTGAGTGTTTAGATGAATAAAAATTTATTTTATTTTTCAAAATTAAATATCGTTGTTTCCTTGAAATCATATGAACTACACCTGAAGCTGATTGGAGCAAACTTTCAAGTCCATCCCAATTCAACCTAAAATGTACAAAAATATTGAAAATAAAAAAAAATGAAGCAATTGTTTTTTTAATTCTCAAAACAAATTTATTTAACTTCCAATTAGAGGTAAAACGGGTGTTTTATGGGATTCATTTGCAATTAACATGCTGAAGAAAAACAAACCAGTCTTCTTTTTCATATATAATTTTATATCTACAATAAAATAACTTAAGTATCTTTAAAACAACAAAAAAAAAAAACTAACCTTGAATTTAAAAGCTTTTCAATCCCTCAGCATTTATTTTCCCTGTAAAATAACTACACATAAAGTCCGGGGTATTTTATTAGTTATAATTGATTTGGGAGCGGGTTGATTTGATATTTCAATAAATATAAATAGAATCAAAAAGTAAAAATAAAAGTGATTGATACTCGGCTCGCTATGCAAATGCCGGTGAGTAGGAGGTGTTTGCGCTTCTTGAACAGCACGCACAACACCTCCACATGGTAAAATACCTTCAGCATTTAAGGTAACACTAGTTAATTGCCCGCATTATGTTGGACAGAGCAAATAATTTTTATAATTGTTGAGATTAAACTATAATATTTATATATATAAAATTTGATATAATAAAACAGATCAACATACCATATTATAACAACATCTAAAATTATCATCATTATTACTGTCAAAACAATAAAAATTATTAAACTATCCCGAGAAAAAAACACAAAAAAACAAGTAAGAATAAAAACTAATTATTAATAATAATAATATTATTATTGCATTAATAATGAAAAAAATAAAATTAAATCAAAGACTAAAAAAAGCCTAAAAACATTAACAAAAGAGCAAATAAAAAATAAAATAAATGATAAAACAAAAATAAAATTTATTAGCTGAAAAAAAATCATTTAACTTGAAAATTAAAAAAATTGTCTGCACTACGTTGCGGGCTGAGCAAACAATTTTTATAGTTGTTGGGATTAAAGAAATTAATAGGATTTGATGGTTTAAAATTAAAATATAATATTTATATTTGCAAAATTTAATATAATAAAATAGATCAACATGTCCTATTATAACAATAGCAACATTGAAGTCTTAACATATAAAATTATCATTATTATTACTGTCAAAACAATATAAATTATCAAATTATCCCAAGAGAAAAAAACTCAAAAACATCAACAAAAGAGTAAGTAAGAAAAACAACTAAATTATTATTATTATTATTATTATTATTATTATGAAAAAAACAAAAATAAATGAAAGACTATAAAAATCCTAAATTTTTTAACAAAGATGAAACAAACAAAAAAATGTGAGGCCTACCCTTGTAACCCATTTCATCGACCGTAAGAGGCCTCATGCGCCGCCCTAATAGGGCGTGAGACCGAATACTGTTGGCCCCGTGTGTCACTCACGCCGACAGTATTCTGAGAAAAATAATAAACAATTATAGTTAATTATCGGTATATCCTTGTGCCTGAGTCATCAATTTTATCTTATTAGGAGCTATATTCGTATTTAGTTATTTTTTAAAAATGTAAAATTCTCGTGGCACACCTGCTGCTCGTAGCTTATTTTTGTCTTTTTTAGGGATAGAATGGTTATTTCACTGTACATTGAAATATAAAAAAATATAAAAATGCGGTGGACCGGACCAAACCGGATCGAAAAAGTGCAATTACCGCGGAACCCCTCCGTCCAGAGTCTTTTTTTGTCTTTTTTAGGGACAAAACCGTTATTTTACCGTGCAAAATTGAAAAAAAATACAGTAAACTGAACAACCCAAATCGACTCGACCCAAAAATTGAGCAATACTATTATAATCCACAGTGATTTGACTCACAATGCATAGTAACTTGCCTATGATATCACAACCTCTTTTAGGTTGTGTTTGTTTCTCGGAATTCATTTTCCGGGAAACCACTTTCCAAACTTTCCTGTGTTTGTTTGCTTTCCGGAAAGTTGGTCAACGGAAGACACTTTCCAGTCAAAGAAAAATTTGGCTTGGTTTTCAGGAAAGTGTTTTCCGGAAAATTTGGGCGGAAAACACTTTCCGGAAGTTGTGAAAAATTTAGAAATGTCATTATTTGTTGATTATATCAAATTTGATCCTCAAACTTTTGATTGTTATATATAATTTGTTTTTGAATATTTATTTTTTAATTCCATCTCTTAAAATTTAATTTTTATATTAATTTTGGTCCTTATTTTTATAATTGCTATTTGCTTTTTTCTTATCATTTTTTTATTGAAATTTTTTATCTATCAAATTTGGTCCTCATTTTTTTTATTGTTACTTATTTTATTTGAAATAATTTATGAAATGTTAATTATTATTATTATTTTAATTTATTCACCTTTCATTTTTTTTTAAATTTTTAGATTTGATCTCTATTATTTTGATTATTATTTATTTTATTTGAGATAATTTATGAAATTATATTTTTTTTCAATTTCATTCTCATTCAACTTTTTAATTTATAAGATTTGTTCCTCATTATTTTAATAAACTTGAAAAAAAAATTTAATTTATTAATAAATTATTTTCCAGTTCATTTTCCATAACACAAACAAACACTGAAAAATGTTTTCCAGTTTATTTTCCATAACACTGCCAAACATCGGAATTCACTTTTCAGGAATTTACTTTCCCCGGAATTTACTTTTCAAAAGGAAACCACTTTCCAGCAAACAAACGGGGCCTTAGTGTATTTGATAATTCAAACTTTGATAAACTTTTTTTCTTTCTCTTTCCTTTGCATCGAATTTCACGCTAACCCTTACAAAAAAATCAAATGTGCCATGGTAATTAATTAATTAATTAATTAGTTATGATTTTTATTATTTTGATTATTATTTATTTTATTTTTCAATGTTAATTTTATTTTTAATTTCAGTATTTATCGCTTTATTTTTATTTAATTTTGCTATCTATTTTTTTTATTGCAATTTTTTTCAACTCCTGGCGTTTTTTTTTCATTTAATTTTTGTATTGAAATTAGTCTTCATTGTTATTTTTTTGTATTCTTTTCTTAACATTTTATTGATTTATTTTATTTTTCAATTCAGTCCCTTGTTGTTTTCTTTTATTTATTTTTATACCAAATTGGATTACCATTATTTTGATTGCTATTCTCTAAATTTTTTATGATTAAGAAATTTCCTTCATGATTTCTTCATGTTTTGTTTTTATACAATAATCTCAGTCTTGTGATATTATTTAATTGATCTTTTTTTTTAATTTTATATTTTTACCATTTAGTTTGCTTGGGGTTGATATTCATTGTTTTCTTCTTCTTCTTCATGTGAGGCTATTTCAATTTTACGAGCGATCAGCGAGTTGACTTGCTAACTCAAGTCAAGTTTTGTCATCTTTTTAAAATTATTTTTTATTTCTAATTCATCATCTAACGTCTGTTCTACAAGCAACTGAACTCTGGATTTCCTTTATTATCCACTTTATTAGGTAAATTCATTCCCATTTTTTGTTGTTACTATGAAATAAATGTTTTTAAAAATATTTAGATGGTATATTATTGACAGACATTAAAAATTTTCAATTAGTCATTCTTTAACACACCCTGAATCAGTGCAATTGAATTTTACAAAGGAAGTTATAACATAACAGTTGCGTGTGTTCTAACCTTTCATGAACTGCAGCCTACAAGCCCAGCATTTTCTTGTGATTGATTATATAGTATACAAAGGTTTCGAGTGAATTATAATTTAGTCCTCGAGCTTTTATTATTATTTAAGTTAGTGCCTGTGTTCTTGAAATTACAAGTCAAACACTCGATCAGAGTTTCGTGCTGATTCCTTTTTAAATATCCAAGAGGCATTTTTAATTATTATTTTTTTGTTTCAAAATTGAATATCATTGAAGGTCATTTTAGGAAAACAATTAAATTGTCAAGAAGAATTAAAGGAAGGATTAAGTAAGGCACAGACACAGGGATTTTTTAAAACAAAGGGATCGATTAATTATTTCACTGGAACACATTTTCTCACAAACATTTCTCATGGATATTGATAAGACTAAAATATCTATTTTATATTATTATTATTATTAAATCATTTATTCTTTTATTTTTCATACATTCACTTAAGAATTATTAATCTTTTTTATTGAATTTTTCTATTCAAATTATTATATATTTTTATTTAGTAGTTTTTAAACTTTCACAAATTGAGGTTGTTTTTTAAAGTGATTGTTCAAAAATATATCAATATAATATTTTTATTTTTTAAATATTATTTTTGACATCATCATATATATATTTTTTAATAACATCAAATTTTTTAAATTTAAAATAAAAAAATATTTTTTGAAACGCAGTGCCACATATTCATATGTGTCTGTTTGGAAATGTGACCGAGGTTTCTTTCCCAATACTTTTTGTTCAAAAAAAAATTAAAAGATTTTTATTTTTTAAAAATAATTTTGCATATTATTATATCAAAATAATTTAAAAATATTAAAAAAAACTTAATTTAAAATAAAAATTAAAAATATTAAAAAAAACTTAATTTAAAATAAAAATTAAAAATATTTATTTTAAACATAGCGATAACCAATCATGTAATGCGCTCAAAAAAACTACTTTTCAGGAAAGTTGCTTCCAATAAAAAACAGAACGAACACTTCCCCACACGAAAAGTGTTTTCCTCTTTTTAATGGAGAAAAAAACACTTTCTCTGTGCTCAAAGTTTCTCTGTGATTTGTTTTTTATATTGTTTTGAGTAAAATATATAGCTTTTTATATTGTAATTAATGACTAGCATTTTATATTATAATAAATGGCCGGCCATTGATTTAAAAAACTAAACAACAAAACTAATTTCTTAACTTATTTTTTTGATAGCGTTAAACATCAAACAGAGACTTAATAAATAAAAATAAAAATAAAAATAAAAATGGATAACTAATTTCATTTCATTTCTTTTTCTATCACTTAAATAATTCTTATTTCTGTAACAAGTAATTTATAATCTTAACTTTTTTCAAGTGAACATGCGACCCCTGAATTTATAAAATAATAATTTAACTTCAATAATCTTCTAATGCTTTCATAATTGTAACGGCAAAGCATGGAGCTGGGAAGATATTTGTTAAAATATAACGGCGGCGATGCCTCCTGATTGCAGTTCAGGTTCAGGAGGAGAAATTCAGAAACCGAATTCCCTGCATCTCCTAGTAGCTGGTAACTATCAGTGAATGTTTATTGAAGTTATTTTTGAATATTATTTTTATTTAAAAATATATTAAAATAATACATATTTTTTATTTTTTTAAAAAATATTTTTAATTTTAGCATATTAAAATAATGTAAAAATACTTAAAAACTAAATTTAAAGTAATAAATAATTTTTTTTTAAAATGATTTTGAGAAGCAGTGCCCCCTCGGTGTTTCTCACCTACAATCACCACCTAAAAGTCTAAAACCCTCTGCCTGTAACCACGAAAAGCATCTCGCTTCAAGATCCTCCCTGTATCTCCACCAGCCATGAACTCAGCTCTAGCCACTCCTCTTCTCCACCTCAAAACCCCTTCTTCCTTCAACTCACCGTCGCTTCTCCGTTTCACCACTCTCAAATCCTACAATTCCACTTCGACCCCTCTTCTCAAAATACCAAAAGCCTCCTCCTCCTCCTCCTCCAATGACACTTTCAAAAACCCATTAACTCAAACCCTAAAAAACCTCACCAAAACAGCAATTCTGATCGGTGTTACAGCTTCCATGGCTGGTAAATTCCCTGTACTGCCTGCAAAAGCCGAGACCCCGGCATCTATCACAGAACAGAACCCGAGCCTTGAAGAAGAAGAGGAAGGCACAGAGAAACATCAAAACCAGAACCAAAGCGACGCATCGACTCCTTTAGAAGCATTCCTTGAATACAATGCTGAAGCCATTGAGTCTCTAAAATCACTTTTACAACAGAAGCTTGAAAAGGGCCAAGACGACGAGGCTTTAATGATTTTAAAGGAGTTAGTATCTGCGCAACCGGAGGTTACTGAATGGAAGTTTTTGATGGCAAGGTTGTTGAATGAAATGTGCCGGGTCCAAGACGCTCGCAATGTGTTCGAAGAAATTCTCGTTGCGAATCCTTTGTCTTTTGAGGCACTGTTCGAGAATGCAATACTAATGGACCGCAGTGGAGAAGGAGAGGCGGTTATTAGGAGGTTACAAGAGGCTTTAGATATTGCAGAAGAAGAGAATAAAGTGAAAGAAGCAAGGGACGTGAGGTTGATCATGGCTCAAATACAGTTTCTTCAAAAGAATGTGGAGGAGGCGCTGAAGAGTTATCAAGAGTTGTCGAAAGAGGATCCTGAAGATTTCAGGCCTTATTTTTGTAGAGGGATGATATATAGTTTGCTTGACAGAAACGCGGAGGCAAAAGAGCAGTTTGCAAAGTATCGCCACCTTTCTCCAAAGAAGTTTGAGGTGGAGGGATATTTGAGAACCTCGTTATCAAGGATGAAGCTTTTTGGGTCGAACGAGAATTGAGTTTTGGTTTTAAAAGTATCGAGGTAATAATGATTTGGAGAATTCAGCTGCTCTCCAGATAGAGAAGAAGACATTGGATTTTTGGCTAATAACCCTTGGTTTCATTTTGTGAAGTAGGCTTAGTTATTTACTTCTCGTCTAAGCTATTAGGGTTGATGTGGAAACATGGTTGAAGTTTCACCAAGGATAATTAAAAGGAATAAAGAAAAGAGGAGTGAGTTTCATAGAGCTGTAACTCATGCATTGTTGTTGCAGGAATGGTTTCGATCATTTCTTCTGAGGACTGTCTCCGTGTTATTTTTTTTTTTTTAAAACCATTGGCTTGACTTGCAATACATGATTTCTTGTTGGCCTATGTTTCATGTGGTGGGAATGTTATAGTCTTGACATATTCTTGGAATCATTCGTTAAATGTGGAAATAATTTCAGAAACAAGCTAAATAATATCTTTGCTGTGCAATTCTCATGATTTCGTTAATGATTTTTCAATCTCCAATGACTCGAAAGTTGATGCATTCTTGTAATACTTGAGATGATCCAACCTCCATGATGTGATGAATATAAGAGGAAGAGACTTGTCTCCACAGCTCAATATTTTTTGAACGGAACACTTCTAGGGCTCTGTCTTAAAGTTCTTTTTCAGAGAAAATACCATTTTAGAAATGGAGAGAGGAGAGGACCCTAGGAGTGAAATTTCTTCCTCGTCAGCCTTTTTTATGTTTCCGCAATGAATGTTGTTATTCCTCTTTTATGGTATTGCGCTGTCCATGATTTCTAATGGTGTGCCTGGTTGGGTATAAATACTGGAATTTTTAAAAATCAGTGCACTTTGAGACAATGTTGTGGACAGGTAGTTTTTGTTTCTTCTTCGTCGCATCATGATTTGTATGCTTTTAGGGAAGCTTGCTTGGAATCATTCAGCGGGATTGGGCTGCTCTTGTATGATATTGCTTTTGCTTTCACTTTTTTTTGGATAACTTGCTTTCGGAATTCTTTTCAGTTAATTAATATAATTTTCTTTGTCGAGTACAATGTTCTGCTTCTTCCTGGATTACCTCATTGTGATTTGAATGGTGTTTCTAAGTGTGGCATGGATTGTGGATTCTTTCGACTTGCTTATTTTGCTATTGAATTTTAGAATGAACAGATGTTATGCATGTGGCTGGCTGGGTTATATATACATTATTCATTTGTTTGTACTCATTCCTGCTAGCATTACACAAGAATTAAGCAGTGAATGTGTCGTGCTACGGGAAAAGGCTGGCTAAACGCTTTCCATTAGCTCTTTACAGTGACAGTGCCATGGGTGTACTTGGACCTCTAATCTTTGGACTGGCCAACACTTTGGCGGACCCTTTGGAGATTCAAGTCTGCTGGAGTTCAGTTTATAGCTGGACTATATTTTTTTTCATGTCAGGCTATAAGCTGAACAAAAACTTCTCTTTTGTCTTCCACATCAGAGTTCCAGTCATTCTCTGCAAATTTTGCTAATCTCTGGGATTTTAAAGTTAGCTAGTGATAAATATAGGCTGCTGGGATCTTGGTTGCATTTTCCATGAGAGGAGTATATATTGGACGGTTGGCTTTGTAAGAGACGAGCGTCATTGGAAGTTGGAGTTGCAGCTTCGTTCAGGTTATTATGTCATGCTGGTGAAGGTGGAGGGTGATGATGCAAGATATAGAGCATGTAATATATTAATATTGGTAATTTTGAAGTGAAATCTTTTAATAGAGCTTCAATGTTCCATTGAAGGATGCCTACAAGGAGGGGAAAAGTTAAACGGAGAGCTATTTCGAAGACTTGAAACCCTTTCTGAAGGGTTTTATTTTATTTTGAGAGGCTGCTGGTCTGAGATTTTGATCTCCAAAAGAGGAGAAATGTGTTACGGTGTTGGTAGATTGATACTGTTCAGGTAATTCCATGTTTGACTACTTTGGAAGTGTGTGTTAGCATCTGAAGTTGTGGCAAGTCTTCCTTTATCTTCTTTTACTAAAATTATCCTATATACATAAAGACATATTAAGATTAGAGAGCGATGCTGTAGGGTTTTCTGATTCTTTTCCTCCCGGTTTTTTTTTCCAGTTAAGAGTTTCATGCCTTGGTGCCTTTAGATAGTTTTTTTTTTTTTTTTTATGGAAACTATCATAATGCCCAATTTGTTTTGGAGAAATAACATAATAACTTATTTGAAAAATAATATAGTTAGCTGAACAGCAATCTTATTGATGCAACTAAAATAAATTTTAAAGCTTGCAGCTTTTAAATTTGAGAAAAGGATTTTTGTACTTGGTATTAATAAAGACTGCAAGTTCAACTGAGTCAAGAGCAATTCCTATTCCTCCTTTGTGAGATCTCAGTTCCTGTTTCCAGAATCAGCATAACTTTGTTTCTGTCTCCCATGTCACTTCGGCCATCCAAATCAATTCTAGCGTCCACTGCACCGCTGTCAGATTCTCACCTTGACACCCTAAACATGGGTGATACTTGGTCATTGAAGTTCGCCATGTTCAATGGGGATGGAATGTGAAGTGGCAGATCAAGTTGAAGCTACAAGGAAATGGACAAGGACAAAAAAAGACTGCGATATTTTACTGCGTAGGCTTAAAGGAAAATAGGAAAAATATGGATGGCCTTTCATTGAATAAAAACATGCACCATTAGATAGAGAGAAAGTGATAAAGAAGCATGCATGTGACAGACCATCATATTCTCTGAAAGCAACGATCACCTTCATATCGTCTCACTTCCCTCTAACGCTCATGCTTTTTCTCTTTTGATTGAATACATGACGTCTTGCCATAGAAGGATTATGAAATGTCCTCATGTGCTCCGAGAGTCTGTGGATGGCTCGGATGTTACCAATCACTGAAAGCTGCATCAGAAAAGAGTCAAACTTCTGGTATGGCAATTTCATTCCCTTGTTCACGATATCTTCTATCAGAAAGCATGCATCCTCTACTTTATTGCAACCAAAAAGCCCATCGATCATCACAATATAAGTATCTACATCCTGCGCACATCCTCTCTTATCCATCTCATACCAAGTTTCGAACGCCCCGTCAGGATCACCCATCTCAAAAAACATTGAAATCAGCATATTATGAGTCTGAACACTAGGAAAGCAACCAGCTTCAATCATTCTTTCATAAAGCCTAAGTGCTTCTTCACTATTTTTATTCTCACAGAGGACCTTAAGAAAGCAGTTATAAGTAACTATATCAGGAGGATAACCTTTGTTTTCCATTTCTTGCAAAAATCTATAAGCTTCATCAACCTTCCCAGCCGAACAAATCCCTTCGATCAATTCTTTGAATGTTGTAACATCAGGGAGGCAACCACTGTTTATCATATCCTCCAGAAGCTTAAAGCACTCGTCCATTCTATCATTCCGTACCAGAGCCCCAATCATGATTGCATAAGTTTTTGCTGTGGGTGACGACATAGTTGAGCCTTTCGTTCTCATGAACTCAAAAAGTTCAGCTGCCTCGTTCACCATCCCTGCTCTGCAAAATGCATCAATGGCAGTAATGTATGTGAAACTATCAGGGGTATGACCAAGTTGGATCATTTCCTCCAAAATCTTCATTCCTCTAGTCGGATTTCTAACTCTACACCATCCAAAAAACATTACATTGTAAGTGTTAGCATCAGGCTTAATCTTGTTCTTCAGCCTCTTAAACAATGCTTCAGCATCCTCAATCAAGCAACACTTGCATAAAGTATCCAACAACAAGTTAAAGGCATTGATTTCCGGCTGCGTCTTCACCCTTATCCTCCTCTTCTTGGCAAATTTCTGAACACGGGTCAGATACTTCTCTGTATAATTCCTCAAAATGGTTAACAAAACCTCAACAGGAACAACATTCTTGTCACTCCTCTTCAAGTAATCCAGCATATCACAGACCATTCGAAACTGCTTCGCCTTATATTTCGTACTAGTCAAAATATCAATCATTTCGTTATAAACACAAGGCTCGTGGGAATAATTCTTTTGATGCCCAGCCCACATAAAGAATCTAAACGAAGTTTTTTCCTCAAAATGAACCCTGCCAAGAACATTAAGGACCAGGTCAGTAGTCAGCTCTAACCCAAGTTGGTCAAGGGCTTTCTCCAAACTACGATTATTATGATTGCAATCCGAGAAACTAGAGCTGCCCATTATAGTTTCGCAGATTTTATCAACATCGCTCTCTCTAACACGATTTCTCCTACCACTCCTCTCGAATGTCTGTTCTAATGGGGCAACTTGAGAGCAATATGAGCACATAGGAGTTACATTAGTGGCCAAAAAAGCAAAGGGTAATGATGGGGTGGGCAAATTTAAGGTTGTCGGAATAAGAGAAAACGAAGGACTAGCAATTCTGCAGAAAGACAAAGAGTGGCAATTTCTTTTGAAAGCAGATAAACATGCAGGAAATTTCCTCATTCTGAGGGTTTAGATTATGATTATAAGGGGACAAGAAAGAAGAAGAAGCATTGCAAACTTTTTTTTCCCAGTTCAGTTTCAGCAAAACAAAAATTGAAACAGAAATACCAGGAGGTGAAAAACAGCGCCGGGGATGCTTCTAACCAGTTACACTGTCCAGGCAATGGCCGCCCATCACGAGCAGAGACTGGGAGAGAGTTCGAAGCTGTAATTAGCCAGAAGACTCGGCCGATGTGAATATGTAGGCGGGCTTGTGGCGAATGGCTTCGCTAATAAACTTGGGCTGGGCCTGTATAGAAAAGCAGCGTCCAGTCCAAGTTACTTAAGTTCACATTATTTTTCCCTTACGCAAACTTTTAGAGCACGTTATCTTTTATATCCGCAAACATTCCACGTGCCAAGTCTTTAGTGGCTCACACGATCCGCACATGAACGAATAAAAATCCACCTGTAGATATTGTGCGTACCGGATGGAATGGAGTTGAGAATCTAAATTATAGTTTATCACTCATGGCCCTCAACATCCCAAAACCTCATTTCCAATGGCCATTTCCAGTTCTCCAGACTGGTCAGCAACTTTCATTAACTCTTGCAGAAAGCCCCACAAGATTATCTTCACCCAAACATGCAAAACCCTTCACTTTTTCCCTCTCCCGTGCTTCAATATTCCTGTTTGTCACGTGAACTCTTCTTCTAGTTGTCCATCCCCTATCCTAGAAGAAGAGCCGATATCCGCGAATTTTCCTGTCATCCAACTGGACTTGAGACTTGAAGATACCCAGCGCTATCCAATTCCAGATCATCCAGACAAGTTAAATGATTTTTTATGTGGGGTTTTGCAAGATCCCAAGTCTGAAGAACTAGCATACGAGTACTATAAGAAAGCAAAAGAAAAGCCAGAATTTAGGCCACAAAGACCAGTGCTAAAGCTTTTAATAAGGTACTTGATTCAATCAGATAAATGGGGGTTGGTTTTCTCGGTGGCTGATGATTTTAGAAAATACAATGTGTTCCCAGATAGCTTTACCTTTTCATCTCTTGTTAGTAGTTGCATTAGAGCTAGAAAATTCAAGATTGTAGAGAGTTTACTTGAAAATTTTAAATCTGATTGTAAAATTGCTGTTTTGGCTTTTGATTCAGCAATGAAAGGGTATAATAAGCTACATATGTATGGTAGCACAATTTCTGTACACGAAAAGATGATATTAGCAGGCATTCCTTTGGATTCTAGGTGTTATTGTCAGATAATGAAGGCCTATTATAAATTAGGTGATGCAGAGAAAGTTGTTGCATTGTTTAATGAGTTTGAAAGTAGAAAACTGGATTCAAAACCAATGATTTTAAGACAAATATACAAGATATTTTGTTTGTCATCGGGGAGATCAGGCCAGGCTTTTCAAGCTCTTGAATACTTTAGAGACATGAGAAAGAAAGGAATTTTGGAGGACTCTTCAATATACTCTTCCTTAATCTGTTCATTTGCAAATATTCGAGAAGTAAAGGTCGCTGAAGAGCTGTTTAAAGAAGCTCAAGAGAAGAGAATGTTGAGGGATCCTGAAATTGTTTTGAGGCTTGTTTTGATGTATATAGAAGAAGGGGAAATGGAGAAGACAATTGAGGTTGTTAAGGTAATGAAGGGTACTGCTAATCTGAAGGTGTCTGATTGCATTTTCTGTGCAATTGTCAATGGCTTTTCCAAAAGGAGAGGGTTCGATGCAGCCGTTAAGGTTTACGAGGAGTTGAAATATGATGGTTGTGAGCCAGGACAAGTGACATATGCCTCTGCAATAAATGCCTATTGCCGAGTTGGGCTTTATTCTAAAGCTGAAATGGTGTTTTCTGAGATGGAAGAAAAGGGGTTTGACAGATGTGTTGTGGCGTACTCCAGCATGATCTCAATGTATGGGAAAACAGGTAGGGCAAGCGATGCAATGAGGCTTGTAGCGAAGATGAAACTGAAAGGTTGCGAGCCAAATGTATGGATATACAACTCTTTGCTGGACACGCATGGGAGAGCCAAGAATTTGAGGCAGGTGGAGATGCTATGGAAGGAGATGAAGAGAAGGAAAGTGGCACCAGATAAAGTGAGCTACAGTAGCGTTATAAGTGCTTATAACAAGTCCAGGGAGTATGAGATGTGCATGAGGTATTACCGGGAGTACAGAATTAATGGCGGTGTGATTGACGGGGCAATGGCCGGAATTATGGTTGGAGTTTTCTCTAAAATTAGTCGGATTGATGAGTTGGTGAAGCTTTTAAGGGACATGAAATCTGACGGAACACCAGTAGATGAGAGGCTTTATAGATCTGCTACGAATGCAATGAGGGATGCTGGACTGGATATCCAAGCAAAATGGTTGCAAGACAGCTTTGAGGCTAAGTAACATAGATTACGCGATCGATCACTTTTATTTCTTCTCTGTTTTTTTCTTGTTTATTCTCATCGTTAAGGCAATATTAATGGTAGGCGACAAATGTACATGGTTTTTATTTCTTGAACAAGTATAATGATCTAATTGAGTGCACGAAACGGAATCTAATGCAATGTAATTGTTTTATTATTATATTTTGGCTCAGATTTGATCTTGCAGCAATGAAATACTCATTCGTATATAACTAATCTAACTTTTGTCTTTGAAAAGTTAATTTATAATCAATCTAACTTGTGTGCTTTAAAAAGCTCGTTGGCCAGTTTCAGGTCTCTCCAAGGATCTCTTGCATATCGATGTCAAAACTACACGTCTTGTAAAAGCAAGCCTTTTCACAGTTTTCGATGTAAGAACATAATCTCGACACCAAAGTTAAGATTTATCCACTATCAAATTCGCTTAATTTTGTTTTTCCTGGTTTAGATTATCTCAAGTCTCTGGAAACCTTTTAAACTTACTGCAGCGATTTTTATAATATTTGTTTATTAGGAAGATAATTCCATTGCATAGATCTTTCCATGCAATCACCGTTTCAAAATCCAACTCATCGAGTTTGTAATCAAACATTACATACAAAAAAAATGTGATCAAACACCATAGCTCGGAAAAAGATTTTCAGATATCACTAAAACTGGGATTTTGCGTTCCCGTTTCATCCAAGCAAAGCAAGGATTCCAAGCTCGTTAAAGGATGATCCTCTGTAGAAGCCATATTCGACAAGCATTGCAAAACAATGAACAAACCAGAAAGACAGAGCAGATTGATTGCAAATGGCTCTTTGAATACCATCTTTCCATCAAATATTAAATATCTTTCCACAAGATCAGCAGTTGCATTACACATTGTAAATTCTTGTCCCATACATCGCAGTGTGTACCAGTAAATAAAGTTCAATGGAACTTGATGGCTTCAAAAGGACAACTTTGTCATGCATGGAACTCCCAACCAAAAGTCTAAGAAAGCAGGAGTCCAAGTTGTTGAAGTTTGATTTTACTCCCAAGCAACTGAGATCATGGAGTTGGCCAGCCCCGAGTCCCCAAAGGTCATTGTACTATCATAATCCAGACGCTTTGCTCCTGGAATTGCCTCTGTCAAACGAAACAGCTTTGTCCCGTCTTCTTCTAGTTGAGAATAGCAGAATGACCATAGCAGCTGAATAAGAAAAACACAACTTGGAAACTTAAGCATTTCATTTGGGAAACACATTAATAAATCCCTACTATGAAAATACAGAACACATTTCTTAGGCTGCAGCTGGACAAGGAGCAACAATATCAAGTTACACATACAGTATCACTATTCAAGCATGTCACCATGAAAATAAAACAGCATGAAAAAAAATCCTCAGGTCCATCTTCCCCACCCTCCCACATAAAAATATCTTGATCTACATCTATTTTTCAATTTTTCTTTTACCTATTGTTAACGACTTTTTTTTTTGTTTTTTACATTGATGATTATCGATTTATTTGATTAGATGTTTGCATAAGCTTTTCAATTTATACTTTGAATTTTTTAATATACAAAATCATATTGAAATAGCCTACATAACCAAGTTATTTTAAAAAGAAAACACTCACGACCCATAGTGAAGTGTATGATATACCATGAGGTGGAGAATGGAAGACCTTGTTTTCATCTTTGTTTTGAGCCTACCGTATACATTCTATTTTCCTTTAAAATGAAATCCACTATGGATACATTCTACTTTCCTTTAAAATGAAATCCACTTTGGATAGGTTTATGCCAGGTCACACAAACCTAGGTGAGTCAAATGAGTTTAGTTGGGTTCTAGGTGTAATTGAAGACCTGGCCAGTTCAACACAACACCCTTGTCTAACCAATAGAGATAAGCTGGCCAGTAACACCAAAATAGTCCAGTTCCAGGTAATTGCCATTCAAAACAATAAAGGCAAATAGGAAGTGTTCTTGAGGTCTAATCAAGAATATGTTAATTGCAAAAACAAATAAAATAAGGTTCTCACCTGTATTGGATCAGTTTTTAGGAAATTTCTCTGGACTCTGCGTCCATCTGGAAGACGAATTCCAACCCTGCAAAGGAGACTCTTGTCACCGCTGGGTTCTTCAGGCAGAGGTGGATATGTTGGCATCCTAGTTGAACATTTTTCTTCAACCTTAGCAGTACTAGCATCATCTTTGTCATTAGAAGAAATCACACTGGAGTCTTTCATGCTCTCCATAGAAGCAGCTAATGCCCGTAGCGCTTCCACATCTTCTTCTTTAGTTTCATAAGCAGACACTAGAGCTGAAAATTTTGTGTAGTTATAAGCAGAGCAACAGACACAATGAAGCAATCGTCATACAGTGGATGAAGGATCACAACACACCGACAGCAGCACACCTCCTAACACATGCACAAATTGAGAAACAAGCACACAATACACACACAAACACATACACTCACACAAACCCCATAACATCTAAAGATAGAAGAAAATTTGATTTCTTAATTAAATAAATACATAAAAGAAAGAAAGGATGAAAACTCATTTCTCCTCAAGCTTAAAATCCTAGAATCTGAGTTTTTTTGTCAATAGAAACTCAAGTTCTGGAATGAATATACACCAAATGTTATGGTGCCATAAATTTTTATGAATATTATCACATGCAATTAATCCATAAATCGATCCAATTGCCTAGACATGTTTGATAACTTCTGTCTTTAAAGCTTACATGAAATGAGTGACAACACAAACATTGGGTCAGGAAGCAGCTTGAGCCTTGAGAAAAATTGGAGTATCAAGATTGAATCGCATAAAATGCATTAGTTTGAGAAGAATCCAGTGGAGCGCACACACATATGTATATTCAACTTGTAGCGGAACATAAAAAAAGAAATATCCATTCACTGCATTTGGGTGATTAGCAACAAAAATCAAAATGTGAAGAACCAGACTAAGATGCACACTGCAGCCTGACCTCTCAAATACAGATTTTGGCTACCCAAACCATTTTATGAGAGAAGGTTCCTTTTTACAAAAGCAATGAACTTAGTTATATCTATTTCAGATCTTTGTTTTTTATATCACATGCCATAAAATTAGATTATAGCTCATATCCTATCACTTTCACCATAGCTCATTATCACCAAATACCACTACCATTGGTCATTCAACAAGTATCACAATAGTTAACCACACCAAGGACAATGCGATTAAATACTAAGGTTTATCAAATATCGGAAATGGAACGCTATGGAAGAATTAGTTTTCATGTATAAGATAACTCATCTACAATTATCCCATTTCAACTAATTTAACATCACATATTTAAGAACATACCATGCAAAACTAACCTTTACTTTTTGGTGGAGTCAAAGAACTACCCCTTTGACGTTTATGAGATAGGGTTTTGTGATGTTCCCTTGGACCACCATCCATAAATGGTACTAGATCCTACAAGGTGGAGCATAGGTCTCCTCATATCAGCAAAGCAACATATTGAAAGTTGGATTAAGTTTTAACGTGCACGCACCTCTAGCAAACTCTCAGGCTGCACCATTCCAAGCCATGAGTGCATCTTTTGTCCTGTGATTGGATCTATTATGAGGACTACTGGTATAGAATCCAATTTGTAATAAGTGCAAACTTTCCGTCCCTCGCTTGTATCGTCATATACCTATGTCGATAAAGCATAATGAAAAAGACAAGTGCTAACCATCAATCTAGACATTAATAGAATAAAAGAAAATGATTCATATTTCCAAATATTGCGACTCGACATCAATATATACTGTAACTGATGAAAACAGGAGGCTAGTACCTATTGCAACACACGTACATGAGAGATTAGTGGAATTTCAGCAAGTGCTTCATGCAAAGTACTCAATACTTCTATTTCTATGTTCATCGCTAGCTGTCTTTCCTCTTCTAAATCCTTTCGTTAATCAAATATCATTTTGAGATAGAGGGAATGCAAGGATCATCATCAGTTAAACAGTCCTACCTTAACCAGCCATAATAATCAGAGTGGTGAATTTTAACCTTCACATAATTTCATGTTTGGAATGAAATTAGATTTGATTTATGAAGTCATCAACTTCATATTTTAATGATTCTGAAGAATTCATATATCCTGACAATTTAATCAAATAGTATTTCACTTCTAGTAGGGTCTGCGCAGGGAATAGCTTGCCCTCACTTCCTCCTAATAATCTAATCACTCAAAGCACACATGAACACAGACATAAACAGAGGGAGGGCGGAGAGGAGAGTCAGCAAAATCAATAAGGCAGAGTAAATCCTATCAATGGAATATGATAAGTTAGATAACAAGTCTTTCCGTACTCACATGGACAGGCACATGATAAAGATACAGTTAAATTTTTAAATCAATTTCAGCCAAGGTTTTAGTGAATGTTAGTGTCATGGCAGCTATACACACTGGGAGAATTTCATAGCACTGAGTAAGAAGATATTTTAGGCACTTGAGCCTGTTAAAGCATGATACTAACCTGCCAAAAGATAAAATTAGTACTGATTGTTTGAGCAACAGCTTCATTTGCCCATGTATCCCGATTCAACTTCATAAGACAATATTTACAGCATCAAAACAAGATTCAAGATTAAACATAATGGAGTGTTTCTCATGCAGGTTGTTGAATTACTCAAAAGCTACCATATGTGAGCTGAACTCCTTTGTGGATTGCAAGTTCACTAGAAGCCATTTGTCCTGAACAGAAGCAGCTCCTTTTGCCTGAATTTCAAAATAACAGAATTTCCAATCAAATAAGTCAAAGAGTAAAACAAAAATTGAAACAAGACAAAGCATTCACATGTATTAAGGTTGTGCATCAAAAATTGATATGGAACTGGATAGATAAGAATTCAAGGCCAAATTAACGCCACCAATGAGGATCACACAAGACATGTTGGCACAAACCAGTTAGCACTTAATACTTGGTCATTTTCCAACAACAGCAATGGCTGATCCAACCCAATCGTCACCACAAACAGGTCTTCCTCTTGGTCTAATGTTCAAGAAATGGCAAGAGACCATCTGGGGAAATAAGAGAAAGATCTTATAAAAAGAAATTGCTAGCATTCCCAACACCAGATTGCTTTCACCATGTAGATAAGTGGCAGCCATCATATATATTCTGCAAAGCATGCATTTATTTTCTTGATGGAAAATATAGCAATCCTGTTTATCCTTTCTCTCTTTACTTGTTTTCCATCCCAAACTTCAATAAAATGTGAAGGAAGTTCATTGCTCGAGGATAACTTCTAAAGGAAAAATAAAATAACTTCCAAGTCCAAAACTAAAGAGAATGTAAAATTGACTTATAATCTAAATTCTTAGTCCCTTAATCGCAAAGTACAGAAAAAATGCACTTGAGTGCAGCATGTGTTGCAACAAGATCATATGAAATCCCTGATAGTTCAACACAAACAGTACCACGTGGCCAGCAGAAGTAACTAGAGCCATTAAAACTGAATGATAAATAATTTCACTTAAATCATGAAGCAAAAGACTCAAAGAAAATCCCTTTACCTTTTCAAATGATCCATGGAACATTAGATGGAAAGGAGGTCGATATAAAGAAGCAAGATTGTCTCGAGTGTTATCTGTTGTGGATGTAGAACCTTGGTCTGATTCCCACACACCAGGATGTTTCATTTCCTCATCAAAGTTGCGGAATGCAATCAATGAACTGGCTTCATGTGGTGGGTATCCCGTCCTTGATGCTCTAGATTTGGTGAACAAGTAGCCATTACAGGAATAAATAATTAATTCCAGATGAAATAAACAGAACCAGAAAGACAAGGGGGGCAGTGAGCATGTTTATTAGCATTTAAATAACGCATGCTCCAAATTACTAAGGACGTGCAGCAAAAGGCAATATGTGGACATACATAGATAACATACCCATATAACATTACATCATCATAAAGGGTATCCCTCATGACAGGTAAAGGAGCACGTACTTCCTCTCCGCTACTATGTCCGACCTTTTCATTTTCCAAGTCCTTCAATCCACTGAATTAATTTGTCACCACCAAAACAATATTAAAGAAGAAAGAAATGAAAGAAACTAAACCAACAAGTTCAAAATCGAACAACTAGATTCCTAAACACATCAGAAAACAAAGCACGCTCCTGACATGCCTTTCAAGTACTTCTGGCCAGGTTTCTGTTGGTGGAGGATGTGAAGCAGATGCAGCAGCCCCACCTTCATTGCCTACATAGAACAGCTGAATAGCATCTTCAAGCTTCCAGCTTGTGGCCTGTTCCGCCCCCAATATTCCACCAACAATCAAATTTAATATAAGAGCAACACTTCACAACCAAGATTATATAACAGCACTAAAATTTCGACAATGGCGTGATTTAAAATGATTTAGTTATACCCTTATGCAGGCAACTTGACAACTCAAACCATTCGAACAACTTGTTAAAGTAGGACAGCACAAGCTCGAAGAGGATGTTTGGCATTGAGTTTTAAAAATGATTTTGAAAAAAAATGAAATTTTTTTATTTTTATTTTTTACTTTAAATTAATTTTTTGTGTTTTTTTTTTATATTTTCATGTGATGTGATGATGTCAAAATGATTTTTAAAAAATAAAAAATATATTATTTTAATATATTTATGAATGAAAAGCAATTTCAAAAACTCTCAACTACAATCCCAAACATCCCAAACAGACACTAAATCATCAATGTTACTAAGTTTGAGCATCAAAAAAATGTCTTTGCTATTCCGAAGATGAAAGGAAGCAAAAACCACTCTATTCTAAGCACGCGCGCGCGCACGTGTTTTAACATCAATCAGAACGCAACGCTTGTTAAACTAAAGATAAAATATTATTATTATTACTACTACTTCTACTACTACTACTATAATAATCACAGATTTAGTCCATAACTAACAAAGTTATGGACAGATGGAATTGATGAAAAACCTGCAAGAACTGACGGGCAATCTCGGCAGTTTGGCCAACGGCGATCTCGAGGAAGGAAGACACCATACTCTGCTCGTCATTCTCAGATAACAATCTCTCCATTGACATTACCAATCCAAAACCCTAATTAGATTAACCAATCTCATACACCGGTAGGGAATTGAGCTCCAGTGATCTTCAATTTTCCATCCAGTTTTAGAGAGGGGGAGGTAGCAGGAGGATGGAGAGGGCGAGAGGGTTTCTTCTGGTGTTTTTGTATTGTTTACTTGTTATTATTTATGTTTTGATCCGATCATCCGATTATATTTTGGATTTTAGGAAGTGGTTGTTGAAAGTACTCTTCTGTCCCTCTTGAATCCGGATGCTCCTGGCTCTCGGGATACGTAGGGGTTGTTGTGTAATTCTGATTAGAAAGCTGGAAGTTATATAATTATTATATAATATTTCTTTTTTTAAAAACAATTTTTGATATTTATTTATTTTTAGTTCTGGCAGTTGGAAATTGAATGCATCATGATCAAACTCTTAAATAAAAAACAGATGTGTGAAGACTTTTACCGTCAGATAAATCATCATCAGGATTGGGCAAGCCCAAGGAATTTAGGGTCATTATTTTGCCTGCTTGTAAAGAGACTGGGCTGAGCTCTATCACCAATCCCGAGTCCTCGATCCATGGCCAGCTCTAGCTGGTCTACGAGTCTTCAGCTAATTTTGAACTTTCGTGACAGGCCCCGGTCCGTAGTGGATGGGTCTATGAGAAAACAAAATAACTGCAGATCATTCAGATCATTTAGGCCCGTTTGTTTGCTGGAAAGTGATTTTTTTTTTGAAAGTGAATTCCGGAGAAAGTGAATTCCTGAAAAGTGAATTCCAATATTTGGCAGTATTATGGAAAATGAACTGAAAAACACTTTCCAGTGTTTGTTTGTGTTATGGAAAATGAACTGAAAAATAATTTATTAATAAATTAATTTTTTTCAAGTTTATTAAAATAATGAGGAACAAATCTTACAAATTAAAAAGTTGAATGAGAATGAAATTGAAAAAAATATAATTTCATAAATTATCTCAAATAAAATAAATAATAATCAAAATAATAGAGATCAAATCTAAAAATTTTAAAAAAAATGAAAGGTGAATAAATTAAAATAATAATAATTAACATTTCATAAATTATTTCAAATAAAATAAGTAACAATAAAAAAAATGAGGACCAAATTTGATAGATAAAAAATTTCAATAAAAAAATGATAAGAAAAAAGCAAATAACAATTATAAAAATAAGGACCAAAATTAATATAAAAATTAATTTTAAGAGATGGAATTGAAAAATAAATATTCAAAACAAATTATATATAACAATCAAAAGTTTGAGGATCAAATTTGATATAATCAGCAAATAATGATATTTCTAAATTTTTCACAACTTCCGGAAAGTGTTTTTCGCCCAAATTTTCCGAAAAACACTTTCCTGAAAACCAAGCCAAATTTTTCTTTGACTGGAAAGTATTTTCCGTTGACTGGAAAGTGTTTTCCGTTGGCCAACTTTCCGGAAGGCAAATAAACACAGGAAAGTTTGGAAAGTGGTTTCCCGGAAAGTGAATTCCGGGAAACAAACACAGCCTTAAGATCTTGTTTGAAAAAAATTAAAAATAATCTACAACTAAAAGCCTAGAATCATCATAAAATAATAGATTTTGAGTCTGAGTCAGAACGTGTATCTCTTGTAAGATCTTGAGATAGCCAAAATTTTACTCGTTTATCTAGACCTACAAAGTATATTTTCCTGGAATCCCAAAAAAAATCATCATAGAAGATAATTTTTCCAAACTCAAAAATTACCATAAAGTTTATTTTCATATTCAAAGCATTTTTAGGGTACGGGTTTGATGTTGTGTTGATTTTTCTCATCATTCTCCTCACCTCTCTTTTTCTTAAATCTAAACATTTTATTTGTTTTTAATTTAAATGCTGCTTACTATATTATTTATCGAATATTCTTATTTCTTTATCACCCAATCCCTTTTTCTTCACCTATAACCACTTGATCCATCAATATAATTTAACCTTGAATTTTTCTGACCTCTAACCAAATTAACACCGATACTCGAGCTTTCTATTCGCTGTATTATTGGACTTAACCTTTTAGGTTTTGCAAAGCAAACGGTCGACATCTTCAAAAAGGCACCATCAAGGGAGCCACAGCTAACAGTGGAACTCGACTCACGGGGGGGGGGTGCTAGAACTCCACCAAGACTTTAACAAAACGATCTCAGTGGAGCCGTACGAGATAGCTAGGTCAACGAGTATTGTTTTATGCTCCTTGTATACCAAGTAAGCACTCACGAGATGAATATTATAACCCTAGCTACTGCTTTCATTAATGGATCACACGAGCCTTTATCGCATTTTCTTTAATTATGTTGCGTATAAAGCTTTAATACATTTTAGTTTTCATAAAAGCGTCCAATTTCTACCGAAAAAAGTTGGCACCGCCCGAGCAAACTTTTAGGACGTGCCCAGAAACTCTTGCTATGGGACGTGGCTTTCTCTTTGGAAAGTGAAAGCAAATGTCCAAGACAGGAGCAGAACAGTGGCTGGTTCTTATGTTTATGCAGGTAGGCTTTTGTGGAGTTTTTATTCTACTGGATTTCTTTTGGCACGACGTGTGTGTAATTCAGCTAATATCTGAAAAGCTTCTTTTACGCGTGTATAGATTGATTTTTCTAGTGAAGTTCGGAGGGTGATGTTGCCGAATTGGCTAATGATTCAGCAGTAGCTATATATGATCATTATTGCCTATGGGAAGTCTAGCAGAGAAATATACCTTCCCACTAATGGAGGTGAACCTGTACGGCTTGGTGGTTTCCATCAAATTAAAAGCTAGCTTGCTACTATTTTATTGCCTCTGTCTTGAAATAAGGCTAGCATTCGTATTGCGTGCGTAGATCGTGAAGCGTCAGAGCATGGTCGGCGGCGCTAGAAAACCCTAGCGACATGAGTTTATAATTTTCACCTTTATTGCCCGTGTGATTGTTTTTGTCTGGCTGGAACTCGCTGGAGAAAGTAAACTTGCTCTGGCAAAACTCGCAGCGTGCGTGCCTGTATGTTATCCCTAGCTAGCTCCCTGGATAGAAGCAGGAGACAGTATTATTAGGAGCACCAACTGGCTCGAGCGATTGGACTCATTAAAACAAGTGCAGATCATAATTTGCCAAATATCAGTTGCTAGGCAAAGAACACCAGGACAGGAGACTCCAACCCGTTTGGCTACGCTGCCGGCCGCTTGACGGTGTTTTTGTCAGTTTATTTTGTTTTTTAAAATTAATTTGTTTTTTTAGCTGTTTGATTATCTTGATGTGTTAATTTAATACATAAGTTTTGAAAAATAAAGAATATATTGTTTTAATATATTTGAAGCAAACAACTCAGGGACTACAATAACAAATATTATCACTGGGGCAAAATTGATGTTCCAACCGGTAGAAAAACAAGGAAGAGCAAGGCATAAGCTATTAGAAATCGGAAAGTTTTATATGTTAATTGTTTATTTGATGCTGCGGTGTAATCTCTTTTGTAAGAATATTTTTTAATTAAAAATATTTTAAATAATATTTCTTATATAACTCTTATATGACTTTATATTCTTATATCATAATTATCTATAAATATCTAAAAAAATTAATTTAATATTTTTCAATTCATATTAATTTTAAAGAGATACTCACGGTACAACCGGGCAAATTAATAGGGTATATATATATATATATAAAAAAAAACACTCAGAGAGATGTTAGTTTGATCGCTCTGTAAACATGTTAAGCAATTTATGAAATAAAAGCAACACATCTAGAACAGTGAAGTATTTTTATTGTTCGAAGTTGACCACACGTGATTGCCTATTAATTTGGGTGGAAATCGCTTTATACCTACTTAAACTTAAATTTATAGCCTTTTGTTGTTTTTTAGAGTGTTTTTTATTTATAAATTAATCAAAATATTTTTTTATTTAAAAATAATAATTTTTAATATCAATAATATCAAATTATAAAAAAAAATTAAACAAAAAAAAATTAAAAACACTTTTATAACACACAATATCAAACATATGCTTCGTGAAAGATATACGATAATGTTGGCTGTTTAAATAATCCTCCTTCGGGGTGGTTGTGACGGTAACTGTTTGAGAAAATGAACACTGAGAAAGAACATGGGAAAGCAATTTGTGAGCTTCTTGAGAAAATGAACATAGTCGAAGAGGAAATGAAGAGACATTTGTTAGTGGGTGCATAATTGTAGTGGGCGCCGTTAAATATTTATTTTTTTCCTTAAATTGATCCCTTTTTTTGTGTCAAATTAATAGTTAAATGCTTCTTATTTGTTAAGAAATGGCCAAATTAGAAAGCAGAGAACCTTAGAAAAGAAAAATGAGTGGTAGGTTTTACTCTGGTTCTCGTACTTTCTATTTGATATTGTTTTGCCCCTTCCAGGTTTTGAAATTTTAATTTTAGCTTATTTTTTATTTTTTTTAATTTCTTGTTTGAGAGAGAAGAAGAAAACGTCAAATTCCTGTAATAAAAAAATCAATTGACTATCAATACTTAATAGTATTTAATCTATTTCAAAATCATCTTCATTAGTTTTTTTTTTCCGAGTTATCGCAACTCAAGTAAATATTTTACCATTTAATAATACTTAATTTTATAAATATCTATTTTTGTTATAGTTTTTTTTCAATTCATCTAAGTTGTTTATAGTATTGTCCAATGAACTAGCTGGGTCATATCAAATGAAGTTCCATGTATTTTTTTCTACTGGAAAATATTGTAGCAATACCTGAACTTTTCGAGCTGAAAAAAAATAAAATCTTGGTCGTGTAGTGGTTACTAACAATCTAGTTTTTTTATGAAAACATTTCTTGGGGTTTTTAGTCAATTATGTTGAAGTATTGGATTATTTGACATTTTGACTATGTTGTTGTCCGAATAATTTTTTATATCTCCAAGTAGCAGCTTGTCATGATGGTAGAAAACTTGCGATCTGCACAATATGTATTGAGTTCGAGTTAGAACGTGCACTTCTTGTAAAAGCTTAGGACAACCAAAGTTTTACTCGCTCACTTGGACCTATAAAATACACTTTCCGGAGGTGAGGTTTTTTCGCATAAAAAAAAATATTTTTTTATTTGTAATCTTTGATTTTATTTTTGAACAGTTTATTTATTTAAAATTGATATTCATTTTGTTTTGTTTTTTTATTTAATTATCACATTTTTAGATTGATATTTTACTATTTTGTTAATACTTGATTTTGCAAGATTTATTTTTTGTTATTGTTTTTCCAATCATCTAAATTGCCTATAATCTTGTAAAATAAACTTGATCGTATCAAATAAACTAGGTCATTTCAAATGAATTTTCATATATTTTTCCTCCTGCAAAATATTATGGTCTTTTTTACGTCGAGATTTTTTTACTTGCGTAACAATCTTGTTTTTTCTTACGAAAATTTCTCCTGCTCTTCTGGCCAGTCATGTGGAAGTCTTGGATTAGTTCACATCGTGACTATATTCCTCTGTCATCGGAATAAATTTCGCGAGGGAATAATCGTCAGAGCAAAAGTTATTCACAGTTGCGGGTATAGTTAGTTTTTTTTTTCATTTTTAAATAATAATCTATTTTTTTCTAATTACTTGTTTTTTTATATAAAATGATTATCCAATAAAAGTTACATTTTTCATATATATAAGTGATATAGTCGTCAAATGATTGGATAAATATTAGTTAATTTACATAGTTTATTGATTTAATGGTTGGGATCTATATTTTTTTTTTCACACTAGTTTTCCAGTTGTTATTAGCTTAGGTAAAGAACAATTTTGCATTGGTATAAATATAAAATATAGTAAAATAGGAGGTTCCCACAACTTTCAAGTGGCGCTTCCAGCAAAACACCGGTTTTTGTCGTGCTATTGGAAGCACAGTGTATTTGTTTTTCTAGCTCGGCAATGTTGATGGGTGGTGGGACATGAAAGCCTCTCTTTTTTTTCTTCTCCCACCTTCCTCTCATCCTCTCCAAAATCATATCGACCATGCAAAAATTTACAGATTATTTTAATTTTATTATCCTATCTCAATATGTGATATGCTATATTTTTCAATTTGATATGTATTTCTTTCACTATTCTATTTTTTAGCCTTTTTGTTTGATTTTTTTCCTTCCAATTTTAAATTCCAATCAAAAAGTTATTTTTATTTTGTATTTCAATCTTGATATTCATTATTTGATTTCTTTTTTTATATTTTTATTAAATTGTTTTCTCTCTCTAATTTCACCATTAAGACAAGTACTTTTTTATATTTACTTTTTTTGTATATATATATATTTTTTAATTTTAACTCTTAACATTTGATTGATTTAGGATTAAGTTTGTGATTTTTCTTTAGAATTTGCTCTCTAGAAATTACTAGTTTGATTCCCACATTAGTTAGAGTAACTGAAATTTTTATTAGTCATTAACTTCAGGGCTTATGAAATTAATCGTAAACGAGCCTAGATACTCACATTAAAAAAAAGTTTTCCTTTACAGAGTGCTTTTAGTTTAATGATCCAAATCTTCAAGTTATTTTTATCAAATATATTTATAGCCTTAAAAATAATTTTGAGATTATAATTTAAATTTAGCAATTATAAATAAATTTTCTAAGGTTATCAAATACCTTAAGAAAACCCTTCAACTATGATCTTTGTCTCAATCGAGTCCCTAGAGAATTTTTGTCTCATTTGGGTCCTATAAGTATGTGTAATTCCTAATAGAGTTTCCCATCTATTTTTTCACATATTTTTTGCTGTAAAAAATAGGTTTTCTACGAAATAATTTTTTTTGTATTTATTAAAAAAATACAATTTGGATAAGACTCATAAATAAATATACATTGAGAGGTTATTGAGAATTTCTTAAACCCTGGGAACCTAGTTAGGAGTTAGGACACGAAAGGAGATTCAACGGGGACTACTTGCATGGTTTTGGTGTTTTTTAAGCTTTCTTGCTCGTTAGAGTGAAATTATGTTTCCTTTTATGTCTCGAATGTTGTCCAATTAATTGAATTTCATAAACAATTGTGTAAACTATAAAAGATTTAATATATTTAATCATTCAGTATACCTTTTTTTAATAAATAGGTGTTATCTAATTACATAGTGCCTTTTTAGGAAAAAGGTAATTAACTAGGAAATCGTAGCACCGCCTGACCTATCATATGGTCCTTAACTCACCATTCCATGCTAAAGTCGATTAAATCAAATATTAGAATATCCATTTTTTTTTCATTTACTTGGGAAGACATTAGAAAAATATAATTTAATAATTTAACTGGACAGATTGCTAAAGTAAAGCAAGCTCCAGCATTGATAAATATTTATTGCTGGCATGTGTTGGTGTTTAATGAAGAAATGCCTCCTTGAGTAGCCAATCAGTGGCAATGAAAGTGGCAAAATAATTCTAAGTATAAAAATTCGAAGTGGAGGTTGATGTAGAGTGACATGGAGCCCCACAGTCTAATAACACCCACCAGCAAGACCACGGCTCACCAATTTACGTGCACACGCCAAGCAAAAACAATATTTTCCAGCAGAAGTGATTAAATTTAATTAATAAGAGGCCATGGACGTTTAACTGATTTTATGGATGGCAATTTTGCGATCATTGGAAAGTCAAGGGGACCATTTTCAATATGTGACCATGCCACGATGATCAGTCACTTTTCTTTAAAAATAGGAATACATGTAATCACCTGGCTACCCACTACTTGCAATTGATGATTGCAACTTATGCCTAATTAGTGACTGTTTGAGTAGAGTGTAGTTGTAGTTGTTTTTTAAAGTGTTTTTTTGTTAAAAAATATATTAAAATGATATATACTTTTTTAAAAAATTATTTTTGACATCAACACATGAAAATGATATAAAAATACCAAAAAAATTAATTTCTAAAAACACTTTTAAAACACAACACTAAAACGGGCATTAAAAAAACAAAAAAAAGGTCATCGCCATGTAGATTATCTACCAATGATTTTCAAGGTGTTTTCAAGCCAAATTAAAGCCTACAAAAATTAATAATAAAGGGTTACACGGCAAAAAAACATTGAAAGGAATTGTTGTCAAATTTTGAATGGCCTCCCTCTAGATTTTAAATTGTACTTAATATCTTTATCTTGGAGTTTATAAGTTAATAATCATTGTAGATTCGATAAGAAAAACTTACTTGTAAGATTCCGTTTCCTTATTCTTATATCAATTGCTTCAGGTCCACTTCGATTACTAGAACCAAAACGATGTTTCACAACACGAACATCTTTACAGATCTTAACAAGTTTAATATAGAGTATTGAGACAAAGAACTATCTTTCAAATATGGAAAAAATCATATGTAAACATGGAGAGGGAAGTCTATATTAATATATAGAAAGGAGCGGTTACCTAGCAGTTACCAATAAGTAGCACCCCTAGATAAATAGACTAGGTTCATCCCTCATGGGTGAACCAAGCCAAACCACACCTCTAGATAAATAGATCAGGTTCATCCCTCATAGGTGAACTAGGTCAAACCCAATAACCAACATCTCTCACTCGCCCATGAAGGGCTAGATTTATCTAATACATTATTTTCCAAACTTGCACAAAAATTCATACTTGACGAACGGACCGTGCAACCTAAAGCACACAGAGAAAGGAGCTCCAATCTATATAAACCTAATATAGGCCATATATGAGACATCTACTTTATGATTAATTATTCCTTAAAGTGTACTCATATACTCCAAACACTTTTAGTTACACATGAATGAGTATAATTCAATCCCTCAAGAATTTCAAACTCAATCCATCATGACAATTACATGTATTCTAAATCATATCAAATTTATTCAAATGATATGATCTCGGCTGGTGAATACAAGTAACGTGTGTAGAACTAAAATTACCTTTTCTTTCGCTCTTATATCACTTAGTTCTGAATTAACTCGCTTTCCTAAGAGTATTTCTTCAAGTCGAATCATTCCATGACCATGAGATATACTCCTAAAGTAACAATCATTTATTCATCACCTTATGATATAGTCAAAAGTCACAAAGGGTAAGATTTTGAGATCTTGGGTATGATCTCTAGGACTCACATAATAAAGAAGCAGGGATCCATTCTTTACTCCTGTAATGGTCATCAGCACATGTAGTATGAAGTGCATGTTATAGTGGAGTGTACTCTTTTCCTTTTCAAAGGACAGAGTGTATGTCATTAGTCTCCTTGTTAGAGGAAATACATTATACGAGTCTTAGTCTTGTTGTCAAAATAAAGACTTAAAATAAAAAATTCTCATTTGCTCATTGTCATTAATGACAAATGAATAATTTCATACCCGACTTCAATCATAATAGACACATGAATGGTGAAAATTCATTCATGTTGATTCTTTTATTTAAGAACCTCATCTTGGTTCCAACCAAGGCGACTTTTTAATAATTATTTTGAGTTAAAAATCGCTCCCACTACGTCCATGTCGCTTTGTGAGCATTAAATCTCAATTAGTCTCATCTCTAAACGCCTTACAAATGCTAGAAGCGATTGTTCATGTGAGTGAGCCAATCTTAGTCTAGCGACATGCTTTAACAAATTGTATTATACGATACTCAATATATCCATAAACAAATAATTAATAAAATGATATCCAAATAACATTTATTCATTACTTAATTATATTCTATAGAGACTAATGGATTTCACATGTCTAATAAATGCATCCCTTGCTATTGGTTTTGTGAGTGAATCTGTAACCATAGAATTTGTAAAATGTGTTCTAAGATCACATCATGGTCATTAATCGCTTCTCTAATGTAGTGATATCTCATCTTGATGTGTTTGGTCATTCCATGGTATTTTGTATTTTTGTCCATAGCTATTACAACAGTGTTATCACAATAAATTGTCACTGGATCTAATGCTAATTTGACAATTTTCAATGATCCAAGAATTTTTTTAACCAAACAGCATTTTGTGTTGCTGCGGAACAAGCTACATACTCAGCTTCCATGGTAGATAAGGTTATGTAGCATTATTTCTTGCTCCTCTATAGTAATGCACTATCATTAAGCAAGAAAGCACATCCTGAAATTGATTTAGATTGGTCCACATCTCCTCCCCAATCAACATTAGAGTAACCAATCAATCGTAAATCTTTCTTTCCTTGGTAACATAGCATGTAATTTGAAGTTCCTTCAGATATCGTAGAATCTTTTTGGCTGTCATCCAGTGTTTTTGACTAGGATTTGATTGATATCGGCTGACTAATCCAACAACATAACATATGTCGGGACGAGTGCACATCACATCAAACTACCGACAACACTGGCAAAAGATACTCTAGACATTTTTTCTTTTTCTTCTAGAGTCCTGGGACATATCACTGCTTAGGCTTAAACTTTTATCAACAGGGTGTCTATTGGTTTACTATCTTGCATGTGATAACGCTCTAACATATTTTTGATATAAGTCTCTTGATTTAAACCCAAAAACCTTTTAGCACGATCTCCAATGATCTTCACACCAAGAACAAACCTGGCTTCACCCATATCTTTCATGTCAAAGTTTGATGATAACCACCTTTTGGTAGTATCAATCATCTCTTTATTGTTTCCAGCTATTAAAATGTCGTCAACATATAAAGATAATATTACAAAACTATTGTTAGAACGTTTTAAATATACACAATGATCTTCTTCCATCATTGCACAATCATCCTTCAGGATAACTTGATGAAACTTGATCTTCCATTGTCTAAAGGCTTGTTTAAGACCATATATAGATATATTAAGCTTGCAAACTTTGCGCTCTTGTCTTTTAGTCTCGAATCCTAAAGGTTGATCCATATACATCTCCTCCTCTAGTTCTCCATTGAGAAACGGAGCTCTAACATCCATTTGGTATAACTCTAAGTCCATATATGCGACTATAGCTAAAATAAGATGAACTGATGTAATTCTCATAACCGGTAAGAATGTATCTTCATAATCAATTCCCTCTTCTTAGTATAGTCTTTAGCTACTAGTCGAGCCTTATAGTGTTCTATTGACCCATCCGCCTTACGTTTAATTTTAAGAACCCATTTATTTCCAATGGATCTTCATCTTGACAGTAAATCAACCAAATCCCAGACTTGATTAGTTTTCATCGACTCTATTTCTTCTTCCATAGCTTGAATCCATTCTTTGGCTTTGTGACCATATAAAGTATCATTTAATGTTTGTGGCTCTTCATCATCTTGTGGAGAAATCATGAACGTTTCCCCTTCAATCTCAAATCGACGACAAGGAATTGGTTCACGAATGCTTCTAGGAGGTTGAGATTGCTCGTGATCTTGCTCCATGAGAGTAGGAATAGACAAAATATCACTCCCATTATTACTAGGAGGATTACTAGTTTCATTTAAATCCTCTGCTAGATGGCTTGTTTTGCCATAGTCTAGATTTTCCATTCCATATAATTGAAAATCTTGTTTAACCTCACATGTTTTTGAAAAAAACTCATCTAAGAATACAACATCACGTGACTCAAACTCTATCACTCTTCTGTCAGCCTTTTCACCAATAAATACAAATCCTTTGGAATATTCAGAATAACGTATAAAAATACACTTCTTCCCCCTAGGACGAAGTTTCCCATATTCATGAGAAGTATTGTGAATATAAGCTACACACACTTATGGATGGAAATAACCTAGATTAGGTTTGATGCCATTCCATAATTCATATGGGTGGATGAGATAGATTTAGAGGGGATAGATTTAGAGAGAATACAATTAAGAATGTAAGCAACAATTAACAATGCATCTCCCCAAAAAGAAATTGGTAAGTTAGCTTTCTCCATCATTGACCTAACCATGTCAAACAAGGTTTTATTCCTTCTTTCTGTCATACCATTTTGTTGTGGAGTATAAAGAATAGTTAGTTGTCTAGCTTTACCTTTTTCATCACAATTTTTTTTGAACTGTTCAGACAAATATTCATGTCCTCGATCTGTTCTTAAAGTTTTGATCTTAGTGCTTAGTTTCTTCTCCACTATCTTTGTGTATCAAATGAAGCAATCCAATGCTTCAGACTTATGAGAGATCAAATAAATATGACCAAACCGTGTGAAATCATCTATAAATATGATGAAATAATTTCCTCCATGTCTTGCTCTCATATTCATTGGGCCACAAATGTCTGAATGAATAAGCTGTAATGGACTACTAGCTCTTTTAACTTTGCCAAATGATAATCTAGTTGCTTTTCCATCAAGGCAATGCTCACACACGGGCAATTCTATTTTGGAAAGTGATCCTAAAAGACCAGCTCGTGCTAATCTATTTAATTGATCTTGCCCAATGTGTCCTAATCTAGCATGCCAAGTTATGATATTACTATCTTTAATAGTACTGGAATTTTGAACAATATAAATTGAAGCATCAATATTAATAGATATATTAATAGTATCTAACACCATAAAACCATTTAATACAAAGCCAGAACCATAGAAAATATTATCCAGATATATTTTACACAACAACCAACAAATGTAATTTTAAATCCCAATTGGAGTAAAGCAAGAATAGATACAAGATTTCATCGAACTTCTGGAGTGTAAAGTACATCATGAAGATAAAGTGTGCGACCTCCCCGCAAATCCAGTTTGCAAGTACCGATCCCAAGCACTACAGCAGAAGCATTATTCCCCATGTATATGTATCTATTTCTTTTTAGAATTCGTTGAAATTCCATAAAGGTAGTTTGATCCCTTGCTATGTGGTTAGTTGCTCTTGGATATTTGGCTCAGTGCAATCACGAGCAAAATGATCAGGTTTACCATAATTGAAACAATTCATTTTCTTATCTTTCTTACCACCATGTTTTCCACGTTTGCGTTTATATCTATTATTACTTGCTTCTTTTCCTCTCTTACCATATTTTGAGCCCTTAGCCTTACCCATCTTATACTTGGAGCCATATGTTCCACTCATTTTTGTCTCAGACATAAAAACTTCATTTATAGGCTTCTCCGCGTGAAGTCGATCTTATTCAAGCTTGATATGACGAGTAACATCGTCAAATGTTTTGATGTTATCATTATAGATAAGGTTAACACGCATGTGTTTCTAATTGCCTGGCAAAGAGCGGATAACTGCTTGGACTTGTTATTCATCAGTCATTTCATGCCCAACACCCCGTAATTCACTAATAATGTTAGACATGACTGTAAGATGCTGCCTCATCATCTGATTTTGGCGCTTCGTATAGCCATCGAACTTCAGGTTTAACTGACAAAGTCTAGTAGTGGAGGTTCCTCCATACTGAATTTTTATTGCATCCCAAACAAATTGAGTTGAACGATGCCTTTCAAAACGCAACATTATATCATTTCTCATGCTACTCAACATCAAAATACGAGTTACACGATCCTTGTGTTTATAGGTTTGATATGCTTCCATATCAAGCTTATGTTGAGTAGTGTCTCCTTGCTCAGGTTTAGCCATTGATGTGTGATTGTTTCCAACATTTCTTGCTCTTCCAGGAGATATTCCATCTTACGATGCCAAACATCGTAATTCTTTTTATTTAGTTTGTCTCCATGGTTCAAATCAATAATAATGCTTTTAGATGCAACCATATTAAACGTTGTGCTAGTTATTGGATTTAGCCTGGTTCGCCCATGAGGGATGAACCCGGTCTATTTATCTAGATGTGTAGTTTGACCTGATTTGCCTGTATGGTATGAACCTAATCTATTTATCTAGGGGTGTTACTTATTGGTAACCGCTCCTCTCTAGTATAAATATGAATTTCCCTCTCCATGTTGAGATAAGTTTTTTTTTCATATTTAAAGATAGTTCTTTCTCTCAATACTCTACATTAAACTTGCTAAGATCTGTAAAGACGTTCGTGCTGTGAAACATTGCTTTGGTTCTAGTAATCGAAGTGGCCCTAAAACAATTGGTTAGTAATTTTTTTTTAACAATGATGGTACATACCTTCATTACATATTGATTGTAATATTTATTTGTTTCTGGAATATTTTGTTGTAGTGGATAGACAACAACAACAACAAATTGATCATTTATTGAGTTATGTGATTAATATTGTTCACAAAATCTGAGAGCACATTGATTATATGTATCTATGGATGCTTAGATTGGCCATGAGTAGTGTTTATGAATTCTACATTGAACATTAAATGTTGATCGTTCTCAATTCTCTGCTTGTGCTTGCGGAATGGTATCCAATGCGACAACCATTGGAATATAGGTTGAAATCCTTAGATTTCAATAATCTCGTTGATGAAATGCTGCTTGAGAGGGAGTGTTAGTATACTAAAAAGGGTATACGACGCATTGGAAGAAGCGCAAGTTGTTTGAATATTGTTGCTAAATTCATTCCATGGTTTGAGCAGACTGGACTTGAAGAAGATGACTTTGATGAAATAGATGATGTAATTAGAGACCCCACTTAAAAAATAATAAACCTCTTAGAATTATCTTATATTATAACATGAGATTTGTGTTCTTTTATTAAGAGGTAGAGACTTCATTTGTGCATAACACTCACAAATTTGTGTGTTGTTTCCTTTATTTACGAGATCAATAAAGGTTGGGAAATGGTTCCTGTAAAGCTTGTTATGCACTTATATAACATGTTCTTCTTGTGTATTCCGCTTGTCTATTAACTTGGAAAAGTGGGGAAAACCTCTTGGTGGGGAAACACTTGGTTACTAGATAAACACGAGAGGAATTGGTGAGGAAAGGCTGAGTCTAGCAAGGGGCTGACCTGCCACACAGGTTGATTTGTGGAGCGAAAAATTGACACCATGACAAGTGCAATTGATCCAGGAACAAGAAAACAGAATCTCACAAGTAAATTTTCCTTATTGAATCTACATTGGTATCAGGGCCACTTCGATTACTAGAACCAAAGCGATGTTTCACAGTACGAACATCTTTACAGATCTTAACAAGTTTAATATAGAGTATTGAGAGAAAGAACTATCTTTCAAATATGGAAAAAATCATATATAAACATGGAGAGAGGAGTCCATATTGATATATAGAGAGGAGCGGTTACTTAGTGGTTACCTTGCGGTTAAAATAAGTAACACCCCTTGATAAATAGACTAGGTTCATCCCTCATGGGCGAAGAAGTCAAATCACATCTCTAGATAAATAGACCGTGTTCATCCCTCATGGGCGAACCAAGTCAAACCCAATAACCAAAAATCATGTTAATAGTTCCTTACATCTCCATGTTGATGAGGAAAGAAAATCTATAAAAAATATTAAATTATTTAAAGTGTTATTATTATATTTTATTTTATTCCCAAAGTGCCAATACAATATTAATACTATAATCTTGTCACTGAAAAAACAGAAGAAAAAAGTAACGAATTGCATAGCCAACCTCATAATTCATTGAAATTAAAAAAGTATAAATAAAAGTGGATTTTTATAAGATATTTGTATATCAATATAAAAAGACATTTGGTGCTCAAAACCAGAAAGATCCAATTTTTTCTTTTAAAAAAAAAAAACAATAAAGCAATGAAATTCAAAATCTCAAGTGAAAATCATTAATGTTTCCTGCATTTTCTCACTCTCCAAACAGAATCGAAGTATTCTAATTGATTTTAATATATTGACCTGGGTTTTCAAATATAATTAAGAGAGATAAATGGTGTTTAAAGAGAGAAAAAACAAAATTGAAAAGAAACATTATAACATGTCATTTGTTGATGTTTTTTTGGTATATTATATAATAGAGTATTTTTTATCATCTAAATTCAAAATCAAAATTTGGAAATATAAGTTTTTTAATTTATGAAAGAGCAAAACCACGGGAAAAAAAATAAATATAAAAATATGACCCCAGCAAAGTACTCTTTTTTTTTCTTGTTTACAAATTAGTCATTGTATTTTTTTTTACCTTTTGATTTGTTCTTTTAATCTAATTATATGAGATAAATTTCTTTAATTTAATTAGAAATTAACTTAAATACTAAAGAAATGTTATCTACTATAAACAATTTTATATTATTATTAATTTTTTTTATCTCGGTTTGTTGTATAAGATCATTATAGTTTTAAACAAAAATATAAATATTTAATTCACGTGTAATTATAAATATATATATTTTTTATTATCATGTCACTGTTAAAAGATATTTACAAAAAAAATAAAGTTACTAGACCTCCAGAGCACAGGAAAACACACAAAAAAAAATATTTGCCCAAGAGAACATCTCCATTCCTTGTCTTGGAGTCTACTGTATAACAGGAAAATGTATGGTTTCAAGTGAAAGCGCAAGAGGACGAAGGTAAAACTCATGATTTATTTTTGTATCTTAATTTTTTTTGTATCTTTTAATTATTTTCATGCTTAATATTTATTTAAAAATATATATTTTAAAAAATAATCATTACCACAACAATATCTATAAAAAAAATTCACCCTCCCCATCCCCGTTCTGCATGCATTTATATTTTTAAGGGTGTGTTTGACACAGCTTTTGCTTTTGTGGTTGAGGTTTTAAAAAAATTGTTTTATAAAAAGCACTTTAGCTGCGGTTCAAAATAAGTTTTGAAGTGTTTGGTTAAAACTGCTTTTGAGTTTGAGATTAATGAGAAGTAGTTTCATGTGTTTGGTTACCAAACTTTTCATATTGCTTTTAACTTGGAAAATTATTTTAAATATATATATATATATATATTAAATATTTAATAATTATAATAATAAAATATAATTAATAATTCAAGTAAATTAAACACTTATTAAAAATTATTTATATTTTAATTAATTTTTAAATTATTTTTATATTAAAAATATATTTTTATAAGAAAATATAATAAATAATGATATATTTTTATATTTTAAAATATATTTTAAAAATATATAAAATATATTTGTTATATATATATATATATATAAATAATCCCCCAGGCCCCCGCCATTTAATCCCCACCCCCAGGCATCAAAAAGTTTCCTGCTTTTCTTGCACTTGCTTTTGGAGTCAAATCTCATGTGGGACCTATGACACAAACCTGATTTTTGTTATGTAACCAAATATTGATTGGCTTTTTTTGGAACTACTTTTTTTAAACCAAAGATAAAAAAGCTCTTCCAAACACCCACTAAAGCTCCTAACGGTTCGAGTTTTGATCATAGGCTTTAGCTTAGTATTTTCACTCCGAAATCCAGATTCAAGTTAGTACGTGTAAAAGTGTGATTGATGTTATTTTTTATTTAAAAAAATATTAATTTTTTTAAAATTATTTATAGTATTAGTATATCAAAATAATCTAAAAAAAATAAAATAAAAATTACAAATATATTTTTTTAATTTTTTCAAAAAAACTTTCGAAATATAATGTAAAACAATCGTGTAAAACGCTTTTGAAAAGTAGTTTAAAACAGTCACTAAGGGTGTGTTTGGCACAACTTTTGCTTTTGTGGTTGAGGTTTTAAAAAAGTAGTTTTATAAAAAGCACTTTAGCTGCAGTTCAAAATAAGTTTTGAAGTGTTTGGTTAAAACTGCTTTTGAGTTTGAGATTAATGAAAAACAGTTTCATGTGTTTGGTTACCAAGCTTTTTCATATTGCTTATTTGTTTTTAACTTGTGAAATTACTTTAAAGGACATATATATATAATTTTTTTAAATATTGTAGATTTAATAATTATAATAATATAATGTAATTAATAATTCAAGTAAATTGGACATTTTTTTTATTCTCTCACCAAATTATTTTTATCAATATAATGAAACTTCATGTCAAATCTTATTTTATTTTTATCAATTACTCAAGAACCCGATTATCAATTTTTGTTCACTTCAAATTATTCAACACTACATGTCAATTTTTTTTTGGATCAATTATTCAACATTACAAGCCATATTCCTTTAATTTTCAATTTGCAATGCCAATTAATCAAGAAACCAATTTTTTTTTAAAGTCTACGTATTAAATTTTAGCAATTTTATAATATTGATTTTAGCAACAATTTAAGATCCCACTGTTTTTCGTTTTTAATGACAATTAATCAAGAATATCAAGACAATTAATCAAGAATGACAAAATAATATATTTTAGAAAATCGAAATAACTTAATACGAAAATCATAACTGAAAAAATTATGCTCAACAAATTTCTTAGGTTACAGTCCAAAGGAAGGCAAATATAAAAAACAAACATGAACTCAAATTCAGGATGTTGTAGTTAAATGTTTTTTTGGCGTGCGATGTTTCGTTGAAGCCAACTGTATTTTCTTTCAATACTATTGATGGCAGCCCACGTTTCTCTATTTCTTCGCACACTTAGGAACGCAGTAGCTCGGTCAAAAAAATCATTGTCATCTGTCGAACCAGGTACTGATTGGAACTCAGCCAATACTTCACGAATACTGCAACCCGGCAAATCCCTATTCGCAGAAGTGGAATCACTCCTACTAGACATGCTATCGAGAATCTGTTGTTGTATTGATACTAGTTGAGCACCAATTCCAGATGATTTTTGCTTTCTAGCTCTCGGCTCCGGGTGCGCTCTTTCTTTTCTTTTGCCACCACTCTTTGTGTTGGTACTAGTAGACATCTGCACCCCTGCAACGCCTCGAGAAGTATGATTGTGAAAATCCTCATTGACATTCTCCTCTGAATCCCCGCTTCCTTTTTCCAAATCAGCACCTTCTAGACCGACATGGTTTGTGCCCAAATCGACTTCATTGACACCAACTGCGCCTGAAGATGGTGCCCATGCATATTGTCCAGTAGCAGTGATTGCAGAGAACATTCTATCAAACTTCAACTTCAACGATGGCTCGATACCGGCCTGTCTAAATTTTTTTACATCTCTTGTTTCCTGCATGAAACAAATAGTTTTATTGTAATTATCTTAACAAAACATAATGAATGACATGGAATAACTAGTCCGACAAAAATTCACCTGAATTTTGGATTTCCACCAGTCATCGCTAGCCGCAATTGTCCCTAGTTCGTAACTCCAACCCACACCAGTTTCAGCTATCAATTTCGTCCACAACCTCCAATCTTTTTTACATGCATCCCATTTGTTTTTCAGTTGTACTTTGTTGAATGCATGACCCGTTTTTTCTTCAAATGATGTTACAACAAATCTCCATCCACATCGATCAAAACAAGTATTTGGTCTCATTCCCATGTCAATTGCCTGGATGCATATGTCACAAAATGTATGCAACATTTCTTTATTCCAACGAGCTTTATCCGTAGATTCATGATCATCCATGATATCTCGTAAAACTTTGAAAACAAAAACAAATCAACATTAAAACAAACACTAAATACTAAAGAGACAAAGTACCATATACGCGTAAAACAAATGTATATATTTCATTCTAGGATAAACTGGATGAATTAGTTTTCTGACTATTCTTCAATCTCACTCAAGTAACGTAAAACAAATGTATATATTTCATTATAGGATAAACAAATGTATATAATTAACATGTACATGAACAAAATAATCCATACAGAGCCCGTTTTAAACCTTTCTTCATCCACAATAAAAAAATATGTATGACCCTCTTATTCAAACGACCTGAAACACCTTGAAGCTAAGTCCTTGTTGACTACGAGTATTCAGAAATCTATATAAATGTATGCCAAATTGTTCAATAAAGAATCAAAATTTATGAATAACATTCCAGCAATTGTGCTTTGTGAATGAGTAATACACTCTTAGATGTTACTCCTAAGAAGAACCATGGGTGTGAAGTTTTTTCATCCTTTTACGTGTAATCCTAGAAATCTTCCTTACATCCTTCTATAGTTTCCAGCAAACAACACTTCAACCTCCATTTAACTCCTATACATACACATTTTCATACCAGATTAATCCCATAACCTTTAGCCATCAAAAGATCAACCCAAACCCCTATTTACGTTAGTGTTCACAGCCTCCCAAACCAGTCCCCAGACAGCACCTAAGTTGTCCTGCGTCATAGGAACTAACAAAAAATCTGAGTTTTGTGTTCTGTCTCCTTAGATTATGTATGATGATTTCTTGCCTTTTCTTCTCTCCCTGAATCCAAAAGGGTATAGATTCATCCTACAAGGTTATCAGTAAAGTTTTTATGCAAGACTACAACATTAACAGTTGGATCCCTGGCATGCAGACATAATGTTTATTGATTTCAAAATTCTGAATCATTTATCTGCTTCATTTCATCATAACAGCATGAAATGTCACCTTTAATGATTGTAAATGTGGGCTTGTTCCACCATAACATAACAAGATTAAATGATGGATGGAAAATATAAAATCAAACATAGACACTGCAGAAAAATCTTCAGAAAACGGGGACATGATGGCAAAAAGACTATCCCCAGACGAAATAGAAACTGCAGATTTGCAACTGAAATTAATCTTGGGTCTGTCTGTGAGCTTGTAGTGATGAATGTTTGCAACTGAAATCTAGCATCCTAATAACTCTAAAAACTTCAAAATTCATACCATCACAGAGTACACAAAACAGATCCAAGCGAAAAAACAAAAAAAAATCATCAGATGAGAGGTAAAACTTACAGTTGACAGAAACAAGAGCTTAGTGTGAGGATCTGTTGCCTCGATAGTGAGGACGAGAGAAGGGGAGAGCAGATGGGTTTGTATTGCAGAGGATGAAGGAGATGGGGGGGACAAGAGGGTGAAGGATAAAGGGAGAGCAGATGGGTTTTTTAGATGGTTTTTGCAGAGGTTGAAGGGAGGTGAGGGAGCCGTTGTGGCGCTGTGAAGGTGAAGGAGGTGAGGGAGGCGTTGTGGCCGTGAAGGTGAGGGTTACAGGTGAGGGAGAATGAGGGAGGCGTTGTGTAATAGAGTTTGAAAAATTAATGCTAACAGTTATATTAATCAAAGAAACAGAGATGAAGAGCTGAGAAGAGATGACTGTTAAAAGTTGTTTTTCTCAGCTTTTATCACGCGTGAAAAGTTGAGAAAAGCAACATTTCTCAGCTTCTCACGCAACCCAGGTTTGTAACATTTTACCCGTGGGACCCAACTAATTTTTTTTCACTTTTCTACTTAACCAAACACCTCTTAGCTTTTTTTGGAACCATTTTTTTCAAACCACAAGGAAAAAAGCTCTCCCAAACACCCACTAAATTTTCCTTCGTTTCACCCGTTCACTGTGTGATACGTGGACATCTCTCTCTCTCTCTCAGGCCATAAAACTCTCTCTCTCTCTCTCTCAGGCCATAGAACTCTGACCCATCATCAAAATGGAGTCAGAACTCTCTCTCTCTCTCAGGCCATAGAACTCTGACCCATCATCAAAATGGAGTCATTAAGGACGGGGAAATTTACGAAGATCAACTGGTATTTTCCTTGAAAGAAAAGCATCTTGCAGCACCTCCTTTCGCTCATTAACCAGTAGTGTGATGCACCTTATCCACAAGAAAAATGGTTAAATCTCACGCGGGGAGAGAGAGAGAGAGAGGCCCACAGCACTGTCCAATAAAACAAAAAAGCCTAAACCAAACTTGTCCAACAACCCTACATTAGCAACTCTGAGCCAAACTCTTCCTGGCCCAGCCCTCAATATAATAATTGCCCACAAACTTAGTGGGAGAAACTCAGGTTGCATATTTTATAGTCTCCTCTATAATTGATGTATAACCTATAAATCGTACGTCACCACCAATGGAAGTTAATGTGGTTTCTCTCCCTTAAATTCACACCTCCACCAACAGAAAGAAAAAAATAGAGGGCTATATTTTCTCTCTCAGGGATTAATAAAATGGCTCAAGAATGCACCCAGAGTTCTGTAGCAATCTCTTCCTCTATGCCACTAAACTGGTGGGATCTTCACCATGCAACCTCACTCTCTTCGTTGACTAATGATACCAGTCCCTGGCACCAGTCAAACCCTAGTCCTAACTCCTCTTGCGAAGAGGCTCTTTCCATGTCCACATCCTTTACTAATGCTTCTAATCACTATGGACTCACCGTCGAGTCCGCTCGCCAACTCGTTGAGCCTGCTTCATCAAACGAATTGATGGGCGAGCATGCTTGTAGCCAACTCTGGAGCCATATTCTATTGTAAGTTGATTTCATATAGAGCACCAAAAATAAAATACCACACACGACACGTTTCCTGGATGAATAGACACACAGTATCATTTGTAATCTTCATTTATATTCGTGCTCAAATTATATTTTTGAATAAGATGAGCGGAGAGAATAATCTTTTAGCAAAAGAAATGGGAAAAACTAGGCTCTATTATATAATATTGGATATACTAGTAGGTGTACTAATTTAAGAGAGAGGTCTGTAGTGAAATTAAGCTCTTTATATATATATATATATATATATATTTCACTTCTTTTCCCCCCCGTGAAATGATAATTAAATTTCATATAAAAAGAATTATATATATATATATATATTTATTTATTTCACTTCTTTTTTCCCCCGTGAAATGATAATTAAATTTCATATAAAAAGAATTTCCATCCGACATCCTTATACATGTTTCATTTATTTTTTGCTCATCTGCTTTCCTTGTGGAATACCTTAATTTTAATGCTTTAATTTGTTTTAAACCCTTACAGAGGAGTGGGGAGCAATGAAGAGTTGGGCAACAGTCAAGATGTTGGAGAAAACTTAGCTGACGCTCTGTCATCCAAGACTTCTAGTGCTATATCTTCTGGTAATTTTGGACCAGCTTGTGATTACTTCAAGAAAATGGAAAACAATTGGGAATTCACGAGCCCAACACCCTTCAACAACTTTGAAAAGCATTTAACCGGTTTCAGTGATCAGAGCTTGATTGGAAGTGGAAGGTTCAACGAGCTTGTCAGCCAATTGTCTATTGCCCAGCCAAACCCGGAAGTAAAACGTCAACTATTCGATCCACTGACATGCAGCATATCGTTGAGCCCTTCTGTAAATCATGATTACTCCGGCCAGCATCAAACTTGCAGCAATTCCACACCATGTTTGATGGGAGAAAGCAGAAATTCAGATTTTCTGTCATGCTATGGCCATAATCTAAAAGTGGAGAATGAGCATCGTGGAGGACCCGCCGGGGCTCCTTTTAGACGGTCATTTAGTAGCAATGGTGGTGGATACCACAATGGCGGCCCTAACAGCTCAGTGGTAGGACAAAACAGCAAATACTACCATGGCATGCCTGATGCTACAGACAGAAGTGCAAGAAATTTTGCAGATGTTTCGACGTTTAGTAATCGATTACGGAAGCCAATGATTGATATTCAAGTGCCTAAACCTTGCTTTAAATCGATCAATTTATCTGATAGTAGAAACCGAGGACTCCGAACCTCTTCTCCGGTGAGAAATTATCACAGTAACTCTTATATATATAATTTTTGCAAGTGCTGTATATATCTCTATTCCTGATCATGGTAATTTTTTCTTTGCCAAGAAATATTCAACTAATTATCTGGGTATGCATACTTGATGCAGACAGGGAAAGGACATGAAACAACAAATGAAAGGAAGAGGAAAAGATCTGAAGAAACTTCAGAGACGGCTCTAAAGAAAGCTAAGCATGGGAGTTCTACAGTTTCATCCGTAAAGGTATACATATGGACAGACGATGATAATCAAGGCCACTCCGTTTCTCTCTCTTTTTGTTTCCACGTCTCTCTTCAAAGATATATCGAATTCTATAAAGAGATGGATTAATGCTAAAACTATCCAATTAAAAGAGTTTGCACGCACCCGAAAGGCAATGATAATGGCTAGTGAGAAACTTTTTTATTTTTGTTTTGCAGATTCAAGCACCAAAAGTCAAGCTTTCGGAAAGAGTCACGGCCCTTCAGCAAATTGTTTCGCCGTTTGGGAGGGTAATTAAGCACGATGAGCATTACGAATAACTTAATTATTTTCAGCAAAACTAGTATTTTTCTTTTTATAATTAATTTGTTTTTCTGGTTAAATTTCAGACTGATACAGCCTCGGTGCTATATGAAGCAATTCAACACATTAAATTCTTGCAAGAGCAAGTGCAGGTGATACACAATTAAACTTGATATACCCATCGTCTAATCAATATATTGGAAATGTATACATGGTGTTCAGGGTTAACAACATATATCAAGGGAAATATGAATGATGACTCTTTACTGTAAGAATTTATTAGGAGACCCATCATGTTTATGTCAAGGAACCATCTCACGTAAAAATGATTCTAAAATATGATTTATATTATTTTTTAGTATATCCTCTCAAGTGAAAGCTTTTTGGTCTTGAAACTTACACAACCCCACACTATATTGTGCTTGATTTTTATCGAATAGAATGGGAGTAGTGAGATTCGAATTCGTGACCGTTGGGTCAACAAGGCTCTGATAACTAGCATGTCAAGAAACCATCTCACCTAAAAACTTAAGATATTAGATAAGACCATTGAATATAATTTATATTATTTTGTAACAGTTTCAAGAAAAAATTAATGAAAGAAAAGGAAGTGTGGGTGTTAGTAGTAGAATAGATAGGATATAAAGTCGGCCATGCTAGCTAGCTTCATATCCACAATATTATGATCTCTGATTGACTGGAATAAGTGAAGAAACATCATTTCCTGATAGCTAGCACTTCGCCTTACGTTGCAGGTATTCAGCAATCCTTACCTGACGACTACGATCTCACACAAGGTAAGCACTTAGGTATTGCATGCGCAATAATATATATAGTGTGCTTTGTTAGGGTTTAGTAGCTATATATATAAATATAACGCAATATTCTGGGCTTTTATTTCAGGATCCCTGGGCAGGCTTGGATAGAAAAGACAAGGGAGATGCAAAACTTGATCTCAGAAGCAGAGGTCTTTGTTTAGTTCCTATTTCATGTACCCCTCCAATTTATCACGACAACGCAAGATCGGATTACTGGACACCGACTTACAGATCAGAGTGTCTGTATAGGTGAAATAATTAAGTTGATGCTGTACTGTGTTTCGTGCGTCTCTATGAAATAAATCCTAGTATATATGTTAGGAGACACCAGAAAGATGTTCCGCTGATCAAGAGAACATGCATTTATATATATATATATATATATGGCTTTAGATCCCATGGATTCCCCAGCAATATTTGGCAAACGCGCTATTAATCTAGGTTTAATTTCATTCTCTCCCTTGGAAGTCCATGATATGGCCTGTTAATTTCTTTGAATACGCTCGACGTTTTGTATATTTAAGAGCAACTCTAATAAAAAAAAATAAAAAAATTATCTTTTATTCTGTATATTAATAGCTCTATGAGAAAAATTATATTAAAAAGCTAAAATAATATTTTTAAGTTGAAGAATTATTTTTATATATTTGATTAAAAAAGCCAAAAATTATTTAATATATTTTTATGCAAAAAAGTAATTTTGATTATACTTGTATTAATAAATAGTTATATTAATATTATATATATTAAAATAGATTTGACTTCTCTAAATGGTTTTTTTCCATTAGAGTGCAAATATTAAAAATATTCTATTTATACTATTTAAAAAACCATAATATTAATTTGATTTCTCTAAATATTTTTTTTCCTTCGACATGCTCTAACAATTAATTAGATCCTTTCGTTTGTCTATGTTAGCATAAGAATATATTATAACTTTATTTTTTCTCTCCAAGATACAAATGGTAACTTTAAAAAAAAAAAATCAAATTATTCATTTTAAATTAATATAATAAATAATTTGTATATGGATGCATTATATTGGAACGTTGATTTGGTTTGTCAATTTTTGGAATAACCAAATAAATGGTTTAGACTTCTCCCCTTCCCATGGATTCAGCGCTACCATTTCGCCATCTTTTCTTTAATTTTCTACTTGCGTCGTTGTGGGTGAACACAAAATATAGATAGTACTCTTTTCACGCGGGGTCTTGTGAGATAATTATTATTTGTGAAATATATATAGCTTACCAAAACTTTATAAATTAATAATATTTCTCAATAAATAAATAAAATTTAAATTATAAAACATTTTAACTACATTGACTATTTTCTATGATAATTTAATGCAGATAAAATAAAAAAGACAGCATATTTTCCTTTGACACCTCATAATTATTTTAAAAAAGGTGGATGCATATGTCATTTAAGAGATGAAGTAACAATCATGACATATAAATATCAAGTGGCAAACTAGCGATGACATGGAAAATAAACTCTCATTTTCTCTCTCAAGAAATTATAAAATGCAATTATAAAAAACACTAAACAATCTAACACCCCTCTTCTTTGCTAGCTTAAAAAAAACTGCATTTATATTTTTTACAGAAGTGAAAAAAGAAAGAAAACGAAACACAGAGGAATCTTTGTTTCTTAGAAAAATAAAAAAAATAATTTGTATTTTTCATAATGTAACTAAAAAATATTATTTTTATTTCTATTTCATTAAAATTACTATAAAAAAGTTATACTTATTAGTTAAAAAAACACTTTAAATATAAAGAATAAACTATATAGCACCTCGTCAATTGAATGATATCCCACTGTTTTCACGTGCATGATATATTTTAAGTATTTATTAAACTCTTATAACTTTAACATTAATCTGAAAAATAAATAAAATTTCATATATTTATTTACAGGAGTTTTTAAAATACACATACTTATCATGTCATAAATGTTTTCAAGAAAAAAAAGGATCGCAAAAATTGAGAAGAAGAAGAATATATCCCCAAGGCTGCTCTCGTCACTTTCATATACCGCCTTTTTTTATTTTTATTTTTTTTCCGCTCTGACTTGCTTAACTACAAATGGCGCTTCTTCTCTACACCCAACAAAGTTGAAGCTCCTAAATTAATAAAAATAAGAATAATCTAGGGTTTGTTACCCTCCTCTCCCTGCAATGAAGCGCGATTTCGACGAAATCTCAGACGACGAGTGGGCTAACCACTCCTTCAAGCCCTCTCGCATTCTCACGACCACACAAAACGGCAAGCACAAATCCAATTCGTCTTCTTCTTCTTTTTTTCCTCCTCCTTTAGAATCCTTCGCTTTCAAAAAACCACAACATAATCCATTAAGCAGCGGTGACGACGATTGTGTCCAAGTCACCGAGCATTTCAATTTGGAGGACGATGACGTGGAGGAGGAGGAGGAGACGACGAGGCCATCAGCGGTGAATCGTGGTCGTCGATTCGTGGTAGATGACGACGACGAGGATGAGGAGGTGGAAGAGCGAGAGAACGGTGCGGATTTGGCGGAGGTTTATGATATAAAATCGAGCGACGAGGAGTGGGAGGAGGAGGGGTTGGCGGTGGAAGATGATGATTTGGTGGGTAAAGCATTGCAGAAATGCGCTAAAATATCGTTGGAATTGAAGAGGGAGCTGTACGGCACTGGAATGACCTCGTGCGACCGGTATGCAGAGGTGGAAGCTTCTTCAGTCAAGATTGTTACTCAGGTACTCTCTTGTTTTCATTCTGGAGCAATTCGTTTTGAAAAAGCTGAAATTCTGTTTCTTTTTAGTTGTATCAAGGTTGCATGTAGTTTATTTTTTCTCTTCCCCCTTTTATAGATATGCAATTTTCTTTTTATTCTGCAATAATTGTCTTTTACGTCCTTTAAATTTGGAGTAGAGTATCGGTTCTCTCATCCAGAAAAGTGTGGCGATGTGCTGTTATATGTTCTCTTTTGAATGAAATTATATCTGATTTGCATTATTTATCTTTATGTTCTAAAATCGGATTGTTTAGCTTAACTAACAGAATGGTGAGCTTTCTCTATTTATTAGGCAGTCAAGATTTTACTTCAAATAAGCTAACTACCTGAACTAGATGAATCTGTCTGTGAACCTCTGCATCTATGGGTCTGGTATGCATGTGCGTGCATGTTCCGTGATCCCTTATTAAAACAAAATGATACATAATTTGGATTTCCTTTCCTTTAAACAGTAAACACAGAGCTATCACTTAGACTGGTCTGGTCTGGTCTTTAACTTGGGGATTCTGTTTTATTATCGCAGGATGATATTGATGCAGCGTGTGCAGTGGCAGATTCAGGTTTTCAGCCTGTCCTCAAGCCATACCAGCTGGTCGGTGTCAATTTTCTTCTTCTGCTACACCGGAAGGGCATTGGAGGAGGTCATTCTACTATTCCTTTGTCATCATCATTGTGTTGTTAAATATCTAATTTCAGGAGCCCTGCATTCTATAGTTATAATTGCACTGTGGCATTATAGTTCATAATCCAAGATTGCTAACAATGATAATCAATTGGCAAAAACATGAGGATAGTTTGAAGTATTCTTGTACCTTTTCTTGTGGGTAAATTACTCTACCCTGAGATTTACCAAATCCCTTGTACTTTTGAAATGACATTGCACCTTTTGGCAGCATTTTTTTGAAGGAGATAAAATTTACCAACCAGGACCATGAATTTCTAACCTGAATGGATTGGTCAGGAGACTCCTTTGTTATAAGCAGTGAAACCTGAATGTTCCAAGCATAGTGAAGGAAGTTAATTTGCTTTGGAATACTATTGATGTATTTCTATTCCATCACATGCATGCTCTCTAGCTGCAGTTTAGGGTGTCTTTTTTGGCTATGGATATTGGATTATATGTGCTCTGGAAAGATCCCTGATCAATAATCACTCACATTTGTATCCATGCAGCCATATTGGCAGATGAGATGGGTCTTGGGAAGACCATTCAGGTACTTGTAATGTGTCTATTTTCCTTTTCAGTGATAATAGGGTTAGCCTTTTTGTTATTGCAATGTAAGATTGATCTTGTGTGACAGGCAATTACATATTTGACGTTGTTGAGACACTTACACAGTGACCCTGGTCCACATTTAATCGTGTGTCCTGCCTCTCTGTTGGAAAACTGGGAAAGAGAACTGAAAAAGTGGTGTCCATCATTTTCTGTACTCCAGTATCATGGGGCTACGAGATCTGCCTATTCAAAAGAGTTGGGTTCATTGGCCAAAGCTGGGTTGCCACTTCCTTTTAATGTGCTCCTTGTCTGTTACTCACTTTTTGAGCGGCATAGGTGTGTCTTATTCTGAAACAGGTCATCATCTGTGTACTTTTATTTTCCCCCAAAAATATGTATATATGTAACATGCATCCATTACTCATCATTGATTGTACAGTGCTCAGCAGAAAGATGATCGTAAAATTCTGAAACGTTGGCAATGGAGCTGTGTTCTAATGGATGAGGCTCATGCTTTGAAGGATAAGAACAGCTATAGGTGGAAAAACCTGATGTCAGTTGCAAGGAATGCAAAGCAGCGTTTGATGCTCACCGGGACGCCTCTGCAGAATGATTTACATGTACTGATTTTGAAAGACCTTTCTCTCTCTTTAAACTTCTTGCTTTTCTTTTAATTACTGGCATTGTTTTTATTTAGGTTCATGCTATAAGGGACAGATGATTTTTTTTATTGTGCTGTTTAATGAAGTTTGTGATTTCTTAAAACAGTTTATACTCTTTGAAAGGCTCGAATTCACATGTGAAATATAAAATTCTGTTGGAATATGATATTCTTGTACAATCTTATTCCTGTAATTTCTTGACGGTTGAATTCCTGTACCCATAGTCAAGAAGTAAGGAAAAACGATTCTTACAGAGTTGAGATGCATGTTAGAGATAATTCTATGAATTTATTGTTACTACTTTATTTGAGGCAGAGTTTCTATGTCATATCATACACAGTCCATCAGTTATTCTTCATGGAGGTAGCACTTGTGCTGATTTGATTGCTGATACCAGCTTTCCTTAAAAATTAAAATTCATATGAATTGACAATTTGAAGATATTATCTCTTATATATACTCGATTTCTGCTAGTAGTTATGTGCTTTGCCTTGACTTGTGTTAATATTTGCAGGAGCTATGGTCATTATTGGAGTTTATGATGCCTGATCTTTTTGCTACCGAGGACGAGGATTTGAAAAAGCTATTGAATGCAGAAGATGGAGATTTAATTAGTCGTATGAAGTCTATTTTGGGACCATTCATCTTGAGGCGTTTAAAATCTGATGTCATGCAACAACTAGTTCCAAAGATACAGCGGGTATGCTGAATCATAAAATTTCAACAGAGATCTTCTGTTCTCCAATTATTCTGTTGAGATTTTACAATGAAATTTCCATCCCTATTTAGAGTTTTATGAATAATAGAAGGGCTAACTAAGACTTTCACAGGTTGAGTATGTTTCAATGGAAAAGCACCAGGATTGTGCTTACAAAGAAGCAATAGAGGAATATCGTGCAGTTTCACATGCTCGTATTGCAAAGGTTTCAAACGGTGACCCAAATACTATTGCTGGAGTTCTTCCTCGGCGGCAGATCTCAAATTATTTTGTTCAGTTCCGCAAGGTACTGCCATTTCTCTTCCTCTCTCTCTCTCTCTTTTGTCAATTTATTCTGTTTCTGTGTAATCATTTTAGCCAGTCATATTTTCCATGTTTATTTCAGATTGCCAATCATCCATTATTGGTGAGGCGAGTTTACAGTGATGAGGATGTCATTTGTTTTGCCAAAAAGTTACATCCAATGGGTGCATTTGGCTTGGAATGTACCTTGGAAAGGGTAATAGAGGAACTAAAAAGCTACAATGACTTTTCTATTCACCGGGTAATTTTTCTCTTTCTTAGAGGTCCTGTAAGGTATACTAAGAGCTTTGATTTCATGTCATTGCATGTGAACTTCAGAGTTTCCAATTCCATGCATGTGAAAGAGATATCTTGAGTTATTGCTGAGGATAAGCAGTGCACTAGTAGGCTTGGTGTTCTTGTGTAGCGTTGCTTTCGGGGATGGATCAGATACAGTTCTCTTCTCTAGGCATGCAACTGAATGTCAGATCGGAGCACTTTTATTGTGCATGGTTTCAGCATCAGAGAATCTTGTCTTTGTCAAAACTTGGATAATTTTTTTTTACAAATGGCTCATAGTTTAGTAACAACCCAAGTGGATGCGTAACTTTATGTGGAGTGAATGCTGACTGCTGACATTTGTTTAGAAATGTCTAGCGTCCTTTGCTTGGTTCAACAGCTATGACCATTTTGTCTTTGAGACTACAAGATTTTTGATTTGAGCATGCTGGGGCCTTGGGGAGAGTTTCCTTAGATTGTCTAGTCAGGGGCCACTTACTGGATGTTTTCAACCATAAAAACTTGGATCAATTTAGCAAAATCAATGTGAAAGAGACATCATCTGTAAGTGATTTTAGCAAGAAACTCTTAGTATTGTGGCATATTTCTTTTACCATGTTATGTGAAATGCATATTGGCAGCTGTTACTGAATCAGGGTCATACCCAGCTGTACTCATTGCTATGATAATGACTTGAAATAGATGTGCTTTGGTGAAATTCTTGCTCTTGCACAGCTATATATCTTGATTTGGATTGGTAATCATTTCGCCAACAACTTCCTGCAGCTTTTACTCTATCATGATATAAATGAGAAAAAGGGAATCCTTTCAGACAAGTATGTTATGCTTTCAGCTAAATGCCGGGTATGGATTGAGTAATTTCACCAGTATTGTTTTTAACTGAGTTGTTATGAGCTACAATTTGCAAAGTTCATATAACATGCAGGCATTAGCTGAACTTCTTCCTGACCTGAAGAAGTGTGGGCATCGGGTTCTTATTTTTAGCCAGTGGACATCGATGCTAGACATCCTAGAGTGGACTTTGGATGTACTTGGGGTTACATATAGAAGACTTGATGGAAGGTTTGCCACTATACTTATCTGACATTCATTACTATTATTGTTATTGGGAGCAATTATTTTCTGCATCTGGCATGTTAATATGATTTTCAGTGCATGCGGTGGAAGTTCTCTGCTGACTAATGTAGGAAGCCAATGGATGGTTGTGGCTAACACAATTCAAAATCCATCAATAAGCTTTGTATTTTAATGTGCTGGACCACTGGTATGATTGACACCAAAGGGCCTGTGTGCTATTTAGGGAGTACTGTTGTGGAAGTCATGTGCATGCATGCAACCCCTTTGTTGAAGGTTTGAAGCCCGACACTAATCATTTCATGCAAAAACATTGAATGGTAGGCCAGTCTAGAGTTCTCTTCCTGAAATACTGCTTCTGTAGGATCATAGCTGGAGGACTTTCTCCTTTTTCTTTTGAACTTTGTTGAGAAGGATGGTTTTTTCTCTTCTTATTACTGGTTTTTCATCATTTGCAGAGTATTAGCTAAGGATACTTGCACTTTCTTTACCATATCCCTTGCACAGATCTGTGGAAAATTCACCTGGGCTTCAAATTATGGTGTGATAATCATAGCAATAAATTTACCATCATTGAACCATGTCTATCACAGATTATTACATCATTTATTAAATTTCTTTATTATCCTAGAATCTCAAGTATCGTCCTTTTGAACCAAGGACTACCTGGGCTTTCAAGCATTTCTGTTTTCAGTTGTGCACCATAATGGTGCTGTCATTGGTGTGTCAATTTGCTCTTTATATGCCCGCTAGAAATTCCTTTTAGCTTAAACAGTTGTTCCATCTAATGACAGTACTCAGGTGACAGATAGACAGGCCATAGTGGATGCTTTCAATAATGACACCTCAATAAATGCATGTTTACTGTCCACTAGAGCTGGAGGTCAGGGTTTGAACTTGACAGGAGCTGATACTGTGATTATCCACGATTTGGATTTCAACCCACAGATTGATAGGCAGGCAGAAGATCGCTGTCATCGCATTGGCCAAACAAAGCCTGTCACCATATACAGGTGCTTAATAACTCACCCGAGAATTTGAAGGAAACAGTTACAGACAAACCCCGAGCATCATTTCTCTCCCGCATACCATTTTACATATTTTCGTTTTTTTATGTCAAAAATAGTGGCGTGTGATTCTGACTCCGCTCCATCCTTTGCAGACTGGTGACCAAGGGCACGGTTGATGAAAATGTTTATGAGATAGCAAAACGGAAGCTAGTGTTGGATGCTGCGGTGCTCGAGTCTGGCATGGAGGTAAATAATGAGGGAGACACATTAACTATGGGGGAGATATTATCATCCCTTTTGAAAGTCTAAGCAATCACAGAGACTTGCTCCAGAACATTTCCGAGCGCGCTCCCTGTTTTGGGGATGCTGCAATGCAGTGATTAAACAGCTCCTCAGTCATCTGTAATCTGGGAATGTTTACTCTCTTTTTTGCCCCCTTTTTCCTATGATACCCGCTTTATTAGATAGGCTCGACCTCGGGGGTAGGGAATTCATTTATAATTTATATTTTTAGTGGGTGTAAATAGCCCTTCAATTCTAACATCCAGTCACGTAACCCCAAGTCATGATCTGATCAAAGGCAAGTTGCTTATGATTTGCCTACACCGTCATTGCCATGCTGTGAAGCTGGTTACCTTGTTGGGTATGTGTCGCGGCAAACTCAGCTTTTAGATAGTCTGGTTATGATGGTGTTTGCCGGTGCTTTTCAAAAATATTTAAAAAAAAAAAATGAAATTTTTTTATTTTTATAATTAAGTTTAAATTAATAAAATTTGATATTTTTAGATCATTTTGATGTGTTGATATTAAAAATAATTTTTAAAAAATAAAAGTATTTTCAAAAATAACCGTAATAACACTTGCAAACAGATACTATATTGCCCACTTGCCTTTCTCTTACCCGTTAGTCTTCCACGCTGACCCAATGGATTGGTTTCAAACTCAAAACCACAAGCTCCATTGAATGCTGGTTTCGGTTTCACTGATCTTTCCTCGCCGCTGGAGATCTCATACAATAAGTCGATGGGAAAAGAGAGTATGCTAGAGGGACGGTATTTAACCAATGCTACTTCGAAGTTCCGGGTTCATAACAAAAGATAATTAATATCCCTGTTTTGGTCCGGTGAAAGTTAGCTACTTAAAAACCCCAATCTAATTTTCTGTTATGACAAATGATGGAGCCTCCCTCTGCCTTCCCGTGGTGCTGTAAATTATGAACTATGAAGGTAACAGCCAAGGGAGCGGGGTTGATTCTAGTGGCAAAGAGGATGAGCGAAAGATGTGGAGTGCAGGTATGCCCAAGAGCCAGCTCTGCTGTGTGCACACAATCTCATGTTTTGGTCTCCCAATCGGCTCCGGCCTGCAAATCTATTGCATGGTAGAACGGGAGGTTATCCGTCTATAGTGAGTTTCTTGCATTACAGAATGGATCTGGATTCTAAGATGTACGCACGTATAAGAGAATGGCTTTTGAAAATGGCAGGAGACGTGAAATATTGGATAAAAAATATTATAATGCAGCTTTTTAACGTTTGGTAATTATAACAATCATATTATAAAATAAAAAACCTTTGCATGTGTGTAGTGGAATAAAATCACAATCTAATCAATTGCTCGTTCATGATATTGTAATAATGGCAAGAAACTATTTCAGAAAAGGCGCTGTAAGGCCAATGCCTCGAGAGTTTTCCACAGGTATCAACGAAATGCAACATGGAAAGGCTGGCTTGTGGGGTATATATATATAGATAGATGTTAAAACATAAAATCTTACTAGTTATTTTCAGAGCGGACAAACAGGCAAAGCCATGGAAAAGCAGGCAGCAATTGTTAGATGGCATGTCACAAGATCATTTTACAAGATATTTGTTCGCATCATCATCAGGTGTACAGCGGCCTCTCTCTCTCTCTCTCTCTCTGGGGTAGGGCATAATTTAGCATTGAATCTCATTCGATGAAGATCCAGCCCGTGAAATCCTCTCTGTCACATCCCTGAAATAGGTACCACAAGGAAGTTACCTCACCATTACGGTTTGTTGCTATTTTGCTCCGAACAATAACCATCCCTTCCCTCACGGCAGGGTGCTCATCTCCTGATTCCTGTCTCCACTCCCAAGCTTTCCATCAAGGGATGGGAAAAATACAGAGAACAGGGACCCCTTCTGTGGACCAGCACCAATTAGTGCCCTTCGAATGTCGCCATCACTCACATGCATCAACTAGCTACGCAAATCACATGTTGATATCGTCTTCTGTCTGCTCTCCATCACTCTCACCATTCCATGGATCCATGCATTGCCCAATCGAATAACCATTAATTCATTTCCACCCCTTGCAACCTGGGCTTTTGGCCTTTTCTTCTACATTTTCTTAATAAATTTGCTCCATCTTATATCAAGGAAGAAAAGCTCGTGAAAATGAAAGCTCGTGTCGACTTTCTACAACGTGTTTCGAAGAGTAGAAAATGAGAAGGGAAGAAAACAGAAATTTCAAGACATTTTCTCAAGAAGGGAAAAGGGAAAAATTACCTAAAATATAAAACTTGTGGTTGTTTTACTGTTCAATTCACTGTAGCTTCTGAATTATTTCAATGTGGATTGTGACAGTGTACTGACGATTGTGCCCTTAATGAGTTCGGTCATGCATGTTGTTGGGTGGGGGCTCTGTTGGTTTTTCGCTCTTTTTTTCTTTCTTTCTGCGTGTTGTTGTGGGTTTTGGGTTGCTTTGTTTAAGGGGCAGAGAAGCATGGGTTCCGGTTTTTTATTTTCTATTTTCCTATTATGGGTTACGGTTCATGCCGACAAAAAACAAAACACAGAAAAGAAAAAAACAAGAGGAGCTGTCAAAAAGCATAAACTAGAAGCTTGAGCTTAGAGTGGGAAATGAGAGAGTGAGGAAAACCAGAAGAGGAGGGTGAACGTGGTAGGAGCAGAGAAGAAATGGAAGATGAAAAAGAAGTAGAAGATGATGAAGTATTTTTAAAAAGACTGCAAGTGCACTTCAATTTTTTAGGGCAAGTAATGTGAAGGGGGAGGACCCAAGAAGATCAAAGAGGAGGTGGAGGAGAGATAAATAGAAATTGTGTATCTTCAGTATCATTTGGTTAGTATTATCAGATTGATGCAACTTAATCACGGTTGGTAAACTTTTATATTGAAAAACAATTAAATATTATTTTTATCTTATTTTATATTAAATATATTGAATTTAATAATATAATAAAAAAAGTTTGTTTTAAAACTAAAGAACTGGTTTGATGGGTAATTGAGGAACAAGACAATTTTGAATTTAAAAATCAAATGGAGAAATGATTGATTTGATTTAATTTATTTAAAGATATTGATAGAAAGACCCCTTGATTTTTTTAGTATAAAAAATTGTCAAATCATTTTAATTATTGTTAATAAACTAAGGTCTATCAATTTGAATACTTGAATTTTATTCAGGATTGACTTTCACATTTATGTCTGTTGGTTAAAATAATTATTTATAAATATGGTTGAAGTTATTTTTAAAAATAATTTTTATTTAGAAATTTATTAAAATGATACTTTTTTTATTTTAAAAAAATTATTTTTGATATTAGAACATGAAAAAAAAATTATTATCAAAAATAAAAATAAAAAAATTTCAAAAATTCTTTTGAAACGCAGTTCTAAACACATCTGAAGTGTGGTTAAGGTTGCTTTTTAAAATTATTTTTTTTCATAAATGTATCAAAATCATATATTTTTTTAATTTTTTAAAAATTATTTTTGTTATCAGCATATAAAAATGATCTAGAAAAATCAATAATAAATAATTTAAAATAAAAAAATCCATTTTTTTTCAAAAATGTTTTTGAAACGCAATGCCAAATAGGGCTTTAATTTTTGTGTTTTCTGATATTTTTATCTATTCTTCGGATAAGATAATTTTATGATTTTATTGTTTGCGTCATAATAATGATAATTTTTGTGATTATTTTTTTGTAAAAATGTTTTTCTTTTTTATTTTAACAGGAATTCCACACAGCTTTATTATTTTACCTAAATTTATATTATAATAAAAAATCTCACATAATTAATTTTTATTTTTGTGATTATTTTTTTGTAAAAATATTTTGCTTTTTTATTTTAACAGGAATTCCTCACAACTTTATTATTTTAACTAAATTTATATTATAATAAAAAATTTCACATAATTAATTTTTTTTATGTTAAAAAAATATAGTGTCGTCCGCAACGAGACGCGAGGCATTTGCTGGTGTATATATATTTTTACAGGCATTATTCTCTTCGATTTGGAGAAAGTGACTGGAAAACGTATGTAATTAATTTTACTCTTATTAAAAGCCTCTTGTCATTTCCAAGCTAAAGAAAATATATATAATGCTAATTGCAATTCTTTTTCTTACTCTTATTTTTTTCTGTTTATTTATATATATATAAAATACATACTTTCTCTCCACTCTCTTCCTTCTATTTTCATCTCATACATAAAAGAAAACCTAATTTTCATTTCACCTCGTTTTCTTTCTTAATCTCATAAAAGAAAACTCATCGTTTACAAGAATCTAAAACGACACGACGTCGTTACAAGCAATTCCCACAACACAACGAAGAACCAACGAGTACAAATTATTTTACCAAAAAGAAAATAGAAAACGAGTACGAATTACGATAAAAATAGCCGCAAGACAATGCTTCCATGCATCGACTTTGTGATCTTATCAACTACGTAAGGAAACGTGGTGCGAAAAAATCCCCAAGAACTATTCTGTGGCTGTCGCTCTCTATCTTATCTATAATTAGCTGACAATATTGGGATGCAGAGAGATTTATACCGTTTCGAATCCCTAATCTGCCCGCTAGCTTACGGCTACTTTCGTTTTTGTTGATTGATGACAAATGGGGATTCTTGTTGACTGGCGAAACGGAGAGTGCTGATCACTTATACAATTTCCTTGCACACACACATAAATATACAATTTCCTTGCCGTCAATAGGGAATGATTAGGTCAAAACCAGGTGCGGGGGAGGCTGCGCTCCAATAATAAGGGATTGTGTGGAATTTGTAGTCGAAATTTTTATTTATTTATTTATTTATATAAACTCATAAAATGTATTTCTAAGAAAATAGAATTTTCTCGTATAAAAAACATTGTGAAATTAAATCAACGATATTGGGCCCAGTTGAAGAAACAAGTCTGGCCCACAACATGTTTTTCCATAACCCGTGCAGTTTTAGCCCAATAACGAAATTTGAAATGCCTCACGAGTGGCGGGGCCCGAGCTAATGCAATGCATCTAACTATTCAAACAAAACATAAATAAATAAATAAACTATTCATTGGTAATTGATTGTTACATTGAAGGTTGTTAACATCACTTTTCTAACGCGACATGAAAAATATAATGTAAAATATCATATCATAAAATCGCAAGTATATTTTCTTAACTATATATTGACAACATCTGCTAATAAATTAAATTATATTAAAATATGATAAAGAGAACCCGTGATAACAAGTCATAATGAACCTCTTTTAGATTGCAAGTTAATGGGTCTAAATTAGTAATTGACTAGCATAAGTCTAATAATTAAAATAAACTATTAAACAATGTTTAATGCACTATAAAAAAATTTAAATTAAAAATAATTTTTAATATTAAATAAATAAATAAAATATGATAATAAAAACAAAGTCTTCATTCTAAAATTCTTCCATATAGTCCAAATCTCTAATTTTCACAAACTCCTGGTAGATTTCAGTCATGATTTTAAACATATAGTTCTCTCTCGTATGAATAAATTACTGAATTTATCATATATATTTGAAAATATTGAGATGTCTAGTTTCTCTCATATTTAAAATCGCAATAAAAGTTTTTTTGTAACTCCGGATGTGTCCAAAATAATATATGAATGTCTAGTTTGACAAATTTGACAAGATTCATCTAATAACTTTGACTCTATGAAATAAGATGTTTCTGAACTTTGTTTAATTTAATAAAATTTATTTTCATGCATATAATATTTTCTTATAAATTTCAAGTAGATCCAATAAATAGTTTAAAAGATATGTTGGATCTCACAAAATTGTTAACAAATATTAAGGCCAAATTAAAAACTAATTGGTTATTCATATCGCAAATTTAATAAACTCGTAAAATCAAACTAATTTTAATAAGATACTTATCAGGATCTCAGAATTCAATTCTTAATTTTAATAAGTTGCATCTGTAAGCCATTCCACACATGGTGAATCTTTTTTTAATAAAAAAAAAATGATCCAGAATTTCTTCATTTCTTTTTTATTTTTCTAATAAGATGTTTTGGACATAAAATCTAAAGTGGTCGTACGCAAGTCAAGTGATTACTTTCTTTAATTTTAATGACAAAATTTTAATACAAAATGGATTATTTACAGTAACCTTTTAAGAATATATTGAGTATAATTGTATATTAAATTTTATATAATAGTAAATGAAATCATTGTACTGAAGAACTCTATACCTTGATGAAAAATTATAAGTGGTCTCTTAAGATCAAATTGAAGGACTTCATATTACTTTTTTTTACACTGATTAATTAAACCACCGGACAGTTACTCCGAAGAAGGGACCCCGCCTTGTTTTGCAGGATATCGGATCGGAGCCTCGATATCCCATTTCTTTCTCTGCAACGTGGCAGGCAATTACCACACGAGCAGGACAAAAAAGGACAAAAGAAAAAAATAGCGGGGCTTTTGATCCTCGGAAGAAATGATATAATTAAAAAAAAAGTTCGGAAAGAGATTACTGTTTGAAATACTGCAGCATGATGAGTAAAGTGGCAATGCCCTTCCTCAAAGGAATTAAACTCTCTAATCTCTAATATATGAGATCAGGTGCAATCAAGGCCAAGCACCGATAAACGCATTCTTCAGAAATGCTAAAAGGTCCAGTGGATCAACAAGCCGATCCTCCATTCATAAGCTGTAAGGGCAGACGCCGACCATGGATGTTTTGCTTTTGCATGCATGTGAGGAAAAAAAGTCAATAAATCGAAGATCATTAAAGAAAAAGGAGAGAAGAAAAGGGACAAGAGGAGGGAAGATGGTTTGTCTTTCATGGTGTCCTTATTGTGGCGCCGGCAAGGATTCTTCACGGTGCTGGTGGACCCATTTCTCCTTCGTAGAAGAAGGATGGGGTCTCCGTCATTTTCCTTTCAATGTGTCACGGCGTCGTGGGACACAGGGAATCCCTGCAAACCGCAAAATGTCTCCCCCTTTAGATAAGGTGACCCACCATCGCAATTCCAATTCTTTTATTTATTTTGTTTTCTCTTTTTTTTCTTCATTATTATGCCAGTCAATAGCTTTCATTCCAAAGGACGTGCTTCTTTTCACAATTTAATCAGTTTTTTTATTGAAGAAAGATGTGGAGTGCATCCATGAAAGAATATCAGGTAGACCCCCCAAACGAAAAGACCTCTGGTGTTACATCCATCCATCCATCCTGAAAATAAAAAGGTTATAGAAGTGTGTGAAAACTGAATGATCACATATAATAATAAATATATAAAATAATAAAGAGTTTGTAATCTATATAATAAATTTTGAGTTGGAATTAAGATGTGTATTTTTTATAAAATTCTTTAATAACTAGAATTTTGGATCTATAAAATACAAAGACTGATTTAAACACATTCAAATAATAATAATAACAACAACCTCGTTTACAGGTGGTCGCTTCACCGGGGAGGTGAAAAAACTCTTACCTACATGGTTAAAAAGTTACCATTGCAGATAAGCATATAGCTCAGCTTGCAGTAGAATTTTTCTTAGAGCTCTCGTGGTCCGGTCTTTTCTTGACAACAGGAAAAAAAGAAGGGTTAGCACTTAAAAATCGATTCAATCAACAGTAGGTTAGGTATGACAGCGATGCAGTACTTTTCAAATGTAATACTTAAGAAATAATGTGTCCCGTAAGAATGAACGGCCGAGAGAGAAGAGGGAAAAGGACCTTTTCCCAACAAACAGCTACTTCTTTCCTAAACTCTTGTGCGTGTGGTAAACCAATATATTTGGCGCCGCCTAGGAATCCTGGGCATCATTGAAGTTTAAGACTGCAAGATGTTTCAGGATGCCTACAGTTATGTCCCTACTCGAGAAAAGTATGTCTTAAGCTCAAAAATCCATACGTCCAATGCTAAGAAATCGCAGAGAAGCTTCAGAATACTTGTATTAAACTCAAGGAGATGGCTCATGAATGTGTAACCCGTTCGCAATTTGTTTTTTAAATAAAAAAATTAAAAAGGAGAAGGAAAATGCTTTCGAAACCTCTAAATATTTGAGTTGAAATATTCTGATATGAACTACAAACTTTGAATTTTCAATCATGAACTTCATCTTTTCAAATCCAAATCTTCACTTACTTGGTGCCTCGACTCTCTCTTTTAGGCTAACAAAACAAGGGCAAGTCTTTAAATTTGTGGTTTGAATATTTAATTTATGGTACATGGGGCTTATAATGCTTTCGATTTTTATTTTTCCACTAAGGTTGCTTTTGGTGCAACGGAGATTTGGAGACGAAATATTGAATAAACTTCAAGAGTGAAGCCTAACATTAAGATGAAATAGAAAACATGGCTGTGGGAATCACAACTTCAGTTTCCTAGACTTTATAAGATATCTTCTTCTTCTTCTTCTTCCTATGCAAGAATTTCACATACGGGGAACTGGATTCAAGGTTTTTGGCTCTGACACCACCTGAGAACTTTTGAACGGGATCGATTATTTTCCTTACAAGTTAGGCTGGATGGAGGAAATCTCAATCAAGTGAAAGACGATGCTAAGGTGTGGAATATTGAAAAGGATGGAAAATTCCCAGTGAAGTCATGTAGCTCTTCAATTGACAGATTATGATATCAGGGTGCTTGCCCTTTCTCTCTCTAGAATTTACATACCATCTGCTCCTCCAAAAATCCAAACTTTTACATGCATGATTGCAGTTCAAGATCATTTGTTTTTCTTTCCCTGTATTTCCTTTCTTCTATCACCCCCCTGTACTTCTTCAATAAAACTCTTCGATTATCATAAAAATAAAATATGATTTTTCTAATCACGCAGTCGATTTGCATGATTCTGTTGTAAGAATATTTCCCGTTTAGTGGCCGATGTATTAACGGTCCGATCATTAAAGTTCAAGTTCTTTGTAAAGTCTACGGATTCTAATATGTTAAAGCGAAACCGTGATGGATCGGTCTCAATAAACGAGTATTAGAATGGGTACGTTGAGACCCTCTCCTCTAACCATAAAATAACATATATTCTCATAAGGTTGTATACATACATATATTTATGGTTTTAATATATGTATGTATATATATATAAAATAAAGTTATGGAATTAAATTAATATCATTTAATCAAAAGACACAACCCCCTAATCAAAAGACACAACCCCCCTTCCTTTTAAGAAACACCCATTCGGTGGGTATAAAAGAAGGAAGAAGGGTGGTTATTTGGTTACCCGAAACATACAAGAAAAGAAGGAGAATATTTGAGAGAAAACTTAAAAGAAAATCCCTCTCCATCAAAGGGAACCGAAAAGTTAAAGGTGTAGAGGAGAAGATCAACAAAGTGATTGCTAAAGGATTCTATACAACAATTCAAGTGCAAAATGGATAAAGGTAAGTTCTAAACTATCCATTGTTCTTGATATGAATATTTTCATCATCAATATAATTGTCTTGTGGAATCAAATGGTCTATTGATATACTGTGAAAGATTTCGGAAATAGAAATCATAATGTATAACTAACATGTGGTATCAGAGCCTAATAGAACCCATTGATCTCCCATTAAAAGATTGGTGATAAATTCCGTGTATTTTTTTTATTTTATGAAACATTGATAAATTGAAATGTATGAAAAACAATTATATCAATGTGTAGAGACTGATATTATCTTTCCATTCATTAAGTAGATAAAACGTTATGATTTGTTATGAAAATTTCTGGTTTTAGTGGTGGTTTTCGTCAAAGATGACGATGAACAGTAACTGTCATAGACCAAGCGGTCGACCGGTTCAGTCCAACCGGTTGACCGGTTCAATTGGTGACCGGTTCAATTAGTGACCCAACCGGTCAACCGGTTCACTTGGTAACCCAAGCGGTCGACCGGTTCATGCAGAGACCCAAGGGTTAAAATGTTTCCGCTGCAAACCGTAAAGTAATTAAGCTAATGTATTACGAAATGTTAATACATATAAAAGCTTATTAAAAGGAGTTCATATTACGTATAACTTGTTAATCACCACAGTGATCTAGTTATATTTAATGTGACGATAAAGTAAAGATTCATAATTGATCATGATTAAATGATGCTTAAATGACATGAAAGGTTTCGATTGATCAATTAATTACTTAATATATCCTAGGAGATCACCCACAGGTGGATCATTGGGTGTACTAAGTAACGCCTAAAGTATTAATCATTTGTGCTACGGTCGATAATGTGTATACCCACAGGTAGCATTGTTATCGGTTGTATGTATGACTTGATTAATTATTAAAGAAAATCTAAACAAGCATCATGCAAAGTGTATGTATTTAATGTATTACCCACAGGTTGCTTAAATACATACAAGTAAAGTGTTTAGATTTTATTGGTTGATGAATCTATTAAAGTTTCAAAGCACTAACGGTAAGCACGTTGAAAATTTTGCAGCTTCATCTAGTTTGTTTGCCTCTGCAAATTCTGTGGTAAAGTTTAATGGACTCAACTATGAGGAATGGTCTGAACAGATAAGGTTTTCTTTGGGTGTAATGTCCCTAGACCAAGCCATACTCACTGATGAGGAGCCAGCAGCCATTACGGATGAGAGCTCAGAATTGGAAAAGTCTCGTTATGAGACGTGGGAGCGCTCTAACCGGCTGTGCCTGAACTTACTGAGGATGTCGATGGCAGAAAGTAATAAAGCCATCTATGCCTAAAACACAGAAAGCAAGGGAATTCATTCTGAAAATAAAGGAACAATCCCAATCGGATGTAGCTGACAAATCGATTGTAGGCAGCCTGATGAGCGAGCTGACTACGAAGAGGTTCGATTGGTCTCAGACAATCCATGAACATGTTACGCACATGTCTAATCTGGCATCACGGTTGACGTCCATGGGGATGGAGGTGCATGAATCTTTCTTGGTTCAGTTTATCATTAACTCTCTGCCTCAAGAGTATGGCCAGTTCCAGGTGAATTACAACACCATAAAGGATAAATGGAACTTTCAGGAATTGAAGGTCATCCTCATACAGGAGGAGGCGAGGTTAAAGAAGCAGAAAAATCAAGTTGCACTCATCGTTGGACTAAACAAAGCCGGTAGTAGCTTTAAGAAACCAAGTATGAAGGACAAAAGGAAGGATAAGGGTATCTTCAAAGGACCTGAAAGTCAAATCCGTAAAGTGGTCAAGTGTTTCTTCTGCAAGAAGGAGGGACACATGAAGAAAGACTGTCCTAGAAGGAAGGCATGGTTCGACAAGAAAGGTACACAACATTTATTTGTTTGTTCCGAATTAAATCTTGTAGAAGTGCCTAGAAATACTTGGTGGCTTGATTCTGGTGCATCTACTCATGTATCTCATATTAAACAGGGATTCAGTACGATCCAACCTTTAAAAGGAACTGAAAGTTATTTGTTCATGGGAAACAGGATGAAGGCGCGGATAGTAGGCATTGGGACGTACAGATTGATCTTTGACACTGGTTGTTTTATAGATCTTGAAAATTGTCTCTTTGCACCTGAATGTGCTAGAAATCTTGTTTCAGTAAGTAGGTTGGACGATTTAGGATTTGACTTTAAGATTGGACATGGTGTATTTTCTTTGTACCGAAAAGACTACTTTTATGGTAATGGTACTTTAGTTGATTCACTGTACAGGTTTAATCTTGATAAATGTTTTTCTGAATCTTTGTTTAATGTTGAGAATCAAGGAATTAAACGTAGTGCATCAAATGAAAAAATCATCTCTCTTGTGGCATAAAAGATTAGGTCACATATCTAAAGAAAGGATGACGAGGTTAATAAAGAAAGAATTATTACCTCCATTAGATTTTAGTGACTTAGATGTGTGTATAGAATGCATTAAAGGAAAGCAAACCAAACACATCACAAAGAAACCCGCCACAAGAAGTAGTCAACTTTTAGAGTTGATACACACGAATATTTGTGGCCCATTCGATGCTCCGTCATGGAGTGGTGAAAAATACTTTATCACTTTTATTGACGATTACTCACGTTATGGATACACTTATTTATTGCATGATAAAGTTGAGTCGGTGAATGTACTGAAATTATTCATTGATGAAGTGGAAAGGCAATTAGAAAAGAAAGTGAAAGTAGTGAGATCGGATAGAGGTGGTGAGTTTTACGGTAGATTCACCGAAAGTGGACAATGTCCAGGTCCATTTGCAAAACTTCTAGAAAGTAAAGGCATTTGTGCGCAATACACAATGCCGGGAACACCTCAGCAGAATGGTGTAGCTGAAAGGCGTAACCGTACATTAATGGAAATGGTTAGGAGTATGTTAAGTAATTGCAAACTTCCTATGTCGTTGTGGATATACGCATTAAAGACTGCGACGTATATATTAAACCGGGTTCCTAGTAAAGCGGTTCCAATGACACCATTTGAACTATTTAAAGGAAGGAAACCCAGTTTAAGACATTTACGTGTTTGGGAATGTCAAGCAGAAGTAAAGCCGTATAACCCACATGAAAAGAAATTAGACTCAAGGACGGTCAGTGGATATTTTATTGGCTATCCGGAAAAGTCTAAGGGATTTTTCTTTTACTGTCCTAGTCATAGTACGAGAATTGTCGAGACGGGTAATGCTAGGTTCATTGAAAATGGTGAAACTAGTGGGAGTTCAGAATCTAGGGGCATGAACATAAAAGAAATTCGGGTAGAAGATTCTTCACCCGTAGTTCCGACCCAAGTTGTTATTCCTGTTGTTGGTGTACAACCAAATACCGAAATAGAACAACAGAATGATGAGGAACATACGGTCCCACTAAACCAGGAAATCGAAAATGAACCTATCGTAATTCAAGAACAGAACATCGTGCCACAAGTACCATTGCGGCGATCTATAAGGGAAAGAAGATCCGCCATTACAGATGACTATGTGGTTTACGATGTTGAAAGTGAATACGACCTTAGTCTTGATGAAGAACCGAAAACATTCAGAAAAGCCATGGCAAGCGAAAATTCTGAAAAGTGGTCAAATGCTGCAGAAGAAGAAATTTCTTCTTTAAATGTCAACAAAGTGTGGGACCTAGTAGAGTTGCCTGATGGTTTCAAAACTGTTGGGTGTAAATGGATATTTACGACCAAACGGGATTCTAAAGGTAACTTAGAAAGGTACAAGGCTCGCCTTGTTGCTAAAGGTTTCACTCAAAAGGATGGCATTGACTATACGGAAACCTTCTCTCCAGTTTCAAAGAAGGATTCCTTAAGAATTGTTTTGGCATTGGTGACTCATTATGATTTAGAGCTTCACCAAATGGATGTTAAAACCGCCTTTCTGAATGGAGAGCTTGAGGAAGAAATTTATATGGACCAACCTGAAGGTTTTGTGGCCACAGGAACGGAAAATCTTGTGTGTAGGCTGAGGAAGTCAATATATGGGCTGAAACAAGCTTCCAGACAATGGTATATAAAATTTAATGATACCATATTATCGTATGGTTTGTAGAGATCATCGTTGATCGATGTATCTACATGAAGGTTAGTGGGAGCAAGTTTGCCATTCTGGTATTATATGTTGACGACATATTAATAGCTGCGAATGACATGGGAATATTAAGTAACGTAAAGAAATATCTCTCTAGTAACTTCGAAATGAAGGATATGGGTGAGGCATCTTATGTGATAGGGATAGAAATAATCCATGATAGATCACAAGGACTGTTAAGTTTATCTCAGAAAGGATACATAGATAAAGTTCTAAAGAGATATGGGATGGATAAATGTTCCATTGGAAAGGCTCCAATTCAGAAAGGGGATCAATTCAGCAAAATGCAATGCCCGAAAAATGAATTGGAACGTAAAGAAATGGAAAGAATTCCGTATGCTTCAGTGGTTGGGAGTTTGAACTATGTTCAAACATGTACTCGGCCAGATATCAGTTTTGCTGTTGGTATGTTGGGCCGGTATCAAAGTAATCCCAGAATGGATCACTGGAAAGCTGCAAAGAAAGTTCTCAGGTACTTGCAAGGCACCAAAGAGTACATGCTTACATACAGGAGATCCGACAATATAGAAATCGTCGGATACTCAGATTCAGACTATGCCGGTTGCGTCGACAGTAGGAAATCGACGTTTGGTTATTTGTTCCTATTAGCCGGGGGAGCAGTCTCATGGAAGTGTGGAAAGCAGTCTGTCATTGCTACTTCCACCATGGAGGCTGAATTCGTGGCATGCTTTGAAGCCACGGTTCACGCATTGTGGCTGCGGAACCTTATCTCAGGGCTTGGAATCGTTGATAGTATAGCCAAGCCGCTGAGAATTTACTGTGATAATTCCGCAGCAGTCTTCTTCTCAAAGAATGACAAGTATTCGAAAGGTGCTAAGCACATGGAAATTAAATTCTTGTCTGTAAAGGAAGAAGTGCAGAAACGCAGAGTGACTTTTGAGCATATAAGGACAAACATGATGTTGGCAGATCCGCTGACGAAAGGATTACCGCCCGGTATATTTATTGGCCATGTAGAGAAAATGGGCATAATAGATAAGACCTTGCTACGATAGTTTGTGCTCATGCAAAATTATTACTCAAAGATGATGTCATTAAAGTTTGTGTTTTTCTGTAATTAAAGAATGTTATCATAATAGTTATGCATGTAAAGTTTTTTTTTTTAAGTAGATAACATATAAAGTTGAGAGTTATAGTTTCTCTCAACATAAAGGTTTTTGAGAATTATAGTGAAATCTCAATAGAAAAGAAGTAGTAAAGTTGGAGTTAGTGTGTGGTGCTTGGAAGGGACCCCATCGTAGTAAATGATGGGGAACCGCCATGACTCGGCTAACTCTGGTTTTATGGCACTTACGATATATTGAACTTGATGTAAAGATGCGCATGAAAGGGAATTGGACTATAAAGTTAACACAACGGCCAAGTGGGAGAATGTAAGAATATTTCCCGTTTAGTGGCCGATGTATTAACGGTCCGATCATTAAAGTTCAAGTTCTTTGTAAAGTCTACGGATTCTAATATGTTAAAGCGAAACCGTGATGGATCGGTCTCAATAAACGAGTATTAGAATGGGTACGTTGAGACCCTCTCCTCTAACCATAAAATAACATATATTCTCATAAGGTTGTATACATACATATATTTATGGTTTTAATATATGTATGTATATATATATAAAATAAAGTTATGGAATTAAATTAATATCATTTAATCAAAAGACACAACCCCCTAATCAAAAGACACAACCCCCCTTCCTTTTAAGAAACACCCATTCGGTGGGTATAAAAGAAGGAAGAAGGGTGGTTATTTGGTTACCCGAAACATACAAGAAAAGAAGGAGAATATTTGAGAGAAAACTTAAAAGAAAATCCCTCTCCATCAAAGGGAACCGAAAAGTTAAAGGTGTAGAGGAGAAGATCAACAAAGTGATTGCTAAAGGATTCTATACAACAATTCAAGTGCAAAATGGATAAAGGTAAGTTCTAAACTATCCATTGTTCTTGATATGAATATTTTCATCATCAATATAATTGTCTTGTGGAATCAAATGGTCTATTGATATACTGTGAAAGATTTCGGAAATAGAAATCATAATGTATAACTAACATCTGTAAATTCTTGGAACAATCATACGATAGTAGAATATAAGAAAAGGATTTAGGCTAAAAAATGAAATATATCCCTGCATATTCTAAAAAGCAAAGAAGGTCTTGATTAGAGTTGTATTAATTAGTTATTATTAATAAATAGTTATATTAATATTATATATATTAAAATAGAATTGATTTTTCTAAACATTTTTTTCCCCATTGGAATGCATATATAAAAAATGTCATATTTATATTTTTTTTAAAACCATATTACTAGTTTGACTCGTCTAAATAGCTTTTTTTTTTTAATTTTTATTGGAGATGCTTGAAGCACACTTAGCACACTCTATCTGAGATAAACTGAATTATATAATTTGATGTGATTTAATAGTTTTGATGTGTATAACTTACCTGTGCTAATAAATTCAATTTTTTGAATTTTATTATGGACTCGTGTGATCAAAATAAATTTTGAGAAAAATGATTCATGTAGATGCCCTAACATGATTCATTTGTCTTGAAAAGTGGATGATTTTACAGCAATCATATGTTGTGGTAAAAAATACTCCAATTAAAAATTGGTAAAAAACTTGTAATAATTCTGAGGATTTTTTGGTCAATTCTAGATCTTTAAATATTAATTTACTTGTAGATCCAATATTTATATCAATTACTTTACCATTAATTCTAAAGAATTAAAATTGGTAGTTATTTAAATATTGTTCAAATTCTCAAGGATTTAATAGATTGTTTATTAAATTCTGAAACACATGCAAACATGTATTTTTCAGGGGTTTTATATGAAAATTGTGAATGGATATTTGTTTTTTAATTTTTAGGAGGCATGGTTGTTTGTAATTAAAAATATTTTTCTTGTGTTGACTAAGCAAAATAAATAAAATGCATCACACACATTTTTTTTATTATAATTTTACTTTTACACTATTACAAATGACATGTGTTTACAAAACTTAAATTCTATCAATAATTTAAATACATACATAAATTTAAAAAATAGACCTTCAAAAAAGGTCAAAATTATCAAGAAAAAAAGGTACTGGGATTCAGAAACAATACAGGAACACTGATGATGCATGAACCTCCGATGAATAAACAAACACGGGGGGTATTGTATAGATCTTCCCCTTTTATCTCTTCCTTTGCCAACAATGAAGACCAACACCACCTCCAAAAACAACAAAACACACACAAATATTTTCGGGTCTCTTTCTTTTTAGATCTAGTAATTTTTTTTTAGCAGATACTTCTCTTTTTTTCATTAAAATTTGAAAGTTTTTTATTTTAAAATATTATTATATCATTTTGATGTACAAATATAAAAAATAATTATTTAAAAATAAAAAATATATTAATTTAATATATTTTCAAATAAAAAAATATTTCAAAAAAACAACAACCAGAAACAACATGTCCTGTGGTATTGGTTATAGTTGGGCTGCGCCGTGCAATTTTAAAAGGTAGAAAATGGAGCCACCATCAAAGCCTGTGGTCCTGCTCCACGGAAGGCCTACTTATATGGTAGAATTGACTAGGAATTTTATTTTATTTTATTTTATTACCGGTAGAATATTTATTTATTTTAAGATTTAAGGGATTCGGAGCTTGAATTTCTTTAACTTTAATTAGTTGACCAACTATCAATTGATTCCCAATGAAGTTACCGTTTTGGAGTGTAGTTCAACACACCTTTTAAAATTTCTATTTTTTTAAAAGCTTCGATTTAATATTTTTTTTAAATTATATCATTTTAACGTGTGTGTATATATAATATAATATTATTTTAATGTATTTTCATAAAAATAAAATATAAATATGATTTTTCTAACCACGCAGTCGATGTGCATGGTCTGTAAATTCTTGGAACAATCATAGAATAGTAGTATAAGAAAAGGATTTAGGCTAAAAAATGAAATATATCCCTGCATATTCTAAAAAGAAAAGAAGGTTATGTCCTGGCCCTGCCCCTAATTTTCTACAAGCTAGCGAGCTCAAGAGTTGTCGTCACCAATCTTTCATTTCTCCTGTTAAATATTTTTGACATCAAATATGATCAAGGGATCAAGATGCTATGTTCAAAACTGCATGTAAGGATCACATTATCTTTCTTACAGTTATAATTAACTCGAAAACAAAAAGAAATAGCAAAATCCACCCCAACTCGTACAAGGTTTCACATAATTATTTTGGTTGTACACACTACAGATAGCACTTTCCTAATTCGGCACCTGATTAATTACCAACTGTAACTCATTTAAGGTGGGCTTGATTTTATATATATATATATATATATATATATATATATATATATATATATATATATATATTATTTTTAGTTGAACTGTATACGGCGGGCTTAGCTCAGCCATTCCCGGTGATATCTCCGATAAGGCCAGCTCCTGAAACCAAGAATTTTAATGCACGCCATAGTGAAACATTATAACCAGAGTCCCGAATCTACCCCCACTGGCTTCTTTGCCTGTTTCGATCATTGATCATATGGGGGTGCCTTTGTTTTTTCAAAATCAAAATCAAAACCAAAACCATGGTTCAGATTGTTCAGAATCACTTCAGACGTTCATACTAAGCTATTCTGGAAAAACATAAAAATAATCCCAGACAACAAAGAAAGAGGAAATTATTTATGAAAGTCTAGGGAGGCTTCATAGAGCACACTGCTTGATAAATTGATACGGTGACAGTAATCAAGCACCAGTAGAGGCCATTGCAAGATAGCTGGATCTGGTGGTTACAAAAAGAATCAAATTGACTGGATAAGACCGGTAGTCCTAATCAAGCAGACCATTCGTATTTCACCAAATAATAATAATAAAAAAGAGTAGAGCATTTGTAAATGGTAAAATATTAACATGACCCGTTCAGAAAATAACTACCGTTGGATCAAATATTCCTCATGGTCCACCATCTACAGGAGAGGGGCCTACTTGGCATCGACCTCTCGTCGCAGATGGTTTTTCAGAGATGGTCTCCCCATGGAAGCTATCTCTTTTCTTGAATTCAGACAAATGTGAAAGCAGACGGTCCCGTTTCAACCCTAAACATACAATTTTGAGTAAAATAGGATTTAACGAGAATTACGTGACTAAGCTGCCGAGGTTGACAGAGGAAAGCCCGGAGCAATTTGGCTCTACACAAACCAACAATGGTGTCTCTTTCCTAGTGAAATAGCAGAAACAAAAAGCACACGAGATCTCAGGCTTCGGTGCTAGGTAAAAAAGCAACAGAATGAAGGTTCCTTAATTTGTAGTGGGTGTGAACAAAACCTACTTTCAAATCACAACGCAAGGCAACAAATGTTCAGGAAAGTGTTTCCTTGAAGCATTCTTGTATCTATGGAGGTTGATTTTTCTGTCCTCTGCTTTTGTTCTCATCAAAATCCGTGTCTCCACGCTTCTTGTCGGTCTCTCAGACGATTTAAAGAAGCTGGCTATAGCCTAGCTAGAGGTCAATTACACCATATATACGATACTACAATCCCTTAAAAATGATTGAAGAATGGACACTTGGCATGTTTGAGAGTGTTGTTGCGATAGCTTTTTTAAAATATTTATTGTGCTGAAATACATCAAAATGATATTTTTTTATTTTTTTAAAATCATTTTTGAAATCAGCACATCAAAATGATCTAAAAACACCAAAATATATTTATTTAAAATGAAAAAAAATAATCAAATTTCGACCAAAAACCGGTGGGATCGCAATGCCAAACATGCAATTATGCATCTTCTTTCTCACAAGATGATCTAGTTTAATTTCTACCCGTACCCCGTGCTTTTACTTTTTATTTTTTCTCAGTGGTCTTAATATCACAATCATCGAAGAAGGAAAACCAGCAAATTAAATGTTGCAATTAAAGGATATGAAATATCTTTTATGATGATATGAAACTTGTTTACTACAATATTATTCTCATATATTCATCTACTCAAGCATCGGAATATTCTATTTTATGATATGAAACTTGTTTTTGCAAGAGGACTTGTAGAAGTCATTTTGTCAACTTACCAATTAATAATCAAGCTCAATCATACCATGCTTCACTACTAAAAATGGGGGGTGTTTGCAACCGATTTTTGCAACGGCAAAAATCTGTTGTCATTTTGTCAACTTACCAATTAATAATCAAGCTCAATCATACCATGCTTCACTACTAAAAATGGGGGGTGTTTGCAACGGGGATTTTGTTTAGCAACAGATTTTCCGTTGCTAAACAAATTCTAGAAAAAAAACATGGATTGCAACGGATTTTCCGTTGCAAATTAAATTGCAACGGTACATCCGTTGCAATTTAAACCCATTTACAACGGATAATCCGTTGCAAATGAAAATTACTTTGCAACGGATTATCCGTTGCAATTTAAAACCATTTGCAACGGATTATCCGTATATTCTGTTGCAATTTAAAACCATTTGCAACGGATTATCCGTTGCAATTTAAATTTGCATCACCCCGCACAAGAATTGTTTTTTTTTTGTCCATTTTTTTTTTTTTTTTTTTGTTTTGGCAAAAACGATGAAAAATGACACACAAAACGGCATCACACAACACAAACGACACCAGCACACAAAATCTAGGTTTTCTACTAATTCCTCTCTCAGCCGCCTCAGCCTCTTCTTTGCCAAATCGTTTCACTGCATTTTGCCAGCCTTTGAAATGGAAGCTTGCAGATCAGAAGCTCAGTGCTGTTCTGGTATGTCCTGATTATCCGTTGCAATTTAAAACCATTTGCAACGGATTATCCGTTGCAAATAAAAATTACTTTGCAACGGATTATCCGTTGCGAAAATTACTTTGCAACGGATATTCTGTTGCAATTTAAAACCATTTGCAACGGATTATCCGTTGTAATTTAAATTTGCATCACCCCGCACAAGAATTTTTTTTTTGTCCATTTTTTTTGTTTTTTTTTTGGCAAAAACGATGAAAAATGACACACAAAACGGCATCACACAACACAAACGACACCAGCACACACAAAATCTAGGTTTTCTACTAATTCCTCTCTCAGCCGCCTCAGCCTCTTCTCTCTTCTCTGCCAAATCGTTTCACTGCATTTTGCCAGCCTTTGGAATGGAAGCTTGCAGATCAGAAGCTCAGTGCTGTTCTGGTATGTCCTGATTTCTCGCAAAGCCACAGTTCCTGGCCTGAAACGGTGAGGTTTCTTCACGCCTCTTCTGTTTCCTGTGATCGAGAGCTTTATCTGTGCAATAACCTGAGCTTTATTTGTGCAATACTTGACAGAGGCATGCTTCACTACTTCACAATGAATCTCACTCTGTTACTGCTCTGGTTCAGCTTCTTCTTTTTTTTTTTTATAATTTGGAGGAGGAATAGATGTTGAAGAACAGATCCTGGTTGTGCATATTGCAATTGGAGCGTGTTTGCTAAAACTGAAAAGTGCTCAGACCAGTCTAATGAGGAATATTGTAAATGAAGAATTCACACAGAGAAGAGAATTGAGAACTTGATAGAGAATTGTTGTAGGAACTCTGAAGAATTGAAACGGTGAGTCATGCATTCTCACTCTACTGCTGCTCTGTTTGATTTTTTTTTCTTTTTTTTTGAGAATTTGAAAAGAATTACTGAGACTGGAGATTTGAAAATGATAGAACTGATATTACCATGAGAGATATTGTAAATGAGGAGCAGCACCGGCATGGATGATCTTCTTCATCTTCAGCTGCAGATATTGTTTTTTTTTTGAATGATCCATTGAAGGATTACATTGCGGAAGCTTGGATCAATTCATGCGTTAGCATAATAGCTCTGATACCATGTTAGGATTAAGAGTTTGCAGATAATTGAAAGAGAAAGAAGAATTAGTTTAGAGAAGAGAAGAGGGAGAAGAGAGAAAAGAGAGGGAGACTGAAATTTAAAATTGAGTTTGTGGAGGTAGATTGTTTGGCTCGGCACCAGTTAGTGATTTTGTGGGTTATCCTGATTTTGTGGCTAATTAAGTGATTTTGGGTAGATTGTTCCAAAGAAAAAGGCTTTGATTGAAGCCATGGAAAAGGCTGGTAAGGGGTAGTTCGTACTGAAAGTAGTGTCTTAACTTAATACCTCCTCCCTTTATTGAGATGTATTGTTTCCCTGATGATAGATGTTAAGAACAAGTGGGAGAAAAGCTCTTGGGGAAGAAGGCTGATTGTCCAGAAGAGAAGGGCAGCTCTCAATGACTTTGATCGATTTAAGTTGATGTTGGCTAAGATCAAGGTTGGTCATAATGCTATATAAATGATTACTTTCAAAACTTAATTCCACTGACTTATTTTACTATGTTTGAATTTTGATTATTGAGGCAGGTTTGGGGCTAAAATTGGACCAAGTTTCATTCTTTTTCTGTCCATTCACTAGGAACGAGTTGCATGTTGTCCATTGGTATATAATGATTTTGTAAATTCTGGATTTCCTCAATTAACTTTAATCCTGGAGTCAAATCTTAATTGTTTGTATGGATTTCAGTTTTATGAATACCTATCTTGTGATCTTACAAGTTATCATCTGATGATGTTTTTATTACATCGGGTTGCACTCAAGCTATTGATGTTGCATTGACAATGCTTGCTCGCCCACGTGCAAATATCTTGCTTCCAAGGCCAGGCTTCCTAATTTATGAACTTTGTGCTGCTTTTAGGAGTCTTGAAGTTCGGCATTTTGATCTTCTCCTAGAGAAAGGCTTTGAGGCTGATCTTGATGCTATTGCAGCCCTAGCAGATCAGAACAGCGAGGTCTTATACGAGTTCTTTTAGCTTATGGTTTTGATTCCATAAATGGATCAGTAGCCAATACTTCAAAATATGTATTTTTTTATTCCATGTTGATTTACTTATACATGTAATTGTAACTGAATTTTTGTTGTATTATAAATTTTAATTTATGAAATTTTTATTTCAACTGTATTTATTTAGTTCTCAATATTAATAATATATCAATAATATTTATGAAAATATTTATTCATAATTAATTAAAAAATAAATAAATTTGAAATTGATTAAAAAAATTAATTGCTAATTTGCAACGGATTATGCAACGGATTATCTGTTGCAAATTTGCAACGGATTATCCGTTGCAACAAAATTTGTAGTTCCGTATTTGCAACGGAACGCATCCGTTGCAAAGTCCGTTGCAAATAAATATTTGCAACGACCTCCTTTCTTGTTTGCAACGGACACGTCTGTTGCAAACGCTCCCCATTTTTAGTAGTGCTTAAAGTTTTAACGACTTCATTAACAAAATTCAAAAAAGCATGAGAGAAATATTGTTCCCCGTGCTTTATAGAATGGTCATTGTGGATTTATTATGCCATTGAGTTACTTTTTGTTGTTTTTGTTTTGATCTTTCCCTCCTAATTCAGCTAAGATTATTTAGTAAATTTAAAATTAAAAGAAATAACCAACATTAAAACTTTAGAGGAGATGGGTAGCATTTTCAGTTTTTGATGAAATGTTCAATTTAGTTATTTTTTATTCCAAAAAGTTTTTCTACGGAACTATCAATTTTTAAATTGTTTAACTAAGACATATAATGACATAAATCGTTATTATCATAATTTTAAAACTTGATTAAGGGTTGATCTGATGCAAGACCAGAGTCATGGTATGGAAAGGTAAACTTTGGTTGAACCTAATCGATGTAAGAATAAAAGTGGTGCCATAGTTTTAAAATCCTTTTAAAGGGTTAACTTTGGATAAGACCCGAGTCACGGGTTAGGAGGTCAACATGGTTTGCTTTCTCTAAGTCATTATAAGTATAGTAGTTGTTATTATCATAACTTTAAAATCAATTTGGGAAATAACCCAAGGTAAAACTTTAATAACAAGTTGATAAGGCAACTCAAGTTGTGTCGAGTTAGCTTAAAAATAAAAAAAAATGATGATTATAATTTTAAAACTTGATCGAGTGGTCGATAAGAGGCAAGACCTGAGTCACAAGTTGGGAGTGTCAAAGTTGAGTTGACTCAAATATATGGCTAAAAATGAATCATTGTAGTTTTGATATCTAACTTGGAAATGGACCTAAGACATGGTCACTTTTGACCTAAAAAATATTAAAACAACCTCATTTGGACTAAAAAATATTTCAAATAAAGTTCGAGCTCTTGACTATTTTTTTTTTTTTTATCTTAGGTCAACTTAAGTTTGTAACAAGGTCATATCAATCCTTCATTTATTTTTCTTAAACCAGAAAATGTCCAAGTTTCATGTTGATGAAGTTGACCCATGAGATTAGTCTAGCTTTTATAACTAGTTATAATATTATTAATGTCAGCACTTAATATTGATTAAAATAAAAAAATATCTATTTTTTTAAATATGAAACTTTAATACTAATACATATTATGAGTAAAATAAACTTTTTTATATTTTATTTTGACGTGTTCTCCATAACCAAACAGGATACAAAGACAATCACTCTCTTGTGTATACCATTACCAAAAATATTTTTTCCTTGTCTCATTTTTTATCTTGTTTTTATTGTCTCCATAATATTTGACTCTTTAATTTCAAGATGGTAATGAAATATTACTTATAGGTCTTAAACAAATAGTACAAACATGGAAGTATATTTTAGTCAAATAAGAAAAGATTATTATGGTCAAGGTTGTCAAAATCGCATTTTTGACATGACACAGAATTGTAATTTTAACTCAGGTCATAAAATCGTAAAATTATAAGCAAAATATTCCCGTACAAAAATCGCAAGTAAAATTATTTTGGTAGAAAAATCATAAAATTATAAGTAAAATATTTATGAATACAATACAACACAATTATGACCATAAAACTTCATTAGTTAACGTTCATACATGATTTAAAATAACTTAAAAATACAATACAACACAATTATGTCCATAGAATTTTATTAGATAAAAAATAATAAATTTAAAACAAATACTCTGTTGGTGTGCTATGTAAGTTAAAATCAGCCTTATTATCTTCATCTTCCTCGTTATTTCTAAGACATTCATCAAATATATTACTATCAAAAGGATTATTACTACTATTACTAGTAATATGATTCATAATGTTTCGTATATACCCTTAATTCCAAAATTCTCAATATCATCCGGGTAATTATGTAATTATTTTTTTGATATGGTGGAAGATTCTATATAGTATTATTAGGGTTGAGAGCTTAATTTAAATTTGATGGATATCAACTCAACTCGACTTGAATAGATAAGATTTTTTTAGACTCAATGGATAATATATAGGGTATGAATATGGTCAAACTTAACCCAAAAACCGTCTGAACCGAACCTGAAATATATATTTATATTATATAAATATTTTTATAGAATATTTAATTTTTTTTAATACAATTTGATTTATAAATACCTTAAAATTGATTTATAAATACCTTAAAATTGATATAAAACACACACACACATATTATACCTATTATTTTATCATTTAATAACATATACATGCATCAAACACACACACACACACACACACTTAAATATTCTAACATCAACTTTAACAACAGTTTCAATTAAACACATTAAAAAATTATTATAATGACAAAAAAAACTATCACATCAATTGTTGCTGAAGTGGAAAATTTGAAAGCTCATCATAGCTGTTACTTGGAAAAGTAGGTGGAAAGAGAAAAGTATGTGGAAAAATCGGGATAATGAAATCAGACCGATCCGGTCAGATTTTACGATTCTGACCAATTTTACCGAGTCAGGATCGATTTTAACGGAGTTTGATTTTTCTACTTGATTTTACCAGATTTGCTCTTTTGACTCGTAAAATCGTAAAATCAAATCGCGATTTTAACAACCTTGATTATGGTCTTCTGAGTAGCTTTTTTTATTCTTTTCTTTTCATACAATTGGGTGTGCAAACATAGTTCCTACCATCATCGAAAATCTTCATGTTTATTTTCTAGGAAATAAATAACATGACACGCAAATAATGTTATATTGATATTGTGTTAGTTAGTAATATATTAGCATGTTATATTCGAACCAAGAAATGTGGTTGATAAAATAAAGATATATATCTTTATGTTCTTTAAGATATATTGATAAAATTTTCTGTTCATCATCATTAAAAAAAATAAAATTGTTTTGGATGTATTTATATTTATGAGGCTTTATGGACATGATTTTTTTAATTTGAAATGTTAGTATTTAAAAAAATAAAATATAAATCTCTAGGCTTTGTAATGTTATTGAGTAATTTTTAAATGGTTGCTGAAGACTTTGGTATAAAACGTGACAAAATACGGGAGAGAGCTAGAATATAGAGTATTGTAGATTTAAAGTTGTCGAATTTAAAATTCTTAATTGAGATTGTTCGCATCCTAACATCGCTGGTGAGAATCGAATTACTTATAGTTATCATCCAAGCAATCTCATCAGGTCTCAAACACCACACTTAATGAAGTAACTAGTCCAGATTCCCATATAGAAGAGAAAAACGGATCGAAGCAAGACAAAAGATGAGCTTGAGAACGAATTTTTGTACATATATACACATGCATTCGCTGGCAGAAGATATTTTGGGTGAGAGATCAATTTAAGTACTGATCGCAGCCATAAGAACATATTTATTTTTTAAAATATAATATATTTTCTTCGAAACAATTTATGAATGATCTTTTTAAATAAATTGGCAAAATAGGGAGGCCACGAAAAGGCATGAGTGGCAAAGAGAAGGGTTTATTGATGATGCATCAAACAAGATACGTGAAAACAAATTACATTAGTCAAAAACTACATTACATCAATTTTTATTTGATCTTTACATAATATGAATTTAAGAATTTTGAGCTGGGTGATTTTGAAAAAACAAATGAACACGATGAAATTGAAAAAATCCCTTTTTTTTTTAAAGATTTGAGATATGTCAAAAAAAAAGAAAAAAAAAGAAATATAAGTAGAGAACGTAGATCTTATATAGAGAATGAGTATGTGTAAGGTAGACATGTATTTGTTGTCCACATACATGGCATTAAATAATGATTGAGGAGCATTTATGATACTTTATATCAAGTTTTTTTATATATATATTAATAAACAACAAGAACTCAGAAAGAGTAGAAGCAAAATAGGTCTAGAGATTGCTTGTTTTCTTCTCTTCATCTCCGGATTGTAGTTGTCCCTTTCTATACTTTTCTCTTGGTTCTTTGTGGTTGGGTTTCGACTTAATCTTTCCTCTTGGTTCTTTGCGGGCTGTATCTGAAGGGCTTCAAAGGAGGTAACATGTCCGAGACCAAGATTTTTTTTATATTTTTTGTTTGAATATTTTTTATTGCTTACTTTTAACAAGAAATTGAGTTTTTCGTCAGTGGAAATGCTATACATAGCATAGCCCTCGAGTATGTGCTGATCCTATTTGGCCAGTTTGAGTTCTAGATTCGATTGCTTTGAAGAAAGAGAGAAACAAGCTATATTGCGAAAACACATCTAGAAGATGGCCGCCGCTTCATCATCTGCGCCGTTCTTCGGCCGGCCAAGGAAAGAAAACCAAAACCAGATAACACAACAGCATTCTTCAGCAACCACTGCCTCTACTGTTCCAGCCACAGAACCTCAAAAGAAGAGGAGAAATCAACCTGGAACACCAAGCAAGTAGCTATCTTTATATCTTATATAGTTGAAGTATTGACAAGCTTTTCTTTAATATCTTCTTCTTCTTATACATATTTTGTTCCTAATTAATTACCGGCCAGCTAGCTCTTGTTCTAACAGTAAATATGGTGGCGATAATTTCTCATTACAGATCCAGATGCAGAGGTGATAGCACTATCTCCCAAGACTCTAATGGCAACGAACAGGTTCATATGCGAGGTATGCACCAAAGGGTTCCAGAGGGAGCAAAACCTACAGCTCCACAGAAGAGGACACAACCTGCCATGGAAGCTGAAGCAGAAGACTACAAAAGAGGTGAGGAGGAAGGTGTATCTGTGTCCCGAGCCCACATGTGTCCACCATGATCCTTCTAGGGCTCTTGGTGACCTTACTGGCATAAAAAAACACTACTTTAGAAAGCACGGCGAGAAGAAATGGAAGTGTGAGAAATGCTCAAAAAAATATGCTGTGCAGTCTGATTGGAAAGCCCATTCTAAGACTTGCGGGACTAGAGAATACAGATGTGACTGTGGCACTCTTTTCTCCAGGTAACTATTTAATTCTTTCTCCACTATTAATCATATAGCCATAATGATATTCGTCGTAGGTATTAATTCATCGTAGCTATAGACAAAAGTGTGATGATAAAAAGGTTTTTAAGATTGAAAGACTGGGAGTTTGAGAGGAGAAAAAGAAGAAGATCGAAAGACCAGCGGTACGTACTTTCCTTCTCTCCCCTTTTGGATTACTCGTAGATTGGATCTTTCGGCCTAACAATCTAAGCCAACTCTCTCCCCCTCTCCCCAACTCTCTCTCTCTCTCTCTCTCTCTCTCATCAACACACTCGACAGAAGGACTAGCTGCATGTGAAAAATCTGTGAAGCTGCCATGCTGTGTGAAGGTCTCCAAAAGACATGATGATTAATTAAAGAAAAAAACACAAGTAAAAAAAATATAGAGAGAATTATCTCTTCATCGGTAACACCGCCGGTCCTTCATCTCTTTTCTCTATTCACGTGTTGTTGTTATGGAGTGTGTCAGGTATAGTATATTGTTGCCGGGTTTGTTCTCATGCGAGTTGGATGGATTTGTATGCTATTTAGTTTGTTTTCTTCTGGGTTGGCTCGATCAGTTCTTCCAAGTACTTCTTCCCACGAAAACGTTAGGGTTGAGGGGCTGAGATTCATCTCCATCTCTCTCCTCTTCTCAGAGAGCAGAAGTAATTAATTAACTAAAATTATCTACCCTTCATGTTGTTTTTCCTTTTGTTATCGAGAGGACGGAGAGTGAGAGAGAATGTTTTTCCGGTCATCTGAAAGCATGGCGGTCACTTTTGATCAGAGGGTTCCTGAGAATGTGGTAATTTATTGACAACTTTCATGGAAATGGAAAATATTCCTTCAATAGAAAGGAAGACTCTTCATGGATTTTACATTACTTGAAGCTTTTTTCCGAAATAGGCTTCTGAGTTTCTGGTTTTTCATCTAATAGCACATAGTGCTTGTCTTCATTTATTAAAGAGCCACTACCCAAAATAGTATTTAGATTTGGATTGATTTATCCCTCTTTTATTTTCTGATTCTAATATAAAATTCTTTGCCCTACATATTTCTCCTATTTCTTCTGAAATATATTTGTTTGCCATGCATTTTCTATTCTCTTTTATTTTATTTTAGAAAATATTGCTATTTTCCTTAGCGAAATTCATGTGATATCAAGAAAAAATATTCATGCGACCATTCGTAGATTTGGATTGATTTATCCTTCTTTTCCTTCATTTTTTTTTCGTGGCTTCAACTATTAACAGTATCATGGAAATTAAGGGGGAGACAGTGCTAAACGTTTTTTTTCCTTATCGATGTAAACGTTCATAGATTTCATTGGTCACATAGAATATTAGTTGAATCCATGTTCTTCTTTCTTTGCTCCGGTGGCATCAGGATGATTCGAAATATTCATTTTGTATGAGCTTGGAATAACAATAGCTATTTTCATGGAAAATCCCCCTTTGATTAAAATATCAGGTGGTAAGGAATTGAATTCATTTTTTTTCTTTTCGATTCAAGCATTTGAATTTAGCATCTTAGAAACGGCTAGTAAAAAATAACTTATATATATATATATTGTTGTGCTTTTAAAAAATTTCTGTCTCAAATTCCTTCCATTTTTTCCATTGATAACTGATCAGAGGTGGCGTGATGACTTTCTTTTCATGATATTAACTGTTGCAGGCGTGATAGTTTTATCACACACAGAGCTTTTTGTGACGCACTAGCTCAGGAAAGTGCAAGGCATCCTAGCAGCTTTAACACTATAGGAAGTCATCTATATGGAAATAACAACATGAGCTTAGGCTTATCTCATGTGGGCTCCCAAATTTCCCAGTTACAAGATCACCATCCATCTGGTAATAACATGTTACGGCTGGGCAGTTCTGGGGCAGCCAAATTCGAGCATCTAATCCCTCCTCCTAATCCTTCTTCAATGCCGATGATGCCTACATCTGGTTTCTTCATGGGAGATTCAAACCAAGGACCATTTCCAAGCAAATCTTTACACGGGCTAATGCAACTTCCTGATCTTCAAAGCAACTCCTCCTCGGCTTCCAATCTGTTTAACCTCAGCTTCTTTTCAAATAATAGTAACCCAAGCCGTGTTAGTAACAGTGACACTGCCAACACTGGAAGCACAAACACGAACTTAGTGAATCCCGGATTGTTAAATGCTAACCCGTTCAACAATGTCAATGGTGCTGGCCAAGGGACAACACTTTTCTCCACCAACATGAGTGGTGATCATGTTGGATCGAATATGTCTTCCATTTTCAATACTTCAATGCAACAAGAGAACATCACCCCACATATGTCTGCCACTGCATTGCTTCAAAAAGCGGCTCAAATGGGTTCGACTACAAGCAGCAGCAGTCCAAGTGGTTTACTGAGAAACTTGGGGAGTTCTTCAACAACTGGTGCTAAATCTATTAGGCCACTTGTTTCCACCAACTTCGGAAGCAGTTTCAGCAATGCAGGCACTGTAGGTGAAGGCTTAGATATACACATGGAAAGTGAAAGCCAGCTTCAAGGATTGATGAATTCTCTTGCCAATGGAACCTCGTCAATCTTTGGAAATGAACAGGAAAACAGCTATACTGGGTTTGATCATGGCTCAAGTTTTAGCAGAGCAGACGATGGACATATGCATCAAGGTCTTGCTGGGTCGGATAAACTGACCCTGGATTTTCTGGGTGTTGGAGGCAGAGTAAGAAACATTGGTGGAGGGTTTCCTCAAAGAGAGCAACAAAATGGCATCAACAATATATAAGCTCCATTGACCCTGATATAAAAGTCAGCACAAGCTTGTCAACCGCTTGCAAGGGCATAATTACAGTGACAGCATTTAATAAGGAAAAGATAACGAAAGAGAGGCGGTTTAGGTATGCATGTAATATTTTTTTTAAGACTTTATTTTGCATGTAGAGGTTGAATATTCTGTAGGTCTTTTGGCTCCATCAGGCAAGTGTTCAGAAAAAAGGCTTCGTCAAGCTAAATTACTGTGTTCTAATAATCAATTACCGATCGAGCTTATTATTATATGGAGTAGGTACTCGCTCTCTCACAGCACAAAATATTTTATTTTTGTATACCGCTGAGTTCATCGTATGTTGCTCTCAATATATAAACCAACCAAGTAGAAAGAAATCTCATTTTATGGAGCAATTATTGTAAAGTAAATTGGGAGGAAAAAATCAATTGTGATTCCCTGTCCTTTCGGCATATCTGACGAGAAAGGTTCTTACGTGGAGTGGAATGTGAGAAACAGGGACACGTATTGATTTTTTAATGAAAAACAGACACTCAGCTGATGACATCCAAGAGACTAGACAAAGTACCAATTCGATTTGTTATTTGCCCAGTTGATACATGTTAATTATTTTATTTAATATGAAAAACGAATAAATTAAGCGAGAGAATTAAAGAAGGAGAAAAACGATGCTAGCTAGTCGATTTCTTAATTTATTATTTCTAAAAGAATTTGTTTGCTCACCTAATACCTAACCCTCCCTGAACGTATATATCAATACAAAAACCTAGAAGAAATTTGCTGAATTTCAGGCTCCTTGTTGACATTCTGTGGTCTTTTTCTACACATTACTTTTTGCTTTCTACGTTGACTGCTTTTATCTTAAGATAACATGCAATGCAGTCTCGTAACAAAGCCCACGTTAGAGTTTGTTTTTTTTAACGAGATTGTAGTGTGTGTTTCTTTTATTAATCCCCCTCTTGTTGTTCTTGCTTCATATATATATATATATAAAAGAACCAGGGAATTTAATCATTTTAATTGGATTCTTTTAAGACCGTGTCTTGGCTTGTTGCCTGGTGAATACTGATAGTAATCCTGGCCATACATTCTGCAGAAACGGCAGGAAAAGGGCACCATAATTGTTCGCTATCGCAATTATAGGGCAAAACTGATCATGTGGGAGTTTTGTCGTGATTGCTGTCTGTTCTATCTCCTCGTGGAATCATTAATCCGTGACTGTGAATGTACTGTCTAACATGCTTTCAAATTTTGAACTTCTCCCCCCGGAACATTATTTTGAAACCTTTTTCTCCAGGCTCGACTTATGCAGTCGCTAGAAAAGCCTGTGCTCCTGGGTTAGTTGAGCTGATTATTTGCTACTCGAAAAATAGATCAATCTGAATCTACAAAATATTTGTTTTGTTGTTTATAAATATTAAATGTAATACATGCACATAGTTCTCAAGTCAAGTTGGCTGCTTGCCTCTTTAAAAAACAAACCCAAACAATACCTCTACATGACAAATCAAATTGAATTTCATTCCTGCTATTATTATTATTATATAATCGTAGTGAGTAGTTCTTCAAAAGCATAAAGCAATAACAGCAGGCCCCTCCCTCTGTTAGTTTATGTTGACGGTAAATGGTTATGTTTCTTGTATTGTCTTCTTCTATTTGGCTTATTAGATGGTCGAGTATAATATAGTACGTATGGCTTTGAGTTTTGTATTCGATTCTTTTTCCAATATATATATACAATTCATTATTAGCTATACTCGCTATCAAAATTTACTGTTCTATCGATACAATTTATGTAGGTAATATAATATATTTTCCGTCTGTAATTGTTTTCTCAACAACTACACAGATAGAAATCTTTTATGGATAAATCTTTCTGTATTTTTTTATTGATAATTTTTTTATTATTACAGTAATCATAGTAATACGAATCATATGCTGTGCTTTCACATGTAGTAATTAATGAAAATGGAGGTATTTTCAATAAGTGGAGGTATTTCGGAGATGCCACATTCGACCTTTTGTTATCATGAAGTGAAAACTCAGTAAATAATTGAGTAATCAATATGAATATGTCTTTAAAGCATTTATAGAATAAGTGTATCCAAATGGAGTGCATAGTATGAGAGAATAATATAAATCATATTCAGAGGTTTCACTTATAAGCTTGAGCTTTTAGGTGGGATGGTTTCTTGATATTATATCAGAGACTTGTTGATTCTGTGGTCACAAGTTCAAACCTCACCATCCTCATTTTATTTGATAAAAATTAAACACTGTGTGCAAGTTTCAAGTCCAAGAGCTTTCACTTGAGAGTGTATGTCAGAGAATAATATAAATCGTATCAAAGAGCCTCATTTATGTGCTTAAAGTTTTAGGTAAGATAGTTTTAGTAAATTATTATAGATGTGTTTGGTAATAAACTATTTTTGGATATATTTATTTTACTCATTGAATCATGAAAACTCTTTTCTTTTCACAACAATTTTTATTTCAAGTATGTGGATAATGAGACTGTTGTTTAGAAATTCATTAATAAAGGTTTTTTACATCATTACATTTTTTTTTATTATTATAATTTAGATTAAAGTATTTGATGGTACTAAAACTGTGTGGAGGTTTCCTGATATTTGCTTATGATGTTTTTGTTCGACAAAAAGATTGCAATGGATTTTAAACTATACAGAGGCGGTGATCCTATCCTTTTCTATGTTTATTTTTATAAATCAAATATTTCAAAGTGAAAATGTCAAATATTAACCGCTCAATAATTCTCCGAGAAACATCAATCTCAATTTGCAGTCTATGTCACAAACACACATCAGTCAACTCGGTAACTGATACGCGTTATTTGTTTTTCATTTTGTACTCTTCTTCCTGGCAGCTTCTGAAGAATTCTGGACTCGCTCTAGGGACTGATGACAAAAAAGGTGTGCAACCTAGCTATGTGGTGGCGATAGATACAAAGAAATCCATTAAAACGGTGTTTTGCTTTTCTAAATACATGTTTGAAATCTAGCAAGGATGCAAAAATGGTGACATTTCAGTCCAGAAAAAATCCCTTCTGGAGTGATTTCATTTCAAAGGTGAGGAGGTCCCCACACGTTATCCTGCAACTGTCTAGCATCTATATATATATATGGCATTTTATGACCCACTGTAATCCTCTTCTTCTTTTAAGTAAAGCAAATATATATATATATGTGTGTGTGTGTGTGTGAAAGTTCCTGAACTGTTGTATAATAACATCACTGTTAACCACTAGAAATATAAAGTAACACTAATCCAAAAGCAAATATGAAAAGATTGCTGCTATAAAAGTCACTGTCCAAAATATGAAATCCTTAAAACTCTTAGGTACAGTTGAGGTGTTCGAAGAGAAGATTAAAAAACAGCTTGAAGAAAGTTGGCCTGCCTCTGATCTTTTTGAAACTCCATGATGTGAAGATCTCCAGGGTAACTGCATCATGTGTCCAAAAGGCCTTTCTTCCACGAAACAAACTACTCGCATTCCTGACCTGGAAATTAAACGATCCCAGACTCTGTTAATCACATATTCTCGTTCTTTCTTTTCTCGGCCGAATAGAAAAATTCAGTCAGAATTAACCTCCCAGTCTGGACATCAAACGAATTAAGCACTGTGCTTACACAAAAGAAATCCCATTCTATTTTTGGGTTGAACTTTTAAGTGGCATATATATGACACAGAAAGAAAAGGTTTAGAATTAATGAAATAATATCGATAATCCTTTTCTTATTCAGCTGTAATTAGTGGCTGCTCTCTGGAGGGGGAGTGAGTTTACGATGCATACAGCGGTAGAAAGTGTCTCGATCACAGCTGCATGTTATCGCATGTGGTGGGTGGGGCTTCTTAATTTCCTATAAAAATAATAATGCGGTGGGACTCTAATATTTACGTTTTCCTCCTGCTAAATTTATCACGAATTTTCTGCCCTGATCTGGCATGTGTTTGTTTTAAGATTGAATTATTGAAAGTAGCTAGTGATTTCAAAAATAATTGCTCATAGTGTTTGAAATATTATTTTTACTATATTTTGGTGAAGGAAAGAAATCGTAGATAGACTGCAAGTCATGATTTTCAAGTATTAAAGGAAATAGAGAGATTTGGCTTAACAGTAACCACATCCTCCCTTACGCTAAATCATTGGATCACTGATTGCTGCCATTAATTTCTATTAAAGTGCCGAACTTGAAATTCATAAGAGCCAGAGTGGGAGAAAGCCTTGCCTTCCTCTAAGAGTTTTCCCCCTCGTACTTTTCGTGGGAAATCATGCACAGTTAGCAAAGTTACTGCTAGTACTAATAATGATCATTAATGATTATAGAAGTTGGGTTTATCCTATGCTCACACAATTGGAATATTAATTAATTAGAATAATAGAAGACTATCAACGAGAGATAAGAAAATGCATTCCCAAATGCTAAAATTGAATTTCAACTCGTAAAATTCAGCTATAATATACTTAAAAATCTATAAGTAGGAGCATGCCTGATAAAATTAATTGAACATATGGAACTGGATGCATGGCCAAACAGAAAAGACATTTTGTTAGAGCATCCAGCACTCGTGACTCTGGCAGACATATGCGTAGAGAAAAAAAATCAGGTAAAAGGAAATAAAAACAAAACGACAAGAAAAGAAAAGAAACAAAAGCCAATATATGTTCTCCCATCTCATGACTGGAGCTCCCCTCATGCGAAGAAACAGGTCAGACAGACAAGAGGGCTAGAAATTATGTTTTCCCGAACCCCAAAAAAAAAGGTAAAATCATCAAGGACACATTTACCAATGGAATCTGAAAAAATTTACTTTCTAATCATATCCGAGTATAATCATTAAAAACGTCACTAGACTATAGTAGAAGAGAGTTTAGTTCACGTACCGATACTTTGTCATCTAGCATTTTTTTTCTTCACTGAAAATTCCCATTTCCTCCGAAAGATTGGCTTGTCGGCGCCGCAGAAACATTAGTATTGTGTCTCTCTGAATCCAAGGAGGAGCCACCCATATCCATGCCATGATACTGACGCTGTGGCTGCTGCTGTTTTTCTCTCTGTGAGAACCCTGATGATCCACTCATGCTTCTCACTATTTGAGGACCAACACCAAGAAAGTCCCTTGTCAATCTATCAGATCCACCAATGCTTGCGCTGAGACTTTGGTGCAACTTTGCTTCATCCATATTAGTGTTGCCAAAATTTGGGCCATGGTGTTGCTTTTCTTGTTCCAAACCTGTCCTGCTTGCAGTATATCCACCATAGGGATTTTCTTGCGTATGTCCAGAACCAAACATGGAGGAATTCCCGGGAGCAAATGAGTTCATTAGGTCATGAAGATTATTCTCGTTTTCGCTGAACATGCCGCTAAAGTTCCCACCAACAAGCGGCCTGTCTGATTTGGCACCACTTGAAGAAGAGCTACCAAAACTTCTCAGTAATGAGGCACTGTTGTTGCTTGAACTTGAACCCATTTGAGCAGCCTTTTGAAGGAGCGCGGTCGCAGACATATGAGAGACCATGTTATCATTCTGAACCGAAGAGCTGTAGAGAGAAGGGACACCAGAGGTCATTTGATTGCCCATTACATTATTTGAGAAGATATTACTCCCTTCACCACCACCACCACCACCACCACCACCATTTTGGTTGTTGAAATGACTGGGGATTAGCAATCCTGAAGTTGGTAGGTTGCTGTTGGAATTGTTTGCATTGTTGTTGTTGGCAATGCTGTTTGCGGTGCTACTATTGGAAAGAAAGCTGAGGTTGAAAAGATTGCCAGAAGAGGGAGGGTTGCCTGCGGTGTTGTGAATATCAGCAAATTGCATCAGTCCATGATGAAATGGCTTATTTTGCAACAACTCTTGCTGAGATTGGTTTTCATCATGATAATTCTGGTTTGGATCTTGCATGAAGAAAGCAGATGAGGGCATTTGCTGTGGAGGTCGAAACGACGATGAACCAATTGATGGAGGGAGGAGATGGTCGAATTGTCCGGTCCGGGCACCACCTCCACCAAGTCGTAAGACGTCAGTAGACTGGTTATTGTGGTCTTGCATTGAGGAAATTTGAGTTCCTACTTGAGATAAGCCTAAGGTCATGTTGCTACTTCCATACAAATGGCTTCCAATTGTATTCAAGTTGGTAGGAGGATTTCTTGCACTTTCTTGAGCCAGCGCATCACAGAATGCCCTGTGAGTGATAAAGCTGTCACGCCTGAAACAATTATTAGGAGAAGAAGCTATTAGATCGATCATCTCAGAGATAGTAAAAGTACACAGACGAAAGAAAAGTTGAAAAGAAGTATAAACAGGAATTTATGTCTGCTAGCTCTACTACATCAAACTATACAATTTTGAAAAACTTTATGTATAGCTCTAGATATGAATGATTATGAAATATGATGCCAGCTGCCTCAAGGCACATGAGTATGTCCACTACTATTATAGAAACTGTGATAATAGACGTGATTCTAATACATTTATATAGTTATAGTTAATCCAAATTATTAAGCCACCAGAGAAAAATGAAGTTCATCTCCGTGACTGGTGGCATTTAATCAATATATATATATATGAAGATTTCATGAGTTCCTGTCCATTATTCTTGGCTTCCCAATTTTCCTGATGCGTCCCATCTTCAGCAAAAGGCGCCCGATTTGTCGTGGTCCAACAATTCAATGCGAAGGCTAGTTGATCCAGTACTTACAATAACTATCACATCCAAATAAAAACTAGGGTTCCATATCGGCTGTAAAAATAAAAAGCGTTGTGGAAAAACGGTACCTGAAGCATAGGGAAGGGCAGAGAGATATTTAGGGTGCATGAATCTTCAATAATTGAAGACTTAAGTCGGTAAAACAATGTAGAAAGTCGAGAAGAAAGTGAAAGCAAGATGTTCAACTATGATTTCCTTAGAAGACAGAAACATAGTAATTACGTACGGACAATGGATCGAGGGGTAGGTGTGAAAGAGGTTCGGACAGAGACAGTATTATTAAACAATATTCAACCATGGAACACCATTTCAAGAACTGGCCCTTCAATAAATGCAACAAGGGAATGTGTTTAACCTCATGATAAGACAACAATCAAGGAAAGTCCATCTCAGGAGTTCTTTTTAACGCGAGTCTCAGGATGCCTGCTGATTTCCCGCCTGAGAACTAACTGTTCAAAAACGAGAAACCAGTCTAAAAGCATCACATCCATTGAATGAAACTCTTCCTTGGTGACCAACTCTAACATATGCCACTGCAACTCTCTCTCTAAACTGTTAGACCATGCACGCAGAGAGCTGCAGCAATGGGGGAGCGGGGGGATGAAGGGGGAGAGAAGGAGGGTTAGTTAGGGCCTAGCTAGCCTTATCGTTAAAAGGAGTACCTCAAGAGCACAGACATAAGAGAACAAACATGGTAAAATACACAAGCAAGCTCTACAATATGGCATGGCAACACGTGAATAGAGAAAAGGATAAACAGCCAAAAAGGGCGGTGGTTTTGAGGAGAAAGAAAAAAAACGTTCTCTCTTTTCTTTTTTCCTCTCTCTCTTTGCTAATCGGCCTCTTAAAACCTCAATGACCATGGTGGCAGTTTCAATAGATTATTCACGTGCAAGCGTACGTTTCTGCTCTTTCACCATCTCCACCACAGTAACTAGCTAGATGAAAAGTCTTTAAAAAAACAAAAATTGAAGAGAAGGGTCGAAGAAATGGAGAAAAACTAAGTATCTAAACTTTTCTCTTCTCTCTTGTCGCTTGATCGATCGATGAAACTTAGCCCTCAAACAAATGAGCTTAGTAATCGTAACGCCTCTTCCGTTTCTTCTATTTCAACCTTTTTATTCGTGTCGTCAATGGATCGAAGGATATTCATCCTCCTTTCAAGGAAGACGAAGGTATGCGTAAACCATTGATGATCATGATTAATTAATCAATTAGCAGTTACCTTGAGAAGAGAGTGCCACAGTCACATCTGTATTCTCTAGTCCCGCAAGTCTTAGAATGGGCTTTCCAATCGGACTGGACAGCATATTTTTTTGAGCACTTCTCACACTTCCATTTCTTCTCGCCATGTTTTCTTGAGAAGTGCTTTTTTATTCCAGTAAGGTCACCAAGAGCTCTAGAAGGTTCATGGTGGACGCATGTTGGCTCGGGACACAGATAAACCTTCCTCCTCACTTCTTTTGTAGTCTTCTGCTTCAGCTTCCATGGCAGGTTATGTCCTCTTCTGTGGAGCTGTAGGTTCTGCTCCCTTTGGAACCCCTTGTTGCATACCTCGCATATGAACCTGTTTGTTGCCATCAGGGTCTTGGGAGATAGTGCTATCACCTCTGCGTCTGGATCTGTTGTGAAAAATGACAAACAACAAATTATTAGAAAAATGAAAATTTTAATTGCAAAGGAAAAGGAAACCTGGGGGAAGACATTTTTAGAACATAGTTCATGTCTATATACAAGCATGCCGAATCCACTTACAAAGTTTAGGTTTCTTTTGATCGGATTTTTGTGAAAGAAGCAAGTATATACGAAGATGGGAAAAAATGTAAGAGATTGAGTGAAATGTTGTGAAAATCATTTTGTTGCTTGTATAACTAGGTACGTAGATCAATCTTTAGATAAAATTGATGATACTTGCTTGGTGTTCCAGGTTGGTTTCTCTTTTTCTTCTGTGGCGGTGGAGCCTGAGCTGAGGATGAAGTTGGAGTCGAGGAATGCTGTTGTTTCATCTGCTGGTTTTGATCTTCTTCCCTGATTCCAAAAAAAAGCACCGATGAAGAAGAAGCAGCCATATTCTTCAAAGAATTCTTCAACCTTAATTTCTTCTTCTTGAACTTCTCTTTGCTTCTTCTGCTGTTTGTCTCCTAATCCTTCTTCTCCTCGCAAGGCACGATTAATAGTCTTGAAAACCAGCACAGCCCCACATGCAATTTAAGTTCCTGCTAAATATTCGTATCTTATAAAGGCAAAAAACAGCAAATTCAGGCTTTGGGGTATTGGTTAATGAGAACCCTAAAATGGAAAACAATATCTGATAGAGAACCTAAAATCAAGGAAAATATATGAAGAGAAAGGCAAAAGGTGCTGTAGCCCGTGGCACAGCATCAGATTCATCTCTTTCTTCTGTTCCCTTTGTTTTAAATGATCGGGTTTTGAACGAGTGAGGTTACTTTGGTTCTCCTTTGATTTGGTGTCAAGCAGACACACTAACACATATACATCCCATAATTTACTTCTTTTTATTTATTTATTTATTTTTATCTTCTTAATTTGTTTCACAGTTTCTTTCCTTCCTTGATAATAATTAATATTGCTCAATAATTTCCTGCCTTAAAATGACATTACAAAATGAAGATTAGAGAGAGAGAGAGAGCAGGGTGGGGGCAGGGCTTACGAGTCGGTGGACCCAATCCAACACACATCACGACGCAGGATGGTTTGTGAGGGTAGCATGAGCAGCTACACCGTCTCTCTCTCTCTCTTATATCTCGTATCTGGTTATTCACTCCCAGACAAACCTTCCTTCATCACTCGCTCTCGCAGTGGACCTCACTCTAAAACATTTAGTATATACTTAACTAATTTTCCAAATGGGATCCCACGTAACAGTAAACCAAATTTAACCTAGCTAGGCAAATTTGGTAATACCCTTTTCTGAAAAAAACATAAAATCACTGATTTCTTACAATAATTTAGTTTCAACCGGATATTTCTAGTGTATCAAGCGAGTGGTACAAACATTCCATCTATTTATGGGCCAATACTTGATTTTTTTTATTTAGAAAAAAACAATCAGATTTAATTTAATCAGTACGAGTGTTTATCTGTTTCTAGAAAAAAAAAACTCCGTACGTGTCCGAAAACTTGGATTTTGTAATTAAAATGCGGGTCGAAGAGAGTAAACACAATTGAAACAATACTACTCCAGCAGTAAACTTTATGTATCTGATAGATAGATAGATAGATAGATAGATAGATAAATGAAGGATACAATAAGCTTCGTTTTCTGAGTGTAGCCCACCTGAGACTTGATTGGGGAACCCGCCGGCACCTTTCATGAATCTGTTGGCCGGCTGATCAGTATCAGCTCAGGGACTGTATAGCACTGTTCATCACTGTTTTCGACACCTCTATATATAGTTGACTGTCATGCAAAGGGCAATAAAGGGCCAGCAACTCGCCTTTCTTAAGTACACCGGAATTTATCCAGTTGAGTTCGGTTTGCATGCAGCAGGGACCCTGGCTATCACATCAAGGCGGGGGGAATCCAGTCATTTTGAACGACGACCTAGTAAAAGACCTAATATCCAACAACTGGCTTTTAATTTAAACAAAAAATAATTATTATTGTATTGTCAGATTTTCTAAGCTTTGCGATGTTCTTTGCTATGTTTCCCTGTCATTTCTAGCATGTTGCATCGGAAATATGGCATGGGATTTTACAGAGATAAAAGGTGAGCTGACGTCATAATAGTTTATTTTACAATAAAAAGAATAATGTGCTTAATGTGGGAATTTGATGCCTGGACTGGGACAGTTCTATTCTATTTTAAATTTCTCAGATTAATATTTTTTTATTCCATGCCAGCTACATTTTTTTATATAAAAAAAAAATCAAGAACGTGTAGTATTTAGGATTATACTGAGCGAATTTGCCCGCTCCGCTGGGCTTTTTTATATATATAGAAAATTGATTGATTTTATAAATGTTGTATTTTGTTATTTTAATATTTAATTGGTAAAATTATAATTGATAAAATATATTAAAAATGGTTTTTTTCAACTAAAAAATGATTGAATATTGCTATTGCTAAAACACTTTTGATAAAAATTGTTAGAAAATTTACTAAGAAGGTGAAATGATTTGTTAGAAACTTGTTGTCACGAAAACTCTGGTTAAAAAAAACACAAAAAAAGAAACCGGTTTAAAAAAAAAGATTTAAACACGACGGTTATTAAAAAATAAAAAAAATGCGAAAAAAAAGTTATCGTTTATTAAAAGAACAAAAAAAAAAGTATAAAATAGAAATTTAAATTCAAAGCTAAAGCGAAAGTTATATTTATAAGATTTATTAATCATATTATTATATTAAATGTATTCAAGAATACCGATATTAATTATTTTTTTGCAAGAAATCGTAGATAATTTTTTTCTCTCTATATATATTTTTAGGTGATAATATTCAATAAATATTAAAACATATAATCAGTTTTACATACTTTATAGTGTGATCGAAATGGGAAGTGGGTCGTAGATTTTTTAATTGTAGATAATTAAGGTAAATTTGTCAAAAAAAAATTATGAGTTGCCTTTTTCCTCTTGTAATATTAGATCTGACACATTATAAATAAAAATATTGTAATTTGTTTTTAGAAATAAACCTCAAGTTTTTTGCGTGTTATAATAACTTATCTGTCGTCTAAAAAAACAGTGTAATCGAAACGGGAAGTGACTCGAATATTTTTTAATTGTAGATAATCTAGGTAAATTTGTCATTTTTTTTAGTTGTATTTTTTGCCCAGTAATATTAGATATGAAATATTAAAAACCAAAATATTATAAATATTTTTTAAGAAATAAATTTTAAAAAACAGAGCACAAAATTAAAATTCAAAGAATTTTTTTTTATTTTTGAAAAGATTTATTCTTTGTATTATTATATTAAATGTATTACATGGTTGAAGAAAAAAAAAGATAGACGTGCGCTGCGATGCATCAGAGCAAATTGCCAATGAATAGTGACTATGAGTCACGGGCTACAGTAGAAAACCGAGTTGTTTTAGCTCGTTAGGTAATAAAAGAAAATAATAATGAGCCCAGGGATTATTCGCGGCGCGCTCAGTTGGCTAGGAAAAAAATATACTTGGGAAAAAAGAACCGTGGTGCGCGTAACCTGACCCGGACACCTCGGTTAAGAAAAAAAATGTATAAGTAGAAAAACAAAATAGGGAAAAAATATAAAAAACAAAGTTGATCCAGAGATTAGTCGTGGTGCACGTAAGTTGGTTTGGACACTTTAGTTATTAAAAAAAAATCTTGTTTTTTGGAAAAAAATAAAAACAACAACCATTTATTAAAAAATTCATTTTTGTTAACCAAAAGAAAAAAAATTGCAAAAAAATAAAAACAACAACCAGTTAAAAAAAATCATTTTTTAACAAAAAAACATTTTAAAAAAAACACAATTCTTAAAAAAAAATAAGATTTGTAAAAAAAACACAACAAAAACCAGTTATTAAAAAAAATATATAAAAAGAAACAATTTTTTAATAAATTTTATTTTTTCAGTTCTTAAAAAAAAAACAGAAATCACATTTTGGTGTCCGAGCGGTTTGAACTCACGCGCACCTGTGTTGGCAGCGCGCGGACAACCGCTCGGCCAAAGTTTCTGATCTGTCATTTCTACCATAAAAAATACAAAAAGAGTCCTTGTGTAAAAAAAAATTATAAAAAAAAGTGGATCCGGAGATTAGTCGTGGTGCACGTAAGTTGCCCTGGACATTTTAGTTATTAAAAGCAAATATTTTTTTTTGTAAAAAAATAAAAACAACAACCAGTTATTAATTTTTTGTTTTTTAACAAAAAATACAATTTTTTTTTTGTAAAAAAATAAAAACAACAACCAGAAAAAAACATTTAAAAAAAAACAGTTCTTAAAAAAAAAATCAGATTTGTAATAAAAAACAACAACAACCAGTTATTAAGAAAAAAAACTTTTTTTAAAAAAGAAATCATTTTTTGAAAAGAAAAAAAAATTCATTTGCAAAAAAACTGTTGCTTAAAAAAAAAACAAAAAAAAAAAACAAAACGAAACGAAATCACAATTAGAAATCACAATCGGCCAAAAAAACTGTTACTGAAAGGAAAGGAAAAAAAAAACGAAATCACAATTACAAATCACAATTGTTGGCCGAGCGTCTCGAACTCGCGCGCGTCTGTTTTGGCGGCGCGCGAGACAACCGCTCGGCCAAACCCTCTCATCTGTCCATTTTCGCCATAAAAAATAAAAAAAGAGTCCCGGTTAAAAAAAAAACACATACACCCGCGATTCACCGTGACAAATTGCCACTCCACAGTGACAATGAGTCACGGTGAACAGCTCAAAGGACGAGCTGTTTTAGCTCTTTAGTAATAGTCGTTGTAACAATGACAGCTTAACTATAACCATGCGTTTCACTTCTTACTAACTGACATAGCATTTTAAAATTGATTTTGAAAAAAAATTGAAAATTTTGTTTTCTTATTTTAAATTATTTTTTTATGTGTTTTTAGATTATTTTTATATGATGATGTCAAAAAAAAATCATTTTGATGCAATTCTAAACGAAAAACACTTTCAAAAACAACTTCAATCATATTCTCAAACAGACAATTCATGTATATACTAGATTGGTGCTACTTTTTTTAATGCAGAAAAATAGATGTGCAGTTTCTAACTTGTTTTATGAAATAAAAAAAAACATAAATCGAAATATAAAAGTCAAATATTTAATTACATATAAAAAATAAGTTATTGACATTGATTAAAGATCAAAGTAAAAGGTTAATATATAGATATAAATCAAGACATATGATTCGGCCGCGAAATAAAACATAAACTAGATTGTGTTTAAAGTTTTTTTTTAACTAATTTCCTATTAAATCGAACAATAATTAAAATAGATATATATAGAAATTGATTAATTAAAAATTATACAGAGTTGCATAGAAACAACAACACCACAAATATTAGAAAAAAATTGTTACAATTTTATTTATAAAGCATTTAAAAATTAAACAATATCTTATAAAAAATCAATAAGTTTTTGTTATAATCTATATATTTCAATTAAAACTAAATGCCTGCAAGGTTGGGCATCAAACACATATAATTAATCAATCCCTTTAAATTAATATAAAATCATTTACTTCAATATTAACACATACAAGGAAGATGCTTTTTGATAATTTGATTTATAAGAATGCACTCCCTTGTTATAATTAATCATCCATTGCAACGATATCCATATTATATAGTAGATATATAGGATTCAAGAGCACATTTTTATCGGAGTTCCATTCTATACTATCTTTGTAAAGTCCCTTTCTAGGGTTTTGTTGGAGGCATTTCTCATTGCTTGAAAATTGTCAAGGAATCATCTTATCTAAAAACTTAAGTTATTAGGTGAGACTCCAAGATATAATTTATATTATTCTCTAATACACTTCCTCAAGTGAAAGCCCTCTAAGCTTGAAACTTCAACAAGCTCACACTACCTTGCACCTGATTTTTATCAAATAAAATGAGGGTGGTGAAATTCGAACTCGTAACCGTTGCGTCAACAAGACTGTGTTACCATGTTAGAGAATTATCTCACCTAAAAATATAAAGTATTAGATGAGATCTCAAAATATAATTTGAATTATTTTCTAACAGAAATTTACTGGAAGCTTAAACATTTTGTGATAGCAACATGAAGTTCTGTACATTGTCTGCAATTAACGTAAACTATATCAACCTCGAGTTACTTTAGTTAGCAATTGATCCTTGCAATATTGCAAGGTCTACTTTCTTCATTGCATATTAAAAATTTGTTTTATTTTTATTTTAAATTCATTTTTTTGTATTTTCAGATTATTTTCATGTGCTGATATCATAAATGATTTTTTAAAAATAAAAAAAAATGTCATTTCGATGTATTTATGAACGAAAAGCACTTTCAAAAGCAACTTTAATTATACTCTCAAACAGGCACTTCATGTATATACTAGATTGGTGCTAATTTTTTTAACGCAGAAAAATAGATGCGTAGTTTCTAACTTGTTTTATGAAATAAAAAAACATAAATCAAAATATAAAAGTCAAATATTTAATTAGATATAAAAAATAAGTTATTGACATTGATTAAAGATCAAAGTAAAAAGTTAATATATAGATATAAATCAAGATATATGATTCGGCCGCGAAAATAAAACATAAACTAGATTGCGTTTAAAGATTTTTTAACTAATTTCCTATTAAATCGAACAGTAATTAAAATAGATATATATAGAAATTGATTAATTAAAAATTATGCATAATTGCATAGAAACAATACCACAAATATTAGAAAAAAATTGTTACAATCTTATTTGTAAAGCATTTAAAAATTAAACAATATCTTATAAAAAATCAATAAGTTTTTTTCTGAAATATATATATTTCAATTAAAACTAAATGCCTGCAAGGTAGGGCATCAAACACATATAAAATCAAATTAGAAGGGGGGGGGGGGGGAATCCTAAAGCTGGAAAAAAAATTGAAAACCAATGTGTTAGCAAATGCCCCTTGATAAAATAGTTACTCAAGAATGAAAATTTACTTCAATATTAACACATACAAGGAAGATGTTTTTTGATAATTTGATTTATAAGAATGCACTCCCTTGTTATAATTAATTATCCATTGCAATGATATCCATATTATATACCAGATATATAGTATTTAAAGAGCACATTTTTATTGGAGTTCCAAAGTCCCCTTCTAGGGTTTTGTTGGAGGCATTTCCCATTGCTTTAAAATTGTCAGGGAACCATTTCTTCTAAAAAGTTAAGTTATTAGATAAGACTTCAAGATATAATTTATATTATTTTATAATATATCCTCTCAAGTGAAAACCCTTTGGGCTTGAAACTTTCATAAGCTCATATTAACTTGTATTTGATTTTTATCAAATAAAATGAGGGTGGTGAGATTCGAACTCATAACCGTTGAGTCAACAAGGCTTTGATACCAAATCAAAAAATTATCTCACCTAAAAGCTTAAGCTATTAGGTGCGGTCTCGAAGTATAATTTGAACTATTCTGTAACAGAAATTTACTAGCTCTTAAACATTTTTTGATAGTAACATGAAATCTGTACATTGTCTGCAATTAACCTAAACTATATCAACCTCAGGTTACTTTAGTTAGCAATTGATCCTTGCAATATTGCAAGGTCTACTTTCTTCACTGCACATAATTTAGGGGCCAAAGATTGGCCTCAGCATGCACCCAAAATGTTTGTAAAATTATTAAAATATCTGCTAGCTAAATGATCATGCATTGCTGAAGCTTCCAAGATGTCAAGATCAAAAAGTAAGCCCCTGTATTTCATATCCTGTCCAGATTGTGCCGAGCACTGATGTTTTCTATTTTTATGGAGCTACTAGTAAAAAGCACTCTCATGCTCTTTAAAGAGGAAATTAGTGTTTGAAATGCTCAGATATTATTAGATAAAAAGGAAAATTTGAGAATAAGAATGATAGTTATCCAATGTAATTAATACTACTAAGTGTATATACATGACAAATCATCAAGGCCTTGAAAACATGCAAATTGTAGAAGAAAAAATATACAAATCCTATATTTCCTTGAAATTTCAAGGCCAAAAATTCTGGATTCTAACAAAAAATAAAGTCGGATCAGTTTCAGAAGAGAAGAGATGACACCCTCGCCAACAAACCTAACCATCTTGAAAAGACAACAGACCTATAAGAACCCAATGATAATCCATGAATTATTTCCAAGAAAACAAACAGCATGCAACTCATCTTGCATCCCTCGTACGAAAGAAGACTTGTGCATAGGGATGATAGTAAAAAATAATGGTTGGCTGGATACTTCAATTAATAATAAAGTGCTTATAAATAGGCATTACATAGGGCATAATGAACCCACATCACCATTAACCCACTAACCCATAATCCTAGCAACACAATCACCACTTTCTTAGCCACCTAAAATAAACTAGGACCATTATGACTAAATCAACATAAAATAAATAATTAAATAAAACAATGAATTAAATAAATAAACTTTAACACCCTTCCTTAAACTGAAATCTGCAGATAACAGTTTAAGAGAAATCATCCTTCTTCGGTATTCTTAATTACTGCAGATCACGAACACATTCCAAGTAAACCACGCAATTTCACAAATGCAGCAAATTTAAGAGGTTTGGTTTGTATATCTGCAACTTGATCTTCACTTCTACAATAAACTAGGTTGATCATGCCATCATTACTGAGATCTCGCAAGAAGTAGTATCTCACATCAATGTGTTTGCTTCTCCCATGTAACATCGGATTTTTGGAGAGTTTGATTGCTGAGTTGTTATCACAAAATACAGTTGTAGCTCCAATTTGCTGAAATTGTAGTTCTTCAAGGATTCTTCTTATCCAAATAGCTTGACAAGCACAAGCTGTGGCAGCAATAAATTCAGCTTAAGTGGTGGATAAAGTAATAATTTGTTGCTTTTTTCGAAGACCATGAAACAGCACCTGTGCCCAACATAAAAACAAAACCCGAGATGCTTCTCTTGTCATCTTGATCACCTACATAATCGCTATCAGTAAACCCAACTAGCTCCATCTTTTCACCTTTCTTGTAGAACAACCCAAAATCCTTAGTTCCTTGCAAGTAACAAAGGATCCTCTTGGCTGTTAGCAAGTGCATTTTCGTGGGATTTTCCATATACCTGTTGATTAGACTTACAGAATACATAATGTCAGGTCTTGTTGCAGTTAAATACATTAAACTGCCAACAATCTGCTTGTAAAGTGTGCTGTCCACTTTCTTCCCTCCATGATCTTTGTTGAGCTTCAAACCGAATTCAGTCGGTGTGCTAACAGGATTGCAATCCTTCATCTGAAATCTTTCCAGAATATCATGCACATATTTCTTTTGAGAAATAAAGATGCCATTTACAGTTTGCATCACCTTTATGCCAAGAAAGTAATGCATCAACCCAAGATCGGACATTTCAAATTCAACCATCATAGAACTCTTGAAATCTTTAAACATATCAGCATCATTTCTAGTAAATAGAAGATCATCAACATATAAGCAAACAATAAGTAATTTCCCCTCATCTCCAATTTTAACAAATAATAAATGCTCATATGGACACTTATGGAATCCTTCTCTTAAGAAATAAGACTCAATACGACTATACCAAGCTCGTGGAGCTTGTTTTAAACCATAAAGAGCCTTTTTCAAACGATATAATTTATGCTCATATCCAATCTTAATATGACCAAGAGGTTGATCAACAAATACCTTCTCCTCCAAGTTTCCATGCAAGAATGCTGATTTAACATCCAACTGGAAAATAGGCCAAGAATTATATGCAGCCAATGCAATCAGCAACCGAATTGTATCATGTCTTGCAACAGGAGCATAGACCTCTCTATAATCAATTCCATACTCTTGCTTATACCCCTTGACTAGCAATCTTGCCTTAACTTCACCATTTGCCTTTATTTGGTTTTGAAAACCCATTTTACGCCAATGGATTTTTGTCCTGGTGGAAGATCAATCAGCTCCCAAGTGTCATTTCTTTCAATGGCGTCAATTTCATCATCCATTGCTTTTCTCCATCTTTCTTCTTTGACAGCACTTTCAAAGGTCGTAGGATCACAATCTGCAAACAAAATAGGTTATTGGATCTTCAATTCCAGTTACCTCATAATCTTCCATCTATGAGGACAAGGTTGAGTTGCTGCAATAGGAGCTTCTGCCGAGGTTGGAAAATTTCTAGCAGCTGCTCCTGTTATTGACTGAATTTCAGCAGCTGTTTCTGAGCATGGCTTCGGCAAGATAGCTTCTGCTGATGGCCCCAAATCAGTATCCATTTCAAAACAAGCATGTATAGGCTGCTGCCTATCCCAATCCCAAGTTTTTACCTCATCAAAAACAACATCACGGCTGGTCACAATCCTTTTTGTAAGTGGATTGTACAATTTATAGGCCTTGGAACACTCACTCATGCCGAGAAACACACACTTTTCACCCTTATCATCTAGCTTCTTTCTCTTCTCATCCGGGACATGTGCATAGGCTATGCACCCAAAAATTCTGAAATAATCAACATTGGGTTTCCTCCCACTCCAAGCTTTTTCAGGTGTCATGTTCTAGACAGAAAAAGTAGGGCTTCTGTTCAGCACATGAATACTCCAATTTACTGCTTCCAGCCAAAAATTCCTTTGGGATTTTTCCTCTAGCTAACAGGCTCCTCACCATGTTAAGGATTGTTCTGTTTTTTCTTTCGGATATACAATTCTGTTGTGGTATATAGCTAGCTGTTAGTTCCTTGAGAATGCCATGCTCCCCATAAAAAACATCAAATTCAGTTGAACAAAATTCACCACCATGGTCTGTTTGAAGAGTCTTAATGAGCTTCAATGCCTCATTTTCAACTTTAGCTTTAAAGCTTTGAAACACATAAAAAGCTTTTACCTTGTGTTGTAAAAAATAAACCCATGTTTTCCGAGTAAAATCGTCAATGAAGGTGATTAAGTACTTTTTACCTCCATTTGAAGATGGACTAATTGGTCCATAAATGTCAGAGTGCACTAGTTCGAGAGCATGCTTTGCTCTCCACGATTTGCCTTGAGGGAATGGAGAACGATGTTGTTTGCTAACAACACAATCTTCACATATTTGTGAAGGAATATCAATTTCTGGAAGTCCTTTCACCATATTCTTCTGCTAAAGTGTTTTTAGGCCACTAAAGTTCAAATGGCCATAACGAAAATGCCAAAGCCATGTAGAATTCTCAATTTCAGCAATGAAACAAGGTTGTGATATCATAATTTCTAATGGAAACTGCCTATTTGAACTCATTTTCACTACCGCAATTGACCCTCTCAAAGGATCATAAATTTCACAAACACCATTTTTTATAGTTATCTTATACCCCTTCTCTTCTAATTGACCAGCACTCAATAAATTGCTTTTTAAATCAGGCACATAAAGCACATCAAAAATTGTTTCTACAAAACCATCCTTGGTCCTAATCTCAATATCACCCTTTCCTAAAGCATTCACAGTAGAGTTATCACCAAAACTTATTGTCGAATTAAAATCTTCATTTAAGTAAATAAAGGAAGACTTACACCCACACATGTGATTGTTGTAACCTGTATCCACAAACCACATCTTAGACCCATGTTGCTGCTCCCGAGACCCCAGCTTCTGCTTTTGGGTTGTCTCCACAGCCATTAGCAGAGTTTCCTCTTCCCTTCTCTCGGCAAAATGTGACATCTCAGCTTTGTCATTGGGTATCCTGGCATAACACTCAGATCGGTAATGCCCAAATTTGTGACATCGAAAGCATTCAACCTTGGACTTGTCACCTTTGCCTCTGTTTTGCCCCTCAACACCCCTAAAATTGCCTATGTTCCCCTCAACACCCCTAAAATGTCCCCTACCTCTGCCAAAATTATCAACAGCCCTAAAATGGTTTCTGTAACCATCTCCTCTGTCTCGGTTCTCCCTATCTCTGCTTCTCCCTTTGCCTCTTCCTCAGAAATTTTGAGGAATGAGAATAAGATGTAGCTTTCAGGGCTTGCTCATTTGAATGTGAGCCCCGAAGCATTTTCTGCTCATGAACGAGCAGGGAGCTCTGCAGCTCATCAATGGAGAGTTTTTCACTATTTGAACTCATTTTCACTACCGCAATTGACCCTCTCAAAGGATCATAAATTTTCACAAATATTATTTTTTACTATCAGTGGTATCAGAGTCTAAACACTCTGAAATTCCCAAGGCCCTTTCACTTCCATCATAAGCAAACGCGAAAGAGAGAGCAAAAAAAAACCCAACCTGCCCATATTTCAATAGACGTGAGAGTTACCTAAAAAATCCCAAAATCCCAACAATCCCTAATATCCTTACCTGTGAGTAGACGAGAGAGCCAAAAATAGATCCCCATGTTCTTAAGTTCTCCAAACCGTGACCAGCCGAGAGAAACTCGCCCAAATTCTTGACTTTTCTAAATCGTGACCAAACGAAAGACAAAATCCCTAACTTCTAATTTTTCAGCCATTTTTCACAGCAGCTCAAGAACAACGATGGTAGAATCCACTTTTGTTCAAGCAGCTATTCCACATTTAGATGGTCACTATGACCATTGGAGCATGCTAATGGAGAATTTCCTTCGGTCAAAGGAGTATTGGCCAATTGTTGAAGCTGGCATTGAAGCACCAACACCGAATCAATTGTGACAGGGGCTCAAAAAACAGAGCTGGAAGGGAGAAAGCTCAAGGATTTGAAGGCGAAAAATTACCTATTCCAAGTCATCAATCGTCCCATCTTGGAAACAATTCTTAGCAAAGAAACTTCCAAAGACATATGGGACTCCATGAAGCTGAAATATCAAGGATCGACAAGGGTGAAGCGTGCACAACTCCAGGCCTTGCGATGGGATTTTGAGACTCTGCAAATGCAAATTGGGGAACCAGTCACAAATTATTGTGACAGGACAATGGAAATATGCAACAAGATAAGGTTCCATGGTGAGAAGATGGATGATAATATGATTGTTGAAAAACAATTGCGTTCACTGGCACTCAATGGAGTTGGTTGGGTTTTTTTTTTCTCTCTCTCTCTCTCGTTTGCTCTCAATGGAAGTGAAAGGGCCTTAGGAATTTTAGGGTGTTTAGGCTTTTATACCACTGATAGTAAAAAATAATGTTTGGCTGGATACTTCAATTAATAATAAAGTGCCTATAAATAGGCATTACATTGTGCATAATGAACCCACTAAACCACATCACCATTAACCCACTAACCCATAATCCTAGCAACACAATCAACACTTTCTTAGCCACCTAAACACATTCCTAAAAACTAAGTCCATTATGACTAAATCAACATAAAACAAATAATTAAATAAAACAATGAATTAAATAAATAAACTTTAACAAGGGACCTTACCATAAGACATTCTTCAGCACCAGTTACAGAGCAAATCCCAATTCTCAGCACAAAATCTCTATTTCCAAACTGAATCAGTTCTCAAAATGGATTGTCAAGCCCAAGGATCCAGACAAAATAGATTAACTCCAAGTAAGCAACTTGGGACAAAATTAAGACATCATTTCACTTTCGAACCAAACCAAAACAATCAACCAATTAGATATTCCACTAAACGAAGATCTAAACGTTGTCGTTTTGGACTGCAAGTCAGTTACCTCTTCCAACATTGCTGAAGAGGATCCCACTTCTTTTGGCTGTTGGACGTCATTCATCATCCCTATCTAGCAAAGCATGCTCTTGATATCAACCACCATTAGATTCCATGCTAACTTGATCATCAACAATAGGCTTGAGTTCACTGAAAAGTCATCGAAAACAATTTAATATTTTTCTGACAAACATGAGAAAAAAATAAATAGAAGAAACAGAACACGCAATTTTTTTCACTACCTAAAAAGCATGCATATTAAAGTGTAAAATAGGAAAGCCAATATTCCTATTCCTACTCCTACGGTAATTAGAAGACAATTAGGAAACAAACTACTCAGGGACTGCAATGTATATATAAACCGAACAGGGACATAGAGACGCAGATCGGAAGATTGAAAACCTTTTCTTGTGATTTGCAAGATAATATCAAATACAAAATCCCATTATGGTATCAAAGCCTTAACACAAACCCAGAATTGGGAAATTGACAACAAACCCAGAATTCACAAACCAAAAGAAAAATCCAAAATTGAAAACACAATCAAACATCCACCAAACCAAGAAATCAAACCCAGAATTCACAATTAGCAATCAAACCCAAAATTCACAAACTAGAAGAAAAATCCAAAATTGAAAACACAAATCAACATCCACTGAACCAGAGATCAAACCCAGAATTCACAAACAAACCCAGAAATTGGGAATTGATAGAAAAACCCAGAATTGAACCAATGGCCTAAAGCACCATTGCTATCACTGCTACCAAAGAACAAAGAAAGACAATCTCACCTTATGACATAACCTCCCTTGACAATCCTGGGTTTACAATACTCAAGTGCAATTGAAAGGGGACAACTACGAAGAATGGGCACGATCAATCAGAACTGCCCTAAGAGCCAGAAAGAAATTTGGGTTCATTGATGGAACCATCAAACGACCCGACAAGGATTCAGAAGATTTGGAAGATTGGTGGATAATTAACTCATTGTTAGTATCATGGATTTGTAACACCATTGAACCAACACTTCGATCAACAATTTCACATGTAGAAATTGTCCAAGAACTATGGAAAGACTTAAAAGACTGATTCTTCATTACCAACGGACCAAGAATCCAACAATTGAAATCTATATTAAGAGAATGCAAACAAAAAGGAAGCAACATCATGGATTACTACGGGAAACTAAAACAAATTTGGGATGAATTGGACAATTTCGAACAAATACCCGTGTAAATGTGGGAATTGTACCTGCAATCTCGGGTCAATCTTGGAGAAGAAGAGAGAGGAGGAGAAAGTGCACTTGTTCTTGATGGGTCTTGATGAACAAACCTATGGGGCAGTGAGGTTGAACATCTTGGCTCAAGACCCACTCCCAGGACTCAACAAAGTGTACTCGATTTTGACCCAAGAAGAACGGGTGAAGATGATCGCACGGGGAAAAGATGAACAAAGGGAAATCATGGCCCTAGCCACACGAACTCGACTCAACGGGAGAGACAGAGCCAACATGCTCTGTTCGCATTGTAAGAAAGTGGGTCACGAAGCAGAGACTTGCTTTGAATTGCAAGGATACCCAGAATGGTGGGGAGATCGACCTAGGAGTGATGGGCGAAATGGGTCTGGCCATGAAAGGGGACTGATGAATGGAAGAAGAGGTGGCTGGAGTTACAAGGGCAGTGGTTATAGGGGCAACGTAGCTCAGACTGGGTCAACGAGCTACGCTGCCGAGAAGGAGCCACCATCGCTGCTACCAGGGCTGAGCATGGAGCAGTGGGAAACACTGCTAAATTTGTTGGAACCAAAGCAAGCCAACAAATTAATAATGGGTAAGATGACGGGTAAGAAGCTAATTGCAACTTTGACAGGTAAGATAACGGGTAAAGAGTGGATTTTAGACACCGGAGCATCAAATCACATGACCGGTACTGTTGAGAAGTTTGACGATTTAAAAGAAATTTCTGAGTGTCACATGGGATTACCATGGAAGTAGTATCATTATCACCAAAGAGGGAACAATTCCCCTCAAAACAGATTTGAGCCTTCAAAAAGTCCTTTACATACCAGGACTCAATTGCAATTTAATTTCTGTGTCACAATTAATTGACTACTATGATTGTATTGTTCAATTCGCTAAAGGTGTGTGCATCATACAGGACCGCATTTCGAGGATGCTGATTGGAGTGGATGAAAGACGAGATGGACTCTACTACTTCAAAAGGATACCACAAGTATAGGCATTACGAATCAGTAGTATGATATCTCTTGATCTCTAGCATAAGCGATTGGGTCATTCGTCTATGCGAATAATATAGCTGGTTCCTGAAGTAGAAAAACACGGTGACAACTTAAATAAAATTTGTGATGTTTGTCATAAAGCAAAACAAAGAAGAGATAAGTTTCCTATCAGTAACGATAAAACTGAAGCTATTTTTGAACTCATTCATTGTGATTTATGGGGACCATACAGAACAGTATCCTCTTGTGGTGCCTCATATTTTTTGACAATAGTCAATGATTTTTCCCGTGCTGTATGGATTTATTTGCTTGTTGATAAGAAAGAAGCTCCTAATATGATTAAGAGGTTTTTTTTCGATGGTTGAAAGACAATTTAATCAGCAAGTTAAAATTCTACAAAGCGATAACGGAACTGAATTTACATGTTTGAAACAATACTTCCTTGATCAAAGGATTATTCAAACCTCATGTACAGGCACACCGCAACAAAATGGAAGAGTAGAACGGAAGCACCAGCATATTCTAAACGTCACGCGAGCACTGCGGTTTCAGGGATCACTTCCAATTAAATTTTAGGGAGAATGTATATTAACAGCAGGCTACTTGATAAATAGAACTCCCTCTTTAATCCTCAACGGGAAAACCCCTTACCATGTACTTTATGGCATTGAGCCCAATTACAAACACCTACGTATTATGGGCTCCCTATGCTATGCACATACAAACACAGGGGATAAGTTAGCAAGTAAAAGTCATCGATGTGTCTTTATCGGTTATCTTTATGGGAAAAAGGGGTGGCGTTTATATGACTTAGAAAAACAAGCTTTCTTTGTCTCTCGGGATGTTGTATTCTTAGAAGGCATCTTTCCATTTGCTACAGACGACATAGTCAATGGGCTCCCCGCTGGTAAAGAGATTACTGATTCCTTTGCAGATTCAAATGCTCTAATATCAAGAGGTATCACAGATATTGACCACTCGACATATAAGCCGAATACAGATATTACACAGTCAACTTCTGTAAGCTCAGAAGCCGATCATGAAGAAATTTTGGTTAGGGGTCATCGTCAGCAGCAAACCTCGGTTCGACTTCGTGACTATATTACTCACACTACCTAGAAAAAGAATCTATCTCTCTCTTCACCGCCCACACCACAGCATTCCTCAGGTACACCCTACCCACTTTCAAATTATGTAAATTGTGATAAATTTTCAGTGCCACAAGCACTTTCTCGCAGCATTAACAGCTATGCAGGAACCTACGTCCTACTCTGAAGCAATAAAACACAAAGGTTGACAAGATGCTATGCAGCAAGAAATTACAGCCCTTGAAAATAATAACATGGGGTAGTTCAAAATTTACCAGATGGCAAAAAGGCACTAGGATGCAAATGGGTATACAGAATCAAATATAACTTTGATGGTACTGTTGAGCGACTAAAAGGTCGCCTTGTGGTCCTTGGGAATCATCAAACTGAAGGCCTTAACTATACAGAAACGTTTGCTCCCATCGCCAAAATGGTAACTATGCGGGTATTTCTTGCCCTAGCTGCTGCAATGAATTGGTCGATCCATCAAATGGACGTCCACAACGCATTCCTACATGGTGATCTCTTTGAGGAAGTCTACATGAAATTTCCGCCCGTCTTTCGGGTAGAGACATCCGGGAAAGTATGCAAGCTTTGAAAGTCATTGTATGGGTTAAAACAGGCACCCAAATGTTGGTTTGCTAAACTTTCATTAGCCTTGAAAAAATACGGTTTTACACAATCGTACTCTGATTACTCCTTGTTCACCCTGCAACAAGGAGCAAATCAACTTAGTGTTCTGATTTATGTTGATGATCTCATTATTACCGGCAGCCAGCCTGCCGACATAAAAACATTCAAAGAATATCTTAGTGCATGCTTTCACATGAAAGATCTTGGTCCTCTGAAATACTTCTTGGGTATAGAAGTGGCACGCGGGCCTGAAAGATTTGTGCTTTGTCGACGTAAATATGCACTTGATATTATTTCTGAGGTAGGGTTACTAGGAGCTCGACCCGCTACAGTTCCAATGGAACCTAATCACCGACTCGCCTTATCTACGAGTGCAGAACTCAAAGACCCGGAGCAGTATCGTCACCTAGTGGGGTGGTTGATTTATTTGTGTTTTACTCGACCCGAATTATCCTATAGTGTTCATGTCTTATCTCAATTTATGCAGTGTCCACGTGATGAACACATGGAAGCCGCTTTACGTGTAGTCCGCTATCTTAAAAGTAATCTTGATCAAGGAATACATCTTTGTCGGCAAAATGATCTACAACTACATGGCTGGTGTGATGCCGATTGGGCTGGGTGCCCTACGACTCGGCATTCCCTTACTGGATGGATTATTTTTTTAGGTGATTCTCCGGTGTCTTGGAAAACAAAGAAACAACATATTGTTTCTCGCACTTCTGCAGAAGCAGAATATCGATCTATGGCTATAACTACATGTGAGTTGACATGGATCAAAGCTATATTATCCAGTCTCGGAGTGTCTCATACTCGTCCGATGTCTCTCCATTGTGATAGCCAGGCAGCCCTTCATATTTCTCAAAATCCTGTATTTCACGAGCGCACTAAACATATTGAGGTCGACTGCCATTTTATCCATGATACTATTATTGCAGGTGACCTTACTACTATGTTTGTCTCCTCGACTATGCAGCTTGCTGACATTTTTACAAAGGTTTTGGGAAAACAACAATATAAGTTCTTATTGCGCAAGTTGGGCATTTGAGATCTTCATGCTCCAACTTGAGGGGGGGGTATTAAAGTGTAAAATAGGAAAGTCAATATTCCTATTCCTACTCCTACGGTAATTAGAAGACAATTAAGAAACAAACTACTTAGGGACTGCAATGTATATATAAACCGAATAAGGACAGAGAGACGCAAATCGGAAGATTGAAAACTTTTTCTTGCGATTTGCAAGATAATATCAAATACAAAATCCCATTAATGCATGAATACCATATATCTCTATTTATTCTAGCAAGGATTGATCAGGGTCTTTTTTGTTTGGTCGAGAAAGCATGATAGGACCTCATAAATGCACCTGCAAAATCTCAGCAACGAGCATGCAACGACGAACACTGAAACGATGCTATTCAGAATCCTAAGTTGCAGGAAAGTGAAAGCATGCAGTACTAAATGCAGACCAGTTGCACGAAAAAATGAAAATACATGCATGCTTATAATTTTTGAGAGAAATATTGTGTAATCATTGATTAAAATAATAAAAGCAAACCATGCACATGAAGAGGGGATTGCCTAAATGAAAAATGGCCAAAACAAATCAACGCCGAATAGCTAGCAGATTCATGATGAATGTTTATAATTTTTAATTGCCTTCTGCTCGCTACCTAAATGACTCTTAAAAAATATTCTAATTCCTCCCATATCTTGACTTCATTTGTAGAATCTAAAATCACATCCATAAGGAAAACAAGTTGATTAATGACACCAGTCTCGTATATAAAATAGGGAAAGAATTAGATGATTGTGTGATTTCATCTTTTTTTTAATCATCAAAGTAGACAAAAAGAGGATGGGGGGAAAGCATTAAATTTCAATAAAAGAATTCAAAGTGACAAACTTAAATGGTGAATGAAATCCCAACCAAAAGAAAATGAATAGGTTGGGACAGAGAGGTGGAAGCATTTATAATAAATCAAAGATGATACAAAACTATCCATATGAAATTGCCAAGTTAGCATTAGATAACTTCACTGAAAAACAAACAAATACTCATATATGCTCCTTGCATCAGGTGTGAGTGGGCAAAGAATTGGCCTTTGATGACCAAAAGAGAAGGGGAAAAAAGAAGCATAAAACCATTCACAGCATCACTTGATTCCATTCTAGTCTTATCATGCCAAGGCATCGGTTGACAAATCAAACAAACATAACCCTGAAGGAAAAACCTCTGGAGTTTTGCATCAATGAAGAAATTGATGCTGTATTTCATTTGGGTGGATGTTGCATTGATTTGAATTTGCACAAGTAATTAGTTAGCCTACTTCTTTACCTCACCTCTACACTAAGGTACGTAGCTATCATTGACGGGCGGAAACTAGTTTTCATAGATACAAGGAAGTGCACTTCAAAACTAGCTATAATTAATTGATTTTAAAAATATTTTAAAAAAATATTTTTTTTAATTTTTTAAAAATTATTTTTAATATCATCACATCAAAATAATCTAAAATATTAAATTTTAATTTAAAAAAAAATATATTTTTGAAATATAATATCAAACATCACCGGCATTTTAGAACGCACTAAATTGACATAGTGATTGTTTGAGAATGTGGTTCAAGTTGTTTTTAAAAGTATTTTTCTTTCATAAATGTATTAAAATGATATTTTTTATTTTTTAAAAATTATTTTCAACATCAGTACATGAAAATGATATAAAAAACAAAAAAATAAAAATTTAAAATAAAATAAAAATTATTTAAAAAAAAATATTTTTGAAACGTAGGGTTAAACACCCCCATAATCTTCTACTATCTAGCAATCAACTAAACCTAGAGGGTGGAAAGAGAGAGAAAAAAAGTTATTTGTAAACAAAGAAAAAAAAATCATAGGCATTAGTCTATCATTCATCAGCAGCCTGCTGGATAATTAGATTTAAAGTCTTCAATGAAGCTAGTTTCATAGGAAACTTGACAATGGAGATATAGATATGGTAACAAGAGAGGAGCATTTATCCAGACAATAAGACCATTAGGTGACAACACAACAGCATGTTGGCATCACGAGGATGGTAGTTCTGCTCGAAGATGGACACGTCACACGCTGTGTTTTCATTTTCAATAACGGCGGCGTTGTACAATACCCTCCGTTTTTATTTTATTTCTTTTCTGTCCTCTTCATCAACCCCTTTTTTTTAACAGCCGCACGTTCAACTCTTTTTATTTATTTATTTTATCGTGAAAAATAGAAAACTGGGTGGATTGTTACGCCCCTCTCAAAAAATATATTATTTCCAACCTCTATATTATTTTTAAAAAAATATAATTGCATTAAAAACACCTTTTATTATTATTTATTTATTAAAAAACTTTTCCTTACAAATATAAATATCTAAAAACAGAAAAATCAAATATTTTTAAAATACAAAAATAGGCAGATTTTTTATGTTGTACTATTATGTGGTGTGATAGTAATTGCTATGGATTCTTTTTATGATCGTGGGATTTTTTACATTTCAATCCTTAAAAAAAGAATATTTATTTTCTTATGAAATTGGTTATAGTGATTTGTTTTTCTGAGGGATTATGTTAACGGGTTGATGGTTAGTTGACAAACTAGGATTCAATTTTGTTAATATACAAGAAGTTTTGAAGCTTCAAAAATACTTTTTCCTGTTTAGATGCTAACACGATGGATTAATTTGCGCGGTCAATAAATTTCTTTTCTTTTCTTTTGATTGGATTATTTTATGTTAACTTTACGTGGAAACTGTATGAAAAGCTGAGATTTTTTGGATTGAAAATTTATTTTTTAATTTATTTTTATTCAAATGCACATTTAAAATGTACCGTCCTCTTCTCCGAGGAACAAACAAGTAATCTTAATCAATACACATTCATTTAGAAGGAAAAAAATTATTTATTTATTTATTTACACACACACATATATAAGGTTTCACTAAAAAGTTTATTGAAATTGCAGCAGAACCTCCCCTGTATTGACAGATTCCAAGTTTTTGACATATAACATAATACTTAATTCAATATTGACTCATTCATCCTAAGACAAAACCTTAAACATCATCCTCATCACAACCACAATTAATAAACCATACATTTAACAACAATTAACAATTTACACTAAAGTTAAAATAAATTCAGTCACATTTAATAAAATACGACAAAACGAGTTAATTTTCTTACATTCCAATTTTTTCTAAAAATAGTGATCATACATATTAGTTTGCCAACATTTAATTTATACGAAATACTACTGGATACAAAAAAAAATAAGAAATGACAACTTTACTCCTAACGTGAAGATGATGGATCTGAAACGGAAATACAAGATAATTTCATAAAGAAAATTTCAAAAAATTACTATTAAAGTTATTAAACTTACGGTATGCAATTATACATAATTAAAATAATCAACATAGTTATTTGAAACACAAACTAACTTCCCCACTTATATCTTGCCAATACTAAGTATTGTCGATACCCTTATCACCCTACCGACATAATAAATCAAAGAAGACCCTTTCCCGATTCCGTAACATACCTCGTATATTTTATTTTTGAGAATGTATGTTGATTACATTTTATTTTTTTTGAAATTTCAACATTCATGAATGTGTATTTAAACATTGCATCACAATTCTTTTATCCGGAATTCTAACATACACTCAATGTATATTAGCCTGTGCATAGTGATCCCTATCCTCGGGATCCTAACATACACCGAATACATGACAGTCATTCATGGTGATCTCCTTATTTGGGATCATAACATATGTATGTTAGTCATTTTTGGTGATCCCTTTATTCGGGATCCTAGCATACACTAAATGTATGAGCCACCGCCATGTTTTGTTCATGATATTTTCAAACTCCCCTGACATACATGCCTTAAAATATTCTTACTGGTAAATCATATCTTCTCAAACTTCCACCAAAGCTTTAAGCATAATTCACACATTTTCACTATGAAAATTAAATCAGAAACATAGGCATGAATCACCTACCTGTCATGGATGCTCTGCTCGTGGTTTTTTATTGTTGTTGTTGCACCAAACTCGTGGTCCCTCCTATAATTACAAGAAATTCTCATAAATCATCATCAACCATCGATACTCTTCCTAATAATCATATTGAAACAATCCAATATGCCTTTAAATTTGTTATTATTTTATTTTTATTTTTTTTATAAATTTTGTCAATCAAAATATCATTATAAACACCCATTTTCGAACATAACTTGTTTCTTTTTCTTTAATGCGTCTAACTTTATCATTTTCTCTACCTCCCACTTCTTCTTTTTTTCTCAAAGTTGCCACCATCCGACCTCTGCCCAGATTTTTTTACTATAACGGGAGTTATAGAACTCTATTTTGTACAAAATTATTCTCATTGGAAAGCTAACATACAGGGTTACAACTCTTATGAAGGAAGGAAATCCCAGTTTTGCCCCTAAATTTCACGAAATTCATAACAAATGTGACAGACCTGTTGTTCTGCAGAATTTGTCGTACATAGTCATGTTAGTGACCCTTAAACTAGAGCTATAAAATTCTAAATTAAATGAAACAAGTTTTCTTGGATAGTACACATCCAGAACTGCAACTCCTACAAAGGAAACCGATTCTAATCCTCTTGTTTTCCCACTCAAATTCTCTTCGAAAGTCAAGAGATAAATTTGTCCAGCTTAACTTTTGTATCATATATATTTGGTCAAAACTTGGCCTTGAGAAAACAAGAATTTCCTCATTCTTTTCATGCTCAATCATTCATTACAGAAACATTCACATCCAACACAACATATACAATAATTATTTTGCAAAACATATAATATTTCCCTTCTAATTATTACCCTCAATGGTCAGCCATGGCCTTTCCTAGGGGCTCTCCTTTTCCTTTTCATTTGTTTTGCCAATTAGCTCTCATTTTATCCTATTTCATGTCACATTCATTAATTACATACAATTTCATATTTCCCTAAAAAAATTTCCAAGAACTCTAACTCAATTCTCATAAAGAAAAATCATGCAATTTAATTATAAAAGTCAAGAATCTTTTATATGCATATAAGAAACATCATACCAAAAAAGATTTAAGATCCTAATAGCTTGTGAAATCACAATCTCCTTCTCCTCTCTTTCTTTTCCTGCTGCTGCCAGCCCAATACTCTTTTTTCTTTAATTTCTTCTTCCAATAATACTCCAAATCCTTGGATTTTCTTATGTTTGAATATTTTGCTAACTCTTAATCTCACTCTCACTCTCACTTTGAAATTCTTCTTCAATTGGGCAAGAAAAATATCAAAATCTCCCTCCTTTTCTTCCACTCATTATGCTGGACATAAGAGAAAAGAGAGGGGTATTTATAATTTTACACCCCTAAATTTCTCTTATTTCACTTAGGCCCTCATTTCCTTTAAATGTTTTTTTTACCACATATTTTTTCTTTTTATAATTTAAATCATAATCTTTATATTTATTTCACTCCCACCCCCCTCAACCTATTTTATTTCTCTTTTAATTCATTCATTTAATTTAACACTAACCCCAATTAATTTCGAGTTGAAAATTATGATATCTCAACTATTTTGTCTCGATATTATATCCAAAATTTCTGAATTTTTATTTTATTTAAATTTATTCATGTATTCTTCCACTTTTATTTATTTATTTATTTATTTATTTTATTTAGTTTATAATTTACACTTATATTTATTTCCCGGGGTTTACATAAAATATCATTAAAATATTTCCAAATCATTTTATGATTAAAAACAACCCGAGACACCCTTAAAAACAAAACAAAAAGATAAAAGAAAATAAAATCGGAGCAACCTCATTTTCATTTTATAGAAAACAATCACATGTTTTTCATTGTGTTTCAAAAATATTTTTGAAAGAATATGAATTTTTTTATTTGTACTTTAAATTAAAAAAAAATGATATTTTTAGATCATTTCATGTGTTGATATTAAAAATAATTTTTTTAATATAAAAAAATATCATTTAGATGCATTTGTAAACAAAAAATACTTTTAAAAATAACATCAACTACACTTCCAAACAAACACAATATTTAAAACTTTCCACACACAAAAAAAAAGTTTAAAACCAAGATTCATTATTTTTTTATATATCATTACTCAAAAGTAATCATAAAACTTCACAAAGGGTTAGTATTAAAAATATATTTATTACATCTAAAAATCACACTATCAAATTAAATGAATAAAAGGAAACAATGGGAGTCATTTTTTTTCCAAATTTTCTTTTCGATAACAATGGTGTCCAATTTAAAATGGCTACATGATTTTTTATTTTATTTTTTTCAAAAGATAAAATTTTAATAGGTTTAATTTGATTCAAGTTAGTATATCTTCAATTAAAAAAAATTACATTCTCTTTAGAGAATGATTAAATTTGCTTTTTAAAATATTTTTTTATAAATATATTAAAATGATATATTTTTTTATATTATTTTTAGAATAACACATTAAAATAATTTAAAAATATTAATTTTAAATAAAAAATCTTAATTTTTTATAAATATTTTTAAAACACAATCCATAAACGAAATCCAGATAAAAGTTTAAAATAGGGTTTACGGACGCTATTCCCTACTCATTTTCTAAACACTTCCTCCCTCGCTTATTTAAATAAATAATTAAATGTAACAGATTCTCCAAGAAAAAAAAAATGGAGGTTCCTGTATTGACGAGCTTCCACTACGTTTCTCTCTCCTCCAAAACCGCCTTTTACATGGATCGCTGCAGCTTCTCTCGTAAGAGATTGAATTGCAAAAAGCGTTGTCGTCTTCGAATTAAAGTGAGTTCAGAGAAGGGTGGTGATGATGATGGTGGTTCGTTGAGTTTTAAAAGCGACGCTGTTAAATTTCGGGGAGGAGAACAATCCGGCGATTTAGTTGATGTAATAAGCATTGGCAGCAGGAAGGACGCCGTTGTTGATTTCTGTTTTGACTCGCCTTTACAGTTGTCGTCTTCGCTCCTCCGATTTTGGTATCCGAAATTCTTTCCTTCTTTCTCTCTTACTTCGTTTTACTACAGATCCTTTTGCAATTCCTTAATTTGTTTTTTCTTTTCTTTTTCTGGCAGGAATATTCAGACCAAAGATTCCATGAATGTTCAATTGCAAGAAAGGGTTCTTGAAAAAGGTTCGCGTTTCTAATATTCTTAGGTTAGGTACTAATCTTTTTGTTTTTTTAGCAATGATTCAATTTTTTGTTCGTCTTTTATTAATGTTTGCAGATGTTAATCCAAGGGTTATGGAAGTTCAGCAGTTTCTAAAGTTCCGTTCAAAGGCCATTGTCCTTGTTTGTACATTCCTTAACTATCACTCTCTTATATTTGGGGCTGCTGTTAGTCTGATTAAATTGTTGTCTGTTAAAATTAAATGAGAATGTATACTCATGAAGATAAACTGACGCATGAAATTATTAAGTACCCTCAGCTCTGTGCATTGTTCATCCACCCACAATAAAAAGAGGAACTGCCTTGATAGATACAATGGAGGGCATCTACCACGGTAACTACTAATGCATAGGGAGTATCTAGTACTCTATCGACTTACACATCTATCAACCACAATAAGCATGATTGATGGTATCAGAATATTTGTCACATTGACTATCTGGCGTCAATCTCATAAATGCTTCATAGCTGCTTGCTGAAATAGGAAAAGATTCAAAGAGCCCAGCTGTGGAAATCTTGTCTGCTCAACTGAAGTATTTATGCAACACTGATGAGAAAGGAAAACAATTTTAGTGCATCAAATACGAGATATGGTCAGAAAATATCAACATGTAAACTGAGAGATTTCCAGTTTGCCCAAATGGATTTTGTGAAGAAAGCGTATCCTCTGAAATATAATCTTTCAAGTCCCACCTTGCTTTTTTTCAACTCTTAATACTTTTGCATATCTCTTTAACATATGCCATTGTATTCCAGCACTTTTTTGGAAATAAAAGGGTCTGTGAAGAAAACTTAACTGTTGGACATGATTTTAATGAATAAAGAGAGACTGGAAAAATTATACCATGCTAATTGCTTCCTCATTCTCAACTAGAAGTTTCACAATGCTATGGTTTCCCCCTCTCTAGGTGGCTAGTGCAGGATATGGCCTGGATCATATTACAGCAATTGATATTCTTAAAACAAGGAGGTCCAGGAATGGATTTACTGTTGCTATTTTTCTAAAGCCTTTCAGTTTTGAAGGACAAAGGCGCCAAGATGAGGTATAGTATTTGGCAACTGTTGATGTTAGATGCTTTTTTTACTGTAAAAAATAAAAATACTTGTCAATGATAATCCACTGGAAGATGTTCTTTGCAGTTGTATCTATTCATCTTAATGTGCATTAAAATATAGTCAGAAAACTTGGAAGCTACCCAACAACCTCTCTGTCTGACAGTGAAAATCCCTTGTTCATTATTTCAAGTTGCATGCAATACTTTATAATGTGGTATATTTTTTCTGATTGTGGTGATAACAGTTGTTGCTCATTTGTCATGTTAACTGACTCAATAACTTCAGGAAATAACAGGCTGAAAATGTCATTTTTCTGTAATAGTTTTAATTTTCTTGGTTGATTTCAAGAACTGTCTTATGCTGGGTAGGGCAGAAATTTGTTGGATGTTTGCTGACTCAGACATCTGAAACCTCCTTTTGTTTTCTTTCACTGTCCTTTGGGAGAGGAAGAGTTCCCTTCCATTGTGCTTTAGACATGGGAGTCTAATTATATCAATTAGGAGACTCTTTCCCTTGTTGATAAAGAACCAAGAAAAAATTGAAGAATTATTATTTGAGTATTTAATTTTAGGTTTTTTATTATTCAGTTTCTGACTCAGTTCATGGGATTTAGGAGCTAGAAAGCTGCAACTTCTTGGCTATAGATTCTACCCAGCTCAACCAGCCAAGCCTTTCTTGAAAATTTGTTGGAGTTGCATACATTAATTATGTGTTCCATTCTCCGCTGTCTAATGTATATCATCAATAAGAATTTTCCATGAGTATAGAGATTATACCCTTTTCACTTGTAGTGTGTCTGAAGCAACAATTTTGTGATTTGGCTTTCTAATCAAGCATTTGCCTAAGCATCGTGATTGTCTATCATGTCACAGGTGAAAGACTTGGTAGGAAAGCTTCAAGAGTATACAAATTTCTGTATTGGTAAGCAATGATGTATATCCTTCGACAATAACTCATCTTTTTACACAAAACCAGCTAGAAGTTTTTGTTTATTATGACCTCTATTTTAGTTTTCTCTGGCACATTTTCCACCATTTCATTAGCAAAATAGCTGTTTATTTGCCGGTGGCCAAAGCAATTTCCAGGAATTCACTCTTTTTCCCCCTTGAGGCTTGGATTATCTTTGTATGTCTGTTAATGAAAGCTCTAAGTTATAAACAAATTTAAAAGTAAAGGGATTGAATATATAGTTTCTGAGACCACAAGGACTGATTAATTACTTGGATTGAACTATAGGGACAAAGTCATATTTAAATCATGTTTTTATGCTCAATATAAAAAGTAGACCATCATCTATTTGACTGGGGCTGCTAGGAGACTGGTAAGCCTGATAAGCTTTACATGTTGTTTTTTGTAATTACAGATATTGACACTGATGCACTCCTAAAAAAGGATTTGGTTACTCTTGATGAGGCCTTGAAGTCTGCAAACAGTGCTGTTTTATTGGCCATAAATGCCATCTCTATTCTTATCTCGGTTAGCATGTGTTCTGTCCTTTTCCTTGACAATCAATGTTCATGTCATGGTCCTCTAATTTGTTTATTAACGGTACATTTTCAGGAGATGCACCAGAAATTAATTGATGCAGTGCATAATAATGTGAGAGAACTTAAAGTTCCAGAAGTTATAAAAGTAAGTCTCTGTGACTATCCCCATTAGTGCAAGTTATCCATTCTTTTTCATTGTTCTTGTCTTTCTTGTTTTGTTTTTTATTTAGTTTTTTACTCAAGATTTATACAAAGTTTCTCATTCATAGATCGCTATTTGTCTGCTTTCCTTTCTGCTTTATATTATGAAACTAATTCAACCATGTACAGATACTGGAGTGCTACAAAGAAGCAAAAATTGGATTTGGCACCGGTAACAGCATTAGAAGTTCGATTATACAGGCTCTATATGATTGCCCTTTCATTGGTGCCGGTGTAGAGGTATAATTAAAACAAATTTGAGTGGAGAACACTGTTTCAACAAGTGTTAACTGCTCTTTTCTCCTAGACATTGCTTATTCTTTTCCTTATGCAGTGATAGATATTCTTACATAACTATTTTGCTTAACACATGAAGACTGAATAGCTGTTTTCTTGATGTATATGCACGCTCTCTCATGTTTGCCCATTCTTTGGTTTGTTGTTGTGCATAGGAATTAAATGGAATTGTTATATGTATCATTGCAAGTTCAATTCTTATGGACGGCAAAGATGTACATGCCTCTCTGCTTACTTTCCGACGAACAGCAAATTACACAGGGGAAATCATTATTTGTACAGCTTATGAGCCTAATCTGGAGCCCAACGTGCTAGTTACAACAGTTGTTATTGTAGGGTAAGAATCCTTGCTCTGCATATAAAAACTTGAATTGATTAAATCTTGATTCTCAAGTCCTTGTGCAATGATTGGAGCTGATATACCTTAATATGCTGTTCTGTCACCATAAATTTTGGAATATCATCAATCATTCTCAAGTTGAGTTAGTTTAGGCCACAAACCAGTGTTCACTCCCTTTTTCCATTGACATTTAATTATGGAATATACAATTGTTTCTCAAAGTTGAGAATATTTGTAAAAGCCTTTCCAGTGATAACCGTTCATCTGGAAATGATGAAATGTAAGAAAGCTACTTTGCATCACATCAGTTATGATTATTGTAGTTCTAGTTACCTCTTTTATTGCCTAGAGCTGTGTGGTATTTCATTTAAATGTTCTGTGGTTTCTTTGTTTGGTTTTATCTTCAGTCTTCCCCCACCCCCTTATTCCTATGTAAATGTTCAGTGTACTATTGTTAATTGTGATGATTTTGTTTATATTTAGGTTATAAATCTAATTTAGGGTTATGCATTTTTCTCTCAATTTTTTATTTAAATTTTATGTGATTACTAGCTGTATTGAGCAACAGGCTCCTCAGAAAAGTAGCGTATTCTCCAAACTGGCCCAGCACTTCCCTTTTGTTTTTAACTTTCTGAGGATACCCCACCAAAAACCTTCTGGCAACAAAGGAAAAGATGTTATGGAAGATGCACAGCTATTGAAGGTTATAGATTCACCAGACTCTGTTGTGGTGGAAAATAGAAGTTCTGTGGAAGGTTTAGCCAATAGTGTTGACGAGCACTCCAACAACGCTGAGAGGTTATCAGGCAGTGATTATGTTGACATTTATAGTTCAAGGTGCTGTTGAGCATTGGTTTATATTGAGATCTCTTACACAAACAGTCCATCGTTGTTTCTAATATTTTTGCCTTTTGGTATTTTAGGAATTACAACAATGGAATTGAAGAAGATGGGGTTGGCCTATTAGAAGAAGATATGATGAAGTCTTCTAATTTTTACAATCAAAACATGGAAGGTTGCACCAAAAAGTTCCTTGTTGTATTTCAATCCCTACTGACTACACAAATTTCAATTGGTTGAAGCACCGTGGATTAATCTATTCTGAGGTCATAAATTTCTTTGTCTGACACCATGTTTACATACATGTAGAAGCTCCTGCTTTCCAAAGGGAACCACTCATTAGCAGGAACATGGGGCCAGGGTATCAGATTGCACAGGAGTGGGCCAAAGAAAGGGCTGGAGCCACTCCAGTGCTCGATGATATGGGCATCTTCCAACTTCCAGTTGGTGTAAGACCTTCAGAAGAGTCGAAAGGCAGTATGAACATCTCATTTGCCACAGAACTCTTGGAGCCAAAAAACGAGGATGATTTCAATGGACGGACACTTGTTAATTCAAATATCCCTTCTTGGGGTGATGCTGGTTTTGTAGCAGTGAGGGATTTGTATAATAATGCATCCACACTGTTAAAGGGTAAAAATCCTGATGTGCTTAAAAAGCAAGGAATTCTTTCTGCTCGTGCTGCATCTATGCTGGTAATTTACATCTCATGAAAACAGATTAAAAAATGCAAGTCCAGTTTTGGGTCCTACTTTTAATGAAAAGCTATTTGTTTGAAGCTGGACATTCTGTTTCTGTTTATTAATTGTTGGAGTCATCCTGTTTCTGGAAGAAGGTTGTACGTGCTAGTACTTTAGTATAATAAGTAGCTTTTAATTTTAAACGGAAAATCTTGTCCATTTTCATGTCAAACTTGTCATCTAAATTTGCTAGTTCTAAATTGGAATTTGTGGTTATTATCTGTGCATAAAAGAGAAAACCATGAAACTCTAGTACTCCAATATTTTCTACTAATTTTACAAATTTATTGCTAGTTGCATTTAATCTGTTTAGATGGAGTTGGTTAAATGGTTACCTGACATTCAAACCATGTTTGGTAACATCACCATGGAGTGAAAGATAGTGAAACACTAGTTCCTTGTAAACCTGTTTTCTGAAGAAATAAAACTGTTCAGTGGCCATGTGTTATCTTTTGTTTTTATTTTTTTCCCTAAGCTGGAACTCCTTTATTTGAATTGCTGTAACTTTTGACAAAGAAACCATTATTTCACCCAGATATTTATAGGCAAGCATGAACCTGAAATACTTTACCTTTTCTTTTTCATTCTGGTAACCGTGAAATTTTCCTCTATATCATTGCGAGTAATTGATGTATTTATGTTCTGATTATGATTTTCACACAGGAAGCTGAGCGAGATTCACCTAAGAAATGGAGTCCTCTGATGGAGATGCAGTACAGGGGAGGCATCTACAGGGGGCGGTGCCAAGGAGGTCTGCCAGAGGGGAAGGTGCTGTGCTATAGCCCTAGAATGTTTAGAAAGTTCAATTTCTCTGTAGTAGAAGAAACCAGAACCCACTTGAATATGTTATTATGCAGGGCCGTTTGATCCTTCAGGATGGGAGCATGTATGATGGCATGTGGCGCTATGGTAAGAGATCAGGCCCAGGTATATTCTACTTCAGCAACGGGGATGTATTCCAGGGATCGTGGAGAGATGATGTAATACATGGCAAGGTTGGTCTCATGTGTCTCACCTCTTCCTCCTCTTTCTTACTGGACTGATGTCCTTCAAAATAAGAGAATCTCTGTGACCAACTTCATCACTCTCTAGCATATTATTAGGTTCTGTGCTTTGTGCCAAATTTAGATAGAATTGATTCTTAGTGTCTACATCAAGGCAATATCATGGTTTAACACTATAAACTCTAATCTTGGATGGCTCTATAACATTAACCATTTGGAAGCTTTCTGAAGATTAAACTATACATATCTAGGTGTAACATAGTCGTAAGAGATGCTGATTTCTGGTACACGTTCCAACTGCTTTGGGAATCTTTTAGGTAGTTACTTTAGTAGGCAAAATCCAAACACATTCACATGTGCCTATGCATGGTGTGTTTGTGAGTGTGGGTGGCAGTCTGGGGGATGGCAAGGTTCTATGCACTGTATCATCTTCACATTCTTGTCCCCACAAAAAAAAAAAAAAAATCATGCTTCCATAAATTCAATCAAGACATATATGCAGTGCATTTTCTTTGCTCTACATTCAGGGCCCTACTTTCTGAACTCCTGCTACAACTTTTATTATTGAGGATGTCAAGGGCCCATACACTATTTGCTCTCCTCGTTCATGTCCCTACACACACAAAAAAATGTTTTAATAATTTCAATTAAGACCAACCTAAATGCACTGCACTTTTCTGCTCTATGTCCAGGTCCCTTCTTTCTGATGTGACATTGTGTCCTTTATTTTTGGTATGGAAATAATTGCAATTCAAACTTCGTTTTTGAGTGTTGCTCTGCATTTCTTGGTTATGTAGGGCTGGTTTTTTTTTCATACCGGGGATCGATGGTTTGCAAACTTTTGGAAGGGAAAGGCCAATGGTGAAAGCCGCTTCTATTCAAAGTTTGGTGATGTATTTTTTGGCCATTTCCAAGATGGATGGCGACATGGCCACTTCCTTTGTATTGATGTTGATGGAGCAAGGTCCATTCTCAATTCACTATGGAACACTATTTAATTTCAGTCGGTCTTCAACAACATTGATTTGGCATGTTATGCAGAATAATTATTCAATAAATTGCTCTCATTTCGTGACATAATTTTATTGTTATGCACTGAACTTTGATATTGTATTAATAAACATCACATCTATATATTTACACGAGATTTACATCTATAAATGCAATCTATGAAGTCTGGAACATTCATACTGGTTCATTTTTCTTCTTCTTGCACGAGCTCAAGTGGAGCACTTCTTTATGATATCCTTGGTGTCATTTTGGCAGCTCATTGTCAATATATCATGAAATTACCGACAAGTTTCTGCTTGCATGAAAACTTTTGGTGTCAGAATTTTGTCATAATTCGTACTTTTGACTTGCGTGCCCCAAATTTTGGTATATAAATCAACTAATACAAATTCTTTATGTGCGCAGGTATGATGAGACGTGGGAAGAGGGTGTTCTTGTAAGCCGTGAGAAACTGGACTCCGATAATGGTGGTGGATAAAGATTATGCACTCCTGTAATTTTAGCTATACTTTTTGTTGGATTTTTTTTTTCACGTGTAAAGCCGCAATCTGTTTCTCTAGGTTTAGAAGGTATTTCAGAACCTTGCTACAGCAACTCTGCTATGCGGTGGTATTCTTCAACATCCCTCCCCAGCAGCATGTTCACTACAAGGTGTAGTTTGTAAAGCAGTCGTGCATTGGTTCTGTTTTTCCAATAGCCATATTGATAAATTCCAAAACAATGATCTTGTAGGAAAATGGTTATCATATACTCATCTTAAGAAGACAGCTGGCTTCTTATAAAGCGAGCAGAAATGATTCTTCTTATTATGGTGCTGGCGGTGTTGGTTTCTTAAGATTTCTGCTGAAATTTCTAGGGAGTTAGCGAGTTCTTGATATGTTTAGATGAGACAGTTGTTGAGGTTCGATTTGGATGGAGAGAGAATTGGGGATTTTATTCAAGGATTGGCTAAATATTTTGGGTTATCCTTAAAGCAAGTAGGGTCAGTGTATGTCTCTGGCTTGAATGGTGGTTGGGTATGGCTGGGGCGGAGGGATTCATCTAGGTGGTTTCTTGTTTTTTTTCTCTGTTTAAATTTGTAGTTTGATTGGTCATAAATCTAAGGGTAGTTTAGTCATAGAATAATCATATGGCAAAATTTCGTTACTCGATTGGAAGTTGAAATTTAACCCACGGGGCTATATCGAACCTCCAATAAATTTTAGGTCTGGAAGTGAATTATGTTCTCCGAGATTTTACAAGGGTTCCACGTGTCAGCTTTGTGTATCCAGGGGGGTAAATTCTCTTGGACCCAGGCTTCCTTTGTGTATAGGGTTTAAAAACACACACAAGTCACAACCCCGTTCCAGTACAAAAGAAATTGCAGCACATTTTTTTTTTTTGGTTTAGAAGTCCAGTAGTTTCACACAGCAACAGTCCTAGCATTGAATTATATAATCTGTTAAATTTTAGGCTACGGGAAAATCATGAGAAAAACTTGAAAAGAAAGTTTCTATTAAATTATGTGAAGATTGAACAACCTCGAATATATTTTTATAAAAAACAGGAGCAACCTTCTCCCATCATCCAGCTGAGCATTCATTCACCTTTAAAAACATTAAAAAAAAAAAATCAAATTTCAATAGATATTCCTGAAAAATCACAGCTTATAACTATTCCACCCAACTTGTCATGTCCCTTACCCTTTTTCCCTCGGTGCATGTTGCAAGGCGGAGATACAGCACAGAAAAGCAAGAACTTGGCCTAAGGAATATCTTCAGGAGGCAGCCCATCTAGCATATTTCTTCTGCAAACCATTCAATCAGCATAAAACCCAGTTGACCACAAATTTAAGCGGAAATGTCAGCTACCAAGTTTTCCAAGACTCTTAAGAACAAAATTAAACACAACCTGGTGGTAGCAGTTGCATGGAAACAAATCTAATTAATGATCACAACTAGCCAAACATTACTAATGCTATGTTCTATACAAGCCTAGGTCTATCTACTGGAGAAATAACAAGTAACAAACAACGCCATCGGTTGCCTTAGACCAGATGTTCGAATACAGACGAGATCTCCACAGAAGATTTTATCACAACTCAACCAACTTATGGATTGATCGCTTCAAATGCACCATAAGTTTCTCTGACTTCATGAATTTTATTTTAGCTCCAGCATAAAGTCTGTCAATGCAAAAAAGAAAATAGTTATCATAGGGTTACAAAACCAAATGGTGTCAAGTTTCCTAACAAAGAAGTGACTATTCTTTAAAGGAAATGTTGAGAGCTTAAGCAAACAGATTGACCATGTACCGATCTTTACATATTATTATTATCATACCAACTCCCTGTACAGACACTACTAGAAAGAAGCTCTGACCGACACGCTACAGCAATAGGCACATTGACATGAAAACCAACTATTTTTAACAAGGGAGAGAACTGTAATGTACTTTTCTTCACTGAATATCTGTTAAATATGTATTTGAAGTATATATCAACCTTATAAAGATTAATCGGATATCTTTAAGCAGGCGCCTCAAAAACTAGTTTATTAGATGAAAAGTTGAAAAGGAAGGTGTACAAAAAATATCAGGTATGACACGTATTACAGTCCCACTATCTGTGCTTCGGCATGCCAGTGTGACAGGAATTCCAGAGCATCATGCCATCAACCTCAAACATTCTGCAGGGTTTCATCATTTATCAAGATTTAGGTCAGGTCCATTTTCTCTCTCTCTTTGATGTATCTCTTCTATACCTCCTTTCAGCTATTTCAATGCTTTATTGCTTAATGATATAACATTCAAATGTAGGAACATAATATGTAAGATACCACTTGATGCATTTAAACCAAAACCTTACCTTCTCACTCTGCGAGTGAAGGGGAAGAGTTCCTCAAAGCATATCATTCACAGCTCAATGTTGCAAACTTTGTTGATCACTCTTTTCCGGAGAATCATATTGACGGAGAGAATTAAGACTGCATGAGATTAATTAACAAAAAAATAAAATCCATCAAGGAAAGGTTTTAAATGGTCAAATTCAGACAGGCAATGAGCGGATGTTTTCCTAACCTGCAGTTTTGGGGGACCCTCCACAGCATAGACGATGATCTTTTCAAGGTTGGTGGCAAGGATAAAAAAAATTTCCAATCCTGAAGCATAATTCTAAGATCATGAAGCTTGCTATCCAAACCATAACAGCAATTTGCGTGCATTGTACAAACTAAATTCAAATCCTTGCTAGGTTCACAAAGTCCCCCAAAGAAAGCAGTGTCCAAGAATCTCATCTTCAATCCAAGGTCCTCAATGAAAGGATCAAATTTAATAAAATTAAGGACATCCTGATCATGGTATCCGGGATAGGTCTCCCTTGAAGAATACCAGAACTTGTAAAATTCTATTGTGCGGTTGTTGGACTTTACATAGTTAAAACCTCCATTGGGTCTGTTTTGTACATCACTAGAGTTGCCCAAGAAATGATCACATGCAATCTGGAAATCAGCATCCATATAAAACCGTGGAAAGGGGTCCCTGAACCACATAATATCAGCATCCTGGAGAAAATCAACCAAATGCATTGAAGTGCGGTAGAAGATTTAAAATAGGATGACCAAATTAGGATGAGACATAAACATGCATACAGAAATATAAACATGCATACAGAAAGGAGTATCTGTATTCCTAAACTAAAGAAAACAATAGCGGCATTTTTTTATGGGGAATGCTATTCTATTCCAAAAAATAAAAATCTTGATGCGCATGCAATAATAGACTTTTCTGAGTACAAAAGGATGTGTGCGCCAAAATGCAGTCAAAACAGTTGCATACTAGTTTCATTTCAGCATACTTAAGAGCACCGCTCTCTTGCAATCTTGTCAGCCTAGCTATAGAGTTTTAGCAAAACAATTAAACAAAAATCAACGTTTTCTGGTTGAAGGATAAAAAAACTGTTGCAATTCAGAAAGTAATGTATAACAAAAAAGGCGCCAATTCCTGCACAAATTTAAAATTAAATCACTTGATACCAAGTCTATCATCTAGTCCATCTTATTCTTTCCTTTGATTTACTTCCTGAAAAAACCTTCAAATTACTTTCAGTAAACTCTCTAAGTAAGCATTGCATAAACATTTTCTATTCAAACACCAATTAGCTATGCATTGAAGGTTCCTATTTCAGGATGAAATTAATTTACTTCAGCAACTATAAAACAAAATTCAACAACCATCCATCTCAATTCTCAAAGAGCACTGGTATCAAAAAGCACAAAACATGGGAACAAAACAGGGATTAAATGATTATTACCGTGAAAACAAAGTTATAGCCCATCTGAAGAACAGAGCGCAATAAATCAATGCGTCTCCACATCATTTCCAAATACGCAGGGGTCATAAAATAAGCCTCATCATGAAAATCTAGTCCTTCAGTAACAAGAGCAAAGCAATGCGCATGAAATTCCATACATCGCCTGTATGCCTTTCGATCCAACGCAACAATCACCAAATGATTCAAAAGCCTACGCGTACCCTGCCCAGTTCTAAAGCTTTCAAGAAACAGATCAATAATTGTATTTGGAGCTGCCCATGCTTCATTTAATGTAGCAATTATTACTGTCTTATCTTCCGTCGCAGCTTCTTTCAATACTTTCTCCAGCTTACCACCACCACCACCACCACCACCACCATCATCATCAATCTGCATGATGACATTAATAATCCATCCATTAATGCGCAAACTAAAAGAAAGAAATTAGCTAAAGTGCACCACAATCATCTAGTCTGTGCTAAAATGCGCCAAGGGGAAGAAACTCACCGATAATTTCGGGCCGCTGTTGTTGCTGTAGCGGAGAGAAGGGAATATGTTAAAGGGGTAACCAGAGGAGGAGGAGTTGAAGCGGAGAGAATCGGCGGCGCCGTAGAGAATCAAAGCGGAGATGGAAATGGCAACGAGGACGAGTACAGCACGGGGGAAGGTGGATTCAGAAAACATGGAGGTGGAGGCAGGGAAGCTAGGGTTGAATCTGGTGCGGAGGAGTCTGGTGGGGACCGGCAACTTTCTCCTGGTGGTTGTTTGGGGCCTGAACAATGGAACTGTATTCATAAAATAGCATGGTTTTTTTAATTAATATATATTTATTTTGTGGGAGTGAGAATCGGGTTGGGCAGGTAGGATTTTTTTGGTGTTTGTTGCTGAACGATCGCTAGTTACTGAGATATTTGGAAATCCACAAGAACGTTGGATTTTGCAGTGGGGGATCCTTCTTCACATGAATGCAACTCTCGGTTGCGCTTTCAAGTTTTTTCTTGGAGCATCAAATCATTTTTTTAACAGCTTGAGCCACCCGGTAACGATAGTATGGGTTTCGCAGTTTCTCAGTGTGGGTTTTCTAAACGGCCTGGGCCTCCCGATAACAATCGTATGGGCTTTTGCATTTTTTCTTTGTGGATTTTTTAACATATTGGGCCACCTGGTAACCTTGGATAATAGAATGGGCTTCCAGACCAGGTCAAGTAACAGTGGCCCCGCCCGTTTACAGCCTAAAAGTCTGCAAAACCTCAGTCCTTCCCTATCTTTGGAAATCTCTGAAGATGGCTGCACTACCAGTTGACAGGGAAGTTGGAGAAGAAGAAAAGGAAAAAATGGAATCGAAATCGGAAGCAGCGGCAGAGAAAGAAAAAATGAAGCCATGGGAACAGCACGCAGGGGTGATAAACATGCCTCGTTTCGATTACAACGCACCTTCTGCTCTTCTTCATCATTCTCACTCTGGCTTCCTCATCACCTGCTCCATCAGTAAGCTTTCTCTTTTTCTCTCCTTATTCTTAAACTTTTATCGTTTCATTAGCTTTACTAGGTTCTCAAGCAAAATCATTGGATGTCGTAATTCCCAACTTTCCTATCTTTATTTGCTTATTCTATCTTTAAAAAAAATTACTAGCCTTTTTGTTACTGAAACCAGAGATTGAGAAACCAACAACACAATACGTTTGATAAAGTGCTGTTCTGTTAATTGCGGTTGCCTTGAGGGCCGAATGTTATCTTGAAACGTGGTGGTATAGCTGTGAGTTTTGTGGGATTATTTTACTTGGAACAAGATATGTTTCTTTAAATACAAAACCCATTTAGGATCAGGTATTAGGAATATGCTCGAGTTTTCAAAAGAACGGTAATTTGGACCGCACCTTCTATATCTTAGGACATTCAGAATTCAGAGTGTTAGTTCTATTGTTCAGACACTAAGATATGAATGGTGGCAGTAGTATTGCATTTTTGAGCTCCACATCTGGGTTTGTTTTTGAAGCGCGCCCCCATCCCTTCTCACCTTTTTCATTAAATAGATAAATGATCTCAAAAGAACCACTTAGGAACCACGGACGCTCCTTTAGCAAGTAACAATTAACAACCCAGCATAGCTGCCGAAGTACAGTTATGCTCTTGTGTCTCAAAATGTATTGCTAGAGAGAATCTAGAGGTTGAAACTTTGCATGTTGTGTAAACTATCTTAGCATCTAATTTATGTTTTCTAGCAAAGTGTCTGTATCTCGCATATGATAAACTCATAATGTGAGTTTTCCATATGTTCTTTTTTCCCTTATAGCTCCATATTTGTAGTTTCTTTGTTATTAACGTGTTTGGTTGCCTCTTTGGCTTCCATGTTGAATCTGGAGTTATAAACAATGATATGTTATTTTGCTAATTGCTATCTTTCAATAAATAAGCACGCAAAAGTTATTAAATATATCTATAGCCAATGAAAAGTGTTATCCTTATTGACAACTGTTCATACGTGATAATGTATTTGGTTTTAAGCTTCAAAGATTTTCTTTTCTTATCAGAAAGGGAGAAAAGTGCTACAAAAGAAGCCATGTCCATCCTTGAAAAGGTTTTCCTTCACTTTACCTTGTTCACATTCATATCATGCTATCTTGGTTTTCTTGCATTTAGAAGTTCATCTTTCCTTGTAATGGTGTTGATATTATAATTTATGCCTATATGATGGCTCATCTATTGCTAAGTTAGACTTATTTAAGAGATATCCAATATGAAAAGTCAATTCTTGAGTTATTAAGCCAACAGTCATAAGACATTTTGCTATACTAGAAAGGCCCCTTGGTAGTCATTATGTTGTTTGTATCGGGCTAGTCATATTGTTCATCTATCTTACATTGTTTCTATTTCCAACTGAACAAGCAATTATAACTGTTCAATGGGCCTTACATTGGGATTTTGATAAAGCCCTTTAATATGCACTTTATATCTAAATTCTCAAATTAGGGAATGGCTGTGTTTCCTGGTACTTTTCTGCTTTAGAGGGCTTCATGGAGGAAATCATTTGCCTCTACTTCTTTTATCCGCATAATGAAGGTTTCTCAATAGAATGTTGATCAAAGTAGTGGAGATCCTATTTCAGGGGGTTCAAGGTGGAAGGAGTGGTGGGATTTATTATAGAAATTTAGTATGACATCTCCTAGTTGCTGGTGATGCTGTAACTTCTTCCTGACAGAAGGAAACTCAATATATATATATATATATTCATAAGAAGTTTGCTTCTCTACTTTGAGGCAGTATTTGGCCTCAAATTAGAAGCTGTTTGGCACGGCGTTTCACCCGCCGCGCCGCAGCTTTTCAAATTTTTGTTTTTTCATTTTAAATGAATATGGTTTGGTATTTTTAGATCATTTTGATGTGCTGATGTCAAAAATGATTTTAAAAAAATAAAAAAACATCATTTTGATGTATTTCGGCACGAAAAACACTTTAAAAAGCTACCGCAACAGCTCTCCCAAACAGGCCTTTAATTTGAAAAGGTTAGCTGGCCTTTTAAGGGAAAAGATTTAATTGAAATTTCTGGGATAATGTCTTGGCATACATGGCAGGAGCTTCCTATTTACTTGTTTAGGCTTCCTTAGGATGCGAATTTTAAATGTACAAGGGTGTGGGAGCCTGTTATTGTAAAATCCTAATGGGGTAAAGAGACACTTGATCTTTATATGCACACAGGCTTGCTTTATTCTATGTCATTGTTCCTATCTGTGTTTTGATGTCATAATCTCATATCCCTTGCTTTAAGAGATACTGCATAGTCAAACACTAAAAAGTGTGGGTTGGTTGTCTACTCTTTTGTTTCGCTATTTTCAAAAATATTTATAAAAAAAAAAGGTAATTAACATTAGTTGAGCTGGGAGAAATAATTTTTCTTTGTATCTTCTTTTATTGTTTCATGAGAAAAGTTTCTTGGACATAATTTGAATTCTGTGCTGATTTTGGTCGGACTTTTTTTAATACCCTTTGGCTTTTTAATAATGACAGAAATCATGTCTTTATTTCATTCCCATTGATTCTGAATGATATATAACTTCCTGGCATTGGATGAAAATACTTCATTGGAAATATATGAATCTGTAAATACTAATACTGTGATCTTGAATTACTATGCAGTATGCTGAATCCTACAATAGTGGAAGCTCTGAAAGCTTGGAAAGATCGGATGAAAATAAAAGTGCTAAGAAAAGGAAAATATTGACTGATGAAACCAGCGTGAAATCTGCTGAAGATATGAAAAGTGAAAGCATTATTGAGGAGATTGATGGTAATTTCTAGCCAAGATAACAGGCTTTTCATTCTTACTCACATGTATGATTGGGCATATGATTATTTATTTTTTGTGATATTACTTGTGCTTCCTAATGACAGGTGGACTTGCAAAACAAGATTGCCTATCTTTTGCAAAAGCAGATGCACCTGTGGAAAGAGGTTTTGTTCTTTCACTAGTGAAGCTGACAAGAAGTGGCTTGGTTCTCCTTACCTCTCCCAGAGAAAATCCCTCTGTCACCACAGATGTCGTATCAAATATTTTTCGATGTCTGGAATCGGGGATTATAAAGTCACCTCTGTAAGTTGTTGGCATTCCTTGTTTCTATTTCTCGAGTTTTCTTATTTAATTAAGCATGGTTCCATGTTCCGTTGGAGACAATTAAAGTTTTTTCCTTTGAATTTTGCTTTTGTCTTCGTCTTCCATTGAATGACGTTCCAAAATCCATCCTCCAATACAGCATACCCATCTCTTTCAAATACACACAAAAATCTAAGACAATGATTTATCCTCAAAAAATGAAAAGAATGAAAGAAGCGGTATTAAAATAAAATAGCACTGCTATCCTCCTGAATATTGGATAAAGTAACACCCTCGTTGGAATTACTCAAGAAAGTATAAAAAGTATCATATCTAAACACTTGAAATCATCAAAAAGCAAACATAGCACTGTACTAAAAAAATCCTTCTCCAAACCCCAGAAAGGGAATCATCAAAAATCTCACACCCTCTTCGGAACCTCATGTCTCACATTTTATTCCAAACAATCCAGGACACATATCCCATGTTACTGAATAATGTGAGGAAAGATGGCTACATCACTCCCTGCTTTGATACCACAAACCAGGGTATTATGATGTATCCTCATTTGCTTCAATCCATCACGTGTCTTTTCGTGGTTTTGTGTACTTATGCTGCTCCTGAAAGATATGGGAAAAGTTATAAATGAACCAAAGTTTCCTTGCATCGACACAAAACTGGAAAGTAAGATCATGAATATTTGAAGTTATACATTCCTCCTGTTGCGGTGTTGTTTGGTTTGCTGAATCTATAGATTGCCCATTAGGTTATGACAAGCAAGTCGTTAGTGACTAGATATATGGTAATGGATAAATTTATTTTTGCAATTGATTCTTTGGCACTATATTTCCTTTTCTCATGTTAACTAGCTCTGGTGAAATGTCAATTTATTGGCAGCTGGTGTCATCGCATTTTCCCTATTCAAGCTACTTGTTTGTTAATCGAGAAGGAGCTGCAAACAGTTGTGTCAAAGCTTGTTCTTCAATTCATCAATGACAAACAAAATAAACTTGCACGACCTATTAAGGTACACTTTAATTCTGTGATCACCTTCTGTGCTGAACATATGTGAGTGGTTGGTAGCCCCTACAGGGTAATTGAAGTTTTAACCTGCAATCCAATTTACTAGGTAGATATCCAAGGTTTTTTTGGCCATCATGAGTGAAACTACGTGATGAATACTTGAATTCTACAGCATTCTTTGGTTTTCATGTTAGGCAACATTGATTTATTCTATGAATTGTGCCATTACAAATGGTTTTAAAAAAAGGACAAACCTGGCCTGTTTAATGTCTTCTGTGCAAATATTGAACTGCTCTGATGCCGAAAGAAATAGAATGGAATTTTCATCTTGACATGCCTATCTAGCTCTCTTTCTCTGTGTCCTTCATTGGTGCAGCTGTGGATGCATTAAATTTAGAGAAAGCATTAGAGTATTGTTCAGCTGTGACCTTATAAATTAACCGTGATTTATCTGAAGTTTGCAGTTGGATATAACAGAAGAGGAATTGAAGAGACATGCATGAAGAATTTGAAAGGCAATCCAAAAGATTCCGATCCATTTCCTATGTTGGACCGGAGCAAATGCTTTGATGTTGTGGCTTCTGCAATCAAAGATGTTGTACCAGAGTCAGCTGTCGATCTCAAATCACCAGAGGTGAGATTGAACTCGCCAATTCATAATCTTATATGTCAACACATTTCTCTTCTTTTTCACTGTCTTCAGGCTGGTGACCATAATGAGAAATCTTACAGCTCACTGTTCTCGTGGAGTTGTTGCCTCTTTCTGGAGTACCAAATGAATCATTGGTTGCTGCTGTCGCTGTTCTTCCTCAAAACCTTGTGAGTGTAAAGCCGAGGCTCTGCATTAAGCCACTAATAACTGATGCGAATGCCAGGAATAGGAGTTAATATGTTGTGGAAATATCTGACTTGGCCAAGAGTGGTGAGCACAGTAATAGCTAATCACAATATAATGTCCTCCATGAAGCCATGGCTTCCCCAGCTTTTCTTCACTTGGATGGGTGCAAAAGATGCGTATTTAATTCGTTTGGTTAAATAGGGTATGCCTTTTCTAGGGATGAAAATAGATAGGGATAAATTGGGTCATGGGACCAGATCAGCAGCCTGAATGAAACATTGTCATGGCAGTTCTTGTCACCTCAAATTGTCGTCCTTGCCACATGCGATTCTTTGCCTTGTTTGTAATGGTAGTCAACATTGGTTACAACTCACGAGAGATTAATTTGAACAGGGATTTTGCTTTTACATCGAATTTAACATGCTACTTCCTGAGGTACGTTTCTGCTTTCCTTTCCCTGGACTTGCTGAACTCTTGTAGGGTTGCGAGCTTGTGATGGGTTGATTTGGTCTCCCTATCCAGGTCCTGAAGTGGGTTGAATTCAGGTCAGGTTTTTATTTGAAAAATATTTATATTTTCACGTTTTTGAGGATGTAATATGTTTATGTTCAATACAAAGAAAGAAAAAATGTAACAATTTATTAAAATCAAAAAATAAGATTAAGATTTTTATCAAGCAAGGCTAGGAGAAAAGCGGATCATATGAGAACACGTTTTTCTGGATAAGGTGTAGTGTAAAAAATGGTGCCATTCTATGTTTTTATTTTCCCTTCATCTACTCCGTTCCAAACTCTAGTTATATTTCCTTTCCAACTTCCAATTCCAATCCTTAAATAAATGTGGTCATAAACACGTACCATTGAACCAGGCTCGGTAAACCTCTAACAAATCTGCTGGAAGTGTTGTGGGCCAGGTCTCTGCATCTTGCTACACTTGAAGGAGATTACGTCAAGAGCAGGATAGACAATTTTCAACATTAAACGCGTGGAAGTTGTTGCATGCCTGAAAAGTACAGATGCCCGAGGAATCCCGGATTCACCACGGAACAAAGGTCGCCCCATTGACCATCTCTGCAAATATGCAACCCAGTGACCAATTCTCAATGGAACCACAACATTCCGTAGCACCAAGTAGGAGTTTGAGGTTCCAGATAGTAGGAGATTCTCTGGCTGGAGGAGACAGGACGTGAATCGTTTTGTCTATTTAAACCCATGCTTTTGATTTGATGACCAAGGCAATATTGACAAACATTTTTGCTAACAATAACATACGTGTAAGGGAATAGAATTCATAGGTAGCCCCGTAAAAGATGGTAAACAGAATAGATAAATATCGAATCTGGAGCCCGAAATCTTCACTCCCAGGTGGGTATATGAGCATCAATCATTACATTTTCAGGTTATGGATCTCCATCCTGAATTTCAGAAAAAATGATAACATATATACAAGAGGAGTTATTAATTTAAACCCATCATGCATGCACTAATTAAAAGATAAAAGTGCAAAAAAGAATTTAATTTGGGATATATACCTGCATGTTTCAATGCTTAAACTTGCTGTAATTAAGGAGAGATTTCCATCATTATAGTCACAATAACATGATGTGATGACAAAAAACTTATGATTTGCAAAACAGATCTCGAGTTTGAGTCAAAGCATGCACCATTTGTAAGAGACTGAGACGATTTAGATTTTACTCGCTCACCTGAGCTCATAAAATACACTTTCAAGGTAGGGTTTCCTCGCAAAAAAAAAATCATCATTATATTATATACAACAGCCGGAAAAATGTCAACTTGTTTTCATATCAAATTATGCATGTGAAATTTTTCCAACATTAAGAAACAACAAAAGAATTTAAAATCGCCGGAATCGTTGCCATATCGAAAGAGATGAGTGGAATTTCTCTTGTATTTTTGAAAAGACGCAAAGACTTGGCATTGTAGTAATTCGAGAGAGCAAGTTCTTCTCCAAGGAGCTGCCCAGCTAGGCTAAATTGTTGATCATCTAGTACCAAAAGCTTTTCAATGTGAGAAGTCTTTTCAATCATGATACCAGCTCTAACAGAAGATTAACTTTTTGTTATTATATCTTGAAAATTTGGGTCGAAATACTATTCATATAAATATAAACAGTCAATCACCCGGAGTTTTTTTAATCTTGAAGGGAAAATACTATTTTGAAACTAGTTATAAATCATGAAAATTCTTAGTCAAAAGTTGCAAATTTTGTAGTTAAAATGTATTTTTACAGTGCTACAAGAAAAATACATTCAGCCCAAATAAATTTCAAGTGACTGACTGGAGGCTAGATGAAAAGATAGAAAAGAAGAAGAATAAACCCACCGGGCTTAAGCTTACCCACTCAAAAAGAAGAAGAAGAAGAAGAAACGATATTTCGATACATCAGACCATAATAAACTCTCTATTTCTTGTTTCTGGATTTTATTTAGATACCAAAATATTTATATTATTTTTTATTAAATAAAATTAGCTTATTATACCAATCACTGGATTTTCACAAAAGAATTTACGGCATGTTACGCAAGAATTAACCAGCCAGCTCAGAGGAGTGTTTGACAAGGAGTAATTTTTTGAGATTTTTTTTATATAATTCATCTAGGTGAAATTGAAATTAACCTTTTTTAGATGACCGAAGTTCACAGACCAAAGCCCTGAACCAATTTTTTTCCTGCGATTACTCCCGCTGTGCTGCTTAGGAGACGGACATGATTTGCTATTCACAAGGTAGTATTCCCCCCCATGAATTATCTCTAGCAATATTGTTAATATGAACAATAATAAGCAACGATTTTGCATATCTTCGACAGTGAAATCAACAACTACACCGAAGTGAGATTAACAGTAGCTAAGAATATAGAAGAAAAACGAATGAAGATATCTGTGGCGGATGAGCACAAAAGATGGAACTTCTAAAGAACAAACTGCTTTTATTTTTTCTTGTCGACATGATTAGGCACCGCAAAAGGCAATAGACAGATCCAAGTTAATATCACGTTTTCCGGTAGAAAAGCCGGAGCAATCTTTAAAGTTAGACCTCGAGTATGATGAGAATGCCTCGCTGATCCCACTCGTCGATGAAGAATCGCTTCTGTGTGAGGTGGGATGGGGCAATGAGAGCGCAAGTGACAGCTCGCAACCAGCAGGTTCTTCGTCTTCTGCTCTTCCACTTCCAGTAACCTCGGGTCTGTATAACTTCTCTGGTTTGCACTTTCGAACCCCCAGCTTGGCAATCTTCATAAGAAGAAACAAAAAGGTTACTGTCATTTACAGCTTGCTGCGTTACGTTCTAATAAATTAGAAAGACTAAGGACGGCATTTATCAAAAGTTGAGCAACAGGCTTGAAGACCTAAGATGCTACACAGCCATTGCAGCTTCCACCAGGACCTAAAAGTTGAGAAGGCATTGTCTTTTATCAAACATAGATAGGGCAAGCAGTGGATATTCATCTCAAATTCCCATTGGTAATTAACTGGCACTGAATAAGAAAGTAGTATTGTGGGCAGCCCTGTGATTCAATAATGGGAGTCCTAACGATGCTAAAACTGGCTTCAAGAACTAATATTTCTCCTATGCACCAAGGGAAGGGATATTTTAAATTCCTTGCATGCCTTCTTTCCACTCGAGTCGCCATTTATAAAAAAACAAAAGGTGATAATGGACCACGGTACGAGCACTGTGGTGTAAATTTCATTATCCTGCAAGTTCACCCTGGTTATGACTGACGGCATAAAACACCCTTCAAACTAATTTTTTTCGCAAGGACTTCTCGTTAATTTTCAAAATATTTTAATTTATAAATATATTAAATATAGTATTGTAATAGCAGTGATTTTTCAAATTAGTTTTCACTACATTGAAATGATATTTTTCATTTTTATTAACAGCACAATTAAAATGGTCTAAAACAAATCAAAAACACTTTTGAAAATCAACAAGCTCTAATAAGAATACCAAATTGCTTACTAATTTCAAGGACATAAAAAGATGCATGTTTGCGGCTTTTTTTAATTCAAAAGGAGTTTGAATACAATCCCAGTTTTATAAAAAAGTGAACCAGCAATGCAGCTATCAGGCCTTGCTCGTTGCTGGTCAATTACTGCACAGAAAGGCCGACAACGGTGTTTAATCTGGATGCCTAGGTACCACACAGACTAGTATATTAGAAGATAATAAAAAATGGTCCATTTAGAAACTGTACAGGTCTTGATGGACCATTTTTTATCCATCAGAAAGGATGAACCGATGGATAAAAAATGGTCCATTTCCTAAGACTTTGCAGTAGCAGAAGATACCTTTGAACACCTTTTTTAACCTACGTTGAAGCTATGAAATGAGAATACACTGGTGCATAGAGATGACGCAAGTTGACGAAAAGAAGCGTGAGCAGTACATCCTGCCACTGGTCACAAGGGCCTTCATGTATCCACAGGCTACAAGGAAACTAAAAAGTGGCTGGACTTTGCAGAAACTTGAAAAGATGGAACCAGAAAACAACAATGCACTTCTCAATAGAAAAAGGCTGGCAAAAGAGAGAGAGTGAGGTTGGTTTAAATACTCTACCTTGAGGAAATCAGTTTCTTCCACTTCACGTCTCGAGGGGTAGGTGTTATAAAGATCATGTGGTCGAGAGAAGGCTGTAGGTTGAGGCCTAGAATGGGCCTGCTCCCATTTGAAACCAACTCCATTAGCCTCCTTTATTCCTGCATTATCATTGACAGAGTACGGATTTGATATTGTCTCACATATTCCTTGGCTGCATTGCAGGAATTCCTCAGATATTGAACTCCTGGTCTCGATTCTGGCCCTGTAGACGAGAGAATTTAAACAAAAAAGAACTTGAAAAGAAAAGGCAAAGGGCTGAAAGGAAAGGATAATGCACGTTGCAAATCTTTTTGTTTGTTCTTGTACCCTATATGACTACTGTATATCTAGTTTTCTTCTTGATATTTGATACGTCTGAAACCATAAGGATAAAGTTACGCTGACCTTTTTGAAGAGAGAGGCCTGTACATCAGGTGAGAATCTGATTCTTCAATGGCTTTTACTTCTTCAACACACTCATCATAGACATCAAAAGATTGCCCTTTCTGTTGGGTGGAGTTCCTGTCTGTTCAAAGAAACCAGCCCAGAAACACACAAAAAGATGTCAAAGTTCAGGAAATTTGGTTCTTGTATAATTGAAAAAAGGGAAAGTAAATGAAAAAAGTGGGGACTGTAAGGGAAAGAAGGAGAGATATGCAAGTGAGGTTGAGTTTCATCGGAAATGCTAATATAAGAATATTTGAAATGGATAAAATGCTTATTTTGTTCTCAACTCTTTCGGGCATAAACTCTAATAGTAACGAGAGGTAATAAATGAAGTAAGGCAGCTAATCTTTTCCAAAATGTATGCGTACATGTGAGTGCATAATCGTTGAATTTGAACAGTGGACAAGAGCCACTAGAGGAAAGTATACTAGAGTCTGTCATCAATGCATGCATATACGCATACATTGAGGGATAATTTGAAAAAAACTTCAAAATTAGAGGGGAAAAAAAGAAGTTTTGGGATGCACAGGCCCGTTCGTGATAGTTGAGATAGAGTGACAGAAATATTAGTTTGTATTCAAACAAAGAGCGAGGAAACTACTAGAAGCGCTTTGGATACCTTGTCTGCTCAGGTCACCACTCCTCATGCTTCTGTACATCTGGTCAAAACAAAGAAAACCTCATGTAAAGAAATGTCTTTGAAGATAAAAAAGACAGGGAAATCAAACCCAGTGAGTAGGAGAAAGAAAACTAAAATACCCCAAACTATAATGGAGTAAAGAAGGACCAACCTGGAGATGGCTTTTCACATGTGAAATGGTGAGTCCTTTCACATCCATCATCTGAAGAACGAGTTTAGGCGTTGCCACTGAAAGAAGAGACGAAAAGGAAACAAACAGGGGGTGAAAAGGGGAGCACAGGATCGCCATAAGCGCCTAGAAGGGAAGTACAATAAAGGAGGCAATATCGAGCAAAAAATCAAGCAGTTTACTTACTATCTTGGCCGCCAAGCCTCTCAATGGCATGAACAAAGCATTGATGAAGCTCGGGAGTCCATCTCAAACGAGGCACCTTTGATCTTACATATTGCCTCACGGCCCCACTCCGCCCAAAACTCCCCATAAATCTTCAAAATCCAACTGGGTATCCCCAAAAAAACCGTTTTATTCCTCTTCTAAACAAGGATTCACCAACTGGGCTCTCTTACAAAACCTTACCTTTTTCAGTTTCCACCCCCTCTGGTCTGTCTTCTCAAAAGAAGCTGTTTCTTTCTTTTCCTTTTATTTTCAATGTTGTTGGAAGTGTCTAGGTATAAAGGAGCAATTTGCACAGGGCACAGAGAGGCTCGAAACAAAGTTTACACACATGGAGACTTGCGTGCGGATGATTCTTAACAAGGAAAGGGGACAGTAAGATTTTAATGAAGAGAGAGAAGGGTCACCACGTCAAGGTGAGAGACGAGGGTGTAAATTCCCCGAGGAGGACTGACAAAACCTGCGAGCTGGCTTATGCTTCTGTTCTGTTTCTAGACCTCTCTTTTGCAGCAGGCAGGGAGAAAGAATCAGAATAAATAAGAGTAAAACGAAATCTGATGTGATGATCACGAGTTTCTGATCTTCACCGAAAATCATTACACCTATATAATACCACCAATATATAGTACCATCCCTATTATACACACAGCACCCCCAACTGCTTCCCTTTGACCTTTGTTTCTTTCTCCTCTTTATTACCAATAGGACCCGGTGGCTTGGTTTGAATTACTGTCCAGCCGCATACATAACAACTTGCTTGAAGGTAAGAGAAAACAAAAGTTGTCTCGAGCTCTTATTATTCAAAAATATTTTCATACAGAGTAGTAATTTTATAGCGCGTCGTTGGATGGATTCTATATTTATAGAGATAAAAGTTTCGTATATATTAAATTAAAATAAAAAATTAAGGGAGAAAACAATTTTTTGAACCCTATTTTCTCAGGTGAGATAACACGTGTACCCGTATTCTCTGTGGAAAAAAAGAAGAAGTATTGCCACACGAAAATAAATGAATGAATAAAAGGGAAGGAAATAAATTCTTCTGTTCTGTACACTACCAGACGCCAACGACGCCATGATCGCGAAATGAAATAAAGCACAGTCTCTTTTTCTTTGTTTTTTGGGGGGGGGGGGGGGGGGGGGGGGGGGGAGCCCATTTGACTGCGATATGTTGGGGGGGCGCCCCTTTGTTGCTAGGACCATTTTGCCCCCTTTTCTTGGCATAAAGAAAAGACGAGCATTTATTTTTCTTCCCCTGGCCCCTGGATTTTTTAAAAATAATAATATTAAAGTAGTCTATTTAAAATATTTATTTATTTAAAATACATTTACATAAATAAAATAAAAGTGTTAAGGGTGATATAAGAGATCAAGAGAAAATAGATTTTTTAAAAGATATATAAATTCAGATTATTTATTTGTTGAGTTCAAATTAAAAACTATAATTTATCTTGTATTTAATTGTTTTTCCTTCTAGGGACCACTATTGTGGAATAAATGTCAATTTGTGTGAAATTTTTAGTTTTTAATAATAATTCAAAAGTCATTTTTATAAACAGTTTATGATAAGAAATAGAAATAACTTTAAGATAAAAGCATGTTTGATAAAAATTACCCAGCTCCCTCGAAAAAATAAATAAATAGAATAAGTTATGGTTCATAATTTACTATTATGGTGGCATAATTGTAATATTGGGGTTTTTACCATGACAAGTTTTTATTCTATATATTTCTCTTTTTATGCTTGTAATTTTTAGCATTGCATGTTTGGTTTATTTTTCACTGTTTTATTCTATATAGTTTTCATTCTCTGGACTTTGAATGCTTACCATCCTACACGTGACCTATTCCTCTATGTTATTTTATTAAAAGAAAATACACTCTTGCTATGAAAAACTATCATACAAGGATTGAAAATATAGAAGCTGTTTGGGACAGTTTTTGAAACTGCATTTCTAAAAAAAAATTATTTTATTTTAAATGAATATGTTTTGGTGTTTTTAGATCATTTTGATGTGCTGATGTCAAAAATGATTTTAAAAAAATATCATTTTGATATATTTCGACACGAAAAACACTTTGAAAAACTACAGCAACAGCTATCCTAAACAGGCCCATAGTGTTTAACTATAGCAATTGCGGTGCTGTTTTATTTTTCTACTATGTTAAAACTTTATTTAAAACCCTCACATGTTTTTTTATTAAAACATGTGATTTTTATTATATTTTATTATATATACATATCTTTTTTAATTAATGAATATATATTTAATTCGACATCAAAAAATAAATAGATAGCATATCAATTCTTTTACATAAAAAACACAATTATTCAGCCTGCAAATAAGTGACTTGAATAGACATGTTAATATTTTGTTTTATTATATTTATAGGCAGAAACATTTCTTGATTTATTTAACTAAATATATGTATATGCTTTTTTAATTTATAATTACAAATTAAACAAAACAAGTGCTCAACTAGCAACAAAATACGTGTTAAATAACTAGTGATAAAAAAAATACAGCGCGTCACTAAATTATTTATTTTTTTAATTAAAACTTGTTGTTCCAAGGCTCTCATGTGATAATTAAGCTCCATTTTATTTCTATGTGTGATTTCAGATTAATGACATCATGTATTAGTTATAGTTTACTGCATGCATTTTGAAAGGAACACGTGCGAAGAACTCTTAAAAAATGAATGAAATTATTTAATAAAAAATTCTAAAAGCTTGAGAATATAACCACCTCTAAATTGTTTTTAATACAACATTGAATTGCCTTGATATTTTTAAAGTTTATACTCTCTTTTTTACCTCACCTTGAAAGCCAGGCTAGACGACGGTTTGCTCGTGGTCATCTGCTTGGACCGTTCTCCAGAGGCATTGTGTTTTCCAGGGCAACCCTTTCATAAAAGTCAACAACTTGGGCACATAAATCAATGGTGAAAAGGTGGAGCCCGTTAAATAAATCTGCACCGTTAATTTCTTACTGCCACAATAGGGCACCTCCCTCTTGAAAAACCAATGGTGAGAAAGATGAGCACGACAGTAGAGTCCAAGAGGATAATCACTGAAAAAGGGGTTCCGTACAAGGAATTTGGGAATTAGGAATTGCAAATCAATCACGTTTTGGTTTTACTAGTATTTTTCCGTAAAGGTCTTTGCAGGCGCTCGACGTTAGCCTGATGAAGCGGTGATCGTGCGCCGGCAATTTTAGAGCCGGTGCCGACTATACAAAGACCTTTTCAACTATTAACACTATAAATCACTGGCACATGGCAATTCGAGAAATAACGTAGTTGGGTGAAAGTCGCAGCTAGGAATGACAATATTTTAAAGAAAAAGTTAGAATGGACTGGCATCAATTTCAAAGAGAATAGAGAAGAAGAAAACGAAAGGAGAAAAATAATGATATATTGAAACTTCCATGACAACATTTCTAATACCATAGAATTATCTTCATGAGATAGTCAAACCATACAATAAATATTACTAATAATAATTATTAATTGAAGTGGGTTATATATATTTTTTAATTAATATAGGTGTCTGAACCAGCTTACACGTACCTTAACTAATCCCATAAATTATAAAGGCAACAACAATATAAATTTTTAATAATTATCATATTAATAATTAAATGAATTGATTTTGAATAAGAAAGTGATATATATATTGTTCAATAACAGGGAGATATTAGCTTTATAGGGATAATACATGTGGATCACTCCTGCTATCTTTAGTTATTTTGATTGGTTTCCTGAATTTGTCTTATCTATATTTTTCCCAACATAACATTCACTAGTTACTATTAATGTTATTATAGATAATAAAACTAATTGTTTTTTTAATGTATTTTTTAGGTTTATTAGTTAGCTTGGGAGCCCCAGAGAGTAATAATTGCTGTCCATTAAGAGTTGTCGAGATCAGACATGCCATGTCTAGTAATACGCTTAATCTGGGTAGTCCGTCCATGAAAGATCTAATGTTTACAAGATGAGAGATTTTATGTTTGATTCCTCCGCGAGCGGTATGAAGTTTTTCGTGACTTGGACAGGTTGGGGTGCTGCTGCGCGGTTGTTTACAAGTTTGGGTGATTTTTAGATGAAGGCTGCTTTGGGAGGATATTTTTGAAATTTCATTTTATTTATAAATATATTAAAATATTTATTTTAAAAAAAATATTATATGAAAATAATCTAAATATACAAAAAATTATTTAATTTTAAATAAAATTAAGAATTAAGAATTTTCTCATAAAAAAGCAATTACAAACAATAATTTAAAGAGATTTTTATTGACAGCGAGTCGAGAGAGAGAGATACACGCGGAACATTTATTTTTTTGCAAGTTGCAGATACACGTGACATACTAATCATTTTTTCTAATTTATAGATATAATGCTAAATTAAAAAAAAAAACTCTTTAAAATTACACTATTACGATACAAAACTTTTTCTGTACGGGCCTGGGAAGACAAAGCGCATTTACTAGTACTAGCAGCTACTACAGTGAGAGCAGGCAAGGGTACAAAAAGAGCTCTCACAGTTTAAAAGAATATCCATATTTTCTGTCTGACGACTCCAAGGGAATTATCATTACTACTACTACTGGTCTTCTTGAATCTTTGGGATACGCGCACTTATACGTCCTCCCACGCGCATTTATTCATTCCTACGGAAGCTTTTGTCGTGCTCCAGCACCTGCTTACGAATCCCATCCCCTACCCTCCGCTCGACGGGCGTCGTTGCACGCTCCCACTCACTGCTCTCTTTCTGGCTCGAACCGAAGGCGCTTACTTTTCTCAGACTGACCTGAGCAACACGAAGATTTTATGTGCCAGGCCTAAAGATGCTGGAAGTTAGGCTGATGAGGTCTTGTGAGATGTGATATGGCTTCTGTGGCGATGGGCTGGCTTGGTTGGTTTCGGCATTTCAGACATTTACCTCTTTAAAATGGTCAAATGAGTTTATCTGATCATTTATTATGATTCCATGTTTTCATTTTTATTTTTTAAATATATATATATATAGATAAGAAACGGGGTAGGGATTCTGCATGCCAGACTGGAGTGTAGAGTCAGATGATGCTCATCAGGTTAGGTTTTTCTCTGTTTATATTTTCCAGAGTTTATTAGCTTTGATGTGTCAAATCAGAGCACCGTTGGATCCATGAACTTGAAATTGACGTCGAAAATATCATTTCATAAAAAGTTTTTTTTTATGTTCATAGACAATAAAAAAAAGTAAAACGTTTTATTGTTTAATTTTAATATCTGAGCAAAAGCACTTTGGATTTGTGTGATTTTTCGTTATTTAGCTAAATAGAAAATATTTTTATTTTTTTTGTCCTTTGTGATCATCCTCTTTATTAATTAATTAAACTCTAAAACAAAATCCCTTCGATGACCAGGCTGAGGCTGGAGCAAGCGCGCCACGTCAGAGGCTAATGGCCGGTGCCAAAACGTAGTTAACATGTTCAATGTACCAGGAACACAATCAAAACTCAAAAGCGTCACGCTGAAACTTCCTTGCAAGACGAGGAAAAATCAATAGGAGGACTGAACAGTCGCTTACGTGTCCTCCTCCTGGCATGCTGTTACGTAGGGTCGCCTGTTAGGTGTCATTCTGTCCGGAGACATTGAGGTATGGGTTTAGCTTCGGTGTTGTATTGTTTGTCTTTTAACCAGTAAGATGTGCATGGATCTTTTAATTCACAGTTGAATACTTTAAAAAAATTCTTAAACATATCAAACATAATTTACTTATTTTTTTTTAATACCAGCCTATCAAAATAAAAAAAATAATTTTAAAACACTTTTTAAACATTACCGAGATTTTATCGTGATTTTAAATGAAGTGAAGAAGCAACGAGATCCACAAAGTAATAAGTTGAGTGATGAATGGTGTGACTTTTTCAAGCTAAAACATTACTCTATAGACATTTTGTTATTTAATATCTTCATAAAATAAAATAAAAACGAAAGAAAGGTTAGTGAAGTAGCCAAAGCTGGCCGCTATAGACAACAACAATAATGATAAAAACATAATTTAAAAAGACAACAAAATAAAATAAAATAAAATAAAAACTGCAGAGGGGTGTAATAGTAGGGCCTGTACAGACAAAGGAGGCCCTATGAATTTGTTTTCGTTTTCCACTGGTAAGCTATGATGATGTGATGGGAGATGGCAGAGAGGGAATGATGGAATTTCCTGCTCAAATGGAATGATTCAAAAGAGAAAGAGCAGAACGAGAAGGAGTTCACATTTCACATAAATACAAAACCCATATTCATTACCCATCTGAAATCTGATTTTTTGGCAGAAAAAAAGCCTTGTCACAAAAACATCCTTTTCTTTTTCTTTTTATTTTTATATTACATTTTGCCATGGTGAATATAAAGATTAGAGGTCTGGAGAGCGAGGGCTAACTTCGAGGCCGCCGGTACTTTTTGGCGTGTGCGGCAGAGAAAATTTTACAACCTAGCTTTACCTCGAAAAACGTGCACAAATAATTTTGAAAAGGATTTTTCGAAATCTGCTTTGATCCCAATGAATGTTAAGTATTTGTTGGCTGCTCTCAATTTTTTTCCCCTCTTTTGAATGACAAGAGAGAGCATTACACATGAGATAGAGAGAGAATCTGCGGGATTTTGTTTTCATGGTTAAATGAGGAAGGAATATATACCAGACACTAGCTGGTATATAGGTTTTTTTTTTCATTTATAGTGTTGTTGTTTTTTATGATAAGTCTCGTCAAATCGCCGAGCTAATAGAGCACAAGTGACGTAGACTACGTGATTTTGGGTGGGTTCCTCTGTGTTTCTGCTGCAATTCCTTCCTTCAGCTAGCTAGCCCTATGTGTATCTCTTGTCCATCATCATTACTATTTCCATAGCTAGCTCCTCTATGGGTTAAACTTGCAGGCAAGAGATTCCAACGATTTACTTGATATTTCGAAGAATTTCTTTCAGATGATAATAGTTGAACAGAACTATTTGCAGCTGTGATGAAATATAATCTTCTTCACCCACATAGCTGACGAAGGGCAAATTTATGGTGGTGTTCATGACATGTCGGTGTTATTTTCTCTTATCATTGTCGGATTTCGCAATCCCTTTTCCATTATACACTGGCCGATGAAAAAAAAAAAAACGAAATACGCAAAACATTAATCAGCCAATCAAATAATTTGATGGTCTCTTTATAAGTGGCGTATGTAAAGTTTTATTTTATTTTTTCTTAGCTTATTATATGCTAAATTGTTCTTTGTATTTTATAAGGATAGATATGAAGTTAGTGAATACATCAGACATCATAGAAAAGGAATTTTGTCTTGTTTCATGTTTAAATATGTGTTCCGCCATTTTTCAGGATAAGTATGTGCTGTCTTGTGAGGCAAAGCCTATCCAATCGCATTCTCGTACTACCCACACTCGTTTTTCTTAAACAGAGAATATATTCCATGAAAACAAATATTTAGGCCTGTCTGTTTGCTGGAAAATGGTTTTTTTTAGAAAATGAATTTCGAGAAAAATGAATTTCTGAAAAGTGAATTTCTGAAAAGTGAATTCTGATGTTTGGCAGTGTTATGAAAAATAAACTGGAAAACACTTTCCAGTGTTTGTTTGTATTATAGAAAATGAACTGGAAAATAATTTATTAATAAATTAATTTTTTTTTCAAGTTTATTAAAATAAAGAGGAACAAATCTTACAAATTAAAAAGTTGAATGAGAATGAAATTGAAAAAAAATATAATTTCATAAATTATCTCAAATAAAATAAATAATAATCAAAATAATAGAGATCAAATCTAAAAATTAAAAAAAAAATGAAAGGTGAATAAATTAAAATAATAATAATTAACATTTCATAAATTATTTCAAATAAAATAAGTAACAATAAAAAAAAATGAGGACCAAATTTGATAGATAAAAAATTTCAATAAAAAAATAATAAGAAAAAAGCAAGTAGCAATTATAAAAATAAGGACCAAAATTAATATAAAAATTAAATTTTAAGAGATGAAATTGAAAAATAAATATTCAAAAACAAATTATATATAGCAATCAAAAGTTTGAGGATCAAATTTGATATAATCAGCAAATAATGACATTTTAAATTTTTCACAACTTCCGGAAAATGTTTTCCACCCAAATTTTCCGGAAAACACTTTCCTGAAAACCAAGCCAAATTTTTCTTTGACTGGAAAGTGTTTTCTGTTGACCGGAAAGTATTTTCCGTTGACCAACTTTCCGGAAGACAAACAAACACAGGAAAGTTTAGAAAGTGGTTTCCCGGAAAGTGAATTCCGGGAAACAAACACAGTTTATTTATCAAAATAAAATAAAAATCTACATCTACTAATTTATAGAACTGGTTTATAATTTTAAAATAGATAAAATAAAACAATAATTTTATCCATAAAACTAATCAAATATATCGATACATAATGTCATTTACTGGTCAAATCCTGTTCTTGATAGAAAAGGCCACGCATATCTCGACCCCGATTGACATTAATAAGAGTCAGTATACTGTACTAATGGAGTAATAACTCAACATGATATTTAAACTTAAAAACGAATTTGAATGATCCAGGTATTCAACTGAATCAATCATTAATTTGTACGAAATAGTAATATTCGATGTGGGATGTGGGATTTATAGTAAGCTTCCTACTCCAGTTGCTTAGAGATGATCGTATAGTCTTAGATGTAAAGACTTGGCTCTGGGATGGGATATTTGAAGGCACCGCATGCAATGGATATTTGAACGATGACTTTGAAAAAAGAAATAATTAGGTCAGGTTGGGTATTTGGTTCGACAGGTCAACAAGCTAGATCCCCATTTAACTCTTTCCAGCCATGTGAGGGATGAAGGTGTGGTAAATGTGGATTTTCTGAATCAAATATATATATATATATATATATATAAAATAAAAAAACTGGTCTGATTCGAGCCGTTGCCACCTCTAAAGCTAAAGGACCTAACTTCATTTAAGACATGCATCGGACCTAAAAGAGAGAGATTTAGTCAACTTTAGAACTTCTCGCGCATGTTTAGATTTTCTGGACCAAAATTTACACTCACATTGGCGTGGAATGTGGAATGTGTCTGTGTGTTCTAGTCTGTGGGCATGGTCCTTTGAAAATAGGGTTCAGTTAATTTACCTTTCGTTCCATTTTCTCTATCTAACCTATTTTTGTTTTATCAATGGCAATCATTTCTTTATCCTACCCACATGGCCTGCTCTGCATAAGATGACCTGCTACATGAATAAAGTTTGACATTCACTCGCGAAGCAAAGTTTGTCAAAAAGATGGTCATCTAAAGCACCTTGATTAACATTTTCCACATCTCTTTATCTCGGCTCAAGATCACATACAGCAACTCCTAGACCCTGAAAGAGACATTAGAATTGAGACGTGATGCAGATTTTCTAACCCCTTTTAGGCAATCTTTCTCTCTCTTACATCTATGATGGGTTCGAAACTGTATTTAAAAACTATTTTAGAAAAAAAATAAATTTTAATTTTTTTTGGTGTTTTTAAATTATATTTATGTTTTAATATCAAAAATATTTTTTTTTTAAATAAAAAAAATCATTAACATTTTCAAAAACAACCACAATCACACTTTCAAACATACAATTGCTCTTAACTCTAGTCTTGTGTTTAGTTACATGCATTTAATTTGCCCAAATAGGAACTAAAACAAAATTGTCGACGCACCTCATTCTTACCATCTATCTACGTTTTGATCAAAATGCAATCCGTTCAAAATTTGAGATATATCTTTATGGGAGAGTAGCATTCAGTGCTCACTTATATTATTATCTTTAATTTCATGCAAACAATAGAACATTTGACATGTGGAATTTATATGATATAAACCTCGCCCTTTTTATTATTATTATTATTATTATTATTATTATTATTATTATTGGGACGTCTGTACGCAATAAGAAGAAATATCGGAGAGAAAGGACTTCATCAAATTATTTTGAATGAGGTATTATTTCTTAAGTATATCCATAATTGTATTACTTTCTCCCATATATATTCGTATGAGAAAACGAAGCATCATGTAATTTACCAAAATTGGAACAATGATGAATTGATAAAAAAACCAAACGACAGGACCTATTTTTTATTGAGTTCCCAAAGTTCAAGTTACAATAGGGATGAAATTGACAAAAAAAAAAAGAAAAAAAAGGAGAGTTTTCAAAAACCTATAGCAATTCTAAACTAAATTTCCAGGCATTTTCGAGGTAGGCCAAGTTTCTGACCAATGAGATTTGATTTAAAATAATTTTTTCCTCCCATCCCCATCTTTCTCTCCAATTTACTGAATAATAATAGTAGAGATTCTGAATTCATGTAGAAGATGTGCTACAATAAAACGTGGTCGTTTGACTCTTTTTCTTTAACTAATGCGGTATTGTTCTGGCGAGGAAAAATATCCTGAGACACCCGTGTCGGCCAATAATAAAAGGAGTATTATCAGCTGTCCATGCAAGTCTTCAATCCCCAAGCTTATAATATATATATAAATAAAAATAGGATTTACAAGAAGAAATGATACATTTTGTCTTCTTTCCTACCCTAAGATCACCACATAGAACCCCCGGCATGACAAATATATATTTGTTTTTGTTGATAAATACAGTTTTTAAGAATATTAACGTGAGAAGAAGCAAACTATCCTGTAATATGTTTTAGTTTAATATATAAAATATGCATGAAAGCTACTACGAAGAAAAGATCTAGGAATTAGGAATGAAACCACTTGGTCATATTAAAATTGCGATGATTCATTCTCATGATCTAGCTAGGGAGTGGTCAATGATTGAAGGAAGGTTCCCACCATCTTGACTTTACAACCTCGTGTCAATGAATTAGGTAGAAAGTTTGAATAATTGTGTTTCTTTTATTGATGAGGAGCATTTGTCCAGGTAATTTTTTTCACATTTTATCAAGCCTTGTTGCCGTCACTGCTACTGCTCCAGAGCATCTTGATTCCACTCATCCATTATCTTATACAGATGACGGTTCACATATAAAGCAACCAGAGGAGGGTTTTCGTTCTCGTTCTCGCTTTCTTTTCTGGTTTTCAAAATCAGACCATGTTTGAAAGTTGTAGATTAAGAGAAATTGAGTTTTTTTCTTACAAAAATAATAATTTATCCCGTATTTTTGTCCATTACATTGAAGAAATCAACGAGTTTTCCCAGATACTAATTTTAAAATTCAAATCAAAGAAAGTTATATAAAAAAAATAAAAATTCTCTTCGCTAAAATAAAATCTGGGATTTTCTAAAAAGAGGTTCCGGACTTGTATTGTGATGCTCATTCTGCATGCCTGTTTATTTATTTAGCTTTAGCGTGCTATATATGACTTGTTGAAAATTTGAAATGACCTAGAAAGTAACCTTTGGAAACTTGGAAACTTCATCATGATACACGAAAATCAGATGATAGAACTTTTCCTTTCGCATAAAGTCTTGATAGAATGCTACTTTGGATGCATTCATTTTCAAAGACTTACAAAAAAAGGCTGTTATTTTGCCTATTAATTTATTCTGGTTTTGTCATCACCCTGTCATACGCTTATGTGCGTCCAAAAAATACTTTTGATCAAAGTTGAGGTGTTCGAGAGAAAAAATACCACAATCATAAAGGGGCCGGCATGTGCAGTGTTTTTGGCTAAACCCTAACCCCCCCCCCCCCCCCCCCCCCCGTTTTTTTTTATTTTCTTGGTTGAAATGCAGGCTAAAAGCATCTAGGCAGGTTGGCAGATGATCAAATTACCATCAATCACTCTTCTTTTGTTCGCGAGGAGAGATGCCATAACCAGAGCTTAGCCATGGAAGTGACGGAGTCCTTTTGACTTCCTCTTCTCGTCGCTTGATTACACTTGCGTGGATGCCGAAACAGGAAGGCTACCATGGAATCTAAGCGCAGATTTATGAGTAAAAATATATATCATCGATATTTGACCTAGCATAACCCTCATCTCAAATTGGTGCAGGGAACATGTGGTGAATGGAGAAGCAGGGCCCACCATTGCTTGACTTCTGAATCTTGATAATTGAAAAGATGGAACATTTCAAGGTCGATTGCCTTGTTTATTTTTAATTTCTTCGCTGGTTGGCTCTAACCTCTGGTCATGCACGTAAACCAGCCATTTAAAAATGATGACCTGGCCAGAATATCGCAACATTCCTTGGCTTACACGTGCAGGGGTTGATCTTTTTACTATTCTGCACACCTTTGATTGAAATCTTCTAGAAAAACACGATCCATGAGGAAAATAAAGATAAAAATCAATGTGTTAGGTATCATTCTCTTGAAGTTTCTACTTATTTCCACGTTAACGTAAGAAATCTTACAGCTGTCGTGTCCCTAACTCGTATGCCGTATCCTATTCTTGTAATTATTTATTTGTGATTTAATTTATTTTATAAAAACTTCTTAAACCGTCTCTTTTTTTAGTATATTAAAACTAAAAAAACATTATTTTAAATTTAAAGATACATCTGATTGTAAATCAGAAATTTCTTCTCATCCTCCCGTGCGTGGTTCGTTCTTCTTCTTCTTCTTTTGTTTTTTTCATTAAAATTGTCCAATTCAACATATAGTAGTAGAGTTTATTCTTTGTTAGGAATCATCGAGCACTAATATCACAATCACTTTCATTCCCACATGGGTCTACAGCCGACTTTGTGTGCGTGATCGGAGAGAGAAGAAGAAGGAACAGGAAGATGACACCCTTGTTTTCAAACTTGGAATCCAAAAAACTTTGTCTAGTCCTTGCTGGGGCTTTTAATATACCATGTCAAGATTACCAGCTCATGCTAATTTTAACTTAAGCAGGAGCATTAGGGTGCGAATCACGTGAAAAATAATAGTCTCCGGGTGTATTCGTGTTACATTATTATACTATAATCACGTTTCAAAAAGTTTGAATAATTGGGATAGATTCTTCATTCCATGCATTTTGTCTAATATATAAAAACGACATGAATCGCGGGAGTGGGATATCTTTCACAGCTTGTAGGTGAAGGACCATGCTACGAGTACAGAATTCCAAACACGTCCACCGGGGACTTTTTTCCCGGAAAAAAGAAAGAATGAAAGACAAGAATTTTATATATTTGTTCTCACGCGATGGGAGATCCAGGTCCACACTATCCTGGACAGCCCACTTACCTTCGAAAAATAAATTTACACGACCGAATAATAAAACAGCCCATTTCGCTGGGAAATATTTTCTGCAGCGCAAAAGATGTCAATAAGAATTCTGCGTGTTGACAAGATTTTTAATTTATACAGTTTTTCTGCGTGTATACAGCAACTTATTACAATTACATAGTTGATTAATAATAATGCTATTTTTTCTTACAAATTTCTCTTTAAATGACTTGTCATTTTGATATTGGTGATTTTTGCTAAAAATCAATGAGATATTGTTTTAATGTTGATATTGATGAACAAAGTATTACCGATTAGATAATTGCACAGAGCTTGCACTCCCAAACTGACCGTGTTTCCAATTTTTACTGCCAAACTCAGAGTCAACTGCACCATAACCATTAAACTTAATCTTCCGCCTCCGAGAAACCATCACAAATGTTGAGTTCATGCATGCCGAAGCAATTTAATTGATTGGTTCCATCGAGTCCCGAGTACAAAATGATTCGATAGGTTCACTTCATGTGAATTTCAGGTCCTACGGAATTCATGAGCCTCGATTCCTCTATTCCAGCGTTCGTTATGTAAATTTACCAATCAATTCAACAGTAATTGGGATCGCGCTCTGCAGAATCAGCATTTACAAGGGTCATGTTATGTTTCCACCTATTTATACAAGAGCATACAATCGCTTCCCAAACTCCCAAGAAAGTTAATGGGGGTGACCAAGAATTTTTCGATTATATCCTTTCACACGCGTGTGACGCCGAGAACCAGAAAGATGAATGCATCTTGATTTAATAGTACCCTATACATGAGGAAAAAAGAAGAATATCATCACTGTTGGAATTCCAATCTCACGTCTTATGTAAAACTCACTTTTGTACCAATGAAGAGTAGCCATGGCACATGCTATGTTCAATTTTGCCAAATTCAAATCCAGTAAAAGGTGTGAAATCATAAAATCCAGTGCTTGTTAGGAACTTATTCCATGAACAAGTTTGCATTCGAAAATTATTCGAAAGTTATTGAGTGTTTAACATTTGTCTCCAGATAAACAGTTCCCAAAAAAATAACTTCCCACCAACAGCAGCCAGAAACATCAAACGACCCATATCTCTGTAATTTGAAAGCTTCCTGTCACCAGTGTCAATGGGCAGAACATGCAGAGCAGAGTAAGAACCACAAACCAAAATAAAAGAGTAGGTAGTAAACGGTAACTGCATAGAGGAAAACTAGATGTATAAAAAATAACAAGCAGATCAACATTCAAATTGACAGCTGTCTACAAAAGATACGAGTAGATGAATATTTGCTATTCTTTCATCTTAAAAACACAACCAAAGCAATAAAGAAAAATCAAGCCAAATGTGGATCAATCCCCATCGACATCCATGGACACATCTTTCCACTGCAAGTGTTCTAAGAAGGTATAAAACCAAACGCAATATGCAATACAAAAACTTGACTTGTATGAAGTACAAATATAACTCACCTGCACTACTAGCAATTACAGCAAGTACATCAATATCTAAATCTATTAGAAAGAAGACTATTGTTATTACATAATCACATGTGACAGGTCCTTTAAAGACTGGTTGAATTATGGATTTGCTTGAAGTTGCTGGTTTAACAATTTTAAAACTTTTACTATCACATTTAAAGCTAGCTAAATATGCATATGGCTGCACCTCTTGCTGGTATGCATGTTGTCATGGTCTTTCATGTACTATTCAGGGGCAACGGTTTAGCCTCTTCTAAAATAAAACAAACAGAAAATATGGAACTCATGGAGAAATGATTGGCAGAGGAAATTGCTCATTAATATTCTCAAAGTGGATGTTAGCTGAAATGAGAAACAGAAAAGATTTTGTAAGGGACACACGTCTGCACTAAACATTACTGTACTGAACTCGCTTCCAACAGTTTATTCACATCCAAACTTAATACAGATTGACATAGTGATGTTAGTGACCCCTGAAGGAGGTTTCAAAGGCTTTCTGCCAATGTTTTTATTCTACTTCTCAATTGCAAAACTGAAAAGGCTAAAGATAATCAATTTCCCCCTCTTTTTTTCCCATGCATGTGGGGTTTGTTTATATTACATTAAATTGGTTGAATAGTTAGCTCAGTAACTAGAGTCAGAGGTAGGTAGCAATTTAAAGTAAGATACAGGCTCTGGTTCCATTAGTAAATCACAGCTACCAATTCGATTAGTAATTTCTTGCAAGAAAAAAACAAATCATTAGAATTGATTGCAAATTTAACTGAAACTAAAAATTCCCATTAGAGAAATATTGGAGACTTTACAATCATCTGATTGTAAACTCATGTTTACAACTGCCAGAATGTTCCCTGAATGACAATGGAGAAGTGATCACCAATCAGTTCCACATGACGATGGGATTTCCTCAATTACATATGAAGTAAAATGACTGCCTTCCATATACCATTCTATCCTGCTTTTCAAAATTTGAGCATCTGGACTTAGAATGGGCTAAATGGCATTATTAGTTTGAACTAATTGATCCATCTTGATACGAGCTACCCCAACCTATCAAAATATGAACTAGGGTCCTTTCAAATTTCCCCTTCATGTTCTGCATATGCTACACAGCCTATGTCTGAACCTCAACTCCTCAGAAGCAACATTCACCACTTCTCAACCAATCAAATCCCTAGAATAATTCATGAGGTCGTAGAGAAATTCAGTAGTACTAAATGCTACTCACAAGAAACTTTGCACTTGAATGAAACTATTTCGACGCTTAACTATAATGTTTTGAGAAAAGATCAAAGGAATTGAGGAAAACATCCACAATACTTTGAGAAATATATGCTTTCAGAAAAAATATTCATGGTTCAAAAATTGAACAATCTCATGCATTTTGAATTAGCAGATCTACTTGAGTTACCTAAACTTATCACATCAGCAAATAAGGTCTGGGCATCCTTCCACATTCCAATTCATGTTAATATTCATAACTCCACAGCCAATCAAACCTAAATGATTTATCGACCAGCAAAAAAGAAACCCATTCCAAACTAAACGTTAGTCCTAGATTGTTCTTATCTCTTTGTGTTAGAGCACACAGACAAATCAACCAAAAGAAATAATCTAGCAGCACTGAAGAGAGGAAAGCAAAAGATGCCTCCTGCAAAACTGTTCAGAAACTTCATCATGAAAACATTACATTAAGCTCAAAACCATCAATTACTAACTGACAAAACCATAACCTAAGTCATGTAATCAAAAACCATAACCTAAGTCATGTAATAAATAACCATAACCTAAGTCTTGTGATAAAAAACCAAAATTCCAAATTCAATAACGGAAAAAAATCATAATTCATCAGTACCTGTAGAAATTGATAGCCAGAAATCCAAAAAATAGGAAGGCAAGCCCCTAATCACAACCAAGCACTAAAAATCATCCAAAATTTTCCCTAATAATCTGAAAAGATTTACCGCAACACAAAACCACATTAGTTAATGAACGCCAAAATTTTATTGACCCACTTAAACAAAGCCACCCAAAGTTCTAAAAAAAGCCCAAAAAACCCACAAACCAAATCCAACAAAAAGCAGTCAATATTCCAAAACTATGAAAAACCCACTTACCAGAACACTGACAGAAACAGAGACTAAGCATTTGCAGTCTTGGGGATGAGAGGGATGGTTCCTTGCTTGTGTGATTGTTTGAGTTTGGCCTCCGCTTCACGGATCTTCTGCATCTGAAGCATTCTCTCCATGACAAGCTCATACTCACACTTCTCATAAACATGGCGCTCGTTCTCACACTTCCATGGAAGAAAGAACTCAGCATGCCTACACTTGTTGAGTGGGATCAGCAAATGGGCGCATTGGTCTCTGTATGGAATTGGGACCCGTGCCTCAACCATTTCTTCCTGTGTTGCTATCATTGGCTTTGATGATCCTGGCACTTCCATCTCTCTCTCCTCCGATTGATTGGTTGTGGGTTTCTGTTCTCCTCTCCTCTCCTTTTTGTTTCGATTTCAGTTCGGGGATTAGCTCGGCTAAGCCTAATGTTCGTTCTTTCCCAGACTTTAGTCATGACCTTCTGGAGCTTTAGCAACCGGAGGATAGTGATGTGGGCTTCTTGATTGTGGACTTGTGGCTTTGGTTGAATTTCTTTGGGCTATTTTGGCCTTCTCTTTTCTGCTTTTCAGTTTTGGAGTCGCCTTTTAAAAAACAAATAGAATAAAAATAAAGGTTGAAATTATAATTACAATACCCTTGCAAATTTCTATTTTAATATTTCCAAAGATAAATAATTTGCAAAGCTTGAAATAAGAATATTTCAATTCTTGTGAAATTCTAATAATCTATACTAAATTTCCATTCGTAGTTTCAAATGTTATAATCACAAAATATATATATATGTTTTCATGATTATAGAATCCAATTACAGGATTGCCAAATATTTTATGAAATTATGAATTTAAAGAACATAATAAGAGATATAATTTTAATATGTGAAAACCAATACAAGGATTTCTTAAGCACTAAAAACATCAGCGATTAAGTAAGATATGTATGTATGTATTTTTAAATGTGTTAATTTGATAGTATTACTAATAAGGAATATTGATTTGATCTAGTGTTATATTAAAAGAACAAACATTGTTAATACAAACTCATGGCTATTGTTTAGTTGAATAAAGTATTGATGGTAATGCTATTTCCAAAAAAACGAATTATTGATTTGCTTACGGAGATATTGGTGTGTGTGTGTGTATTTACAAGGTTAATTAGGTATTATTAAATCAATCAAGAAAAAATAAGTGTTTTGAGTTTTAAAATTACAGTAAAGCAGTTAAAATATCATTGTTTTTTTTTAAAAAAAAAAATGGTGTCCAAGTGTTTTTTAGTATTTTTACTCCGTTTTTCCTACTATTATTAGATTAGCTAAATGTGAAATTAGTATTTTCATTAAAATAATAATTATTAAAAAATTAACTGGTACGAGTGGAGATGCCCGCACAAGCACCAACTTTTATCGGGTCATTGAAAATACCGCGACATTCTTTTTTTTAGGACAACATTCGGGTACAGTGAGATATGAGTGGATTCTCTCTTTTTTTCTCTCCTATTTTTCTCTCATTTTCCCTTGGAAATCGGGTTGTCCATGTCAAATTTTAAAGTTATCATTTAATTTACTGAGATGTCCTTATTTTTTTAATTTTCTTGACCCTTTTGTAACATTTTAATTTATTTCCAGTCTCATTGTTCAATCCTAATTTATGATATGCTATTTTTTTCAATTTAATTTTTATTATTTTGATTGTTTTTTAAAATCTTAAATTGATTTCTCTTTTTTATTTGACCCTTCAATAAAAAAAATATTTTAATTTTTATCCTCATCCTTTTGCTATTTTTCTCTCTCTTTCAATTCTAATCCTTGACAATTGATTGATTAAAAATTAAGTTTTATAAGTTTTTGAGATAAGGTGTTTGTCGTCTAATAATCTAGGTCATGAGTTTGAAAAGTTAGCAAGGATTAATAAAAAAAATCAACTTATTTTCTCTTTAGTTTTCATCATTTCACTTTGATTATTATTATTTTTAAAATTATTTTTGTACTTTTCTTTATTTTTTTATCAGGTTATTTTAGTCTTATAATATGAATTACAAGTATGATAAGTTAACCAGATGGTAAATTACATCTTTGTCAAGATAACTTAAGAATGAATCAGGTTATTTTTTTGTTTTTTTTATTCAATTTTTTATTTATTTTGTTCTTAAACCGAGAATTGAGCTAAATCATTTATTCTATTTTTTTAGCATACGAATTTAAAATGATGAATCAAATATATATTTAATCTAAACCTCGCGTGGGTTCTTGTGCTCCTCTTGATGGATTACTGTAATCTCACTCATGTCTAAGAAAAAGGCTACCTTGGATGATTGAATTTTGCTTGTTAGGTTGATGGGCAAAGCTGCTGCTATAGCTGCTGGTGCAAGAGGGATTGGGGCAGCCACTGCAAAAGTATTCGCGGAAGAAAATGGAGCGTGTCATCGTTGCTGACATACTCGACGGGCTGGGGACCTCCCTAGCTGATTCCATTGGAGGCCGATGATGAATTTAATTATCAAACAAAAACAAGAAAAACCTCACTATTGCATTTCAGCTTGCCCCCAGTTTCTAGTTAAGCTATTAAACACGATTATGATCCTTTCACATGAAACGAATAGCAAGCAGCATGGAGTAAAGACTGCATGTTAAGATCCAGACCCTCAAATAAAAAACTGATTTACCAGCAGCAACTTTTTGGCCAGAATTGGATGAGATAGTTCATCTTGAGAAAATAACCCTGCAAGTAAGAAACCACAAACCCAGCTCTTGTTTTGTAGAAGAGCCAGCGTGGTTCTTCCAGCATGGTTTTTATTGTGAAACTACATTCAATGAGGAAGGACTTCAGTGCCAATAATTAACGATTCATTATTTTCAGAGTACATAGTCCATGGCCGATCCAGGAATCCTTCTTCCCTTAATCTATTAAGCTGAAGCCCAAGTACAGGCAGCAATCTAAGGATGTTAATTAGCTCATGAATCAGCCAATGAACTGTAACTCAATCTACACTAGGATCCTTCCTCATCCCGTGAGATCTCGAGCTCAAACCTTACTTTTGTACAAAAAGAAAAAAATAGGACCTGAATCATGCTAATAATGAGATGGTATAAAAGGAGCCGTTAGATTTAGTGCGTGTTTGGCATTCTAAATAACCATGGTTTGTGGTATGGGTCCCACGTATATTTTACTCTCAAACGGCGATGCAAGAAAAACACAAAATTGTTGCTTTTCTTTGTTGGGTATACGACCAAAGTCCCACATTGGCTAGAAGTGGGGAGGATCATGGGTATATAAGGATGGACAAATATCTCCATTGGTATGAGGCCTTTTGGGTACAGCCCAAGAGCAAATCCATGAGGGCTTAGGTCCAAAGTGGACAATATCATACCAATGTGGAGATAGGTGGTGTCCATAGTCCTTACAAGTGGTATCAGAGCCAGGCCCCAGAGTTAGCCATGATGGATAAATCCTCGGAATGCCGAACAAAAGGTGGTGGGCCCCCAATCACGATGTAATCCATGGATCAGCTCTATTGGATAGGCAGTGTGCTCACGGTGAAGAGGAGTTGACCTAGAAAGAGCAAAAACTCTCAAGTGGTAGAGAGTGGACGGATGAATGATCGGTTTGAGGGGAGGCTCGGTGGTCCTTTGTTCGAGGGGAGGATTGTTGGGTATACGACCAAAGTCCCACATTGGCTAGAAGTGGGGAGGATCATGGGTATATAAGGCTGGACAAATATCTCCATTGGTATGAGGCCTTTTGGGTACAGCCCAAGAGCAAATCCATGAGGGCTTAGGTCCAAAGTGGACAATATCATACCAATGTGGAGATAGGTGGTGTCCATAGTCCTTACATTCTTGCATCGCCAGTGCGAGATTGAAACGACTTTTCTCGGCTTGAAATGATGCAGTGTGTTTAATTTATATTTTGCATGTCTACCCCGCGTGATGAAAAATGAAACACACCCGAAGCCTCCTCGCCATGTCTGATGAAGAAAAATGACTAGAAAAATGAAGGAAAAATGTGAATCTGATCATCGTAATATGACAAATGACTAGAAAAATGGTTGTGCATGTCTCTCTCTCTCTCTCTCTCTCTGCCCAAAACAGCCATGGAAGCCGAGAGCTTCCAACGCTGACTCCGGCAACCACAGGCCACCATTTACGATGAAACCACCACAGGAAGAACCACCTCGGCCTCCTCTACCCGTAGGTATCCTCCTTTGAAGCTCTCGTCGTGGTCGGTGAACAGTACTGCCACCTTCCAACGCTGCCTCCGGCCACCACAGGCCACCATTTCAGACGCCACAACCACAGAAAGAACCACCTCGGCCTTCTCTACCCGTCGGTATCCTTCGTTGAAGCTCTCGTCGTGGTCGGTCGGAAGCCACTATTTCACGTGCACAGGTGCGCTGCACTGTCACGCGAAGAAAACGTGCACAGTGCAGCGCACCGTTTCACTCTTCTGCCTTTTAACTGGGTTGGGCTGCTCTCGGCCCAGCCCAATTCCAGCTAAGCTGGGCCGGCCCATTTAGCTGGGTGAGGCCCAGTCTGAATTTAAAAAAATATATATTTTAAAAATAACAAAAAAAATGTATTTTTCTGATGAAAAAACATGAAGCGTGACTTCGTTGCACTCTACAACCCTGTTATTTTTTGATTGATGGGAGAATAAAAATTCATATTTGTTTTTTCATGAATTATTAATTACATTATATTATTATAATTATTAAATTTACAATATTTAAAATATATATATACCCTTTCAAGTAATTTCACAAGTTAAAAGCAATATGAAAAGCTTGGTAACCAAACACCCAAAACTGTTTTTTTTTCAACCTCCAACTCAACCACAGTTTTAACCAAACACTTCACTGTTTATTTTGAACCACAGTAAAAGCGCTTTTTTTGAAACTGTTTTTTTTCAACCTCAATTGCAAAAGCAAAAGCAATGTCAAACACACCCGTTACTAGCCATTTGTCTTCCATCAGATTTTGGGTCAAACAGAGAGAGGGTGTCAAAGGTAGAGAGACATGAAGCTTTGTGGATCACCTCAACCTTCGTATTCAACGGTTGAAAACTTGAAATCATTTCTCAGGAGTTCAAGATAAGGTTGAGATCTGATCTCAGGTCATTGTAAGTAATAATGAGGTGGTTGGGGTTTAGACCCAACGAGGCATGGCAGAAACCATCCTGATCCTTTAATATTTTATGAATTGGTTGAGTACTACAAACCTTTTTGTACTAGCACAAAATGTTGAACTGCATACCTCTTGTACTAACAGATCGAATATGTTTAGTACAGGGAGAAGGCCTAGAAATATGTTGCAGCCTGCAGGTGACGCTGATGAAAATAAGCTTTTTTCTGTCTAAAATATAAGCTAGAAATACCTGGGTAGCAGTCCATTGGCTAGCTTGATGAAGAGCTTATCGAATATTTCCATGTTTATTCCCCGAATATTGATCGAATATGGATGAAATATGATGATAAATTGTTTCGTCCACATTCGGTCAATGTTCGAGTAATGAACGGAAATAACTGGATCATTACCAGCTGAGCAGAAATGGCTACGGAGCCCTTTTACAATAGAGATGGCCTTCCCTGTAAAGAAGTGAAAATTGAGGGGATAGGGCATTAAAGAAACATGGAGACGTCTCCCTCGAGCCGGATTTTCGATAGCGGATGGCAGGCCGGATCTGCTACCAGCATGCTAACGCTCAAGCACCACAAGTAAGCAGTGACAAAGGTATGCCAATAACATAATCTTTTCATCGAAGTGTTAAAAAAAGGGAATTCAGTAGCTTCCATTGTTGATTGCCAGGGATTTTAATGCAAATATTTTCCTCATAAATGGAAGGGGATGATACAGCTTCAAGAACCTGGTCGTGAGCATGAACGGATCACCTGGAAAAATGACATAAAATTCTTGTGCCGCGGCAAAAGTTTTGAGAACAGCATGGAACAATGGCAAGAGAACATGCATTTCTAAACTGAAAGCAGGTATATAAAATAAAATTTATCTGCCATCGAGGAAAGTCAAACAAAAACTACTGATCATCCTGCATGACATAAACTTGCATGACGCTCATGTCTGATAATCATAATATGCTCTCTTAGTCCCTCTACAGATGCTCGAAAAGTTTTAAAAACTGCCAAAAGCATGCGGGCATCAGAAAAATGGCCATGGAAGTGGTTGGTTTTAAGAGCAGCATAGCTGGTGGTATCACATCCAAGAAAAAAATAACAAAAAGATATCCACAGGAAGAGTATATCACTAGAATTCACTCCTTTTTCCATCAGGGTTATAGAACATCATTTAATTGCTTAGTGAAGAAAAAAATAGCTTTCATCCAATAATGACCTTAATCGCTCATATCTCCTAAATAGCCCCGAAAACAGTGTGGCATAAGACGTCAAACTATAGTAGACAACTGTCACTAATCGAACCAGGTTTCTTTCAATGTAATTCCCGCATTACAGAATGAACACAAGTTATCTGATCTGACAGAAACTTCAATTATCAAACAGATCTATTTCATTCTTTCATCTCGTGTGATTAATGGTAGACCTCTAAGATCAACAGAAACCATGAGTTGAAGTGTTATCCGATAATGCTGTAATGTTCTGGATCTCTTAGCATAAGGGACCCCTTCATCTTTGATTGCAGAATAAACCTTATGGCAGCTACGTGTTCCTGGCTTTCTGGATGCTCAAACAAGAAACGTTGCCGAAATTTGCTCTACCTATGTCGTATTTCCTCAAGATGGATCCTCTATCAGGTTACCCACTTAATGGGTTTCAGTTTACCGTGCTTTATCCTCTTTTCTATCTTGGCCAATCCAATACAGCTGGGGCTCCAATCCATGACAAAAGACACGAGGAACAAGAAGCTTCATTGATATATGATTCAAGTGCCAGCAGTTACAGCACCGAACATCCAAGCCTAACAAATACTATTTCAATGCAATCCATCGATTACAATCAATGCAACCATTGGTACAACCAATCCACCAAGAACAAGAATTGTCACTCCCACTTAGACTCGAGTGATGAATTACAAATTAAACACTGCAGGGATCTCCAGAGTTGCAAACTGGTTTTCCCATTCCTTCTCCGATCAGAATTAGCATCTATCGACAGCAGTGGTCAACAAGCCATAACAGTTGATTTGTAATCATAATTCAACATATTTTTTTCCCTCTTGCTTAATTTGACCAAATCCTTTACATCTCATTTGCTTCACTATTTTCCACGGATCACGTATAAACAACAGTAGATGAGCCGATGGGAGTATTACATCCTATCCATAAGCGTAACTATATCCATCAATTCTTCCAAATGCTCTCTAATGAAAAAGGCCTGAACATAAGAGACTAATGACCATATGATCTCTTAAGAATGAACATTAATATCACTAAGTAAAGACTTTCCATTTTATCAAAAAGGGTTACACATTAATCTTCCAAAAATATTTTATCGTGAAAACACCCCAATTTTCTGGACATGTTAGGCATTCATCGTAGTATTAGGCTTGATATTCGCCTTATTATTGTTGTAAATCCGTCGGGATTCAGAGGTTTTCTTTTTTATAGCTAGTGTTACTGCCCATCTCGACTTCATTACTTTGCATGTAATTGAACTGGGTTTTCCAAATCCTCAATAAGGTTACCAAATTCATATTATTCTCATCTCTACCTTGAGAATGTTTTTTTTTATTTTTTCTCTTCTGGTGGATACCTTAAGAAGCTTGTAGCAAGTCAACCGTGGATTGAAGAGAGTAGTTTTTGCAGTTGCCCATATTCTGTTTTCCGCATTGGAGTTATGGATAAATCATTGTTATACATATAATATACTAAAAAGAAATTATTCGACCTGTAATTACTAATTAGGTGAATTGAATAGAAATGTTAATATTTTATTTTTTATTTACTAAATTTTTGGTTTATTTAATTAGATAAATAGGTTGATAACAGTTCCAACACTGTTGGAGCAAAACAGTTGTAGAAATAAAGATGTACTGGTAGGAACATTGAACCAAACAAAAATTCCTTGCTCAGAGAAAAAAATTGGTAACAAGTTCGTTGAACAAAAGTGATGAGCAAGTGCAAAAATGGAATCTTTTTTACCCTCGAATTCTTTTTGATCCTCTCCAACGTTACTAAGTAAACTATTAGCTAGATTCTGATATTGATACATATGCTTACAATCTAAATCTTTATGCTGAAATACTCTGGATCGAAGTGGTGCAGCCTGACATAACCATCCTCACCTCCACTTGAGAAACTACAGGTTTGAAAAGACCAAGGAATACATCAGACGAAGCATTCAAGGGTTATTAAAAGCCTTGACATTATTTAAGCAACGGGGCGCAAAACACCAGAAAATAATTGTTTCCGGATTCCTGAATAATTGTCTTAATAATATTTAATAAAATCTTTGCATGACTAATCTAACATGAAGTTCAAAAGAAAATTTCCCCTGATTTTTACCACTTGGCAAACCTTGTAGAACCCATCTCAACATTTGCACACCCACTCAAACAACATTTCCCAGCATTAATGATAGTCATTGCTTACACATTGAAAGTTTCAATCCTTGTTCAAAAACAGTGCAAACTATCCAAGTTGATTTATGGCCAGTCTATGAGGACAGCTGCACCATCATCCCCACAAATATAGGCCATCTGATAGTGCCAGCATTACCAGAAAGATGCTGCCACTTTACAATATCATCCATAGTCTTATATAAAGCTTAAATAAACTTGTTATAAATTTAAAAACTTATTCAAAGATATTTATTTGGCAGGTCAAGCATGGTACTTGATACATATATACTTACATCATCTATATGTAAAGCTAACCTATGCAAAAGCAATAAAAAAATAAATTGTTTAGCATGTCAAGAATGGTATTTGAATCATATCTACAGCTACAGCTAATGATTGCTATAGCAAAATCCACACACTATATTTATAAGTGTTTTTGGGTGTGTGCAAGAATTAACTTTTTAAAACTACATGAAAAGGATAGTGTACAAAGATTTGCGTTAAAAAATGGAATGTCATTGATAATTCTATCTGATTATAATTCATTGACACAGATCTAAGAAGTGAGAAATAAGATGTGGCAGAAAACCATACCTTTTTCCATCAGGGTTGAATGCCAAAGCATTTATAGGTCCAAAATGACCTTTCACACCACCAATTTCTTCTTGAAGAACCTGCGAGATAAAAAGGTCAAATAAGACAGATTCAAAAGGATGTGCAGCTACAGATCTTCATATCATAAAAAAGAACATTCATCAGCATGAAGTAACCTTGTTGTAGAATTTGGCTTCGAACTTCCCAGCCCGGTGATCAGTTGTCGTGACAGATGATGCATCCTGACCACCTCCAAGCACGACCTACAAGGAAAACAACAATTAGTTCCTACCAAAATGAAATGAATAACCAAGGAAAAGAATTGAACAAATAATCAGCTTTTATTTATCATCAATAACCATCAACCAAAAAAAATAGCCCAATTTTAGGTACACCAAATTGTGGCCCTGAAAAGGCAAGTACGCTGAGTAGACTATAAATCAAAAGCTAAACTGAAACAATGACATGTCAACCCCCCAAAGGATAAGCTCACAAGGTTTAGGGTGATGAAAATCATCTGCCTCCGGATTGATGTTGTACGAATTGTGGTCAACAGTAACTATGTATACTTCAAAGTGATTACAAACCAATTCATTCTACCAAAATGATCCCCATTCAACGATTGTACCTATGTATACTTGGCCAGAGATATGGTGGGAATTGACCAACAAGATAGCATCATCAGCACATAAAAAAAATATCTTTATGGAAAAGGAATAAAGGAGAGATAGCCAATAAACTGTGACATTTTCAAGCAGCAAAACTCTCTAATGGAATCTGAAAGAATGATGAATAAATTTACAAAAAACACGATTACAATGTGAGCAGTATGAAAAGGTTTTGTAACACATACATGATCAAGAAGTGGAGACATTGCAACAGCATTAACTGGGCGTTCTGTTGCATAGGTCTTGATAAGAGTTAAAGTTCTGGTGTCCCAAAGCTACAAAGTTGCAGAAAAAACAAGCAGTGCAAGAGATTGTCAAACCACTTTTACAGCAAGAAAATATCAAAAAAGATAAGTTATTAGAGTCTGGCACTCTACCTTGGCAGATTTATCCAGGGAACCAGTCAGGAAGTGGGAACCATCAGCAGATTTTGTGAGTGATGTTATCTGCTTCTTATGCCCAACTTCTGGGTTTGACTCTTTCAACAATTTTCCAGTCTGCAAATAAGAGACAATGTAAACCCAACCAACAAACAGAATACTGCAAAATGTCAGAGCTGGTGGTAAAATGCAAATGGAAAATTCAAAAGTTGTAGTCGTTTCTTATATTTTCAATCAAAACAAAAACTCAACCAAAAGAAAGCATGCAAAAGAACAAGTGCGTGCCATCACATGTTCTCTGCATTACAAGAAAAATGTCAATTCACTCAAAAAATTCCCTTCCCAAATAGAAATTTCTGAGAAGAGCTTTAGATTTACATATTGCTCCACTCTACCGACACTCAAGGCCATCTCATATAAATTAGATATTGTATAATCTTATCACAGCCATGTCTCAAGGCAAATTCCCATCATTGACCTCCAAACTTAAGCTGTATCCCAAATAGTTGTATTCCTAAACATCTTAAAAATCTTTGGGGGATTGTGTCTAAACAGAATAGTACCATACCAAATACCCTACCCAAGTTAACACTCCATTGGGTGTCCTTGACTCTAGACAGAAGTTAGATAACTAGAAGTATTTCGCACACTCCAAGATCAATTTAACACAAATATTCCATCCTAGCGACATTCCAACGAAAACCAGGCATGAAACTTGAAAGAGCAAAAAAGTTCCATCTTTTCTTTACTTTGCAAATAGAAATTTTAACATTTGATTTTGTACTCTTAAAATACACAAGCTTCCAGATCAACCAATCAGATAATCCCCAGGACAGTGGTAAAGGGTGCCTTTTCACTTTCCCAGTATGGGACTGTTACAGCACAAAATCTAGAACTGCTCTTGTAGAGTTGAATTTAGATTTGAGTTCTCAAAAGTCTAGGTCCACACAAATATTTCTAAGCCTTTTGGCCTTAAGAACAACAGGCAAGAAACAATCGTTTGTAGCTTCTAGGTCAACTCGGGGAGCTTATCATATCCCCTACAATAATGCAAAAAATAGCTAGCCAGATACCTCGGAATCCCATATGCGGATCACAGAATCCTCTCCAGCACTTATGATAGTCTTGTTGAGGGCCCCCCAAACAGCTCTGTTAATTCTTCCTGTTGGTCCGGTGATGGTGAGCACTGATTCACCACTTTCTAAAGACAAGGAAAAAAGAAAACATTAAGTCAACAACACAATGAAAAGTAATATGTTCCATTAGGCCCATAACATGCACTAACTTACGCTGGGAAGGATCGTCTGCAATGCTTTTGACATTAATGGCAGAAGTGACTCCCATGAAGGGATCAGTGGTAATGACAGCAAGATTATCACCAACAGAAAAATCGACAGACCGAGCAGGGGAGTTGAAACTAAATGTGTACAGTTGAGCTCCAGTCTGAACATTCCACAGCTTCACCGACTGATCCGCACTAGCAGTAATCAGCAGCATCGAATCTCCTACATTGTTTTTTTTTTTAATAATAATTAACCTAAGACAATAAAACATTAACATACAGCGAGAAAAAATGAGGCAAGAGTTTTCATAATTTAACCTTACAAAAAATTTAATTCAATGAAAAAGAGAGATAGGAACTTGCTTGAGACATCGCAACACCAAACGGCTCCGTTGTGTCCACGGTAAGTGCCCAAACGCTCGCCGTTATCGGCGAACCAGACGGTGGGATTATGATCCTTAGCACAAGAAACCAAGAGATCTCCTTCTCTATTGTATTTTAGGAATGTCAAGGGCCTTTCATGCCCTTTCATCAAAATTGGTCTCATCTTTTATATTATTTCTTATAGGTTTATTTATTTTGATACTGTTTGATGATTCGCGGGAAGGAGAGGAAGGTGGAACTTCAGGTTATCAGCAGGGCAGCAAGAACAGCTAGGGTTTTCTCTTTCTATCTTATTAAACAAGGACACAGATATCTCCACGTATGGGCCACGGCCACATATTTTAGCCCTTTCACCTCCAGCCCAAGTCCCGCTTCTTTTTGGTTCCTAATTGATGATGCACTTTTCTTTTTTATCCTTCAGCACGTAGCCATGCTGTGTTTTACTTTAAAAAACAAATTATGGATGATAAAATATTAAATTATAACCTGGTCAGTTCAATATATCTATGGCGATGTGACTTCGCGTTAAAAACTTAAATATTTTTTGTTTAAAATTATTTTTTATATATTTATTTAATTATTTTAATGTATTAGTATTAGAGATAAATTTTAATAATATATATTATTTTAATAAAAAAGTTAAAAGCTATTTTAAAAAATAATTGTAACCACAATATTAAATATTTTTTTATATTCAATTTGTATGGATTAGTTTGTGGTTTTTGAAACAAGAAAGATTAACTTATTAATTTCTTAAAAATAGAGGGATAAAATAATGATCTACTCTTTTAGTGAATTATAAGGAATGTTTATTTTTATTTGAGAATTTAAACTGTTAATTTCACATTTATTCATTTTCTTGTGTAAAATTTATGCTTCGTAGTTTGATGTATGGTAAGTAGTGGTATGGTGTAGAACTTCCACGTCTTCTCGAGCAAGTTTATAAAATCTGTGTAATGTTTAAATAATTTTTTTATCAGCACGTTTGATTTTGACAAGTGTAAAGGAGCGAACATAAAATTAATTATTTGTATTGCTTGAGAATCTAATTAAAAGAAAAAATAATTGGATAAAGGTAGTAATCAATAATAAAAGCATGCTCGAGCGGTCAATATTGGAAAAGGCATTTGAATTTTTTGAGAAACAGTATATGATAATCATGTGCATAAAATAGAGTGAGATGCGATGTTTGATTAAAATGCAGAGGCGCAGTTTTAATACATGACAAGCAGATTAAGCCAATAAACATAGCAAATAATGTGATGGTAGGCCATGCCTTGCTTATGTACAGACGCTATTAACCTTCTCCACACGCGGCCACCAGGCCATCCCTTTCCTTTCTTCGACCTCAGGAGGCCTTCTTCTGCTTATATTTACTCGCACGGAAAACATAAACCAGCATGTTGAGAAAGCTGAGTCCAGCTAAAAGCCAGAAGAAATAATCGAGGTGGCCCTCGTTCAAGTTATCCGGAATCCATCCTGGCTTCCCACCCGTGGTTGTGAAGTAAGTTACCATTGTCAGAATAAAAGAGCTCAGGTAATTACCAAAAGAAGTAGTCAGGAGTGACAACGCACTGCATAAACTCCGCATTGCATCTGGAGATTGTTCGTAGAAGAATTCAAGCTGGCCAATGAACGTAAAAACTTCTGAAGCACCTACCAACATATATTGGGGGATTTGCCAAAAAATACTGATAGGCACTGCAACAGCTTCACCAGCCAACCCGAGCTCTTTCACAAGCTGTAGGCGCTTAATCTCCACCAAAGCAGCAGCTGTCATCGATAGCATTGAAATGAACAGGCCAATTCCCATTCGCTGCAAAACTGAGAAGCCCCTCTCTTGTCCCGTGAACTTCCTTGCAATGGGAACAACAATCCTGTCATAGATTGGCACCCAGCAAATAACACTAATAACATCAAATGTTGACAGGGATGCAGGAGGAATGGTGAAGGAACCGATTGTCGTGTCCATCAGCATCCCTTGTTCCACAAACATGGTAGACATCTGGGCATACACAGCGGAAAAGACAATTCCTGTAGCCCAGATTGGAAACATGCGGATCAATATCTTCAACTCCTCCACCTGCGTGACAGTACAAAGCCTCCATGGGTCGGGGAGGTCCCCACTTTTCATCTCAGCCTCTGACAGCACAGCAGCTTTATCAAGGCACCTGCACAAAATAGCAATCCAGTTAAATTTTTTGGCAAAGTTTAGTGCTTGTTAGATGTCAAAACTTCCACACAAACATACTAAGGTGTGATCAGTGAAACAAATCTATTATTATATTAACACAAAAAACAGATCTAATGAAACCTTCTTTCCAGTAATCATTTGGGACGTTGTCTTATTTTTGAAGATTAAAGAGGAATTCTGGATGTATAAATTTGCTCTCTAGTCTTTTCTCCGAAACTACATGAGACAAGATTCCACTGCCATGAAAAATTGCAAGAACAAGGAAAGATGAAGTTCCAGAGAAAAGGAGAACAGATTAGAAACTATACATCCACCAGCGAATGTCCCCAACAATCTATCCAAGTGGAAGTCCACGATTCTTCTGCTACTAGATAGAGAATAAATAAAGAGTGTTCCACGAGATAATATGTGTTAGTTAAGCCTATTGTGTTTCACTTACTCCTAAAATTAAGATATATATATAAATATAAATTTCAGCAAATGCAACACAGAAACCATGATGAGAAGTTAGAAGATGGAGAGGGAGCAAATTTAACAGTGTGCTCATGTTAAATAGAGCAGCACTTACAGAAATGTAAGACTAAAAAAACCCAATTAGTAAAAAAATTAAAATACAATAGCAATTAAATTTCACAGAAAAAAATATTTTCAGTTTATTTTGCGTAGCACCTTTCATAAAGGCTTCTATGAGCTTGCTGGTTATGCTCAGACTGTTTGAAATAAGGCATTTTAGTATTAACTAGAACAGACCATTCTGACCACTGTTCATGTTGAATGATCGACTCTGGCATTAGTCTATTAAACACGACAGATGATTCAACTTTGGTAAGATGTTGAAACCTCAAAACCACTCCTGCTGATTGTGTGTGTAATGACTCCCTAAACAGCTAGCAATTTTGATTAGAAAAACCAAACCACATCAAATCAGGATAAATTGTTCAGATCTGAGAACAATAAATCAGCTCAAAAGAAATAAGAAAATACTTTAGTTCATCGCTGTGCTCCAGTTTCCGGCTTCCTTCAATGGCAGAGTGTTTGTCTTGTGTTTCATGCAGGAGGCTACTGTCTTGCGGAACCTCCAGATTCCACTTATGGAATGATGCAACCAAAACTTGGCACATCCTTGTAATAGGGCTTCCCCCTGGTCTCTGAAATCTGTAAAGGGATGTGCCTGCAAAGAAGCTACCAATAGCTATGGCCATGAACAGTGCAGGAATTCCAAATCCTAGTCCCCACCCAGCATTGTCTTGAACATATACCAGAAAACTACTTGATATAAGAGCACCAATATTGATGGAAAAATAGAACCAATTGAAGAAAGACCCCTTCTTTACCCGTTCCTTGGGATCACTATCATCAAATTGATCTGCCCCAAAGGATGAAACACATGGTTTGATGCCACCCGTCCCAAGTGCAATCAGATAGAGGCCAAAAAAGAATACTGCATACTGAGATGGAGTTGCTGGAGGGCACAGAGAACCTACACATTCAGCTGGCTTTAATGCAGGAATTGATGCTGAGAGGGTCAATGTGCACATTCCCTGCACCAATTTCCATGTATAAGTTAATCAACACTGGAAAAAAAACAAGCATCCAGTAAAGGAGGGTGCATGTTTAAAAAAATATAGATCTTGCTCCAAGTAGCTAACACAATCAACAAAACTCCATCCAGACTTTTCATTGAATTTATGGTTAGAGGCACAATCAAAACAGGAAACTTTTCAATTCCTAAATATCGAACATAGCTTTCTGGAAAAAAACATAAGAAAGGAAAGTTGATAAAAGCAGATACTATTGTTTAACAGGAGTAGCTAACACCATTAATGATCCTCAATATCCTTTTATCACACTATTTTCGAAGCATAGCCGTTGCAACTAAATCATGTTACTTTATTTTGTGCTTCTCAAGTCCTTTGATACAATTTGCAAGATATCTTACGAGATGGGCTACTCTGACACGTTACATATATATAGTAGAATGCTCCTCAAGTCCACTATGACTAACACAGTGATCTACATACAGTGCAGATAAGACAAGTTCCTTTTTCACATTCCATAATATTTCCATGCCATACTTGTGTGGTTATAACTGAAATTCTTCAGATGAATCACAAAATTGCAATAATTTTTTCAAATATTTAACTGGCAGGTAAACTTTGCATGATAACTATCAAAACCAGTGGATTCCTGAGAAATAATTGAATTGAGAGAAAAAGAGGAACCAAATAAAAAATAAAAAGCATCTTCTACCTCATCCAAACATTAATTCTTGACCTTAGAATAAGTGGAGTAGATTTTCAACAGAAGGTAATGCTTGATCAGTCATTTATATAATGAGGCATTACACAGGTGCTTAGGAGAGAGCATTTCTAACAAAGCACCAAACAGTCTATTCTAGTAATCACAAGCCTTACTTTTTGTACTCTTATGAAATAGAAATTTGAGATGTTCATGGGATTATTTTGAAGAACAGGCCCAAATTCACTATATGCTTGTATTTAAAAGAAAAGTAATAAGAGCCGGAGGTAGCTCCATCAACATTGAGAGATATGAGCATGAGTAGAAGCTATATAGTCATGCATTAGAAATGAGGTACTGAACAGAGCTTTAGGCAAAGAATAAAACTAATGGGTTCAGTTCATAATTACAATGAAGTAAATTGAGGAGAAAACAGCAATAGTCCAATATCTTCCCCAATAAGCATCTGCTAATACAGCTCCGATGAGGGGTGTAAGATAGCAAGTCCCTGACCAGGTGGTAACATTTCTTGCAGCTGACACATTTCCTTCATGTAGCTTGATGGTAAGGTAAGTGACGAGATTAGTAGCAATCCCATAGTAGGCCAGGCGTTCACAGCATTCAGTACCTGTATCAGGTACAAGAAAAGTCAGAAAGACAATAGGATACTTAATCATCCAAGTAGCGAGAAGTATAATAAACAGTACCCAGTATGAAAGGGCATGCTTTCCAGTTTCCAGTTTTCTGCTTAAGGACTGGGTTCCCATTAATGTCAACTGAGCTATCTCCTGTGTAGAGTCCGCTGCTTTCATCCTGGAAATATAATACAGAACTGCATGTGTGAGAGACATGGTTTCTGATTTTAACAACTTGTGAGTGTGTCCATAGGGCATCTATAAAGTCTACAGATAATCAGATTAGTATTTCGGCCCTGGTTAAAAAATGGCACCAGCCCTTTTAAATGCCACCAAAATACAAAAGACAAGACAGGCTCTCTCTCTATACAGCGTGGATAGAATTGGAGAACATCACCTATCAGACCCAATTCTAAGAAAGCAAGAAATTGACAATTAAAAGCTAAGACACACCACACATGCATATCACAGATACTGTTCAGACAAGCTGCATTTTAAATTTCACTAAACTGCAGTTCCCATGAACAAGATGGTTTAAGAATTTACTTTATTTTCATGTCTTTTTTTCCCACTCAATTTCTATGTTACGCAAACTTAGCAATATTAATCAGATATAGATAAGTTACCAAACATTGGACTCAATAAAATCAAATTTTCTGGGACGTGACACCTCTAGCTAGTTAAAATTCTATTTCCTCGGGAGAAAGCGAACCCAGAGTGTCCAAATTTGGAGATAAATTCTGTATTTTTATTATTGAGGACTCTTATCAATACCTGATAAGGACTGTACACTTGTTAATCTTATCCATTCGTGAACTAATGCAGCATCAAAGAAGGATGCCACCTGGACAGCTAACAAGGACGAACCAGGTGATGTGGGACAGAATTGAGATTTCTGTTCTACTAAGAATTTGTGGTGAGCTAGGGTTTATTGTTTGCGGAATTAGGGTAGAATAGAGCTTGTTTAGGAAGAAATTAGGAGAAATTAGAATTTGAACAATAATTCAAAGCACTGAAGCAACAGAATATCAAATCAAGAAATAAGAGAAAATAGAAGAAAACTTAGGCAACTAAACTAAGCCTTCAAAATGACTCTAAAAAACTCAATTTATATCATAACTCAACTCTCCTAAAATTTAAACATAGCATTCTTATATATAGAGATTAAGACTCCCTAAAAGACTGAGAGAACTAATCCTTACTTGGCTAGGAAATAAACTAAACAGGAATAAACTAACTTCTCCATTTGATTATGTGGTCTGGTGTGATGCGGTCTGCGTTTTGCCCCAACCATAAATTTAAAAGTTTTTGGTTAATCAACCCTCACATCACCACAATTTTGCATAGCTACCACTAAAAACTTTTTTGAAACCTTAGTTAAGAAAAAACTACAATTTATAACTTTTTCTAAACCTAATTTTTCAAACCGCAAAAGCCAACACATAGGTTTAAAAGTGTGTGGCTAATCAATACACATTTATTTGGGGCTATTTTAGACACCAAATTCCTAAACAAGACCAGAACTTCAAGTAATTATAGAAATTTACTAAAATAGCCCAGAATTGCAGAACATGCAGAAATCACAATTCTGCCCCGCCTTGGAAAGCACTTTTAAAAAAAATGATTTTTCTTGCTTCAAATTTATTTTTTTGGTGTTTTTAAATCATTTTGATATACTGATGTCAAAAAAAATTAAAAAATATATATATTATTTCGATACATTTCCAAGCAAAAAGTATTTTGAAAAGCAGACTCTATGCCTCAAACACAAAAATCTACCAAGGACAGCTGTTTTTTTGACCGAATCACTTCTTTATTGATGAAGAATCACTTAATGTAGCTTTAGGTTTCCAGAATGGAGAGCGTTTCTCTAAAGATAACATAGCTACTCCATCACCCCGCACCTAGCAAAACCAAGTTTTTTATATATATAAGAAGAAGAAAATGATAATAGCCATGATTGTACTCTATGAAACCCAAACTTAAACTTTGCTATGCATTGATTAAAACCTGCATACTGGAGAAAGCATAGCGGTAAATTACATCTGCCAACAATCACGAGACAGTCACAATTCCAATTCTCTAAGCAGAGGCAGTGGTCGTCACTGCACAATGCAAGTGACCAGAAAACGAAGCTTCTCATTGCATGTGAAAGCTGTCTTGAGTTTCAATTTTAATAAACATCACTCTATGAGGAAAAAAAAGAGATGAAGAACTTCAAACCATCCATTATGTTTTAATAAAATCCTGGTTCAAAAAAGTTATAATTGGATTTCATATTTTAACATGTGACAGAGAGGATGCAAGCAAAATCCCATTATTTACCATATCATTTCACCACAATTACTAGCAGACTTTAAGCATCAAAACCCGAAATTTATCCAAACAAATTGTCAGTTTTCAATTTCATTTCTTCTTTTGGATTCAAAACTTCATAATAATAACAAAAAAATATCACCAGAGCCCAGAAACAACTGTGTACAGCATGTAGCTAGCTAGGTACCAATCTAACAGGGATATTCATGAGACCCTTGAACAAGAAAAATCTTCCAAGTTTGGGACTGATTTGGGGGAAATTGAATAACTGATAGGTAAAATAGAGTGAATTGCTAATAAGAAGTTTCAAAGAAAGGAGAAGAATGAGAAAGACAGAGATACCTGTTGAATGAGCCCATCTTCCAAAAGCGATGAGTGTTCCTCCACCGAACCCATCGTATTATGTTTCTCTTCTCTGATAACACCCCAAGGTTCGACCACACTTCCGATGAGGAAGAAAATAAAATCTAACCCGATCGGTCGATCTGATTTATATACAGAGATAACCACAGGAGTTAGGAGAGAAAAAGATACCCGTGGCCCTCGAGTCTAAAAGGAATAAAATAAACAAACAAGAAGATGACGTTTTTACCCCCAACTATCATACAATTCTAAATCGCATCCCCTCATTTTGGCATTCATTTCCCAATCGACCTTTTGCCTCTATTTTTTTTTCTTTTAGAATAATAAAAGGAGACCTGTTTGTCTTTAAATATGATTTTTATACAGATTTAAAAAAAAATATGATGGGGTTAATTGGATAATGTCCATTAAGGATTCATTTGAGAATATGTTGAAGTTAAGGATAAATATGTCCTTTAATCTTGAAAACATATATAAGTCAGTAGTAAAAAAACAAAAGTAGTTAGGAACCTTGAACTTTGAACCTTTTTGAACCAATGAATCTCTTAGGTGCCGTGTAAGTCCTAACAAAGCGTAGTTGCAGGAATCCCTTCTCTATAAGTTATCCGACGTCATCTCATTCATTGAACCGTCCACCTTTTTCCAGTAACTTATAAATACCCCTAAACTATATGCTTTCTAGCAATGTCATCCTTTAATCGCTGCGACGGTAATTTTACAATTTTACACAAACAGGTTTGAGTAAAAATTTTGATTTATACCCGATCATGTTTAAAACAGGTTCGAGTAGAATTTTTGGATTAGGTTTTGGATAAGAATATCGCAAAACTCAACTTGTGAATACCCAGTTGAATTGATTTAAAAAAGATTTTAAATGTTAGTTTACTTTTTCTTTTAAAAATAAATTGTCCTTAAAAAATCTCACATTGATTGTTGCATATCTTCTATCATCACTATAAATGAACTGTTAACATCGCATTTGATTCATACAAACCTAAAACGACACAATATTTATATAGTCCTGTACTTTTATCTGGCCCTATTCGTAATCAAGTTTGTCCATTCTTCCCGTCCTTAAACTTCATGTCTTCTTAGTTGATTTTTGTGGGGAAAAAATATAACTATTACACTGTTTTAATTTACAAGGCAATAAATCCAGGCGTGAAAGACTAAATGAATATGTTTTGGTGTTTTTAGATCATTTTGATGTGCTGATGTTAAAAATAATTTAAAAAAAATAAAAAAAACATTATTTTGATATATTTCGGCACAAAAAACACTTTGAAAAGCTATAACAACAGCTGTCCCATACATGCCCTAAGAACTCTTATTTTTAATTCAGCGACGAGGATTGATTGACAATTTGAGAAAATACTCCAGTAGAAAACAATTTCTATTGGCGCTACATTACTTTCAATTAATTTTATCTACGTTGATAGCGGTAGTGTGGTAGATACAAAATAAAAGCCGTGTTTGTTATCTATTCATGCAGTGTTTTTTAAAAATAATTTTATTATTATTTTAAATAATAATATTTTATTTTGATATGTTGATATTAAAAATAAAGAATATTTTAATATACTCTTAAATAAAACTGCAATTTTAGACACTGTATAAAACATGGTATATTAAAGATTTTTTTCTCCAGCATCTGGGAAGACCATAGAGTTGAAAACCATGATATTACTGCCTGAGCTTATGAAGACATTATAATGCAGGTGTCTGTGGCTGCGGGGGTACAGGAAAAAAAAAGGAGAGGCGGCAGGATACCCGGGAGGCGGTGGCAAAACCAGACATGAAAAGAGTAAAAGAAGAAAGAAATCTGAATCCATGCAGGGATTGGTAGATCCTTGTTTGAACTCCAGGCAGAGACCGGACAAGATCCCAGGAAAGCGCCAAGACATGATGATGCGTTCAGCCTTCCTTGAATTAGTAACTGTTTGAAAGTTTGACGTAAGTTGATTTTTAAGGTGTTTTATATTTAAATAACATTACCTAAAAGATAAAACTCGTGGGCCTTTTACTATGGATTTTTTCACTGTATATCTAGACTCAGTTTACTATTTATTGCTACAGTGTAATGATATTTTGCTCCCAGGACTGAAAATTTTTAGCCATTGGTACCGAGGGCATTTTTGAATTTTTCATGGGACACAGATGGCCTTTTCAGATTTGTTGCACAATAAAACGACGCAAATAACCTCTAAAAACGACAAAACAATGATGCAGGGACCAGGGATTTTTTCGGTTTTGCCCAATGTAGGTAATTAACCAAAAAAAAATTCCGGAAGAACTGGAGCCACGTCGTTCGGACGCGCCTGCAATATTCTGACCTCACACTCCATTTAGACGGCACGTGCGGCTCCTTAAGGCGGTCACAAATTTACTTTCGTCGTGTCAGGAGGTGCGCCTCCATGTCCTCTGTCTTCCATCACGGTGTATTTCGGTAATAGGTGTTCGGGTAAACAACGGCAAACGATTTTGTGTCAGTTGTTGATTTTCTCTCTCCTGCCGCCACAAATTCTGACAGGTCCCTGATGTATGTAGGAAGTTAATTGTAGCCCTTGATGTTTAGATTTCGATTTTATTACTTATTTCTTTAATTGAAAGTTTGATTATTTTTAATTGTGCCCTTCAATTAAAACTGATTATATAAGAAAGTTTTTATTTTAGTCCTTATTCTTTTGATTTTTTAATTCTTTTTGGTTCCTTTAATTTTTTCGGTACAGAGTTTTTGATTTCTTTTAATTTGGTCCTCCAATTGAAATTGATCATATATGCAACTTTTCATTTCAATCCTCCTTCTTTTAATTTTTTAATAAATTACATAGCAATCATCATTATTTATTTTGCTCCCAGGGTTTTTATTTGTTTCAATTTTATCATTCAATTGGAATTAATTATATATTTTATTTTTCATTTCGGTCCTTATTCTTTTAATTTTTTATTTGATATTCGTTTGGTTTTTTTTTAATTCTTGGACAATGTTTATTTTTTATTCATATTTATGCATCTATACTTTTAGTTTTTATTTTTAGTTTTGGTTTTTTTTATTGGAGTTTTATTTTTAATCGGTTAAATCCTGAAATTTTAATTTATGTTGGTAATCATTTTAAAATTAATATTGCTCATTTTTTCCCTTTATTCATTTTTTTTGTGTTTTTTGTTATTTTTATTTGTTATTTAGATTAGATGATTTTTTTGATTTTACTATTTGCGCAATAATAATGATAATTTTAGTGATTGTTTTTTTATAAAAATCTTTTGCTTTTTTTTTAATGAATTTTCAGGGCGATTTAATTATTTTAATTGTTTTGACAGTAATGTTGATAATAATTTTAATTGTTATAACAATGATAATGACAATAACGTGAGGATGAATTTTTAATTTATGTTTTTGTCTTCTTGTGGATAGAAAATTAACTACTTATTTTTGTTATTTGATTATTGCAGGTTTTTATTTGATATTAATTCATTTAGTTTTTTTTTTTCAATTCTTGGACAATGTTTATTTTTTATTCGTATTTATACTTCTATGCTTTTAGTTTTTGTTTTGAGTTTTAGTTTTTTTTATTGGGGTTTTTTATCTTTAATCGGTTCAATTCTGAAATTTTAATTTATGCTGGTAATCATTTTAAAATTAATATTGCTCTCTTTTTCTCTTTATTCATTTTTTTTTTGTGTTTTCTCTTATTTTTGTTTGTTATTTGGGTTAAATGATTTTTATGATTTTACTATTTGCGCAATGATGATGATAATTTTAGTGATTTTTTTAATTGTTTTGTTATAAAAATCTTTTGCTTTTTTTTTAATGATTTTTCAGGGCAATTTAATTATTTTAATTGTTTTGATAATAATTTTAACTGTTATAGCAATGATAATGAAAATAACGTAAGGATGAATTTTCAATTTATGTTTTTGTCTTTTTGTGGATAGAAAATTAACTACTTATTTTTGTTATTTGATTATTACAGGTTTTTTCACAATTTATATTTTGTTTTTGTTTGATTTAAATTGAATTATAAAATAAACTAATCTTAATGCAATGAATTCAATAATTCAAATATCCGAATCTTCTTGCTTTTTTAATGATGATGATAAATTTATGCTGGTTATTTCGTTGAAAAATACTAAACAGATAAATTTATATCGATTTAAAATTCATATATTTTATAGAAAACTTGCATTTCACATGATTTCTGCATAAATTTATTATTTTTGCTAAATTTATAATATAATAAAAAAATACACATAATTAATATTTTTTAAATTGAAAAAAATATGGTGCCACCTGCGATGAGTCGCGGGGGCATTGGAGAGTATATTTTATAATTTAAATTCATTTTTAATATTGATATATCAAAACAAGCAAAATAATAATAATTTAAAAGTAAACAATAAAAAAATCACTTAAAAAAAAAAAGGCCAGACACTGACCTAAGCAAACCACCATACAAAATCAATGCACAAGGCATGGCGATGCGTCCAGCCTTCCTCGAATTAAGCAAACCACATACCCTACGGAGGCTGGCAGAATCGATTCGGTAGTCTCGTTTTAGATTCTGCTAAAAACAGAAGCCGACAGGGTCCTACCGAACCTCCATTAACTCCTCTGCGTGAAATCCGAAACCAAGATGGTAAATTCCGTTTCGTAATTTGTTTTTTTAATTAGAATAATTTTTTTTTGATTTCAGAATATTTTAAAGATATTATTTCAGCGTTATACTGTTTATATTTATATATATATAATTAAATATATTAATTCAAAAAAAATTAGTTCAAATCTAAAAATAAAATTATTTAGAATTGTGCAATTTAATCTAAAAAAGACACAATAAAATGATTTTTCTGAACAAAATTATGAACATGTATAATATTACGAGAATTTTATCATTAATTTCGCAAGATCATTATATTATTTTATTGCTATGAAATATTAACATAATATATATAAATATGTCAAGAGACTCCTTGTGAAATGTTATCTCAATCTAACTGTCGGATTAAGAGATATAATCGATATTGTAAAATTATTTATTATTTTAAAAAATACTATTGGGCCGAAATAGAACAGGCGAAACGAAACCGGAACTCGGCCAAAAAATATAAAATGAGCCAAAATTTAAACCGGAATAAAAATAATATCATTTTTTTTAGTTAATACAAAATATTTCAGTCAAAACAAAATGAAAATGACAAGTATGCGTGAAACTGCCCAATCCCAACATCCGTGTGACCATACACAAAAAAGCACTCCATCTGGTTGAATTGTGGATAGTCCGTCAAATTCCAAACTTTGTTTTTATTATCATGGGAGAAGCATCATAGACAAGGGCAATTCATGAAATTACATCATTTTCCTTAACTAGAAAATCTATGAACCGGGGAGAATGGACAAGTCCATTGGTCACTGTAAATTTATGAAATTTTGGATGGATTAGAAACAACGTTATATATATATATACTAGACAATGCCCCCGCGCTTCGTCGCGGGCGGCACAATATTTTTTTCAATGTAAAAAATATTAATTGTGTGTATTTTTTATTATAATATAAATTTAGCTAAAATAATAAATCTGTGCAGAATTCATGTCAAGTGCAAGTTTTTTATAAAATATATGAATTTAAAATCGATATAAATTTATATGTTTAGTAGTTTCAAACGAAATAACCAACATAAATTTATCATCATCATTAAAAAAGCAAGACAACTCGGATATCTGAATTATTAAGTTCATTGTATTAAGATTAGGTCATTTTATAATTCAATTTAAATTAAACAAAAATAAAATATAAATTGTGAAAATACATACAATAATCAAATAAAAAAAATAAGTTGTTAATTTTCTATCAACAAAAAGACGAAAACATAGATTGAAAATTCATCCTGACGTTATTGCCATTATCATTGCTATTAAAGCTAAATTAATTACTAACATTACTGCCAAAACAATTAAAATAATTAAATTTCCATGAAAAAAAAAAAGCAAAAGTTTTTTTATAAAAAAACAATAACTAAAATTATCATTATTATTGCATAAATAATAAAATCATAAAAATCATATAATCTAAAAAACAAATAAAGAAATAGAAAACAAAAAAAAAATGAATAAAGGGAAAAAATAGAGTAATATTACTTTTAAAATGAACACCGATATAAATTAAAATTTAAGGAAAATCTTTAAAAAAAATCAAAAGATTTTTATAAAAAAAATAATAACTAAAATTATCATTATTATTGGTTCGGAGATTAGTGAACAAAAAAACATATAAGGAAAAAAATAAAAAATAATAATAAATTGGTTCGGAGATTAGTCATGGTGTGTCCACGCTGGCCTGGACACCCCGATTATCAAAAAACAGATTTGGTCCGAGGAGTAGTGGTGGTGCACCTGAGCTGGCCCGGAGATCGTGGTTATAAAAAAAATATATAAGTGAAAAAAAATATATAAGTGAAAAAAAAAGCTTAAGCTGGCTGAGAGACCATGATTACAAAAAAATATATAAGCGAAAGAAAACAAAAAAAAAAGTATAAGCGTGAAAGCACTGTAGCAATCCATATTGTTTTTAAAAAAATTCAGCCCAAGAATTAGTCGTGGTGTACTTAAGCTGGTCGGAGATCCCGGTTATAAAAAAAATGTATAAGTGAATAAAAAAAATTATAAAAAAAAGAAAAAAAAATGCACCAGCAGGAAAGCATTTTAGAAAAAAAATGTGGATCTGGGGATTGTCGTGGTATGCATAAGTTGGCCTGGACACCCTGGTTATCAAAAAAATTTGGATATGGAGATTAATTGTGGTGCATTTAAGCGAGCTCGGACACCCCGATTATTAAAAAACAAAAAACCAAAAAAATATATAAGTAGAAAAAAAAATATATAATAAGAAAAAATGAAAAAAAAATAATAAGTAAAAAATACAAAAAAAAGAAAAAAAAGAAGAAGGAAAAAACGGAGGAAAAAAAGAAGAAAAAGAATAATTAGGAAAAAAAAAGCAAAAAAAAAAGAAGAAACGAAAAAAAAAAGAAACGAAAAAAAAAGCAGAAAAAAGAGGAAAAAAAACGTAAGTGAAAAAAAAAAAAAAACTCTACTATTGCAATCCACAGTGCACTGTGTCTGTGTGCACAGTGCACTGGTGCATAGTAAAAAACCTACGGGTTTTATATATATAGTAATATATATATATATATATATATATATTGATACAGTAAAATAACTTAAATGCATCTTGAAAAAAATCAAATTGTTTATAGATATATAATTCTACTTTTCAAAGCATAATGAAAATACTTTGTTATCCTTATTTTTTTAAAAATAGGACACGGAGGTTTTTTTTACTTCCATGTTAGTTTTTTTATTATTATCAAGTACAAGGTAATTTATAATTTTAATTAATACAAAGAGGTTGTTGGCTCGAGCAACCAAGTGCCAATGTAAGAGTTACCCCTCCATCATCAAGCGATGCGTGGGGCAACTTACGTTACCCTAAAAAGGTTTTTCTTGATGTTTTATGGTTTGTTGTAGTGGTTTATACCTTTCTAGATCATGCATGTATTGTACTTCTTGTTGGTTTAGGGTTGGTTGAATTTTCTATATTTTTCGAATTGTGTGTTGCCTCTAAAAATCTTCACAACAACCTTTTATTTTATTTTTTAGATTTAATTTCTATTCTTCTAGTTGTAGTTTTTTATTTGAATAAATAATTATTTTTTTAATTCCATACCCCTTCATTTTTTTTCATGTCAAGCTTGATTCATATTATTTTGAAAATTACTTGTTTAATTGAGATTATTTTGAAAATTGATTTTTTTTTACTATTTCACCCTCCTTGATTTTTTTTATTAAGTATGATCCTCATTCTTCTGATAAGAATTTTATTTTTTTAGCAATTTTTTTAGTTATTGATATTTTAGATTTCATCATTTAATGTTATTAATCTCATTGAACATAAATCTAAGATTTTAGGTTTATTTTGTTTTTCATATTATTAAATTTAGAATTGTATTTTTTAATTTTATTAAATAAATAAAGGTTATTAAACTCAATGATGATAGTAACAATTTCTTTCTCTTTAGAAACTCTAGCATCGCCTTAACTTTTTTATTTTTGCATTTGAAAAATCTTGATCTGACTAATGGTGTAATGTCAACCACCAATATAGGTTTACTAGAATGACCTTTACAATTTTTTTCATTTTTTCCCTCAAGTTTTTGGTTCATTAAAATTATATTTTCTAATTTGCTGTGAAATGGGTTCCATGAGGTTGATCATGGTAGTTTTAATTGATCTAATACATCACCGTTTTATTATCTTGGAACTAAAAAGTTTGCTCCCCTAGCAATTTCAAGTTCAAGTCATGTAGTTACTATTATGATGAACATTGAAAATTTATATAGTCGTTAACTTCAGGGCTCGTGAGATTAATCGAGATGCGCGTAAACTGATCTGGACACCTATGTTACTAAAAAAAAAACACTAATAGTTCCTAAACAATGAGCCCTCCCAAGTGACCACCATATATATCAATATACAGATACATTTGACATTACTGGAGTTCCAGGTACCTCGGGTAGGGGTATCATCACAATCCACAGCTTTGGTTTCCGACTCCAAGTTTACAAAACAAATTTACCAAGCGAAAATAGTTACTTAACATCTGGCCAAGATAAACTAGCAACTATGTTGGTGAAAATAAACTAGTATCTGTACTGGTGAACACAGAGTAACGGCCATAAAATCATAACCTCCCCACTATGTGTCAAAATATCGAAACTGTCTATCGAATATGCGAAAATAGTAACCAAACAGTGATATTTCATGCACTCAAGGGAGAGAAAATATTAGCTCCAGCACGGATTATCTCGGAATCTAAACGATCTAGTTTTACAAGTAAAAGTTTTAAGATCACAAGTCCTGCGCATCAACAGTTGTCAGCTGTTGCCACTCCCCATCTACAGCTTCTTTCCACAATGTTACATTGCTGTTCTCATCAGCAACAGCCAGTATGTTTCCAGTTAGTGACCACGAGACCCTCCAAACAGGAGCCTTGAAATCATGCAAAACCTTACCTTCCCATTGATCACCTTCCTTTGCCACAGTCCATATAATAACCTTCCCATCCTGCGAGGCACTAGCAATGGTAGATTTTGGAAGGCCCAAGTTGGGTGCCCAAGCAACATCCCTCACCCAGTCAGCATGCATATTTAGAGCTGGAAAGCAATCCAGCTTCCAATTCCCATTACACAGTTTCCACACTTTGACGGTATTATCACAACCACCTGAGCATATTTGCTGAGCAGGGTCAAGCAAACCAGAACCAAGAAGGGCACCAGGTGCCGTGGACGGGGCCCATGAAACAGAAGTTACACCAGCAGGGTGAGCTTGATCAATCCTCGATGTGTCCCATTTGCCATCGGCTCGTGCAGTAAAAACAGATATATTCCCATCAGATGAACCGCACGCCAAACAAAGGCCCAGTTCATGAGGTGCCCAAGCAATAGAGTTGATAGATGATTTGTGATCGTCAAAAACATGCGCTTGGATCCAATCATTCAGATTACCCTCCTTCCAAATTATGACTCGCCCATCATAAGAACATGAAGCAAGCAACGAACCAAATTTCGGGTGAGCCCAAGCTACTTGCCAAACTGGGCCTTGGTGCCCGGTCAGATTTGCAAGATGCTGAGAAGAATTGTTGTTCACCCCAACTATCTTGATTGAATGATCCGATGATGCAGTTGCAATCCGCTTGCCATAGTAATCCATTGCAACATCATGGACAGTGTCCTCATGGCCAGTTTCAATTTTCTGAGAAGGCATTCTGTAATCAAAACGGTTCTTTTCTCCTAAAAAAACAAAAACCCAAAAAAAGTTAAAACAAGAATTGTCGTCTGTTGCCCAGAAAATGAAGCCGAATAATTTCACAAGAAAATAAGTGAATATAAGCACCACCCACTTGGGGGGAATTCACAGCAAAGAAACAGAAGAAGAATAAGAAGAAATTCAGATCCTGCTAATTCATTATAGAAACTGAGCAAAACTGATCACCTTTTGAGCAAATTAAAATAACAAAAAACCTTATAATAGCAAAAAGGCATTCGATCCAGAGCTCCAAATTCAAAATCACCAACATCACATTACATAACCCTAATCTTAAAAATAGATTTGCAGAGCACAAGTATTCACAATAAAACCGTTAATAGAACGGATGCTCTTTAGCTGAATTGCTATGAAAAATAGATGAATGAATAAAAGGATTGATTAGGTCTGAGCCAACAGTTATGAGCCGCATGATACATGAGCAAATCCAATTGTAGGTTCGAGATTCAACAGACCTGCGGATGATCGATCTCAAAACGATGCCTTTAGTGGGGGATAAAAGGAGAACAAAAGTAGCTGTGTCTGTCACTTCACTAGAATGAACGCCAAAATAACAAAATATGTTTCGCCTTTCAGGCTTCGGTGCATCTCCCTCTCAGTATCTCACCCTGTAAAAAGCATTCGATCAAATTTACCCTACAATCGTTAGGCTCAGTTTAACTTAAGTGCAATACACACACACACACACACATTAATAATAATAATAATAATAATAATAATAATAATAATAATATTAGAGCAATTTTTTTTTCTTGCACGTTTTTAAAAATGTATTTCATGTCACTTGTAAATTTCTACTCAAAAGACAGTCAATGGGAAAACTGGAAGTTTACTTACAATCGAATCTAATTAGATGAAATTGACAAAATGTGATAAATATATGGTTAATTTGATGAGATTAGTTTTAAAGTGGCTTCTTTGCCTACAAATTAGAGAGAAATGGGCCGAGAGTGGGAGATAAATGGGCTGAACGAAAACCCGCTGTGCTCGGTTTGTTTGGATTTATGGGTGGGTTTTGACCCTGGTAATGTTGGGCTTAAATAAGGCTTTAGCCTTGGTTATCCTAGGCTCCAGAACACTGTTGTATTTTCCTTTAAAAATTATTTATTAATTTATCCAGCACTAGAATCGCGACTTATTATTAATGTGGGTATTTCGGTTTTATGTCAGGTCTTATGCCTTAAATTAATACCAAAAAAAATAAAATTGGTAAATTAAAGTTGAAATTGATATATAAGATTAAAAACTTTGGCGCAATCCGCTTTGAATTTCAATAAAACTACAACTGAAACAAAAATCAAATGCCAGGAAGTTTTCCAAAAAGTGTGAATGCAGATGAAAAAATAATAATATAAAAGCTTCAAAAATAAAATTGAATTTTCCAGTAAACTTAAAGCTGTTTGAAAATATCAATTTATTTTTCTTTTATTTCACCACGGCATGCTCTTTTCCTTATTATTATTAAAGGATGGTAAAGATGTGATGGTGGCCTATATCATCATCAGAGGGAACTTGAGAAACCTTCACAGCATCTACATGGACCTTACCCGAGGCCCATTTAGGGCCCATCATATACGTTCATATCCATTCAAAACACAGCATGTTGCTGCAGCTAACTGGCCGGCCCACGAGATCAGGTGAAATATCCTTCCTTGCTGGCGAGTCTTCTTGTAGACCAACCGAAAGAAGTGTGTGTGCTGATGTAGAAACTAGAGAGTGGCCGGGCCATGCCCGTGATGTTTATTATATATAAAAAAAAGAGACCTTAGACATAACAATATAACATGGCAAACTGTTCAATAAAAAACAAAATCGCGTGGGGTTAAAATATATAATCCTAATTCGATTTCTTTCTTCGGCTGCATTAAACAATAAGCACGAAGAGGTCAGACCTAGAATCAAAATTTTCATTTTTTTCTTTCTTAAAATGCTTATATATGCTGTGATGTGATGTAAATTACAATATTAATTATATAAAGACTTGACAATAAAATTAATACAGGTTCAACTTCACAGGATTATGAATCTTTTACCTATTATAGTCTTGTTTGATATTTTATTTTGAAAATATTTTTGAAAAAATTAATAATTTTTACTTTAAATTAATTTTAAGGTGTTTTTACATCATTTTAATATGTTGATGTCAAAAATATTTTTAAAAAATAAAAAATATTATTTTAATGTATTTATAAACAAAAAACACTTTATACAGCAACTTCAACTATACTTCCAAAAATAAACTAAAACTGAAACATATCCTATAAATATATGTTTAGATTTATTATTTGAGTGTTTCGCCTATAATGGATAGGGTTTAAGAATGTTTTTTTTCTTCTGTTTTATTATTAAATCATATGCTTTTACAAGCTATTATGTACTGTTAGAGTTTGGCATATAATAAAATTGTATGATTCAGAAATAATAAAATTTGTGCTCTTCGCTTGTAAATATGGACATAACTAAACCACATAAAATCACTGTATTGCACGACTATTTCTTCGTGTGATCATGACAATGTTGAACTCTTCAAATTTCAAAATGTTGTCTTGCCAAAAATTTCAATGTCTTAAAACGTGGTTTTAGGTGTTGAAGGAAGCTATAGGTGTTGAAGGAAGTCATAGGTGTTGTTTTTTAAATTATTTTTTAATTGAAAATAAATTAAAATAATAAGTTGTTTTTTAAATATTATTAATAATAGTATATTAAAATAAAATTTTAAAAAATCAAATTTAAACTACCATGATAAAAACTTTGCTTCACAAATAAAAGGAAAGGACAGGTTACCTATAAATATAAAATATTTATTCCAAGGAAAGGGAAACATTGGACAGTGAAATCTTGCGAATAAAATCCGATGCTTAGCGGTGAATGAGATACATGCATACATTCATATCATGTGTTTGAAAAAAAATAAGATTTTTTTTTTAAAATTAAAATCATTTTTATATATTAATATTAAAAAAATATTTTTTAAAAATTAAAATAATTTATTTTAAAGTAAAAAAATATTTTTAAAAATAATTTCAATTATAATATGGAACCGTCACAAAATTAATTCAACTACCATTGGTTGCGCCCTGTTTTGGACCCTGGCCACCGTGGTTCCGTACCGAGAGTCGGTCTTCCTTCGGTTGGTGGATTAGACGCGCGGCGTCCGCAATTTGAGGACGATAACTAGCTTTGAGAGCTGGCGGCTTCTTTTTGCTATCTAATGGAAGGACCCTTGAATCTGTCAATTTTTGACTTGACTATCAACTTTTGATTACCATGGGCTCTTTCTGTTAAATACAGTAAGAGGAAACAGAAAAATTTGAATTTTTCAATATTCCCCTCTCATTCTCTCCTTTCTCCCTCTGTCTCGGTCAGATTATCTTCTTCCCTCTAATCTTCACACAGAGAAGTAGAGAAACAATCAACGCGGTCAATCTTGGTGTCCATTCAAGTCTTCGCTTTCTTAGAAGAATTATATAGCAGGAAAAGCCAAATCTGAAATCCCCTGTCACACCTCCATAACTTGACAAAGAAAAGGCAGCCCACTAGCTAGCTATAAATTCCACAAGCTTCTCCTACCAAACCAAGACAGAAAAACCTGAGTAAATTATATCAAGCTCCCACTTTACAGTTTTTGTGCCTGTTCTCAATCCCAAATTAACCATGGTGCTCTCAAAAATCGCTTCGCAGTCCGATGTCTCTGTGCACTCTACATTCGCCTCTCGCTACGTCCGAGAGTCCCTTCCAAGGTATACATATATATAGCACACAACATAGTCAGCTAATCTTTTGCTTTTATATATATATATATTCGTGCGAGCTGGAATGTGTATGTGCTGATATATGCTGGCCGTGGATACATTATAATGTGTGCAGGTACAAGATGCAGGAGAACTCGATACCAAAGGAGGCGGCGTTCCAGATCATAAACGATGAGCTTATGCTTGATGGGAAGCCAAGGCTGAATCTGGCATCTTTCGTCACTACCTGGATGGAGCCTGAATGCGATAAGCTTATTATGGACTCCATCAACAAAAACTATGTTGACATGGACGAGTACCCCGTTACCACTGAGCTTCAGGTCTCCCATCTCTCTTTTTTTAAAATGAACATATATGTATCTGGTGCATTCATGATCTCTTTACAGATTCTCCTGTTAGCACCTGATGCCTTCAGGAAGAATTAGAAAGTTCATGCATACGATGCGTTTTTTTTTTTCATCTTCTTTGACCATCGAAGTCAGAAAGCTGAAATTTGACTTTTCAGCTGAGGGACCTCCCAGTCCTATGGTGCTTAGTTTGGTCAATATTGTATCAATTAATAATCATGGAAGTAGTCATTAGACCTGGTATTTCTACTTGCAGAATTGTGGGCTTGGACAAGTCAAAATATGTGTTTAATTAGTAGTATTCACTCGATCGTCTAACACTAAATTACTTGATATTTTTGTGCAGAATCGTTGCGTGAATATCATAGCACACCTATTCAATGCTCCATTGGGGGAATCCGAGGCTGCAGTCGGCGTAGGTACTGTAGGTTCATCGGAGGCAATAATGCTGGCAGGGCTTGCATTCAAGAGAAAGTGGCAGAATAAGCGCAAGGCCGAAGGGAAACCTCATGACAAGCCTAACATTGTCACCGGTGCCAATGTTCAGGTATAGCCCTTGCACCAACCCTAACATCATTTTTCGCTTTTTTATAATGATTACTAGCACTGAGGTATAAAACAGATTAAAAAAAATCAAAATCAAAAGTTTTTATAATAAAGGGGAGGCTTGGGCTCCCCCAATAACAAGGCCCATTACATTGAGCTGGAATAGAACATGAAAGCAAAAGAAATATGAAAATAGCAGGCCCATACAAAATCTTTTCCCTTAACGTGCAATTCAAGATTATATATTCTTGACGAAAAAATGAAGTTTCTGTAGAAGGGAGTTTTTAGTTTTTAATCTGTACATTTATGCATGTAGGTTTGCTGGGAGAAATTTGCAAGGTACTTTGAGGTAGAACTGAAGGAAGTGAAGCTGAGCGAGGACTACTATGTAATGGACCCTGTGAAAGCCGTGGAAATGGTGGATGAGAACACAATCTGTGTTGCAGCCATCTTGGGGTCTACACTCAATGGAGAATTTGAAGATGTCAAGCTTTTAAACGATCTTTTGGTTGAGAAGAACAAAATCACTGGGTACTTATCGCTAGCCCACACTAATCATCTAGCTCATTAGATGATCCTGTGTGTATAGAGTATATAATTTGATGGTTTCTTAATTTTATGTTTGGTAGGTGGGATACCCCTATTCATGTCGATGCAGCTAGTGGCGGATTTATTGCACCATTCCTGTGGCCAGAACTTGAATGGGATTTCAGACTCCCATTAGTGAAGAGCATTAATGTTAGTGGCCACAAATATGGCCTTGTCTATGCCGGAGTTGGGTGGGTCATTTGGAGGAGCAAGGAGGACTTGCCGGAAGAACTCATTTTCCACATAAACTACCTTGGAACGGATCAACCCACTTTCACTCTCAACTTCTCGAAAGGTGATTAATTAAACATTTAATTCGAGAGTTAATGGAAGGCATCTTAACCTCCTTAATTACCTTGTTTAACATGGAATACTGATACTTTTCAATTCCAGGTTCTAGTCAAATCATTGCTCAGTACTACCAACTAATCCGCTTGGGATATGAGGTGAGAGATCTAATAAAATAATGAATCTCTTCCGATACTTTATTTTCACCAAGGAAAAACAAAAAGTAAAATTTTCTGCTCACCAGGGGTACCGGAATGTGATGGAGAATTGCCATGAAAATGCTATGATGCTGAAAGAAGGACTGGAGAAAACAGGGCGTTTTAAGATTGTGTCAAAGGACATCGGAGTACCAGTTGTGGCCTTTTCACTCAAGAACAAAAGCTGGGGGCACGACGAGTTTGAAATCGCAGAAACGCTACGTCGTTTTGGCTGGATTGTGCCAGCCTACACCATGCCAGCAGATGCTAAGCACATCACCGTGCTTCGTGTTGTTATCAGAGAAGATTTCTCCCGCACCCTTGCTGAGCGACTTGTGCATGACATAACGAAGGTTTTGCACGAGCTTGATTCACTACCTGCAAAACTCTCAGCAGCTAAAATTTCTGTCAAGCGTGAAGAGAATGGAAAGATTAATGGCGCCGAGGAGGGAAAGAATGGCACTGCTGCGGTGGTCAAGAAAACAGCCGCTGAAACGCAAAGGGAAATCACTACTTACTGGAGAAACTTTGTCACGGCCAAGAAATCCAGCAGAAATAAAATTTGCTAGAGCTGCTTGGCTGCTACTAAGCTACAATCTTGATTAAAAGAGAACCCTTCCTATTTTTTATTTTTTTTAATGTTTTGTCAAGACAAATTTGTTTGTCTAGTAAAAGGTTTTAAAATGCTGAATAACAGAGATGAGAAAAACAGAGTATTTTATTGTCTTATCTGTTTTCCTTACATGCTGCACTATTATTTATAGAGATTACATTTGATTTGAATTGTAACGTAACTATACAAAAATCAGCTCTTCTTCAATTGTGATCTGCAGAGTTAATTGCAGATTTGTTGCTGCATTACTTCTGCAATCAATTCTTTCCTTTTTAATGTGGTTGCCGTTATCTGCAGATTTGTTGCATGCGTTTCACCCTCTGCAATTGCTTCCTTTCCATTTTCATTGCTGCCGTTACTGCATTGACTTCCATTTATATTGTTGCTACCGTTACTGTCTTCAGCCTTGATTTCAGTCAACATGAGTTGTTTCTCTACACGCCCCCTCAATCTGAAGGGTAGTTCACGGACATTCAGATTGAGCTGGACTTGCCTAAACTTGGTTGGTGACAATGGTTTTGTAAGAGCATCCGCTAATTGATCTTTGCTGGAGATGAAGTGAACCGTAAGGTCCCTAACAAAGTGAAAATCAATCTCAATATGTTTGGTTTTGGCATGGAACCTAGGATTGGATGACAGGTAGGTAGCCCCAATATTATCACACCATAAAATGGGATTGCGTTGCAACGGCAAACCAAGTTCAGTGAGTACTGATTTGATCCAAGTGAGTTCTGCGGCAGCGTTAGCAATGGCTTTGTATTCAGCTTCAGTGTTGCTTCTAGCTATCATAGGTTCTTGTTTACAACACCAAGAAATTAAATTAGACCCCATGTAGATGCAATAAGCACCAACTGATCTGCGATCATCCCTGTTAGCTACCCAGTCGAAATCAGAGAATGCCTGCAAGTGAAAATCTGCACTTTTGGTGAGAAATAAACCAGTGGAGATGGAGTGTTTGAGGTAGCGCAGTATGCGCTTGACAGCAAGCCAATGAGAATCAAGTGGATTGTGCATGAACTTGCTAACTTTGTGCACAGCAAAGGCTAAATCAGGTCTAGTAAAGGCCAGATATTGCAGGCTCCCAACCACACTACGGTAGAGACCAATATCAGCAAAAGGAGTACCATTTGTGGTAGTAAGATGGCAATTGGAGGCCATAGGGCTGCTGCATGGTTTGGCATGTTCCATTTTGCTTTTATGGAGTAATTCAACAATGTATTTGCGTTGAGTCAAATACATTCCTTCTGGGCACCAAAGAGCTTCAACACCAAGAAAATAGGAAAGATTGCCGAGGTCTTTTACTGCAAAGTCAGTTTGCAGAGAATGAATGATGGCTGTGATGGCTGCAGAATTGGAGCCCGTGATTAATATGTCATCCACGTATATGAGGAGATATACGATATATGTTGATGTCTGGAGCACAAACAGGGATGTATCTGCCTTACTCTCAATAAATCCCAAAATTTTGAGTGCTGTGGACAGTTTGGAGAACCAAGACCTGGGAGCTTGACGTAATCCATAGAGGGATTTATGCAGTTGACACACATGGTTTGGATACTGTGGATGAACATAGCCTTGTGGTTGAGTCATGAATACCGTTTCTTGCAAATCACCATGCAAGAAGGCATTTTGCACATCTAGTTGTTTGATATTCCAGTTGGAGGAGACAGCAATGGCAAGAACAAGACGAATGGTGGTATGTTTGACGACTGGGCTGAAAGTTTCAGAAAAGTCGATCCCTTCCTGCTGGTGAAATCCTTTAGCAACCAAACGAGCTTTATAACGCTCAATGGTTCCATCGGCATTCCGTTTGATTTTATATATCCATCGGCAACCAACAATGTTGGCTGCTGCAGGAGGGGATACAAGAGTCCACGTGCCATTCTGTAGTAATGCTGTGAATTCTTTATTCATGGCCTCTCTCCAGTGCAGGGATTTTGAAGCTTGGCTGAAGGAAGATGGTTCTGCTGGACTAGGAGTGATTTCTGCTAGGAGTGCCTTTGGTAGGGGATGACGAATGAAGTCATCACTCTGTTGTCTGGGCCTGTAAATATTATTTTTCGATCTGGTGATCATGAAGTGTGTGTTGGAAGGAAACAACTCTGTCACTGGAGGTGCTGTCGGGGCAGTAGGGAAAGATCTGGCTGAAAGTGGAGCTGATTCAGTTTCTGTCAGATTTGCTGAAGAATGCTGGTGATTTGGATCTACAGAAGACAAGACAAAATGTGCAGGTGGTGTGCATGTAGTAATGTGGTTAGTTTGCAAATTCGTGGGACCTGGGGAGTGAGACACATTTAATTGATGGGGAAGAGACACGGACAAAGAAGGCTCGCATGAAGTAATGACAGGTGCAGATTTTGCTGAATATGGGAAGAGAGATTCATCAAAAACAACATGTCGTGAGACATAGATTTTACCCGTAGAGAGATCCAAACATTTGTACCCTAGATGACAAGGACTATAACCAATAAAAATGCACGTTTTAGATCTGAAATTCAGCTTATTCTTGTTGTATGGTCTTAAATTTGGCCAACAAGCACATCCAAATACCCGCATAAATTGATAATCGGGGAGTCGATGAAAAAGAATTTGATAGGGGGATTTATGGTTTAAAACAGGAGTTGGAAGTCGATTTATAATGTAGGTTGCGGTTTGAAAAGCATCTTCCCAATAAATCATAGGTAATTTGGAATGTGCTAACAGGCTTAAACCGACTTCGACAATATGTCGGTGTTTCCGTTCAATTGAACCATTTTGTTGGTGGGTATATGGGCAAGCAAGACGGTGGTGAATACCATTTTGGTGGAAGTAATTATTTAGACGTCGATACTCACCGCCCCAGTCTGATTGGATTGCTTTTATTTTGCGTTCAAATTGTTTTTCCACATATGCCTGAAAGTTTAGAAATACTTGTTCAACGTCAGATTTCAATTTAATAGGGAACAACCATAAAAACTTGGAATAATCATCAAGAAAGCTGACATAGTATTTAGCACCGGATGTGGATTCCGTTGAAGCGGTCCCCACACATCGGTGAAAATTAAATCCAAAGGTTTCGAAGAAATAAATTTAGAGGTTTTAAAAGGCAAATTATGGCTTTTTGCCATTTGACATTCAGGGCACACGTTGTGTGTTTTAGATGTCTCTACGGGAGAAGGAAGAATAGAGAGGATTTTATTAACCACTGAATTGGAAGCATGACCGAGTCTACGATGGCAATCATGAATGCGAATACTGGAAAAGACGCGAGGAATTTTGGAGTGATTGGTGAACTGATAGAGTCCATCATGGAGATATCCCCGATGATGGACCTTCCCCGAGTAATCCTTCAAGAGAAAATAGAAAGAGTGAAATTCAAAATAAACATTATTGTCAACACAAAATTGATGTACAGAGAGTAAATTCTGCTGTATTTCTGGAACAAGAAGAACTTGGTTCAGCAAAAATGTAGAGTAAGGAGTTGTAATTTTAGAAGACCCAATTTTAGAGATTTGCAAACCTTGCCCATTACCGACTTGCACACTGTCAGCACCAGTGTAGTCATTTTTCTGCAGATTCAAATCAGCAATATTATTTGTCACATGATGTGTGGCTCCTGTGTCCGCATGCCATGGTGTTTCCCAAGAATTGGAAACATTTCGTATTGCTGCCATTGCTTGTTTTGATGGCAGTGATAGTGATTCCTGGTAAGACAGATCAAAATGAAAATAACATTTCTTAGCATTGTGTCCGGTTTTACCACAGATTTGGCAGTTGATGGAGGATTGAGTATGGTAGGACTGGTGATTGTTTCTGTGGGTGGAATTGAATCCCCCACGATTGGGGATTCGCCCCCTGTCACGAAAGCCTCCTCGCCTTGAATAATGGTTCTGTCTTTGCGCCATATTTGCAAATGGTTGCTGGATAGAGGGAGTGAGCTGGTGTCGAGAAATTCGAGCTTCACATGTCAGCAGGAGAGAGTAAATCTCTTCAAGAGTGATGCTGTCGATTCGTGCTGAAATTGAGGCCACAAAACTGTCATATTCATGGTTGAGACCTGCAAGAATATAAGTTATGATATCATCATGGTTTAGAGGCTGTCCAGCAACTGCTAGTTCATCAGTGAGTCTTTTAATAGACTGGAAGTATTCGCTGGCTGACTTGTTGCCTTTCATGGCAGTGGCAAGTTGGGTGCGAATTTGTAGGATGCGAGCACGAGATCGTGAGGAGAAGGTCTCGTCTAGGGCATTCCACACAGCCATGGATGTTGTATAATTTACAACTTGAGCAAGGATCGGTTCAGATAGAGAAGTCATAAGTGTGCTTAGGATAAGGTTATCTTGACGAATCCAATGAGAGTATGCTGCATTCAATCTTTCAGAGGTAGTTTCAGAATCAGTTACAGAGATGAGTTTAGGGGGTTTAGGGATGCTACCATCAATGTATCCAAAAAGGTCTTGGCCTTTGAAATATGGCACTAATTGTGCTTTCCAGAGAAGAAAATTATCATGGTTTAGTTTTACCGTAGTAACGGTTGGCATGGAGATGACAGAGGAGTGGGCTGCTGCTGTGGTGGTATTTGGGGAAGACATTAGGTTAGACGTTTGTCTTTTGAAGGCTCTGATACCATAAAAGGTTTTAAAATGCTGAATAACAGAGATGAGAAAAACAGAGTATTTTATTGTCTTATCTGTTTTCCTTACATGCTGCACTATTATTTATAGAGATTACATTTGATTTGAATTGTAACGTAACTATACAAAAATCAGCTCTTCTTCAATTGTGATCTGCAGAGTTAATTGCAGATTTGTTGCTGCATTACTTCTGCAATCAATTCTTTCCTTTTTAATGTGGTTGCCGTTATCTGCAGATTGCATGCGTTTCATCCTCTGTAATTGTTTCCTTTTTATTTTCATTGCTGCCGTTACTGCATTGACTTCCATTTATATTGTTGCTGCCGTTACTGTCTTCAGCCTTGATTTCAGTCAACATGAGTTGTTTCTCTACATCTAGATCTGCTGTCCTTTTTCTAGCTTTGCATTTTTCCTCGGCGAGATTTTGTAAACCTTGCTCTAATTTAACGACGTATTTGCTTTAACATTTGATCCGTCGAATTACTTCAATTTCGATTCTATATTTTTATATATTTTTTATTATTATTGTTATACCATTTCTTATCGTTAAATTCTGTATTTTCTTTTGTGGACATAAAACAAAAAAGTAGTAGAAGAAATAGAATCCTTTCCTGGGTGGTGAAACTCTAAGATGTGCTGATGAACAAGTAGGTTATTGCGTTTCCGAGTTTTTTTTGTGTTTTGGGCTGCATCCGGTTTTCCTTGGTTGACACAGGCGCGTGAACCCAGAATTTGATAATAGTTTTATATCTAAACGGAATATATATTGGTTTTCGTTAATTAACAAAGGGGAGTGGCTCAGCAGAAGCACTAAGATGCACAAAAGCTCAGAGAGAGAGAGCCCAAAATAGAAATACAGATCAAGCCCAACCCATAAAAGTAAACCCTGGAAAGCCATGGAGAAATCTGAGTGACTTTCATAAATCGTGCATAAGGAAATTATTTCTTTAATGCTGAACTTCATTTCTGGAATATTAGCTCTTACGTTGGAGCAAAAGCTTTTATAATTTTGATTTTATAAATGCAATTCCTTATGTTAAAAAAAAAAAGTTTAGTGTGGAACTTCCGATCATGCTAAATTCTGATGATGATTTTCAAGCCTAAATTATTACGTTCACACTATTTTGCATCTAATTGTCCAATCGAGTTTCTCCATTCATGGAAAGAAGAGAACATGCTCGAAGGAGGAAGAATAAAATATTATGGACCGACATCTTATGTGTCAACTTAACAAAAAAAAAATTATGAGAGAAAACTTTATTATTGAAAAATATACTTTGCGAACTTAAATGAAATAGTAAAATATTATTGTTTCAAACTTTTATAAAAACTATATATTCTGACTCAAATTCAAAACTTGTTATTAGAGATACACCATCACATTACATCATATTGAAAACTTAAATAAGCAATTGTTTCTTAGTGGAAATGAATTAAATCATTACATGTTTGAAGGCACACAAAACCACATTCTTCTTCCGCGTATCCACAACCACCCCACTAAAAAAGGCACTTATTATTATTATTATTATTATTATTATTATTATTATTATTATTATTCCTTCTGTATTCGTAGTGCCTATAAATATGAGATGCATGTTTGGGGATACATGTAGCAAAATTGGAGTAAAACTGCGTTCTTCAAAGTCTAGAAACAATGAGCCGTGACATGAGAGCTTGGGTTGTGACGGTGCTGGTTGTTTTGGTAGCTTCAAATGTTTTTATATGTGATGTTTATGCGGCCGGAGAGTGCGGGAAGACGCCGATTAGGTCAGAAGCTGCGAGCTTGAGCCCGTGCTTGGGAGCGGCAGGGAATGCAAGGGCCGCCGTGCCACCATCGTGCTGCTCCAAAGTTGCTGCCTTGATCAAGACAGCTCCAAAATGCCTCTGTGCTATTATGCTGTCACCTCTGGCAAAGCAAGCAGGAATCAAACCAGGAATTGCTCTCACCATTCCAAAGCGTTGCAGCATCAAAAACAGACAAGCTGGAAAGAAGTGTGGAAGTAAGTGATTGTATTTCCAATTCGTTTCACCTGTTTACAAATGACAAATAATCAACTGTATTTTTTTATTTTTAAATACTTATTTTAATAAAAACTTCAAAATAGTCCTCCATGTTTATAAAAGTTCCAAACCGATATTGATCGGGGTAATTTGAACAACATTTTATCAATGTGTGGTGTCGCACAATCAAACCCGAAACATAGAGGGTAAGAACACTTTAAAAATTTCGCACTGCGGTTCGTTTTGAATGTGTTTTTAAATAAAATTATTTTTCCCTGTTATTTTAAATTAAAAAAATATATATATTTTAGATATTTTTATGTACGGATATTAAAAATAATTTTAAAAAATTAAAAACATTATTATAATATATTTCTAATAAAAAAATATTTTAAAAACAACTTACACCCAAACAAGCGCTTGCAGTTTAGCGTAAATAGATGGCATGCATTTGAGAAAGGCCCGTTGCTCGATTCCTATCGTGGGATTTGTGCAGCAGTAGGGTAACTAGAAAGCCCAGAAATCCAAACCATAACTGGCTAACAGCTTCTCTCGCTACTGTTTCTTTGCAGAGTACACGCTCCCATGAGCATGGAGGGTAGGGAAATAGCAAACTACACGTAAGAAGAGCAGAGAGTGTTAATAAGAGCTGCCATTGAGGGTCAGGTCCTGCTATATAATCCATGACCCGTTAAAATTAAAGGCAGCAGCACCAGTATTTTTTTTTCTATGTTTTTTTGTAGCTTCATATCTGTGCTTTCAGCTGATGCAGTTGGAGTTTGTCTTCTATATGCTTCCAGAATCTACTACCCTTTTATTTCCTCTCCCCCTTTGAGTTTCTCTTACTCTAAACTATCCTCATTGCTTTCAAAATATTAAAATTTGTAATAATTAAAATCAGCTATGCATTGTCACATACTCTTTTTTTTTTTCAATGTGGATATATAGGATAACTTGCGAGTATCTCAGCTAATTTCACGTGTTCTGAAATTAATATCCATATAAATCTTTAATGACCATCATAATAGCAACTATAGAACTGAAATATGAGATCACAAGAAAAACAAATCTTTATATTATCGCATACTTTAATATGTTACGAGAGATGATAGTTTGGTTTTAGACAATGAATTTATGAATGGTTTGTAATTCATTTGTATATTATATATTTTTTTATTAATGTAGATGTAAATTAAAAGCCCTATTGTTGTAAATTAAAGGCCATTGAAGATTTTACCACAAGCTAAATATATATTAGATATAAGTTGTAACCTATTGTAAGTTCACAAAACATAGATGCCAATTTTTAATCGTTTTAATATATTAATATTATTATTATTATCAATGAGTTTGACAAGCAAGTTTCTAGCGTAGCCCAATCTTCTAGCCTACGTGATACTAAAATCAACGATCTTAAGTTAATTATTAATTGTTTGTTTGGAAGGATTATTGAAATTATTTTTTAAAATATATATTTTTTAGAAATGTATTAAAAATATATATATATATATATATATATTTAAAAAATTATTTTTGATATTAGTATATTAAAATAATCTAAAAATATTAAAAATAATTAATTTAAAACAAGAAAAAATATTTTTTTCAAAACCGTAACAAAACAATCAGCACCCAACAAGTTCGATGAAAACAAAAATAACCACAGGGCCCATGTAAGAAAACAAAAGAAAGAGGTGAAATCTAGGTTTAAATGGGCCTAATCTTCAATTATACAGATTAGACTTTTATGGAGACACTGACAGCTTTGCAACATCAACCGCGGCCCAGTATCACTTTTAGACCTTCGGCGCAAAACACCATGAAAAGTGTCACTCACACACCACACCATGAAACGAACCTCCTCTGCCGAGTTTTCTCACTGTTGAAAATATATTATATAAAAAATAAACTTTAAAAAACAACTACAATACCATGCATCTTTGTTATTCAGACGTCTCCAAGAAAAACTCTTATGTTCTTCAGAAAAGTCAAATTACTAATATAATTTTTTGAATAGTATATATATTTATTATTTTTACATTTATATTCCAATAAAAAAAACCATTTAGAAAGCCGATATTATTTTAATATATATAATATATATATAATTATTATTAATAACAACTAACTAATATAAGTACAATTAAAATAATTTTTTTATATAGAAATATATTAAATAATTTTTCAGCTCTTTTAATCAATATATAAGAATAACTATTTAATTTAAAATATTATTTTAGCTCTTTAATATAATTTTTATTATAAAAATAAAAAATAAAATCTAATTTTTTTTATCTTTTCTTTTTTGATTTTGTTTTAGATCTTCCGAGTTGCTCTCACACCCGTGGATAATTGGCAGTGGTAATTCGAACTTACGCTGCCGTTTTATCAAACGTCAATCAAATAAAAAGGCGCATCACCAACTTCGACAAAGTTAAAACGCTTCAAATCAATCAAACCCGGTAGAGGGGGGGTCCCACCATGAATCAGTCCTGCATCTTCGATCCTAATGCTGGGCCCAACAGAATTGCCAAAGAATAGATCCTACAGAAGAAGAAGAAGAGAAAAATAACAGACCCAGCAGGAATAAAAAATTAAGTGGTTTGGTGACGTTTGATATTTGATTTAGAGTTTGTTTTTCAAATAATTTTTGTTTTAAAATAATATTATTTTATTTTTTAAAATTAATTTTGATATTAGTGTAAGAGGAAAAAACATCCATGACCATCCCTAAAAAAGAAACACATCCAGAGACAACTGATTTGACCCCCAATGACAACGGTGAAGAAGATGTCATAAAAAAGTTCCACAGAGGGACCACGGTTGGTAACAACAAATATTAGAAGCGAAAAGCTTCGGATTAGGGTGTCTGTCACAATATTAGCGTTTTTAAAAAAAAAATATTTTTATTTTTTATTTTAAATTATCAAATTAAGTATTTTTTTATTATAGGTGTCTGTAACTATGTTTTAAAAGTACTTTTAAAAAAAATTTATTTTAAATTAAAAAATTAATATTTTTAGATTATTTTCATATATTGATATCAAAAATAATTTTAAAATAATATAATTTTGATGTATTTATGAGGAAAAATACCTTCAAAATCAATTTCAAACACACTTCTAAACAAATACTTTTATTCCCTGTATTTTCAGGTTCAAGTTATGTGGTTGCTAATATAATGATCATTGAAGACCTACATGGTCGTTAACTTCAGGGCCCATGAAATTAGTCGATGTGCACGCAAGCTGATCCAGACACTAAATTTAATAATAAAAAATATCATAAGGGGAAAAAAAAGGAAATTTGAATTGTGTCGCATGGGATTGTTCTTTAATCATACTCTATGGCACAAACAATTCTGCTTTACATGCACAAAACAATAGCAGCATGATATCATATCATCACCTTCGCCATTATTTGGATTTGGCCCACCCAGCATCATTAACCCTTACACATATACAAAAACCAGGAAAAATGATACAAAAGAGCGACCCCACTTCCCATATCCCAAGAAACACCACTCTTTCTCTTCCTTGCCGTTGACTGCCTGCTGCTTCCAAATTCATGCTACTTGTATAATTCCTACTCTCTTTTTTCCACAACCACTACATAAATAAATAAATAGCACCGATCTACATCATTTAGTACAGGGGTTCATCAAGATACTAGGCCTCCATAACCGCTTATGAAATCAGAGACAAAAATATGGGGCTGGTACTGAGCTAAATCACTCCAATTCCATGGCGTATTACAATAGTAGTGGTGGTAGTAGCCTCTCTTCCCTAGGTTGGGATCTTCAAAACCTCGGAGGTCTCAACGCAGACATGTCTTTAGGTGCACCAGAGCTTCACTCTAATTTTCTTTCTTTGTAGTTTATACTGCTACTGTTTTTGTCCTTCGATGCTTATCTTGGATAATTTAAAACCTGCTGATGACATGAACATATTTACTTTACAGCCATGGATAGAACAGCTTCTCCATTTTTCTCTTCTCTAGAGTCTGATTTCTCGACCGGGTACTTAGAAGATGCTTTGCTTGAATTTAATGAGCGATCCAAACGAAGACGCTTGCTGTTGTTCTCTACTGAGTATGATCATGGCCATCATGATCAATACGAAAAATCAAATGACCTACCTGAGGTACTTGATTTCAAGATTTTAAATTTGATTATGATGTATAATTTTCTTAGTTTCTTGTCTAGCTAACAATTATTGGTTACGTGCAGAGCAACTGGGATGAAGAAAACTTTGACGACTGGGAATTAATGTCAGAGAATTTTAGTTGCTTGAGCCACATTACTGGTGTTCGTGGAACTTCAGGTGTATATTTACCTAGCTTTTTGTACGGGTTCTTAATTATGGATCAATAATTCCAAGTATCCTAATTAATTGTTATGGGGGATTTAACTTGTTTCTCTTCACTAATACCGTAGATGAGCCCATGAGCACGTCGATGAGCAATGCTAGCGAGGAAGCAAATGTCAAATCGGAGATAAAAACACCAGAAGAGGAAATATCAGCCCCTGAAACTCTTGATTATTCATCATCATCTTCTTGCAAAGATTTGGCTGGCACAAACTCCATTTTTGAAAAAGACAGCATCCCCCATTCTGCCGGTACGTACCCCTGTCTCTCTCTCTCGCACCCGCACCCACGATCAGCCTTCTTTTCTTTTGTGCATTAATGATGCGTCGTCAATTTCTTCTTCTTTTTTTGTTTTATGGGTGGGTGGTCATCCTCGACTTATATTTTGTATACAGTACCGAGTTTAAGTCCACTTCTCCTGATCAGTGTTCTTTACTTTTCAAAAATTATGATTGAGTTATAAGTCCATATGGTCACACAGCAATTATGGCTAATATTACGGCTAGCTTCTTATATATCGCCATTATTGTTTTTGTGCTTTGATTAGATGAGGAGGAGGAGAAGAGAAAGAAGAAGGTGGGAACAAGGGTGGTGTATCCATTTGCGCTCGTGAAGCCGGGAGGGATCGAGGGTGGCATGACCATAAACGACATCAACGAGAGGATCTTAATGCCACCGACAAGGCCGGTGAGGCATCCGGTGGGGGATTTTGCGTGTAAGCCATGTGTATCTGCTGATGGACCCGGTCTTTCTGGGAAAGCTGTGGTGGCCCTTACAAGAATCCACACGCAAGGGAGAGGCACGATAACTATTATCAGAACCAGAGGTTAAAAAATATTGGAAATGGTACTACGTACTGCTCATTTCTGTGCCCAGTTCATGCGTTGTCCGTTTGAATTGTATAGAAAGTGATATGCTTGTAAAATGGTTTACTTTCACAGAGTAATAGTCTGTTATTTTATAAGGCTATGTTAAAGAGTGCTGAACCCAACAACAGGACAGCATTTTTCAGGTGGAAGTGTGCAGGGGGGGAAGGGAAAAAAGTGAGAGGAAGAATGGACAAAAAATAAGAGAGAGAAAAGCTAAAAGTCATATCCAAATCCGAGAGTGGCAATCTTGTCTGACAAAGCCACTCGGGCTATGCATCTTGCTATTCCTCTTTGGCATGGTTATCTCGGATGGACAACTACAGAAGTACAGATAAAATCTCTAATCTGAGAATCAAATTAAAATTGTGTGCTTAGACATTCCAAAACATGATCGAATTCATCTGTCAAACCTCCAAACTTCCAAGATACCATTTATTTTGGGCTCCTGTTAGGTTCTGAATTCCACGCAACCTGCCTTCGACGACCCTTTCTTGAATATCAACTTGATTCTACCTCTCAATTTAAAGTAACTTCCCTGTAATAGGCATATGACTTGACTGTTTCGTCCAGTACTGGCACTCTGCCAATCTGTTGGGGGTATAGATTAAAAGAGGGTGAAGTCTTGGATATCATCTGCCATTGGAACCATTATATTTAAATAAGATTCACCAGTTAAATTATATTGATGGTCCTCCAATGCTCAAAACATCAGCATGGATGAGAGAGAGAGGCCCAGTGAGATTGAGAATTAAGTCTTGACCACATTCCTAGCCAGTGATCTTTCACGGGCAGCAAAAACAACTCAATTATTCACCGATCCATTTTCTATTTATCATTGACTATGGATTTCTAAACCAGACCTGAGGAGAAAAGGCCAGTAGCTTATAATATTCACAGAGTAATTCAATCATTGGTCAAGTATTGTCGTGGTAGTTAGCTAAATTCTTAAGGTGCTATCATGTCTTCTTTGTACCTCTTTCTACCTAGGTCAAGACCCACCATGTTCAAAAATCACAAATGCCAATACAGTATGGAGCACGCGGGACCCTATAGTTGTTAGCCTAGATCACCACCTTAGGATCCCTTTGACTTCTCGGCTTCGGAACATGTTAAGGATTTGAGGGGTGACGCAGACGAACACAACTAGCAGGGGGCCTTTCACAGCTGGACAGCAAAAGTCCCACCTACGTGGTTGAAACTTAGTGAGGTGTGACAGAGAGTGATTAGGGTTTTTCTCTCTCTTTACTGCAACAATGATTACTGTTGCTTAGGTGAAGAAGCTTTTGACCTTTATAGGCATGTTTGTTTCTTTCACATAAAATCTGATGGGTAGACCCCAGTTAGATTTACGCACATTATGCCTGCTAATTGTCTGTTTCGTTTAAATTTCAAACCTTTATTATTTTATAATCTGCCATTGAAATACCCATCTTTACTGTAATATATAATGCTTCAATAATAAAATGGTAAGAGCTTGTTGTAGCTTCTGGATTTTACGCGGTGTTTGAGAGTGTTTTCTAAAAGTGTTTTTAAAAAATTTGAATTTTTTTTTAAGTTTAAATTAATAAAAATTTGAATTTTTAGATTATTTTGATGTGGTGATGTTAAAAATAATTTTTTAAAAATAAAAAAAACATAATTTTAATATATTTTTGAACAAAAAACACTTTCAAACAAATATTTAGATGTGAAGCAACAATGAATCCACGGAGTAAACTGCGAATCTTGTGGCCCAGAAATCGCTCATAGTTGCCAGTAAACCTGTTATAATTTTATTTATTTGAATTAAATAATTATCAAGATGTTTTGGATTAGGCTAAGGTTATATGATTTTTTAGTCATGTTTTGAACTAACCATTTGCACTGGAACTAATAATTTTACGAAGATTAGACTCAAATTCCAGATGATATTATAGGAAGTATACTCATTTACATATCTCACTAAACATACGAGAATAATTTTCTTGTAGCATGATAAAAAAAAAAAGATAGTTCAAAGCTCGTAAAATGATTTTCTTTTTTTCCTCTTTATTTTGTTTTTGAAAAAAGAAAAATGAAAAGAAGAGGAAGAGGAACCTAGATATACGTGAGAATATTACTGCTTTTGCCTTTTTTTCAAATCCCAAACGAAGAGAATTTGATTCTTTAATGATTTTAGTAAAGGAATTGGATTCACCCAAGAAAATACTTTCAGGAAATAATAATAATAATAATAATAATAATAATAATATATTCTTTAATCATCTCATGTTACTTTATCGATCATTGATGTCAAAAAGGCCTGCCTGTGATGTCAGATTAATGTTGGAGTCACTGTGTGCTAATCAGGGTCCTAACTATGTACCACCTGCTCCCCTGAGCTCGAGGGGCCACTTAAGTGTTTTCCACTCAGCCCAGTGCTCAGGAGTAAAGATAAAAAGCTCAACAACTGGGCTATGCTTCGACCACAGCTTTTAAACCTGGCTTACGTCTGGATCTACTTAATAATTTTTAAGAAAAAAATAAATAATATTATTTTAATCTTAAAAACAAATAATTAATGAATTGCGATTGAGTTTTTAATCGGGTCTTATCAGGTCAATTAAATTACCGGGCCAACCCACTACGTTAACAAGATCAACCAGGTTTTTAACTTCCCTCAAATCTTTTTTAAATTCAGCCCAATTCCGACCTTGAGTCATTGAAGTTCTGGGTTGACTTGCATGACTAGGTTTTAAAATTATGATTTCAAAATTATAATTTTTTTCTATAACTTTCACATGCACACTAAGTTTTTTTATATATGATATATATGATATTTCTCCTGTTACATCTTACATAAAATTAAAAGCATGAAAAGATTGACCAAGTTAAAAAGGTTTTACGTATAAATTTGAAATAAGGTGAAATTATGGACTCAATTTCTTTTCATATACTTAATATTTTATGGTTGCACGATTTAAGGGGGGTTTGCCTATAGCAATTGCTCGATCTTTCATTGCTGTTGAACCTTTAGTTGAACACCACCACCAGTAACAGCAACAATTTCGTCTGTCTGTAGACATTCTAACTCGTAGAAATGCTAATAACGCGGCACACTGGTTGGCTAGAGCTGCTAGATTGGCAGCCAGCACCAGGGATTCAGCTCTCTGTTCTCTTATTGCTCTGTTTGGATTGCTTGTATCAGACATGGAAACCTTTTCTCTGGTTCATGGAAGAAATAATAACATCATATAGTAGATTAGTAAGGGTGTCTCCGAGCAATCTTTTTACATTTCGGAAATGGTGTCATGTTTTTTGTTTCCCCTTCAAGACCGGGCACGTGATAGATAAAGGCGATTCTGGTTAATTAAATACTATGACGACAAAAAAAACTTTCTAATTAATTTTAACCCTTTCTGTTTAATTATGACCATTTGATTTTCCAATCATTGGTTCCCACGTGCCAACCAGCATGGCTTCATGGGATTTTAAATGCTCCCTCCGAAAACAGAGTCTGTTGCCAAGTTCGGGCTGTAAGAGAGATTCAAATAGAAAAATGTTGTCCTGAAAGAATAATCAGCATTTCAAGTTACAAGCCGAGAGAAAACAATTGCACAGTCTTCACTGCTCAGAGTATCCCTCGATCAAAAACAAGAGTACTTGCTCAGAAGAACCTAACTGAAACAAGTTGAGAAAAGACTATCTCTAACATCTGTAAAACCCGAAAACTGACTTAAATCCCCTGTTTTTTACTCCCAGAATTGGGGGAGTGGGTAGTTAATATTGCTTTCCTTCTGTGACTACAAGAGACCCGTCATTAACCACTAACTTTAAAACAGACTCGTTACAACTTGCTAGTAGCTAAACATCAGACAAGAAAATGAAAAAAAAAAGGCCTTCGGCAACCAAGTTAGTGAAACGGGACTCGTGAAAATCAAAGAAATAACGAGAACAAGGTGATGTCAATTAGAAAGAAACCCTTGCTGATCACAATGATGAATGCGAGATGCTCTTATTCCAATACAGAGTCCAAAGATTTCCTTTGAAGATTTCTTCAGAACTTGGCCTCGTTTAGGGACATAACGAGGAGCCATTGATGGTGAAAATGTCGCAGCCATGTCGAATTGCAGAAACCCTTGCTGATCACAATGATGAACGGGAGATGCTCTTATTCCAATACAGAGTCCAAAGATTATCTTTAAAGATTTCTTCAGAACTTGGCCTCGTTCAGGGACATAACGAGGAGCCATTGATGGTGAATATGTCGCAGCCATGTCGAATGCAGTTTCCAATTTTTTCCCCTCGTTTTGGGCACAGCTGCTGGGTACCTGCTGGGAAGCTAGGAGAGAACCGACTTGACGTTTAAATATGAAGTAAACCGAGCTGGGAACGAGAAAGAAGCTGTGTAGGTTGTAAGAGAGAATCGAACTTAAAAGATTAAGAACAGAAGCCCAAACTGTGTTAATCCCCCTCTCTCTGTTTTTACGCACATATATATATCATCTTTCGCTCCTGTCACTCTCTTCTTCTTTTGCAGTCTTTCTATCTTGGTTTTGAACAGGTATTCTCCGCGTCTTCCTGGCGTTTGAGGACACCTTCTCTTTGCGAAAACGAAACGTACGGACCATCAGACTCCTTCCATCTTCTTAGTCAATGGCCTTGCAGGACCTTTTCTTTCCCTGGTTAACGACCATAATGATCCCTGTAATATGAAAAATTGTTAAACAGGACCCTTGAACTGGCGAAGAGTTAATTGAGCCCCTCTCCACCAGCAATTTGCTTAATATTAACCCTTTGGTTCGTGACATCATTAGCGAGGAGATGTATTTGCACCGTCAATAATAACGTGGAATATTTCCATCAACTTCGTTGACTCGCATTTTGTCTCATTTCTGTTTTTTTTAATGGTTTAAAGCCACTTTCAAAATACTTCAAAATCCTAGTATAAATAAGATATTAAGCAAATTGCTAATATAAAAGGACCCGATCAACTTTTAAATTGACAAGAGGCCTTGATTAAATATATTTTTTTAAGTACAAAGATATATATATATATATATATATATATATATATATATCGTTAACCACGGCTTAGCCCGTTGCCTCGTCAAATTGCATTGATGAACACTATAATAATGCCTAGATATCCTTGTAGTATCATTCTTTTGGAGACATATAGTTCTGTAATTTCTCTTGGGTAATTTGATGCTTGCCATTTGAATGCCGAGGGACTCATTGTTCATCCTTTCAAAATCAATCTTTTTTATTATTATTGATTTTGACTTTAAAGTAATGAAAGTAATACGTGTTGAATTTCTTTTGGCTTTGATTTCAAAATACAAGGAGATAAATTGATAAAAATCTCAAAAATAATTCAAAATTGATTGGTTTTTAATCTATCTATAATGACTATCACACTAAATGCCTGAATGTGAATATACCGCATTGGTATAGTTTCATCCCACAAATAACATAAAAAATAAAAATTGCAAAACTCAAATTAAATAAAACAACTGAATTGAGTATTAAAATATATACACCCGAGTGATGAGCACGTGTAGCCTCAACTAACCGTTTAAATTTTAAATTGAAATGATTTTTTAACATAAGATAAAAGATAGATGTGAGTAAACTTGCAGGGACAAAAGCTTCCATATGGGAGCAGTCAACGCTTTCCACTCACGCCGCTAGTGATGTTCTCCATAGTTGTGATTTGTGAAAACAAACAAACAGTTATATTAAATTTACAACTTCGTTTACATTTTGAAATTATATTTATTTTAAAAATATATTAAAATAATATTTTTAGTATTTTATAATATTAAAATTAAAATTAAAAAAAAATCTATAAAAAAAACACTGGATTTTACATGTACAAAATTCCAAAGAAAAAAAAGAGAGGCAAGGTGAGTGTTAATTAAAGTCTCGATGAATCAGGGGCCCTTCAATCGTTTAGCCAGTAAATTCTTTCGTCATCTCACTGTGCTATTCGAGTTCCGAGTGCCGAGCCCAGGAACGGCCTGTTCTTGACCCTGGGCTTCTTATTTGGTAAAACAACCGGCAGGCCTCCGCTTCTTAGGCCTGAAGCTCTCACCGAACACTGGATACTTGGATTGTATAAAGTGGGGCCATGTACCGATCCAACTCCATACTCATCAAAGACTTTAGAAACAAGCAATTATGATATGAGAGCATATAAAACCATGGATCATGATTGTGATATTTTTTTCTCTTTTTTAAAAAAAAGAAAACCCTCCCTGTAAAATATGTCACCAAATATTTTTTGAATTATTTTAAAAACATGTCCCTACGTCGACCTAATTATTTATATAAAAATGGTAAATTATTCTAAATACTGGCTGTGAAATTTAAATTTAAAAAATGAAGAAAACCTTCCTAGTTATCAAACTAGTTTCTTGAATTTTTTTTCTGCTGTGGTGTGGAAGCTAAAAGCAAGCACTAAAGCCCGTTCCCATCCTTGGTCAAAATTGAACAAAATGTCATTGTTGATTGACTCACGTCGCGTGATTTTTAAAAAAAATAAAAAACAGAAGCTAATGGAACTGGTCGGAATTTGGACAGGCCCTGGTAAAGGAATCAATCATGTTTTCAGAAACTACCGAGATCAATTCTAGGTGCCTGATTGTATCTTTATGTGCTGGTGCGAGGCAATCTTATTTTTTCAAGGTCATTGATCGCTTGCAAGTATAAATAAAAAGCACTTTTCTCTTCAATAAATATTTTAAAATGATAAAATCAATTTTAGTGGTACAATGAGCCGATTTGCCCGCTTCGCTGGGCTTTTTTATCAATATAGAAAATTAATTGATTTTATAAATATTGCATTTTGTTATTTTAATATTTAATTAGTATAATTGTAATTGATAAAATTTCTTAAAAATGGTTTTTTTCAACCAAAATGTGATTGAATATTGTTATTGCTAAAAAACTTTTGATAAAATTTGTTAGAAAATTTGCTAAGAAGGTGACATGATTTATTAGAAATTTGTTGTCACGGGTACTCTGGTTAAAAAAAAACAAAAAAAACAAACTCGATTAAAAAAGAACAACTGACTTGGACACTAAAAAAAAAAAAATACATGTGAAAAAAAACAAAAAAATATATGTGAAAAAAAGGTCACCGTTTCTTAAAACGAAAAAAAACGAGTCTAAAATATAAATTTAAATTCAAAACCAAAGTTTTTTTTTATAAGATTTATTCATCATATTATTATATTAAATATATTTAAGAATACCTATATTAATTTGTTTTTGCAAGAAATCGTAAGTCATTTTTTCTCTCTCTTTATATATTTTTAGGCCATAATATTAAATAAATATTAAACACATATACTTAGTCTCACATACTATATAGTGTGATCGAAATGGGAAGTGATTTTTATATTTTTTAATTGTAGATAACCTAGATAAATTTGCAAAAAAAAAAAAATATGAGTTGCCTTTTTTCCCCAGTAATATTAGATCTGACACATTATTAATAACAATATTGCAAATTTTTTTAAAAAAGAAATATAAATTTTATGCGTCCTATAATTACTTATTTGCCGTCTAAAAAGAACAGCGTAGTCGAAACGGAAAGTGCCTCGTATATTTTTTAATTGTAGATAATGTAAGCAAATTTGTTTACCTTTTGTTTTTTTGAGTTGTATTTTTTCCCGGGTAATATTAGATCTTAAATATTAAAAATCCAATTTTTTTATTTTTTTTAGAAATAAACTTGAACAAAAGAGCACAAAATTAAAATTCACAACCAATTTTTTTTTATCACATTTATTCATCATATTATTATATTAAATGTATTTAAGAATGCTGATATTATTTTTTTCCTGCAAAAAATCCGAGGTCATTTTTTTTTCTCTTTATATATTTTTAGACGATAATATGCAATAAATATTAAAACATATAACAATGACTTGTTTGCCGTTTAAAAGGAACAGTGTAATGGAGACAAAAGTGACTTGTATCGTTTTTTAATTGTAGATAACCTAGGTAAATTTATCTATTTTTTGTTGTTGAACTGTCTTTTATCCCCACTACTATTAGATACAAAATGACTATTGCTATTATTGCAAAAACAATTAAAATTATCAAATTATCCCGAAAGAAAAAACACTCAAAAACATTAACAAAAGCATAAGCAAGAAAAAGAATATATTATTATTATTATTATTATTATTATTATTATCTTATTATTATTATTATTAATCTTATTATTATTATTATTATTATTATTATTATTATTATTATGGTGTTAATGATGAATAAAGAACATAAATAAATAAAAGAAAAAAAATTATAATAACTTTAAAAAAAAACATAATTATGAGGAAAAAAAATCATCTAACTTGAAAATAATAACAATAAAACCAATAAAAAACAATAAAAGACAGAGCACATAAAAAAATATAATAGATGATAAAAAAAAAATTATTAGCTGAAAAAATAATTTAATTTGAAAATTTGAAAAAATATATGTTCTACGTTGCGGGCTGAGTAAACAATTTTTATAGGATTTGCTGGATGCAAATAAAAATATAATTTTTATTTATGCGAAATTTAATATAATAAAATAGCCCAACACCCCCTAGTATAATAATACCAAAATCAGAGTTTGAAAATCTAAAATTATCATTGCTCTTACAATTAAAATAATAAAAATTATCAAATTATCCTGAAAAAAACACTCAAAAACATTAACAAAAGAGTAAGTAAGAGAAACAATTACATTATTATTATTATTATTATTATTATTATTATTATTATTATGAAAGAAACAAAAATAAATGAAAGACTAAAAAAATGCTAGAAACTTGAACAAAAGATAAAACAAAGACATAAAATAAAAAGAAAAATAAAAATTATCATTGCTATTACTGCCAAAAAAATAAAAATTATCAAATTATCCGAAGAAAAAAAAAACATTATCAAAGAAGCAAGTAAGAAAAACAATTAAATTATTATTCTTATTCTTCTTATTATTATTATTGTTGTTGTTGTTGTTGTTGTTGTGTTAAACACACCTATATATACATGGACAAAAGTAGTGGTTATATCAGAAATTTTAAAAAATAAAAGTATAAGGGCTGAAATGAAAATAAAATATAAAGGGATTAAAATCAAAAATTGAAAGTTTAAGGGCTGAAATGAAAATCAGATTTATTAACATTTGCAATTAAAGGACAAATTTGAAAAAATTGAAACTTCTGTACCGAATATATTAAGCTTTTTCAACCCAATCCGGAAATTAAAAGGAGGACCGAAGTGAAACATTCACATTTAATTAATTGCAATCGAAGGACCCAATCGAAGAAAATCAAAACTTCTATAACTGAAATCAGGGCCAAATACACAATTAAAAGTCAAGGGACCGAGGTGAAAGTATACCAAACCCGGGGGGCTCTTCTGCACTTTGACGTGCAGGAGAGAGAGAAACGGTGCAACCAGCTTTAACCGGCCACCGCCGAGTCTACGGCCACCGTAGAAGACCGCACGCGCCACTTTAAAGGGGCGTCAGGGGGAAAATTGTCGGTCGCGTGAACCGCACGCGCCTGACAGAATTCTGAAAAATAAATAAATAATAATGGTCAGTTACCGTTATGGCCCTGTCCCTAATTAATAAATTTTGTCTTATTCGGGGCTATAATAGTCTTTAGCCATTTAAAAAATTTTAAAAAAAAAGTTGCGGCGGACCGGACCGAACCGGACCGGTCCGTACGCGTGCAATTACGCACTTAACCCTAAGCCAAAACGTGTTTTTGTCTTATTATCGGGGCTAAAATAGTCACTACACTGTTCATAGGCGGGGAAAAAAAGGGTAGACGAACTCGCGCGACGCACAGACAAAAAATATCCAGTCCACAGTGCACATGAGTCACAATGAACAGTATTGAGGTCGAGCTGTTTTAGCTCTTATGTAAAGTAATGTAATGTAATGTAATGTAATGTAATGCTTGTCAGGGTTACTATGTACAGATAGATACATGGAGATCACTTTGACGCCGCCTACAAAAATATCAGTCATGTGCGAGATGACTTTGACGCCGCTATCGATCATGTTCGACTATACTACTGTTTCGGAATATAAATTGTTTTTAAAAGTTTTTTTATTTAAAATTATATTAAAATAATATTTTTTATTTTTTAAAAAATTATTTTTTACATGTATAAAATCAAATAATTTTTTTAATTTAAAATAAAAAAATATTTTTAAAATGCAATATCAAATAGGTATTAAGATTGTATTTGTGTTGCGATTGAGTTTGTTTTTTAAATTATTTTTTACTTATAAATATATTAAAATAATATTTTTTATTTTTTAAAAATATTTTTAATATTATCACATCAAAATATCAAAAAATAATAATTTAAAATAAACAAATCTTTATTTTTTTTTCTAGACATATTTGAAATGCAATTTGCAATAATCTCATAACGGTTCAAGCTATACTTCTAGAAGAGGTATCTTTTAAAATGATAAAATTCATCATGTAATTTTACATGATATTTTTAATATTTATTGATATCTTGATATTTGATCTATTTTATTAAAAAAATGCATTAAATTTTGAATTCAGAATAATAATAATAAAATGATTGTTGTTGAAAAACAAGCCAGCAATTTAAACAAGTTTATAAAGACATTAAGATATTATTATCAAATAGACTAAGAATAATTTGTATTTACCTACCAGACTAGACTTTCAAGATAAATACAAAAAATGAATAAGATGAAAAGACAATTAAAATAAATAGTACATTTATCAATTTTCCACTTTAGTTTTTAATAAACAAAATCTTATAATATTTAAATACTAACAAGTGACATTCTATAAATTACTCTCTTACGTACCATCTAATTGCTCAATCAAGGATTTGTTTCCTACTTAATTTAGAAGATTAACGAGCCATAAACCCATGCTCCGCCATGGGAATTAATTTTTTTTTTTTGTCTAGTTTTGTGTTTTAGTTTTTTTTTTTTTAGTTTCGATTCCTTTATTTTTTTTCTTTTTGAAATAGTTTTTAATTTTTTTTTATCTATACATCTCTGCTTTTAGTTTAGATTTTTAATTGTTATTGTTATTTGTATTAAATGTAACATGCGTTAAAAAACATAGTAAAATTAGTTTTGGTGGTGTAAAATGAGAGTGAAACTCTCTCTTATACATGTATAGTTAAACATGAAATGTTTGAGACTCCTCGCAGGTAACTCTTCTGTTTTGTCTTATTTGAGGCTACAAAAATTATTTTACTGTGCACTAAAAATGTGAAATCACTGGGACACCCCCAATGACAATTCTTGGTATGGTTATTGTACTATGCACAAAAATAAAAAAATAAAAAATACCCCTGATATCATATCATTATTTTAAATGCTTTTACATAATAAAATGAATAAATAAAAAACTATATATATTTTTAGACGTTCTACAACACCGCACGCGTTGTCCAAAATGAGCGTGAGCTCAAAAATTGACGGCCTGCCCGAAGACGCGTCCACAGTACCGCAACAAAAAATATAATTAAAATTTAATAAATTACCAATACACCCCTATAACCAACTCTTGAATTTTATCTTATAGGAGGGTATATATGTACTTATACAACTCGTGTTACACGTCTGCTGACCCAGACACCTCGGTTTAAAAAAAAAAGATCCGGGAATTAGTCTTAGTACGTGCAAGCTGGTCTGGACACCCAAATCATTATGTCCACACCTATAAAATATGTTTTTTAATCTAATAATTTGATAATCTATTGTGTGTGTGTGTGTGTGTGCGTGTGTGTATTTCATTGGCATGTTTTGAAAATTATTTTTTGTATTTTTTTAATTCTTTATGTCAGGTTAAGTTTTTGTCCCTTAATTTTTTTATTTATGATTTCAATATTAAATATCAAATTTGTTGGAAGTGTAGTTTTTATTTTCCTTTTATGAATTTATTATGATTATATGACCTAAGTTGCAGGTTTAACAAATTTACCCGGATAGTTTTTTTGTCATTTATTTTTATTTTTTTAATTTTATATTTAAATATTGAGTTGTCTGGAAAATTAGATTTATATTTTTTTAATATGAAATTGTATCGATCTCATGACCTAGGCTACAAGTTTGGTAGGCTGACCCGAATTATTTTTATGTTCTTTTTAATTGATTATTATTTCAATTTCATCATCTAGCAACATATGTTTTATTTAGTTTTTCTTGTTTTATATTTAATATTAGATTATTTGGGAATGCAGACCCATAATTTATCATCTCAATTGCTTTTTGTATAGTTATTTTAGTCCCATGAGTTTATGTTAACTGTTTTTTTTTTCAGTCTCGTCCTTCGATATCAGGCTTTGTAGTTTTTTTTACTTCGTTTTCAAATGATTATTTTGATTTTATGACTCGATTTGTTTGCTTAGTATGTCAATAAAAATTGATTTTAATAGTTTTTTTCTTGATTCTTTTAGCTTTACCTTTCAATATTAGACCAATCACAAATTAATTATCTTGATATCATGATTCAAGTTGTGAGTTTAATATGTAAATAAAAGTTAATTTTAATAGTTTTTCCTGAATTTTTTAGCTTTACCATTAAATATTAGACCAATCACAAATTAATTATTATAATCTACTATTATTTGTCTTTTTATAAAGCTATTATGAACTCATGATCTAAGTCGTAGATATAATATATTAACCTAGAATATATCATAGTTTTATCATCTTCAGGTAGATATAATTTAATATATTATTGGATTAATATTTTACAAAATATTATACTTTGAGTTTAAAATTATTTTATTTATTAGAAAAAGAGTTAAATTAATAATAATATATTAAAAGCTAAAGGTAGTGACCACAAACTCTATTTCAACGGATCAACCTGACAATCGTAATCTACACAACTTCACTTTAAATTTCGTCACTCTGTACAGGAAAATTAAATATTTTAGGTTCTGGGTCCATGGCCCAATTATCTACACAACTTTTTTTTTTTTTTTTTATTTCTGGCATTTGAAATTATAATGTAGGATATTTTTAAAATAGTTTTTGTTATCTAACACACACATACACATATTGGAAACCCCGTTACAATTTGTGCTAATTTTGTTTTGTTTGGGCTAAAATGTTCGAAATGTTTCGTATGAATTAAGAATAACATAAAACAACATAATTCTGTCTAAATTTTGAGTTTATGTTAACTTGTTTAATATTTTGAACTGTTTTGGAAATTCTGTCTAAATTTTGGTCGGAACATTTCAGTTTTTTTTGTTTATTCTGTTTCGGTCAAATAATATTTTTTTAAATAATAAATAATTTTATAATATCAATCAGAGAATGTAATGACATTATAACACTGATGATGATATTCTCATAATATTATACATATTCATAATTTTGTTCAGAAAAATAATTTTATTAAGTTTTTTTAAATTAAATTGCACAATTCTAAATAATTTTATTTTTGAATTTAAAATATTTTTTTGAATTAATACACACACACACACACACACACAATTACTATATAGCTAAAACAGCTCGGGCTCGGCACTGTGGACTGGACTTTTGTCGTCCGTGCGTCACGCGAGTTTGTCCACCTTTTTTTTTAACACAGCTCTACTTTATGTATTTTTTATGATGAAATTGACAAATCAGTAGCTTTGGCCGAGCGGTTGGCCGCGTGCTGCCAACACTGGCGCGCACGAGTTCGGACCGCTCGGACACTAATCTGATTTCGTTTTTTTTTTTCAAGAACTGTTTTTTTTGTAATTTTTTTTTCAAAAAAGATTTTTTTTTAATAACTGTTTTTTTTTTTTACAAATCTGATTTTTTTTTCAAGAATTGTTTTTTTTTGTAATTTTTTTTAAAAAAAGGTTTTTTTTTTTAATAACTGGTTTTTTTTTAATTGTTTTTTTGGTTAAAAACAAATGATTTTTTTTATAACCGGTTGTTTGTTTTATATTTTTACAAAAAACAATATTTTTTGTTTTTAATAACTATTTTTTTTTTAAAAAAAAGGTTTTTTTGTTAAAAAAAAGTTTTTTTTAATAACTGATTGTTGTTTTTTTTTTACAAATCTGATTTGTTTTTTTTTAAGAACTTTTTTAAAAAAAAAACAGGTTTTTTTGTTAAAAAAATGATTTTTTTTACTAGCTGGTTGTTGTTTTTTTTTTTACAAAAAACAAGTTTTTTTTTTAATAACTGAGGTGTCCAGGCCAACTTACGTGCACCACAACTAATCTCCGGATCCACTTTTTTTTTTTTTTTATTCCTATTTTATTTTGCCACTTATACATTTTTTTCTTAACCGAGGTGTCCAGGCCAACTTCTGTGCACCACGACTAATCTCCGGATCCACTTTTTTTTTTATTCCTATTTTGTTTTGCCACTTATACATTTTTTTTCTTAACCGAGGTGTCCGGGTCAGCTTACGCGCACCACGACGATTATTATTATTTTCTAGAATACCTAAAAGAGATCGCAATTCCAAAAAGTGATGAATATATATATTTTAAGTTGTTGATATGAAATAAATAGCAAAATATATAATTAGTCTAACATATTTATCAGAGAAAAAATCACAAATAGTTATTATCCTTATTTTAAATGCACTAATATTAAATAAATAGCAAAATCTATAATTAGTCTAACATATTTATAAAGAAAAAAACTTACGAATAATTATTGTCATTATTTTCAATGCCTTATCTACAATAATTAGAAATTTCAACACCTAATAATATTTTTTTTTAAATAAAATAAAATGAATGAAAAAACAACAATAAATATTATTAGATTTAAAAAAATTATTTGACTTGAAAAATAAATAAAAAAGAAAAAAGAGAATGATAAGCTCAACCATTACAAACCACCCAACCGCCAACGAATGCCCAATTGACTACAAAAAATAAAGTTATTCATCTCTAATTGATATCATCGATTGTATTTTTTTCATCGACCGATTATATAATTGTCAAAACAATTAAGACACACCAAATAATCAATCAATTGCAGTTTTGCAATCTATGCATTAAATAAATCGACACACCAGAAATAATCAATCTCTGATAGATTTTAGCGGTTGCAATTTTGCTATCAACTGGTTAAATCATTCGTTGCTGTTAAAATAAATCCAATCATCAACAAGTTCGATACAAGAAAAAAATAATTCATATTTTATTCATTTTATTAATTGCAAATTTACGTCTACCAATTAAATAATTGTCAGAACAATCAAAACACGCCTACCAATTAATCAATTATAGTTTTTCAATTTGCAAATTACATAAATCGATAAAATATCTAAGCAAGTTCACCCATTAATGAATTGGCTATAAAATACAATCCACTCATCTTTAATAGATTTTATCGATTATAATTTTGAGAGTTGTCAACTAAATTATTATCCGAGCACTTAAACTGATAACAACAACCAACTAATTCAATACAGACAAAAAAACAACAACAAAATTTAACGATTACAATTTGCTATCTACCAACTAAATAATTCTTTGCAGGCTAAATAATTAATCAGTTTGCTACATCAAAAAAGCCTAGCGCAACGCGCGGCTATATTTTGATATTTGTTAGGTATCAACGCCTGAAAATATATATAAAAAAATGAACTGAGTTTTTTTAAAATCTCAAATTAATTTAATCTAAGTGTTTTGAAATACTTTTAATATAATAATATAAAGAATAAATATTAAAAATAAAATAAAAATCACTATAAACTAAAAAAATATCATGTCACATATATATAAAATAAATGCAAAAAAAAAAACAAAAAAAATGTAAGATAAGTATTATATGTATGCTAGGATGAACAACTAAGTTGAGTGATTAACGTGTTTGCTACCGCACCACAAGAGCGAGAGTTTGAATCTCTCCGGCTGCTGATGTTTTTAAACACTGATGAACAATGATTTTCACTTTTCATTACTATTTGAATTTTTTTTAGCTACGCTTCTTTTTAAAAAAAAATCGGAGTATCCATGTGAGCTTACGCACACCACGACTAATCTCCAGATCAACTTTTTTTTTTGTGCATTTTTTCCCTGTTTTTTTCCTACTTATACATTTTTTTCCATGACCGGGATGTTCGTGTTAGTTTATGCGCCCCATAATTTTTTCTCTCATTACTGTTTAAAAATATGCTTTCCCCTTGCACCTTTTGTCTATAACTAGACTTCTTGGTTTTTTTAAATAAACGAGGTGACCGAGACAACTTACACGCACCATGACTAATCTTCGTACCCATGTTTTTTTAACATTTTTTTCCTTTTTTTTTCCAATTACACTTTCTTTTTTCATTTTTCTATAACCGGGGTGTCCTGGTTAGCTTTTTTTTTAATATTTTTTTCATTGGGTTTCTTTTTTTGTGTTTTTTAACCAAAGTATCCGTGACAACTTACGTGCATCACAACTAATCTTTGAATCCATTTTTTTAACATTTTTTTCACTGCTTTTTCCCCCACGTATACGTTTTTTTTATAATTGTGATGTCTGGGACAACTTACACGCGCCGTGAATAATCCCCAAACTCATCTTTTTGAATTTTTTTTTGTATTTTTCGCACTTATAATTTTTTCTTTTATAAATAGGGTGTCCGAGTCAGATTACGGGAACTACTACTATTATTTCATAAAATACCTAAAGGAGATTGCAATTTCAAACAGTAATGAACAATTATTTCAATTGTGATTTTCATTGTTCATTACCATTTGAAAAAAAACCTTTCTTTTTTTATATTTCTTACATAATTCTTATTTCTGTCCATATATATACATGCTCTTAGTTTTTGTTTCAATATTTTTATTCCTCTCTTATTAAGATTTTTTTGATTTTTAAATTTTAATTTGTGTTGGTAATCATTTCAAAAACAATATTTGTTATTATTTCTCTTTTTTTTATTCTTCAAGTTAAATAATTTCTTTAAATATAATCATATTTATTTTTTCTTAATATTATTAGGTATTGAATTTTCTAATTATTATAGATAAAACATTCAAAATAATGATAATTATTATTTGTAAGTTTTATTTTCTTTTAAATATGTTAGACTAATTATATATATACATATATTGCTTTTTTTGAAAAAAAATAATAATATCATTGTTCTGAAATACTTTTAATATAATATTATAAAAATAAAAAAAAATTAAGGAAATTTTTTCTCTAACAATAATTATGGTCTCAACAATTTTTATTATTTCTACTGTTATTAAGGTTATTTTCTTTTATGTTTATATTTTAATTTTTGTTGGTAGTCATTTCAAAAATGATATTTTCTATTTTCTCTTTTTTTTATTCTTCATTTCAATTTTTTTTAAAATCTAATAATATTTATTTATATTTTTCCATTTATTTAGTTTTTTTTTAATACTATTAGGTGTTGAAATTTCTTATTATTATAGATGAGACATTCAAAATAATGATAGTGATTATATTTTTCTTATAAATATGTGAGACCTATTTATTATTATTCTAAAATATTTTTAATATAATAATATGAGCAATAAATTTTACAATCAATTTCCTTCATATATAAAAAAAATAATTTCTAACGGATTTTATTAAAAGAGTTTTTAGTTGTAGCAATATTCAATAATTTTTTAGTTCAAAAAACACATGTTTCTAACAGATTTTATCAATTATAATTTTACTCATTGAATATTAAAATAACAAAATACAACATGTATAAAATCAATTAATTTTTTATATAGATAAAAAAAACCCAGCGCTCACGCGGGTAATTCGCTCGTACAATTCTAAAACAACACCCTAAAATATTCTAAAATTAAAATATTTCATTTGAAAAAACAAATCACTAGTAGAAACGAAATTTACAACCCTCGTTACAATATGGAAAAAACGACGTGGAATTAAAGCCAGCCAACTCGCCGCCATCGTTGATCGTTCTCAGAAAGTTCTCGTGGTCTACTCCTATCATGTCAGAGTCAGAGGAGAGTGGTCGACTAGTCGTGCTTATATAAACACACAAACACGAGCGAAAGTAGTTGCAGTGGGAAGTAACGTGTATGTTATAGAAAAGAAAAATAAAATTCTTGAAATTAATATGTCAGGAGGCGGAGGAGAAAGGCAGGGTGGGACTGCGCAGGAGTTGGGAGCGACAGACTCAGCGGCAAATAAGAGGGAGATCGTTGTAAACGTGGAGTCATCCAGTTTTATTCCCAACCATTATTCCAATCGCCACCCCCTTCCTCCTCGCAACAGCGCCTTCTTCATTCCACCAGCACCACTCGCCGTTACCAGCACTCTCCCCAAGGTATCGCCTGCCCTACTCTACTCTCTCCCCTCTACTCTCTCCCTCTCTGTTCTCACACATCACAGTTAGCCAAAAAGAATTCATGCACTTGGCGTGTATATTATACGATAATAAAGTAACAATTCTATTGTTTTTTGCATATTTTTTTCTCTCAACCTTAAACACGGCCATATCAATACGTCTTGATGGAATATTTTTGTGCTTGGATGTCAGACTTCTTGTTTTTTCCTTTCCTCTTTGATTATTTTTTCTTGTGGGCTATTCCTGCTTACCCTGGATTTAATTATTTACATGCCAACGGGCTTATAGGCTATAGCGCATTGGCACTCTTGCAAAGTAAGAGGAACCTAGCTTTGTTAGTAATGAATTTGTTTGGATGTTAACTAGGAGATGGGAAGATGGGAGACAGTGGTGCTAGCATACAAGACACTTGGAGTTGTCTTTGGAGGGCTTGTGACATCACCATTATATGTATATCCATCAATGCCATTGAAGTCTCCTACTGAACAGGACTACTTGGGAATCTATAGCATCATGTTTTGGACTCTCACGCTCATTGGGGTTGTGAAATACACCTGTATAGCCCTCAAGGCTGATGATCAGGGCGAAGGTTTGAGCAGCTAATCCGTCTTGTTGATTTGCATTCTATTCTGTGTTATGTTTAAGTTCGGCCCGAGCTGTCTTCTTGTCCTTTTAATTGAGCTTCTTTATTTTCTTTTTTGTGTGTATAATTAATATATTAGTATTGAAGATGAAAGATTTTTTTTTTCACGTCTTTGATTCCTTTTGGTTCAAGTTTTATGGTTTAGTCCCTTCTCCAGAATTTTGTTTGCAATTGGATGGATACTCATCCCCCCCCACCTCTCTTTTCGTGTAGGGGTTCCTTTTTAGTTTTATAATTCATCTTTTCCACATGTTCACTTATATAGATGTATTTTGATTCTATTGATGCAGGCTAAACACGTTAGTTTACGTTCCTCCTAACATGTATGGTTTTGCAATTTGCAATTGAAAAAAGGGGCTCATTCTGTTCATTATAATCTATAAAGTTTGAAGATGTTTTCTTCTCATTGGATCCCGCTGAGATATGAACAATTTTTATGGATAATAGGAAGCAAGGATTGAGCAAATGTTCAATTTATAGAATGAAACACGGGTTTCTTTTTTGAGGAGTTGCCAAAGGTTGGCAGAACCATTTGAATTTGCAGTTCAACTGTATGGTAGATTGAACTGGTATATGATTGCTTGTCTATACAAGTTTCTGCACCTTGATTTCTTTTAACTTTCAAGCAAGAAAATTTGGTAGAATGAACACAAAATAGTTGATTGAAAAGTTGCTAGAATGAACACAAAATAGTTGCTAGAAAAGTGTACTCTCATAACAGCAAACAACTGATCGTATGCAGGTGGCACATTTGCTCTGTACTCGCTGCTCTGTAGGAATATGAATATCGGTCTCCTTCCCTCCAAACAAGCACAGACAAACTCAAGTTTATCTCACTCTGTCTTGCTTGGAAGCACTGAGAATAAAAGCAGACTTGGATTGTTTTTTGAAAGAAGCATAGTTGCCAGGAGAGTACTGCTTTTCATTGCTATGTTAGGCACATGCATGTTAATTGGGGATGGTATACTTACACCTGCAATCTCAGGTTTTTCATCATTTTCCTTTTCCTTTATACACGTAGTATTTTTCTTGGATTGTTTCCTTGAACTCTTAAATCTCTTGACAGTGTTGTCGGCTATGGATGGAATAAGAGCACCTTTTCCTTCTGTCAGCAAATGTAAGTATTAATGATGAATGTTTAACTCGCGAGTTGCAATTACCTTGAGAATCTTATTCAGATACCCAAAGATATGAAGATGCTTCTGCACAGTTCTTTTCAAGTCATCCCATGTCCACATAACATATTTGTTCTCGCCTTCAATGCTCATGAGATTGCTTTTTTGGCAATTGTATATATAAATATATATTGATTATATAGAATTGGTTACCATTATCTCATTTCAGGTTAAGGATTTATATAGATTCATAGTGTCATTTGTGTTTTGTGAACAATAAAGTGATTTGGGATGACTTCAATCATGGATTTGGGCTCAATCCTAATCATTGACCGTGAGATTAGTCCATATGCAACTTGCATAGATTGAAACATGTAACACTATCATCTGGTAAATTTCAGAAAAATTAATACCATATGTTTAGTTTGAACAAGTGAAGATAAAAACAATCGCTCAAAGTGTAAGGTCAGAGGAAACTTCAAAGAAGTCATCTTAGATGGAAATATAATTTAAAACATCATTGATGCTTTGCCAAATCATGCTTGAACACGGGATAATGGAGGGTCATAATTTGAGTTATATGAAATTTTCTCTCTTTGAGTTTACAAGTTATTTATTTATTTATTGTAATGTTCCAGCTTTGGTGGAAGCACTTTCTGCTGGAGTTCTAGTTGTTTTGTTTCTGCTACAAAAGTTTGGCACCTCTAGAGTGAGCTTTATGTTTTCCCCTATAATGGGTGCGTGGACCTTGTGTACTCCATTAGTAGGGATTTATAGCATCATTCAGCATTACCCTAGCATATTCAAGGCTCTGTCACCTCACTACATATTCCGCTTCTTCTGGAGAAATGGAAAGGAAGGCTGGCTGTTGCTTGGTGGAACTGTTCTCTGCATCACAGGTTGAACTTCTTACTGCTCTTAAAAGATTGAACATTTCTTTCTGCTCTAATTGATTTGACTTTGTGCTACTCAAACATTGTTCCATTATTTCTAACTATTAGAGGAGTTTAGATATGACAGCCAGGTTTCTTTTCAAGAACTTCATTGCTTAAAATATTTGAAGTAAAATTCCCTTGAATTTGGAGAAGAAATTCCTAGTAGCTTGTTTGGTGTTTCATTTAGATGTCTAGACTTGCTCGCATGTCCTATAACAGTCTGAAAATGCTGACAGGAATTTCAGAGTGAGTTTCCTTCATTCTTTCCATATATTAAAACTAAAACTTGTGCTCTTTTATTTGATTCTCTGTTATAAAGGTTCCGAAGCACTGTTTGCGGATCTTGGTCATTTTAACAGGAGCTCAATTCAGGTAAACAGCTGATTTTCATTTTATTTTACTTTCTTGGACCTCTTTTAATATATCAGAAACTTATTCTATGCTCGTTGCTCAACAGATCGCCTTTTTGCTCACAATATATCCATCACTTGTTCTGACATATGCGGGGCAAACTGCGTACCTTATCAAAAACCCAACTGATCATGATGATGGATTTTACAAGTTTATACCTACATCGATTTACTGGCCGATCTTCATCATATCCACCCTAGCTGCTGTTGTTGCAAGCCAGTCGTTGATATCAGCCACCTTCTCTGTCATCAAGCAATCCGTTGTACTGGATTATTTCCCTAAAATTAAGGTGGTGCATACATCTTCTAACAAAGAGGGCGAAGTCTACTCCCCAGAAGTCAATTACATTCTCATGGTTCTTTGTGTTGCAGTGATACTTATTTTTGGAGATGGAAAAGATATCGGAAATGCTTTTGGTATGGTATATCAGTACACTCAGCTTTCTTTAGATGACATTTTCAACAACCAAAAATTGCTTTCATTTTGTAGATCTGATTCTTTTCACATCACCTAAAAAGATGTTGCTATAAGTTATACCTAAGCCTATTTCAACCCTGATAAAATGTAGTAGAGAGTGCACTGGCTGATTAGAGGCAATTACAATTCTCAAATGTTTGTTCATTATTAAGCTTAGTGATGATAGCATCTATAAAAGTTTTATAATAGTGCTAATCTTTCATTCAGATGAAAATTTAATCTTTAAATTTTATGCAATAAAATGTTTCCATTTCTTTAAAAAATGCTGAAAGGCAGGTCTATTTCCAAATTCTTCAACCTAATTCAACAGAAACATAATTGGATTGTGCTTTTCTATAAGTTGACTCTTATTGGCTTAAAGTCGTGCATTTTATGCTGTTGTCGGAGTCATTACATGGTTCTTCATCCTGGCTGACAAGACCCATGTACTTTCTGTTTTCAGGATACAACCTATTAATTTTTTTATACGTGCTTGCAGGTGTTGTTGTTAGTCTAGTAATGCTTATCACCACAGTATTACTGACATTAGTTATGATCATGATATGGAGAACTCCACCATGGCTGGTTGCAATTTACTTCTTCATATTTTTTACGATGGAAGGGGTTTATGCCAGTGCTGTTTTGAGTAAAATACCTGAGGGTGGATGGATTCCTTTTGCCATATCTTTTATCCTTGCTTTCATCATGTTTGGCTGGTTCTATGGAAGGCAGAAGAAGATGGAGTATGAGTTGACTCACAAGATAGACCTGGAAAAACTGGGAATTCTATTATCCGAGCCAGGTATCCAGAGGGTCCCTGGAATTTGCTTCTTCTACTCCAATATTCAAGATGGCCTGACGCCTATCCTTGGGCATTATATTAAAAACATGAGATCTCTGCACACAGTCACTATTTTCACCACGCTTCGATATCTGTTGGTGCCTAAGGTTGCTGCGCACGAGAGGATTGTTGTCAACAGACTTGGCCTCGAAGGAGTTTATGGGTGTGTGATTCAATATGGCTATGCAGATTCCTTAAATCTCGAAGGAGATGGCTTTGTAAATCAAGTTACAGATAGCTTGCAGGTGTACATACAACACTACTCTGACAGCTTAACATCTGATCATGAAGAGGTTCTGGAAGAGATTTCTGCTTTTGAAGAGGCAAAGCTGGCCGGAGTGGTTCACATTCGAGGGAAGACAAGGTTTTATATAGGCAACAACTGTGGTTGGTTTGAAAGAAGTATGCTTGCATTTTATGAATTCTTGCACAGTAATTGTAGGTCTGCGCTGCCAGCCCTTGGGGTGCCACTATCCCAGCGTATTGAGGTTGGAATGCTTTATGAAGCTTGAATGGATGTTTAATTATTCACTTTCAGCTTTATTATTTATCAAAGCAACATGCATAGCCAAATAAGAGGAAAATCGCTATGAGGGCATCGTGAAATTTGTTCTTTTAGCCAAGAAATCCCAGCATTGCTCATGTTAATGCTCTATTTTGTTAGCTGCCCGAGAATTGAAAAAATAGATACTGAGAGATGTTTCACATAGGTTCAGCATTTGGGTTTTTTGTTGATTTCATGACACGGTGTCTGGAAAAAAGTAGAATGAAATTCTCAGTATAATTTGATGATTTCCTGGCGGGACTCGTCAGGTTTTTTGTTAGCTTATATCTGTTCCACTCTTCTGCATTCTACATTTCATGGAAAGTGTCTTCCTTCTTGTTAAGGATGCTGCCGGAACGTCGGCGTCAACAAATACGTGCTTTAGTGATGCATTTTTCTTCAATTACATTCAAATCTAGTGATCTAACGTGCATCGGGTGTCGGTAGAATGGACTTCCCTCCTCTTATTGGTTCCCTGTGATGCGATCCTTTGTCCCTGGACTGCCAACAAACCAAAGGGTTGAATTTTGGCAGAAATTGAGTGTCAGGGTGAAAAGCTCTCGTGTGTCCTGTTGGTCAATTCGGGAAACATGGTTTGCTTTACAAGATTTTGGAAGCCATGAAACAATTCTTCTTACAGATTTGTCACTATAAGATTTCATTATAATCATGTCCTCTGCTTTATGTAATTATGAATTCTTGTTTTATATACATGTATTAATTTTGTAATTTGCATCAAAGATTTATTTTATATATAAAAATATGTTGGAAGCAAATCAACATAAAAAGAATCAACTCACTAGATTCTCGACAATTTCCATAGCTAAATTGGTTGTTGAAAATTTACTTGCAATTGTGAAAAAAACACTAGAATGGTAAGAATCTAGGCAAGAATAGACGCTTATTGTCTGATAGTTTTTTTTTTTAAAGGGTCGAACTGTTGGCCAGGATTAATTGCCTGTTTAGGAAAAACTAGGAACCATGAACAAGTTAAGAAACTTTTTGGACTTATTAATGCACCACAGGATCAGTAGCACCCAGAAGTCCACCGAGCAATAAGGAGGTTGTCCAACTCCAATTATATGGGAAAATGAGCTGCAGCATAAAATTGCAGAGAATTTTACAACAAGTAGACTATAGCATGTAAAAGATTTGTAGCCTTTTAGGGTACCTTCAAAGCACATCCAAGACAACATGTTGAGATCAGAACTCCAGGACCAGCAAGTAGAAGCATTTGTGCCATACACCTCTATAGAAAAATTAGCAAAAAGCAGTTGGTTCATACAAAGAACAAGAAAACCTAAATTTTCAGAGAATGAATTGCACACAGCTACACTTACCAGGCAATATAAGAAAAAAAATCGCCAAGATTTTTATTTAGCAATTAAGAACATAATGAGGTGTCAAAGGAAACAAACCAAATAACAAGGAGGTACAACAAAGAGCCAAAAGAAACTGTGTACAAATGTACCAAAAGTTTCAAATAGTGCCAGATAACATTTGATTTCAAGTCTAATCATTAATCATGTTTATCTGACATGGGATTTCAGCAAATCTGCAATTTAGTCATGTTGTTTGATCAAATATGGACTACAAAGCATCGAGCCTTAAACATTATAAACCAACTTTCGGTTTTCCGCACCTTAGAACCATTAGACTCGTACCGAACCTGATGGATTACAAAAAGCTTGCGGGAGTTTTACTGATAATGCTTAAAAGAGAGTGAGAGAAACCTTAATTTGGTGGATTTCCATTGAAAAGGAACTCTCAAAAAGAAGGGCAGGAAGGAAAATAGCCAATAAAAGGCCAGGATCAATATGTGCCCCTGCATCATTCAATTACAATTGGGGAACATCAACTAAATTATCATCGCAAACAATAGTCTCAGTCAATCGAGGCTTTAATAAAATGAAACTTACAGAGCCTAATTCCGTCCCCAATCCTTCCCATTTCATGACTGGTGCCCTATTCTGCACAGCAAAAAAACAACAATTGAGAAGCAACTAAATTATGATTGATTAAAAAGAAACAAAACATCTGCTAACCTAAGGATCCCAGAGCATATAATGGACCCGGGTACCACGCAAGACATATCTGCACGCAATCCCAAGCCCCAGACTTAACCCAAAGAAAATCACAGTGTCCGTTGGATTCCATTCATCCGAAGCAGCTGATGAGGAAGAAGACGCCGCCGACTCCGATATTCTGTACAGTAAAACTCCCTCTTCTACCGTAACACTCCCCATTCAATTTCCGACTCAGATTTTCTCACCTGACTTTTTCTTCTCTCTTGTCCTTGGGAAGCAAAACAAATTCCAGATTAATGAAGCCTAAACGAATAATTAACAGAGTGCGAATACTGTCAATTGTCTGACGATGTGCTTCCATGCTGCTATTATTATTATTATTATGAAATCGCCCACCGTATGATGTGAGTTGATGGATCCAGAAAGTATTTCTTTCAGCCTTGCACGCCATTGCTCGAATCCCTTCTATTTGCTCAACGCTACTGCTTGGTCAATACAAGACTCCATTGCCTTCACTCATCCTTTTAGTGATAATTAAGTGTGGTCGTGCTGCCAAACAACCACTGTCTTGAGCTGTTAAACATTTAATTAGAAAAAGGAGCGGGGACATTGTATTTGCTATGAAGAACGAGGTGCTATCAGTGTTGTTGGCGCGACGTGCAGTTTTTAGCTTTATTAGCGCTGTGAGAAGGGGAGAAATCCTTGTTTATGTTTGATTGATGACTTTCTGGTGGATATATTTTGTGTTTGTTTCAATGATCGTAAAAGTTGGATGAATCAAGCCCTTTGTTTTGCAGGTGGACTTCAACCGCCATCATTCATTCTTTTCTCCATGCAGTTGCATTGATCTTCGCTCTTTATTCTTGAGATTTGATCAAATCTAGTGGTCGTTCCGGTTCTCATAATAATGGCACCCGCCGGCCCCCTTGATGGAATAATTTGGGAAAATAATTATTTATGACTTCAAACGCGAGTTGCTCTCTTGGATTGGTATCTGTGATGTAATAAATTTTAACTTGATTCTGAGTTGATTTGATACATGAACATGAAACGGACATGAAACAATCCATTTAAAACTCGAATTTAGAATTCAAGACAAACTATGTCAAAATGACTTGAAACTTGATATTTAACGTGATTTCATACTAAATAATCAAATTATCAAAATTTGTTATTTATCCATTGATATTTTTGAAAATAAAAGGTATACATTTTATTTTTCTTCTTTCAAATTAAGAATGATAAATACACTATTTCAATCATTAATGTGCTCTCTCTTTTTTCTTATTCATTGAAGATTGAATTGAGCTACACAGCAGACAACTCTCTCCTACTCAATTATAATCCGATTTGAATCCGAGATTATCAGGTAAAAATAGTAATTTCAGTAGTTGAACTGTCGAGTGATATATATTTAGGGTTTATAGAAACAAAATATTGTTTATCAAGTACTTTGATAGTATAAACCTAACATATATATTTAGGGTTTAGGGGTTACATAAATAAAATATTGTTTCTCTGGTAATTTGACAGTATAAACCATGACCAAGCTCAAGTAAAAATCAACAAGAACGTACGTCGTCCAACAAAGCTTGCACGCCAAGGGAGTAATCTTCCAGTATATGAAACGACCTTTGAGATGCTCTTGGTTTCCATGCCAACTTTTTTACAACTCGCACATGAGAGGGAGAGGCAGTCAAGGAAATGTGGGCTTGGTGTTCATGGCCAGTCATTTGGGGTTCTATAAAAATCTCGTTAGTGGGAACTGAATAGAGGTATTATTTGGAAATGTTACTGTAATTGTTTTTTAAATTTTTTTTATAAAAAATATATATATTAAAATTATATTTTTTTATTTTAAAAAAAATATTTTTGATATTAGTATATAAAAATGATCTAAAAAAACTAAGCAAATTTATTTTAAAATAAAAAATAAATATAGTGTAAAACAAACAACTCTAAGTGGGTGTTGCATGGCGTGCCATGGACGACATTTTGGTCTTCTTTCAACTCCATCTTTTTATCCATTCAGTTTTTTCTAAATCTATTCTTGCATCAAAAGTCACACCCTCAATTTATTTTATTTTGGCTTGTATATGTCTCCTCATCTTCTCCCCTAATTCAGGGGAACGAAATCTATAAAGTAATTGCTTTATTTGTAGTTCTAATTCTGCCTTTGAATTATTGTAAAAGCGCACACATCTATTTTACAATTTGAAAAACAAATACTATTTCTTAAATAAACTCGTGACTCTCTTGCTAATAGTTAAAAATAGTTAAAAGTAAAACTACACGTCACTCCGTCAAATATCAGTTTTTATAATGTGCTTGTTCTAACTTTAATTGAGGCTGTGGTGATAAAAAAAAATAGTATTTTGGTGGTAGAAGTTTTTATTAACTCTCATTATTTTTTGCTTAAATGATATTGGGATTTGTTATTTGTTATTTTTATTTTATTTTTTTAGTATTTTTTGATTATTTTCATATACCAATGTCAAAAATAATTTTTTTTTTTTTAAAATATTACTTTGATATATTTCTAAACAAAATACACTTTCAAATATAATTTAAATGATACTACCAAACATACACAAAAAATCATCATTGGAGTTTCAGTTTTATTAATTGAAGGAGGAACATACATGTCACTTAGATTTTGTTTTGATCCTTTTTGGTTGGATAAAATGGAAAGAAAAAGCTTGAAGCAAACGAGTGGAAGAACAATAATTCTTATCCACATTCCCATATGACTCCATATATATGCTTAAATTATATTGGTATTTTCTATTTAATGTGTTGTTTTTTATTTCCTTATTCATTTCTAATTTGACGAAATCACTCAATGAGTCAAAGCAATGGACTGAAAATTGCGGTTATTTCTTTCAGTTATCCTTGACGTTTTTTGTGTTTTGTTTTAATATTTTATTTTATATCATCTGTAAATTTTACAAAATACATTTATTTATTATCACTGCTGCAATTATATATGTATATTTAAACACCTGATTTTACTAATTGGACATATTCTATAATTAATGAACTATTATACTATAAAATCATTCTTTTAACATTAAATGTTTTGTTCGAGAAGAACACTTATGCAATTGATTTGATTTTTAATAAATCACTCTGATCTTGATATATCAACTTAAACCCCCTCGAAATTATACATGGCAGCACCGGATTTTCTAAGAAAAAAATCAAAAAGCTTTAGGAAAAAAATAAATCTCTAAAACTTATAAAAATAATAATATATAAACACACACACACGTTTATGCAAATCGAGAGAGACTTGACTCAGTGCATGGTCTGCTCAAGAGCATGCCTAAACTCAACAATAAGAATCGTTTTACCAGTGAGGGTCGACAGTTTGTTAACTTCGATTGAACGGTCCAGCTTTGAACATTATAACCCCATGCGTGTGCGCTTGATAAAAAGGAAAGACCTTTTTTTTTCATTCAAAAAACATTGTGTTTCAAGGCGGCTATGCGTTAGAAATTACTATTATATCCTGATGACACTTATATTTTGAATTATTCAAATTTATTATCATGGAGATGGATATTGGGATCAGTTGTTTTATTTTCTCCTGTATAAGAAGAGAAAACCAGTTAACAAAGTGATAAAAAAAGTTTCTGATTTATCTATAAATAATAATTTATGTGTTCTATCTATAACTGCCAGTAGATATAAATCAAAAGATTAGCGGTATTGTTACTATATTGAAATTTTTTTCAGAGCTTGAATAAAAATAACTAAAAATATTTATAATCTAAATTTTTATTATTTTATATATTTAGTATTCGATTATATAAAGTGTATAACACTGCGAAGTGAGAGCATCGAGGTTACTGGTAATTACAGTGCAATTATTCTTACTTGATGATTTTCTTGACTTGGGCAAGAGGATGATGCGATAAATTCAGAAATGTGCTTGGAATTGAATAGGAGCGGTCAAAAGCATATCCTCATCCGAGGGAAATTCAGTTCTGTGATATAACTTTTATGAAGACTTGAGATGACAGCAATATGTTTCTTACTGGACCCATCATCACTGTAATTATTAAAATGATCATTTGATCGAGCTTACCGACCAATAACAAGTTTCAAGCAACTTTCCTAACTGTCAAACTGCAATTTACCTCTGTAATTATTAATAAAAGATCTCTGCTCTAGCTGGAGTGGAATTCCCGCCTTCTCCCTCTTCCCTTGCTACTGATGGGGTGGAGTCTTTCGCCCTAAGAAAACAGGAAGACGAGTGATTTTCTAATGTTTGTAAATTCAGACAATTAGTTTCTCTAAACCTGGAATAATGGCCTTAACTAAAACATGGTTGCGGTTAAAACGAAATAAACTGTTGCGAGTATTATGTAATAAGCATGGCTCTGTCCCATGCTTGTTTAGATTCAAATGCTTATTTTTTTGCAAAGCAAGAAAATACTCTGCAATTCACGAATAAACAATGGAATCACACTTTACAAGCGGTGGGTTTACAAAAAAAAAAAAAAATTGCACGCTACTTAAATAAAAAATATATATTAAAGGAACATGAAATAGAAGATCGTCCGATAGAGGGAATCTATTCAAATGTAACAAAGCAAAAGTGGGCCCAAAACAGCCGTAAAGCTGAGGTTTTTACGTTAAGATGAGAGGATTCGAGCGCAGCAGAGGGTTCGAGGGGACGAACAGTGAGCAAGAAAGAGGGTCAGCCCAGCTTGCGCATCGAAAGAATAGGCAAAAGAAGATAACCAAATGGAGCCATCATCACCTCCTATGGCGATATGCCATTTAATTTCCTTTTGTGGGCCTATCTATTTCCTTTTCGTTCTCTCCCTTGGATGTATTTTAATTTTCGGTGAGTGGGATCACATTCACACAGACAGATGCATCTCAGAACTGTATCATTGATTCCCTCCTCCCCATCTTTCAGCATTTGGGACCCCCGATAAAACATGATCTCCTTTATAAATTCTGCCATTGACGACTTTAACTCACCGTAATTATCTTTGTTCATCCTCTGTGTGCGTGTGTATGATAAAACTCGAAGGAAGTTTTCAAGAAGGAGCCGTATTCTACGAAGAGAGGTAATTGTAGCCCGTATAGGATGGGTGTCAATGAATCTAAACCCTAAACCCTACGAAGAAGAACCGTACAACTTCAAACTCTACCAACCTTTTGGGTTCCCTGGTTAACATAGCAGAGAAAACAGAGCACCCTGGCACACTACCTTTTCTTGCAATGATAAAATACCCCTTTTATTTGACAATTATTCGGTTTATTTCTGGTCGCTTCTTAAATATAATGTTTCAAAAAAAATAGTATTATATATAAATATGTTCAATAAAATACTGAATTAAATCTCATGAAATTAATTATAATATTTTTAATAAGATTACTTGCAATGATTATTTATAATTGAGACCTACAATGATTATTTATAATTGAGACCATAAATAAAATGATGTGTCTTGTTCTAAAAAATAAAATAATTCCTATTTATTAAAAAACCAACACTCGTTTGTGAGGAAACCCTATCGGGGTTATTTTTTTTATACGAAAAACATGTGTTTTTTTTATCCAAAGTGTATTTTTTATGGGGAATCTATAAAAATATTTTATTCAATGAATTGATAACATTGATGAAATGATATGTCTTATTAAAAATAAATAAATCTAATTCATGTTTATTAAAAACTAAATACTTGTTTGCTGAAAAAAAATAAAAAAATAAATTAATAAATTAAGACCGTTAATGGAATGATGAGTCTTATTTTAAAAATCAAATTAAATTCATGTTTATAAAAAAAATTGAGTTTGTTTTAAATTTTTATGTTTTTATATAGTTTTAATGTGCAAATATCAAAAAACAATAAAAAATTAAAATATATATTATTTTAATATATTTTGAAACAGAAAAATATTTTAAAAAATACTCTCAAACACCTCCTAAATAGTTTAAAAAATACAATATATGAATTGTTAGCATGTAATTAAGATAACATTAGATTTTAACTATTTCCTAAATAGTTTAAAAAATACAATATATGAATTGTTAGCATGTAATTAAGATAACATTAGATTTTAACTATTTCACTTACATATTCGAAATTGTTTATTTTTAATGATTAGAGTATTTTCAAACCATTCTTATATATTAATATAGTAGTCTTTCATATCAAATTTGAAGTATGACATTTAGATTAAAGTTAGCGTAATCATAAGAAAACAAATATTTCTCGAAATCATATCTTAGATTATAATATTTTTACCATCTAAATATGTATGCAACGATAAATCTTACCACAAATTCAACTGTCATAGCGAGTGAAAAAAACCCAACAAATGACAGCGTTGAAATTGAAAATGTGAATTATAAAAAACTTGCAATCAAACACTAATTAGGGCACAAAATATTTTGATCCAATGTGAATTTACTTTAACAGCATACTACAATTAATAAGATTTAATTTAAAATGCTTCATTTGATATATGATAAACAATCATGTGGAAACCTGAAACCTCTGCCATTTCTGTAAAGGCACTTAACCTTCCGCACCGAATGTATCTACCACCCTCGTATCAATATCATCTCATCTCTAGCAAGGAAACATTCTCCCACGCCTCCCTGACAGACATTGTTCTTGGATCGAACACAGTCCAATTTTTTTTTCTCTTTCGTCCCCTTCTCAACAAAAAGCAGCCGATCTTAGATTTACCTTGTCGGCGGGTCCCCACCGGTCTTGACCAGAAATCAAATCATCCCTCCTGCCAGATTCTCTCAATCTCTCTGTGAGTTTCTTCCTGTGCTCTACAGTTATGGTACAAACATACTCGCCAAAATTTATACCCTTTCTGACGAGAAGGCAATCCAGTCAACCCAGTGAGGTTTTCCTTTTTCTTATTCCCTCCCCACGTTCCCTCCCTTTTCATTTTATAAAAGAAAAAAAACCAGAATAGAAAGCAACTCCTTTCCTAAAGCTTTCCCTCTCTTTTCGACAACAACAATCTCTCATCATATTCACCACTTTGCTTCCTATCTCCATCTCTTTTTTTATACACTCCAAAACACTAATTCCCCTGTCCGCTCTCAGCTGTTCTTTCTGCAAATCTTGTTTCTCCAATGGAGAGCAGCCCGGTTCAGCTTTCCCATCATCTTGCCCTTGCGCTTCTTCTCTTCGTGTTTTCAGTTTCGGTTTCTGTGACCGAGCAAGCTCTCGTTCCATCGATAAGGACGGATGCTGCGGCCCTTCTTTCATTCAAGAAGATGATTCAAAATGACCCACAAGGAGTTTTATCAGGATGGAAGATTAATCGAAATCCATGCATCTGGTATGGTGTTTCTTGCACTCTTGGAAGAGTCACTCATCTTGATCTTACTGGATGTTCTCTTGCTGGGATTATCTCTTTCAACCCTTTATCTTCTCTTGATATGTTATCTGCTTTGAATTTGTCTTTGAACTCGTTTACTGTGAATTCCACTGCTTTGCTTCACCTCCCACACGCACTTCAACAGCTTCAATTATCTTACACGGGAATTGAAGGTCCGGTTCCTGAGAGTTTTTTCTCCAAGAACCCGAATCTTGTTTACGCAAACCTTTCTCATAATAATTTGTCAGAGTTGTTACCAGATGATCTCTTATTGTACTCCGATAAAGTTCAGGCACTTGACCTTTCTTATAACAATTTTACAGGGTCCATTTCAGGTTTGAAAATCGAGAATTCCTGCAACTCCTTGTCGCAGCTTGATCTATCTGTAAACCATTTAATGGATTCCATTCCTCCTACCCTTTCAAATTGTACAAATCTAAAAAACTTGAATCTTTCGTTCAATATGCTCACAGGAGAGATCCCAAAGTCTTTTGGTAGACTAAGCAGTTTACAGAGATTGGATCTTTCTCACAATCATATCACTGGTTGGATTCCTTCTGAGTTGGGAAAAGCATGCAATTCACTTCTAGAACTCAAACTTTCCTATAACAACATTTCAGGCCAGATTCCTGTCTCGTTTTCCCCTTGTTCTTGGCTTCAAACTCTTGATTTGTCAAACAACAACCTGACAGGGCCCTTTCCAGATTCTATCCTTCAAAATCTTGTTTCATTGGAGAGATTGCTGTTAAGCTACAACCTAATATCTGGATCATTTCCATCTTCCGTTTCATACTGTAAAAGTTTAAAAATTGTGGATCTTAGTTCCAATAGATTTTCTGGTACCATCCCACCAGATATATGCCCAGGTGCAACCTCTCTTGAGGAGCTGAGATTGCCAGATAATCTCATTATCGGAGAAATCCCAGCACAGCTATCACAATGTTCCAAGCTGAAGACACTTGATTTCAGCATTAACTTCCTCAATGGCTCGATCCCTGCTGAATTTGGAAAGCTTGAGAATCTGGAGCAGCTAATAGCATGGTATAATAGCTTGGAAGGGAAGATTCCACCGGAACTGGGCAATTGCAGGAACCTGAAGGATCTTATTCTCAATAATAACAACCTTAGCGGCATAATTCCAGTTGAATTATTCAGTTGCAGTAATCTTGAATGGATCTCTCTCACAAGCAATCAATTCACAGGTGAAATCCCACAAGAATTCGGCCTTCTGTCAAGGTTAGCAGTTTTGCAGCTTGCGAACAATAGTTTGAGTGGAGAGATACCAACAGAGCTAGGAAATTGCAGCAGCTTGGTTTGGTTAGACTTGAACAGCAACAAGCTCACTGGTGAAATCCCACCTCGACTTGGTAGGCAGCTGGGGGCAAAAGCATTGAGTGGAAGTTTGTCTGGAAACACTATGGTGTTTGTCCGGAACGTGGGAAATTCTTGCAAAGGAGTTGGAGGTTTGCTGGAATTTGCTGGTATCAAAGCCGAAAGACTTTTGCAGGTCCCAACCTTGAAGACTTGTGATTTCACAAGATTCTATTCCGGAGCAGTCTTGAGCCTTTTTACACAATACCAAACACTGAAGTATCTGGATCTGTCTTACAATGAGCTCCGAGGGAAAATTCCAGACGAAATTGGGGATATGATGGCCCTCCAAGTTCTTGAATTAGCTCGTAACCAGTTATCTGGAGAGATTCCTGCATCACTTGGCCAGCTCAAGAATTTGGGTGTGTTCGATGCATCACATAACAGATTGCAGGGTCAAATACCAGATTCATTCTCAAATCTATCTTTCCTGGTGCAAATTGATCTGTCAAATAATGAATTAACGGGGGAAATCCCACAGAGGGGGCAGCTCAGCACACTTCCAGCAAACAAGTACGCAAACAATCCAGGACTTTGCGGGGTTCCACTGATCCCATGTGAGAGCGGAAATAGTCATGCAGCATCTAATCCAACCTCAGATGGTGGAAGAGGGGATAGAAAGACTGCAGCTGCATCCTGGGCTAATAGCATTGTCTTAGGGATCCTTATTTCCATTGCTTCCTTGTGCATTTTGATTGTGTGGGCAATAGCAGTGCGGGTGAGGCATAAGGAAGCAGAGGAAGTCAAGATGCTTAACAGTTTGCAAGCATCCTATGCTGCCACGACATGGAAGATTGACAAAGAGAAAGAACCATTAAGCATCAATGTAGCCACATTTCAGAGGCAGCTGAGGAAACTAAAGTTTTCCCAGCTCATTGAGGCCACCAATGGCTTCTCTGCAGCAAGCCTTATCGGGTGTGGTGGGTTTGGAGAAGTGTTTAAGGCCACACTGAAGGATGGTTCTAGTGTTGCAATCAAGAAGCTGATAAGATTAAGCTGCCAGGGTGATCGAGAGTTCATGGCCGAAATGGAAACTCTAGGGAAGATAAACCATAGGAACCTTGTCCCCTTGCTGGGATATTGCAAAATTGGTGAGGAGAGACTACTTGTGTATGGATTCATGGAGTTCGGAAGTCTCGAGGAAATGCTCCATGGAAGAGGAAGAGCACGAGACAGGCGGATTCTAACCTGGGATGAAAGGAAAAAGATTGCGAGGGGTGCAGCCAAGGGACTTTGTTTCCTACATCACAATTGCATCCCACACATTATTCACCGAGACATGAAGTCAAGCAATGTACTGCTGGACCACGAAATGGAAGCTAGAGTTTCAGATTTTGGAATGGCAAGGCTCATAAGTGCACTTGACACTCATCTTAGTGTCAGCACACTCGCAGGGACCCCGGGGTACGTGCCGCCTGAGTACTACCAAAGCTTTCGGTGCACTGCAAAAGGAGATGTCTATTCTTTTGGTGTTGTGCTACTGGAGCTCATAACAGGTAAACGTCCCACCGATAAAGATGATTTTGGAGACACTAACTTGGTGGGTTGGGTGAAAATGAAGGTAGGAGAAGGGAAACAAATGGAAGTGATAGACCCAGAATTGCTATCTGTGACTAAAGGAACTGATGAATCTGAGGCAGAAGAAGTCAAGGAAATGGCAAGGTTTTTGGAAATATCATTGCAGTGTGTCGATGATTTCCCTTCCAAGAGGCCTAACATGTTGCAAGTGGTGGCCATGTTGAGAGAGCTGATGCCTGGATCAGCCAGTGGTTGAACAAAACGTATTGTTTGTGGATCATATAGTGTAAGAAGATATGGTTCTCAGTATCTTATGCTAAGGTTTTAAGAATTTCCTTGTATCTAATCTGCAAATGTTTTAATTTTGATTTGTTTATCAGTGCCTAACATAAAAATTATGGTTTCTTCCTCATGAAATGCAAGACTTTGTAGAGAACCTGACATCCTGGGATCTGCTAATCAAGCTTCATAATCCTTTCTGCATCCATCTGCTTACTCTCCTCGTCCTCATGAAAAACGTAATTTCTCTGACGGCTACTTATAGATTAACTCGGTGCTTGTTTATATATATACACGGGAGAGTAGATTGTCATATAATTGAATTAATAGGAGAAGCGAGATTTACATTTTTAAACTTAGTGATGAATAAATATAGATAAACCACACGTCAAGGAAGAGAGATTTGTCAGGCAGCGCAGGCTTCCAATGCCTTGCCACCACCAGCCCTGGTGATGAGTGTGTTTACGTTGATTTTGCTTTTAACACCTCTCAATATTCTGGCACCGGACACCGCCTGGCATCTCGGGAGGTCACTCTTCGCTTCAAGCATATCTATGTCTACCAGTATTGGAGAATTACCTCTGTATATACTTTGTGGAGTAATTATTTTATTTAAAAATTTAATATATTAAATGAAATCACAGAATATAATAATGAATTCATATAATATAATTTATATTATTTTTTAACATTTTATCTTGCAATTAGGTTTTACATATTTGATCATATGGATATTACCTCCGTAGCTCTCTGCAAATGTGATTGGATTGGCCTACACACTGTTACCTTTTGCAATCCACCATATAAGCTTAGCGAAGCGCGTGATTATCCATGTTAGTCTGCTTTACTTCGACCGTTTGAGGTTGTAGTGAAATTTGCTTTTTATTTTTATTTTTATTTTTTAAAAAATATACTATTTTTTATGTATTTTTATTTATGTTAATATCAACAATGATTTTTTAAAAAATATAAAAAATAAGATATTTTTAAACTGAAAATACTTTAAAATATAATCATTTTCACACTTTAATCAAAATAAAGAACAAAATGCAATGTAAATGTTTTGATCTCATATAGAGTCATCTCGTATTTCACGGAGCATGATGGCTATGTTACCTCAATAACTTAAGTGAATGACTCAGAAATTTAATTACAAGAGTTTTTAAAGTTACATATAAAAAAAAATACTTGGAAAGTTATAATATTTTTAGTATTTGTTTGACATTGTATTTTAAAAATAATTTTAAGAAAAAAATATTTTATTTTTTATTTTAAATTAATTTTCTTATATATTTTCAATTATCTTGATGCATGGATGTCAAAAACTTTTAAAAAAAAAAATGATAATCGATTTTCCAGCTTTACTTGTACATGTTTTATGTGTTGTATGGGGAATTCGAAGGTTATCCTGTCCTTGTTGGGTATTGTGGTTGGGACAGGATCTGGTGCAACTAGCGATCGATCTTAAGGAAAACCTCGATCAATTCGACCGCAAGAATTGCTTACCCTGTTCTTTCTGAAACTCGAGCAAAGGGGGACACAACTTGTTTTCATTCTGGGCCCCATTTCTAATGGGCTGTATTGTTTTATGTATCTAATGGGCTGTATTGCTCTGAGCTAGGTTGATTCTGGGCCCCGTTTTCATTTCAGAAGACCCCAAGTTCAAGTTGCTATTCCATTCTAATCACTTCGTGTCCCTTTGCTAAAGTAGCTCTGGTCTAAGCCCAAACAATGCTCTTTTTGTCTGCGCTCCAAAGTACAAGCATGCCGGCCCACACTCTAAGGAAAACATTTAGAGTTTATTACAGACTAGTCCTTGTTGTCTTATAGAGCATAACTTGATCTCTCTACTTTCAAAAATAGTTGATTAATCTCTTCACCACATTTCACCATCGCGAAAATTAACTCAGAAACTGGCGCCACCTCATCCTTTCACTAATGAGAAGTAAACAGAGGAACTACGTAGGTTATTACAGATATGAAAAGATGAGGTTCGGTTATTTCTTAAACTGGAGGAGCTAGATTATTTAATTAATAATAATACAGGGACTAAGCTATAATTTACATTAAAAACGTTAAATTCACCCACCTCTTGGCAGGTAATCGTCGCCAGTACCGCCACTCCAAGCGTGAAAGGAAATGGAAAGCAGGCCCCATACCAGACAAGCTAGAAATTGTGGAGATATTTTTTCGACATCCAGCGACATTTCATATTATATTCCTAGTTTGCGCTATGTTGTACAATGAATAAAGATTTTAAAAAATTATTTAAGTATTGCTAATATTTTTTTAATATAAAGTTTCCTTTTAATTTTGCTAGAGTTAAACCAATTGTAGAAATTGCTAAGTTCATGAGACTAGAAGCAAATAAAAAATAATTATATTATTGAATAATAAATTTGAAAAAAAAACAATATGAAAGAATACAATAAAAAAAAAATGAATTAGCTAAGGTTAACCTATAAAGCTTATGATCAAGTTATGATATTAAAATAAGCCCATCATTGCATTTGAGAAGGAAAGCATAATGGATGAGGATATTTTGGTCCCCTTCTGTGTGTCCATTGTTGTGCCTTTCTCAAGGCAGGGTAGTCCTTTCCCTGCCCTCACTTTCCATGAGGGAGAGATCTTCCATGCTATCAACGAAGATTATGAAACGGAGACAGTTACTGCTATCCCTGCCATTCATACTGATAAAGTCTATTACCATTCTGGTACCTACTTCAACTAAATTATTTTAATTTAGTCATTCAATTAAAATTTCTCATATATTTTGTTTTTTATTTTTTTGGTTTGTAGTTTTTTCCCTTGTCTCTTTTATTAAACTTATTTTACTTTTAATTTCATTATTCAATCAAAATTTAGTCATCATCACATTAGGATCCAATCCATGGCAAGTTTAATACGCGAATGTAGACACCAAATAACGCATCAACTAAAATCTCAACACTTATAGACCAATACGTGAGCAAATGTAATTTAGGATTAAATTGTAAAATATTAAGATTTTATGGACCAAATAAAACACTTCAACTAGATCTCTTGGGACAAAACTTAAGTTTTTCGCACATTTCGAAGAGAATCTGTTTTTTTTTTTATTTGATTGCATTGGTTTTTTATGTGGAGTGGGATTTGTTTTTTTATTTGTTTATATTGATTTATTATTTTTTTAACTATAATATTAAATTTTATTTCACAAAATTGATCTTTAATTGAAGATGAATATATTCTTCTTGAAAAGAAGAGTAAGCTTGATAACACAAAAAAATGCAATTTTCTCCTAAACAGTGCAATGAACAATTAGGAGAAAAAAAGGAAAGCTATTTTTTTTTGTTACACGCAAAAATACTCGGTAGCATTGACCTAAATAATTAAAATGGTTAAGAAAGAACCAGCAGGGGTCTGTTCCAATGGTAGATGGAGGGCGTCCCCTTTCATGGGATCGTGGTTCGAGTGTCCCAGCGGTATCTGAAGGGTGTCCCCTTCATGACACCCTGGTTCGATTCCTACCCGGTACACCTGTCATCCCCGTGGTGCTTTACATGCTCATTGGGCTTGCATGATGTTCAATGGATCCGGAGAATAGTTGAGATACGCTCAAGCTGGCCCAGACAACTCGGTTATAAAAAAAAAAAAAACTAGGATATGGATTGTTCATGTAAGCAGTGAAAAAAATTTGGTCTATTCCCATGGACAATGATAAAAAGAAGAAGAAGAAGAATCTACTGATAAAAGAAAAAGGAAAGAGAAATAAAACAACTAATAATAATAGTCAAAGCAAACAAACAAATAGCTGTAAAGAACAAACCCTAAAACCGACTGAAAATAACGGAAGTGCCACCGATTGTTATCTAGTGGATAGAACGTGGAAGGAAGGTGCATTAAAAGGTAGGGAAAGAGGAGAAAGGTGGTCCCACTAAAGGAAGAAAAAAGCAATGGAAACCCTTTGGCCTTCCGGTGCATCTCTTTGCCTCTGCATTTCGCTTTTGTTTTGGCTTAAACTATGAAAGAAAATCAGATGGTACCATTATTATTTATTATCAAGCGCTACAAATCAGGTCCTAACTGGGAGTCATGCATTGGCCTCCATATTAAATGCCACAGGTTCTGGCCGTGCCTCTCTCGCGCTGAATAATTCTGCAACCTCTCCTGGTTCTCAATAACCTGAGGGTGCCTGTGTTTGAGAGAGAGAGAGAGAGAGAGAGAGAGAGAGAGAGAGATTTGAGTTTGTGTGTTGTTTACGTTGAGAGGGACGAGTGCCTGTCCATCACCATTCCAACTGTAGCGCTGAAAAACATGGTGTTTTTGTAAGCATTTAAAGGGGACACAGATGCAATGAAAATGACATCCCCTTTACTTCTCGCTCTTTAAAGACTCTTTCTTTCTTTCTTTCTTTTGTCTCTCTCATTCTCTCTAATTCTAACATTGAATCCGGGTTGAAAATGGGTCAGAAGTAGCTTTGAAAGGTTCTTCCTATTTTATACTAGCATTATGGTCCCAAGAAATCTAATCGCCCCCAGCTTAGAAGCATATAGACTGCTAATGATCCATATGTCATGCATAATTACATATTAAGAAAGGGTCGTGCCGAAAGTTCGACATGCATGCTTAATTTAGTTTACCAACCTTTAAAGCTGTACATGAATTGTAGATCCATGAATGTAATTTTTAAGTCGACTCCCTCTATCTCTCATGATTACACCTTTTGTTGACACAATTCTATTCTCTATATATTAATCCAAAAAATGCATATTCAAACCAACGGTCACATGCCTATTGACAAACTACTTAATTATTAGCTAGGCAAAAAAAGAAGGTTTTTTTTTGCATAGATGCTATCATATTATTCATGATCATGTCTCTGGAGAGAATTCTCCATCTTTATTAGTAATAAACATGGAAGGGGAGTGTATATGTACATAAAAAAAAACAAAGATTTGAAGCATTTCGGTCTTATAACCAAGAAACCACAAAATCATCAAGGGACTCATTCACGAGACATCCTATCGTCGTACACTGATGGAGTTCTGTGGTCTCTGTAATAGTGAGAATCAGTTTTTGCCTTGGAATTAATGTCCTTGTAAATATTGCACTGCGCGCATATATGTATGGAAACCTCATAGTTAATTCTTGTTCATCCAAATAAATAAATAACTGACACCTCGTATAAATGTGTCTGGCTACCTATTTTTCTTTCAAACAAATGAAGATATTTATATTAAATCAGTGCAAATGTACTGTTACACCATCCCGCATCCCGATCTAGTTAACTAGCAACAGTGGTCAAAAACACCAAGTTTGATATAGGCAGAGATTTTTTTTTTTTACAAGTTACAACAGACAACTTAAATGAACAAATATAAAGACAAAACAAAGAGCGAAGTTTTGCTAAATACAGTTTGCATGAGATTTCTGGGATATCACTCCCCGTCCCCTTCAGTAATTGCTGAGGACATGTAACTCATAGCAAGGGAGGTTTCATCTGCCGATGCAGCAGCCGTTGGCAGTTTGAATTGTAGCTTGCAAGCTTGGCAGGTGACTTGCATGATGGCAGAACTAATCCTCTTTGTAGCTTGCTCTCTCAAAACTTGAGCCTTTCCAAGTTCAGCTTGAGCTTGTTGCCTTATCCTCTTTGCATTTGCAAATTCCAGTTCAGCCATCTCAATTTGTCTCTTTGCATGCTGTCTAGCCTCCTCAGCATAGGCCTTTCCAGTTATAGCCACCCTCAACTGCTCATTAGCAAACTCCTCTAACTTTGCTGCTTCAAGTACTGTAGGCTCATAAGTTCTTTTAGGGCCACTTGGATCCATAATTGCCTTGAATTGTTCTTTTTTTATGGAACTCTCACTTGACCCTATCGAAAGCTTCAGATTTGTAGCATAACTCTCATCAGGATTTTGTGGCAAGTGAGTGCTTGATGATGGTAGGAGCTGAAGTTCAAGATTGTGTTCTTGCTGACTAGTAGAGGCATCATTTCTATCCGAATACAAGTAAACTGGTCCGGTTGCCTTCGGCGTCGGTATCCCTGGTAACGGAACTATGCTAAAATTGGCATCACTTGAAGGGCTGGTGCTTGAGGCGGTTCTGGATGAGCAGGCCGGCTGCGGTGCTTGTAGTTCAGGCTGGGCTCGCCTTACTTTGCAAGCATCTTGGTGCTCAATGAAACTCTCCACCCTAAGAAGACAAGCAATGTGACTGGTTGAAAGTGATTGCTAAGTTTAATGGCGTGGATAATTCTTGGTGTCTTTTAATAACCTAGGTTGGCAATTACAACCAAGTCAAGTAGCTAGGCATAGTTAAGGTTAATTTTCTACGTGTAGGGATGCTATGAAGCAAGCATTATAAAAATGATTGAGGATATGCACAATTGACCGCATAACTATAGCTAGGTTTATATATTAAATACATATAGCCAAAAAAAATTGAGATGGGGTCTGTGTGTGCAAAATGATCGCACAGTTTGTTTCAGTGTCACAAGTAATTGGGTTTTACTTCTATCGAGCCAATGGAAACTGTCCTGGGGAACAGCGATGCACTCCATGCTCCTTGAACTGACATTGGTTGGCCGAGATCGTTGAAGTCATGTAATACTGAAATGGAAATAATTCTTGGATTTGGTACATCCATGTAAGAAATTATTTAGAAAAAGTAAAAACAGACTTAAATTTGTTTTGTGGGTTCATTATCATAAAACAAACAGCAAGATGAGAAATTCCTTTGAAAGGCAAAACATGCCCTTTTATTATGCCTGTATTTTTTAGGGTTCAATTATTAACAAAAAGAAGAGTACCTGGAAAATACACGGCCACAGTCACAAGAATGGCCTCTTGTACCACAAGTTTTGAGGTGAGCTTTGTAATCAGACTGAACAGCATAACCTTTCGAGCACTTCTCACAAACCCACTGCTTGTGATTACTATGCTTCCTTCTAAAGTGCTTCTTTATGCCGACAAGATCTCCTAGAGCATGGAAAGGGTCATGGTGTAAGCAGCTTGGTTCAGGGCATACATAGACTCTCTTCTTCACTTCTTGCGTCTCCCTTTTCAGTAACTTCCATGGTACCTTGTGCCTTCTCCTGTGCATTTGCAGGTTCTGGTCTCTTTGAAACCCTTGGTTACAGATCTCACAGACATATCTGTCTGATTCTAGTAAGGTCCTGGGCGATAGAGATACAACCTCTGCATCTGGATCTATTTTTTAAAAACAAACGAAGAAAAAGGATTAATTAACAGATTAGAAGTAAGAAAGAAAACCCAAGAATTAGATGAATACAAAAATTAAGGATAGAGAGCTTTGATATGTGGGTTATTCTTGTTTTCGTTTTCTCCACTACCTGGTGTGCCTGCAGGTTTTCGTTTTCTTTTACTGGTGAGCCCATTATCTAAGGAACTTGTGAAGGGATCAGAGGAAGGAGATGGAGCAGTTGAAGTGGTGAGCATGGGTGGGGGTTTTGGTGACTATATGCTGTTGTAAGTGAGGTGAGGTGAAGCGAAACAAATCAATCTTTAGCTGTCCAGGTGTTCGAAGTATTTTGGTGTAGTGGGGTTTTCAGCTTTACTGATGATAAAAGAAAGAAAATGGGCAGGGAGAGAGAGGGATTGAAAGCTAAGAGCTAGCTAGTAGGGAGAACATGGAGAAAGATAGAAAGAAAAGTTTCTTTCTTTCTTGAAGCTTTTTGTGTTTAGCCGTGAGGTTTCTGACTGTCGTTGTTGTTTCATTGACCCTCGCCCCTTCTTGATCAGGTAAGGTTAAGAGGCAAATTAGTCTTCTACAGTTGAATACATTACAGATTTGAGAAGAGAGAGGCTGACCCGATCACCATTGCGTAAACCTTGGAGCCCACACACTCTGAACATTTTTGACAGAAACAAAAAAAACATCCCTCTCCACGACAAAACAAACAGTCATTATTCATGTCACACTGTAACTGTGTGTAAACTGTATGAAAAAATGCAGCCCAGAGCTCTGTCACACGTCACCTCACATCTGACTCCTCCTCCCATCACCTCTTTCTAAACTCTACTCCATCCATGCTGATTTTTTTTTTAAATAAAATTATTTTAATATATTTTATAATAAAAAATACTTTAAAAATCAAAATAATTCATACACCATCTTACTCGTCGCCCTTGATCTTTTCATTCATTTAGAGTGTATTTAGTTGTGAAATATTTCTGAACATATAATGATTTTCTTAAAATTATGTATGTGTTAATTTCACAATCTCAAAAAAAAAAATGTAATCTACTTCAATAATAATTGTTGGAATATTATTAAGGGAAATGGAAAATGTGGCTTTAACAGTCTTTATTGCTAGCATGTAGGCTCGCATAGCTCACGCACCGCACCCTTGATGCTATGTCGCGTACCTATGGCTTATCGTACCACACCCTAGGTTTTTTTTATCCTGTACGTACTTAAAGGTTATTAATATTGTTCAGTTGTGGTTTTTTATTGTTATAGAATGTTTTGGTTTCGTAATGTTTTGGCTTGTTGATTTAGGGTTGTATTGTTCATATATAATTAATTATATATATATAAAAAAAATATTAATTTAACAAGCATAATTAAAATTCAAGATAAATTAACTTTAAATTATACAATACAAACACAAAGTCAAATAAATATAATCTCAAAATTAGAAACACAACCACAAGTTAATTAAAATAATTTTAATCAAAATCTCAAAATAAGAAAAGAAGGATACCACACACCAGTTTTTTGTATTCTGTCTTTAAAGGTTGTCAATACCGTTCCAGTCACTGTTCTAGTTTTTCTATTGATACGGAACGTTTCGGTTTCGGAGCGTTTCGGTTTGTCGTTTTGAAATTGTACTGTTCATATATAATTAATTATATATATATATATGGAAAAAAATTAAAAAATTAATTTAACAAGTATCATTAAAATTCAAGATAAATTAACATTAAATTATACAATACAAACACAAAGTCAAACAAATATAATCTCAAAATTAAAAACACAACCACAGGTTAATCAAAATAATTTTGATCAAAATCTCACAATAAGAAAAGAAGGAGGATTTTAAGGCAGAAACGGCACGTCCAGAATGATACCGAGGTGTTTTGATCGGTATTTTTTCGAAACAAGCCGGAATTAAAATCGAGACAAAAACGACACCGTTTTCTCTCATTTTTTTTAATAGCATGGAACTTTCCGGTCATTTTAACCGGAATGAAACGATATTAACAACCCTCCATGCCTCCTCGTAAATGTAAAGTTTAAGACCAGATAAAACATTTTCAAATTCTAAAGGGAGCAAAACGAAATTCTGAATTTTTTACGGCCTAAAATGAAATTATGACACAAGGACAAAAATGATAAGGCAAGGCAAAACTATGCAAGATAAATGAAATACCCCATAGACATAAAAGTTTGATTCAAGATAAATGAAATACCCCATAGACATAAGTTTGATTAAGATTATTTTTTAAAATATTTTTTATTTAAAAAGTTATTAAAATGATATTTTTTTATTTTTTAAAAATTATTTTTATCATTAATATTTTTATGCAAGATAAATGAAATACCCCATAGACAATAATATTTTTTTAATTGGTTTTGGCTGGGTTGCACTCCGGCTTGTAGGGCTATTTTATCTCTTTTTCTTCTTTGTTTCCCAATTGAGCAATCATTGGATTTGACCGGGATAAAATTCACCAAAATGAAGAATTATCAGACAATAAAGATCTAAATTAAATAATAATTAGAGAATCAAGGAATAAATAGAATGAAAAGGGTGTCTCATCTTAAGTGAGTGAACAAGGCTATCGTATTGGTGCTCGTTTAAAGACATCGCATGTTCATAATGCGGCTCTGGAAGTCATCTTGTTTTTCCTATTTTCTTCTCTTTTCTCGCCACTATCCACGCACCTGTTTTAAATAAAATAGAAAAGGAGCCTTTTTTATTAGATTTAAAACTTGATTTTATTCTTTCATTGCTAATTCTTAACAGCACAAAATCGATGCTCAATAGACAATGCAATGTGTAAAACTATATATCAATATGCTAGAAAATTTATTTATTTTTATTAAAATTCAAAAAAAAATTATATGTGCAAGGCATCACAATTGCACGACTTGATTTAGACCATCAACGAGCTGATTTGCCCGCGCGTTGCGCTGGGCTTTTTTATATGTAGAAAAATAATTGATTTTTAACGTGTTGTATTTTTTTTTAATTTTTAGAAAATTATTTTTGACATTAGCACATCAAAATCATGTAGAAACTTTTTTTTAATTTAAAATTGAAAAAAAATAAAATTTATTCAAAGGCGATTTTCAAACGCATTACCAAACACTCATGTCATATCTCACCAGAATCATAGTTCAATCAATTTTTTTAAATAGTAATGAAAAACGAAAACCACATTTCAAATCACTGTTTCTCACTGTTTGAAATTGCCATCTCCTTTGGCTATGTACAAAATAATAGTCATGGTACATGTAAGCTAGCTTGGACATTCTAGTTATAAAAAAATTAATAAGTTGAAAAAAAATAAAAAACAATGTCAAAGGATTATTCGTGACACGTGTAACCTACCCTGGTTCTAAAAAATATATGTGTGAGGAAAAAATTGTGGTGCGTGTAAACTGACTTGGACACCGCGAATATAAAAAAAAAAGCCTGAAAAAAAGAAAAGGAAAAAACATTTTCAAATATTAATAAACAGTGAAAATTGTTAAAAAAAATTAAGTTCAGAGATTTATTATGATGCGCATAAGCTGACTCGGACACCCCAGTTATCGAAGAAATGATTGAAAAAAAACATGTTAAACACTTATGAACAATAGAAAACACTGTTCTTTACTCAAAAATCATTTTCGGTGGCCGGGGGACTCGAATTCCAGCAACCTGAGAAAAAATATTAACTCTTATTATCTATAATTAACTAAATAATTGGCGATGCGACGAGTTTTTTTTCTCTATGTAGAAAATTAATTGCTTGTATATGTATTGTATTTTATTATTTCAATATTTAGTTAGTGTAATTATATTTAAGAATACTGATATGAATTTTTGTCCTTAAAAAAATCCAAAGTTATTTTCCCTCTCTCTTAATATATTTTTAGGCGATAATATTCAATAAATATCAGACATATTAGAAATAAAAATATTATAATTTGTTTTTCAAACATAAACTTAATTTTTTTTTGTGTTATAATTATTTATTTGTCGTCTAAAAAGAACAGTCTAATGGAAACGGGAAGTGACTTGTATATTTTTTAATTTGACTTGTAGATAATGCAGGTAAATTTGTCAACATTTTTTTTTTGTGAGATATTTTTTTTTTACAGTAATATTATATTTAAAATATTAAAAATAAAAACATTGGAAATTCTTGTAAAGAAATAAACTTAAATAAAAGAGCACAAAATTAATTTTTGAAGCCAATTTTTTTTTATATAAGATTTATTAATCATATTATTATATTAAATATATTTAAGAAAACATGATATGAATTTCTGCCCTTCAAAAAATCCTAGGTCATTTTTCCTCTCTGTCATTATATTTTTAGGCGATAATATTCAATAAATATTCAAATATATAATTAGTTTTACATATTTTAATTTGACATAAATATACAAAATATAATTAATTTGACATAATTTCAATAATATATTAAATTTAAAGAATAATCTTAGGCTATTTTGTTCTCTCTCTCTATATATTCTTCGGTGATGATATTCAATAAATATTAGAACATATAATTGGTTTAACATATTTTAATTTGATATAAATACACAAATATATAATTAAAAAGTCAAAACACTGAAAATTTATTTCAAGAAATAAACTTAAACAAAAGAGCACAAAATTTACTCTTGAAGCTAATATATTTTTTTTATAAGATTTATTTATTGTATTATTATATTAAATGTATTTAAGAATACTGATATGAATTTCTGTCATTAAAAAAATCCTAGGTCATTTTTCCTCTCCCTATCTATATATTTTTAGTCGATAATATTCAATAAATATTTGAACATAATATTAGTTTTACATACTTTAATTTGACATAATTATACAAATATATAATTAATTTGATATACTTGCAATAATATATTTAATTTAAAAAACAGAATTGAAGTGAACCCAAACATTGAAATCAAATAATTCAAAACAAAACCGGAAATTAAAAGAACTGGGACTGAAATTAAACTGAAATTCATAATTAACTTGCATAGAAGGATAGAATTGAAAAAAATCAAACTTTTGGTACCTAAAATATTAAGGATTTCTAATAAATTTGCATGGAAGGATGAAATTGAAATCAATCAAAACTTTGATACTAAAAATATTTAGAATTTCAGCCCACCCCGCAAAATTAAAAGAATGAGGACCGAACTGGAACTTCAAAACGTAATCAATTTCAATTGAAGGACGAAATTGAAACAAATCAAAACCCATTTAATAGCAATAAGGGCAAGAAAAACAAATTAAAACGTTCAGGGACTGAAATGAACTTTGACAAAAAACAGCTTAACTGACGTCATCTTGCGCAAGCAGAAGAGAGAAATTGGGTGGGGAAATTCGAACGACCATTGACACTTCTACAGACACCATAGTGAAACACGCGCCGCCCCATGTGGAAGAGAACATGCCTGAAAATCATTCTAGACGCCGGTTGGGCATTTTCCGACTACGTATTAAGCCGCACGCGCCGTCCGAAGAACGCGTGAGCGTTGAAACAGACGGCGCGTCCGGCGACGCGCCTGAAGTTGTCAGCGAGAAAAAAAAGGGACAATTACCTCAACGCCCCTGACACGCAGGCGTGGGTTTTGTCGTTTTCGGGGGGTGAAATCGTCGGTCCACTGTTCAATTTACTATTAAAAAAATAAAAAAACCGGCCGGTCGAACCGGACTGGACCGGGACGGTCAATGACCGGCCAGCCCCCGAAAAAGACTGTTGGAAATTTTTTTTTATAAAAAAAATCAGTTTTTCTTAAAAAAAAAGGAATTTCGCACATACACTGTTGTAAATTTAAAAAAAATCAGTTTTTCTTTTAAAAAAAAGAAGAGGAATTTCGCACATACACTGTTGGAAATTTTAAAAAATAAATAAATCAGTTTTTCTATATAAAAAAAGAATGACTGTTCAAATCCACAGTGAAAGCAGAGTGGATGAACAGTAGCCATCTTAAAAAAAAAAAAAGAATTTCGCACATACACTTTGGAAATTTTAAAAAAATAAATAAATCAATTTTTCTTAAAAAAAAAATCACTGTTCAAATCCACAGTGAAAACAGAGTGGATGAACAGTAGCCATCTGAACAGTATTTTCGTGTCCTCCTTTAGCTGTATAGATAAAGATAAAATTCCGTTCTTAAATATGCCGACGTATATTTTTATATAGCTGCTGTTTAAACACAAGGGCTGACGTGAAAGCTTATCCAATAACATTCAGTATCATTGGATAAATAAATAAAAATCACTTCTAACAACTTGAAAATGCTGCTGCTTTATAAAATGCAAATCGGGAATGACAGCTGAGCGGGGATAATTGTATACAAGCATGGCAGAAAGGAGAGAAGATGCTTGTCGATCTGGGAAGAATAAGAACATGGTGGGATAAGGATTGTGAACACATGCAAGCAAGTGGCGATCATCCTTCGCCATTGATCATGTCCAGGATTCCAAATGTAATGATTTTGTTTCTTATTTTAATCAACCAAATTAAATTAAAATATAGTTTAAACTCGTAAATCATACTCTAAACAATCTGTTGACGTGTAGCTGGCTTGATTTCCTTCCCTGCACCTAAACTTTACTCTTTGAGACCCATAAGCAAAGCATTGCAGGCTCATCATTTACTGCGCGCTTCCTTTGAATTTGAAAACTCAGTTGATGCATCATCCAGGGAAAGCAGAAAATAGGAAGAAGAGAACAGATAATGAGTGCCCCACCAACTTCATGATGACAAGCAACAGCCCCCGGTTTATTACACTGAAACCTGAGGCTTTTGTCTTGTTTAGGATTGCTGGTATCCTATGAAGTGAGGCATAATTAGTGTTCTTGCAAGCACTTAAAATTGTTTTTTTTTTGTTTTTAAATAAGATTTTTTACAGTGTTTTAAAATTATTTTAAAGTAATGATATGAAAAATAAATTTTAAAAAATAAAAATAAAAACAGTAGATGCAATCCAGGGTCGGGGGGATAGATGCCCGTCTCTCCATCCCATAACTAGTTGAATACAATTGTTTGTATTCTCACCTTCATGGAACTTTCATTTTTGTTTTCTAGAGAGATTCTTTTCTGCTTTTAATTATTATTATTTTTTGTCCATGGGAGAGAGGGAGAGAAAGAGACTGACATTTTCTATGGTTGGTACTGTCAGGACCTGAAAAGCCAACGTGCTCTGTTATAAACTAGTTATGCGTGTGCGGGCCATAAGTGTTTCTTTTTAAAAAAAAAACAAATTATATACACGTGTTTTTCAACGATTTTTTTAAATCAAAATGGTTTTTAAATAAATAATTATACGAGTTAATAAATAAATAAAATAATATAAAATAATAATAAAAAAGATATTTGATCTTGAAAGATAAAATATTTATCTGATTATGTTTCTAAATTATTTTATTAAAATGATTATTTTATTCGATCAATAACCTAAAAGATGCTCAACAAGCATGGAAGATAAAAGTAATATCAATTTAAATAAAAATAAAAATAGAAATAGAAAAAACACATTAAACTAAAAAAAGTTAAAAAAAACCTTATGCTATTGGGTTTGACAAGTCAGTCGAGCTTGTTTCACTCATTTTGTTAGGCCTTACATTTAGATTTTGATTTTTTTTTGTTTCAAGTCATCTACCCTAATTTTTCTTGAAAAAAATCAGACGACACATGGTGATTAAAAAATAGGAAAAAAGGAAAAAAGTTACGAAAGGATGAAAAACAGATAAAAGAAAAGGAAAGAAAGCTATATTTATAAAGGTTTTTTTTTGAAAAAAAATGATAATTTTTTTTATATCTAGTTTAAATAAAAAAATAATATTTTGAAATCATTTTTATATACTAATATTAAAAATAATTTTTTTAAAATAATAATAAAATATTATTTTAATATATTTCAAATAAAAAATACTCTAAAAAACAATATTAATCACACTACCGTGCAGTTACAACTTACAAGTAATACAAAAATACTTGTGCCTGAAGGGAGTTCCTTTCTTGAAAGTCAATAAAGTGAACACTCTTCAAATTTTGGCACATCACATCGTATCACATTACATCGCATCACGGAAACAAATATACCCATGCAATTATCTTCTTCGCTTTTAAAAAAAATGATCAGGTATTGCTCTTGAGCCCCCTAAATATTCGGTCAAATACAGATATGCCACTAGACTTTGAAATTATTGATTTCACTCCCTGCACTGTTATTCTATTGCAATGTGACCTCTATGTTAATTTATTCACGGGTTTAACAAGGACCTACATGTGACTCACCAGGGAAAAAAATAACAATACAAGAATTTCAAATATAATATTAAAACAAAATAAAATAAGTTTTATCTTTTTAAATATATAAATATATTTTATTTATTATTTGAATTCAAATTAAACACTATAGTTACCCATCATTCCTTACGATGTATAATAGAGCTTCCGATATGGGCCTGGGATTTTGCTTGCCTACATGTCTGATTTTTTCTTGGATATTCGGGTTTTTATTGTTGTTTTGTTAAATATCAATTATATATTGTTTTTCCAGATACAATGCATAAATTACAATTTACTTTATTTTAATTTCTTCTGTCACGTGATCTTTAAACATGTATCATGGTATCATATGATCGGGTGATCCAAAGCATGGTGGATTTTTTTTTCTTGGTGGATTTTTGAAGATGCATGGCAATCATTTGAATGGACTATATTTTAGACTTTTAGGCCTGTTTAAGCTCCGTGGCCATAGCAAGTCCAGTTTTATGGCCACATCAGCCCAATCACACCGGCCCTCCACCATGAACGTCCTTGAACTCTTCAGGATCGACCCCTGGAATCGATAGCAGAACATAAACCAGATAGCATTTTTTTCAAAGAGAAAAACTTGAAAAGGAAAAACAAATAGAAGACGAGGTGAAAAGAAAGAAGAAAAGACAGACAGGCTGCATAATGGAAATATGCTTGCTTTGATGACACCATAAAAACAATACGAGCCCAGGCTACAATTCTGAAGTCACCTCCATAAAAACAATACGAGCTCAGGCTACAATTCTGAAGTCACGTAAGGTGACTTCAGAATTTAACTTTCTCAAAGGAAAGAAAAATGGATAATTGCTATGGCATAGATGGTAAAATCATGATTTCCTTCTCACAGCGGCTGCAGAGAAATATCGGAGGCATTTCCTGATTATTTGGAATTTGAATGCATCTACTGTGCTGCCAAACTTCACAAATATCACATGAGATCATTCTCTCACCATCATCTTCTTTGGCTCCACAACCACAATCGACAGCTCGGTTGTTAACGCCACCTTCATATATTAACTCGTTGATTATCCCACTCTCTGAGTTGCTCCCCTCTAACACAATTTTTTGACCCACTTCAACTATTTCGGAAACCAGGTCCGTGCCCTTCACATTCAAGTTCATTATTGACTCCACAGCGAAGCTCTTCAATCCCCAATACAGCTCCCTGAACTTCCTTTCCACTTCTAGCTTAAGCTCGTTGAAGGTAGCTTTGTTTTTCAAGGCGATGCATTCCAATGGTGGCATTGTCTTTCTCACCACTTCATTGCTCTCTTTTCTGTCTCTTAAAAAAACCGTGCAATAACAGAGTGTCATTTTCCCAGCTTCCTCGTGGCCGGTGTGACGAATTTTCCATGGCAGCTCGCCATTGTATTCTTTGACAAGGTATTTGGTGTCAAGAATTATCCTTGCAGCTGCTGTTATTGCGCTGAGAACCCCGTGGATCATCGTTGGTTTTTGGTCTTTGAGGATGCATTTGTACAGGTACAGCAAGTCCTTCATTAGTTGAGGCCTTGTCATCTTGTATCTACCTTTCATTTTTGAATTGTTGATGACCAAACCTTGTTGTCCAGGATATACATTTGAGACATCTTCCAAGCAATATTCTAAAACCTTTGTTACTGGATTCAAGCAGCGTCGAACTAAATAATTCCCTACAACATGGTTTCCGAGTGATTTTAGCACAAAATCTAGCAAACCTGTGTCACCAATATAGGCTCGAGCAGCGTCCCTGACATCTTGTCTTGAAACCCACTTAAATTCAGCCTTTTTTAGAGCTTCCACAATCACCCTTGTTGCCATCTCAACTCGTTTTGGAGACCATCTACAGGTAGGCTCTACAATATGGCTATCGACAAAATGTTCTTCTGGAAGGTGGGTCTTGAGTTCTAACATGAAGCGGAATAGGTCGCCAAGTGTCACCAAAGAATGATCTGATACCGTTTGGTACCTGGAGAAAATGACTGGAATATTATGATTAGAGTTCCCAAGATAATGGACAAGTATGCATAAGGGCATGCCCTGTATAGTTTCAATGGCTTTCTGGTGCATCGGTCGAGTGACCCCAAAGCTTCCACGCCCCAATTTATAACCCCAGCGACCGAACCAGGGCTCGCTGAATGCCACACCGTGTAGTAGTCTCAGTTCCATGCTTCTTTTCTGTGAAATGTCATTCAAGCTCACTTTCCTACACGTTAAGCCGATTCTTATAAGCAAAGCACACAAACGATCACATAATTCTCCAAAGTGACAAATAGTTCAATAAGAAGTTATGAGATAGATGCCTAACCTTGCTCGTAATCCCGTGCACAATCGATCCCAAAATTCCATGATCTGCCGCCCAGCCAGGTTGGAACCTCCTTCCATTCCATTGACACACAGCAAATGACCGAACCCATTAGAGTGAAAGATACCATGCATGATATGGCCCTGTAATTGCACTAAATTGAAGTTTTCTTTTGTTGAAATTGCCCCATCTTGACAGTTCATAAAAGCTTCTTCTGTTTCCTTCGTAGGTAGAACGAAGTGATACTTCCTGTTGCAAATCATATTCTGACCCCAGCCTGAGCTATTATAAAGGAAGAACCAGCTCAGTGAGAGAATAAAGCACACCAATTAACATATTAATCCACTATATATATACATATATTCTTAATCTGCATTATGCATGCTTACAAAAAGCATAAATTAACTAGGGACATGTATCATCTAATAAAAGAATTAAAGCAAATGTCCCTGGTACAGAAACTACAGTACTGCACCAACATCATACCTACCATGTAAGAATGTTATAGAAGACATCTATAAATCAGGTTCTCAAATCGAAGCTGATTCAGAGCTAATGTTTCTGCAATATAAACTTGGACAAAGTCCCATAATCAGTTTTTACTAGTTAATAGTAACATAAGCCCGTGTTTAGTTTTAACTGTTTTTCTTTTCTTAATTATGTAAAGCAAGAAATCGTTTGACTAATAAATTAAGAACATATGGCATGCATGCTAAACCAACTACTATAGAACGTTATCACGAGCTCTAAAATGCTAAAGATCGAGTCAATCTGTGTTGTTCAGGACAGAAACCAAATTAATCATTCAAAACAGGTAATGAAAGAGAATCAAAGCACTGAACTAGCTAGGGAATCAAGACTTCACCAACATATTGGCAGTGCTTGCAATGGTGTTCTAGCGATGCCTCAATTGGTTCCTCAACAACAAACAGCGTGATGTGAAGAGTAGGTTGACGTATGATTTCAAGCTTAAATGACCAGCTTGGCATTCTGCTGCAAGTATTTCTCTCAGAATGCGCAAGTTCAAGAAGCTTTCTGATATTTTGTTCGAATGACCCATCAAACTCAACCGGGTAGCCATTTTCACCAAAAATCTTGAACCTAAACACTCTCTCTTCTCTCTTTCTTTTCCTGCTGCTGATTAGGTCCAAATAAGACATCATGAAAGCAAGGAAATAACAGAAGAAACTCTAAGCAACGAGAGGTCGATCGAGTAGAAATTCAAGAGAGAAAGTGAAGCGGCACAGCCTTATACCTTTATAACTTGCTTAATCGTTCACACACTTAGTGCCTGGACATAAACTTGAAGAGGACACAAAAGAGCACACCAGCTTATCAAATTGAGCTAGGAATAACCCACTTGACGCATGATTTGTTTAAAATTGAACTCCATGCAAATCTATCGCGGCAAACGATGCCATGAAAAGCTTTTGTGAGTAAAGAAATGAAACCATGCTTTGATCATGGCACTCGATACCAATAGCTTTCTTTATACTCCGGAAAATTCTGTGGTCAGCCCGGAAATGTTGATCTTACCTTAGGATGGACAGACATAAACGCAACATTTCTTGGCTAACTACTCCTGTGCTAGTTAGTATCAATATATATGTTATCTATTTGAAAGCTTTTTTCCATGACAACTTGCTTGATTATTTTTTCCTCCTGCGAATGATTAAAAGAACGAAAGAAGAGGGGATATTAACATGAGATTTTTAAATTGACCAACCATGCATACATACAAGAAACAATATTGACATATGGAAGAAAGAGATGATAAGAACTTTCCTTTTTTGCTTTTGAATTTTAGATTGGGCATCAATGAAGGGCAGGATTGCTGCTAGCCAGGAGCTGAGCTGCTACCTTTGAGGCAGGGGTTTAATAATATGGCCTGGCAATATGGGACTGATTATGGCATTGATTCTCTTGAAGCAGTTCATATGGTTGGGAAGGGTAAAATTGCAGGATGACTCGTGATGTTGGACCATTGGTCTGGCTTCTAGTACCATTAAGGAAGTTAAAATTCATATTTTATTTTGCTTGTTTTCTAAATTGTTTCGATTTGCCCATGTAAAAAATAAATTTTTTATTTTATTATATTCTTAAGTGAAAAACAATTTAAAAGCGTCCCCTACTATATTTTAAAACACCCCCTTAAATAATAGTAATAATAATTGGATATACTTGGGATTTTGAATTTTTATTTATTTATGATGAATTATTATTTCCCAAAAGATTAATAATTTATTGTGGTGCAGAGAAAAGACGAGTTTCTTTTTAATTTGTGAAATTGTAATGAAATTAATATCCAGCTTTTTATTTGGTTTGAGTTAGATAATATGAAAAATCCTTCTGTTGGAAAACACAAATCAATCATAACATCGTTGGTTTCACTAAAGGACTGAATCGGAATGACACGTGGTATACAAGGATGAAATAATGCGTATCACAAAATAAAATAAATTGAGATAAAACAAAGCACATAACTGAATAAAAACCTTAGAAGTTAAAACCCAAGCCTTAACGGATCATAAGCCCATACCAAACAGCTGAAATCTGTTGAGGGATTTGGTTTGAATGGGCTGAGACCCAGGCGTTTTGCCTGTTGGGCTTACCATGCCGGGCCACAAACCCTTATCCAAGATCTAAATTTCGGGTTTTATATTCAAAATTCAAATCAATCTCGGCCCTCTCAGCGAATAAGCACTAAATCAACCTCATTAATAAATAAATTAAAAAACTGTTTTAATGATGTAGCTAACTTGTTTTTAAATATACACTGGTCTCCATCAATTTTGTAAAAAACAACAATAATAAAAGGAAACTCCTTTCCCACCACCGACAGCACTCGAGGAAAGGGAGTTTTGTCATGGTGGTTTAATTTGGTAATCTATGGTGGCTATATAATAAAGTCCCGAAAGCATACCTGTCCACGTAAATAACGTAAAATGCTATTTTTGTCACTAATACGAAAGAAGAAAGTAAAATAATAATAATAAAAAAAAAAACAAGAAGCCCACCTCTACAGATAATTAAAAAGAGGAAGACGATAAAGATGGATGGCCCTCAAATTAGAAAATATATAAGAGAAAGAGGATAAGAATTTAGAGTTTGTTGTGACATAAGAACATATACCCTACAAAAACAACATCGAAATCTTCTCTTAGATTTTCTGATATATATGTTTTTAATTTTTTTTTAAAAACCACTATAAATCCGTCTCTCTCATTGTCTCTCTCTCATTTTTAGGGTTTCTCTCTCCTCTCTCCTCTCTCTCTTTCAGGGTTCTCTCTCCTCTCTCTTCTTTGTCTCCCTTTCTCTCTCCAGAAGGGAAAAATCCTAAAGAGACGTTTACACCCCCAAGTAAGTTTTCTCTCTCATATCTCTTTTCTTTCTCTCTCCTTTCAAAGTTTTGAATATATGGGACCTGTTGATATACTAGGAGGAAACCCTGTCTTCTGTGCTCACATATCGAATTTGCTCTGTTATTTATTTCCTGAATGCTGAGAGATCTATACTGTTCAAAGTCAAGCTTTTTTGAAAGGAAAGCTTTCCCATTTTATTTTTTTTGATATTTGAATGAACATTGTAGATCTGGAAATGGGTTTTTGTTTTCGTCGTCAGAAGATGTAGAAAAGTGATTTGAAAACTGCAACCCTTCCCATATATATATATATATATTTATTTATTTTCCCGTTTTTGTTTATGGGAATCTTAAAAGTCTTCCCATTTTCAGATCTGGATGAAATGAAACTTTTCTACACATTTATTTTTCATTTCGATTTTTAGATGCAAATGCCAGGCATTGTGACTGGCATTTCCTGCTGATTTCTTTGCATATGCTTCTGTTTTGCTGATATTTCACCGGATCTGTTGATTTGGGAATCGTGATTAATGAAAAACTCGTCATTGTGCTTTGTATTTATCAGTGGTGGTAAAGGTAAAAATGACTTTATTACTTGAGGACTCTTTGATAGCCTCGGTGATCAGGATGGCAATGCCGCTAATGACTGGTCCCAGAACATATCACAAGCTGATATCAGGATTGCAATGTTTTAGTGGTTATGCCAAAAAATATAATCCCCTTTGCTGTATTGTTGGCAATGTATAGGTATCATGGATGATGATGCATTGAACATGCGCAATTGGGGTTATTATGAACCGTCATACAAGGAGCCACTAGGTCTCCAGCTAATGCCAGCCATGGTAGACCGCGATTCGAAGCATCTCCTCCCCAGGCGTGATCCGAATAACATCATGATTGGTGCCAATGGAGCTTACCTTCCGCGTGATTCTGTGGTTTCGGATGCCCCTATGCATCTGAGTTATATGAGGGACAGTTGGATGAACCGCGAGAAGTTTTTAAATATGCTACCCCAAAATCCTAATTATGTTGCCCTCCCTGAAACTTCTGGAGCTCAGTCCATGTCAATGTTACAGCCACCCGATTCATCAAGGGATGAGAGGGCGAGTAGGATTGAGGAGCCTAGTGTAAGTAATGAAGGTAGCCAGTTGAAGAAAAGACAAGTTGGGGGTACCGCCCCCAAACTTCCCAAACCTAAGAAACCTAGAAAGCCAAAAGATGGCAACAACACTACAGTTCAGCGTGCGAAGCCAGCTAAGAAAAGTGTGGATGTTGTTATCAATGGGATTGATATGGACATTTCAGGGATCCCAATTCCGGTCTGCTCATGTACTGGAACTCCTCAGCAATGTTATCGATGGGGCTGTGGAGGATGGCAGTCTGCATGTTGCACCACAAATATCTCGATATACCCTCTGCCAATGAGTACCAAAAGACGCGGTGCAAGGATAGCTGGGAGGAAAATGAGCCAGGGTGCATTTAAAAAGGTACTGGAGAAACTCGCAGCTGAAGGCTATAACTTTGCTAACCCAATTGATTTAAGGACTCACTGGGCAAGACATGGAACCAACAAGTTTGTCACTATCAGGTAGATTTACTTTGTTGGTACCAGTAATGGGACTTCCATCACCTGTGGCCTGCTTCTTTTGTATATATCCGTCGCCTCCTGCGGAGATCTATTTGGTTCGTTGTAGTTCAAGAATTTTCAGTCATGATACAAGTTTTCGAAATTCAGACATCTAGTCTTTTTTCGAAATTGTTGTTAACTTTTCATTTTCGTTTGTGTTAAAAAGCCAACCAGTAAGTTCTGGCACCCGGATGTAGGATGTGGATGAGTTTATTTTGTTGGACTGGATTCTCTTTTCTGCGGTTAATTTCATTTTATTAAAGGTTACCAATTGAATTCTCCTTTCACCAGGTCTAATTGTTTTCTTTTTAGTTGCTTCAGACTATTCCATGACTTTGGTTGAATGTCACATTCTTCTCCCTATGGTTTAAGAAAGCAAGAATGGTGATTTTAGATATCTAATTGTCTTCAATTCTTCAACGTTAGACCTGCTGAATTTCTTGGGAGATTGTAAACATTATATTCTCTTTTCTCGGACCACATACCTTTTGATGCGCATGTAGATTGTAAAGAATGGTAGTTCCTCAAAATCTCGTTGGTTACTTTTACCCTTCAAGCCATGTCTGCACTTATCTGTATTTTGTGTGGCATGGTTAACTTATCTGTTCTTGCAATAGTTTCTAAGGAACATTAGATAATTTTGTATATATATATCGTTGCCATATGATTGCAAGCATCTATTGTTTCTTGCTATCTTTGTTTTCTTTTGACAAGAGACGGCAAGTATTTATTGTTTGCCCCGTGAGCATTAGCTTTTCTGATTATTCTTGGCACTGAGAAGAGCTTCTTATAGACCTGTTGTTTATTCGGAGATTCCTTGATAGCACTTTTGATTTCATTTACATCTCTAGAGTTTGCTTTTATGAAATTTAGAAGTATGATTTTGGTAGAGGTTTCCAAACTGTTCGTATTTTGATTCTTGTTGATTTAAAGATCTACACCCTGAATGTTTCCTGAACGTGGCTGGAAAGGAGGCAGGAAGAGTCCGTGAGGCTGTAGAGATGATTTTGAAGCACCTTCTGGTGAAAAAGCTGCGCATCAAAATGGAGAGAAGATAATTTTTTTCGAGCCAAAAGTTATCATTTTCCATGGAGGGGTAATGTAACGACACGTCCTTCGAGTGTTTTTTCCCTTCTATTGGTACCCGGCCATTTTCTGTGGGCTGTTATCAAAAGCCCAACTGGAGTACTGTTTTTTATTTGGGGCCCAAGGCGAAGCCTGCATGGCCTCTTTTCTAATTCTTTATTTTATTTTCAACTTTATCTATCTATGTATTTATTCCATAAAATCAGAAACTTTAATTTTGAGGGCTTAAGGTAAAGTATATATTTATTTATTCTACCAGACCCGTTGATATTTAGTATGTTTGAGAGTGTGATTGAAGTTATTTTAAAACATGTTTTAAATTTTTGGGAATGTGGTTAAAGTTATTTTTGAAAGTCCTTTTTGTTTATAAATGTATCAAAGTAATATATTTTTAAAAAAATTATTTTTGACATAATCACATGAAAATGATCTAAAAATACTAATTTTTTTAATTCAGAGTAAAAGATAAAAATATATATTTTTAATTTGTTTAAAAAACAAACGAAATGCAAACAAGATCTTATAATATCTTTTTTCAATAACGTAAACTTCCATCCCTTGGCTCTATTTCTTGATAGCATCAATTTATATTTGAAGTTAATTCATTGAGATTTGTTTGTGATATTTATATTTTGCTTGTTTTATAATAATAATTATGCTGTATTAATGCATGATTTATATTTTAGGGATTGTTTAATATTTGTAAAAATGAAATTAATTTATCATCTGATGAAATTGAGTGTTATTTTATAATTTAGGTGGGTTAGAATTAAAAAAAATAAAGGGTAGCGTTTTTTGTGATAGTCTTATGGTTAAGTTGGGAATTCATGAAAAGATAATTTTCCGTGATAATTTACGAGTACACCGTAAGATTTAGCGGGTGAATTTGTTGCTCACATTAATTAGACCCAAGACTAGCAGGGTTCTGAAATCGAACGTCATCGTTTCTGAATAGAGAATGGAATGCTTTCTTTGCCAAACTAATTTACAAAACATGTTGCAGATAATCATTTAGCAGGCCCCAACTTTTTCTTTGTGCAGACTGATACCGAGCTTGGGGCCTATCATTAGTTCCATGGAGATGCTGTACACTTCTTTGTGAGAGGTGGGTAAATGACTGGGCCTACTCATGGAGGCCTCTTCCCCTCAGCTGCAGATGTTCGCAAAGTTTGGGAGATAGTGAATCCTGGACCTATAAGCAGAACTAGACAGAGTATTGGTCGACTTTCAGTCTGGGCAAGACCTGGTTCAGCAAGTAGTAGAAAGGACAAAAAGCATTCGAAAAAAGCCGATTTGGATGGGATTGGGATGGCTACTACCTGACTTTATATTCCTCTAGATCGATCCTCTTTCTTATTATTTTATGGGTAGTCGGGTATGTGCTAGGTATCATTTCATTTATTGGGAATTTAAAACAATTAGTGGTATAAGTTTGGGATTGAAAAGTTTATTTTGTAGATTTGAGTTTAATATGATGATCAATAAAGGTTTATATGGTTGTTAATTTTAGAACCCATAAAATTAATCGAGATATATGCAAACTGATCCGAACACCCACGTTTACAAATAAAAACATGTTGCAGATTGCAGAAGAATAGGGGAATTATTTTTTATGAATAAAGCATATTGTCTCATACTATCGCAGAAAAAGGATGAGAAAGACTATGAAATTGAAGCCTTGGAAGAAATCATCCATACTGCGAACAATGGAAGAGTGACAGTAATATTTGACATTTCTTGCTCTAGTCTTAATAACCAACTTGGCTAAACTTTGTTTTACTGTGGGAGGTCTTCTGTATGCTAAGCTTTGTTTTGATAATATATATTTGGTTGACTAGGAAACGAAGTTTGATCGGAGAATTCTTGTAGGAATAATAGCAGGATTATATTAAATGTTCAAAGAATATTGCGAACCCTAACACACGTAATAGAGACTTATTACAAAATTTGGTATGTCTTGTTTTTGATAAAGGGGCAGGTAATTTTGTAACATTTTTGTAACTTTCGCTTCAGGATCTACGTCCATTGATTATGCGCTCGAGATCTTTAATATATATATCTGCTTCTGGGATCTGTGCAACTTTAGGAACTTCAAATGCGTTTTAAACACACCGAAATCTCTGCAAAATTCAAAACATTTAGCGACGTCCTCACCGTGACCTTTTGCCCTTTGAAGAGTCTTAAAAGCCATGGTTGCTTCGAGTTTCCCAGCTGAATATGTCCCCATGAGAACGCTTGCAATCCCTTTGCATATTCTGCTGTAAACATCGAATATTTAAATGATCACACAAACCATGGCCTCTGTAATCAGAACCTATTCCACAAATATTGCCACCTTTTCAACTTTACAAGCTCCCGCACCATTGGTTCTTCTGTTTGGTTCCGTTGAACGTCCACCAAGGAAGATCTTTTGTCTAAAAACGAGAAATAAGAGCGAATAAACATTCGTGAAGTTTCGATAAATCAAATGGCAACCTTCCGATCCCTTGACCGGCTGGGCCCTACAACAGAGAACACCATGCATTAGCATCAATCCCTTGATAGCTATCGCCCGGCTCCTTGTCCGCTCCAACTATCAAGATATTATAATAAAATTCTAAAATATGATTTATATTATTTTTTAATAATATACGTGACACTCCTGTGAGTGAGTGTGTGGATTAGTCCAATGTTAGGATCGTCGTCATGTTGTAGGGATTTCCAAATCAAAAGAGGCACCTCCTTCGAAGCAGCTAACCTGGCTCGGTGGTCGGCTACCTGATTCCCTTCGCACAGAAACAAATTTGGAGCTGGGAGACAGATTAATAAGACTGCTCTTGCATGCGTCGACCTCTCCTAACCTTCATTTCCTGTGTAATACTGCACAGGAATATGCCTTGACATAGAATTGGTACTGCTTTTTTGTGGTCTTTCTAATTTCTTTTTCGTCTTGTGGCATTCACACGAGAATCAAAAGACCGAATATTACAGCTTACAAGCAATAAACAAGCCAATTAGCCACCTGAAGATGGCATGGGTATAAAATATCCATTCCCCGCCATAAGTATTAACCTGGACTCTCCTAATCTATCAATCCGAGCCTAAACTAATCAGATATTTTATTATTATTAAAAGTTAGAAATATTTTATTATGATAAGATAAAGATTTTTTATCCTAACCTAATTACTATAGAGTCTTTGACCTCAAAAGATATAACCTTTTATAGATATCAAACATAATTTTCGTAGTCACCTCATTCAGAAGAATTAATTAGATTGCTGAACCAAAAAATAATATAGTATAGTATCTTTAGTTATCAACTTGTACCATAAACCCATGGAACAAAACAATCATGCTCGTTATTGCATTAATTACTATAAATTATTTCACAGTTTCCCGAGTCTTTATCTTAATTCCACCAGCCGACGTCAATATATATATAAGTTCATGTAATTTCTTACCATGGCATCTGTTTTTTGGCACAAGATATCACAGCTCATGTATGTATGTATGTATGTATGTATGTTTCATTTGCATTTTTCATCCTCTGCAAAACCAAGAAAAGCAACAAAGTGGCAGATTGTAAGGTTTTCAACCAAAACTGCCACTGTTCTTAAAAGCAAGAAAGTGAAAAAAAGCTCTCTCTCTCTCTCGTTCATGGGGGGAGAGAGAGAGACAGACAAAGATATAGCCTTATAGGGACCCAATAAAGGAAGAAAAAGAGGTATATAAACAAGTAACAAAATCAAGAAAAGTAGGGAATGGTGGGAATCTTTCTTCGTCTTTCACTGTGTATGAGATCCCACATTGCCAATGCCACCTCTCCCCCCCTCGCTACTACTCCTTTTCGTCCTCCTTTTCCTTTATCTTTACATTCTCTCTCTAAAACATACAACCTCAGAGATAGATTTTTTGTGTCTCTGGCATGAGCATATGAGCGTTTCCTATGGGTTTGTCATGTGGGGAGGATGATTTTGTAAGTACTGTAATTGCTTTCCTTTTTTCATGCTTAATTAACCACTTGAGTAATTGACAGTTGATTTCATCACCTATATGTCGTCGTTCTTGTGGTTAGTATTTTTCTGGATATGTTATCAGCTATACCATCATTATGCTAATCCAAGTTGGTTCATATTTCATTTTCTGAGGAAAAGAATGAAAGTCATGAAGTTCCATTGATAATTGAGAGCGGAGAGACTAGAGCCAGGGGCGGCTATATGGATTTACAAAATCATCATCGTCATCCAGTTGAATTGGATGTTGAGTTCTGGCCAGTGGAGCACCCAATGGAACCACAGGATGAAGATCGTCCTGTCAAATGTCCAATGCCAACCTCTTCTGTTATCAAGGTAAAAATAGTTTTTCACTCTTGCTAGAAGAAAACACGCATTTAGATGCATGCACTCTGACATTATATACATATATATATGCTACATCTTGAAGAATGGAAAGGCGCATGAGGAGAGCTTGGGGAGGAGAGCAGACGACCTGCCACTACCAGCAGTCATGAACAAACAAGGCATTTTCGTGGTGGCCGCAGTACCCCAGGTTCGAGCAGTGCGTAAGAGGCACCACACTCTTACCCGTCCGGACCACCGTGTAATAGCACCTAATATGACAAGAATAGCTTCTCTTCCTGCTATACCATCTGATCAGAACATCACCATTTTTCAAGTGCTTCGAGAATTCGACGAGTTCGATCAGTATTAACAAGGTAAATAGAATAAATTAATTAGAAATCCCAAATCCCTGCTCCACCCATCTTTGATACCTCCTTTTCAATCCATTGTGGAGTGGTGAAGGAATTCTTCGTGATTTTATATTTTGGGTTCAATAGGGAAAGAAATATCATAGATATGCAGCGGATATATCATGCTGTACTATGATTTTGGTTTATGTATATTTCTGTAAAAAATCGTCCAGCCTAATGTCATTGCCAGATAAATATATATAAGATACCGTGTTTTGCATGGAACAATTGTTCCGCCGGGTCCATTATGAATCCGTAATCGCGTGAAGTGAAGGAACGCATTGTAAGTTTTCGTGCACGTCAGCAGAACAACATCTCATAAGCAAAGTTCATCGATGGAGTTATCCATCAGCTTTATTTATTTTATCATTTATTTTTATTGATTTATTTCCTTGGGCATGGCCGCTTTTAAACTAGAACCCGGATCCCTGTGACCAGTGGGTCCAGTCCAGAACTTTTATTGACGAACCGAACAGTGGCTACTTAATAATGCCATTTACACTGGGTTTACTTTTAAAGGACTTGGCAGTGGAGTGACTTTGACAGAATGCTGCAGTTGATTACGGAACGCTGAAAATTGAAAGGAAAGGCTGGAGAATAAAACAAGCAAACGATCGCGGAATTCTTCGATAACGCCAAATAATTATAATTAAAAACATTTAAAGAATCTGCCTAGTAGTTCTTGACTCATAATTATGAAAACCTTACTGCCTGGAATAAGATTGCACCATTTTCTAACCAGGCCACTAACAATCATGAGGCTAAAATATTTGTTTAATATTATGTTTTAAAAATATTTTAGAAAAAAAAATTATTTTTTTTATTTTAAATTAAAATTTTTGATGTTTTTAGATTATTTGTATGTGCTGATATCAAAAATAATTTTTTTTAAATAATAAAATATTATTTTAATGTATTTCTAAACAAAAAATATTTTTAAAAATAACTTTAATCACATTACAAACTAATACAAAGAGATGCAATTTCTTTCCAAGGTTGTTGTTCTGGCGGGCGGTGGCACAAAAAAAATATTAATTGTAGGATTACATGCCCTTTAATCATTGATCATTCCTCTAACATTTAGACACTGATTGTATTTCAAAAATATTTTAAAAAAAATTAAAAATTTATTTTTTATTTTAAATTAAATATTTTTAGTGTTTTTGTATTATTTTTACATGCTAATGCTAAAAATATTTTTTTGAAAAAAAAATCATTATGATATATTTTTAAACAAAAAAATTAAAAAATAACCTGATTTATAATTACAAACAGACAGACAATTAACCACAAGTTGACAATAAACTAGGCACTCGCCCCGGCCTGCAGTAAATGAGATTCCAGCTGATTTTAAGGCATCAGAAAACAATCCAAGTTTATCCTCAAAACTTTGCACTCAAATTGGGCTAAGATTATACAAAATGTACTAGCGAGGTTATGTGAACTGCTGAAGTTCGCAATGTTGACCTGCTGTTATTCATTTCCACCAGGACTCCAGCAATAGCAATGTACACAAAATCCGCCTGCAGTAAATCCCTATAGAAAGCACAAACCCTTGAGTTTCACTTAAGTTATATTGCCACAAAACAGGAAACATATATTCCTAAAATGGAACATGACCTCAATCAACGATGACTGGCCTGGATCTTGTTCCCAGAGCAAAGCCTAGAGCAATAGAAATCAGATCTTACCAGAATACTAAAATCTCCTATCTGCTGAACAGGATAGACAACTTCCACAAGCATAATTTCCTAAAAAATGGAGCTGACGCTGGCAGGCAAAATATAAACAATTTTCAAGGAGCCTTTCAATTCCGTTCATGTTCTGTACTGCAAACCTTTTACAAGAATTAAGGAAATAAAACTGAAATTGAAATCCCTAGTCCCTATACTCCAATAATAAAGCAATCAATGATAAGCTTTTGACAGAAGTGGAGGGAGGGAGGAAGAATCGAACGGCGAATAGAGATCGCGCAGTGTATTTAATGATTGATCTAGCTCCAAATTCCTATTAAACAACCAATTCTTCAATAATAATAGTGAAATTAGATTAAATAAAATAATGAAGAGGAAATTGACTTGCATGAGAGGATTGAATGAGGAACTCCACGATTTGAAGTCTCTGAATGGGTGAGACAGTGACTCACCCCTCCTCATCCTCCTCTTCTACTACAATTCCCTTCGACACAGCGATTGGTGTGGTGGTGTACATTTTGCGGGAGTTTTTGAGATTTGGATTTTCCATTCGGTCTAGAGTTCAGTCTCCATCACCTTTACTTTTTCTTTTTGCATGCGTTGGATTACTTTTGTTCTCCAGCTAACCTTTGGTCTGGGCTTAGGCAATTTGATGGGTTATTACAAGCCCGGAAAATTTTCAACCCTGAACCTAAGAACTGGATAGATCCAGCCCATATAAAAACTTAATGAAAATGGACTAAAAACAACCTAAGAATTGTTTTTTCGGTGCTTCTTGAATAACATTTATTTTTACCTGTATATTATGCACCTATACTTTTAGTGTTTGTCATTTTATTTTTTATTGAGATTTTATTTTTATTCAGTTCAATTTTAAATTTTTTATTTATATTAGTGATTATTTTAAAATTAATATTTCTTCTTTTTTCCCTTTGTTCTTCTTTTTGTGTTTTCTGTTATTTTTATTTGTTTTTCGGGCTAGATGATTTTATGATATCATTGTTTTTGCGTAATAATAATAATAATTTTATTGATTTTTTGGGCAATTTAATAATTTTAACTGTTATAGTCATGATAATGATTGTAATATAGGGATGAATTTTCAGTGATATTTTTTTTTTTATAGATAGAAAATTAACTATTTATTTTTCTTATTTAATTATTGCAGGTGTTTTCAAAATTTATATTTTTTGTGTGTTTAACTTAAATTGAATTATAAAATGAACTAATCCTAATACAATGAATTCGATAATTAAGATACCTGAATCTTTTATGCTGGTGATTTCGTTGAAACTTACTAAACAAATAAATTTATATCTATTTAAAATTCATATATTTGATTAAAAAAAAACTTGAACTTCACAAGAATTCTTCATAAATTTATTATTTTTCTCTAATTTATAATATAATAAAAAAATCTCACACAATTAATTTTTTTTTTGCGTCGAAAAAATATGGTTCTGTCCGCGACGAGACGCGGGTTAGTGGCTAGCGTGTGTGTATATATATCAAAAATATTTTTTTAAAATAAAAATAATGATATTATTTTGATATATGAAATGCTTTTGTAGAAATCTTAAATTTATAATAAGGGCAATTTTAATTATATATTAAAAATATTCTTCGTATCAATTATACTATCAAAAAGTTTTAATTTTTTAAATAGACTGTTATATTAAATATAACCAACAGAATTTATTTTTTAATTAGACTATTAAATTAAATACAGTTAACAAAATCGTTATTTATGTGCTCCTCGTATAATCCTCATAAGTGGAGGAAATTAAAGGAGTATTTATTTCTAATTTCTGATTTATGTGGTATCAAAATTTAAATTTTGACTCGATGCATCAGAGTCTATATCCCTTTTACTTCAGGGATAAAACCTAAAAATAATGCTTTCCTGGCTCTAGGATCAAGCTAACTACATTGAACATGATTACAAGCTAAAAATACGAAGCTTGTCATAACCAGTGGCCTGCATACCTGGCCACATTTCCAAAGGTGACTTTCCATCATTGGTAGCCGTGGGGAAAATGATTGAGGAGGTGACATTCGCATGCAGGTAATAGATTCAGCCTAGTCATTCGGCATTCAATAACATAGTTTAAATCATGCACTCAACCCCATTCTCCAACAAAGGTATATATGGCCAGCAGGGTCTTGGCCGGCAGTCAAGAAGGCCTTCTCCTTTCTTCTCATTTGAGTCTCAAACCTTATCAGATATATTTTTCATGTAATTTCTGCGTTGTATTACTTGTTTATTAAGTTTATAGGATATTCAATGAATCTAAAAATTAATTATATGTACATGCAAGCTGACCAGACACCACGATTATAAAAAGAGAGAGCATATATTATAGGTACAACCCGAAGACAATAATTCATTCCTCAATACGGTAAACAAATGATGACCCCATCAATGATGAGCTGCTTTAAAAAACACAGAAAGTGAGTTCTAAACACTTTGATTTCTTGATGGAGGCTCCGGTCTAGCCAAAAGCTTTGATACCACTTGTTGTGGCGTAGCGGAAGTCTCAAGACAAATTAAATGCCTAGAAATCAAAGGTTAACTCACGCACAGAGACAAGAACAAGTTTAGGTGGTTCAGAAAATCGCCTACGTCCATAACAATGGAGAAATGATATTTCAAATTGTGGAGAATTATAGATGGTATATACACCTCTCCCACACATACAAATGCTCCACCTCAATCTTATACAAGTTTCCCTCTCTTTATGCTGCTTGTTTCTCTCACTCTTTTGGAACACTTTCTGCTCCATAATTGTAGCTCTGTTTATAATGCAAGATTGGGCTAAGGATGACATCTACCTTCTCTCTAATAGAGAAGGGGAAGGGGGAAGGAAAGGGAAAAGGAGGTTACATTTGCTTTTTATTTCACGGGGCTTTCCATTTATGCAAATTCAAGAATTGGCAACTGCGTATGTCTTCGTTATTTTTGTTTTTTGCAATTTAATTTGGACACTTAATTTCTATACAAGTGAAATGCCCCATTTGAATTCCTAAGAAGCTTCACGGCCTAGAACCTCCATTTTCGTTACGTTTTATGCATGTTCTTAGAAGTCTTTAACTTAGCAACCTCAGATAACTGTACTCATTTTTATTCTCCAAGTTGCTCATACGACCACTAAAAAGATATGAGAACGTCAATAAGATCTGCACACTTATAGTTTAATACGAAGAAAGTAATATAAAAAGGACCCAAAAGAGAAAATCGAGCACCACATATTAATTATGATTCTACATAATTAAAGTCGTATACTCAAAAATCAAATCTAACTCCATTGTGACTTTGTGAGGCTATATATTTATCGTTGGACAAAAATACGTGCAGGCAGCACTAGCATGAGATCAGGCTTCTCATTTGATTAAACTGGCAAAAAACTACCAACATTTACCCAACTCGAAAAGTAGTTTACATCAAAACTAGTTCCGCTTTTAATTATGTTGTGGAAGAGGGGCAAAATCTGGGCAATTGTACAAGCTAGCTAAGAATGGCTGGGTATCGGGAGTTATGGCTCAACTTATCCAGTCACTTGTCTAGTATATAATGTTAAAGAACCATCTCACCTAAAAGCTCAAGTTTGTAGGTGAGATCCCAGAATATAATTTATATTATTCTCTAACACACCCCCTCAAGTGAAAGCCTTTTGGGCTTGAAACTTGCACACATGTCCACTCTATCTTGTGCTTGATTTTTATCAAATAGAATGGGGGTGGTGAGATTTGAACTCGTGACCGCTGGGTCAACAAAGCTCTGATACCATGTTAAGGAACCATCTCATCTAAAAGCTCAAGCTTATAGGTGAGGCCTCAGAATATGATTTATATTATTCTCTAACATATAATACTGGAATACAATAGCGGGGCAGTATTGTCCATGTGTATATGCTAGGAAGATACATAAATATTTAAACGAAGTTTGCCGTGAATCTTGAGTTTGTTATGGTTAGCTGCATAAAATATTTATAATTTTTTTTTAAGGAGGGGAGGGATAGAGACGTTTATTGACATTATTGCTGGGGTTACCATAAAAAAAAGAAGGTGACCTATCGGTTGGTTGATTCTGAATAAAAATCTGTCGTAGCCCGGGCTCAAGAACAGTGCTCTTGTTATACTGTACTTGTCAGCTTCTCAATGAGGATTTCTATTTTTATTATTCTTTATGAATCTAATGAATAGCTTACTCGCATTGGATAGCAGGAGTGTTCCTGCAGCCCGGTGTGCAGGATATTTTCGCTCTCAGATTCATATGGTTGCCACAGGATCGGAGCTTATCAAATCCAGCCCTCTCACAGGAATATATGTAAATGCTATAGAATTTGATTCGTGAGAAGATAATTTGGGCACGCCCTGTCAATCTTTCAATATTAGATGCTGTTGAATGACTGTCCTCCCTGGTTATAACACCGAGTTATCTCCTTGTATCTATTTTATTCCCGATAAGCCACAAAGATAAAGCCTAATGGAATGCAAAAACCAACCCAAATGGCCGGGCAGAACAGAGAAGATGAAGGAAAACGGTAGATGATTGCCATCGTGGGACTATACTGATTTCAAATATTCAGAATTGAAACATTATTATGCGGTTATGATAACCTGGCGGAAAGTTTTTATAAAATACAAACTGGTCCAGCAAATAGTCTTCAATAGAAAACATCCCACTTCCCATGTCAGCCAAAGGGTTGAGTAGTATACACAAATTTTAAAGAATTTTTGTGGCGGACCCACTCCCACTTGCACCACCTTTAGGCCCTTCAACAAATCTCTCAAATCGAAATGAACCCAGCAAACTGAAAATTCAATCCCTGCAAAGAGACCAAAGTTTTCTGCTCTCTCTACATCCGTCTCTCTCTTTCTGAATTTTATGCTTGTAGATTGAGGAAAATTAAGCTATATGTTAAATAAAGTAATTAAGGAAACAAAAATTGAAGGCAGGCGCATCCCACTCACGTCAGAGTAAGTGCTGCTTCCTTGCCAACTTGCAGAGGTCTCTCTCTTCATTCCTCAGCATGATTTATCGTTCAGCCATTTTTATTATTTTTTTTATCGCTGTTGGCCTCGTTTATCTAGACCTTTTCTCATAATACGCTCCTTCTCTTCACCCTCCTTAATCTCTCTTTCTCTCTATGAGCTTCATCTGGCAGAAAACCAAGAAGTGAGCCCTCACAAACATCAACTTAATTATCACCTATGGTTCTGTTACTCCCATTCTTAATTGTGTCCGTACGCTAAAAGCTTGCGAATGTTTTCAGACCTGTGATTGTTCAGAATTTTTCATTTATGTTTTCAGGTCATGTGGCCAAGATTAGTAACTAACAGAATTCTTGGAGAAAGATTGAGGAGCAGCAACTTCGTGGCAGATTTTCCAAGCAACGCGGAAGCCAGCAGCTTGCTGGATATTTCAAGCTTAGGTCAACCATCTTTGAGCGAGAACAACATCCTCATCAATCAGCTCAAGCACAACTTCCAAAACTACAAGTAAATAAGGAAACATGTTATAAGCTCTATCCTTTTCAAATCAATACATATAGAGTTAATTTGAGCCTTAAATCATAATTTTTTTTATTTATCTCTTTGATTGTAAATTAAGGGTCTTCATCAGCACATGGAATGTTGGCGGGATTGCACCACAGGACGATTTGGACATTGCCGATTGGCTAGATACTCCCAATAATATCTGTGACATATACGTTTTCGGGTAAATAGTACAAATCTTGACAAGGAACAGCTGAAGTTTCGCAAATCGGCACAGTTTTTAATATTTAAAACTCGTCTGACGTTAGGTTATTTTCTCTCTTCTAATTCTACTTTTTACAGGTTTCAAGAGATTGTACCTCTAAGAGCATCATATGTTTTAGGTTCCGAAAATAGTAAGATTTCAATGAAATGGAATTCATTGATTAGAGAAGCATTGAACAAGAAAATTCAGTATTGTCTAGAAAAACAGCAATACAATAGTAAATTAGGAAGAAGACAACAAACCACTGAAGTTGAAAAGGCAATATTCGAAAGCAGCATTCCTGAAGGCTTCCGGTGTGTCATTAGTAAGCAAATGGTCGGAATATTAATATCAGTTTGGGTTCGAAGTGATCTGCGTCCTTATGTCCGGCATCCTAGGGCCTCTTGTGTAGGCTGTGGCATCATGGGTTACCTAGGAAATAAGGTACTGTTTATATATCTTAGTTATATTACTCAGATTAATTAATTAAATGAAGGCGAGTGAAACGAAACTTAAGTGGATTTTAATTGAGGTAATTAACAATGTCAACATCCTTAATTAACTAAAACACAGTGTCCGGCTTGGTCATTTTGGTGACAGTCAATACTTACAACGTTGACCATGTTATATATAATTCCCATCTTCTCTAGAGTATCTTACATTTCGTTTTCCTTTCCTAAACTTGATTTTGCAGGGATCTGTGTCAGTTCGATTTCAGTTACATGAAACAAGCTTCTGCTTTGTGTGTAGTCATCTAGCTTCAGGAGGTAGAGAGGGGGATGAAAAGCATAGAAACTCCGACGTCGCAGAAATATTTTCTCGAACAAGCTTCCCTAGAGGGCCATCGTTTGATTTGCCGCGAAAGATTCTAGATCACGAGTACGTGAATTAGGTTTAAGATGTTGCAACCGTCCAAACCAATTCTTTATATATTTTACCTTCTTAATCAATGTTTAATTATTCGACATGTTATGTCATTGTCTTTCTCACTAGTAACCAAGAGAATGAGACATTGGTAACCAATAAATTAAGAGTTTAAACAGCACCATTATTGTCAGTTTCCAACTTTGAATTTGTCGTAATTATGGGCTTAAATATATCCATGGCATCAAAACTATAAAACCATTTTTTTTTAATTATATATTATATAAATGACTTTCTGTGTACTGTATTTTTAAGACTTTCGGTAGTTGCCAAATATATATATATATATATATATAAAGAATTGGGCTCCGTATAGTTGGTGGCTAAACCGCTTGGAGGGTTGAAATCTACCCCGGCCGGTAAACCATCTCTATATATATAAGAACTGCAGGTCGACTTTCATTTTTTTCCCCTTAAGACTGTAAAAGCTACTTTATTAGGTTAAATACAATATCAGAGCATATCTTAGTGATGTCAGCTAATTTTTCCTGATTTAGTGCAGCCGGGTAATTTTGCTTGGTGATTTGAATTATAGAATTTCTCTACCAGAAGCAACAACTCGATTATTGGTGGACAGAAAAGAATGGAATGCCCTGCTAGAAAATGATCAGGTATATACATACAGTTAAAGTAAACCATGATCAATAATATCTGAAAGCTTTACGTTTTTTCTTTCTTTTTTGTCATTCATTAATCTAACACTTGACTCCTTTTTTCTTCTCTTGGGAATTAATAAAGCTAAGGATGGAGCTCATGGGTGGTCAAGTATTTGAAGGTTGGCATGAAGGACTTGTCAGATTCGCTCCCACTTACAAATATTGCCTGAATTCCAATGTATATTTTGGATGTGTTGAAGGCCAAAAAGGTAGAAAGTGGCGCGCCCCGGCATGGTAATTAACTTGTCAAAAAAATCAATCTTCTAATCAAGAATGCACATATATGCTTCACAATCATTCAGGTGAAATTAAAAATCATGCTGAGTTCTTATCTTCCGTCCTTACTAATACAGGTGCGATCGGATTATTTGGTACGGGGAGGGACTACAGCAACGTTTGTATACTAGAGGTGAATCAAACTTGTCTGATCATAGACCAGTCAAGGCCATATTTACTGCACAAGTTCAGGTCCCAAGCACATTTAAAACACTTCAAAAATTCTTCTTATCAGAGAGGTTTGATCAAGCAACAACAAGATTTGATCAGATTTCATCATCCGATAAATCTCGATGTAGGGGCAGATCAAGCTTCAAATTGTAAAAAGTAGTCGTCACGCACATGAAAGTTATATTATATAATATAGAAAGTAGAGATGATTTCTGCCAGATGATCTGAATCTGCTGATGAGTGTACAGTAACTGTTTGTTTTAGAGTCTCCATGTGATTGTATAAGAGATCGGAAGATGTCCTAGTCATTTCTTTGCATTATAAATCTAATGTTTGTATGGCCTACAATTATTAAGAAGTTTTTCTAAGAAAAATATAATCAAGCAATTAATTCTCATCTAAATTATGCTCCCAGTTGGAGATCGACTACTTTGGATGCTAACCCCGTGCATTAATTCGAGCATGCAACTGGATGCTTAATTAAATTCAACTTCCAATGATTAACGCATTCTAAGAATCGAGTTTGATTCGCTAATCTGAATAACCACGTAGTTAATATCTAATTTTAAAGAAAAGATGATTAAAAATGTAAACAAAGAACATATATAGGACAACAGGCAGCTACAATAGATGAACTGTGGGCATGCTAAATTATCTGTTTATTTTGGAGGGTGTGGATAGAATATATAACATAACCACAGACATGATTCAAGAAAACTTCAAGTGGGTTAAAGAAATTATGAGTGCCGAATCTATATAATTACGTAGTTGTTGAACAATAAATAATATAGGCAGCATGCTAGGGTATATTTTAAAGATGGTGGGTGAATCTTGGTCCAATCATCTGTAAAGTAAATATATTCTCGATATATATATTCTACGTAGGATTATGGAGTGTCTCAACTGTTATTAATTTGTGAAGATCCGTGACACTAGTATAGGTGATTAATTATTTGCTAATATGGTAGTTTGTGTTTTAAAAACCTGAAAATATATTAAAATAGCACGATTTTTATTTTTATTTTTATTTTTAAATATAATTTTAACATCAATATATTAAAATGATTTAGATACTAAAAATAACCTCATACATGTTTTATGACCACACACTCACACACAGTTAAAGAATCATCTCATTTAAAAACATAAACTGTTAGGTGAAACCTTAAAATATAATTTTTATTATTCTTTAACACACACCCTCAATAGAAAACCCTTTAGACTTGAAACTTGCACAAATCCATACTACCTTGTGCTTGATTTTTAATAAATAGAATGAGGATGGTGAGATTTGAACTCGTGACCGTTGGGTCAACAACATTTTGATATCAAGTTAAGGAACCATCTTACCTAAAAATCAACCGGAGCAGACTTTGGCTATGGGGCCATGTGGTTACAGTACTGGCATTTGAGCCAGTATTGTTTGTAATGGGTATTTGGACGTCTTGGATTTTGGGAGCGTCATTGCTCACAAGCTGGGCCATCTGGCAGGTGTAAGTGATCACTGAGCAGCCCATTGGAGGAACAATTGTAATTATTGTAATTGTGATGCCGCCTGGTCCTGTGAGGTTTATAGGTTCCTCTTGAGTGCTGCGATTTAGAGAAGTTGTGGTGATGACTAATGTAATTTGTAGTAGCCACAAGTTGTTAGGTGGCAGCCTCCATCCGTCGCAGATAACTCTCATGCCCGACAAGGAGATTATGGAGTTCTTCAAAGGTAAGGGATTTGTCCCTGACTCAGATTGGGGAAACAATTTCCTAAAAGTTAGATCCTAACCCATTGAGGAATAGAGGGTGATGTCATCATCAGAGATTGGGTGATTAATGAGAGCAATTTTATCAGCCAATCCTTTAACGCGCTGCACCGGGAGAAGACCACGCGGAGGCGCATCGACAGAGACGCCGGTAGCCCATTTTCGTGGACCTGAGCATCCCTCACGCACCACCTTAACAGGGCATGAGGCGGAATACTGTCGGTCGCGTGTTCCGCACGCGACGACAGTATTTCGAAAAAAATAATAAAAAATGATGGTCAATTACCGGTTTACCCATGTGTCTAAGTCATCAATTAGGTTATATTTGTATTAAGCTATTTTCAAAAATATTAAAAAATAAAAAATTACAGCAGACCGGACCGAAAATGTGCAATTACCGCGGAGCCCCTCTTTCCAGTTGCCATTTTGTCTTTTTCGAGGGACAAAACCGCTATTTTACTGTGCAAAATTGAAAAAACCAGTAAATCAGCGACCCGAACAACCCGACCTGAACCGAACCCACCCGAAAATTGAGCATTACTATTGTAATTCACAGTAAAAATACTCACATGCTACAGTTACTCACCCATGATGCCAGATCCTTTTTTAGAGTATTGTATAATTTCTATCAACATTTTCTTATGCGTTGTACACAAATTTTATAAACTAGAAAAATATAACATCAAAAAAAAAGTATAATCAAAAATGGAGAAAAAATTATTATTAAAAAAACATATGAATGGCATGGAGAAAATATCTAAATATTGGTTAAATGCTATAAAATTTATTCTTCAATCATTAATGGTTGCTATGCTAATTTTTTAATAGCATGTGATATAGAATAAGTGTTCACGAGCTAACTTACTCACGCACGCTGCGCTAAACTTTTTTTCTATGTAGAAAACTGATTGATTTTGTGCATGTTGTAATTGATTATTTTAATATTTAATTGATAAAATCTGTTGTAAATAGGTTTTTTCCCCGCCTAAAAGTGATTGAATGTTGCTATTGTTAAAACTATTTTGATAATTATTTAATCGGTTGATTGTACAATTAGAATAGAAGAAATTCTACTAAAATGAATCACGTGCTCCGTGTAACATACTGATTGATTGTTGTGTATGTTTTATTTGTTTCATGAATTATTTTATTAGCAAGTAGTAAAATTACAATCATTGAATTTTAACATAGATGATTTGCTTTATGCAACAAACAATTTGATTGATGGTTTTGTTTTAACTATTTTGGCAATAATTTAACTAGTAGATAACAAAACCTCAATTGATGAAATTGACTAAAGATATATTATTTGTCCTTTGCAATATGCTAATTATTTGTTGGGCATGTTTTAACTATTTGACGAATAATTTATTTGAAAGATGACAAAAATACAACTGCTAAAATTTATCAAATATTATTTTTTTAGATTTTTTCTGTATATTATTATATTAAAAGTTTTTTAGAGCACTGAGATTAAAATAATTTGAGATTTATAAAGAAAAGTCAGTTCATTTATATCAGACTTGTTAATTTCGTTCCGCTCCATTAAAAAAACTGAGATGAAACGACGTTGTTTTCGTCTCGGTTTTAATTCTGGTCCATTCCGAAAATTCCGGCTGGAACGCCTCGGTACCGTTCCGGCTCAAAATCATAATATTTCTTTTATTTTAGAACATTTTACTATCATAATATTTTGGAATTTTAGAAATGTTTCTAATTTTGAGATTATGTTTGTTTGACTTTGTGTTTGTATTGTATAATTTAAAGTTAATTTATCTTGAATTTAAATTATACTTGTTAAATTCATATTTTAATTTATATATATATATATAATTAATTATATATGAGTACAACCCCGAAATGGCATGCCAAAACGCTCCGAAACCAAAACGTTCTGTTCCAATACGGCGACCGGAACGGTATTGACAACCTTGAATATATATATATATATATATATATATATATATATATATATATATATATATATATAATTGGTCTCACATATTTAAAAGAATAAAAACTTACAAAATAACCATTATCATTATTTTGAATGCCTTATCTATAATAATTAGAAATTTCAACACTGAATAATATTAACAAAAAAATAATTAAAAAAAATACAAAATACAAAAAAATATTATTAGATTTAAAAAAATTATTTGACATGAACAATAAATATAAAGAAAGAAAAATAATAATAAATATCAATTTTCAAATGATTAACAACACAAATTAAAATTTAAACATGAAATAAAAAAAATCTTAATAAAAATTGATAACAGTAAAGATAATAAAAATCTTAATAACAGTGAAAATAATAAATATTGAAAACAAAAACTAAGAGTATGTACATATAAATATGGACAAAAATAGGAACTATGTAAGAAATATATATATAAAAAAATAAAGAAATTAAAAAAAATCCAATATTAAAAGTATAAGGGCCAAAATAAAAAACACATATATAATAAATTTCATTTTAAAGAACAAAATTGAAACAAATCAAAAATTTGATACCGAAAATATTAAGCATTTCAAACCAATTTAGAAATTAAAAGACTAATGACTGAAATGAAATTACAATATATAATCAATTTCAATTGAAGGACCAAATTGAAATAATCAAAACATATATAAGAGAAATAAGGACCATACAAAACAATAAAAAGATTAGGGACTAAAATGAAATCATAATAAACAACGGTGTTGACATGTGATGGCGCAGGTAGGAGAGAGAAAAGGAGAAAAAAATATTCAACTGACCACGACACATCTTCAGCCACCATAGAACCACACACGTCGTATCAGGAGAAAGAAAACATGACTGAAAATCATTCTAGATGTTGGTTGGGTATTTTTGGACGCTGGAAAACACCGAACACACTATCTGAAACCCGCGTGAGTGGAAAGCTGGTGTTTCTTGGTGGCCAATTATTGACTAATGGAGAAGATTGTCTCCCCACATTTGCTATAAATAGAGGGGCTTCTTCGAGCTTATATAGATAGAATAAACACAAGTGAATGTGTTGTGTAGAGAGAGTTAGAGAGATTGAGTTTTTCCTCCTTGTATTTGTATTAATGTTTGCTTAATACAAAGTAGTAGCTCTATGGAGTAGGCAAATTGTTGAACCACGTAAACATTGTGTGTTACATTTGCTGCCATTCTTAACAAGTTTTGCTGTATCTTCCAAGTTCGAATCATTCAGAATCCGTTGGCAGGTTCTTTTGCACAAGATACCCAGGTTAAGATCAATTATTAGCTCTAATTAGCAAGCCATGCAAAAAATACCTAGGCGTAAGATTTACATTTAGTGGTCATATTAATAAAGCCCTTTTAGAATCTTACTTTCATTAACGCAATGCCAAGCAAGTTATCTTGGCTGCCCAAGAAATGAGAAGAAAGGCGAGTTAATACTTGGTTAATTTTCGCAAAGTTTAGGTGGAGGCTTTGCCATCGCAAATAAAAATCAAAGAACATTGATCTGAAAATTATAATAGCTGTTTAGGCTGTCAAATCTCCAAAATATATAAGTAACCCTGTTAGTATTAAGCTTGATTTAATACTGATAGGTAAGTAGGAGCTGATCACTGCAATTTTATTAGCGTTATGAGGATAAATATCAAATGAAATATGCATAGATATTTCATTGTGAGTGTATCTGCTTTTGATGAAGTTTTTCATCTTGAACCAAGCCAGAAATAACGTTTTTTTATTTCAAAATGTTATAGATCCTTTTTCAATGATGGGAAATTGGATTCCTTAATTTAGCCCAGATAGAAAAAAGAAAATAAGAATCTGGTCTGGATGTTTTCCCTTGTTTTCTCCTTCTCTTTTTAATTAGTGAGCTACAAGGAATTTCTAAACCACCATGAATTTAATGGCAGACATATGATGATGTAAATATCTCCACATGCTCAACAGAGATCCTATCCACATTTGTATCCTTGAAACGTGGTCTTCCATCTATTAACCCTCCAGCTCAGAAATAGAGGGTATCCTCAAGCTATTTAACTGTCAAGTGCTGGACATGATGTTTATATTGTAGATTTTTGTCTTTCCAAATCTTTTATGCAACCTCGTCTCCTTGAATTTAGATTCTACTTAGTCATGGCTGGCCATGGCTTTTATTCAAAATCACAGGCTTCGTGCATTGGTGTGGCGCTATTATTTTGCACGTCTTTAGTTATTTCGAGTTTTGCAGAGCTCGAAAGGCTCGAACACCCCGCTAAAGGTGATGGATCACTTAGCTTTTTGGTGGTTGGAGATTGGGGGAGAAGAGGCTTCTACAACCAGTCTCATGTTGCTTTTCAGGTCTGAAACCTCTCTGTTTCTCTGTCCTGACCTTGTTTTTATCGTCTATACCTGCCTGGCTTTGTTGTTGCCCGTGTAAGAGTAGCCCATGATTGGCAACGGAAGCAATGTAGTGCCCAGAAAGCATGAACATCCAAATTGTAGGAAACACTATAAAGGGAGTAGTCGTTTGCGTACCAACTTGTTAGAACTTGAGACAACAAGAGTTTTACTCGTTCACTTGGATCCATAAAATACACTTTTCAGGGGTGGGTTTTCTCGGATCCAAAAAAAAAAACAGTCATTTGCAGTTGAATGATGCAAAAATAAAACTAAAAGATCTATGCCAAAAGCATCACAATTGGCATTCGCCGAGTTTAACTTTATTATTTAACAGAAGGAGAAAAGGAAAGGATTGTTGATATATATTACCTAAGTACTAAATTTCTAATCTATATTAATTCCCAGATAGACTAATTTCTTCAAGTATACATGACAGATGGGAAAGATTGGGGAGAGACTAGACATAGATTTTGTCGTCTCAACGGGAGATAATTTCTATGATAATGGATTAACGGGTCTAAATGATCCAGCATTTGAAGAGTCATTTACCAAAATATACACAGCTACGAGCCTGCAAAAACAATGGTATAGTGGTAGGTCTTCAGTCCATGACAAAATAATTTTCTCTCATCAAATGAATAAATCATGCATTTATTTTCAGGCTCTAGATAATTATAGGATTATAGAATCTCAAATTATACTTCATTTTGTTTTTTCAGTATTGGGAAATCATGACTACAGAGGTGATGTTGAGGCACAAGTACACCCTGCGCTTAGGAAGGTTGATAGCAGATGGCTTTGCCTTAGATCTTTCATCCTTAATACAGGTACATTGGCATTGAAATCCACACCTGTTTATTTCAGTGCCGGAAATTGTTTTCTGATCCCGTTATTTTGGCTCATAATCCACTAGAAATTGCTGGGCTCTTCTTCGTCGACACCACTCCATTTGTCATCGACTATTTCACTGACATGGATCATACTTATGATTGGCGAGGTGTGACTCCTCGAAAGGCATACCTCGATAGCCTCATTAAGGTAAACATATGAAGAACCTCTCTATCCCATTACTAGCAGTGAACAAGTCTTTTGAGGACACTTTTTTTTCGATTAATCTTTACGAAAATATAGTCTACGATCACTAGGATTTGGAATCTGCATTGAGCGAATCAACTGCGAGGTGGAAAATTGTTGTCGGTCACCATGCGATCAAAAGTGCTGGATATCATGGAGACACAAAGGAGCTCAATGATCTTCTTCTACCAATGCTCAAGGTAAACGATTAGCAGTAATATTGTAATCGTAAACATCCTTCTGAAAAAAGCTATGAAGTTTCTGGCCCTATAACAAGCTTGAATTTATATATATAATGGGGTTTTATTCGCGGTAAATGAGTACATAATATTGTTGATATGTTTCCTGGTGTGAAAATGTAGGCATACGATGTCGATATGTACGTGAATGGGCATGATCACTGCCTAGAACACATCAGCAGCCTTGATAGGTAAGATAGGTAGAAACCTTCTACCATATTGAAAATATTTTCTGATGTGGATTTTCCTTCCATCTTTTTCTATAAAAGCAGTCCAATCCAATATCTAACAAGCGGAGCTGGTTCAAAGGCATGGAGGGGAGACCTTAATCAGAACTATAAGGAGGATGATTTGAAATTCTTCTACGACGGTCAAGGTTTCATGTCAGTGAAATTGACCAACAATGATGCTGAGATTACGTTCTACAACGCTTTTGGCAAAATTTTACACGAATGGAAGGCATTGAAGGAGCTTCACTCAGCAGTATAAAATCATATAGCATATTGTGTAAAGTATCCTGGCAACTGGAGACAATCTGTAAATATGCGCCCCTGTCTTCAGCACTATCTGTTTCTAATCCTAGTTAGCTATGATCTATCCATGTGGAAGGATAGGGATGTTTCCAAATTATTTACGGAAAAAAAAGTGTTTGACGTTCATGAATCATGAATTAATAGCTAGTTTCAAGCAATAAAATTGGCTATATATCTCTGAGAACATAATTTATAGGCCCTCTCCTATGATCACAATCTGAAAACGATCGAAGATCTCCTGAGAAAACCCATTAGCTGAAACCATATATGTACGTATCTGCTTGCATGGAAATTTTGGATATATATATTGTTCCTTTCAATTTGAATTTCTTTTTTCACATCAGAATGTGTGTTTTGTTGTTTTTTTATTTGGCCTATCTTTTCTTATTAATTTTGAGAACCTGGGCTCTCGAAGAGAGAGAAGGGATGGTGAGGGAGATGAGCCATTTTTTTTCTCCTTCTGTGTTTCTTACATTTGAAATTTCTCTGATTTTACAAAATTTAATGTTTTGTATGACGTGTCTGTCTGCTGTTACTTGTACTGGAAAGTTGATCAGATTGAAAACGTTAAGAAAATGTTTAGAGTGGAGGGATCGGATAAAGAAAAAGGAGAGTATAGGGTTCATATTAAAACAATATTAATAGCAGAGGGACGGGATAACGCTATTTATCCCTCTGATGGTATTTAATAATACCAGAAGAAGTCTCCCGTGTGCCAAACCCACACCACCCCAAGTGCGCCTCCCCCGTCTCTCTCTTTGGGCGATCAATATCTGCGAGAAAATCAAAATCTCGAGTAACATTAGTAATAAAATAAAATCAGAAAACTTGAAATAGAATCTATTCAATTCATGAGCATGAACACGACTATAAGCGTTGAGCCTTTCAAGCGGTACGGAAATTTCTTTCGTCGTAGCTAATTGATCAATTCAATCGAACCCAAGCGGTTTCCGAATTCTAATTATTCTTCTTCGAAATGAAATAGGCTTGTAAAGCTTGCGGCTCGAGCATTTTATGATGATGTATCAACAAAAGGAGAAAATCAGTCCAAAAACAACGCTCGCGGCGACAACAAGGGCATTGCCGTCGTCGTTCTTGATGCCCTCACCAGGTTTGGATAATCGAAATCTGATTTCGTCTTCTTCTTTTGTTCGCTTTGTTGATTGATGAAAGTTCTCTTTGATTATTATGCAGGCGACCCTGGGTTAACGAAGAAGCTTTGGCTAAAGACTTGAAAATACATATTAAGCAACTTCGTCGCGTTCTCCGCCTTTTTGAGGAAGATAAACTCCTCACCCGTGCTCATAGGAAAGAGGTTTTTCTTTTTTTCTCCTTTTCTTTTCTAATTTATTTATTTTGCCTAATATTGCAATACTGCAGTTAATTATTATGTACCAATAATTAAATTTGTTAGACAGCAAAGATTACGAAGAAACCGAATGGTGGCGGTGCTGATGGTCAAAAAAGGTTTGGTAGAGAGGATGATAAAAACAATAAGCTCCATACTCACTCTTATTGCTGTCTAGATTATGCGCAGGTTTTCTCTCTCTGCAATAAGCAAACTTTTCGTTTCGTTTTTGTGTTGATAACTTATACTGATTGTTCGGATTCCAGATATATGATGTTGTTAGGTATAGATTGCACCGCATGAGGAAAATGATCAAGGATGAATTGGAAAACAATAACGCTGTTCAACAGTATATATGTCCCAACTGTGGAAGAAGGTAACATAGATAATTGGATAATAGTTGTATATTTTGCAATTAGGAAAATGGTGAGAATTGCACCTTGCTTGTATTCATGTACTGGTATATGCATGCAGCATTGTGTCTGATTTAAATTCAAACGAAAAATAAAATCTATCCTATCAACTAAAATACAAAACTTGAATGAAAGATAAGTTAGCTGGAATTTAGAAAACAACAGCTGACATGGAATCTGAAAAATAATAACTAACACATAAGGATAATTATCCTCTGTTAGAAGGTATCTATTGTAAGTGTTTTTTGTTTTCTTTCTTTTTTTCCTTATTTTTCCCTGGAGCTTTAGTATTTTGTGATGTTGTGATAGATATAATGCTTTGGATGCGCTGCGCTTGATTTCTCTAGTTGATGAATACTTCCACTGTGAGAATTGTGAGGGGGTACTTGTGGCTGAAAGCGACAAGTTGGCTGCCCAAGAAGGAGGAGATGGCGATGACAATGCAAGGAGGCGGAGGCGTGAAAAATTGAAAGACATGCTTCAAAATATGGAGGTTGGAATTCATTATAGCAATCCTGATTGTTTAATGCACTAGTAATTCTTTCCCACTGAATGCTTATTATTTACTAAACTTTATCTCGTCGAAAAAGAATGCTATTATTCACTAAACTTGATTTCGAGTAGAAAAGGTTGTGTGGTTGAAGGTAAATGTGATTCTAATTGAACTTGTTCACTCTTTTGTGTGGCTGTGTTATTATATTTATTTTGTCATATTCGTGGTTCTGTACTAACAAGTTGAGTAAGTAGCTAGTTTTTGTTTCTGCATTTTGGTTTTGTTTCCTTCATGGGGTTTCTCCAACATATAGATGACTGAATCATTTTTTTATTGTTAATTAAAATTCCATCATGTTGTAACCATGAGGATTTAACTCTTCTTGTCTTGCTAGACATTGTGGAGTGCTATGTAACCGTAAAAGTTTATGGCATTTATGTTTGAAAGCTATTTTTTTTTTTTTCAGACTTGTATCTATTTCGTTTGCAGTTTGGTTTCTTTCCCTTGAGCATTTTTTTTCTTCTATATTTCGTGTAATTTACATTTGGTAAACCAAAACTAGTGTACTTTTCATTACTATTTTACGGTGCCTAATTTTGATTTTGAGTGGATTAATTTCAAAAATTGGTCAGCCTGATTTTGGCTGGCCAGTGCAAGTCTTGATGGAATCATGGTGTGCATATTGCCTACTTATGAGAGAAGGGGCATGAAAGAAAATTGAAACACAATGAAGGACTGGTACAACATTCTTCCTTTGGTTTGTGAGGGGATGAAGTGGTGTATTCATTTTGGGAGAAACTCTTTTTTTCCCTCTTCAAGACTTCTTCATTCTCACAAGCTTATGAGAATAGATTTTAATTCTTGAACCCTGGACATTTTTCATATTTGTAGAATTGCATAAATTTAAGAACATTTTGCCGGATATTTCAAGTTTTCAATACCATTTACCTGTGTCCTCTTGCGTCTATTTTACATTATTTGCAATACATGCAACCTATTTCTGTCATTTTGAGTAGCCGAAATATAATGTCTAGGTACAACTGAAGCCATTGATGGATCAACTTAGCAGAGTGAAAGATCTACCTATTCCTGAAATTGGAAGTCTTCAAGCATGGCAACTTCATGAACATGCTGCTGGGCGTACAATAAATGGTGATCCTAGTTCTGATGATCAATTCAAATATTCTCAAGGATCAGGGTATGGTGGAACACCAATGCCATTTCTTGGGGAGACGAAGGTATCGTTTTTCTTTGTGGCATCTGCAATCTCTCTTTTTTTCAGAACTTTGTGTGAATAAAATTTTGTTTTCGCTGGCATGAAATTGGAATTCGTTATAAGCATTTTATAAATGACCTCTTGAAGTCATAAATTCAGTCACGTTACTTTCATAAATTGCATGTATCTAGGGACTCTTTTTGCTTCTTGTTTGATGCATGCCAGTCAACTACATGTGTGCATGAATCATCATTAAATGTCATCTGGGAGCTTATACATGTAAAAGAGGGATGCTTAGTAAAAAAGCCTATATACCCGTAGCTATATTTATTGTGTATATGTGCTCGTACCACCATTCTACACAAGGAAGGATGAGTCATCCTCTAAGTAGGCAGAAAGAATTTGGAAATCAAATTCGGTATCCTCAAAAAAACAAGGGATTTCAAACTGTTGAACCATTAACCTGTGATTTTTATCTTCCAGAATTTTGTTGAAATAATTTGGAAACAAAATGAAGCTGAAAGTTTTGCACGAGGTGTGTGATTTTGTCTGGGTAATGAGGGCAGAAATAGGGAATGGATCAAAGCATCCTACTGTATTTTCTCATACCTTCAGGAGCTGTAAGTGTCTTCATAAATGGTTAAATAGCATATGAAATCCCCTTATCACAATAGGGTTTCTTATAAATCTCAAATAATACCTTTTTATGTTCTGTTCTCTTTGTTCCTTAAAAGTTATCGTGGAACATGCTAACTTGTGAAAATTATATCTGGGTGAAAGGATGCTAATTGCAGTCTTTTAATGTAGCCAGACATGTAGCAGACATTAAGGATTCTGATAGAATTGGTCAAACCTGAGCTAGAGGCTTGGAGAGGTTATGATCTATAAGCAGTTGATGACAGACAAACTTAAGAGAACTGATGATCTCAAATTTCTGTCCAGAGTACTATATATAGGCACCAAAGAAAATAACAAAACCAACAGCTAAGCCTCATCCCAAACTAGTTGGTGTCGGCTATAAAAATCAAATTCTAGTGGTAACTCCTAAATCCACTAGGAATAGGAAAGCCTACTATATAAGAAATTAATTAGATTCCTTACAATGCTATTTCAACTACTAAATATTAAATTCTTAACAATTATGAACAATAATATACTGAAATTGTCAACAATTGAATATTAAATATGGTATTTCTTAATTCTCCTCAGATGCAGATTGTGCGCAAGCAAAAATGATACTAGAGAAAGTTTTCTGTTGCCACTTTTCATCTCTGTATCAGGAATGTTTGAAATTGATGAATCCTCGTAAGCATCTCTGGGGTCTTTTTGTTTGAGTCTTAGCATTATTTGTACACAGAGCAGTTGGTCTTTGTCAGTGATTAGAATTTCTGTCCCATTGATTTCTTTAACTCGTACATGGTAGACACTGGCTCGGTACCCTTTATTTGCCTCCTATGTTGATTGTTTTAATTTGTTTGCCTGGATTGGAGGATGCCTTATTCTCCAATAATCTTTTGTACATTACTTGTTCCTAAATAACTTCTCTCATAAAAAAAAATAGATTTCTTTTATTTATTATTATTATTATTATTATTTTAGAAAAGTGGTCCAGGTAGTGATGTACTTTGCTATAACAATTTTTTTCCTTTTTGTAATGGTTTGGTCTTCTGGGCTCCTGTAAGAAAGGTTTATGGAAAAGTTAGAAAATTGTAGGATCTGTAAGTAATGAACTTCTTTTTTTATCTGGTTCTTTTCACTGTTTCGTTTCTTGTAAGGGTTCCTTTCAATGTTTCGTTCTTCTGTTTCTGGCTTGGACATTTGATTCAACGAACATTTTCATTTTATTATAGTTTCTTCTAGCATTGGTCATTTGCAAGGCTTGGATTATTCATGAGCTATCTATGGCTAATCTTGACAGGTCGAAGTAGCCTTTGCTGGTGATGAAAGCAAAGAGGGTATCAAATCTGAAAGTTCAAGTGCAAGTCTAAAAGTTTTACCACCATGGATGATCAAGCAGGGAATGAACCTTACAAAGGAGCAACGTGGAGAGGTCAAGAAGGAGAGTAAGATGGATAGCAGTTCGGCAGCTGTAGAATTCTCAGATGAAAAGAAGTCTGCTCAAGAGAATGATGATAGTATAAAGGTCTGTGGAATGATATGATGTTCTTGTGTGTTTTGATCTGGCATACATGGTTTCCACTCCTTTTTTTTTTCATGTGCCTGCTAAAGCTTATTTTGCATATAATTTTACTCCATTTATATGACAGGAGGAGTATGTTAAAGCTTATTATGCTGCTCTGCTTGAACAACAAAGACAAACAGAAGAATCTGCTAAGAAACAACAAGAGTTGTCTCAGACATCCATGTCTAATGGCCTTTCTGAATCAGCTTCTAATCGTCAAGTGGGCAAGAAAGCCAAGCGTGAGGAGGGTGAGGGAGATGATGATGTTGAATGGGAAGAGGCTCCAATTGAAGGTAAGTCTAATAATTGGAATTGATTGCCCTCCTATCCTATAGGGGACTAGGATGGTCAGTGCATCTCTATGCACATCTAGCAAGTGTCTTCCAGCCCCCTGCATCATTATGCCTCACATTACCATGATTTTGTTTTGTTTTTCCTTATAGAATAATAATTCTGTTAAGCAAGTAAAAAGAATAGAGTGTGAATGAAGGATATGTTATCCTCAAGGAAAGAGAAATTATTAGGTACTTTGGGAGTAGCATCATCCTTTCCACTCACATAATAGTGGAACCGTCCATGATAACCACCATGTGCCTCATTTTTATGTGAGGGAGGGAGCACTACTCCAGGTGTACCCAATAATCTCACTTAAGTAGTATCAAAGAGTTTCCAATCTCCTTGCATGTCCACTAAGGATATTCCTAAAAAAAAAACATGGTGAAACACCATTAAAGTGTGTGTTTGGGATTTTGAGTTTTGAAAAAGAAATTGAATATTTCTTGAGGATTCCAAACATGATTTTTTTTCAAACAGAATTTTGCCGGTTCTACAATCAAATAAGAATCATTTTCAGCTCTGAGCCAATTGGAACTTACTAAGTTCAAAAACAAAAATGAGAATCCTAGAAAATAATTTCATCTCAAAGTAGCTGGGAGACAAATGAGTTTTGAGTTGTGTTTCAACCATATGCTCCAAATCATAAAAAATCATACACCTCTAAAGAATATTGTTTTCCATCCTCCTGAAACCTTTCCGTTTTGGCAACAGCTCCTTCTTTGGGATATTGGTATCCACACTAAAAAACTGCTTGACACTTACATGAAACAGAGCAATGCAAGAGAAGATGATCCAATGTTTCATTACTATTAGAAATCATGATGCATGTGTTTCATAATGCATGCAGAGCATATCGAGACAGATTAGTGACTTCCTGTCCTTGTAATTTTAGCTGATACCAACTTTCATATTAGGGTATAGCATAGCATCATTGTGACCGAAGCCATTATTGTCAAACTGAGCTAAACCAAATTGGATGGCTTTGCAAGTGTAGAAAATTTTAACCATATAGGGTGATGAAATTTGCGTTTCCTTTCCTTTTTTCTTCTATTCTGTGCCTCCTATACTATCAATAACAATGATGTCATTTTACCCGTTTGCTTATTGTTGACTCCAACATTGCAGGCAATACAAGTGAAAGCTACAGGCTCAATGACTTGAATGATGAAGCGCCGGCTTCTGGAGAGGAGGATGATGACATAGACTGGGAAGAAGGTTGAGTGAGCACTGGTTTTACTGATAGTTGCTTAACACATGCCATGCACCAGAATTGCTTTACTGGTATAGGTTAGCGCTGGTTTTATGTTCTTCCTTGAATTCCTGAGGAACAAATCCTGGTGAGGAGCTTCTGGTCTGCATTTGCAGAAGTGTAGAAGACCAAGTGTCTTCTGCTTGGCCCATTGTCTGAAGATTTTCTCTTTTTTTCTGAGGAGCTTAATGCCATCTTATCACTAACATAAAACTGAGTTTTAGTGTGACAATCGCTTGAGAAGTCTAGATACAAGATGCCTTTTATATATATGTAGTTTTTTTTATTAGCAGTCAATTTAACGTTATTTACTCCATGCGCCGTGAGAATAGCAGTGTAAAAGCTGGTACAAGGGGCGCCGCAGTTGAGTAATTGGTGCCCATATGTATAATAAGGCAGTTTCAGTAGGAGCCAAGAGATAATTGATGCGTCGGTCATATTCTGACGAATGCTCTTTTACAGATATATATTTTTTGTGTGCGTGCTTTTGTGTCCGGATCAAATTCTATAGCTTAAATGTTTTTAGTTATAATAATTCGTCAAGTAGTTGAAGTTCAGTTTTCTGCGGTAATATGACCGCAGGTTATAGTGAGGTATCCAACCAACCTTTAAAAGTTTCCAGAATCTTCCAGGATGTCTCCATGGTCCATTTGTGACATGAGATATTGAGTAGATTTTCTTCGTGAGATAAGAAGCCCCTTGTGAGAATATGCAACTTGAAGACCAGGGAAATATTTATATTAAATCATTGTGCCTGATCCAGTCTAGATTAGAACGACCGATATGCCCGCATGATGTGATGGGTTTTTTTATTTATGTAGAAAATTGATTGATTTTATGTGTGTTGTATTTCATTATTTTAATATTTAATTAGTAAAATTATAATTGATGATGTGATGGGTTTTTTATTTATGTAGAAAATTGATTGATTTTATGTGTGTTGAATTTTATTATTTTAATATTTAATTAGTAAAATTATAATTGATAAAATCTGTTAGAAACTGAATTTTTTTCCCATCAAAAAGTGATTGAATGTTACTATTGCTAAAACTCTTTTAATAAAATCTATTAAAAAAAATTCTATATAGAAAATTGATTGTAAAATTTATTGCTCATATTATTATAAATAGGTCATTTATATATATATATATATATATATATGAAAGTGTTGATATTAAATAAATATCTAAATATATAATTAGTCTCACATATTGATAAGGAAAAAAATATTTCAAATAATCATTATAATTGTTATGAATGTCTTATCTATAATAATAAGGAATTTTAAGACCTAACAATATTAACAAAAAAACAACTAAAAAACTAAATAAATGACCAAAAACAATATTATTAGATTTTAAAAAATTATTTGAACAGAAGAATAAAAAAAATCATTTTTTAAATGATCACGAACAAAAATTAAAATGTAAACATTTAAAAAAATAACCTTACTAACAGTGAAAATAATAAAAATTGGTGAGACCATAATTATTGTTAGAGAAAAAAATTCTATTTTTTTTATTTCATATTATTATATTAAAAATATTTCAGAACAATGATATTAATTTTGTTTTTTCAAAAAAACCTAGGTCATTTATATATGTTAAAGCTTTAATATTAAATAAATACCAAAATATATAATTAGTTTGATATATTTAAAAGAAAATAAAGCTTAAAAATAATCATTATTATTATTTTGAATGTTTTATTTGTAATAATTATAAAATTCAATATCTAACAATATTAAAAAAAATATCATTATATTTAAAGAAATTACTTAACTTGAAGGGGAAAAAAAGAGAAATAATAACAAACATTATTTTGTGAAAATTTGGACATTAAATAGAAAAACTTAATAACATTGGAAATAAAGAAAAATTGGAAAGAAAAACTAAAAGCATATATACATAAACATGGACAGAAATAGAAACTACATAAGAAATATGTATAAAAAATAAAGAAACTAAAATAAAATCCAAGATTAAAAGTATAAGGGATAAAAGAAAAAGAAAACATATGTAATAAATTTAATTTAAAGGACAAAAGTCAAATAAACCAAACATTGAAATTAAATAATTTAAAAACAAAACCGGAAATCCAAAGAATTAGGACCGAAATAAAACTGAAATCTATAATTAATTTGCATGGAAGGATAAAATTGAAAGAAATCAAACTTTGATACCCAAAATATTAAGGATTTATAATAAATTTGCATGGAATGATGAAATTAAAATCAATCAAAACTTTAATATCAAAAATATTAAGGATTAAAGACCAATCCGAAAACTTAAGAGAATGAGGACCTAATTGAAACTACAATATATAATCAATTTCAATTGAAGGACAAAATTGAAACAAATCAAAACCTATATAATAGCAATAAGAGCCATAAAAACAAATTCTACCGTTCAATGACTGAAATGAAATTTGACAAAAAACAGCTACGCTGACGTCAGCTGGCGTAGGCAGGAGAGAGAAATGGGAGGGAAATTTCAAACGATCATTGACACGTTTTCGGACACCATATCGCCACACACGCCGCACCAGGTGGAAGAGAACATGCCTGAAAATCATTGTAGATGCCGGTTGGGCATTTTTGGACACTAGAGTAAGCCGCACGTGCCGTCCGAAACACACGTGAGCACGGAAACGGACGGCGCGTCCAGTGACGCGCCAACTGTAGTGTTTTGAAATTTTAAAAAGGAAAATACATGAATGCCCTTAGTGGCTTAAAATTAGGTTAAGGGTGTTGTAGTAATTGTGCAAGCTAGTAAATATAAATAGAAAAGAAAAGAAAAGAAAAAGGAAAAAAAAAAAGAATTGGTCTGAAATTTGAGAGAGAATCGAAAGAGAGAAAGAAAGAAGAAGAAGAAGAGAAAAGAGGGAAAGAGAAGAGGAAGAGAAAGGAAGAAGGAGAAATAAGTTGTTAAGGTAATGTGTGTGTTTTATTATGTATAAATGTGATTATTAACTATGATTTTTGCTTGTATGGATTGTTAGGGTTTGAGAATTTTATTTGGGTTTGATTGATGAATTAAGAGAGATGTTAAGGGTTGAATGTGTTGGATAATAGTTTAATTAGTTTGATTGTAGATGATTTTGAAGTTTTGAGATGTTTGGTTTAAGAAAATATTGAGAAAAATGGTGAATAATGTTGATAAATTTCGAAAATCCCATGCTGGAAATTCTGGGTTGAGGTTGAAGATGACAAAAATTCATTTTGGTCCTTTTGGTGAAAATTACAGTTTAGTCCCCGAACTTTGGAAAAATTACAGTTTGGTCCCTGGAGTGAAATTGGAGATTCTGGACAGAATTGAGGATGAATTATGGACAAGATTTTAGGATAGCTATGAATTTATGGAGTGTTCAATTTAGTCCTTCAATTTGATAAAATTACAATTTGACCCTAAAAATATAAGAAAATTTCAGAATGGTCCCTAAGAGAAATATTAGTATTTCTGATTGGTTTGATGGATAATTGAAGCTCATTTGATGGATTAATATCAATTTTACGAATTGTGTATTTTGGAATTAGATTTCGGAAGAAACCTTTGTTTTAGGCTTTTGCGAAGAAATAGATAGTTTGATTAAAAAACACATAGGATTATGATTTAAACTCTTAGATATGTTATTAAAGGTATTTTACTTCTTTTGAGTCATTTTTGAGTATATCTTCTTTTATATATATTCAGATAATCCCGATATTCAACCCGCGGGACATCAGTAGGATTTCGTCAACATTTCCGCTTTTGAACCTTGTTGCTTTTGAATCAGGTGAGTGGATAACATTTAATATGCATGAGAAATAGTATAAATATTTGAATTTGTTAGTATGAATTGGATTATGCTTTTTGGATAATATATACCTTGATTATATTCTTGATACGATAAAGCATAATCATTTGTTGAATATCCGTTCTTGATATGAGCCTATATCTGTTTGTGAATTGTTAGCTCCTCATTTGATTGATACCATGAGTTGAGCCTTGAGATATGAACATGTTTGTTTGATATTAGATATACCTGTGGCATGCTAGTCAGAATACCCATGCTAACAGGGTAGTGTTAGCCTTTGTGCACAATGTATCTGAAACCCTAGTTGGTCGGGGGAGTCACCAACCTGTGTGGACTGATCATCCCACAGTACGGAGCCTCATGCTCATTGCATTCTGATTTTCTGACGAGCTTTACCTATACATTCTTGTTATGACCTATTTGAGAAATTTGTTGTAAGAACCTTGAGCCGATTTGATATTATACTTCTCTTTGCTATATTATCTCGTATGTGTATATTGGATATTATCTACTCACTGAGTTGTTGAACTCACCCCCTCATTATTCATTATTTTCAGGGTCGTAGCTTGCTAGCAGGTCATTTTTGTCCTACTCTGGGAACCTGCTATCTTGGTTGTAGCCGGCACTTTTTGTCCATATGTCTAGTTAGTGCTCCACAAGGATATCAATATGTAATTAACTCTTGTATAGAGACAATCGAATTCTAATATAAAGTTTACTTTGTTATTTCCGCTGCATTGAATTCTGAATGTTGAATGATAAGTTTATGTGAGTTTGGGTTCGCATAGGTGTGGAACCTTGGAGGGGGACCATGCCTATGTGCCGGTCACGGATCCGGGAATCGGGTCGTGACACCAACAGTAAAACGGTGTAAAAAAGAATTAAAAATTGATTAATTACCGGATCGCCCCTCCCTCCAACGCCTGGTTTTTGTCCTTTTCGAGGGACAAAAAGGATATTGCACTGTTCCATAAATAATTTTAAAAAAAACTGAACGGATGGATCGGACCGAAAACGTTCAATGACCGTTGAGCCCCTCAACCCAGACAACGTTTTTTATCCTTTTTGAGGGACATTATCATGATTACACTGTTCCCAAACGAAAAAAAAGAACACATGCACGCACAAAACACCGGAGCAAATTGTCAGTCTATAGTGATTTGAGTCACGATGAACAGTAGACCATAGACCACCGAGCTACTGTGGTTTCTTTGTAATTTTTAAATCAAAGCTCCGCTTCTTCAAATCAAGCCCTGTATCCCGCATAGCATTTACTCGAATCTATCCCTAAATACATAAGTAAGTACAATACTACTACTAACAAAAGCACTCCCTTGAATTCTTGGAACACGATGACTAGATACTCTGATTTACCCGCCTATTTGATCACAGAAATTCTGTTAAGATTATCGCCAAAATCTTTGCTTCGGCTCAAAGCAGTGTGTAAACATTGGTTGCATCGCATTACAAGCTCCAACTTCATTTTATTGTTCCAAATCACAATAAGTCTAAAAGCAACAATAAATTGAATGCGTTGAAAGCTATACCTTTTTTAGTTTTTGTTTCCCAACCAACAGTGAATCAAGTTAATATACTTTCTTAATCATCTTATAATAATTTTGTACCGGAGCATCGAGGTGTGTGACTCTGAGTGAAAGTCACGAGTTTTGACAGTTATTAAATATTATTATGTTTCTTTTAATTGTTATGTATTTGAGATAAAAATAATAAAAATGTTCATGAAAATCTAGCTTAAATATTATTTTTTAAGAAAAACTTGCTTTGACAATTATAGAGTATTTTTTATAAAAACAAAAACAATGATTCATATTAAAATCTGTGTTCCTAAAATAAAAAAGAAATATATTAATAAAAGAATTTGTTTTGATTAAAAATATATTTTGGAATTTAATAACATTTTCTAAAAAGTTTTCTAGACATGAATATATGTGTATGTGTGTGTTTTCTTACGTTTAAAATAATTTTAGTCAGCCATAGCATAGCACAAGCATACAAAATAGTAGTTAACTATACCCTAATGCAGTTAAAACGATATTCATAGACCCGGCTATTGATCCGGAAAAAAATAGTCATACATATCATCGGAGTTGAGATTTGAAACTTATGTTGTATATATTTGGAAATGTGATTGAAATTATTTTTAAAAATGTTTTTTGTTCAGAAATACATTAAAATAATATATTTTTTAATTTTTTAAAATTATTTTTGACATTAACACATGAAAATAACCAAAAAAATCAGAAATAATTATTTAAAATAAAAAATAATAATCTTTTTTAAAAGAACATTTGAAATGCAGTAACATACACAAATTCCTTGTCCAGAGCTGCAACTCAACTAGCATTAGTATTCTTTTAAAATATCTCAAGTTCCCACTTCCCCCGTGTAACTGAAAAACTATTCTTATAACAAAAAGGTGTTCTCGTGCTTTAAGAAAACGTTGCACTTACCATTCCACTACAATGGATCATGTGAAATTGTCGTCCCATTTGAGAATTTACGAGCACGCAATTCTAGTTCTGTGGTGACGTTTTACGGTTTATGTTATTTGCGTTTCGCTGAAAATCTCTGTCACGAGCTACCCGTAATCCGCCCGTGTCACACCACCTCTCTGGCACACAAAAGATTAAGTTCCTGGAAACAATATGCCCATCAAAATTAGCTTCACAAAACTTCTGAAGAGGATACAAAGAGTGTTAAAATTAAAATGAGATTTCCGCCTAGTAAGTGTGCAGTTCATATTGTAAGACAACAAAAAGAAACAGGGAACACAAGGGATTGCCAAGAGAATTGAGCTGTCCCCCCCCCCCCCCCCCCCCCCTTTTTCCCCGCTAGTAGTATGAAATGTTAAAGTCTTTAAAATTTTGCCGCTCTTTACATTTGCTTCGAACTCATTTCAAGCCGCAGCCTGCCACTCTAGCCCTTGACAAAATACAGTCTCTCTTCACAGTGCTCCAGCTGACTGGTCAGCTACAGTATGGTTAACGCTTTGCTGTTCTTCCCTTTTGACAGGTCTTCCATCCTCGATTCCATTGCGGTCCAGTCTTTGAGTCCTTTCTGCTAACTTCTCTTTCGGAGCACCACTTGTATCGCAACTGGATTTTCCTGGTCCATTTTCTTTCTCTGGCAGAGAAGCTGTCTCCGTAAGAAAGTTCATTTCAGTTGCAGCAGTCGACAACTGTAGTGGAGATGATGCATGGCCAGAACCTGGTGGAGGAAGGAAAACACCTGTTCCGGGGATGGGGACTGGTAGGCGAGCTGAAGGATGCCTTGAAGAAGCTGTAGGCCATCCTGTTGAAATTGGTGGGATGGGAACTGGTGCAGGGAAAGGCATCCGTGCTGCAACTGGGGTGGTCATGAAGATAGGCTGGACACCATTTGAAGGTGGAATTTGAGGTTGAATGGGTGGCACTGGCAGGACACCAGTTGTTGGGATTGCTGCATAATGCTTGGGTACAGGATGGCAAAGATGATTCAGGGACCTGCTTGGAGGTGGACTCCAATGGGAGGATGGGGCTACAGAGTGTGAAGGAAGACGCGGCCCATCAGTAGATGTAAATTTATTTGGTTGATACTCGGTGAAGGTAATGAGCATTCGTTGTTTTCTAATCATGGGAATTGCATGCTTTGCCACATCTGATGATTTCCCTTGCATCACAAGGAGGGATCTGTTTTTTGTAGCAAGAAATATTACTTCACAATAATAAGACCAAATTTGCAGCTCATCTCATGAGAAATTTAAGGACGCCATGAAAATTTGTAACAGGAGCATATCTGACCATGAAAAGTAATATTGTACGTTCATTTCAGCACTGACATCTGCTAAGGAATTAATTAAAAGGACATTGTTAATAAAATAGAACTTTAAACTTATCACAGTAGATACAAACAATATCATTCCAGAACCTAATTTCAAGCTCAAATGCTAATTACTACAGAGCTAATCATAAACACCAATAACTATCTGAAACAACAAATACGCAGAGTTAATAATTATTACCCGGGAACAAGAGAAAGCTTGAGAGACCCTCTATAATCCCCTTGGCGCAAAGGTTCAATTACTCTCCCAAAAGTCAGCTCACATTCTGTCAAGAAAAGAACTGAAACAGGCTTTCCAAACCATGGAGGCCACATGTGAGGCTGGGAGTGATCACCCTGCAGAAATTTCCACAAAAAAATTAGGCTTGCTTACATAATCAATGCTATCTGAAATCATTACACATAATACCAGTAGTAGTTACCTCATTATAGATATCAATTATGCAAGAGTCTGGCTTCACGGTCATAACTTGCATTCCAACAAGACGTTCAATTACCTCTTGCAGCATTGCAGGAATGGATTCAACTCTTCGATCTGAAAAATTTATTCATGAACAAATCCAAGGATCTAAGAACTAATGTTTCTTTAGCATTGCAAAGAGAGAGAAAACTACATGCATGTCACCAAACACGCACACGTGCACACACACATATATATGCAAAAAGTTCTGCACAAGATGTGACATGCCTTTGGAGGTCCCGGTTTCATTTTCAGTTTCTGCAGGTGCATCTGCAATGGGAAGACCAAATTGAATCATCTCCCTTCCATGTCCCTTCATGGGCCTTTTGGAGAGAATATATGTATGACCTGCTTTCAACAAAGAATCTTCCCATAATCAACATTTTTGCTAAAAGAAAATCCCTGTTTGCATGAATGTATGTGACAGACAGGAAGACCTCCACCAAAGCAAAGCAGGAATTTCTGCTGTGATATTATTCTGCTTAATTTTTTCATAGAATGATTTAAGAAATAGCACGTAAATCTGAAATTGACAAAGCACACCAATCCTTATGGGTACTGAATAAGAAAATTATTGTGCTCTTTAACACACTTTACTCTGATAAATGTGTTCTGAGAATCTGTTAAATTTTCAAAATTAGCATTAGCATTAGCATGAATGGTGTGCATACCTCGAACATGACACTGTACAGGCTACCAATTAGAAAAGGTACAGCTAAGAATGGGCCATCAAGAAGATGGCTCTTACCCCATGATAACCTAACCTTGACCAGTCTCAACCTCAGGCCCAGGCAAAATAATGTTGGCCAACCCCTAAGGAGTGCAATAAAGTATCTTCAAAACAAAACAATTAATCAATTATGAACACTGCAACAAGTATTTACAAAAACTATATTCTCCATATATTGTTGATAAAATGTGAATCTCTATGGTAGTTAGCATATTTTGGAGGGAAGCAGTTTAGTGCACAAAATTATTTCATGAAAACAGGAGCAACGAGAAAAGTAGCAGAACAGTACTAACTTCTCCTAAGAATAAGGCCCCATTAATGACTTGCCTGGAAATTGTCCAACTCTCCCTGCAGCTCTTAACAAGTTAACCAAAGAAACAAGTTTTGGGATTTCCAAGCCATCGAGCAACTTTTCATACAATTTCAGTCCATCAACCACATTAACCTAGAGTAGATATAAACAAATTAGTAGGAGATACAAACCATGAATTCGGTGAGAATATCAACAAAATTGATGCTTGTAAAAGTGTTACCATCTGTCCATCAATTTTTTCCTCAGCAACAAATGTTTTTGGTGTGATAGCAAGATTCTGCTTCTCGTTCTGATTGTTACTAGGATGCGAATCACTCTCTGGTAAAATCACAACATCTTTCAATAACAAAATTAATATGCCAAAATAACAAAATGAAACATGACAAGGGACGATGGTTTTACAACAAAAAAAATTCAAAAGATATGAACCACGATAACATGTTGCTTAGGGTCCTTTAAAAAGTTGCAAGTGACTCAACACTGAAAATAACCAAGATGAGGCAAAAAGAATTTGCATTTTGCAATGTGTGAGCTCAGAACATTGTTAGCAATTAAATCTTCCACTGAACTAGTGAGAAAAGCATGATAATCCATGTTAAAGAGCTTTAAAATCCTTTGCCTATTGCCAACCCCCCCAAGAGAGCACAAGAAAGAGACCTTTGGGGATGCATCGATCATCAACAACAACCGCTTCTGAATTTCCAGAAAAGGTTCCTTGTGAATTCCCCAAGCTATTCAAGGGGTTATCTGTATGAGGTTTTGCAGTAACATCTGCTGACAAGACAAAGAAATTAAATGAGCATCGTGTTTCTTCGAAGAGTTTCTAGGTCAAGGCATTGTTTCAATCGATTGCATATTATTCATTATTCTTAAACTTGTACATGCAACATGGCATTCATAATGAAGAGCTTGTGGGCTAAAGGAGAGTCAGACAGAACAACTAGCAATCCAAAGCTTTCAATGTCACAGTGGTGTAAGGGACAAAGGATAGAAATAAAACAGTAGAAGCAAAATACAAAAGGAGCTCCAGGCATACACATCAGCATAAAGATTCAACAGTTTTAGGCTAAAAATAAATTACATAAGAGAAGATTTTCCATTTTTCCCAGACATGATGTGCCAAACAAACAAAACTAGGAAAGTAATCACTAACAATATGCACCTATCAAATTATGACATGGTACATCTAAGAACGCTGTAAGAGAGGTGTGACTTGTCCATAGATGTAAATATTTAGCAGTCAAGCTAGTACACCAGCAACCTTTTTTTACCAAAACTTCCAAGCCATACAGAAACAAGGCACAGATACTTGGCAGCTCACACTAATTCTTTCATCTTCAAACAAACAATTGTAGAGAAAAAAAAACATCATAAAAACATCGCCACTACACAATCTGCTATAATCAACAATCACCCAGCTTTTTTTTTTTTTTTTTTTTGGGGGAGGGGGGGGGTTCGGCATGAGTGTGTGAGTGAGTATTCTATGATGTACACGCGACCCAAAGATGTTTGATATCCTTTCAGTAAACCCCCGAGAGAAAATAATAAACAGATAAATTATTATTATTATTATTATTATTATGCTCAAATTGGAAAGGTCGACTGAACTAAATTAACGATCTGCAGTAATGCAACACTTTCCTAACCAGCTTCAGGTTTGACAAATTCCAACTCCCAATTATAAAAACACTTGTTTATGACAAAATTCACATGAAGCAAATCATCATTGACGAACAAGACGATTCTTATTCAAAAACAGCTATTATTAAATTAAATGAACTAATTACCACCATGACAAAAAATTAAGAAACAAGCACTCATCAGTGCGTAATCAAAGCTAAAACTCAAATATTACCTTTCTTATCGTCAGAATTCCGACAATCACCACCAGATTTAACCTCCTCAATTTTCTCACTCCTTGCATTCTCTGAAGAATTTCCATTGAAAGTACGATTTTCTGCACTAGAATTAACCCCTTCTTTCACTGCCTCACCACCACCACCACTCCTATACCCTCTATTGAAACCAGCACTCGAAGATCTCTTAAAATCCTTTCCCCCAACTTTACCCTGATCATAATGAAACCTCTGACGATGATGATGATTTTGCCGCTGTTGTTGCTGCTGTCTCCTCGGTACAGCTTGCTGCAATGCAGCAGCAACCTCCCCCACTGAAAAATACTGCTGCATATGCAGCACATGATTCCAATTACACCTCCTCTGCTGTATACACCCAACAACTAAATCATACTCACCAGGTTCCCCAACAGCACGCAGGTGGTGGCAGAGGGAGTCAATAATCGCGTTGGCAGCAGCGAATTCCCCCCTCAGCCATGAGATAAACCCGTCACGCTCGTCAACCGGGAACCACTGGTGCCTTTGGGGGTGGTGCTGGTGGCTCCCATTTCCGGCAGCGCCGCCGCCAGCAACAGCAGGAAACTGCATTTTGTCCGTTTTGACCACATTTCCTTGTGGCATTGCCATTTTGAAAATGTGATTGCTTAAAAAAAATCCCAAAAGTATCACATGTAAAACATGTCACTAGCGAGTCCTAGATCTAAATCAACCATAATTAATTAATTCATTTAATTCTCGTGAATTTCACAATCCGATACTGTTTTAAGCAGATCACCTGAAATTAAGCACTAAAATTCAATAATAAATAGCACTAGATATCAGGATTAGACTAGCTAGGCAGATTTGTAAGTTTGAGGTTGGGGATTTCTAGCAAAAAAGAAATGCACGGATCTGAGATAAAATATATAAATATACAGGTAAAAAAAAGTGTTCAAAGGAAGGTAGTGGAGTGATAATAAAAGAAGAGATGTGAAAGATCTAGGGTTTTGTTTTTTGAGTTTGGGCTACAACGGGGAAGGAAATGGCTTATAGAGGACGCATCGTCATCTTCATGTCAGAGAATTCTTTCTTTCTTCATGTCAGAGAATTCTTTCTTTTCTACTGTGGCCCTAAATGGTGGCTAACAGATAAGTTAACAGCACCCATTTTCACTGTTGATTAAAGGACTACTAGTACTAGTCTAGGAACTCCGTCGTTCTCAAGAGTGGTGTGGATAGGACCAGTCGAGAATATTCTCTGAATGTTATGCGGTCTTCTTGCTCGGAGTTTTGGACTACCCAGCCCTACACACTACTTCCATTAAAGCCCTGCTGCTTCTAGACCTTCGTTTTAAGGGTTTAGGCAACAAACACAGTCGCCCCCTTCTTTTATTAACAAACATACTTGCCCACTGTTCATCGTAACAGTGATTCCATGGTTTTGCCCTCCACTCGATAATCTTAACACTGTTGATTGGGATTGTTTTTGTTTTTATATAAATGTTATCAGTTATTATTAAATTAATCGAGATAAAGAGGTTTTTAAGGAAATATATATGGAGGGAGAAACAATTAAAATATCATTAAAATTCATGACGCGATAACCCATAATAAGCGGATTAAAAAACACATGAAACCCAATCCCTAAACAATCTAAAAGTCAAATAAAATATATCTATGAATTCATATTCAACTCATTATTGAAAAATGAAAATAAAAAAAAAAACCCAAAAAATGGCCCATGTCAATCCTGGACAAACCTTATGAACCCATTACACGATTCATCTGCCATAAAAAGAAAATTAAAGGGAAATTTGAACTTAGTTCCCAACCAATCCATTGTTAAAAGACAAACTACAAAGAAAAATCTATTAAAAAAATCAAAAATAACCTCGTATAAAAAGAACCAAAAAATACAAATATCAATTCTAATAAACACAATATTAAATGACAATGATAACTTTTAGACAACATTTTTTAAAATATAATATCTTTTAGGCAACATTTTTTAAAACATTGACATGATGAATGGTCATATTTAAAAAAAAATAATAATAATGACAAACTAATTTTACTCTGTTTAACCCTGATTAACTTGTAAATCTATGACTCTAATAATCAAACCGTGATAAACAAGTTAAAAAATATATAATTCAATTCTCAAACAATATGTTGAAGAATTAAACTTAAAAAAAATCTAGAAAAATAGTTGAAGTCAACTATAATAAATTAGTGAAACCTGTGACAAAGATTACGATAGTGGGGTCGCCTCATGAAAATCAAATCTAAAGGATTCATGAAGCTAAATCCACAACCAAATCAATAGTAAAAGATATATATATAAAAAAAAAGACTTTTAAAAAAGAACCAAAAAAAATGTCTTAGGTAAACTTTGGACAAACCTTAATAACTTGCAACGTGAATCATTGACCATAAAAATATTATTAAAAGGAATAGCAAAATTTAATTATCAATCCATTTAATATTAAATGAAAAAATTGCCAAAAAAATCTATTTAAAAGAAAATGATAATAAAATAAAATAAAAATTAAATTAACTTGTCAAATTTACAATCCAAATAATGAGTTTGTGATAACCTCGTAAAATACGAATCACAATTACTAATAAACACAATATTAAATAATAAGATTTTATTTTTAAAAATACAAATTAAATCTCGAAAAAAACTTAGAGTCTACTCGGAAAAACCTTCCAAATTCATGATATTAAGTCCCGGAAGTGTGATCATGTCGTAAAAAAAACAAATAACAAAATTTAATTTTTAACCAACTAATTATTAAAAAATACATATACTAAAAACAATTAAAAAAATAATTAAATTTGATATAAAATATAACCGGCCATTTTGTTTTTGTTTTTCTGGAGTGATGAGTGGGAAAATCAAGGTGAGTGGAGATAAAAAAAAAAAAAAAAGGGAAAAGATTTGAGGAGATGAGGAGAACAATGGTTCGCCGAAGCCAAACCAGAGTTTGCCAAACAATTAAATTGATATTTCATAAAAACAAAATAATAATTTTATTTTGTGTCTATAATCATTTGAAAATTTATTTTTGTTTCTTTCATAATAATAATAATAATAATAATAATAATAATTTAATTATTTTTCTTGCTTACTCTTATGTTAATGTTTTTTAGTTAATGATAATAATAATAATTTAATTGTTTTTCTTACTTACTCTTTTGTTAATATTTTTTAGTTTTTTTTCTCAGGATAATTTTTATTATTTTGATAGTAATAGCAATGATAATTTTAGATATTAAGACTTCGATGTTGCTACTGTTATAATAGGGTGTGTTAATCTATTTTATTATATTAAATTTTGCATATATAAATATTATATTTTAATTTTGATCCAGCAAATCCTATAAAAATTATTTGTTCAGCCTGCAACGTAGGACAAACAATTTTTTTAATTTTTAAATTAAATAATTTTTTTCAGCTAATAATTTTTATTTTTGTTTTATCATCTTTTTTTATTATTTGCTTTTTTATTAAAAATGTTATGCTTTTTTTAGTCTTTGATTTAATTTTTTTTTTCATTATTAGCGCAATAATAATAATAATAATAATAATAATTTTCGTTTATGTTCTTATTTGTTTTTTTGTTAATTGTTTTTGTATTTGTATTTTTTTCTCAAAGTAATTTAATAATTTTTATTATTTTGGCAGTGATAGTGATGATAATTTTAGATGTTAAAACTTTGATGTTACTGTTGTTATGATAAGGTGTGTTGATTTATTTTATTATATCAAACTTTACATGTATAAATATTTTATTTTAATCTCAACAGTTACAAAAATTATTTGTTCGGACCCCGCAACCTAGTGCAAACTAACAACATCATGAAGGTTGATGTAAATGTTAGGAAAAAAACTATGTTTTCCTATATTTTTGTGTTGAAAATCTTTCAAGACAATTACCTATTTCCGTCTCTTTGATGTTAAAGTTTCGATGTTGTTGTTGCAGTAGTGTGTACGAATGTGTTATACCATACCAAACTTTGTATGTGTAAATATTATATTTTATTTTTCAATTAGTAAAATCTATAAATTGCTTCAAATTCAACCATTATAAAAATTATATTGTGTCGGGCAATCTAACTAGTAGAGAATGACTTGCAGTAGGCCATCCATCTAAAGTACCAGGTTAAAAATCAATTACAGAATCACTTGAAGTATTTGGAAGAAAAAAAAGATTTTGAAAAAAATTGAATTTTAATTTTTGTTTGTAAATTAATTCATTTTTAGTTTTTTTTAAATCTTTTTGATACATTAATATTAAAAATAAATTTTAAAAAAATATATTATTATGATATATTTCTAAATAAAAAAACAACTTCATACTAGAAATTTGACTGTTGATGCTAGTTATTGAAATATTTAATTGGTTTTAAGCCAAAATTATTAATATCTTTTTTAACATTATGTTTAAAAAGTGTTTTTGAAAAAATTAAAATAATATATATATAATTAATTTTAAATCATTTGTATGTGTTAATGTTAAAAATAATTTAAAAAATAAAAAATATATATTATTTTAATATATTTCTAAATAAAAAATATTTTCAAAAATAATCTAACATCATTTATATTGTTAAATTACAAGGATGTAGTAATTATCTCTGTTTCCATATAAAAATATTTGGGTAAACTTTATTTTTTCCCGCTGTAGATTCACGGCTGTTACAATGGCTGCTGCAAGCATGGGACGTCAAACCGCCTGCAATCAATCAAAGCTCTCTCTTGCTCTCAAGACCCAGGAATCCTCTCCTTTAAATCTCTTCTCTATACCATCAAGTAACTTTCTCTACTCTTCTCTCTCTCTCTTTATTTCTTGTTTTTTTAACCTGCCTGTGTCTTTGCACGTAAATTTTACATGTAGGCTTCCCTTTAATATATATATAGATATAATGTTTCAGGAGTGAGTTTTGGAGAAAAGAGCGAAAAGGGGCTAGTAGTAAAATGTTCGGTGGCAGCTGCAGAATTCAATTCCGGGTTGCGGATTTTAATGACAGGGGAATCAAGAATCCTGTAATTGTCATTGACAATTATGACAGTTTCACTTATAATCTGTGCCAGGTTAGTTCTTTCTCTTTTTAGATTATTCACATGGCTTCGATAATTTCGAGCTCTCTTCAATGTTAGTTTGTTTTCTGGGTTCTTTTCTGTTTAAAGGGTTTTGTGATGGGATAACATCTTTAATTCTATCCCCTGTTTGGTTGCTGAGAGAAAGCATTGTGTAAATGGAAAGTAAATTACTAACTGTTTCCATAGATGAATGACTCTAACTGTGTGTTTATGTGATATGGATAGAAACCAAAAACTGTAAACGCAACGAATTCCTTGTTTGTTTAAATGATGTGGCAAAAAGTCTCAAGACATTGCTAAACATAGAAAGAAGCTCTTTAATTTGAAAATTTTCTTCAAATGACCTGACTATTGTCAGCAATTGAGAAGAACACCAGTGATCTCTCTTCGAGGTGGACTTTGCTAGCGACACAATATGTTAAAAAGAATCATATTCGTTTCTGTGATATGTCAAAGGAAAGCTGTAATAAGTTTCCATCAAAATTATAGTCCTGGAAGAAAATTAGAAACTTTGTGGAGTCTTCAATCGCTTCTGCAAAAGTGATGGTGTATATTGTTTTGCATGATTAATTTTTTTATACTGCTCTGTTAGATTGCTCTCCGTCTCTCTCTCGTCAATTTGTTGAATTGATTTATAGATCAAAACCTTTAATTCTGTTGCCTTTTGCTGTTGAAGTATATGGGAGAGGTGGGCTGCCATTTTGAAGTATTTGGAGGATTTAAAAAGGCAAGAATTCATTGTCATGTAGTTATCTGACATTTGTTAGGTGTTAAAAATCCTATTTATAACAGTGGATCGTGCATGAGGTGTTTGTTGTGTTCACTGATTGCACTCGTTACCTTTTCTCTTATTTTAATAGGAAAAAGCCAAGAGGCGTCCTCATATCCCCCGGCCCAGGTTAGTTTTTGCTAACGCGTTAACAAAAAAAAAAGATGAAAACTATATTCATGCATGTCGTTTCCTTTTATAGGAACGCCCCAGGATTCTGGAATATCCCTACAGACGAGAAGGGGGAAGATGGATTGTTCGCTGGGTTGTCTAAGTAAGGACCTTTTGAGCAATTGATCTGACATTGTTATCTTCTCTCTCTTTTTTGTTGCTGGCCTTGTCTGGCTAGTTACATTCAATTATTAATTTCCTGATATAACTTCGAAAAAATTGCTTAACTTATTCATTTATCATGCGTATTACAGCCTTGTTTTGTGAATTGGAAATTGAGATTCATAATTGCAAAGTAACAGAGAAGGTTGCAAATTATAACGGTTACTAATTGTGCTCACATGTTCATAAAATTCAAACTTTTTAATTAAAATGTTTTCAAAATGACCAAAAAATAGCTGGGTTTCTTTGAACCTCGACATATATAACCATGGATGCAACATTTTACTGTATGATCATTAGACATTACTCACTTGTTAAACAGCAGGTTGAGCTGAATCGTGCTCTTATGACAAGTATATGGCGCTATTTAGTTTTTCCAATCGATCAACTATCACACTGCTTTTGAGAAATGATTCTCTTAAACCTGACTATTCTGTTCATACAGTTTCTTTTCCAAATTTTCCTTGGTCTGAGTGTCAAAGGTATCTTTTATCATTGATATATTCTATGTGTTTTGTTATGAATTTATTTTATTAGAATTTTTCATTAGCTTTCCTCTATATTTGTAGAAAATAATATCTGGGAACTGGTTAGCTTGCTAATATGTTATGTTCTACCAGAGTTTTCGTTTGAATAACTTTTTTTCTCTCACTATAGACAATTCCAAGGGAAAACAAATTGGTAAAGCACTAAATTCTATTGATACAGGTGTCATGATTTGCCTTCAGTTTCTCTGTATTAAATTTCATCTTGATTGTGTATATGGTAATGGTTCGTCTCAATATCTTCATACCTTCTGCAGTCCTTTCCCTGCTGGAAGATACCATAGCTTTGTGATCGAGAAAGAGAGTTTCCCTGGTGAAGAACTAGAGGTTACAGCATGGACTGAGGATGGTCTCATAATGGCTGCTCGCCATAGAAAATATAAGCATCTGCAGGTAATATATTCATTTGTTATCCACTTTTTGGTAAATTGCCCTTTCATACAATTATTTGACAGACCCAAGCTCGGCATCAATATTTGCTTGCTTAGATGCAGAGTAGCACGAAAGTTGTTGTGATCTGTCATCTTCACTTGAATGTCTTGCGTATAGACTCACGGTTTCATCTGTAAACAAATAAATAATGGAATATTTAGAGTGAAACATTCTAATTTGAGGGAAGGAACCACATCATGGTCGAGTCATTCCTTGATTTTTACCCACATGAAGGCATACGATCAATTTGGTGAAGAAAAATGGAGAATATATTTTATGAAATATGTCTTTCAAGCTATTTGTGAATTACCAGTTGGCAGCTCCTATTTTAGAAATGACTCGTGTTAATGTTCAATCCGTCAAGCTTTATGATTATAATCACTCTTAGGATTGGCCATAAACCTCCGTGTGATCAGCATTCCTAGATCATCTTACAACCTGTCGGTGGTGTTCCCTCCTCAACTTGCTCTACTTGCTTGTATGATTTACAAATGATGTTTTATCGATCAGTGCATTGTCTCGCATGGTGGTTAGAAAACAATATACGGTGAAACGCAGAGGTGCCCCTTTCAGATTGTTGTATGGATACGTCAAAAACCTCGACCACATCTAGAGCAAACATGCTGAGGTTCCAGAAAAGAAATATATGAACTATTTCAAGAATTTGTATTTCCTTAGACTAGCTGATGACTGATAATTCATCTACTTCAATTGTGGAGTTATACGCTTAGTTTGACTACTTAGAATTTGCAAAAAAAAAAATGGAGTCAAAAATTACTTTTGAAAAGCATTTAAAAAGGTTGTTAGTTTGACTCCTTTTGTGGAGTTATACGCTTAGTTCTGTAATGTGCTGCTGATACTGATAGAGATCTGTTTCCAAAGACTTGTTATTGAATCTGACTTGGTCGGTGCAGGTATTGATATAAATAATGAATTAAAACCATATTGCTGATATAAATTCTGTTGACCGATGGCTAGGATCAATTATGATATACCCACTTTCTCTTCTGCGGTTTTTATGTGGAGCTTTTTAATTTTCCAGCGTAAACTTTAGCATTGCTGGTTATTTCTTTCCTTTATTACTGTACTTTTGATGCTTGTTTCGTCCGAAATGAGATCTGGATTCAGGTTACTCCTCTCCCCACCTACCCTCAGACAGGTATATGAAGTTTCGTTTAGGATATCTGCCCTTTAACTTCCTTTACAATGAGGGTTGAAATAAGCCGTGTTTTTCTAATCAAATGAGCTCGTTAATCTTGAATTGAAATAGGAACGTAAAAAGGGTTACAAAGATCATTAAATGGCCTTTCTAAACACCAAAACATGATTTCCAAAATGAGATTGGGTTGTTGAAGCTGAATTACCACAAGAACCAGTTGCTGTTCTAGATAACTTGAGATTGCAACTGAGGCCAGGAGTAAACTAATCTTATGTATTGGAAAAGGACACGGTGGCACTACCAATCTACTGCACCTGCTCAGGTTTCTATCAGAGTTGAGCGTTCTTGTGAGCCATGTGGGCCTAGTAGAATGCAGACAAGCAGGTGAAACGCAAATGAATGCGTTTTTGAGAAGAGGTAATTGAGTGCTTGTGATAATTTTCCAGCTGTGACGCCGAATATCTTTTGGCCAATCAAAACCTTTGTGGTTAGAGGCATCAAAGATTTGCATAAAAACCACGTCTCTAGCTTTTTCATTATGGCCATGGATCTTTTCCATGCAATTGAACTTTTAAAGCGAAAGGCTAATAAAGCCTTGTGGCGCTCTGTCGCTCTCTCCTTTTCTATACCCTACCTTTGGAATCTCAGCTCCCCGTATTTTCAAATCGTAGGAAAATTGTAAAATATAAATATAGCAATTGATATGTTGATGATAGTTCACATAAGAAAGGGTTAAAAAAGAGGAGGTATTTTCAATCTACGGAAACTAAATCCAAAGACAACTTATGTGGTTAATAAAAATTAATAATGATAGTCAAAATGAAGCACTTGTTTATTAGATGGCACAAGTTTTGCAAGATGCCTTTCAATCCTTTATTCTTTGTTAAAACAATTTCCCGCAAATTTGTGCTTTGAAGTTTAAACCCACTTTACGGGATGCCTTTCTTGAGTGCATTACCATCAGAAGTTGGTGGTTTTGCAGCAGTTTTGGTGCCATCAGTCTTGAAAAAACACCAGAAACGAGTTAGGCTGTGTCTGACGGGTTTCTGAGACAAGGATCTGTCCGTTCCTACAAAGTATATGATCAGCAAACATTCTAGGCCACGAATGACTGTTTGTCTCGTAATCTTGGATAAGATCTCCTTGTACCAATTCGGCATTTATTTCCTTGTTGATTTTATTATTATTATTATTTGAACGGAGTGGGCTATTTTGTCTAGGAATATATAGAATTTCACAAATAAATTGTACTGGTATATTTTACAATTCTTTATTAATGATTTAAGTCAAACAGACATATGACTGTTTTTTATACCCTAATAATACAAAAATAAATAAGATTGAAATTGTCCTGCTCGAAGTCTTTTTTTCTTCTCATGAACTCGTTCAAAAGCTCAATAGAACTCTCTTGCCAAAAAAAAAACTAACCAGATTTCCTAGCACCACCAATCAACCATGTGGATTAATAAGGGAATGAGTTTTAGGTTCGAGTCATGTGGTTGTTGATATGATGGTCACTGGAGATTTACATGGCTGTTAATTTCAGGACTCGTGGAATTAGTCGGATGTGTACAAGCTAACTCGAACATCCACGTTAATAAAATAAAATAAAGGAATGAGTTGCATCATATTCATGGAAGATTTCTTCCTCTAGAATTGTTGGTTTCTTTAAAACAAGAGACAAACACCATAGATTAAAATCTTATTAAATGAATTAAACATTCTAATAAAATTAAGAGAAACTTCCAAAACAAAATCAAATCAAGGAAATACAAAAGAGGAAATAATGATGAAAAAAAACTGAATGAAGAAGCCTACAAGAACTAGTTCACATGGTCCCGTGGATGATTTTCGGTATAAAACAAAATTTATTTCATTATAATTTAAAATTTGCGAGTGTTAGTATTTGTTGATAGTTTTGATGTGCTGATTAAAAAATACTTTTAAAGAGCATATTTTCCTAAAATACAATTAAAGCCAGTGTCCTGATTGCTTTGCTAATATAATCTGGCCAGCCGTATCCTCTCTTTTAGGATGTGCTTTCTATTTTTTTTTCTACCAATAATATATTTTAATATCTTTGTCGATAAGCTCCATTAACCTTAAGAATGAAGTATCAACAACCTTTGTTCTGCTTTAAAGCATCCAATTAAAGAGTTAAAGAACAGCTAATTGCGAGGCCAAGTGGGATCCCATCATGAAGTTTCTTTTAATGGAAAAACACTCCAAAGAAATCCTCGATGCTGCTTGTCTTGATCTGGCTGTCTCCATTGCTTCAATCCAACTTCTCTTCTGCCAAATATTGACTCCGGAGAGAGAATTGAGTGTGCTTTTTTGGTATTCGGAAAAGAAAAATCCAAATTTAACAAAATAATATTGGAGGAAGAATCTCACAGAAAACCCTCTACCCGTCGTCTCCAAAATTTAGTACCGTTGAGACCAGCGGCTTCATGGACTTTAAACCTGTGAGCTATAAGTCCGACATTCTGCCATTTGCAGCAGCCTGCCTTCACCAGTTGTCACGACTTTGGATTCCAACTAATCACGGACAAAATGTCCTCTGAAGATGACAAGTCTGACTTTAAAATATAAGAGAGACGTCAGACAGGCCGGGGGGGCCAAAGTCTTGACCTTTAAAACATATTCTGGGTGCACTGATGATCAGATGATGGTTTTTTCACTTGGATCAAGAAAAAGGAGAATAAAATAAAATAAAATATTAGACAAGATGATAACGTTCATTTCAGTGCATAAAAAAAACCAAAACCCACAGAGCTAGAAATTTATTTCACCGTGAACGCATCAAGAGTACAGAAAAAATCATCACCAATATCAATTTGTCAAGCCACGAGGAGACGACATCAATAATGATGAAATGAACAGCCGGGAAACTCAAGGTATGAACTATACACACTCACCCAGCCACCGCCGCCGCCGGCGACCATATAACCACAACTCTCACCACCCCCACCCCCACCCCCACCAGCCCTCAATAAGAATCTATGCTCTCTTCTCTCTCTATTCACAAAAAAAAATGACCCCTAGCTAAATCATAATATAATATAGTAGCATAAATGCACTAAGATTAAGATGACAATATTAACCCCCATCCATCATCACATGACAATGCCACCATTGCATATTTCTTAAATGGTGATGACCTCAGCATGACTTGGGCGGCTGCGGTGGTGTCGTTTCCCATGGTGGCGTCGGCCTCCGCCAAAGGTAACAGGATCGTATGACTTGAGCCGGTCTGCTTCTTTGGTATTGATCACACACTCTGATGGGGGGACCTTGTACCGAGCCCGATCATAGCAATAGGAATATGTCGTAAACTTGGTCCTAAAGCTCTCCATCTGAATTCTTTGCGCTGGCGTGACACCGGTGGGGATCGCCTGAGAACTCTCTGTATGATCGCATCTTGGAAACTGCTCAATTGGATCGACAGAACACCCGTGCAGGACAAAGTCAGAAAATTCAGCGACGTAAGGGGCGTATTTGTAATTCACTCTATATTTGCCTCCACTGGTGGCCCAGTCGGACCCGTCCCATATTGTTGCGTACAAAGACATTGGCTTGGAAGGGAAATCTCCTCCCATAGATTCTGTTCTTATAACCTCTCTAATAGGAATGTTGTCCACGTAAAATCTAAATATAAAAGAAACGGACCCGGAATTAGAATAATACACCAGAAAGGATTAATCCCTCCTTCCTAAAACAAAATCAGCACAACTTGTTCATATGCAAAACAGAAGGCTAATAACCTTCTAATTGGAAAATGTGAAAAATTGAGGAAACAAAAACATAAAATTACGAAACAATCTGACAAAATTTGATGCTTTTTCGGTCTTTCCCTGTAAATTAATTGCTTATCTCAAGTTTACTACAGGGTTGCATACCTCTCCATCACATCAATGTTTCTCAAATGTAATCTAACTGTTCTCAGTAACCAAACAAATAGTATACCAAACTTTAGCCATGATGCCAAAGCTGGCAGAATGGTTTAGTTAAAACAGGGGCTTGTCCCTGTAGGTAAAAGAACAGAGAACTTTCTGTGCTAAGCACCTAAAAGAAGGAACTCCGCCTCTTCCACACAGCAAAAGCATCGATCATACCGCCTAAAACAGTAAATTCCATACCGTATAGACCATGAGGTCATTGCTGATTAAATTGTAAAGTTCAGCCTTGAAAAAGCTCTGGTTGCAACAAAAATAACTAGAAGAAAAATAGTACATGTAAAACCACACAGGTAAGCAAAACAAGAAAAATAAGAAGAGGGGGGAGTGGGTTTGTCGCTTACATGATCTGAGAATTGGTCCAGAGAATGCTGTACTGGTGGAAATCATCAGAGGGATCGAACCAGAGGCTGTATCTCTCTTCTCTGCCGACGCTAGTGCTGCCATTGCCATAAATGTTTGTCTGGATCCTCCAATCTTTGCCTCTTATTTTGCCCAAGAACTCGAAGTCAATTTCATCGTGGTTCTTCTCGAACATGTCACCATTTGACATCTGTTAAGAAATGAAACAAGCATGATCTAAGATGAGTTTCTTTTCTTGTTTTTCTTTGATCAGAATCTTGAAAATTTATCAATGAAAACTAGCATGATGATGATGATGATGATGATATTATTTATTTTCTTTGCTAGATTTTAAAGAAAAGATAACATTTTGTGGAAAGAAATTGCAAGCATGAGGATATATTGGATTTTTACAGTTTCTTGCAATAAAGCTTAGACATGGACATAAAATCAGTGGACAACTAACAAGCCCATGAGAATGAGTTTGTTATAGTCTGATCAGACTTTCAAGGTTAGCATGACAGGGAAAGCAACTGGCACGGGAAAAAAATGAAAATCAAAGAAACATCAATCAGAGATTCAGTGATACAACGAAAGTACAGGACTTGAAAGAGCAAATAAATACTCCCCGTGAGAAGAAAGAAAAAAACATCAATCTAGGTCTGGTAAATGATGAATTGAAACCAAATGCTAAACCTCTATTTATTTATTTAAAAATACATTAAACTCTTAATTAGTACTGTTACTCACATAAAAAGCAACCACAACTCCAGCGGTATAATCTGCTGGCAACTTGATAGAAGCACTGAAGTATCCATGCAAGTATAAGTCCTGAGAAGCAAATCCGGACCCTGCATATACCCAGCCCAAAGAAACTCTCAACGAAAGACAACACAATACACGCACATATAATGAAATGAAAAACCAGAACCATAAACCCAAAACAGAAATATGAAAATATAAGAACCTGTCCTCTCGTCTAGAGATAAATGGACTGTCTTTCCATCTCTATACATGACCAGATTATCATCCCCAAAAAGTTGGGTGTATCCTTCATCAAAGGATATAATAGGCAATGAAGTTCTTTGAATTTGAGACCCAGAAACCAGCGCGAGAAGAGAGCAAATAAAGAGAAAACAAGAACCAAGATGAGAGCACGCCATCTTTTTTTTTTCCCCGAGTGAGTTAAAGGAGTGTTTTCTTTTGAAAAAACAAACAAGGGAAGAAAGTTCCTCGCTTGAATAGAATGAAAGAATGGTGCTTCTTATCTGTGCGCGTAGATGTATGAATTTATATATATATATATATATATATATATATAGTAAGAGAGAGAGTAGAGTGCTGAGGAAGGAGAGAATGGTGTGTGGAGAATATGAATATCTCTGCCTCTGGAGCTATGGAGAGAGAGAGAAAGGCTAATTGGAGCAGCGAGAGAAAAAAGAGGTCATTTTACAGTGGAGGGGACTGGGGAGAGATGGTGGGCTGTTCCTGTGTAGAAAGGTCTTTATTTTTTTTTGAATGAACCCTCCTCCGCCTACCACTTAAACTCGGTCCTCGCCCTATCCATTTTGTGATTTCTTTTTTTTCTTTCATTTCTATTGCATTTTATTATTATTATTATTATTATTTATCGACGCGTGTTTAAATTACGTACAGTGTATCTGTACAAAGAGTTGGGTATTTTATTTTATTATATTATATATGTACTAAATTTGGATTTGGATGCCTTTTTCCTTCTCCTTATTTTTTTTTTAAAGGGAGGAGTAGGGACGGATAAGAGTTGGGAAAGTTACTTGATGGTGAGGAAAAAATTAATTTTTCAACCTTACTTGATATAGGTAGGGATAAAGTATGAATATTATTTATGTGTATTTAAATTATATAAAGTGTATTTGTATAGAGAGTTGGATATTAGAAGTATTAAATTAACCTAATTTAAAACATATACTTATATTATATAAATATAATTGTAGAATGTTTAGAATTTTTTTATTTCATCATGGTATATACATACTTTAATATTGATATGAAACAGACAAATAAAAAAATATTGTTTTATTATTTAATATAGATAGACAAATACTTCAAAAATATATCGATTGTTTTTATTTATGATTTTGGTTAGTTAATAATAGTAGATAATGAATGCTCATTATATATCCAAAACTCAAATGATAGTTTATGGGTATTTAAATTTCATGTCCAATAAATAATAGGCATGATATAGATATCAATAAATCTAATGGCTTGTTTAGGAGTGCGATTGCGGTTGCTTTTCAAAGTGGTTTTCGTGCCGAAATATATCAAAATGATATTTTTTTATTTTTTAAAAAAATTATTTTTGACATCAGCACATCAAAATGATTTAAAAACACCAAAACATATTCATTTAAAATGAAAAAAAATTAATTTTTCGACAAACACCGGTTGCAACGTACTCCCAAACGAGGTCTAACTCACATATATCCATTATCATCCTTGAAAAAATCATTTCCTTCGCATTCCATTAAAAAATAAATGATGGAGATGGAGATTCACCACGTTCCTGGTTACCTGTTATTATTCACTGCAATAGTGAAATTATTGTTGTCTCTCTAACACAAAATCAATTAACTTGCTATTGGTACAATTTTTTCTTAAAATCGACTGGTCATTTTGAGATTGACTAGGGGCATGATGATGTTTTAACCTTTAACAAAATAAACAATAAAAATAATATTATCTTTAAATAAGTTTTTAAAAAAAGGTTAAACGGGTCAATCTAGTCTTTTTACATTTTAAATCTCAAAAGATACACTATATTACATTTAAAAGCAAAAAAAATGTAAACTTTCATCTATGATTTTTTTGTGTTTTCAAATTAGATTTTTAGAGAGATCAAATTGTCAATGATGAATTAGTTTTTTTATTGATACAAATATTGTTTTTCAAATAAAAGTGGCTGGTACATCAATGAATGCTAGCATATGGAACGTCGTCTCGCATCTAAAATTCATCTTCCACGACAACATTAGAGGTGTCTCATTGTGATCTCCTTGATGGCGTGGCACGGCTGTTGGGTCTTGGTGTTTCTTTTCTTTATCATATCTTTTTCTTTTTATTTATTTTAATCTTTATTATTTTGATTGCTGTTTATTTTGTTCTTATCCATTTTTAATTATTTTTTTGTCCCTTGTCACTTAGTTTTTTTTTTAATATTGAACTAGGAGTGAATATTTTTAGTTTTGTTTGGTTTTTTATTAATAAAAACAACGAAACAAAAATGAAAAAAAAATGAAATTGAATCGGACCATGTTAAACTGACTGGTTTTGGTTCGGTTTGTTTTTTAATTAAAAAACCAAAAACTAGTTTTAGTTTTTTAGGTTTTTTTGTGCTACTTTAGCCAAGTTTCCCTTCTTTCATTTAACCAAAATAGAAACATACCAAAAAAAATTGAGCTGAACTAGAAAAAAAAATATTATAGAATTTTAAAGTTGAAATGGTTTGGATTTGGTTTATCAATTTTTTTCTTAAAAAATCAAAAACCAAACTGAACTAAAAGTTTTTTTAAAATCTAATCGGTTTAATAAGGTTTTCTTAATGGTTCTGTTTTCTCGGTTTAATATGTTTTTTAGTTTTTTTTCTTACCCCTATATCAAACTCGGTCCTCGTTTTTTATTGTTGTTTTTATTATTGGTTTTCTAATTGAGTTTTATTTTCAATGTTATCCTTTGATATTTGATTTTAAATTATTTTTATAATCAAACTCGGTCTTTGTTTTTTTTATTTATACATTGGTATTTTATTAATTTAGATCTTTTTTCATTATTTTACAGGGGTGTGTGTGTGTGTAATTCAGTATGTTATGTATTTTAGCTCGCACTAGAACATTTTCTTTAACCTTCTTTTTGAAGGACTATTTTTTTCCATGTAGATATAATTCAGTATGACTCAAGGGTATGTTGAAACTAGGAGGAAGGAGGGTGTAGTAAAAAAAAATTAAAAATCAAATGTAGTTTCTATACAATCCGAACATGCAGCAGCATCATGACTTCCCTTGATATCCTTTATATTAGTCAAATATTGTTTTGAGAAACCACTTTAAATTTAAACTCAATCAATGCTATGTTAGCCAGAGACTCTACGAAGTAAAATAAATAAATAAATAAAAATTACCGGTTCCATTCACAACCATTTATTTCCCCTGCTTGTGTCATCATAGTCAAGCCAGAAAGAACCTTCCACCATATAAAGAGAGAGAACTCTGATCATCGACGTGTACGCATAAAAATAGCAATCCTAATTTAAATTATTGCGCCTGGAATGATTTTGGGCACCTTTTCCCTTCTGCAAGACTTTCAAACAGAACAATACTTTATAAATTTATAAGCTTTAAAGATAAAGCGCAAAAATTATAATTATAAAGAAGCAAAAAAGTAGAGCACATTTATTTTTATGTTTTAAAAGTATTATTTTTCTTTATTTTAAATTATTTAGATCATTTTGATGTTTATAAGAAGTAATCTTTAAATAATAACAACAATAATAAAATAATATATTTCCAACAAAGAATATTTAAAAAAAAACATTTTTTATATAGAAAAAAAACAGTGAAGATGTCAGAGCACATTATTTGATGAACGAGATGTTTGAGAGTGTGGTTGTATTTGTTTTTTAAAATATTTTTAATTTAAAAATACATTAAAAATGATTTTTAATATTAAAATATTTAGAAAAATTAAAAAATGATTTAGAGAAAAAAAATTCAAATGTTTTTTGAAAAACTTTTGTGGTGGTGTGCTTTCCAAACACCTTAAAAGGATACATCATTAGGGCAGGAATGATTGTTATCGAGGCTGGCGGGCAAAAGGAGGTTAGGCCCTTTAATAATTTATCGTTTTTTAAAATAAAATAAAATAAAATAAAATAAAATAGCCAATCCTTTTCAAAAACAAAATATAAATAAATTAAAGCTAAACGGGACAGCGTTTTTTTTTGTCGCTGTCGTTGTATTCTGCGTCATGCGCCGCCCCATTTTTTCAGTTCTATTAAGTTTATATCATCCCTGAAATACCCTCAGCAACCCTACAAAATCTACTGATTTGCCCCCATTATGGGTCCCGCTTGTTGGCATTCTGATAAAGATACCGTTGATCAAGGTAGGGCAATTATATTAATGGAAAAAAAGGCTCGCTGCCATCTATTCAACGAGAATCGTGTGAGACAAGGATATATTTCGGCGCTTAGGTAGCTGACACGGATATGACACGTGTCAAACTTTAAGCGCGTAATAAATTATCGAATTCCACAATCAACGCTCCGGCTTCATTGTATTTGTCACGGGGAGGGTATACGGTCCACCCTCTGTTATTTCACTGCCTTCAAATTCTTCATAAAACAGTTACTCCTCTGGATAACTAGGTGCCCGTCGAGGGGGTTGTCAATCAACCAAATATTGGAAGTTTAAAAAATGAGGTGATCAAGATAAAGGTCATGATAAAAAAATATTTGGAATTATGTTTTAAATGAAAAGGAATTTATTTAAATTTTATATATATTCATATTATTTTAATATGTTAATGTTAAAAATAAAATTAATATATTTTCAAATAAAAAATAATTTTAAAAAACAATTTTTATTGTATTTGTACACATTTTTTTGAGTAAATGTAAGATTATAAAAAATATTTTTTTATATTTCAACATTAAATTTCCTATGAATTACATTTTATTGTTTATTTTGATTTTTTTATATGAAATTATCATGATTTTGAAAAAATATAATGACGTTGAATTGGTATAAATAACACCGATGAAAAAAAAAAATATCATAAATTGTGTTTCATGTTTTTGAATATAACTTTTTTTCATCTTTTTTCCATTTTCATCTAAACATTGAGTTTACTAGAAATTATATTTTATTATTTATTTTGATTTTCTCCATATGAGATTTTCATCTAAACATTCTATTATTGGATTGATGCTCAATTTTATAATGTTTATTTTATATATATATATATTGAAATAAAAAATAATTTATTATATTGTTAAATAAAAAATAACTAAGAAAAAACATAATTAACATAAATTGAACCTCATAATTTATTTTGTTTTATTTATTTTTTTCAGAGTTATCATGATATTAGAAAAAAAAATAGTATTGGGTTGTTCTTTTTTTTATCATTCTATTAAATAAAAAATAATTGCTGTAAAAAGTATAACATTAAAAATTAAATTTTATTATTTATTTTTTATAAATTTATCATGGTCTAATAAAATATTAATATTGGGCTGATACAGTGCTTTGCACAAGCTTATTTTTTATCATATGATAAATTAATTTTAAAAATAAAGTTATTAAAGTCAATATTTAAAAAAAAAAACTGTAAAGTCGATCGAGTTGTAATATAATAACTTCTATCTAATTTAATTAAAAAATTAAGTTAGAAAACAAATAGTTTAAAGTTGAGTTTAATAATAATAGAATTTTTCTTGGCCTGGACATTGATTTTGTACATGTAATTCTCTTTTATCCCACCATATCATAGCGGGGTAGCTATTACAAATGGGATTGGTAGAGCTTCCTCGATGGCAGCATTTTCCGGGTTTTTTTATTCTATTTCTATAGTCAATTCTTGTTTCTGAATTCCTAATATTTAGCATTAATTTACTAGTTACAGTATAGTAGGTGTTTCATTCCTAACTGACATGACGTACCCCTAGTTATGTACTGTCCTAGCCGTTGGTGTACGGGACCCGCTTGAATAGCTTTTCGCTTGTTTTTACTTCCTCGCCTTAAATATCTGAACCGCAATCCCGCAATTGAAGGGTCTGAATGATCCAGGTCTCTTCTGCGAAGTTAACGCCGTTACTCGAGGGCTCGTCCCGTTAAAGTGAATAAAAAGGGATTCATTTTCGGTGTCTCGGTCGCCTCCGTCCGTCGAGAACGGCGCCATCGCCTTTCCACTGCCTTCCTCGGAGTTTTAGAACAAGGTTTTAAGACTGTATTTGCAAATTTATTTATTTTGTTTAAAAAATTATTTTTTATATTTTTAAATAAATGATATTAAATGTATTTTTTAAAATAAAAATTTATATTATATTAGTATATTTTAGAGTAAAAAAACAATTTGTAAAACAATTATTTAACCTTATGGTGTAGAGTTGAAAAATAGGCACAACTAAAAATATCTTTCGGTGTATTATGATGAGCACTTTAATTCATTTAACCTTACTATATAAAATCAGGCTTGTTAATTCCGTTTTGTTCCATCCAGAATGACTGGAATATTTTGTGTCATTAAAAAAAACAGGATGACATGATATTGTTTTCATCTCGGTTTTAATTCCGGTCCGTTCCGGAAATTCCTGCTAAATTCTGACCAAAACATCTTTGTACCGTTCCAGCTTAAAATCATAATATTTTGGAATTTTAGAGATGTTTCTAATTTTGAGATTATATTTGTTTGACTTTATGTTTGTATTGTATAATTTAAAGTTAATTTATCTTGAATTTAAATTATACTTGTTAAATTAATATTTTAATTTTTTTTCATATATATATAATTAATTATATATGAATAGTAGAACACCGAAACGACACGCCGAAACATCCCGAAATCGAAACATTCCGTTCCAATAGAAAAACCGGAACGGTATTGACAACCTTGCATAAAATTAATATTTTTTATACAATAATAATAATTTAAATTTGATTAAAGCAAAATATTTTGCTAGGAAAATTCTTCATTTTCTATTCGATTTGGATTTTTTTCTAATAAAAAAAACCCAATTTCTAATCTATTTAGTATTTACAGCTACAAACATATAAAAAACTAATTTCTTAACAACAAAAAAACAAAAATTAATTGAATTCACAAAATCAGTCGTGAATTTTCTCTCTAAACCGTAATAACATTTTTTTTTGACGTGCAGGAAGTCTAAAAACCAAGGTTGACAAAATCGCGATTTTGACACGATACGGAAGGGGATTCGAAAACTCGGATCGTAAAATCATAAAATCATACCTGAATTTTTCTGTACAAAAATCGTAAAATCACAGCTAAAATCGTGTAGGTAGAAAAATCGTAAAATCGTACGTAAAATATTTTTGAATACAATATAACATAATTATGGCCATAAAACTTCATTACTTAAGGTTCATACATGATTCAAAATAACTTAAAAATACATTATGAAACAATTAGTTATATAATTAATTATTTTAAATAAAGTTCAATTATTTTATATATAGTTTAATTATGCAATTAATTATATAATTAATAGGAGTAAGTTATATAATTAAATAATTGCTTTTGAAAAACCCTCCAACAGTAAAATTATTATTTTTAATTATATTTAAATTAAAAAATAAATATAAATATAATTAAAAGACCCACAATATTTGAGATTTGAAATTTAAGCTACTTATTGTATGTTTTTTAAGTAATTGTATGTTTTTTTATGGTTGATGTATTTGAAGTTAATTAATGTTATTTATTGTCTTAAATTAATAGGATTTTTTAAAAATTATTTTGTATGCTAACTATTTTTATGCTAATTAATAATAATAATAATTATACTCCCGTAGAAACCTATTTTTATTTTTATTATTATTATAAATTTACAACCCCCCTATTATTATTATTATTATTATTATTATTATTATAAATTTACAACCCCCCTATTATTATTATTATTATTATTATTATTATTATTAGTACTACTACTATAAAAGCCCACCCACCCGCCCCCGTAACCATAACTCTAATTCCCTTTTCCAACAGTCCCATGCCGCCGCCCACCCATTCTCCCTCTCTGGCTACTCTCTTCCTCTTCAAGTCTTCATCTCCTCATCCTCTTAATCTCCTTATCAGTGATGAGTGATGAGAACTGAGAAGAGAAGAGAAGATTTGGGGACGATTGATGCGTGATGAGAACTCAGAAAAGAAGAGAAGATTCAGGGCAAATGAAAATGAAAATGAGAAGAGTTAATTCACCTCGAAATCTGAAATTCCAAAACACTTAGGATCGTAAAATCGGACCAATCCGGTCCGATTTTACGATTCCGTACGATTTAGACCGGGTTTGACCCGAAACGATTTTCAATCCCGAGTTGACATGTTTTGTCGAGTCAACTCGCAAACTCGTACGAGTTTGCGAGTTGACTCACGAGTTTGACAACACTGCTAAAAACACCTAAATAACAATTTTTTAATTAGTATGAATATTTGACATCAAACTTGACCATTATTTTAAACATGATACGACCAGTTGACCTATTTTACCTCTTTACTTCACATTCAAGGATTGAAATGGGAATAAAATAAAAGCTTGGACTAAATCGTTTAATCACCAAACTAAATGGACACGAAGGAATTTTAAAAATATCTGAAGGCAAAAGTAACCAAAAAGGCATTGACATTGCAATTCTAGTCCTCTCATTTTCGATATTTTTTAAATAATATTTTTTTTATGAAATTGAGCAATCGACCCAATGTTATGATCTCTTTTTTAATAGTAAAAACAACTTGAAAAGTAAATATAAATAAGTTATCACCCCATCAACTCTATCAACACAATATTAAATAATAAAAATTTAAATTTTAAAAAATATATTGTCAAGAAAAAAAAAGACTAGAGCTGGCAGCATGACCTTTTCAAAAGAAAAGGGTTGTTATTTTTTATTTTTTTATTTTCAATCTCTTGAGAGTAATAAAATTAAATTCTTTATCATAGAATAAAGTAAAAATATGATGCTGGAACATATTTTTTAGATTTTGGCAACCACTTAAAAATAGATCAAAACAAATATTAAATTCAAATTATAATCAACAGCAGCATTAAGAGATAAGTTTTTTTCTTCTTAATTTTTCTTTTTAATGTTTTTTTTAAATATAAGATCGAGGTAAGAAAAACACTTTACAAATACTGGTTACGTCACATGACTGACCCTGTTTGTTTTTTTTAAAACGTAATAATTAGTTGAGGAATTAATAATTTAAAACCACTGCAATTCTAGCGATGAAATATATTTGTTTCCTTTTTTTTTTTTTTTTTATAATTCTAACATAGCGGAAATAACATAGCTTGAATACACTTTTGTTGGGAGTAACTGTTATTTTAAAATTTATTTTCTATTTAAATTGATTAGTGTGTACATAAATTAATCTAATATTTTATAAAAAACTAATGATTGAGAGATAAAATTCAAAATACAATAACTAAAAAAAGTTACAGAAGATGTTTTTAATGTATATTGATATTGTGTTTCAAAAATATCTTTAAAAATATTAAAAATATATATTTTTTATTTTAAATTAATTATTTTTTATATTTAGATCATTTTTATATACTGATATCAAAAATAATTTTTTTTAAAATAAAAAAATATAATTTTCAAAAATTACTTTATAAAACAATTTGAATCATACTTTTATACAGTTACTTGGCATGAGAGAGAAAGAAAAAATAAAAATAAATAAAAGAAAGATCGGGCATAAGATATTGTTAAAAATATTTTGACGGAATAATTCTAATAATATCATAAATTCTATCAAACAAGGTTATAATTGGTTAACAATTTTGTATGGATTAATTTAAGATTTAAGGTGTATTTAACTTTATATTTTGAAAATGATTTTGAAAAAAATTGAATTTTTATATTTTTATATTTACTTTAAATTTTTTTTTAGTGTTCATAGATCATTTTGACATACTAATATTAAAAATAATAAAAATTATTTTTATATATTTTTAAATAAAAAAATATTTTTTAAAATAAAATCAAGTATATTCTAAACCAGTAACTTTATCATGACATTGTTTGATAGTTTTTCGATGCCATTAAAATTATCTTCTTAATGTCTTTCTAACAATATTAAAAAAATATAAAAACTAGAGTTCTGATATGTATCTATTTACCTTTTATTTTCCGTTCATCTCTTCCATCAAATCACCTTATCTTTCTTTTATATATATATATATATATATATAATGTATTTATATTTTTTTTCAATTAAATCTTTTTAGAATTCTGGTTAACCTTTTGATTTCGATTAATTAATTTACAAAAAAATATTTCAAAACATAACTAAATAATCACTATTTAAAATAATAACCGTGTATAAAAATAATATGTAGAAACACGAAGACACTATTTTCCAAGTACCAAATTTTGTTATGTAAAAAGAAAATCACATTTTTTACACTTTGTATTTGTTTCTTGGAAAATGTGCACCTCCCTTGGAAAGGACTCAACGGTACTGTCTGCTAATCCTATCGATTGGGTTGATGTTAGATAAACAGACAAACGCTGTGCTAAAATACGCACACAGGGGATCTTCATTTGGATCCCTAGGTGCATCGAGGATGATGCTAATGCTCTGGAGATACATACTATGCACGCACGTGAGTTACAATATGAACACGTAAGAAAAGTGAATATCCGTGGCTAGCTAGATCAATCTGAGTTTGCCAATCACAGCCATTGATCTTGCCACGAACAGCTATAAGCAGATGAACACTCCAGGGGGGATTCCTCTGGCATTTGCCATTGTGTTAACCGTAGGGGATAATTAACAAAAATTGAGGTGTGATTACATTATCCAACGGCGGAGGTGCGGCAGTGGCTGATAATTGCCCTACGTCCATGATGGGCAATCCACAATCATATCAGATCTTGACTAAATGGGTCTAGATTGGACCAAAAAGAAGAGCTAGTTGCCGTTCTAGTTGGGACATATAGGCATGGTTAATGGCAGTTAAATGGTCAAGGAAGGACGGAGGGACTGGTTGGTAAAATGTCGATGGGAAAATTTAAGGCACATTAATTGTCCACACCTGTAAAAATCAACTTTGACACGACAGTCCACCTGTCTTTTCACAACCCAGTTATGGTTATTATCAACTCAAAATTATTTTGACCGTTACTTTTGTAAAAGTTTATTTTATCAAAATCATTTTTTAAAAAAATATTTTAATATATTTCTAAATAAAAAAATAATTATTTTAATAAATATACTTCGGGTATTTTTTAAATTTCTTCACCACTATTGGTGTTTCGGAAAAAATAAAAAAGGATAAATAATCATAGTAAATTGAGCTTGAAATTAATGAATTCGAGATAAAACTCTGCATGGTGAATATCATTGCCCCGACCTTTTTCCCCTCGCAAGCCAACCGAATGTTGCCCCCGTTGGATTGTACATGAAGCCTCAACTTTATTAGCTGTGTTGTTGGAAAATTTATCAATAAATTGCTTAAACTACACATCATTAATCAATTAATTTAAACAAAGTTTATTACTTTAGTGAAAGTAAACAGTACTGGCCAACCATATCACAAGCGAGGTCACGAGAAGGCAACAATTCAGGAGACAGCCAAACACGTGATTACTCTTGCTGATAGAGCAACTGTTTGTTACTTTGTTTTTAAATTATTTTTGAAAAAAAAAATGATTTTTTATTTTAAATGATTTTTTAGTATTTTTAGATTATTTTAATGTATTAATATTAAAAATATTTTTTAAAAAAAAAACACTTTAAAAAATAAATTTAACCAAACAAACCTACATGCCGAGAGTGATCGACCAAGTCAAGGGAATCAAAACAAAATAATCTGAGGAGACTGGGGATGCTTGGATGATATATACTAGTTGTAGTCATGAAAATTGAAATTACGAAAGTTTAATAAAAAGTAAAATTTCAAATATGTTTTAATTAAAAAAATTGACTACAATAATTTTAAAAAAACAAACAAGATAACATTACTAGTATTTAATTATGATATTGTGATGCATAGTATTTTTATTTAAAAATATATTAAATTATTTTCCAGATTTTAAAAAAAATTAACAATAATTTAATATTTTTAAAGTAAAATATATTTTAAAATACATTGGATGACAGTTTCAAACACGTACTCTTAGAGCAGGTCCAACGGTAAGACATCTGAGAAGCCAAATCCAAAATATTGTCCTTTTAGCTATTCTTCTTATTTTTATCAGCTCCAACGGGTAAGGCATTTCAATAGCCAAAATGGCTCTTTGCGACTTAAGGTACTATTTGTAGCACCTCCAACAAAAAAGCCAAAAATTAAAAAAAAAGTAAAAATATTTATTGCAATACCGTTGAAAGATTTGACTCTTCAAAATAGCTCTTGTCATTGGACTTGCCCTTATAGTAAGTAGTACCTAGTGTTGATAAAACGACCTCCAGGTGTGAGTGATCCTTGAGTTTACAGAGAAAATTGGCATGGTTGTTAGGTGAAGAACCTGAGAGAAGGGAGTGTGACATTCGGTTTGGATTGGGTTCTCAACAAAGACGACAACAACACTCCACTTCTCAACTTTGGATATTTTTATTTCATTTTTTGTGGTTGTCAGCTTCCATTGAATATTCAAGGTGTCAAAATCCACAAATATTTTTTTCTTTTATATTATAATAATTATAATAGTTATTATTATTAATAATAATTATAATAGTTAGCATAAAAAATAAGGGTATCAATTTATGATTAATTTGATTGAATTATTTGTAATGGAATGTATTTTAATTAATTATGTTTGAACGTTACTTGTTAATGTGTTCATTTTGTTTTTTAAAATTTTTCTAATACTCAAAGACAATAAGTAACAATAATTAACTTCAAATTCAACCATAAAAAACATGCAATTACTTGAAAAACATACAATAAGTAGCTTAAATTTTAAATTTCAAATATTGTGGGTCTTTTAATTTTATTTAAATTCATTTTTTTAATTTAAATATAATTAAAAATAATAATTTTATTGTTGAAGGGTTTTTCAAAAGAAATTATATAATTATATAATTTATTCCTATTAATTTTATAATTAATTACATAATTAAACTATATACAAAATAATTAAATTTTATTTTAAATAATATAAAAAATAACTCTCCAAAATAGCTCTTACCATTGGAGCATTGGACTTGCCCTTGGGGCAAGTCCAACGGGAGAGGCATCCCGGGAGGCAAAGCTATAATTTCAAATTTTTAGCTTCTTTTGCTCTATTTCATGTCTCCAACGGGGAGAGGCATCTGGATAGGCAAAATACCTTTTCTTCAACCGAGTAGCCATTCCTACATATTTTGCACTGCAAAGCTAAAAATTATATAGCCGTTGGAATTATACCGTTGAAACACACAAACTAAACACACAGTAACATCAATGAGAACCACAGTTGAATCAATTCAAAAAATTTCATCCAGTTTCTGAAGAAACAAAAAAAAAAGGGTATTGATGAATTAACAAGGGTGGGTACGTATCTCATAATTTTTGATGGGGGTGGCTATGAAGATGCAGTTGCAAGAGAAGCGATTATATCTATTGAGAGGTAACATTGTTTGATTTAGAGGCAAGAATTAAGAGAGACAAATTGGTGAAGTAAGTGAAATTGGGTTTGAACATGGAGAAAGGGATATTTGAGAAAGAGAATGATGACAGAGTTTTGATGGGGTTATGGGAGGGAAAGGAAAGAGTAGTTGTAGTGGTGATGGTGGCTATTCTTTTGGATTCCGAGGAAAAGAGGCTAACGGTTGAGTGTGTTTGGTGTGGAGGGGGCGGCGACGGCCAGAGAAGAAGAAAGGATGAGTAGGATTTTTTTTATTGAAATGAAGGCGACAAACGGGGTGGGGTGGTTTTTATAGTAATTATTATTAATTATAATAATAATTAATTATTAATTATTATAATAATAGTTAGCATAAAAAATAGGAGTATTAATTTGTAATTAATTTGATTGAATTATCTGTAATGGAATGTATTTTAATTAATTATGTTTGAACTTATTGATTATTTCTTAATGTGTTCATTTTTTTTTAAGTTTCTCTAACATTAAAAACAATAAGTAACATTAATTAATTTCAAATACAACAACCATAAAAAAAAACATAGAATTACTTGAAAAACATACAATAAGTAGCTTAAATTTCAAATTTCAAATATTCTAGATCTTTTAATTATAATTAAATTAATTTTTTTATTTTTAAAAAATAATTTTATTGTTGGCGGGTTTCTCAAAAACAATTATTTAATTATATAACTTGCTCATATTAATTGTATAATTAAACTATATACAAAATAATTGAACTTTATTTAAAATAAGATAAAAAAATGATTCTTTACCATTGGACTGCACATAAACTCAAAAACCATTTACATACTATTCAAAGAGTTATTTCTATGATTTGGCTCTTAAAAATACCTTTTGACTTATGTTATAGTAAGTAGTACCTAGTACCTAGTATTGGTAAAACTAATCAAGTGACAAGGGGCAGTTTGGTAACATCAAAATATTATATGGCGGGGAAGGGGGACAAGAGTTTCGGTTCTTTGCCTCCACTGATTAAATAAAAAAATACCTTGCTTTCTTAGCATCTCTTTCTCCGGGAAGGGGAGGATGTTTGCCTGTCTGTCGAAGCAATCTCTCTTCTTCCTCGGCTAAATTGAACTTCTATTTTGACACGTGTCGAAACGGGTATGGTCCTCTCTGGCTGCTTTTTTGTTTTCGTGGTGACTGGGTCCAGATATGTATTGCCGTGTCACTGACTCTATTTATGTTTATCCGATTCCCATTGTGGGCCTGCGGCCCAGCCCCAGCCCTCACTTTGTCTGTTTTTGTTCTTCCTGTCACTCTTATCTTCGCTATCGACCTCATGCATGCATACATGTCTTTGAGAGAAAACCAGTATGTATTTTTAAACAAATTCATAAAACTTAACTATCATTTTATTTGAAGGAATACATCCATGAAATTGAACTATTTTTTAATGAATAATCCTGACATGATGCGACATTAAAAAACAAATACACAACACACACACACACACACACACACACACACCCCTAACCTTTTTAAAAACTTTATTTTAACTTGAACTGGCCTTTGCAAAATAAGGTATCATCAGCACAAAAAAGGACGTTGTTACCGATTCGTGATTTGTTAATCTAATGAACATAATTTAAATTTCTCCATGATTAATTAACAGTATAAATTAAATGCGGAAAAAACATTTAGACTTTGTTCGTCCTTTATAAGTTAGGTAATTGTTGTTGTATCTAGACGCAAACACTCGATATAAAAACTAATAGATGCTTGATTACGATTATTGTTTATACGTTTGGTAAACTTAAAAACAACAAATAAAGATATGGGTAATTGTTTTATTCGAACATGAAAAGAAAAGGAAACATACAAATAAACTGAAACAAATAAGAAAAAAAAACATTAATCAAAATATCTCAAGTACTGTTAAAAATATGGAAAACAAACATATTAAAATTTTCGAATGAATAAAAAAATGCTTTAATGATTGTTAGGATTTTTTTTTTAAAAAAATAAATGAATTTGTGTTTGTATATATATATATATATATATATATATATATATATAGCAATAAGAGTAATAGACTATATTATAAGAAAGGCTGTGAGATAAACATAAACATAAAAATTGGTATTTAATTATGAAAGAAAATCACTTTTTTATATAAAAAAGTAGGTCATGTTATAATAAAGTTGAAAAAAAAAGATTTGATTTTAATAAAAGATACACTCTTGATCCGATGCGCAATAATTCGTATTTAAATTCAGGCTAGGCTTAGGGGGAGCATAAATGCTTCAATTATTGTTCTCTGTGTGTGTGTGTATAAATTTTACGTAAAGGGAGTAAATGACAGCAGCATCCAACGTGACAAAATTCCCATGCTCATCTTGGACCCTCATTGTTGATTTTTTGGAGAATGTTGGACCCTAAAATACTATTTTCCTTTAATGCCAGTTTGAGGGCATATATTCTTAGTATTACGTAGTTATCAATCAAGAAGGAATCATTCTTTCAAAGCTGCATGTGCTTGTAAGTTGACTAAATTTTTTAAATATTTGCTAGATTGATCGTTGGTGCCTCAATATATATATATACACCGAGGTTTTTAAATTTTTATTTTGCACAATATAGTTTTTTTTAACTCATTTTAGCACCAAATTATATTATTTGTATGGGGAAGGTTTAATTGAAAGATAAGGAAATGTAATAGAAAAACAATTAAAATAAATGGCAACATTGAAATTTATTTGAAAAGTTCATTTTAATCCCTTATATTTTTTAATCTATTAGGTGATCAATCCTTTTAATTTCAGAAAAAATAATTTTAACACCAATTTTTTTTCTTGTTTTTGGTTAGAGGAGAGATGGGTCAACAGAATTCCAGTGCGTGTAGAGAGAGAAAGTTGTTATTGTGACAATTATGATTGTTAAAATAGATGATTTTTATGTCAAATTATATATATTTTTTTCCTTTGAAGTGCTCTATAGAATGGTTCGAGTCCAGGAAGATTTCAAGTTTCAAGTTAATTTTGAGTTTTAGTATTATGAGTTTTTTTAGGTCATGTAATAATTTAAAAAGCTTTATATAATATTTTCAAGGTGTTTGGGTAAAAAATTATATCATAATTGTAGTGTTTTGAAAATTAAAAAGGGAAAATGCATTAATGCCCTTGGTATCTTAGAATTAGGTGAAAATAAATAAAGGGTATTGTAGTAATTATACAAACTTGTAAAACTAAATAGAAAAAAGAAGTTTAATCTGAAAATTTGAGAGAGAAACGGGGAGAGAGAAAGAAAAAAGAAGAAGAAGAAGAATAAGAGAAAAGAAGGAAGGAGAAATGAAGGAGAAATAAGTCATTAAGGTAATGTATATGTTTTAATATGTATAAATATTGTTATTAGTTAAGATTTTTGATTGTATTGATGGTTAAAGTTTGAAGATTTTGCTGGGTTTGATTGATGGATTGACAGAGATATTAAGGATTAAATGTGTTGGGTAATGGTTTAATTGTAGATAATTTTGAAGTTAATTAATGTGTTTAGTGTAAAATAATGTTGAGAAATGGTGAAAAACCCTTGCTGGAATTCTGGGCCGGAGGTTGAAGATGACGAAATTTCATTTTGGTCCCTCCTTTGTGAAAATTATAGTTTGGTCCCCGAATTTTTGGAAAAAATACAGTTTGGTCTCTGGAGTAAAATTCGAGATTCTGCACAGAATTGAGGATGAATTATGCGCGAAATTTCAGTATAGTTATGAATTTACGAGGAGTTCAATTAGTCACTCAATTTGATAAAACTACAATTGACCCTAAAAATATATAAAACAATTACAGAAGGGTCCCTAGATGAAATATTAGTTTTTCAGATTGGTTTGGTGGATAATGGAGGTTATTTGATGAATCATTATCAATTTTATGAATTTCGTATTTGAATTAGAGTTCGAAAGAAACTTTTGTTTTTAGGTTTTTATGAAAAATAGATAGTTTAATTTAAAAATACATAGGATTATGAGTTGAACTCTTAGATATGTTTATTAAAGAGATTTACTTCTTTTGAGTTATTTTTGAGTATGTTTTCTTTTATATATTCAGATAATCCCAATATTCTACCTACGAGATGTCAATAAGATTCTGTCAGCATTCCGCTTTTGAATTCTATTCGTTTTTGAGTCAAATGAGTGGATAATACTTAATATGCATGAGAAATAATATAAATATTTGAATTGCTAGTATGAATTGAATTATGCTTCTTGATAATATATACAATGATTACTATTTGTTACGATAAAACATAATTAATTGTTGAATATACATTCTTGATATGAGTCAATATATGCTTATGAATTGATAGCTCTTCATTTGATTGATGTCATGAGTTGAGCCTTGAGATATGAATATGTCTGTTTGATTATGATATAAACCTATGGTATGCTAGTCAGAACACCCACGCTAACAGGGTAATGTTAGTCTTTGTGTACATCATATATGAAATTCTAGTTGGTTGAGGGAGTCACCAACCTGTATGGACTGATCATCTCATAGTACGGAGCCTCATGCACATTGCATTCTGATTCTTGTTATGACCTATTTAAGAAACCTTCTTGTAAGAACTTCAAGCCGATTCGATAATATATTTTTCATTGTTGTATTATCTCGTATGTGTATATTTAATATTATCTACTCACTGAGTTGTTGAACGCATCCTCTCATTATTTATTATTTTTAGGCTTGTAGCTTGTTAGCAAAACATTTTTGTTGCACTCTCAAAACCTGTTATTTTGGTTGCAATCGACACTTTTGTTCTTATGTCTAATTAGTGCTCCACAATTATAAGAAGATGTTATCAACTCTTGTATTAAGACAATCGAATTATATTATAAAATTTATTTTGTTATTTATATTGCGTTGAAATCTGAACATGAATGGTAAATTTGTGTGTAATGTTGAGTTTGCATAGATGTGAAACCTTGAAAAAGGACAATGTCTATGTGCCGGTCATGAATTCAGGAATCGGGTCATGACAATAATTGATTTCGTAGAAAAGAAAAACAAGAACTTTGTTTTTCCACCCGCCATAATAGCAAAAAAGATAAGGAGTTTTATACAACTTCTTATATATTTAAAATAAATATAAATTAGAATTAACAAAATATCGTTCACCCTATTAACTTAAAAAATAATAATAAAAGCCAACACCTAAGCCCTTCCTTCCCGAGTCAGACGCTTGGCTTGCCCAACAACAATTGACCTCATTTTAAATTTTAATTTAATTTCTTTTTTTTCTCTAAAACCATTTTCAAATTTGTGTTATACTTCCCTTTGATTTTTCTTTTGCTTATTTAACCTTTTTAAAACACTATTTTTTTAAAATGTATTGGATGTGCTTGATTTTTGAAGAGAACAATACAATTCATTTGTTATTTTATTTTATTTGTTATTTATTAAATTTATTTTTTTAAAAAATTAGTTCTTTTATAATATTTCCAATATTCGTAGACTTATATAATATTATTATTTTTAAATTTTTAATAAGTTTTACATGTGTCTATTTTTGTTAGAATTTTATTTTAATTAACAATAAACAAAACCATTAAAACAATGAGGTGAATGACTTGTGTTGTAATATTGAATATTTTGATCTATATTTGTCTCTTAGCTTTTCATCGATGAATAACATTATTTTTTTACCTCTAGCAATTGTTTTTGTTGTTGCTTTAATTTTTTTTTATTATATTAGCAAATTAATCAAGATTTAACATAATTATTAAATTCCTTTTATTTCTTAAAAAAATAATCATCTCATGATTTTTTTTTAGATTAAAAAAAATTAATTTGGCTGACGGCAACACAAAAACTACCAATCTAGTTAATAACTAGTTATCAAAAAACATAGAAAACTAATCACCCTTTACTACAAGATGGAGAAATCAAATTTATCAAATAAACCATCTAATATGGTACAGAAAATCAATTATTGCACTCAATTTTAACTCGTTTTCCCTCATCATATATGGGTACCATCGAGTTCAGACTTTAGATCAAGAAGTAGCATCGCTCGGGTGGTTTGTTTCGCGTCAAATATTTTATGAAAAATATATTTTTAATTTTTTTTGCATTTGTTTTATAAAAAGTATTTTACTATATTTATTTCCTGTAAAAACATTTATAGGAAAATTATTCAATATAATGTATTTTTTAGTCAATCTTTAAAGTTAGTTTATTTACTAGAAAATATTTTCAATTCATGAAGTTTTGAAAGATATTTTACGAATAGTAATCTATTTATATTATCATCCAACTAATCTAAACACTGTCATAGTCTCGCCCCTCTATTTTCGATTATCACTTTATTATTGTTAAAATCATGAATTGACTTGTAAAATCATATTATGTTAAAATTATATTCCATCAAAACAATAAAATTAGTTAAATAAGAAAAAAAATCAAACTCTATTAAAATCAAAATAAAATTATTAAAATCGATCAGAATTGTAAAATTAGACCGACAATAATTCATATTTTACGTATGACAACTAGCCCCTAGCCTCTGCGCCAACTAGCCTGTTGCCTCCCCCAACCTAGGCCATAGCCCATGACATGCCACACCCCGCCCTCTCTCTCATTCAATGTTATGGTTTAAATGTTTTGAAAAATCATTGTTATGGTTTGAAAGTTAAATTTTTTAAATGCATGTGTAGACCATTTTTTAGACAATCAAAATTTCTTAATTCTCATATATTGATTTAATTATTAACTTTAAAATTTATACTTAGAATTTTTGAAAAAATAATAATTTATTTTGTACTTTAATTTTTTTTTGTGTTTTTAGATCATTTTTATATATTGATATCGAAATAATTTGTTGGAGTTCAAGCTAGTACTGACAATATCAGTGTTAATACTAGTGGTAGTACTAATAATCATTTCGATGCAAGTCTTAGAAATAGCGAGGAAGATGAAAATGAGGTTGATTTTAGTTTACATTACACGCTAGCTGAATATTTATTTTAAATTTGTTAGTTTTTATCTAATGAAATTCTATGGACATAATTTTTTTGTAATATATTTTTAAGTTATTTTAAATCATGTATGAACCTTAACTAATGAAGTTTTATGGCCAATTGGTCATAATTGTGTTGTACTATATTCGAAAATATTTTACCTATGATTTTATGATTTTTTTACCTATACAATTTTAGCTGTGATTTTATGATTTTTTTACAGAAAAATTTCAGGTATAATTTTACCATCTAATCTTACGATCCGAGTTTCAAAAACAACTACTGTGTCATGTTAAAATCATGATACCGACAACCTTGATCACCACTTTTCAGCCCCCACTCCACCTTCATATCACCATTATCATTAAAAAAACATTTATATATATAATATAATTTCAAGTACAAACATCTTTCAAGCCAAGCATGAAAAATGTTTTATAAAAAATTATCTACAAAAGACTTTGCATCCACAGAACATTTTACGAGAAACAAACAACCCATTATATAAATATTTCAATTACTGTCCCTGTTATTCTCTAAAGGCAACGCGAAACTATGACTTAGAAAGTATTTATAAATATTCTATAACTCAATACCTAGAACTATATATTATCTAATAAACTTATAATAAAATATATTTTATTAAAACCATGCTCTTGGATTCTTTTAACTATCAATGCATATATAATAACCGTGTTACATTCTTTTCTAATGACTTCTTTATATATAATATATTATGACCTCTCTTCTCCACACATCCGAACACTACTTTATTTTTTGAACGGGCCCCTTAATTACACCTTTTGTGATTCGTTTCTTTAGAAAATCTCCTACTTTTAAAAGCTGCAGTCGATTATGCTCGGATAATTTCTTTGTAATTATTAAACAATTTAAGTGATGAACTTTTACTTAACAGTATGGATGTTATTAAATTGGTTCGTCAAGACAAGCAGCCATTTTATCATGCTCTAGATTGGCATATTAATTATTTGGAGAAAAAATAATAAAATTCCCTGGTACAAATAGAGCTGCCATACTTTGTAGTGATGATGCTTTCCTTAAGACAAAGCATCATCTTCTCGCACAAAAAGTGACAAAGTTTCTCATGTAATATATACCAAACCCAACTAGACAAGCAATCCCATGAACCATGGATGCCATTATGTATTTTCAGAGGGATTTATAAGAACTCGGTAAATTTTGGCTCACAACACCCCTCCCTTCCATCCAACAATGGACTCCGGCAGGCCTATTTACCGGCAATCAGCCTCCCGTCTAACCGTAGCTGCGCACCTGTTTGGCATCTTGGCTTTCATTCTCATGCTGGTCTGGTTATTGCATTATCGTGGGGGTATCGAGTATCATTCTGACAATCCTGATCGTGTTTTCAACGTAAGTAAAATCTCCTCGCCCTTTGTTTCGGTATTGTCATATAATAGCTATAATTCAACTGGTGTTATTTATTTTTTAAGACGGTGACGTTTTTAATTATGGCATGCAGGTTCATCCATTCCTCATGCTCTGTGGATTCACATTTCTTGTTGGTCAAGGTATGTGATTTTAACTCTCCCCAAAACCATTCCTAGTAATCAACAAGCAAGAATTTTTCCAGGTATTTGCAACCTGATGTTGGAATTAATGGCTATTTTGTCTTTTAATTATCCGTGCATTTCTGGGAAATATAATTCTGAACCCAAAATTAGGTTCCAAGCAGCAACTAACAATCCAATTAAAAAAACTAAATATTGCTGATATAAAACCCAAGCCTCGTTGGGATTCTTACGCGCGCATATATAGTAATTTTCTGCTTTCTCATCCTTGTAATTACTTTTCACAGCTTCTTAATCTCTTATACATAAATATATGTCGGTGATGTGAGCAGCAATGATGGCATACAAAACAGTATTATCGCGAAGGGTCGTAAGGAAATCTGTCCACATGTTACTTCATCTGATCGCCATAGTTGTTGGTGTTATTGGCATCTGTGCTGCTTTCAAGTACCACGACATGATCCACGCCGAGGATGTTTATAGCTTGCATTCATGGATTGGCTTAGCCACCTTCTGCTTATTTTGCCTCCAGGTGCGTAAACCCTTAGGGTTTGATGAAAGGGAACATATTGCAATTTTAAGAAATATAGGGACTGAACTTAGCTTTTTCATAAATGTTCAATTGAGTTCCTACACGAAATAAATCTATCTTGATGCAGTGGGTTCTGGGATTCTTCGCGTTCATGTTTCCAAGAGCTGCGCCAGATACAAGGGCACGCATGCTTCCGTGGCACGTGTTCGGTGGGAGGGCACTGCTGTACATGGCGATATGTGCAGCCCTAACTGGGCTGATGGAGAAAGCTACGTTCCTCAACTTAAAGCATCACAGGGAGTCTCGTTTGATCAACTTCATCGGACTCTTTGTCCTTCTCTATGGCATCTTCGTTGATCTCACGGTTGCTCTTGCCCGTTATGTTTGACTTTTCTACTCTACCTCTTGCGATCTTTTACCATTTTTATTTTTTTATTTTTGAAGGTTTGTGATTTTTCTTTCTTTCTGTGTGTGGGTATGAATATATTGATTTTATATCTTGATTCGTTGAAAGCAAGCAAGTGATGGGGCTGTATTGATCATTTCGGAATCTTGGCCCATGTGGCCTTGTCTATTGGAAGTTGTTTGTTCCTTTCATTACAGACGAGTTATAAATTAACAGTCTCTTGTTGGGCTTTATGTGCCTTTATCATGGGCTCCTAATCAGATTATGTGTAAATATATTTATTAATTTTTAAACACTCAAAAATAATTTCTGAAATGACATTATTTTTCTAATCGATACGAGGCCACAAAGAACTTTTATTTGAAATTATATTCAATTTGTTTATGATGTTTTAAGGTAACAACACAGTCCACACTGATATTAATGACTAGCTTAATAAATCGCATGTTTTTTATTAGTTGAAATAAAAAATGTCCTTGAAATTAAATTTCCAAGTTAAAAGATTTTATTGATTTCATATAGAGGCATATTTGAAGCAACTTATTATATATTTGTTTTATTGTTAGGGTATTTTCAGACTAGGTTATATGTCAATCAAGATCAAATCTCTCCTTATTAATATGGTATGCTTAAGGAATTTAATAAATTTATTTATTTTTAATAAAATAGTAAAGGACATGAACACATCTCCTCAACCTTAGACCAACCCGTCCGTTGAGGTTAACTTTTTTTTTTCTTTCTAATAAGCTGTCTTTTTCTCAAATGAAAATGATATAAAAACATAAAAAAATTAATTTAAAATACATTTTTTTTTTGAAACAGAGTTAAGAACACTATATATTTCAGGTCTTAACAACACAGATGACTTGTCTGGTCACATAACGTTAACCTAATAAATTCAAATTCCAGTGACAAAGCAAAGAATTGAACAGAGCCAGGAAACTTTGCAGGGGACGATCTTCCATCGGCTTTTCCCCATGGCACCATGCCTCTATTCCGACCACCGAAAATGTTGCATCGCCAACAAATTCTTCATCAAAAAGTACATGTTTCGTAGATTCCGTTGCGGGGTAATGACCTTTAACACTATTCTTCCGCGTTAACTTCGGACGGGGAAAATAAAATAAAAAGAAGTTCATCAAACTTTGTTTTAACCTTAAAAAGCAGGATTCATTTAACTTCTGATGATCTTTTTTTTCCCTGTGCTAACAAACCAAGGCTCTCTGTGTGCCCATCACAGCGTCCACAACAAAATTCCGCGTAAAACTAAGGAATTAAATAATTTTGCTGGGTCGTCGGAAGAAACGAAATGGAAGTTTCGGCTTCTTGATTCTTAAAAAATAAAATGGATCCTTGTCATTTCGAAACACCTTTCAAGGTAGGTGGCTGTTCTTTTTCATGCTTGATGCTTTTGAGGTTCGGATGGTTGTCTCAAATAAGGAATTAAACAAGGGTAAACTTCATTTTTGCTCCTAAAGATTCACAGATGCTCCTCTTCTATCCTTGTATTTTTATATTTCTCGATGTTATCCTTATTGTCTTCCAAAAGTTCCAATGTTACCCCTATCCATTAAATAGCCTGCCTTTTAGTCAAGGGAAAATTGAAATGTTTTAGGAGCTAGAAGGGCATCATTTGAAAGTCTTAAACCACGAGGATAGAAGAGAACAAATTTCTGCCCAGACGGGTTTGCTGGAAACATCAAATTTCTCCGGCCCAGGCCTCAGCCAAGAGGGACTTTTTTATTATTAATAATTTTTATGAGCCAATAATTACACATGCACGATCGTGGTCCCCACGGCATTGACAATGGATTCCACCTTGGAAGCACTTCTTTTCAAATGAGCATTGGGTACCAGTACCACTGGAGGACGTGTAGGCCCACTGAAATTTTTAATGTCAAAAAGTAAAAACTGAGAATCAATGGTCCGTGTACTTGTTACCGCAACCCACAATAACCGGTAGTTGCAGCAGCATCACCATTCCTTTCTGGGCATGATCGTTTAATGGCCCCACCATCATACGATGTGCAATGGTGCTGTTCGTGTTTTTATCACACGAAATACATTTTATATATTATCCGTAGAATCATATAGATTATAGAGCACAAATCTTAGCAGCTCCATCAACTTGTGCGAACAATATATTTCACAATCTCCCCCACACACTCACAAAAACAAAATTAACTTTGACAATTATAATTTATTAATCAAAATATCGATAAATCAAATGATATAGACAAAGATATATCTCATTTATTTTCTGAAAAATAATTTCTGTTTGAAAAATATATTATTTTATGATGCTGGATACTATCATGAAAAATAATCTTGAAATTATTTCCAGTATTTGGCAATACCAAGTTGTAAAATAACTTTTTAATTTTTTTAATTTTTTCGAGTTTATTAAAATTATAAGGATCAAATTGAATAGATAAAAAGGATGACATTGTAAAATAAAACAAATAGCAATACAAAAATAAAGACAAATATAATAGATAAAAAAGTTGAAAGAAGTAAAATTGAAGATATGTATTCTAATTTCATGAATTATTTTAAATAAAATAAATAGAAATATGATATAATAGGTAGAAAAATCCAAATAAGAAAAGAATAATGAAAAAACAAACAATAAAAAAAATAAAGACAGATTAATATAAACATCAAATTTTAAGAGAAGAAATTAAAATATAAAATGAAATGAAAATTCAAAACAAAATTTATAGTGATAAAAAAAATTAAATTTGATATAATCAACAAATAAAAGACTATTTTTTAATATTTTCTCAAGTTGTAGAAAATATTTTCCACCCAAAATAAAAAAACAAATATATTTTTAATATAAACATCCATATTACTTTTTGTTTGATATTAAACACTTGATACATGATGATACATCGAAATCAGTCAAAATAAAAATAAAATATTTTCCTGAAAAATCAAGCAAAAATTCTCTTTAACTAAAAAGTATTTTCTATTTTTATCAGTAAAAAAAGTAGTATAAATTTATAAACTCTTTAGTCATATTGGACGGATACCATCAAGATGAAGGTGAAAAGCAGAAACAAAAGTAGCCCTCTGAAGCCTGATCCTGCCATGCAAAGATATCTAACAGGATCAAACAACCTGAAAAATACTATAAGATAAAATCTCGCTGTTTCTGTTCCTTGTTTGTATTAAAGCGATGGACTTCCAGGCTCCCCCCCAGCTTCACGGCTAGGAAGGAAAGTCGTGCATTTTCCATCTGGAGGACAAACATTTCAAGCCCAAAATGGCAAAGATATAAGACAATTGCACACTATTAAGCATAATCTGTAAGCAAAATTATGAAAATAAAAGGAATAGATTACACCCACTGTTGCTTTGTGGCTTCCATTCTCTCCACTAAACCAGCAATCTCTGCTTGCATTCTCAGCTTCATGTTATTGTAATCACAGTGTGTATTCTCCAAAGCCTTCAGTTCTTCCAGTTTCTTCCTTCGCCTTTCTTCCGTCTCTTGCAAACTCAGTTTTGCCAGCTTCCCTGCATATTCTTCATCTAACTTATCGGACTTTGCCCGAATCATCTGCCTGTAACCTTCGGCCTCCCTCCGTGCCTCCTCTGCCTTGCTCTGGAACATTCTAGCTTCTGCTTCTTTGATCCGCACGATGCTTTCTAAGCTATCAAATCCATCATTCTTCGGTAACTTCCCAAACTTAAACTCACTTCCAATTTTTAGGTCATCAAGGAGGGCAGCTTTGAGGTCATTTCGGTATAGATCATTTGGTAGTGAATCGCGTCTTCCACTTGAAGAGCCCATGTTGTAAACGGTATATTTTGGAGGAAGAGAAGGTGCCGACAGCATGGGAACTGCATCTTTTCTCAGGCTAGCTTCTGTTGGCATCAATTCTTTCACAGAAACACCAGAAGCAGGAAAATCTGACATACTATCTGCATCTAAAATCCCCAAAGAAGATACATTATACAATCTGAATTTGTGAAGGAATAACTAAATAAATAACCATGAAAATTAAAGAAGTTGAAGTTCACAATCAAGAGATTGCAAATGTTGATTCATGCCATAAAATAAGGGACTTCTCTTTCCTTTTTTTTTGAATTTTTCCCTTCATATACAATAAGGAAATAAACATTGAACAAACATGCTAAAATCCCAATTATATTACAGTCCAGCGTAAGCAGTCAAGGAGATGACATTTCCTGGTTATGGGAAACAAAATCAAGCACAAGTGAGGTGCGGGAAATCACATGAACATTTGACTTGCTCCATCGAGGTTCAGAAAAACAAAAAAGGGCAGTACATCATGGCCATCAATCCCACATCAGAAGGCATACTATTAGGCAAGTTACTTGTATTCAAAATTCTCTACCACTACATATTTTTTAATGGATAAGCACACATACTGCATGACCTCGATCTTTGATGCTGCTCAAAGCTGCAAAGCTCAAGAAATGAGAACTTGTGTTTGAAATGAACCGCTTTTAGATGGTTAACTATTGCATGTAATCACCCGTATATAAGAAATAACCTAGGCCATTTTGTAAATCAAGTTTTTACAAACTAAACATTTCAGACAAATTACAGATTTAGATAATTCATAAAGGAAAAAAAGGCTGTTGGAAGTGCAGTCAATGTTGTTCCTCAAGTTGTTTGCTAATAGTAATATGCATGGAAGGACCAAGTAAACCTTCAACAATTATTTGATGCAAAGACATTTTGAAGGATTATCCGGTCTATCATCTGTAGCCTGAATACTCTCACTAAAAGGCAAACTAATGCAATCCTTAACACACTGAACGACTGTTGTTCTACCTCTCTCTATAGCCCGGTGTCTCCAATGCATTGTAATTTTTTTCAATATCACATTCTTCTCCAGATACCCTTAGTCATGATCTGTGGTGAAGGTGGCAGGCATGTCTGCATTATTGGTTTCAAAAAAGATCTAGTAGCTTTGTTTCTATCTGCATCATCTAAAATTTTCTTCTACAAAAATCTAAAATAATCAAGTAAACAGACTGATGAAGAACACCTTCCTGTGAAAAGGATTGCAAACAAGCTCAACCACCTCAAACTGATTTTCTAATCCAATATAACCAAACTCAAGTCCCAAGAGTCCATCATATATACCTCAGGTCCATTAACTCCATCATATATACCTCAGGTCCATTAACAGCCACTATTGATCAGAAATGAAACCATCAAATTTCCAGCACCATCAAAAGGCTTAAAGAACATGTTACACCAATAATGACTGTTCACAAGCCTAAATATGATGTATTGAGCTCTTCAAAAATGATATCAAACATGTTTGAATTTATCTTAGAGCCCTCTCAAATTATGCTCCTGCGTAAGCAATAATAAAATTAAACGAACCCAAAAGAGATTTTTATCAAACCTCCAAACAACTTCATTCAGTTGCAGCCAAAAAAAGAACAGCACAATTTTTAGATTGGCACTCAAGCTTGGCTTCCAATACTGAATTAACCAAGTTTCTTGTGTGACATAGTTATCTGTGTGCTTAGGCTTCTCCTCTTTACATGACAATTGGATCTCAAACCAAAACAAAGCCTTCTTAAAATTTATTGGAGCTGAGCTCAGATAAATGTCTCATGCTAGACTTGGGCTTGAGCAGAATTTGAGCATAAAAATATACAAATAGAAAAATCTTTTTGCACCCCTAGCTTTTAACTCATTCAGAGCCATTATGTTTTAATTACACTTTCTGAGTCTTTTATGATCTAACTTAGATTCAATACCATCGGTCCCATCTTTAAGAGTCAAAGCTTAGAAGAAAACCATCAAATGGCTCAGAGCTTAGAAGAAAACTATCATAGGTCACCTTAGAAGAAAACCATCATAAGGTCACCAGCCATGCCAAACACTCAACATAGTTACTATAAAATAATTGTTTAGGGTGCGGTGCAGAAACCGGCAGAATTATTCACACAGATAAATATAAAATGACCTATACTATCTTCTTCCATTTAAATAATTTGTGGATGATTCTTTTAAACACAACTTATCTCATCACCTTCAATAAACTTTGGCTCAACCCTTGTTGGCATTTATTTGAGCTCCAACAGATTAATTTATTTATCTAAGAAAATTTATTTGGAGACAAAAATAAAGGTTACAGCTTAAAAGAAATAACATCAGTGACCAGAAAAGAACATGCAAACTTTAATCAACAAAGCTCTGATCATACAGAGAAATCTTTTCTTTTCTTTTTTCTAGAAATTCTTTCAGGCTTCAACGACAGCCTTGTGACAAAAGAATTCAGACTTTCACCAACAAATTCACTTGGATAGTTCAACCATCTACCATTTCAACTAATGAGAGATAGCGCATTAATTGCATAGAAAAAGCAGGAGTTCATAGTCAGAAAACTTACAGTTAAAGAACTGAATAATGGCGTTACAGGCATCTTTTGAAGATAGCATATTTCTTTCAAGCTTGGAAAGCAAGTCCTCAGCTTTGGTATTCAACTCCTTCCCTTTGAAATCCTGACTTCCCTTGAAAATCTTCGCAACACAATCAAGCTCCTTTATCAGAGTTTCTAGTCCCCAATCCTTTGCACAGCACACAAACACATCCTTGACAAAACCAAACATCTCCGAAGCATGATTGCATCCAATGCAATGAAATTGCATCTCACTAGTCCCTGATGGACCCTTCAAGCTAGGACCAGGTCTAATGAGATTCCTTTGTATGCCACAGGCAGCATGACACCAATGAGAGCAAACATCACAACCAACCCAACTGCAGGTATTGCTAGCACAGTCAAAATTCATACAGACAGGGCACATACATGAGCTGCAGAATCCCTTATTCCCTGAGCAGAACTTACAGTCACAATCATCCACAGGCAGTATGTTCTTGCAATTCATATTCCTACACCTCAAAAACAAGAAAATCTCCACCAACTCGTTTGTAGGAAGCCGAACTTTCCCAGAAACAAAACTTCCATGCCCCATTTTGACCGCAACTAAAATTTCCAACTGGTCCTTTTGGCACTTTAAGAGAGTCTCCTTGGTAAGATCAGACCTTCTTTCAAGCAAGTTTTGAAGGCCAACTAACTCGTCTCTCTTTTCTGGCATGGCAATAAGATTCTTCAAGTACTCCTTGGTGGATTCCAATGTTTCTTCGGCTACCTCTTGAATGTTCTGAGCCATAACAGGTATAGTCTGAGAAACAATCTCACGAAGAATTCTCCCCGGTCTAGAAAGCTTTTTTGCTCTACCTTCGCCATCTCCACTCTCCAAACCTCTCAAATTCTCCGAATCCCTTCTCCTAGAATCACCTGAACAAGCATCTAAGCGAGGCCTAGCAGGCAATTCAGATGGAAAAAACGAGAGATTATCAGAACTAGTAGTCTTATAGAGACTATTATTGCACGAGTCCTTATTCGTTGCACGAGTACCTTGCATCACAGAACCACCACCACCATGATTGTTATTGTTCAAAGCAACAATCCCGTCTCCAATAGGCCTAAACCGGCTATGAACGGATCCATTAGTCCCTTCCCCTCCACACCAAAGTTGATCATCTCTCCCTACAGAATACTCGTAATTCTCAGTTGAATTGCGTGTCATAGAACAACTAGGGTTATGTGAAAAAGGATGTGAATACGAATATGAAAGTGAAGCGGCAGTGAAATCATTAGAACATGTTGTTTGTGTGTTGTTGTTTGATTGTGTTGCTGCTGCCGCATGCAAGAACCCATGTCGATTTCGCTCAACCAAAGGATCAACATTTTGCAATGCATCTGATGCAGTTAGAGAGAGAGAGACATCAGGCAGGGCTAGGGAAAGATTTAAAGTACTCTCTAGCTTTGGTTTCTTGTCTCTTGAGGAATTCTCTTCATCTTCATCTTCTTCACGGGGAACTTGTCGCTTGGAAGAAGAATTAGATTTGGTTTCACTCAGATTCAAGAAATCCCTCTCAACCCATTTCTCATCCTGGTTTGAATTATCTGAAAAGATTACTTCTTTTCCCTTGAGAGAAAAACCCAGTTTCGGATTATTGTGGTTGTTTTCACAGAGGTAGCTGAGAGTAAGTTCTTGGGGTTTTAAGCCAAACCCATCAAAACCCATCTTTGATTCTCTGAGAAAATCAATTCCCTTTCGAGACAAACCACTCATTTTCTCTCCTGGGTTCTCTTGGTTTAGAGACCTCTCAGACTCGGCCTCGCTCTTAGAGACACGACGATCTTTCTCTCTAAACATGGCCTTTGTTTTGTTTTCAAAGGTCAGACTTTTAACGGGAGGAGTGAGAAGAGGAGGAGGAGGGGAGAGAGGGAGGGGGAGCGAGAGAGGGAGTTGAGACCCTTGCTTTGAGGGTGGACTGGAGGGGCATAATGGAAAAAATGAGGGAATCTAGGGGGTGAGAAGGTTATTGCCCTAGTTCAAGTTGGGTGGGTTTTATTTTTTAGTACAACTAACTGCAAAGTCTTACATTCCAACATCACACTACCAAGCTTTCTTGTTTGTCTTCGTCTTTGTTTATATGGTTTTCCTTTTAACGGCCGAAACTTTAAAAGCTTTTTACACAAAACGGCTATACAGTATTCACTGTTGACTACTAGAGTTTCTGATAAATCTCAAATCGTGTTTCCTGTGTTCGCTGCTGCTTCGTAGCCCAGAAACACACAGAAATGTAGCTCTCTCTATCTCTCTCTAGAGGGACGAGAGAGAGAGCTTCCCCAAAAAAGAAAGTTGTCTACCTCCCCTGTTCCATGGCGGTGGCGAGTCTAGTTTATCCTGATTAACGGTAACATCCCATGTAATAAGGTACATAGAATATTTTATTTTAGGCCGAAGGGTTGTAACATCGCTGTGAATGTTGAATTTTCTTAATAAAGAACATCATTTATTTGTTTGTTTATTTTGTGAAAGGATTCTCTCTCTCTTCCAACCTTGATTTCATTCAGTACCTCTACTGTTGTTATATTTATAAAATAAATAAAAAAAGTAAAAACAAAAGGGTGTTTACTCTAAAGGAAGTATATACTTTTTAAAAATTGAATGCTGGGTAGAGAGTAGAAACCCCTTGGATTTGGACCCAAACCGGTCACGATCAATTTCTCATCCTGATCTGAAATTAATGAGATATGATCCTATTGGGTTTTTTTTCCTGAGAATGACATGGTTCTGTTGTTAAAGGAAATAAATAGCACTGTCATATTGTGTTCGTTAGAGCTTTTAATTAAAAAGTGAAAAAGAAACTCCTTACACCTCTGGCATTATTCGATAATTAAATCACACACACGTATATGTGTGCCTTTTTTTATTTTCTCTCGGATTGATAAATTGAAAATAGATCTTTTTTTGGATCCAAGAAAAATATTACTGAAAAATATATTTTTTGGGGTTCAAGTGAGAGCAAGTAGAAATATAGTTGTTTCAGACTATTATAAGAGATACACGTCTTGATTTGAATTTAAGATCTATTGTGCATATCACATCAAGCTCCCGAAAATAGTTATTAATAATATATTGATATCAATTAGTTATAATTTTTTAAAACAAAAATATTTCATTTTATCTTATTAGCTAATATCAATTGAGCTGTAGCTAATTAACTACAATAAAATAAATTTCAAGATAAAATAATTATTTAAAAAACCATCGATTTATTATTGGTAAAGAAACTTGATGGTTTATTGAAATTTCATTATAAGATAGGTTAGTGGGGGGACTCGTTGTGCATTGATTCACAAGTAAAAAAAACAACTCGTTCAGCTTTAAAAAATGAGTTTTTTGCTTGTTTGGGAGTGTGGTTGTAGTTGCTTTTGAAAATGCTTTTCGTTCAAAAATACATTAAAACTATTTTTTTTATTTTTTAAAAATCATTTTTGACATCAGTACATCAAAAAAATCTAAAAACACCATATTTTGTTAATTTAAACTTAAAAATAAAAATAAAAAATTTTCAATTTTTTTCAAAAGTGCTTTTGAAAAGCTCTCCCAAACACCCCCTTATTTTTTCAGCGGCTTCTTGAAAATGTTAAATATCTACTTTCAATGCTTGTGAAGACTTTTGTTCAATTTTACCCTTTATTCCTAGACAATTATTAAGAGGGTGTTTGTTTTTGTGGTGCAACATCTGGTTGCAAAAAAGCTTTCTATCCTAGTGTTTGGTTAAGTGTAAAGAAAAGCAAAAATTAGCTGCTTTTCTTGCCTTTTGAATTCTTGCTTTTCACTGGACTGAGGGCGGGAGGGGTTATAAAAAATATATTTTTAATATTAAAATAATCTAAAAAATAATTAAAATATAAATAAATATATTAGAAGAAAATCACAATATAATTTTTGCCTCATAATCCTAATTTTGTTTCAGATGATATTTTACTACATGTTGTTCCGGGATCGCAGAGGTCTTCACGTATGGATTTATAGTTCGTGATGAAATTACAAGTAGTTTGATGGGAGAATAAAAATAAATGTCTAATTTACTTGAATTATTAATTACATTCTATTATTATAATTATTAAATATTTAAAAAACAATGTGTGTGTGTGTTTTAAAGTAATTTCACAAGTTGAAAACAATATAAAAAGCTTGGTAACCAAACACTTGGAATTATTTTTCATTAACCTCAAACTCAATCACAATTTAACCAAATATTTTAAAAATTATTTTGAATCGCAGCTAAAATGTTTTTCATGAAACTATTTTTTAAAACCTCAACCACAAAAACAAAAACAATATCAAACATACACTAAGTCTGTTTGGGATAGAAATAAAATTACAGGAGTAGAAACGAGACCCTTGTTCCCTCAAGCCTCCTCTTCGTTGCCTTTTTTTGCAGTCAATTTCTTGGATGTTGGTCATTTTATACCAAAATTATTTTTGAATAAAAATGAGAATTTTTATTTTTATTTTTTAAAATTAAATAATAATATTTTTAGATTATTTTTATATTTTAATATCAAAAATAATTTATTTTTTTTAAAAAAATATCATTTTGACAAATAATATCCACGCTTAAATGTTATCTAATCAATAAAAAGAGTGAGAAAACAAACAATAGCATTTCATTGCATTTGCATTCCTATTTCTAATATACACACTGTTTCTTTTCCAAACATGTTACTAATACACGTTGTAATCACAACACTCTCAATTTATGAAAGAGAAAGAAGTATAAATGCACCCTATTTAGTATTGCATTTCAGAATTGTTTTTTAAAAAATCATAAAAAAATATTTTTATTTTTTATTTTAAATTAATTTTTTATCTTCTTAAATTATTTTTATATGCTGATATCAAAAATAATTTTTAAAAAATAAAAAATATCATTTTGATATATTTTTTTTATAAATCAACCACAACAACACTTGCAAACAATCACTAAAAATAAAAATAAAACTGAGACCTGAATCTCTTGGGTTTTTCAGAACACACAAGCAAGCTTGGCCTAATAGTTATTTACTCAATAGAGTTTGTGTAGTCTTATTGGACGTACAAAATAACGGGAAAAATGCTTTTACAAGGCTTATAACACTTTTAGGGATTTGATTGTAAATGGGAAAAAATAAAATATGTAAAGGGTAAAATTGAATCTCTTAAAGAACTACAGGAGTAACATTGAAAAGAATTAAATTATATAGGAATAGAAGTGGAATATTGATGGGTATAGATAAAGGTGGAGATATAGTAACTCTAGAATTACCCACCATGAGCATTTGAACTGAAAAGTGTGTTTTGTGCGGTTTAACTTTAGTTTTGTAATTTCTCCGTTTTAATATTTTTAATTATTTAGATTGTCTTTTTAAAACAAAAAACAAAATTGCTTGAAAATATATGAAAAGTATTTTATTTTTATTTTTAAAAATTTATGTTGTTTTAATAGATTGTTTTAATATGTTGATATCAGAAATAAATTTTCAAAAATAAAAATAAAATACTTTTCATATATTTTCAAGCAATTTTGTTTTTTAAATAAAGACAATCTCTACCCTTATTACAAACATCTTAAATATAGCAAGGTTGAGTGTAACATCAAGTTTTATTTTTTTATGTGTAGTAAGTACTATGAATGTTATTTTAGAAAATATAATGAAATATTTTTTTATTTTTAATATTAAAACATTAAAATTATTAAAAATTATTAATTAAATATTTTTTAAAGCAAAATACAAGTTTGAGTGACCCTGCATCGTTTCCAACAACGTCATCATAAGCGTGTCTTGTGTAATCAAATGACAACAAATTCTAAATATATCAACGCGTCTTTATTGCATGACGAAAAAAGAAGTGAAAAACAGATAGATCACCAAGAGTGGACTTTTGAGCTCTTTCACATTGTTTTAATTTAAAAGTATTTTAAGAGATTCTGATTATTTTTTATTTAAATTAAAAAAAATTAGTTATTTTCAGATCGTTTTTATACAATAATATCAAATATAATTTTAAACAAATAAAACAATATTATTTTAATATTAAAAATAATTTCATAAACAATATCAATAATACTCATAAACACAAAATGACTACACTTGGTCAGCGAGTTCGGATAGGCAAAGAAAGCAAACACGTTTAAAGAATTGTTTTCTACGGCATTGTTCGGGAGTTGCTGTAATGTTTTTTTTTAAATAAATAAATTAATATTTCTATTATCATTTTAATGTACCAGGTTAAAAATAAAAAACATTTTATAACGAAGGTTCCAAATACAAAGTAGATCCAGGAAGACACGCCACCAAAGAGGAATTTATGAAGTTGGTTAAAAAAAACATGCTTCTCACGAACTTTCCAATCATAAGAAGTGGGGGGGATAATAAATGATTGTTTTACGTGTTTGGTATTCAACTTCTTGCACTTTCGTTTTTCTTTCCCCGGTGCAATAAATAGATTGCAGTACAAACAGAACTGCAGACGACACGTAGCCATAAAAATCAAGAGTGAAGCTGCAAAAATAAATAAAGCTGCGAGAATCATTCAGACAAGTCTAAACATTTCTAGGCCCGTTTGTTTGCTGGAAAGTGGTTTCCTTTTGGAAAGTGAATTCCAGGAAAAGTGAATTCCTGGAAAGTGAATTCTGATATTTGGCAATGTTATGGAAAATGAACTGGAAAACACTTTCCAGTGTTTGTTTGTGTTATGGAAAATGAACTGGAAAATAATTTATTAATAAATTATTAATTTTTTCAAGTTTATCCTATGTATATTAAATATTTAATATAAAATATTTAATCACTTTAAATAAAAAAAATGAAATCAAAAAAGTATAATGATGAATTTTTTTATTATATCCTATATTCATACATAGCTTATTTTATAAAATATTACAATATATGTCATATGATATTATAGAGAAATAAACTTGTTAAATATTTTAAAAGCTTAAAATAATTTGTTTTTTCATATTAAGAAAGCCAAATTAGTTTATATTGTGAGTTATATGTTTGGGTTTTTGTTTTTTGTATGAAGTATTTTTGAAAAGATAAATAGATACAACAATATTTTGATGGGTATTTTAGATTAAAAAAAATTGGGTAAAGGCAATTATCCCTTTAATATCTATAAAATAAACATTAAGAAATAAATATTTATACCTAACATCAAGAAATAAATAGTCATGCATAAATATAAAGTTTCGATGTCATTGACATACATATTAGTTCAAATTACAAACATAAATATAGAATTCTCCGAATTAAACAAGTAAACATACTTGACTGATAAAAAACATAGTCTGAAACCAAACTTTGAACATTTTCAAACCATCTTAGGAAGCAGGCCTGTTGTAGTGTTGGGTGACAAAGTTATGAACCCAAAATTTCCTCAAATCTGGCTTTTTTACCATAAATGCTTTTGCCAGCATTTCATTTTGGACCAAATAATCAAATGCACCCACAAGAGTTATCTCATCAAAGCCTTCAACTTTCATCACTGCCTCATACAACGCACTAACATCAAGTTGATTTTTGCTGAGACTTTGAATTGCAAATGCTACATCTCCAATCTGTTTAGACAACTTGTCAACACCATCATTTTCATGCATGCGGCTTCTCTTTCTATGTTGTCTCTTTTGTGTAGTAGAGGAAGATGTCCCTTTTCCCGTTGAAGTTTCTTCATATTCAACTTCATTTTCAATGGAAATTGAATGAACTTCAGTGTTCTCTTCCAAGTTGACATCAACAAATGATTTGGCATAATTTCCGGTTGCCATGTCTTTTCCAACAACAATTGTCATTACCTCATACAAATCAAGTTTTTTGTTCAGATACTTGTCATGATTGGGATGTGCCTGTTCATAACGTATAGATTATGCAATATTTTTAGTTCATTGCATAACATTGTAGAAAAAAAGTAAATATAAAAATTACAAAGAGTATAATATTTATCATACCTTCACTTCTTCATCATATACATCTTTTGAAACTGTAATCATCTTCAAACAATCATCCCAGCCAAAACCACTTTTACCTTTAAGAGTGGTTATTATTCCCCATTCTTTTTTCACAGTCTTGAGATGATTTTCCACATGTTTAGGCTTGCATTGCACATTGAACATTGCACTTATTTCTGTAGCCACCTTAACAAAAGATTCTGCTTTAAAGGTGGAAGAAGGTTTGTTTCCTTTAAGTGCCTCATCAGCTAATAACTCAAGCAGCATGTTAGACATGGGCTTAGTCCATTTGAAATGTTTGCCCTTGCCTTTGCATTTTTCATCCTGTGTTAAACTCATTTCTATAAAAAAGAAATTACAAATTTATACAAAATCATACAATATTTCGATTTAATACATTTCATATAAACACTGAAGCAAGACATAAGAAAAACAAATACATATAATTAACACTCAATTACAAGTTTCTTTGAGTGTTATAATCATTCCACATGGTTGAGGCAATCATTTCTCTTTTTGATATCCACTCCCTATTCTCTTCCCTTTCCTCCCGTTGACTTAAGTACATTGTTCGTCTAGTTGGTTCACTATCCGGACATATTTCTTCCATAAGAAAGTCATAAGGATCAACCCCCATTATGTGATTATGAATAATACAACATGCAAGCACAACTTCTACTTGTGTTTCATAAGACCAAAAAGATTTTCCATCAATTGATCTAAAACGACTCTTCAAAATACCAAACCCTCGCTCAATCACGGTTCTCAATGAAGAGTGTCGAAGATTAAATAGCTCCTTTTCATTTTCTGGTGCACGGTCTGTAAACTCATTCAAGTGATATCGAACTCCACGAAAAGGAGAAATGATTCCTTTTCGAATACCGTAACCAGCATCACCAAGATAATATTTCCCTACAATTTTAAAAAAAAAACCTATTACTATCTTTATGTAGTAAGACATTTGATATGTTTATGAATATAATACGTACTTTATTATATACCTTCTGGAATTTTAAAACCATTAGATCTTGATAATGCATCAGCTAAAACCCGTGAATCATGGGCACTTCCTTCCCAGCCAGCTAAGACATATAAAAACTTCAAATCAAAAGTTATAGCTGCTAAAACATTTTGTGTTGTTCCTTCTTTTCGTCCTCGAAACTTTCCTTGAATCTCAACAGGAACATGGGTACCATCAATTGCTCCCACACAATCCTATATAAACATGACAACATAAATTATAACCTTTTCTTCTTAATGTAATTAATTAATTCATTAAAATATTGGTATTGTGTTCATACCTTAAAATAAGGATAGAATCTTCTATTATTCATTATCTCTGCTGGAACTGTATCCTCTGGATCTTTAATAAGGTGTTTGTACAACTTTAGAATTGCTTTTAAGACAATTCTAAAGTAACGATGGATAGTTTCAACAGACCTATAATATCTACCACTAACAACCCTAAATCTTTGGTGATGACCTACAATTTGTAAGAACACAATTACTTGCTCCCTAATAGACACATTTTGAGTTGCTCGTAATAGGTTACGGCTTGTGAGAAGATCACACAATCTATATAATACAATAGGTTTCATACGAATTTGTTCAACGCAATGTCGATCACCTCGATTCAAAATGCTGTCAATATAGAATTCGCGTTGAGCAATTGCATTTATACGTGGTTCTCTTGGTATATAAATTCTATTTATTTCTTCTTCTTTATAAGATTCCCCTGCAGCTATCACAGCAACAGCTGCTCCCATGCATACTGCATTAATTATTTTACTATCCATAACATGAAAGTGTAGTTTTCTGATAACAACACCAAAACATATAGGGAAATCAATATTAAGAAAAGCATATCAAATATTTTCACAATCAATACAATGAATTATGTTCAAAGCAGCTGACAACATACAATTCATAAGTTCACAATGATCAATAATCATGCTTTTAAATGACGGCTTTTGATGAAAGTAGTATTTTCCTTATAACTGAATTGGTGTGTTCATTTGTGTGTCCTTTGTTCTGGAGATATTTAAGTTAAATAAAAAACTGTTGGTGGAAATTCTAAAGGATCCAGACATTCAAAGAACATGGGATCCAGACATTCAGAGCACCCATGTCCAGCTGCCTTCCAAAGCAAAAGCAAGATTAAGGAGGTCTGGATCATTTCCTGCAGCTGACTGTTCAAACATTAGAGTTGTTAGGCCTAGTACAATTGAGCATGGGCCACACCACATTTTTTAAAAATTAACCATCTTGTATTTTGTATGTATTGATGCCTTCAAAATTAACTCTGTATACCAGTCTTTGTATATAGTTAAAACTAATAAACTTACGCATCTTTCTTTTCTTTATATTAGGGATTTAAATTTCGTTATATATTTAAAACAATTTATTATGAATTTAAATTTCGATTATCAGAATACGAGCATAAAACAGAAGCTGTACAACAACAAGAAGAAGAAGAAGAAGAAGAAGAAGAAGAAGAAGAAGAAGAAGAAGAAGAAGAAGAAGAAGAAGAAGAAGAAGAAGAAGAAGAAGAAGAAGGGTTTTCAAATTTCAAGTACTTGTTGTGGCCTTGTGAAAATCATCTGCCTTTTATGGAGAGACCCAGATGTTGCATTGTGCGGCCAATTCTCTCAATATTGGGCTAGAGCTGCCATTTAGGCAATTTTGTTTATATATATCACTATTATGTATTAGTAGATCAATTCTGAAAGTTTTTTATTTAACTTAAAGATGGGCATTATATCTGAACAGGTCCACATAGTGGACCTGTTTCGACTAATACGTGGTTGCACATCCTTTGGACTATAGACCCCAAATAGTTCGTCAATAAAGTCTATCCTGAAAATCCAAAATTTCTAATCTCTAGCCTACATAACGGCACAAGCAACAGACAAAAAAAAAATTCCTACATCAATTTTTTTGATGTGATGCTTTATTGATTGAATTTGTGCTGACTCGGTACTAACTTGAATTTTGACTGTCTGGAATGCTTTTTTTTTCCAGCAAAAGGAGCTTATTAGGCTGAAGCATGAAGCCAGACTCAAGGGAGGCTTCTATGTCAACCCAGAAGCTAAGCTGTTGTTTATCATCAGGATCCGTGGGTAAGTGTTGTATTTAATTTAGCTTGTACCTCTTACTCTTATGTTAATGGTACATTTGTTTAATTTTTTGGATTCTATGACTTTCAGTTTCAATGCCATGCACCCAAAGACAAGATCAATCTTGCAGCTTCTGCGTTTGAGACAAGTTTTGCTTCATTTCTAGTGATTTTCTTGATTCCTTGACAGTTTATATTTATTTTCATTAAAATGATAGCTGAATTTCGTACTGTAATATCAACTAAAATGTGAAATATGCAACTATTCAAATCATTCAAAAACACTGATCTTAACACAAACCAATACAAGTGAACAACATCTTAACATACCTCATCATTTTTTTCAGTCCTTATTCTTGATTACTAAAATTTTTAGTGGAATTTGTTCTTTGAATTTTTGCAATTCTTAGAGTATCAGCTCTAGATTATTACAGTCAATGAAATTGAAATTCTACAATGGCAGTGATTGAAGCATTGAAAAATACACCCATTACCATACTCGGCAAATTGAAAAATTGCACAGTTAAGTCAAGAAATCAACACAAACAAGAATAACCGAAATCAAAACATGGGTTATTTGCAATCACACCCATTACCATACTCGGCAATATCAATTGTATCCCAAATCCCACAAACCCCATTTCTCATATCATCAAAAACTCACATTTCTCGGCAATTTCAAAGATTGAGATGCAGAGGGAGTACCTGGTTTCTCTTGCTATGAGTTGCAGAGGGTGGCGAGATGCAGAGCAACAAAGGGACTGCGGGGCTGAGAGAGGCTAGAGGCGAGAGTGTTTTGTAAGCCGAGGGTCAGGGACTGAGAGGGAGGCGAGAGCAGGCGAGAGACGAGAGGGTGATGTGCTTGGTTTGAAGAAAAAATGTGGGGAACAGACTGTTGGGTTACTGAGAGGGTGTCGAGAGCAGAGATGAGGGACGCGAGAGACAAGAGGGTGATTAGGGTTTTTTTGTAGAGATGATGGACTGAGAGGGACACACGAGGAGAAGAGAGGAAGAGATGAGATGAGGGACTGGCGCTGAGAGAAATGAGATGAGGGACTGATGAGAGGGAAATGGTGTGAGGTGCTGGAGAGGGAGGCGAGATGAGGGACTGGTAGTGGTGAGAGCAGAGATGAGGGAAATGGGTTTGTGCACAGAGAGAGACAAGGGAAATATGTGCGCGGAAAGTGTTTTCCCTTTGTGTAGAAGCGGAAAACACTTTCCGCGTGTGGAAGTGATTTTTATTGTTGACCGGGAAAGTGATGGAAATCACTTTCCTTTGACTTGTTTTCCAAAGTGTTACCAAACACTGGAAAGCAAGGAAACTGAATTCCAGGAATTCAGTTTCCTTGAAACAAACAAGGCCCTAGTTCTCTTTCGTTCAAAACACCTGGAAAATAAAAATAATAATTTCAATAAACAATCAGTTTCGAAAGGACTGGGAATGCTGTTCGAGACTTTTATGCAGCATATTCTATCATACGTGTCGGATTGTTATTTGATGCACAGCGGAAGGTATAGAAACACAAGCTTGCTAATGCTAGTCAAGCTTACAGAAACACACGAAGGAAAAGCAAGATAGAAAGAGGAGAGAGAGGGGAAATGCATTTCTTTTCCTTTGATTTTTTTTATAGTATTTGTAGAAATGTTGGGCGTTTTCTGTTCCGTTTTGTGCAAAACCTGCCGGTGGACATGCTATTGGGATTGATCCGGGCAACACAAATTCATGTGTTGCCCTTGAGAAAGTCATTGAAAATAAATATTTAAGATGATATATTTTTTATAAATATTAAGATAAGAATATATTGGATTAATCTAGGTCATTCCAAGTTAACATGTCAATTTGCATGCTCTTGTCATGAAATTATCATAACCTCATAAAAAATAAATTAAAATAAATCATGAAGTTAATTTTTTAATAAATCTAATTTTGAAGGATGATTTTAAAATAATAATAATAATCTTAGTTAACTTAAGTTAATGTATCAAACTCATAACTCGGGTCATGAGAACAAAATAACTCAATTGAAATCAAATTCAAACAAATTATAAATTTCAATATCTTAAAAATCTAATGTTGAAATTGAAATTACAAAATCTATTAAGAAAAGAAAATTAAAAAATAACTCAAGAAACTCAAATTAGTTTGTCAAACATATAACATAAGTCATGGGAAAATAATAACTTTTTAAAAAGCAAACCGAAAGAAATCATGAAGTCTAATTCCCAATAAATTCAACCTTGAAAAGATGAGATTGAGAGAGAAAAATTGAATCAACATAGTTAAATGGTCAAACTTGCATTTCAGGTCATGAGACTGGATAACTTATAACAAATAAATTGAAAAAAATAGAAAGTTAAATACCAATAAATCTAATATTAAAAAGTAAACATAAAAAATAAAACAAAGTCAGAGGAGGAGATTATTTAAGTGAACAATATTTTGTTTTAATAATAATGGGTCGAAGCCAATGGGAGCAATGTTCCCCTGGTCAAATAGGGGCCTTTATTCAGATCAAGATGAAAGAGCATATCCTGGAAAAGCAATTTCAAAAGCTGTGATCACTTTGCCAGCCTATTTCATTGATGCTCTACAAAGGATGCTGGAAGAATTAGTGCACTTTCTTCATCTTTTTTTACCCCCGAGAAAAAAACACTTCCTATTTGTCATTACCATAATCATAAATTAAATCATGAAGTGATTGTATAAGATCCCAGAGTCCGACTCCCGTACATTCTCAATACCAACCGAAGGGTGAATAATTCAGCAAACCAGAAATGCTCCTACAATCTCTAGTCTACACATACGAGGAGGGTTGAAGAACCTTCATCAGCGGCCATGAATCCCAGGTACCATTAAAAGAAATCAGCCACTCCACTCGGAAACTAATCAGAACAGATTCTTTCCGATCAGGAAGATGATGGACTGGAGGTTCAAACCCTTTTCCACCAAGAGCACACGAAGCTGAAAGCGTGAGCTCCCTATGATAACGAAGCTAGTTGGGTGGAAAAATTGAACAGGAAGAATGACACGTTAATTCCATAAAGAAAAAACACCAGTGATTTAAATATATCGCAAGAACTTTCCATTAATGAACGTCCGAGATTCTCGTATTTAAGGAGCCCAACAGCATAGTTAGTGCCGTAAAATTACAGCAAAAGAAAAAAAATTGACATCAAGAAAGAGATGGAGAGCAGAGTTCTGATGAAAATTAGAATGCTCATAGCCATTGTCAATGCATATCTCACTGTACAAAGTGAAGACTGCTACGAGTAGCATGTCTAATAGAAAAATACGACATAACAATAAGAAAAAATTAACAAGAAAGAGATAGAGAGCAGAGTTCTAATGAAAATTGGAAAGCTGATCATAGCCATCGCTGATGCATATCTCACTGTACAAAGTGAAGACTGTTACGAGTAGCAAGTCTAGTAGAAAAATAAGATTCAAAGAAGTAGAGGGAATTCAGAGCTTCAGAGTAAGATCAGGTGCTGATGAATCTGTCCTTGGTGGTGGTGCCTTCGCTTCAAAATTCATAACTGGACTTTGAGCAACTCGGGATAATCCCGAGTTGCCACCAACAGCCTCGCCAACCTGCCTAAAACTCCCAGGCCAATATGAACCTACATCATCATCTTCCATGAACATCGGCATTCCATAATAGCCCCCTTGCCCAAACCTAGCTCCACCTCCTGTATTAGCATGCGTTTGAGATTGTACGAGACTTTGGTGCATTGCAGCATGGGCTTTTATCCCGAGAGACCGAAACGCAGAACCATGAAGTGGCAGAGAAGCCAAGCTAGTATATCTATCTGAAAGCATTCCCATACGCATTGCTCGCTTCGCCATTGTTCGCTCTCTCTTGTGTGCATTTTGGTGACCACCAAGTGCCTGTGAGCTGTAGAACTTTCTGCGGCAGTAATTGCAAGAGAAAACTCTGGGGATGGCTGTGTTTGGAGCATGGCCTGCTACTTCACTGCTAGTCTCACCTGTTCCCTTCAACTCAGTTTCACTGGAGTTGAAATGGAGTGATAAATCAAGGGAAACAGGCACTGGATTCTCTTGAAGCTTGATGAGATTTGTGAGAGAGGAAGAAGGGCTGGTGCTGTCCTTCGATGGATCGGGGGACGGTGCATTCACAGATATGCTGGATGCTACTTGGCCACTAACTTCTGAATCATTCTCGAAATCCATGGATTTTGAAGTTATCATGACTGGGTGATATACTGCCAAAGAAAAACTGCTGATAACCGGACAGGGCTTCACCTGCAGTTACAATGATTCAGTTAATTGCCTTGAAGCGAGCACTTAAAGAGTAAACATTGGATTAGTTTGAAGTCTAGAGTTCTTAATTAACGGCTTCTAATTATGGATTTAGCTCTTAATGATATTGCAAGACTACTGAAGTTATAGATCACAATTACAATGCAATAATTTGAGTTTTTGTGAATTGGCGGGTTATGATTATCTTGATCTTATTCAAACTAATTTCCAGTGACTAACCACCCATCATATTCAAGATAACTATCCACTTATTTTTTGTTTTAAAGAATTTTTATACCTTTCCTCCATCGCCCTTTCAAGTCTGGATTTTTATCACGCTTGTACATGTCATTCATAATCCAAACTTATTGATTTTAGTGAATCACATGCTCTGACTATTCAATCAGTCTAATCCAATATCACGTCATGAATCTGGCCCAATTGGATGTACTGCCCTTATAATATCAGTTGCAAAACCCAAGTAAGAACTCTACCTTCTAACTCGAGTCGTCAATCTCTTTAATGTCCTGAGTAAGAAAATCGATCTAGACATGCACTCCAATCATAAGACTGTTCATGAAATGACTAAACCAGGACAACTTGATCTTGATTGAAGAAAATTTTCACAGCTGCCTGATCCACAGGCAGCATAGTTCTCGTTTTACAAATGGAATGAGAGGAGATTTTTTATTTCTCGCCTCACTTCTCTTCGATCATCCCACCCCCAGGAACAAGGTATATTAACCAGTGGGATAACTAATGATTCAGATCAATGAAGTAAATTTACCAATCGAATGTGCAAGATCCAAAACTAGTACCTATAAAGTCAAAGCAAGCACCTTGCATGCAGAGATAGTCTCCAGAAGCACGGAATATGCAACGGGATCAATATTTCCCATTCATTCAGAAAACATCATAAATTATCAACATAAAAGCATCGCATCAGTTATTTTGAGGATCTGTTTCAACACACAGCTCCTACGAATCATTAACCAAATCACTGGATTGACTAGTAGACGCTCCCTGTTCACCGTAAACACTTGAATTGGTTTCTTTATTCCTTGTTCCTAATGTCTGTAATATGAATATCACTGTTATAAAAGTTCAAATACATGTATTTATGTGTCTATACTAGACTACTTTGCAATGTTTTTGCAATAAATTAGCATTGTGTTGGCGCTTTTAGATTATTATTTTTTTCACTCAGACGGGAGAAATTGATGTTAAATTAAAAAGCCATTTCCCCAAATGACTTTTCCATGTAGCATCACACCTTCGAAACGATGGAAAGTAAAAGCCATGCACCTCTGAACTGCAGAGCATCTCACAACTTTTCAGACATGATCTCACATGGTAAAGTTGCAGATCTCCAAAAACTCCCACAAAGTTCATGAATTTTCATTATCTACCATGTATAATTCTTCGAAACAACATAAGCATCATTCACTTAATGTTTTGCCAGAACCAGACTGTGCCGTTTATTACAGATCATCTGTAGTTCTTTTAGCTTTTATCTCAAGAAAATTACTTCAATTGACAGGTGTCAAATGGCACTTAATTTGATCCACAACTTGTGAATAATGATCAGCTAGATAAAAGTGATCGATTTCTATTGTATCAATCCATACCATCTCTAAAACAAACAGTACTGCACCACCCCATATCAGAACATATAATGACTAGGTTAAATTTAAGGACATTCGAGTTGAGTTAAGAACCAACTAATCCTACATTTGGGAAAAGCATTTTAAGAAATTAAGAATGCGCCAACAGCCCCTTCTCCTTTGGGAGAGGTCGAAAATAATGAATAAAGTGAAGGATAAACATTTCTTAGTTGAATGGTTTGAACGAAAGCTATTGGGGGGGAAATTGCATTTCAGATTACCATTCCAATTCTGTGCAAAAGCAATTATAACAAGGGAGAGGAACACGTAAAAAGCAAGAAGACCAAAAAATACCGGGGGGGGGGGGGATTTAACTTAGCTGCAGACCATCAATAAAACCCAAAATCATATGAAGAACATGAACAAACACTAAATGATAGGGTGAATTAGCACATGTAGAGTATACCCCAAAGAAAAGAAAATATTGAAGAAACACAAAAGAAACGATAAAAGATAAGAAATAACAAAAACCGAAAGAAGGAAGGACAAAAACGAAATAATATGCAGTGATAAGGGAGGTGGTTGAAGTTCCTTACATGGTATCTTGAAATTCCCAAGTGAGCTTCAGGTACAGAGTACTGTTTTGGGAAGAGAGAGAGAGAGAGAGAGAGAGAGAGAGAGAGAGTCCGTGTGAGTATCAAAAAAAGAGAAAAGATTGAGCAAACAAAGTGTTTTTTTTGTAGTTTTCAGCACTTGTGAGTGGATGGAAGTAGATAAAAAGAGAACAGGGCACTTGTGGGAAAGCAGAAGTCGAGGAAATGGAGACGATGGTGCAAAGACAGATAAGTCAGAGAAAGCAGATGATGCAATAAGCACTCTGATGTTGAATTTTGGGCTCTTTCCAAGTCTTTCAATCAACGACAGGCAACACCTACATAATGCATCTCAATGAATGCATAAATAGAGAGAGAGAGAGGATGTGTGATTGAGAGAGAAAAGCATCCAAATCGACAGAGAAAGCAAAGATAGCCCCACCAAAAGACACTCAAATCAAATGTTTGTGATTTCCATTTCATTCCTAAAATTTCGTTCTCGCCCCACTTTTTTACATATATAAAAAAAATAAAAATAAAAAACAGAGAGGGAGAGAGAAATAGTACTGCAGTAGACTAGTCTCCACTTGGATATCAGATTCCTTACGTTGTCTATTTACCCTTTGGTTCTCTTGTAAAGATGGACTCCCATGACACCTCCATCTCTCACACTTGGCTTGTGCAGGTCACGTGCCCCTTACATTTATTTATTTATTTATTTATTTTTATACTACCTGCAGACAGGCATATATCTCGAGTCACCCTCACCATTCTACTAGATAATGTGGCCTCTTGATGTCACTCCCAAATGAGACAAGGCCATAGACCTGACGATAGCCTCAGATGTGGACCCTTTTTCTTCTAACGTCTACAATCATTTCTATTTATACTTATTTAACTCAAATTTTTTGATATGTTATGATAGAATTGCTGAATCACCGATCAGATCACAGTTGGAATATTATCATTTTTTTATAAAAAATAAGTATAAATAATATGATTTATATAAGTTTTAAGTTTAAAAAGCTTTCACTTGAAGAAATATGTTAAAAAATAATATAAATTATATTTTAGAACTTCACCTGACCGTTTTAATTTTTAAATAAAATGGTTTTTTGACAATATTAGCTTGGATCCCGGCTATTTTTTTTGGATAAGTCGTAAATACCAAGAGTAAGCATCTCCATTTTTCATACATTGGGGAGCAAGCCATCAGTTTTACTGTGATTATCCATGGATATGAGATTTCAAGCCCCCCATTATGGCACCTTATCTTATGATTAAAGATTCTTATAGTATGAAATTTTAGATTTTAGACAAATGTAGTTTCATTGCACTCAAATTGATTATTGATTGGCAGCTCGTAGTGGCTGCATCAACCCACTCATTAAAGAACGCGTGCCATGATTACCTCCTTGTATAGTTTCCAAGTTGTGAATCATTGAGTAATTTTTTGTATATTAAGCTAAAAATAATTGCAAATTAATTCATACATTTATATACTACTGTATATATCATTGCATTTCAAAAATATTTTAAATTAAAAAAATTTGATATTTTTAGATCATTTTAATATATATAAAAAAAAGAAAGGGCTAAGTGAATGTAGTCAGTCCTGACGGCCCTAGCCTTAAAAAAGAGCAGCCCATACATGATTAGGCTTTAAAGGATGCCTTGAATGCGCCCAGGCTTGCAAGCCTGGCCTTTAAAAACAAAGAAGTTAAATGTTGTTGGGTCTAAAAAGTTAGACGCGCGCGCTTGGCTTAAGAAAAAAAAAGCTCGTGTTTTTATATGGACAGACGAGGTGGTTGTTTTGAGTTCGGTTAAGATTATTTTTTAAAGTATGTTTTATCTAGAAATATATTAAAATAATATTATATTTTATTTTTAAAAAATTATTTTTGACATCGGCACATGTAAATGATTTATAAAATACTAAAAAAATTAAATTTAAAATAAAAAATAGATTTTTTTTTCAAAAGCGTTTGAAATGCAGTGTAATTTACTAAAAACAACTTTTCTGTATTTATTGAATTGTCATGTTTAATGTAATTAGGTTTGTTTTATTCTTCTTTGAATTGAAAAGACAACTAGGAGTACTTGTAGCTGTAGAGATTCTAAAATCATTTCGGCCCTGGGAGTTATTGGATTGGGCCAGGCCCATCTTCACCTGCATACAAAAAACATGCTGCTTGCCAACATATATCTTTTCAGTTTAATTTTTTACAAAAGCCAACCCTGCCGCGTTTGAAAAAACATAATAATCATGACTTGACTTTTTCACCCTCGATACTCCCTAATCGAAACTGAAGTATGGAGTTGATGGTTGCCGAGCAGTACTGGGAAACTTGCGCGTGTTTTTTTTTTTTGCACTGTGTAGCTTCAGTGGCTACAGCCTACAGCACCAATCTATCTCCCACCTCATCCAGGTCCGGGACATGCATTTTGAAGAGCATGCGGCACGTTCACTTCACCTAAAGCTGGGGTATACAAACTTCGATAGATGAGGAAGAAGGATTGATGTGTGAATTTTACTCCAAGCTCGGAAAAAATAGCATATAATAAAAATAGCATAATAATAATAATAATAATAATAATAATAATAATAATAATAATAATAATAGGCATGCATTGCTACCACAAGCTCTGGGCATCATGGAGCCTAGTAATTGTCCTGTTTTGACCAGTTGCTTGTTTGTATTCAGCGTTCATGATATGCTTTGTCCAAGGAATTTTCTGGTTTATATGCTTTTATTTTATTGGGAGCAGATCAAGAGGATTTGGTAGACAGCATATTACGGGACCTCCAGCGCTGGCTTGATGGGCTGTGTCTTTAAAAAATGCTGCACATATCTTCAGCCCCCCCCGCAGGATCATCTCAGATTTCTGGGAACTTATTCTAGGTGCATTGCAATTCAATTCATACACATTTTTAATTAAAAGATAATATTCGGATTAGGTACGTACGCCACGAAGACGTTCTATGAGTTGTTGCCTGACCCGTGCTGTTTTTTTTTCTCTGCCTTTGATTGCGAGCCTGGCCCGTGTGTTTATATATATATATATATATAGGACTGCTGACTTGTATGCTCCAGTTCCTACAAAAAGATCAGGTGTGATGAAAACTTCATGAGATAAGATGTTGTTTCTTTTAAAAACAACGTTGTTTGCAAGTGGCCTTTAATAACATCACTAGATATAGATAGGTAATCCGTGTTAGGCTGGTTTTTTTTTTCCAACATGAGGGGAAATGGTGCTTGGATAAAACAAGTGTTTTTTTTAAAAAAAACAGCATTTGAATCATTGACTTTATTGTGTTTAATAGACTTGGCTATATGTGATTTAACAATACAAATAAAATAAAAAACAATGGTAATGGAGAAACCAAAAAAATTGAGAAGGATATACTCCACATATTCTTAAAAATCTTGATGATCTTATTTGATAATGAAGCAAAAAATAAATAAAAACATGGTAATCTTATAAGAATCAAAATAAAATATATAAATTCTTGAAAAAGGGTAAGAACACAACTCCGGCTAGCCTAAATTATTATGCAATTTGATCACAAGGGTTAAAATTGGAAAAATCCCAATAAATAAAAAATAACAATCAAAATAATGATGATCAAATTTCATAGCAAAATAAACTAAAACCAGATGATAATGGGTGAAATAAAAAAAAATCAATTATGCAAGGAGATTACAGACATAAATAACAATAAAAGAATGCGTATCAAATTTAATATAAAATTAAATGAAACTAAGTAACGAGACATGAAATAAATAAAAAATAGCAATTAAGATAACATAGATCAAATTTATTATAAAAAAATAACTTGACATTTTTGAGTTTTGGCAGGCTTGCAAGAAAATTGAAGAGAGAAAAAAGAAGGGAAAAGTTCACTGAAACTCGATCACCACAGTGTCATGTACATGCACTTGACAACTTGATAGCTCTGTTTCTAGGAATAGACTTTTTATTTAATTAAATGACAATAAAAATAGAATATACCTAAAAACATATTGAAACGCCCTTGAATAACCCAAAAAAAAAACACTAAAAAAATAAATTTGACCCAGAACAATAAAACTTAATGAGTTCGAGTCCACTGTCCCAAGCAAGGTAAAGGGCAAGGAGCACTTGTGCGAAACTCTATTACCACATAAAACATATTAATATCAAAACTAAATTTTTCTTATGGATGACACTAAGATTTTTTTCTCTCGCAAAAACTAGACCACTTTCTATTTTATTTTACCAAACAAAGGATTAAGAAATAAATAAATAAATCTCTACAACAAAATTAAATTTATGACAAATTAAAGGATTAAAAATTTGAAAAGTAAAGAGACGAAATTTAATAAATAAATTGGGATAAATTATAAAATCACCATCCACAATATCCATAGTAAAAATACAATAGTAAAAAACCGTTTACTTTTGTTTTTTTATTTATAATATAATGTATAGTGTTAATATTAGCTGCATCTTATCTGGTCATATACATATTTATTTTTTTAGAGATTATCAGTTCAAATCTCATAATTTTCAAGGTTATTGAAAATTGTTTAACTAATTATTGACTTCAAAATCTATAAAATTAATCAAAATACACATAAATTTATCAATTTTAACTCTAACACCTTAAAAAATAGTTAATGCTAGCTATTGTTCACTTGTATGAAAAATGCGGGCATATTTTTCGAGCACTGAAATGTTCACTGTCTAGATTCATCGCACATGAATAACAACACGTGGCATTCACACCCTTTTCTTTTTTCTCAAATATATGGATGACGTGTCAAAATCTTGGTGGTTAGCTTGGGTGATCTAAGTTTATAGCATTGAATATGAATATTGTCGTGGTAAATCACTCTCAGTTTTCTGTTTTTTCTCAAAATTCAAAGGTTGTCATGATGGTGTTGCCGCAACCTTTACTTGTTTTAGAAAAAAAGAAAATAGATTAAAAGTCGTGGCAATAACATTGCCGTGACTAATAAAATTTATCATGTCAGCAATTGCTGTAATTCAATCACCATGCTGGTCTTTTTTTTCTTAAAAAAATAATAATCAATATTCCGCTTCCTAGATGATGGAAATTACTGTAACATTTGGTGAAAGTTAATGTGGATTATAGATAATAGCTTCGTGTATAATTAATGTCGAGTATTTTTTTTCTTAAGAAGAATTTATCAAAATATAATTTTCAATTTGTTTATATTAATAGATTATAAATAATTTAATATTTTTTTCAATTTAAATATATTTTTAAAACAATAACGTTGACAAACAAAAAGATACGAATCGGTGTACGAAAATAAAAGTTTAAAAGCAGGTACAGTACCCACATCCAGAGGATCAGAGATTCAGAGCACAATGTTCACTGCTCCCGAGAACAAAGTAAGCAATCCCCCCCAGTGGACCCCAATTCCCACGTGTACAATGACTGTTTTTAGAGGTACTATTGCTTAAATATTTATGGGGACCGGAATAAAAACAACATAACACTTGAAGGACTAGTTTGTAGTTCTCGAAATAGCTGCTTAGGACAATCCCGCAAACAAAAGGTCAGCATTAAGTTAAATTAAATAAATCACACTTAACATCATCTAATCACTAACACTTATAGTGGCATTTGTTTTTAACAGCATTGGCATTTGCACCTGCGTCTGCATAGATAGCGAGATTATACCTTTTTAAATGATTATTTAGTGTTTTTAAATTATTTTAATATATTGATGTAAAAACTAAAAATAAATAATAGACAATCCAGATTAACACACTCATCTTCTTCGTAGCCATACCGACTCTCAACCACAAAAGTCATCACCTCCGATCAATCACCAATTCCAGCCATCATTAACCTGAAAATCCATATAGTATTTTTGTGAGTCTAATTAAGGTTATTTTAAAAGTAATTTTTATTCATAAATACATCAAAATAATTTTTTTATTTTTTAAAAATAATTTTTTATATTAACAAATAAAAATAAAAAATATTAAAAAAATCATTTAAAATATAAAAATTTTCTAAAAATATTTTTAAAAAATAATATCAGTCAACCTAAACCTGCCCGACAACACCGGTACAACGTCGCTCCTTACAGCCACTATCGATCCATTTGTAAAACTGTCAAGACTGACCCAGCACGCCTTTCATTTCTTCTCTCATTCCCGGTAGCATTTTCAGCCTTGATATTACACTACTGCAACTGCTTCGTGACATCCAAGAATTATAACCAGTCTATAATTTTACATGCCTGCCTGATTCAAGAACATCCAGGGGCTCCAAGCCGCAATTTTATGGTCAGATGGATCAAGTAGAGGCTAAAGAGTTCGTGGCAAATTCGAAATTATTAATGAAACCTCGTCAACATGAAGTTGCGAAATTTATTTGAATTTTTTTCGAAAATAAACAAGTGAATTATTTATTCCACCAATAATTAAACAAGAAATCGAGATATCAGGCTTTCCCCAGTGGGTACTAATTTTTTAAAAGGGTCCTACTATCCTACTATGGAAGGAAAAGTTCGACGAATGCTTTCCTAAAAAGGAAAATCAGGCAGAAACTAGAGTCCTCTAATTGGATAAAAAAAAAGAGGGTATTTTGTCCAAGTTGTGAAATTTTTGTTCTACAAGAAACGATGTCATTTTATGAAAACTTAATACTTTCTGCTAATAATTAGCGCTTAATTGAGAAATAAAAAAATGCTTGGTGATAAAAATTTACAGAGAAAATAGTCTGGGTGTAAAATTGACACTACCTTAATAATTTAGGGCCTGTTTGGGACAACGGTTACTGTAGCTTTTCAAAGTGCTTTTCGTGCCGGAATATATCAAAATGATGTTTTTTTATTTTTAAAAAATTATTTTTGACATCAGCACATCAAAATGATCTAAAAACACCAAAACATATTCATTTAAAATAAAAAAAAAATTTAAAACACAATTTCAAAAACTGTTTCAAACAACTTCTTAATGATATTTGCGTTTTATCTCGGCACACAGTTACGATTAATAATGATGATTTTCTTGTATAATATCATGTTTAGTTTAGTAATCATTTCAAGCTGAACTTAAAAACATGTTGTGGAAGGGGTAGGGCCAGTAGCCTAAAAAGCAGTGATAAAGGGCAAGCCATGACATGATTCCTGCACATAAACAGAAAATGCTGAGAAATTCATGGCTTCCTCAATAATAAAACCCCTCCACCCAAGCACCTGTCTTGTCAGCCGAAACCAAGTTCAAGAGGCTTGGCTTCTCTTTTTCTGGATAAAAATTCCATTTTCAATTATGATTTGAATATTTTATAATTATTATTGTGTTCAAAAAATATAAAATGAGCGTGAGGAGTTTTAGAGGCATTAAATTAAATGAACAGTTTCCTCGTCTGGCAAAATATAAACACCATTGACTTATGTATTTGGAGATGGTTTACTTTATTTAGAAATGGGTGTTGATTTAAGACAGATTTGCATGGAAGATTGCTTCTACGAATACATTATTGAAACATCGAGGGATTGAGAGAAGAATTCCGTGCATAGCACATGCAAGGGTGGGAAATCACAGTCTTTTTCTAGTGTTTTGTTTTAAAAATATTTTTGAATATTATTTATTTTAATTTAATTTTTTTAATATTTTAAAATTATTTTCATATGTAATGATGTTAAAAATATTTTTTTAAAAATAAAATAAAATAATTCTAATATATATTTTTAAATAAAAAATATTTTTAAAAATAAATATAACCAGACACTCTCAAACTAGTAACAGAACATCTGTATTTGAAGTTGTCATCTACAGCCCTGCATTACATCTCTGCTGTCACTGCTTCCTCCGGTTGCAGATTTGAATGCTGAATTACATTATTTTAAGAGAATATTTATGTTTTTTTCTTGTCTTTTCCATGTTATTTCTGAAATAGATCAATGATATAGTTTGTAGTGGATATTTTGAGTCGGATTAATATAATTATATTCTGGGACCTCACCTGCCAGCTTAAATTTTTAGGTGAGATGATTTTTTAACATAGTATCAGAACCTTGTTGACCCAGCAGTCACGAGTTTGAATCTCACCACCCCCATTCAATTTGATAAAAAAAAATTAAGTATAAGATAATGTGAGTCTGTGCATGTTTAAGCCCAAAGAGTTTTCACTTGAGGGGGGGTGTTAGAGACTAATATAATCATATTCTGGGACCTCACCTATCAACTTAAGTTTTCAGGTGAGATGGTTCCTTAACACTTCAACCTTTCTCTTGTTGGTTTAAAATAAATATTCAAGATGAAATACTTCTAAAAAAATATTGAGATTATCAAATAATATAAATTTGGGTCAAATTATAAAATTTTAGACAATCCTTTAAATTTATGGTTCATATAATGAGATTAAGATAATTTCATAAAAAAATCAAAAACAATTATGATGTTTAATCTTCAATAAATCTAATATTAAAGAATACAATTGAAATTAAAAAAAAAACACTATTACAGTGATTCACTGTCTTTAAAGTTCCATTATATAATTGTTAGTGAGTTTGATATAAATCTTTTTAAAGTTGAACAAATATTGTTAAAAATGAATAATAAAGATAATTGCTAGAAATATCAACCATCCAATATACTTGTAATAACAATCCACTCGATATTGGTATGACGATAGAACAGCTACCATTTAAAATTCTATTTTGCAGCAGTGAAAGTATTTTAAATATAGAATCAAAGTAGCTTTAATGGAAGGAAATCATCGACCACGCGATTATTACGTGAAACTTGTATTTGTAATGATTTTTCTCTTTTTCTCTTTTTTTTTCAGAAAAAAAAGGAAAGAGGAAAGAGCAATTGAAAAATGAATATTCTAGGAAGGAAGAGAACGCGGGCCAGTTAACGTGGTCACATTACAATTTTCTAATTTTAAGGGTGTTTGGAAATGTATTTCTAGAATCTTTTTGAAAAAATATATATTTAAAATTAAAAATAATTGTATTTTTAAATTATTTTAATATGCTAATATCAAAAATAATATAAAAAAATTATTTAGATGCATTTATGAATGAAAAACACATTTAAAATCAACCTTAACTACACTCCCAATAAAACAAAACTAACTTTTATTGAAGGTTTTCTCACAAAAATACATGTGGCATGAAATCATTTCATCTAAAATTTTAAATTATTAGGTGAGATCTCAAGATATAATTTATATTATTTTTAACACCTCCTCAAGTGAAAACTTTTTGGGCTTGAAACTTGCACACAAGTTCACACTAATTTGTGCTTAATTTTTATCATATATAATGAAGGTGGTGAGATTTAAACTCGTGACCATTGAGTCAATAAGATTCTGATACCATGTTATAGAGTCGTCTCATCTAAAAATCCATACTATTAAATGAAACCTTGTAATATAATTTTTATTATTCTCTGTCACCATAACACTATTTATTCCACTATGATATATCTGTTTATCTTTAAACTTTTTTTTCATCATGCACTTGATGTCGTTGTGAATGTCCTGTTGGTGAATTAAGCATTAATCTTGCGAGGTGATGTGCTCCGATACTTGGTCCGCCAGCCAGTAGTATTGTCAGTCCTCTATTCAATCCTTTCCAAGAGTGGCCCCTGTAAAATTAGCTCGTCAAAAATCAAACCAAGTTCAATATGATGACTCGAGTAGAGGTTGCCCCATGAAAGGGAGATTTTTTTTAGTTCAAATAACCCAACAATTAAAATTTAATGGTTGAAATTTGAACAAGATATATAATAATATTTTTCAAATTAACTATTTTTCTCTTTTTTTCGTGCTAATTAATATGCGCGCATATTTCACCGTGGAACTGTCAAATTTGTACTGTGTTAATTTATTCTTATTTATTATCAAGATGAAAATACTAAATATGTATATGGTACTAGTGTGAGGTGTTTTTATAAAAGTGCTTTTTAATTGAAATTACTTTTAAATTCTTAACATTAGCACACTAAATTCATAAGAAAAAAAATATCAACTGAATATTTTTTTTAAAATAAAAACAAGACCAGCCCCATTGAACCGAATGAACACATCACACGCGTGGGTGAAAGGCTACCCAGGGGACCACAACATAGCCATGCACGGAGCAAGATAAGAGGCCCAACCCAAGCCACGATGGTTGCTTAGGGAAGCACCTCCCTCGATGAAGATGGTGAAGAGAAAGAGGACGACATGATCATGTTCATTTACTGGACGCGGAAAGTTAGCAGCCCACATGGCCGACACACCTTGAGTGGCTACAGAAGTTTTTACTACAGAACAGTCTTATAAACCATTGCTAGCAGACAATGCAGGCCAAGTCCACTTCTCCCATCCCGTTTAAGAAATAAATTAAAATAATATTTTAAAAAATATATATACATTTTAATATCATGAAAATAATTTAAAAATAAAAAAATTTCAAAACATTTCCAAAACACAGTCACAAAAATTATTCCATCAAAAGATATCATTTTTCAAAGGACAACCAGCATCAACAACTGTTAAAATCTCCTTTCAAAGATATACCCATCGCATCAAACCAACTAACATATCCAGTGTGGGGACGTGTTAGGTTTCCTATGTGTGTGTTATACGGACCTGAACTCTGTTTTTTTATTACAGATAATAATTTCCTCGGACAATTTTGACTACCGGGTTAGTTTTTCGTAGGAAGCCTTGCGCCTGTGAGTGTTTCAGACGGTGTGGACCACGTTCCTAAATATGTTTTAAGTACTTGTATATAAGAATATGGTTCAAACTGTTTTTTTATATATATAAAAAATATATGTTTTGAAATTGTTTTGATTTCTTTATTTGAAAAACAAAATATATATTTTTAATATATTTCCAAATAAAAAAACTGCAAAAAGAAGTTATCATCACAATCTCAAACGCTGTTTAAGTCTAGCATGAACACAAAAATTATAGAGCATTACTTGTTGCAAACTTATTAGACCTAGCTCACTCTATGCCTTTTATCGGTTAAGCAGGTTGACTTGAGTCTGTTTAAAATGATATTTATTTATTTAAATTATTAAATTGAGTTTAAACCATGGCACTAGTTGAACCACATACTTGATTTTGTTAGACTAGGTCGCTAGTTGAACACCAAGTGCTTGATTTGTTTACACCAAGTCAACTCTTGTATAATTTAATTTAAAACATGACTAAGGCTAAAAATCATATTAATATATCAATGCGCTGACATGTCAAGCTAAATCAAGTTTAATAATATTGTCTTGTTTGATCTCTCAATTCAAAGTTATTGGCTTTTTTATTATATACTGCTCAAAATAACTAGTATATCTCGTTCCAATTTAAATGACATGGCAAACTCAAACAAATTTCATCTCACTCAAAAATTCAATTCATTCTAGAAATTCTAACCAATTTAAGCTGAAACATTTCGGTTTTATACCGATCATTTTGTTCGGCAAAAAAATCTGTTTTTTTTAGCTTCAACATTCAACAATTGTTTTATTGAATATTGGACTTCATAATTTAATATGATTTGATTTTTTATAGTTATCATAATCTCAATACTCATGTTCACAAGTTCGATGGGTTAACCCAATTAAGCTTAATTTTTTATGTTTATTTTTTTTAATTTCATTTTCTTTAACATTTGGTTAATAATGAATTAGACTTTATTATTTGTTTTGGTTTATTTCTTATGAAATTAAAAAAAAAACTTTCAAAATTTAGTTTGATTATGAAAAGGAAGTGTTATTTTCTTTTGGGATGGATTATCCAAAACTTTTCTTGATTTAATGACAGAAACACATTGCATCCTTATTTTTCTTAAATTACATATAATTACGTATAATTTATAATATAATTCCACACTAGTTTGACCCTGGTCAATACACAAAAGTTCATTTGATAACGGATCCGGTCAAGAATGCTATCTGTAATTTATAAAAAACGACGATACAAAATGTTACCACCAACGAACTATTATGCTCTAAATAATTGACCCTTTTTTTATGTATATAGCCAGAGCCAATGAACTGTTAATTCCACCCTCTATCTAAAAATACAATCATAGTTGTCAAAATCGTGATTTTGACATGACACGGAAGTCTCTTCTCAACTTGGATCGTAAAATCGTACCTGATATTTTACCGTACAAAAATTATAAAATCGCAACTAAAATTGTGTAGATAAAAAAATCATAAAATCATAAGTAAAATATTTCCGAATACAATTAGAATATAGAATGGCAAGAGAGAGAGAGAGAGAGAGTCGGCGTCAGATTAGTCATTAGTGAAAATGTAGAAATTAGAAAAGTCAGGATTGTAAAATCAGACCGATCCGGTCCAATTTTACGATTTCATATGATTTTAATGGTTTTGATCTGAATTTAACGGGATTCGATTTTGTAACTCGGTTTGATCAAATTTGTTATTTTGACTCGCAAAATCGTAACTCACGATTTTGACAACAATAGATACAATATCAAACCATGCTTCTTACACCACGAGTTTTTGTTTTTCTTACAAATTCCACGAGGATACTAAATACTAAATTACGTAAAACAATAAATTTTCTATTAATTACTCGAGAATTTTGTGAAGATAAGTCACAGGACCTGATAGAGTAGTTCAAGAGATTGATTAATTTATTTGTAATAATATATTTATTTATTCTTTACATTTAACCTATTAAAAACATGCACTGTATCACCAGCTAAAATACAACATGTGACTTGTTATGACTTTTCTGTTTGTGTAGTTGGTCACCATGATCAAAACTCGTAAACATCTCTCTCTTTTATTATTTCTTCAATTTTCTAGACCCAAATTTCAAGATAATTGTTATTTTTAAAAATGAGATACTCAATGGATGTAACGTGATAATAAAGAGTTTATCATTTATATAGTAGGTCATGAATTCGAGTCGGGATATGTATTTTTTATAAAAATCTGGAACAATCAATATTTTACTAGTTTACTGAATTCAAAAAATATATTTTTCAGGAACAAGTTTTACTCGTAAAAAAAAAGTTTTCAGTATTTGTCAACTTATTTTTTGGATGGTTTTATCATGAGGCATTTTTCAACCACGTTTAATGAAGGTTCAACCAACGTCACAAACTTCGTATGGTTTCAAGAAAGATTTCTACTGGCCTTCATCTAGCTTGGATTATTTTCAGCCAAATTTCTTCTGAATCTAGGCTCTGGTCCTTTTCAGCTTTATTTTCGTAGGCTATCAGCATCTACTCAGCTTTGAAGAGTTTTATAGCTTTGTGTTTTGTCAGTGATTTTATGGGTCAAAATTTCAATGTTTGCGGGCAGTGGGTATTTCCAGCCACGATATTGGCAGCTGTAATGCTCATTGTATTGACCTTCCAAGACCAGAAGAATCAATCAAGAAATTTATGAGGATATATCGCAAGATTTACTGTAGCAAATCGATGAACTGACTTGTTTATTTTGTAATAATAATTTTGCCTTGTTTTCTTTTTTCATTTATCATCCGTTGTAGATATGGGTTATTTGTAATCTCTTTAATGTATTATGTTCGCGGAGTAGGCAGGCCATTGTGGTTTAACCACGTAAATATTCTTTACCTTTTATTATTTTTTCAATTTTCACCACACGGATTTTAAGACAAACATTTTATGTTCTGTCTCGTTTCGAATGGAAGAGGTGTGTGTGTTTGAATCATTAAAATCGGACCGGAACATGTCTTTTTGTGACTGTTTTGATAATGTGATTGAGATTGTTTTTAAAAGTAATTTTTATTAAAAAAATATATTAAAATGATGTTTTTTCTTTAAAAAATATTTTGACATCAACATATAAAAATACCTAAAAATACTATTTTTTTAATTTAAAATAAAAATATTTTTTTTTTTAATTTTTTTCAAAAACACTTTACAAACACATTCTCAAACACAAGTCACCATTAGCTACATGGACAACTCTCGCCAGTTACCATGTGTATGTGCAAGAAAAATGGGTTGACTTGCACATTATATATATATAAGCATGCGTTTGTTTTTGAAAAAGAATATATTTGAGAAATTGTTTTATAAAAAAGAAGTTGTCTTGGAAAAAGAGTTTATTTTTAATGTTTGGGTGTTTTAGATGAAAATCATATATTAGTGTTTATTGTGTATGGGAAAATGAGTAGAAAATGAGCAACTAAAACCTTTTCAAATAAATAATAAAGCGATGACGTTTTTTATATCCTATATTTGGTCCCTGAGCCTATATTACCAATATTGTTATGATTTAATATATTTTTTAACAAATCAAGTATCAGCCGAGTGCCAAAACTCTCCCTAACATTGTGATTCCTAAATACCAAAGCAGAAGGATTAAACTATCAAGTCAATTTGCACCAAAAAAAAATCAGACTAAAAGAAAAAATAATAGCATATTAAATTATAAAAAAACCATTAATATTTACCATTTTTTAACAAACCAATCCTAAATGGATGGAAGAGAAATGAAAGATGCTCAACAATTTGTCAAGCCTCAAATTCGGTTCCCAAAACCTCAACTGCTATAGACTAATAAAAGTTAATTTTATTAAAGTCTAAACCTCAGAGTCCCCATTCATAGATATACAAAACAATGTGCAAACAAAGTCTAAATCCACTTTAGGGTTAAGTTAGAAAAATGATGACCAAAATGTAATATATCAGAAGATAAATAAAAAAAAGTAAATCATCACATACTGTTATAAACCATGATGATTTGTCTTATAGTGAACAACTAGTGAAATTGCCCTCGCTATATTGCAGATTGAGTAAATAATTTTTATAATAGAATTGAAATAATTAATAGATCTTGCTAGTTCAAAAATAAAAATATAACATCTATACATACAAGGTTTAATATAATAAAACACATCAACACACCCTGTTATAATAATAGCAACATCGTAGGCTTAACATTTAAAAATATCATTACTATTATTGCTAAAATAATAAAAATTATTAAATAACTCTGAGGAAAAAAAAAACTCGAAAACATTAACAAAAGAGGAAGCAAGAAAAAAAAACTAAAAATATTATTATTATTATTATTTTGTGAATAATGAAAAAATAATTCAATAAAAAAATAAAAAAATCCCAAAAACTTTAACAAAAGAACAAATAAAAAAAATTATTAGCTAAAAAAATCATTTGACGTGAAAAAAATCCTAATAAAAAAACCAAAAGAAAGAACAAAGGAACAAAATAATATCAATTTTCAAATGATCATAAACACAAATTAAAATTTAAGAACAAAATTTTAGAAAAAAATGCTATCTCAGCAAAGAGAAAATAATAAAAATTAAAAACCAAAATTAAGAGTTTATATATATAAACATGGATAAAAATAGGGACTATTCAAGAAATATAAAAAAAATAAAAGAATTAAAATAAAAAATTAAAAGTATAAGGGTCAAAATAAAAACTAAATATATTATCAATTTCAATCAAAGGACAAGATTGAAAAAATCATGTTTTTTGTACCGAAAATATTAAGGGATTTAAAGCCAAACCCAAAATTAAAATAATAAGGACTGAAATAAAAACATAATATATAATCAATTTCAATTGAATGACACAATTGAAACAAATCAAAATTTATATAACAGAGATAAGGATCATACAACACAATTTTTAAAGTAGGGACTGAAATGAAACAACTATAAAATTGGGGGTTGTCGTGTAGTTTAGGGTGAAGGAGAGAAAAGAGGGAAAAAAATGCAACCACCCACTGTCACATCTCTGACCACCGTGTGAGGCCACACGCCACACCATGAGAAAAATGACATGACAAAGCATTCACAGAGACGCTGGATGGAAATTTTCTTCCACCAGATGACGCCACACGTGCTGCCCAGATACTATCATCGCATGTGTCACAAGCATACACAATATTCGAAGGAAAATAATAATAATAATGACAAATTACCGTAACACCCCTACAACCAACTCTTTAATTTTGTCTTATTGGGGGGAGATTAGTTTTTAGATATTTTTTAAAAAATATGCAATTACCGTGGCACCCCCTGGCTACAACTTTTTTTTTGGGTCTTTTTTAGGGATAAAATGATTATTTTACTATGCAAAAAAATATAAAAAAATTAGTAAACCGGTGACTCGAACGAGCCAAACCGAAAATATACAATTACCGTGACACCCCCTTCGGCAGCTGCTGTTTTTTTTATCGTTTTTTTAGGGATAGAATGATTATTTTACTATGCAAATAAATATAAAAAAATCAGTAAACCGGTGACCCGACCGAGCCGAACCAAAAATGTACAATTATGTGACACCCCTCCCGACAACTGCTGTTTTTTGTTTTTTTTCGAGGGATAGAATGATTATTTTACTTTGCAAAGAAATATAAAAAATCAATAAATTGGTGACCCGACCGAACCGACTAAACAACGCTATTGTAATCCACAGTGATTTCACTCATATACTACAATAACTGAACTATGACATGTTTTACTATATAGTATAATAACATAGACCATAATTACATACCACAATAATTTACCTCACAATGAGCAATAATGAGACTTAGTTTTTTGCTTTTGAATTTGTAAGGTAAGACTAATCGAAATATATTAATACATGTATTTTATTTTTAATGTTAACATATAAAAAAACTAAGAAAATAAATTATTTTAATAAACTTTTAAAGAAAACACTCTGAACAGAGGCCAACGCCGTCTCAAAGTCTCACTGAACGTGTTCTTTACGGTGTGCGTTTTTTGAGAAATGAATTTTGAATATTTTATGGGCCCTCCATTTTTTTTATCACAGGAAAGAAAGAAGGAAAGAAAATTGTGACGATAGACTGATAGAGAACACGAGCTGGACACACATGACATAGAAGGGTAGAGTTGTAAAATACGGGGATAGAAAAAGAAGAAGAAAAAGGTGGGAATGGGATCCATTGCCCTGTCGCGGTGTCAACATCTCAAAGATATGCGATGGTGATATTTAGCCTCTGCCCTTTGTTTTTTATTTGCAAATTCGGATTCTTTCCTGTCATCAATCATGTTATAGATGAATGGTAAATTTTGATTATCTTCCTGGGTTTTAGTGTCTTTTGCCAATTTATCATGTATAGTTTTAAAATGTCTAGCCAAACCCTTACAGCTCCAGTTTTTCGTTATATTCCATGAATTTGTCGACTAGCCGTGTGCAGTTTCATTAAGTGATTTTGTTGTTTTTAAAATGATTTTTGTTTAGAAATGTATTAAAATAATATTTTTTAAAAAATAATTTTTGATATCAGGACATGAAAATAATCTAAAAATATATAAAAATAATTTAAAAAAAATATGTATATATTTTAAAAAAACATTCCTGAAACGCAGTTATTAACCCCCTAAAACATTGTGTATCTGTTTTTTTTCCAACACACGGGATTTGTATCCATAATCCATGCTATTTATTTATCCTGTGGGGGTCTGGGACTCACATGGTAACCTCACGGCATCAATGATTATGTTTTCCATACCATGGTGGCACAAATGGTATTTCGTGGAATTCAATCCGCGTATCTTTATTGGCCGTAGTTTTGTTTTTTAACTAAAAATTGTTTGGTTGCTGAGAATCCAGTCTTTCTCTCCATAAAAAACTCCGCGATAAAACGAACAGCTTTCTCAGGTGAATTAAAATTAGAAATTACTCTTTTTTAAGTGTCAAATTGAAATTATAAATGGAAGAAAACAAATCTTCAAATTAAATGAGATTTGGAAGTATGGTGGTTAGCTGGCATTTTTTTATTTTTTACAGCAGTAATTGACAAAACAACAAACATGATGATGATGAAGAAGATCAAATAAAACAAGGGAGAGAGCAGAAATATTACAGGGACGGAGAGGAAAACTCATAAACACGGTTAAAATAACTTTAGAGAGAGAGAGAGAGAGAGAGAGAGGGAAGGACCAAAATGTGCGGAGTCATAGTCAAACGAAAATCTTGAAGTACCGTTTTTTTTTAACTACACTGGTTTCGTTCAACCCGTACTCGTTTCGGACGGGGAGTCAAATTTACAGTTCTCCTCTCATTGTCAGTCTTCTCGGCACGGTCTTGATAGCATTTGACAAGGAAGTAGGCATTTATGTTTTTTTTTAAGGTAAACAAAAAATGATGAATATAGGGTTAAGCAATTCAAAATATATAAAAAAAGATAATTAAAAAAATAGGATGATAATAATAATATCAAATACATGTTTAACCTAACCTAAATATAAGAATAATATATAGACTCAAATAAAAAACTATTCTACTTTAATGAATAATAAATAACATATATATATATATATATATATATATATTCCAAACAACTAAAAGCAATGTGATATGCAATCCCGATAGCAACAATTTTATATTTTTTTTTTCAAAATTGTATTTTTATTTATATATAAATTAATTCCCATTCTCTTATTTATCTTGTCTACAAAGCACCTTTGAATGATAATGATTTTCTAGTTATTTTGCATGCATTTATTTTTTGAACAAGTTTTTACGGTTCATTTATATTTTTTTTAGTTTTTTATATAGATGATTTTTTAAATAAATAATATTTATTTTCATTTAACATTTCAAGATATGAAGCCTTGCATTTTTTTTAATTAATTTAATGCGTGCATTTTTATTAAAGTGGTGCATGGTAATTGTTTTAAAAAAACAATCTCAATTTAAAACATATTAAAACAATGTTTTATTTAGATTTTGTTTTTATTTTTAACAATATATTAAAAATGTAAAAAAACACTTTAAAAACAGATAAAAATATACTACCAAACAGAGCATTACTCCTATGTTTGGATCCTAGAAGCTACTTTATGCTTAATTAGTAATGCATTTTTAACTGCATTCGGATAGTTTTAAAAGCATATTTGCTATACAAAAATGACTGCTAATTTTAATATACTAATATTAAAAATAAAAGATATATATATATATATTATTTCAATATATTTTGAAGTAAAATAATTAAATTTCACAAGAACAACCATGCAACTATGCACAAGAGAATGCAGTCTTGAATTTCAAAGCGAACCCCATTCAAAAGCTAGAGATTAGACAAAAGAAAGTGGTTAAGCAAGAAGTCAATCCAAATAAATGCTAATCCAACCACGGAAAAAGTGAAAAAAAGAGTTGAAAATGCACCTTCTTGCTGTATTCTAGTCCAAAAAAAATACAGACAAGGAGAAAGTATCAAAGTCAAGTCAATGTGAACTGCGAACTATAAACAGAAAGAGAGAGAAATAGGAGGGGGGACAAAGTATGGCGTGGGAGATGCCCTAATAAAATAAACAAGAAAGACAGAGGAGAGAGAGAGAGAGAGGACTCATGGCTCATGGCTCATGGCTGGGTTCAGAAGAGAGAGAGAGAGAGAGAGAGAGAGTCATTACACATAGTTTAATAGATTGTGTAAGAAGGGAGAGAGGTGGCGTATCTCCAAAAATCCTAAAAATTCGATTCAGTTTGCTTTAAAAAGCAAAGGGCAGATAAAAGTGTACATATACACAAACATTATATTATAAATAAATACAAAACCCAAGATCAAGACGGTCCAAATCAAGTTAAAATAAGTAAAAAAAGCTGCGTGTAAAAGCTTGGCCATTATTCAAACCTCTCTCTCTCTCTCTCTTGGACTACAGAAAAACCCACCATTGTTGATTGAGTTTGTTCCCTTCTTTCAACAACCCCTCTTATCTCTAAAAGCATTTTGCTTGCTTGTGCTTCGCTGTTCGTGTTCTTTGGTCAATATGTGTTTAGATTTGTAGTTAGTGCTGCTAATTTTTATAACATTAAACAAACAGCAGTGAACGTGCTTCTTCTGTGTCTTGTTCCCTCTCCCTCTCCCTCTCTACACACTGCTCCCCTCTCTCTTCCTGTCTCCCATGCATAGTTAAAAAAAGAATTGAAAGTGAGAATTAAAATTAAAAATACTAAAAATCTTCACGCTTGGAGATGAAAATGATTAGTGTTTTATCTTTTTAAACAAAACAGTCTGTTTTGAGAAGTGAATGAAAGAGACAGTCTTTGGAATTTGGGCTGTTTTCTACCTTTTGAGACTCCTCATGCTTGTGTCTTGACAATCCAGAACTCTTTCCTTTCAATCCCGGCTCTCTTTATTTCAGTTCTTCAGATGGGTTTCTTGAGAGGGATTTGAATATCTCTCTAATTTTTTCTTCCTTTCCTCTTTTCTCAAATCACGCAAAACAATGCTGTAAGTGATAATCTACTTGTAGTTAAGCAACAACAGCGCCCCTTTTCTCTGTACATCTGAAGAAGAAAAAAGGTCTCTGTACATCAGAAGAAGAAGAAAGGTTAGCTGCAACATTGCTAACTCGTTAAAGAATCTTACCGCAGACTTACTTGGCTGTGTTGTGTCCCTGTGTTATTGGGTTTCTTACTTGCTAGATATGAACCGGGGATCAGAGAAACAAGGAGAAAATCAAGAAGAAACTCAGCGATTTTAGTTCTTCGTGTGCTTGAATCCATCTATGGCGTTGAAGATACATCAAAGCTACCACCACTCAGTGGCTGTTAAGATGAATGAGCAGCAAATGGGGACCAAAAGGGGGTATACATTTATACAAGCCAACAGGACCTGGCTTCCCAAAGTCTTGTTGCTCTGGGTCATGGCCATGGCACTTTTTAGTTTGACAATATACAATGGCATGGATGCTGATAATAGAGTGAGGAGGAAGGAGGTGTTGAGTAGCATGTGTGATCAAAGGGCAAGAATGCTGCAAGATCAATTCAGTGTTAGTGTCAACCATGTTCATGCCCTTGCCATTCTTGTCTCTACTTTTCATTACTACAAGAACCCATCTGCAATTGATCAGGTTTGTTCTCCTTTCTTTCTCTTGAAACTTTGATTTCAGCTTTTGTTAGATGATTTTTAAAGGTTCTAAATACTTGCCGGCAAAAAAGTCAAAAAATAAAAAAAGAGAGAGGATGATTTTGGAATCTCAATTTGCTTGCTGTTCTGCTCCTAGACAAGAAAAAAAGGAAAATTCACTTCGATTAGCCACAAGTCACGCAAGGTTTAGTTAACTTTGATTTCTGAAGAATCCTTTCTTTCTCTCTTCTTCTTCTTTTATTTCTTGCTATGAAGTTGTCTGGGCTGTTTTCTTCCTCAACAAATTATGGTGAAGCCATTGGAAATTTACAGTACCTTGTGATTTGGCTTGCTAGACGTAAAAAAAATACAATATGACTTCGTCAAATGTTTGCATACGACTAGGAAGTTCTTTCCGGGCAATTTTTTTTCTTATCCTTCGATACCTTGTTCTCTGATTGTGCATGCTGAGATTTGATTTTGACAAAAAATGCAGGAAACCTTCGCTGAGTACACTGCTAGAACTGCATTTGAGAGGCCATTGTTAAGTGGCGTAGCCTATGCACAAAGAGTGGTCAATTCAGAGCGGCAGGAGTTTGAGAGGCAACATGGATGGACAATAAAGACAATGGAGAGGGAGCCCTCACCCATTCGAGATGAATATGCACCTGTAATATTTTCTCAAGAGACGGTCTCCTACATCGAGTCTCTCGACATGATGTCAGGGGAGGTAACTTTTTGAGTCTCACTTGAATTTGGATACCTTGTTTACACCTTTTATGTTTCAGTATCTAGTTTTTAATTGTGTTTTCTTTGGCACGATGCAGGAGGACAGAGAAAACATTCTGAGGGCTAGGGCTACCGGGAAAGCTGTTTTGACGGGGCCATTTAGGTTACTCGGTTCTCATCACCTCGGCGTTGTATTGACATTCCCTGTTTACAAGTCTAAGCTTCCTCCAAGACCAAGTGTGGCCCAGCGCATTGAGGCAACTGCTGGGTGAGTGCTGGTTTATATTAACATTTTCAATTAAATTCAATTTCGATTTGAAAAATATATAGGCTGACTAGAAGATCAGACAAAACATGGTTCTATGATGCTACTTAAAATCTTTTCTCTTTATGCTTCAGCAGTTTTATTTTAGATGCTAATTTTGAGCTTAAAAGTTTCGCCTTTTGGTATGTTAGTGCGGTGAGATTATTTGTTTGATGGCGTTAAATTTGATCTTTTGGCGCCTAATACAAATGATTTTTTGAGACTTTGTTTCATCTCTCCTTTTCCTTGTTTTCTTATCTTCTTGCTGCAATGCTGCATATCTACAATATCGTATATTATTAATTTCATTCTGTTTCACAGAGACAGTTTTGTTGCTTCAAAATGATTCAATTATTTTATTTTTGTAAAATATCTTAAAAGATTTGACAAGGTAAATCCTTTGTTACTCTATATGTTTGTCAATGACATGAAGATTTGGCAATCGTTATTGTATCAGGAGTGTAGTTTAGATTGAGGTGTTTTTTTCTATATGGATATCATGAATTCTATTTCCACTATGCTGAATCTGAATTTCAGCGATATTTTTGTTGTGTTTAAATGCAATTAGTTCCTCATTGTGATCATTGTTCTACAATCTTGAGCCAATTTCCAATTTTTCAAGTCTACCTCTCCCATGTTGTCTAGGGATGGAAATATAACACTTATTGAATTACATTTCACTTTTAGCATTTAGAAAACACAGTCAAATGCTCATTTAGGTCAGTGGTAGTGTTTGATGTTATGTTTGAAATTTCGTCCATGTCACCTTTATTTCCTGGCTATTTGGGCTCCCTGAGCTGCAATGCTTCCATCCCTTACAGCTTAGCTGATGCCATGTATTTTGTAGAAAATCTGGTTTCATCTATTAATATAGATTTCGAATTGAAAGCAGATACCTTGGTGGAGCCTTTGATGTCGAGTCCCTTGTTGAGAATTTACTTGGACAGCTTGCTGGGAATCAGGCAATTTTGGTTAATGTTTATGACATTACCAACTCTTCTGACCTTTTAATCATGTATGGTAACCAAACTCAAGATGGTGACATGTCTCTTTTGCAAGAAAGCAAGCTTGATTTTGGAGATCCATTCAGAAGGCATCTGATGACATGCAGGTAAGTGTATCTAATCACTGATCATGATTTCCTAAGATAAATGGAAGAGTGAGTTTCCAGCATACAGATACTTATAATATGAAATCGGAGCAGGTACCACGAGAAGGCGCCCACGTCATGGACTGCTCTCACTACAACTTTCTTATTCTTTGTGATCGGTTTATTAGTGGGTTACATCTTGTACGGTGCAGCAATTCATATTGTAAAGGTCGAGGATGATTTCCATGAAATGCAAGAGTTGAAAGTCCGGGCAGAAGCTGCTGATGTTGCTAAATCCCAGGTATTCTTCCCAGCATTCCTGTAAAGAATAACTGAACCCCCTTGTTTTCTGGCTGTAGCATCTTCTTACCCGAGTATTACTGTGTTCTTGATGCCAGTTTCTAGCTACTGTATCTCATGAAATCAGAACACCTATGAATGGCATCCTTGGTATGCAAGATCTCTCCTTTTCTTTTCTGGAATATGAAAAATGCTCTAGGTTCTTGTCTTTTCATAATCAGTGGTATGGTCCATGCACAATTGCAGGAATGCTTGCTTTGCTACTGGATACAGATTTAAGTTCAACCCAGAGGGACTATGCTCAAACTGCTCAAGTATGTGGAAAGGCACTGATAGCTTTGATAAATGAGGTGCTTGACCGGGCGAAAATTGAAGCTGGAAAGCTAGAGCTGGAAGCTGTCCCATTCCATATTCGATCCATAGTAGATGATGTCCTCTCTTTGTTTTCTGAGAAGTCTAGAAACAAAGGCATCGAGGTAAGCCCCGGGGAAACAGAATAAGGGCTAGTCAGTATATTCATATTTTTTCTGATGGGTGAAGTGAATTCTCTTAAGGGGCAAAGAACTTGTTTCATTATTTTCGTTGGGTTGAAATGTCACGTCTGGTTTTTGGATTTTGTAAAAGACAAACTGCCATTTACTCATTTATGTTTAATCTGACCTTTTCTTCTTCTTTTCCTTGGACTCGTGACATCAATGGGGTGGTGGCATTCTGGATGTGTTATCTCATTATAAAAAATGCCTGAAACTCGGCTGTGTAATCAATTGTGGAAGTACAGCTGGCAGTGTTTGTTTCTGATAAAGTTCCAGAAATTGTTGTCGGTGATCCTGGGAGATTCAGACAGATAATCACAAATCTGGTGGGGAACTCTGTAAAGGTTAGTGTATTTCTTGAATTTTGTTATACAGTTCAACCTAATAGAATGTATCTGTATGATTTCTTGTTAGTTCATTTATCAATTAACCAATAATAGTGATAGAGGTTTGTCTTATAACACAAATATCGTGTTTTACTATGCAGTTTATGATTAATCCAATAGTGATTTCTTTTCACCATTAGCTTTATTGCCTTCTTTAGAATTCTACCTCCTGTTATAATTGACATCTAATTATGTTTGGCAGTTCACTGAAAGAGGACATACATTTGTTAAAGTTCATCTATATGAACATGCCAAGGCCACCACGGATACAAAAACAGACACTTGTTTGATTGGTGGGTGCAATGAAAGTGTGCTTATACCAGGGTCCAAGAAGTTCAAAACCTTAAGTGGTTGTGAAGCAGCAGATGATCAGAACAGTTGGGATGTCTTCAAGCATTTTTCTGATGAAGATTTCCAATTTGATGCCTCAATAAATGTAATGACCAGCGATGAAGCTTCTGAAGATATTACTTTGATGGTATGCGTGGAGGATACAGGAACTGGTATTCCCTTAGAAGCCCAGAGTCGTGTTTTCATGCCCTTTGTTCAGGCAGACAGCTCAACATCAAGACATTTTGGAGGAACTGGAATTGGATTGAGTATAAGTAAATGCCTGGTTGAGCTCATGGGTGGTCAAATAAGCTTTATTAGCCGACCTGAGGTTGGAAGCACATTTTCATTCACAGCTGTTTTTGGCACGTGCAAAAAAAATTTATTCACCAAAATGGAAAAACGCAATGCTGAAGATTTGCCTTCTGGCTTTAGAGGGTTGAAAGCATTAGTTGTTGATGGAGAACCAGTTAGGGCTACTGTAACCAGATACCATTTGAAGAGGCTTGGTATCCTAGCTGAAGTTGTGAGTAGCCTCAAGGTGGCTGCTGGTAGCTGTGGGAAAAATGGTTCTCTAACACCTGGGTAAGTTCATTTGGCTGGCTTTTGTCCCTAATCATTTTTACTTAATTAAGAAATTGGAAGGTTCTTATGAAATAGCAAGAAACATATGTGAATCTTCTGCCCATCACTGATGTCTATGGTTTGCCTTTTGGTTCATTCTTAATGAAAAAAGATGCTAATCATTCCACTTAGAAATGACTTGTTTTCACATCATCTGCTACTGTGATGCACATCATCTGCCCAAGATTTAGATTGCAGCGTTTTTATCATATATAATTCATATCAGGAACTTTGTTGGGAGTGCTTGGTTGTCATTGAATTTTTGCAGTGGCAAGATATCTACTAAAGCTTTATTGCACCGAGTTGTTTGGTGGGGATGGTTGATGGATTTTTCTTCTCCTTGTCCTTCTTGACAGTTTTGGCCTAACTGTCAAGACTGAGTTCCAATGTTTACAAAATAATTTCAAAGTAAGATAGCTGTAGGGCTACGTTTAATCCTTACTTCAAGTGAAGCAGGGTTTTTTATGTGAATGAAAATAACACATGAAGTGGCCAATAAAAATAGATCATTGATAGAGCTCCTACATTTACATTTTGTTATAAAATTGAAATTGCATCTACCTTGTGCTTGGCATAACCTGTTTGTTTCAAATGGCAGAAGTAAAATGCAGCCAGATATAATTCTAGTCGAGAAGGATACATGGATTTCTGGGGAGGATGGTGTTTCAAATGTATGGAAACTGGACTGGAAACAAAACGGGCATGCTTTCAAGTTTCCTAAGATGATCCTTCTTGCAACCAATATCACCAATTCTGAATTTGATAAAGCAAAGGCAGCAGGTTTTGCCGATACCGTGATCATGAAACCTTTGAGAGCAAGTATGGTGGCTGCATGTCTTTTTCAGGTGCTGGGCGTGGGAAAGAAGAGATCACAAGGGAAAGGCATGCCAAATGGGTCTTCTTTCCTCCAGAGCCTTCTCTGTGGAAAGAAAATTCTGGTGGTTGATGACAATAGGGTAAATCGCAGAGTTGCTGCTGGTGCATTGAAGAAGTTTGGAGCTGATGTCGAGTGTGCTGACAGTGGTAAAGAAGCACTGAGATTGCTTCAACTACCGCACACTTTTGATGCATGCTTCATGGATATTCAAATGCCAGAAATGGACGGGTATGGATTTGAGATTTTGTTTTATGATTTTGGATTGCAATGTCCTTTATTTTTCAGCTCTTCTTCCTTTGCTGGTTATAGAATGAAATTATTTTTGTCTATACCCCCTTTCTCATAAAAAGCTAAACCGGTCAACGTCTTTGATTACCTCTCTTTTTTCTTTCCATTTTCCCTTTTCTGTCAACGAGCCTTTTTGGCATCATATAACAATATTGCATAAGAAATTTTAATTCACACATGGAGAAATTATTAGGTCATGTGTGTTGTAAGTTGCTCTAATTTGCTGTTTGCAAGAAGCAAAGTAATCTTTTTGGCTAAAAGTAGCCACACTTGTGCCTGTCATGTTTGGGCAACCAGGGCTTGGGATCAGAGCAGTAGTGGGAATGGCAGGGACTCTGGTCCTTGTGTCTTGAGATCCAAATTGCCTGATTCTTGTATCTTTTCATCTGATTAAAAAGTAATTAGGCTTCATTATTTGTTAAAATTTGTTTAAAGAGCAAATTTCATGCTCCCATAAGTTTCAAACCGTGGAGGATACACAAATTGGTGATCTAGGGGCTCAGGACCCTATTCTCTACCGGTACTTTGCATACTTGGCAGATTTGATTGCATGGCATCAGGAACTAAGCAAGTGCTTTTGGCATGCTTTGCATGACGTTTACTTTCCAAGTACCATTAACATGGGTTTTCTCCTCCAGGTTTGAGGCAACTCGTCGTATCAGGCAGATGGAGAGCCAGGCAAATGAGCAGATCAATTGCGAATCCATGGTAGAGGAAGGAACAGCTAGAAAGGGCCAGTGGCATATTCCAATATTAGCCATGACAGCTGATGTGATCCACGCCACGCATGAGGAGTGCTTGAAATGTGGGATGGATGGATATGTCTCAAAGCCTTTTGAGGAAGAAAATCTCTATCAGGCAGTAGCCAAGTTCTTCGATAGCAAATCCACTTTAAAGTCAAAGTAGGATTCCCCGTGCTTCGCGGGAACTGGGAAAATCTAAATCGGAGGAGCTTTTATTTGGTTGATCTGAACCAGCAATTTTGAGTCACATGCTGGTGCACTTGGTCTTAAGTGGATAATGGATGTTGGTTTCCATGGATTTTTGATGATTCATAATCGAAAATAGTTACAGGTTCGGGCAATTATTTCTAATCAACTTCAGTTAACTTGACTAGATGCTGAGCACATGTATACTACTAAAGAAGCCTCCGTCTCCACTTGTATGTATAGATCCTTGGGAGGGGGAGGAGCAAAAGTTGTAAATCTTATCTTCTTTTTCCTTTTTTTTGGTTGCCGAGGAGTCTTCTCCCTTGATTTGTATTGTTACCTGTTCGGCAAGACTTATTGACTCGACATTGCATCGTCCTGGAAGGGTAATTGAGAGTGAAACCATTTGCATCATTCTCTTGGATAATTGATGGCCTTAATTTTGATGGAGAAAACCATGTTATGTAAATTTATGCTCAGCGAAACCCTCTCTGTCAACTGCACCTTCCATGGTAGTTGCCAGAGCGCCATGTTTTAGTCCCCTCCGCCGGTGGTTTCTGCTTGGAAACTTTGGAGTTAATAGACATTTTTCTAACGTGCAATTAGGGAGTTTCTGTTGAAAGCGCGTACACAGCTGCGGGATTGGAGTTGACGATTAGAGGTTGATCGGTGCGGTCGATTTGTCAAAACCACTACTCGCCGCAATATTGACGGAGTTCGGTGTGCGAAGGTGTCGTATGAAGACAAGACCTTCCTAATAACAGCGGTTCAGAAGGATCGCTTTCACACATGCGGCGGTGGACATGGATCACAGTGATTCGTGGGAGGTAAGAGTTTCCGGCCACTTCAACCCAACTCATCAGAGCTGTCACCATTGTTAAAGTCACATGCTTTCAGCCTTTTCTTCTTTCTTTCTGTCATAACATTAACAATACTTCCTTGATTTCAATACAATTACTGAAATCTAAAAGAATATATATGTCTCGGACGGGCACCGAGTAAAGTCGGTCTTCTTGCTGTCGTATAATTGTTCTTAAATAAAATTATTATTGATTATTTAAAGGGTAAACTCTTAAAAATTCACTTATTTAAATAATTGTATATTTATTTCATAAAGAGGAAAACAAAAGTTACTACTAGATATCTATATATACGATGTCCTTGCCCGGCCCTGGCCCTCACCACCTTAAGGCATAGATCGAGCCTGAATAGCCACCAGCCCATTGCTGGAGTTTTTAACTTTCAGTGCGTTTTTTAGGCTCCTCATGAGCCAGTCAAATCAAGGCATGCCTTCGATTTGTTAAGAGGATACAAACTACTTCATGATTTGTTCGTTTTATGTATTAAAAATAATTAAAAAATGTTGTATTTTTTTTTAATTTGTTACAACCAAGAGATAATAAGTTAATTTGAACTTGATGAACAGTATGAACCGGAATCTGAATGAATATTTTTTTTTTACCCAATAGATAATAAGTAAAATATAAATATTATCAAATCCAACCTAAAATCTGCCCAAACCTAATCTGAAATTTATATTTATATTATATAAATATTTTTTTTTAATAAAATATGATATATGCATATCTTGATATTGACATAAAACACACATATATAAATAATGTTTATCTAACACACACACACATATATACAAACTATTTTGTTTTTTATTAGTTAAAAAATAATAATAGATAATAAATGCTCGAAATCAAATAAATAGTTTAGAAATATCTAAATTTATTATCCTATAAATAATGAATAGAGTATTGATATAAAAAAACTTGACTTGTATATACCCGTTATTATCTCTAGTTTTTATGTGTTAATATTAAAAATAAAAAAAATATTATTATTTAATATAATTTCAAGTGAAAATTATTTTGAAAATCAATTACTACTACTATAACAAAATCACTCTTAAAATTGGGGGATTTCAAGTAAGAAGTTGAGGTTTAATGTTTGAGAAGGATGAGATGTGATTTTAAAAGAAAAGGATCGCCATCACTTTGCAGTGAAAAGAAGTAATAATAATAATAATAATAATAATAATTTATTTCATTTCACCTACGATTTATTTCATAGGAATAATTGTGATGTTTTCAATAAAAAAAGCACGTTTTACGAATCATCGTTCCTAGATAAATGTGTGAATTGTTTAAACACAGTGATACGACCAGCTAATCGAGGGGGGTAGCTGGATTTTAATTATGAAAGAGGCTATTGACACTACCTTTTTTATATTTATTTTTTGCACATGGAATGCTCTAAGTGCCTCTGTATTCTAATAAATATAATTAATTATATTTATTGTAGCTTTAATAAATTTTAAAATAAAGATGAAAGATTGAAAGGTCAAATCACATAATAACCCCAACCATGGATTTTTGGCAGAGAAAAATAAGACAGGGAAGCCATAGAAGCGAACCCTTCATTACGATCATCATCTACACACAGCCTAGCCAATGCTAACCCACTGATCCAGCGATGAACGTTCATCTTGTAGTTTGTCTAAAAATATATTTTTAATTTGTAAAAAATTAAATTAAATTAAATTAAAAACCCAGTTAAATCGAGACTTATTCGTCACCACAAATTATCCTGTCATACGAGAGAGGTTCGGGAAGAAAGATAATTATATTTTGAAATTTTATTAACAATTCTTTAACATGATATCATATCAGAGTCTTGTTGACCCAACTATCATGAGTTCAAATCTAATTATCCTATTCTATTTGATAAAAATCAAGTATAAGATAATGTGGATATATACAAGTTTCACGCCCAAAGAGCTTTCACTTGAGAGTGTGTGTTGTAGAATAATATAAATCATATTTCAGGACCTCACCTAACAACTCAAATTTTTAGATAAAATAATTGTTCAACTATAAACCGTGTGAATAATTGACAGTGCCAGGAAAAAAAGAGTAGTGGCCTTGTGGGTTCTGTCGTGCATTTTTTTATAAAATAAATAGAATTAATTAAAAAATTGTATTTTTTGGGATCCAAGGACAATTAATGTATTTAATATAAACAAAAATACAAGGATGTGATAATAGACAGACAGGGTGTGCCGATAGCAATTCCCTTCAATTCTATGTTGGGTTTTAGCATTTGTCAGCCTTCCCACAACAGTTTTTGACGGCATTAAAATAGTCCGTTCATCAACCCCTCTTTTATTCGTTCACATGATGCTATGCCCCCAGGGCCTCGATCTTTCCATTTTGGTGGTTATAATTCAAAAAGAAATAAAAAACAGAGACAAATCAATAATAAGTAAACGACAATTAGGAATCAAAGAATCAAGCCTTGCAAATCCTGAAATGATATGTCGTCCACTTTTCTTAATTTGATTTCAAACCAGGGACAGGGGGGGTCTTAAGAATGCTAGAAGGGGATGATGCAACAGAGTAGCGGAGGCTCGAGATCCAGAAACCAAGCTCTGAAAAACAGACCAGGAAGTGGACGTGGAAGGAGCTGGGAAAGGCAAGGGTGACAGTAGAGAGTTTCTGAAACTGGAAGGATGGTAGTTTATAATAGGAAATACTAGCTGCTGTTATGCAATTCAAAAAAGAGGGACGGGATTGCGTTTTTTCAAAATTTGGAAAGCTCTTCATGAGATATGAAATATTTAGGGAAAGGAATTAAATTCATAAGCTAGAATAGAGCCAGACCAGGCTGGACCCACTCGCCCATCGAGGTCCCACACGCCAGTGCCAGCTGTAATCCTCATCTATCAAATGAGAAAAAAACCCAAACATAAACTTCGTGGAGTATTCAGTCCAAAATACATACAAGAAAATCTTGCCTTCCTTTACTACACAGCAACAGACAGAAAAAAGGTTTCATCTTTTTTAAACTCATACTTTTCTCGCCACTCTCCTCCATCTCCGCCGTTTTCTCTGCCAAAATTCCCTCTCCCTGCAAATAAAACGTAAATAAATAAAATATCTTTCTTTCATCTGCTTTCATAAATCGTAACAGAGCAACCCACTCTCTCTTGAAAAAATTCTCTATGAAACGCCATATGGGTGTTTGGCTTTTCACCAATTTCTCACTCTTTCTTTCCCTCCTACTATGTCTAGCCAATTCTCAGCAAAATGACGACGCAGCAGCCATGATGAAACTGAGAGACAACCTTGGAAACCCATCTACTCTCGGCTGGTCTGGCTCTGACCCATGTAAATGGCTCCACGTGGAGTGCTTAAATGACCGGGTCACTCGGATCCAAATAGGCAATCAGAACTTACAGGGTACTCTCCCCCCAGAACTCAAAAACTTGACTCAGTTAATTAAGTTCGAGGTCATGGACAACCAGTTGACCGGTGCACTACCGAGTTTATCAGGTTTAAGCTCTCTCCAAGTCCTCTTTTTACATAACAACTCTCTCTCTTCAATTCCTCCTGATTTTTTCGCCGGAATGACGTCCTTAACCAGTGTCTACTTGGATTACAATCCTTTTGAGTCATGGGAGATACCGGAGAGTCTCAAAGATGCTAGTGCTTTGAGGGAATTCTCGGCGAATGGTGCTAATGTAACTGGCAAAATCCCTGAATTTTTTAACAGCAATGTTTTTCTTAGCATGGAAAGTTTGCATTTAGCTTTCAATTATTTAGAGGGTGGATTGCCCCTCAGTTTTTCTGGGTCTACCATACAATCTTTATGGCTTAATGGCCAAAAGAGTAATTCAAGGCTAAATGGTACTATTTCTATCCTGCAAAACATGACTTCATTGAATGAAATTTGGCTCCAAGGAAATCATTTTACGGGTCCTTTGCCTGATTTTTCTGGGATGGTTTCATTGAAAGTTTTGAATTTAAGGGATAATAGCTTGACGGGTGTTGTTCCGCCATCGTTGCTGAGCATTTCTACCCTTAGTGTTGTCAATTTCACTAATAATAAGCTCCAGGGACCGATGCCCAGTTTTGCCAAGACAGTTTCCGTGGATATGATTTCTGGGACTAATAATTTTTGTTTGGATAATCCTGGTGTTGCTTGTGATGATACTGTTAATGTTTTGTTGTCGGTTGCAAAAAATTTTGGATACCCTGCTAGTCTTGCTGACTTTTGGAAAGGAAATGATCCTTGCACATCAACCCAAGCCTGGAAAGGAATTAGTTGTGCTGGAGGGGATATTTTGGTGATTAACTTGAAGAAAGCAGGACTTAGTGGTACCATATCTTCAAACTTTTCTTCGATTCCGAGACTGCAGAAATTGATTCTTTCTGATAACATGCTTACTGGTACGATACCAGATGAGCTTACAAGTTTGTCTGATCTTACTTTATTAGATGTTTCGAATAATAAACTCTCTGGTCAAATACCCAAGTTTAGAAGTAATGTGCAAGTGGAATATGGTGGAAATCCTGATATTGGGAAGAGTAGCACTAGCTATGCCCCCCCTGGTGCTCCTGGAAGTACACCTTCTGGTACAGGTGGTGGTTCAGATGATAGTGTAAACAAGAAGTCATCTAGTGGAAAGATTGTGGGTTCTGTGATTGGTGTTGTTGGTGTTTTTTGTGTGGCTGGGTTAGGTGTATTCTTTTATAGTAGGAAACAAAAGCGATCTAGTAAGGTTCAGAGTCCAAATATGATTATTATTCACCCTCGCAGCTCATCGGATCAGGATGCGGTGAAAATCACTGTTGCTGGATCAAGTACAAATAGTGGAGTTGAGAGCTTTACTGATAGTGTTGGAACCAGTGACATTCATGTGGTCAAGACTGAGAATATGGTAATCTCAATTCAAGTTTTAAGGAATGTTACGAATAATTTTAGTGAGGAAAATATACTGGGAAAAGGTGGGTTTGGGACTGTATACAAGGGGGAGTTGCATGATGGAACAAAAATTGCAGTGAAGAGGATGGAGTCAGGAGTGATTAGCGAGAAGGGTTTAGAAGAGTTCATGTCTGAGATTGCAGTGCTTACTAAGGTTCGACACCGCCATCTAGTCGCCCTTCTAGGATATTGCTTGGATGGAAATGAAAGGCTCCTTGTCTATGAATATATGCCTCAGGGGACTCTTAGCAGTCATCTTTTTAGTTGGAAGGAGGAGGGTGCCAAACCACTCGACTGGACTAGAAGATTAACTATTGGCTTGGATGTTGCGAGAGGCGTTGAATATCTACATGGGCTAGCACATCAAAGTTTTATTCACAGGGATCTCAAGCCTTCCAATATTCTTCTGGGAGATGATATGCGGGCCAAAGTGGCTGATTTTGGATTGGTTCGTCTTGCTCCAGAAGGGAAAGCTTCAATTGAAACGAAACTAGCTGGAACTTTCGGATATCTTGCTCCTGAATACGCAGGTAACTAAATTTTCAACTACCATACTTTGCATGCCTAGAGTTATTTTTTCTTTTACTGTAGAGTAACCAATAAAAGAAATAGACAAACATTAGGTTGTGACTTGTGAGAAAAGCATAGCTGAATAAATAAAAAGGCATGAAAAGGACAGGGGAGGGTGCATCAAATAATTGCAATTGAGTTTGAAACTTCTCTCTTGCTATTTGTAGGATTTTCTATTTGAAAATTCCTTTCCATGTAGGCTTTTAATGGCTAAAACATTGCAGAACCAACACCAGAGTATTCTCTCTGTCAATGGACCATGTTATTAAAATAAATAACTAAAAAAAATCAATAAATTAAATAAACCTGGTGTAAAAATGATAATGATCTCTCACTTGTGTTTGCATGCTTATGAGAATAGTTAGCATGACTGCTTTGACTGAGATGGATGGTTCAATTTGCTTTATTGTATTTATTGGGCACACTGAACTGGAACATTTTCTTTATATTATAATGTCAGTCGGTGTATCCTTTTTATTTCATTTTCTTGGTTCTCAATTCAAGTGGGTAACAAGTAGCTAAATAAATTTCTTGCATTTCAAATGATGAATGTTCCAAGTCTTCTTTGTTTAGACTTCTCGGCATGTTAAAGGAATTTTGTATCTTTTGTTCGATAAAAATCAGTCAGGAACTGAACCTGAAATTTTCTGGATGTCTTGGCAGTGACTGGTCGAGTGACTACCAAGGTTGATGTGTTTAGCTTTGGAGTCATATTAATGGAGATGATCACAGGAAGAAAGGCACTAGATGTGACCCAGCCTGAGGACAGCTTGCATCTTGTTACTTGGTTCCGTAGGATGCACGTCAACAAAGACACGTTCCGTAAGGCCATTGACCCAACCATCAATCTTGATGAGGAAACCCTTGGTAGCATTAGCACAGTTGCTGAATTAGCTGGCCATTGCACTGTAAGGGAGCCCTACCAGAGGCCAGACATGGGTCACGTGGTTAATGTCCTGTCATCTCTCGTTGAGATTTGGAAACCAGCAGAACCAGATTCTGATGATATGTATGGAATTGATTTTGAGATGCCTTTGCCTGAAGTGCTCCTGAAGTGGCAGGCATTTGATGGAAACAGCTCTTCATTTCTTCCCAGTGGGGATAATACCCAGACTAGTATACCTACTCGGCCTTCTGGCTTTGCAGAATCATTTACATCAGCAGATGGACGGTAGAAAAGGAAGGTAAAGGAAGTTACGAGTCTAACGATATCGGTCTGTAAGCAGGCGGTTGCGGTAGGAGTGGCTCTCTTTGAATGCTTAGCTTGTGATTTCTACTTCTCCACCCCTTTGGCTTTGTAGTTTATATTATTCCGGTGCTTTTTTGAGTGTAGGAAATGCAGATAGATATTAGAAAAGTGGTATTTGGTCGTCGTTTCTTCCTCTTCAAGTTTCATTGGGATCTGACAAACCCCTTTTGTTCAAAGTGTTTCCCTTCAACTCAATTTTTTTGTAACCAGCAGTTAGATCCCATTCTGTAGAGAAAACGATGGAAATTCTATTTATTACATGTCATTATTTGTGACCATAATCGCTTTCCATTGGCCGATCACTGGAAGATGTTTGGGAATGGAGATGTGGTTACAGTTGCATCTGTGTTCCCAAATAAATTATCCTTTTTTATATAATTGGCTCTTGCTGTGTAGTTTCTGCCTCTTGTCCTCAGCGGGTGTGCTGTGCTCTTGTTGTGTAGTCATCTCATGATTAGCAGTTTGGTATACATGTCTGTAGGTTCTCTTTAAAAATGTAATTATTTTAAAAAATATTTTTTATGATTTTAATGTGATTGATCAAATTAAAAAGTCTAGGAAAATATTTTACTGTATATATATTTAAAAAAGAAGTGTATTCACCATAAAAAGAAGAAGAAGAAGAGAAGTCATTGTACACGATAAGGATTGATGTAAGTCAACCATATCCTATTTTGATCTCCTCATGTGTTAGATTCTGTGAAAACCCTGTCCCATATAAAAAATATAATATATATAAATATATATATAAGTATGCATGTTTTATAATCTTTTGTTAATAGAAGTTTAGGTGTGGAATGATGTGGCCGTGTCTGAAAACAGTTGTATTTGTTTTTTTAATTCCATTTTGCTGGGTAGGCGGGCAAGTGCGTGAGTGAATGACACTTGTCTTTCACGGACCTGTTCCGTGGATTTACTTGCTTTGCCAGCTGGACGTGTTTTTTCGGTGGTGTACAATTATCCGAATAGAACATTCTAGACAGCGACTGACAGTACTTGATGATCTCCAGCTTTATCATCATTGCTCTATGATTATCGGGATTAGCGGCCAGTAGTTAATAATAATAATAACTAGTGTCTTAATTTGACAGTGCCTCGGTTTCTGGTGAGTTTTTTTCTTTTTCTTTTTTGCAATTTACAAGGGTGATGTAGCATTAAATTTCGAGAATGTTTTTACTTTTTTTTAAAATGTTTTTTATTTGAAAATATATTAAAATAATGGTTTTTAAAAATTTATTTCTTATCTTAATATATCAAAATCATCTGAAAATATACAAAAATAATGTAAAAGAAATGAATATTTTTTTCAAAAACATTTTTAAAACAATAGTTTTTAAAAATCTATTTAAATATTTTTTCCAAAAACGTTTTTAAAACATGAAAATAAACAAAATTCATACTTGCATGGGACACCTGTTTCATTTACATTTTACGTTTTATTTTCCTCCATGCCTCCTGAGGCTGCCACGTATTCCATGTGCTGAAACAGAGCATGTTTGTTTCTGTAAAAAACTTTCTACGGTGTTTGCTGGTATTGAAAAATTAGTTAATGAATAATATATTGAATCAAACTAAAAGTATACGAGGACCGTATACGAGGGGAACCGTATTTGAGGAAACCACCCTCTTATAATTTTTAACTGACACCCCTACCCCTACCCCTACCCCTACCACCACCATCACAATTATCGTTATGTAGAAATGATAAATTTCTCGATACTTTAAATATATATTAAACATCAATTTGGTTTTTACTTTACTTTATTTGGATTTAGGATTTATAAGATAACGATCCAGATCCGTTTAGTTAGGATATGGATACGGGTGAGGATGATTTTACTGTTTTTTTCTTTTTCTCGGCACTGTGTATTATTATTATTATTATTATTATTATTATTATGAAGCCTATGAAACAATAATATATCCAATTTTTGTCTTATGACGTGGAAGTATTTGAAATTGAGGTTAAGACCTGGGATTCTCGAAACCAACATTTCAGCGTCAAGTAAGGGAGGAGACCTTTCTCAAAATATACGAGTGTGTGTGTGTGTGTGAGAGAGAGAGAGAGAGAGAGAGAGAGAGAGAGAGAGAGAAACCATGCTTCTTATCGGGGCGAGTTTGCTGGTCATCACCCAAATATTTAATTAGATGAGTGCAGCTGTGTGGCCCTGCCTTTTCTTTTCTTTTCTTTTCTGGGAGGAGGCAACCTCCCACCCTGTCGTTTTGGAATGGGTAGGGCCCTGAGCCTAAAAAGCCTTTTAAATGGTTTAGGCCGCGATCAACAACAAAAAAATAGAGGAGGAAGGTTTCAGTGTGCCTCCTCACGTGTAATTTTCGCTTCAATAGTTTTTTTATTTTCTTCCCCATTCTATGTGTATTATTTTTTATTTCAATTCCATTCTTCTTAATTTCAATTTTATTATTTAATAGTAGATTCATTTATTAATGCAATATTTTGTTTCAATTTATTTTTTGTAGAGTTGTCCAAGATTTATTACTCAAGGCTATGAATTTTATGAGTTGGCTCGAATTTTTTCTTTTTATCTAGCTGATTTTTTTCCTCCCAATTTTGTTATTTGATATTAGGTTAATGGAGATCTAGATTTATGATTTATTTTTATTTTCTTTCCATGAGACTACCCATATTTTATGAATCGATTCACAGTTTTTTACTCGAGTAACCTTAATTTAATTTACCCTAGTGGTTTACGCGGGTTAACCTTAATTTATCCTAGTTGTTTTTTTTATATTTTTTTAATAATTTATATCAATTTTTTCTTTTTATCTAGCTGATTTTTTTCCTCCCAATTTTGTTATTTGATATTAGGTTAATGGAGATCTAGATTTATGATTTATTTTTATTTTCTTTCCATGAGACTACCCATATTTTATGAATCGATTCACAGTTTTTTACTCGAGTAACCTTAATTTAATTTACCCTAGTGGTTTGCGCGGGTTAACCTTAATTTATCCTAGTTGTTTTTTTTATATTTTTTTAATAATTTATATCAATTTCATCTTTCATTGATCAGATGATCAAAAAGTGAACTCTATAATTTATTTTAATTTAGTTTTTATTGGGTTGACTTAGGGTCGCATCAAATTAACACGGGTTGAATCAAGTAGTGTTTTTTAAATAATATTTTTTTTTCAATTTCATCTTTTAATAATGAAGCTATTAAAAATTAAGGTTCATAATTTTTTTTTATGGGTTTATAATGATCTCATGACTTGGTATACAAATTGACAGGTTAAATCAGATGGATCTAAATCAATTTAACATATTACCGTCTTAATAATCAATAAATAAACTTATTGTGATTATTAATTCTAAATTAAACTGTATTTTTATTAATAAACCGCTTTTGGACCAACTAAAACTATTGAGTTACATCAATGGACCAATTATCTAACTTATATACGGGCCAATAAGAAAAATGGATATACAGGCCACGATGGATCGGGGTAGCATAAAGACATTCTAAAAATAGGATTCAAAACTTTCAAAAATAAACCTGGGATTTTCCTTACACTGTAGGGCTTCTAACCAGCCCGCGTAGGGGTTGAGAAACCGAGCTATCCGCCTATCTGAGTAGGGGAGTTTGGGCCCATGTGACTTTTCAATCTCCTGGCAAAGATTAGGACCAAAAACAAATCCAATTGCCTATCAGTCAAATATTTATCGGGTCCAAGTTTCTAATTGTCAGACGACCAAGTCTTCACTTGACTGGCTCGCATTTTTTATTTTTTTTTGTGACGTAAAATCTTGTTTTCTTTGCTTCTATTGGACCTCCCTCGCATTCGGGCTTTCCTTCTAAAACTTAGCGCTGTATAACATTTCCTAAAATATTTGGTCAAAGTGAGATGGCGAGACCAACTTTGACACATAAAAACTATTGGGCAAACCATAAAATAAACTCTAATATATATCCACTACCAATTTGGCTACCAAACATTTTTTTTTATTATATCAACTTTCATCCATTTAAGATTTATTTTATCTATTTCTTTATTTAAATTTACTTTTTTAAGAAACGATGTTATATATATATATATATATAAACTTAAGGTCTGTCCATGATTATCTTCACTTCTCAATCCCCTCAAATACAGGGTTTGTGCTCCTCGACCAAAAAAAAACTCATGCAAATCTAACCTCTTTTTTAATCATCCGATTATATGTTAATTTTTTTAATAATCAATAAGACAGTATATCTTTTTGGTCATTAATTTTCAACCTAGCTCTATTTTACTTTTACTAATACCACATCTATTTTCTTTTAATCCCCCGGTCTCTCTCTCTCTCTCTCTCTCTCTCTCTCTCTCTCTCTCTCTCTCTCTGATGCTGAATAATTCTTTCAAATATAGAATAATTCAAATATAGCTGCACTCTATAGTCTAAATTGGAAATAGTAAAAAAATTAAGTCCAGTTATGATTCCAATAGCAAGGATAGCGTGAGAAAAGCAAATGTAGAAAAAATCTCTTCATGTCATCAAATACTATAAGACGTCGAGAAATGGGCAAATGCCGTGATAAAGAGAATGGTAATAAATAAAGACAGCTGCGTGATTTTATGCAGGGTTTGGTTCATGGAATGGTGAGGGTTTCGTGCCCCCCTAATCCAACGGCGCACACGTGTGAAAAAATAGAAAGCAAAGACCAAACTAAATTCTGAGACCCAGCCCAATCCAGCCCAGCAAAAGTAAACCAATAAGCAGCTTCTATTCCCTTGTAGGAACACGTGCCACGGAATGGATGGTGAGTTAGACTTCAGTCCACACCGACCCTGGCGTTGACGGCCCTGTTATGTTTTGAGCGTGTCAAAGTGTTGATTCTTCTTTTTGATCCATTATAATCTAAATTTTCTAAAACCACCACCCTCCCTCCCCCTCGTGACAGTTCATATCTTATACCATTTCAAACTTCAACGGTCAAATATTCAAAACCCCATCAAAGCTAACACCTCCCTAACATCATGTTTCATTATTTATTTCATTCAACATTACAACAACTCTCAAGTTTCCAATGTTGAACCAAGCTACCACATAACACCTGCTGATCTATATACAGCTCCCATCCGATTACCCTTTCAATTCCTCAGCACAAAGCGCATACATCCATTCTTTCCACCACACGCAAAACAAAACACTGCTACCATTCCTTCTTTCTCAAGTTAGTTGTTTCTGATTCAACATCAACTTTAGGTCCATGATGATCTCTACGTTGAGAAAGCGAAGAGCAGCTCGCCTGGCCGGCAAGCAGCGACCGGAGAGCGAAGTGGGAGACATTGAAGTGACGATACCAAATCATTTTCGATGCCCGATTTCGCTGGAGTTGATGAAAGATCCGGTCACCATGTCAAGTGGGATGACTTACGATCGTGAGAGCATCGAGAAGTGGATAGAGGCTGGGAATGTGACCTGCCCCGTTACCAACAAGGTCTTGAGGAGCCTTGATCCTATACCAAATCACACCGTACGTAAAATGATACAAGATTGGTGCGTCGTGAATAGTTCTTATGGGATTGAAAGAATTCCAACTCCTAGAATTCCTGTGAGTTCTGAGGAGGCTTTGGAGATTCATTTCAAAATTAAAACAGCTTGTAAAAAAGGAGATCGGATTGGGTGCCAAAGTTTGGCCGCCAAGATTAAGGCACTGGCGAAGGAGAGCGAACGTAACAAGAGCTGCCTTGTGGCTACTGGAACGGCTGGTGTTTTATCATATGCTTTTGAAGAGTTTTCAAAAGCTTCTTTCGAAGAAAATTTTGCGGTCCTGGATGAAATACTGTCAACTTTGGCTGTACTTTTGCTTCATGACAAGGCCACGAATTGCCCTCTCTCGGATGCATCTATAGAAGCCATCGTGTTGTTCTTGAAAAGCGAGGATTTGTCTGCGAGAAGAAACGCAATTCTGGTGCTAAAAGAGCTTGTTCCATTGGATTACAGTAAAGTAGAGATGTTATCAGAAACCGAAGGAGCCATGGAAGCGTTGTTTAAGCTAATTAAGGCACCCATTTGTCATACTGCAACAAAAGCCTCATTAACAGTCATTTATCATATGGTCACATCACCATCTCCTGCAAACGCAAAGATCATAGCCAAGTTTGTTGATCTGGGTTTGGTCTCATTGCTGTTGGAAATGCTTGTGGACGCCGAAAGAAGTTTGTGTGAGAAGGCGCTGGGCATTCTCGATGGAATTTGTGACAGTGATCAAGGGAGAGACGAGGCATACAATCATGCCCTCACAATACCAGTTCTGGTCAGGAAAATTCACCGAGTCTCGGACCTCGCAATGAAGTTCTCTGTCTCTATTCTATGTAAACTCTGCATGGATGAGAAGAGAGAAAATGGAGGTGTTCTAGTCGAGGCTATTCAGAGGAATGCTTTTGAAAAGCTTTTGGTTCTCTTACAGGTTGGCTGTGATCAGAGAACAAAGGAGAAGGCAACTCAGCTGCTGAGGGTTTTGAATGTTCATAGAAGCAGAGTGGATTGCATCGATTCTGTAGATTTCAAGAACGTCAAAAGACACTTTTAATCCAAGGCGACCGCCACCGTAGAAGTTTTGTAGACAAGAGGGCTTGCCTGTCAGGATCATCGTATCCAGTTTCATGTACAAAATACAAAAGCTTATCGTAATTAATATACTGCTCCAAGATTTTGACAGTCCAATTCTCAATTCAGGGCATTTTGATTTTGCGTTGGATCTGGTTTCATACCACCTGGTTCAGCTTTTTCTTACTGGTGGGATATGCGTAATATCAATAAATGTCGGACCGGATCATATGATATGCCATTGAGTTCCAGATCCGGTCCAACATAAGCTAGGGCTTTCAAATTTCATTCCAAGGCACCGAATTTTCATATCTACTTTTATTTTGTTCTGTTTTCGGGGATAGGTCATGTTTCCGAGGAGGTATCATGATGATCATAATATGGCGGGATCATGATAATAATAAAGCTTATCGGATATTTCTATAAAATGAGATTAACAAACAGGACGTAGATATTTCATCTTATCGAATAATATATATAAACAATACCTAGTCGTAAGTGAGTTCATTTTACGAGTGCTTGACTCGGTCCTTTATGCTAACAATTTATGATGAGATTCTGTGGTGCTCGTATAATACTGTCCTCAGCTCTTGAATTGATAGCACGCGGTTTCCTGTTGTGTTTTTTCCATTAAATTAAATTATATATTTATCAGTTAGTTCGGAGTTGAGATCAATTAACATCACTTCTTTAAAATTAGAAAGGTGACCAAACGTGGAATAACCTCTAAAATAAGATACCTGTTCCAGAGCTGATCATCGTGTACCAAGCTTTGAGGGCATGTTTGGTAGCAGGCAAAGGAATAAAATGGTGTGGTTAGATGGAAGGCGAATCCAGTAAACGGTATGGAAATCGGAAGAAATGTTACGGCGAGATTCGATAATTATCCATGCATGGAATATGTGTCCTGGAATGGTTAGGGATGTCGAGGCAAGCTAGTCTAAGATATGCTTATGGATGAAAGTATGTGCTTTATATTATGTGCGTAGTATTTTTTTTAAAATGTTTTTTATTTGAAAATATATTAAAATACTTTTTTTAAATCAATTTTTATATCAATATATTGAAATCATCTTAAAATATTAATTTAATATTTTTCTTATAACAAATACGTTTTTAATATATTGACTTGTATGAACTAGGTATCTCAAGATTGCCACGGAAAGGGCATGGAGGTGAGGGATCCGGCTTAGGGGTTAGGACAAGACTGGCCGGGTTACATCGCCTAATTTTTTTAATTATATATGAAATGGTTTTTATGGTTTGTAATAAGATAATACGAGCCATTTTCTATGCGCTCCGCTATTATAAGAAGAACAAAATTTTAAAAAATATAGAAAAAAATGACACCAGTAATTATTATTATTATTATTGTTATTATAATTATAATTGTTTGTATTATAATAAAATTATTAAATTATCCTGGAAAAAAACTGTAACCGAAACTGTAACAGAAGAGCAAATAAGAAAACATTTATAAAACAATAATTACTAAGATTATTATTATTGCGCAAACAATTAAAACTGTAAAATTATACTAAAAAAAATATAAAATATTATAAAAGAGCAAACAAAAACAACAAATAAAAAATTAAAACCAAAATAAATATTATGAGCAAAAAACAATTATTTGATCTAAAGAAAAAATAAAAATAATATAAAATACTAAAGAAAAGGAACAAAAAGACAAAAAAAGAAACATCGACTTTAAAATTATCACAAACATAAAATCAATTTTAAAGATTAAACTGGATAAAAACAAAGCCCCGAGAAAAAAGAAAATGATAAAATAAAAAACCAAAACTAAAAGAATGAAGATATAAATAAGGACAAAAAATAAAAATCATAAATCAAAGTATTGAAACTGGAGCAGAAATTAAAAAAATAAAGACTCGATTGAAAAATAAAATATGATACTTTTGCTTTTGTCCAAAAATTATTTTCATGGCTTGCTTTTGTCAAAAAAAATATTTAGATTGTTTACCTACAAACATAATAATGAGAATGATAATAATAACATAAGTAATTTATCATTCAATATTATATTTATTAAGTTATTCACGTAATAAATTATTGTTATAGTTTTTATTTGTTTTTCTCGTAGGGACAATTTAGTTCATTGTTTAAACAGTAATAATAGTGATAATAATGATGACAATAACAGTTTATTATGTTGATTGTAGTACTTGTGATATTAATAATTATGACTATGATGCTAATAGCAACAATAGCTCATAAAATAATATTAAGAATATTAATAATAACAAATTTTATTATAATCCAAAATATTATAACAACTATACTCATAATGATAATAATACTAATTTTGTCTTTGTCTTTTAATTGTCCTTTAATTATTTCCATAAGTTCTTTAGATCAAATACTGTTTTTTTATGCTGCTAATATTGTTTTTGGTTTTATTTTCAATCATAATAATAACAATAAGAATAATAGTTCAAATAATTTATTATTCGATGTTGTATTTATTAAAAATTAAGTTTTGCAACTTCTACATACACAATGTTTCAAATCCAATATCTTGGATTAATAATTTAGGAAAATTTTGTGGCTTAATATTATCTTTGATTTTTTATCTTATTTATTTAAAATCGTATTACTTAACTTCATCATCAAACAAAAAAAATTCATCGTATTGAATTTTGGTTTTGCATTTAAGTCCTTATTGTTTTAATTTTTGATTTCTTTATTTTTTTGTCCTTTGGGGATAGTTCCTATTTTTGTTCGTATTCATGTATCTATATTCTTAATTTTTATTTTTCATTTATATTATTATTTATCTTTGTATTAAATGCAGCTTGCATAAAAGAGAAATAGTAAGTTTGGCTCAGACGACATAAAAAATTGAGTGAAACTCTCTTTTATCCATATATAATGAATGCTCTGTATTAGTAATATACTATCCCATATTCTTTTTAACCTGCTTTGTCAACGTATGATTTAAGAGCACTGAAATTAAATTAATTTGAGATATAAAATAAACAAAAAACTACTAGCACAGTTTTTTATTGGTGCTGCTTATATCAACATTGTATTATAAAAAAATATATTTTTTAATTAGTTGTGGTGTTTGTGGAGTTTTAAATAATGTTTAGATAGATTTTTTTAGTTTTTATATTATTTTAATGTTCTAATATTAAACAAATATCAACATATATAATTAGTCTAACATATTTTTAAGAAAACAATTCTTTTGAAATAATCGCTATCATTATTTCCAACACATTATCCATAATATAATTAACATATAAAAAAATAATTAAAAAAATAAGGGTCAAAATGAATGACATAATATAAGAATAATTTTAATCAAAAGACAAAATTAAAACAATTAAAACCTCAATACTGAGAAAATAACATGAATAAAAAACAAACAAAATCTAAAGAATAAGAGCCGAAATGAAATATAACAACTAATTTTTTTTAATTAGTTGTGGTGTTTGTGGAGTTTTAAAAAAACTTTATAAAGAATTTGCTTTGAGTTTTTTTTATATTATTTTAATATATTATTATCAAAAATATTTTTTTTAAAATATTTTTAAATAAAAACCACTTTATAAATTATTCTCGAAATCATGCCCGGTGTTATGGTTTAAACTGGTGTTGTAATTATTCCACGCTGACAACTTCCAAGGTTCAAAAGTTCAAAAATTGCTTGCCGCAGCTCCTCTCGTATTCAATAGAATATGATCTGTCATTTTTCTTTAATCTAAACTTTCTAGAATAAATGAATGACTAAGATCTCAGTATACAATATTTATTTTAAAAAAAAACTGGACGTAGTTCCTTCACATGATAAGTGACCATACTGCTGTACGTGGATATAATTAACTGTTTAGCCACTAAAAAGGTTGTCGTGATTTAGAAAACAAAAACAATTCTGTAATAAAAAAGACAACAAAATAGAGAAGGAAAGAGAGATGATATTTTATTATTGTTTAATAATCGATGTATAATTAATTATTGATAGAAAATCCAGGGGGGGAAATCTAACATCTTTTTCATCAAGTTTTGTTTTAACCTCTTTTTCATAAAATTCAGGAAAAGTAATTTATAGCACAGTATTCTTGGGAGCTGTCTGCACGTTACAAATTACAAGTCCTCGTATGAATTTTTGACCAAATCACATTCCATGCTGCACATGCAATCTGTAGAATCAGCTGCATGTATTTTTCTCACCAGTCCTCTTTAATTAGCAAGTCAATGCCAATGCGCGACCTCAATTTGGGCCACCGATTCTGAATAGAGGAAAGAACGACTGCGTGCATTATTGGTTCAGTGACGGAGACTTGGAAGAAATAAATAAATAAATAAGACAACTGGGCTTGATTAATCGGGAGCTCTTGAATAATTTTTCTACTGTCAATCCTAACTTTCGCTGACATGCATCATTAATTAATTATTTTGTAGTATGTTTTAAAAGTATTTTTATAAAATTATTTTTATTTTATATTTAAATTATTATAATTTAATATTTTTAGATACTTTGATAGGATGATATCAAGATTTTTTTTTAATATATTTATAAATAAAAAATATTTTAAAAACAAATTCAATTCGTACTAGTCAAATGGCTTGTGAAGTAAAAAAGCTAGAATGTGTGGGTTTTTTACTGTTTATTCACTGTACAAAGAGTCATGGTTTTGCAATTTGGTCATGATTTACCCCCCAGCACTTTCATCATCATTGAGGCATAATTGATTTTGATTGCTTAAAAAAGATGAGATTTAAAGAAGACGGATGGACATGAAAAAGGCATCAGTGTCCCATTATTTTATAACTAAATACAATTTAGTCCTTTAACTTAAAAAATCATGCACGCTGTACAATTTATATCTCAATATTTTATAACTAAAGTATATTTTGGTAAAAAATGGGTTGAAAATGGTTTTTGAGTTTAGAAATTCTTAAGTCTCAATTTTTCGGCCTAGCAATGTTTTGACTTTTGTGTTTTCTATTATTTTTTTATATAAAATATTTATATCTAGATTAATATTTTTTATGTTTTGTGTAGATAAGATGTATTTGTGAAAATATTTTTTACTTTTAAATAATATTTCTAATATGTGTAGTCATGCATCTCGCAATCAACCATGGATTATAATAGTGATTTTTCAATAATTTTTTGTTTGATCCTCAAATTGTTTTTTGCACAATAAAATCTGTTTAAGCAACACATTTTATGGTTTTTTAAGCTCTTAACATCAAGTTAATAGATTTCAAGATTCAATTGTTTAATTAAATTTAACAAATCTGTTAAATTCTTTTTTATTCTTTTAATATATTTTTTTTAAAATTAACTCCACTCTCAGTGTAGAAAGTTGACTAATTGCCATCTTAATGTTGAATGTCCCGAGTGGCAGACGTGAACATGGATTTCAAGCAAAGTTGTCACGTAGTCGTTTAATTTCAACCATTGCTAATTATTTTATTTTATTTTAAATTAACAATTTTTAGTTTTTTCAGATATTTTTTATGTGTCGATGTTAAAAATATATTTTTTTAAAATAAAATAAAAATATCATTTTAATATAAAAAAACAGTTTAAAAAACAATATTAATGACATTTTGACCGGTTAATCGTTATAGATGGAACCATCATTGTCCCCGGTACACGAAAAAAACAGAGAGAGAAAGAAAATCAAACCCCCTTGATCCTTCCCTGGAAGACTTTCTAGACAAAATTAATTAATTCAAGCAATCCCCAGATGGAGGAAGCCCTCAGTCAGCAATCAAATATCAATCACACTGTCATCTCGTGAATCAATAAAAAGACTTCATCTTATTAGCAAATGTACTCTCCTTCTAGAATAGGTTTAATGGACCCCCTGACTCTCATGCAGCAGAAAAAATTGCACGCTGGCTTTCGACTATGGGCACCTTTTCAAGAGCATTTGGAGAAATCAAAGGTATTCCCACTTATGTTTTTCTTGTTTAATGTCTTGGAGTCTTCTAGAACGAGAGGAGCCCCCCCAAAGCAAAAGCAGATCAAAACCAGCCCATTTCGTGCCTTTTTTTAGCGTGATTAACTTGTTTTTAAAAGTTATTTTTATTTAGAAATATATTAAAATAATATTTTTTTAAAATATTTTTGATATTAACATATTAAAATTATTTAAGAACATAAATTTTTTTAATTTAAAATAAAATAATTTATTTAAAACAAAATACTTTTAAAATAGTGTAAACAAATCTTTCTCTTAACATGAAGGCCACTCCACCAGAAGAGATCGGATTTGAGTGTGCTTATTGGGCTGATTAGGCCCAAAGAAATCTTAACATTGGGACCTATGATGACACGCTTTTACTTTTGGGCTTGAGTGATGGACTGTGTTTGGCAAGGATTCCATTCTGTGTAGTCCGCATCTATGGACCCTCCTGACTTGTATGTCCAGGGAATTTGGGATTGGCCTCCCCTAATATTCTCCAACTCTTCCACTTTCCTCCAGTTCTACACCACGGAAGGGAAGGCAAAATCCTACATTATTTTAAGCGTGTCGGATGTGTGTACTGGAAATGGATTTCGAAATTAAATAATGATCTTTCTTTTAGAAAGAAAATTTTTGTATAATTTTTTGAAAATCAATATCTCAGAATTTAGACAGTGGTTGTATGACTGTCACAAGAGCGATGCTTTACATCACGAAATTTAGGCCTTGTTTGTTTGCTGGAAAGTGGTTTTTTTTTGAAAAATGAATTCCGGGAAAAATGAATTCCTGGAAAGTGAATTCCTGAAAAGTGAATTCCGATGTTTGACAGTGTTATGAAAAATGAACTGGAAAACACTTTCCAGTGTTTGTTTGTGTTATGGAAAATGAACTGTAAAATAATTTATTAATAAATTAATTTTTTTTCAAGTTTATTAAAATAATGAGGAACAAATCTTACAAATTAAAAAGTTGAATGAGAATGAAATTGAAAAAAAATATAATTTCATAAATTATCTCAAATAAAATAAATAATAATCAAAATAATAGAGATCAAATCTAAAAATTTAAAAAAAAAATGAAAGGTGAATAAATTAAAATAATAATAATAATTAACATTTCATAAATTATTTCAAATAAAATAAGTAACAATAAAAAAAATGAGGATCAAATTTGATAGATAAAAAATTTCAATAAAAAAATGATAAGAAAAAAGCAAATAGCAATTATAAAAATAAGGACCAAAATTAATATAAAAATTAAATTTTAAGAGATGGAATTGAAAAATAAATATTCAAAAAAAAATTATATATAGCAATCAAAAGTTTGAGGATCAAATTTGATATAATCAGTAAATAATGACATTTCTAATTTTTTCACAACTTCCGGAAAGTGTTTTCCGCTCAAATTTTCCGGAAAATACTTTCCTGAAAACCAAGCCAAATTTTTCTTTGACTGGAAAGTATTTTCCGTTGACAGGAAAGTGTTTTCCGTTGACCAACTTTTCGGAAGGCAAACAAACACAGGAAAGTTTGGAAAGTGATTTCCCGGAAAGTGAATTCCAGGAAACAAACGGAGCCTTAAGGAACACTTACAATGGCAGCGAGCGTAATAACGTGCTCCTTAATTTACTGTTTCCCATTCCATCTCTAATTCGTGTTTCTTGTCTTGTTAAGAATCATCTCACCTAAAAACTCAAGCTTGTAGGTGGGGCCCCAAAATATAATTTATGTTATTCTCTAACATGTCTTTCTTATAATTTACCTCGAGTTATAAGAAATACAGGCAATTGCCTATGTAATAATGGATTACATGCTGATCCATTGAAACTGGGAAAGTTACTATAAGGCTGACAAAAAGGATTTGGATTGACTCGCAGTTGCCATTGATCTTGCTCCTCTCTTCTTGTGTGATCTTCCAAACAAAAAAAGCTGATTCTTATACCCCTGTCCATCGCCATAGCCATTGCTAAAGTTATTAGGGTAAATCAGGAAGTTCATTCGATGGTCATGTGAAGAATTGTTGAGGGAAGCTTCTAGCAAGGCCGCCTCCCAGTTATCGTCTTCCCCATCTTCTAAATGAATTAGAGGTGCCACCTCTTCTTTTTCCAGCTCCAAGCTTACTTGCATGGCCATTCTCTTCGGATCTCTCCATTTGAGAACTAATCTCAATTCGAGTGTTTTTCTTAACAACTTGCTTCTCTTGATCATCATCTTCCGTTGAATTTGATTTAAACCCGACCCATGAGGATGGTGATGTAGTTGATGATGATGACTGATCAGCTAGCTGCCACATCCCATTGAGAAAAGTCTCGAGAGCCTGAATATGTATCTGTGGAATTCTATCTATCAAAGGGTACTCGTATGAGCCACAGAACCCTTTAGCCTTGCACCAATCGTAAAACTCGCAAAGCTGACTTGCTTGCACAGCAGCTTTCTTGTAAATACCGAATGCCGAAACACAACTCCTGTATGGCATTTTAAGCAAAGTATCCAAAACCAAAACAATCGCTCTTCGAAAAGATGTGTAACAAATGAAACTATCACGAACGATATGTTTCATTAATTGTCAATTGAACAATCAAACATCCAGGAGCAACCCCAGTTGGTTTAAAATTGTTATTTTTAATGATTTTGGTCTGCTAAAATGGTAAGAAAAAACTTAAAAAATAATTTTAATATATTTTCAATTAAAAAATATTTTTAAAATACAATTTTTAAAACACACCGAGCTGCATTAACAAACACAATAATTTGGCTCGCGTAAGCGCTAGAGGATTGGATTGGATTGGGAATTACCGAAGTTCTGGATTCGATTGAACTCCACGTAAATGAAAAGGTACAAAAAGGGAGTAAGCGTAATCAATTGCCTGTTCCCAACTTCATTCATGCAGTAAATGACAGCGATCGAGCCTGTAGTCATGGCTCATCAGTTCTTAACTTTCATTAAGGAAGGGAGCTGACTGAAAATCATGGTTGATGGTTCTCTAGGTCACAGGCCACCATCACAAATAGTTTCTGGCAAAATAAAACATCAAAGCCAAGCACACTCATATAGAATTCATGCCAGGGTCTACTAAGATTTATCGACCAGTTAAATGCAAGCCAAAGAGAATCAAAATATAAAGGCACTAAATTTAGCTTCAGAAACAAATAATTAATATAACCCAAAAATAACTAGACTGAACGTTCTTCACTTCAATCGCAAACCCGCTTCCAATTGACCACAAACAACGATGGGTGTTCGTCAATTTTGAAATCAAATCAAAATCTCAGCAAATCACCATCAAATTTTGTCACAGAAATAAGAAAACAGAGTTATTTCATTACTTCTTGCACAACAGAAAGACATCATGATATACCTGGAACCCAATTAGATTTGGGGTCCTGTTTCTTAGATTTCTACAGACACTGAGAAATCAAGGGAAGTGTACGATGCCCGCAGGAGAGACTTTCACAGAGAAAATAAAATAAAATTAAAAATAAAACACACAAAAGGTTTAATGGCTGTCCATGTCACAGGCCGGGGAAAGAGTTAAGAGGAAGGGAGAGTGAATGGAAGTCGGCAGATGGGGTTCGATTCGGATAGTATCCATTCCCGAGTCCTGACCCAACTTTTTTTCTACGGATTGCAGGGACCACAGCGTGTTAACTGGGGTGGGTCTGATGGAAGGTGGTCCAGATACTCTTGGAAATTTCGAGCCTAACAGTTGATGACTTGACTCAAGGTGCCAGTCATCATCAAGACTTGTATGACGGGTCGATGACTACTGTACAGTTGCGGATTGTTGATGAGAAATAGAGTCACGATCCTCAGGTAACCTCCAACAATCATCGTGACCCACCTTTATTCTTCACTTTCTATCACCGAGAACCACCGAATTCAAGAAGATCACCCCCCGGCACCAAAATCAAGACCCGCCCAGAACTGCCATTGAAAGGAGCACATAGAACAAGAAGAAAACAGAAATCCGCCGCCGCGGCGATCGATTACAACCGCTGCCAACATCAAATTTCCGCCATCCACCCCCCCATTTCTGCTCACCTCCCTATGCATGACTCGAACAAAAATTAAATCTGATTCTGTTTCATTTTTAGGGTGAGTTCGACAATAATTGACAAACATTTCATTCACTTCTATACGATTTTGAAGAACAGATCAAAACTTGTTCTAATTCAATTGATGTTATTTTCGGTTTCTCTTTTAGATTTCTTGAATTGAGTTTACTGAGGTTATGTCGAGTATCCAGGTTTGAAGTCTTTTTTATTGTTACTAGTTTATCAGCCCAAAATCAGGACTATAATTCCAATTTCCTGTTTCATAATTTTATTTCCGTAAAGCAAATTAGTTTTAACAACGAATTGGTGATTTTAGAATGCATGCATTAAAAATATAAAAATAATAAAATCGAGATAGACTATATAAAAGATTTATATAAAAAAAGATATTCAATCCATATTCAAGGTTCATGTATAATAATTAATTAAAACACAATAGTTAGGTGGATTTATCATAAAACAATAATGTCAGTTGAAAAATAACATAAATGGTCAATTATTTAAGCATCATGTATAGTAGTCAAAGGTGAATCTCCAAAGGATATGGTCAAGTTCTTATGGTCATCCAAGATGAATATTATATGCCTCTAAGAATTCCACCGAGGAACAACTCTAGAAAAGTAATAAAAAACTAATTTCTCCTGGATATAAAACCAAAGCCAGCCTGGATAGTGGGGCCGGTTTAGCTAGGCTCTGGTGACGCCAACCATGATTTGCCTCTCCCTTCCCTTCCATTGACTCTTAAATTCCAAGTTCTAATTGTTAGGTATAGTAACGGAATTGTTATTTAAAAATATTTTAAAAAAAATTAATAAATTTTTATTTTTCACTATAAATTAACAAAATTAATGTTTTTAAATTATTTTAATATATTTTTTAACAAAATAATATTTTCAAAAACATTCGCATGGCCAGAACGAAATCATAAGCCAATTCTCTAGTTAGCAAATAGAAGCAGACCGATAAGTACCAAATCACATTATAAATTTATTTATTTATTTTTATGGTGAAATTTGTGTGAGATGAAAATCGATCTAGACAATTAACAAATACCTAAAACAAAACGCAAAGAACTGTTCGGGTACTGTACACACACTCACACATGCACTGTGGACGCGAGCTTTGTCCTCCGTGCGTCGCAGGTGCACGTCCACCCCCCCTTTTTTTTTTACACAGGTCTTCTTTTATGTAATTTTTATGGTGAAATTGACAAATGACAAGCTTTAGCCGAGTGGTTGGCCGCGCGCTGCCAATACAGCCGCGCACGAGTTCGAACCGCTCGGCCACCAATCTGATTTCCTTTTTTTTGTTTTTTTTTAAAAAAACTGTATTTTTTTGTAAAAAAAAAATTCTTTTAAAAAAAATGTTTTTTTTTAATAACTGGTTGTTGTTTTTTCTTTTTACAAATCTGATTTGTTTTTTTTTAAGAACTATTTTTTTAAAAAAAATGTTTTTTTGTTAAAAACAAATGATTGTGTTTTTTTAACGGGTTGTTGTTTTTATTTTTTTACAAGAAACAATAATTTTTTTTAATAACTAATTTTTTTTTTTAAAAAAGGGGTTTTTTTGTTAAAAAAAACAAGGTTTTTTTTTTTAAATAACTGATTGTTGTTTTTTTTTAAAAAAAAACTTTTTTTTGTAAAAAAAAGGGTTTTTTTTTTAATAACTGATTGTTTTTTTTTTTTTTACAAATCTGTTTTTTTTTTTAAGATTTTTTTTTAAAAAAGGATTTTTTTGTTAAAAAAATGTTTTTCTTTTACTAGCTGGTTTTTTTTTTTTTTTACAAAAAATAAGAATTTTTTTTAATAATTGGAGTGTCCAGGCCAACTTACGTGCAACACGACTAATCTCCGGATCCACTTTTTTTCGATTTTTTTATTCCTATTTTGTTTTGCCACTTATACATTTTTTTCTTGACCAAGGTGTCCGGGTCAGCTTACACACACCACGACGATTATTATTATTTTCTAGAATACCTAAAGGAGATCACAATTCCAAAAAGTGATGAATATATATATGTTAAGGTGTTGATATGAAATAAATAGCAAAATATATAATTAGTCTAACATATTTATCAGAGAAAAAATCACAAATAGTTATTATCATTATTTTAAATGCACTAATATTAAATAAATAGCAAAATCTATAATTAGTGTAACATATTTATAAAGAAAAAAACTTACGAATAATTATTGTCATTATTTTCAATGTCTTATCTACAATAATTAGAAATTTCAACACCTAATAATATTTAAAAAAAATTAAAATGAATGAAAAAACAACAATAAATATTATTAGATTTCAAAAAATTATTTGACTTGAAAATAAATAAAAAAGAAAAAAGAGAATGATAAGCCCAACCATTACGAAACACTCAACCGCCAACGAATGCCCATTTGACTACAAAAAATAAAGTTATTCATCTCTAATTTATATCATCGATTGTATTTTTTTCATCAACCGATTATATAATTGTCAAAACAATTAAGACACACCAAATAATCAATCAATTGCAGTTTTGCAATCTATGAATTAAATAAATCGACACAAAATAGCAATCAACCAGAAATAATCCATCGCTGATAGATTTTAGCGGTTGCAATTTTGCTATCAACTGGTTAAATCGTTCGTTGTTGTTAAAATAAACCCAATCATCAACAAGTTCGATACAAGAAAAAAAATAATTCATATTTTTTTCATTTTATTAATTGCAAATTTACGTCCAGCAATTAAAAAACTGTCAGAACAATCAAAACACGCCTACCAATTAATCAATTATAGTTTTTCAATATGCAAATTCCATAAATCGATAAAATATCTAAGCAAGTTCACCCATTAATGAATTGACTATAAAATACAATCCACTCATCTTTAATAGATTTCATCGATTATAATTTCTAGAGTTGTCAACTAAATTATTATCTTAGCACTTAAACTGATAACAACATCCAACTAATTCAATACAGACAAAAAAATACAACAAAATTTAACGATTACAATTTGCTATCTACCAACTAAATAATTCTTTGCAGGGTAAATAATTAATCAGTTTGCTACATCAAAAACGTCTAGCGCAACGCGTGACTATATTCTGATATTTGTTAGGTATCAACACCTGAAAATATATATAAAAAAATAAACTAAGTTTTTTTGAAAATCTCAAATTAATTTAATCTAAGTGTTTTGAAATACTTTTAATATAATAATATAAAGAATAAATCTTAAAAAATAAAAAAATAAATAAAATAAAAATCACTGTAAACTAAAAAAATATCATGTCATATATATATAAAATAAATGAAAAAAAACATAAAAATGTAAGATAAGTATTATATGTATGCTAGGATGAACAACTAAGTCGAGTGGTTAACGCGTTTGCTGCCGCACCACAAGAGCGAGAGTTTGAATCTCTCCTGGCTGCTAATGTTTTTAAACACTGATGAACAATGATTTTCACTTTTCATTGCTGTTTGAATTTTTTTTAGCTACGCTTCTTTTTTTAAAAAAAAATTGGAGTATCCATGTGAGCTTACGCACACCACGACTAATCTCCAGATCCATTTTTTTTTTATTTTTTCCCTGTTTTTTTCCTACTTATACATTTTTTTTCCATGACCAAGATGTTCGTGTTAGTTTATGCGCCCCACAATTTTTTCTCTCATCACTGTTTAAAAATATGCTTTCCCCTTGCACTTTTTGTCTATAACTAGACTTCCTTTTTTTTTAATAAACGAGGTGGCCGGGACAGCTTACACGCACCATGACTAATCTTCGTACCCATCTTTTTTTAACATTTTTTTCCTTTTTTTTTCCAATTACACTTTCTTTTTTCATTATTTTATAACCAGGGTGTCCTGGTTAGCTTTTTTTTTAATATTTTTTCATTGGGTTTCATTTTTTGTGTTTTTTAACCAAGATTTCTGTGACAACTTACGTGCACCACAGATAATTTCTGAATCCATTTTTTTTAACATTTTTTCCACTGATTTTCCCCCAGGTATACGTTTTTTTTATAATTGTGATGTCTGGAACAACTTACACGTGCCGTGAATAATCCCCAAACCCATCTTTTTGGATTTTTTTCTGTATTTTTCGCACTTATAATTTTTTCTTTTATAAACAGGGTGTCCGGGTCAGCTTACGGGAACTACTACTATTATTTCATAAAATAGCTAAAGGAGATTGCAATTTCAAACAGTAATGAACAATTATTTCAATTGTGATTTTCGTTGTTCATTACCATTTCTAAAAAAATTATTTTTTTTATATTTCTTGCATAATTCTTATTTCTGTCCATATATATACATGTTTTCCAATTAAAAAATATACAAACCACTTCCCATTTCGATGACACTATTCCTTTTAGGCTGAGAAAAAATTTATTTGTTACATATTTTATCTATTATAATGTTACTAATTAAATATCTCAACAACTAATTACAACATGTAAAAAATCAATTAGTTTTCTACATGAAAAAAAACTCTAGCGCAATGCGCGGGCAAGCATACTAATTATACTACGCAAAAAACTCATTCCTAACATATTTTTATCTGTTGCAAGTTTAGTAATTTAAACATTGACATAACTAATTATAGCACGCAAAAAATATAAGTTTCTTTCTCGAAAAAAAATTACAATATTTTTATTTATAATGTGTCAAATTGAATATTACTGGAAAAAATATGCAACTCATTAAAAAAAATATTTACCTACATTATCTACGATTAAGAAATATACGACCCACTTTGCATTTCGATTATAAAGATTTTATCAATTATAATTTTACTAATTAAATATTAAAATAGCAAAATACAATATATATAAAAATAATTAATTTTCTATATAGATAAAAAAAACTCAAGCGCAACACGCGGGCATTAAGCTAGTAACACCTATTGCTAGATTACTAGGATACTGATTCAATTAACACATGATTGGTTCAGTCAGTGAGTTAGAGTGTGAAATGATTGTTTCAATTAATATTCTGATATGTATAAATTACAGGGCAAGAAACTGGAAAGTATAATTTAGTTTTTAAAAGTAGATATATTACATTCACGGTATGCTTTTTATACATTAAAAAAACTTGGTCAACATTTGAATAATTTCTGGTTGGAAAATCAAATAATTTAGTTTGCAATATATATATATATATATATCCCTCTCTAGATGTCTTTTTCAAAGGCCAATCACCCACAATAAATACAAGTCATGGATGGCGTCAACGCCGGAAGCCAGTCCATGCGGGTGGCTTTTAAAAGACGTCCATTCCATTGCCTCCACACACAAAGAATGGCTCCCTTCTTCCTCTTCTTTGCTTTCTTTCTGCTATCAAATCCTTCACCATCAGCATCCCAGCAACAACAAAGCATGGCGTCTTTCTCCTCCTCAGACTCTCCATGGCTTCCGATGCAAAGCAAAATCCTCCTTTCTCCCAACTCCACCTTCGCAGCCGGCTTTTACCCCGTGGGCAATTCTTCAAAACACTTCAATTTCTCGATTTGGTATTACAAATTGCCAACAAACATCACTACTACTGTGTGGACTGCTAATAAGCACGATTCTCCACTCTCTACCAACGCTTCTCTTGTTATCACAGCGACTCGCGAGCTACGTTTAACAGATTCTTCAAGCAGATCAAACTTGTGGCCTGGTGCCCCTATTGCAACAAATAACTCAGCCAGACTGGTTTTAAAAGAAGACGGCAATCTTGTCTATGAGAAGTGGGAGAGTTTTCATTTTCCTACCGATACTTTCTTGCCCAACCAGTCTATAAATGGAACTGCACTTTTCTCACAAAATGGTAAGTTCAGTTTCTTCAATTCTTCTGTATTGTCTTTCAATTACTCTGATAATTACTGGACCTCCGATAAAGTGTTTGAACAACTAAATAGCGATGGGAGTGTGAATCAAGGAAATGATGTTTCAATCATTTCTGCTGATTACGGGGTTGCCAGGATGCGGAGGTTGACTCTTGACAATGATGGAAATCTAAGGGTTTACAGTCATGATGAAAGCCTTGGTCAATGGTTTATTGCTTGGCAAGCTCTGCAAGAATCGTGTAGAGTTCACGGGCTTTGTGGGCCTAATGCTATCTGCTTGACAGAAAGCTCAAATTCCATGTCCTGTGTGTGCCCCCCTGGATTCAGGCGAAGTTCTACAAGTCGAGATGCATGTGAAAGGAAAAGGAAACTCACTAGCGACACCAAGTTTCTTCAGCTTGATTATGTCAATTTCACTGGTGGATCAAATCAAACAAGTTCCAAGGTCAGAAATCTAACAACTTGTAGAGCAAACTGCTTGGCTCGTCCTAATTGTCTTGGTTTTATGTTCAAGTATGACGGTCAAGGTTACTGTGTGCTTCAGCTTGACAGACTATTATATGGGTACTGGTCTCCAGGGACTGAAGTTGCCATGTTCTTGCGTGTGGATAGTTCTGAAACAGATGAAACAAATTTCACTGGAATGAGTGGTGTGTTGAACACAACATGCCCTGTTCAAGTAACCCTTCCTTTCCCTCCTCAAGAATCCAACACCACAACCAGAAATATTGCAATAATATGCACGTTGTTTGCTGCGGAGCTGATATCTGGGATTCTTTTCTTTTGGGCTTTTTTGAAGAAATACATCAAGTATAGAGACATGGCTCAGACTTTAGGCCTTGAATTCCTGCCTGCTGGTGGACCTAAAAGGTTCAAATATGCAGAGCTCAAAGCAGCAACAAATGACTTCTCCAATGCTATAGGAAAAGGTGGATTTGGTGATGTTTACAGAGGAGAGCTGCCTGATAACCGAATTGTTGCAGTAAAGTGCCTGAAAAATGTCACTGGAGGGGATGCTGAGTTTTGGGCAGAGGTTACAATTATTGCTAGGATGCACCATCTTAATCTGGTCAGGCTTTGGGGCTTTTGTGCGGAGAAAGGCCAAAGGATTCTAGTTTATGAGTATGTGCCTAACGGTTCTCTTGACAGGTACCTGTTCCCCGCGGGTCGGGTAGCATCTTTAGGGACCGAGGCTGAGATGGGTCCGGTGTCTATTGATGGGAGCAAACCGATGCTTGATTGGGGGATCCGATACAGGATTGCACTTGGTGTAGCTAGATCAATTGCATACTTGCATGAAGAATGTTTGGAGTGGGTGTTGCATTGTGATATCAAGCCGGAAAATATACTTTTAGGTGATGATTTTTGCCCAAAGATCTCGGATTTTGGGCTGGCCAAGTTGAGGAAAAAAGAAGATATGGTGAGCATGTCTCGAATCAGGGGTACTCGTGGGTACATGGCACCAGAATGGGTTAAGAGCGATCCCATCACTCCCAAAGCTGATGTCTACAGTTTCGGAATGGTGTTACTAGAAATCGTTACTGGGTCTAGAAATTTCGAGGCGCAAGATTCTTCAGTGGATAGCGAGGATTGGTATTTTCCCAGGTGGGCATTTGACAAAGTGTTCAAGGAAATGAGGGTAGAGGACATTTTGGACAGGCAGATTAAGCACTGCTATGATGATAGAGTGCACTTTGATATGGTAGATAGGATGGTGAAGACAGCATTGTGGTGCCTTCAGGATAGGGCAGACATGAGGCCGTCAATGGGAAAGGTTGCTAAGATGCTGGAAGGATCCGTGGAAATCACTGAACCAAAGAAGCCTACCATCTTTTTCCTAGAAGATTAATAATTTAATGATTGATCCAAGCTTCCGATCTTGTTGATGCTATTTATACCAGTCCCTTTTGCTCTGTGTTCTAGTTGTTTATAAATATGAAGTAGTAACGCTGTCTGACAATTAATCAGTCCAGTCTGATGTAAAGTCTTTACTGGTCTTTCCATTTGTAATTTGTTTCCTTTTTTTCTTTCCCTTTTGGCTTTCATCAAGCTCTCTGTAATCATGGGTATGGAGAATTATGCTTTTTTATAATTCATATAGACGAGTTAAAATTGCAGAAAGTGTCGGTTTGGTTTCTTTTTGTTTGGCTGACAAAATGCTAACTTCCTCCAAGGTAAAACCAGTGAAATTAGGAAGGACTCTAGACAGAACCATTAAAACATGTCATAGCCCAACACAATCAGCAGTCGAAACCAACTTCCTCCGAGGTAAAACCAGTGAAACAGCAGACGAGATTTCCTGCAGCGATCTCTTCAGTAAGATCCCAGACAATAGCTAATAGGCGAGCCCTGCTTTGCTTCATTAAAACAACGGAGACTTACTTACCAAGAATGGAAAACTTGAACTTTCTCTTTAGTCGTGGATCACTTGAATGAGCATTCTGCAGCAGGTTAGACTAAACATTTAGACCAGCTAGCCTTTTCTACTGGCCTCCTTGCCCTTTCTAGCTGATCGAAGCAGTGCCTTCCTCATAACTCCCATTCTAGCAATCCTTGTAATAAATATGGAAGCAAGACAGCAAGGGATCCATGGAACAAATAACCAATTAAAAAAGACGAAACAATCCGCCGAATACTTGAAATATAACAACTATCATTTCAAAGAAAAGACCGAATGATTGTGTTCGACGACATAAATGCCTGGTTTAAACCACCGTAAAAATAGCTAGTTTCAAAAGCACAGTTGTTTAGGGACAATCGCATCTCTTGACAGAATTATATGAACTTTACAATGCATATATGGACTAGAAAATGTTCATCACAGAAAGCTATATTAACAAAAATTGGAGTAAAAAACACCGTACAGCAAAAATAGCTAGTTTCCTAATGTACCACTAAAAGAATTAAAAGACTTCTGTAAAAGAATTGAAAGGGTTCTGTAGGACTCTGTTTGAGATGATCTGCATCTTTATCCTTATCAACCACAGTCATTGATTTTAGCATCCGAAATGTAAAACACGGAGCCTAAGTGTCCAGCTACAGAAATAAGCGAATTAAATTAGTAAAAACTAACATCACCAAAACCTTAAGCACCAGCAGAACATGAATCTGTTAGAAGTATAAGATTTCCATCATGAAACTCCAGCAGGTCCACAGCGTGAACAAAAGGAGCCAAAGTCTAACTAAACAATTATTTTCTGAAAACTAATCATGATTAAAAAATTACAGAGCATCGGCCTTGAATGGAGAGATGGAAGGTAACATTTCACGTGGTACCCCCAGAAAATTACCCCTATTCTGAAATGTCCTTGGGCTCTGCCGAGCCGTTTTTCGCTCACAAAAAAGAGGGCTGTTTTCTATTAAAGTGAGCCCCATGAGAAAAATAATAACGAATGGGAAATCAAAACGTCACTTAGCATGCGCCCACACGGCCCTTCATCGTAAAATCAGTATGATTTGATCTTATTTTATGATTTTAACCGGTTTTATCGAGTTTTGTCCAATTTTAAATTTATTTTATTTTTAATCTGATTTTATTAGGATTTTTATGAGTCAAATCACAATTTTAACAAACATCCTCGCTCCCATGGAGTCATCATAATATATGACAGCTAGTTTTACAGGTATCAATCGCCAAAACACGTCTCGGATCATAATTTGCCCAGAACAGGACAGCTTTGCCTGCCAAAGTTGGTAAAGCTTACGCATCTTAAACATTGGGTAGGGTATTATGGTAACCAATGCCGACATGCCAACTGTTAAGCATTACGTTTCATTTATGATCATTGGACGAAGATGATTGAAAAAGCAATGCTGAGCAATAAGCTTTATAATATTTACTATGAAATATACTTTGGATGCGTTTCGTTATAACTGATTTATAGCTTATCATAATACGAGCTCACGTTATCTAATATTTTTATATTTTTGTTTTCATTGTTTATGCACCCGAAATATTGGACTGTAAATTTCTTCATGCATTACACACACGTGCGTGCGTGTATGGATGTAGTATCCTTCCTGATCATTCTTCTTGGAACTCAAAATGAGGCCCTCTAACTTTTGAAAAGTGTCTTCACTGTTTCGTGATTTATTGTTTCAAGCAGGGGTATCCGTGTAATTACGCTCGCAAGAGGGCTAGCAAGTGCAATTATGGTAAACGATAAAAAGGGAAACGGACGACGAAATTTAGACGTGTCACTACTGTATTCGTTACAGCGTCGTCACCCTTCCATTACTCTGCGAGCACTTGCCTTGCAACATGGCTAGGCGCGAATTACAAGCTTAGAAAACGGAAAGAACACTTTTGTAATATTTAAAGCTGTTTGGGAATAAGGTTAAACATTGTTTTAAATTTGTTTTTTAAATATTGTTTTTAATATTAGCATATTAAAGAAATTAAAAGATATTTAAGATAATTATTATTTTAAAAAAATGATTGAGCCGTAATCTCGAATAGAATTTTGTGTGTTTGGTATTTTGGTTAATACTATTTTTAAAAGTATTTTTAAATTTAAAATATATTTATTTAGTTCATTTATACTATCACATTAAAGTCACTTAAAAACGTAAGAGAAATCATCAATTCAATATTTTTAAAAATGAAAAAAAATATGTTGAAAAACAAGTTATAATGCAAAAACAAATATTTTCCTAACCTAATTTTAAAATGTTTTTCAAAAAACAATTTTCCTGAAAAAATATATGAAAATAATTGTTTTTGATGTTTTTTAATAATTTTTATTTGGTGATATCTAAAGTACAAAATGAAAAAATGTTTTAATCCATTTTCAATTTAAAAACATGTTAGCAATTCAGTTCATTAAAAATCAAAATTGAATATAGCTACAATAAGTAGTTCTTTTCTATCAAAAATAAAAATACACCATGATAATGTGTAACTAGTATCGATATCATCAATAAATTATTTTTTATATTCACTATATTCTTAAAATTCTTAATTTAAAAATCTCATCTACTTCTATAATTCATATTTATATTTTCATTTAAACTATACATTTTCTATAAAAACAAACAATGTCATTTTGGAGATACTTCACATTTTCTATTAAATGATTTTAATAGAAAAATATTAACTAAAAATCAAAATGATTTAACAATAAAATTGTTGTAAAAAATAACCTCGATGTAAATTTGATAACACCTCAATAATTTGATAGTATATTTGATGTTTGCCAATATTATCTTGAAACTTAACACAAACTAATATAAAAATGGATAGGAAATACAAAAATAGTTACAGTGAATGATAATTTAAGGACCTCTAGAATTTTTTTTTGCTATGAAACAATTATATAAAATATTTATTAGATAAGAATTATCAATAAATTAATTAACCCGCATCATTGTAGATATATTTATGACAATAACTTTAATTTCCCCTTGAAATATGCACTCCCAGTAAGCTAGCTAAAATTCTTATAGAGATAGTATTTGTTCATTCATACATATTATATAAAAAGCTACACCATGTTGGATTTCCACTATAGGTGTAGACACAATTCACCGTGGATTAGAACAATATAAATACTATTATACCCTTCAGTTCATAAAATTTAGTTGTTGTGTTTGTGGGTAATTTATGTATTTTGAACATTTGCCCAATAAAACTACTATTTTATCCCGGTTGTAGTCAAAAACACGTTGTGTGGTCAAGGGTGTTATAGACATTTTAGTTTTCTTATGAACAATGTAATAGCTATTATGTCTCTGAATCACTCAAAAATTAAGCTTTGCCGACAAGGGCATTATTGGTTTTTCCTTAACTAGTGAGCAACACAAATACTAAATCACTCCCGAAAAAGACAAAACATAAGAGTTTGCTGTAGGGGTAGCTTGGTATTTTCCTGTATTGTTTAATCATTATTACATGGGCTTTGGAGGGGGGTGTTTAAGTAATTTGATATTTTTTAATTCTTTTTAAAAAATCATTAATGATGACACGCCGACAATTGTTTTTCGTCTGCGCCCTTCTAATGGCGTGTGTGACATTGTTCGGTGGTGAAAAATGTCTGTTTGTCGTCTCATTAGCTTGTACATTATGTCCTCTTTCCCATGGTGGTTTGCGTGTTATCGAACGGTGATCAAAGATATGCTGGTGGTTAGTTGATCATTTTTCAACTTTTCTCTCTCCTCTTACAGCCAAAATTAGAGATTGTCCTCCTAGTTTATTTGATTGTTTTGTTCCATCCTAATTATTTCTATATAAGTTTGGATTTGTTTTAAATCCCTTGATTTTTTCATTATAAAAATTTTGATTTGTTTCAAATTGGGTCTTGAATGGAAATTGATCATGTATTTTATTCATGTCGTTCATTATTCTTTTAATTTTGGTTTTAAATCCCTTAATGTTTTTTGGTATACAAGTTTTTATTTCTTTCAATTTTATCCTTCAATTAAAATTGATCATTTATATTTGTTTTATTTTAACCCTTATACTTTTAATTTTTTATTTAATTTTAATTCCTTTAATTTTTTTGGTCCTTTTAAATAATTCCTATTTTATGTTCATGTTTATATGTACATACTACTAGTTTTGGTTTTAAAATTTTATTGTCTTTTTTTTGTTGAGGTTGTGTTTTTATTCAATTTAGTCATTCAAATTTGACTTGTGCTAGTGATCATTTGAAAATTGATATTTTTTTCTCTTTGTTATTTTAGTATTTTTATTTGTTCTTCAAGTCAAAAAAAATTTATATGTTAATAATATAATTATTTTTTGTTTGTTTTTTTGTTAATTGTTTTAGTTTTTTATTTCATTATTCGGGATAATTTTATGATATCCATTGTTAACCCACTAATAATAATAATAATAATAATAATAATAATAATAATAATAATAATAACTTTAGTTTTTTTTTTCTTGTTTGCTCTTTTGTTAATTTTTTTGGATTTTAAGTTTTATTTGTCGAGATAATTTATTAATTTTATTGTTTTAGCTGTGTTAGTTATAATAATTTTAGGTGTTATAATTATGATAATAATAGTGATATTATTAATCATATTAATGATATCAATAGTAATTTATTGTAATGGTTAAGATGTTTATGATTTTAATGATTGTGGCTTTAATGATAACAACAACAACAACAACTCATAAAATAATATAAAAAATATCAATAATAAAAAAATAAGAATAAGAATAATAAGAATTTTAATGATATTAATAACAATAACAATGTTAGTTTTCATAATAATTATTGTAAAATAATGATGATGACAAAGATAGTACTGTCAATAACAATTAGAATAATGATTATTTGCAATAATGATTATAATGACAACTATAATGATTGTGATAATTTAATAGTTATACTAACAACAACGAGACTAAAATAAAAAAACTTCAAGAGTCACTTGCTTGCTCTGTGCTTTGCTACTGCTAGAACTATTTTTTTTTTAAGTTCAAAGTGCTAGATTTTTTTATTATGCTATACATGTGAGTAAAATAATTAACCTTTGCAGAATTTTTGTTAAGTAATGTGAAAATTACTAATTATAGGATATATTTTTTTTTGTCTTTCATACTAATGTTAAGTAATATAATTTTAAGGAAATAAGATAAAAAGTTAAATACAACATTGATTTATAGGATTTTTAAGAATATAATATTAAATGATAAATTATTTGATTTGAACCATTATATATAGAGAAGCTGTAAAAACTAATTCTTAATAAATATAACATCGGATGATAAATTATTTCAATAGTTATTCTTATGATTGAAGGCAAAAAAGATATTATTAGCATAACAAAATATTATTTGATTTGAAGAACAAATGTAACAAATTAAAGGACAAAATTTGTACCGTTACTATTATGAATATAATTATTATAATCACTTGGATTAAAATAAAATTTGTTATTTAATACCAATGTTAAGTCATATTATTTTAAAGAAATAAGATAAAAAATTAAAAACAATATTGAATCATAATATCATCAATCCAGAATATTAGATTTGAAATATTATATGTAGATAAATTGTAAAACTTATTTTTTAATAAATACAAAACCAAATGATAAATTACTTGAATTATTATTCTCACTGTTATTATTATTATTATTATTAAAAGTAAAAAACAACCACAATATTAGTAGCATTGAATTTGTTTTTGATATATAAAACAAATGAAAAAATTGTAAAACAAAATTAAAGGACAAACAAAATTAGTAATATTATTATTATTATTATTATTATTATTATTATTATTATGAGACATTACCAGACCATCAACCATAATCTATGTTAATTGATTATTTTCTTTCTTGTTTGTCTAAAAAACTTTCAATTAATTAGTTTTTCATATATTTAATTTATTATAGATAAGGTTTTGAATACTAAATTAACCTCAAATTATTTGTGTATACATCTCATTCCTGGTAAATCACATTCATCTCTATTCAATCGAGATCAAGCTAGAATACATGTGAGGTGGTTTTAATTTGAGGTAAATCGTCTCCTAGTAAAGGAAACTTCATAGAAAAAGAGTTTTTTGTGTTTTGTTTTACTACTAGTTTTGAACGAATGTTATTCCTGTCTGGAATGAGGTGTGTGTATATATATTCAAGTAACTAGAAAATCAAGAGAATATGATATGTGTTTTTCATGTGCAAAGAAGAGATGATCAAGTTTTGTGTTGTTTACATTAAATCTCCATTATCTGTTAAAACCAAAGATTAAATACATTTAAAAAATATCTGAAAAATATTTTATATTGAAAGATTGACAATTTTATTTTATAGTAATTTCATTAGATAACTGTACTTGAAGTTGAAGTCTATAAAAGAAACTTTTGACATTGACATATTAAAATAATTTAAAAGATTTAAAAAATAATTTGATATTTACAAATACTCTAAAAGATAACGAGATTTGTAATAGTTCGGGCACTGTGGACTTGCACTTTGCTCCAGTGCTTCGCGGGAGTTTGTGCTCTTTTTTTTTATATACAGAAGGCTTCTTTTTGTATTTTTTATGGTGAAATTGACAGATTAATAGTTGTAGCCGAGCGGTTCGCTGCGCGCTGGATTTCCAGCGCGCAGGGGTTCGAACCTCTCAGCCAACACATTTGACTTCGTGTTTTTTTTTTCTTTCTAAAATCCGTTTTTTGTTTTTATTTGAAAAGCAATGGAACGTTTTTCTAAAATCCATTTTATTTGCTTTCCTTTTTTTTTTCTTTCTAAAATCTGTTTTTTTTTAAAGCAACTGGAAAGTTGCTTTCCCTTTTTTTTTATTATTATTCTTATTATTTTTTTTTAAACCACTGTGTTTTTGTTTTTTTCTTCTACAATCCTGATTTTGAAAATGTCTATCTAGAAAATTTGCTTCCCCTTTTATTTTTTTTTATTATTCTTCTTATTATTTTTTAAACTAGGATATCAATGACAATTTACGCGTACCATGACTAATCTCCGGATCCATTTTCCCCCTTTTTTGGTTCAACTTGTATATTTTTTCCCATTTTTTTGTTTCCGCTTATTTTTTTCCCCGTGACCGGGGTGTCCAAGTTAACTTATGCGCACCACAATTTTTTTCTCATTACTAATTTTTTATTCTTCTTCTTATTTTTTTTTAAACTAGGATATCAATGACAGTTTACGCGTACCATGACTAATCTCCGGATCCATTTTTTTTCCCGTGACCGGGGTGTCCAGGTTAACTTATGCGCACCATAATTTTTTTCTCATTACTGTTTAAAAAGGTGATTTCCCCTTGCACTTTTTTTTAATAACCGTGCTTCTTCTTTTTTTCCCTTTTTTGGTTCAACTTACATTTTTTTCTATTTTTTGTTTCCGCTTATTTTTTTGGTTCATCGTGACTCATTGTCACTATTCATGTGCAGTTTCACCCAGTGCTTCGCTGGTGTATGTTATTTTTTTAACAGTGTATTAACGAAATTAGCCCCAGAAAAAGACAAAAAACTCCGCCATTTTCAGGGGCTGGACGGTCATTGACCGTTTTCGGCCCGGTTCGTCTGACCGTTTCTTTATTTGTTTAATGTTTCAATGAACAGTGCATTAACCATTTTGTCCCTCAAAAAGGACAAAACACACGCCTGCGTGTCAGGGGCATTCCGGTAATTAGCCATTTTTACTTTTTTTAATGCCAGCTGTGTGGCGCGTCACATAATGCGTCGTGCGTCTCAACGCTAACGTGTTTTTTGAACGGCACGTGCGGCGTCATACGGAGTCGAAAAATGCACAACCGCCGTCTAGAATGATGTTCAGGCATGTTCCCTTCCCCTTGGTGTGGCGTGTGTCACCTAAAAATGCATGTGGACGCGGCGTTGGCCGGTTAAAGGCGCTGCCATCGTTTTCTCTCTCTCCTGCACGTGAAAGTGCAGGAGAGTCCCCCATGTTTTTTCTACTTTTCACTTCCGTCTTTCGATTTTGGTCCTTAGTTCTATTATATAAGTTCTGATTTAGTTCGATTGGATCCTCCGATTTTAATTGATTGAGTGTCAGAATTTTACTTCAGTCCTCCTACTTTTAATTTCCGTCTTGGCTGTAAAATCTTAATAAATCCGATACACAGGTTTTGATTGTTTCAAATTTGTCCTTTAATTTAAATTGATAATAAATGTGATTTCCATTTCAGCCCTTAGACTTTTAATTTTTTGATTTAATCCCTTTATATTGGATTTTTATTTAAGCCTTTATACTTTTAATTTTTTTTATTTGTAGGATAATGTCTACTTTTGTCCATGTATATAAGTGTACTGAACACAATAACAACAACAACAACAACAACAACAATAATAATAATAATAATAATAATAATAAAAATTTAATTATTTTTGTTACTTACTTTTTTGTTAATATTTTTTTTCCTCTTGATAATTTAATATTTTTTATTGTTTTGACAGTAATGGTGTTGATTTTTTTATTTTTTTAAGTTTTTTGGATATTTTTAGTCTTTCGCTTAGGAATATATATAGGGAGAAGAAAACATGACCTAGGATTTTTTTAATTAAAAAAATTAATATAAGTATTCTTAGATACATTTAATATAGTAATATAATGGATAAATTGGATAAAGATACAAAAAAATTGTCTTTGTTTTTAATTTTAATAATACTAATAATGATAATAATAATAATAATGATAATAATGATAATAATAATAATACTTTATATGCCACGTCTCATTGTTAAATAATAAATTGAATCATCTATAGAGAGATTCTCCCACTCTCTCCTCATGAATCCCTGCTGTCGTCAACTGACAGAAAAACATTTATACTATCAAATAACCTTTTCCAAGCCACAGTAATTTAACCATCACTACTTATAATAAAACAGAGTTTTTTGCTCTGCTTTGTAATCAAACAAACACGCAGCCAAAACAAATAAAAAAAGTTTTTATACATATTACAGCTTCGCTTCATCAATCAGCAAAAACAACTAAACTCATTATCCAATAAACTCAAAAAAAATATATATGAGATGCACGACATAACAGATGTGAGAGAAAATTTAAAATTTTCCACACTAAAACTTTGGTTCATCTTTAAATAATTGAAGACAAATTAAAGAATACTCCATAATCAATCCATTTATAGAGAAAAATAATCAATAATAATTAATCGATTAAAACACATTCACACATTGATCAATCAACTACAAAAAAATAATTACACACCAGACAATCAATTAATTCACCATACAAATGGATACAAAAAAAATTCCGTAACCAGTAAACGCAACTGAATAAAGAAAAATTAGATAATCGGCCACACAATTATAACACACCCAAGCACCAACAAATCCCCAATTGACTACAACAAAAAAAAATCTCTAATTAATATCATTTATTACATTTTTTCGACCAACTGATTATATAATTATCAATCCAATTAAAACACACCAAATAATCAAAACATTGCAATTTTGCAATCTATGAGTTAAATAAATCGACACACAATTCAAATCCAAGCTGTAATTAAATTATTCTCCAAGCCGGTAAAATAATGTTAACAACCAACCAGATCAATGCAAACAAAAAATAATCTATCTTTAATAGATTTCAGCGATTCCAATATTGCTATCAACCAATTAAATGCTTAATAACTGTTAAAAAAAATTCAACCATCAACACATTCAGTTCAAGACAACAAAAAATCATCTTTCATTCATTTTATTGATTACAGATTTACATCCACCAATTAAATAACCATCAAAACAGTTAATACATGCTGAACAATGAATCAACTATGGTTTTTCAATATTCAAATTACAATTCGCTCATCTGTCATAAATTTTATCGCTTATAATTGTGAAATTTGGCAATTGAATTATTATCCGAGTATTTAAACTTATAAGAATAATCAACTAATTCAATACATAAAAAAAAATTATAGCATGATTTCAAAATTAGAATTCTCTATCTATCAACTAAAAAATTCTTTGCTTGCCACATAAATAATCAGTTTGCTACATCAAAAAAGCCTGGCGCAACGCGCGGGCTACCCAACTCGTTTATTCTAAGTAAACACACTTTTATAAATATATAAAAATAAAAATCATTATAATTCCGACACCTGCTAAGAGAGTTGTTTTTTCAAGTTTTATTTATTGGAAATATATCAAAATAATATATATATATATATATATATATAGTTTTTATTTTTAAAAATTATTTTAATATTAGCATGCAAAAAATAAAAAATACTAAAATCAAAATAATAAAATATTCTTTAAAATAATTTAAAAATAAAAAAATAAACTTACTCTGCGTGAATTAACAAAGTTGTAAAAAACAAATCAAACTCTAATTAAAATAAACAAACAGCAATCCCTTTGCGCAAAATAAAAATAAAAATATACACAGTAAATTAAGCACACAAGTTTTGTTGTAACACAAAAACCGACGATAAAAAGAAGATTTCTCTCTCACACCGGGAGTAACTCTTGATGGCTTCGAGATCCTCTGGCAGAAACCTGTCCTTCGAGATTTTAAACCATAGCAGTTCCCATGAAGAAAAAGAAGACGGGTTTCTTGTCAATTGCCAATCAGATCCAGTGGAGAAACCCAACCGAAGAAGGAAGAAACACAAGCGCAAACACAAGCCTCTCCATCCAGCAATCCACGAAGAATTAATCACCCATTCCCATCCAGCTGTCCACAATTCGCATCTCACGGACAACGGAAGCATCCAAAACAGTTATATAGGAGGAGGAGGAGGCGGGAGCGTGGTTTGCAGTACGGTGAGTGAAGGAGTGGCGGAGATTCAGCGTGTGTATGGGAACGGGGAGTTGAGGCAGAGGAATGTCAATTTTGCTGGTGGAGTGGAGACTGCGGTGGAGGAAAATGCGACGGAGGAGAGTGGAGTGGAGGAGAAGCAGCGGAGAAGTGAACCGCCGAATGGAAGTGTTGCTGCGAAGCTGGAGACGGCGGAATCATTGGATTGGAATAAGCTCATGGCCGACGATCCTAATTGTAAGTTCAATCAATCTTGTTTATCCGCTCTCTGGAATTTATCGCTATTGATTTTTCTTCTTCTTATTTTGTGCTGCATTTGCCTGTCAGATCTCTTTTCGAGGGAGAAGTCACCGGTGAAGTACTTTATGGACGAGATGAATAAAGGAATGTCGTTGATGAGCACAACTACCCTCGGGAGCGAGAAAGAAAGGGAGAAAGTATACGATACCATTTTTCGCTTGCCATGGAGATGTGAACTGGTAATCCCGTTTGGCTTTGCGCTAGCCATTGGTTGCGCTTCGGTTCATTTTGTTGCGAATTAGTTTTCCCTTGCTGCTGCATCATGCTTAATTAATCCAACAACGTTGTTGCAGCTTATAGATGTTGGCTTCTTTGTATGCCTGGATTCGTTTCTATCACTGCTAACTATCATGCCAACTAAGATTCTGATGATCCTCTGGAGGTTTCTGAGTGCAAGGTCAGTCATGGTTTAATACTTTCTCTTGTACACATACCTGAATTCCCGCACGCAGAGACACGAATCCGTGATTTAGCTGATTACATATTTGACTATTCTGTCAACAATTTATTTGTTGTTGATTTGAAGGATGTTATTTTTTTTCTTGCCAATTCCATTTGCCTGCATCATTTACCCGGGTCTGCAATATACCAAGTCCAATCTATATTTTTATGAATGAAATATACAAAGAATGCAATCCAATGCACAAACTAAATAATATTCTCTCAAGAAAGAAAAGTTTTGAATCTTTGATGTGCATGTTATATCATAAAGATAACACGAAAGACAAACAACAAGGGTTAAAATCATAAAATTGCAATACAAGCACACGCTTCTTAGAATGTGCTATTAGTGTTCATTATTGGTACAAAAATTTGGTGTTGGTTTTCTAGAAAGTTTAAAGGTCATTATCAGGTATCACAGTCAGAGTTAGGTCCAAAAGTTCACTGTTGATAGCAGTTTATCTGTTCAATAACTACTTGTGTTCTCTTGAAATTGAAAAATATTTTGCTCAACCCAGCAAACATGTGCTTCAGGCATAATTGTTTCTCTGTTTGTGGATGCTGTGGGGTAACCTGCAACAATTGGAAAATAACTTAATCATGCTTGTGGCAGGCAGTTCAAGAAGCCTTCTGCAGCAGAGTTTTCTGATATTGGCTGCTTTATTGTGTTGGCTTCTGGTGTTGTACTTCTGGGACAAATAGGTACTGAGGGATATATTGTGATGTACATGATTGCAATATTAACTAGTCTGTGAAAGAATGATGTGACTACTGAATTAGAGCTAGAATTTATCCAGTGTTTTTAATATTTATTTAATTTAATTCCTGCTTCCTCAGATATCAGCTTAATATATCACATGATTCGTGGCCAAGGAACAATCAAACTCTATGTGGTTTACAATGTTTTGGAGGTGAGAATAAACATAACTAAACTGAGAATTGGTAACTGTTCATATTTGTGAATCACTTGTGGATCTTAATGTTGTTGTTCTTGAAGTAGATTAATGTATAGCTGAAAAAGTATTTTCTTTCTTGATTTGGAAATACAGCTTGATAAATGAAATACATTTTTCTTCTCTTAGGATTTGCTAGTGCTTTTGTCAACTTGTTTATGTGACGCAGCCTGGCCTGGTCTTTGAAAATGTTTTTTTTTTTATATATATATATATATATATAAACATTTTAATAGATTTTTGGACCGGTGTGTGACTTGATCAGGTCTAGAGGGGGTGGATTTAGAACTTGAATGTTGGGTGGGCCAGACAGAAACATCCTTGTTTTAGAGTTGCTATTATCTAAAAGGAAAGTGCCTGAAATTGTTCCAACATTCTACAGCATAAGAAACTTTGTTGATATTTGAAGCTCCATGTGACCTGTCCCTGACACCTAGCAGAATTATGATGGTGGAATTGAAACCAATGTCAACATTGAAACTCAGGAGCAGTTTTTTAGACAACTGCTTTTATTTTCATTGGTTTTTGTTTTGGCTGAGGATAAATTTTGGATGTCAATGTTTTATAGGCCTTTTATCCATAACTATATCTTCTTCTGTCCGAGATTAGTCATATCACCATATCTCAACAATGATGGAATTGTGTTTTTATTGATCATTGGATGACAAGTGCTCCTTTAACATCACTCTTGGTGGTTATAATGTGTCCTGAATTGACTTTAATAATTCATCTGCAATCATGGAAACCTATTTTTTTATCCTCAATACAGATATTTGATAAACTGTGTCAGAGCTTTGGTGGAGATGTGCTGCAGGCTCTATTCAATTCTTCAGAAGGGCTTGCAAGTTGTTCATCTGAAAATATGATATTCTGGATTTTGAGATTTATATCTGATCAGGCTTTAGCTATGGCTTTTTCAAATATCCTTGTTCTCGGTTTTGTCTATTTATTCATTTTTTTTTGGTTTAACAATGGCTTGAATATATTTTCCAGAAAAGAAAAGTTAACTGATATGCTGAGCTCTCTCTTTGACTCCTTGACTATTCGTACTTCTTCATTCTTTCATTTTATTAGCTCAGGCAATTACTTTATCAACTTGCATTGTTGCTCACAATAATGCTTTGCTGGCTTTGCTGGTATCCAATAACTTTGCTGAGATAAAAAGCAGTGTCTTCAAACGTTTCAGCAAAGATAACATTCACAGTTTGGTGTACTCTGGTGAGTTTGCGTATCTGTACTTCTCTCTTTTTGGTCCTTTTTAATGGTGAATGAAACTGTGTTGTCCTTGACTCATGAAAATCCTGCTCACTGTCAATTTTATCTGATATATTAAATGTGATAAATTAGTGGCATATCAGACTTGGTAGTTATTGTCAACGTACAATGTTCAAGAGGAAGTTTTCTAGACCTTTGAAGTGGCTATTATAGAGACATCAAAATCTTTATATCAATGTGCTGTTAACCTTGTCTATAATCAGGACACACCACACTTGATTTTGTGCCATTTTCTAGTCTACTCATCTTTGATCATGCCTATGTTCCCAGCAAGTTAAAAGCTGATACTTCGAGAATGAGTTGTTTGCAGACGTGCATCATCAATTATCAATTATGTCTGTAATGAGAAGTTCTTGGACCAGCATTTAATTCCATGATCCTATATTTGCATTCAATGTTTAGGTTTTGTTTTCTGTTCAATTTTGAAGTTCGTGTTGTCTCATATAAATTTTGTCGTGCAATTGCTAAATGCCAGATTCCATAGAGAGATTCCACATTTCAGCATTCTTATCAGCTGTTTTAGCTCAAAATATACTGGAGGCTGAGGGTCCTTGGTTTGAGAGTTTTCTTTCTGTAAGTAATCAGAAGAGATTCCGTGCACCCTGTTCTTTAAAGGGAAGAATTTCATCATGGATTCTTCTGGGCTAATTTGTTGCGCTTATTATATCTTCTTTTAACTTTGCAGAATGCGCTCATGGTTTTTTTCTGTGAAATGTTAATTGATATCATAAAGCATTCATTCCTCGCCAAATTCAATGACATGAAGCCTATTGTATACTCTGAATTTCTCGAAGAGCTTTGCAGCCAGGTATTTATTTTATATATCATTCCCTTATTCATCTGTCCTTCTAATGCGTAATTTTTGCAGCCAGGTATTTTTGCATTTATGAGTTGTGTTTATGCAGAAAGAAGTTGGAGATCTTGATGGGTAATGTTGTTGGATTTCCTTGAGAAGATTTGGATCCAGTTGTGAATGTTTAATAACGTTGATCATCATAACCCTTAAATCTGGAGGAAACAGGACTGAAAATAAAAATGGATAATAAGGGATGAGTATAAAAAGGTATCTGAAGATCATGGTAGCAGGAAATGCTTCTGTAGTTTGAATGAGAGAAATTGAAGGGGAGAGTGAGACTTACCTGTCAAATGCTTTTGAAATTTATGATTAAAGTGGTCGGTAAAGATGTATATGCTTCTTCTTATGGAAAGCCAAAATATGGGCGCTAATAATATTTTTAATGTTAACCAATAGAAGTTGACTGAATTGGTAAAGTGACGAACCTATATAACTCAGAGGGGATAATGTTTGAAGAATGATTTGTTTTGAAGTCCCTGAGATTGTATCAGGATTAAACTGGAGTCCTTGCACTCAAATCAAAACAATAGCCCCTGTAGATGCGCTGGAGTGGGAAATAAAATACATAAGCACTTAATTCTTTGTTCATTATAAAATGTCATGTAGTTTTGGTTTGGTACAAGAAGCACATAAAGTTCTTGCACCTGGAACTTTAGGGTGTTAACTTTGCGATTTTTATTTTTGTGTTTATTAGTTTTTTTTTTGTTTTGCTACAGACACTGAACATTCAAACAGAGAATACAGAAGGTAGAAAGAAAACTCTTACATTCATTCCTTTGGCTCCAGCATGTGTGGTAAGCTCCTGTAAATACTTTTACTCTTGTAGCTGCTGTTATGGGCACCCCTTATACGATGCCTGTTATATATAAGGGTACTCCCCTCGATACAAGGAGCCGACATTCTTGAAATGCCTTTGATGATGAAGGCTTAATAATATTTATTAGGGCTTTATGAATTCTGTGTTTAAAGGGAAGGGCCTTATTTAACAGAACAAGATGTGCTGCATTCAAAATACGAACGGCTTTTCACTAAATCATCTAATTGGGCTGCTAAATGAGAATATTCTTGCTTTGTGAAATTCCACGTCTTGTCAACAATATGAGAATCCATAATGGTATTCTTAATCATGTTTAATCTTGATTTGAGGCTGAAGATTTTAGGTGTAAGATATTTATCCTCTGGGTTTCAGGTTATCCGAGTGCTGACACCAGTATATTCTGCTCACCTTCCCCTCAGTCCCCTTCCATGGAGGTTTTTCTGGATCCTTTTCCTGTCTGTCTTGACCTATGTTATGCTGACAAGCTTGAAGGTGATGGTTGGCATGGGCCTACAAAAGCATGCCAAATGGTATGTCGATAGGTGCCGAAGGAGGAAAAAACGTTTTCACAACGATTAATTTTGATAAAAGAAACAGATTTCATCACACACATAAGATTCAATGAGGTTTTACATCACATGGATGGAGAAGGCTTGCATTGGCAACAGGTGTAGGCGGTTGGTTCCAGTAGCTGGAAATGTATCAGCGAATTAAAATCTCCGGGACGGATTAAGTTGCAACAGCCGCTCAGCTGTTTCGGTTCAATTTCAACTTTCACATGGGTCTGTCCTTCAATTTTGTCTAGAAGAAACATCAACGAGTGAGTTATACGAGGTATTAAAAAGGATCAATATTACACTAATTTTATGATGTAAATTTTACAGTTGAATATCCAATAATTACAGAAAAAATCGTTTCGTTCTCTTCATTATCCAATAATTACACTAACTGATTGGATTTTTCAGCTTAAGTTGGGATAGAATCAATGAGATTCAGAACCGAATTGGCATAAGCTCCGATTAGAATTTCTCTCAAACCACTAAATTGGCTTTGCAGGGGGTGAAAAGGAGATACACAGCGAGATTTCTGTGGAAAACAATGTGATTTCCTCTATATGGTTATAAATAAGAGTAGGAAAAAACGATAGTAATAAATACAAAAAGTCAACTGCCTTTTCTATCGAGGAAAAAAATAATTCCTTGACAAATCCCTAACCCTCATTTATTTTTATTTTCCTTTCCTATTTTATTATCAATCACAGGTAAATCCAGACTTGGATTTTTTTTTCCAGCTCGTAATAATTTATTTTGAGTTTTTTTTTTAAATTAATTTTTAATATATTATTAGATTGTTACCACCCTACCAAAACCAAATAATGCCCTAACAAATTTCGGAGCGAATATAGGGAATTCCCTTATTTGTACCTTTTCCCAGATAATTATTACCTCCACCCACGTTATGGTACATTAAGTCAAGACTTTCCCTGTAGTTTATTCTCTGTTTTCTGCCACAATTCAGAGGACAATGCAGGCATTCACATTTCCATGATTGATGATGAATAATGGCTTGCAGTTTGGAAAATACTGACTTATGGGATAAAATAAAAAGTGAGGCTCGAGATAACCCAATCTCTTTTTGTCAAACCCCTGGCTAAAGAAAATTTGTACCATCCTAAAAAGAAATAAAGAAACGAGAGCGATGACCCCCCCCCCCCCCCCCCTCTGACAAATAACAAAAAAAAAATCCAAGAAAAAAAAGCTCTCAATTAATTATCCCATTTTCTACCGGTTGATAATGATATATATGGGTAGATAATGCTATAAGAAAATTCAAAATTCTAATCCCTTGATAGCGTGTGCTCTCATAGCATATTTCTAGACAATCTGTTTAATACGCTCAAAACTCTTGAACATATTCTTTAATAATAATTTCAAATATAAATTTATTGAAAATTTCATGTTAACTAGATTAAATGTTATTTTCAAACAATCTGTTTCTAACTTGTTTCAAATCTGATCGAAAATATGTAACATTTAAAATTTATTACTTAATATGCATGTGTGTGTGTGTGTACTAAATAACAAATAATATTTATATATAAATAATTATTTAAAATATAATAAACTATCTAATTTGTTTTTCGCAATTAGGAATAACGAGTATAATACGAATAAAATAGGAATACGATTAATGGATATCCATTATCATCTCAGGCAGATACACACACATCACGTTCCCGCCGCTGGTAGGCCACTTCTGTGCTAAGCAGCAGTAAACAATATCCACAGCGATTTCTCTTTCCTTTTTGAATTTTTTTTCCTGTTTTTTTCTTTTACATGCCTCGTTCGTACCAGCACAAGCCTTTGATGTTTTATACATGCTTTTCCTTCTCTTTTCGCTAATTTTTTCACAGCCCCTGTTTGCAAATTTTTGGTTTTCACTGAATTTAACTGTCTTTCAACTCAATCTCGAACCAGAAGAGATGGTATGAATTCTCTGCTTCGGATTAATTTCAATCATTGCTACTGGTTCTAGCCGGTTGATTGATTGTTTCTCTTATGTATTTATTAAATTTCAGCGATTTTAGTGTCTTTGACTGATAATATGTGTAAAAAATTTAGAAACGCGGGAGTCTTTTTTTGTTGATTGGAATTAATTTTAGAAAAACTGTAATTTGACTTGAATTTGTGATCGAATTACAGAAATTACTCAGTTTCTGAATTCGATTATCTATTAAGCAATTTTTTATGCTCTGTAACGTTGCAGGTAGGTTGCGAACTTTACGTGAAGAACACAGATTGGCTTAGAACTCTTCTCCGTAGCGAGTTCTTTGATTCTTGTAGTCTGCATCAAGAACACCGAAAGAACGAGAAAAACGTGTTTTGCATCGATTGCAACGTTGGATGCTGTCGACATTGTATGGGATCTCATTTTCTTCATAGACAATTTCAGATCTGCAAATATGTTTATCAGGATGTTGTTCGCCTTCAAGAGATTCAAAAACATCTTGACTGTTCTAAAATTCAGGTTTTATTTAACTTTAGTATAAAGAGCAAAGATTTTTAATTTGGGTCCTCCAGTTTTTGGTTATTTTACTATTCTGTTGTCATAAAATTTTATATGCATATGATTGATTATGGTTTCTGAAGGAAAACTTATTTGACTCGGCAGGCTTATAAGATCAATGGTGAAAGGGCTGTTCATCTGAAGCCACGGCCTCAGCCTAGAGATGCAAGACCATCCACGAAAGAAAAATTTGGTGCTTCTTGTGAATCATGTGCGAGATATCTACAAGATGTCCCCAATCGATTCTGCTCCATTGCATGCAAGGTAACCAATGTTAGACTTATAATTTCATTTTATTTCTTGCTTAATGGTTTTTCTTAACCCAATTAGATTCTAGCTGTATCGAAAAGATGCCTCCTCTATTCTTACAGGTAATTCCTGGTAGTGTTTTCAGGTTTCAGTGGAGCTCAAGGATCAAAGCCATGAAATCATCTCCTTCTCAGTTCAGGAATTTCCTGACCTTTCCTGGAAGGAAAACTGCAATGCAGAAAGGCATTCAAGTGAGAACGAATCGTCACTTTCTTTGACCGATATGTCTGAGGATACTCAGGGCTGGATCAATTCAGCTTTGAAACCAAGAAGACAGTTGCACAAGAGAAAAGGCGTCCCACGTAGGGCTCCCCTCTGTTAGGCAAAACAATAAACATGTTTATTTTCTCCCCCAGATTATATTTCTTTATATATACATCCACTTGAGGTATTTAATAATTATCAAGATCACAATTATAATAATCCATGAATAGCCATTCGGAGCAAATCATTCCTGAGTAGCCCCCATTTGGAGGTAAAAATTATGTTATCCAAGATGAAGAGTGCTCCTCAATGCGGGGGAGGGCTGCTACATAGAAATAATGAAGAAAAGCTTAGCAAATCTTTAATTTGTATCTATGTTGAAGAGTCTAGTTGGTTTTAGTATGACTAATTAGTTCCATTATCTCTGTTTGTAGAAATTTTAACTGGGTTGTAAAACAGGATAGAGCGAGAAGGTACATGAATTATGATGTGATTTCACCTGGGGTCTCTGTTCTTGATGGGAATGTTTCCAAATCTGGTGGCATGCATGTGGTTGTTTCTCTTCTCTTTTCTCTAACTCGTCAAAGATCGATAGGTTGGCCCCAATCTCTGTCGAAATCGGTGAAGATAAACTATTTCGGATTGGTCTTTATTATTTTGTCTAACTGGGACCCTCTCCTTGCATTATGGGGGCAATGTTTTGTTAAATGCTGTTATCTTGTAGAAAGTGGCTGACAAAAAGAGCCGCCAGAATAGTTCGTAAGCAGGTGGCCAAGCTTTGAAATAACTAAACAGCTAATGTTGCACATGGATGGCCTACAGTTTTCCCTTTCTTTTTTTCTTGGGTAGGCATATGACTACACGTTGCGTTTTGTATTCACCTTCTTATAGAAAAGCTAGGGGGGATTTAACATGTTTTGATGTGAATATTGTAGAAGAATGTGTGCCCATCATATATATATATATATATTAGTTAATTGTCCGCATTATGTTACGGCTGAACAAATATTTTTTATAATTATTGGAATTGAAATAATTAATAGATTTATCTAGTTTAAAAATAAAATATAACATTTATACATGCAAGGTTTGATATAATAAAACACATCAACACACCCTATTATAATAACAACTACATCGAATACTTAACATCTAAATATATCTTTACTATTATTGCTAACACAATAAAAATTATTAAATTATTATAGGAGAAAAAAACTCAAAAATATTAATAAAAGAGGAAGCAAGAAAAAAAACTAAAATTATTATTATTGCGTGAATAATAGGAAAATAAATTCAATAAAAGAATAGAAAATGCCAAAAACTTTAACAAAAGAGCAAACAAAAAAAATAAAAATTATTTGCTAAAAAAAATCATTTGACGTGAAAATAAAATAAAAAAAAAACAAAGGAAAAAACATATCAATTTTCAAATGATCATAAACATAAACTAAAATTTAAGAACAAAATTTTTGGAAAAAAATGTTATCTTAACAAAAAGAGAAAATAATAAAAATTAAAAATCAAAACTAAAGGCACATCTATATAAACATGGACAAAAATAGGAATTATTTAAGAACTATAAAAAATTAAAATAAAAAATTAAAAGTATAAGGCTGAAACAAAAACCAAATATATTATCAATTTCAATTAAATGAAAAAATTGAAAAAATCAAATAAAATATAATATAATATCTATACATGCAAGGTTTGATATAATGAAGCACATCAACACACCCTATTATAACAGCAGGAACATCGACCTTAACATCTAAAAATATCATTACTATTATTGTTAAAACAATAAAAATTATTAAATTATCACGAGAAAAAAAAATCTAAAACATTAACAAAAGAGGAAGTAAGAAAAAAAAACTAAAACTATTATTATTATTATTACATTAATAATGGGGGAGAAATTCAATCAAAGAAAAAAAAAAGCCAATAATTTTAACAAAAAAGCAAAAAAAAATGAAAAAAAATATTGGCTAAAAAAAATCATCTGGCGTGAAAATAATAAAAAAATAATCAAAAACAACAAAAAGAAAGAACAAATATATATATAAAAATCAAAAACAAATTATAAGCAGGGAAAAAATGATTAAGAGGAAGAAAAAAAAACTTTAAGTAGGGAAGAGAAAGAACATTACACGCTAGCAGAGATCAAACCAATGACCTCCTGCTTGAAAACAGACGCTTTACCACTGAGCTACATGCTCTTCTTTATATTTTAGTGTGCAAATATATAAAATATTAGTAATGTAGCTAACCGAACGACCTGACCTGACCCAAAAACTGAGCAATACTATTGTAATCCACAGTGATTCTCCTAACATGCTACAGTAACCGACTCTGACATCTTTTAGTATATTACAAGCCATAAACCCGCACTCCGCTACAGGGATTAATTTTTTTTTTGTCTAGTTTTAACATATATAATTTTTTATGTTGTATTTTGGTTTTTATTCTTTTATTTTTTATTTTTGTTTCGATCCCTTGATTTTTTCGGTCCTTCTAAGATAGTTTTAAATTTTTTGTTTGTATCTATACACCTTTGCTCTTAGTTTAGATTTTTAATTTTTATTGTTTTTTTATTTGTATTAAATGTAACCTGCGTTAAAAAACATAGTAAGTTTAACTTTGATGGTATAAAATGAGAGTGAGACTCTTTCTTATGCATGTATAGTTAAACGTGAAATGTTTGAAACACCACCGCAGGTAACTCTTCCATTTTGTTTTATTTGAGGCTATAAAAGTTATTTTATTGTGCGCTAAAAAAGTAAAATTACTGGGACACCCACATTGACAATTCTTGGTTTTTGTCTTATTTGAGGGTAATATGATTATTGTACTATGCACATAAATGAAAGAAATTGAAAATACCTTTGATACCATGATATTATTTTAAACACATTTTACATAATAAAATGAATATATAAAAAACTAGTATATATTTTTAGAAGTTCTACGACACCGCACGCGCTATCCAAAATGTGCATATGAGCTCTGAAATTGACGTCACGCCCGAAGACGCGCCCATAACACTACGATAGAAAATATAATTAAAAATTGGTAAATTACCAATACACCCCTATAACCAACTCTTGAATTTTGTCTTGTAGGGGGTATATACGTACTTATAGAACTTGTGGTGCGTATCAGCTGACCCTGACACCCTGATTATAAAAAAAGGGTCCGAGGATTAGTTATGGTGCGCTTAAGCTAACTTAGTGACCCTGGTTATAAAAAATATATCAGTGGAAAAAAAAAAAACAAAAGCTTAAGTTTGTCTGAAGACACCGGTTATAAAAAAATATATAAGTGAAAAAAAAAGTATAAGCATGAAAGTACTGTAGCAATCCATATTGTTTTTTTTTTTAAAAAAAATCAGTCCAGAAATTAGTCGTGGTGCGCTTAAGCTGGACCGAAGACCCTGGTATAAAAAAAATGTATAAGTGAACAAAAAAAAGTATAAGGAAAAAAAATAATAAATTGGTCTGGGGATTAGTCATGGTGCGTCAAAGCTGGCCTGGACACCCGATTATCAAAAAACAAATTTGATCTGGGGAGTAGTGGTGGTGCGCTTAAACTGGTCCGAAGATCCTGGTTATAAAAAAAAATATAAGTGAAAAAAATAAAATAAAAAAAAGCTTAAACTGGCTGAGAGACCATGGTTATAAAAAAATATATAAGTGAAAGAAAACAAAAAAAGAAGAAGGTATAAGCGTGAAAGCATTGTAGCAATCCATATTATTTTTAAAAAAATTCGGCCCAGGAATTAGTCATGGTGTGCTTAAGCTGGTCGGAGATCCCGGATATATAAAAAAATGTATAAGCGAATAAAACAAAAGTATAAGAAAAAAAGAAAAAAAATATACCAGTAGAAAAACGTTTTAGAAAAAAACATATGGGTCCGGGGATTGTCGTGGTATATATAAGGTGGCCTGGACACCCTGACACCCTGATTATATATAAACAAATTGGATATGGAGATTAATCGTGGTGCGCTTAAGCTAGTTCGAACACCCGATTATTAAAAAAAACAAAAAAGAAAAAAAATATATAAGTGGAAAAAGAAAAAAATATATAAAAAAGTATAATAGGCAAAAAAATGTTCTGGGAAAAAAAGAAAAAAAAAAGTATAATAAGAAGAAAAAAAACATAATAAGAAAAAAAAACAAGAAAAAGGGCAAAAAAAGAAGAAGCAAAAAAGGAAGAGGGGGGAGGGGGAGCACTGTTGCAATCAACAATGCTATGTGTAGGGAGCTACAATACTTTCCCCACACCATTTACAATCCATATTGTTTTAAAAAATAAATTCGGTCTGGGAATTAATCGTGGTGTGCTTAAACTGACCCGGAAACCCCAATTATCAAAAAACAATTGGTTTGGGAATAAGGGAAAAAATATATAAGTGAACAAAAACAGGTATAAGGAAAAAAATTTAAAAAATAAATTGGTTCGAGGATTAGTTGTGGTGCGCGCAAGCTGACATGAACACCCCGGTTATCAAAAAAAATGTGGTCCGGGGATTAGTCGTGGTTAGCTTAAGGTGACACAGAGATCCTGGTTATAAAAAAAATATATAAGTAAAAAAAATAAAATAAAAAGCTCAAGCTGGCTCAAAGACCATGGTTATAAAAAAAATGTATATGTTAAAGAAAACAAAAAAAAATATAAGTGTGAAAGCACTGTAGCAATCCATATTGTTTTAAAAACAAATTCGGTCCGGGAATTAGTCGTGGTGTACTTAAGCTGACCCGTAGACCCCAGTTATAAAAAAAATATATATAAGTGAACAAAACAAAAGTATAAGGAAAGCACTTTAGCAAAAAAATGGGTTTAATGATTAGTCTTGGTACGCATAAACTGGTCTGGACACCCTGGTTATAAAAAGAAATTAGATCCGGGGATTAATTGTGGTGCACTTAAGCTAGCCCGGATACCTCGATCATAAAAATAAAAAAAATATAGGTGGAAAAAGAAAAAAATTAAAAAATATAACTAGCAAAAAAAATATTAAAATTTTTTTGGATCCGGGGATTTATTGTGGTGCGCTCAAGCTAGCACGGATACCCCGATCATAAAAAACCAAAAAAATATATAAGTGGAAAAAGAAAAAAATTAAAAAAGTATAACCAGCAAAAAAAAAATTCATGGAAAAAAATGAAAAAAAATATAATCAGGAAAAAAACAAAAAAAAAAGCTATAAAAAAAATTGGATCCGAGGATTAATCGTGGTGCGCTTAAGCTAGCTCAAACACTCCGATCATATAGGTGGAAAAAGAAAAAAATTAAAAAAGTATAACCAACAAAAAAAATTGTTAAATTTTTTTTGGATCCGGGGATTAATTGTTGTGTGCTTAAGCTAGCCCGGATACCCCGATCATAAAAAATAAAAAAATATATAATTGGAAAAAGAAAAAAATTAAAAAAGTATAACCAGCAAAAACAAATATTTCATGGAAAAAATGAGAAAAATATAATCAGAAAAAAAATATAATATGGAAAAAAACAAAGAAAAAAGCTATAAAATTTGGATCCGAAGATTAATCGTGGTGTGCTTAAGCTAGTTCAAACAGTCCGATCATAAAATACAAAAAAATTATATAAGTGGAAAAAAAAATTAAAAAAGTATAACCAGCAAAAAAAATGTTTCATTGAAAAAAAAGATAATCAGAAAAAAGAGAAAAAAAAACATAATCAGGAAAAAAAACAAAAAAAAGCTATAAAAATGGATCCAAGAATTAATCGTGGTGCGCTTAAGCTAGCCTAGACATCCCAATTATAAAAAACAAATAATATACATATATATATAAGTCAAAAAAGAAAAAAATATTTCATGGAGAATAAATAAAAATAATAATTAGAAAAAAAAAGTAATAAAAAAAAGAAAAGCAAAAAAAAAGTAAGAAACGAAAAAAAAAGAAAAAGAATAATTAGGGGAAAAAACGTAATTAGAAAATAAAAACAAAAAAAAGTAAAAAAAAGCAAAAAAAAGAAAGAAGAAACGAAAAAAAGAAAAAGAAAACACTGCTGCAATCCACAATGTTATGTGTAGGGAGTTACCGTGCTTTCCCCCCACAATTTAGTGTTTTGTTAATATATATATATATATATATATATATCATAATTATTAATTCCGTTCTGTTCCGGCCGGAACGGCCGAAACGTCTTGTTCCTTTTATAAAACCGGGACAAAACGACGTCGTTTTCGTCTCGGTTTTAATTCCAGCCCGTTCTGGAAATTCCGGCCGGAACGTCCCGGTTCCGTTCCGGGTTCAAAATCTATTTTTTTTATTTTTTAAAATTATTTTTGACATCTATACATCAAAATAATTTAAAAACACCAAAATATTTTAAATAAAAAAGAATTCAAATTTTAATTATGCTTGTTAAATTAATATTTTTTTTTCATATATTTATATAATTAATTATATATGAACAGTACGACACCAAAACTGCACGTCAGAACGCTCTGAAACTGGAGCGTTCCTTTCCAATCGAAAAACCGAAACGGCGCCCGGAACGGTATTGACAACTATATATATATATATATATATATATATATATATATAGACACACACACTTGATAAAGGAAGGATATAATTAATTATCTAGTAATGAAACGGGAGTACTTGGTTCAATTTGTGTATTTTTTTCACAGGCATGATTTTTCAATTTATCTTTTCGTGAAAGTTTTTTTTATATATAATTTAGATAAATAATCTTCTCACTTTTTTTTTGTCTTTTAAAATAATAAATATTAAAAAAATTAGAAGTATATAAAATAAAAAAAATAAAATATTTTTTTCAATAAATAAATAAAAAGTTTTCAAAGGATAATTTTTTTTTTTAATGTTTAAGCAGTTTTTATTTTTTCTAAAACTTCTTAGACATTTATCACTCTTTAGAGATGTGACATGTCATCATCTTAATCAATTTCTAAAATTAAAGGAATTGAATATGAATTAATATAATATATAACAGAGGAACTTTTTAAGCGTAGAGGGCGGTGGAGTAATTAACCCCAGATGCTTTCATTTCAATTTCTATGGCGAGCCCATTAATGGATCCCCATCAGCTGTCCGCTTCAAATCCATTGCTGGATGCACTCTCTCTAACACAAGAAATTATCAGCTACCTTATCTATAATGTTAATCTCATAATGTTTGAATTTTGATCGACTCAATAACCTGTATGATTTGAAAAACTAGTTTATTGATACTCAGGTAGATGCTCCATGATTGATGTAGATACTTCGTCCAACAGTGCTCGTGCACTGTAAACTCTCTCTCTCTCTCTCTCTCTCTACATGTGTAGAGAGAGAGAGAGATAGTATTTTCTTCTCTTCTTCCACCTCCCACGGATCATGACGAGGGAAATTCTACTTTTCCTAATCTTTATCCAGTCCAAAGGGTTTCCATGTCTTTTATGGATCAAAAGCACGAAAATCCAAATTAGAAATAGACCGACGATGACCAGCTGACATTGCATTATCCAAATTAGACATTTATTCAAGTACATGTGTTTTTTTTAATATTATTATTTACCTTGTTCATGGGTGATGAGTATAATATGTATATTATTTAGTATTATCAAACTCGACTAGATCTATTTATAAATATAATATATAGGAATAGTCAAAATCTGATAAATAAAATATAAGTATTTAACTTTTTTAATAAATAGATTTTGAATATTGAAAAATACGATCATCCTTGTATTTGATACAATTACTTGCACCTCAATGCTATTATTCGTAGCTGGCTCTGAAATTTTCTCCACTTAAGCACAAAGGAGTTCGGAATAGATTATTTACAAGGAAGAGGATTTTAGGAGAATGAGTTACAAGCTGATTGGACAGCTTTTGAAACTATATTTCTAAAAAAATTAATTTTTTTTTTCATTTTAAATAAATATGTTTTGATATTTTTATATCATTTTGATGTGCTGATGTTAAAAATAATTTTAAAAAAATAAAAAAATATCATTTTAATATATTTCAGTAGAAAAAATACTTTAAAAAATTACCACAATAGCTCTTCCAAACAGGCGGTGTGTTTTAGTGTGTGTGACATCGACTCAATTTTGACGATTTAAAATCACATGCACCCCCCCACCAAAACGAGCGCGCGAATTTGGCGCATGCAAAAGAAACTACAAAAAAAAAACCACCATCTCTTCTCTCTCTCTATTTTTTGTTATCCCTCTTCCCTGTCTATTCAATCGTTCTCTCTCTATCTGTCTAAACCGGATTATATATATTGTGAGTTAACTGTGAAATCTGTTTCAAAATGTCGTCGACGTCGGTGAGTAGTAATTCTTCGCTCTTTGCATGGAGGGGTTTATTAATTAATGTTCCCCCCCCTTTCATTGCTATATATACATATTTTGTTGCCTGGGCAAGTCATAATTGATCCATTTGCTATGATACCATTACAAATCTTTTGTTTTTTCTTTTATGTACGAATGTTGTGATCTGATGTTTGGTTTCAAGAGAAAACAATTAAGGAATGCCCCATAATAATATCAACTTATTAATCAGGTCTGTTAATTCGCATCGATCCCTTTTTTTTCTCACAGTGTTTTCATTCCAGTCATTCTTCCTGATCATGAATTTTGGATCCCATTTTCTTTCATATCGCTTAGCTAGGCTGAGAGATTTTCATGGAGTGAATAATTGGTATCGCAACAAGGAGGATTACATTTTACAGATCTAACTTAACAAAAAATGTGAAAATGAGGGTAGTTTTTTCTCTCTCAAAAACTAAACTAAAATAAAATGCTGGCCCTCAAATTGTGTAAATTATGAATCAGTTTCCATGACTGTTAAGGTATTTTCTTGACATTGATGCTTCTTGAAGGATTTAATTTACTGATTATCTTTCTCTAGTTGGCTTTGTCATTTCTTCTTATTAATTCATAAATGGCAACCATGTATCCGGTTGAAGTTCAATATTTCTGTCAGCTTCCAAGCTTTTTCCGCGTTTCATTTTTTAGATCCTAATCGAGGTGTGCTTGTGCAGTTTCCGGTACAGGAAGATGGTGGTCAGAAAACCGAACCACTACCCCAGTCAAATAGTACAACCAATTGGACAATCAATGTTTCCGATGTGAGTTCATCCTAGAAATTAGTAATGAACAAATAAGTAAATCCCAGGAAGAAACTGTTCGGAAATACAATTGCTGATTTCATGAGAGGAACACTGATAGGGGCGAAGTAAATATGCTCCAGAGTAGGGACCTAAATATCGAAACATTACCTATCTAACATGGCGGTTTTGCTAATAATATTTCAATATTTGTCTCAAATGGAGATGTTAGGCCAGTAGGGATTGGTTACAAAGTTAGTCTAAACAAGTAACGATTTCTTGATGGAAAGCTATGTCTCTTAATCTTCTCTTTTGATTCCTTACAGGTAAGAACAGTTAAAGTTAGCAACATTTCATTAACTGCTACTGATATAGATATCAAAGAGTTTTTCTCCTTCTCTGGTGATATTCTATATGTCGAAATGCAAAGGTCGGTGCTCTTAGATCAGAAGCTAAAAAACTGACTTAATACAATGACTGAGAAGAATGCTTGGTGCACTTTGTAGGGAAAGTGAGACAACTCAGCTTGCCTACGTTACCTTCGAGGAGTCGCAGGGAGCTGATACGGCGATGCTTCTTTCAGTATGTTCTTATTCTATACTGCTGAATCAATGTTCATCTTTCGAGGCTAAAGCGCGAATGTGTATCGTCTTCACGTCAAGATATCCAATTATATGAGTCTCTGGCGCCCTCATGATGAAATGATTAGCAGAAATGAGATCTAGCATTATAGGAACAGTAAAATTTCAGAATATCAAGGCATTAAAAGCCAACCTCTGTGGTTGAATTTGTTCTAGATATTCATTGGTCACATGACAGAAGCTATATAGCATGCCTACTGAAGAGGAACAGTGTTTATGCTTTAAACGTGTCCTCTTCAACCTTGAGATTCCCCTGGAGTTGACAATGAATAGTCCACAGGACAGAGCTGGTGGATAAGCAAGCATACATGGCTTCCAAAAACCGGTTTGTCGTAATTAAGCCTCAAAATAAGAAAATAAGTGTCATTTCATTGCCTTCAAATGACTGTTAAAGCTTATGCATTTTGGGCCGTGACTGTGTTTGAAAGACTGAAAGGGAGTAGCCAAGATTGAATCTCATTCTCAGATATAATGTAAACATGATTTGTTTTTCTATTGTTTTTTGAATCTTCTTTGTTTTTCTATTGTTTTTTGAATCTTCTTTCATACTCTGCCTCTCGATTAATTCCTTCCTATGTGACATGCCTGTTACAGATTTTGTCTTGGAATTTATTCTTCACTTTATGTTACTATCGCAGGGAGCCATCGTAGCTGATCTTTCTGTTTTGATTACACCTGTTGAGGATTATCAGCTGCCCCCTGAAGCTCTTTCATCAAAATTGGTAAATATTTGATATTTGTGCTTCTGCGTTTCTGTTATTGATGATGATCATATAATGTGATGCTGTAGCCAGCTTCTATGCATGTGAAGTAGAATGGTGTGCATAGCCAGAGTATGTGGGGTTTATCTGCCTTATTTTTGTTCTGTCGTAGGCAATAATTAGTTTAGGAAATTAAAATTCATATTATTCAATTAACCTGTAGACTATGAAAGGTAGAGGTTCCACGCCTGAAATCAGATGCATTTCATGATAGTTTTAAGTTAAATTCCCGTGATCTTTCAGTGGGCCTTTATAAATGTGATATCTTGAGTTTTCTGGGTTTTTTTTACTCTTTTATTTGCTTAAAAATTATCTTGGGACATTGAGATGATCAGAAGCTTGCGGAGGTCATTCATTCATATTTTAATTCTAAGAGGCTGGAATGGATTTCTCTCTGTAAATTTTTCTTTCTTTCTCAAAGAATATAAATTTTGGACATGGGATGTCAACTATGGGATTTTATACAGATTAGTTAAATAAAATCATGGTGACTTGCCGATGCAGGATTCACCAGGCTAGTAATGCCTAACCATCATCAGATTTGCTTATAAATTTGTTGCTTTTAAGTGTAGTTTCTATCTCTCGTTCCTAAGCATTTGGTACTAGTTCAAAGATCAGCATCTGCATTGATAAGTGAATCGAATTTTTCCTTCGTTTTCTTCTGTTTCTTTGCGAGGAAATGGGAGGGGATTGTCCAGGGGGTCAATTATTTCAACATTTTTATTTTCTTTTCTACTCTTCCTCAGCAGGAAAAGCCTCCTGCTACTGATTCTGCTGTTAAGAAGGCTGAAGATGTGGTGAGCACCATGCTTGCCAAGGGCTTTGTATTGGGGAAGGATGCTATCAACAAGGCAAAAGCCTTTGATGAGCGTATTCATCTGACTTCGAACGCCTCTGCAACAGTTGCTTCAATTGACCACAAGATGGGTCTGAGTGAAAAGCTTAGTGCGGGCACAGCTGTGGTGAATGAAAAGGTCCGGGAGATGGACGAGAAGTTTCAAGTGCTTGTAAAGACGAAAACTGTCCTTTCAGTGGCTGAGCAGAAGGCGAGCAGTGTAGGATCGGCCATCATGAGTAACCCTTACGTGTCCACCGGAGCTTCATGGGTTTCAGGTGCGTTTACTGCGGTGGCAAAGGCAGCTGAGGATGTGAGCGTGATGACCAGGGAGAAAGTTGAAAAGGCGGAGGAAGAAAAAATGGAAATTCCTGTCAGCGAGAAGAGCTCAGCACACATCCATCATAATGGATCTCCAGCGGGAGAGCCTCCAGTGATTCCAATTGATTCGGGAGATAGTAAGCTTGCAAATATTTGAGTGATACGGCTTCTTCTAACTGCACTTGATTTTGTTTTCTGTATGTATTTCCCATGGTTTCCCGTTTGTATTTAAACGGGAGCAGTGAATTCCAGACTCTTTTCTCCGTTTTGAATGTGATACTGCACTTCGACGACAAGTTTAAATGGCATTTTGTTTAAGGATATGGCTCCCTCCGTCTGTTTTCTTCCGTTTATGGTATTAATCAATGCATATCTGGGGTTTGGAATCTTTCTTCTAGACAATGTACAGAGGTAATTCTAGACCAAGAAACCTCAGAAGAATAGACCTGTAGAACTATGAAAATTGAGGTGCTTTTGACACAATGATAAAATATTTCGTGAGACCCGCGCGATTCAAACTATGGTAGAACAAAAGAGCATTGACTCCTTTAAAAGAACGAGGTATTAGAACTTCGATCGTTTATTTGAAGTTGAAACCTTTTCCCGTTTGGACAAAGAACAAATTCCTACCACGCCAGCTCTGGGAGACGGTCCTGGACAAATAATTTGTGTTCTCCACATTTTTAAATCATGGGTGATAAGTATTTGCATCAATTGATTCCGGACCGGCATTAATCCACCTTCTATTCAGTTTCATCCCTTCCAGGCCACTGAAATACAAGGTTGTCAATTCTGTTTTGATTGATGATTTGTTTTTTTAATTGGAACAGAATGTCTCAGAATATTTCGGCACGTTGTTTTGAGGTTGTACTGTTTATGTATATGTATATATAATTAAATATATTAACTAAAAAAAATAGTTCAAACCCAAAAATAAAATTATTTACAATTGTGCAATTCAATCTAAAAAAAGATATAATAAAATAATTTTTCTAAATAAAATTATGAATATGTATAATATTACGAGAATGTCATCATCAATCTCGCAAGGTCATTATATTCTATAATTGCTCTGAAATTTTAACATAATATATATAAATATGTCAAGAGACTCCTCGTAAAATTTCATCTCAATCTAATGGTCGGATTAAGAGATATGATTGATATTGTAAAATTATTTATTATTTAAAAAAACACTATTTGGCCGAAACAACACAGGTGATATGATTCAGGCGCGTTTCAGACGGAATTTAGCTGAAAATCCGTAATGAACCAGAATTTAACCCGAGATAAAAATGATGTTGTTTTATCTTTTTTTTTTAGCTAATTCGAAACGTTCCGGCCAAAACAAAACGAGATTGACATTCTGTTTAAATGTGAGTGAAAGTAAAACCTCAGGTTATTGCTATCACGGAACAAGTTCTGTGATCAAAACAGCTTTAGTAAATGAATATGCTTTACCTCTCTTTGAAAAGTTTCAAAGAATTACTATTATCTTGCATGTGTCCATGATTTCAGTGGAATGCACAAAACATCCTTGAAAAGGCAAAATTAGCCATACGTGTTCACCCGTCTGTAATCCGTGAATGAGGTACTTGCATTTCCTGGTCAAATTGTTATAATACTACTAAGCACAGGATTCAATATATTGCAGGGAGTTGCCTGCCAGGACAACAAAATGATATTGGAGATTAAAAAAAATAATTTTGTCTGCATAACCCCATCATCGTTTTGCATAGAACATATTATGAATGCGAGTGTACAAAAGGCGATCTTATGATCCTTCGTTCCTTCTCCTTCTAGACTGCCAGCTCATATATTATATCTTTGAGTTTAAATGAGCCAGCTCCTTGAATACAGATCCTGTCATTCTATATTATGAACAGCATGTACCGTTGAGTTATAAAGAATCAGATTTGTGTTACCTATTATTATTATCAGGCTTTACAAATATCTTCATCTACAGTAACCAGTGATGCGTGTGAGAAAAGAATGCCAGTGTACAAAAGGCGATCTTATGATCCTTCATTCCTTCTCCTTCTAGACTGCTAGCTCATATATTGCAGCAACCACTCTAGGCTCTGTTAATACCGTTGTCAAATAATTCGAAATCAAATTAACAAGGAATGCAAAATCAACACCGGCGGCAGTAGCTTTCGAGAATGTGAAAGTAAATTCATCAATAGCAGCACCTTCCTCGAAAATAATTGTATAAAAAAAGCGTTCAGTTGTGCCGTTATAGAAAAGATCTTTATTTTCGTACCTTGATGCATTGGTGGAGGTCATTTTCGTTTGTTCTTACATGAACCTGTAAAATCAAATTAACTAATCAGAACCTAAGAGCATATTTATTGCAATATAACTTTGGGAATGGGCCGGGCCCGGGAAAAAAGTATGTCCTAGGGCAGTTTTCAGATATCTCACAGAATCATACCAAAAATATAAAATGAAACAAGCAACAGCCGTCCACCCATTAACAGCCCAAATTGTTTTATTTTGGTATTCGAGCACAGAAGCTTTTGTTGCAAATTAATATATATATATATATATATATATACCCCGATAACTCGTCCGGAGGATGCAATTTCATTGCTTTCTAGAGAAGCGAGGATGACAAGCGTGGCTGCAACTGTTGAGGGCCAATGCCTAAGTTGCTCACGGTCTGACAGAGCCAGCACTGCTAAATATCTGGCCCTCTTCTCCACCACTGCACCAGCTTTCATAGCTTTCAGGTAGAACCTAATGTTCAGCATGAAAAAAGGACAGGTTTGTATTAGATTTCCTAAACTACAGGTGATATGAATGACAGAAAAAAACTAAGAGTGTTCGTATCCAAGACAAGATACAAATCTTACTACCATAAACTATAAGGCAAGTGGAAAGGGAAAAGGAGTTACCACATGAAATTGTGGATGGTGGGCAAGAAGCATCGGAAGTTAAGGACCTCTTGCACCAGCCATTCCATGGCCACTACTTCACATCTGCTGTACACACTGTTCCCAATGTTGAAATTCTTTTGCCTAACACTGAAATTCCCATTATAAAATTGTCAGCGGAGCTCTCATTGACCGGAGCAGAACTTGCAGCTAGATATCATTTTACTTTCAGTTATGAAGTGATATCAAATTACCTTCAGCTAGCTTTGATGACAATAAGGCAGATTATGTAACCATGAAAAAGAATGAACCGGAGAGTGGTATAGGAATGTTTTAGTACTTGCAAACGTTAAGATATTAAATTATAGCTCATCCAATGTGTTCAAGTTCATTTGAGCCTTGATCTGGCAGCAAGTTGACAGCAATTTATCTTCTCCGTGAGCTCGTTAGTCCATAAAACACACAAAACTAACCGTGATCTGTTTCTAAAGATGATCAACAAGTTTATTCAGGATCCTAACCGCTTTTTGACAATTCCATGTGAACGCAAGCCATTAATAAGTGACTAAAAGGAAAGAATTTTGCATCCAAGACAGGCACCTTGTTTCATTTTATTCCTTAAGCAATCCAGGACATGACGACCACAAGAAAGAACGGGCAGAGATATTTACCAGTTATAGGGCTGATTTTCTTCAATTCTGGTGGCCAATGAAAGACAAGCTATACCAGCAATTTGAAGGTGACTTTTGTTCTTGAAGAACCCAATTGTTAGGAACCGGTCCAGAAGGCTAATTCCAAGAAACATGGTCGCCAGGTCAAACTCCTTCGCAGTTGATTGCTGCATAATCAAAGCAACAGACACAAATTCAACAAGTGATTACCATTTTATTAACATAAGTGATTACCATATAATTAGAAGAACATTAAGCACACATTGCTCATACAGATTGTCAATTGACAGTCCAAAAATGACAAACAAGTGATTAACAGCTGTTGGTGATTAGTGTTTAGTGCCTTGATACGAAGAAAAAGAGAGACACAGAGAATATCTGGTTTAATCTAGTACAAGGACAGTACTGGCCATACCACAAATGGTACAATTGCTAGACCCATCAGTTTTAAAGTCCAAAACCAAAATCTCAAACTATGACGTGTCACAGCCCCATTTGTTTAACACTTCCAGTAGTAGAATCTCCAATGTAGAGGACACCTTCCATAACATAAAGGAATCAACTTCTTCAAACGTGTGTGTATTGACAAGAAAGAATAGCAAACTGTCGCAAAATCGCCGCATCCGAGCAATTGATTTGTTAGCTACCGCGATTAATTATAAAAAACTTACCTCGATAATCCAGTGCACCATCTGCAACCGCTGCTGGAGGATGAGATCGCCGTACTCCGTGGTGGTACGGTACAGTTCAGGGTAGTCGAGCAAAAACAGTTGTCTTCTCTCTCTTTCTCTCAATCTCATGTAACTCTCCTCATCTTCCTCATCTTCCAATCTCGCAAACTTAAGCAATAAAAACAAATTATGAGAACAGAAATTAAATAGATTAAAAAACAACGAGAGCAGTAAAACACAGAAAAATAACACGAAAACAGCAGTAATAGTTGATCCAAAAACTCACGGTGAAATTCTCTTGATACTCTGCTTCAAGGAGTGTTGGTGATTTTCTATTTTCTAGAGGTAAACTCGATCGCGAGAATTGCTGTCTAAACTGGAGCAGTAGGGAATAAGTCTGCGAAGGTTTCGAATCACTTACAGACTTCTCAGAAAAATCGCTTCCAGATTCGAAGAAAATAGACGGCGTGTAATCATCCGAGAAATCGAGGTCGTCAGATGAATACTTCTCCGGGAATATGTCCGGTTGCAGCTCCGAGAACAAAGTCTCCTGACAAGACGAGTAATCCGAAAAGCCGTCGTCTGCATACAACTCCTCTGTACAAGCCAGGTCATCACTTTCTCCTCCTTCTCCCAAGCTGTTTGGCTTCTGCTTCTGCTCTACAGCACACTCATTAATCGAAACTGCATCGTTTCTGGAAATAGCAGAGAGGTCTGTCGCTCTGTTTGTCGGCGTTTTACGTGATAAGCAGGATTCCACGCCTGAAACCACGGACACGGTGTCATCTTCTGTAATATCCAAGGAAATTTTCCTCGAACTGGAATTTTGGTGAAGGGAGGAAAAGGTAGAAGTGTAATTGACTTGAACTTCTTTGGTGCTACTATTTTTCGAATCCTCCACACAAGAAGATTCACTAACTTCGAATTCTGTTCTCTTTCTCTCCTTGTTCTTGTAGTATGATCTCGTGATCCTCCGAAACGGTGAGACTTCGAGCTTTCTCTTCCTGATAAGATTTGATTGAACTGTAACTCTGCTTGAATTGCTAGAAACTTCATCGCCGAAGTGAGAGCAGGAAATCGAGTCCACAGAGACTCCTCTGTTCTTATTGAGAGAGAGATTATTGGAGAGTAAAATTGGTGATATCTGAGCGCGGACTTGGAAGTGACGCTTGCTTCGCTGCTTCTTCACGATGCACGGTGGTTCTCGCTCGATTTTTTTATTCGTTCTGCTGGTGCTGCTCTGTTTGAGCTTCATTTTTGTTTTGCAAAATTTGAATTCCTGGAGAGAGACAGGGAGAGATTGTGCCTTTTAAATTCTGTTATTGGATACTAAAAATGAAAATGAGAGAGTGAGGAGTGAGAGTTTGTTATTGGCACAGTTGTGGAGACTGGAGAGTTGAGGAAGGCGGTTATGGGCGTTGGTGATGGAGTGCGTGCTTTTTATTGTGTGGGTCCACGTGAGAATCAGCAGGTCCATGGTGCACGATCAGATATCGGTTCTCCTGTCTACCCAGGATTGATCTGGACTGTTCACGTATGGATGAAGGGTGGGTCCAATAGATTTGCGGTTCACGTGTAATAGGTCTTTCGCCCATGCGCTGAGCCCACGTCTTCAGAGTCCTCATCAATAAGTTTTATAGATTAAATATAGATATTCCATAAGGTTAGATAGTGAAATTCGAGTCTAAATCTTTAATTGAAACGAATATTTTTCTTATAATTAACACAAACATCAACATGATGAGTCAAAATAGATCATTAATAATCTAACATAGCAAAGGAGCTTGATAAATACATCGATTACATTAATTTCAAAAAATAGGGGAGAGAAAAAAAAATAACAAACCAGGTAATTAGTGGTATGATATATTTTACTGGGTGAAACTGTACAGTGATTTTTTAAAAAAATTCTAAGTTACCTAGAAGAAAACAGAAAATGGTCCTTGCAATTTACTTTTTTGGGGGAATAAAAGTCATGACCCTCCTGGCGTGTTTTGCGTTTCGCCTTGTTGTGGCTGTTTGCTGATTTTCTAATTTATTATGTTAAATAAATCATTTATATTTTATAATGAGATTAGAGCATTAAAAAAAATTATTCTTGAAGTGTCTCTTAAAACTCCCATAAGATTTTCGGAAAAGGTGGGTTCGGAGAAGAGTAGAGCAAAACGGGATGGACAGATGGTGACAAAGATTTGAAAATATGTACTTGAGCGAAAAACAATGCTTGAGTAAGTGCTCGTACTACAACAGGGACGGAGCTTCGTATGGTTCTAGAAAATGCCAATTGAGAGGTTCATCAACAGGGAGTTATTTTTTATTGTGAGTTTAAAAAAAAATTGAATTTTACTTTATATTAAAAAATTTATATTTTTAGATTATTTATATATACACTGATATTAAAAATAATTTTTTAAATAAAACAATATCCTTTATATATTTTTAAACAAAAAAATATTTTTTTAAATAATCTCAATCAGAATCTCGAACAAGTGTATGTATCATCAATATATTTTATTCCCAGGATCATCCTTGGCGCTGCCGGTAGTCCGAGCATATAACTCGTAGCATTGCATTTTATTTTTCATTGTCTCACTTCGTAGATGAAAGCAAAACAAGTGCAATAAAGATAGAAAGAAATAGTATCGCGGGCTAATTTGGAGTTCAATTAATGTCCCCACCCTGGCTTGACGGGCTGAATCCATCCCTTGAATAAAAAGATTGATATTTATTTATTTATTTATTATTGTTGATTTGTATATCTATTTCACCTGTTTCTGAATGCAGGTTTTTCTGTGGTATTTATCTGTGAATTAGGAAAAATATGCTGCCTGTTTGTTTATTGATTCTCACATATTTAGAATGAGGGAATTGTTTTCTTTCTTCCACCACCACTTCTCATGATATTTATTTGATTATTTAGGAGTATGATTGCGGTTGTTTTAAAAATAATTTTTATTTAAAAATATATTAAAATAATATTTTTAAAAAATTATTATTAATATCAACACATAAAACTGATGTAAAAACATTAAAAAAAATTATTTTTTAATAAAAAATAAAATTCAGATTTTTTCAAAAATATTTTTAAAAAACATTTATAAACCCCCTATATTTTCTCGACGGTAAGGTTCGTCAACGAGGGAGTATTCACCATGCCAATAAGGGGGAAGCATCAGCGTTTCTTTTTTAGTAAAACACGATAAAAGATCCCTGAAAAACTCTGGATTTGCCCGTACGGAAGTTCCAAAAGAGCCCCTATAAAGCGACGTGGGATTCCAAACTAATTTGTCACTAGAAACGAGGGTTGGGCCGAAATGGTTGAGACTGAAGGGAATGAGCTGGGTCCAATCATGGCCCAACACCGCAGTACTCAAATCAAAAGTTAGCTAGGGTTTTGGGGTGACCGGCCGCCAGACTTCAAACCATCCACCCTCTTATAAAAACAGCGCCCCCCCTCTGCTCTCGTTACTCGGATCTGCACTCTTGCTTTCCAAAGCTGAAATCAGCTGCATAAACTTTGTTTCAGCTTGCTGATCTCTGTTTCAGCTTGCTGATCTCTGTTTCTTATTTTCCGCGACAGGAAGAGGGGGTAAGGTGATTAGGCTTCTTTGCTTTGTTTTATCTTGATGATAATGAATGTCTCTAATGATGATCAAAACTTTCGTTCTTCTGACAAATTAAACCATGTGGAAGCTTTTATGGAGACCTGAACTGAAGAGACATCTTTTCTAATGTTTTTTCTTTTCTTTTCATTTGTGTGGCTGACGATTGATCAAATCTTCTTCCTATTTTGTTTTTGGCTTTGTTGCTCCTGATCCGTTTCAAACTACTGATGTACTTAAAACCAGAATTTTTAAAGATATTTATATTGCCTCTTATGATGATTAACATTATACTTTCGTTCTTCCGAGTTGCTCCGTGCGGAAATATTTTTGGAGACCTGAACTGAAGAGGCCTGTTTCTGATTGTTGATTTGACTGGTTCATGTTTATCGGGTGTGTAGTTTTTTAGCCCAATATTGCTTTCTTCGGGATTTTTTATGTTGCTTCTTGTATCTTACTGTTTATGTTTTATATCATTATTTTCAGCTGGTTTTCTACATTTTAGGGCTTTGTTCTGTTTATCTGAGATGTTTTTGGGAGTTAGAGATTTTGATCTGTGATTTTTGTTAGGTTCACGTCACTGAGGTTTAAGTAAACTTTTGGTTCTGTTTCTTGCCCGTTGAGGTGCATTGCATGCCCTTTTTTTCTTGGCTGATATGTTATGATTTCATTTTTTTGTCAAAATAGCTTTACCTAAGTGATGCTCGTAGAGCATCTCCCTATTTTAGAAATCTAAATATAACTATTTTTTATTATTTTAAATATAGTATTATTATTTTGTTATATAATATAATTATACAATTATTATTATTATTATTATTATTATGAGTAAAGTTATATAATTAAATAATTGCATTTAAAAAATTCTAATATTATAATAATTAAGTTCAAATTTGAGCTAAAAAAACATTTTAAAGTGGGAGAAAGGTGAACACAAAAACATACAGTAAAGAACATGTAACATCAAAATCTGATTCACTGCCTGTGCAAGTTCCTTAAAAAAACTAAGGAATTCACAAGATGAGAGCCATCTGATTTTATACCACAAAAGGCAGGACCTTTCTCACCATAAGAAATGGCAATGGAAGACATGGAGCCTAAACCTGAGACTGCCACCATAAATCTGATAGAACCACAAATCCACATTTCCATTTGCCAGTAATCATGACTAACATATTGGCTCCTGCTCCCCATCACACCAGCCAAACTCCAAGGTATGAAATACAACCAACCTTAAGTATTTTTGATAGTTAACCACCAACACTAGAGGTAGAAAAGGAGTTCATGGAGTATGACTTGCATGTTAGCTAGCATCTTAAACCAAGATGTAAAATTCTGATAGCCGTCGTTGTTCCACGACAAAAACCAGCAAAGAAATGCAAAAACCCATTAATAACAGCACCTAAACACCAAGCCATACTCCTACTTTTGCATCCAGAGACCACAACACACAACCCTCAAGCACAAGCAACAATGGAGAAGAAAATGTGATGAACAACACGAATATACTTGAAGCTACTGACGGTGAACAAAAAAAAAAACCAAAAAATTAAAAAAGCTGGCAATCTTAACACAAGAACCTCTACAAACTACGATCATACAAACACAACACCTTAAGCTGAAAATCCAACTTGGCCAGCTTTTTATCTCTGTATATACACCTCCCTGCATCTTCCTTTTTTAGTAAAAATGGCTTCTCTATCTCTTTTTGCATGCGGGCTACCAGCTAATAATTGCAAGTTTATCGTGTAATTAAGAGATCATGTTTTTATTTCTTCAACACAGTCATGCACAAAAGTTGTTATAAACAAAACTAGCTTAACATTCCTCTCTATACCTTCCTAAATCGAGAAGGAACACACCTGGAGCCTTTCTGGTTTTTCAGTAGATGGTCGAAGTTTTGAACCTGCCTTTGCACCAGGCTGCTGAAACATGCAAAATATATTATAAATATCAAACAAAGATAAAGTCTGCACCATAAAAGTGATGAACGTTAACCTTTTGTCTTGAATTGGAACCAATCTGAGGATACTTCAATATTGTCCAATCATATATATAATCAAATTGTTACTTTAAAACAAGTTGAGATTTTTTCTTGATGATTATAATGTAAAATAAATCGTGAAATACTATTGGAATAAGCCAACCCAACAGGCACATCAATTTCCATCTTAACCCTGCATTTAAAAACCATAATTTGGTCACAATCGCACAAACAAAGATCATCGAAGACCCAATTACCTAGTATCCCTCCAATTCACAGCCCAACAAATCGGAAACAATTAGTTGAAAGCAAATCAAAATACGAATGGTAACTTACGTGCAATCCTGCCACTTCATGACTGGAGAAGAAAAGGGCCTAAACCCAGTAAGAATTGAGCTTCTCTTCGAGTATCTATACCTGCATTCGAGTTTACTAATAGACGGTGATGATGTGGTTGTACTAGTGGGTATGGAGTTTAATAAGACTGCTGCGTTCTTGTTTTTAGCAGCTGACAAGTGAAGGGAAGTTGGGGTTGAGAAATGCGCAATAGACGTTGAAGCAGCAGCAGACATGATCAATAACATGTATGCTGAAAGAAATTGCTTTTGTTGTTTTTATTATTACAGAGACCGGAGAACTGAAGAAGGGGACTTGCCTGTCTGCAACACCACATAGTATTTGTTAGATTTTTCTCCTTTCCGTTTTGATTTCGCCTTCAAAAACCATTAACTGGGTTCAATTCTACTTTTTCTTTGGCTTCGGGGTCTGGGTCGGTTGCGACGGTCTTGAAGAGGAAGAGGCCGACGAGGCTGGATATACCGGTTGTTATGGGGCTTGGAAGAGGGCAGGCGACGTCTAGGGAGGTGGAAGAAGCGGAGATGTAGAGAGGAGGGTGATTTAATTACATTGAACAATTAGAATATGTATTATGATTTTTTTTGTTCAGAGCATCTCCAACCGATGATCTATCAGAAAAACCAAAGTTAAAAAACTGTCATTTTATCTTTTGTTTTTAGTTTTTTATTTTCCAACACAAGAGGCATTTGAATAAATAAAATAATTATTTTCATTGACAACTGCTATTTATACATGCTTCAATCAAAAAGCTAAAAAATAAAATAATATATTCAAACTAATTAAAACTCTTCATCGATTCTTAGTCTCCTCCGTCTGCTGTCAAACTTTATACTCTTCTTCATGATATACTTTCGAACATTGAAATAATTTTCACCAAATTTACTGTTTTAAAGCTTTCTCTTGCATTTCTTTCCTCCATTCACCAGTCTCCAAAATATCAATCTCTCTGCTTCTCTACTATGTTTTTGGTTCTTGGTATCTTGGGTTTTGTTTCTTTGTTGGAGAGAGAGAGAGACTCGGATGGCAGCGGTTGCTTTGCATGGTGCAGCTAATACTACAGGGTCGAAGAAGGTGAAAATTGAGTTAGGGAGTTCTGATGGACTGAGGAGTTGGAGTTCAGTTGGTTTGAGTAGGAGACGTGTCAATTTCCATTTAATTTCTTCCTCAACTTCCTGACCTAATTCTTGAATAGAATTAGCTGCATGGTAAAAGGGCGGTGAAATTGGAATGATTGTTGATGGGGTTGTTGCGAGAGATGGAAATAGAGTTTTGTGGTGTGGGGAAGAAGAGGAGTTGTTGGTAGCCACTGTTGAACCAGTGTTTGCCTTAGTAGAAAAATGTAATTGAGATTAAAGAGAAGGCTGTGATTTTGAGGATCAGTGGGGTTTTTGTATTGAATTTGAATTATATATATTTTTACTGGAAATAGATCTTGGATATTCACTCGGACCTTTTGGATTTTTCATATCATATAAAATTAACCAATAAAATGTTTATGGTACTTTTTTATTTAAATATAATTAGAAATTTAATAATTATAATGTTTGAGGGTTTTTTTAAAGCAATTATTTAATTATATAACCTATTCATATTAATTGTATAATTATATGCATAATTATATTATATATAAAATAAGTATACTATATTTAAAATGATATACAAAAAATAGCTTTTCTAAATAGTTTTTACCATTGGAATATACATAAACAAAAAAACAATATTTATACTATTCAAAAAATTATTTTATCAATTTAGCTCTACAAAATGATTTTTAACATTAAAGATGCCCTCAAGTTGCTACAAATAGCAGATGGTGAAAGGAAAAGTCATTTTAGCTCTTAAAATAGCTCTTCCGTTGGAGAACACAAAATTAAACAAAAATAATAAATTAACACTTTTTTACCGTTATCTTTTTTTTTTATAGCACAGCCGTTCATGTGCACCCAACCCCGCTTCCCAGTGGATGGATTTCCTCCAGCTTGTCCTTCCAAATGGTTAGTTTTCCTGGGTTTTTTAAGACTTCAATTTGTTATTTGTTTTGGACACATAACTTTATAATAAAATTTCGTTCGTTCTCCTGAGCAAATTCATGCTGAAACATTGTGGAGACCTGAGCTGAAGAGCTGTAAAAAGGATCGCAATGTCAACGCTATTTAATTTAACTTTGCATTATATCATATTTTGGGCATCAGCGAGAGATTGAATGAAAACAGAAACATGTAACAAGATGTGAATCAATACCAGAGTATAGGAACATGGAACTCGTTGAATAATTTCAGTGTCATTTTTTATATGAACACTCGAAAAACCTCTCAAGGGTGGTCTCGCATTTGCTTCTATGGAGAAGTAAGAGGCCTTACGGTCCCTCACAGCACAACCTGAACACAGACGTTATGAACATTTGCTGTAACTCTGTGATGTCCAACACTGCTCCAATATGAGTTAATAGTAATAAAGTAGATATAGATTTCGAAGATCAATTCAAAAACAATATAAAAAAATCAAGCATGTAACAAGCAAAAGAGGGGCTTCTCTATTTTTTAAAAATAAACTAATAATAAAAATTCAAAGATATACTAATTTTCACAATGATTTAAAAAATTATTTGATATCATCGTAGACTTTCAAAAAAATAGTAGTTTTAGAGAGAGAGAAATTATCTGACATGGGTTCCCTCTATAAAAGAAAATTGGGCGTTAACATTTTTTAAAAGAAATATTTTTGGGTTTTTTTATTTAATAATATATTCGAAAAATACTTGATTCTACCTGCCCGGTAGAATAAAATAAAATAAAATCTATACCTGCCCGGTTCAGGTTCTGTGATAGATACTGTAAAGACAAATGGTGGCGGGCGTGGTGGCGCTGTTAAATTAAAATAATGCAACGGAGTAAACGAATGCCAGGGCGTGTGGCTGGCACCTGTGTTCCTACTTCCTACACATGGAGCACCTCTGACTCTGATGGATTCTCCACTTTTGGTGCATCCTGCTGTCATTCCCTATCGAAGTGCGTGTGGTTGGCACATGAATGAAGAAATATAACGAATCTCAAGTTTAGTCCTCAAATTATAATACATATCACAATGGAGTCTCAAAGATAAATTATTTTTAGAGTATTTCCCAAACACACAGTACAAATCCACTTATTCATCAACCACATGTTTAAACATTCGATCACATATTAACTTTTTTATTTCAACCAGGACAGTGATCTCACTTCCTTCACTTTAAATATATGAGTTGCCTCAATTTCAACCAGAAACTGATTGGTACTCCTTAAATTAAGCACTCGGTGAAAAGCATCTTATATCTTGATTTCCTAGGCATTACATTTTAAAAATATTTTTATATAAATATTAATATAATAATTATTAAAAAATTTATATAATCATTAATTTTATGAATCACAAGTAAATTATCCCGACATCCATATTAATTAAAAAATATATATTTAATGGAATCTGCGCCGACATGAATCGAAACAACACCTTCACCTAGCTGTATACCACCGCACCACGCCCCAAGCTTAGATAGTCCAAACGCTCCCAGGCAAGGCAGGCAGGCCCTTCAAATTCCTCTTATTATAGAACTCTCTCTCTCCCACACAGTTATTATTTTTATAAACGTGCATACGAATTGACAACATCACAGAGGCCAAAAATCATCTAATGGCGGCTTTGACACAAGGAGATAATCTAGATCCCGAGAAACAGACCCTCCTGAAACAGCACAAAGAGAAACACTTCACTGCCGGTGAGATCGTTCGTGACATCATCATCGGTGTATCCGATGGTCTAACTGTTCCTTTCGCTCTCGCTGCCGGTTTATCTGGAGCTAATGCTACGTCCTCCATTGTTCTCACCGCCGGCATCGCCGAAGTTGCCGCTGGCGCTATCTCCATGGGACTTGGAGGGTATTTATGTTACCGTTAATCATATCTGTTTGTCTTTGATTTTGCTTTTTAAATTTGTTTGTTTTGCAGGGTTTTTTTTGCTTCTTGAGAAACACCGTAAACCTGACTCTGCTAACGTTATATATTATAGCGAATTCCTATTTATTGTGCAGATATCTAGCGGCAAAAAGTGAGGCAGATCACTATGCAATAGAGCTCATGAGAGAGAACGAAGAGATCATCAGGGTTCCCGATACAGGTACTTCTCACAATGATTTTTTTCCCCAGCGATAAGGATGTCCAGCCAGGAGACTATTTTGTTTTCCTTGCCTGGTCGAGTTCAATCTGCTAATGGTATAGTACTAATAAAGAACATGATTACAATTTAAGTTGTTGCAAAAAGATGATGGCTGGGGTTATTCTTTTTGGGGGAGAATTGCAGAGGCGGCTGAGGTGGCTGAGATACTGGCACGCTATGGAATAGAGCCGCACGAGTATGGGCCTGTGGTTAGTGCTCTAAGGAAGAAGCCTCAAGCCTGGCTTGATTTCATGATGAAGTAAGCTTCATTTATCCTCAAACCTCTTGTTTGGAGTAGTAATTGTTTACTTAATTAGAGTTCTCTGGAAAGATGGAGCAGCAAGTTGATGTTAATTTTTCAAGATGTATTTCTGAAAGTCCCCAAAAAATGCACCATTTTGTTGACACATGCTCCACTATCACATCATGATGACAGCATGTACAGCAGGCCAAGTTCACTTTTAAAATAAGTTTCAACTTACGACAAAAACCCGAAGGGTCCCTACCCAGAGCACGGGTGATCTGCAAATTGCACAATGATTTTATGTTATCCAGCATCACGAGATACCATAACCTTTTGACTTCCATTTAGTTTTTATTTCCTTTTCTTTAACTTCAGTATCCGTGGAATTAGTTAATTTGGACATCAATGTTAATTAAAAAAAAAACTAAGAATACTGAAATGAAGTTATAATGACATGGATACAGATTTGAGCTAGGATTGGAGAAGCCGGATCCAAGAAGAGCACTACATAGTGCGCTGACTATCGCCATTGCTTATGTTTTGGGCGGATTTGTACCCCTCTCTCCTTACATGTTCATTCCAGGAGCTGAAGATGCTGTGGTTGCTTCGGTGATCTTAACTTTGGCAGCCTTGCTGGTCTTCGGCTTTGCGAAGGGTTGCTTCACTGGTAATAAACCCTTTAAAAGTGCTTTGCAAACTGTACTTATTGGTGCCATTGCATCTGCTTCAGCATATGGCATGGCCAAGGCTGTCCACCCATAATCCTCCCGCTCAATATTATGTAAAACTCAACAGTTCAAATGATTGCGCCGTTGTTTTTTGTTTCCCTAGCTATGGTAATTTCATTCGTTTCAGTATCATGAATGATGGGACATCATATCCGAGCACATATTGAGCCCAACTCATTGTTTTTTGGTTGGGAGATTGAGATTTTTCAAACCGTTAAAATTATCAAAAGAATTTTATAAATTTCTACAACCATCCAAGTGTCATTATCTTTAGCAGCAGCACACAAATCAGAATCATAAATTCACCCATTTTTGCACAATCATCACTAATAACAACAACAAAGAATATGATTACAAGCAATACAAAGAATTCATAATAGGTTTCAAGGAAAACTAACCACCCTCTGCCATGTCATCTAGCATGCCATGTTGTCCAACCTGCCACGTCACATTTCCATATCGTCCAACCTGTCACCTCATTGTTATGTCAAAATCCTAACAACATCACCGACAACAAATTCCAACATACTCTTAAACAATTCATCTAGTAAATCACTTTCCCTTTTGATTTGTTGAATTTTACTTAATTTTTTATTTTGTACTTGTTATTTATAGTTGTAATTGATATTACTTTTGTGCCTAAAAAATATTTTTTTGTTATTTGTAAGTTTTTATTTTGTGACATTGTGTTTGATTAATCATTTACACTTAAAAATCTCCACATTAAGAAAATAAATTAGCTTTATTTTTGTATTGTTATTTCACTTGCAATAATTATTTGTGATCTTAACTTTATTTTTAAATTAGTGTTACATGTGTGTGTGTGTGTGTCATGATCATCTAGTGTTTAAGTTTCAGATTATACATACCATAGACCTGACCTTCAATGATACTTTTAGGGCCATTTGAGTGAAACTGCAAACCTAGATAACCAACATATTTTAAAAAATTCAATCTTAAGAGAGTTCTCAAATAAAACATCCGAAGACCAATAAATATCAAAAGAATAATCATTATGGACAGGTTCACGAGCTACCAATATATTATCATTTAAGTTAGTCTAAACACGATGATCTTGATGAGTGAGTCATGAGCCTTTACAAAATCCAAGCCCCTATTTTTTATAGTAATAATGACCCTTAGATCTTATACATGTTGATTTGTGGCATGAATTAATTATTTTAGTGGCACAAATTGTCTAATAATAGAAAAGTTAGATTTGTTAAGATGATATTCATTGTTGAAGCTAAATTTTATTAGAGAGATGTTAAGGATTGTTTAGAGATGATAGGTAAACCTTACATAACTAATTGGACTAAAATAAAACAAAACTATATGAGAAGTAACTACCCTAGATTATAAGAATAAACTCTTAAACAACAACAACAACAACAACAACAACAATTTAAAGGTAGGGGAACAAGTCTGTCAATAAATATATAACATAATTTAAAATGATTACATAATGAGATCTGTTGTAAGGGAAAATAAATTCATGACTTTGTATAGATTTTATAAAGGTTCGGATGATGATTTTAGAAAATAGGTTAAGCTTATAGGTGTTTTCACTCTTGACTAAGCCTTATTGGAATGCAAGATTATATGTTGCTTATAAAGAGTCGATACACAAAATATCAAGACAATTTTAGGACCCTTTTTAGGTCTTAATTTAGAAATTATTATTATTTATTAGGTACTCCCCCTTATAGACATAATATTAGTAGTGCCTAAATTTATATAAAAAATAAGGCAAACAAGTTGTTTATTAAATATCTAGGTTGAGTTTAGAGGTTTAATGTGCTAAATGTCATGGTTTTAATCATGTGTTCTTCAACTGCATCTCTAAACTCTTAGTCATTCAGGAACTTAAGGATATAGGTGAAAAGAAAAATTATTGTTTACAAATGTATGAACTTAATCCTAAAAACTTTAGTGACTAGATGAAGAGTGATAAAGAAAACATATTGAATATAATAAATCCAAACGAGTTTAAAAATTAGATCAATTAAAAATATAGTAATTTTGTTTTAGTGGTAGAGGAAAATGTCTTTGGAAACTCTTTAGTGTAATTGTCCAAAAAGGTAAATATAGTATTAGAAAAGTCTCATGATATTGGTCCTTTTAAAGTACTTGATTCCTCACCTACCATGCTTGACGCCCAACATGTAAAAGGTTTAGAGCAACATGTTCCTTATCCCTTTATGCTTGATGTCTAACATATTACAATATGTTGAACTCATTGATCCATTACCCCTGACACGTGATGAGAAAGAAGAAGATAATTCTAATTTACTAGGTTATGTCCAAATTATATCTACTAAGGTTTTAGATAGTGTTTATTTCACTTTACACCCTCGGTCATGTAATGTTCACAGTTAGAAATATAGGAAGCTTGTAGATCTTTTTCTCATATTTCCTTATTTTAAAATGTTTGATTCATTAAGTTTTTTGCATGTAGAGTTTATAATTTGTATGTTGAGGTTATAAAACAAATTCAAACAAATAATTAACAATACAAATTTTGAGCTCGTTTATATTATCATGATGTACTTAATATTGAAGATTATTTCATGATGCAGACTAGACTTGAATGATGTCCTTTGAAAATGAGTCATAAATTGCATTCGAGGAATGTTAAACCATTCAAAGTGTTGCAAATGATTGAATCAAATGATCATGTCTTTAAGTTGCCATAAAATTTGATATTAGCTCTACTTTAACATGAATGACCTTGTTATATATAAAACACAACAATCTTTCCCTGGTGGTCCTTTCGAGACCTTTGCAATATTATCCTTTATCTTTGAAAAAAAAATATTAATGCTACTTTATATGTACAAATTGTTTTTACCATGGACGGTGAACTTCAACGAATCCTAGTATATGAACTAGACTATTAGATTCAAATTATATTTAGATTACCAATGAGACATTACAACAATTAAATCATTATCTCTGAAGAATTAGACATTAGATCCAAGACATGATTTACGCATGTGTATAATTATCGATGATGCAACCTGACCTGATATTCTTTGGTTGGGAGATTAGACTCACTAAAGCCCAAGTTATTAGATTCATTTATTTTTATTATAGAACTTTAGGTTATGTTATTTTATTAGATTTTTATGACTTGTAGGTTTTTATGATATAAGCCCAAATTTGATTCTAAGTAGGGTTTTAGTATTTATATGTAATTTTCTTGACATTACAAATTTAGTTTTGATTAATTGAAAAAAATACAAAGTAAAAAACTTTTCCAATCCCTCTTTTGCTTCTTGGCTTTTTCTCTCTTTTCTTAGCTTATTACTTTCTGTTCAAATCTCCCGCATCAATGAAGCTTGATGGATTTTTGCACGCAATTGAGTTGCTTCTGTGCGCATCTAGAAATCTTTGTTGTCAGCAGAGTCGAGCTCTGTCCGAGATGTGTATACCGTTCAAATTTCGAAATGCTTCTCTGCCCTTTCTTTCCCCCAACATTTAAACCTTATTGCTCCCTCAAAACATAATCATCACTCCTACCCTAATTTAAAAAAAAAAATTGTTTCACTTTTTTAGGTTCACGTTGACAGTGGGAATCTAGAGCCGTTATCTTGCTGCTAAAAATATCATAGAATGAGACGGAATAATGCATGTTTGGCTGCCATCCACCGAGCTTCTATCACCGGTTTAACCCAGCGAGACCTATATTAACTTCATTAAATCTTCTCTATAAGATTGTGTTAAGCATTTGTGCTGTAACGCCCACTCTCAGATTCTATTATCCTCGTGCAAAACACTTCCAAAACCATAAGAAAGCCATTTACAAGGAAAATGCAGTTAGAGGAGCAAAATCATTTCGATAACAATATAACCAGAAGGATGGTCCAATCACAGTACTGCAGCTAAGCTCCCGAAGGGCTTCCACAAAAAAAAGAGGCTCTTTTCTGCCAAAAAAACGCTTATAAGTAAAAGGCAATGACTATATATCATCATTTAAGTTCATGGTAAATAATGAGTGACTTCATTTTCAAGGAACAAAATACAGCCATGCAATTCCTCCCAGCAGATGTGGAGAAAACATGCTCCCGGGTCTAAATCTATCAATCGACAAATAAAGAGAATCAGCGTATGGGAATTGTACTAACTGGCATGAACATGATACTATAACGACTTTGAAAGACAATGCAATCTCAAAAAAGTAATAAGATTTCCTCTATTGTAAATAACAGATTGTTTTGTAATGGTTTGTGAAGGAAGAGAAAACCAACTTACATTGTTTAATTAAAATCACCTGTCTGATTCTCGTATATCTATCTTTCTATGAGGTATGTTACGGCATGTTAGTGGTTTGGTTCTGAAGCCAAAAGACCCATCTGCCCAGTTAGAATTTCCAAGTTCTGAGACTTGTCAAAGTAAGGTCCATCAGTTGCTTTGTTCTCCAAGTCACTGGACTTCTCCATCTGTTCTATTAAATATTCAAAATTTTGAGATCTCTCCAACTGTGTCCCAGCAACTGTTGTTCCAGTATCAGTTTCAGTATCATGGCTCTCTTCAGATTCGGGTTTGGTGTCTTTAGTATTCTCAATGAAAGGATTGGCTAAAAGCATATGTTCCCATGAACCATCATCCACTAATTCTGGTAAAACAAACGAGGCATGATTTTCAGAACCCAGATTTTCATCCATAAGAAGTTCCATGAAATCTGGATTGACAAAAAAATCTTTCATCCCATCAGAAGATGGGCTAGATTCTCGTGGATTTTCTAGACCAATTGGCAGCACGTGTACAGGCTCGAACATTTCATCCACTGGTGGCTGGTACCTTACTATCATTCCCTCAAATGCCAACAGATCGACATCATCTGCACCCTGCTCCACTATGCTTCCTGGCTCAGCCATCCGCCAATTATTTTCCTTTTTGTGTAGTAGCTGGGCTAGAAACCCTGGGCTTTGCACTACCATCACTAAAAAAGACAGCATCTGCTGCTGATTTTTTTCCATTCCTTGAAGGCGATCCCTCAACAGGAGCAAGTTATTGTCTGCAGTTTCCTGGTGCTGACCGAGCTTAACCAACTCCTGAGTGAGTGCACTTTTACCTGTCTTCAGGTTCTCAACTTCCCTCCAGAGACCTGCATTTTCAACACTTTCACAATGCTCAATGGAGTTGTCTTGCTGCTGCACTGACTTTCGATTGTCTGTGACCTGAGAATTTTTCCTCCTGCAGATATTCTTTAACAGATGTTTCTGCCCTCTGATAAATCCATCATTTGCAAATTCCCACTGATCTGTATCAATTTTTCTAAATCCCTGAAACATGTTTATGACTATTAGATACTTGAATAAAGCATGTGATTTCAAATTCAAAGAACAGACCGCAGTGGAGTGGGCGGGGGGGTTGTTAACATGTATGGCAACTGAACCACTTCATTCTTTACCACAAACACCTATAAACACAGTTTGCCCTGCATAATTTTGTGACGAGAAATGATATCCTAAGGTGCACATAGTTTGTAAAAAAACCTTAAAGTTTCTTACACACATTATGCAAAGTGTTTCCTCAAAGAGAAACTTTCAGAAACCAAATTTTAAAAGGCCAAAGGCCCTTGCAAATATCAAACAAGAGGGTGAATGAACAAGAGAATACTGTGGGAATATTGCTCAAATTTTGCTTTACTTAATATTTCAATTAGTTTTAGATCATTACGAAATTACCCAAATAAAAAGAGACATACATCAGTTTAATTTTAATCATTCTCAGAGGAGCAGATGAAGACTAGTTAGCTTATTTTGCAATGAATTTTTTCACTACAAACAGAACTTTTACAAATAAAAAGATAACACTGCAAAATTTTAGCAATAATCACCTTTGAATGACTCATTCAAAGAGTAACTTCGCAACTATGTAATTCTGAACCTTCATGCCCGCTCTCTTTGTTTTCTTAGCTAGGTCAGACTTGAACCAGGACCTTTGTCTAGTCTAACTCTAAGACAGGGAAAAGCAAAATCAAATGAGTAAACCCGATGAAAATGGACTTAGAATTGCCACAATGTTCAGCTCAAAAGGGGGGAATAGTACCCTTTTACGTGAGAAAGAACAGCAAACAACTAGAATTGATCCTCTTTTACATGAGCACAGTTTGCTAGCCAAATTGTTGCTGGAAAGATGCACAGAGAACAGCAGGGGAACAGTAATAGCTGAAATAATATCATCCTTAAGTCTTAACTTTAATCTATATCTGCTTGGACACATATAACTCGTGTTAATGAGGTTATACATTACAGTTATTGCTAAAGAGGAGTTCACTGGCTCCCTTTTCTCCCACCCCATCATTTCCTACAATCTGTGCTCACCCAATGCCAGCATAAGTATACGAGAAAGGAAAAATAAGCACAAAGAAAAATGTTCATAAAAGACCTTCAAAACAAGTGAAAATTCACAACACAAGATGAATAATGTATCAGGAAAAACCAAGGCTATATGATTTGCAATGGCAAACTTAGCATGCAACGCCATGTGTAAGATCTTTATCGATCTTATCAGCCACACATCTCCAGAAATTGCTTCACTGCCACATGGGGACAACCTTAGCTGTATTCTGCCTCTCTAATATATATATGGTAATGTTATACAAAGACAGTCTTAGGACACAAAAGCAGGACCCCAGGTAAAGATTCAAGAACATTGCTTTTACACCCTACCAGATAGCTAATAACAATTAAAAAACCATATCTTGGTACTATATACCATTATTAAGAATCTAAAGCGTTGAAAGCAATGTACAAGTTCGTATAGTGTTTTAAGAATCTAGAAATGCACATATAAGAATATCGTCTGGAAGCTAACATTTCTAAAACGGAGGGATCCCTTCTTTAGTATGCAAAATTGCATTCAAAGATAATGACTTCTTCAGCACTATACTTTTTATATTACTGGTTAACAGTCTATACTTGATATTTTATTTCCATTGGAGCATAATTCAGTTTAACACTGCTTCGAAAATTCAAAAGATTGTTCATTTTAAAGACAATAAACTAACCCAGAATTTTGAAATTCAAAAAAATATTGTTCACGTCAATTTTGATATTCAAAAAAATTCATAAAATCCCTTTAGAAATAATCAATCAATAAAAAAACCCAGAATTAAAATTCAATCACGCAACCAAAACAAGAAAGAGGCAAGCAAAAGAAAAAAAACATTGAAGAACATAAAGAAACAAACAAAGAAAACTTACATAGATATTGAGCTGCCTGACAAAACTAGAAGAATTGCTGTGCTTGAAGTACTTAGGCAGTAAGTGGACAGAGAATTCAGTCATGTCCCGTATGACAAAGCTGTCATTGGTCTGGCTCCATGAGATTATCGAATTTGTTGATTCATCATCTACCATTTCATAGCATTTCTTCAAGAAAGGAGCCACCCCACTTTCGCTTGATTTCACCATGGCTGTAAAATACCACCGGACTATTCCTTTTATGGTTCTGAGGAGGACTGACTTTCTCTTGTGTTTGGATGGAGAAGTTAGAGAAATCTACTATCTATCTGAGACCTGAGTGAGTCCACTACTCAGGGTAGGGGTGGAAAAGCATAAAACAACAAGGGTATAAAGGGAATAAAAGTTATATGCTTGATTGTACGGAGGGCATGGGTGGGATTTGCATAGGGTTCTGTACAGTATTGTGCTTGGATGTCCGGGGAAGTTTGGAATTGCATTGTGTGATAGAGACGGTTCGATATTATCTTCGTCTTTATTTAGTTAAATATTTTTTTTATTTTTTTACTAATTGTTTTATTTATTTTACACTTTTAATTTCAATTTTACAAAAGCTAGAATAATTTTTATTTATTTATTTAAAGTAAAAAAATCAATTTTACAATTATTTTGACTAAACATATGTTTTTTTAAACCAGAAATAAAATTATTATTATTTTGAAAGATATTGGGAGGCAAGTAGGAAGGAAGGGACATTTAATAAAGAAAAAGAGGGTTTAGCACGCAAGAAACACCCCGACAATACCCTTTTTGACAGTTACAAAAAAAAGAAGCCATAACCACGCCCTACAAAAACGCTGTCGTTCTTGGTGGTCCATCTACGTCTTCATCCTAGTCAGAAGGGCTGTTGTGAAATCTCATCTTCATCCTAGTCAGAAGGGCTGTTGTGAAACGATCTCATTTTATAATTTCATTCAAAATATCTTTGCTTGAGTGCTCACTCACTGTATTTTAAAAGTAATTTTAAAAATAAATTATTATTTTTTGTTTTTAAATTATTTTAATTTATTCATGACATAAATGATTTTAAAAAAATAAAAAATATTGTTTTATTATATTTATAAATAAAAAAATATTTTAAAAAACAACTTAAATCACATTCCCAAATAATATAATAATATTTCAATTAGGTAACTAGCGCTGTTATTATCAGACACGCTTGGTATTGTTGTGCTTTTGAAATCCAACTGATTTTATCTAAAATCAATGTCTGGTTAGTTCATGTTTTATTTCAAAATCAAAATATGTCTCTTTAAATGAAAATTGATTTGCGTTTTAGACAAAGAAATGCATCTCATGCTTTTAATCAAAAGCACGACTACTTGTTGTGGAATTCAATTTTCTCTAATTAAAATGAAATACTTTCTCTACTATTTGTTGTGATTATTAAAAATCAAATATGCCTAGTGTTTTATATAAATCAATTTTATAATTGTTTTCATCGTATCACTAGTTTTATTGAAATAATGCATATTATCCATCCTATTTATTTATTTTAGTTCCTTACAATTATAAATTACTCTCATAAATTTAATTATCTATAAATCATAATATAAATGAAATATATTGATCAAGACATTTTTAGTATGTTACCGTTCTTATTTGTTATTTTTCATTAAAAAACACAATAATATAATTTAACCAGGCACTATTGAACGACTTAAATTGTAGTTATTAATTACAGAATATTGTTTTTACCTCACAGCACAGCCAAAAACTATAGCGCAACACAATATAGTATAGCACTAGCCACTTACCTGCGTCTCGTCACAGCCAGAAACATAAACATATTTTTTTCAACGCAATAAAATATGAATTATATAAGATTTTTAAAATAATATAAATTTAGACAAAATAATAAATTTGTGTAAAATTCTTGTGAAGTGTAGATTTCCTACAAAATATATTAAGTTTAAATCGATATAAATTTATATATTTAGTAGATTTTAACGAAATAACTAGCATAAAATTATCATTATCATTAAAAAAGCAAGAAGATTCAGATATCTGAATTATTAAATTCATTGTATTAAAATTAGTTTATTTTATAATCCAATTTAAATTAAACACAACAAACAAAATATAAATTGTGAAAACACCAACAATAATCAAATAACAAAAATAAGTAGTCAATTCTCTATCTACAAAACAAAGAAAACATCATTGAAAAATCATCCCTACGTTACCGTCATTATCATGACTATAAAAAAATTATTATCAACATTATTGCCCAAACAATTAAAATTGTTAAATTTCCCCAAAGAATAAAAAAAAGCAACACATTTTACAAAAAAAAAAACCACCAAATTAATCATTATTAGTACGCAAATAATGAAATCATAAAATCATCTAATCCGAAGAACAGATTAAAATAACAAAAAAAGACAAAAAAAAAAGAACAAAGGGAAAAATATTAATTTTAAAATGATCACCAATATAAATTAAAATTTTAGGACTGAACCAAATAAAAATAAAACTCCAACACAAAATTAAATGATAAAAAATAAAACCTAAAACCATAGATGCATAAATACGGGTAAAAAATAAACATTGTTTAGGAATGAATGAAAAAATCAAAGAAATTAATACCAAATAAAAAATTAAAAGAATAAGGGCCGAAATGAAAAATAAAATAAATATTTCGGGACAAAATTGCAACAAATAAAAATCTTGCGATTGAAACAAATAAAGGGATTTAAAAAAATTGTAGTGTAATTTTGTTAAAAAAATTAAGAGAATATGGATCAGAATGAAAAATAATATATATGATCAATTTTAATTGGAAGATAAAATTAAAATATATTAAAATTTGCAGATTGAAAAAATTAAAAAAAAAAAAAAAACCAAAAATGAAAAGAATTTAGACTAAAATGAAAATCAGGGGCCACCAACTATTCTATGTTTAAAATTAGAGAAAGGTAGGGTTAAAGCAATACAAGAGAGAGTAATTCAGAAAGAAAAGGCAACATTAATTTGCGGAGCTTTCTTTTTCAAAAGATATTAAAATTGTACCAATGGTTGTCGTGCAGGTTATCCTGACCAGTTATGGACCGACAGGCAAGAGACATTGACGAGTCAAGTGGATCCAATTCAATGTGTTGGACCACTGAAATTTAACTCTTTAAAGGACAAATTATTGGTGGTTTTTGAGAGCCATTTAACTTCAGTTTGAAATTCAATCTTTTAACTTCAAATGCCAAAATTTTCACTTCTCCTGCCCGCCACCCGCAAGCTGTTTAATTAAAATTTATTTTTGATTATTTGATTTTCCCCAAATGGCACGATTTTTGGGTAATTAGAAACCGAGACCGAAGTTGAATCTAATAGGCATGCAAGTTGACGTGTGAAAAGAATGTAGATCCAATCATACCAAGAACAACATCTGCGCAGGGGTTTATGATTCGTCTGGTTATTGTCGGCAGATTTCTTTTCTTTAGCCTTGACAGAGAATAAGTGGTCAAGAGATTATCTGTTGTTAGAGACTTAGTTTTCAAGTACGTGGAATCAGTTTCTAGAATCGATCCCCATTGGCAGGTCATAATCAGCTAAAATGCACGTTTCTATAATCAGATACATAATTGAAGAATGAACTGAAGACAAGGCGAAATTACCCAGGCTAGCAGGTACCTATGGCTTTCGCTTACCCTTCTAAAGGAGTTCTCCAAAGCGAGGCGCTAAAAAAGGTCTATCTTCTCCTCTCTTCTCCTCTCTTCTCTTCTCTCCCTCCAATGCACTGCTAATGTGTGATTGTTTATGCACGATTTAACCTCTGATCTGGTCTGATAGTCGTCCGGGCTTCTCTGATTCATCTCCCTTTCTCGATCACCACAAGAAAATCTTTATCTGGTAATTCGAATAAGATTTTCGTATGCATGCCTCAAGATTCAATTCCGCAAATTGTAAGATATTAAAGATGCCATGACTTAGAACCCTACTCCGAGATACTTTATTAGGACAAGTAAATAAGGTTTGGTTTAAATGTTAATTAGTCGAATCATGACTAATGTTGGCATGGCTATCTGCTAAACATAAATCAATATCTTTGTTTTGTTGTGATCCCTGGGATCTCCTCCTTGAGGACTTCCCCGTCCCTGAAGTATCCTACGATGATAAGCCTTTTCGCCTGTATGAACACAAAAATAAATAAATCATTAATTCTCTGTTATATCCGTGTTTTCTATTTAGGAAATAATTCAATCTAAAGTGGTGTCTGTTCTCTGAAAATAAAATGATTCTATTTTGAAGAAATCAGATATTTCTGGCTTAAAAGGACGGTGATTTTCAATAAAACGGTACGAAAATTGAAAATAAAAAAATATATATTGGGGAGATGAAATGGGCTCTCTCGTATTCAGTAGATTCAACCCTTGTAAGAAAAGAAGAGATTTTTCTTGAACCTCCAAACCTCCATTAAAAGGCAAGCTAAGTATCTCTATTCAGAGATGTTAGGAAGATGTTCAAACAATTTGTTTCAAGTATTCTTTTATAAACCTGTAAAAACTTCGGTATTCTAAAGAACAAAGAAAGAAGGCAGATGCTACTTACGAGTCTTTGGCAGATCCCTTGATCCCATTGCAGAGACCAGAAGGAGCATGATGTTAGAACTGGATTTAATAACATATAGAAATATTCATATCGGATTATCAAGAACGCATAAATAATAAAACAGAAACGTACTTGAATCCATATCTGAAAGTTGCTCTCTAGAGTCGTACGGATGACTTTCTAGATTAACACGTTTTCCTTTTAGAGTACTTTGATTCTCTCTACCTTAACCTTATTTTTTCTCTAATGATGGGATGTCAGAATGAGAATGAAGTAACACATGTGTAATCTAGGGACCATGATCATATATATAGTTAACCAGATACCTTTTGGCATTTTCACACTTTGGTATTCCTATTTTAGCTCATCACTAAAATTAGAATAACTATTAAATCTCTACACATTAAAGACCCACACCCTATTAGATACACCAAAAAACTCAATTGCCTAAAAATATTTAGCAAATCATTTTTAATTAAGCTTCACTTTATTTAATAGTTCACAAACATATAATTATTCTCATATAAGCCCAACTTTGGATTAATGATCCAACACATGACAGTCAAGAAAAAATTCCAAGAACACACATGCACGAAATCTCTTAGAAGCCATTTTTCTTGTAATTCAAAGCAAAATATTTGTTAAGGACAAGTAAATAAGGAAGAACAAACTGCCGTATATATTCTCCACGTAGGCATGGCTATCTACTAAACATAAATCAATATCGTTTTCAGACAAGTAGTTCATGTTTCAGATTTCTAAATTGGAATAACTCTGCTCTCCATTTGACCACATCTACCAGCAACAAAATAACGGTTAGATCTCTATAAGAGGTTTTTGACTGGAACCAGATGAGGATATACACATGGTTTGACAATGTTAGTACTTGAGAATTTAGATTAATTACGGGAAAGTTTGGTATTTTGCAACACACTCGTTTGAATTTTTGTGGAAAAAAATAAACCAAGAACCATTAACTAAATGTTTAAATCAACAATTGTTTTTTTTAAGCAAGTTTTGTTTTTTTTAAATAAAAAATAAAAATGATAACAAAGATCCCTACAAATCATTTCATCCTTTAAACTGTACACCAGCATTGTTGCCCACCCTGTGAAAGTTCTTTTGATCCAATGGTTGATATCCCCGTTTCCACTGTCCCGGGCTATTCTTCCATTGCTAAAAAAAACCTCATATGAAATGCAACGATTGCTTGTTTCTTTTTCAGAGCATGATTGAAAATGATTTTTCTTAATTGCTGTAGTTAATTTTGGGCGCTTATTAAATACAATCCTTGATGGAGAGGAGTTTAAGCCTCAAGAAACATTTTATTTTATTCAAGTAGCTCTTAATTCTTTTCTTCTCTTCTTAATTTGTTCAAATTAATGACCTTACTTCTCCCATTTATGATAGTACATCTTCGAAACTAGCGCGTATCCTGGAGAGCATGAGCACCTAAAGGGGCTACGAGAAGAAACGGCAAAAAAATATGGCAGCTTGTAAGTGATATTATTAGAAATGAGTGAGGTTCTTACAAAAACAATTACGCTTTCGGTGGGGTAAGTATAACATAGAGAGTTGCGAATGAACAGTGAGTTGTGTAGAAAATAAGTAAGAAATTAGATAAAATAATCAAAAAATGGGCAAGCAATTTGAGATTTGCTATGTTGCAGAAGTAGGCTTGCTATACCAGTTGATGAAGGGCGTTTCCTATCGATGCTTATGAGAATTATGAATCCCAAGAGGACTCTGGAGATTGGTGTCTTTACAGGCTACTCTCTCCTTTCCACTGCACTCGCCTTGCCTAGTGAAAGCCAGGTAAGGTAATTTGTGAAGAAAACATCAATTGCTTTTATGTTTCAGCATATATATATATTGGCTCAAGCCCGTGTTGTGAAGCCAAAGGGCTTGTGATCTGTGTAGCAGGTCTCGAGTTCGAGTCAGGGCATGCAGTCTTTGTAAGAGTCTGGACAATCAAGATTTGAGCACATAAAATATATTTTCTGGAGAGTGGTTTCCTCGCATTCAAAATATGTATATATTGGCCCATGCTCTACATGATCCGCGCCATTAATGGCTTCAATGATCGATTTACCGCAAGCCCTCTCTTACCTCTCGTTAGCAGAAACCAAAAAAAAGGAGAAAATAATATGAAAGAATAAATTAGTGATCGTGTATTTAGATGATTAGATGACTGGTTTGTGCCCTGCAGATAACAGGGATAGACATAGATCGAGAAGCTTATGAAGTTGGATTACCATTCATTCAAAAGGCTGGCATGGAGAATAAAATCAAGTTCATTCAAGCAGATGCCATCTCTGTTTTAAATGAAATGCTAAACAATGTACGTTTTTCAATTTCGCAAGCCATTAAACTTTTATGTTTCTATTCCATTCGGTAACCTGTTTTTGTTTAATTTTGGATTCGTTTCAGGATACGCAGCCAGAATTTGACTATGCATTCGTGGACGCTGATAAGGCTAACAACAAGCATTATCATGAGCAGTTATTGAAACTGGTTAAAATTGGAGGGATGATTGCTTACGATAACACACTATGGTATGGCTTTGTTGCAAAAGAAGAGGATGAGGTGCCGGAGCATATGAGGGCTATCAGGACAGCCATCATGGAATTCAATGAACTACTAAGCTCCGATGCCCGTGTAGAGATTTCCCAAGTTTCCGTTGGTGATGGTGTTACACTATGCAGGCGCCTTCACTGAAAACCTTACATCGAGAAGACCTCCTCAATTTGTTTTTGTTTTTCCGGTACAATGTGTAATAAGAAGCTTGCCTCTCATGCCTTGCGAGTGACGGGAGTCATGGTTGGGGAAGTTGCACGGATTGAATAATTCCTTGATGAAAAAGTCAGAATGTGTGGAAGGAGTTGCGAAAGCTCTCCTGGTATTTGGATTCCACTAGTGGAATCCCTAATGTTTAGCATCTATGCTGTTTGGTTGTGGCCTGTTTAAGTTCATGTTTCGTATGGTACAAGTTACGGGATAAAATCTGTTTTCTTCCTTCTTCTCTGTTCTCCCCCAATTTCTAATTCTTAACACTGTGCCTGAGAAATTGCTAGCAGATTTTCAATTGCTAATTTTCTGTTCTGTGTTGTGAACTTCTGCGTGAAGTTAATATATTCATCTTCTGAAAGCCCGCAGCTCGCCTACCACGATCGAATGAACTTGAAGAAATAAAGCAATTAGCAAGAAAAACCAGTCACCCCTGCTGCGTGCCCACAATGATTTCGAATTGGACCACCAGTACTTTTGGTTTTCTCTTTTATCCCATGAGATTCATAGTTGTTCTACCTCTACAATCATCATTTAAAATCATTCAATGTTACCCCTGTAATTTACTTAAAGTTCCAATATCATCCATGTTTTTCAAATAGCCCAGAAAGCTGCTGCTTCTTTTTCCTCACCTTTTTTCTTATTATCTTACTGTTTATCTATTCGAACTCTTGTATGTAATGAAATCGTTAATAAAACTTCACATCAAAAACAATCTTTCCATGAAGTGCAATTTCGGAGGCCAGGTATATATATGCCTTTGGTTGCTGGGCTTAACAATGATGAAAGTTTGTCTAAAAACCAAGCCACAAACCTAGTGTATTACATCGCTAAATCTTTCAAATAAGAACAGCGCTGTAAATAAAAATAAAACATGGACTAAAGTATTTTTTCATAAAATTCTAGGGACCAGAGAGAAACTTATTTTAAAATACAATAGACCAGAGCTCTTTATTACATGACAGCGCATCCTCGAGATCTAATCTTCGATCATATACCATTAATATTAATTAAAGGATATCAAACCGTAAGCCATGACTTGACTCTGGCAAAATCCGGTCTTGACTTTCAAGTCTTCGTCGAACCAGATTCTGCAACATCCAGTTCAGATGTTTTGCAATGTCATTTTAGAGAAATGTATTTGAAAGCCACTGTCTTTGGATCTCTCTAGAAGCATTTTAGAAGCTTCCGTCATAAAGAATAACCTTTTCTCTATCCTTCGTATTATTATTTGGATAAACTCTATCCTTGATTCTTAATTCCTAAACTTTTATTCCATTGTGCTCAGAGTTTTAACATGATGATTTTAAGTGGAACTGTTCATATATTAGTTATTATGATGCGAGGGGATATGTTTTTTTTATTATCATGGATCTCCGGGTCTCAATTAATCTCACGAGCCCTGAAGTAAATGATCATATAAGTCTCTGGTAGTCATCATATTAGTAATCATATGACTCGAATCTGAGACTATAAGAGAAGCAAACCTCTTAATCATAAACTTTTACTGCTAGATCACCTACTAGTTGGTCAGGTATATTATTTAATCTTATACAATATTACTGAGAGGATTTTTTTATAAAATAAATAAATATTTTTAAATAATGATAAAGTTAATTAACTTGATTAAAATAAATAATTCAAGGTGCAAACATCATTTTACTACGCAAATAAACGAGAAAATACACAAAAGCCGCTGAATGAAAAGTTGATATTTTAATTTTTTTAAGGGCAACAAAGTGTTTTTACTATACATGTTAAAATGTGAAAATATGATAAATCAATCTACTTCGTCACATTAGATTAAATAAAAGGTAATAAAGCTTACAATTGTTATATATATATATATGTGTGTGTGTGTATGTATATATATATATATGTGTGTCTATGTATGTATGTATGTATGTATGTATGTAGGTAGGTAGGTAGGTAAATTGTATGGGTTTTTCTCTGTTACAAACTTACAATAAATACAGAGTAATGTAGATTATAATAGTATAATTATTATTTTGATCTTGATATATGAAAATTTAACTATTAGACTCAGGGGCATTTTAGCTTTTTTCATGCACTAGTTAGCATTCTCTGATTGTTTAAGAGTATTTGAGTATTTTTCTGGATTTTTTGTACAGTAAACTATATTTTTACTCCCGTCAACAGACAACAAACAAATAACTACTCATGGGAATTTTTAATTTTTTACACTATTGTGAACGATAAAATAATCATATTAGCTTCAAATACGACAAAAATCAAGAGTTGTCAATGAGGGTATTTTTGGTTTTTCAAATGTTTATAAACAGTACAAATACGAATATGCCCTCATAATAGACAAAATTCAAGAGTTGTGTAAGGGTATTTAGGTAATTTTATGTTTTTTAAATTATTGTTTTTCTGCAGAATATTGTGGGCGCGTCAGCTGGACGTGCTGACGATTTTCTCCCTTACGCTCCTTTCAAACAGAGCGTGTGGCGTCGTGTGGTGGGGACAAATGTCCATGCACCGTCTCATTGGTCAATTGTTCTTTTTCTCCTTTTCTCTTTCCTACAACTTAAATTACACGGAAGTCCCCTTGACTTATGGTGCTTTCAGTTTAGTCCTCTTAGTTTGATTGTTTTGTTTGGTCTTGATTTCTGTTATAGAAGTTTGGATTTGTTTCAATTTTGTCCTTCAGTTGAAATTGATTATATATTTTGTTTTCATTTCGATCTTTATTTTTTTAATTTAAGGTTTGATTTTAAATCCCTGAATATTTTCAACATGAAAGTTTGGATTTTTAATTTTGTTAGTCAATTGAAATTGATCATATATTTTGTTTTCATTTCAGCCTTTATACTTTTAATTTTTGATTTGATTTTAATTTTTTATTTTTTATATTTCTAAAATAGTCCTTTTTTGTTCATATTTATATGTATATGCTCTTAGTTTTGATTTTTATTATTTTATCTTTTGTTGAGGTTATGTTTTTATTCAATTTAGTCCTTAAATTTTAATTTGTATTGTTGATTATTTGAAAATTGATATTTCTTTTTCTCCCTTTGTTCCTTTTTTATTGTTTTTATTTATTCTTCCATTCAAATTATTTTTTTAAGCTAATAATATTATTTTTTTTCATTTATAATATTTTTGCTTGCTTTTTTGTTAAAATTTTTAAGTTTTTTTATTCTTTGGGGTAATTTTATTATTTCCATTATTTACGCTATAATAATAATTTTAATTTTCTTCTTGCTTGTTTTTTTTTAAAAGTCTTAAAGTTTTTTTATTCTCAGTTAATTTAATAGTTTTTTATTGTTTTAACAGTAATCATAATATAATAATTTTAGATATTATAGTCATGGTAATAATAGTGACAGTGCTACTCATAATAATACTAGCAATTGTAATTTATTATAATAGTTATAGTGCTCATGATGTTAATAATTATGGTTTTAATGATAATAATAACAATAACTTATAAAATAATATAAAAAATATCAATAATGACAAAAAAATTATAATAATCATAATCATAATAATTAAAATTTATATGATTTTAATAAAAATATTAAAGAAGAATGTAAACCTAGGCAATATCGTACTAGATTTTTTAACATGTAAGAAAATGTTAATGGTGCTAGATTTTTTTTTATGATGCTATACATCTAAATGAATGTAATCAACCTAGGCAAAAAATTTATTAGGTAATGTCAAAAAAAATAATTATAGGAAAACTCTTTGTGTTTAACATTAATGTTAAAAAATATAAATTTAAATAAATAAGGTAAAAAATAAATACAACATTGAGTAACATGATTTTTAATGAATAGAACATTGAATGATAAATTATTAGATTTGAATAATTATATATAAAGAAGCTCTAAAAAATCAATCTTAATAAATACAACATAGGATGATAAATTATTTCAATTGTTATTCTTATGATTGAAGGCAAAAAAAATTATTTGATTTGAAGAATAAATAAATAAAATTAAAGGATAAAATAAAAGGACATATGCCAAATTTTGTACTATTACCATTATAAATATAATTATTATAATCTCTTGGATTATAATAAAATTTATTGTTTAATATATTTTTTAATACTAATGTAAGGTCATATAATTTTAAAGATATAAGGTAAAAAAATTCAAACCATGTTGAGCCATAAAAGTTTTTCAAATCATTAATTCAGGATATTAGATTTGAAACATTATATATAGAGAAGTTACAAAACTTAATTATTAATAAATACAAAATTGAATGATAAATTACTTGATTTTTTTTATTATTATCATGATTGAAAATAAAATAAAAAACAATAATAATAATAATAATAATAATAATTATTATTATTATTATTATTATTTTGTTGTTATTATTTTTGTTGTTGTTATTGTTATAAGACATTACCAGACTATCAAACACAATCTAAGTTAATGTGTTATTTTCTTTTTTGTTTACCTAAAAAAATTGATTATTTGGTTTTTTTATGTATTAATTTTATTATGGACAAGGTGTTGAAAATAATGATAATGATAATAATTATTTTTAAAGTATTTTTCTTAAAAATATGTTAGGCGAATTATATATTTTTATATTTGTTTACTATTAACGCATTAAAATATATGTAAAAAATGATCTAAGATTTTTTTAATTTCAAATTAATTTAATCTTATTGTTATGAAATACTTTTAATATAATAATATCAAGAATAAATCTTAAAAAATAATAAAATAATAATTTATTTTTAAATAAAAATCATTTTAAACTAAAAATATACAAAGATAACAAATCATCAAGAACAGAACATTTACTATTCCTGCATAAGAGAGAGTTTCATTCTTATTTCATGTTACCAAAAGCTAAACTTACCTTTGATTTTTAATGTAAGGAGCATTTAATATATAGATAACTAGAAATAAAAATTAAAATTCAAACTTAAGAGTATAGATATATAAATACGAATAAAAAATAAAACCTATCTCAAAAAGACCATAAAAAATTAAAGGGATCGAAAATAAACTAAAAAAGAAAACAATAAGGACAAAAATACAAAACAAAAAATTACATATGTTAAAAGAAGACAATATATATATATATATATATTGCGGTGAAAATGCATGGCAAATGACTAGTGTGTGTGTACACACACTAGCCATTGCCTTCGTGCCTCATTGCAGTCAAAACCATATTTTTTTCAATGAAAAAATATTAATTGTATGAGATTTTTTTATTATAATATAAATTTGGAAAAAATAATAAATCTGTACAAAAATCCTGTGATGTCTAAGTTTTCTATAAAATATATAAATTTTAAATAGATATAAATTTATCTATTTAGTAGGTTTTAACAAAATAACCAGTATAAATTTATCATTGTCATTTAAAAAGCAAGAATATTTGTATCTGAATTACTGAATTCATTGTATTAATATTAATTCATTTTATAATTCAATTTAAATTAAACAAAATAAATAAAATATAAATTATAAAAACACCTATAATAATCAAATAACAAAATTAAGTAGTTAATTTTCTATCTCCAAAAAGAAGAAAACATAAATTGAAAATCCATTCATACGTTACCATCATTATCATTACCATAACAGTTAAAATTATTATTAACATTATTGTTCAAACAGTTAAAATTATTAAATTGTCTTGGAGAATTAAAAAAAAGAGTAAATTATTTTTACAAAAAACAATAAAAAAATAAACAATAAAATTATCATTATTATTGCATAAACAATAAAATTATAAAATCATTTGGTCCAAAAAATAGAAAAAAAGAAAAGAAAATACAAAAAAAAGAACAAAGGGAAAAAGAGAGCAATATTAATTTTAAAATGATCACGAATATAAATTAAAATTTCAGAACTGAACCGAATAAAAATAAAACCCCAATAAAAAATAAAATGATAAAAATTAAAAACAAAAACTAAAAATATAAATGAATAAATATAAACAAAAATAAACATTGTCAAGAAAGACCGAAAAAACAAAATGAATCAATACTAAATAAAAAATTAAAAGAATAAGTGTCAAAATAAAAACTAATATTTATAATTAATTCCAATCGAATGATAAATCTGAAACAAATCAAAGTCTTGGGACTGAAAAACAATAAAGGGATTTTAAAAACAAAATGCAGTGTAACCAATATAAATTAAAACTTCAGAATGGAACCTAATAAAAATCAAACCTTGACAAAAATAGAATGATGAAAAATGAAAACAAAAACGAAAAGCATAAATTAATAAATATTGACAAAAACAAACACTGTCCAAGAAGGACAAAAAAAAAGAGAAAGTAATTCATACTAAAAAAATTAAAAGAATAAGTGCTAAATGAAAAACAAAATACATAATTAATTCCAATTGAATGAGAAAACTGAAACAAATCAAAACCTTGAGACCGAAAAACAATAAAAGGATTTAAAAAAAATAAAATGCAGTGTAATCAATATAAATTAAAATTTTAGAACTGAACTGAATAAAAATAAAACTTCAACAAAAAATAAAATGACAAAAATTAAAAACAAAAACTAAAAGCATAAATACATAAATATGGACAAAAATAAACACTGTCTAAGAAAGATAAAAAACCCAAAGGAATTAATACTAAATAAAAAATTAAAAGAATTAGTGCCAAAATAAAAAATAAAAAATATAATTAAATATAATCGAAAGACAAAAGTGAAACAAATCAAAACCTTTGGATCATAAATCAATAAATAGATTAAAAAAACAATACAGTGTAATTGTTGAAAAAATTAAAAGAATTAGAGTATGTTAATATTTTTTATTATATCAAACCTTGTATATATATATTATATTTTATTTTTAAACTAGTAAAATTTATTAATTACTTTAATTTTAATAATTATAAAAAATATTTACTCGATCTATAATGTGATGCGACTAATTTAACTATATGTCTATTTTATAAAGAAAAAAGAAGAAAGAAAGGTTTTGGGAAAGGCGGGAATTATAATAAGAAGCCGACAAGCGCTAGAAAGTCGAAGATATTAATGAATAATCAAATCCAAACAATTACGTGATAGAAGCAACATAATTTCCGATTTGAATTGATTGTCCGTTTCTAGGCATCACCGTCTATGAGTGAGTGTGCCTTGGGCACATGTCACCATCTGTCATCTTGTAGATAGATAAGAAGATGATGTTCCGATTTGAATTGATTGTTATATTTATTATGAATTTTACGTTTATGATACATGCTTATATTTTACTTTCAAATGATTCATATCTCACTAGTCAGCGAGGTATTTTCAAGTTTATATCTAATTACTTTTCTAAAAAGTATAACTGATCTGACGGATGAAAACTTGCCACGTTAGCGTCACCATAAGTTTCGAATTACTTACGAGCACATATGATTACATTCCAAATTTAAAACATTATCCTCTTATTTTATCCTGGAGAGGAAATCCGCCGGCCTCGAGCCATTCTCTATTAACTGCTATTTTATTTTAATACATTAGAGTTTTTATTTATTTCTTAACAGTTATTTTAATGAAAATAATTTTAAAATATATAAAAAAACAAAAACAATCAACTTCTCTCAAGTATTTTGCAGTTCAGTCGTTTTCATGCAAATCGGAAAAAAAAGAAGGCATTCGAGTGACGCGTGTCGTTTTGCCCCGCCCGCACTTATTTGTGCTTATCCACTTGTATCAATCTTTAATTTTTTAGCAATCTTTGTTTATGACTAATCCTCTTCTCCCCTTGCCAATCATCGAGACTTTTATTGGGCGGGGGTCCCCTTTGGATGACGTGGCTGACAAGACAAGGTGCTGTCCAGCCATTGCTATTGCTGGGAGGTCGGCGATTGCACTGACCCAGCCCGATCCGCTCCCTTCACAGCAAATTTAGCCTTCACCTGATTTGATTTGATCCGATGGGGACGGGATGGGGGTCGGTTTAGCACAAGCTGATCCGGACCCGCACCACCTCCTATTTGTTATCAAACACAAACCCATATATTCAAATCTAGATAACCATAATATGTGTGTGATCTAGTGATAAAAAAATGGAATTTAGGGATTTGTTCTCTTATAATTTTAGGTTCGACACATGATTATTAATATAATAATTATTTAAGATTTACATAGTCATTAATTTTAAGATCCATAAAATTAATATAGATATATTCAAATAATTTAATGGAGTTGTTATCTTTATTATTACTTGGTTTCGATAAACTAATTTATCGCCAATGGAGTTGTTTAATGCGGTATAGATTACCTAGCTAAGATTTTTTTTTTAAAAAAAGAACACTCATCCTGATGAGAAGAAGGGTATAATTCATGTTAGAATAAAAAAAGAATAGCTTGTAAGAGCCTTGTAAAGATGTTAATGATACTTGAATTTGAATGAAATCATGATAGTGAAATTAGCCAACTCATTTCAAAAGGTTTAAATTATTTTAATGTTAATGATAAAAATTAAAAGTCCAACAATTATAAATATGTTAATGTTAAAAAATTATTTTAAAATGTTTAAATTATAAAGTCCAAGATATGAATTACCCAACTATGATAAAAAAAAAAAAACACACACCCATCCCGATGAAACATGGAATAATTTAAAGGAACCTTGGAAACATGTCAGTGATAAATTGGAATGGAATTATAATAGCATAATTTGATAAAAAAAAATTATTTTAGAAATTCTAAATAATAAATTCCAAAACACGTAAAAAGAGTGAGTTATTCACCAAAAAAATAATAATTAATAGATTAACCTATCATAATATAATAAAATAACTCTCTAATAGATTCTTATATTTTTAATCGAGTTAATCTTATCTTTAAATCTACACTAAATATTTATTCTATCAATTTTGACAAGATATTTGGGTTGAAACGTCAAAATTAGTCACACGAGTTGTGCACTTGTTTGTTTTTAATGATATTTTAAAGAAAACATATATAAATTGAATGTCTAATTCTATAGCTTGACTTCTTCTTCTTCTCTTTGTTTTAAATAGGTTTAAAACCTCAAAAAACATGTCTAGCAAAATTGACTCTACTAAAAATTTTAATGACATATTAAAAAATTACTACTTTATTGTATAGAATAAAGATAGATGGATTAATTAAAATAAAAAATAATTTTCATCCAGATTTATCGACTACTCCATAAATAAAAATCAAACCTCATGTATTCATATAAAAAAGTAATATCTGAGCATGTTTAGTATTGTGATAATAATTGTTTTTTAAAATTTATTTTTAATATCAATTCATTGAAAATAAATTAATTAAAATGAAAAGAAAAAAATAAAATTTAAATCTATTGAAAAACATTTTTAAAATACAAAGAATCTAAACAGCTATTAACTTCATTATTGTATACCTTAAAAAAATCACCAGATCGCACATCCCAGACAGTTAATTTTCCCTTCTGGATAATAATAAATAATAATAATAAACACCAAGACAACACTCTATGTAGTAAGTTCTATCTCTGCGGGCGGGTCCCACTGTCCACCTCCAATGTCTCGTGGCGGACTCACGCAAGAACAAAAGGATAAGAACCACAAAAGAGAGACCCTCTGCCACTATTTATATCTAGCGGACTTTTTTTACCGTTGGATTAACATTTCTTGGTCCCCATAGTTGACTGTGATTGCTTCTCACTTCCACAAGTCTCATGATGTTTTTTTGTTTTTTTTTAAAAAGAATGATCAGTATTGCCGGGCCGTTAAAATACAAGGACATCAATATGACTTAGTCCCTGTAGTTTTATAAAACTAGTCAATTAGTTCATATCGTGTATAAAGTAACTACTGCAACATGCCTCCTTAATTTTGTCAATTCTTTTTTCGATAAATGCTTTTTTTAGTCAGGTTTCTCACATTACAAACTTTTCTCTCTCGGTTTGTTTATTATATGTCTCAAAATAAATAGATAAATAAGAATAAAAAATAGAATTATTACAATAAATATAGACTAAACATGTAGTTTATGAAAGCACAAAGATTAATTTATATATATTTTTATTAATTTGAATCCCCATATTTACTACATATCACATAGATTTTCGATATAAACACAACCAACTCAGCATGGTTAGAGTAAGCTAACGAACACATGAGACAAAATATCCATCTAATAATTTTTTTTACCTGATTTTTCCTATGTATCTTGTTTTTATTGTCTTAATTTATAGACGATGTTACAGTCCAAGTCTACCAACCAATTTCTTCGTGGTCTCTATTTAATTTCTCAACTAAAGAGGCAGCCGCGTGGATTAATATACAGGTCTCCCCAAAGACAAGAGTTTAGTGACTTAAAACTTTTTTTTCTGTGGATTTTTTAGGAAAGAAATTTTCCATTTTCAAGAAAATGGTATTTGTCTTAAATTATTCCTGACTGTTTTTATTATTTTGGGTGGTGCATGTTGAAATAGTAGGGCAAAAGAAGATCAAAAGAAAAAAAGGGTTGTGACAATCTCTAGTGGGATAATATCTGATTGTGGCAGCAGTGTATTTTATTTAGCTCCATACATGATCTTGAATCAATTCCATTCTTATGTTTCTTTCTATTTCTCTCTCCCTTTCTTTATGTGGGCAGCTGCGAAATTTGCTTCAATCCCTTTTTTCTTCCCTGAAATCTCCCTTCAGTTTCCAATAGTTTTCTCTCTCTTAATGAATTGGTGGCGTTCCTGGTGGTTTCTGCATCTCTCTTGCTCTAGTGCCACTTCAGTTGATTTTATTTTTTTTATTTCAGATTTAAGAAGTCATTTCATTCTTGTTTTTCAGTAACTTGTAGTCTTAGTGTTTTGTGAATTTTGAAAAGGGTATCTTCCAAATTTGTAATTTTAATTGTTTCTTGCTGTATTTAATTTCCTGGTTTGCAAGAAGTCAGTATCTGCTCGAGTCTTGAAAAGGGTCTTTGTCAATTTGAAACATTTTTGCTCACATGAGTTTTATTGGCCAGAGTGAAAGAAAACAGTATAATTAACCAGGAGAAGTAACGGGAAAAAAATGGTGTCAAGATCATACTCTAATCTTCTGGAGCTTGCCTCTGGCGAGTCTCCATCTTTTGGCCGCATGAGCCGGCGAATTCCACGGATTATGACGGTGGCAGGCATCATGTCCGATATAGATGATGATCCATCGGAGAGTGTGTGCTCCGATCCATCATCTTCTTCGATGCCAATGGATCGAATAATAATTGTCGCCAATCAGCTGCCAATAAGAGCGCAGCGAAAATCAGATGGCAGTAAGTCCTGGATTTTCTCTTGGGATGAGAATTCACTTCTTCTTCAGCTGAAAGATGGTTTAGGGGATGACGAAATTGAGGTTATTTATGTTGGCTGTTTGAAGGAAGAAGTTCACCCTAATGAACAAGATGAGGTCTCTCAAATACTTTTGGAGACCTTCAAATGTGTGCCAACATTTCTCCCACCAGATCTTTTTAGCAGGTATTATCATGGTTTTTGTAAACAACAATTATGGCCTTTGTTTCATTACATGTTACCCTTGTCACCTGACCTTGGGGGTAGGTTTAATCGGTCATCGTGGCAAGCGTACGTGTCAGTAAATAAGATATTTGCTGATAGGATTATGGAGGTGATTAATCCAGAGGATGATTTCGTATGGGTTCATGACTACCATCTAATGGCGTTGCCCACTTTCTTGAGGAAGAGGTTTAATAAGGTGAAACTCGGGTTCTTCCTACACAGTCCATTCCCTTCGTCAGAGATTTATAAGACATTGCCTATTAGAGAAGAGCTCTTGCGAGCTCTGTTGAATTCAGATTTAATCGGGTTCCACACTTTTGACTACGCTAGACATTTCTTGTCTTGTTGCAGTAGAATGCTTGGCCTTACCTATGAATCTAAGAGGGGATACATGGGCATCGAGTACTGTGGCAGGACTGTAAGCATCAAAATTCTTCCTGTTGGTATACATATGGGTCAGCTTCAGTCGGTGCTGAGCCTGAAAGAGACTGAAGCAAAGGTCAAGGAGCTCATTAAGCAGTTTAGAGATCAAGATAGGATAATGTTGCTGGGGGTGGATGACATGGACATTTTTAAGGGTATAAGCTTGAAATTGCTGGCAATGGAACAGTTACTTATGCAGCATCCAGAGTGGCAGGGGAAGGTAGTGTTGGTGCAGATAGCGAATCCTGCAAGGGGTAAAGGAAAAGATGTGAAAGAAGTCCAAGCCGAGACAAATGCTGCTGTGAAACGGATCAACAAAACATTTGGGAAGCCTGGATATGACCCCATTGTCTTGATTGATGCACCATTGAAGTTTTACGAGAAAGTGGCCTACTATGTTGTCGCAGAGTGTTGCTTGGTCACTGCTGTAAGGGACGGAATGAATCTCATACCCTATGAATACATAATAAGTCGCCAAGGTAATGATCGATTGAATAAATTGTTGGGACAAGAACCTTCTACCCCTAAGAAGAGCATGTTGGTCATCTCTGAATTTATTGGTTGCTCCCCATCTTTGAGTGGAGCCATTCGAGTAAACCCTTGGAATATTGATGCGGTGGCAGATGCAATGGACTTTGCCTTGGAGATGGCAGAGCCTGAAAAACAACTCCGACATGAGAAGCATTACAGATATGTCAGTACCCATGATGTTGGGTATTGGGCACGTAGTTTTCTTCAGGATTTGGAGAGGACATGTCGTGATCATTCAAAGAGGAGATGCTGGGGTATTGGATTTGGACTGAGCTTCAGAGTTGTGGCACTTGATCCTAACTTCAAGAAGCTTTCAATGGAGCGCATCGTGTCAGCTTATAAGAGGACCACGACTAGGGCAATTCTTCTGGATTATGATGGTACTCTAATGCCTCAGGCTTCCATTGATAAGAGCCCATCCTCAAAGTCCATTGATATCATAAACAGCTTGTGTAGAGATAAGAACAACATGGTTTTCCTTGTCAGTGCTCGAAGCCGCAACACAGTTGCTGAATGGTTCTCTGAGTGTGAGAAACTGGGATTAGCAGCAGAACATGGCTACTTTCTTAGGTAAATTGGTTCATTTTCTATACTAATTCCAAATACTAGGCTTAAGGTGATTAAGTTTGAAATTGATGGCCGTCTGTTTGCAGGCTAACGAGAGATGCAGAGTGGGAGACATGCGTCCCTGTAGCAGATATCACTTGGAAGCAGATTGCAGAGCCTGTGATGCAGCGTTACACTGAAACAACAGATGGGTCAACTATCGAGGACAAGGAAACTTCACTGGTATGGTGTTATGAGGATGCAGATCCAGACTTTGGGTCATGCCAAGCAAAAGAACTTCTTGATCATCTTGAAAGTGTGCTAGCCAATGAACCTGTTACAGTCAAGAGTGGGCAGAGCATAGTGGAGGTCAAACCTCAGGTTTGCATTATAATATCCCTGTGTTCAGTTGTATATTATGTTTTTCTTTTGTTCCCTGAATTTTAAACCTTGTGGGTTTGCATTTGAATAAGGTATCATCTCAATTAAATCTAAAGAGAAATTTGGTAGAAATGCTATGGGTCAATCCCGTTGCATTGCAACTGAACCTGTTAAACAAGCTCTGATAGAGGCAATCTTATGAAAAGAAATCCTTCAACAAGCATGCCATGGACAAATATCACTCCTCGAGTTTGAGCGACTTGAACCTAGTTTAGATTGATCACATTGTGTTGCATTATCGCTGTTCAGGGGTGGAAGAATTACGATTCAGGCAGGTGATATCTGTATTTGTCCATTGAAGAGGTGTCCATTTGGTTTTTGCAGAATTTACTTATTAATGGTAGAAACCTAGAGCGAAAGAAACTAGGAAAAGTACTAGATTACAATTTAAATAGTAAAAAACAAGAAGGTTGGAACCAAGTCATGTACTGTTTTTGTAAGAATTACCTTGCTAGTTGTTCATAGCTCAGACAAATGTTTACCATGTACTAGGACACTCTTAATTAGGCCGAAGAAAACATGCATTTAGTTAAGTTTAGGTTCAGTTCACCAGGTTCTTTCTTATTTTACTTGGAATTCGGTAACTTCCTTGTGAACATATTCCACAATTTGTGTTTTTCTCCCTTGGAGGACAAATGCCGCAATCTATAGATCTTACAATTCAACAACATTTGAGCGATGTTTTGATTTTACTATCTCCAAAAGGTCCCAAACATGCTTGTCTGTTTTCAGGGTGTCAGCAAGGGACTTGTAGCCAAGCACCTACTCTCCATCATGCAAGAAAATGAAACGTCACCAGATTTTGTTCTGTGCATTGGCGATGATAGGTCTGATGAAGATATGTTCGAGGTAATAATCACCTCCATGGCAGGCCCATCACTTGCTCAAAATGCGGAAGTGTTCGCTTGTACTGTTGGCCGAAAACCCAGTAAGGCTAAATATTATCTCGATGACACAGCAGAAATTGTTAGGTTGATGCAAGGCTTGGCCTCTGTTTCAGAACAAACGGTTGCAGTATAGGAACAGTGAAAGATGTTTGTTATTTGAGAGATGCAGTGCGACCGGAACTCTTTTGTCTATGATCCCTGATTAGTGAAGTTGTAAAAATATATGTTTGTGCTATCGATCTGAGATTGTTGTGTTTTTGTGCCAGGGAAAGGCTACCTGCTTCAAGTCACCTGTAATTTGGAATACTAGGATTAGGGTTTATAAGAAGAGAATAAAGAGGTTTAACGCTTCCAATTCGCTGTGTATGCAGATTGATGCTGCCGATCTGCGACCTATCTCTCGATCTTCCTTGCCTTTGTTTTTCTATACTTGGTGTGCTAACGGGAAAGTACAAAAAGAGAGAGGAGTTCCCGCGCATTTTCTAACATGCATGCAAGTTATTTGACTTGGTTTTGGTTTTGGTGTTAGTGATTGTGATTTTGATTTTTTGAAATTGTCAGCAATTTGACAATTCATTTTCCACAATTCATTGTCTTGTATTAAATATTTTGTAAGAAAATATTTTCTAAATCTCACCGTGTTTTTAAAGATAGTTTTTATGATTTTTGTTTTATTTTTACCAGAAAAAATAAATACTATTTTTTCATATAATTAAATTTAAATTTATTTTGAAATTCCATATAATATTTTTATAACTAGATTTTATTTATAATATTATATAACTATTTAAACCACTCTCTTATTTCATCACCACCACTGTCATTACCTTCTCCTCCAATCATCACAATCATATTACTGTCATTATTACCATTATCACTTCATCAACAACCTTTTCTTCCAGTATTATCATAATCAAGTGATCATCACCAGCATTGAAAAACATTTTTCAAACTAACTATTAAAAAACGTTTTCATACAAAACAAACAGCCTTATTTTCTTCGCCAGTGACCCAAAACTTTGATCGTAAAAAATATCTAGAAAAACTAATTGTATTTTAATATTTGATATATTATAAAATAAATATTATTATTCTAATACATTCTACTCTTGATTTTTGTGTGACTTGGGTTTTGATTTTTTTATATAGGAGAAATGAATTTTTGACATTTTATATGGTTATCCTGTTGGAGTGCATAATAGAGGGATGATAAAAAAAAACATTTTCAATTTTGATTCTCGTTTACCATGACCATGGAAGATGTCCTTGCTAACTTAGCTCTAACCCAGCATACAAGCAAAGATATGAGAGTCTCTTGCAACCCTTGATTTTACACCTGTGGATTATTTTTAAATGTGAACATGGTAAGTGGTTAGGTGGTTTTGTCCATGTGGGTGTTCTAGTCAAGACTCACTAGGTTGATTACTTTTATGATTTTTTTGGAGCAACTCTAACATCATTATGACTAAGTAATCACTTAGGTTTGATAGAGAAGATGTATACCTTTCCATTAAACCTTCTCTTGCTTGATTTGGATTAATGAAAATCCATATTTAATTGTTTGAAGTTGAGAACCTAATTAACTTTTCCTTAAATATGCAATGAAGACTAATTATATATAGATGTTGAAACAATAAATGACAAATATGAGTTATAGTGGTTTGATTCCAAGATCATAGAGTTGTAGAGGGGGTGTTTGTGAGTTGAATAATGATGATATCAACCTTGGAGGTGGTCGGAAACGTTGTATTCGAGATGTTTCCTTGACCAACCAAAGTCGAGGAAGAAAGTGTACAATACTTATGAAACAATGTTGTTTTGGCTAACCTTTAAAATTAGATTTTTTTGGTTTGAGAATTTTTTATTGCATTTTTATACTTTTAATTTGTTTAATCACACCCTTAATTTTGCAATTTCTCTCCTCGCAGTAATTCTATTTTGACTCTGGATTTGAACGTTTTTTTCACTTTACTTTTTGGTTTTTGATTTGACCAATTTAGTCTTTTATTGGTCAATAAAACCTTGTTTTTCTTCAATTAAGTCTTTGAAACTGTTGAATTTAGTCCCTATAGTTGTGCACCTTTTTTAGATCGTTCATTGACCTTAAATTTGTTTGATTAAATCTTTAATTGCTTTTCAGAATTTAAGTTTTATGCATCTAAGTCTTTGATATCAACAATTTAACCTTTTTAGGTTCCCCAAATCTTGATTTTTTTATAACACCACCCAAACTTTGCATAAAACTAATTTTCTTTTTGCAATCTAATCCTCGAATATGTCCCCCCTCTTTCTTTCTTTTTTGGTAATGACACTTGGTTTGACACTAGAAACCAATAAATTTGAACATCCAGAGTTCATCTTCTTCTCCATTGCGTCAGGGGGGCAATAAGTCAGTCATCGAAGAGGGGAATACACTTCCTGTTTCTTATGCATGCATGGCCCACAAGAACGTCATCAGGGGCCCAATAACAATGGATGATTGGTTATGATGGATGCAAATAATTACCGAGGTTGATGGAAAATGGAAATCAAGCATGAACAACACGTCGATCTGATGACTGTCATGATCAAGGGTCAGTTTCACCGTGGGAACACGTTCGAGTTTTACTTGTCGTTACCGGTGCATGTTGAATGATGGATTTCTTAGTTTCACACTACAAAATGTACCTCGTTAAATTATTTTATAATATAAAGTGTTTTTTATTCAGAAATTAATTAAAATAATATATTTTTTAAGAAATCTTTTTGATTTTAACGTATTAAAACAATTTAAAAATATAAAATATTATTTTTTTAAAAAATATTCAAATTGTAACTTAGTCCTCGATTAAAACACAATATCAAACAACAAAAAGGGTACAATAAAAGCAAGTCCATGAAAAGCCTTGTCCGGTACACACCACTGTATTCCATTTGATTGCCCTCTGGATTAAGTTTATGCTTGGGATAAGTTTATGGTGGCAGAGGTTCGTTCGAATATCACCAAATTAAACACCAATGATTTCTGACCCGATGATTGGAAGATCCATTGTAAGAATCACAGCATCTCAACTAGAGCATACACTTTTATATTTTTATTTTACGAATACATCAGTGAATAACAATAATTTGATAGCTATTTAATAGTGGATCCAGTGCTAAAAACTCAAAATTAAAAAGTTTATTTTCCTTGTGGTCGCAGATTTGACGCTTATGGTGACAACTAAAAGTTTGTATAATAGTTAACTTTGAAGTCTATGAAATTAATCAAAGTGCACACAAGTTGATCTCGACACTCACGTTAATTAAAAAATAATAATAAAATATACGTTACAAGAGAATAAAGATAAATTAAATGTTATTATTGATCGATAATAATGTAATAAATAAAAGCATTTCAAGAAGTTTTTCCTTCGTATTACTTGTGGCCAATGATTTGAGGCCTTCCACAGAATCCCACCTTCGTTTTTTCCCGTTGCAATTCGAAGTGGCAATTTTCACAGCTAAAACGCATTTGACCTCTTATTATCTTTGATAGTGTGAAATCATAACGGGATTGCGTGAGAGAAACCAGTCAAGACTTATCCAGTCCATCTTGGGGCTGATATCGATCAAGTGGTGAGATGTTTACAAGACTCAAGTTTTCGTGTTGACTTCTAAGAAATCGTCAGTAAATTGAAAACTCAATCACATTCAACAGGGGGAGGAGATTGAGGATCAATCAGGAATTGCTAAATTACATGGATTTGCGAGAAACTTACATGAGGGAATATAGTATTCGTATAGGATCATTCACGCCTCGTCGACATATTCCCTGTCAATATTTTAGTATTCCTGTGGCCCGCAAGTTGCCCTGATATGAACACCAAGCTAAGATCTTGCCTTCAAGATCTAAAACTTGTCGTCCATACAGAAACGACGTGTTTTATTGTATGGTGACCTGCAGCTAGCACCAGATAGATGACCCGTGCAATGTGACATGCCGGGTTGAATATTTTTTAAAACAAAATAAGAAAAAAATAGTACTCAAGCAATTGATTTGAACGCGTTTAATAATTTTAGTTAATTGATAATATAGTTATAAGAAAACCCAACAACAATACAAATAATATAACAGTGACAATTAAAAAAATAAATATTTGTCAATATTTAAAAAGATACTCTCTGAATATTTTAAAAAGGTCTCAACGATTTTACTTGATAACAACACAAAAATCAAATGAGAACAATGTAGCAACGGAAAAATATTTATGATTTACTAAAAAATATTAAAAAAAACAAGGACCAAATATGATATATGAAAAAAACTAAAGGAGAATAAAAGTTGAAAAGACAAAAACACCCCTGCACTTTGACTTCATAATCTTTTATTCTAAGAGTACTCATATCATTTTATTATTGTGCTTAAGAGAATAAAAAGAAATAAGAAGCTCATGAATGAAGAATTAATATACATATATTCTATTTTAAAAACAATTAAGTAATGGAAAATAGAAGGGAGAATAATATGAGAAAATTTTGAGTAGGCAAGAGGATATTTCTGGAAGAAAAAAGCACCCAGTCAAGGACTCCGTTCATAGTTGTCATTCATTTGCGTGTGAAAGCCAGGCCAGGCTTCTGCTCTCTGTATGTATTATATTATAAATACTAATAATTAGACAGAGAGCCAGGCCAGGCTTCCTGGTTACAGATTTTACCACTTCATCAATATCCTCCGTCCATACTTGACCAATCGTACAAATGAATTCACAAAACACAAATTATACGCAGCCTTGACATTTGCTTTCAGAAACTACATGCTCTTTCTCACCGGCGCCGTCTATGTATTTTCAGCAACAAGACGGTACTTTATTTAGGCAGAAAACAAAATCGAGGGAGCACGATGAGCAATGGAATAATGGAGAGGGCTCTGAAGAGCCTTGGAAAGGGATTTGACTTAGCATCGGATTTCAGGCTCAAGTTTTGCAAAGGAGAAGAAAGATTGGTTTTCCTTAGTGAAGCAGAGAAAAAAGAGCTCAAGGTCCCTGGTTTTGGGGCCATCGAAGATGTTTCTGCTGATATAAAGTGCGACAAAGGAGATCTTGTTCGATACCAGTCAGACATTCTTGAGTTCCATCAGGTATTTTCTTAGTTTTCAAGAGGGTTTTTGCTCTTGATTCTTGTTGCTGGTGTTCATATATCAGAGTTGTGAAATTGTGCAGATGTCAGAGTTGTTCAACCAAAAAGCATCTGTGCCGGGAAAAATCCCGTCAGGGCTGTTTAATTCCATGTTTGGATTTGAAAGCGATACATGGGCAGCTGACGCAGCCAACACAAAATGTTTGGCACTGGATGGCTGCTTCATATCCCTGTTCAATTTTCGTATCGATCGGTATCCGCTTGTTCTCAGCGATGAAGTCCGAAATGCAGTTCCATCGTCTTGGGATCCCTGTGCTCTAGCAAGGTATTCTACTTCTTCATTTTTCTTCTTACGAACAAACTAATGAGCATATTCATGCTAAAAATTAAGTAGTAAATACATGCAATGAATAAAACGCAGGTAAATCCCAGCAGAAGTTGTCTTCTGTTCAGATGAATAGAAATGCCAAATTTTCAGAATTTTTGCTTGCTTTGGACTTGTCAACTTCAACTTGGAACGATAATACCATCTCTCTCTCTTTTTCTTCGCAACCAGTGCTGAAGTTGAATCGGTCGACCAAGATTGGCCGACCTTCTAAATCTACTCATAACTTTGTGTCAATTTGGTCATTTAGACTTTTTGTTTTTTAATTCTTTATTTTACCCTTAAGATCACCGTTGGCTATACTTTCTTTCTGGACAATTTTAGCACGCAACACCTTTCACATTCTAGGTATGAGCTTATTTTTCAAAATAATAATAATCACACTGTACACATTATTCAAAGATAAAATTAGAAGAATGTGAGAATTCAATATCTAATCGGCCGGTTTAAAAGGCATGATTGACACTAAAACATGAGTAGATTTATGAGACATAGTTAATTATATTTAAATTTCATAGAAACATGAATTTGAAACCTATTCAAACTAAAAAAAACAAGATATATATATATATAATCAAGTTTCAATTATTAATATAGATTATTTTCGAAAACACACACACACAAAAACTAGATTATAGAGCGAAATTAACAAATTATAAAATGAAAATAACACCACCATAAGGCATTAAAATACACGAGACGAAGGTCAGTCTTTTAAAAAGAACAGGACATTTTGAGACGGGGCAAAGCCATCCATTATTCAGAATGAGCCCCCTTTTTATTTGAGGGTAACTTGTACCGTAGTTTCAATTATTTTAACGAAAGTCAAATGAAAGCCACCATCCTTGCTGGTGACTTCTACTGCTCATACAATATGAAAAGAAAGTTTGAATGATTCTCCTGTTCGGATTATCCGTCAACAAGTACCTCATTGAGTGAGAAAGGACAAATTTCTAGAATCTACGTTTTTGACTCAAGCTAGAACAAGAGCCAGTCCAGCTCTACAGACCAAGTCAAATCAAAGGGTGCTCATTTTTATTGCAATTTCGCCAAGAAGACTTGCTCTCTCGTCACATGCTAAGATATTATCCCGCGTTAGTTTAATCTGCAGTCAACAATATCAGGTGCTTGGATTTGAAGTTCTAACCTGTTTCAGACAAGTGATAGGCCACCCACCCACCATTCCCCTTACCCCGCTCTCACTATGATTTTGTGAATATTTTTATTTTTTAGAATTAAGTTCATAGAATTCAAAATTTAAGAAACGAGGTATCTGCTGACCTGCACGTTGCACCGCACCAGCCTTGTTTTAGGGTGGACTGAAGTATATATTGCGACTTGTCAAGATTGTGATTAATCTGGAATGACAATAATAAATCCATTACATTATTGATTAGGGTTCCTCAAACTTGCTGGTCAACGTAGGTATTTTGTATTTTGTCTTATAGTTCTGACATTAAAACCATATAAACTCTTACAGAGCGCATGCAAATCTTACAATTTAGGTCCAACAGAGATGAAGAAACATTTACATGACCTTAAAAGAGTCACAGATCAAGACAAATTATACCTTGTCGATCACATATTCTGGGCATTTCCCAAACCCTGATTGAACTAGAAGTTTTGTTTTAGTTCGATGTACATTGGAGGGTTTGGTAGACAAAATTATAACACAAACCAAACTCGTGGAAACTGATGCCACCAAAATTATGATGTCTGACAGGTTCATTGAAAAACACGGGACACATATTATTGTGGGGCTGAGCGTAGGTGGCCATGATGTGGTTCTGGTCAGGCAAGACAAATGTTCTAATATAGCTCCATCAGAGCTGAAGAAACATCTAGATGACCTTGGTGATCAATTGTTTACAGGGACGTGCAATTTTACTCCAAAAACACGAGATCATAAGTCTAAGGTTATATTAATTAATCCCGTCCCCTACCAAGTAAAATTTCTGTTAGCTTTCTATCCTAATAACTCAATTGAGCTATGAATTGCAGGCACCGAAGGCTTTCAATGTCTTTGATCCACAACCTGTTGCCTTCGATAGCTTCTCATCCGTCAGCAACACAAAAGATGTAGGTTCCACTCTTGCAAATAATGGTTATTTTAATTACCCAGAGAAGAAAATCCGTTAAATTCGAATGCTGTCATGGCACCACATTATTGGTAGCTATAAATATAATTTAACATTCCTCATGTTCATGGCCCAGAGGACCAACATGTCAAAGAAGAGAGAGAGCTATTTTTTTTTTTAAAAAAAAACTATTGCAAATGATTCAAACTCGTATTGAAGCAGGGAGTTGATTTTTGCAGGGAATCACTGTTCTATATGCCAAGAAGGGAGGCGATACATCAGTAAGTAGTCACTTTGAGTGGCTTCCAACAGTTTCTTCCATGCCAGATGCAATTCATTTTAGCTTCATACCCATAATGTCTCTCCTTAAAGATGTTCCTGGCAAAGGTTTCTTGTCTCATGCTATCAATCTTTATCTTAGATGTAAGTCTTTCCGTCGCTGTCTCTCTTACTGCAATGCTATAATAAGCACTAAAGTAGAATTAGCATGTTACCATATGTTTGCTATTATGAAAACTATTGAAAACTTATATAATTATTAATTTCAGGATTTATAAGATTAATCGAGATGTATGAAAGATCAACTGAAAATTCACGTTAATAATAATAAAAGAAGAATTAGCATGTTACATTTGCTGAATCCACTCGTGTGAAACTGATTTTTCTTTTTTATGTGATTGCAGACAAGCCTCCTCTATCCGATCTACCTTATTTTCTTGACTTTCAATCTCACAAGATGTGGGCCCCTGTTCACAATGACCTGCCACTAGGCCCTTCCACAAATGTGGCAAGTTCATCTTCAGCTCTTCACTTAAACTTTCTGGGCCCTAAACTCTATGTGAACACCAGTCAGGTAGCACTTTAAACGGCCTGTCATTTCCTTTTACGAATTTTCATATAATTTAATGCCTGTTCTTAATAAACTACGCTCTGGCCATACAGGTTACAGTAGGAAAGAGACCAGTAACTGGGATGAGATTTTATCTTGAAGGCATGAAATGCAATAGGTAACAGTCAAAAACATGTGAACATTTTTAAATAATCCTCTAGAAATTTAAGAATTTTCTTGGCCAACTGGAGGATGAGCACGTTTCTGTGGCAATGTGGCATGGTCTTTATCATACATGCCTGATGATTAGCATTAATCAGGCCTATATATCCCCTTTTCAGGTTAGCCATACACCTCCAACACCTAACAAACACTCCAACAATTCTCGAAAACAAGATAGATGACAGCATGCAATTATGGCGAGGATCCGATGACATTGATAACGAAGGATACTTTGAAGCTATACATCGAAAAAAGTTTTCCTACGTATGCACAGCACCAGTAAAATATGACCCCGGATGGAGTACTAGAAAAGATGTAGCTTACATTGTCACAGGAGCTAGACTTCAGAAAAAGAATCATAACTCGAAGAGTGTCCTCCATCTTCGGTTACTGTTCTCCAAGGTTTCATGTTCTCTTATAGTTCAGTCAAGCTGGGCACAAGGCTCTTCAGGATTTTCGCAGAAGTCTGGCCTCTTCTCTGCCATAAGCACGTCGATAACAGGCAATCCTGTGAAAGATAAACCTAATCCTGTGGTGGTGGATTCCAGTGTATTTCCATCAGGACCTCCAGTACCAGTGCAAACGCAAAAGCTTTTGAAGTTCGTAGATACATCACAGCTGTGTAGAGGGCCACAGGACAGTCCTGGGCATTGGCTAGTAACAGGGGCTAAGCTTTACTTGGATAAAGGGAAAATAAGCTTGCAGGTTAAGTTCTCCTTGTTAAACATCTATTCATGAAAAACATTTAAGGTGCAAACAAGAAGTCAAGACAAACTTCCTAGTGCGAAATTTCTCTTTTGAACTCAAACTGAACTTCTAAATATTGTCCTTGCCACCTTGCAACAATATGTACATAGAATGGTGGCTTTACATTAATGTATTTTTTTTTGCATATACGAAATAAAGAGTTGAAGTTTGTACAAGTAAAAACATGCTAGACTTGATTGTAAATCATACTTTATAAAATTCAGACTTGAATGTGAATGATGGATGAAAAATATAAAAGGTTTACATAGTATAATATTCTTAAAACAAGAATATTATAAATAAGGAAATCAAGGTCAAACGGGTGAATCTACCACTATTCCTGGGTTAATGGATGAGATCGTTCTGAGTGAAATAAATAAGAAAGATCCTTATACTGATAGCCAGGAGATGCCATCTCGATACGAGGAAAGAGCTGACATTGGCTAAAAAATAGATGGTTCATGGCTGAATTGATGATGAAATGAGTCAAATCCAAATGGGTTTAGATCTAATCAGGTCAGATCAAGATCACGAATGTGGTAACAATAATACCACCAATGTGTTATTTAAAGGAAATCAAGAATTACATAAAAGAGAGGGATGAGAACAGAGAAGGTAATGAATAATTCAACAACTGTCTTCTTGCATTGTTCTTCACTTGTCTGCTATAAATATTGTTACAGGAATAATGCTATTTATAGAAGGTAGCAATCTAAGGTAAATACAATTAGTTATATTTATTACAAAAGGAAAGTCAATGAATCACTTTAATTGAGAATTATTGGGGGCAGATTCTGTGGGATTGGGATCCTCTTTTGTGATATCTTCTTTACCCCCCTCTCAAGCGTAACGGAGCAACACGAAAATTAAGCTTGGACTTAAGGATACAAAACCGATCACGACTCAGGCCCTTGGTGAAGATGTTTGCAAGCTGATGAGAGGAAGGGACATAGACGGTGTGGAGAGCTTTTCGAGCAACTAATTCACGAACATAGTGATAGTCAATCTCAATGTGGTGAGTGCGAGCATGGAAGTTTGGATTAGCGGCCATGTGAATAGCAGAGAGATTATCAACATAAATGCAAGGGGCAGTTTAAAGAGGAATACCAAGTTCACGAAATAAGAATCCAAACCAGCGAATTTTAGCAGTTGTGTGGGCAAGAGCATGATATTCAGCTTCAGTGCTAGAGCGAGAAATAGTAGACTATTTCTTGGCAGTCCAGGTGAGAAGATTGGGGCCGAAGAATATACATGCACCAGTAGTGGACCGACGGTCATCTACAGAACTAGCTTAATCAACATTTGAAAAGCTGCGTAGACTAAAGTCATTGGACCGGTGAAAGATAAGGCATTGATCAACTGTACCCTTAATGTATCGAATAATACGCTTGACAGCCTGAAGATGAGAGGAACGTGGGTTGTGCATGAACTGACACACTTAATTGATGACAAATGAGATGTTACGTCGTGAGAGGGTAAGATATTGGAGGCCACTCACCATGCTTCGATAGAGAGAAGGATCATACAAGGGGTCCCCATCTAAACACGATAAGTGGGTATCAGAAGGTAATGGTGCAGGACACGGTTTACACTTAGCCATATTAAACCGTTTCAATAAGTCAACTGCATAACGAGTTTGTGAGAGAAATAAATGATCAACAAACCATGTAATTTCCAGGCCAAGGAAGAAATTGAGTTTACCCAGTCGACGACTGTCAAATATGGAGCATAGTTGATCAAGAAATTGGTGGACACGTTGTAGGTTAGACGCAGTAACAATGATGTCATCCACATAGACAAACACATAGACTTTGCAGGAAGAGGAACGATGAATGAACAAGGATGCATCAGATTGACTGTGAGAGAATCTCTAGGTAAGAAGAAAGGTACTGAGACGTTGGAACCAGGCTCTGAGGGCCTGTTTAAGATCGTAAAGAGCTTTATGGAGCTAACAGACATCCTGAGGACGTGAGGAATCATGAAATCCAGAAAGTTGTTTTATGTAAACAGCTTCTTATAAATGACTATTCAGGAAGGCATTCTGAACATCAAGTTGAAGGGACCAATTGAAGGACACAATTAGAGAGAGGATAGTACAAATGGTAGCCGGTTTCACTATTGGGCTGAAAGTTTTTCCATAATCAAATCCTTCTTGTTGGTTGAAGCCTTTGGCTACAAGACGGGCCTTGTAGCGGTCAATAAAGGCATCCGCTTTCCTTTTGACTTTGAAGACCTATTTGTAGCCAACAATGTTCATCTAAGAGGAGGCGGGAACAAGACACCATGTTTGATTTCTCATGAGAGCATCATATTCATCCTGCACAGCAGCTAGCCAGTGACTGTATTTGAAAGCTTGAGTAAAGCTCATTGGTTCAAGGGACATAGGATCAGAACAATCTGCATAGAGAGCATGAGGTAAGGGGTGTAGGGTGGTGTGAGAGTAAAGTGGTTTGGGTTCAGGACCAAAAGGGATGATGGTTTTAAGACTCCTGAATTTTTGAGTAGGGTTAGGTGTATCTGGGAAGTTAAGGAGGAGGGATGGATCAAGACAGGAAGAAAGAGGTGTTGGCACAACATAGATAGTGAGGATTTGGGGTTCAGTGGAGGGAACCTCTACTGTTGCACTGGGGGAGAGAGGTGGTGTGGATGGAGGTTGTGTGGGGGCAGGTAGAGGGAGTAGATTCTATGGATGGAGACTGGGGTGGGCAAATGTAGTGACTGATGGGGAGTTAAGGGTAGTGGGGGCAAATAAAGAGTTAAGGATAATAGGGGCAGAGTTGGGTGGTTTTGTGATCTTAAGGATTGGTGCAGGCTCAATATCCATGTGAGCAGCAGGTGTGGGTTGAGCAGTTAGTGGAAGCTGAGATTGCTGGTAGGGGAAACTTGCTTCATCAAAGACCATATTCTGAGAGATATTAATCTGACCTGAAACAGGATCAAGACATCGATAACCTTTATAGTGATCATCATAACCAATAAAAATACATGGAATAGATTTAAAAGATAATTTGTGCTGATTGTATACGACCATGTGAGGGAAGCAGACACAACAAAAACTCTTGAGAAATGTGTAATCTGGTGATCGTTGAAGTAGCTTCTCATAAGGAGAGATATGATCAAGCTTAGGAGTCGATAGGCGGTTAATGAGAAAAACCGTCGTGATAAAGGCTTCAACCCAAAAGCTGTGGGGCAAGCGAGACTGGGCCAGCAAGCAGAGTTCCATTGCAACAATATGTCGATGTTTTCTTTCCACCACTCCATTTTGTTGGGGAGTATATGGACAGGAGATCTGATGAGATATTCCATGATCACGTAAGAATGTCAAAAATATTTTGTTGGTAAATTCACCTCCACCATCAATCTGTAGTTGTTTGATGTGAGAACTAAAACAATTCTCCACCAATTTTTTGAAGTGAATAAATGTGGTAAGAACTTCTGATTTCTTAGCCAATGGATATACCCAAGTAAATCGAGTATGGTCATCAATAATAGAGAAATAATAGTGATATCCAAAATTTGAAGAGATTGGAGCAGGACCCCGTAAATCAAGATGTAAGAGTGCTAACGGAAACTGTGCATGAGATTGTCTGTCTTCAAATGACAATTGACAAGATTTTCATAACAGACAAATATGACAATTTTTATTTGAGACAGGTGTACCATTAGGTGGTAAATTGTACTTATTCAATAATATAGTAAAAACTGAATGAGACAGGTGTCCAAGTCTGGCATGCCATACGTCTTGTGTTGTATGCTTTCCATAATAAGCAATCTGACAAGCAATAGCGAAAGATGTCTGGATATGATAGAGGTCATTGAAACTACTTCTAGTAAGAAGTCCTTCCCCGTTTTGTTGTCCTTCACAGAAAAACCATTAGCATCCATTTTAAAGTAGTAATCATTATCAGAGCAAAAACAATGGACTGAGATTAAGTTTTTGCGGATAACAGGTACACACAAAACTTCATTTAGATGTAGTGATTTATGCACTCTGGTCAAACGTGTATTCCTAATATGAGTTATTGCTAAATGATTATCATTGCCAACAACAATTTTATTTGTACCTGTGTATGAATGCGCATCAGAAAGAGAGGAGGCATTGACTGTCATATGGTGAGTGGCACCCGAATCAAGGCACCAATTGAGATTTGTCATGTCAGCAGTAGGAGAGGGTGAGGTGGCAAGGTTTTCTGCCACGTATGCATGTGGCTGTCTGTCGAGACAAAATAGGCTATATGTCCTGGTTTATCACATCGAAAGCATACCACTGCAGCTCGTTGATGATTTGAAGAGTTGCCCTGCTATGTTGGGAGTAGAGGGGGATGACACTTAGAGAGAGTTGGAGGGGAAGGGATGACGATAGACTGTGGTTCACAATGCTGAGAGTGTTGATTTGTGGACCAAGTCCTTTGGGTCTACTCCCATTGCCATGTTCACCTTAATCCACGCCCTTGATTCCAGTTTCTAGCACGACTTCTTCCAAAATTGATGTGATTATGACTGGGTAACTTGGAATTAAAGTTGCGTTCATTGGGCACACGGTCAACAGCCATAGCCACACCTATGGTCAAGGTAAGGGACATTTGTTTCTACAAGTGTTCTTCTCTTAGGGCTAGATCATAAAATTGATCAAAATTGATGTCAGGGTGCAGGTGAAGAGTTGTGGCCAGCTCCTTGTACTCGAGGCCCAATCCATTCAAAACGTAGCTGATAAATTCATCATCATCCATTGTGGCACCAGATTGTGTGAGGGAATCAAAAAGTGATTCGGCCACTGTTGTGTTGTTGTCTTTCCTGAGTGTGCGAATTTGATCTCTAAGAATTCATATACGGGTGCTGGCCAGTGCTGACAGACGCTTGGCCAACATAGTCCATGCTTGATTGGAAATGGTACACGGGATAAAGATTGTTTTGATGGAGGATGAGGAAGTTGCTTTGATCCAACTAAGGACCAGTTTGTCTTTCACAAATTCTAGGTGCACAAAACCATCTTCTTGCATTTTGGGTGGTTCTGTATTGTTGATGACTGTTGTGAGGCCATGCATCTCCAGTATATCGTCAAATTGAGATTTCCAACTTAGATAGTTGGTGTGGTCCATGGGTATTGTGATATCTTCTTTACCACCAATGTGTTATTGAAGGAACACAAACAGAGAGAAAGTAGCAACAAAAAAAGATTGCCACAACTGTTTGATAGATTAGTAACTATGGATGAATCCATAATAATTGTTTGCAAACGATTAAGCGAATAATAATAATAAGATGACAATGTTGCAGAAAATTAAATTAGTAGGAAAGAAAGACCGCATGAAAGACAGGGTACTTAAACAGGACAGGCATCATTTGCGTTTCAAAACAACAAACAACAAAGCTCCTTTTCTCTCGCTTGATTGCAGACGATGGAAAAAGTTTTCAACTTTCATAGCATAGCGATCAAACAGGTCATCAATAATCTCAGTCCCAAAATGTTTACTGATCATTTCCTCCATCCCAGCTCTCAAGTGCATTTGGAGTATTCGCCCCGTGTAAGAACTATAACTTTGAAGTTGTAATTCTCCGTTTGCCATTGTCAACTCTGTTTTCTCAACGTTAAAAGACCCATTTCTTTGTATTAACTCCTTCATCTCTTCCAGGGTTGCCGAATACATTGGCAAGTTGAAAGAGTCTACTTTAGCTTCACTTATTATACCCTGTACATAACGACCATTTGGAGTTAAAATTAATTAGATGCAAATATAAAAGTCAAATAATGCTCCAAAACGATCCACTTTCTTTCTACCTTAAAAAAATTCAACGCCGTACACATTATCATGAACTCTATAGTACTGTTCTTTAAATTAGATTTTGAGATTATGTTCGATTCGTGGGGGGAAAAACAATATATGTTGTCATGAACTCAGGCAATAACCGATCACTTGTCACTTAAATACATACATACATATATATAACTAAAATATTATGCAACAGAAAATATTTGTTTTAAAAAAAATAATCATTTTTCAAGATTATTTACCACACAACGAACCCACACTAAAACACCAAAACTTCCTTGCGTTTGACGAACATGTTTGTGCAGGTGCATGAAACATGTTTTGAGAAAAAAAAAGTTACTTTTTTTTTAATGAGGTCTCGTGAGTGGACTACGAATGAAGCATTGATAATATAGCGTTTATTTCGAAGGAGTACTCACCTCGTTGACCATGTCCAAGAAGCAAGACTCTAAATAATCGATACTCATTCCCAATCCTGTTTGGCAATGAGGGATTCCATTAGGCTGGTCAGGCATCGTCATCACCAACATTTCTCCAGCAACAACCTCTTTTGCTCTAGCATCCAAAAAGATTTCCATGTCCTTAGCAAATTGAGAAGAATAAGCATCAACCACTGTATCCAGGGTATTCGTATAGTATATCCTTCCCTTATTAAATGAGGGAGAGTTCTTTTCTAGCAATTCTTCTGGCACCTTAGAGAGCCAGTGTAGTGCGGTAGAGGAATAAGCAAAATGAAGAGAGCTATCAGGAAACAACCGGCCATGGAAAGACCCGGGCACACCGGCTGCATAGTATTGCCTATCCAGTGGGAGAGTGGTGAAGAGGGAGTTGAAATCATTCGATGCTTGGTCATTAAAAAATGCTTGGAATTCAGGAGTTTGACTAGTAGGGCACTGGGTTTTGTATTTCCTTTCTACGGATTCCAGTATATTTTGCATTGCTATAAACGTATTGGGTCCTGTTGAACATCCAAAATCTGCAATATGAAATGACTTGCCGCCAGAACATAGGGTTTCCATATCAAGTTTCTCTGCAATTGCCTCACCAATTTTTTCCCTTACAGCATCTGCTGATTTTCTCTGCAGAAGTAAGATTCTGATGCACATAAGTTCATCTACATATTTTGAAGAAAAAACACACACATTTGTGTCTTAAAAAAGCACGATAGAACCTTCATGTATTTTTCTTTTCTGAAACAAGGAATACTAAAAAAAAGACGAGGATATATGGTACAGAAAACTCAAGACTACGTAAAATTTAATTAATTACTTCAGGACCCAAGTGAATAGCCAGCAACCTTAAATATCAACGAAATGTCTTACAAGATTGAAAGCATAAACAGTTGAAAGTCAACACGGGCATTAAACTGCTCAAGCAACTTTGTCTTCAGCTTTGTCATGGGAGCTTTGCCTTCACATGACAAAGTTGTAAAACTTTTTGACATGCAAAATCTCATCCGACGAATTGCAGGTATGGACTAGGGAGAGGTGAATTAATGAACCAATTAACCTCTACTTTCCAGAACATGCATGAATTAATACACCATTTATTTACTCTTGTTTTATATGTTATATAACCAACTGGTATAAATCGGTAGTCCCTCCCCCTTTTTTAGCAGCCATCAATTGTGCAGAGAACGCCAAGTGAGGAGAGCTAGAAATAACTCCTACGGGTTCATTAAACATAGGGTGTGGTGTGTGATATAATTATTTCTAGTGATCAGTTTTGTGTGAACTGGTATATATATTCACGCTACCAGTGTGTGAAGATTAGTGGTATTAGAGCTCTGCTAAACTCATCATATATAAACATGGCGTTAAAAGTACAGATAATTAATGTATATACCCAACTCTTTGAAGTAAAACCTGCAAGGTGGAGTTTCTGGCATAGCTGTATGTTCCATCTCCACCGTTCATTGGGAACGGTCCCAGCAATCCAATTCTTGCTTTGCTGCTCATCTTCACCCTCTCTCGCTATGTATATTATTGCTGCGGTGTGGTTTGAGGAGAAGTGAAGCCTCGATCGAGCATATATTTACTTTCCTTCTGCGTCTCACTGGAAGGTTTTGTTAAGCGACAAGACAAAACAATTACTACAAGGTTTGATATTCTGAAACATTCAGTGATGTTAAAGAATCATTTCATCTAAAAATTTAAGTTTATAGATGAGATCCCGAATATGATTTAGTTACTTAACAAGTGAAGAGATAGATGATTGTGGCAAATTGAAAACAATATTTTAAGTTATGACTCTAAAAGTCATTAGATGTGCAGTTCTGACAGAAATCTACCCTTACAAGTCTCATCCTTAATTGTCTTGAAGGTTGAAATTTGTTTTTGCCTCCATAAATTTGTTGTTATTCTACATTCGTGAGAGGGTTACTTTTCGTTATTTGAGTGTAAGGATTATTAATTCTCTTATAACTATGTGCTTCTATTAGAATTTTTCCAATATATTCTGAAATCTTTTTTACTCGAAACTGAAAACATAAATATTGAAGAGATTACAAAGAAATAAATTAAAAAAAAAAAACGTCTAAAAATGCTTATGGCGACAAATAATATTGAAAAGACTACAAGTTAGGGGGGGAACAAGAGGGAGTCGATCATGCCGGAATCTGATGCGACAAATTAATAACCGGAGATGACAGTCCCAAATCAGGATCTCCTACTCAGGAATGCATGCATGCAGACAACACATGACTTCTACGTGGGGATCCTCGTTTCTCTATTTCAGTCTTACAAGATAAATAAGAATAGATTAACCCAGTTTGGTGATTTTGTTTTGGGGAAAGTTTTTGTGTTTCTCTTCATTTTCTTTTTTGGTTTTATGGTTTGGAGTTTTCCCCCCCTCTCTTCATCGCAATTATATCAAAAAAAATAAAAATGATTAAGGTAATAGATGGAAGAGTACAAAACATGAAGCAGAAAAAAGAGAGCATATGAAGACCAAAGAATTAAAAGGAGTCGGTAAAAACCTCTTGATCTTGTTAGCTTAGTTCGTCCAGACTTGAATATCCGCTGAATTACAAAGTAAATCACTTCCGGGATACTTGAGGTTTCAATTATAAACTTCAACCAGGAGAACAAACGATAGAGAATAAAATAAATAAAAAACTCCATCCCAATCAACCAATTTGTCATTGAATTTAATTAAATAATCTAAATAAAAAATACATTGATAAAAAAAAATTAACAATGTAAGAGAAGTCAAAAACACCAAAGATATGACTTGACCATGATACCAGGCTATCAAATGCAAAATGAATAAACCATGAAACTTAGTTATAAAATAACTTAATGTTCAAACAAAAAAATTATTAAAAAAATGAAAAAAAATCATGATAACCCATGATAATTAATTAACTCGTTGACCATGGATATATAAGTTTGAGACCAACTCCATAGAAGACAATTTTAAAAAACAGCAAAGCAAGATTGTAAATCACTAAAACACTAGGGGATAAAATAAAATAAAAAACACAATAAAAAAATATTTTAAAACAAAGAAATGACAATTAAAATAATATGAACTAAATGTGAAACAAAAATAATTTGACATAAAAAAAAAAAAGACAATTGGAGCTTAACATCTACCATGACCACATGCGTGACACTGTTGAAAACAACAAAGCAAGCTACTATCAATGCCTTAGAATATGGTGTTTGGACAAAGGGTGATGTAACTCCCACAACCCCCTCACTAATACGTGCAAGCAACTATTTTTAAAATAAAATTTAAATTATTAAAAAATCAAATCACTCTTTATCGAATATATTAATTACAAAAAAAAACTTGAAAACATATAAATGTCTTCGGTTGCAAGGTTTTTTTTCTTTTAAGGGAATAAATGTCTTTTTATTGCTCTTAAAAAAACATTAAAAAACTAAATTGAGTTTGAGCAGCCTGTTAAATAAAAGAAATAGTTTTAAAATACGCAAATACCCTTGGTTGTAAGATTTGTTTTCTTTTAAGAGTATGAAAGTCCTTACAAGTGAAAGGGATAAAAAAGAGAGTTTATAAAGCTATGAAATGAAAGAGAAAGAAAGCGCTACAGTCATCTCATGACACGCGAGGCCCGCATGCTTCTCATTGACTCGAAACTTGATTTGATGAGATTCTCTTTTTAAGTTAACTTTTGATAATGATAAGACTCTTCAAAGTTCAAACCTAGTCGGTAACTGCACAGAGTTGACCGGTACTGATATTCTGTTTTAAAAATATTATTTTTTAAAAAATAAAAATAAAAATTATATTTTATTTTAAATTAAATTTTTAGTATTTATATATTATTTTCATGTGCTGATGTCAATTTTTTTTAAATATAATATTATTTTGATGTATTTTTGAACAAAAAAAACTTTCAAAAACAACTATAACTATACTTTTAAACAGATACTAAATAAATACCACGTCGAAGTTTTTTTAATGTTTTAATAGTTTTGATGCACCCATATAAAAATAAATTTTAGAAATATTATTTTAATAAAAAAAAAACTGTTATTACAATGTTAAACACTAAAACTATTTATTTTAATGTAATTGTCAATTCTACGAAGAGAACAATAGTGTTTCATTAGAAATGGCAAGTTCTAACTTGGAATGATCTTTCAATTTTACCTCTTTTTTTTAGTGTGTTTGTTAATTAAAAATGATTTGAATTTCTTAATATAAATTGTCTATCTAATATACAGATCTTGCTGGCTCCTTGGGACTCAAATTAATTCTGTGAAGATTGCATCGTAAATCAAAAGCTAGCCTGAATAATTGTAATCTGCTCCATGCAGGTGCACTGAAAAGCAAGCATCATATCTCATATCTACAAGAAGCTAATTGGAGGTGGTACAGGTTTATTGACAGGAGAAGGCAAACCAAACATTTATTCAACAGCAGAAACTAGAAATATATTTCCAGTTCTGATTAATTACAGCTTTCATATATTAAAATTAACCTAAATGCTATATATAATAATACACACAAATAGCAATAAGCTAAAGACAAGTGGTCACAGAAATATCAAATACGCACATGCTTTGAGTTTTATATGCAAATAAATATATGTTTTCATAATAGAGAGGCAACGAGCACGCCGGCGAGAGGACAGGATGGGATGTCTTCTATTCTTCGATCTCTAATTCAAAGCTCACTATTCGATTCAACCGGCGCCCCGGTGGTGTCTTTCCCTTCTTAATCTCGATGAGTTTGTCATAAACACACCAGGGAAAACTGAGGAAATGAACTTGATCCGTTCCATCGCTGTACCGACCCCAAAAACTAGGATGATACGTGACGTGGTACCAAGCTGATGCTTTTCGACGAAGTACATCTGGGCTTTCCACCGAGCCGCTCTCGTCGAACCAGGCTCTAGCTTGCTTCTTCAGGAACTTTACAGAAAAATTAATACTATCCAAGTCCCTTTTCTTATCAAAAGATTTTCCCGTTCTCATGACGAAACCACCGATTATTTCAGCCTCAGTTTTGATCCCGTAATAGTCCAGCAAGTTCCCCAACTTTTCATCGTATTGACTTTTATAATTGAAAGCCTGGTCGATATAATTCTTAAATCCATCAACTTCCATGTCACTGTCATAAGACCGCCTTGCCACTTCCCTGGTGAAGGATCTTCTAGAACCTGTGTCCGGTGGGATGTCTCTTACAGCTCGAAAAAGCTTTCCAAGTACACGCTCGGATACATAGGTAGCATGCTTATCTTCAGCCTTCTCCATAAAATCTGGATATTCTTTGACGCGTAGTTCTTCAGGAATTTTAGCAGGCACGCCGGTTTTTGGGAAGTCAACAGCGATCGATGCTAGCCGAGCAAGCTCGATACATTTTTCACTTCTTGCCATGAGAGGCTCCCTGTCTGCAAAGACCACGTGAGCATTGCAAATGATCCCCAAGCTGTCGTTGAGTAGGTAATCCGTAAAATACTCCTGAACTTCCTGTAACATTGCAGTAAACTAGTTAACGCAGCGAAAATGTCTCTACAAGTACATGAATCAGGTGTGTGAGTGTGTGTGAGAGAAATAATTCAAATAAACAGAACTTTTTGATATAGTTCTTTCCAGAGCAATGACGAACTACCCAAGCAATTAATGAGATTACTGTTCAGGAGATGATTCCTGTGTGGGAAAATTAGAAATCATGTGAAGAACATCTGTATAATCTCATTTGATACGCCTTTGATAAATGTTAACACACTTGATTGAATAGTTACCTCTATTGTAACATCATGGTCCAAAATCGCAGCTTGTGCTCCTGTATAATCCATGGGTGGAAATTTCTGAGGAGGAATGAGATCGGCATCCCAACTTACAAAGTAAACATCTCCATCTAGATCACTTCCCGAGCATTCATTCGTATGAGGTCTGATCAAAATTTTACTATCAGAAAGCAATGTATGCATAGAGACATATAATGCCATCACAATGAGAATACTTATGCCCATGTGGAAAGCATACCTACTACAGAAGATTGGAGAGTACAGTAAAATGATGTTTTCATTAGCAAAGCTAGAAGCTTCCCAAGAAACAGCAAAATAAATCTTGCAGCATGTAGTCAAGTCTGACTGACAAAACACTCTATAGACGTAGAAGTCTAGAAAGAATATGGAAAACAGAGACAAGGGGATTTCTGTAACAGTTTCCAAGTTGTGATGCTTCAGAATGTCTAGTGCATATATGAATTCAAAAAGAAAAAAGAAAAAAGAAATTTACCTCTTTCCTTTCTGGGGAAAAACGATGCAATCCACCATGTGATGCAAAGCCGGCACATCCACAGCCTCTAAGATCTGAACGTCTCCCGGGTGTAGACAGGGGTTTTTAGTAACAACTATCTTTCCCTTACAAACCAGAGTACGTGGATCTGTTTCCCCACCTTGTAAATGATCATATAACTTCCTAAGTCTAGCACGAGAATACTGGACAAATACTTGACCATATTCCAACGTCCTGGTTTCATCCAGACATCCCATCATTGCTCTTCCTTTTGGAAGAAATATCCTTGCCTTTGTCCGCAAATCAAGCAACTTCGATGCTCGGAATGTTTGCAGCATCATTGCTAGAAATGGCTCCGCACTCGGGCTATAACCGCACGCAAGCATTTCCTTCAGAACAGTTGCGATCTCTCCAGGAGCCATCGACTCAAGTGCCTCCTGTGCTTTTACTGGATCGATTAAAATAGCATCTAGTTGACCTATGGCCTCCTTTTGCTTCCTCAGAAAACTTTCATCTTTAACCCCAAGGGTAGATAAAAGAGTGATCACTTCACGATTGAGAAAACAAGCCTGATACTTGCTCCATTCCAGAATATCCAGGCTAGTGTTAGTTGATTTGTACTTGGACATGCTTTTCCTCAGTGATAATTTCATCGATGAAGTAGGGTCGACAGCCACAACACCTTTGTAGCCTCCGTACCTAATCTGAAAGGCAGAAGGAGTAAAACTTCTAAAGCCAAGTTTCCGAGCTATGCTATCTGCCAATTTTGATGAAATTTTTCCAATACCATCAGAGAAAACATAGTTGACTCCGCCGCTTTTGACCTCTATATCAGGAATAATTTCTTTTTCGTGACTTTCAATGTTGAAACTTTCCCTCGATGAGCTCAAAGACTGGCCAAGCCTGGCAGCATATTTGGCCACATTCTTTATTTCACGAAAATCACCCATCCATTCTCTAATGTCTGCTGCTGTGAGCCCAGGTCTAGACGCAAACATCCAAAGAGAACTTTCTCGTACTTGACTCTGTGAGAAACCAAGAAACTCGAACTTCTTAGATCCGATAGCTATGCCATTTCTTTGAACTGACAGAATCCTTCGATAAATCTTGGTTTGCCTCCCCTCGATTGCAGAAAATGTCCGTGGCGATATATTTGCAGAAAAAAGTTTATCAAGATCCTCGTCAATAAAAGAAATCCGAAGAAAGTTATCAATGTCATCAGGATATTGGCGTAAAATACGATTGGAGAGATTCACCTCTGGACCACAGAAGTACAATTTAGTAGGGGTTATCTGAACCCTACGTAAAAACATCAATCCATCACCTAAAGCAACAGCGGGTGGTGCAGGAAGTCTTCTGTATTTCATGTATTGTTCCATGAGCCACCGTGCAGGATCAAAACAGCATTCCTTCAAATGATACATCTTCTCAAGGGCATGCTGTATGTAAGCATTTTCTATTCTTGATGGATTGATCAAACGAAAGAAACTTGCATCAAGCGCTGGTCCAGAAAGACAGCCATGCTGGACCAAGGAATTGACTTTAAACACAATGTCATATGGGAGTTCAAATAATTGAGCTGCCCTCAAGATGGGAACAAGATCTGACTCGCAACAGAAAGTCGATCCCTTTCCCAGAATGAAGGGGCCTTCATCTTCTTTGTAACGGACAAAATTTTTCAGAAAAGTCGGAGGGGGGCCGATGCGCGGAAGCTCCAAGCACAAAGCGGAAGATTGTCCTATGCTGTAAGATGGAGAAAAATCAACATCTCGGACCCACTGATCATCAGTAGCTTCCTTAAAACTACTGAGCTTATGCGTTTCTTTCTTAAAAATCTTGGGGCCTCCGACCATCTACCAAACGAAAGAGGAAGAAGGTGTTACGCAACTATTACACAGAATAAACATTTTGTAGACTCGATATATAGAACATGCATACACAAGGTTTCCCCCCACAAAATTTGAGAGTTGTTATTTCAAAAAATGAAGGCTTGAACTTTCTACAATCTACTCATCATGAATTCATACCAAATCTTATACGATACAGGACATTGTTGGCATGTAGCATAATTCGTTCAGCAAGAAATTTTGTGAACTTAGAACTTCATTAGTTATCCAGTATGAGATAGAATTTAAAACATTTCAGAACTCTAATCAGATTCACAGTATCAAAATCAGGAACAAAAATCTCAAGTTCTCCAAATTTTGAGATATAAAAGATTAAACACTTTCATGGAGGAGTCATTTCATATCCAGAGACAAACACTACATTTATGTCAAAAGTGGCTTGAATCAGCATCTACAGTCTATTATATTGCTGATAGAGTTTCTCTTCATTTTTTTGGGCTAAGATTACGAACATCAACTGGATGTATCCTATGCCTAGAATAAATATTTGTGTGCAAGGGTTGCTAATTTCTACCTAGAAAAATACGCAGCAATGTGAGTCATGGCTCTCATAATGATTCCCAGATCTACCATTTAAAATACACAACTGAACATTTGATAATTTCCTTGGAAGAATCTAGAGAGAACTTTAAACTATCAAACCTGGACGAGAAGAAAATTCTTAGTTTGCCCACTAGGTCGATGTAGCTCAATATGCCAAATGTTCTCATATGATAGCTCGAGCTTGTATTTATTGGAAAGAAACGTCAGAAAGAAGTTGAATTTCCTCAGTTCAACACCACAATTTACCGAAACATTATTTTGAGTCCAAAGAGATGAGAATTTTTCCTTTGAAACCTGACATCCGAAGTGCAGTGTTATGTTATCCATGATAAACTGAGCCTGAAAGACCTTTCGCACTGGAGCAGTATCGTTTTTTACATCCCACGCTTTCAGATAAGAATTACCATACCATAGACCTTCTTCATCTAAGGACTTGTTCTTGATCTTTTGAGCAGCTTCACTGGTTGTGAATTCAACTATAGCCCTTGTTCTTAACCCCTCACTTTTCGGTTGTGCAAATTCAACATCTACTACTGTTCCTTCACCAGAGTATTCTTCCAGAAATTCCTTTATGTCATCTGGAGGCTCAACAGTGAGAAAACCATACAAGCTAATTGTCTTTGCCATTTCTACTCAACTTTCACTGCACTTCATAGAGTACTGAATTAGTAATGCATGATCGTACAGCACCTCAATTTTGATTGGAACATAATCAGATTTGGAATTTTCATCATATATGAAGATTTTCCAAACATGCCCTGAGGTTGATTAAAAAAAATACTTCTTCATATGCTAAAGCGGTGACTATGTATGGAAATGACATGAGAGGTTTGTATATAATGACAGAATAAATACAGAGTAAGTACCAATGAGTTGTAGCTCGACGACATTAAGAATACAGTTTGTTGGTTTTCAATTACCATAGAAAGCCGATGATTCTCATAGGGTCTAACAACACATTTGATTGGCTTTCAAAAAAAGATAACAACTGATTAGTTGCAGCTTGATCCTCGAATACAGGTGTAATTTAACAGGAAAGTTAATAGTGATGATGAGTTCTCTCGGCAACCCAAATTCTTGGAGAAGAAGAAAATAGATCGAGGGGACTATATATTAACACCATTACATTTAAGATGGATCATTAACAAGGTTGTCAAAATCGTGATTTTGACATGATACGGAATTGATTTTTGAAATCAGATTGTAAAATCGTACGTAAAATATTTCTGTACAAAAATCATAAGTAAAATATTTCTGAATATAATACAATATAATTATAGTTATAAAACTTCATTAGTTAAGGTTCATACATGATTTAAAATAACTTAAAAATTCATTACAAAACAATTATGTCCATAGAATTTCATTAGGCAAAAACTAACAAATTTAAAAAAAAATATTCTGTTGGCGTGTTCTATAAACTAAAATCAGCCTATACATTCATCAAAAACATGATTATTAGTACTAACATCGATATTGTCAGTACTAGCTCCACCTTCAACAAATTATTTCTATATCAGCACATGAAAATAATATAAAAACACAAAAAAATATTAATTTAAAGTAAAAAATAAAAATAAAAAAATTTATTATTTAAAAAATATATATATAAAAATTTTAAAGTTGATATTTTAATCAATGAAATTTTTAATGTCTGAGGGGGGTTATGATTTTTTCTACCCGATTTTACAAAGTTTGTTCTTTTCAATTTTATGAGTCAAATCATGATTTTAACAACAATTATCATTAAAAATAAGAAAGATGCATCTTTTTCTTCTTTTTTGTAAGGACACAACAAGAGGCGTTGTATTTTGAAACTAACAGCAATCCTAAAAGGTAGAAGTTAAATCCAGAATGTCAAGAAGCAAATGTATTGCTTTTGTTCACTATCACTTGCTAATGAAGTATCAAACAAACTGTCTTCAAAATTCTCCGTTGCAAGCTTGTTACAGTTAAAAAATAATATAAATTATACTACGGAGTTTTATTTTATATGACATCAGAGTCTTATTGACTTAACAGTCACGATTTTGAATCTCACCACTCCTATTATATTTGATAAAAATCAAGCACAAGATAATGCGAGTCTGTGCAAATTTAAAGCTCAAATGACTTTTACTTGTGGAAGTGTATTAAAGAATAATATAAATTATATTTCAGAGTTTCATCTAACAACTTAATCTTTTAGCCGAGATGTTTTTTAATAGTTACAACCTAACTAGCAGATTAAAGGAAAGAAAGCTGACATACCCACAGGGCTAGGCGAGATGGTAAGCGGTTGTTTTCCTTAAGTAGAGGCAGCTTCGACACTGAATTTCCTGAACAGTTAGAGAGTACTAGTCAAAAGAGGAATATATCATACTACAAGCACACAACTAGCCAGAGCCCAGGAGAAAAAACACGAGAAATAATTACAAATGAAACCTTTTTTTGTCACACGTTGAAATCAAAACTACACAAGTATAGCACAACCTTAAATATTAGATAGAAATGTTTCAGAAGTGATGTTTGTCCGTAGAAGAAGAAGGGGTAGAGAGCTAAAGAGATGAACGAAGTTTTGATAATTATACATGCACAGAAAATGTTTACCAAGAGGTTGTAGAGATCTCAAAATAAATCGACAGGCAGGTCTCTACTATGAAAGAAAGCAAGAGCGCTATATAGGGCTTTTTACGTACGAGAAGTGCAGACAAAGGAAAGTGCACGACTGTTTGTAGTCATTCGCTAGTTAATAATTTGCCGCTTGGAAAAAGAATGTGTCTCAAAGTTATAAAGGACGGTTTTAGTAGTATTTTCAAGGGACAACTTCAAGTAAGTCCCTCGTTATGATGTCACTTTCAATGACATCCCTCAACTACCAATTCAAGGAATATTTCTCTAGTTTCAGTTTTTTAAGAAAAGAAAATTAAAAATAATAACTATTAATATATATACATATCATTTTCTATCTCTTGAAATGTTGTAGTCTTGTAAATATATTTTATAAATTTCACTGAATTAAGCTGGATAATGGATTTTTTTATGCCCAAAGTACAACCTTAACAATGCAGGTGATAAGAACGAGCTTGTTAAAGGGGTTTTTGAATTGAATTAATGGTGGGGAGAACAGTGATAAGGGTGGGGATACTTGGGGTAACATTGCTTAAATTTGTAGTTAGTGGACTTGATTGAAACTAATGTTATAGCTATAGGACCCATTTGAAGTCATCACTGCCTACACCTCATCTATATTTGTGTCGATGTACGGAAGATTACGTAAGCACAACTGTGGGCCCAGTAAACTTCTTATCGCCCGAGGGAATGACACGTTACTAGAACCTATTGGTTTAAACAGATACTTAACTTAACTTAACTAGCAGTGTGCCTGAATGCTCTTTCTAGTTTGGCGGTTAAGTTGCTTCAGGTTCTGGTGCTTATCTTCCTCACGGGGGGGTTGACGAGGATAATCTATTGTCACAGCGACAGCAAGCACCGCAGCGTCACACCAGAAAGACATTAAAAATATTAATATAATTTATTTAAGATAAATATATTTTTAACCTCTAAACAGTACTAAATGTATAAGTTAACCTTGAGATTTTTACTAGAATATCTCACATTTAATCCTTAATTCTTGGATAAAGTGATGTTAGACTCTACTGTACACGAGTGTTTTTTTCCATAATTAATTGCATTTCTATGAGCACTTCCCTTCTCCCAAATTTCCATCATAAAGGCTGGACAGAATATTTAAAACTTAATTTCAAATATTTAAAATAGTTTTGAAAAATTACTTGTTTTTTTCTTGAAAATGCCGGCCAGTAAAATGGAAAAACTCTACCTGTCTTTTGCAAGGTAAAGTGTATGTCCCACCCACAAACGATCTTCAATGAAAAGTAGCCCAGATCGAAAAGCAACAGTAATATATATTCTACTTCCCTTGGGTGGCAAGCAAGAATTTGGATGTAACTTCTCCAGGTAGTTTGGCTTGCTTGTCTTTTGAGCACCTTCCCCGTAACTGCATGCTAATGTCGGCGCTTCTCAATTCGACAGACTACCGGGTGGGTCCCGGGCTATAATATATTATTAGACGAAAAATAAAAGAGCTGATGGATTTATTGTAGATTTATCAAGTTAAAATGCTGGAAATTTTCATTTTGGTTGAGCAGCAAAGTTATCACAGTGCTCTTTAATCAGTATTGTTTTTGCCTTGGGTCAGGAGATGTTTTGGCTTTTTTCTTTTGTAAAAATCAAGTTTGGATGCCATCATGTTGTAGCTGAAGAGAAAAGGTTTTTGATTCTAACCATGAAAAAAAAATCTATGTTCACTTTAACCAGGGATATTTGGTTTTATACTTTTATCTGGTCTTCATTGTATCTAAAAAATAGATCTAGCCTTAAAAAGGTTTTAGAAATTGAGTTTGAGTTTTGATTTCCACACTAATTAGGTGTTTTTCAACTACGAACAGGTTTGGTTGGGTTTAAATGATAATAAAATATAATAAAATATTTTAAATCCTACTTAACAGATGTGTATTCTAAATGATAATAAAATATTTTCCATTAATTACTTTTTTATCGTTGTAATAACTATTTGATTTGAATCTATAAATTGTTATAGTTTAATTTATATATTATCCTATTAGATATAAAGTTTTTAACACAGAATTTTAATTCTTTTTCAATCATTTATTTTTAGAAAGGTTTTAAAATGTTTATTTAAGAACAAAATTTTTATTATCAAACAATATTGAATAAAATTAAGGCTTGCCTTTTTCCAAAAATGTTGCAGAATTTCTTAAGATGCTGTCCACTAACTTCTTTGAAATGAGAAAAAATGTATTAATATAATAGTGATATTTCGCATATTCAAGTCAATATAAATTTTACTTATTTTTATTCCATTACCATTATCGATTAAAAGAAGAATTAGGACGTCGAAAAAGAATTATGATAGTGAATTTATTTTTATTTTTTATTTTAAAAATACCGTAGTAATAAAATGACACGTGTGCTTTGGCTACATCTATTTTTTTATTTTGATTTATTTTTCCTACGTTCAAGAAAGAGTATGGTCTGTTACATTTCAAGCTTTCAGGTGTAAGGTACAATCTTATTTTCATACAGGCTAAATAAAAGACAATACTATCACCTCGTGCATCTACAACTTCACCCCCAGCAAGCCAATGGAATTTCACAAAATGAGAAATTTGCCAGCTCCATAGAGACTGAGGCGGCTCCACAATACGCTACCCGTGGAAATAAATTGTCTTCAGCTTGAATCGGGTGATACGAAGTAAATCTGCACTGCCCATGGAAATTAAAATTTGAATCCCTTTCTGAACATTTGATGATATGAAACAAATCCATCCAACCAGTGGAACATCAAATACAAACCTGAAATTAATTGGGATTAGATTAGATAAGCAACCAATAAAAGATCATTCATGCAGTCCTCTGAAAGTTCAAATCATATGATTTTCTTAAGAAACGGTAAAAGCAAAATAGAGACCTGGTAACAGTAACATAAAAAAAATTATCCACAAATGCCATGCTAGAAAAGTGTCTGCACACAGATAAAGTGGCTCTCATGGAAATGAAATTAACTAGCACTGTCGCCTCAATTTGTTACTGCTTGTGGTATAATAGCCTAACCAAAATGAAAACAAGAAAAGAATTTGAGTAACCACATCACAGAGGTAATAATTCAAGATATGAGGGTTCCCAGCTTGTATTACTATCTCGAATAATTTAGTGAGGTCTGTTAAATGATGGAAAGAGAAAAGAGTAACATCAAAAAATGTTTGCAAAATAAATTAAAATTTAGTTCTGCAGGCAAAGCAGTTGGTCAAGTGAGTTAGCTAGCTCAGCAGAAGAGACCGCCTCATGGTCCTAAACACATGCAAAAACTATGAAACCAGCCAAATTGTACATTTAAATTAGACTATATCACCGATGTAAAATCCCCAATCCAAGTAAGACTGTTATCGGCGACACCAAGTAGCCAAGTTTACCTATTCTGTGAAAACACTCATGAGATCACTTGGTGATGGGGGCAATTGTTGTAATATTGGGATGCCCACTCTGGCATTATCCACAAATTCAATGCTTGGTTCCTGCTTCACTTTATTACCACTGATATCCATATAGAATTTTTCATGGTCTAAGTTGCTCATCGTTGATTCAAATTCATCCACAGCCAACCGGCTTGGGATGCTTGCGCATTTACCAACGAATCCAAGATTCCTAAGAGGTCTTTGATCAAGCACTTCACTTGACTTGGCACTATAAGAACCCTGCAAGTTGGAGATATTAGGAACAAGTCCTGGTAATTGTCTTCCAACTTGAATTGCCATGGTTGAGCTTCGACCTTGCTGAGATGTATTGCCAGGATTTACAGAGCATGGTGACAAGGGAGATATGGAAACTGAGCCTGAATACCCACTTACACCCGGGGTTTTGAGATCCCCGTTCGATATTTGTCCAATATTCAATGAGGAATTATTTAATTGAGGTGACAGAAGACTGTAATCAATCATGGCACTCCTGTTATAGCTGCAATTATGATTGACTGAAGCAGGACTATTTCCTGCCTGAAAAGTGGCTGATGACTGGGAAGGGACCACAAGGCAAGATGGCTGTACATTAATTGAACGGCTGGGCTCTGGTAATGGTGACTGCTGCTGTGATTGTTGTTGTTGTTTCTGCTGCTGCAGGATGTCCATCAACATGTTGCTATTTTGACTGTTCATCCCTCCGAGATTGCTACTGGGTCCTACTGTACCAACACTATTAGAGGGCCAGGCTCCAAATCCTGAAGCAACATCCTCAAAAGAGATCACATTTCGTGGAAAATGCTTGGAGATGTTGGATTGACATTTTACTAATGGCTGACCAAATGCCACACCATGTTCAACAGGAATACATTTCGGACCTTGCATAGATGCTTGTAAAAGAGCTGTTTGGTCCACAGTTGTAACCAGGCTGCCTGTAGGACGACCAAAAAGCTCAGCATGCAGTGCTGCTAATGTTTGTGGAGGAATCTGGCCAGAGGCATCCAAAGTTTGGATGTCAAATCTTCCAAATGGATTAACTTTTACATTTGAGTCCATCAGTCCACAAAATGTATTAGAAATCCCACCTTGTTGAGCAACACCACTTAATCTCTTCAAATAGAGTCTAAACTTCTGAAAATTGATGCCACAGGTCAAACTAAAGAGTATTAAACACAATGAAGGACTACAATACATCGGAGTTATTGAAATACAACTACATACTGTTCTATATGAAAACATGGTCTCCGATTTAACATTTAAAAATTTAATAGTTTCAATTGTCATTACAGTATCCTAGTACAAAATGCAGGTGGAGGGAATGAGAATCAAACCATAACACAGTAGAAAATCTCAAAAACAAATTCCAAATACATAAGTAGAGGTGAAATAACCAAACTATATTAGGAATTATGAAGTTCGCTATAAATTGAGAGGTGAATTAGTAACGTATTTGGTGACTCAAACCGTGATCCATCCTCCCTAAAAATATAGTATGACATGAAAAAATGAAGCAAACAGTTAAAAACAATGCTCTTGTTCTATTACTTTTCTCAGGTATGATCAACTATACTTCACTTCTCAAGTCAGGTTCTAGTATCTATTACTGACATATTATATTCTTCTCAAAAGAAATATACCTACTTTTATAGTACTTTCTTCAAATAGAAAAATATAAACAAAAGGACTGTAAGAAGACATGCCATTTTATCCCCTTATCACTCATGGCATGATAGATCTAACTGAGTAATTTAGGCTGCCCTATTGCTCCCAAAGCAAATGAAACTCATGGTATCAAATACCCCTTTGGTAGTCCTGTCATATGATGAATAGTATAGCAAAGAATGTAGTAGCGACAGAAGAAGACAAATATAACTAGACCCTTAAGAGTTTAGAGCACCAAGGATGCAAGTTTAATAACAGGAAATGCTTGCATGAGAACAACCCAGAGGGGCAGCCTTGAAACAAAAATTAAAAAGGAAAAAACACAGGTTATGATGGAAGTTTGAGGTGTAGGAAAAAACCAGACCTGCAAATGACTTGCAACATTTTCTCTGGTTAAACCAGGCACGTTCATCAACTCGAGGATTCTCTTAGGCACAGCCTCTGAAATGTTAGCCAAAAAGTTGCGTTGAGCAAAAGATACAGTGACCCTCAAACTTAGTTTCTGAAATGACATTAAAACATTTACAAGCATCATCCCAAAGCATAATATACATCTACTGGCCATTGCAGATAATTCAAGAAAATTGTGCCCTTCTAGCTCAAGATTGTGTTGCTAAAGTCCATTGTGTGTATCTTGAGGCCAGTTTTATAGCTGATTGGTTGGCAAATTATGCTTTGTTGTTACCATTGGGTCTTTCAACTGTCACTTCCCCTCTGAGTGGGTGTCTTAGCTTTGTTATTGGGGGATTTAAGTGAGACTGTCTTCCATTGATTGTGTCCTAGATTGCTATGTGTCTTTCTTTTATCATTGTATGTATGTATATACATGCATCAAATTTATTTCCTTAAATAGAAAACACAAACAATTAAAAAGCGAGGATCATTAAAGATCGTACTATCAATTCCAAGCTGGTTTACAGCACTGACAAATTGCTGGTGGAGCTCCACTGACCACACAACACGCGGTTTCTTGGACGCAGAAGGGTCATCATTTTCCAGTTCATTATCGTCTTCTTCTTTAGCAATGTTCCTCTTTTTTTGGCCTTTCAAAACCCCTTCTTCTCCTCCTTCATTAACAGAAGATGCATTTTCAATATCATCATTCCCTTGTTTATAGCAATCATTATCCTCGTAGCTTCCAGAATGTTCTTGTTCTTTGTTTCCATTCCACTTTTTCCTAATAACATGTTGCCATATATTCTTGAGCTCTTCTTCACGGATAGGTTTAATCAGATAATCACATGCTCCATGTCTGATTCCTCTCATTACAGCACTTGTTCTCCCATCAGCAGACATCACTGCAGCCAAGATTATTATGTCAACAGTTTGATACACAACTTAGGAAGAAAAAAAAAACACAAAAAAACGCTCACTAATAACTGGAAGGTCCATTTCCAGCCCAACAAGTTCAAGAAGTTTAAATCCATCCATGTCAGGCATGTGAACATCACTTAGTACCACATCAAAATAGCCTTTCCTTTCTCTCAGAAGTTTCAAAGCAGCTGTGGCCTGGGAGCAAGTGGTAACTGCAACCAAATGAACAAAATTAAAATATTTCTGATAAGTAAAGCAGGATAAGTTTCTCTAAATCATCTAGGAGAATGAAGTTAACTTTTATCTTTTACATGAACAGGAATTCTAGTTGCAGTCATTTAAAGAGCCTAGTAATACTCACTCTTCATAATAACACACATGGCAAGTAACCAGGAAATAGAACAATGGAAACTACTTTTTCTGTTAATTATTTCATATCCTGAAAAAAAAGACTCATCTTTCACCCCCTCTATACCTCCCTCTCTGTAGAAGCCTCTCTCTCTATTGGTTGTATCAGTCACGTCTGAAAAACAGAATCTAGTTGTCAAATTTGCATTTCATTTCTAAATTTTAGTTCCTCTTCATTCTGCAAGAACTTCTAGGAAACCTTTTAATTAAAGTGTTTTTCAGCTCTTATTCTTTTGTTTACTTGAAAATCCATATGGAGGGGGTTGTTAAACATGATAATAAGAACCAACTTTTTTGCCATTAAATATCCCTACTCGTGGAGCAACAGTTAGATCCCATGCTCATCTGCTATCACAGATTGACTTTTGTGCTATGTTACTTGGATAAACATGTTTCTCTGAGGAGCATTCATTGAGATTACTTCTGATTGGGATGAGACACTAATGCTGGGTCTTGTTTCAAGCATGCGTAAGGAGGTTTATGTTATATGAGTTCAATTACATGCCCAGATCAGTTTGGGGTTGCAGAGACTGTGCAGCGGGATCAGACTTAGGTTTTGAGCGTTTATACCAGTGCTTTTCAAATTTTAATGGATTGTGATTAAATTGGAAAAGAAAAACTACAACTACATGTTGAGCAGACATCAGTAAAAAAGTTCATTGCGATTGACGGATCAATAAACAACATGGATTGATGTGGGCGTCATTTTTTACTAGTTCAATGAAGGTGATTTTGGGTTACCTCTGTTTTCAAGTTATTTTTATTATTTCCACTTACGACTGCATCATTTGAATTTTATCTCAATAACTAACCAGCTTCCATCCAAATTTAACTCACGCTCTCACCAGACATGAACATGCATAGAAATGTAGCCCCATCTATGCTCGAATTGAGCAATCAAAAAAGAAAATAGGTGAACTAACCATTATAAAGGCAGCGGCAAAGCATTTTCTCTAGTAATCTCAAGCAAGTGATGTCATCATCCACTACCAGAACCCGTAAACCAGCCGGGAACTGATCAGACACAGTTACATCTGCACCTGCATCTTTACATGATCCGTAACTGCTCGCGCTCGTGCTCAAGCTCGACGCCACTCGCTGCAAAGCAGCCATTACAATGCCAAACGGAAACTGAGCTAATCAATAACACACAACTAATCACGCTCTCTACTTCTAAATTCTAAAGCTAAGAAGCTTAAAATAAGCATGTCCGGTGGCGAAGTCGTATGATTGGAGTGGGTTTTGAGGAAGTTAAATCTGTTAACGGAAACCCTAGGATTTTGACGGAAAAAGAGAAATTGTGGGAAGTTAGAGAATACAGGGTTCAGATCGGGAAATAGGGAGAGGATTTTGGATAAATTTGAGAGATATTTGGTTGATTCAATTCAAAAAGACGTTGAATTTCTTCCCGTTGAATTAATTCGAGTGGAGTGAAGGAAAACGGGGGGGAGAGCGGGGGGCGGGGGGACAGATGGATAATGCGTCAGAGCAATTAAAGAGGCCCTTATTTGTAATTATAGAATTTATTCAATACAAGTAATACGCTATGATACAATTTTAAAAAAACAATTATTTTAAACTTTTTATTGTTTTATAGATTATAAAATTTAAATTTCTTCAAAATAGAACCCAAAAAATAATTAATTAAATATTTTTAGTTACTCTTTAAGAGCCTGTTTGGGAGTGTGATTGCGGTAGCTGTTCAAAGTGTTTATCGTGCCGAAATACATCAAAATGATTTTTTTATTTTTTAAAAATCATTTTTGAAATCAGCACATCAAAATGATCTAAAAACATCAAATCACCAGTTTTTAAAATGAGAAAAAAAAAATCAATTTTCGGCCAAAAAACAGTGGGATCGCAATGCCAAACGGGCACTAACACTATAAAATTTCTAGATTTTGAAGGGGTGGCAAAAATATATATACATATATAAAGACAATCCTAAAAATTATTAGAGATGACTGGTCAAACGTGCTGCTCTGATTATGAGATCAAAGTAATTTAATTAAAAAACACAAAAAAAACAATTAAACTAATTTTTTAAATCAAACGATAAAAGAAATAAGTGGAAAGAAAAAACAATGTCAACTTGCATTAACTTTTAAAATTTATAACTTGAGTCACTAAGTCAGAAACATTCTATCTGAAAAATCATAAAACCTAATTTTCAACAAATCAATATATAATGAAATTGAAAAAAAATCACTTTTAAAAAAAATCCAAACACAAAAAATACCTATTAAAACAATTAGAACCAAAACTGAACTATGGAAAAATAAAGAAGAGGATAACTTGGATTTTTGAATTGAAAAGAAAATTAAAATTGACAAGAAAGACAAAAGGCAACAAAATCAAAATCCAAAGAATAAATACTAGATTTTAAAAAATAACAAGTCATAATTATATGATGAAAAGAAAAGAAAAATAGAGGTCGTTGACAAAAAATCGTAGCATAAACGACAACATGTGCCACTCTACATAGAAAAAGGCACTTTGATACTTTTATAGGTGATTCTAATGACATTACAAAAGCAGTCATATAGATACCAAGAGGCGTTGCACAAGTCATGAAAAAACTGAACATTTCTTATTTGGTGTTTGTGTTACATGTGCCAGACAAATTTAGTTTTTATGTTATATATATATATATATATATATATATATATATATTAAAATTAGAAATTTTCTTTTAGTTAACTTGGTGATAACTGATTAAACCATGATAAAAATATATAAAAAAAAAACTTTGGATGCTAGTTAAATAAATTTTGTTTTTAAAGGCAACTTAGTCATCTTAATGTGATTTTAAAATATGAAAAGCCTTATTTATCCTCAATTAATATGACAATGCATCATAAACCATGTAAAAAAAATTATCCTTAATAGCCAATTGATTTATTCTTTAGAAAAGTAAATTTGTCACTGTATTATTCAAATAAATAGTGAATCCTTTTTATGGTGAATAGAATTTTTCACCCTCGCATTACCTTTCTTTTTACTAAGTTAGAGAATCACATATATTTAATTAAAGTAACAATATTATGAAAATATTCAATTCATGTGGAACTATTTTAAATTAGTATACTCAATCCAACATGTTAATCATGAAATATTTTGACCACACTCATTGCTTACCTCGAGTCTGAAATTAAGTCATACAAGAGTTTTCTTGACATAGCCAAATCGACTTTACAAGTCTAAAGATAACTTAGATTATTAGTAAAAAAATAATAATTTAGCTTTTAAAAAAATATCGAGATTATTTTTTAATATTAAGACGACAACATGGTGCATTGACCTAGATTTTGTAGCTTAACCCTTCATGTCCATGATTCGGGTGACAAACTTTAATAGATTTAAAAACTTTTAAAAAAAAATATCTTTTCACATAATTATTCGATAACAAAAATAAATCCTCATGAAAACAAACACAAATCAATATCAAGATATTCGTTTAAAACTACAATAACCTTATAAGTATCAAACTGAGATAATTTATTAAAACAAATTAAAAATCAAAAAAAATATTGAAGAAAAAAATTAAGAGAAAAAAATGATGAAGACATACAAAAAAAAAAAAGGGGGGGGGGGGGGGGGATGCAGAAGAAGAAGAAGAAAACACACACAAATTTCATCTTATTCATTATGAATAAGGTGCATTGCACCCCCAAACTTAAGTACAAAACTTGTTCATTAAATAATTATTCGTAATTTATGATCTATGTTTTTATATGAGTATTAAAATGCAATGTTTAAAGTCTTATTGCAACCGCATCCATGACATTAATCATAATTTTAAACTGCTTATTTGCAAAACTTAATTTGTGTTTGGAAAAACATTGTTTATTATAGGTGAAAGCATAGCATAATGATATTTTTGTTCTTCCTACCAATAAAGTTTTGAATCATTTATAAAGAGCATTAGTCATTATCAAATTGATTAAAGGATAAATATGTTTTTTTACATTTCAAAAGCTTGGTGAAATCATTAAAACGCCCTTTTAAGCAAAAAAAACATAACATTGATAACTTGGTTTTTTTTTTATCTTCACAATGTTTTTTTTGTTATTATCAAATTAGGTGACGATCAAATTGGTGTGTGTGTAAAGATGGTTGATGCATGTAATGTACACGTAGATGTATAAAAGGCGTCTTCCAACAACCAAATACTAGATATTGTCATATCTTTGGAAGTGTAATGGTATCCTCTTTATTTTAGGATGACATGTGGTGATTTTGGAGTAGTGATGCAACATTGGTGGCCCTTTTTTTTATCTTTTTCCTATTTTTTCTCTTTCCTCACCTTTAAAAATCCCCTAGCAATGTGAAATTTCACACTTGTCTTTGTAGTTTTAGGATTGAGGTAACACCAACTTCTAAAAAAAATGAATTAGGTATGCAAGATAAAACTATAAATTAAAAAAATACCTTATAACATGCAATTCTAAACATTCAACTAATTATGAAAGCAATAGACAATGTAAATAAAAGGTATAAGTTTAAAAAAATGCATTAAGATTTATAAAAATTTGGCAAACCATCTACTCCTCTTCTTGAACTTATGCTGAAGAGTTTTATTATCATTTATTAATATTTGTTGGATCTTGACGGGGAACAACTATTATGGAGGATTCTCTATTGTAAAAACTATTTTAAAAGTTCAGATTCTATATTGGAAAACACATTATATTTTATGCACAAAAAATTGCATGGGTTGTGTTTAGCAAGAAAGCAAGACTCAGGACCATGATTTAACGTTGAGCTGTCCATATGTCGGTTGACACAACTTTTGCACCAGAAAACTTTGTTTGATGGCCTATGCCATTTGGGGTTCTTCAGCCAGATCACTTCTTTCTGTATCACTGCAAACTTCCCCTATGCTTTGTGATCATACTTGTAAGTTTGAAGACCTCGACTTGTCTGGATTTTGTGTTTTGCTTCTAGAAGTTGCAATCACATATTTCATGCATCTAATGACATATTTTATGTGTTTTCCTCTGTTATTCTAACTTTTCCTGTTTATTTTTCCTATTGCGTGAGAATGCTGGTGGTTCGATGGGAAGGTTCTTTCAACTTATGAGCCCCTGTAAGATTCGCAGCAAAAGCATTTCTGGGTGCTGATTCAAGTAAAAAGAATAATAGAGTATGCATTATGGTATCGCAAATTGCACCCTGAAAACAGTGTTTTCCTTGTAATGCTGATCATCTATGCCACTGTTTAGGTCTGACAAGTTGCTTTCCAAGTTCTATGCAAAGTGCAGTTGCATCCCTGAAGATGTAATCAGGATTAATATTATTTCATTTCACATAATCCAAGATAGATTACTAGCATCCCTGGTTTGTAGACAGATGCGATGTATCTATCGGCAATAAATAATACACCTCCTGGAGTAGAATGAAGTAGCAGTATACTGAAACCATACAGCAGGTGGTGAATAGTAAGAGTTTGGGATTAAGAGGTTTATTTTTTCTGGATTCTGAGGTTCGAGCTCTGATTGTTAATATGATAGTCACTTAAAATTTATATTGTGGTTAACTTCAAGGCCCGTAAAATTAGTCAAAATGTACACAAGCTGTCCAGACACCCACGTTAATAAAAAAAAAATCTCCATATACCGAGATATATACATCGCCTATGGAAAGAGGGTAGCTCTATCGAGCATTATACATAAATGTCATGATTGATAACAGTACAGCCCCTCTGAAATTGAACGGAAGATCATTCAATTTTAGTACAGCAAACCTCCGTGGAACCCTGCAATCAAAATATAAAGAATTGAATGACACATTAACATAACGGGTTTCTCGAATTCACAATATTGTTGAGATGATAAGCTTGGTTTTTCTCTAACATACCTTCTTATATAAATCCTGGAATTGTGGAGCTCGAAGAGAAATCGTTCGTGCTCAGGTCGAGATACTCCTAAAGCTTCAATTCAAGAAAAAACTGCTATAATTTCCAGGATAGAAATCGAAATAGGGAATGCCTAGCTCATCTAGCTAAAACTAATTTCGAAGACCAAGCTTGATAACAAGACCGCTAGTCCTGCTGCAAACCACTTCTTTCCAGGGACGGCGGTCTTCTCCTATCCTTGACAACAGCCAGTCTGAACGATCAACAAGACTATCCCAGAACTTGAAAAGTGCCTTGTGTTCATTTGGAATGCAGCTTACATTTGCAGATTTGCTGCCAGTGCCGCAACAATGCTCAAATCTCCGAACAAAGATCAGCATAAGAAAACAGGACACTGGTAGTGGTTGTTCCCATTGTAACACTTTACTAGTTGTTCACTGCTACACCGTCACTGACCCTATATGATCCACAATTCAAGAAGAAAATCCCATGATTTTAAATAGTCATAGGCAATCCATTCATAATGCCACCCAGCCCACTTTTGGCTCCAAGCTCCCCCTGCGTTTTAAATGTGTGGTGTCTCTGCCCAAAATTTCCTTTAAAAATTTTTAGGGAATATTAACCACTAAAGAAAATATGTTTGCTAGCTAAAGAATTGAAAGTTGTGCATATTTTTAAAATCGTAAACTTTCCTGATTATGGGAAAAAACCTCTTTTACTTGGCCCTTTTTATTATCTTCTTAAACAAGTCTATACAATTTATCGATTTTAGTAAATAATTTCAGCTGGTAAAAACTTTGGAATTTTTTATACTTTTTCAAAATTATTCCCAATTTAATAAATATATTTTTAACTACCTAGAAAATAGAAGAAAATCCGTTTGCCAAATAAAAACAAACTGCGAGACCTGTTACCTTTGCAATTGTCGAATATTAAAGCTGAAGAGCTTTATAAATTCATTGATTCCCATGTCAAAAAAATATCTATACAGGTTTCTTTGTTGGAAGTTAGTGTAAGTTCTGCTTTTTCATTGGTGTCCATGATTTTAGATGAACATTGAGAAATGTCGGGCAGAAAGAGAATACGATTTGATTAATTCTGGACGAGGAGCAAAATTGGAAATTGGATAAATGCCTAAAGGATAGGCAAGTCAAATCTCGTACTGAATATGAATATCATACTGGAGCAAATTGCAAATCCAACCATAAAAAAACTCTAATCATACTGTAGCACAGTGTACAATCTTTGCATTATTTGCAAGTAGAAAAAGAATATGGAATCAGTTTTACCATCGACGTATTAATCTAGACTGGAATATGCGCGAGTAGCGTTTCATTGTTGTCAAACACAAATGGAGTAGTACAATGAGCATGTAGAAAATCTAAGCTGCTATGTTTCTGGGGAAAAAACGAAAGCCGTGGCGTGTGCCAGAATACCTATCATTTCCATGCAACTGAATCAATCTCGTCCCTAGCTGACTTGTACAGCTCAAGCCTTTTAGCTATGGTGGTTCTCCTCTCCATAAGTTGTGGATCCTCATCCAACATTGCACCAAGTCGCTCCTTCTGCGAGAAATCCAAGACAATGTTGTCAATTGTAGAATTGATTACTCTCTCTAGACATAAAACAAGGACCTGGCAACCCAGAGCTCCATATGCCTCAACACAATGATTGACAAGGTTTGCAAATTTTAAATATTAAAGAGCTAAACTAATGAGCTTCTGTAGCTCAGTGGTACTTATGCAAAAACAAATGAGATGGGGTATTAAGTTCGTGGCTTAACTAACTTTTGCAGCTTCTTTTCTTTTTCGTATCTTCTCAACAACCAAAGACAGGTTAAACAATCTAAAGTCCCCCACTTAAGCAAATTTTGACTTTAGAGAAATATGGTTCCGGTTCTCTCTATCTACACAGCACAAGGGATTCCCGACAATTCTGGATAATAGAGGGTTGGGTATTCTCTCAACATACCAAATATTTTATGAAATTAACACTGTCGCATTACTTTGACTCTCCTTTTAGGTATTCCGCTCGGAACATCCCTTGGAGTCTTTTTTCAGGGAAAGATAGATTGGATGAAGGATGGACTGAGGGTAGGAGAGGATGAATTGTTTCACTTTGTTAGTTGTTCGGCTAACAAAGGGAAAGGGAGGGGGTAGGGGAAGGGTAAGAATCCATACATATAAATTTAATAGGATGAATAATGTTTGCAGTGTCTTATGTTTTGGCTTGTTTGTGGTATGTACCTTCTATGTGATTACGTTCTTGTGACATTTCTATATTCTTTATAAATATAACCTTTATTTTGGCCCCCATGTTCATAGCAAAATAGGTGTTCCTAGTTTTCTTGTGCTCGTTGATGGTTGTGTCAAAGTTTTTTGAACCTAGATAAAATTTACAGGTTCAAAGAAACAATTTTGCATTATTATTAAATTTAACCCAACAAGTCAACCTTAAATTCTCTCACCCTTATTACTTGCCTAGATTTAGTTTAAAATTAACTTAGTAAGAGCTACTTTAACATGACCCAATTGACTTCAACTTAATATGTTCAAAAACAACTTGGATGACCAATAAAAAATGTTGACTATAAAAAAAGTAATTAAAGATAACATTTTTGTTAAAATTGAGACTATAACATATTAAATCAGCATGGATTGAGTAGCTTTACTCATCAAACTCACAACCTGGACTATAAACTCCTCTAGGTTTAACAACTTTGTTTTTTTAAAACAATTTTCTATTTAACGATATGATTATAAAAATAGACGCTCACAGAATTGAGCATCAACTAAATACCGAGATGTTTATTGAGAATAACATCATAAAAAGCAAACCAAGAAAATTTATGGAGATCAATTCAAGATCAACCAAATATTGAAATTAAAAAATAGAAGAAGGTTCAATTGAAGGGGGGGAAATGAAGTATGCAATTAAAAAAATAAAATATATTTGACATTGTTATTAAATCGGACTTGATGAGTCAACCTTGATACATCCTTATCTAACTTCTCATTTAACCCAAGTTTAAAATTAACTCGCATGAAAGTTGACTCTACATGAACCAATTGATATGAAGAGTCCAAAACAACTCAGACGATCAGTAAAAATATGGTTTTATTTTTTAAAAAAAAAAAAACAAGATGTCATATATATATATATATATATATATATATATATATTAAAATAACAACATATTGATCGACCCAGTTAAGTTAAATTGTGGGCAATCAATCAAGCCATTGCTCAAGTAGATGGGAAGAGCGATAAAATTCCATGGTCAACCCTAGTCTAACCTTCAACAGTCTAATCAAGCACACTTCACGACATATCCATTGTGAAAAGAGTTTTTTCATGCACAAGGTAAAATAAGAGGAAAGTTCATTGACGCTATACATAATTTTTACAGTATCACATCAATAGCTTGTCAATCGCAAGCTTAAACTAAGACCGTCACGTACATGTCTACCACAAGCTTAAACAAAGACCCTCATGTGTGCATTCATGCACACAAGCAGTGAGTTGAAATATCAATACAAAAAAAAATCCACCAATCACTGTTTTGACATAAGAAATCAATGAATGACTGAATCCTGATTCCTAAATGTATTTTTGCTAATGTGATAGAATTAGCCAGATCATTGGATTAGAGAGCTAAGGAGTTTTGACATAAAAACCTGAATATCAATATGTTTATATGTTTAAAAATTTGAAGAATTTTTAATCTAAGATTAAAAGTGATAAGGTGAGATCTGGGTTAAATTCAAACTTTTTATGTGAAATTGGACCAAGCTAGAAGTAGCCTAGGGTGGAAGCAGAAACACTTGGTAAATTAGCCAGATAAAATTTAACTGATCTAACTGATTTCAGGAATCGACTATATCAGCAACTTGATCAATTTCATGTTTTCCCATTTAAACTGACAGTCCAGTCCAGCTTTCTTGCTACAAAAATTGAGAATATGGAGTCCAGCTAAGTAATTCGCTTTTCTAAACTCTAAAGTGGTGGCTAGGTTGCAAATTCTCTCCATTTCCTGCCCGGACACGGCTCAAAATGCCTATACTTTGACGTCTGGTTTCAGGAAGAGCACAAATGAGAGAGTATTGGAGGAGTGTCAATCAAGCTTATTGGGGTCACCACTACCCGTCTCATTCCTTCCGTGCTTGGCCTTGGGCATTATTGAAGTGAGAGAGGACTCCCACTTTCGCTCTCCCATCAATGTGACTAAGGAGGTGATGTCATGATCTTCTAATGGAATATTTTAATTTGCCAAGTTTCTAATGCATCTTCTTTACCACTTCCTATCCAACCAGTAGCTAATTAACCACAACTACTCATTCAAACTAATCAATGTGACTAAGGAGGTGAGGTCAAGATCATCAATGCTTCTAATGGAATATTTTAATTTGCCAAAATTTATAATGCATCTGAATTACCCACTCCCTATCCAACCAGTCTAGCTTACTAACCACAACTACTCATTCAAACTAGGGTAGCCTACAAGTCCTGAATCTCTTGGCTTTCCCTGGTTAATAATAGATAAACATTTACGAAAGAAATTTGAAAAAATTTACCTCCCTCCTCCCAACTTGAGCATAGAAGCTATTCAGAAGAGATCTCTTAGCCTCTCGAACCTGGCAATAAACCACGGCTTTCGGAATAGAGTTCCTCAGTGTATCACAAACCATGCCAATATAAGCACTGACATTGGATCCTGAAATAAATTTATGATTTATCAGCAATTGTGGATCCGCATGTTTTCCTACTATTTGATTAAAAAGGAATGATCATACAGATAGTTCTAATCCATATTACTAAACTGATTGCTAAAATGAAGATCTTTAAACTAAGTGCATCACAGTTTCCCTAATAAAAGATGAAACAATTAGAGAATTCCATACCAATCCTTCTGAAATGATTGTCATTGAAACGATCCGCATTTGAGCCTGGTTGATTTGGGTTGGTGTTTGTGTTCTTCTCTGGTTCTAGGTGAAGCTTTCGGAAAAATTCCACAGTAAGATAGCTAGACTCCATGTCAACCAGGCGTTGAACTGTTCTTCGGCTTTCATCGCGGAATCTCTCCAAAGCTTCATTGGCAGCAGCAGCAATGTCAGATTGAAGGGTTGGGAATCGCTTCAGTTCCTGCAATGTCCATAAGATAGCATGAAATCTTTCTTTTTTTATAATTGGCATCCTCAGATTCATGCTGACCGAACATTCAAGTTCACATACACCACATGACAACCCATTTATAGCAAGAAATTGTTGGATGGCATATAACTGTGACTCCAGATGAGGACACATCACTGGTTCTCAGCAGTCATCATTCAACTTCCATATTAACAAGTGGCATTTCTGCCCTCAAATTGAGGGCAAGGCATCAAGCTATCTTCACAAAGTATAAAGCCAATCTTCAAAACAAAACTATGGTAGCCGCTATTATGTTAAAATTCAAAAGGACAAGTGTTCCCTCAAATGCAACCCTCACATTTCAATTCGTCATGGAAATGCTTAATTTGGGAAGAATTGACTTCAACACAACATACAACATGCAACTTGCTTTTGGCAGGCAGGCAGGGAGCCATCCAAGTAAAAGCATCGTTTGCTGAACTTCAATAGGGTAAAACTTACCAAACTCACCTCAGTGCATTGAAAGTACCCAAAATCAGGTCTGATTTATCAATTGAACACAAGCTTATCAAATAAGTTTTAGAGAGGATTCATTTTCATTTCACTTCAATTTCAACAGAATTCCTAATAAATATTTTCCAATGTCACATGAACATCTCATAGTGAATCAAATAACAATGTTACACATACTTTGTAGTGTGCAAGTACATACAAAGAGTTTACTTATGTGGCTTGACGGATATTTCTCTGCAGGTCAGTCTCCATGGATCCCTAGATTTGGAAGTAATATTGGTTGTATTCCAAAGCAGACATATATACGAGGTTACTTTACATTTAAGATAAAATAGCATTGCTCTTCCAAAATTTTATCTTTTACTGTAGCATCAGCATCTATACTGAGATGGGCTCAAAAAACTTTTTGCCAGGGAGAAAAAACTAGAAGCATTCAAACTTAACAACATGACATCATTGAGGACTGTTATGGAACAAAAGAAGACTATTTTGTTATGTATACAATGAAATTATTGGTGTACTTATCTAGACAGAGAACAGATTTGATTTACATGCCTAATTTGCAAGCAAGTATAGACTGCTTACCTCCGTTAGAGCTATTGACTTCCGAACAAGTTCCTTCAAAACAAAGTGCACCTAAACAGAAAATATTATTTTGTTAGTAATAGAGTAAAATGATGCATCCAGTGTCTGAACTACATGATCATAAAAAAAAAATTGTTTCCAAGGCTGTTTTTTTCTAAAAAGAAAACAATGTGGATTACAATATTACAAAATCATGATAGTTTGCTATCTCCAGATTATTTCCCCTCCTCAATCCCCTGGTTATAAAAATATCAAACCAAGTCATTCAGGTATACCCTATAGCATCCATCTCCAAGGGTATACATACACAGCACAGCCAGAAGACTTCTATATAAAGAAGAATGAAACATCTATCATTCCCACATTTTCCAGATTGTGTGCATTGTATAAAAGACAAGCTTTAAGAATGAGTCAGGCAAATTATATGGAACTAAAATTTCTCGCTGACCATGGTAATAGGAATCTCCAACCATGTTCTGGAGAAACTTTTAAGCAAAACAATACGTTGCATATGTAGTTGTACCAGAATTTCAAAATCATTAGGTCTAGCATGGGTTAGAACATTACTGCATCCACAGTAGCTTCTGCCGGTCCTTTGAAATAGCTTATGGATCCATCAATTAGTCTTCTGTATCCCTGTTCCGGAGCAATTAAATGTGGCTGATAACCATCAGCTTCTGAAACAACTTTTTGCACATTTTTCATAGAGAGATGACGATCAAAAGGCAGCTTCTTCAAAGCAGCTGGTAGTTGATGGTCAAAAACACCATATATTCGATCTCCACCAGGACGCCTGAGAAAAAAAAATTGTTACTCAAGTATCCAGCGATTATCTGGAAAAAATAAATTCCAGAATAAAAGAATTGAACATGTTGTCCAAATCCAAAACATCATACACCAAATTCTGATTAAAAAATAATCTGTATATTGAACTAAAACAAAATCAACAAAGAATCTGTGTAGATTTTTCAATGTGGAAAACTCAGTAAATAGAAGCAAGAAAGGAAATCGTAATTACCCTCCATCAAGGTGTTCCTTAAATACACGGTCAAATGCACGACACAATTCTAGAATCGTGTACAACTGAGCCTGTATGAAAGGAAACATAATTGCAACAAGTTAATATTGGACGATTGAATAGTTTCATTTACTAAGAAATCTAAAATTCTCATTGTTGTGATTTCTCACCCCTGAGTCTACTGCAATAGGCCTGCCAATGCGGTCCAACTCTGCATTAAGCTCATCAATAGTCTTGTTTATTAGAGCAATGATACTTGGTATCCTCTGTCTGATAACTGTCTCTAAATGCTAATATGAGAAAACATGCAAAAAAAATAAACAAGGAAGGGGTACAAAGAAGAAGATATCAGTTTAAGACGAGAATCAAAACTTAAAGCTCCAAAAGGAACAACATTTGTTATAAAGTAGGGGGCATAGTAAGAAGATAATATGGATATAAAGACCTTGGACAAAAGTTTTGCAAGATACTCTGCACCCATTTTACTTGCCAAATGTCCATACTCGGGGCTTGTTTCAAAATATTCTCTCTCCTTCCGACGGGCAGCAATCATGTCCACATTCTTGTTGATGTCAGCTTGTGAACGATTAACAATTCCAACCCAGGGATGTTGTAGCCTATACGAGCGCCCTTCAATAACCTTAATTCATCAATGTAGAGGAACTATCAGATTAAAACATTGAGGAAATGAATTTCATGGTTAGCAATCAAAGTAGTGACTAAAAATGAATCCATACATCCAGAGCATTGGTTCCCTTGTCCATCAGATCAAGCTTTGTCAGCACACCAAAGGTTCTTTCACCTAAATACACCAGATACAACAAACAAAAATTTCACTCTCCATCTATTAACCAATATTGAAAGAAATCTTTAAAAGGTAGGAGTTTCATCCTTAAACATTTGCAGCCTAAGTTGTCTTACCTGAAGGATCAACTTCTCTTGCTAGTTTAATGGCGTCTGAAGTGGCAATATCTTGATTCGCAGGAGAAATAGCCAATATAATGCAGTTGGGCTACCAAATCAGAGAATTCCATACGCTGATAAGTAAAAGAGTATGTAATCACAAAAAAGATTATGCTAAAACTTCATGTAAAGTATGAGTCCTCATAATACAGCAATTGAATTAAAAAGTGATGTATAACACAGGAAGAAATGGATCTTGAAGAAATAGTGTTTTTCGCTAATACTTTAAAATGTTATGTCAACAGAAACAGAAACAGCTTGGCAAAAGGGAAGAGTAAGGCATGCTTTGAAGAATAGTAACAGTATTGTTATCCATGCACATTTAAAAACATTACAGAATAGCATGATCTTGCACATTAACAACCAGAACGCAAGACATTTTGCCTCACTGTCTCAAGATTTTGCAAGACCAATTTTTCTTGAAGAAACCTTCAGCCACAGAAAAAAAATCTTATAAGCTTTGAGAATAACTCTACAGGTGGAAGAGGAAGAGATGAAAGATAGGGGGGACATGCAGTTTGAACTTGCAATTTATTCCACAACCAACACACTTCTAAGAGCCACAGGCCCCACCTATGTGCTTTCTTGCTCATAGATTTTCAACACTGCACAACAAGCCTTTTTCCCACCAGCTACTATATTAAAAAATCCAGTCCAGGCCTCTATTACTTCCACAAGAAGTTTCAATTTAGAAGAAGTGGTTTCCTTCTGCAAGGACCAGGGCAGATGAACTGATAAAGGTCCATTGCTGAGACAGAAAAGGCAGGGCTAAGATTCGCAAGACCAAAACTACTCTAACTACCTTTGAGCAAACAAGAATAAAGTAACAAAAGAAAACAATGCACATGTAAGATGGAGCTTGAACCCAGATCAATTGTCACTTGCTCTTGCACTGGCTTGTGCTTAATGGTTTTAAGTCTGTTAGAAACCATTTGGATTCATCTCATATGGCTAAAATAACTAGAATTACAGGGGGGGGGGGGGGGAATTAACTTGCTTTAACTGATTGATTTCTAACAAGAATTAAATGGCATACATTCTAGTTCAGAATAATATGGGCATTAAATTCTTTAACTCTAGAAAACACAAAGTTAGTTTAAAAGAAATCATGTCTAAATCAACATGATTCAATCCAACAGGTAGAATGTCCTAGATTACTCAAAAAATCTCTGTTCTTTTCTTCTTATCCTTTATCGCCATATGGAGATCTGTGATGGGATTTCTCCCATCACTGATTTTCTTGAAATTTTATTAAATCCTTTTTTTTTGTATTATTTATTCTCTAAAAATATTATGCATGTGTAGAGTTATCCCTTCATTGATCACATTCTCCTATTTATTCTCCAAGCATCTTGGGCATATGAAGGAGTGTCTTCTTTCTACTAAAAAATTAGATATTATTCTCACCTTCTCCACATAAGAACGGACCATATTTTCAATATCTTCAACTATACTCTCTGGCTGGCCCTCTGCAAAACCCAAAATAAAATATTATTGCATGTATGAAATGAAAATTTTTAGCGGTTATAAAAGAGATTTTAAGAATTGATTTGTACAATTTACACTTGAAGATGAGAGCAGTCAGTCTTACCTACAGCCACCTTTGTCAAACCAGGAAGATCTATGAGGGTTAAGTTGACAACTGTCAAACAAAATCACAATATTTAGGTCAAACCATCTGAAGGATTCAAGAGGCTCAGAAGTAACTTATGTTAATGAAAAATGAGAATGCAAGAGAATGAGGAAACATCAAGATTTTTAAGTATATATACTCACAGGAACAAAAACAATCAGAATAAATGCTTGAACAATTACTGTTTCCCAAAGAACCTAGCCTGCCTTACCCCCCAAAGAACCTAGCCTGCCTTACCCCCCGACACAAAGAAACCAAGAGAGAGAGAGAGAGAGAGATGGGAGACAGCTAATGTATACTGAGAGAGTGATTGTCACTGATGAAAATTATGTGAGGGATCTTGGTTGAATTTATTGTGTGAACTCCCAAAAAAATCCAAAGTTCACAAGAAAAGTAAACAAGTTCGAAACTTGGTCAATTCTAGAGGGATCCCTTCAACTGATGAAGGTTTACATAGTAGGAAAGCGGTTCTGCAGAACATGAAGTACAGGTGACAATATGTAAAACATGCACAGGCAAGGATGATGAACCTGGAATGAAAAACATATGCCATCTGCCCGGAATAAAGGAAATCTAAAAGAGGACATATAAAACATTAGAAAAGTAAATGGGCATCTCCTATCCAAATAATCACAAACCAGCACTAGAAGGGGTTAGGAGCTAGGATCATGCACAAAAATGGGAAAGGAGATGCAAATCATAGCTGCTAGAAATGCCTCTCAACTCTTGTGATATTAACAATAGTTACTTGCACCATATTTTTCTCTTTAACTGCCATGCCCAGAATTCATATTGGCATTCCAATGGTCTTAAAATGAGCTAGAGATAGTTTATTAGTTAGGTCATAGGTTTCAGTGGAACAGTCTTTTTAAATAAACAAGCCTATGCAGGTACATTAAAACGCAACAAGGCATTGTAAAACCTATCACCCAGTTAACGTCCCACCACAGCGGCTTTATTGCACCCTTGTGGTTGCAAGTCCAAGACTTTTACCATCGCTGGCAGCAAGCAGTTCCCTTCATTTTCACATGTTCACTTGATGCATAGGAAAAGTGATATTTAAAAAATGTTGTGGGAAGAGAATTCTTCGCACAATTACAACTTAAACAAGTCAATTAAATAACTTTATTCAAAATGCAGTTGCAAGGGAAATACCGACCATTTGGAGAATATATACTGAGATGAATTGGAATATTAGAGATTTGCTTGCTCTTCCCAGTAATGCGATCTGTTTCATCTGCGATTTCCTTACGGACAGAAGCTACATGCATAAAGCATAAACAAAATAACTGAATTAAGAAAGCTTTCGGCAACTATCTGAGCGAGGATGGCAATCCTCAGCCAAAATTAATTTAGTTTTCGTACCAAAATCAGTATACTTCTTCTTGGGCGTATGAAGAAACTCGGCATAATCAGACCCACCATCTATCTTATGAAGTTGCAATACCAGTGGCCTCCTTGTAACAATACCTTCAATACATAGCCAAAATAAGATTAGATAAATATTTTATTGATCAAATTAATTCTCTACTCCATTTCCTGGGTTTTTTTTTTCAAATTGTTAGAAAAAATTGAATTGAATTCAAATGCAAAATCAAATCGTGTCAGGTAATTGAGAGCTTACCAGATCCACGAGGAAGGAAATCTCTGCCAACAACGCTTTCCAAGACTGAAGATTTTCCAGAACTCTACATGCATTTCCACAGAAATATAAGAAAAACAATTACTCCTACAAAAACTGATCAGGAATTTAAAAAAAAAAAAAAAAGGAGATAGAGAAGACCTGGCCACCAACAACAGCAACGGACGGAAGAGCTTCCCAGAGGGACATGCCTTCACCGCCATAATCGCCGAGAACAGTGCAGGCTCTTTGGATTCTGTTTACAAGACCGATCAAGCTCTCCATTGTAGCCATTTTTTATTGCTTAAATGAATAAATAAATTGAATCTTTTCGATCTGATGCAATGCGTGTGATTTTCTGTAAGAAAAAGAAAATGTATTAGAGAGAGAGAGAGAGAGAGAGAGAGAGAGAGTTGAGGATCCAGGAAAGGAGTGAAGGAGTTGTTTGGATCGGTAGGGGGGGAAATGGAGATTTTGGAGTTAGGCAAGGAAGAAAGAAGAATAGAATAGACGAGGACGTGGGATCTGAAACCGAGAGAGAAAATGCTTAATAAATAAATAAACAAACGTTTGGGGAGAGGGAAGGTTTACTTGCCCAACATGCATTTGTGCTTTCCCTTTTTATTATCACACCTCTTTTTCCACGTTAAAAAAAAAAACAATATATATATATATATATATACACACAGTAAATTTTTATTTTACTTTACAATTTAGGCGATACTATAAATTATAAAGTTAAATGATCTTTTTAACTCTATATATTGGATATTATTTTCGATTTATCACTAAATTTTAAAATCAAATCTATATATTGTTTTTCATTGTATTTTAAAAATATTTAAAAAAAAATAGTTTTTAATAAAAAAAAATATTGATTTTAGATAATTTTAATATACTGGTATTAAAAACAATTTTTAAAAATTTAAAAATATATTATTTTAATATATTTTTAAACCATAAACATTTTCAAAAATAATATTAATAATATTATCACATAGTCACGTAATAACTTCCTTATAGATGGGAAGCACTTTGCCATTTAAGATAATGGAAAAATATATTTTGTTTTTTATTTAATAATATCATCTTGTATATCTAACATTAATATTAGATTGTTCTGTACAAGATTCGTGGGGTGGATTTAGTTTTGAATATTTTTTTAATTTTTTTTTTATCCTTCAAAACTGGTTGATTAACTCTAGAAAGTGAGGTATAAAGAAAAAGGGAGAACAAAACAATGCTAAGAAAAGTCTCTGCATTATTTCTTTTTAACGTGAGAAGAGAGTACATATGATTACAAGTATATATAGGCTTTTACAATATAGGAAGGATTTCAAAACACAAGGCAATATATTCTATGTTACTGTTACACTGCTAAGATTACTGGATTCGTGTCCTATTTTTTACAGTAATTGATTTTTGACAGAACTCCTTGATTTCCTCTGCATGATTCTTCTATTTTGGGGATTTCAAAACACAAGGCAATATATTTTATGTTACTATTACACTGCTAAGATTACTGGATTCGTGTCCTATTTTTTACAGTAATTGATTTTTGACAGAACTCCTTGATTTCCTCTGCATGATTCTTCTATTTTGGGGATGCAACCATATCTTCATCTTCTTTATTTCTCCATGTTGCATCTTTGTGATTGCTATATTTAATATCCTCCCTCAAACTATGCCGAGGCTGAAGGCATAGTTTGGTACGGAAGTGGTGCAAGGCAGCTTTACATAAGGGTTTAGTAAAGAGATCTGCAATCTGAAGTGTGGAGGAGACATGTTGAGTAATAAGTAGTCCCTTGGAAACCCTTTCACGAACAAAGTGGTAGTCCAACTCAATATACTTACTACGAGCATGAAAAACAGGATTGATAGTCATATGCAAGGCACTTAAGTTATCACAAAATAATATTGGCGGTTGTGATTGAGGAACATGAAGGTCACGTAGGAGAAAGGTGAGCCAAGTTAATTCTGCAGCAGTGTTGGCCATGGCACGGTACTCAGCCTCAGTACTTAATCGAGAGATGGTTGGTTGTTTCTTAGCACACCATGAAATAATATTCTGTCCTAAGAAGGTGCAGAAACCAGTTGTGGATCGGCGGGTAGTCGAACATCCTGTCCAATCTACATCAGAGAAACCACAAAGATCAAGTGTAGAATCACTAGTGAAGTGTAAACCAAAGTGAATGGATCCTTTAACATAACGCAAGATACGACGAACCATTTTCATGTTGGCAAGAGATGGAGAATGCAAGAATTGAGAAACATAATTAACAAAAAATGAAAGATCATGTCTCGTAAGAGTAAGATATTGTAAGGCACCGACAATGCTACGATAAAAGGAAGGGTCGGGATAAGGCGTGTTATCATGAAGTCCTTTGGTTTTAGATTCCATCGGAGTGCTCATGGGCTTGCAATCAAGCATCTGTGCTTTGTCTAAAATAGAGTAAGCATAATGAGATTGAGATAGATGTAAGGAGTTATTATGATGCTTAATTTCAATTCCCATGAAATGATGTATAGGACCAAGGTCTTTCATTGCAAATTCAGAGTGTAACAACTGAATAAATTCATTAAGAAGCTGTAAATTGGAACCTGTCAAAAGCATGTCATCAACATAAAGTAGGAGAATTAGTGTACCAAGTGATGAATGTAAGATAAATAATGATGAATCAGCCAAACTACAAGAGAACCTATGTGTAAGCAAAAATGAGCTGAAACGATCAAACCATGCTCGTGGTGCTTGTTTAAGCCCATACAGGGCTTTTTGAAGTTTACAAACATGTAAAGGAAGGGTTTTATCGTGCATACCAGGAGGTTGTTCCATGAAAATATCTTCACTTATGAAGCCATGAAGAAATGCATTTTTAACATCGAGTTGCTGTATTTCCCATTTGTGAACAAGGGCCAGATTGAGCACTAAACAAATGGTACCCGGTTTGATGACTGGAAAGAATGTTTCTGTGTAGTCGATGCCGTCAACTTGGTGATAACCTTTTGCGACTAACCTGGCTTTTAGTTTGTCGAGTGTTCTATTTGCATTTAGTTTAGCTTTAAACACCCACTTTGATCCCACTATGTTCATTGAAGGTTCTCTAGGTACTAAGACCCATGTTTGATTTTTCCTTAACGCATCAAGCTCCTCAAGCATGGCATTTTTCCAGCCATCATGCTGTAGAGCTATTTTGATATTACGTGGTTCATCAGGAATATCTCCACGTTGAAGAATTAATGCATATCGTGGATTAGGTTTGTGTATGCCATGTTGTGCTCTTGTGACCATAGGATGGCTTGGTTGTTGTGCCTAGTCAAAAAGTAAAGAAGAGTCAGATTGTAGAATTGCATAGTGAGAGGAACTGGTTGTATCATGTATACTGTCAATTTCTTGAAGTGGTCGTGGTTCATGTGGTACGATGTATGTGGATAATGGGTGTGAAGATGCAGGTGAGTGGTCATGACTGAAGGGTGAATTATTTTGAGCACTGTCATCTACTGGAACATGTGAGATTAAATGTTCCAGTGTTGTCGGGTGGTCATGACCAGAAGGAGAAGCAAGTGACACATTGGTGGCTATTGGAATGTCTGGGACTGCACTGTCATGAGGCTGTAGTGGAGATACTATGTTCATTTCCATGGGAGAGACCAAAAAGGTACTGAGGGATGTAGAGGAACTAGTGGAAGAGGAAGATGGGGCTCCATCTTCTTACAAGGTAGGTGATGTTCATCAAATACCACATGTCTCGACAAGAACATCTTGTTTGATTTTATATCAAAGCAACGATATCTTTTGTGTTGATTACTGTATCCTACAAAACACAAGGAACGGTTTTGGCATCAAATTTGTTTTTCTTTGTATGCCAAGTATATTTATAGCACCGAGAGCCAAACACCCGTAAAATTGAGTAATTTGGGTGAGTTCCATATAGGCGAGAGTAAGGAGTATCAAGTGCAAGTGAAGAAAAGGGTAATCGATTTATTAGAAAGACTACTGTAGTAAAAGCTTCAACCCATAAGAACTTGGGTACGCCACTATGAAATATCATAGTCATCCCAAGTTCTCTAATAGTGTGATGACGTTGTTCGACTATTCCTGTCTGTTCTGGAGTATACAGACATGAAAGTTGTTGAATGATTCCTTGTTACTGTAAGTGAGATTGAAGTCTTTTATTAACAAATTCTCCCCCACCATCAGTATGGAAGATTTTTATTTTCCTGTTAAACTGTCGCTACACATATTGTTCAAATGCCAAGTAAACATCAAAGAATTCAGATTTAGCTCACAGAGGGATTAGCCACATATAATATAATGAGAATAATCATCAACAAAGCATGCATAAAATCAAAATTTTCCAAGGGATAAAACAGGGGTTGGTCCCCAAATGTCACAATGAATCCTTTCAATAATATCAGTGCTGACAGAATGAGATGATTTAAATGGTAACTGGCTTAGTTTACCGAGTTGACAGCTCTCACAAAGAGTATCAGCTCGTTTATTGGAAGAAACACTAATTAACTTGTTTGTGCGTAAGATATTGATGGTAGAAATATGTGGATGTCCAGGGCGTTGGTGCCATAACTCTTCGGTTCCTGAGGTGTGTCTATTGGAGAAGTTGGCTTACTTGGAGAAGTTGGCTTCCTTCTTTTTGGACAATATGTAAAGATCTCTTTTACGCTGATCCATTAGGAGTATACGCCATGTTGCTCGCTCCTTAACACAAAATAGATCATTAGTAAATTCACATTTCACAGGGTATTCTTTTGTTAGTTGGCTGCTGGATAGTAGGTTCCTTGCTAATTGTGGAACTAGCAGGACATCACGTAACATTAATTTGTTCTTACCATCGGTAACTAAGGTATCCCCTATTGCATCAATTGTTAAGGGAGAGCCATCACCAATGAATACAAAATCACAACCAGCATATGTTTTGAGATTAGAAAGTAGACCTGAATTTGTTGTCATGTGATTCGAAGCGTCGGTGTCTGTGGTCCATTCAGTATCAGCAATTGTGGTGTCCATTGTGAGTGCAGCAAGTGCTTGAGGAAGTTCATCATTATTGGATTGTTCTAGCAGACTCCAGCAAATCTTGGCTATATGGCCTTGCTTGCCACAAAGCTGACATAATTCATTTTTGTAAGCTTCTCTTTCTGTAAGTGTCATTCTGCGTTTGCCAGGTGGTGGTGGTCTAGGAACACGATTGTTTTGAGGTGATGATTGTGAGCCTGAGTTGTTACCTGCAAAATTAGAATACTGGAAATTATTGTTTGTAGCCTGAAATCCTCGTCCTTTTGATGAGAATTGATGGTTGTGAGGGCTGTGATTTTGCTGTTATTGTCTGGAATTACGCTGCCCATAGAATGCATAAACAGGAGAGTGTGATTCTTCAATCCAAGAGTTTCGTTGTGCAAATCCCTGTAAGAGAGATACAGTTTCGGAGTATGATGGCATTGGGGGCTTGAGCATTGTTGTTGTGAAAGATTCATAATTTGGTCCAAGATTGGCAAGTAAGGAATACACTTTTGTTTTGTCAGGTATGGGGTTGCCTATTGCTGCTAGGTTGTCACAAATACTTTTGAATTTCTTCAAATGTTCTCTAAGGATTGGCCTGGTTCTTTTTTGAGGTATGTGAGTTGTTGACAGAGAGTAAATTCTCTTTCTTGGGAGTCTTGAGCATATGCTTGTTTCAAAGCATTCCAAACTGACTAAGACGAGTCAAGACCAATGACCAGTCCCAAGGCTTCTTCTGTAAGTGTTCCAATTATCCATCCCCGTAAGAGACGATCTTCTTTCTCCATTTGAGAAAGTCTTCTAAAATTTGTTGATCTGCTGCTTCACTTGTGGAGGATGCATCAATTGTGGATGTCCTTCTGTAAGTTTACATGACAGGTTTTGTTGTTTCCCCGGTGAGGAGCTCGACCATGTCTTGGCTTTTAGCTAAAGCCAACATTTGTTTATGCCACAGAGGGTAATTTTCTGGTGTGAGTTTGAGTGTAACAAAATTTGCAACATTGAGGGAGATCGTGGGAGTCATTTGAGGGAAAAAAATGATCTGAACTCTCTTGTCTCACAGTAGCTCTGATACCATAAAGAAAAAAAGAGAACAGAACAATGCTGAGAAAAGTCTCTGTATTATTTCTTTTTAACGTGAGAAGAGAGTACATATGATTACAAGTATATATAGACTTTTACAACATAGGAAGGATTTCAAAATAAGTTACAGACAAGGCAATATATTCTATGTTACCGTTACACTACTAAGATTACTGGATTCGTGTCCTATTTTTTATAGTGATTGATTTTTGACAGAACTCCTTGATTTCCTCTGCATGATTCTTCTATTTTGGGAATGTCAACCATATCTTCATCTTCTTTATTTCTCCATGTTGCATCTTTGTGATTGTTATATTTAATAAGGTATATGATCATGGAATCACTGTAAGACCCATTTATGAATTTCACTCATCTAGTAATGCCTCGTTAAATCTTTATTGGTAATGAACTTGTTATTTTTTCCTTTGAAATACAACATTGTTTTATAACAGTTCGACAATAAGAAATTAAAAAAAAAGGAAAGAAATGAGGAAATAAAACGAAAAGGAAAAGGGAAAGGGAAAGAAAACAAATATAATTTGATTTAAATTCAAGAATTAATTTTAATGATGTTTTTAATTTCAAGTGTCAAATAATAACCTTTTGATATTATAAATATTCATATAATGGTATTATTAAGTTAGCTAAAAAAACTTATTTTCTATGATTTTCATTTAATTCATTCCAGAATAGAAACTCACACTTGTAAACAAATACAAATGAGTGATTTTTTTTTTCTAACATGGGATAAGTACTTATTTATTAAAAATCACGCCAACAACTTCTTACTAGTTTGTAATGAGTGTCTTTTCACTTGATATAATTATTATTTCAATAATGTATTTTGCAATTTAAACCTCTAATTAGTGTTAGAAATTAAATTCTACTAAAACTACATGCAATACTATCTAAATCCTCAAAGAGATCTACAATTGTTTGATATTTATTTATGGTCAAATGCTAAAACCTTGCTTTCTTGAATATTTACAATAATAATAAATAAATAAAAAAAGCATCTCGTGTAATGAATAGCGCCACTTTTTATTACATATTTTTATTACATTAAACACAAACTTCATATTTTATTAAAAATTTACATTCATTCTCTTTTATATAATAAAATAGAATGAATACTATCATAATAGAATTCAAATACAGAAACTTGCTATTACTTTTAAATCTATAGATCAACTTCTTCCTAATCTAAAATTGAATTGCCATTACTGGTATTTAAAATAAATAAAAAATTTAAAACATGTCATCCCTAGTTTTTCATATCATATATCTATCTACACGTCCAAGCCAATAGAGCCACGACAAAGACTGGAATCTCTTTTCTCCGTGTTCATCGTTCTTATAAAATTTACAGCACTTGATCTTTCTTTTTCTTTAACTAGACCATCCAGCTATCAGAATAATTTTATTATTTTTTTAATATTAATATATTAAAATAATCAGAAAATACTATAAAAAAGCAGTTCATATTTTTTCCAAGGAAACACTTTTAAAATGCAATCAATCAGATAAAAACGCAATATTAAGCACTCGTTTATTTTTTTTCCTTCTACAGCCGTGTATTATTATCATTACAGTGGAGGAAATGGCCAGAAGATCAGACGGGGCAATTGAGATGTGATATGGACAGAAAATGAAAGAAGATCAGTTCTACATTTATAAGCAGCAAGAAAACTATAGATGAATAACACAACCACAAGAAATGGCTAGAAGATCAGACGGGGCAATTGAGATGATATGGACAGAAAATGAGAAGATTAGTGCTACATTTATAACCAGCAATAAACAATAGATGAATAACACAACCACAAGAACTGAATCTGATCTGATTACAAAAATATTAACATGACAGACAACAATCACGCTAGATGCAGAGTAGAGATAATAAACTGCAAAATAGCAGACCACAGAGAAGCCAATAACCTATACAACCACGCGACCACTGTCCACTCAAAAGAAAAACCTGACAAGAGGTTAGCCCAGAGTCAATATCTTCCTTTCCATCATTATGCTGGTCTCTCTAACAGAGGAATAACAGTCTATGTCAGATGCATACCGACTCCATCCTACGGTAATTTACTCTTCCTGAATGTACTTTCTTTTACGATTTCAGTGGAACAGGGTTATCGGCATGCCAGTTACAATCTTTATAATCAATCACAAGTAGAGGGGGGAGATAGAAATTATAAAAATTAACTGAAGACCATGGCCTATGCAGATTTACTCCTTGCTGATTCCAGGGTCATTGGGTGCTGCGTGTTAACCCGCTACGTGATGCACTTCTGCACAAAATAGGACGATCTCTCTAAGACAAATAAATATTTATATACACAACTCACTTTTCTTGAATAGCAAACTTTTTTCAGCGCGCCAAACAGGATAATTGAAATCATAAAGTTAAGTATCTTTTAGGTGAATAAAAATTCACGTCAACACAATTAGAAAATACCCCCGTGAAACAGGGAGGATCAAGCAGTGTTAGCATCTAACTCATTGTTCTAGAGTGTGTTTGTTTAGGCAGTCATGCTGCACTTCTCAAAAAAATTGATTTTTTTCTCTTCAATTTTTTTTTTTTTTTTTTTTTTGTGTTTTGGGGTAAATTTGATGTGCTAGTGGAAAAATAAATATTAAAAAATAAAATATTATTTTGATGCATTTCAAAGCAAAAGACACTTTGAAAAGCAAATGTGACTGCAATGACAAACACTACCTTAATCTGATGGTCTGTGGTATAATGGAACTTGAAACCAAGATCCTCTACCTGGACACTTAATCTTGTAAATTTAATTGATAAACAGTAGAGAACATAGGCAAAACTCATCTTCTCCATTCAATTGTTCATTATCCTCTATTTTAGTTGCGCTTCAATCGATAGACTGCATGCCAGGATATTGTTGACCAGCAAAGGGCAATGTTTATTTAACTTCTTCAATGCACATTTACATGTGCACACACATGCATATAATCACGAGTAATATATGGAACGGAGAGGAGAGGGAGGGGCAAAGCAATGAAAAAAGAGGCATTGATCTTGGTTTGGTTACACTTTAGCCCAGTTCTTCAGTTTACTAGGCATGCCTAATTCCTCAAGACACTCAACTAGTTCTCATCTTATATATTTGCTAAAGCAAAAACCAAAGCAAGAGCCAAGCCCAGAGAAACTACAGGGCTCCCTGCCATTCAATCCCTACTTACATGTTCTTTTCACTAGTACAATTTCTTTCCCATTATGCATTACTGAAAGGATGGATTGGCACATAGAATATAGCTAACTACTATATTAAAACAATTATAGATGTAAAGTCAGTAAAACGAGAAATTGAAATGAACCAGAAATTTGAAAATCTTTCAAAAGACATGGTTTGGTCTCCTTGGTTAATGAAAGATAATTACACACCAACCAGTGGTGTTCATGTTATAATTTATTAGTTTGGTTCAATGCACAAATTATGACAGCGAGAGGGAGAATAGAGATAAGTTTCTAAAGTATATACCTCCCAGTAAGCATCTGAGCAGCACTCACAGCCCCTTTCAAATTACTAGACCGCTTTGCCCTATTTTCATGTTCTTTGTCTACACGCATAGCAGCAACCTCCTTCTCCATTGCAGCTACTTCTCTTCTCATCTTTTTTGCCTCAACTTCCATTGCCTTAGTTAATGTATCCACTTTCTTAGCTAACATCTGTAAAATCAACAATTGCAAAAAAATATTAACCGAAACTATAAACAACAGGACAACAGAGCAGACAAGACAAAAATATCAACCTCAATTGCATCATCCTTGTCCTTTAGGCTTTGATCTTTTTCATGACCAGCTTTCCTCAAAGCTACGACCTCTTTTTGCAACATATCATACAGTATCCCAGGAACACTGTCCTCTGTATCTGCCGGTGGGAACTCATTGGGCTTTCCTTCCAAGTTCCCTTTCCACGAATTAGGTGTCTCAGTCTCCTTGGTTCCATCACAAGGTTGATTGAATGAATGATTTTGTCCAGCTCCATTTAAGAGCAATTTACTACTCCTGTCCAATGATCTCGTGCCCCCATCAAATGACTTTGATGTTCCTTTAGCATTCTTCAGCACTGAACTGGTGCTAGAGGAAAAAGATCTTGACTGGGAGGTTCTTTTAGACAAAAAGCCATTGGAGGTCAATTTTGAAATGTTATCAGCTCCACCTAAGGATTGACGACGAGGTAGCCCATTGCTTATACACCTTCCCTCTGGTGCACTGCGATTACTACTTGAAGACCCTCTTAAGCTCTCTTCAAGCACTTTCAGACGTAACTGATATTTCTCCTGAAAAATGCAAGAGCACAGTTTACTTTCAGGACTAGGAGAAAAGGCAAAACAAAGCAAGCAACCAAAAAGCCTTGGCTGGAAAAACCAGATCCTCACTTTCAACTGTGCTTCAGACTTTGCAGCCCGCTCAGTTATAGCAAGCCTGTCACGAAGTTGCTGCATTTCTCCCTGTAACAACAGTGTATCAACATTGGTGAGGATTGAAAAGTACAAGGCATTTTAATAAAATGAAGAAAAATTGAAACAGAGCTCAAACAATAGAAGGAGACAAAATTTCGTTCAAAAGTAACCTGCAAAAATCTTCGCTCGTCAAGCCATTGTTTTACAGGCATCACCTTGTCATTAGCATCTTTCCACTCATTTGCTACAACTGTGGCTACTCTGTTTGCTGTTACCTTTGCACGGGCCAATTCCCGGTCAAGAGTTTTTCTTTCCTCCTGCCAAACAGAATAACAAGCAGATCATAATTATGGCAGCTTTGTAAATATGCCAACTACAATGTCCAGCAAAATCTGCAATGAACATTACATTCATCTCCTGCACTTTCCGCTGGTAATCCCTAACAGCATTTGCTGCTGCACCACCAGCAAGAACAGCCTCTTCCAGTTCCCTTACAGTCTGGGTAAGTTTTTCAACCTCTGCAACCTTTTGTCTATGCATTTTGTCCAATATTTTGTTCTCTTCCTGCATACACAAACAGTACATAGATCATACATTGTATACACTAAAATATCGAATATCCTGTCCAATATATTTGTAAGAGAGGAATGAAGAGCACCAAACAGGCTTGCCATACCTGACAAATTTCTATCTGCTTCATTAACTCCTGGTTCTTATTTTGGAGATCATCCACCATGGAGGCCTTGGCCAAGGCAACCTCAACTGTCCTCTCAGCCTCGATCAAAGCTGCTTCTTTAGATTTAGTTAGACGATCCAATGCTTTGTTATCATCTTGAAGCTTCGCAATCTTTAAAAGACCAACACAGTGATGAAAAAAAATCATAGATTAACCAACATGTACCCTTGTTGGCATAGAATAAAGGCTACACTAAAAAAAACCATACCTCTTGGCGAGCCAGCTTAAGCTCAGCTTCCAGGGGTGCAAGAATGGCTTCAATTGGAGGCATGTCATCATCCTTCTGAGCTGCATGAACTCTTCGAAGAGTGGCTTCAGCAGCAAACTGAGCTGCCATGGAGGCCTTCTTCTCATCATTGATTTTCTTGATTTCTAGATTCTGCAAACAATTTTAATTTTAAATATATATATAGCACTGTGAAAATAAAAAATAAAATGGAGGAATTGAAAGAGGTCCCAGGTAATACTTTGCTTTCTAGAAGAGATTCTGTTAACTTGAGCTTCTCCTCCACCTTTGAGAGTTCATCAGTGAGCTGAGACACAAAAGAGCCCCAGAAAACAAGATCAAGATCAATTGGAACACATACTGCTTCCAAATCATTGAAAGGAAAAAACACGCATGAAGAAAGAAAGTTTATGTCCAAATCCAGGTAGAAGAAAATCCCACAAGAATAAAACTGCACATCAGATGAATGTATAAAATAGACAGGGCACTAAAGGACCTTCGTGAAAACTCAAAACCTCGAACATTATAATATCCATATCAAGAACAAGAGAGCGCATTTGAGTCCATTCCAAGCACATTAAGAAAAAGTTTTATAGATAAAAGTGGAAATCTAGCAATCAAAAACAATAGACATCAATGCTAAAAAATACTGAAATTTATGGGAGGGAAAGAATAATTTGAAAAAAATCAAAATTTGAGGATAAAATACCCAGTAACTTTGTTTGCATCGATGCAAAACATAAACAGATAGGAGATAAAGAAATCAAAAGGGCAGAACATGAGCTTTTAACACTTCAAACAATTTTTAGCTCTTCCTTTAGCATCATATGGAATCGCTTTGTGAAAGTAAAAGGGGAAAGGAAAGAGAAAGGGTAAAAACAGACAACAGAATCGCCTCCAGTAACAATCAATACCAACGCAACTTCCTTGACTGATATAGTTTAACAGCATTATAAGATGACCAAGCAAATAAGATAATTTATAACCATAAATGACTTAGAAAAGGCTATTACACGTGGCATATTTTTTGGGAGTTGACATCCAATACATAACAGAAGAAATCCCTTAAATAACAGACTTGAAGGAGCATAAATTTGTTATCAGAACTGCATAAAGAAAACTTTATTTGACAAACAGCTATCAGGATAAACATTTTCCACTAGCTAAACAAAATCATAAAGAAGATCTCATGGGTAAAAAATGTCATCTTCCACCGACTTCAAAGTTAACATTTGCATCAAGAAAATAATAGCATGATAAAAAATAAATCAAATTTAAATTCGAATAGAGGCAACACTTGCAATGACAGCAACCTCATCAGCAAAACTAGTCCTTTAAAAATAAGTTTTCAAAATTGAAACCAAAAAAGTAAAATAACACAGCAAAACACGGGGGGCGAGTGATAAATGACCTCTTCAACAGCCTTCTCTCTAAGTCTCTCAGATAACCTCAACGCCTTGATCTCCGCTTGTGCGTCTCCCAACTCTCTATCCTTGTCTGCACCAAAAACAGCAAAATAAATAAATAAATATCAGAATTAATTTAATCCAGCTCAAAAGGCAGTAGATCGAACTACATTAACACCTCTAACTTCATTCTCAAGCCGATTAAGCTCCACCTTAACCGGATCCGACCCATGAAGCAAAGTCATGAACTCATTATCGGCATCAAAGCTTGGCCTGACCGAAGTCCGCCTCCTCGAGGAGCTCTTAGGCCCTTCCTTAAAAGATCCAGACACGTTAAGTGGCGTCGTCGTGGCCACACCTCCTCCATTGACCTCAAGGCCAGCCGCTCCCTCGCCGTAAACCTCCGCCATATCCTCCGATCTAATACTCGTACTTATCTCCCCTGCTCACATCCAAATGCAGCAGAGATATAAAGAGTTTAATGTAGGTTTTCTTTAGAGAGAGAAGGGGAAGGGGAGTGGGGGAGAGAGAGTTCTTTTATTATTTATCTAGTATTTCTTTCTCTCTCCATAGAGTGATTGCTGTGATTTAAATCTCGATGAGTAAGTACTAAATGGTTATCAACAGTGATAATAAGGAGAGAAGAAAAAGAAACAATGGGGCGCTTTGCTGTTAGTAGACACAGCCTCTACTCGTCATTGTATTATGAGATAGTAAACTATGGCAAACATCATATTAGTCCTCCAACTATGCTACGTTGTTACTTACCAGTCCCGTCCTCTCTAATTATACATTTCCTCGGTCATGTCCTTGTATTAATAAAATAGTAGACGATGTTGGGACGTTGAGTAATGCTTTAAATATTTTTAAGCTAATTCTAGCATTATTATTTTTGTGATCATGATCTTAGAAATACTTAGATATTTTGATTTAGACAATTTGGGGCAAATTAAGGCCCGATTTTATACTTTGATTATACATGTAGTAATCTAGCACATGCTGTGTGGGATAGATTGGTGGATACTTTGGGGTCTGAGAGGGAGGAAATTGGGTTCGGTTATAGAATATAAGCCTATCGCCTGTGCTGTTTAGCGTGGTCTCCAATTGTTTTAACACAAGAAATGTGTTAGATGAGGGACCTAGCTGATAAAACTGATAGTATGTGGACTCGGTATAAAAATTAAAATACATATGATTGGGAGACTGGTATGGGTTTTTTTTTACCAATTTCTTTCTTTCTTCGTTTGGTTTTGTTTCGTTAACGTTGGAAAGACTTTGTTTTGTGAGAAGCGGGATGCGTATTGCGCACACTAAATCCCTGGAGAGGGAATCCAGGCAAAGAGAAATGGGGAGCGTAATACGCACGACAGCGCGTTTTAGTAAATTCTGCTCTCGCTAGCCCTTTGGTTTTGCTTTGCCTTGCTTGGCTAGGCTTTCGCTACTTCTTGCCATTCATGTTGAGAATGCTTGGGACTTGATGATGCACCGTCAATATATTTTTATTTTAAAAAAATATTTTTATTTAAAATGGTATTAAATTAATACTTTTATGAGTTCTGCAGTGATTTTAATATAATAATATTAAAAATAACAAAAAAATAAATAAACATTTTAAAATATTTTTATTTTAAAAAAAATCTTGCAACGCATCACCAACTATTTACTTTAGAAGGATTCAAATTTTTTTACCAACAAAAATAATTTAAACAGATAGGAATATATATATATATATATAAAGAATCATTTTAAATATCTCATATAGTAACATTTCAAATGCGTGGGGAAATATTTATATAGTAACTTAGTATATTTTTTAAATATCTTGTACTAATTTCGTGTCATAACTCATAACTTGAGTGATTAGCAAACATGGGTAAAGCTAGAAAAAAAAACAAAAAAACTGGCAGACAAGTTCCTTGATGCAAAATATAATAAGAAAGAAAGGTCATGCGTTAGGTTTGCTAGTGATGGATCAGGCACTGGGCTCTTGGCCCTTTGCTCTTTTATTTATTTTTTTATACACTCAACAAGGTATTTATTAGATTTATTTTTATTAGTTTTAACATGGTTCTTACATATCATTATATTTTCTATTTAAATTTTAGTAATTATTTGAAAAAATACTGATGATATTATTTAAAAAATAATAATAATTTGAAGCAATTTAAAAAAAAAACACTTTTGATATGCAAAAATAAATAATCAGTAAATAGTAAGAGGTGGGAAGAAAAATATTACAAAGAAAGAGCTTCTAACTTTGTTTCTTTGCCATTTTAGTGCATTTTTGGTATTATGGTTGTGATTGCTTTTGAATGTGATTTTTATTAAGAAATGCATCAAAATATTTTTTTTTTTTAAAAAAATTATTTTTGACATCATCACATCAAAATGATCTAAAAACATTAAAAAAAATAATTTAAAAAAATAATAATTTTCTTAAAAAAAATATTTTTGAAACACGATATAAAATACTTTCTTAATCTTTTTTAATCTGGTGATATGGACTCTCATTCTCCAAATGGAAATTGCTATCACTAGACTTGCACGTTCCCTCCCGGGTTAATCTTTGATGGAAAATTAGTTGTCTAGGCCAAGCATACATCACACAGGAGCGGATCTAGCTAGACAAGATCAGTTAAACTCCACTGGCTAATCGCCAGAAAGAGTAAGAACTTAATTAGCTACTATAATCACCTCAGTTGACTTGGTGATTGATACAAGCACTGCTATTTCCTATATCAAGTTTCAGTATTTGGTAGAGTTTTCAGCATTCGTTTACAGAACTTCATTTATTTTCATTTATTCATTGCTCGTAATCCTTCTTTTATTTTTTTATTTTATAGGATCGCCAAAAAAAGCGGTGTTGAAATCCCCTAAAAGTATTTGTTCGATAATGTAATTAAAGTTGTTTTAAAAAAATATTTTTTTGTTTACAAATGTATTAAAATAATATTTTTTATTTTTTAAAAGTTATTTTTGACATTATCACATCAAAATAATTTAAAAACACGCAAAAAATAATTTAAAATAAAAAATAAGATAAAAATCTTCTTTTTTTTCAAAAATATTTTTAAAACAAATTATCAAACATACTCCCACTGATCTAAAACAGTTCTGGACAAATCTCAAAAAGTCCCCTTAGTGAATAGGGATTTTTCCCACCATCGAATTTCCCAAGGTTTCATAGATTCTCAATCGAGTCCTCCAGCCCCCGTATGTTGATCGATTTCATCCGGGGAATACATTTTTTCCATGAAAAAGGAGGGAGTTTTATATTTTTCACAAAATACTATGAGAAGTGAAAGTTTTGAATGCTTCTAGTCTTAATTAACCAGAGAACTGCACTTCAGTGCTTTATATATATACATGGATTTACAAGAGTAATTGGACTATGAAACTAAGTGTTACAACTGATAAGGATTAATCTTGCGTAACTGATAACTCTAAGGAAGAGTTTGAGTTACAGTAGGAGACCATCAATCATCACGTCTGCACTTTCAATCCTTGAAGACTTCTTCAACAGCAAGGACTCTTTTATTATTAACTCTTTCATTATCCTTAACATTCCCCCGCAAACTAGCAGGGAGCTCCACCACTAACAGCTTGTCTCTAAGGAAGCAGAAACGATCAGCTGTGTGCCCTTTTGTAAAGATATCTGCTGGTTGTAGAGAAGATGGGACATGTTGCAGAATTATGTCTCGGTTTGTTACCTTTTCTCTCACAAAATGGTAATCCACTTCAATGTGCTTCGATCTTGCATGAAAAATTGGATTAGAGGCCAGGGCTAATGCACTGATATTATCACACCAAACAACAGGGGCCGAATCAAGTGCAATGTTCAGTTCACACAATAGCATTCGTAGCCAATATACCTCAGCTGTAACTAATGCCAAACACCGATATTCAGCTTCTGTACTGGACTTTGACACTATTGGTTGTTTCTTGGCAGACCAAGAGATGAGATTGTGACCCACATATACACCATAACCACACGTTGATCTTCTATCGTCGGGATCACCGGCCCAATCAGAATCACAATAAGCATTGACAGAAAATGTCCCTTGTTTGTAGAATAGACCAAAATCCAGCGTATTCTTTAGATATCAAAGCACTCGTTTGGCAGCAGTCCAATGAGTGGAAGTGGGAGCCTGCATATGTTGGCAGAGCTGGTTAACAGAATAAGCTATGTCTGGCATGGTTAGGGTGACATATTGTAAAGCACCAACAGTTTGCCGATATTCAGAAGGGTCTGGAAGAGGTTCGCCATCGAATTTTGACAACTTGGTTCCTGAAACACACGGTGCTCGATATGGACGAATGCCAAGAAGTCTAACACGGTTTAACAAGTCAATGATGTATCTTGTTTGCCGAAGATGCAGACCAGATGAGTTTCTCACAGCTTCAATGCCCAGGAAATAAGATAATTGCCCAAGGTCCTTCATAGCAAACTCAAGCTGCAGATTAGAAATAACAGAAGCAATGAAGCTTTGAGCATTTGCTGTTATAAGGATATCGTCCACATAAACTAATAAAAAGGCATGAATTGAACTTTGGTGATATGTGAAGAGGGAAGGATCCACTTGTGAGCTGTGAAAACCGAGAGATAGCAGAGCAGAAGACAGTCGATTAAACCAGGCCCTAGGGGCTTGTTTCAAGCCATACAATGATTTGTTAAGCTTACACACAAACTGGGGGTGCACTGGATCTTCAAAACCCTTTGGTTGAGCCATATAAACTTCTTCTTCTAAGATTCCATGAAGAAAAGCATTGGACACATCTAGTTGCCGAATATCCCAGTTAAATGAAACCGCAGTTGCTAGTACCATACGCACAGTAGATGGTTTAATAACTGGACTGAAGGTTTCATGGAAATCAATTCCACTTCTCTGGAAATAGCCAACAGCCACTAATCTTGCCTTATGTCTCTCAATACTGCCATCAGGTCTTCGTTTCAGTTTAAAAACCCATTTGCAAGGAACAACATTTTTACCAAGTGGACGAGAGCACAAAGACCATGTATTGTTTTCCATCAAGGCCTGAAATTCATTGGCCATTGCTGCACACCATTCAGGTCGAGTGGCAGCTTGAGCATAAGTATGGGGTTCTGAAATTATCACACCTGCATGCAAGGCTTTAAGAGGATGACGAGTGGTGTAGTGTAGGTGGTAGTCAGGAAACAGGCGAGGAGCAGAGTGGCCAGTTTGAGATCGAGTAACCATACGAGAGGATGGCTGAGTAAGGTGACTTTCAGCAATTGAAGAACAAGATGATGTAGGGTCGAGTGAATTATTGGGGATGGTACCCTGAGATGAATTGGAGAGGGATTGAGGGATTGTGTTATCAATTCCGTCAATCGTCAATTGGGGAGGGGCAGGGTAGTTGAGATCAGTATAAGGGGCTGTCAAATTTTCCTCAACAGTGTGAACTGGATGAGGGTTTTCGGATGGAGGCACAAAGATGCAATTAAATGATGGAGAAGGAAGAGGGAGTGATAGAGAGTTCGAAGTACCTGAGGAGACGACACAATTGGCAGAGTCAGTGAAGATGGATTGTTTTTGAGCTGGGAAGATTTCTTCGTCAAATAGCACATTCCTGGATATGTATACTCGTCGGGAAGATGGATCAAAGCACCTAAATCCTTTGTGATTAGAACAGTAGCCAATGAAAATACAAGGCGTGCTTCGGAATGATAATTTCTCAGAATTGTAAGGGCGAAGACATGGAAAACATTGACAACCGAACGTTCGAAAATAAGAATAGTCAGGTGACTGGAGATACAGACGTTCAAATGGGGAGGAATAATTAAGGACTTTGGTTGGCAATCGGTTAATGATAAAGATAGAAGTAAGAAAGGCATCAGGCCAAAAAACCTTTGGTAAACCAGATTGTGCGAGAAGAGTAAGTCCCATTTCCATAATATGACGGTGTTTTCTTTCGGCGAGACCATTTTGTTGGGATGTATGGGGACACGAAAAACGATGAAAAATTCCACAAGTGGTTAAAAATTGCTTAAAGAGTGTAGAACAGTATTCTCCTCCATTATCACTTTGAAATTGTTTAATGGTGTAATTGAATTGTTTTTCTACCAAAAGCTTGAATTTAACAAATGTAGAGTAAACATCGGATTTATGAGAAAGAGGAAAAAGCCAACAAAAACGAGTGTAGTCATCAATAAAAATTACATAACACCAACAACCACTTAACGATGGGGTGATAGTAGACCAGACATCAGAATGAATTAATTCAAGAGGAAATTTTGATTCTCTTGACGAATCGGAAAAAGGCAATTGTTTGGATTTGCCCAATTGACAAGCCACGCAACTACCTTGTGTTTTTATGGAATTAGTGACTGGTAGAGAAAAATTGGAAAGAACAAGACTTAATGATTTGGCCGAAGGGTGTCCGAGACGACAATGCCAAATTGAAGTAGAAGCTTTGACCCCGATAGTCATAGTAAGAGCTTGGAATTTTGAAGAAGAGAGTTGACGAAGGTTTCATTGGGTACAATCCATTTTCACTTGGCCCCGTCAGAAGCGTGTCCCCTGTCAGCATGTCCTTCACAGAAAAATGAGTTCCAGTAAGTTCAAAAAGAACATTATTATCTTTGCAAAATTTGTTAATTGAAAGAAGTTGAGCCGAAGCTTTGGGACAACAAACAACATCTTTCAACGTAAGGACAGAAGAATGAGTTAGAATTGCAGCAGTACCAGTATGGGATATGTTCAAACCTGTCCCGTTACCTACACCCACAGATTCGTCACCCTCATAAGGCTGGGAGTTTTCGAGGTTTGCAACATCAGAGGTGACATGAATATTGGCTCCACTGTCAGCATACCATTGATTTTGGTTGAGATAGGTTGTATTAGCCTCAGCAACCATGGCAGCTAATTCTGTTGGTGGGTGTCGTCCCTGGTAGGAGTAGTTCATCCTATTAAAGCAGTCCAGTGCTTGATGGCCATCACGTCTGCAGATTTGACATGGAGAACGAGAGCGATTCGTATTGGCTGAAACCTGCGTGGATGAGGAAGGTAAGTGAGGCAAAGGCTGCCTAAATTGAGAAGGAGCATGACTGGAGCTTTTTGTAACACCAGAGAATCGAGGCTTGCTTTGACGATAGCCTGTTTTGGGAGCAGATTTATGCGAATAGAAAGCATAAGATCCCGTTTCTTGTTGAATGTTGTGGCTGTGGAATTTCTGCATAAGATCGAAATTCAGTAACTCTGCATGAAAATCGGAGAAAGACATGGATTTTTCCTTAGCCATCAGCATGTATGTCGTCACAAAGGAGTGAAAGGATGAATTGAGACCATTGAGGACAGAAAGGATCAAATCTGAGTCCTCAATTGGTTTTCCCACAGCAGACAATTCATCCGCAAGAGCTTTGACAGCATCCAAAAATTCTTGGCACTGCATAGAACCTTGTTGTAAAGATTGTAGCTTTCGTTTGATGAGGGAGATACGTGAAGTAGAGGGTGCAGCAAACCTTGCACCAAGAGCTTGCCAAGCAAGTCGAGAGGTCTCAAGACCATAAATGGTGGAAACCACCGCAGGAGACAGTGAAGAAATAATCCAGCCAAGAACAGTTTGATCTTTATATTGCCAAACAACATAACCAGGATTAACAATTCCTTGGTTCTTATGTTCAGTGCTGGTAAATTTAGGAGGGCTTGAGTCAGACCCATCAACTATGCCCATGAGGCCATAGCTGCGAAATAAAGGGAGTAGCTGAGCACTCCATGCAAGAAAATTAGTACCATCAAGTTTAATAGCAATAACTTGAGCTGGAAGATGAAATGCAGCGGAAGAAGGAGAATCTGCAATGGTAGTCATTGGATCGATAGAAGCGTGAGCTGTAGTGTGCTCTGATACCATGAAAGTTTTGAATGCTTCTAGTCTTAATTAACCAGAGAACTGCACTTCAGTGCTTTATATATATACATGGATTTACAAGAGTAATTGGACTATGAAACTAAGTGTTACAACTGATAAGGATTAATCTTGCGTAACTGATAACTCTAAGGAAGAGTTTGAGTTACAGTAGGAGACCATCAATCATCACGTCTGCACTTTCAATCCTTGAAGACTTCTTCAACAGCAAGGACTCTTTTATTATTAACTCTTTCATTATCCTTAACAAGAAGTTTAGCTGAAAGACTCGATAGAGAATTTCTAAATGCTTTGAAGATCCAATATGTTAGATGATAAATTCTCCAGGAACTCAATGGTGATTTAGATTATATTGATTTCAGGTTCAGCCGATTTATAGTTCTTGAAGATCGTCTGGGCACAGGACTATCAACGGAACGAAGCAAATTATTTGGGGGCAAGTTAATATATAAACACTCTCAGCAACATTTACAGCTAAAAAAGCCTAAAATTTGATTTCCATGCGCATTTCTCGAGCAGGGCAAGCGACTAGATAACTCAATAGCAAAGAATAGAATTTAGCAAAATCCCTGTTCTTGCGCACAAGATTTCCTACGAGGAAATATGGCCAGAAAATACACACCCATTTATTAACAGAGCTGCCGGGCCATGTCACGATAGAATATGGTGCAGGAACCCAAATCCTCGTTAAATGTTAAATGTAAGAGAATAATATAAATTATATTTTGATGTCTCATCTAATAAATTTAGTTTTTAGATGAGATGATTTTTTAATATGATATCAAAACCTTATTGACCTAGCAGTCATAAGTTCGAATCTCATTACTCTCATTCTATTAGATACAAATTAAACACAAGGTAGTGTGAGTCTGTGCAAATTTCAAGCCCAAGGGCTTTCACTTGAAGGGGGTGTTAGAGAATAATATAAATCATATTCCGGGATCTCACCTAATACATTAAGCTTTTAGATGAGATGATTCCTTAACAATTTCAAAAATATTTTTGAAAAAAATGAATTTTTTTTTATTTTTTTTAGTGTTTTTAAATATTTTTATGTGTTAATATCAAAAATTATTTTAAAAAATAAAAATCTAATCTAAATAGAAATCATTTTAAAAACCAACCACTCCCAAAACAGATACTAAATACAAAATCAAAGGCTCGCACATGCCGAGATCACGGATTGTCCACCATGGGGGACCGTTTTATAGCATGAAGAAACCAATAGCCATACATAATTCACAAAAGATAATGTTAATTTGTAATCGATACAGGGGAGCCAGAGTACCCACCCTGTTAAGTCATACTCCCATCACAGTATTAAATCATTGGCCCATGTTAATGTCAGATCATAACGCCCACGCTTGACAATCATCGATTTAAATTTTTGATGGCCTGAGGTAAAAGTTGAGAACTGGTTCAACTGATGGGTCGGGGGACTACGAGGACAGCATTTTCTTTTTCTAGTTGTTCTTGTTTTCTGAACGAGTAGTGTCTCTAATTATCTAGTAGATGATATAGTAGTATGAATTTGAGATTAAAGAAATTTTTTTATTATTATTTTAGATTTAAGTTTTATGATTGCTAATATGATAATCACTGGAGGTTTACATGATTATTCATTTAAGACCTGTAAAATTAATTAAAATACATATAAATGGATGGGACGACTAGTAAAGTAAATTTGGAGTTTATCTGCTCCATCGGTTAAAAACTTGGAATTTTTTTTTATATATAAAAACTTGATATCTAAACGCCTTATTAAAAAGTAAAAAAAAAAATCCGACAAGCCCCGTAATTTGATGCAACATCAAACCTCCCAATGCATTCATCTTGATCGGGTGCATGGTAGTTATGTGTGTGTGTTTAATTACTGTCTTAAAAGATGAAAAAAAAGGGAACAAAAACGAATCTTACTAGAAGGAAAAACGACAGGCTTGAAATACATTTGTTTATGGATAATATTTAATTGGAATTTTATAATTTTAAAATAAAAGGTATATAAAACATGAATTTTTTTATCTCTTTTGTTTTTTTATGATTTAGGCCCCGTTTGTTTTTCGGAATTCACTTTTCGGGAAACCACTTTCTAAATTTTCCTGTGTTTGTTTGTCTTCCAAAAAATTGGTCAACGGAAAACACTTTTCAGTCAAAAAAAAATTTGGCTTGGTTTTCAGTAAAGTGTTTTCCGGAAAATTTGGGCGGAAAACACTTTCCAGAAGTTGTGAAAAATTTAGAAATGTCATTATTTGCTGATTATATCAAATTTGATCCTCAAACTTTTGATTGCTATATATAATTTGTTTTTAAATATTTATTTTTCAATTCCATCTCTTAAAATTTAATTTTTATATTAATTTTGGTCCTTATTTTTATAATTGCTATTTGCTTTTTTCTTATCATTTTTTTATTGAAATTTTTTATCTATCAAATTTGGTCCTCATTTCTTTTATTGTTACTTATTTTATTTGAAATAATTTATGAAATGTTAATTATTATTATTTTAATTTATTCACCTTTCATTTTTTAAAATTTTTTAGATTTGATCTCTATTATTTTGATTATTATTTATTTTATTTGAGATAATTTATGAAATTATATTTTTTTCCAATTTCATTCTCATTCAACCTTTTAATTTGTAAGATTTGTTCCTCATTATTTTAATAAACTTGAAAAAAAATTTAATTTATTAATAAATTATTTTCCAGTTCATTTTTCATAACACAAACAAACACTGGAAAGTGTTTTCCAGTTCATTTTTCATAACATTGTCAAACATCGGGATTCACTTTTCAGGAATTCACTTTCCAGGAATTCACTTTTCCCGGAATTCACTTTCCAAAAGGAAACCACTTTCCAGCAAACAAACGGAGCCTTAAACTATCTTAGTTTTTTATTTATACTTCTACGCTGTCTAGAATTGTATTCGAGACAATATTTTTTATATGTATTTTTTAAAAAGTATATTTTTAATATTTTTTAAAAATAAGATATATTATTTTAATATATTTTAAAATAAGAAATATATTAAAAAACAATAACTCACACACTCATAAATAGTCCCGCAAACATGCAGGCACCAAGTGCACTTTTTATTTATTTATTCGTGGGGTCTATGAGCTCCTTCACTAAAAGCATGATTTGGAAAGCACGTGTATTCTGAACAGTGATTAAATAAGTGAGATTTATATAAATTTTAAATATAAACACATAAACTTTAAGTCTGTTAACGATCGTTTAAATTTAATTTAAAAGCGCAGTATAGGCAATAAGTCCCGTCAGGAAGCACTTAAAAAGTGTTTTTTCCAAAAAAAAAAATTAATATTTTTAAATTGTTTTGATGGATTAATATAAAAGGTAATTTAAAAAAAATAAAAATATATAATATTTTAATATATTTTTAAATAAAAAGCAACCATAATCCTAGGTGAAAAATTATTTTTCACAACCCAAAAACAGCTACTCTAATCCTGTTTAGCAATGCTTACAAGAAATTCATGAATTCCTTTTTTTTTTTATACTATGTTTGAACCAATTGAATAAACTAAAAAATCACAAAAGAGTAAGAAATTGTTTGATACCTCGTTTCATAAATGATTTAAAAAAATAATAATATTATTTTGATGTATTTTTAATTAAAAAATAATTTTAAAAGCAAATTCAACCAAACTTTCAAACATTAAAACAAAAACTATGGTTTTTTAAAAGTTATTTTTTAAATATATATTTTTTTAAAAAATATATTTAAAATTTACTTTTGACATTAATATATAAAAATATTAAAAAATAAATTTTAAATTCAATCTCAGACATGTATTTGGACTCTTAAAGAACATTACCATTCCTCGATAAAAGAATCGACATCCAGAAAGAGAGACCCTCCTCGTTACTCAGATTCAAATTAAGCTGCTCTAATTTGGACTGTCCATAGCATGACCTTAAAAACGGACGGGAAAGCGACAGGTGGGGTAGTTGCGTGCGTGTTCCCCTCAGTAACGTCTACTTACTTATTTTCTTGTTTCAAATAAAAGAGCCCTCCTGGTTTCACGCACGTATACAACACACACAAACAAACGTGGGCACTTGTTGCTTGGTGTTCTAACGACAGTGTGAATGTGACTCTATACCCACTGAGATTAATGTGGGACCCTCCACCCATATCCTTTTCTGGTCGTTGTTAAAAATAAAAATAAAAACTTCTATTTACTCCCCAATTAGCTATCCGCTTCTCAATCTAGTTACAAGAAAAGAAATTTATCAATTGAGTCCCATATATCTTAAGACGATGTGAGTTGGGTCTTGTTTCTTCAAGTTTTTAATTTCCCTGTCAAATCTTCTTTAAAATAATGCATTTTACTGCATGTGATGTAAGCAATGGATGGAAAACATTAGCAGATACTGAAAGGAGACTCGGTTAAGAAATGTCTAGGGATCCGGTTGATTTTTGTCTAAGCTTATATAGTTTAGGGATCAAAATGAAGTTTCTCCCAGAAGAATAATCAAATCAAGAACACAACCGATATTCAGAAATGTTGGTTTTCTATTTCGGGATGACCAGGAAATCAAGCGGAGAATGCAGTAGATGCACTCGCTGATTTTGATGTTTGATGGGTTTTGCAATTTAACAAGCAACGCAGCTAAGAAATACTGAAAGCGAGAGCTTTCTTGTTAACCTGAGCATTCCTAATAGACTAGCGTCATTCTTTTGAAACAATCCACGGCATAAATTTTGATTATATATATCAAGGGGTGGTGGTTTTTCTCATCATCATCATCAAATCACCAGAGCTCTACTTATATCATAACAAAAAAACAATCCCAGTCCAATAATGATGAGATTTCAAAAAATAATATAAATTGTTACCTGTCCATCAAGCTATCAGTAACATTTTTAAAATCTAACAGGGAAAGACTAGAAAATGATCTTGTATCTACACGCCAGTGAAATAAATGCACCCTTTTTCACAATACCAATTTGAGTTTATAGGCTGTTCCAATGATGATAGCTTCGACGCAGACACCGCAAGTATGGGTTTTTGGAAACCAGCAATGAATGCCAATTTATGAAAGGGACCTGAGCATATATAATTATTTTGTCGATGCTAAACTTTCATGAAGAGAGAGGCCTTTTTTTGGTCGAGGGTGTCCAGACAGGCTAATTCATGCATGATATAATCCTACATTTTTCTTTAAAATCTTAGCAGTATTTACACCTATCTCCAGGAATGTGGATACCCTACAATTCCAGCTGAGAGTATGTGGGCATTTAATTTGTTTCAAATTAGAGTTTTAGCCCATCTCTCGGACAGCAGCAGCAGCAATTATAGTAATAAAGATTTCCGGATACGAAATAAAATAGAAAACCTACTTTGTAGTTGTACGGTCGAGGTTACTGTCGTGTAAGAGATTACTGGTAGGAAGTGCACAGAACAAGACACTTTTTTTTCTTTCTTTTAAAAACAATCATATTATTTCAACTAATTTCATGAATTTTTAAATAAATAACTTTATAAATTTCTAGTAATCATCACATAAATAAAGACTCGAAACTAGAATCACAAAAAAAACAAACCCATCAATCATAAATTCTTATCAATGAACCACCTTTAGAATTAAACAAATTTTTAAATCTCAATCTCTTACCATTAATAAACCTATTAGATGGTTAGAATCATACCATTTTTAATTATTCTTGTTATGTATATTAGATAACACGATGCCGTTTAATTGTTGTTAACTAATGTTTTAAAACCATAATTGTTTATCCTTCCCTGTACTTTAACCAGTCTTCTTTCTGTCTTTTGATTCGAACTATATCGTTCAGCTTTCAGACCGCTACTTGTAACATCGCTTGTATTATTTTGCTTCATAAAATGGAAAAAAATAAAATCTTAAACGACTTGAAGGACCAAAATTAAGAAAAACACCATCATACGAGGAAGGACCTCGACAAATCATTCACTAATTAAGAAAATCTAACATTGCAAAACCATCGTCAAGATTTATAAATTCAATCGTGTCAGTTTTTTTTCCACGGCCTGCTTCGAATTTTCTTTGGACCCGGCAGTGTGGTTAAGATATGCTTTAAAGTGTGTTTTTATTTAAAAAATATATATTAAAATAATATTTTTTTAAAATATTTTTAACATTAATACATCAAAATAATCTAAAAATACAAGAAAATTAATTTTAAAAAAATTTTATTTAGATTTTTTCAATAATGATTTTAAAACATATTACCAAACACATACATATACCGTTTCTAAGAAGATAAATATAAGTGGCAAGTTAAAATATGCTATTTGAAAGGGTAATAATAATTGTATTTAAAATTATTTTTATTAGAAAGTATATTATTTTTTTATTTTTTACTATTAATTTTAAATATTAGTACATCAAATTAATAAAAAAAATCATATTATATATATTTAAATAAATTTTGATAAAAAACACCGCCACTTCAATCAACCCATCCTCGTTTAATTATTTCTCTACATCTTTTCTGGTCTTTGGTTGTAGCCTGTACCATGGGCCTTTTGATGTACCAGGTTTAGGCCCTTGTATGCACTTATTCCAGGCCTTCGGCCGCCCATCGATACACTGCGCTCCAGAAAAGAAAAGGAAAAAAAGGCGCGTTGTCCAGGGGAGAAGAATTTCTTAAAACTGGTTCCGAATCCAAACTAGGAGGGAAGAATAAAAAATAAAGAGCACGAAGGAGGCGGTAACGGAGAAGGAGAGTGGGGTTTGAGTGAAAGCCATGGCTATCGAATGCCTCGTCCTCGGTATTTCTCTCGAACTAAAGATCCTTACAAGACCTATGTTTTATATATTTACATATGTAATTGCTTGTTTTGAACAAGGAAGGTGCTGGGCAGGAAGTTGGGAAAAGCTGTGTGGTAGTCACAATCAACGGAAAACGGATAATGTTCGATTGTGGAATGCACATGGGCTATGATGATCATCGTCGCTACCCTGACTTCTCTCTCATCTCTAAATCCAGAGATTTTGACCATTCCCTCGACTGCGTCATCATCACTCACTTGTACGCATAATCATATACTTAACGCCTCTCTCAATCGCTTTTTTTTTCGTGTTAATTTTGTCTGGCTGAATGCAGTCATTTGGATCATGTCGGTGCTCTTCCTTACTTCACTGAAGTTTGTGGTTATAATGGACCTATTTACATGACGGTAATCTGATCGATAAAATGCTTAGCTGAAGTATGTATCTAGTAGCTAATTAAGAGAGATTAATGATGTTTTATTTATATATTGATGCAGTATCCTACTAAGGCACTAGCTCCTTTGATGTTGGAAGATTTTAGGAAAGTGTTGGTTGATAGAAGGGGAGAGGAAGAGCAATTCACTTCTCTTCATATTTCACAATGCATGCAAAAAGGTAATTCTAACATTTCTCCCTCTACCATGTTGCTTCCTATTTCATCTGATAATGAAATTTACTGCAATAAAAAACAAAACAGAAATGGTGTTTATGATCAGTTCGTATTTTTTTTCTTGCTAATCCCTCCTTCTTTTTCCCCGGTTTTCTGTAATGAAGTCATAGCAATAGATCTGAAGCAGACTCTGCAGGTTGATGATGATCTCCAGATCCGTGCCTATTATGCTGGACATGTAAGTTTTGTTTTTTTACCTCAAGTTTTAGTAGCAGTATTTATTCAAATTACAGCAATTTTTGCATATATTAATAGAACTAGCACGTTTCATGCCCTTTTACATTTAGTACTCAATCAATTGCAAGTGTGTTTAAGGAATTGATTAAGGAATTTGCAGTTTAGGGCTCCATATTAAATATTTTATGTGATGTTCATTTATATATTTCTAGCTGATATTAATTGGCTGAACCTAAACATAAGTTTCTTTGCTAAAGATAAGATTCCGTGCATGACATGCTAGATAATAACTTTTATTTGTTGTGCATATTTCTTGTAAATCTTGTGTTATTGCAAGTACTGGGAGCTTTCCAAGAAGGTGGAATTTTGATAAAAAATAAAATCTAAAAACATTCTCCAAGAAAAAAAAAAGAGTTCTGGAACCAAAATGCACCGAGCTTATCTCTACTATTGGCTATCTTGACGGGTGCAATTGTATCTTTGTCAAGCTTCAAGCCCAAAGATGGAAAGCTCCTTTTTCTTCTTCTTTTCTAGTTTGGGAATGCAAAAGCATATTTAAGAATAAAAACAGGAGTTATGCCTTACCTTTCAGTAGTAGGAGAGAAAAATGGTAGCAGTGTTGGTTATATTTTTTTGTAAAATAAGTAACGTGAGTCAGCTGAAAAAAGCTATTTCTCTGAACTTTCAGGAGCTTAAATGGGAAAAGAAAAATAGAGCAGGGAATTTGCAAGTACACACGAGAAGAAGAAAAAACATATTTGTGTTGTACGTGCTTTTCCAATATCTGATAAAATAGGCCTCAAAAACCTTCGTTTTGCAACACTAGAATGGAGATTTGAATAGTGGTTCTGTAACTCGCCTTCATATTGCTTCTTTTGTCAGGTTAAATGCTTGATATGTTTGTGGAAACTTCTGGATTAATTGGTATGGATAAAGCCATATAGAAGGTTTGATTTTATGATAAAATTAGCTTGAGTTTTAGTGGTATTTATGCATAAAAAACAATTGAACAAACAATTGTCTAATAATGAATCAGTGGATACTTGTGACCTTTTCCCTTTCACATGCTTGTTAGATGCAAGTCTGATATGGGCAAATACCCATTATCTGCACCACATCACCTGACATCCTAAAATTTCTGAAGTGCATTAATATTAATATTTTGACTATAAAATCTGCCTCTCTTTTTTTCCAATTCATTGTTGTTTTTGGGTCTTTCATTTAATAATTGAGTTTTATCTTTCTTCTTTCATTGTGCTTTCAAGGTTCTTGGAGCTGCAATGTTTTATGCAAAGGTGGGAGAAAGTGCTTTGGTGTACACGGGAGACTATAATATGACCCCGGATAGACATCTGGGAGCAGCTCAAATTGATCGACTTGAACTAGACCTCCTAATAACAGAGTATGGACATTTAAATATGTTTGTACAACATGGATATACATATGAATATGCTTGTATAGAACCTTTACATGGAGCCACAGAACAAATTTATGTTTGCTCATTAGTATTTTGTTAATCGATTCTTGAGTTATTCATTGATTCATTGTTTCACATAGTCCACATTAAAACAGTAATTTGCATCAAGAATTTTAATTCTTTGAAGTATGCAAAAAAAGCAGTTCATAGCTTGTTTGGGAGTATGGTTGAACTTGCTTTTCAAAGTGCTTTTCGTTCAGAAATGCATCAAAATGATGTTTTTTTTATAAAAAAATCATTTATGACACCAGCATATCAAAATGATCTAAAAACACCAAAATATTTAATTTAAAAAACCAAATAAAAATAAAAAAATTTCAATTTTTTCAAAAGCGTTTTGAAACACAGTGCCAAACAAATATTCTGCTTTTATGGTGCAATAGCAAACGTTTCACATTTTTAGGATGGTTGTGGTTTTGAGATTAAGGCTCGCCGAGGATTCTGATTTCTATCGGTGGTAGTTTTTCCTCTTTCATTGTTATCTAAGAAAGAAAATGTAGTTTAATATACATATAATCTTGGTGGATTTTCAATCACTCTAAACAGGTCTGATATATTTGGATGAAACTTGTTTCTAAAACTTATCATTTGTAAAAAAAAAATATTCCCTTGACGGGATACCTTAAATCTAATGTATTTTTGAAATGTTGTTGTGTTCAGGTGTTATTTCCAATTGACAAACTACAATAGTTATAATGTCGTAGCATAACTAATCTACCTTGTATTGATTCCTTTTGAAGTCTTTATTTACAGAATTGGATTTCTTCTGCTGAAGGTTTAATTTTCTATGTCCCTGATAAATTTTTCTCACAGGTCTACTTATGCAACAACTATTCGTGATTCAAAGTATGCTCGAGAAAGGGAATTTCTCAAGGCTGTATGTTTAACAACGTATCCATTTTTGTATTATGCATGCTTTTCTATTATCTCAGTGGATTAGGTCACTATGCATTCTCTTTCCAATTCTCTCCATTATTTGTCTTTTTTGTCACATGTTTCTTGAGCATTGTATTGATATCTTGATGGAAATTGTCAACCAAAGTAGCAGAAATCTTCTTTTTCGTCTTATGTTTATTCATTGCCAAAAAGTTTGATGATACTTTCTCGAAAGACTGGATATAAATACATAAATTTGACACATTGGTTATTTGTTAGCTCTATGGATTACATAATGAGACAATTCTTGTCTATGTTGGAGGACAGGCGTATCATAGTCAAATCTTAATGTTAGTTTTAACTTGTATTGCTGGCAATCTAGAACTAGAGACCAGTGTCTCAAACATTCATAAATATGGTGTTAGATTCAGATATAGTTCCTGTCATTTGTTATGTTAACATAGGAGTCTTCCAATTTTTTTCCTCAATCATTGATACCTTATTTTCCTGTTTTTTTCACCCTTGTCTAGCCTTATTAAACATGGGATACTTCAAGAAAAAGCAATCATATCATATAGTGTTTTGATTACTTCTGAACACTTCAGAGGCCCTTAGCATGGAAAAGAATTCTCAATGGGAGAAGGTTTACAGAACCACAATTTCATTCTTAGTGGCTCTTCATGTCAAATGATGTTTCTCTTTTAAAATGCATATGTACATGATCAACTCAAATTCACTGTGTCACTGTAAAATGATAGTTTTTTAAGAATGCATACATCTAGGAATTCAAGTTTTTTGCTTCGTGTACGTTATTGACCTGTATTAAGCATTGTTGCTCTATCTTGTGAGGGAATGTCTTATATTCTCAAGTGTTTGAATCTAGTCACTTTTTTTTATCTCTCTACAATAAAAATAGTGATGTGTGTATTGGAAAATTAATCAATTTAGGTCCATGAATGTGTTGCTGGAGGAGGAAAGGTGCTTATTCCTACATTTGCGCTTGGAAGAGCTCAGGTACTCGCTGCAAGATTGTTCTTTCTTTCATTTTGAATCTAATTTGCCTCAATTTGGATTGGTTTATGGTTTAATTTTTTGTGGAAAATTTAACTGTTATGGAACAATAAACACGTTTTAATGATGCCATGTTTGATATTATACCTAGCTCCTTTCAGTTATGTGGCCATTCATGATATTTGAAGACCCCAACCAATTAAATCTGATTGGTTCACTAACTTGGAAGCAAAACTGTAGACTTTCACAGCATCATCTTTGATTTGCACTCATCTGAGCTGCATTTCTGGTCTGTAGTGATCAACCAAACTTGTTATTGCTTCAATTTGGTGCTTTCCATATTGAAAATATATATCATATGGTTGGTAGACAACAATGTAAATGCAGCAGGTCCTAAATGTCTATAAGATTTGTACCTATTATTTCTTTTGACTATTCTCTTGCACTTTATACCATTGAGATGATGGTGCTTGTGTAGTTGACTTAGGGATTTGGGTTTGGCAGGGTTGGTATGTTGGGGATGGAAATGAATTTGTTATACATTCTATGTTTTGTGGTTTTGTTCTTTTTTGGCCTTTTTTAATGTTTTCGCTTGTTCAAATATTTTGAATAAAAGAATTCTCTTAGATGGTGGCAACGATGATGATAGTAGTGATAACTCATTGAGAGTGAATAGAGCCTGCAGTTCTTCTGTTTTCTTAAGGAAAGGTTCTACTATTCTGAAGTTTTACATAGTACCGAAACATCTTATTTCTTTCAGGGGTATTATATAAGCTCTTAGAATATGCAGTGTTAAGCGGATGAGCTCTAATAAAGGAGGCACCTGCCATTTTTAGAAGCAGGGAAAAGTAGAAATGCAGGGTTTTGTTTTGATTTTTTTTGGGTATATGACAACCTACATACCTCAGGGGAATTTGATATTTCATACACAAAGTTCTCACCTCTTGCAGTGTACACGCTTTTATTCTTATATTAGATGATGCATCATAAAATTTAGTGACATAATTTCAGCGGGGGAGATACACTTTTTTCTTTCTTTGACTAGATAAGCATATTCTTCATATTATTTGTGTTTCTACTAGTTAGAGATGTATCCTTTGTGAACACTTCATTGATGTTGGGTGTTATATGCCTTAATGGTGTTACAGTATCGGGTCTTATAGAATGCCTTAGCATCCTTTGCTGACAGTCTTGTTGACTTGTGAATAGGAACTCTGTATATTGTTGGATGACTACTGGGAGCGTATGAATCTCAAGGTTCCTATATACTTCTCAGCTGGTATGATTCAGCTCTCATTTCTTCTTTTATGTATTTAAACATGTTACCTGGTCAAATAATGTATTCTTAATTATTAAAAACTGACGTCCTATTTTCTTCTACTCCATATTGACTGCCCATTTGCAAAACGATGTCAGATCTGTTGAATATTTTACATAGCTGTCCATCATCAAAAGATAGAATTTTGTTTCCTTTAACAAGTTGAAGTCAGGCATAACCAAATAAAAAGAAAAGATAATGTTAATGCATTGATCATTGTCTTAAAATGTTGATGTTTTCCAAGAGGAAAAACAATTTGAAATGGAGAGACTTTATCTTTGGGATGCATGGATTTGACCACACAATTATCTGGAGTTTAATATTGCAAGAGCATCTATCATTGGAGGTTTTCTTTTTAGATACAAAGGAAAGTTCAGTTACTGGAAAAGACTAATGGCAGTTTGCATGGCTACCCATCCTTGTTTAGAGCTAACAAAACCGCAAACAGACTTTGCCTAATGGCAGTAAATATTCTCGTAATGTCATCTCTGTCTGGTTTAGAATTGCATCTGTTAAAAAAAAAAAAAAACACTGCATGCATTAATTTTTTTTAATAAGAAATTTCTTATTGGGAAATCATTTTGGAATTTCATGTTAATTCTTCTCATTCTTTTAGAGATTTATTTGGATACTGTTGATAACTTAGTTCTGCCAAGTGTGTCACCACTGAACTCATGGATTTTACATATTCATACTACTGGTTTCGAGTTTTACATTTCAGGTTTGACCATTCAAGCAAATATGTATTATAAAATTCTTATCAGCTGGACCAGCCAGAAGATCAAGGAGACATATGCTACACGGAACGCATTTGATTTTAAACATGGTAATCCAAGTGGTTAGCCGATTAAAATCATCATGTATCTTTAGGGTTACTGTTACAGAATTTTCCTGATAATAAGATTGATAAAAAATTTAATCTCAGAGAATAAGTAATTCTGATATATAGTTGCCTCTTTTAAGAAGAGGGGTCTCGATTTGGCTGCAAGTGAAAAAACAAATGATAAATATGGAAAGTATGTGATTGAATGTTTATTTGGTCATAAGCCCACAGAGTCAGGCGTTTATGTCATATCATGTGCCTTTTATTTCTTTATCCTACCTCCTGCTACTGCTCTAGCTTCCTTTTTCAGTAAATCAAGCTGGTTTTGGTGAAAAAAACAAGTGAACAATATCTAAGGATCTTCCCTGGCTCCCACTATTGGCTCGGTTGTTTGATTCATTTTATGACATAAACCACATGATGCTTCATGAAATAAATTTTTAAATCAATTTTTAGTAGACTTGAATCATGTTGTATAACTCAATTGTTCTGCTTCCCATATCAATGAATGTCTTCAAGTCAAATCTAACATTACCGGTGCTTTTGTTCAAGCACTTTGCCCACGCGTCGGTATTTTAGGCTACCTGTGGGGGCTATATTTTTGTCAGGATATTGCTAAAAAAATGGAGCTTTTAGCTCTAACTTTTCATATTTCCTGTCAGTCTGTGATAATGATGTTTACCCAAGAATATCAGTCATTGTAATATCAGGTTCTTCGGTGGCATCCCTTGTTTGTAAGGAACTCAATGTCATGATCACTGCACCTTCCAATATGTGGAGTCATTCACCTTGTAGTGTTTTGTGGATTTTTTTGGTCGCTAACTATATTTTATTTTTCATTTTAAAGGATTCCTTCATTGAATAATTCAATTGATTTCATCTCTTTATTAGGTTTAAAGAGTATCATGTTGAGAGTAATTTTGAATATTGAATGATGCAGTTTCCCTGCTCATATGAATTGTATAATGAATGATGAAATATGTGTGATTGCATTAACTTTGCTTCTTTTCCAGCAAATCCTATTTTTAACTTTTTAAGTGTTTGGATGCTGCAGTTCACAATTTTGATCGTTCTCTGATAAACGCTCCTGGACCTTGTGTTCTCTTTGCCACACCTGGGATGATTAGTGGTGGATTTTCACTTGAGGTTTTTAAACTGTGGGCTCCTTGTGAAATGAATCTTATAACATTGCCTGGGTATTAATCTTGTTACCTTCTCCTTTTATTGAGCATATATCTCATCAGTAGGAACCAGGAACCCCACAGCTGCCAATCATGACCGCTTATATACATATCAAAAAACAAAATACAATGACCTTGCATATAAATTCTAACCCACCATTTGACACATGTCACCTAAAAAATATCAAATGTTCTAAATTCTCAAAAAAAAAGAAAATAAGAAAGTTCTGAGATACGTAAAAATATTCAAAAGAAAGAAATTTAGAACCTGTCCATCAATTGCTCATCACTAGAATGCAAATCTTTTTGGGAAGTCCCGTCATCATTCATCATATATTTCATCTTCACCCTCAACTATTCAATTTGTTTTGGGAAGTCCCATCACCATTCATCATATATTTCATCTTCACCCTCAACCATTCGATTGTTTTGGGGAAGCACAGAATATGCAAGCAAGATTTTGCACGTTTCTTCATGTTGGTTGTGTATTTTTCTGTATCTGCTTTTCTTTTTCTATTTTAGACTTTGATTAAAACAAATGCTGAACATGACCATGCATAGATTGTTCAATGTACACTGTTTCTTAACTGAAATGTGCATTCCATCTCTGTTCAAACCTTAAATAAATGATAAATTTACGATCTCTCTTTGCAGATATTGTGTGGCCGGAACTGTAGGACATAAATTGATGTCAGGTAAACCTACTAAAATTGTTTTGGACAAGGACACCCAGATTGATGTGCGATGCCAGGTGTGTATTGATCTCCTACCCTGTGCTTGTTTACCATCATTTCCACCTTTCTTTCTCGTTTTATTATTCTTTGGATAAAAAGAATAGGATATGAACTGAAGATGTTGCTTTCCCTGTCTTTGGGAGAGTACCGCTGGGCTAAACACCCTTGATTTTATAATTAGTATCTTATGAATTTTTCTGGGATATGAATTATTCACAAGTGATCAGACAATACCGAAGACCATAAAAGAGCTCATAAGATACTAATTATAAAACCAAGGGTGTTTAGCCCAGCGGTACTCTTTTATGGTCTTGGGTGTTTGGCACAACTGATCAGACTCCTGTTCCTTTGTGAATTTGGGAGAGCTTAAATGGTTTTGTCTATTCATTTTTATAGCAGTCCTGACTATCTGGTTGTATTACCAGATTCACCAATTGTCTTTCAGTCCTCATACAGACAGTAAAGGAATCATGGATCTTGCCAGATTTCTCTCGCCCAAGAATGTGATATTGGTACATGGTGAGAAGCCAAAAATGGTTTCTCTTAAAGAAAGAATACAGTCTGAGCTGAGAATTCCATGTTATCTTCCAGCCAATTGTGATACTGTGCACATTCCTTCAACTACGTATGTGAAAGCACATGCGTCAAATGCATTTATCCGCAGCTGCTTGAATCCTAATTTCAGGTTCTTAAAAAGAAGTAAAGAAGAAAATTCTGATCAAGTTTTAAGAAACACGAATTCCACGTCCCCACTGCAGGTAAATGATGAAAGAGTTGCTGAAGGGATCTTGATTATGGAAAAAGGCAAAAAAGCAAGGGTTGTACACCAGGATGATCTGCTGCTCAAGTTGAGACAGAAGAAACATGACATTCAATTTGGTTATTGTTGTGCTGCACAACTTGACAACTTGGAAGAGACTGGAAACAGAGATGGTGCGCTTAGTCATTCCGACAAGTGCTCTTGTCTACAGCTATTGTTTAAAGAACTTTCAAATTATTTTTCTGGAGTAAACATCCAAGATCTTGGGGAACATCTTCAAGTGGAATCATTTCAAGTGTCTGTTTGTTTGAAGGACAACTGCCCATACAGAATAATTGATAGTCCTCAAAAAGAAGCAGCGACCGTATTTTTTTGCTGCAGTTGGTCTGCAGCAGATGAAAAGCTTGCCCGGGAGATCATTTCAGCCATTGAAAGGTTCAATTTAAGTGACAATTTACCATGCAAAAACTCCAAGTAGGTGCAAGTTGATAGGTGCTCTGTCCAGTTGCACATCCAGTTACTCAAGAACTCTGTGAACTGTGTATCTAGAAGAGTCTCAATCCTGACCTGTTGTGCACCATTTCATGACTTATCTGACAGACGAATTGACTGCTTTTTTATGATCCAAGAGCTAGTTTTTTTCCCAGTATTCCGCTTTACTGGAATAAGGGTATTGTATGAGCTGAAACTTTTGAAGCACACCAATTTCCATCCCATCATGATATGGAATTTGAATTTTGACAATTATCATTCTGTGCCTAAAACAGCCGTAGCAGCAGTGTGAAAGCAAAAGCATGGCGTGGGATGACTAAATAGTATATCTGCATATCAATAGATGAACAATGGATTTTTTGAAGCTGAAATCGCATTGTTGGTCATGATATGTGTTCTGTGAAAAGGACTTTGTTGGTGAAATGCTTTAGAAAGGATTGTAGCCGTCCAGAGACAAGCAGGATGTTACCAGCCTTGTGTGCTATTGGAGCTGCGTTCAATTTTAGATTCTCTCCCAGTTTCTTCCATTAGTTGTCACTCAACAGTAATTACTTGTGTTTTGCAACAATGTATTGTAAAATAATGTTTTCGTGTATTTTCGGGTCCTATAGTAGTAATGCCGCTAGTCTGGACCCTGTTTTCTTTATAGAAGTATACTAGATCTGTGGTTCTGAGCTATGCCGTGGGCCAAAACAAAATAATTTATTATTATTAAAAAATCCAGGTAATGTAAGTGTTTTGAAGAACTAGTAAAAAAATGCGATAACAAATTGTATAATTTAGCTAGACACTATATGAACAAGCAACAACATAAAATGTACCGAGAACATAAACCAGCAAAAAGAAGTCTTATCAAAAGAAGAGAAAAAAAGTGGTGATGAAACCTAAACTTAACGTGGAAAAAAAATTGAATGTAAAAGAATAAGCTAATAGAGAATTAATATATATATATATATATATATATAAACAATCAAATATATTTTTTAGTATATTAAATTTAGAGTGATGAAATAAAACAAACTAGTAAATCAGGCAAGTCACCAAACTTCATGATCCATGTCATGAAAAATAAGATAATTTATAACTTAATGAAAGGCAACCATGAGAAAATACAAAATAACTTAAAAATTAATTTAGAAAAAAAAAAGTTATCTTGTTAACCACGCAATCTAGATAATGGGATTGAGGTAAGCAAATAGAAAGGAAAAAAAAATCACGAAGCTCAATTTAAAAACAATAATAACGACATTGAATAATAATTTTTTTTAAAAATTATATAATAAAAGCATGCCATGAAAAAAAATTCATTATTAGTTCGGATTAATTATTCAAATCTGTAATACTAGTCATGAAACCAAGATCACCAAAAAGTTGATATGGATTTCAAAACAAGAAGCAAAATCAATTTTACAAAAAGAACTAAAAAGAAAAAAATAGAAATGACAAAAAGGGCAACTAAAATTGAGGGAAAAGAAATGAGTGGACAACTTATATTTTTTTTTATCAAATGATAAATTTTAAAAAAATCATTAATGGATTAGATACATTAAAAATGTATTTGAAAGAATGAGGATCAATTTAAAAAATAAAATAAAGAAAAACATTTAGTTTTTTTATTAAACGATAAAATTAAATAAAAAAATGAATTTTATAAGAGGAACCATGGCAAAAATAAATAAAAATAAAGGTTAAATCTAAAATGATTAAAAATGAGAGGATAATTTAGATTTTTGACAAGGTAGCGCAAATCTTGAGATAAAAAACAAAAAAAGAGGGAAAGAAAACACGTCCGGTGACAATCACCATGATAAACCCCTACATGCAGTGCTCCACGGGGGATGGAATAACATGTCTCTTCTATAGCCTCCGTGGACAAATGTCTTTGGTGGTTGGAGAAGGCCGAACACGATGACATAACGATATTGTCTCCCTCGCTCTCTAGTGTGCTTGTTGTTGGGGCGAGAAAAAAACCAAAAAAACGTGAAAATTAAAAAAAAAATAACTGGGAAAAAACAAATCATTAAAAAAATCCAATTAAACTGATTATTTTTTTTAAAAAAAACTTTACTACCAGTTCTGTTTTTTTTTTTTTTAATTTGATTGTTTTTATTAATAAAAACCAAACCGGGTAAAAAATGTTCACCCCAATGTTGCGCATGCCAACCACAGAAACCCTTCTCATTAAATACTGGCTCTCATATTTGTTTTATAATTAGATTTGGTATTGGAAGCCTAATTGTTCTGAGTCAATTTAATCTAAAGTATATTTCGACCAACCGAGTATCAATTGAACACTATACCTTTTACTTAATATTACAATATCCCTGTATCTAAGCAAAAAAAAGAAAAACGAAGTCAATTAAAAAAAGATAAACTAATCAAATTAAAAAAAAAAAAAAAGTTACAACATATTTTCCTTGACATAGCAACGTGCCCCTAAAGGTTCAAAATTAAAGGGGCGATACATTTGCCAGTGCCTCGAACTCGGTCTTCAAGCTTTAATTTGTATTAACCAAAAAAATAAAATAAAATAAAATAAAATAAAACCAAGGATCAATTGAATAATGGACACCTCAAGGTCTCCACTCGCAGACAGATAAAACAGCCCGCGAAGCTCAAATTGATGTGATTGTAATGTTAGAGGTTCAAATCAAGAGGAAACAAAATTGAAGGATCAAAACATAAATATAAAAATACATACACTGTTTATCCTACTGGCCGTTGGTGCGTAAAAACGTGCAGGGTTTAAGATTCATTCAGGTGACATTAATGGAGGAGAGAAGATCCCCACGTACCAAAGCAACGATAGTCAAGTTAACCACGGAGTTAAGTACAAGAAAATTGAATGACAGATATCAGTTTTGTTCGGAGTGTCCAAGAGACTTGCCGGTGGCGTTGGCAGCTAGCAATAGCGCGCGCGCGCACACATAGATGACTGCATTGTCCCTTCCATAATTCAATTAGTCATTTTTTCATACCTATAATCAAGTTGACAGGACCATTTCTCCTCCCACTTCCAAACTTTTTTAGAGTTTAATTTGCTTTTTAAAATATAATTTTTATTTATTTATTTTTAAATATTATTTTTAAAATTAACAAGTGCGAAATAAGAAAGTAGAGGGGTGTGTGCTTGGTGGTAATTTTTCACCCCTGACTCGTGTTTGTGTTTCGGTGCAAGACTTGAGGGGTCGGAGATGTCGAGGGGGTTAACCTTCGGGTTAAATGTTACTCCGCCCGATGAGTAGAATAGTTTTCAATAATATATATTTAATTTAAAGCTTTTCTTTTTTTTCTTGACTTAGCTGAAAGGAGCACAAATATACACATTTTTTATATATAATTATACGCAATTGAAAGCCTGATTTTGTTTACATTAGGACTTGATCAACTTTTTTCCCTCGAGATTTTTTCAAGTATTACTTTTTAATGCTCTTTATTTATACTATTAATATATTTTAAAAAAGAATAGAGAATAGACACGTCACCGCCATCACATCGCAAGTAAAATAATGAAATTTGAATTTTTTTTATTTGAAACAATTTTTGACTCGCGTGGTGTTGGAAACTAGCATTTCAGGGGTGTGTTTATTATTGTTTCTGCTTTTGTGTTTGTTTAGGAAAACATTTACAATAGCAAAAACAAATATACGCCAGTTCAATTTTTTTTTATATTTTATATTTTTGTTTTGATTTTTTTTTAATTTTATCTTTTAAATTTTGTTTTAATTTTATTTTTATGTTAACTTTTATTATTATTATTATTATTATTATTATTTATCTTTCTCTTATGATTTTATTAATTAAATTTTTTTATCTGTCATATTTGATATTATAAATTAATTAAAATAATATTGTCAAAAATTAAGTATCCGTAACACCATAAAAATAGTATATGTCCACAAAAGATAAAATAAGTAAAAACAAATCACATGTTGGAGATGCTAATTGAAACCCTAAATAAAAAATTATTTCTAAGGAAACATATTAGAAAAAATATATCATTTAAGAAAATAGCTCGAGTGTTGTGACTTAACTAGTCAGTCAGTCTACTATCCCAAAACATGAACTCAATTTAGGACCTGTTTGGGACAGCTTTTGCTGTAGCTTTTCAAAGTGCTTTTCATGCTGAAATATATTAAAATGATATTTTTTTTTTATTTTTTCAATTTGTTTTTTCATGCAACATTGATGCCACAGATAATTACCATGAAGCTCTTTTAATCTCACGAATCCCATAAACATCAAGAAAACCTATTTTGATGGTCGAAAATGAAGTGAATGTGACAATGTAATCATTATTAGAATCCAACACAATCCCCTCTCATCTCTTTCCAGCAAATGATTGAAAAATAACAAAAGAAATTTGATGTAATGAAAGTGATTTGTTAAAATTTTAAGGGATCTAAATTGTATAGACTTTGTTATTATTAAATATTGATGATTTAAATGTATTTTTCATGCAATTCTTGACGCGCCACCACTATTTCATGCCCTTTTCATTTGGACCTCTTTTATTTTAATTTTACTCTTCAATAAAACAATGAAAGCAATTGTTTTTTAACTAGATCGAATCACATGAAATAAAATCACAATGATCAAAATAAATTATTATAAAAAAATAATAAATTCACAGTATTATGTTAGCGTGCGAACAGTGCACAGCAGTAAAATCCCAAACATTGTATCGTGTAAGAATATAATATAATTATTCTTGACACGCTAGTCAACAATTTTAAAATAGGAAGACAAAACAATTTCTGGAAAGGTCTCGAATGCAAGGAATGTTTTCCATCAAAATAAGAAATCCAAGCAAATTCTAAAAGAGGAGAAAAATATGTCCCCCGAAACGACGAACCTAAAGCTTATCACGACGACGTATTGATTATCAAGGGGTGTCTATTCAAATAAAAAATAAAAAATAAAAATAGACCACCACCGTCGCACCAGCCAAAGCCAAAGCGTAAAGGAAAGGCTCACCAAATTTTCATTTTCACTGCCAGGTAAAGTCAACAGAGATGCATTCCAAAATATGGAACGATGATATCATCTACCATTCAACCCCTACCCCCTTCTTTTTTTTAATCTTCGTCAATAAATAAATAAATTCCTCATATTTCTAACCCCAGATAATTAAAATTATGATTATCGCTCTTGATCAACACCACTACTGCACCGCCACTTACTCTCGCTAAACTTTGTCCAAAAATGTCATCCGAAAATGATTCCCACGCGCCACTCCTCCGCCCTCGCCAAGACTCTCCGACCTCCCTGACCGCCAGCCCAACCACCCTAGCTGTCCTCCTCGGCCGGGCCACTGGCCGCCGCGGCCCGTCCATTTTGGTAAGAGAAACAGCAGCGCGTGAGCTGGACGAGAGGCGCACTGACTGGGGGTACTCGAAGCCAGTGGTGGCATTAGACGTGCTGTGGAATGCAGCGTTCGTGATGGTTTCGGTAACGATGCTGGTGGTGACGGTGAAGGAGAGGCCGAACACGCCGATAAGGATATGGATCTGTGGGTATAGCTTGCAGTGTTTGGTGCATGTCATTTTGGTGTGGTTGGAGTATAGGAGAAGGAACACGAGGAGAGGGAGAGATGCAGAGAGCCAACAACAGTCAGTTGAGGGAGAAAATGTTTCCGAGAGTGAAGACGAGGATGGCGATGAACGTGACGGAGCATCTCCTCCTAGATCAAGGTAAATGAAAATAAAAATAGAAGTCTTTCCTTTTTTATTATTTATTTTTGCAGTTGTTTTTTGTGCTTATTTGGGATTCTCATTTTCTCTCAAAAAGATAGTTTCAACTTTGAGTTTTGTGTTGGTTTTCATATCACATATTATTAGGGTTTTTGTTGGCACGTGTTCCAGTTTTACAGTTGCTTTGATTCATCAACTCATTTGTACTCGAGAGTTCATATTTCATCAAATTCTTCTTTACTTGAAGGCTACTAGCGAAGCATCGACATTTTTGTGCATTTTGCATTATTTGGTGTTACATGGAATGGAAGGAATGTGAGCTAATTTGACGAGTTCGTGGAAAAGAGAGATGATTTGAAAAAGTTCCCCAGTGAAAAGGATTACATTTTTACAGGAGGGCATCATATGCGGAACACGTGACATGCTTTTTTATTAATAAAGTTTGAAAATTTAAAGAGCTGTTCTGCGATTATAAAACGTACCGTGGGATAGATTTGACCAAACTTAAACAGTGAAAGGAGATTTTTGCATGAAAACGAGAGGGACTTTGTTTTTGTTATCTTTTACTTTTCTAGTTATTATCTCAAACCACGAGGAATTCCTGCAATGTATCTTAATTTTAAGCATTTGTGCAAAGAGCTTCAAAAATTGATTTGTCTATTATGATAATATGGGTACATCATCTATGGAATTCTATAAACGGACATCTAGTCTCATTCTTGTGCCGGCCTCTGCTTAGTTCACAAAAGCTTTGATGTGATTTCAGTATACTCATGTGTATGTATCTATTCAAATGGGACCAGAGCAAGCTCCAAAATGTGATATCTTGCTCTTTGTAATTTAGTAACTTTCCTCCCTCCTCTTGCATATCTCCAGCAGTATCGGTTGCAATGTGTTGTCTGGTAACTTTACTGGAAGGTTTATCAATTGTTGCTGTCATATTGATTCAATGATTTCTGGCTCAGTGTCACTAAAAAATGTGAATCGGTGAATACAATGGTGTCATTTCTCTGGTGGATAGTACTCATGTGTATGTATCTATTCAAATGGGACCAGAGCAAGCTCCAAAATGTGATATCTTGCTCTTTGTAATTTAGTAACTTTCCTCCCTCCTCTTGCATATCTCCAGCAGTATCGGTTGCAATGTGTTGTCTGGTAACTTTACTGGAAGGTTTATCAATTGTTGCTGTCATATTGATTCAATGATTTCTGGCTCAGTGTCACTAAAAAATGTGAATCGGTGAATACAATGGTGTCATTTCTCTGGTGGATAGTTGGCTTTTACTGGGTAGTCTCTGGTGGCAATGCCCTTATGCAAAATGCTCCTCGTTTGTACTGGTATGCATTTTACCAATCTAGCACTGGCTTCTGTTTTCATTGAATTTATATGGTTGTAGGCATTGCCTAATATCACAAGCTCCTTTGAAAGCTTCTGGTACACTTGTCTAACAGAAAATTTTCTAATCTGTATAACTGCCCTTTTCTTTTTCTTCCTCTTTTAAATACAACCATGCTCCACCAGTGATTTCCTGTGTCAGCATACCAAGACTCTCTTTTTTCTTTGTACTAGATTATTTGGCACACAAACCCTACAAATGCTAGGATGCAGGTCATCCCCATACTTTTTTTATTCTCTTGGTTTGGTGTCTGTAACAATAATTTATGCAAATAAAGACCACAAGGATCTCTAATTCTGAATTTCTGCAGGCTGGCTGTGGTTTTTCTCGCATTTGATGTGTTCTTTGCGATCTTTTGTGTTGTTTTGGCATGTTTGATTGGGATCGCTCTCTGTTGCTGCTTGCCATGCATCATTGCAATTCTTTATGCTGTTGCAGGGCAGGTATGAAGATAAAATATTCAGTACATAGACAATCTGATGGCTTGCAAACCTTATAGCTGTTGGCATTTTCATGTGCTTAAGTAGGACTTTCTGCTTCTCTTTTCATGTGTGACTAAATAGGAAGGTGCATCAGAAGCGGATCTCAGTATGCTGCCCAAATACAAATATCAAGCAATGGGTGATGAGGAAAAGTCCAGAGTTCAGGCAGGGAAAATGGTTCCTGTGGAATCAAGCAGTGGGTACTTGGCTACCGAGCGTATACTTTTACCTGAGGATGCAGTAAGTTATTTATCATGAGAGTTTTCTGTTTTTTAAAGCCTGTGGATCTGCACTTTTTTGAACCCATGTTTAGAAGGGAATGGTGTCATTTTTGTTTGAAAAGCAATGGAGTTTCTCAACCTGTTCATTTCAATATATATCGCACTTGCACATCTAGTGTTTGTGCATGTCTGCATATCTGTGCAAAAGGAATTAAAAAGGAAATTTGAGCTATTTATTTACTGTAATGTTGACGAGAGAGCACCGTATTAGATCATTCTTAGATGTGCAGCGGTGAAATTGGCCATTGGTTAATAATTATGTCAGTCAGTATAATCATTTAATCTCTTCTTAGCCAGCAATCACTTATTCAAAATCTCCTTATAAAAAGTGGAAAATCATCTCTTTAGAAGAATGAGTGCATGTGTGTGAAAGCGCTGAGATGTAAAACAAGAGGATATATATCGCTTCTATTGTTGTTATTAGTAGTTTAAATTATTTGGGTAAGACAAATGAGTCCTGGATATGAAATATTTTAGTGAGCATGTTCTTTGCACCTATATTTGAGGATATGGACCTTAATTGTTTTTGCCTAATGAAGAACAATGACAACCAAGGACTTCACAAACTATTAGCTACATCAAGTTCAATCAGATTTGCATAACTTCATCAATCCGCCAAGTTTCTCAATTGCAAATGATTTGAAAGTCTTAAATTGATGATATCTTTGCATAAACATTGTGCATTATGTTACATGGCAATGTAATACATATACTTTACACTCTTTGAAAGGAACTAGATATATCTAATTTTTTGACACATGGACCGCTCTACTTTGTGCTATATTACATTTGAGTCCTTATTCAAGGCCTCTCAAATAAATAGGAGGAGAAATTCATTAGGGTATATTCTGTCCTAACAGTGCATGATGCATTATTTGTTTTTTCTTTCCTTTCCTTTTTTGTAGCGTGCAGTTATTCCAAGGCATTGAAAAATTAATACCATGCAAATTAGCTAAATTAAGTCCAATATTACAACACAGAGGTATAGGGACCACATCTAGTTCAGGAAAAAAAAGAAGCTCAGTGACCATACTTTGAATTAGAAGTGGTTAATCCAGTTTTAAAAGAATAATGCTCACTTTACCAAATATCCTTACCAAAATCACTTCTTGGAAAATCTTAAGCATTTAATGAATGGATCCAGTCTGATAAATTTAAAACTTGCAGATTGTTTTTACCGCAATAAAAGATTATATAATATTATTTGATTGCCATAAACCTTCTATTTTGAGATTGTTCTTACAGTGTTTATTTAAAAAGAAAAAAAAAGTTTTACGTTAAACATAATGGTATGGGAATGTTTTCTTGCCATAAACATATAAAGAAGTATTCTTATTAGGTTTAATGCCAGATATTGAGCCTGTTATTTGGCCTGTGTTGTGAGATTGTCCTGCCGAATCTGATGCAACCTGTCAGGTGGCTGGATGTTATTGGTCAAATAAGTCTGCATTTTCCTGCTAGGTTAGGCAGCTGCTGTGTCTGGGAGTTTGCTTAAATGTATTAGGTTAGGACCTAAATAATGCATGGTTCAAGATTCTCTTTTCACTTGTTTTCTCCTCCAACGATAGGGTAGGCGGGAATGGTCTTAAAATCATATGGTTTGACGAAGCAATATGGAAAAAATGGCAAGGACCAGGAAATTAGTGAAAGACATACATAATTCTAAGAACAGTTTTCTTTTGTTATCAAATTCATTTTAAGAGATTTCACCAGTGCTGTAGAGTTTGGTTTCAGTATTTTTCTTCTGATGTTCATTTTTCCCTTTAGGAATGCTGTATCTGTCTTAGCCCATATGAAGATGGAGCAGAACTCCATACACTCCCTTGCAACCATCATTTCCATGCAACATGCATTGTGAAATGGCTCAAGATGAACGCAACATGTCCTCTCTGCAAGTACAACATTCTCAAGGGAAACGAACAGGTATGAAGAAAAGATCAGGAAAAACCACAATCAACTGATTCGATACTCCCACATGCTGTTCATCTTCTTGTACAGAAGAAACCAAGGCACACGGAAAGAGGCTTCTTCAAATTTCTGTGAAGAATACAAGTTATAGCATTCAGTAAACAACGTTTCAGTTAGTATTTATTTCAGTCTGTGGGGTTTTATTGATTCGTCTTCCCCTCCTGATTTGTTTGAGAAGCATGCTACGACGGAGCAAGAATTTGCCAACATTCTGTTTATGCTTAAATTAAATGTTTTGTAGTTTTGTAATTGCATGATTGCGTCTATAGTAACCTGCCAAGTATAAAGTGTTAATCAAATTCTGGCTGTTAGGTACAGTGTATCGGCTTCCTCGGCATTCAATTCTTTTGAAGATTTGATTTTTAGGGTTCATGGCTGTGTATACTTTGTGTGTAACTGTGCAATGTTTCTTTTCATGTGAAGTTACATGGAATCAAGCTCTTGTTGCCGAGGCTTAACTTTGTTCTGTCGCTGGCTGTGCATTTATGACTGCAGTAAGATATGTTTGATATTAGTTGTTTTTTTAAAGTGATTTTTGCTTATAAATATTTTAAAATAATATTTTTTTACTTTTAAAATTTTTGTTTTTGATATGCAAAAACATATATAAAAAATATTAATTTGATTTTTTTTTCTTTTCAAAAGCATGGTTTGATCGATATAACTATACTGCAATTGTTGTTGTTTTTTTTCCTTTTGTTTGTCAAGTGAAATTGTGATTCTTTCCGAGAGGCATTGAAATACATCAATTCGGGTAATGAAATTATAATTATTATTATTAACGTTGGTAACAACATGTAAGCTTTCTAACAGCCATAAAATGAATCGGAAGTCTTAAATTTACTCAATACCTGGCCATTGGACTTTACCAAGCTAACCATGCATCGTAGTTTTAAATTACGGTTGTAGCCCGCTATTGTAATGTGGCCCGTCTCCTTTTTCGGTGTGGCAACTTTTACATGGTTGTTACGGCCGTTGTAAACCATTATCGTGAATGCAGCCGCGATTAGAAACCATGCTTCAAATTGCAGCCGCTGCTCAAATCCTTTTTTCTTATTTTAGTTTGAGATTAATTTTTTTCCTTCTTTTATAAAACATCTAGACTGCTCAATTTATTACCACCTCTTTCAAGAATGATTAATAGACAGCAAATGATAGATCCCAAGCAAGTAGCCTTCCTCGGTGCTTCAATTTTCATCAACCTCTGTTGCTCTGCGTCTTTGTCGGCATAAATAATTAGTTTATCACCACAAAATCACAAGCAGCAGGTGTCTCAGTTGGCCTGAGCAACCGTAAGTTCAAGCTCTTCCGCTATCGATTTTTGTTTTATTTTAATAAATCTATCTTGGTGATTCGTGTCTGTAATCTGCTAATCCAAGTTGCTGTTCCGGTTCCTCAATATTACTGTCTTGAAACGAAGGGTTCTTCTGGAAATGGAGAAGAAATTCTCACACTCAACTCTACTACACAGTGAATGAACCCAGATCCAAGAAACACGCAGACTTCAGCAAATGCCAGATATATAAGAGGTACATATTCACTGACTCGATCACGAAATACACACACGGGCTGTGATATGCCTGAATAACTGCTTCAAAGTGTAAATACAAGTCAAACTATCAAGTCGTTCAGGCTCCTTCTGCTTAGTCATGGAGTCATTTTCTCCACGTGTCAACATTTTACTTTGCTAATTTACATCATGAAATTTAACAAAACTAGCAAGTTTTTTTTTAAAATAATAAATAAATAAACAGACCCGGATGTTGCCACTTGATTTCCTCATTTCCTGCCAGCGTGATTGTCTACATCAATATTCGGTCAACGGGATTGTTTCTGCATGATACGGTGGAATCTTCGTAATTGATGTCTTGGCTTTTTCCAACCGGAAAAGTCAGCTCTTAAATGAATCGTTGAGATGGCGTACAAAATTTGTATGGAGTGCATGACCGCCCTGCATCAATTGCATATTTCAGACAGAAACCAGATAAAATTCTTCCCCAATGTTAGAATACATTTAAGAGTGCATAATACAACAAAGGTGAAAATAAATACAACCACAACATAAACTCGTAAAGAACTGTTAAACTGCTAGCATTTAAATCAGATGTCATAAAATCACATATAACATTCACCAGGCAGCAAAAATCTCCCTGACAAATTTAGGAAAAAAGATGCAAAAATGACATCACTCCTCTAGCTGGTTGTTGACATTCACTAAATATGTGCAAAGTACAAGAACTACTAGTACAATTATGACTTCAATAAACTAAAGAAACATCATAAGCATGAATTTCTTTATGCCAAAGATGAAAGTCTCATCCTTAAACAAAATCGAGCACAAACTTTTTATTTAATCAAGATTTCCCATGGTGCAAACTTTTTATGTAGTTTAGCAGACAATATTTATCAAAAATATTAGAAAAACTAATAGCAGTGCCGGTATAACAATTAAGTGAAAGGTCTTTTGAAAATGACACGAGGGCTTAAATTAAAGTATTGCAGGTATATATTTCAATAACAAGGGGAAACAGGAGCAATATTGCCATGACATGCTCCGGGATAAAATAAGTTCCTTGAAGAACAGGAAGGATTTGTCAGGCTGCCAATCTAAGTTAGCTATATAAGTTTAAGTCTAAGTCTAGATATAAGCATATAAATACATGCATCCATGCACAAAGAAGGATGTGCATGTACATTTGTGTATCACACAAAGATGCAACATATGTGTCCATGTCCACAAATCATAAATTACATGTCTTTTGATAAAAAAAAAAACTAAACAAAAATTATCTGTTAATAACTACCAGACCATATCTGCAAAAACATGCAATAAATAAATAAATAATACATGCCTTGTAAACAACTATGTGTGCTACTGGGAGCCCTTGATTACCAAACCGTGCAAACAGGGATAGGTCACCAACAAGATCCAAGATCTTGTGACGACATGGTTCTTCAGGGAAACGCAGTGGTGGATTCAACCAACCTTTGCTGGCACTGCAGATAAAAAAACAAGGGTTATAACAAGAACCGACTCGTTGTTACATTCCACTTTCTGCACATGTCTCATGTGTATGAGACTAAACTGAAAACAAAATATTCACATCATTCCAGCCATTTTTCAGCAAAAGCAAATGTTCAAGGTTAATTTAATCCCACCAGCAGCCACAAAACTTAGGTTTTTAATTTAGACAAGAAGTAGCAATTGCGTGAAAGTATTAAGAAAAATAACATTTTCCTGCTTGTTTTAAGTAAGAACTAGCTAACATTATAGCAATTTTGCACCATCATCAGTCTCCTTTTGTGCAGTTGGTCAAAATGAGCTGCAGTAGCCTAATGAACCTAGCATTTACATAATTTTATCTCTCGTCTCTAAATAAGAACGAAGCAGCTGACCTACAAACAATGGCATTGTCCAGTGAGCCCCCTTCAATAAGTCCTGCATCGAGCATATGCTCCACCTGCAAGGATTTTCGAGCATGAATTCTAGCATTAGAAAAATATCCATGTCAGTATTTATAGCCATGAGCATACGATGACCTGCTAAAGCAAAGACATACTTGACATTTTTTTATCTGATGGAGCAATGCTCAACCCGTCACAGAAAAACCAGCAGCATGTTAATCCAAACATTTTCTCCTTTCTCTTTGATATACACTTATGTTACACAATCTGCTTGGAGCTTGATTAAATTTATGTGCCAGCAATGTAGTGTGATTTTATAGTTGTATTGTATCTGTTACTTTTATTTCAGAAACGTAACAGCAATTTGTTTCATCACTGTAAAATTTTCCATGCACTAGTATTACAACTAGCCACACAATTATATCACCAATAAAATGCAAATATAGAACTGCATTTTCTTTCACAGATAAGCTTGGAACAACAAATTGCTAACAGGATCAAGAAGACATTCCACTCCAACATTCAATATCTGAAATCTGATTACCCAGGCATAACGTCTGATAGATTTATAGAGCTCAACTTACAACATGCTCAATAATAGAGGCAGTCACATTTTCTGAATACTAGATAGGGTGACTAATGATGACTGATAATTGAGATGAGAACTTGGAAAGAAAGAATCCATTCCCCCCTATATGTATATAAGGAGAGAAAGAAAGAGAGAACGGCAGGGAGTTCTGATTATCACATCAAGAAATCAAACAGCCATTGGGACATGGTCGTCTTCAATGAAGGGGATAAGGAAGGAAAATCTAATAGCAGCAACTTTTTTTCACCATACCTGTTCTTTATTAAAACTGCTAAACTCAAGCCATCACAATGAGCAAAGAATAAGAACAGCGTTGGTAATGAAAGGGAGGTGAGGACAAACCTCCTCATATATACAAAAAGTCCTTGATGTGGCTATTTCTCTGGCATAGAAAGAATCCTCCAAGGGAGCCGAGGAAAACCACTGGGAGCCAATGGCGACCTGCAAAAATAATGGGGGGGAGGCATTTGAGCATTTCCCAGAGATAATTAATACTACGAATCTACAATTTTATACTCGAGAAAGCACGTAGTTTACACGAAGATTCAGATAGGAATCATCGTAATATTTTTCAAAAATGTTACTTCACTTAACATCTCAAGGTAATGACAGTAAAAACACAGTGGTAACTAATGGATAAAAGCATTTTCCAGCACCAAAATGAAAAGGAAAAACATCCATCACAGAGTGCGCTGCACTTAGTTTACCTGAGGAAAATCAATCCCGTAACTAACTCGAACTTTCGGTGATGGAAACGCTGCCAAAAACGAATCACTCTTCGATACATGGACGGGCTCATTCAAATAGGGAGCCAGTTTCTCACAGTGATTCCCACACTCATCTTTGGCTGCTACTAAACCATCCTTTTCTATTCTCTCCACCCATTCCCTCGCCGAACCATCCAAGATAGGAACCTGTAAATCACACATTCTCAAAAACACCACGAACGGAAAGAAATGCCAGCAAATTACAATGAATGACTGAGCCTGACCTACCTCGCAATCGAATCCGGAATCATCAGAGTCGAGATTGGTAATTTCAATCCGGCAATTATCGACACTCATAGCCTCGAGAGCGGAAAGCAAGTGCTCGACGGTTCGAATTTTAACACCGTCGTTGGAGAGAGTTGTGCACAGAGGCGATTCTTGTGCGTAATCGATGGATGCTGGAATTGATTTGGAGTTGAAATAGAAGTAGCGCCCTTTGCCTGCTAGCTCTGGTAATAGCCTTACTGTTGATGATTTTCCTGAGTGGAGTGTCGTCCCACTTGCCTCCACGCATCTCTTTAGTGTTTGTTGAACCCTGCCACACTAATGTTATTACAAATTTTTACTACTAGTTTACTGAATAAATTATTTCTAGTGAGTTGGAGAAGAGAGAGAGAGAGAGAGCGCTACTGGTTTCCAGGAGATGAGTTTGGATGACTTTAGAGCGTTGAGGGGACCGGAGATAGCCATCGACGAGCGACGCCGTTGTGTTTTCCAGGGAGAGGAGTTTGGAAGTCTGGTTTTCGTGAAAAAAATGAATTTTTAAAAAACAATTGTTTAATATTTTTAAATTTAAAAAGTAATGAATTTTAAAGTTCCTAGATTTGTGACTTCGGATGCTGAAGGGACGAAATTTGAAATGAGTTTTATTTCTTTGACAAAATAATAATAATTATAATTGCATATTGACTTATTAGGTAGGTAGTTTTTTTGTTTGTTTTTTTAATCAAGTGTCTTACTTTTCAAGTTTTAACTATTTAATTCTCACATTTAAATTTTATTTTTTTTATTAATATTTAATGTAAATTGGTTAGGGTATTATATGTTTTTTTAGGGATAGTCGATAGAGTGTGTTTCAGATGTGATCAATTTTGTTTTTTTAAATATTTGTTTGTTTGGAAATGTATTATTTTTTATTTTTAAGAAAATATTTTTGATATTAATATATTAAAATAATTCTAAAATACTAAAAAAAATAATTTTAGCTAAAATAAAATCGAATAGATCATTTTTTTTCTTTTCGCAAAATTCAAAATTCTCCCTTGCTCCTCTTAGCACCTGTTTGGCTGTGCGGTGCAACCCGTTTTTTGTCAAATTTCAATTTTTTTTTTTTTGCATTTTAAATGAAATTTTTTTGTGCGTTTATATCATTTTGATGTGCTGATATCAAAAATGATTTTTAAAAAATAAAAAAACATCATTTTGATGTATTTCGGCACGAAAAGTATTTTGAAAAGCTACCGCAACCGCTCTCCCAAACAGACGCTTAAACTTCTGTGGTTGAACGATTAAAAATGATAATGAGAATTTACGGGGGATTGTTTTTATATTTATATTTTATTTATTGGATAAAAATATAGATATTAATAAACTATTTATTATTTAATAAAAAATAAAATGATATAGATAGAGAGATTTTATAGGTGTCCTGGCATCTTAATGCCAAGTCTAGCTTTCATATGATTATCACTATTAAATTCTTGTTATCTCTTACAGTAAAAGGACAAGTGTTTTTCTTTTTTCTCATAGGATATTTGATATTATATTTCAAAATAGATTTTGAAAAATATTAAAAATATATATTTTTTTTTATTTTTTTCTTTAAATTAATTTTTTTTATATATTTTTATATCATTTTCATGTATTGATATCAAAAATAATTTTCAAAAATTAAAAAAATATATTATTTTGATATATTTCTAAATGAAAAATATTTTTTAAAAAGTAATCGCAATAACATTCTCAAACAGGTACTAAGTTTTTTTTAGAAATGTGATTGAGATTGTTTTTGAAAATATTTTTCAATTAAAAATGCATTAAAATGATTTTTTTATATTTTTTAAAATTTATTTTTGACATCCGTATAAGAAAATGATTTAAGAATATAAAAAAAATTAATTTTAAAAAAATATTTTTTTCAAAAACACATTTGAAACACAATGTCAAACAATTAAAGTAATCTAATACAAAATTAACTGGCAAAACCCTTTAAAATAAGATATAAAAAAATGTGGAATTCATAAATTATTAAAGATGAAGATAAAAATAGTACAGATTGTATAGGCTAGTTAGGTTTAACAGGGTTTTAAAAAATCCTTTTATATTTGATTTTTTTGATGGATTGAAATGTTGGACAGCAAATATGGGTCTGTTTTGGACAGATGTTGTTGTAGCTTTTCAAAGTGTTTTTTGTGCCGAAATATATCAAAATGATATTTTTTATTTTTTAAAAATCATTTTTGACATCAGCACATCAAAATGATCTAAAAACACCAAAACATATTCATTTAAAATAAAAAAATTGAATTTTTTGAAAACACAGTTTTAAAAACTGTGTCGAACAGCTTCATAATAGATGAGATCTGCTTGAGGGAAAGCTTGTAGTTCCAGGTCACGAGGTTCATTAGTTCACGACAGCAATGTTGATGCTGGGTGTGCCAGAATTGCAAGAGAAAAGGCCAGGGAGTTATTCATATAATCTTCATGGAAAAACGAAATTGATTGGTTATTGAAAAAGATTTTTTATTCAATTTATTTTGAATTTCTAAAAAAATTAGATAGTATGTTTTTGTTCAAAATAAGTCCAACAAGGTATCGTGTTTTTTAAGTGTTTGTATGTGATAACAATTACTAGAAATTTGTGAGAAAAACATTCAAAAGCAAAGAGAAGATAAAAAGCAATTGATCGGTCTCATTCCAGTAAAAAACAAATAACTGATCTTTATATTAATAAATTTATTTATAACAAGGAATTTTACAGATTTATTTTATAAAAAAAAATTTGTAACAAAGTTTGACTGGTTCTTGGAAATATTTTTTATTTAATTTAGTTTTGATTTTCTTTTAAAATCAATTGGATGATGTGTTTTGGATGAGTTTAGCAAGATCTCGTAGTTTTTTTTAAGTGTTTACATAAAAAAACAAGTTCAAATGAGTTTTCAAAGTTTAAAATATAGATCTTGACTTCTTTTTATTTTATCATTAAAGGTGATAAAAAAATTTATTGTTTATCTCAAGTGTCTGACTTTTTTTTTATATTGCCTTTATTTATTATTATTTTAAATAAAAATAACTGTAAATAAAATAATCAAAGTGATATTTAAAAAATTATTTATTTTCACCATGTTTTAAATTATAGTGATATTAAATTACTTTGTGAATTATTATATATGAATTTAATATGCAAAATTTAAAAAGAAATGCTCATGAATATTAAACGAAAAATAAAATATCTATTTTATTATTACTTTTCATCATAAAGTTTTTCTCAAAATATTTTCATATCAATTATTATCTCTTTTGTTTTCCTTCTATCATGTATGAGTTGTTTGTTCTTAATTTCGCATGTTTTTTATCGATTCTTTTTTCATATCACTATAAACTTTTTAAAATAGTATTATTTTATAAAATATCTGTTTTATGAAAAAAAATCATGGTCAAGAAAATAAAGTTTTGGCTGAAGACATTTTTTTTCTCCTTCACTCAAATGAATGAGATTTTTAATAATATCCATTTCAATTGTCTTTAGTTTATTTTATTCAAAAAAATATGTTAATAATATATATATATATAAATACAGATATAAAAAAGGAAAAGTCGCACGACAAAATATTATATTTTTTCTATAATTTAAGTTATTGTCTTTCTTTCAGACATTTATTTAAAAGTTATAAACTATAATAAAAATAGACTTTTAAAGGTGCCTCGCGGCGTTGCTCGAGAAAAAACTAGTTCTGAACCATTACACATTTGTATTATTGAAGGCTTACTTTGGTTTATAATTTGATTTACCTCGCATCTGATCATCAATAATTTAAAAACCAGGAAAAATAATTTATCATGAGTATATGAAAGATAACATTAGAAAGAGATTCCGTCCTTGAATGTTTTAAAACGGGCTTGACAATACCCTTTTTATCTACAATAACTACTTCTAGAAGCACACCAGCACTTCACCTAATTATTTTCATGCACTGTTCGTGAAAGACAGATAAATGAATGAATGAACGTATAGGAAATTTCTACGAGGATGGGTGGATCGAGCTTAATCTCATGAAAAGTAAAAGAAGAACTTGACTTTATAGCCTGTTGTTTTTTAAAAAATATATATCATTTAAATATATTTTTAAATAAAAACATTTTAAAAAATAGAAAACATAATAAAGCCTGTCTAAATTTCACTTATTCAATGGTCAGATACCCCATCCATCATGACTATTTGACTAGTCCATTGGCACCGCCCGATCGTTTCCACTAGTATAAACACGTGGAAACAGGGCTTTTCAACGTGGAAAAGGGCAAGACGAATAAAAAATAACATGATTTATTGTTTGTTTTTACTTTTTTTAGCACCCAAGGAAATAAAATAAGAAAACAAGTAATGTTTAAGCGTATTCATCAACTTTCTAATACACAGATGTACAATCGCTGGCCTCTAAATAGGTCAATGACAGCGTGGCATTCAATTTGATTTTTCCATGAAAATATAAACAGAAATAAATTATAAGCACATGATTAGTGACGGAGGCTTCCAGATTTATTACTTGTTTATAGTCTTTATAAAAACTAACCGGCAGGGAAATCACGAACATAAAGAATATTAGTTATAAACCTAGACTAGTTAACTAGTTTACAAAAACTTCTCTCTGCTTCGTATACTGTGATGTGCTGTAGTTTAAAAATATATTCCGACAGTACCGTGTTCTTACAAAATTGCTCGAGATTTCATATTATTGTTACGTGCGTGTGTGTTGGTATTAATAGACACACACGTGCAAAGAAGATTCGATAAAATAATTCATTCTGGGTTCTTGTTCTTCGAACACATCCTTTCTTGTAAAATAATCTGTTCCATTTAATGTACGCGTTCAAAGCAACGTGAGAAATGTAACATGCAATGGTAGTGCAGTACCGGGTATTGATTTACCCTCAGCAATCATCCAATCGTTTTCCACTCTCTTTTTTCGTGTTTGATTATGTTTTTTTGTTTGTTTCTTAAAGAATATATTGGTTAATTAAAAGAGTTTGTTTTTTTGGTTTCAGAAATATTTTTTTAATATGCTAATATAAAAATAATTTTTGAAAATAAAAAAATAATACTATTTAATATATTTTTAAATTAAAAAAATATTTACAAAACTACTACAAACAAAAAATAGTAAAGAATCGAGATCTGGATGAGCAATGCGTTTGCTTTTTCTACGTTATATATATATATACTAGATAGTGCCCCCGCGCTTCGCCGCGGGGTACACAATATTTTTTTAAATGTCAAAAATATTAATTATATATAATTATCAATTGTATTATAAATTTAGTTAAAATAATAAATTTTTCTAGAAATCTTGCGAAGTTCAAGTTATAAATGTATCTGTTTAGTAGTTTTTGATGAAATAATCTATATTAATTTATGATTGTTATTAAAAAAATAAAGAGACTTGGATATTTGAATTATTACATTCATTGCATTAAGATTAGTTAATTTTATAATTGAATTTAAATAGATACATAGATACGAATAAAAAAAATATTCTTCAATAATTACAAAAAGAAACTCAATGATTTAATATAAAATAAAAATCTGCAAAAATATATGAATAAATATAAATAGTTAATGTACTATTGATAAAAAAACTAAACATATAAATTGAAAATTCATCCTCACATTATTGTCATTATCATTGTTATAAGAGTTAAAATTATTATCAATATTATTATCAAAATAATAATAAAAATTAAATTGACTTGAAAAATCATAACAAAAACAAAATACTTTTATAAGAAAATAAAAAAAAATTAAAATTATCATTATTATTGCGTAAATGGTAAAATCATAAAAATCATTTAATCCACATAGCAAATTAAAATAAAAAAAAGGCAAAAAGCGAGTAATATTTATTATTCACATTATTGTCAAGACAATAAAAATTAGTAAATTATATTGAGAGAAAGAAATATAAACAAAATAGGAAGCACGAAAAAATAATAATAATATAATAATAATAATAATAATAATGTGAAAGAATAAATAAAGAACAAAAGATCAATAAAAACAATTAAATAAAAATAAAAATCATTATTGTTATTACTACCAAAAGAATAAATATTATCAAATTATTCTGAGAAACAAAAATGAAAAACATTAACAAAAAAGTAAGCAAGAGGAACAATTAAATTAACAACAACAACAACAACAATAATAATAATAATAATAATAATAATAATAATTGATTAATTAATAATTAATTAAAATATTATTTTTATTATTATTATAATTATTCTAGAGATCAAAAAATCAAAATCAAAGTTAAGAGCACATTTATATATACATGAATAACAGTAAAGATTATTATAGAAATAATAAGAAATCAAGGGATGAAAACAAAAAATTAAAAGTATAAAGGCCAAATATTAACTATGTTAGTTTTTTTTATTATAATATCAATTTAGACAAAATAATAATTTTGTATAGAATTTTTTAATTATAAATTTGTATAAAATAATAAATAGTTTTATCAACAAAAAGATGAATACATAAATTGAAAATCTATCCTTATGTTATTATCATTATCATTATTATAATAGTTAAAATTATTATCAACATTATTATCAAAACAATTTCAATAATTAAATTGTCCTGGAAAATTATTAAAAAAAGCAAAAGATTTTTGTATAAAAAGGAAAAAGAAAAAACACAACCATCAAAATCATCATGATCATTGCATAAATAGCCAAATAATAAAAATCATCCAAAAGTAAAAAAAAAAAAAAAAGAATCACTAAAATTATCACAACTATTGCGTAAATAGTAAAATCATAGAAATCATTTAATCCAAAAAAGGAATAAAAATAAAAGAAAACCAAAAAATATAAAGGACAAAAAGAAGTAATATTAATTTTAAAATGATTACCAATTTAAATTCAAATATCAGGAGTGAACTGATTAAAAAAAATTCAAAGAAAAAAAAACTATAAAAAAACTAAAAGTATAGATATATAAATACGAATAAAAAATATACATTATCTAAGAATTTATAAAAACAAACTAAATGAATTAATATAAAAAACTATGCAATAATCAAATAAACAAAATAAATAGTTTAATCGGAAAAAAAATGAATACATAAATTGAAAATTTATCCTTATATTATTATCATGATCACTATTATAACAGTTAAAATTATTATCAACATTACTGTCAAAACAATCTTAATAATTAAATTGTCCTGAAAAATCATTAATAAAAGGAACATATTTTTGTGTAAAAAAGAAAAAACAACAACTACTAAAAACATCATGATTATTGCATAAATAGTCAAATTGTAAAAATCATCCAATCTAAAGAAAAAAAGAAGAAGCAAAGAAAAAACTAAATAAACAAAGAGAAAAAAAGAGTAATATTAATAGTAAAATGATTATTATAATAGTTAAAATTATTATTAATATTACTGTCATAACAATTCAAATAATTAAATTGCTCTGGAAAATCATTAAAAAAATCAAAAGATTTGTATAAAAACAATTAAAAAATAACAAATGAATCAATATTAAATATCCATAAAAAATAAATTAATATCAAATATCAATAAAAAATAAATTAATATCAAATAAGAAATAAACATTATAAAAAATGAATTAATAGAAAACATTAAAAGAATAAGGACCAAAATGAAAAATAATATATATAAAATTAATTCAAATTGAAGGATAAAATTAAAACAAAAAAGAATTGGAGGACTAAAAATAAATAATTGTAATTGCTGCCATTTGATAAAAAATCAGAAGAAGAGGGACTGAAATCAAACTTTGTATATATTATCAATATCAATTGAAGGACCAAATTAAAGAAATCCAAACATCTGTACCGGAAAAATTGAAGGAATAAAAAATAAACCAAAAATCAAAAGTGTAAGGACTGAAATAAAAACTTCTTATATAATAAGTTTTAATTGAAGGGCATAATTGAAAATCCAGAAACTTCAATTTCAATAAATCAGCCATAAAAACGAAATCAAAACTTTAGGGACCCAAATCAACTTATCACAACTATCAGGGACCAGAGCATACTTTGCGGCGGCAGGAGAGAGAAAAGCGACCGCCGGCGAAAAACCGTCCTCCTCCGCTCACCTGGACATACATGACTGGCACGCGCCGCGACGGAGGATAGAGGACCTCCCGGCGCATCTTCTTGATCGGCGGAAGGTATTTTTTGACGGCGTAGAGACCCTGTACGCGCCTCCTACAAGGCGCGTGTTGGCCGAATGCTGCTGGGGCGTTCCGACGACGCGCCGACAGTTAATACGAAAATAATAATAAAATAATAGGTAATGACTGGCTTGCCCCTGGACCCACCTAGATTTACGAAAAAACCTGTCAGGAAAAGACCGCGGTAGCCCTGTGTACTGTTCGCTATTTTGTCTTTATTGGGGGCTTTTTTCGTCGATTCACTGTGCTAATAAAATGGAAAATCCGGAATAGCCCCTGGTTCTGTTCACTATTTTGTCGTTTATGAAGGTTTTTTGCGGTAATCCACTGTTCAACTCCGGATAAAGCAAAAAAAAAAAGGGCGCACATACTCGCGCGATGCACAAACGTTAAATGTCCAGTCCACAGTGATTTAAGAGACAATGAACAGTATAAAACTTACGCGTTTTATATATATAGTAATATATATATATATTAGCCAATACCCTCGCGCCTCGTCGCGAGCAGTATCATAATTTTTTTAACGCATATTTTTTTAACATAAAAAATATTAATTATGTGTTTTTTATTATTATATAAATTTAGTCAAAATAATAAATATGTGCAACATTACCCTGAAGTGCAAGTTTTCTATAAAATATATGAATTTTAATTTGATATAAATTTATCTGTTTAGTAGGTTTTAACAAAATAATCAATATAAAATTATCATCTTCATTAAAAAAGCAAGAAGATTCGGATATTTGAATTATTGAATTCATAGTATTAAGATTAATTCATTTTATAATTCAATTTAAATCACATTTAAAAATAAAAATATAAATTGTGAGAAAGTAGTTAATTTTCTACCCATAAATTATGAAAACATAAATTGAAAATTCATCCCCACATTATTGTCATTTTCTTTACAATAACAGTTAAAATTATCATCAACATTACTGCTCAAATAATTAAAATCATTAAATTACCTCAAAAAAAACATTTTAACAAAAAAATAATAAAAAATAATCACTAAAATTATCATTATTATTGCGCAAACAATAAGATTATAAATTTATCTTATCTGAAAAACATATAACATAACAAAAAAGAACAAAGAGAAAAAAAGAGCAATATTAATTTTAAAATTATCACCAATATAAATTAAAATTTCAGAACAGAACCTGATAAAAATAAACCCTTACAAAAAATAAATAAAAACAAATTCTAAAAGCATAAATGAATAAATACGGACAGAAAACAAATACTGTTTTTAGATTATTTTCATGTGTTATTATTAAAAATAATTAAAAAAAACAATTATAATTTTAATATATTTCTAAACAAAAAATATATTTTTTTAAATCAATCACATTTACAAGAAAAATAAAAAATGTTTCATGGAAAAAAATAAAAACAAAAAAACATAATAAGGGAAAAAAATATTTTTAAACCAAAAATAATTTTTTTTAAAAAAATCAATCACATTTCCAAGCAAAATTAAAAATATTTCATGAAAAAAAAACATAATCAAGAAAAAAACAAAAAAAAATCTAAAAAAATTGAATTTGAGGATTAATCACGGTGCTTTTAAGTTAGCTCAGATAACTCAATTATAAAAACAACAAATAATATATATATATATATATATATATATATATATATATATATATATATATATAAGTGCGGAACAAAGAAGAAGAAAAATATAACCAGGAAAAAAAAAGAAAAAAAAAACATAATAAAAAAAGAAGAAGCAAGAAACATAAATATTTGCCGGGAATATTCGAACTGCGCACTTCTCGGAAGACAGGCGCGTTTTGGACCAGTTCGGCTACCTACATATTTCGGTTATAGTTCAAGACAATTCATATTAATAGGTTTTGTTTGTGGCAAATTAAAAACATGCGGAGAGTGGGATTCGACCCCGCGCCGTCTCTTATAATTTTGCTCTCCTTGCAACAACTCGGCCACACCAACATATCACTCATAATTCAGGACAACATATATAAATAGTTAGTGTTACTGTGGATTCAAACAGTAAAAGAGCAACGCGGTTTATATATATAGTAATATATATATATATACTAGCTGTATTGCCCGCGCGTTGCCGCAGGCATTCTTATGTGTATAATTTAACATAATTAAATACACAGCGATAATTTTTTTAGAACTGTTAAATTTAAAATATAATATTTCACATGTAAAGTTTGGTATAATGAAACAGACCAAAATACCCGATCATAAAACAGTAACTTCGAAGTGTTAACGTTTAAAATTATCATCACTATTACTATTAAACAATAAAAAATATTAAACTATCTTGAGAAAAAAACAAAAATAAAAATAAAAACAAATCAGAACAAAAACTGAAATTATTATTATTGTTCTTAATATTAATATCATAATTGCGTTAATAACAAAAAAAACAAAATTAAATCAAAGACTAAAAGAAGTTTTAAAACATTAACAAAAGAGAAAATAAAAAAAAATAAAAAAAATGATAAAACAAAAATAAAAATTCTTACCTGGAAAAAAAATTGATTTGAAAATTAAAAACATTGACTGAACTATGTTGCGGGCTGAACAAACAATTTTTATGATTATTGGGATTAAAGAAATTAATAGGATTTGTTGGTCCAAAAATAAAATATAATATTTATATATGTGAAATTTAATATAATAAAACAAATTAGCACACCCTATTATAAAAATAGCAACATCGAACTTTTAACATCTAAAATTATCATTGCTATTACTGCCAAAACAATTAAAATTATCAAATTATTCTGAGAGAAAAAACACTTAAAAACATTAACAAAAGAGTTAGTAAGAAAAATAATTAAATTTAAATTTATTATTATTATTGTGTTAATAATAAAAAAACAGAAATGAATGAAAGACAAAAAAAATCCTAATAACTTTAACAAAAGAGCAAAGGAAAAAATAATATAAAAAATATCAGGTAAACAAAATTAATCTAATTTGAAAATAATAAAAGAAAACCAATAAAAAACTAAATGAAAGAGCAAATTAAAAAAATATAATAGATGGTAAAACAAAAATTAAAATTATTAGCTGAAAAAAATCATTTAATTTGAAAATTAAAAAAAATACATGTCTTACATTGTGGGTTGAGCAAATAATTTTTATAGGACTTGCTGGATTAAAATTAAAATATAATATTTATATATGCATAATTTAATTTAATAAAATAGATAAACACACTCTATTATAACAGTAGCGACATCATAGTCTTAAAATCTAAAATTATCATTGCTATTACTATTAAAACAATAGAAATTATCAAATTATCCTGGAAAAATAACACTCAAAAACATTAACAAAAGAGTAAGCAAGAAAAACAATTAAATTATTATTATTATTAACTAAAAAAAATTAACATAAGAGTAAGCAAGAGAAACTATTAAATTATTATTATTATTATTATTATTATTATTATGTTAATAATGAAAGAAAAAAAACTAAATGACAGACTAAAACAATCTTAAAAACTTCAACAAAAGAAAAAAAAAACTTAAAAAATAATAATTATGATTGTTATTACTGCCAACAAAATATAAATTCTTAAATTATCCCGAGAAGAAAAAACTTAAAAACATTAACAAAAGAGTAAGCAAGAAAAACAATTAAATTATTATCATTGTTATTATTAACTAAAAGAGCATTAACATAAGAGTAAGCAAGAAAAACAATTAAATTATTATCATTGTTATTATTAACTAAAAAAGCATTAACATAAGAGTAGACAAGAAAAATAATTACATTATTATTATTATTATTATTATTATTATTATGTTAATAATGAAAGGAAAAAAATAAATGAAAGACTAAAAAATCCTAAAAACTTTAACAAAAGATAAAATAAAAAATTATCAAGTGAAAAATATTCAAGAGCAAAGGTAAAAACAACAACAAAATATCAATCCTCAAATAATTATAAACACAAAATAAAATTAAAAACCAAAGCTAAGGGCATATTTATATATATATTGAAAAAAACTAAAGACCATTCTAGAAATATAAAAAAATATAGGGTTAAAATAAAAAATTAAAAGTATAAGGGTTGAAATGAAAATCAAATATATTATTAATTTTAATCAAAGGACAAAATTGAAAAAAATCAAAACTTCCGAACCGAATATATTAAGGTTTTTAAACCCAATCCGGAAATTAAAAGACAGAGGACCGAAATGAAATATTAACATTTAATTAATTTAAATGGAAGGACTCAATTAAAAGTGAAGGGACCGAAGTGCAAATTTCACACTGGGGGCTTCTTCTCGACCACAAAGACAATTAAAAGTCTAGGGACTAAAGTGAACGGTCAACAAACCTGGGGGCTGTCCTGTATTTTCGTATGCAGGAGAGAGAAAAACGGAACAAACGGTTTTAATCAGTCACCTCTGCGTACACAGACTTCGGATGATGGAACACGCCACACCGGGGGAAGAGCACGCGGAGGCGCATCGACAGAGACACCGGTAGCCCATTTCCGGCGAAGATATCAACCCTCACGCGCCACTTTAACAGGGCGTGAGGCGGAACACTGTCGGTCGCGTGTCCCACAGGCGCCGACAGTATTTCGAAAAAAACAATAAAAAATATTGGTCAATTACCGTTTCACCCCTGTTCCTAAGCCATAGATTTTGTTTTATTAAGGGCTAAATCCGTATTTAGCTATTGCAAAAAGTATTAAAAAAACAAAATCGTTAAAACACTGTTCATGACCGATTAAAATAAAAAAAAGGACAACAACATGAAAAAATGAAAAAGCCCCCATGCAACCCCACAAATAGCCGAGAATACAAAGGCTAAAAACGGGCGCACACTGCCGCAATCCATAGGAGAATTAGAGACAATGCACAGTGTTTTAAACAGGACAAAAACCACGCCTTTTAGTTGTTAGGTAATATATTTAGAAAATAAAATAAAATAAAATAAAAACTTCCCATTCAAATTTATACTGGGTCTTGAAAATACATTCAGAGATTCTTCACACTTTTCAACACAAGTTTTTCATAGCTTTTCCTGAAGAAAAAGCATGAACAATACAATTCCTTTTCTTTTATATACATCCGGCAATGTAAAATATCAAAACAATTTTTTATATTTAATTAGAATAATAAATCTAATATTTTTTTTAAATATTTATATTTAAATTAGTCGTAAATTTAAATTTTATTATCAATCTAGTATATTGTTTTTAGCTAACAATATGTTTTTTACTATAGTTTTTAATCCGAATGAAATAAATTAATATTTTATAATTAGATTCTTACAAACACAAAATAAATATCAAGATGAGTATTATAAATCACAGTTTTGATTTTTATGAAAAATAATTGTAATCCTAATAAATTTTTCTTGAAAAAAAATAATCTTTATTCTCAATAAATGAATAAATTTTATAGTTTCTTGCAAGAACAAAAACTGAAAAAATAATATATATTTTTAGTTTTACCAGCACTAAAATATATTTAAAACTAAAATTATATATATTAGTTTTAAATAATATATATTTTTAGTTTTAAAATTTCTTTTTGATGTCAAAATAACAAAATAATATAAAAAAAACACTGAAAAAATAATTTAAAACTATTTTTTCTTAAAACGCTGAAACAAATTTACACCACTATCAATATCTTTTAATTGGCGTTATGGTTATCTTAATAATCATTTTCTTCAATTCAATTAACAAAGTAATCAAATCATTGATTTGGTTTCACGGCGACCCCTCGCACAGACCTGTTGTTTGCAATTCAAATTAGCTGATCAACATCTCTGACTTTTTCCCCACTTTATTCGTTATTTTCATCTGTATTCAATTTGATCCTTGAAAAGTAGGTGGAACGTGGCCAGAACTGTTCCCGTATTTGTAACACAAGATTCGCTTCTAAATGCATAAGGGAGATTATATTTCGAGGTATAATGGTTGTTTGGTAATATGTTTTAAAAATATTTTTTTTATTTTTTTTTAAATTAATTTTTTGAGTGATTTTATATCATTTTTATATGATATTAAAAATAATTTTTTTTAATATATATATATTTTAAATATTTTTTAAAATAACAATAACATAAAATTTAAAACTTTTTAGAAAAAATAATTGAAGTCTGTAAAAAAAGAAGTTATTAGCAATAATACGAATTAATCATCCAAGTATCCGAATAAGAAAGAGGCAAATGGTCATTTCCAAATAAACCCCCCTATCTCCTTGCCCCTGCTCACTATGCTGATCAAGCACTCGGGGGAGTTTTTATTTTAAAGCAAATTATTAATTTAGTAAGTAAGCCAGAAAGGAAAACGAAAACAAAAACATACTACTACTACTGAAAAGTAAAAAAGCAAAAAACAGTCCGCGAGAAAGGAAAGGAAAAGAAAACCAAGTTTCTCTTCTAGTTTGCTCTCAGATCTGAAATTCCCCTTCTTTTGATCCAATAAAAACAAATTAATGTTTAGATTTGAACAGGAAAAGATGAGGAAACGGATTTCATTTTCATTTTCTTTTTGATTTTGATTTCCTTTTTATCTCCCGCTTCTCTTTTTTAGTTTTTGGTGTTTCGTGAGGAGATGGCCGACGCTGTGATTCCTGCCGCCGTGTTGCGTAATCTCTCCGACAAGCTCTATGAAAAGCGAAAAAATGCGGCTCTCGAGGTCTCTCTCGCTCTCTCATTCCAATATCTGTTTGTCGAATACGGTTTTGTCTTTCTAGGGTTTTTGAACTCCTATGCATGTAGATTGAGGGAATAGTGAAGTCGCTGGCGGCCGCCGGGGATCACGAGAAGATATCTGCGGTCATCAATTTGTTGACCATGGAATTCACAACCTCTCCCCAAGCCCACCACCGCAAGGTTTGTCTGTTTTTCTAAAAAAAATAAGAAACGTTAATTATTTTTGAATTTCAGTATTTTGATTTAATTGCATCATTATTTGATTTTTTATTTTTGATAATAATTGCGTCATTATTTTGACACTTTATTTATTTATTTTCTGGCAGGGAGGATTGATAGGACTGGCAGCTGCAACAGTGGGGTTGACTTCAGAAGCAGCCCAACATCTCGATGTTAGTGATCTGAAACTCCTCTGCAACTTGTTTGAACCCTTAGAACTGTTTGTCATTTCTTTTTAAAAGCCATTTTAAAAAATAATAATAAAAAAATATTTTTATTTTTTACTTGATTTTTATTTTTTTTTGTGTTTTTAGATAATTTTTTTTTTATATATTGATGTTAAAAATAATTTTTTAAAAATAAAAAAATATTATTTTGATTCATTTCTGAATGAAAAACTTTAAAAAACAACCTAAACCACACTACCAAAATACTTAATAGGGTTGGGCTCTAGTTTTGGTATTCATTTTTGTTGACAGATAGGTGACAAGGTTCTTAAATTTTTGCAGAATAATTGTGCAGAAACATTCCAATTTTTTTCTCAAACTATGGGTTGAATCTATGTTCATGCGCTTTGAGCTTCTACACTCCCATTGGGATTATGAGCCATTTAGTGAGGGTTAAATATTTGATTAATTGAACATAAGTGATGAAGTACGATGTGCAGTATTGAAAGACGTTTAGCTTCTGTATGAGTTTATCATATCATGTTTTAATATTTTTTTTGTTTGCACAGATCCTGTATTATGTTTTTACTGCATTCTGGAATTTTAAAATAAAGAATCTACCAATCAGAAGTAGTTTGTTTGAAATATATAGGTGATTACAAAATTCATTTTGGACCAAAAATTCTGGGTTTAGTATGGTTAATCTCACAAGAGAATCGAAGAGGGAAAAAATTCCAGCGGGAAAAGGAGGAAGATAGACATTTCCTAATAAATAGACTGCATTAATTTAAAGAAAGTATGATGTTGTGACAAGCTTAAACCATAAATGTTTGAATAATGGATGTAAAGTAAAACCATGTAAGGGTTCTTAAAATAACACTAAAAAGTTTATTCTCAGAAAATAGTGAGTACCATGCCCACTTCAATGACTAGTATGCAAGAAGCAAGACAAACAAGCTCCACCTTTTTACATTGCACCTATTCCCAGTAAAGAATGTTAATATTCTATGACATTGCTGTGGCTTAGAGGACATTTGCTAGTGCAGTTCCATTTGCTTAGAGGACATTTGTTAATGGATTTGGATTTGGATTTGCAAAGGCTGCAAATTAAACTCGGTCTGGTATGAAAGTGTGGTATCCCCTAACAATAATAGCAATCAAGAATTTTTGTGATTGCTTGTATAGGAGGATCACTAAGACAAAAATGTAGCCATCTCAATTCTGCTTCCTATTAGAGCCTTTATATTAAAAGGATTACCGTTTAGATATTCTGTCCTTTTGAATCAAAAACCTACCCCAACCTTATTCTATCCTTTTAGTGCTAAACCCAAAACCCAAATGCAAAAGTGGGTTCACACATGTTTGTTGCATGCTCTCAGAACTATCTTTTTTGGATTGCTATCTCAGAACCATGACAAATTACAAACGTATATGCATGGATGTTGATATTCTACCAGACAAACATTATAATAGAATTCTAGTAATGACAACGCTACCTTGGGTTTGTGATATGTGGAACAAAACGATTGTGATTTTGTGTCAATGTGATGGTCTAATTCCATTAAAAAACTTCTTGCAGTGCCTGTTTGATAGGGTGGTAGAGATTGCTTTTCAAAATGCTTTTTGCTTGGAAATACATCAAAATAATATTTTTTTATTTCTATAAAATTTATTTTTGATATCAACACATTAAATTGATCCAAAAAACACAACAATAATTTGAATCTAAAAAATTTCTATTTTTTTTAGAAGCGTGTTCCTACCACAATCATGTATTTGTGAGGATTCGTTGGGGGGGGGGGGGGGATTGGAAGTTACCGGGAAGAGATTTTTACTTTTTTCATGCTATTTTTCTATTGAGGCAATTGTTATGAGACAGAATAGTGCATTAGCCATTTCCAAAATGAGAAAAACAAGTCTATCATTATGTTGTGTTGTTTAAGAACCAATTTTATGTGAATTAGAGTAGAGTGATGGAGGGCACACCAGCCTGCTATAATTTGTTATGATTTTATTCAGCTTAAAAGCATTATGAGACATTTTATTTTTTCAACGACTAGTCTTTTCTCTTTTTTATTTTGGTTGTATAATATTTGCTATTGTTTGGATGTGCCTTGCCAGAAAATTGTGCCACCTGTACTTGATTCTTTTGCTGACCAAGATAGCAGAGTTCGTTATTATGCTTGTGAAGCTCTATATAACATTGCTAAAGTAAGAATTCATATTGCAGATTGCCTGATTTATATTTCATGCCAATTTGTGGTTTTGTTTGGGGTTTAACATACTGTTTTCTAATGACATGCAGGTGGTTAGAGGAGATTTTATTATTTTCTTTAATAAAATCTTTGATGCCTTATGTAAACTTTCAGCAGACTCGGATGGCAATGTACAGAGTGCTGCTCATCTTTTGGATCGACTTGTTAAGGTAAATATTTGCTCCTTGCCTCTAAGTATCCATTGATTTTAATAATTGATGTGTTGTGTAAGGTTGGATCCTCTTAAAATTTCAATTCTCATATTTTACTATAATGGAACAGGACATCGTTACTGAAAGTGATCAATTCAGGTATGTTACATTTGAATATGTACTTCAAGGATTCACTGAAGTCTCATAAACTGCTCTGATAATGAGAAAGTGCTATGTTATATGGTTTATTTATTCATTTTTATGTTTTAGCATTGAAGAATTTATACCGTTGCTGAGAGAACGTATGAATGTCCTAAATCCCTACGTCCGACAGTTTTTGGTGGGATGGATCACTGTTTTGGACAGTGTTCCAGATATAGATATGCTGGGTTTTCTTCCTGATTTTCTTGATGGTAATAGATATTTAAAATCTGACATCTTTCTTTGATTTATACTTGTATGTTGCTTCTTAGTTTATAAATCACCAATTTTTGACAAATTTCAGGTTTGTTCAATATGTTGAGTGACTCTAGTCATGAAATACGACAGCAAGCTGATTCTGCCCTTTCAGAGTTTCTTCAAGAGATTAAGAACTCCCCAGTAAGATTTCTACTACATTGTGTTCTCATTTATTGTAGTTTCTAATTCCTGGTCACCTGCCTTAGAAAAGCATCATTTCAGCAATAAATGTATGTATTTGCATTTCTTTATCTTCTGTATAAATATAATATGGTTGGCGTCAAGTGTTTTGATATAAAACAAAATCTTTTGTTCATTTGAAATTTTCTGACTCGAACAGTGCTACTGTTGAAGTCTGTAGATTATGGTCGCATGGCTGAAATACTGGTTCAGAGGGCAGCTTCTCCAGATGAATTTACTCGCTTAACAGCTATCACATGGGTAAGAAGATTCACATTTTCATTTCACATATTTATATTTGTGGATGCGTGTATATACATGTATATATTTTTACAAGTGTAACTTATAATTTTGTATCTGTTACAATATCTTCTTTGGTGTGACCTTGTAGTTTTTGACAAATTATTGCTTCATTGGAGTTATATAACAGTTCTCCTGCATTAACTATGCAGATAAATGAGTTTGTGAAACTTGGTGGTGACCAACTTGTCCCCTATTATGCTGATATTTTGGGAGCCATTTTGCCTTGCATATCTGACAAAGAAGAGAAAATTAGAGTGGTAAGCTGGTTTAAACTCTGTAAAAGGAGAAAACCTTTGCTGAGCATATTATGCTGAGATGTCTTTTGGTTTTAAGGTTGCTCGTGAAACCAATGAAGAGCTTCGTGCAATCAAGGCTGATCCTGCTGAAGGATTTAATGTTAGAGCAATTCTCTCCATTGCAAAGAGGTATAGCTTCGCAACCTGCCAAAAAAATAAATAAATTTAAAAATGCTAGCAATTTGCTGTTTAGTAGAGCATCTTATGAAGAGCTGCACTTGCTGACAATGCTCATAACTTAGTGATGGCGCTATCTCTGATGTGATGATAATTTAAAATGATCTGTGGTGACTGTTGATTCTTTTGGCTGTTCAGGCAATTATCGAGTGTGTGGGAGGCTACTCGAATTGAAGCATTGCACTGGACATCAACACTTTTGAACAGACATCGCACTGAGGTAATCAGGCATAATCGACAAGTCTTATACATGTCTGGTTAATTTGTTTATACTCCGAGGTTCTGAGCTGCAATTGTAAATTTGGGTTCTCGTCTCCAAGGGTGCCAAGCCATTTGTTGGCAAATTCTGGCATTCTTTTTTCCACAGGGATTGAGACAGTAGTGTATTTCCAAGAGTCCATTTCCAAACAAGTATGATATTTAACGGAGTATTTATGATGGGTACCCTGATAAGGATGTGAATACAATGCATTGTGAATTTTCAATGTGATGTGATATGAAAAAGGAACATTAGGTGTGTAAAACAGCACCTGTTGTGGTAACAATCAGTAATAGAAGCAGCTTGCTTAATTTGATAATGCAAGGGTAACTGTATGTGAAATAATCAGATGGTCAAAGGTCTAAAATGCAGTTCAAGCTGAGGTTGCATTAGAGATAGAGTTAGTGGTGCAAGCATCTGTATTCTTAACACAGACCAGAAGTGTGGGTATGATTCATGGCATAGAAGGAATGGACTGAAAACTGTATCCAGCTCTGTCCTTCCAATGGATTAGTAGACACTACTTTGGGCTTTCATTTTCTTTTTCTTTTTTTTTAGATTGGATATGACTAAAGTTGTTTTAAATTTTGTTATTGTGAAACAGGTCTTGTCTTTTTTAAATAAAATATTTGATACCCTTCTCAAAGCACTGTCAGATCCATCTGATGAGGTAATCATGTACAATTTATCACACATTTTCTTCTCTTAAAAGTTTCGTCTATTTTTTTTCTTACTTGATTGATTTTACAACTGCAATTCTTCCATTCAGTATTTTTAATGCTGGAATTAATAGATCATACTGCACATATCTATGCATCTGGAATGATTGTTCCTTCTTTACATCATTAAGGGTTGTGCCCATGAGATTGGCTTCCATATGCTTGTTGTAAATATTCATTTAGCTTTCAATTTGTTTTCATACAGAGTAAAATGTTTCTCTCAATTTGCTTAATTCAGAACTACAATAAGCCTGATTATTACATGGTCAATTGGAAGCCCAATGCTGTTTTCTTATAGTTTTGCTGAATCAGCTAGACTGAATCTGTTCCATTTGTGTCCTTTCATCTAAGTTCATTTCACATTACTATTGTCCGTGACTATCATCTACTACTTGCTTTACTATTTTGTTCAGAAATTTACCCGCATATGGAAAGGGTACAAAAGGCAAAACAATAGTACTTTAAGTGGGAAAACTAATTACCCTGCAGAAAATCTTAAAGACCTAATACTTGGAGATCTTTTTCTAAGCCCCATTTCTTTTATTGTGTTTTACACAATTTCTCTGTCACAAGGGAGCATGGTATCAAAAACAAATCCTAGGATGCTAAAAGAGAAAACCCACTAGATTATTATTTTATCACTATGGATTATACAGCACATCGGGCCTGCCTTTGAAGTTGGTCCAGTTCCATAGAAGAGTATAAACTCCATGGTTGAAATTTATCTTCCAGTTGTTAGAATCTCTTTGCTGTTTTCTTTCTGTTCTCTGTACTTCTCATTAGCTTTTAACTCCTCCCCCCCTCCTGTTATTGTCTACCTATTAAATTATTGCAGCATATATATACAGATCAAAAAATTATCTTGTGCTGGGTTTTCATATTTTTAATTTGTTGCAATTCTGTTTATGTCTCCAGGTGGTACTCCTTGTTCTTGAGGTTCATGCATGCATAGCGAAAGATCCACAACACTTTCGCCAACTTGTTGTTTTCTTGGTGCATAATTTCCGCACTGATCACTCTCTTCTGGAGAAGTGAGTCTTTGCTCTCTTCTTGCTGCTTTTATTATTTTTTAGAAGTTATTGTAGTTTAGCTGGTCCACCAGTTGCAGTTTACATGTAGCTTCAATCACATGTCTTATTTCTTCTGCAAATCATTCTTGTTCTGTTAGGCGTGGCGCTTTGATAATCCGGCGACTCTGTGTTCTTTTAGATGCTGAAAGGGTCTATCGTGAACTTTCTACAATATTAGAGGGGGAAGCTGACCTGGATTTTGCATCTATAATGGTTCAGGTTTGATCATTAATCTGGAACTTAAAACTGTGATGCTTGAGGACCCAAATGAAACAATACTTTTGAGGGTGTTTTTTATTCTTCAAAAAAATATTAAACAAAATGAAGCATCTTCACGAGCTCTCCTACCTAAAACTGCACTCACATGCATAACAGGGGAAAGAGTTACAAAGGCAAAAACATTTTGATACCTTTTCACATCTGTTGTCCATTTCACTTATTTACAACTTTTCCTGTTTGTTTCCCAGGCTTTGAATTTGATTTTACTCAAATCCTCTGAATTAGCTGAGCTTCGAAATCTTTTAAAACAATCTCTGGTGAATTCTGCCGGGAAAGATTTATTTGTTTCTTTGTATGCTTCGTGGTGCCATTCACCTGTGGCAATTATAAGCCTTTGTTTATTAGCACAAGTAAGTATTTTGACCTTGTCATGGCTGTCCCTTTCTGTGAATTTTCAAGCTACATATTTTCACGCATTCATCCTTTTCAATTTTTAGGATCTCACTGCTGTTGTGATCGCCCTTTGTCTTTTCTTCACAGACGTACCAGCATGCCAGTACTGTGATTCAGTCGCTTGCGGAGGAAGATATTAATGTCAAGTTCTTGGTACAGCTGGATAAATTGATTCGTTTGCTGGAAACTCCCATCTTTGCTTACCTTAGATTTCAGGTGCGCTAGTTAAACTCATAGTTAGCCTTCACCTTTCTATTTTGCCTATATTTTATTACTTTATTAGCAGGCAATAGAAGGTTTTGACATGTTTATATGTCCTTTGATTTCTTTTGGTCACATGGAGATCGTTATTATTTGGCTAGTCCATTGGTATCTTTGTCTGCATATAAAGTTTTTCTCTGATCAAGTCTTCTGATTGTCGTCTTGTTTTTATGTAATTTGATTCGGCAAGTGATGCATGTCCCTTGCAAGATGCAAAGTCATTTGCCTAGCATTTCTTGTTATGCTGAGTGTTTTTAATGTTTTGTGGTTCTTGCAGCTTCTTGATCCTGGAAGATATACATGGTTGTTAAAAGCTTTAAATGGTCTTCTGATGCTGCTCCCCCAGGTACACCTGATGAACCTCTGAATTTCTACAATTGTTATGTTCATAGGCTGCAGTTTCACACACGCATGCATGAATGCATGTATATGGTTATGAAAAAGGTTACTCGTCTACTTTTTGATGAATCCTATTTCTCATTCTGAGAACCGGTGATATTTTCATTTTTCTGACACTCGGATTGGCTTAGATTAAAAATGATTATGGTGCCTTTTAACTTTCTTAGACATGAATACCAAGGGGAACAATTATGAGACCTGGCTTGGCCGGGTCAACCAGGTGACCTCCGATCCTGGGCCAGGTCAGGGCAGGATGGAAACACCAACTTTGTTTTATTTTTTTCTTTCAAAAAAAGGTAGGTTTGGGTTCCCAACCCATGACCAGGGCCCTGGGCTGTGAGCTGGGTCAAACCCTCGGACAGGGGAATGCAGCATCGAAGGATGTGGACAATGTATATATTTTGAATGCTCCAGGTTTGGTTGTTCTTTGAAGGATTTATAAAAGGGGTTTGGTTGCCTTTTATGAATGGTGGAAGGTGGTATATAGGACACATGTTTACTTTCCTTCTGTCTTTAAATGTCAAGGAGAGGTTCAATCTTGTAATTGATGCTACAAATCAAGGAGTGATGCTGACAAAACAATGAAAGATTAAATGCTTTTCCAACTTTCAGTGGTGATGGTTCCCCTAGCATTAAAAATACATGCTCGGTCTAGATATTGCTAAAGAAATAAAGGGCTCAGCTACACATTAATGGGGACATAAATGCTTCCTGACTCCATGGGATGCATTTTGTGCATCTATAGTTATTGGCTACTACCTTTTCTCTATAGTTTCTAACGTTTCTTTTTCATTGGCTTTGTGAATGCAGCAAAGCGCAGCCTTTAAGATACTGCGAACTCGTTTAAAAACTGTACCTTCATATTCCTTCACTGACAATCAAGTTAGGCAAGGATCTTCAGGGAATTCGTACTCACAGATCCTACATCACATTCCAAGTGGATCACAAATTTCCGAGGATGGTGATGTAAACCGGGATGTAGGGACTTCTAATTTGCATAATGGAATTAATCTCACTACAAAGCCGCGTCAGTTTGAGCAAATGCAACAACAACATCGGGAGCATGCAAAAGCACAGGCTCAGTCTCGCAAAATTTCCACGTCATCATCAAAGGTTTGTCGAACATCTCTATCTCATTATTATTGTTGTGATGAAGTTTAATTAATACTGCTTCCGGCATTATGGTTTGTGATAGGAGTATATGTTTTAGGTGAATTAGGGCAAGGAGCAAGAATGGTTAGACTAAACTTGAGCACAAGTAGGGATTTTTCATTAGTAACGGTCTAGTATAGAGTAATTTGTGGGCGAATCATGAACTTTTTTTGTAGGAGGTTCAGCTCAAGTGGCACATGTAAGGTTGGGGTAGTAGGTGGTTCTCGTTAGGGGAAGAAATGGGTGGGCATCATTTACATTTCTCACTCCATCCGTTGTTATTCCCATTCTATAGAATTATAGTGAAAAAATTAACCTTGTTTTAGAGTTTTCTTTATTTAAAAAATTACAATCGAATTTCATTATATTTTACACATCATAAATTGAGCACAAGTTTTTAGTGTAAATAATATTCCCAATAAAAATTAAAAAATCTATTTAACAGAATATATCAACAGTACTAAATAAATAAATAAATAAAAAAATTATCCATGAAAACATAAACAATAAATAAACGATAATTTTACCATCCATTTTGGGATGTAATATCCTTTCATATATAAAACTAAAATCCAAGGAAATGATAAACAATATGAAAATTTTTATTTTATTGTCTCATGTTAAATTCTTATATTTCTATGTATATTTAATGTTACAAAAATTTCTAGTTTAAGAAATATTTTATTTTGTCTCATGTTAAATTCTTATATTTCTATGTATATTTAATGTTACAAAAGTTTCTAGTTTAAGAAATGCAAAAGGTTAATTTGGTCACCTTGTGAAGTTAGGGATTGTGCATAAAGAAGTGAGGTGGGAATAGAGTCGTCCAGAAGAAATTTGTGTATTAGTGATTTTATTATATTATAAATACAACTAAGACGCTGGTTTAACTGGATATATGAATAGTAAACCAAGTTTATATATTTTGTTAATCATTTGGCTCACAATTTTGTGTCACGTCTCAATGGTTAACGAGTGTGTAATGCCGAGGGCTTGAGAATGGAAATGCAATATCTGCTTTTATGCAATAGATGGCCCGCTGTTTGTCCCCCTTTTTTTTTTTTTTTTTTCAAAAACAGAATTTGTCCTTCCCTTATCAAAAGCAAAATAATGCAGTTCTAGTGTGGACTTGGGCTTTTTAGTACTAGATCCATGACTTTTTAGTTGTCTTTTGGTGTTTTTTTTTTTTTTAAATTTTTTTAAATCTTCTTGTTTTTTTCTGTTAAATTTTATTTTCCTGTTAAGTTTATTGTGAATTGGTTTTAGTATTTTTATTATATAATATAATATAATATAATAAAATAAAATAAAATAAAAATTAATTCATCTTAACAGATTCCATAAATAGTTGTGGGTTGTGAGTTGACTTGGGTGAATTTTTTTCTCCTGATTTAGTTAACAAGGTTATGTGGTGAAAATTCTTATATAAATTTAATTTTAAAACCTAGCTAATAAAAAATATATAGAATTAAAGATTTTTCAAGTTTGAACCTTTTTTGAAAATGTCAAAGTTTCTTGTAATGCAGATATAATTGTTTTACGTTTGATTTGTGGTTTAGATTGTTTTGAAAATAATTTTTGTTTAGAAAAAATATTAAAATAATATTTTTGTTAAAAACAATTTTGAAACACATTACCAAACTTGCACAAAATCATGTTTTATTTTGCACTCTTCTTTTTACTTGCAACAGCAGTACGCTTGCCGGTGTTGTACTCGGAATTACCGAGTGCTATTATTCTTGCAGGATGTACAAAGACCAGAGGAAGCCCAGCACCAACCTTCTTTGGATAATAGCGGGCCTCACTCTAGACCATCTAGGAAAGGCCTTGGGCAGTTACACCTTTGATCATATTACGCACTGGAGCGGAGGTTCGGGTATAAATTGTAAAATTGTATATCGTAGATTGTCTGTTTATTTTTTGGATGCTGGGATGGTAAAGGAAAAAAGAAAAGCAGAAGAAGATGGTTTTGATTTGAGACGAGCTTGGGTTATCCGGAGCTGTTCTTTTTACTTTGGAAACGGTGTATATCCATGTGGTTCTGTTATTATTATTATTTTTATTGAAAAACCACATGCAAAATATTTTAGAGAATGCAGTTTGTTTTTGTCTGGTCAACGGATGGCCGCTTATAAAATAATAAAGAATCGGCTAATTCATGTGTACTTCACTTCAATCTTTGCCAGGTGTATGTTTGTGCTATTATTTAATCATTTGATTACTCGTTCCATTGTGTTATTAGAATAAATCAACATTTTATCCACTGTGTGTTTATTTAAACGCTCACATCTCTCTCTAATGACTCTCAACCTTTACAATATTGTAGTTGTACTAGTTACCAAGCTTTGTATGGATACGGGTCTGACAAAGAGGAGATAGAGATAATGGAGACAAGATAAAAAAAAATAAAAAATAATAAAATCGTGTTTGATAGTGCTGAATAAAAGACGAAGTGATTGTTTCTGTTTGATTATGGTGGGTGAGATTCTATTTATTTTATTTTTAATATGTATTATCATCATCAAATTTACATGCTTTAAAAAATAATTAAACCTAGTATCTGTTTGATTATTTTTTTACTTTAGTTTATATTATATGTTGACATTAATAATACTACAATAATTCTAGTTATTAAACCCACATTGACCTGATGAGTTAACATGGAAACTGACTGACTCAAGATTTGAATCAATCCAAGTTTAAGAAGGAATGAATGGTTTGATTTAATCCAGTTAAAAGTCCAGGGTAAAAACTTACTGATCTTTTTCAACTTTCTAGTCAAAGTAAAGGTTGCTTTAATTTTTGAAAATTATTATAATAACAATTTTTATTTTTACGACAACTCGAGTTAATCCAGATGGATCCTATGGACCAGTGACTTGAGTATTATTACCCTTGATTGACCCTTGATTCAAGTATTAAAAATATAATAATAATTATTTTATCATTAAGTTAATCTAGATCAATGGTTAACTAGAATTGTGACTTAACCCTAAACCTGATCCTCTGTGCAGGGGGTTCAACGGGATATTAGATTCCTTGCCTGGATCCTGTCAATACCTCTACTAATCAGGCTATATCTGACATCTAATTAGGTGACAGAGAATCGTTAACGTGCTGTTGAAGGTGTCATGTTGGGCCTCATCGATGATATTTTCTGATCAGGTCAAAGCTCAGCGTCTTTGACTGAGGTTGTGAGCAAATTCATTCCTGGATTGAATTGGATTGATTCAGTATCCTCCGATACAAGATGGAGAAGAGCTCAGTGTACATAAATCAACCACTGAACTTCCGTAATGACTGCAATCAGACCAATCGACCAAGAAAACTTTTTAGTGATTGTCACCAATTTCTACCATGGGGTCAAAAACTACCTGATCAACTTAAGAAGCTGCCGACTGAAGACAATTGCAATGAAATATCATAATTCACCTGAATTTACAAATATCTACTTTCATATTACAGAACTGGTGAGGACTAGTCAAGACTTCCTTGCATAGTGCAAACCCTTTAAATCGAAATCCTATAACCAACCAACAAGAACTGCTACTCTGTATATTGGCTGGGAAAATAAGGATTAAAAACAGCAGTGCAGACCACATCAAGGAGAAAATAAGTAGTCAGGGCATCCCTTTTTACATGCGTATTTTTCAATAAACTATTTATAAAGCATAGATCTTCTCCAGATCAGAGTTGTACTCATCAGGATCTGATATATTTGTTGAGTGCACTGACCAGGAAAATGACTTGCTTCCACTTGCCCTTTTTATGCGCCTTTGGGAGTCCCGGAAAGCTCCAAAATGCTGTCGGAAAACAAAGTAGCACATGCTTGCAAGTGTACCGACAAGAATTGGTGCCCCTGTTAAGGTTATGGTTATAGCCATCCATGAACTTTTATTTCCTACGACCACAAATGCTATAGATAGAAATGCACCACAAGTGCAAGCACAGGCAGCCCACATCAGCTTGTTAACTACAGAGACTACCTGTTTCTGAGCCTGAGTGTCCCAGGCCACCAAAGTGATCTGAACAACAACAACAGCTAAAGATATAAAGAGAGATGTTGCATTTAAGAGGCAGAAAACTTGGAAACCAACACTGTCAGCTATATTAGCTTTCCCTGTTTCAGATCCATCCGTCACATATTGCCCAGGCAAGTTGAAGATAGCCAAGAAAGCAATCGAGGCAAAAAGAACAGCAACAACAGTGACAGAGTTGGTTGTATTCTGGACAGCTTCTCTATGGAGTTTCCTTAGTTCTTTTGCAATGCCAGAAACTCTTCGGTTGGTTGTTTCATTTTGTAAAAGTTGTGAATGAACCTCATGCTTGATATCACTAACTGTCCTCTTAAGTTCCATTGCTTCATCCATTTGACCAACATGCCTAGCATGCTTCGCACCAGCCTCTATGAGAGCTTCCTTGATTTCCAAAGCAGATTCTCCATATAGGAGTTTATCCGCCAAATCCATTGCAGTTTCACGCTCATTATTGATGATGTTGACATTAATAGATGTATAGCTCAGCAAAAGGAATATTATCTGTGAAATAGAGAACACAGTATAAGCATGATGTGGCTGCAAAGAGAAATGACAGGAGAAATCTCCTTGAGCAGCAGTACCAATGCTGCCAGAGAAGATCCGGGCAGAAACTAGTAAGCTCATAATCCACCCAATGAATCAACAAATCAGATTTGGTTATTAAATAATACATTTGAAATGAGAATTAATGGAGATGAGACAAAAGAGAAACAAGAGCAACGCATTATCATCTTTAACTAGCAATCAATAGATAAAGTACCTGTGGACGGGATTTCCTCGTGGCTATATGCACTGCCGTGTTACCCTTCTTGTCACGCTCATTTAGTATTGAGTGATCAGCAAGTAATATCTCCTCGACGACAGAAGTACTCTGACCCTTTACAGCCATGTGGAGTGCAGTTTGCCCTTTCTTATCTTTGATGCAGACAATTCCAGGATCACGGAGTATAAGAACTTTCACCATGTCAAGAAGACCATACCTCGCAGCCGTGTGCAAAGCAGTTTTCCCATTTTTACGCACTATCCTCATTGAGCTGGCATCAGCATCCAAAATGGCATTCACCACATCCAAGTGATTTGCAACAGCAGCTGAATAAAGGGGGCTGGTATTGGAGGAGTTGCATAGCTTGCAAAGCTCAGGCCACATGCCCAAAAGTTCCTTCACAATGCCTAAAACCAGTGTTTAACACCATAAAGAGTTAAGCAACGTGCCATCAACTAACAAGATTACAAATCACTGGCTGTGAGGCACATTCATAAGGTTACACATTCGATGTAGCTATGCTTTACGACGAAGCTCAACCTTCACGAACAAAATCTCCTAAGCGTCAACAATTATGTAAATCAAATGTGCTATTTGACTATGGCCAATTTCAATCGGCAGTGATCTATATAGCTTTTTTTTGAAAAAGTAAATTAAGTTGAATTGCTGCTTTGACTGACCACGTTTATCGAGTAAAATGATTTTATATTCTGAAGCCCCTCCTCCCTCACATGTGCCTAATCAAGGAAACGAACTATAACCTAGACCTTCCATTTCATAGAAACAGCACAATTGCACGCGTTTTGAAAAATAAATATCACCAAGCTGTTTGAAATTGAAGCCACAACCTCCAATCACCCAGATACAGTGGACATCGGAGAGAATTCAAAAGAAAAAAAGAAGCCATTTAAACAAAGGCAAAAACTTTATGGATCAAAGTCTAGAACAAAACTATATTGCAGTCAACGTATTTTGTGAACTTGTCACAGACAAGATGACAGTAATTAAGCATACATCTAGAGAAAGGAAAAGAAAACATACCCAAGTGACCCTTCTTAGCAGCAAGATGGAACGCATCTAAGTCAGACTTGGGCCTGATCTTAACAGTTTCAAAATCGCACAGCTTTATCAAATAACTAAATAGCTCTTCCAAGTTATTATCGGCGGCTATATACAAAGCAGTCTCTCCTGCATCAGTCTGCAAAGACATTAGATCGGAAACATCGGATGGCCGATCCCCCACTATCTGTTTCAAAGATTCAAGGTCGCCTGATCGGACGGCTGTGAAGAATGCTTGGTGGGCTATGAAGCGTAGTGATGACTTCGATGGCTCCATCATCATAGCAACAGTATTATTAGTACTTGCTTAATTGATATGCATAGTATATAGTTTTGTTCTTCGACAGAGAGGGAATAAAACAGCGATGAGGCAAGGAGCGTGGAGCTATAATTCAATTCTCTTTCTGAAAAAAGCTATCATCTTGAGCTTTCTTTTCTTAGAGAGAGTGAGAGACAGAGGACACGGTGCAAATGATAGTTTCTGTGGTGGAGGGGAGAACTTCTTCTGAGTGATGATGGTCGCTGGGCATACGATTTGCTTAGTAGGGTCACACGTTTCTGACTTTCAATCACAAACATGATTGGGGGAATTATTTTTTAGTCCTTTTATTTCAAATATGTTAATGGATTAGTCCTTTGTGGTTTTATAAAATAAAACCTAGTCCCTTTACTTGTTGATATTTGGCTTATTAAAACATTTGTTTCTGTTTTTTTTTTTTTATATCAATTCAAGTGGCACTCTTCCCCAATTTAATTCTTAAATAAAAATGAAACTAAATCATAAGCTTTCAAGCATTCAAAATCTTGGGATTGAAGAGTAATTACCTACTTTGGATATGCTCTTCTAATGCTAGTTATTATTTTTAAAATTATCATATGAAAATAATCTAAAAATATAAAAAAATTAATTTAAAATAAAAAATAAAAATATTTTTTTTCATTAAAATGCAATGCAAAACAATACTATATGCTATTGAAAATAGATGTGAGAAAACAATTGAGGTTATTTTATCTTATCTTATCTTTGTGGGGTATATGATTTTTCTCGACCTCTTCTTTTTATAAGCTTGATATCTATCCATAATAATATCTTTTTGAGATTTCATTTATTTATTGACAAAGTATCAATTAACTCTCCCTCTCTCTCTATAAAAAAATCGAGCTATTTATTTGAACGATTTATATGCATTTTGGTTTTAAAACAAAAATCACTACACCAACAAAAAAAAATGATAAACGTGAAGCTCGATCAAAAAAAAAAAAGTAAAAATAAAAGTCAAACTCATGAAAATATTTTAAGAAAGTCAGCGAGACTCAATTTCAAATGTGCAAGGAAGCTCAAAAGAAGAAAAAGTAGAATTCTCAAAAGGTTGACTTATCTGTTGATTCAAAGAGAGTTGCAGCTAGCATCATTCAAGAACTAGATTTCTATTTGAGCCAGCTATTTACGAGGAATGTGATTTGACTTTGTCTATTTTCTTATATATTTTTTAACAGATATAAAGACCAGATAGGATGGACGAAGAAGACGAAGAAGAAACAGTGCTGACTGTTATTTACCATTCACAGTTGACCTCATCAAATCCCAATCAAACTGAACTTTCTGAAACAAGTTTCAGTGAAACTCTTTATTCATTATGGGTATTGAAAGCTAGAACATAAATCTACAAACGTTCCAGTGACATTTATCAAGCATCATGGGTGTTGGAGCAAGATGTCGAAAATGGATCCAAAGCCATCCATGCAAACTCCAAGGAAAAACAAATATCAAGAAACAAATAGGAAATTGTGTTCTCTACAGAATTGTATTCTATCTTCCAGGCTCAGACATAATAGATCGATCACAGCACAACCATGCTTCCCCTTAATTAGTTTGAGCATAGCTTATTACAATTTCTCTTTCAATATATCCTGTGGCAAAATGAATATACAGTAGGGTTTACAAGATTTCTCAAAGGCAACTAGTCAATATTGAAATAAAGAAAGAGAGATCAAGAACTAACCTTCTCAAGCATGTCCTCCAAATTTGTCCCCGTAGATCTTTCTTGATAGATGGTTTGTGCTGTTAACCACAATCAGCACTCGGAACTTGTTGTAAATTTTGTCAACAAATCGATAAAAGGCATCCCTCCAGGAATCCTTGAAATATAGCGTGCTAGAAACTCCTACGAACGCAGTCGTAAAACCCACTCCCATGCCACCGTAAAACCAAAGAATTTCGAACTCATTTTCTGGTCTTCCCTCAACAGGAGGCAGTACTTGTACTTCTACATGGCAGTCGTCAAGTGGAAACCCGCAAAGTCCACTGTTCCCAGCGTAGATGGATTTGTCAGCTAAAGTTTGGAGTTGATTTCCTGATGGAATGCGGCCAGATAAATTGTTGAATGACAAGTTCAAGACACTTAGGAAATTCAATTGAGAAATGCTTGTAGGAATGAAGCCAGAAAGTTCATTTATAGACAAATCAAGCGATTGCAACGCTCTCAAATCTCCAATCTTCCAAGGAATTTGCCCCTTAAAATTGTTTCTAGATAAATTCAGGCTTTGTAGCCCCAACAGATTCATAAGCTGATTTGGAATCTCTCCAACAAACCTGTTTCTTGAAAGATCAATGGAAAAGAGGAATGGAAGTGTCCTGGTGTATTCCAGCTCCCTTCCCTTCATATAAACCCTTATGGTCTCCTCATATACCACAGACTGAAACCCAAAAATATCATCAAATATCGTAGGACCATATGGCCATTGTTCTTTCATTGCCACCTCATTTGCAATCATTCCAGTAAAATTGTGAAAACAAGAAGGGATAGTTCCGGTCATCTCATTGTGTGCCAAGCTCAAAATGCGAAGAGAAGTGAGGTGGCAAAGTTCCTGAGGAATCTCACCTTGAAATCTATTGGTATGAACATCAAGCACTGACAATGAAGATAGTCCTTCACCTATCCATGGAGGAATGGTACCATTTAGCATATTTTCACTGAGATCAAGAATGTGCAAGTGTTTTAGCTTCTCTAACGACGCAGGTACTTTTCCTTGCAAACTATTGTTTTGCAGGTGTAAAGATCGAAGTTGCTGTAGAGAACCCAGAGAACTTGGAATATGATCATCCAGAATGTTACTAGACAGATCCATCACGCGTAGATGCTGCAGCTTGCTCCAGCAATTAGGAATTCCCCCAGAAAATTGATTTTCTGAGAGATCAAGAAATCGTAATTCCCCCATATTGCATAAAGAAACTGGGATGTTCCCATTTAAGGAATTGTTGGATAGATGAAACAGGGTCAATCGTGGCATCATGTTGCCAATATCTTGTGGGATTTGGCCTCGAAGAAAGTTGTTAGAGACGTCTAATTCGATCACATCTAAAGGAAAAGGAGTGAAAGGACCCTCGAACTTGTTGGAATACAAGTATATGAATCTGGAAGAAGCAAAAGATTTTCTCAGCCTTGGCAAGTTTTTTCCAATCTGATTTTGAGACAAGTCCAACAATACAATATTGGAGGAAATGCTTTCAAACCAATCCGGGATTCTATCCGAAATGCTAGTGTTAGACATCTCCAATGTTGACAGATTTTTCTGTGTTTGAAGCCACTGTGGAAATTGGGGCCCAACTTTGCAAGAAAACAATGCAAGGTTTTGAATTTGGAAAGGAGGTACCCATGTGGGACGAAGATCAAGAACTAGTGAGTTAAGGTACAAATACAAGGTAGTCAAGGAGGTGAGCTTTGTAAAGTGACGTTCAGAAACTATGCCACTCAATGAATTGTTATGGATATTCAAATATTCAAGATTGAGAAGCTGCCCCACGCTTTCCGGAACACTACCATTCAGGTAATTATGGGAGAGGTCTAATATTTTCAAACCTGATAGTCTTCCAATTGATGCTGGGATTGGACCTGAAAAGGCGTTAGAATAAAGATTGAGGTTGACTAGATGCTGATAGCCTCCTAAACTATCAGGAAGAATACCTCTGAGATTATTTGTTTCAAGAACCAAACTCTTTAAACTATTCTGCAAGCAACTAGTTGGACTGCCAAAAGGTCGAGAAATCTCTCCGCTGAATTTGTTGTGAGACAAATCAAGCTCACGCAAATTACATAGATTCGTCAAGGTTTCTGGTATTTCACCCTCTAGTTCATTGTGAGAAAGGTCAAGCACTGCAAGTAGATCAAAATTTGCCATGTCACTTGGGATGGAGCCTCTGAAACCATTCATCCCTAGATTAAGATGTTGAATTCTGCTAAGATTAAATAGCCATCGGGGGATGGAGGAATTGAAGTGGTTGGTGTTGAGATCAAGAACAGTAAGATATGTAAAATTAGTTTGCAAAAAGAGAGGAATGTTTGTAAGAGAACAAGAGGATAAGTGCAATTCTACTAGAGAAGGAAGCATGTTTGTTGACTCTAACCAGTCGATGGCCCTGGTAAGTTTCAAACCTGAAAGGTCCAGGTGCTTCAATGAAGGAAGAGTGGATGCCCACCGGAGTTTATCAGCTTCCAGGCCATAGTTCCAGCTAAGATCAAGGTACTGCAAGTTCGAAAGATTTCCAAGATGGTGGGAAACCTGTCCTTTGAAAGATGCCCCAGAAAGGTTTAGGTATTTAAGATTTTTCAGAGAACCTAGAAAAGCTGGAGTTTCAGCACCTTGGAAATCGTTCAGGCTCAGGTCTAGATAATTGAGACGTGTCAAGTTAAGTAGAGAATGGTTTATCTGGCCTCGCAAGGTAGTTTTGTTTGGAGATAAAACCGGCCGGTTGCGTAGATCAAGCTGCACAACATGGCCAGTTCTGCTGCTACAGCCTACCCCCTTCCATGCGCAGCAGTCTTCTCCGACCCAGGAAAGTAATCGGCCTGAATCATCCGTGAGGCCTTGCTTGAACTTGAGAAGTGCATCTCTCTCCCTCTCGATACAGCTTAAGCTCGAATCAGCTCCAATTCCATTGAATACAAGATTCACAATCAAAAGAAGCATAAGAATAAAAACAGTAGAAAGTGTTTCCATGCCTACCCAATTAAGAAAAATGGAATAAATATTTTGAGAATATTATGCTTCTGTATGCAAAAACAGGTTGCATAAACTTGATGAATAATGGACTGTTTTCTTCGCTCTCCCTATCTCTCCACAGACACAGACACACACATATATATTCGTAGTTCTTCTCTAATTTTGGTCCTTCACTCAATGAACAGGTGGAAGACAACTTTTTATGTGCAAGGTCCGGTGACACCAAATTTTCAAACTCGTTGATTTTTCTTATCAATATCTGCTGACCCCTATTCACATTCGTACGTGGCGGCCTGGCTGCAACTCCTAATCAGAAATGCTTTTTGGTTATTTTTAGAATTACAAAGAACCTAAAAAGAATCGCTTTGTTACTGATTAGTGTGACTCATTGTCACTGTAAACTCTTAGTTTGTTTCGGTGCTTCACGCATGGATGTTTGTCTTTTTTTTTCCGTCAATGAACAATGTATTAACAAAAAAACCCATAAAAAAACAAAAAACACCGCCGGTTTCAGGGGCTCAACGGTAATTGACCGTTTTCGGTCCGGTCCGCCCCGGTTAGTCCGGCCGGTTTTTTCATTTTTTTATAATTACTTGCACAGTGCAATAACTATTTTGTCCCTCGAAAAGGACAAAAAAAGGCGTTGCAACGAGGAGTGATCCAGTAATTAGCCAACTTTTTTTCCTGCGATGTACTGCTGGCGTGTCTCCGTACGCGCCGTCCGTTTCCACGCCCACGCATCTTTCGAACGGCGCGTGCGGCTTACTCCAGTGTCCAAAAACACCCAACCGGCGTCTAGAATGATTTTCAGGCATGTTCTCTTCCACATGGTGCAGCGCGTGTGACGATACGGTGTCCGTGGACGTGTCAATGGTCGTTTGAAATTTCCCAGCCCATTTCTCTCTCCTCCTGTGCAAGTTGACGTCAACGCAATTGTGTTTTTGTCAAAATGCATTTCAGTCCCTGAACGTTGTAATTGTTTTTTCTGGCCCTTATTGCTATTATATAAATTTTAATTTATTTCAATTTCGTCCTTCAATTGAAATTGATGATATATTATAGTTTCAATTAGGTCCCCGATCTTTTAATTTTACGGATTGGGCTGGAATCCTTAATATTTTTGGTATCAAAATTTTCATTGATTTTTATTTCATCCTTCCATGCAAATTTATTATAAATCCTTAATATTTTCGGTATTAAATTTTAATTTCTTTCAATTGTATCCTTCTATGCAAGTTAATTATGGATTTCAGTTTCATTTCAGTCCCAAATCTTTTAATTTCCGGTTTTGTGTTAAATTATTTAATTTCAATGTTTGAATTTACTTCAATTTTGTCCTTTAAATTAAATACATTATTGCAAATATGTCAAGTTAATTATATATATATATATATTCAACGAATTAAAGTATGTGAGACTAATTATATATTTTAAAAAAATGACCTAAGATTTTTTCTTAAAAATAAATAAATTCAGTGCTCTTAAATGCATTTAATATAATAATATGATGAATAAATCTTATAAAATTAAAAAAATTTGGCTTCAAATTTTAATTCTATGCTCTTTTATTTAAGTTTATTTCTTAAAAAAAATAACAATATTTTTATTCATAATATTTCAAATCTAATATTATTGGGGAAAAAAAACTCACAAATTATTTTTGACAAATTTACCTAGGTCATCTACAATTGAATTTAATATTCAAATAACTAATTTCAGTTTCATTTTGATCCTAATTCCTTTAATTTCTGGTTTTGTTTTAAATTATTTAATTGCAATATTGAGATTTATTTCAATTTTGTCCTTTAAATTAAATTTTTTACATGTGTTTTTTTTTATTTCATCCCTTATAATTTTAATCTTGGATTTTATTGTAGTTCCTTTATTTTTTATACATATTTCTTACATAGTTTCTATTTCTGTCCATGTTTATATGTATATGCTCTTCGTTTTTCTTTCCAATTTTCCTTTATTTCCAATGTTATTAAGTTTCTCTATTTAATGTCCAAATTTTAACGAAATAATGTTTGTTATTATTTCTTTTTTTTTTATTCTTCAAGTTAAGTAATTTCTTTAAATATAATAATGTTTATTTTCTGTTAATATAGTTTATAAAAGTAATTCTATAAAAGTAATTTCTGTCCAAATTTGTGAGTTTTATTTTCTTTTAAATATATCAGACTAATTATATATTTTAATATTTATTTAATATTATAGCTTTAATATATATAAATAACCTAAGTTTTTTTGAAAAAAAATTAATATAATTGTTCTGGAATACTTTTGCTATAATAATATAAAAGTTAAAAAAATATGGAATTTTTTTCTCTAACAATAATTATGGTCTCACCAATTTTTATTATTTCCACTGTTATCAAGGTTATTTGTTTTTCATATTTACATTTTAATTTTTGTTCGTGATCATTTTAAAAATGATTTTATTTGTTTTTATTTTTCGGTTCAAATAACTTCTTAAAATCTAATAATATTTTTTATTTTTTCATTTATTTAGTTTTTTAATTGCTTTTCTATTAATATTATCAGGTCTTAAAATTTCTTCTTATTATAGATAATACATTCAAAACAATAATGATTATTATTTGTAAAAAAATTTCCCTTATCAATATGTGAAACTAATTATATATTTTGATATTTATTTAATATAAGCACATTCATATATATATATAAATGATCTTTTTATTATTATTCTAAAATATTTTAAATCTAATAATATGAACAATAGATTTTACAGTTAGTTTTCTACATAGAAAAAAAAAATTTAACAGATTTTATTAAAAACAATTTGTCGGTAGCAACATTCAATCACTTTTTGATGAGAAAAAAAATTATGTGTCTAACAGATTTCATCAATTATAATTTTGTTAATTAAATTTTAAAATAACAACATACAACACATATAAAATCAATCAATTTTTTATATAAATAAAAAAAACTCAGCACATCATGCGAGCATATCGCTAGTTTGATCCAAAAACACGTAAAAATATATCTATAAATGGTTAATACTCGGCAGAAACTTAATTAGACTCGTAATATTGAAGTCTGATATTAAGACCATTGCCATTTTTACAACAATAATACCGCTCCACGTAGCTTCGCGTGCAATGTAAGTTTCCAAGCTTGAACTGCCGTGATGACTTGTCTGCATTTCCTACACCCTTTTGTCTATATATTCACTTCACATTATGGCTTCAGAGAAACTCCCATTTAAATTGGGTCTTTTTCTGCGTTGACCGTTCAAAGTTGGGAGAAAATCCGAGCAAGTGGTTCCGTCCGATCCAAAGTAGAGATTGCTGAATGTGGATGGTTTTGGATATGCAAACTTGGACTCCAAGATTCTCCAAACCTAACCATGAAAGAGAGCATGAATTAGCATTGGATTCAATGGCTTGACCATTGCTGAAATCACATTAAGATTTCTCTCAGGAATTCATTTTTACGCAGCCCAAGCAATGAATCCTTCAATATATACAGTCGAAGAAATATAGAATGAGAACTACTAACTGTTTCACGTCTGTTAGCACTTGGCAGTACAGCATCTATATAACCTTATCCATTTTCCTGATCTATGATCCAAGCCAGAGTATTTAGTACTCGTTACTTGTTTCGGAGAATTTAAGAAAAAAGTTTCTTCAATTGATGTGGTAATGATTATGTCCTCAACCCCTCATGTTCTGCATAAATCCCTACAAGCCACAAGGCTATTGGTTGTAGATAATCAATTGGCTTTAAACATATATTAAACAAATAAAGCTCACTTGGATGGAATCAAATTTAATAATAAAAAAATATAATAAAAAGAACAAATGCATGCATGTCAATATTACGCACAACTAATTAACTTATTATTACTAGCTGACACGCACGCACGTGTGTGTGTGATAGCTGAGCCTGAGCATGAGGAATTAATATAGTGCCGGGCAGTCGTTAATCCGAAATTGCATGTCGGAGAGTCCAAGTGAGGGCTGTCGGTTGAAACTCCGTTGGATTTCGGATGCACTGCTTACCAACGGCAGATGCTAGCTAGATACCCTCAAGATCGACGGCCAGATGGGGAGGCTTATATGGAGGGAAATCAATAACCACCTGAAATACTGGAGTTTCTTGGGGGGGCATGAACAGTGATCTCTGTGCAAACAAATTTTCTATGCAGCTGAAGCACCGACCACTGTATCAACGACAGAGCGCGCAAGCATTCTCTGCGGCGAGATAAAAATCTCTTCTCAGTGAGCTTTTAAGAGACCGGTCGTTCCCGTGAAGATTAGCAATCTGTTTCAGGTGACTTGATTTAAATCTAACACAGCATGTGCGGTGCGACCCATTTATCATTTAAAGGGTCTGGTTTATTTGTTTGAATTTTTGACCGGAGAAATTGAATATATTGGGTCAGAGATATCCTCGCTAACGTGCGAGCACTAATTCGCGGTCTGTGCTTTGTACCAGAGAACAAATTTTTAGAAAATTTGTAAATTCAATTTATAATTTTACCCTATAGTTGTTCATGACATAGTTGATCGAGTTTTTGTAATGCAATTATACCACATTTTATTTTTGATATTTTATAAATCATGAATTTAGCCCACGCAATATCTTTTGGATTCAAGTAGGTTAAATATATATAACTTTTGATAAATATTATAAATATTCACGGGTCAGATTTATATTATTAATTTTTATAAGTTTGTAGGTCTAATTCTCACGCTTCGTACCATATTAAATTTTAATTAATTCTCCTTTAGCAAAGAGACAGACTGTTTTTTATATATATTAAAAAAATCTATGCAAACAATACAATACAATAAATCCAAAATTCACTAACCAAGATAATAAATAAATAAATACGTATAGGGTTGATTGAATTTTAAAAATCTCAATCCACCATAATACTTTTAGGGTTTTTTTTTTTATTTTTTTTATTTTGAGATGGCATGTGAAGGAGAGCAGTGAATCATATGCCTAAACTCTCTCTGTTTTTTTTACCTCAACAAACTAGTAGATTTGTCGATGGTAGTTACAACAAATCTCAAAAGTTCCATTTCTTTTCAAATGCCTAAAAATATCATCAACATTTTCTCCCTCTCATTCCTTTCTCCTCTCTTCTCTTTCCTTTTTTTTAGTCACAAATCAAAGAAAACACAAATGGGGTTTAAAGCCCTTTTCAGCCGCAAGAAGAAGAAGTCCAGGAAACCAGATTCCTCTGTTGATTCACCAACTGCTATAGTTGCATCAATGAACGATTCCAAATCACCTTCTATCAGGCTAAGACCCCAAGCTGAGGAGCTTGAGCACGTTTTTAAGAAATTCGACGTCAATGGAGACGGCAAGATCTCCTCCGCTGAACTGGGCTCAATCATGGCAAACCTGGGTCATCAAGCAACCGAAGATGAGCTGCAAACTATGATAACAGAATTCGATGCCGACGGTGATGGATTCATTGATCTGCAAGAATTCGTGGCACTAAACACACAAGGGGTGGATACAAATGAGATAATGGAAAATCTGAAAGATGCATTCTCCGTTTATGATGTTGATGGAAACGGGTCGATTTCCGCTGAGGAATTGCATAAAGTGATGGCCAGTTTGGGGGAGCCTTGTTCAATGGCTGAGTGCAGGAAGATAATTAGTGGGGTTGACAGTGATGGTGATGGGATGATTGATTTCGAGGAGTTTAAGGTGATGATGACGACGGGTGCTAGGTGGGATTCCATGGAGGATCTCTAAGGAATTGGGGATTAGCTGACTGAGTTTTCTTCGGCGGTTCTGATTGTCTGATTTTGGCTGGTCTCGTGGTGGTGGTGATACGTGGGTTCTGATTGCTTTTCAACAACAAGATCTGTAGGCTATTTCTATTTCTAATTTATTTATTAATGGTTTTTTTCTTCTTAAAATTGATAATCATATTGGTGGATCAACGAATCTGTGAATACTATATTCCATTCAACACCATCCCCACTGTTATAAATTGTGCTATGTTCTTTCCATTTCCTTTTCCTTTTCTTTTTTCAATGGATGTTTCCTGCGATTCATGGAAATAAGAAGCTATGTTCAGGGGACGTGGATCTCGCAATGCTACGGGATGAGCGTCGACCTATTACTATATCATGAACAACGATAGCAATACAGTACCGTATAGATACCGCCACCACTTCTACACAGGTCGTGCGGGAGTAGCCTTTTTGTTATTTGGTGCATCGGTGGTTGTTTATCCTTGTTATTGTTTGGATTGGAGAGCTTTTTAGTTTTATAAAGAGAGAAATTATCAGAAGATGAAGATCAGAAGATATGGAGAGGGCGGGTAGCTAGCTTTGCCGGGTATTATCTGTAAGGGGAAGTGTTTCTAATAACACAGGAATTCACTCGTTGCTTATTCATGTCGATATTGCTTCGCTGTTTTGTTATCTTCATAATCTTAATGCGGTTATATAAAAAAATCAAAGCTTAATTAATTCATGAAAACTATATGAAAAATAAAAATCTAATTCTGATTGAACACTTGTATGTGATTTTTTTAATATAATTTGTTGGTCGTTAGATTCATATATAATTATAAAAAAACTATTTCAAATATAAACATAAAACTTATAATCTCATTTAAAAATAAGGTATGATCGAATGATTTTTTAAATAAAATTATAATTATTAATTTAAATAATTATCTTAAATTAATACATACAATGTGGTCAAAATTTTCTGTATGGGATGTGAACCCCCCCACCACTCCTTCCCTGGTCCTAGAAAGAGGAGCCCGAAACTCCAATATTCCTACCTTGAAACGAATTTTGGAAGCTCGTTAATGTTTACGTGCTGCTCCATAACACTCCGTGGGCAGGTGGCAAGATCTTCCATGTCAGGGGATTTTGACAGCTAAACATATTAGACTTGTGCCGTTGCTGTACAGGATTCCAGTTTTAAATTTATATATGTACGGACTATTTAAATCAAATTTATTTTCCATCACGAGTTAAATCAAAATTAAACATAGTTGAATTTCCCACTGCAAGTTTTTAATCTAACAGGATTTTTATAGAAACTTATCATGGAGTTTAACTGACAGATAGAATTCTAAAGCAGAACTCCACTGCCTTCTTACTGATTAGCATTAACTAACCGTATAATTAACCTACTCAATTACGGCGCAAGAACACGTCGTCAACAAAGAGCGACGTGAAAATCATCTTCAAAAGTATCTTTGCCGTCAAATGTTTCACGTGAAGAGGAGGGTATCACGTTTTTAGAGAGGTGGCAACGTGTGTGTGTGTGTTTTGCATAAATTAATTAGGACAATCTCTCTTTGATTTTTCTTAGGATAGTTTAATCTATTTATTTACATCTTATTCTGTCAAAAGGCATGTGGAGATGGTCATGGAACTTCCAGGGGGTTATAATCCTGATAAGTTCAGGACGGCGGGTGGGTCCGAGACACAAGGAAGCAGCACTAGCTGGAGCCTTGCACCTTCTCCTGTTCCTGTGATATATAGAAGTTGATTGGAACAGCTTCTTAAATTGCGTTTCAAAAAATTTCAAAAGTTTTTTTTATTTTTATTTTAAATGAATATGTTTTGGTGTTTTTAGATCATTTTGATGTGTTGATGTCAAAAATGATTTTTAAAAAATAAAAAAACATCATTTTGATATATTTCGGCACGAAAAGCACTTTAAAAAGCTACAACAACAGTTGTCCCAAACAGGCCGATAGACACACCAAACTTGGGGTTTAGTATTAAAATTAATTTAATTTCATAACAATGGAAAAATGGAAGAGAGCTGCCTTTTATTTCATTGTCAAGCATGTCTGATCTCAACTTCAATATTAACAGAGGATAAGGACTTCTAACTCGCATCATGAAATGGAAAAAAGGGGAAAAAAGCGTATTGCGACAGCAAAGTATACACCTTTTAATATAGAGGGAAACACAAAAAAAATATGATTCACGTCAATATTCTATAAATTACTCTAGAATCCACTAGAAACGTGATAAACTCTCAAGAAATTTGAAATTTTATTGAATTACTGATTGCCTTCGGCCAAAAGACTTACAAGTATATTTAAAGTGAAAATCTAGCCCTCATTCTTGTTGGACAAGAAAACAAAACTAATTACTAAAAATTATCAAAAATAGCAAAACTGAAATAATTGCAGAAATTAAAACTTCTAGAAATCTTGAGCAAGTCGGAATTGATGAAAGTCAATTCAGACTTGGAAATCAAAAGTTATGGCTAAAATGAAACTGTTTTAAAATGACAAAACTACGATTTCAGGGCCTAAACGACGGAATTCAACAAAAAAAAAAGACATGCTACAGCAGCAAAGCTTTTGACTATTGATGGAATCGCCGAAACACATTAACTGTACGAGTTTCGTGTCATTCCGACTTCAACGCCCAGACTACTAGAATTCAACTACCCTTAAATTTAGGATTTTCTCTCTTCAACGTGTACACATCCGCCACTTGTTCTACATCATCTTTAAATTTAAAAACACTAGCTAGAAAGCCCCAAACCACAATCTACTGACAAATAATGTTTAAAATCGATGGTTTAGGTATGGAAAAGCGTATTGTTTTGGACGATATATGGGATGCTTCAGTCTTGCGGAAGTTATCGTGACTCAGAAAATAACCAAATTGCTTTTCTTTGTTCCACAAATGGGAAAGGTCTGGTCCACAGCCGTTCGATGAACGTTGAATGAACATTAGTGAATTTGAAGAACGCAGATAAAAGTCAAAGGAACAAGGAATGGGTTGACACCATCCATTCTTTGACCCAAACACATCAATTTTTAGACAGTCGACGTGGTTGACACGGTTTCAGGACTGGAAATGTGGAGAAACTACTTAATTCCCTTTCCTTTCCGCAATATTGAAGTATTTAATGAAGAAACCATGTTTTTTCTTCTCTCTCACTCACCATCCATGCATAAATACCTGCCATCAGGTTCAGAACTTATCGCTAAGTCCTGAAGTGTTGTTTTTTTAAAGAGGATCATGGATGGGGATCATGGATGTCTAGGGTTTCCGATTCACAGCCAGGTTATAAGGATCAAGCAAGAATTCGAAAAGACCATGCAACCATCTCTGCAGCAGCTAGAGAAGAGAAGGGTTATAAGATGCAGGATCGATAGGCAGCAATCGCGTTCACCTCTGGGTCTAGCCGAGAGACACCACAGAGTGCATCAAAATACTGTTCTGCATAAAGCTAGGCAGGACGCTGGTATTAATTAGTTCTAGGAATCAAAATGACAAACTCGCTTCCTTGTGTTTGACTTGGATTTTGTCGAGCAGTCAGCTGTTGTACATATCTTTGATGTTACAGGACCTCTGTGAAAGCTTTGATTTCCTGATCCATTTTTCTTTTGATTGGCTCTTCTTCTTTTCTTCATTTCCCTGTTATATAAGATATTAAAAAATAATTTATATTATTATTTAATATATCTTTCTAAATAAAAGTTATTTAAGTTTGAAATTTACTTACAAATTCATGCTAACTTATATTTATTTTTATCAAATAAAATTATGGTCGTATAACTTATATCCATAACTGCTGATGAATATACTATGATATTATACCTAGAAACTATCTTAATCTAAAAATTCAGGTTATTATGTGAAATTATAAGAATAATTTTATATTATTATCTAGTATTTATTTTAAAAAAAAAAGATTTTTGAGTTTAATATTTGAATAAATTTAATATTTATTAAATCGAATAAGTTTATAAAATTTAAAATCTTGATAACTTGGTTAAATTATATAGTGGGGGTGTTACTTAACATCTTGGGCTATTCGTAATCAACCGTCGTGTTTCATTCTTAGATAGTATTCAAGACTGGACAGATTATTAGACTGCCAGGGCTCTATTATTTTCCTTTGTTACGATCATTTTCACAGATTTTTCTCATCAAAGCAGCGGTGAAACCAATGAGCTCGCTCTATGAAAGGATCAAAGCAAAGCCCTGCCAAACTTGCCACTCAAGACTAGAAGGCTTTTGCGGGTTTTCCACCTTAGAGCATAATCAACTCTATTATAACTGTGTAGATATTGTCTCATCGTTAACAGATAGGGTCTCATACAAAGTAATCTCCATCTTGATTACTCAATCCCTCGGTAATCTGGGAATATTTGCTTGTCCGGGTTATAAATCAGCGGAAACCACAAAGATTGGAAATATCTTAATTAATAGTTTTATTGCCCAATCTAAACCCTAATTGACTGCTTATTCATTTTCTACTATCTACCATAAAAAAGTCATTGCTTGAAAAATATCTTCTTCTTCCATGCATGACAAGTTTAAAGAAATCAGAAATGAAATTTCTGTAAGAATCTGTCATTCTGGTGGTGAGAAACCATGAATGTGCTGAATCTGCATTTTACCTGATACTCGAAATTAAGCTCAGCCATTTCTGATTCTTCCCTTGCACGTTACAGCATAGCAGAATCGTAGTTACGCTCCTTCTCACTTCGATGGGAGAACCTGAATAAGTCAACCAGTTCAAGCGGGTGGTGTCTAAAGTTGTAGCTCTTACACAGACATCGATCTCTTCCCAACAAAACCTCACTAGCACTGATAATTGATCTTATATTAGACAGCTGACATTTTAATTCCAGCACATTAGTTTTATGTTTTCTATCAGTTTCAATGTTTTATGTTTTTCTTTATTTTCACTTTGACTTTGTCAAGATTAGTGGCTATTTTTTCTAAAGTTAGTTGCTGCATTTGGCTTAGTTAGCAACAGCATATTCTCACTCGTTTCATCCACTATGTTTAGTGACAGATTGTTAGGAAAATTTGTTAAGTTTCTGTGTATATAAAATCTGCACTCAATGAAATCAGTACGTAGGAATTCTTTCAATCACTTGGTGTGTGTTCTTGTTTCTGCAATTCTAAATCTCTAAACCTAACATCTTATAAAGCCGTATATTTCTCCATGTTGATCTCTTCCTATCAAATCAGAGAAGCACAATGCAAGTTGAAGATACCCGCCACTCCCCACTCAGTTTCAAGGAGAAATATTGACCCCATTCCAAATAGAATACTAAACGAGACGATCACCAATACGTCTGGCCCATCAAATTTTCAAAAGAAAAAGGACATTGAGTGATCAAAATAGGTAATGTTAGCTTACATTGCTATGTTGGAATATGACCTCGAGAGATTTCTTCTGGATTCTGAACTGGTGGACTGTTCGTGGAAGCTGAAACACCTTCTTTAAAAAGGATCCGTCCTCTGTTATTTTGGTAGGGAAGTGCCCTGGTGCGATCACAAAGTACAATAATAGCGCGGATAGCAGCTGCTCCATTTTCAATTCCAAGAGGAGCATCAGCTGATCATAAAGATTCGTGGTTCTTCATATCATGCTTATGCACCATTTCTATGCATATGTCAGCACTGCTCCAGAGCTGCCAACAACCGTCCAGTTCCTCACCTCCTAGGGTAACCTGTTATGATGAAACAAACAGGAGACCATGCTTAAATGTTTTTCAAACTTAACTTAGTTTGAATTAAAAAAAAAAAAAAAACTTTCTATCCTTTTTCAACAAAGGAGAAGCTTGAACTCTTTTATTTTTAGAAGAACACCATTATTAATAAAAAAAAATTATCTTTGATTATATATAATACCAATAAAAGTTATTATTCATTCTTTTTATCAACAACATGAAGTATGAAATTATCCTATGTTTCTAACTCTATGTTTCTTTTTCTAATTTCATATTTTAAAATTTAACTTATTAAAAATTTAATTTTATAATTTATTATGGTTTGTTTTTTCCGAGATTATATTGTTATCATGATTTTATAATCTAAGTTATTGATTTGGGATGTTAAACTCGGTTGATTCAAAACGATGTAGTATATTTTCATTTAAATATTTTTTATATAATAAAAGATGTTTTAAATTTTTGCGAGTCAAACTATGTTCTTACATTATCTTTAAACTTATAAAGTTAACTGGATTATATTGGGTTAACCTTCACATGGTTTTAATTTTTTGGGAAAAAATAGTATGTTTGGATATATTCTTTTTATATAAAAAATTATTATCTTGAATTTTTATAAATCAAATCATGTATTTAATAGTTATCTAAATTATTTTTGGACTCATTAAGTTGCTAAGATCACAATGACTCCACCTTCTCATAATTTATTTATTTGTACCAAAAAAAAACATTATCAACGTCTAAAAATTTCTTCTATAAAATTTTGATAGAAATACATCATCATCATCAATATACTAATAGTAATAATTACTAAAATTTGTATTCGAAATAAATAGTCAGTTTGAAATGGGCCTGATAATAAGACAGCAAGTTGTTACTTGGCCCAAACAGGCTATACACTGACGACTTCAAAGAAAGTTATCACGGCACCTAACCACTAGAGCGTGCTTACACCTTCCACACTAATTATTACTGGTTGCGTATCTCTGACTATTTTCTGCCGAACAAGTTTCCGCGGTAGATACTAACTTTTCTCGTCTATCACCATCACCAGTGGACGATACCTTTTCCATTAATGATATAACAAAATGCAGATTATTCTCTAACATTAATGTAATGCTGGAAAGTATTACAGTAATTATTATTTTTAATGTTTTTATTTAAATATATATATATATATAATATTTTTAATATCAGCATATAGTTTAAAAAATATTACTTTTGAGTAAAAAACAATTTAAAATCATAAAATAGGATTTCAACTGCAAAAACAACTGATCTCTGATTCATTTTCCCAGAAAACCTGTTTTTCAGAAGATTGAAATGACAAAGTACACAGTCTAGTCATCCTGTCAACGCATCGAGTCACCCACATTCAACCCAGAAACATTATCAAGCAGCCGTGAAAAAACCCAAAATACAATCTAAAATTTTTTCAACTTCCAGGAACCCAAAAGCCATTTGCTGCCCAGAAGCAATTCAGTTTCCATCATAGAACACCTGTCTCGCCTTTTATCCAGATTTAGTTAGCATCGCTATATTGTAAAGCCAGACTCTCCTATCTACATATGCTTCACCGAGTTCTTCACATGCACGCGCAGACTCATCTTCTCCATTCTTGCTGCTTCTTTCCCTCCAATCCCGATCCATGTATTCTTTAGAGCAGGCGGATCGATGATGCCAGGAATTGGGTTGTTCTAGTGCAGTGGCGGTGCCAAACATGTACTGTGCACCTATCCAACTAGGATGTGATGTGATGACTCTGCAGCTTATACAGATCTTCTAATTAAATGTCTTTACTTTTTATTATTCGGGTGCTTATACCTCTCTTTTTGCAGTAAAATGTCACTGGTTTTGATGTTATTTGTTTTATTTATGCTTAAATGAAGTTTATGAATAGTGAGTTTATTTAACGGACACATAATCAATAACCTAGCAGTGACAATTGTATAAAAGAAGAAGAAAAAGTAAAACCACTAAACTTGAAAAAATAAAAATAGATAGACTTGGTCAGAATTTGGACATCTACAAATCACCACATTTCTCATTACCTCATCGGACAAAAGTAGCGGGTGAGATTTGAAATCTATGTACGGCACGGCAGGAGAATCCACGCAAGACATGCTAGTCAGGCAGCATCAGCCATCACATGTTCGTTCTGATTATTATGAATTTCCCATTCATATGGGATGACTATTTATGTAAATCCAAGGAAAACTTGTCCGGGAGCACATGGTTTACTCTTGGCTTGCAGTAGACTAATTTAGAAAAGGACTGGCTCCTCATTTTGGTGTACTGTATCTGGAAGTGTGACGCGTCGTTTGAATTTGTGTTTCTACTTGATTATGGAGTAAAAAAAGTAAATGACTAGAGCAACCGTGCTTCGAATCTCAGATTTCACAGTATACGATAGGCACTTGTCATGGTGCGGGGATGGAAAAAGAAGAAGAGAAAGAAATATAATTTTGACACTGAGTGATTTAAAAAACAGGGACTCGAATGCATCTTCTTTGTATAGAAAATTCCAACCATCCAACTTGTATCATTGTCCCAGCCGCCAAAATCGTTGTATAGACTTCATTCCCAACTCAGAAACTAACAGTGGAAGATGATAGGGGCCAATTTGTTAACCTCTGCAGGAATTTGACGGTAATTGTGAAATTAGTCGAAGTGTGTAGACCGGCTCGGACACTCATGTTTAAAAACAATATATAACAAAAAAAGGGAGAAAATAACAGATTTTACACACGAATGTGTACTTGAATCAAAGATTGTAATTTTTATTGCTGTGAAAGGAGATTTGGAGAGAAATAAAAGAGAGGACGATGGGATATTTGCAGAGTAGCTGTAGCGTTAAATCCATTTAGGATTAGAACAAAAGAAAGTTATATACATATGGGTAGGATATGGTCGAGGTTAACTTTACGAGGATATTTTTATCCAAGAAAAACAAAAAGTCATTTGAGTTGGAAAACTTTGGAGAATAGACTTTTCCAAATTGCTTTTGAAGGGTAGAAAACGTTGAAGATCACCCGAAAGATGTTTTTCCATAAGCAACTTAATTGTGGAAAAAGGAAAAAAATCATTTTTATATTTTTAACCTTATGCTTGTATTGAATACAAAGTTCTTATTTTCTTTTCTTTTTGCCTATGGAAAATAGAAAAATCATTTTTTCACTTCGTAAAAACATATCAGGATAAAATGTTTTTTCTTCTTCAAAAATTTAAGATAAAACTAAAAATCATTAATGTGTTAGTGTGATGCTAGACACGTCACATAATTCATTATATTAGATTAATGACTAGTTATTCATTCTCGTGTAGATCTATTCAGCATTACTCGAGGACAGATTGGTCAATAAGTTTTTTTACTCTAATTCCGTTAAAAGAAAAAAAAAAGCTTGCTTGGAATAACTTTTATTATTATTTTGTTTAAACAATGAATTTTTAGGATTTCCTTCGTTTTTTTATATATATAAAGTTTGGTTTCAAGGGTGTTTTATGACTATAGTATTAAAATTTACAGTTTATAAATAGTTAAAGCGCGTTTGAGAGTGTGGTTTAATTTATTTTTTAAAGTGTTTTTTATTTAAAAAATATCAAAATAATAATTTTTATTTTTAAAAAATTATTTTTGATAATATTATATCAAAATAATCTAAAAAGTACAAAAAAATAATTAAAAAATAATAATAAATTATTTTTAAAATACTGCGAAAATATAAGACGACGGTTAAAAGTGGTTACATGCTGCCGTGGAAAAAAGAAGCTGATGATTTGACCTCACAAATTATTATCTATCTTGAAACACCTCTGCACCAAAAATTCCCCATTATTGCCATGATGCACCACCAGAGCTCTACACAGGTTAAAATGTAAAGGCTAGATGATAGAGAATCATTGACACAGCTGCTAGAAATGTGGTATTTTTTTTTTTTTTATTTCTCGTTTATAATTCGTGAAGGTTCATTTCAATAGGTTTAGTATAAAGCAAGTTATACTTGATAAATTAAATTTGTTCTTTATCCTGAATAAAAAAAAGTCTACAAAAACATAAAAACTAGTTTGAATCCAGTGAACTACACAAAGTGGTGGGTTAATTAGAGTTAACTTGTATTTTTTTTAAAACAATTAATTGAAATTGGGTCCTTTTTGATGGATTCTTCTTTTGAGAGAATTCCAATCTCATATCACGAGTGATTGATTAGTTAAATTAATTCATGTTGATTCAATTTTTTCTTTAATATATTTTTTTATAATGATTTTTTTATTTTCCTATTTGATATTGAGTCATGGAGCATTAAACTTTGCATAACTTTTTTTACGGGTTATCTTGATATCGTATATTAGGTAATGTAATAATAAAATTAACATAAATTATCACCACCTTATTGTTTTTTATATAGTTAAAAAAAATTAATCTAGAATTAGAAGCGAATCACTTATATGGTAATGAGATAACATGGAACACCTCTTTAACTTCTCTTAATTGGAATCTATATTACGACTCCATCCAACATATATGTCCTATTCGATACCACGTTTCAAAAATATTTTAAAAAAATAATTGATTTTAAATCATTTTCATGTGTTAATGTCAAAAATAATTTTTTTTAAAAATAATAAAATATTATTTTGATGTATTTCTAAATAAAAAATATTTTCAAAAACAATATCAATCAATCGTATAGTCCAACTCCATCAATCTTCTAATAGTCATATTCCTTTAGGTACATCATTTCCCTCCTTGTCTTCTCTTCTAATTTCTAATTTATTTAGGGTTCCTACTCATAGACTAAAACAAACATACCTAACCTGATCAACAAACACGATATTTGTTTTCATACACTTTATGGATAGAATATTGCAATGTTAGGTGGCCATGAAAAGTTATACGCATGTATACTTGGATTGGTTTGGTAGAATATATACCAACAAAATATTAAAACTTCTCATAATGTATTTTTATGCTTTATTTTTTTTAACAACAATTCTAAATTAAAATCTTAATATTTCCTGTCCATTTTTTTTAAAAAAAAACGAGAGAATCGAACCAACAGGGAAAGATTGCAAAGAAGCAAAATACACATAACAAAGGCAGTAGAGGCCAAAGGTGCAAACAGAAAACAGCAAAACACTGGAAAAGAGAGAACATCGCGCGCGGCAAACGTTTAAATTTCTTATAAATTTATAAGACAACTCCTACCCTCCTCTCCTAAGCACTGGTATGGAGTTGTCTTATAAATTTCTTATCCCGGTCACTTGATTTCTACTGGATACACATGTTTTATGCACGTGTGTACATGAGATTAGGAGCAGTTATCGCTGATGCTGCGCAGATTTTAATTCTTTTCTTAAAAAAAACCCTAGCTGCTCCGACCCCTGGAATCTGGGATGTGCTGAACACGATATTTTTGGAACTCTTCCCAGTGTTCTTGTTCGGACAAACCCTTCAATGTGTTTTTTAAGATTTCAGAGTGGATATCCTGCACTGGCACCAACTGGCGCATTCATGTGCGACGCCAACGGCAACACCAACTTTTCCATCGATGCTATATTATCTTACTGTAATTTTATGCTTTTCGAGATACCTGCGATTCCTCTTACCATGAGGTATCTGCAATAATATTTTTCAAAAGATAAAGCTGACATGATCGAGTTCTTTAGATTTAGATACCTCGCCAGGTAATTAAAACATTTAAGTTCATTCAGAAATCACACATACCCCATATTTTTCATTTTTTACCCAGTTATTTATACTACTCCTACATTTATTAACTGAAGTATCATATGATCATCAAGTGATTTAATAGAAAATTTGAATTTGCATAAATAACAAAGTCTAGAAACGAAACGTGTATTCAAGCTGATATTCTTCAAAAACAATCATGATGGAAAGCTAAATTCAATGATAAGGTTTTCATGACTTCATCATTCACTATATTTAACGAAGGAAGATAAAGACAATAAATGATATCATGCACCTATGAATAGACTTGGGAAAGCCAAATAAATAAGTAAGAAAAAATCATGAAGAGGGATGCTAATTAACAACCACGCATCACATGGAATTAGGTGTTTATGAAAATTCAAGAGGAACTTCTCTATTATTATTTTTAGTTGGAAGAGTCGTCCAGCTTGATTATTAACTTCGCAAGTCATTTTAAAGTTGTATAGGTTTGAAGATAGAACAGCGATGAGAATAAATTCCTGTGCAGTGGGCGGGGCATGCATGTTTTTCCACAACATGGGAGCCCGACCTTCTCAATTCATACGTCTCACTAGTCTTCTTTTGAAGGCGACTTGTCTGCTGCTCGAGATCTTTGACAATTCTTTTTAACTTTATAAATAACTTACTGCAAGTAGTGGAATCGAGAACAGAAAATGGATGGATTTGACTTCTCAGGCCACAGAGGACTAACGAGACGATTTCATTTGTATTGAAGAGTCTGGTGCTTCCAACTAGCACGCCCGGAGTATCTTATCCCTTGATCTGTGGGATGCTTTTTTCTACGGTGCTGTATTTAATTTGCCGATCACAATTACAGAGGAGTGAATTGTAGAATTGATTAAACAAATTGGCTGAGTTTTCTTTGAGAAAGCTGATATAAATTACTGATTAGTTGCTAGTAGATAATCAATTTGACAAGCACATCAGAATTGGGGGATTAAGGACTTGAATTATTTTTTATATGGGATGTAAATAAATTCAATTCCTACATTCATGAAGAATTAAATTCATGATTTTTGGATTGATGCCAATGCATCACTATTAACGAGCCAAAGGTCCATTGATAAATTACTTGAGAGCTTAATTTTATAAATGAAACATGTGTATAAATTATAAAGTTCATGCATCATTCTCTGCATTCTAAGTATGGAACCCTTGAAATTTCTAATCTCTTTGAGGATAAAAAGAGAAAATTGTCTTAACTTTGGTTATCTGCTGGTCATAATAATAATAATAAAAAAAACTCAGAACAGGAAAGTTGCTGTTTTCCTTCTAATAGATGAAATAAAAATTTCTTAAAGTAGAAGGAAATGAAGATGCAGACGTGGTTGACCAAGTGGCAGTGAATAGTCTTCCATACGCATGAAATAAAAAAACAAATTTATGGAGACTAGTTGTATGGCGTGCATGTTTGAGCTTATAGAATTCGTAGCTTGTAGAATTGTGAAGCGCGCCGCACGATTTCCATTGCAGTCACCATCAGAAGTAGATAATTTTCTTTTTTCTTTTTTAATTGGAACATGCTTGGAGAATTCTCAGACTAAATTGGCTTAAGGTTCTTACATGTTGTGAGGTAAATTGGCTGCCAGCCGGAAGTGAATTAAATTACTGGGTTGTCATGCTTTCTTTTCAGATTCTCTATGTAACAAGATGGTGGTTTTAAATTAACGGGCAAGGGTGAATTTAAAAGTCGTAAGGAAGAACAGCTGCCCCTCATACTTTTTCACACTTCTCCTTTTAGTCCTCCTATTTTTCATCCTTTCATGTAGAGCCAAATAACTGTGAATGTTTAGTCATCTGCATTAAATAAAAAATGATAATAACCTACGCAAATTTATTTATTTTCATTTGGTAACAGTTGCAACAAGTGCAATAGAATGAAAGTAATTATCATTGTGGGCGAATCATTAGATCTTTGACACGTGTAAAATACTCCATTATATTATAAAACAGGTTATATTGTAAAATAAAGTAAGAGAAACTTCTTTACATAACAGGCATTATGTTCTATAAAGGGAGATTTTAAAGTTATGTGAACGATCATTTTCTGAGGGGGTAATTGTAAAAAAAAAACTTAGTTTAGTTTATTTACTACCATTGTTGATTTTAGTAAATAACTTCAGATTTTATTTTTATATCGAAAATAATTATACTTGAGCAGCGGCATAGCAAAAAATAAAAAATAAAAACAGCTACAAACAAATTATTATAGTAATGTTCGGCACAGCCACGTGCATGTCTGGAAAGTATTCATTAACCATTCATTCATTCATTCAGCAAGTCACATATTTAACTTGGATGAGAACCCGGTCCATCAAGAACTTGACAGTAGCTACTGGAGGCGTAATGGAAAAGAAATCAATCACTGTAGTAGCAGAAAAATGAGGAAGAACACAGCCGTTTTATGTGGGGCCACATTTTTTTTCCTGGTTTAGATGTTTAGTGGTCAAATATAAAATTTAAAATATGATCAGCAAATTCTATATATGCCCTTGGAGATGTCAGGGAAGGAGTTCACTCTTTATGACCACTTTGATCGAAGAGATAACCTGGAAATTACAGACAGAAACAACTAAAATGAATAATAGAAACTGGTAAGATCCATTTTTTATTTGTTTATTTATCGACCAGCCAGCCAGCTGAAAGAATAGTATTAAAAGAAAAAACAACAAGCACGAAAATCTTGATTGCATTTTAATTAGCTGAGCAAGTCAGCCCTAATTAATATAGAGGGGGAGACTACTTTTCCATTATAATTAATAAACAATACAATCTTCAACATTGAACTGCTATGTGTGTTTGCAAATCCTGATATCAGATATTCAGCCTGGAGCCGCCTCGTTGTTTTCTTTGAGCCCTGGTTTTCTACAGGGATCGATGCCATACCATGAAACTCGATTTTACACTGCCTACACGAAAGCGGTAAACCAGAGAAAATTGCTCGGCGTAATTAGAAGAAGAAATAGAACCGTTGGGTTAACTTGACTCTAATATCATGTCAAAAAATCTTCTCATCTAAAATCTTAAACTGTTAAGTGAGGTCCCACGATATAATTAATATTATTCTCTAATACACCCCTTCTAGTAAAAGTTTTTTGAGTTTTAAACTTGCACAAGTTCATAGTATCTCGCGCTTAATTTTTATCAAATAGAATAAAGGTGGTGAGATTCAAACTTGTGACCGCTGGATCAACGTGACTCTAATATTATGTCAATAAATCATCTCACAAAGCTATTAGGTAAGGTCCCAAAATATAATTTATATTATTTTCTAACCGATTTTACCCTTGAAAGAATAATAAACCAGGGATTAAAAAACTTCGGAAGAAAAACTGGCCGTTTCAAGTTCACTAATTAATGAAACTCCTTGAATAAGCAAAAATAAAAACGAATATATATAAATTAGTACATGGTTAGGCTACTGAACAATTATGCAGTGCATGTGCATTTATGATAGTATATATTTTGCACTAAAACCAAATGCAAAACGCTACTGATTTCCTAGATCTAACTTCTTACACTCTATTATTTATGTGTATCTCTTCAAAAGTGTCACAACTTTAATATTGAAGCACAACATCTTCTTTTCTTTTTCTTTTTTTAATTTGGAGGCTATAAAACACTCCAGCTAAATCAATGTCGCCTTTTGCTAGGGTTGTAATTAATACGACCAGGATCGCCAGCAACTCCTGCAGGAGTCAGGACTCAGGAAGGAAAAGAAGAGGAGGAGGAAGAGGGCATGCTTAAGCCTCGATCCAGAAAACAAAAGGCGAGGAAACAGATTTGAAAGTAAAAAAGAAAAGTGGTATTCTCCTAGCTTGGAGAGGTTAGCAGCAATGCGTTGACCACCCACTGTAATGGAGTGCGTGATTTATACGAATACGAAGTGATGACATATATCTTAGCTAGCTCACACTCACGCACACGTGAGTAAGCTCTCTGATCATGTCAACTCCTCATCTTCTTCATGCCCCCGCGTGGACTAGTCTAGTACTGGGATTTAAAAACGTTTTTAAAAATGTTGTTTTTTTAAATATTTTTAAACGATATTAACCACGTTTACCCACCCTCCTAAACTAGCAATTACTTGTACTGCTAGAATAGAATAATAAAATCAGGGTCTAGGAAAAGACACAGAAAGGACACGTAGGTAACATTGAGATGCCGACGCGTCCATTACACATCTTTGTGCCGACCTACCCTTGAGTTTCTAAACCTCAAAAACATATAAATTCAGACACATATCTATCTGTATATCCATCTCTATATATATCAGTTTATCAGATAAAAGACTCTCTCGTACTTGAAAACATTTTACAGGGTCCAAGGCAGATTTGTGATCTCTTGTTAATTTTCTATATAAAGCTTCTGCTTCGCTGTTGTGGTCAGCCAAACCAGCAACCCTCCTAGCCTCATTCTTGTTTTAGCTAGTTCTTAATTTCTATTCAACCCCTGTAGTTTGTATATCTAGGAATATTTAGATCTTATCTTTCTTTAATCACTGGTAGATTTTCTTGGAAATTAAACTGATAAAGGATTGTTAGTCATTCCCTTGCCGTAGATTGTTTTAACTGAAGAATTACCCAAAGCTCTCGAAAATGGCGTGTTTGGTAGCTCGATCAGGGAGGGAGCTGCAGAGGTATGATAACCTGGGCCGCCGCCAAGTAGTTGGGTGAGTCTTAATTTTCCTTTTCTCATCTTTTATGTTCTGGATTTTAGTATTGAGATTGCGAAACTGCGTGGCCCCATGAGTTTTCCTTCTTGATGACGGCGGCCTTTCTCTTTGTTTGACAGGAGAAGGGTTTTTTCTTTTCTTTTTGTTGCCCTTTTCGTGGGCGTGGCCCCCATTCCTGTCGCTTTTCCTTCATGGACATTATATGTTGTTTTCGTTTCCTTTTGATTTCTTGATTCAAATAACAAAACCATGATAAAGTTCTTATATTAATTAATCAGAAATCTCTTATTAATGTTGTTGAATGTTTGAAATTGCAGATGCATTCCATATAGATTCAAAAATTGTAGTGATGGTTCTGTAGGTGATGAATTGGAGGTCCTAGTCATCACTTCACAGAAGGGTCAAGCCCGAGGAATGATGTTCCCTAAGGTATGCAAAAAAATAAAAAATAGCTTCGCATTCTCCCTCTCGTATATCAAAGACCTGAAATTGCATCGCTAATTATGCTTTAACATGTGTGTTACCTATTGGCTTATCAGGGTGGTTGGGAACTTGATGAATCCGTGGAAGAAGCAGCTTCCAGAGAATCGCTTGAAGAAGCCGGGGTTATCGGCAATGTTGAGGTTGGTGTCTATTAAGCCATAGTAATTTTCATTTATTGTTTTTATATTATATATTGGTATGGTTTTTTAATTTTGTTTTTAATATGGATGCATATAAACGGCAGGATGGACTAGGGAAATGGAACTTTTTAAGCAAAAGACATGGCACATTTTATGAAGGATATATGTTTCCTTTGCTCGTGACAAAGCAACTTGATCTTTGGCCGGAGAAGAATGTCAGGCAACGAATCTGGGTATGTTGCTTTGATTTCTTCCCCTATCTGTCAAATAATTTGCCACGATATTGCGTGCTAATAATATTATTATACGTGAAATCAGATGACTGTGGATGAAGCGAGAGAAGTTTGCAGGGATTGGTGGATGAAGGAAGCCTTGGACATATTAGTTGAGCGCCAGACATCTCTGCAGCAATAGAACGAACACCATGTGCTATCAAATACTAGATTAATCTGTACATAACACAAGTATCAGAAGACGTACGGATCAAGATCGAACTAGTAAACAGAACTATCATTGGTCTTTATTAATGTAGCTAGACTCTTGATTATAATAACCAAACCGACGCAGGGCGAAGTAGCTGAAAAATGTAAATGTTAATTTCTCTGGTGTGATATTGAATCCTTTACTTTCCATGTAACGAGCTATTTAAGTATTATGTGTTCGTAGTTCCTCCCGTCTTTATTAATCCATCTGTTATAAAAACATGAGCAAATCACCTTGCTGTCATACATAGTTCATCCAGCCAACAAATTAAGCCCTATATATCTCTACAGCTTGATGCGTATATACATAAATACATGACATTTCTAGAACTTTATTTCTGTTCCCTGATAAAGCTCCTTCTGATAAAAAAAAAAAAAAAAACCATTGCCTTGACTGGTATCGTTGATGTTTGTAGAAGACTCAACCTGTAACGAGAACCCAGAACGTATTTTGTTAGTTTTTTGGCCTGGATCAAGATGAACGGAGCATCTTGTTAATTATGAAGACAACGAATATGGTGGAGTAGAGAATTCCAAGGAGAGGTGACGTGCAGCCACTAACCCATTTCTTAGGCATCAGATTCTATGCCCCCTCGCGATGCCCTTTCTACTAATTTTTGCAACGAGCAAGCCAATGGTTCTTAGCACATGGCCAACCTAAAAACATTTGACAGGTTGTAGCATGAACGGAGCTGCAGATGCAAAATGGAAAAAGAAAAAGAAAAGGATGAGCATAAAAATAATAATAATTAAGGATACGCTATAGAGAAAGTACATAATTTTTTTGGATGCAAAATATATATTTCTTAAAAAATAAACAATGTGTAGGACTAAACTGTAAACTTTCTCAAAATTTAGGGCTGTCATATATCGCACCCTTAACTTTATACCCCGTCCCGCTACTGGGTTGTAGGGTTATGTGGAGGGGGGGAATGGTGAGCAGCTGATCATTAGCCTTTGGTGGTTCCATACGTTCAGCTGTCAAAGAACTCAAGGTGCTTCCTTGATACTGTTGTGCTTCCTTTTAGTTTTAAAACGATATTTTAGTTAATATATATTTTTATTTTAAATCAAAGTAAAAATCATTTAAAAACTATTTTTTCTAAAACAGAAAAAACTAAATAGGGTACCTTGCATTTAACTAAAAGCACACTTATAGGATCCTTTTTTTTTTAATAATAACCTTTTCCATCATTTTTTTTCTAATTACAAATAAAAAAATATGCTAGTATTTTTTACAATTCTGTTTCAATGTGTTTTTTATATAATTTATTTTATTAAAAATGATTGGTGTATTAATACCCTATTCAACTGCTTCTTTTTTATCTTAAAAATCACTTTTATAGAAAAAATATCCGCATTTATGTAAATTTAAGAAGTCTAAATCATTTAATATAAATGAAATGTATTTATTAAAATACTTTTAGTTTAATCTTTATTTTATATTTTAAAAGTATAGCAATAGCAACTATTCATAAACTCAATACAAAAACTAATTATTAAATACTTCTTTTATTCTACAATATAGCAAAAATTAGATGACGCAACACAACAATGTTAAACATGTAGTTGCAAAACTTGTCATTATAATTTAATTGATGAATCAATATTTTTTAATTTTTTTGTATGAGACTAATTTTTAGAAATATTGCCAAAGAGAGGATTATAACTCAATATCTTTAAACTCGATAAAAAAAATTGAACCCAGACATATATAGGCTTGATGAGCTATAAAATTTATTTGTCTTTCATCATCTATGAGCCTAATAATATAATAGACTTATCAACACTAGGTTTATGATCTTTATAACTTTTAAAAAAATCTCAAGCTATCCAATAGAACCATGAATCATAAATATTTGATCTTGGTGATATGTTATCATGATAGAATCTTAAGGGCTATAAATAAATAAAATGACACCTTTAATGGGTTCAATTTTTTTTCTTTCTAGACACAATGACATGTCTATCTTAAAAGTTTTTCTTTTCAAAAATATAATTGATCCCTTTTTGAATCGACACTAATTTAATTATCAAAAAGTCTCCGAATATATATATATATATATATATATATATATATATATATATAAAACTCTTGTAACAAGTATGATATATCAAAAGTTAATGGATAAGATTACTTGAAAGAAATTAACAATTTTATTCAAGCTAGCCCACAGAAATGAAGGAAATTTCATCATTAATTAAACCTCCATTTACACCACATATTTGTTCATATAGATAAGATTACTTTGGTGGTTGGTACCATCATTAGTTCATCAGGCATTAACAATAAAGTTTGATATTCTTCAACATTGCATATTGGTATTGAAAAGTCATTCCAATGTAAGAACCTTAGTTTTTAAATGATTTCATAGTATAGAATATTGGACTCCGCGCCATCATCAACACATTACCGATGGAAGGTTGGAGTGCAAGATCAGGCATCCTTATTCTTTATATTAAATGTCATTATATTAGAAACCCCTCTCTCCCTCGCACCCGCACCCGCACCCGCACCGGCACGCACACATGGAATCGAAACTCTAGTGAAATTAATCCGTGGCGGGAGAGTACTGATCTCTAGCTGATTCTCTCAGGTTAATTTTGTGGCTGAAAGATAAAATAATAGAAAATAATATAAATTATATTTTATAATCTCACGTAATAGTTTAAGTTTTTAAGTAAAATGATTTTTTAGTATAGTATCAGAGCTTTATTGACCTCACAATCACAAATTTGAATCTCATTACTTCTATTTTATTTGATGAAAACCAAACATAAAACAGTGTGTGCTCATATAAATTTCATGTTCAAGACACTTTCATTTAAAAATATATGTTAGAGAATAATATAAATAAAATCTTATCTAATAATTTAAATTTTTAGATAAAATAATTATTTTAATATAAAGATCTTGAGAGCCTTATAGTGATCAGTGCTAGTGAAGAGTCAGAACAGCAGAGTTTTTTTTTTTATGATGCGAGAAGCTACTTTTGGTTTGGCTCAAGGAAATGATTTGATCTCCTTCATGATCAGCGCCGGGACTGAAAGTATAGAGGTAATGGCCTCCCTCGGCAAATCCAAGATTTTATTTACTGGTTTACAGCAGCTAGCCTAGATAATTTCTTGGACTTGTTCATACCAGGCTGCTTTTGTTTGGAAAAACATAAATGGAGACTGCGTTCCTTACCCATTAATTGATGCTTTGTCATTCTCCACCCTGAACAGAGAGTAGGTGCGCATCCAGCCTTATCAATTTGCAGCACTGTCATTGGTAAGAAAAGGAGGCTGCGTAACTCGGGGAAAAAACGGGTGATCACTTGGTGTCTAGGTCTTCATGCTTTTACATTACTATATACCAGTTCAAATTTGACCCGCCGGTATGCCATACTATGTGTTTCCACTTGTCTGGATCAACGGAAATGTCAACTTCTCTCCTATATATATATAACTGGTATATAGAATAATATGGGCTGGGCTTTAATATTTCAGAGCAAATTTTAATATGGGCTGGGTTGTGTTTAACTTTACTCGCTTTGACTTTTAGATGGGCCACTTTTTTGGAAGTGTCCACCTTTTATTATTTCTCTTTCAGAGCTGAGCCCAGTCCATATTAAAATTATTGATTGACACTTCACTCTCATAATTTATTATTTTTCTTTATTGTCGTTTCCAAGCACACATACTTTGTATAAAACCACTACTATATTTTCCCACCTCCTATATCCCAGTTCAAAAAGTTCTGCAAACCCAACCTGTCCCTTTAAAATCTGAGAGGAAACCTTAAAATAACGGTCACCTGCTCATTTTCCCGCCCCAAATAAAACCCCCTATCCTTATAAAATGCACAAGCTCTTTCAATTTTGCCATGAATATCTTTCTTTTTCCATTAAAAGCTGTAATAAAAACCCTAAGTTTCTTCTACCCATTTCACATTTGCACAGTTTCTCCAAAACCCAGGATCTAGACTTTCTTCTCGGGGAGGTAGAAGTCCTCGATTCTTCAAAACCCACAAACCGAAAAAACCAACTTCCATCAAAAACTAACGAACCGTCCGATGACAGCCAACCCAGTGAACGAATGGAATCGACGGTTCAGATTTCCCATCCATGGCCTGAATGGGTGGATTTGATGGAATTGTTGTTAAGGAGAGGGTACTTTGAAGCTGATGGAAACCCAGTTGGAAACAAGGAACTGGGCTCCAAGGACGCGGGCTGTATTAGAACTGCATGCCTTAATTTTGCACGGGATCGGTCTGGACTTATAAGGTATCCGAGATTAATTTGTGGGTGAATGATTTTGCCTTAACTTTTGATATGTGCTTCTATTTCTTTTTATTTATAGAGTAGTTTCAGTTCCAGCTTTGATTCTAAGCAATTTGATTATATTTTTCCGTAATTATTGTTTCCAATAGGCACACTACCTGTTTGATATTTGGTTAATGTGAGAGAAATAGCCTCTCTTTCTCATGCTACTTCTGCTTCCAGGTGCTTCTCGAGGAAAGATATCGGGGTTATTGCAGGATGCGGCTGCCCTAGCATAGATAGAAAAGTTGTAAACTCTGGGAAACGTTTAAGAGCACATGTGGGCATTAACGAAGGACATGTATGCACTAAACTTTTTTCCCGAAAAGTATTTTATAGTAAAATAAATCTTTTCTTTTTATTTTTTCAATGTTTCTTGGCAAATTTTCTAGATCAATCAGTAAGGGATGCCTCTGTAAATTGCTAATCTTCGTAGGTTTGCAGCTCCTGCAACTTAAGGGGGGACTGTGAAAGGGCATATGTCAAAGCACGAGAAGATGAAGGTGGGCGGACTGTGGATGTCATGCGCATTTTATTGACATACGGGCTTGATTATGTTTCCGGTACAGTGGAGAATAAGCCATGTCAAAAGAACAAAATGGTTAAAGAATCAGTGAGAAGGCTGCTGAAAGAGTTGGTGGGGCTTACCAATGACGAACTTGACTCTGATCTCCCCAATGGCAAACCCCTGAAAAGGGGTCTCCCTTTACAAAATAATTCGAATACACAAGAAAAAGACCCAATAAATGTTTCAATGAAGCCTGGAGATTGGCTTTGCCCCAAGTAATTTACGGTTTTTATCTTTTGACATTTTGAATTTCGAGGCATCTATAGTTTTTTTGTCTTCAAGTGGCTAACCTTCCTTCTATATATTGTTTGTTAGATGCAACTTCCTCAATTTTGCCAGAAAAGTTAGATGTTTGCGGTGTGATGGATTATCCCAAGAAAAGCTAAAGCATCTATGCGAGGATCAGGATCAACTTCCATTAAAGAAAGGAGACTGGATTTGTGCAATGTAAGGATTCTTAGATTTATTGGTTTTCGATTACTCGAGGCCCTTCTTTACCATTGACTTTTTATTCTTACAGATGTAATTTCTTGAACTTTGCCAAGAATACAAGATGTCTGCAATGCAAAGAGAAACCTCCAAAGCGGCAGCTTAATCCTGGGGAGTGGGAATGTGAATCGTGGGTTATTTCCACTTGCCATTTTTCTAGATTTATAAATATGCATACTTAAAGTAGTTGCTCGCTATTGTTCTATCACAACCATTATATATAAGTATGCATGTATATATTGTGCAGGTGCAACTACATCAATTTCCGAAGAAACATGGTATGCTTGAAATGTGATCATAAAAGGCCAAAGGCATCAAATTGTTTTATGTCATCTACTGAGCCTGAACATGGAAAGGGAGGTAATTCTGAGCAGAGTGGATTGAAGTTTCTTCACATTGGAAATGAAGCTGCTGATCATAAATTAGTAGAAGTGCATGGAACATGTCACAAAAGAGGTGCAGACGTGTGGAGATTTGTGGAGGAAGAAAGAGAAGATAATCATTCAATCTCATCAAATGAGGGTGTGAGATTTGTAGATTTCCCTATTGCGGGAGGAAAGAGTAGTCTGTCTCAAAATGCCCAAGAAAGAGAGAGATGGAAGCTAGAAATGTTGGGCAGGAGCAAAGGTGTTGTGCATGTGGAAGAAGATGAAAAGGAATTTGAATGTGCCAACACTCAAAGTAGATTCAAGTACCTTGAATCTGCTGATGATGAAGATATGGCTGAATGGTTTGGACATGGAGGGAAAAAGGAAACATGATGTTCTGGAACAGAATCTGAGAAAATTCTTGATTGAGAAAAGCGTTGTTGATCCACAGTCCCTGGATGTGGATGTGACATATAACGGAGGTCAACGGTAAAAAAATTGTCCTAGTTTTTAGTGGTTTTGCAAACTTGATGAATCCCTGTTGTAGAAGAGATGGAAGTTGTCAAAGTGCATAAAAGAGGTCATTTAGAAAATTGCAAGGGAACATGTCTGTTACCAAATTAATATGCTGGAAACTACATTGTTTCTTCCAACCTAAAATATTTGTAATCTAAGAATGGCTGTGAAGTTCAAAAATATTGTTACATTGGAGCATTTGTTCGTTCACTGCTTATAGTAAACTTTCAGATAGTTTCCATCCAACTCTCTTGTGAAGAACCTTGGCATATAGTTTATCTCCGGGAAGGGTCCATACAAGCAGTCCCTTATACTGGGATTGAAGGAAATTACAATAGAAAACTCTTGGTTCATGGAAAGGATTTCCCAACACTATGATCCACGCCTCTGTGTTATCATTGGACATGATCCGAAAAACATAGTGAAGTGAAGAAACAGAGTCAGTAGGTAGTTGATGCATTTTATCTGAGATCATGAGCGAATGATCAATTTGCAAGGTGTCAGGTTAGAGTTCATTAAAATATTCGAAATGCCATTTAAAATGGATGTTTACCTGAAGTATATCTCCAAATTATATCGACCCATTCACCACTATACTCGACCTGCAAACCTCCAATATGGTCCTGAAGCGACACTTTCTAGACTCCAGGATCTGTATGAGATGTAATCCCGACCATTAGATCAGGCTGTGGACAAGTAGGGATAGTACTGGTTCATCATTGCCCTTGATTCCAAGCACGTCATCTCTGATCTTCCTGAATTCAATCTCTTATCTTCTAACAACAACTCCACCAACAGCTCAGCCATTCAGTCTGTAAGTTCCACTCCACTAAATCATTCCTACATACCTGAGGGATTTCCTCAAGCACATATAGTCTGGGAACATAGCTTCTGTTGTCGAAATTATCAACTTTAACTTTAAAAAAACCTAAATTTTTTTTCCGGATGTTATAGTTTTTTTGAAGGGTTTTGGGTTCACTAAAATACGATTATTTGTAAGATTAATTTTTCATTTCTTCATAATTTATTTAAAACATTTAATATTTTATGTTAAAAACTTTATATGGAAGATTAACTTTCAATAAAATTTAGAGATGTTACTTTTAATTTATCCTAAATATACTTATTAAACAAATTTTTCAACAGCTTCATCTAAGCCTGTCCCTGCAAATACAAAGAATTTCTGGGTTAACAAAATTGTTTCTCTTGTATCCAGATAAATTATTTGTATGCTGGTTCTTTTTTGAAACCGATTAATCTCATCCATTACATGTAGTTGAGATGGAGAGTTCTGCACCTGATCATTCGGACAACGCAATTCCCTAAAAGCCACAGCAAATCAATAGGCAACCTTGTTATCAAAATAAAACAGAAGACTTGAACATTTTTAGGACCTACTTTTTCTCATAATTGTTTAGTTAAAATCTATTAGCAATCACAATAAACCACTTGAAGGGCTTACATCCTTTTACAAAAGTTCATGTAGTCGAAATCATTTAAAGGTCTCACGTGATGTTATTAATGCTGCATCAAACACTGATATATTTTTATTTTATTTTGAATTTGAGGAAATCTCATATACTGGAAAGTATATTTTGTTGGTATAGGTGAGCAAGTAAAATTTTGATTGTCTCCGATTTGTATAAGAGATGCGTATCCTGAGTCAAACTCGAGACCTACTATGTAGATCTGAAGTTTTTTGTCATCACGCCGCGCTTCTTAAGAATAAAAAACACTAACATATTCCTTGCCCTTATCAAGCAACTGCATCTCAATGGGAACAAGGAGTTGAGTTTTATAATTTTCGGGATGAAATAATCCTACAACATCATAAGTTTTAAATTATTGCATGTTTATATTCTTTTCAGATTGTATTTGAAATTCTTTTAATTGAATATTTTACTTTGATTTTTCCTTTCATTTAAATCCTCTTCTTCAAGCCAATTCTCCAGAACTACAACTCGGAGAAAACTGTATATGTTGGCAGATATGTTTACTAACTTCTAGTGATAATTAAAGTTAGTGGGAAACCTAAGCAATGCCGGTACTTAACCCCTTGATATGGGATTAAAAAAACAATTGAAATCCACTCATAATGCTGTACTTTCTCTATAATTAAAAAATGGCATCTATATAGCATGGATGTCAACAAATAATACAAAGTGAAAGTTCCTGTACATTAGATTTTGCAGCATTACCCCATTTAAGAACATTCCAAGCTAATGTTACTGCAGGGCTATTATTGATTCAGGGTTGTCATAATTGATTGTAATGGTATTTACTTAATTCAGGGAAGTGGATTCAACTTGAGTTACCTGCACATAATTGATCATGGTGGTTGTATTATCCAAATAATACCATTATGCAATTCAATTAACCAACTTCTACGCATAATAAATTACAGGGAGATTAACTGGCTACACTGTCCAGTAATCCATATTACAAGGTAGTGTTCTTTCCTGTTTACTCCATGCCTCACAGCTTGTAGTAATTTGTCAAAGATTTTCCATCCAACTCTTTTGTGAAGAACCTTTTTATATAGTCCGTGTATACAAACTCCCGGTAAACAGCTGGTTTTTCTGGTGATATTAGCTCTGGAAAAGGTCCAAACAAGTTATCCCTCTTGAGCGGGTTGAAGAAAATTGCAATTGAAATCCGAGGTTCTTGGCAACCATTAGCCAACACTCTATGCTCATTGCTTTTGTACTCGTTGTTAGACAGAATCTGAAATTCATAAAGGAAAACATTAGAGTTTAAAAATTCAGAATTCATCCTGTTTGCATATCAATCTTTAAGGTATCCAGGGTAATGGGCTAAAGAGAAGTGAGTCGAGTTACTAGTTCCTACCTGCATTATATCCCCAACATTGATGACGATAGCACCAGGGACAGGTTTAACATCCACCCAATCGTCCCCATGTTTAACCTGCAAGCCACCGATCTGATCCTGCAGTAATACTGTTAAAACTCCAGGATCTGTGTGCGACATAATCCCGACTGTTAGATCAGGCTGGGGGCAGTAAGGATAGTAGTGGGCTGCCATAGTCCTAGCATCCAAAAATGTCAAGTCCTTCAACTTTCCTGCATTTAATCCCAGGCCTTCACATAACAGTTCCATCAACACCTCTCCCAATTGTTTGGCGTATTGATTCCAATCAACAAGCTCATTTCTACATACCCCAGGGATTTCTTCAAGCTCTGGTAAGTTAGGGCCAAGAGTCATCTGGAGTGTGTCTCTGCAGATGGAAATATATTATAGTTTTTGTATCAGAATAACTTAAAATCCCAAGAATGCGTGAACACTGCCTTTCTAGACATGTACTGTTGCACATATCCATTACATCAGGGACTATTACCGTTCCTTCAAGTGAAGTTTTGAAATTGTGGAGGATCACGCTGATGGAAAGATTAGAAGAGGGGAATTGACTGTTAAACTCTTTAAAATCAAGGGATTCATCCCGTGGATTCCCATATACCTCGTATGTGAATTGAAATTCACGGACAAAAATCTAGACAATAACTAAATATTATTCCATTCAGTGGGATAGAGAACTGGTCTGGTCAAGAAAGTAAAAGAATTAAATGATCAATTACTGTTATTAATATTAAAGGACAGGGATTCAGATAAAGATAAAGAATAATTTTCTCATGCATGTACCAGCTCAGAATCAGAATTGAATGATCTACTTAAAATCAAACTGAAAAGAGACTTAGCTGCGGAAGCTATCGCTCTGTTTGAGTATATTTTTAATATCAATTAGTATATAAAAAAAATATATTTTGGAATTAGAAGGGTACGTAAACAGGGTATTTATTACCTCCAACTAGCAGCTTTGGAATGAAACAAGTCGACGTTAGAGAGGAAGGAGACGCCAGTCCCCATCTCTCTACGATACCACCGCATCTTCTCCTCTGTGGGCAGTTCATGAAACCCCTTTATAGCTCCAATCGTACGGTCCAACACTTCCAGAGGAACCCCGTGATTAACAACCTGAAAGAACCCGAACTCACGACATGCTCGTCCAACTTTGTCCACTACTGCTGACCGTCGATTCGAATCCTCCAGGCCCGAGATATCGATTGTGGGGATCAGATTGGATTCAGAATCGGGTAGTCGGGAACTGCTCTTGGGTTTGAGGTCCGACAGGGTCTCTTGGGAGTGAATAAAAAACTTAGGAATTGAAGTGATGCCCGAGTCAATTAAGCCCTTGACACCGATTTTGGAATCATCAAACTTTCTCACTTCTTTTGAACGATCGTACTCTTGATTAGTAGTATCGTTGATCGTTGCTGCCATTATAATTTTCCTGTTTCTCTTTTGGCTTCCTGTTTTGCGATGGCAGGAGTAGTGTTCGTTGTGGTGGCTGTGTGTGTTGCCGATGCGAAGAGGGAACTGGATTGAGAGCATTGGATATTATCGGTCTTGATTCATCTAAAAATAATTTCCATAATAAAGTGCTCAAAATTGTTACCAAAAGACTGTGTCTTTTTCCAAGTGTCGTGCTTGTCTTCCGCCAATAAAACGTGTAAGCTTCATTTTCGAGGTTGAGAGTGGGTGAAATCAAGGATGTCATTTGGTTTGTTGTTTCAGGGTTGTATAGTTTATATATAATTAATTATATATATATATGAAAAAATTAAAATAGAAAAACCGAGATGAAAACGATGTTATTTCGTCTTGATTTTTTTAATGGTACGGAACATTTCGGCCGGAACGGAATTAACAAGTCTGGGTGAAATTATGTTTATTTAAATAATTATATATTTTTTATGTTAATATTTTAAAATGATTGAGGAATATTAAAAGAATTAATTTTGAAAAAATTAATTCAATTAAAAACGTGATGTAACTATTACTTGACTGTATACTTTTCATTAATAAAAAGATATTTTTTTATTTTTAAAAAAATATTTTTGATATTAATATATCAAAATATCAAAATAAAAATAATTTTTGAAAAAATATATTTTTAAAATATAGTAAGCTATACCAACCACGTCAATCAAACAGAAACAAACAATTTAAGTTTCGTTGAATCTATTGTGTGCTGTCTCACTCTCTAGGTTCCGTTCTCCACTTGACGACTCTGATTGGTTATCTACAATTAGAAAGGCCGCCCAACTCATTTTCATGCCGTTATATTCACCCAAATTGAGTTTAGAGGTTTGTCTGTGCGTGTACGTATTTTTTAGCATATTTAGTAATATTTTTCAGTACAGGGGTAATATTGAGAATTGAGGCAACTCGTAAATTAATAAATAATGTTTTTGGGAGTGGCTATCCTTCTCTCTCGTGGCATAACCTTAACCAATGATTTTGGTGGTTACAATTGATATCAACTCTGACTTCTCTTCTTGTTGTTGTATTGCGGTAATCTCTCTCTCTTTTCTTAAATAAAAGAATAAAAAAATTAAAACAAACTTCTATACCAAAATTAAATTTTAAAATTTTAAAAGACTTAAATTGCATTTATTTTAAAGAGGGAGGGCCTGATAAACATCTTTCATCAAAATATATGGAATCCCATTAAGCCTTCGAAATGTTTCGTTCAAGGCGCAAAGCCTTCTGTGAGCCCATAAAGGGCAGTCGGCTGGAAGCCCTCGAAAGGGCCAGGCTTGGGGAAGCCTGCCTCTTTTGGATCAAGCTGGCATTGCAGCCGCATCCTCTAAAAATAAAATCGTTATTCGTTTTTAATATGATCATGACACCTGTTATTATTATTATTATTATCATTTTAAAAAATCTGGCTTTGAGCGGGTCCACGAATCCAGTAAATACAATAAAATAACCAGGACTACTTCAAATTTACGAGTCATGACATGCAAGCAAAAGTCCTTACTTGACCTGTTGGACTTGAGATCTGTTTAACTGTTGTCGGGATCGGTCTGCTTTACTTTTTCCTCTTTTCTGTTTCTTTTCGTTTACTAACTTGAGAGATCACTTCCATTCTTCATTTTCTTTTTCTAGCCTTTTAATCTAAAATAGATAACTGTTACGTGCCCATATGAAAGAAGAGTTGAATGTGTGTGTGTGTGCCGTGTGGCATGTGTGTGTGTGTGCAGCGTGGGAAGAAGAGTTAAAGTGTGCAGGTGCCTAGTCATTGCCTAGTCCTTTCACAGTCAATACATGCAGGCTTTCATCAAATCAAGGCCAGCTAGGCTGGTTAGTCTGGTTGGGTTAGTAGTTTGAGTTTTATTAGTTTGGTTACTTTTAGTCTAGTTTAGTTGTTTAGTTATTTCGGGTTATTATTATTGAGTAGGTGTCAGACCAGTTAGGAATAAGTCAACAAGTATCATGGCTGAAAATCAGCTGAGTATCAGAGTGGTGTTACTAGGTCCTAGACATTCGGTAATTAGTTATTCTTTTTGTTATTTAAAGTCAGAAGTCATTAATAAATGTACTGAACAATTTCTAAATTCTTAATTAGACTATTGGAGGTTTTGGATTCCTCGAAAATCCATCATTTATTTTCTCAAATTATTCAGGAACATAACAATGGTATCAGAGCCGACGTCCATGGATAATGGAGCAGGAACTCGATATTCTCAACTGGCTGAAGCGGTGGCATCTGTAAAGCAAAGCCAAGATCAGTTTCAGAAAAATCTCCATGCATTACAACAACTAGTGCAAGGATTAGCTCAAAAATTAGATGTTGTGGCCTCACACGTGGAGGCAATGGTGCAGAACAAGGCTGCCAAAAATACTGGTAAACCTGAAGGGTTTACGCAACAGATCACCAACCCTCTGTATGAAGAAACGGCTGGAATCCAGACTAGGACGGTTCTACAGACTCGATTCGGGTCATCACCTTACGAGGACCCCATGGAAGCCAACACGTCAACTCATACAGCCACTAAGCTAAACCCAATTGAATCAGTCTCAGGTTATCCTTTTTTCCCAAAATTAATGCAATTCATTCCAGGCACAACAAAGTTACAGGAAGAGGAAAATACCTTGAAAACATGGGATGAAATCCTCAGCGTCCCCCAACCTAACCTGCAGCACACACAAGAAGGAATGAGAAAAGGTGCAGACCGAAGACGTACAGATAAAATTAATGAGAAAGAGGACTGGGTTTATCTCCGTTTGCAAACCTACAAGCAGCAAACGGTGGCCCAAAGGCAGAGCATGAAGCTGTCCCAACGAGTCTATGGATCATTTCAGGTGTTGGAGAAGGCGGGGAACAGAAAGAAGAGAAGGAGAGGGTCAATGCAGAGAGAGGGAAAGAGTAAATGTGCATCTACATCGCACCATCTGTTGATGGATAATGCAAAAAAACGGCTAAATGATCTTCAAGAAAGATTCTTTAACATTCAGGCTGCAAAGGAAGAGGGAAGAAATAATGATGTTGCTTTGCTGGAGGAGCAGGTGTGTCAAAGCCTTCGAGAGTGGAAGGCAGAGCTTGATGTGCCATCACCTGCAAATTCTTTGCTTGATATCAGTCTGGGATCCTTCTCAGAGGATATAGGCCGTTTGTTGCAATTGTGCGAGGAGGAAAATTTTAGAAGAAAAAAAAAAAAAAAAAAGGTGACAGAGGTGTTGGTGAAATGGAGAGGTTTCAGAATTGGCAAAGAGAACTGACCTTGTGGGCAAGGTCATTTAAAGAGGGAGGCATTGTTACGTGCCCATATGAAAGAAGAGTTGAATGTGTGTGTGTGTGCCGTGTGGCATGTGTGTGTGTGTGCAGCGTGGGAAGAAGAGTTAAAGTGTGCAGGTGCCTAGTCATTGCCTAGTCCTTTCACAGTCAATACATGCAGGCTTTCATCAAATCAAGGCCAGCTAGGCTGGTTAGTCTGGTTGGGTTAGTAGTTTGAGTTTTATTAGTTTGGTTACTTTTAGTCTAGTTTAGTTGTTTAGTTATTTCGGGTTATTATTATTGAGTAGGTGTCAGACCAGTTAGGAATAAGTCAACAAGTATCATGGCTGAAAATCAGCTGAGTATCAGAGTGGTGTTACTAGGTCCTAGACATTCGGTAATTAGTTATTCTTTTTGTTATTTAAAGTCAGAAGTCATTAATAAATGTACTGAACAATTTCTAAATTCTTAATTAGACTATTGGAGGTTTTGGATTCCTCGAAAATCCATCATTTATTTTCTCAAATTATTCAGGAACATAACAATAACAGTAATTAAAAGAGAAATCCTATCTTCTTTCGCTGCAGTCAACATCCAAAATCAATGGGTTCTGAAGGTTCGAGCGTTGTCGGTAAGCTTTCTGTTTCAAGACCAAAAACAATCCCAAATTTCCTTGTTTAGATTAAAATTGTATTCTTCTTCTTAGCAGGTTAGCATCCTTGCATTTTTGTGTTTCTTTGCACTTTGCAGTGTTGGTGGAGTGTTTGATTTGGATTTTTGCTTTGTGGTTTACAATTGGTTAGGGTTTTTGAGTTATGATTGAAGATGATTTGTTTCTGAGTTAAAATTCATGATGATCTGTTGTTTCTCTTAGAATTTCTTACAAAGCTTTCCTAATTGGGCGTGCTGCACTAGTTTGACATCTACTGTTTTCTGGCCAATTTGTTTTCTTTTACTGCATTTATATCCTCCTCTGATCACTCAGCATAAATAAATTCTCTTGAAGTTGGTTTTCTGCCTTTGAAGGTTATTTTCTCCACTCCTTTACGTGATAAAATATGAATGCAATGTGGAATGTAGAATGTACTGTTATAGAGGGAGCAAATGCGAAAAACAAGCAGGCGCGGCACTTGAGTTATGCATTTTGTGATTTTGCTAATCATGACCAAAGGCAATCTTTCCGTCCTTTTTGTTTACAATTAGAGAGTAATTTTATAATGGGGGCGCGATATGTGTGCAATGGCAGAGGTTAGAAGATGGTATTGGTAGTGGTTGAATTGAAAGAGATCTGATTTAGGAGCCCCGGAAACAGTTGTGTTCATTTGCTGATTTGCGCAATTATGCAAATGTCTCTGGAGTGGAAAAGTGAAATCCTGCTTATGTTTAGTGAATCAGGTGACTTCATGGTAAAAAATATTATCGATGAAATACTTAATATTTTTGCCCCATCATTTTCCTTGCATGTCAGCAAATCCTCACCAGCAACAACTTTCTCTCTGTCTGGTCTTAGTGCTTTTCTGATGTAGCAAGGCTTATTTAGGCTGATGAAGGGTGGAAGGGAGATTTCCTTTTCTCTTTGATGATTTCTAGAATGCATGCATGATTACTATTTTGTAACTGAATATTACTGTCCACTGCAGTGCCAAGGAACTTCAGACTATTGGAGGAGCTTGAGAGAGGGGAAAAGGGGATCGGAGATGGAACTGTCAGTTATGGAATGGACGATGCTGATGATATCTTCATGCAGTCATGGACAGGAACTATAATTGGCCCCCCCAATGTATGTCGATTTTTTTTCGTTCTTTGCATTCTCTCTTTCAACGTGCTTTCATGCTGTATGCATGCCGAATTGACAATTGATGATCTGATTTTGGCAATATGCTTAGTTTAAATTCAAAGCGGTAGATTATGATCCAAGATGAGACTTGTGTTTTTATATATGGAATCATCTATCAAAAGCTACTATATGAGTTCACCCTTTTTGTGCTTTTCCATAAAATCTTGCTTATCGAACAAATACTCCTACTATAGGATACCAATTTTAATCGTCTGGCAAACCATCTCAGGTCTGAACATCTGTGTGAGCAAGACAGACAATTTTCCAAGAATAATTTATCCCTCTTATAGTATCATGCCATCAGTTCATCCACATATAAACTTTTAGTACTCTTGAAAATCAACATTCATGAATCTTTTTTTCCTGAAAAAGGCATGATGTCATCTCAACCACTAAAATTTCCTCGACTTCACAGCAAGTCAGTTACTTGTATTTGTCCTCTAGAATCAACAGTTACCCTTTGCCTTTTTCAGAATAGATGTTATTTGATTTGTTTAAGTAACTTTAATCTCTTGCTCTTCCTGCAGCTCTTGTTATAACTTTTTTCACAACATTGTTAAACCTTGATGTGTCATTAGATGCTCTCAATCAGAAGTATAATGCCTCTTTAACTCATTAGTAATCCAGTTGCCTATGCATGTAGTTCAGACTGTTTTGAAATCGTCAAGGTTATCCTTTGTTTGTAGTTTAATACATTAAAAACCATTTTTCTTTTATTTCTTGCATGATACTGTCATTGGGAAAACTTATCTATCAAAGATAAATTAAAAAGATTGTCATTGAAAAACTTATTTTGTCAAGTGTTCTATACTAGTATGATTCATCATAAATGAATAAGCTTTGATGTCAGTTTTGGCTGTCATCTGCAGAGGTTTATTCCAAAAGAAACTGCAGCTGATCTCTCATGCTGTGTGATGTACCAAAGAATTTCAATTTAGGAAACTTGGAAATTGGAAGAGTATAGGGCAAGGGTGAAATAGAATCATTAGAAAAGCAGGGAAAGGAGAACCAATTCTAGATAAAGATTAGCGACCTTTCAACTGAATTTAAATATTTATATATCCAAAGACCTTAAAATATTCACTGCATTATTCTAATATAACTTTAAATTAAATACTTAAAGATACAAAACTCCAGGCTACAACCCCCCAACTTGTCAAAACTAACTAAATCAAATCAAGTCTCAAATTTCGTTTCTCCTTCGCTACACCTAAAAGGTTGACGCATGCTATCCATATACAGTTGTATCTGTAGCCAATATCTGTAGGTTGACCCGTATTCCAGGGCATTGATGGTAGCATCCTATCATGGTGAATAAAGTTGGAATGAGAATGGTAAAGGGATTTTTATCACCACCCACCCCTCACCCATTCATATACTTAGAAAAAGAACCTCCATGGTCTGCCCCTCACTTGTTTCATGAAGCCTTGCTGAAACTAGTGATGAATCAATTCAGGTTGAAGTTTGTTTTTGGCAGAATCACATCTTTTGCTCATTTTATCTGAATGACCATAAATTCTTGAAGCTTTCCAAGCCCAAAAGTACTAGAATGGATCCTAATTTTGATTGTTAATAAACTCATGTGTGTTTTTCAATGTAGGCACGGGAGATTGTGATTTTCATTAGTTAGATTGACTTGTTGGGGGAGAATTAACCACAATTCCCTCTAAATACTGTTTTTGTGTACAGTTGATTATGCTGGGAATAAGCACATCATAGAAATTATGTAATCATTTAGGTGGGATGACAAGATCTCCTTTAAACTTGCCCCCGCATTGAAGCCACACCAAATTAAATATCTTATCCAAGTGTCCTGATGGTCCTCGCCCGCTGCATTGCCAAAACCATCCTTGTAGTGGCAGGAAAGGTTCTGACTCCTGGCTAATGAGGTGAATTGCCATCCCTAGTTTTATGTGCAATGCAAACAACCTGATGACTCTGGTGGCCTGGCATGATAATCATTACCATCTATGCCTTAATCCTTGAATGACGAAATATGACTCTTCAAAGTAATTATGTGTGCTTTATATCATTTTTCAAAAGGAATAATAACGTATTGACTCATACTACTTGCCAGACTGTTCATGAAGGGCGTATCTACCAGTTAAAATTGTTTTGTGGCAAAGATTATCCTGAAAATCCACCAAGTGTCAGGTTCCAAACTCGGATAAACATGACCTGCGTCAATCCTGAAAGTGGAGTGGTAGGCGATGCAATGCTGAGTTCTTCTACATCAATTGATTGGAAATAATCTAATTGTTGACTAAATTAACAGGTTGAGCCCAGTCTTTTCCCTATGCTTGCTTATTGGAAGAGGGAGCATACAATGGAGGATATATTAACTCAGTTGAAGAAAGAAATGACAGCTTCACAGAACAGGAAGCTCCCTCAGCCTCCTGAAGGTGTGTCAATTTTGCTTCTGCATGTTGGTGGTATATCATTTCTATTTGGTATTGATTTTCTTGGCAAGTAAGACTTACACAATGAAATTAGCAACTCTTATATATCCGGGGAGGGCAAGGAGTGGTTAAAAACAATGAAATGTGCTGTTTCAGAAGGGAAAGGCAAAAACAAAAATGAAGTGTAGATGGTTAGATGTGGAATCACTAGCTACTGAATGACAGGCGCCTTGCTAACAATGTGATTGCTTACAATATGTATGTATACTGTAAAATTCACTAGAAATATATGGTAATAATATAAGTTGTATGTGCAGGAAACGAGGAGGCAAGGTTGGACCAAAAGGGGCTAGTTCTAAAGTGTTGTATTCTCTAATTCATTTGGAAGTTAATGGTCAAGTACTGTATATAGATGCATGCACTATTCCTCCTGCAGGCTTAGTTCCAGCAATGTAAAACCTCGTGTACGAGAAAGATAACTGTAGTTCCCTCAAACGGTGGCTAAATAAACGGACCCTGATGAATTATTCGCACCTTGACTGCTTGAGGTGATGTGTTAAAACTAATACCATTCCAGAGAAAGATTGCCTTTTCCTTATCTCCCAAAACACCTTCATGGCCAGATTGTGTTCACAAACGAAGCCAGTTTTGCGGCCACTTTGATCTCTGCACTGTGAAATGCAATTGCGTGTTGCTTAAATATTTGACTTGGATTTGGCAGGCAGCTGCCGCTTTTGTTCAGAAAATATGCCTCCAGCAAGAAAAGCAAATCTTGTTTTGCAGTTGCAGTTCATAATGTGGTGTATTTTTGGCTGAAAAAGCAAATTCTAGTTTTTTTCCTGTAAAGGTCGGGGTAACCTAAAAGTAGTCATAATCACTTCTCAAGTATAGTTGATAGATACGTTCATGATCGTCACACAACTCAACTCATAACACGTAGTTTTTGCAGTTCAAAAGAAGCATTGCATTGTTCTTGTAATCAAAGTGTGATTCCTGCAGAGCTTCTCAAAGTTTACCTACCACATGAGTGGAGGAGGATTAGCTTCCAACTCATATCCCTATGGCAAATCGAACGAAGAAACAGATTTAGCAGCACAAAGTGACAAACAAGAAAATTAACTTCTCTGAAGTATTACAGCGTGGAGGTAAAGAGGAGGCCAGCATGGAAAGAGGATACTCTCCTTTAAAGATACTGTTGTGGGTTTCTACTTTCAATAATGGTTTGTTGGCTGAGACTGCTATGGGCTTTGAAGCTGTAGATTCAGAAGATGAATTTGACTCAGGGTTGTACGATCATGAACTCACGGCAGCTTCAAGCTCCATGGCGACAATCCTTGATCGTAAATGTTATGGGGAAAAGGATTGGATACAGATTTCTTGATAAGAGACCAATCTGACGATCTCCCTATTGAGTACTACAGGGAGTCTTTCTTATAAGATTAGGTAAAAGGTCATGGCGAACTGTGAGAGTTGATGGGAAAACAGACGGCGAGCATAAATGAGTTGATAGAAGTGAGTTGATGGGAATACGTGGGGCTACATCTGGTCTATTTTTAACATATGGCCATGAGGACGAGGTGTGAAATCCAAGGCTTGAATGAGGGGTCGGAGTTGATTGATTGGATGTCATCAGTTTTTTTTATTATTATTATTATTTTATCTCTACACTTATTTATTGATAGATGTCTCTGTTGGAATTGCCGAGGAGCCAGGAATAAACGGCTCCGCAGCATCCTTATAGACTCGGCTAGAATTTATAACCTCGGATATGAGAGTTTTGGTTGAATCTCGTATCGGCCGAGAGATTGCAGGTGGAGCAGCAAAGAAATTGAGGTGGTGCTTGGAGGCTCACGAATTCTCATGGGAACAGTTCTGCAGTCTCAGAATGCTACTTGCAGAAAGGTGGCTGGTTTGGCTGATGACAGGGGAGGGGGACTGGAAATTGAGTGCATTGACAGGTAATATTTGCCTGCTCAATGCATTGCTCGCTCATTAAATGGTAAAGGAGGTGGATTCTCTATTTCAGGTGCCTATTCTTTGATTGCAAGGGACAAATGGAATGACGTGAATTTCAATCTGGCTTCACTTTATTCCAGTTGAGTGCTGGAAATGGTTTTTTAGTTTGTCCTCGCAGATCCTCTCACCAGACGCCAACCATTACTTCACGGAAATAAAACAAGTTTCAAAGCAGGAGTACACTAGGATGCAGCTGCCAGCTCGTGTCCAGGCGTATTAGTTTGCAGCCATTTAAAGAGGGACGGGTTAGGTTGAACACCGGTGGCACGACCAAAGGGAACCCTCGGAACACCGGTGGCTGGGGCGTTTTATGGCGGGGTTAACTGATGGGGTTGTGAGTTGCAATGCTATTAGCTTGTAACCATGGGCAGTTAAAATTAGCTTGGAACAGAGGCGAGAGAACAATAAATATGCGCTTGGAGCTAGTTTAGCAGTTTAATTCTGTAGAGAATGAAGAGGAAGGGAATTGTCATTTTTTTTCAACTTCAATATATTTAAATAATATTTGTTTTTATTTATACAAAAATATTTTTAAATTCAACATGTAAAAAAAAATTCCAGAACATTAAGAAAACTAATTTAAAATAAATTAAATTTTGATAAAAAAGGAAAAACATTTAATTCGGATTCCAAACATCCTTAATATGGCACGATAGAAAACATATGCAGACTGCTCAATGTTAATGGACTGTCTGTGTGCCCCACCCATGCCTACAGAGAGGCAAATAAATGAAGTGATATTTCGGCTAAAAAAGGAACAGAAATTGGACAATAACTCCATTTATTTTGTCACTCCCCCGGTGTTCATACATAATCAGTTCCGTGCAGAACTCAGATTTCTCAGATAATTTGTTTTGTTTCGGGCCTTTGGGCCCATTTTGTAACAGACAACACAGCCACCAAAAAAGAAAAAAGGTGCATTTCCTCCTATAAAACATCCATCATTGTTCAGCGATACAGACCAGCTAAGTCCAATAATTTTTGTATTTTACACTAAATCGTATACACAGTTACTTTTGAAATCTTAGGATCTTCCTTCGTGGAGACTCTTTTTAGTTTAAATTACTTTTTAAAATTCAGTAATGATATAATGACCACGCACCACGTATTGAATTGAAAATTTAAACGTGTGTTACGAAATAAATGATTTCCTCTTTTTATCATAATTCTGCGTGTATGCATGGAGAGACGCTTGAAAAATTGAAGGGACTGGCCCACTTCAAATTAATTTGAGAGCTTAGGTTTCTATTAAAACAAAATATTCCACATCAGGAATGCCAAGTGAAACCATTGTTTCTTGTTCGGAAGATATTTATTTTTAAAAAGTTATTAATTTAACATTTTCTAACTAAAAAATACTTTTAAAAACAGAAACCAAAGCTGGACCCTTTAATTTTCTTAAGAGAAAATCAAAGATCAAACGTTGTTTACATATGTAATTAACAAAGATTAATTGTAAATTATTTAATAAAATTTGCTAGACAAGAAACTCGATCATAATTAAAATAGTTATTGTTCCATCAAACATTTTCAGAAAATAGAATATATTTACTTCGATAAGATATTATATAAAAAAAAGATGCTTTAAAAGTTTCTGAAGGCATCGGAGAAAAGCATCGTCTCCTCCGTCATTTGCATCCTTCTGGAGAGCAAAATGCAAAGAGCGTGCCCCCTCTTTTCCTTCTCTGTTTTGCTGTGTTCACACCGCCACCGTTTTATTTCCTTTTCTTTTACATTCAAAATATTTTTGAATCTTTTTATAGTATTGACATTTTTTTGGATAGACTCTTGATGTAAGAGCATCTGGGATAGAAAGTAAGTTTTGTAAACTTTCAAGTGGCAACTATAATTGATTTTTTAATATCTCAGAAATAATTTATTCTAGGAAAAAATAATTTAGAAACTATAAATCAAAATAGTGCATGCATAGTTCGAAGGATGTTTGTACAATTTATCCCAACTCACGAGAATTTATAATTAATTTAAGAAGTTTTCAGCTGAAACATCAGTTGATTTAGGGCGTGTTTGGTATTGTTTTTGCTTTTGTGGTTGAGGTTTGAAAAAAATAGTTTCAAGAAAAGCATTTTTGCTGTAGTTCAAAATAAGTTATAAAGTGTTTGGTTAAAACTGTGGTTGAGTTTGAGGTTGAAAAAAAGCAGTTTTGTGTGTTTGGTTATCATGCTTTTCATATTGCTTTTAATTAATTTTTAGATTATTTTAATATTAAAAATATATTTTTTATATTAATAAACATATATTATATAAACATTATTTATATTTTAATTAATTTTTAGATTATGTTAATATTAAAATTATATTTTTTATATTAATAAACATATATTATGGAAATATTATTTATATTTTAATTCATTTTTAAATTATTGTAATATTAAAATTATATTTTTAACATTATTTATATAATTAATAATAATCTTATAACAAATATAATTAATAACAACCCACCCACCTACCCCCGACCCCACCCCCTCTCTCCAATTGCTCAGCAACAGACGAAAGAAAAGCAGCATCTTGCTGCTTTTCTTGAAACGCCGGTGGGGTGTATTTTTGGATTAGGAAAAAAGAAATTTTTCAGCTTATCACCCCTAACCAAACATTTATCTACTTTTTTTCACCTGTTTTTTTCAAACCGAAGGTCTGGCAACAATACCAAACAGCCACTTAAGTACAGAGAAAGTTTCCTCTTTGTTTTCACTATCCATGCCCTCCCTTCCATCTCGACACTCTACCGCCCAATTTAAAAATATATATAGTAAGATGAACAAATAATTATGAAAATAAATTATAACTTTTAATTATTGATTTTATCTTTTGATGGGGGCTTGTGTGTGTGTGTGTAATTATCACAAATGAATAAAAAAAGATTATTAATAGAATATTTGGCTACAATCAACTTCTTTTTTTGAAAAGATATAAAAATACAACTAAATAATTGTGAAAATAAACTATAAAGATAAAAATACAACTAAATAATTGTGAAAATAAACTATATTTTTTAATTATTCAAAATTCTTATCAACTGAAATTGATTTTCTTCATAATTGTGAATTGTTAACTGCAGAGCTATGAGCTATTTATATTGGGCATATTGGGCTTCAGCTTACATGGGCTAAAGGGTTTAGGAAAATGGTGTTGGAATCGGATTCCAAGGTCGTAATTGGGATAATTAATGGGGATAGTGTGAGGGTAAATAGAAATTATAATATGATCATGCAAATTAAAGATATGTTAGGCAGGGACTGGGAAGTTGTAACAGTTCATGTTTACAAGGAGACCAACTGTGTAGCTGATTGGTTAGTTAATTTTAGGTTAACTAGAGATCTTTTAGATAGGGGGCAGATATTATAACTATCCTGCCAGCAGAGCTTTGCATTTTGCTGTACTATGACCTGATTGGATCTACTGTTCTTCGTTTAATTTAGAAATACGTATTGCCCTGATTAGTAAAAAAAAAAACTACAAATTTAAAATATGCTACATTTATTTTTAAAATATGTTAAAGGAACGCGCATTATTCACACCTCCGTTGCTGTGCAACAAAAGAAGAGAAAAATGAAATGATTGGAAAGACGATAAAGCGTCACGCTACAATAAAGCGCGTGGGCTATAGAGAATAAATGGCTGCCGTTTTTGTGTGTGCCATCAAGCCCCTTCCCTTTTTATAGCTGGCAATAATGAATAATCCATTAAAGTAGAACAGAACAAATCCTCAGGTTCTCTTCTCTAGCACCTGCAGTTATATCCTTTCCACCCCGTTTCGTTCCCTTCTCTCCGATTGCTTTCACGGCTCCATCTTGCTTCTACAGACATGAATTCCTCCTCCTTATCATCAACTGAAAGGCAACAAAATGGTATGGACTTAACTTTTTCCTTCTTTCTTGTGTTGTGTTGTTACCTCTTGTCGATGCCCAAGAATCCCCTGCCGTTTTTTGTTTCATGGCTAAAGTTGGAGATTGCTTTTTCGTGCAGGGAAATTTGTACCAAATGATCATAACGTTCTGCAGAAACATGTTTTCTTCTTTGATAGGAATCAAGATGGAATAGTTTATCCCTGGGAGACATTTCAAGGTGTGCTCTAGTGTTTTCCTTCTTTTCTTTTTTATATATATTTCTCATTCTTGTTTTTGTCTAATTTTTTTTTTTAATTATTGGGTTAATTTGAATCTGGATTTGGTAACCAACAGGTTTTCGTTCAATTGGGTGTGGTATCTTGTTATCCACTGCCAGTGCCTTTCTGATCAATATCGCTCTCAGCCAGAAAACTCGACCTGTATCTCTCTGCCTCTCTCCCTATCCAATTCGAATCTAATGTTCTCTTACTGCTACTGTATTTCAGGAAAAAAATTGAATTCTGTTCAATTTTATTTAAAATTATTTTTTTTGATATTTTTAGTTTATTTTTATATATTAATATAAAAAATTTCACACGCACATAAAAAAATAATTGTATAAGAAATTGAAGGGGTAGGTAAGTAACACAAAAATAAAATAAAATAAAAAATGGGTGTCCGTACACATGCAACCGATGCTTGACTTGTGAGTTGACTAAAGCGCCTGATCTATTCATTCATCTTTTTAGTTTTTCTGTTCTTTGCTTCGCCGCAAAATCGTAGAATATAAAATAAAATAAAGGAGCAGACGATTGACTTCCTGGCCTCAAAACGACATGCTTCTTAAAGTGGTGAACAATCCCATGCCTTGCTTGAAAACAAAATTTTAATAACTTTGCCGTGGACCAGACTAGGTTCATGTGTTGGCATAGGTTTATGTTTGGCATTCATTTGATAGGTTCAATTGAAAATTTTCGAGTCTTTTTTTCAGCCTTGAATTATTGTTTTAAATGTTTTTGGATTGCTTTGATATTGATATTAAAAATAATATTTAAAAAATATATTATTTTTCTAAAAAAAACTTTAAAAAGCGCTAACATGCCCTAACCATCAGTGTGATTTCAATTTTATTTTATTTATTGTGATTTGATTCAATGCTGTAGCATTGTAGGGATCCAATGACAATAACTTAATCATTAAATTAAGCCCGGGAAAAAAAACATTAATCTCTAGCTAATAACATCTACGAAATGAGAAACAACTGCTCATCATCACCTTCTTCTTCTTCTAATTCCGTACGAGCTCTGTAAGTTTCTCAAAATGAGAAAATAAAGCTTGATCCTACCATTGAAAGAACTTTCTTTTCTTTTCTTTTCTTTTTTTGGAATAAGTGCAAGATATATAAAAGTTGGATAGTCTACAAATACCAGTGCCATTTATTTAAGAACCACTTCACTTGCGGTCTGCGAAATTATTTAATGACTGATCAGATTTTGATCATGTGTTACAGGGGAAGTTTCCTTCTCTTTTGTTCCCTATTGAGGTTAAGAACATCCAGCGAGCCAAACACGGGAGTGATTCTGGTGTCTATGACAGTGAAGGAAGGTACATATTCTATAACTGTAGTCACATTTATGGATGCTCTAATTTATCCATTAATTATAATTTCCCCCCCTTTTCGTTCTCTCTTCTTGTTTTTTTTTTTTGGAGATGCTGTTTCTGTCCTCTATATCATCGATTTAACATCTATCTATCGAGTCAAAAGCTAACACACAAGACGTCTGGTTCAGTAGCACAGTTAGGGCATTTCTATTAATGGCTTGACATAGTTAGTGTTGGCTAATTGAACCAGAGCATTTCCCAGCTCTTCTATTTTGATTTCATATATTGATTCTTATAAGAGAATTATAGGTTTGTTGCTGCAAAATTTGAAGAAATTTTCAGCAAACATGCACGTTCGCATCCAAATTCCTTGACATCAGACGAGTTGATGGGAATGCTCAAGGCTAACAGAGAAGCCAAGGACTTCGGAGGATGGTTGGTTTCTGATCATTTCAATTTTCGAGTACCCAAAACTAATTAGAAAAATCATTTCACGTCTTTCTGAAAAACATGTGAAGGTAATTAAATGCTGGAAAACAATTGCAGGGTTGCTTCCTACACAGAATGGAAGATCCTGTACAATCTTTGCAAGGACAAGGATGATTTGCTTCACAGAGATACAATTAGAGCTGCCTTTGATGGAAGCCTATTTGAACGCATGGAGAAGGAGAGAGCATCAGCCAAAAAGAAAGCGTAATTCACCGCCCTTTATCAATAACGGACACACCAATCTATATCCTCTTTCAATTCTTTTGTTAGTAAAATAAATTAAAAAAAATGAACCGTGACACGAAAAAGGGTAGTCACGTTTGGATATTGCCTGATTTATTTATTTTTTAATAATGCAGTGTTGTGTAAGAAAAGGAATGTATATTTGGTAGGCTTGGATGCTGTTCCGGTTGGCCATATTATTACTTCAAGCAAGGTGTTTGATTTCAGAATGTAAATTAGAGATTGTTGGAGTGTAATTTGATGTTTGCTTTGTCGAGACTGGTTTGACTCATTGAAAGCTATACATGCAGAGATCAATAACATTTACAAATTTACAATAATAAAAAAGAAAATCTAAGCTATTTCTATAAAGCTCTCTTGATCATCTCTCTCAACTAATGAAAAAAGAGAATCTCATGGAAAGTCTATGAATTCTCTAAATGGGTACCTTGAATATATCAGATGTTGAAAAATGATAAATAAAAAAAAAAAACTGGATGTAAGACGAATACCGTGCACCCAAAATAAATCTAGCAAACTTAAAGAGGCAACTACAACGGGAATGATATTTGCGGAGTTAAAAATAAAAAATTAATTTTTTAGCATGTTTGTTTAAATTTTTACATTCTAACGGGAATGCTATTTACAGAACCAAAAATAGTTATCTGTGCATGAGCTGCTATTTGTAGCAGCTCATGTTGGAGAGCCAAAATTTCCATGCTTGTGTGTAGGAAGAAAAAAATAATATGTATAATTTTCTTCTTCCTGCATGTGTATTAGAAAATAATGTAACTATATCAAAAATATTTATTTTTGTTTTTATTTTAAAATACCTTAACAAGAGAGTAAAAAATTATATACAAAATTAATAATTATATTGTTGGAGAGTTTTTTAAAAGCAATTATATAACTTACTCTTATTAATTGTATAATTAATTGCATAATTAAACTACATACAAAATAATTGTACTATATTTAAAATAATATTAAAAAAATGACTTTCCAAAATGGTTTTTACTATTGGAGCACACATCAATAAAAAAACTATATATACACTATTCAAAAAGCTATTTTAAAAATTTTACTCTCCAAAATAGCTATTGCCATTAGAGTTACTCTAATCTCCATGATCGGTTTTTTGGTGATTGAAAGTTACATGAGTTATGAAGAAACAGGGGAAAAGGAGGCGAGCCTGGAGGAGAAGAACTCAGAGCAGCAGTTACTTTATTTTTCTTTTTAGTTAGACAAAGATGGACTTGATGGTTTGAAATGGGCCAGTGGGAGTTAAATATGTCGTGATTATTTTCAGTAAATAACTAGATTATTGACAAGTAGCTTTACAGTGGGTAAGATTAATTTTGTTTTTAATATAAAAAAAATATGAAACGTGTTTTCTATTCAATACACCATAATCTCAAAAATAAGATGTTTATTAGATAATATTTTTAAAAAAATATTAATACAATCATATATTAAATGATATATATTTATTTAAAATATTAATATAACAACAAGTTGAATAATATTTTAAAAAATATATTAATCTGAATCTCTTGAATTTATAAAAAATACTAGTTAATTGCCCGCACTACATTGCGGGACAAGCAAATAATATATTTAATTCACCCCGTGACAATTATTGAAATTAAAAAAAAAACTCATGCGACCGGGATAACTCCACAAAAAAATAAAAATACTTGTTAAGCATAATTTCAAAAAATAATAATATTAAAGATAAAAATAAAAATAAAATTACAAACTAAATCAACCTGGTACAACTTACTAAACTTAATATCATGATAACTCTTTGAAAAACAAATAAAAAATTGTAATTAAAAGAATATTAAAGTTAAAAAAGTACAACCAAAACAAAATTAACTCATTCGCAATCCAGATTACGAGATAAAAATAATTTCACAAAAACTAAATAAAAAAAATTATGATAACTATTTTTTAAATAATCTACTATGATAAAAAAAAAAAAAACTCAAGTTCACTTACATCAACTTATTAAACCTAAAACATTCATGAAACCTCACCAATGTAATATTGAAAATTAAAATTAAGAAAAAAAACAAATGAATTACTAAACAGTTAATTTTTTTAAAAGAATGTTATTTAAAGAACTTATTGTAATAAATAGTATTTTGTTAGTGAAGAAGCTACAACTTAGTATTTTTTTATTTAATGATGTCACTTAACAAGAAATAAAATGATGGGATTTTGGTAATAATCTATGATTAATAATGAGCATCATTTTTCTGATTTTGACCCATTTAATGACTTGTAATGTTTTGTTTATTAAATATGATAGATAACTACCAAAATCCCCTCATTTTGTACCTTGTTAAGTCACATTGTTAGCTGAAAATGAAAAAACTTCACGACATATTCAACTCACATAAACTACTTATAAAATATAAAATAAACTAAAAAAGATCAGTATTTTATTGTAGCATGTGAATAAATATAGCATACGAGTGAAAACACTGTAGATTGTAATAGTGTGTTTTTAGGTTGGTTCAATTTGGTCAGGTCACCGTTTTATTGATTTTTTTATATTTATTTACATGGTGAAATAATCATTTTATCCCTAAAAAAAAAATAGCTGCAGTGAGGGGTGCCATGAGAATTTCATATTTTTTTTAAAATAGCTAAATATTAATCTGCCCCCCCCCCCCAATAAGTCAAAGTTGAAGAGGTGGTTGTAGGGGTGTTGTGGTAATTTATAAAAAAAAATTATTATTTTTTGTCGATTACTGCGCACGCGCGACACACGCGCCAACAATATTTGGCCTCACACCCTCTTCGGATGATGTGTGCAGTGTCATACAGTGACAAAATATTCATTTGGCATCTCACCCGATGCGCTACCATATATTCTTCCTCCTAGTGTGGTTGCCCATAGTGGTCGGATTCGCACGGTGGTCGGTTGAACTTTATTTGGCTCTTTTCTCTCTCCTGCATGCTAAAATACAGGGCAGGCCCCCTGTTTTATGATGTTTTCATTTCAGTTCCTTTTTAATTGGTTTGCATGATCCTGATTTTTGTTATATAAGTTTTGATTTATTTCAATTGGGTCCTTCGATTGAAATTGATTATATATTTAGGTTTTGGTTCGGTTCTCATTTTTTTATTTCAGAATTGGTTTTGAATCCCTTAATATATTCGGTACAAAAGTTTTGATTTTTTCAATTTTATCCTTTAATTGAAATTGATAATATATTTGGTTTTCATTTTGGTCCCTATACTTTTAATTTTTTATTTTAATTCCTTTATTTTTTTATATTTTTGAAATATTCTCTAGTTTTGTCTATGTTTACATATGCATGCTCTTAGTTTTGATTTTTATTTTTTATTATTTTCTTATTTATTGAGATGATATTTTTTGAAAAAATTAGTTCTTAAAATTTAGTTTTTGTTTATGATCATTTGAAAATTGATATTTCTATTGTTTTCCCTTGTTCTTTCTTTTGATTTTTTTATTAGTTTTTTATTTATTTTCTATTCAAATGATTTTTTTTCAGCTAATAATTTTTATTTTTATTTTATCATTATTTTGTTATTTTGTTAAAGTTTTTAAGCTTTTTTTAGTCTTTGATTTGATTTTTTTCATAATAATAATAATAATAATTTTAGATATTAAGACTTCGATGTTGTTATTGTTATAATATGATGTATTGATTTGTTTTATTATATTAAACTTTGCATATATAGATATTTTATTTTATTTTTGAAATAGCAAATCCTATTAATTGCTTTAATTCCAACTATTATAAAAATTATTTGTTCGGCCCACAACATAGTACCTACAATGTAATTCGGACAATTTAACTAGTATAAGTTGCGATTTTTTATTATTATTATTATTCATGGGAAGACAATGTTTCATTATGATGAACAAATGGCAATTTACAACACTTAGTGAAAACAGTTTTGGCGACAATGGATTTTTCTTATTTTAAAATGAAAAGAAATAATTCAACGAACTACGAAGCAGGAAAAATATTTCAATAAATCAGATGATAGATCATTATAGTCAAGCAGATGAGGTTTGCTTGAAATAATTATAAATCAAACAAGAAAAAAGAAAACAGTGCTAAGGTTTGCTTGAAATAATTATAAATCAAACAGCAGAACAATTCAATAAAGCCAATCACAAGTTCCAGAAGAGTAGACCAGGCAAGTTAGAGTGAGAGAGGGAGAGAGAGAGAGAGAGAGAGATGAACAGATTATTCCACCATTCACATGACTGTAGCAGTAAAATTGCAAGACCAGGAGCTTTAAATGAGTTTATAAGCGAAGAGTCTTGTCTGAGTGCAGTAGAGCATATGTATAAATGTGGAACTAGTGGGTAAAGGAGGAAGGATTCTAAAATGTCGTAGAAATGTCGCGCGCATGCAATTACTTGAAGCATTTAGTTGAGGCACAACTCAATAATTTTCCAGGATTGAGTTTTATCAACACAACTGATTTTTATTCTATTATTTGCTTTTGACCATTATGTAGTTATATTAGGAAATATTTGAACAACGACAGAGAGATTACCCACTTCACAAGAATGGTAGTAAATCTGTCTGCATTTGATTTCTAAAAGTGAAGAATCAAATACGTGCTGAGGAAACTAACCTTTGCTATACATCTAATGCAATGGTAGGGACCTATCCTATACCCTTCATCTGTGGCTCTATGCTCAAGAGTCGAAATTAAACACTCAAAGAAGTGGAATTTGGGCAGACAGGATACGAAATTGACTGATATGGGAAAAGAAGTGGGTGTAGTGGGTAATGCAAGTTTACTTGGTTATACTTGACTATTAGACTTGGTATGAGATGATAGTGCTGCAAGTGGAGGGTTGTTTTGGCCTTGAATAGATGAATTTCAAGATAAGATTGAGAATGCAAACACCATAAGAAGAAGATTAACATCAACAAACCGGTCACTCAACAGGATGCTAATAACAAATTACCACGTTGCAAAACAACTCCAAAACCCACGGATCAAAGGCGCAAACTACCACAACCTCTTTATAACCTGGTATAGATTTCCTGTGCAAAGTAAGCCACCTCCACCTCTTTAAATCCTGATACCAATTCACTCTTTTCAACTACTCCTTAAACCCACAGCCACTTCCCACCATCAAGAATTCTCATCGTTTGTCACCAATGCAATTGGTGAAACATCAAGCCAATAAGAAGATGCGATGGTGACAAAACTAATAAGAATTCCATGGACACAGATGATAGATAAAGTGAGAGTGTACATGATGAAGTAAGAGTTGACTCAGAGCCAGCGACAACTTTCTCCATCAACATTGAGAAGGAAAGGGGTTTATGGGAGTGTAATTTGAGAAGTTGAGACTTCAAAGGAGACCAAATAAAGTCCTTGGATCTAATCATCAATTTCCTAGCTGACCATTATTTGAATATTGTGGTGGATGTCCAGGACAGGATTAAAAGAGACTAATATAGTTATTGGTCATAACTAGTAACAGCTTACATTAAGTTCACAATCAATTGGAGTGTTGAAATGGCAATTGCATAAATAAATTTGGATACCCGTCCCTACTCTCCTCCTACCCTAATATACTACAGGCTCATCCATCCGCATTGATCAATACGAAGTAAACTGCCCAGTACAGATCCACATATTCATCAATTTACACTTCCACGTCACACAATCAACGTTCTAATCAGAATTGGAAATGAATTCGACATGCAGGAATAAAATTCCTAATATGATTAAAGAAAAACTTCATATCGATCAGGTCTTAACATCCAAAATCAAACAGAGTTACTACCTGAACGAGTAAAAAACTGAATTTGCAAACGACAATTAAAGTCTCATTTAACCGTAGTAATTCATGAGAATAGAACACAAAATCCACTTATCTCGATCAACAATCCATCATCATCACTCAGTCCTTGTTCTTCAGCCTCTCGACACGCTGATTCAACTGCTCGATCTTCACAACAAGATGAGTAACCGAGTAAAGAAGCCAGTAGAAAACGAGTGCAGCACCTATCAACAAGGCATTCCTCTGGCTCTTCATGATTGATTTCTGATGCCGGAGGTGCTCGGTTGGGGTACAGGAATCGCTCTCGCATCTCGGCATCGTCTCGTACTTCCAGTATATGTCCATCAGCAGAAACAGGCAAAACGGAACCACCGACATGAACGGCTTCAGCAGATTACGTGTCACCGCGACCAGTCCCTTGCGCAGTCCGTCAAGACCAGGGATTGTCAGGAGAAGGACCATGATTGCCTCAGCGCCTGCGGCGTAGCCTAGGACTACCCATTCAAGTGCCATTGCTGCTTCGAGATCCTTGTAGATCTAAATCTGATTGGGAAATTTGGGGATTCTGGGTTTGTGCTTTTCTTCGGGATTAAGGAGAGATCGAACGTGCTAAGAAAAATTGGGTAGTTATTCTTAAATAGAGGGGCGGTGACGATTATGATATGCTTGGAGGAGGTATAAGTGACACGTGTATTATTTATTTCGGACATCTGGCATTTGCTTTCACAGAGGTCTTAGAATAAACTCGAATTAGTCCCCAGAGAAAAAGTAATATCTCAGTTAAGTCTTAAAATATACTTTCTTACCAATAAATTCCCCTATAAATCTATCAACACTCAGTTTAATGCTTAAATAAACATATAACTTCCCTAGAACTGTGTATATATATTTCCGAATAGGGACGATAACGAGAAAATATTTGGAAGTCTTTCAGTATAAGGATCGAATGAGAAAATGGTATTATTCGGGGACCAATATGAGGTTTGCCTTTTCTTTATATATGAGGTTGCCTTTTCTTTTTCTCTCTTTTTTTTTTGTTAGTTGCTGGGCACTCAGACAAGGTCATTCGTTGATGAACGAACCCTTTCCTAATAAATATGGGCTGGATACAAGACCTGGAATGTAAGAAGACAATTCAAGTGGCCTTGATTAGTTTTGGACTTTGAATTAGAAGTTTATGGCCCATCGGGCTTGCAATGAACCAACCATAAACACTTGTTTGAAAACTGAGTTGTTCTTGCATGGGCTCTTGCTTTTATGGGTTCTGTGTGAAAAATGATAGTAAATTACTTCTATTCAGCAGCCTCGCTTTGCAAATTGTCGAGCTGTATAGTTCATCATGGAATTCTATTTGGAGTTCAATTCAACATAAAATCACAAACAGTCTTGCACACGCCAAATCTTATTACTAATTGTTTTTGCTCGTTCAGCTACGTTGTTGCCGAACTTTCCTTGCAAGACTCCCTTGCCCTTCCCTCCCATCCTTTTCATGATCTTGACTGTAACTATCCGAGTGCCATGCTGATTTTCAAACAGATCAATGGAAGCTTCGTGCCCATTTTCCCTCTTTCTAAACTCTTCCAGTTTAGGTTAGAAATGCAAGGTTCTTGTTACTATTTTGACACAAAAGGGTCATTGCTTTTTCTTTGTTTGTTACTTGATTGAACATCGTTAAATACAGCTTCGTCAAAGGCCAACGATAGGGTTTCCAGTAGCTTCTGTCATCGTCGCTCTTTCGCACATAGAACCAACATTAGTGTATCACTGCATAAACCAAATTATATTATAGGCTCCGCATGTTTGGCTAATTATCCTGGTTTAAATCAACACTTCGTTTGGTAACATGGGGCAAAGATTTTTGAATTTGATGAACAGCAAGCAGATCATACTTGAACCAGATCACTGCAAACTTCTTTCGTATTCATAATCCCAAAAAACAAAAACCTACTTCTAATTGGAGCAATCACAAAAGATGTATTCCAAAACGAAACAAGTGGCTTGTAAGAGAACAAATTCACGTGATTGTTTGATAAAGAAGGTTTTTGGGGACCAAATAATGGGACCTTCACGAAGTGGTCTTAAAGACAAAACTAAAAAACCGTATATGTGAATTGACAGAAATTCACGAGCAAAATTGTCACAAAATTGACATATTTGTGGGTTGAGGTAAGGCTGAAAATGACCGCCCGTTTTTTGGATGGTCAAAAAACTTTATGGTATGCAGTTTTCTAATCAGACTCCCAATACTGCCATCCCTCTCGTCACTTTAGCTGCTTTGTTTATGTTTCCTTTATTTGAAGGTCATCAAGATCTCCAAGGCTTTCAAAAAAAAGTGGCATGGATTGTAATTGATGATATGATATGATTGAGTCAATCATGCAGGCGTCTAGAGGGTGAGAAATAGAATCTTAATTTGTATCCATGCTTGTAAAAGAGGATTAAAGTAATGGTGGCAAGGACTAGATTGGGGACGCACCTTACAAAAACTCCAAATCTAAAAGCTATGGATAATGGAGGAGAGAGAGATGGAGAGAGAGTAATCTAAACTATTCATGAATATCACCCACTAACCCCGTTATTAATTCTTTAATTCATTCGGATTGTCCCTTTTAATCTACTGATTAGACCTCGGCAAGTACTTTAATAAGCGTAGTTTTATAAGAATACTGTCTTCATCATTATGACGATGATCATCACGATATTCTAAATGTTTATGACATGTATTATTGGGCTCTCCACAAGCTTAAGTTGCCTAATCTCTCAACTTGACAGCAACTGCAAAGTTTTCAACTGGCAGATAAACAAGTTGCGATAATTTCTTTCTCTGAAAGCATAAAGTGTTCAAATGTAGTGATTATCTGTTAAATCTCTCCGTTGTTATTAGTGCCGCGTATTATATCTTTTGTACGCAAAATAGTTTGCTTCTGATAAAAAAAAATGAAAAGGAAAAAAAACAGAAATGATATCAATTTAGTAGAAAAAATAGTTTGAAGTGAAACTTGGATCTAACCAGACTCTGATTTAGGTTTTCTATTACAGAACTTGTTGGAGATTCGAGGATAGGAAAGGAAAGGAAACATTGAATTGATATAAAATTCGACAAGTTTTGTGAATACAACACCTGCATGAAAACAAACTATAAAGCTCTAATATCTCAGGCACCAACTACAGCGTTACAGAGCACTTTCACAAAAGTGTTCACAATTTGTACAAAACAATGGGAGACAGAACTAACATTGATGTTATAAGACTAGAGCGGGTGTAAGGAGAGTGCGGAATCTTTTGGCCTTTTCACCTTATCGCAAACCTTATTTTTTTCTCTTTTTTTCTTCTTTTTCACTTGTTTCAAGGGCACGTGCTTCCATGAACATCTTTCTAGTTACCCTTCCAGGCTTTTTTAAGAGAAATTTGAAAGAAACTTCAAAAGGAGGCAGAGAGAGAGGAGAGTCGAGACCACAACAATAAAGGGTAGCAAATTGAGCCACAAAATGCAAAAGCATATCACCAGAGCAAGGGAGGGAACCCCTTTCCTGAATCTTCCTTTTTAGCTTAAATTCTATTATTTACAACCTGCGTATGGAAAAAGATGACACATTTATAAGTAAGACTATATTAAAAAAAAAAAAACTGAAAAGCTTTGACAATGTTCAGAGTATAAAATAAAGAGAACAATAAAGATGCAAAGAAAGATGACCAAGTAGGTTACCTTTTTCTTTTTCACAAGCTTTCCTCAAGAAAGAAAGGAATACGATGAGTAATGCAACCGCAGCAATAAGTCCTATCAAAATCGCAAGTGTCTTCTCAACTTCATCGTTTTGGTTGTTATCTACAGCAGAAAGAAAAAGAAAAAGAAAAAAAACAATTAGATATCATCTTACCATGTACAATAGCAAGATGGTTAGCAATCATAATGCACGAGAAGAGAGAAGTATCGATTGCTTCAACTTATTTATCAGCAAAGATTGATTATGCTATTGTCAAGAACATGTCCATTTCATTTTGGATATTGTAGTGGTAATAATTTTAACCTTGTTTGAGTAAAACTCCATATGCTTTGTTCCACCTTTAAAGAAATTCAGACACTAAGGACCAAAGACAGTGAAGAAAGACCATAATAACTTCATTTGCATTGGATCCTTTGTCGATTCCTAGTGAGACATTAATTCAAAAGTGGGGCTTTAATTTTATCATGGCGTGGTGATTAAGAACTTTAAAGGGCTTTTCTTTATGTACATGTGGGCAACAACTTTGACAGTGGAAATACACAACAGGATTATGACATACTCCCTTTTGGGTTTTGTTCTCCACATTCATCAAATCTAGAACAATAATTTTGATATATAATTATGGAATCGATGTCAAACTCATGATGGAAAAAACTAGTACTATATCATTCTGCAAGAAAAAAGTATTGAATCAAAATTCAATAAACTTTGCTCAAGAATCTCCTTAAAAATTACCGCATTCAACTTGAAGATGCGTCAACGAATCGGATCACACCAGCGGGGCAGTATCATCAAAATAAATTAGCTCATCAAACACTCATTAACCAGATAAGAGATAAGCATCCCCACTCTCTAACACACGCAACAAGGGGAACAATCAAAGCAAAATAAATACGAGCGAGAAAAGAAATATAGAAAATTACTTAAGAACCCATCTTGAACAATTTGAAATTTACCCAAAAACCATGTAAAAACTACAGCATCAATTGTCACAAGCTAGATTTGCAATGGTGTATAATTAATTAGGTAAATTTCAAGATTATTCAAGATGGGGATTTTCACTAATTACTCGTTAATTTAAACCAAAAATCATTCAATCAGAAACAAAAAAAACCTTAAACCACCACCCTGCCGGGTGGCGCGATTGCTTACCGTTACCGTTTCCGTTTCCATTTCCGTCTTGGGAGTGGGGCCCAGCTTTGGAAAACCGAACGTAGCACTTGGCCAAGTACAAGTCCCCCCAAGCAGCGGCTCCGCAGACTGTTTTCAGCCGTCCGATCGCCTCAGACAGGCAATCCTGACACTCGCTCGCACTCAAATCTTGCACACACTGCGCCACAGAAGAAACACCCCCGACCCCACCAACTCTGAAAGGCTTGTAGGACCCATCACCAGTCCCCAAGTAATCCAGCATCGCATCACGCCTGTTCATTTCATCAGAATCATACCCGATCAGCGGCCCACATTTATGCAACACCTCCGTCTTGTCTTCCACTCCAAGAAACGTCGCGTTGTCGTATTTTACAAAACACCCCTCAAGCTGCAAGGCGCCGCCGCTCGAGTCAAGGCAAAGGGTGCCGAGTTGACTCACTGCGCGAGCTACACAGCGACCACAGTCACCATTGGAGAGGTCTCCCCGGCATTGGAAGAGACCGTACAGGGTGTCCTGTGACGTGGGGGACTTGACGGTGAAGTTGCTGTAGGTGGTGAACGTGGCTGAGTTAACAAGGGATGTGAGTAGCAAGTTGACGTTGGACTCGTAGGGAGAGCCCGGTGTGAATTTTAGCTGTGAACAGCCACCGAAAACAAAAGAGTCGGTAGAGGAAGTGGCTGGGGCTGCAAGGACCGTGATTGTGAGGAGGGAAATAAGAGTTTTAACCGTCAATATTTTAGACATGTTTTTGAGTTCTTCGCTCCTTGAAAGAAGAGAGAAGGAGAGGGCAGGCGGTGGTGAGCTTTGAGGGCTGCGAGTATATGGAGGACTAATTGCTGGCAACTGTGGCCATGTTTCTGACGGAAAGAGAGGAGCGGAGTGGTTGTTGCTTGGAGAAGAATTCGCGTAAGAGAGGGACCTTCTTTCTTACTTCTCATATGCAGCATATCGGCATATATGGTTGCAGCTTTATTATTATTTTCATTTTATTATATGTTTTTTTCAATTTTGCCAAAGGCGTGCTGTACTCGTGTGTATACAACATACAGTATAGGGCGGGTACAGGAGAAAATATTAAATATAATTCAATCAGAGTTCGAGCCCTGCTCTTCCCCTCTCTTTTAGTATTTTTAGAGTGCTTAATTACATGCTCTCTCTGTGAGTATTTGGGATTGGATTACTCTCGAGCAAGGGACGACATCGTTTATCATATTATATAAACTCAGATCATTAAATTTGAAGAGAAAAGAAATGAATTAAGAAAATGATAAGAGAAAAGAAAATAACAATAAAAAAACAAAGAGCAAAGTTGATATAAAATTTAAATTAAATCATATTATAGGAGATAAATTTGAAGAAGAAAAATAGCAAACCAAAGATTAATGATCAAAATAAAAGAAATACACTTTCTTGAGTAATAAGTTAGATTTTTATTTGACTATAAATATTTTTTGTTGATTAACTTCTCTAATAATAAATAAAAACATGAAAGTTTGAAAAATAATTTTTACACAATCACTTTTCACGAAACAAACAGTCTCAAGTATGTTATGTATTCCAGTGTTTATACTTTTATTAAAAGTCATGTTTGTTTAGAGAAGAAAAAAATAATTTTATTGATACTAAGTTTGTGCTGAGCATATACACTCAAATAGAAAAATAAAAAAAATCATGAAAATGCTCTTAAATCTTTGAGAAATGACTAGAAATTAACAGTTCATAGAATTCAGGATTATATTTAATATAATATTAAGGTGAGTGCACCCTTTATTCAGTTAATTTCGATGAAAAAAAGATAAAATCGTTCAAATTTAAAATGCAAGGATAAATTAAAAACTCGTCTTAAAAAATAAACTTATCCAGCGCACGGGCACCTAAAACCTGGATTAAACACAAATAAACTGAACGGTTCAAAATAATTAAACCCAATCAAGAGCGTTGACGTTACATGTTGCCCATATAACTAAACCCAAGATAACCGACGCAGGGACGCGAGTGGGAATAATTGAACTTAGTTGTCGCCTGAAATACATGGCAGATAAATTTCAGCCAAGCTTTAAATGGGTGGTTTTTTCCTGGTAATCAAGGGAATAATTAGAAGAGTAGTGGAAGCTTCTATTCACTAAGTTAATAATTAATATCAGAGACTAATAATATACTAACAGACTAGGAAAGGGAACACCTCCCCGAGGACAAGAACCATGACAGGGGACCGGCCTCAAGAAAACGACAGTAGCTCTTCATCCCTCGTGTAGATAGCCACCATCATCTACCCTACGCACCTTTTTATTGCTTACAACTGTAAAATGAGAGCTTTTTGGAGTATTTGTGAATACGTTTGTAAAATAAATAAATAAAATGAATTATTATTATTATTTTAAATTAAAAATTTTGGTATTTTTAAATTATTTTGATCCGCTGATATCAAAAATATAATTTTAATAAAATTTTAAATAAAAAATAATTTTAAAAACAATCTCCCAAACATTGACTTTAAGATCATGGCAGGCGAGAGGCTGAGTTGTTTTTTGTATTTGACATTCCATCTATATAAAGTGTGAAACCATGATGTGAAAAAAAATCTAATCAGTCCAATGTTCCGTTCACCTAACTCTGTTGACCACCGCGGTGAGTTGAGCCACCTGCAAGTTATAATAGGGGTCTGAAAAAATGTGCTCCCGTGAAAAACGGGCAAAGGGAGGCGACTTCGATGGATTGCTCTTCGAAGTAAGCATATTTTGCTTCTCAATTGGGTGGTCAATGGTTTTTATACTTCATCTGAGCTGTAGTGAGAGTTTAAATACCTTCGACGACTTCCTGATCAATAAATTAGTTTATTTATTTATTTATTTTTGTACTATCTTTGTGTATTTGAATCCTGATAAAGGTTTTGATTGTAAAAAATGTTTAGTTAACTCAGTGGCATTCTTGTAGTTAAAATACACGAAAAGAGAAGGAAAACTTGAAATGAAATTCAAGAAAACTTTTCAAGAAAGCTGCAGCGCGAGCTGGCACTTCGTGTAAAAAAGAGGGATTGAAAAGAAAAGAAATCAGACAAATGTACTCATCAGCTTCAACGGGCGTGTAGAGAAAGCTAGGGTTCTATTTCAATCTTCGTTTGGTCTGCAATATTTACACCCTGCGTATATATACCTGGTGGATGCATTGATATGACATACGAAAGCTCGGGAGAGGTTTCCTCGCATGTGTGTTATCGGTTCGGGGTGATTTGTATAATTATTAATTTTAGAATTTATAAAATTAATTAAAATATACCCAAAGATAATCCGAATACTAACAATAATAAAAAAAATTAAAACTCAAGTGAGAATCACTCCTCTTTTATCGAGAAGGCTGCCAGGGAAGGCGTAGGCGATGGTTCCATTCAGGACAAGTACCCTATGAATCACGGGTCAACAATATGGAAGAGACCAGTACATGGGGATTATTAGAGGAGTTTTGAATTTTGATTATTTTATTGCTGATATGTTTAAGGACGTCTCTTTATTATATATCATATTAATATTCACGTCAATTAACTTGAAAAACAGTTTAAACTAATGATATATCACAAGTATAATACGTGTCTAGTATGAAAAACAAAAGCAGCGTAAATTAATTAAAAAAAATTATAATATTTTTTTTGTATTTTTATAATAAAATTTTAAAAATAATTTAAAGAAATAAAAAAAGTTGGCAAAAACAACAATACTTTTTCAATTTTATTTCTTCCTGAAAACAATTTGGACATGTGCCGTGCTCTTAATCAAGACTCCAATATATACTAATATAATACAGAGTGAATGAACATCGTTAATCATATTAATAAGTAAGAGACTCAAATATTTATTAGATGATCAATGATATAAGCTTAAGATTTAAAGTTTTGTTTTTCTTATAATATCAAGTTCAAATCTTATAATTATTAATACAATAATTATTAAAGATTTATTTAATTTTTAATTCTAGAATTTATAGAATTAATCAAAACACATACAAGTTTTTCATTAATAAAAAAATAACGAAGAAACCCAACTAATCAAAAACTCAACTGCAAAGGTACATCGGGAATAATTGATCGTTAGCAGGTTCAATCTCATTATTTAAGGTTGTGTGGACGTTTTACTTTATCATAATGTGATCATTTATAGTTCTGGTGGGTCGATGAAACCCACATGCAGACACGGAAAATTCCATTAGCTGCTGTCACAGTGAAGTGCCAATCATTTGGGCACCGGGCACGTATGAAGGGTAGAAAAATTAAAAAATTAATCACCAACGACCGTCATGAAAACCAGGGGCATGTTTTATACGATATGATCTATCGATACCCAGCATGTTGCTATTATTCATGGACCTCAAAAGGATAAAAATATTCATATCTTCCCCACCACTAGTCTAATTTTATATTACACTCACATAAACCGGTCTTTTGCCTGATTTTTTATATAAAACAGTAGAGTTTTTTAAAATACAACTTATCTGTAATATTTGACATAATCTGATATATTAAAGCTGATTACTATAGATATTATAAACAATAACGAGTTTAAAAAAACCAAATAAATTGATATTACAAATTTGATGTGAGTTGATATTTTTTTTTTAAAAAGCTCTGCCTGCATAATCCATTTAATGTCTATTTAAAAAATATAGTTGAGGTTGTTTTTAAAAATATTTTTTATTTATAAATAAATCAAAATGATGTTATTTATTTATTTTAACATCAGCACATCAAAATGATCTAAAACATAAAAATATTTTAATTTTAATTTAAAATAAAAATAAAAATATTTTTTTTCAAAATTATTTTTGAAATACAGTGCCAAACACCTCGTTCTTCTCTCTTTATTTTTATTTTTATCTAACATTGCAGTATATCATTTTTTTTATGTTTAATGCTAACTGTACGTTTGAGATATTGTAAAACACATTGCAACATCAAGTATACTTAAAAGACAGATAATTGTACGCTTTTTAAAAATGTATTTTTTCTTATATATATATATATATATATATATATATATATAAATGTAATATCCATAAAAAAATTAGCTCAGCCCAATATTTTCAACTCACTTAAATCCAAAAAAATAATTTAATAGATCAAGTCTATAATTTGTAAAAAATCATAAATTGAGTTAGATACAATTACAGGTATCAACCTAACCAGGCCCAAATATGTATAGTATTAACTGCATCGAATTAATTCCCGTGGCCCAAATACTATCAAGTTATATATTTTTCTCTATCAATTAATGATCTTGTAATTAACTTCGAAGTCACCGATCTCTATTGTCAAGCAGTTGACTTCTCTTGTTATCATTGACCAGGACCTGCGTAATTTTACTACAAAGTTTCAAATATTTATAGTTTATATATAGGGAGTCCAAGTCGCACAAAAATGACTGAAGACTTTGGAGCTAAACACAACTCGTAATTAATTATATTATAGACATCTGGTAAACATGGAGTGTCTAGGAAAATTAGCTATAGGTGGTGGGGAGAGAGAGAGAGAGAGAGAGAGAGAGAGAGAGGGTCATCTTCAATAATTAAGGTCATCTTCAATAATTAATGAATCTTCATGGATTATTATTTTAAAAAAGTTAAGGACATTTTTGCCAGCTTCGTAAAGGAAGGTCACTTTAGGTTATTGACCCGACCAATTCGATGTCATTTTTGTCTTCGGATAAGATCTATTACTAGCACCTTTAAACAATAATATAAATTATATTCTCAAACATTATTTGACAGTTAAGTTTTTAAATTAGATAATTTTTTAATATAATATTACAGTCTTGTTGATCTAGCGGTCACGGATTTGAATTTTACCACCCTCATTTTATTTAATAAAAATCAAGCACAATACAATATGAGTCTGTGTCAATTTCAAGTTTTCACTTAAATAAATATATTAAAAAATAATATAAATCATATACTAAAATCTTATTTAACCATTTAAATTTTAAAATAAAATAATTCCTTATCAGTAGCTCCATGCTTTTCGAATTGCTCACAGCTTGCTTGATTTTGTGTTGCGTCGATCATGTAATGTCTGGTTCATGTATACTCGTTGTGGTTTCGTTACTTTTGCCGACCACATCTAAATATTAGATTTATGGAGACTTTCTATGCTGTGAAAAATATTCGATTTTGTTTCTGGAGAATCTTAAGCACGCTCAATGGAATTAAGCATTTTTTTATTGATGTTTTGTTTTATATATATATATATATATAATAGCCTGAGACAACCGGGGTTTGTACAAAAGATCTTGAGTTTGAGTCAGGACATACATTTCTTGTAATAGCCTAAAAAAATCGGAGGTTTACTCGTTCATCTAGATCACAAAATATGTTTTTTGGAGGATGGTTTCCTCGAATTAAAAAAAATAATTCATAATTTTTCCTCTGTCAATACTTTTATAAGGTAGTTTCGCACGGAAAAATAATAATAAATGTTGATCAGTTTTTGATTTCAGGCCAGCAAGAGAACCATTGTCATGTAAGCATGAACCTTCACGTGAAACCGCTGGGATGGGAAATTCACTTCATATCGATACCCAGCTTGATTAATTTTGCCCAGGTCCCAGATATGAAAAAAAAAATAAAAAGAAATGCATGCATGATGGGAAAGGGAGGGAGAAGAGTACTTGACAGCTAAGCATTGGTTGAAGTGACACGATGAGTTTTAATTGAAACTGATTTTGCCATGCTATCCAACTTTACGTTACAACCTCTATCAGTTCAAGACAACATGTTCGGAAGGTGACAATGTTCTTTTAAGTGGCTCGTGAACCAACTAAAGCTTTGCTCAAATTTAAAGCGAGTTAAATAATTGACAGTCATGATCAACCACCAATGGAACCCGATGCGACGTGTTAATTTACGATTTGACTGGTTAACTGACGAATCAAGTTACCCAAGATGTACACGTACGCAGCCTGGCATCAATAAACATATCTTGTTGTGGCATTCCTTTTTCTTTTCTTTTTTTAAGCTGAAAGATCTTTATTTGCTTAATTTCAAAAAATAGAAAATGAAACTATGGGCTAGCTCCCCGCGGGCTCAAGAATAATTGGCCATGACAGACATTTTCTAATTCGGAAAGGAATATTTTTCGTAAATAGCCCATAGGAGTCAAGGCCCAAATGAATGACATGGCAACTTTATACATTTCAAAGTAGCAATAGATTAGAGCAGGGCAGTCAAACAGATGCTTCGTCAAAGATGGTGATTGAAGTAATGGAAAGTGAATAAGCTCCGCGCTATCATCACATGGTGTTTATTTTTGTAGCTCTATGCATCTATGATTTCAGCGGTTCTTATTTTACTGGTCTGTGTATAAATTAAAAGAGATAGAATATGATCTAGGTATGAAAGCTGGTATGAGAATACTATATCTCATTAAAAAAACAAAAAAAAAAGGATGGAAATTCGAATGTTTAATTCTTAAAATCCTAGGAATCAAAACGTACAGGATGTCCACGACGATTATGTTATTGTAAGAAAATGAAGTATACAGACAGGTTAGAGTTTAGACATGTATTTTCAATTAAAATAACGTGTTTTTTATATCCATACAAATCAGGAGTGATTCCCACCATATAGCATCCCGTCGTCCGAGCACGTGGATTTTCTGTACGCAAGAAGCATGACAATTGAAACTGGGGTATCACTAGCCTGTAATTTTCTTCTAACTATAAAAACCACTACTAGGGATTAATAAATAATAAATTTTCTATCTTTAAATTGTTCGAGATGAATTTAGAGGCTTTTTCATACTTTTCTTGAAGTTAATATGGCTTCGATATAAAAAAATCATTTTTTTAATAATAGAAATAAATAAAGAGACTCTTAGCTTTTTAACATGGTTGTTGTAGCTGTGGATAATTAGCTATATATGTAAAAATTGTATGGTAATACTTTTATGCTAATATGAGTTAAAATCCTCAATACATTGCTTTTAATGCTTCAACGCATTTGCCATCGACTTTTAAGAAAATAAACCTCCCGGCAGCCCTAACAAAGCCCAAAAGTCCTTTTCCCTTGGAGTACCATACATACATGCATATACGTATGTATGCATATATGTAGAGAGAGAGAGAGAGAAAGAGAGAGAGAGAGCAGCAGCAGCAGCAAGATGGTCACATGTTGTTTCAAATATGCAAGGAAATGTGCTAATAGAATTATTACAAACTGGAAAGTCGTATAAAAATTATGCTGAGAGAATTTTAATTATGCTATAAATGTGCTTAATATCAGATTATCTTAGAAGCTAAGAAAATGAGCGCATTAACAGAAAGGTAAATGACAAAAGAAATAGGCGGAAAACCCTATATATATATATATATATATATATATATGAGAGAGAGAGTTACGTTAAGCAATCAAACAGAGCCATGATTACAATTATTCTATGAAACAAAACACGCACTGACACCTTTAACTTACTGCACAAAATCCCAATAACTCCTTTCTGCTTTGGCATTTATTGTATGTGGGTACTCTCCTTTCTTGCCAAGAACAAGTTTCAGCTGAGGTTGCAGAGAAATTAATAAGGTTCGGGGTTGGCAAAATCTGGAGTTTTCTTGCTGGGGTTGTTGTATGGTGCCGCATTCGTCACTCTGCATGCACAAAAATAATGCCTCAATTCAGGAGCCAGATGGTTCAGTTGAGCTAATCATTGCAACAATAATATTACCTCATTGAAATTCATTTTTTACAGGAATATATAGTAAAGGTAGTAGCATAGTTTATACTTCCCCCTTTCTTCTTTTTGAAAAATTGTTTCTTTGTTGTTAAATATGCTCCTCGAACCCCAAGCAAACGAAAAGTAGGGTAAGTAGGGTTTGAAAATTCTGAAGAAAACTCCAAACAAACGCATCTCCAACTTCAGACTCAAACATCTTTAAAACCATTTTCAGTTTTCTGAAAAGGCCTAAACGTATAATCATAACCAAGACAAACATGCCTAGCCTAGCTAAATTACATGCTTCTTACATCCCCACAGGTCATTGCTTTGGTTTACCATCTAAAGTGTATTTGTTGATAATTCTCAAATAGATTTGAGCATTAAGGTTAAAGTGAAATTTTAAACAAGCATCTTTCATTCTTTTTGAGTTAGAACTCACCTTTCCTTGCGTTTCTCTAAAAATCGAGCCAAGGATGCTTTTCGAGCCTGAGGGGCTGCAGTGACAGAGATTGGGCATTAATTATGCATTTCAGATATAGACAAAATAGAACCTAATTTGTAGACCATCTAATAAATTCTCAACGAATGTGCAAATATAATTTAAAAATCTTTTTGTTGGAACATCTTCATGGAGACAATATATATTAGAACACCACTTTAAAGAGAGAGAAGAGAGATCATACCAGATGGTATCATGGTGGTTGTAGCAACGGATCCCACTACATTTCCTGTCTTTGGATGATCTGGTTTGGCAACAGGAGTTGTCACAGGTCCAGTGGTCTTGGTTACCATGATTTCCTCGGTACTATTTGACCTGCTCCCTGACTGGGAACCTGTATGTAATGAGCTCGAGAGACTAGAGCATGGTGGAGTAGACATTATAGGATGGTTCACGGGACTAACATCAGCTACTGCTGACTTTGAGCTATATGCCTGGACTTGGACTTTTGGCTGTGCCGAGTTAGATGGAATGGAAGACCCATTTCCAGCCAAGAACATGATTGCCTGAGCCTGGATAGGATTCCATAAAGAAACCCGATTTAGGATCGCCATCTCCAATTAGACAATAAATTAACTACTGCGCACATTTATGTGGAGGAGAGAGAGGGTGAAAGAGAAAACCTTCTCAGGGGATATATCATCAAAGATGTTGACTGTGCCAGCATAAAAGATGGTCAATTGAGCAGGAGACCCAGATGCTTTGACACTGTTCCAAAAAACATACTCATTTAATGTTTCTTGTAAGAAAAGTTTGTGTGTGTTCATTTCAAGCATAAAGTGATACTTACCTTGAGTCTGTCACCCCAGCAACAGGACCAACCATGGGAAGAATTGAAAGTGGAGCTGTGACAGGAAAACCTCCAAGCAACTGTGGCTTCATGGTAGTCCCAGCTGTATTCTGACCAGTGGCTGGATAGTGATTATTGAAGAAAGGGTTGCCCGTAGAGATTGAAATTGCATGATCGGTGACCGGAAACATCTTCAAATCATGAGGATGGTGCACAGAGTGCACATCAGGTTACGCAGGAAAAGCAGTTGGTGAAAAATGAATCTTACCTTGTCTATTGAGATTGAATAATTTCTATACGGTTAAAATCCATGGAGAAATAATGACAGTAGTTCACACTTGATGATAAACCAGTCTCTTTTGTCCGAGCACCCAGGGAGATAATCATCCAGCTCAATTTAAATAGTAAATGAAGGGATAAAGTTTGTTCCTTCAGTATTCCTAATTCAGACTCTTCTGATAAGTTGTTTGTGCCAGGGAACTTCATTAACTAATGCCTAGCTATGTAAAAATAAAACTGAACACAGAGGAAAACTATCCCATACCTGGATTTCAGCTGCAGAACGTTCACATGCGTCTGCACTGAAGATAGACATGAATCCAGAGGACACCAAGGCATCAGATTCAATCGTTTTGGTCTTATCTTCTTGAGCAACCTTCAAAGACATCAAGTTATGAAGGGAAGAGACCTTGTTGGAGTAGGGCCACTGCATCCTTGAACCCGTAGTAAATCCTAGAAATATCAAGAAGAAGATTAGAAGCCCACACAACCTTTTAACTCAAAACAAATCCAGGAACCTTTTATCTAACACTCAACTTTGGTCAGATATCAAATTAGAAATTAACAAATTAGGAAGGATAGTTCAAAACTGCCTGGATCAGACTCCAGATGGACACTCTTTAGGTTTTAAATTGGAAAAACCAAGTTTGAGCTTTGTGTATACTCCAAGTTTTCTTGTTGCAGAGAACATCCAGGCATACAACAATTATCAAAGATCAATGTAAACAGTCACTGATACCAGATTGAATCTTTATCTCACAGATATAATCCCATCAACAATAAATAAATGGCTTCACACATACATGTATGCATATATATTGGTAATATAGATAATATTACAGTATCGAAAAAATAAATTTAGCAAAGAAGCAAGAGATTTCTTAAAGATATCAAACAAGAATTCTTATCGAGTTCTTTCTTTAAAAAAAAAAACGCAATAATTTGTTAATAGGATGAACCAGCTACTCTCTTTTCTTTATTCAATTCAAACATCATAGTCACAGCTGCACCAGCCATGCACTCATAGTTAGCAAGGCACAGGAAAAAGAGGATTTTCCATATCAAAAACAAAAGCGAAGTTACAATTTCATATCAAAACTAGCTCAAAATACATCAAACAAAAACAACATACACAAGTTAATATTAATGTTAGAATCACAAAAACTAAGCAAAAGAAACAGGAAAAAAAACTTTTTTATGAGAAGAAGAGGATACCAGTATCTCTACGCCCATCAGTGCTAACCTCCTCCTTCACCACGGCCGATGGATTTTTTGAACTCAAACCCAAAAAATCTCTTTCCATTTTCTAAAGAACAGGCTATTACAAAGAGAATTCAGCTCAAACCCACCTCGAAAAACCAAAAACCATACAAGTTTAATCAATAAATTTCTCTACTCTAAGAAAAAACAAACGTTATAATAGGGAGAGAAGGGAGAGGGAGAGAGAGGGAGCCAAGCGAAAGCTTATAGTAAAAGGGGAGAGAATGTTTTTAAGGTTTTATAAGATCTGGACCGTTGATATTTAAGAGTTGTCAGAAAACAAGATTATTTTTTTGAAAAAATAACATAATGCTAAAAGTAAAAAACTAGCCTAGTTTGATCACAACTATATTTATAATACAACGCTGTTTGGATTAGCGATCTTGTCTAGTAATATATTTTTTTACATAACCGCTATTTAAAATAGTTATTTAGTGAATGTTTCAAGACATTTTTTTTCCTTAAATTAATTAACCTCAAAAAAATCAATCTCTACAAAAATTGATGCTACGGGAGAGAGAAAAAATAATAGATAGGTAGGGACATATAACAACTCCACATTGACTTGCATCGTTATAAATGTTTTTTGATGAAATGATTATAACTATACCTTGAATAATAATAAAGTATGCTGTGATTAATCTTAAATGAATTACGAAATATATTTGATGGTATTTTAAAATACGATTAAAATCATCCCGTTAAAATCTTTCTGGTAACATTTAATGCATAAAAAATAAAGTTTTAGTGTATTTTCAGTGATTTTTTTTTTTTTTTTGGTTATTAGTCTTGAATCTCTATCCACTTTGTTTACTGGTTTGTCCCGAATCCTGCCACGTGCGAAACTCCTTTAATGTACCCATTACCTGCAAGTTGCTAGGGGGCCACTTGTCGGTGGCTACGCCTTTCTTCGATTGAGAATCTGACACGTGTACTTATCACGTGATGAGTTTCTCTTTGCGGGTTAATGAGCTGATTGTTATTTAATTGCAGTCTAATATCGTGTCTGGTACTCGTGATGCTGGGATAAACACAATTGTCGCGATAAATTAGTAAAGAGTGGAATGGGATTCAACTCGAGCTTTTATTTTCCTGTGAACTAATTTTTAACCATGTATTAATTAACAAAAACTAAAGGTTGCGAAGGAAGGAAACCAGTCAAACCACTATTTGACCCTATTCAAAACATATTTTTAATTTGTATTTTAACATTGGGGCAATTAAAAATTTAGATTCATAATTTATTTATTTTATTGTATATTTTTATAAACTTGGCGTGGTTTACGGATTTACCTTCTTTTTTTAATTAAATTTGATTTTTTTATACTCTATTTTTTCTGACATGGTGAGAAAATTAATTTTAAATAAAAGTTTTGTTATCAAACTTCATAAACTTTATGGGATTGTTTATAGGTTTGGCTGGCTGATCTAGTTTGTTGGTCTGACAAGTTTGATTTTTTTGTTTTGTATCTCATCCTTAAAAACTAGTTCAACTGAGAATTCAATTTTATAATTAGTTTTTTTTTTTTTTCATGGAGTTATCATGTCTTGAAAAAAAAAAGGTATCGGGTTAGTGTTTGATTTTATAATCATGTATTTTTATTGACATGTAATTAAATAAAAATAGTCCATGAAAAAAATTATGGATTCAACAAATTCCATGACTTGATTTACAGGTTTGGTGTATTACCTCGAGTTATTAAATTCATGAGTTTAACAAGTTTATTTATCTATTGGATATGTTTTTATTGTTTTGTTGTCCTTTCATTGTTTTTTAAAAAAAATTAATGTCATCTTTTAATATTGGAATAGTTAGGAAAAAAACATGATTATTTATTTTGTATCAGAATATCCTTATTCAAAATAACGATATATTTTTAGGTTTCTTCTTGTCTTTAGAGTACTCTTTACTATATGGTTAAAAAATATTATTGAATTTAATAGAGCTCATGATCTAGGACACGAGCAGACCAAAGTTGATCCAGTATATCATTATTCCGATGTTAAAAAACATCATCTTAAGGAATTTTTTTCTAGCCATCAAGGTTTTATTTTGATCCACAAGATCAATCAATTCAAGTCAAACTAGCATTTACAAAGTTTGATTGGATATTTGAATGGGATGAATGGCTGAGATTTCAATATTAACCTTCATGATATCCTGATTAGATATCTGCCCGGTATACCTGTCATCCCCGCAGTGCTTTACATGTTCACTGGGCTTGTAGAATATTCAATAAAACCGGAAAATAGTCGAGGTGCACACAAGTTGGTCTGGACACTCTGGTTATAAAAAAAAAAAAACATTGTGTCAAAAACCTCTGTGGCGCGCGCGCGCGCGCACAAAACAAGAATTAGCCATGCTTTTATCTAGTATCATTATATCTTTTTTAAAAGAAATCCCGGTACAGTACAAGTATCCAAAATAATTGAAATTGACGTGCATAAAAATCAAATATATTCACTATTCGATAAAATAAAAACTTTATGTGACTTGAGGGCTCCCAGGACAATGAGATTTAAAAAAACGACAAAAAAAAGGATGACCTGTCATGGGAGGTTTTTTTTTCTATGACAGCTAAGCGTCACTTTTTCTATAACGAAGGGCATGCTTGGCAATATATAATAGAAATATTTAAAAATAAATATGTTTGTTTTTATTTTTTATTTAAAATTATATATTTGTATTTTTAGATTGTTGGGATGTTACAATCATTTTATTATTATTTTTAAAACTACTTTGGATGCATCTTTTAACAAAAAAAAAACATTTTAAAAACAATTTCTATATTTATTTTTAGGATGCGAGCAAACTCCATCCCTAAAAAGTATACTTTGTGAGTCCAAGTAGGTAAGTAAAATCTTGATTGTCCCAGATTTTTATAAGAGATGTATAACCTAACTCGAACTCGAGATTTATTGCATAGGTCGTAAGTCTTTTATCATCATGTCACACCTTTCAAAAACAACAACTTCTATCACACTATTTTCTAAATTATTCTTTTAATTATACATGTTTTTTTGGGTATATTTCCTTTTTAATTTTATATATTCCATTATGATTAAGAAAAAATGAGATATTAATATTAATATTAATTTTACGTATAAATGAAAATTAAAACATATAAAACCAAATAAAATGAATCCTTATATGCTCTTACCATCAAAACACTTCCTTGTATTTTCTCTAGATATTCCTTTTTGTCTCATTAGTGATACACCGTAGCAGTCATATATAACTCGGAACCTGGTAAATTGAAAAATTAAACCAGGGGAAGGATACACTCATTCTCTAATAAAAGGATTGAGTCAAGAGAAGGGAAATTTTCACCGTTAAATTTGCCTTGTTTTTCGTGCTAAAGATTTTTGTATCTGTACACGAGGTTAAGGGACTATTTTGGATAATTATTGCTGTAGCTTTTAAAAGTATTTTTCATGCTGAAATATATCAAAATGATATTTTTTTATTTTTTAAAAATTATTTTTAACATCAGCACATCAAAATGATCTAAAAACATCAAAATATATTCATTTAAAATGAAAAAAAAAAATTGAAAACACAATTCAAAAAACTGTCTCAAACATCTTCTAGAGAGACACAGATTGATTGAAGGGGGGTTTGATTGTTTCATACTCATTATAATAATATAGAAATTACATTAAAATATATATATATATATATATATATATCAGCATATTAAAAATATTTTAAAACACCTAAAAAATATGATATTCAAACCAAATTGAAATAAATTTATATTTGATCCAGGTAATAAAAATATCAAAATTAAAATCAGATTTAAGTCATGAAATTATATATCAGATCCATTTAATTTCTTCGGAGTTGAATCAAATTTGGTTCAATGTCCATCCATTAATGATCACGCAAGCAGTGCATTAAAAAAGAAAAAGCTATGTAATAAACCATTTTATGGTTAAGATTAATCAGGCATGAATCCAATTAGAAAGTTTTTTACCATAAGAACTAAACAGTAAATTTTTTAAAACACAAGGATCATGACCAATTTGTAAAAATAAAAATAAAATAAAACTCTATAAAAAAACTTGATGCAAGAGTATTTTAGAAAAATAAATATTTTCTTAAAAAATAATATAAATTATATTTTGTAGTCTCACCAAGAGCTTAAACTTTTCGGTGAAATGATTTCTTAACATGGTATCAGAGCTTTGTTGACCCGACGGTCACGAGTTTGAATTTCACCACCTCCATTCTATTTGATAAAAATCAAACACAATGTAATATGAGTTTGTGCAAGTTTCAAGCCCAAAGAGTTTTTACTTGAGAATATATGTTAGAAAATAATATAAATCATATTCTGAATTTTCACTTAAAAACTTAAGCTTTTAGGTGATATAATTTCTTAATAGTATTAAAATGTGGTTGAAATTATTTTTGAAATTATTTTTTATTTATAAATATATCAAAATGATATTTTAAAATATATATATATATTTTTGACATTAACACATGAAAATGATCTAAAAACACCAAGAATATTTAATTTAAAATAAAATAAAAAAATATTTTAAAAAAACAGTGCCATTATTTTTTATGACTAGACAGCATCATGGTGCCATAGGGCAGTAGGTTAGGGTGCTGATCCAATGAGAACATGCGGGTTCAAACTTTTGCGGACCAATATACATGATGGTTCGTATTAGTAAAATAAAACTGGGTGTGCATTATTATCGGATGTAGAAGTAGAATGTCGAGCTAAGTATGCTCTGGACTCCATCCCTGCGATCGAAGTCCAATTTTTCCTGTTTATGTTTTTTCTTACACATACCTGTCTTCCTTTTCAAAACTTTTATATATAATTTCAAATCTTTACACATACTCCATGTTTATTTTATTATTATTTCAAGATCATTGAACGATAACTCGCCCACTTTTAAAGCTGCTTTATATATATGATTTCTATAGGTGTTTAGGAATATCATGTTACCATATCATATAATTTGATGATAGAGAAATATTCAAGTTACAAGAGAAATCTCTATAAAACTGCATTTCCATGTTTTTTTTTTAATTTTATTATTTAATGTTAAGTTTATATTTAAAAAAACTACAACTTTTACACGTGACTGTCTCTTTCTTTTTTTTACGAGTTCAAAACATTTACATATAATCCCAGATGCTTACACATACTCCGTGTTTTTTTTTAATATTTTTTATTTCACTTTTTTTTAAATTATTTTTTAATATTTTTATATTATTTTGATGTGATAATATCAAAAATATTTTTTTAATAGGTTTATAAATAAGTTTTTCTTTAAAAAATAAACATTATCACAATAAGATATTAATCCCAGTGAGAAAATAAAAAAATGGAAAGCAAACGTGAAAAAGAAAAGTAGTGCAATTATGAATTACCTTCATAAATTTTATACAAGAAATAATTTTACCTTTTTTTTCATTAAAAACGAGAAACGTTCTGGCTTCATTCAATTTCTCGCATCATGCACCGTGCCGTCATTTCGTAAAAGCAATGGTTTGTGACGAGGATAGAGGAGGAGAAGATCTAAAACGTGCCACATAAACTATTGCTTCGCTAAGAACAATACCCGCGTGTTGCCTGCCTAATCTTTAGCTAATTGCTACGTGCCACGTCAAAGATACCATTTCGCTACATGTTAATCTTCGCAGTACCTTTCCCACGTGCTGTCTACCGGATCTCCAGCCAATTGTTACGTGCCACGTCAAAGATACGTTTCGCTACGTGTTAATTCTCCCAATACCTTTCCCACGTGTCTCTGCAGACTTTATACATATATATATACATGTATAAAGTCCTTGTTTTCAAATGACGTTTTATTTATTTATTTATAAAATATTATTTTAATATATTTAAAAATAAAAAAAACGCTGCACAGTGTTGAAAACCCATTTATTATCAAAACAACATGTTTAACATGTTGCAGAAGAACCTTTCGTTAATTTGTACATGGCTTTGAGAAAAAACGGGCTTTAGATAATATAAAATACTCCACCAGCCCCGCTCCAACTAGTGATCTGTCAAAACATATACAGTAAAGTAATTTCACGTCATTGCAAGGTATATTTTTCTTTGCCTTTGAAAGCATCACTCTTTCATTCGCAACTTGCGTGTAAAACAGCAGGTTCTGGTGGGCCCCCAGAAATCATGTAAATCATGATGCGCTTGATACATGAGATCATCAAGGTAATCTAATGGAAGCTTGAAGCTTTTCCATGGCACATAATGCAGCTTCAAAAAGGATACCATGTGGATTTGCCAGATAGACTATTCAAAACTCTAATTAAATAGTGTAAATAAGGTACCTGACAGCTAAAATATACACTACTGTCTTGATATTTTATCTGGATTATCAAAACTTTGAAAAGCTTTAGAAAAACAATTAAAAAAAATTAACATTAAATCGTTAAAATAATTATTTTACTTCGAAATTCATCAGAGTAAATTGAGCTCTTTTCTTATAGGTTATTTTTTGTTACGGTCTTAAGTTTTACTCTCTTAAGCCTGGTAGTGGCGGTGCTTGCTAATCTGTGAACAGAGCCCAAGAATCATGAGCACAAGGAGAGTAAAAACAACAAGGGTGCATGTGAAAAACGTTTAAAATTTGGAGGGGCAAAGACAGGGGTATTTATGACACTTTAAAGAAGTCCAGGGTGGCCACAGCCACCCCTAGTCCCTATGTAGGCCCGCTAGAGTATGGATGTCCACCGTTTTTCTTGTCCACGTGTTACATTCATAAAGTTGCATTGGCATGATAGAAGAGATAGATTAAATAAAAAAGATTCTCATTAATTATTTTTAATTAAATCAGACGAAAGATATATACTGCTGAAAATTTTATCATAGCATTTTAGATATATTATGTTTTATTTATATTGTATTTATTTCATTTAAATTCTTTTCAGTGCAAATGATCGACGATTATTTTGTCGAGGTATCAAAATCGAACCTTTATTTATAAAAGAATCCACTTCCTCACCTGAGTGATGTGTTGGCTTGGCAACGTGTGGGCGCCGCGTTATCGAAGAAGGACATTAAATAAATAAGTAATTATTTCTTGCTGGAAGCATGATAGATTTTATTTAATTTTAAATTATTTTGTTTTACTATTTTTGGATTATCTTAATATTTTGATATAAAAAAATAGATTTTAAAAATATTTTGTTCGACCAGGCACTGTTTAGCCTCGTTGAAAAGGCTGAATTACCGAAAAATGATATTTGTGATGACCCACGAACGAATTCTCTTCCCTTAAGCAACCATGCACGGCTATACGAACTTTTATATTCTCTTCCCTTAGCATTTTGAATGCAGGTTTGGTATTGTATCTCAAAAATATATTTACTTTAGCAAAAAATAAATTAATTTTTTTCTAGTGCTTTTGGATAATTTTAATGCATTGATATAAAAATAAAATAATAAATAAATTATTTTAATATATTTTTAAATAAAAAAACCGATTCATCGAATATCACGTGCTTATATTTTAATAATTACTTTATCGAGGTGGACGATGTGCTGACGAGTCTTGTGGACGAAACAAAGTCCTGCCATGAAATTATTTCTAGATTCCGCTGAGAAAGTCAATATCTACAGTGCACTCCGCTGAAAAACGAATATACTTTTTTGAAAATACATCAATATATCGTAGGACAGACAGTTGACTGGTCGCTCGATCATGGACGTGTGACATTGGAAACGCATTTGTGGAATATAATGTTGTTAGCCCGTTGTTTTTTTTCCTCCTCGGCATCATATTCATTACCAGCGAACGAGATGCGATCTAGAAGAGTTAAAATTATTAATAGATTTTTTAAAATAGTATATATATATATATATACACACACACATCTCAACAGCAAAACAAATATTTTAAAAAATCAATTATATAAAATTATATCTATTATTATTAAAATTACTTATTAATTATGATTAACTAATACGGCTCATGTCTAATATAAAAACACCGTTTTAGTTTTTCAACATATTCGTTTTTTTTAAAAAAAAACAATAAAAACAATGATGAAAATAAAAAATATTTTTCTGAGGTTTTTTGCTTAGCAAATCTTATCATTTGTTTTTCAAAATATTTTTTTGTTTAAAATATATTAAAATGATATATATTTTTTAATCTTTTTTACTAGCCTGTTATAATTATATGAAAACATATTATATATATTAATTATATTATATACCCAACATGTTGCATGTCACACGACTCATGCACCTATTTTTCTAATCCTGCGTACGGAGGATTTTAAATTAAGCAGTTGGCAAACCGCTAGCTTTACTATACTCCGTTGCTGTTAATATCAACAAAACTTCAAGGGGTTTTTGATATACATGGTATTTGTATTTGATTGAAAATATATTTTTTAAATAATACATGTTTATCATGTTTAGTTAAAGTGTATATTCTATTGCATTTCTAATGAACATGACGTGGTGATAGAAAATTTAAGATATCTGGATCCACAAAAAATACTTAAAAAAATAGAGTTTCTCAGTTCCAAAATAATAGGTCTATACTGCTATATGCCCGTGTTTTTCAAAATTTTAGAATAATGTTCAAGTTGATATTCATTACCTCATGCTAGTTTAAAGTTAGAATACATTAGGCTAATCTCCTTTCATTGAATGTATCTCGTCAATGATAAAATTAATTTTTTGATGGATGAAATCGATGTTAGCCAAGAATTTCTTTATCTACAACCAAAACCCAATTATTTTCTCTCTCATCTCTCAAATCAAGAATTATAAAGTAAAAAAAAGGGTTCTTGATCAAAATATATATGTGAAAAATTTAAGGGACCAAAGATGAAGAATTTGAAAAGTAGACAAAATGAAATAAAAAAAAAAAACCACAAAACCATCGTCCGCGATATCTATCAGGTGAAACGCTATTTTTTTTTGGGTATTTGGGAATGCATTTAGAAAGTATTTTTGAAAATAAAATAAAATAAAATAAAATAAAAATTACTTTAAATTAATTTTTTTTGATGATTTTAGATCATTTTGATATACTGATATCAAAAATATTTTTTTAAAAATAAAAAAATATTATTTTAATATATTTATAAATAAAAAACACTTTAAAAAACAACCAAAACTTCAATTTCAAACAGTCATTTCTCTATCCGTGTATTCTTAAGCTCTACTCTTCCTCTTCGAGAATCTGGATAGGCTTCTGCATTTTGTTTGCCCAGAGCAATAAAAGCTCTTTCGTGAAGGAGTTTATTCATTCATAAAATCTACAACTAAATGAATTATAATTAGCTATATAATTATTAATTATCTCGCACCATTATGATATACGTTGGGCTGGTTGAATTTTCGAGTCGCATCAACGGTGCTGCTGTCATTCTAAGAGGGTGTTTGGCATTGTGGTGCGATCTGTGATTGGCAGATCGCACCACAATTTGGTATTTGGTTAACGTCAAAAAGCATTTTTTATGTGGGATCCACAACAAATTTTAACCCAAACGGCGATTCAAAAAAAGCTGGAAATTGATGTTTTTTTAAGTGCGATTGCGTTTCAAAGTGCTTATCGTGCCGAAATATATCAAAATGATGTTTTTTATTTTTTTAAAATCATTTTTGAAATCAGCACATCAAATTGATCTCAAAACACCAAACCGCTGATCTTTAAAATGTAAAAAAAATAAATCAAACTTTAATTGAGTGTGATTCTAAAGGGGTGTCTGGGAGAGGTTTTTGAAAAAATTTGAAATTTTTTTATTTTAAATTAATTTTTTTTGTTTTTTTAGATAAATTTGATGTGTTGATGTCAAAAATTATACAATTTACAATATTTACAAAAATTATATATATATATATATAATTATATATATATATATTATTTTAATGTAATTTCACAAGTTAAAAGCAATATGAAAAGCTTGGTAACCAAACACCAAAAACTGCTTTTTTTTCAATCTCCAACTCAACCACAGTTTTAACCAAACACTTCACTATTTATTTTGAACCACAGTAAAATCACTTTTTTTGAAATTGATTTTTTTCAACCTCAATCGCAAAAACAAAAGCAATACCAAACACACTCTAAGAAGATTTATTAAGTTTTCTTGCAACGAGGTAGGAAATTCTCAAAATTTCGGAGCACGACATTGATTGGGCATATATCTATCCCGTATTGAGAAATCGAAGAACATTCTTTTTATATGTGCGCGTGTGTCGCAGACTCTATACGCTTTCAAAACCACTCTCGATCAAGTGCCCACCTGGCCTCCATAAAAGGATACATGAGTAGACTTCTTTTTTTTAGGTTTTTGGCGTTTTTAGCTATATTAAAAGAAAATATTTTAGAATTTTAAGTTAGTTATTACTCTGAATCTTTTAAGAGTTTACTTTAAAAGATAAAAAAAAATGATCCCTTACCTGAACGGATATAAGTTGTTTATACTCCTGAATCTTTTTGTTATTTTTTTAAAAAATTCTCGCTCCTTTCCCGTGCAATGATGATAACTTCACAGCCTTACCATACTCGTAAGCTGAACAGGTAGTTGGTTTTTAAAATTTCATAGCCTTAAAAAAGTTCAGATATTCGCAAGTTGACAACTCTGTCATCATCTCTTGGCCTTCAGAAATCCTGGATGCAACTGACTGGGCAATAATTTACAGTATCTCCTCTATGGCTAATAAGGGATCATGCTTCAGGTGGAGGCTTTCCTGAGCCAAAAGGAACAGGGCAGTGCCCTTCAAACTGAGATGTCAATTGGGTTTTGAAGCTGTCAAGCACCTTGTGATTTTCTTCATTCACTCTTTTATTCCAAAGCAACACAGGGCAGCAAAATCTGCAGAATGAAGAGCACAGAGGGTTTAATGCTAGTTCACTGAGGAGGGCACAGCCATCTCATGATCGGCTTGTGAAGAATGCTTAAACCCATAGCTCATGGGGGATTCTGGACCAGCTTTGGATGAGTGGCAGCATATATGGAAGAACTTGTTTCAGGTTTCAAGTGTGAAATGTCAGAGAATAATATAAATCATACTTTGGATGAGTGGCAGCATATATGGAAGAACTCGTTTCAGGTTTCAAGTGTGAAATGTCAGAGAATAATATAAATCATATTTTGGGCTCACCTATCAGCTTAAACTTTTAGGTGAAATGGTTCTTTAACATGGTATTAGAACCTTAACATGGTATCATAGCCTTGTTGATCTAGCAGTCACGAGTTTGAATCTCACCACCCCCATTCTATTTGATGAAAAACAAGCACAAGTTAATGTGAATTTGTGAAAATTTCAAGTCCAAAAGAGCTTTCACTTGAAAAGATATGTTATAGAATAATATAAATCATATTCTAGAGCCTCACCTATTAGTTTAAGTTTTTAGTTGAGATAATTACTTAACATGAAAGAGATGCTGTAAATCTGGACGTAGACTTTCTGCTGCCCTCCCACAAAGAGCAAGAATCTCTGCTTTAGGCTTGCTGTTAGGCTGGACAGGACCTCGCTGCCCTTCATAATGGACAATATGATGGCTGACACACAAGAGTTTTATCTAAGTAAATTCTTTAAACAGATAGAACTTCAAAGCATCTAAGAGAAAGTTCCAAGAAACTTGTAATCACAGAAAGTCAATGAGATCCACAATTTCTGATGCTTCAACAGCAGTTCATGTCTGTGAACTCCTCCCAAAAACACCAGCCATTGTATTTAAAAAGCAACGAGAGGGTCTGAAAAAGGATGGTCGAGAAAAATCAAACATAAAAGGGAATTATGAACCCAAAACAGTAAGAAAATATTCAAAAGGCAATGTCCTCATGATGAAACAAGGATTTAAAAATTGGTAATTGACATGGCAGAACAATGAAAATAATCTGAAAAAAAGGCAAGGTTCTTATGGTCAAATTTATGTGTGACCATCATAATTCTTGCCTTTTTTTTCTTGCTCTTCACAGGTGAAAAATCAAAATATGCTGGAAGGCAACAGGGGGGCACTACTCATGCATGAGATAAATGAAACCAACACAAGTTTCACTCTCAGACCATATAGAAAATAAAAGTCCAAGATTCATAAAATCATAATCATTGACAAACGACAGCAATGCCGCGCCCTCTACTCCTTTATCTTCTGACTTACTTCATGATATAGCCATGGAAAAGTGCATAATGCCTATAGTGATAATGTGATTAGCAGATGGGATTACTCCATTTTAGCTTTTTTCATGTCTTTTGGCACATGGGGTTCGCCAGATTCTGGCAACAATTATTGCATTTGATCTCCCCCCTTTGTAATAAAACAAAATGTCATCATTTTCATTGATGCAAGGCCTAAGACAAAATCACATGGATTCCTGTGTTTGTGCGCAGGTCATTGGTCTCTATTTCTCTAAGACCTAATAATTTTATATATGATTATCCAAATCTGTCATGTGAATCAATAGTTTCTAGTCTTTACCCCCACTTCCCAAGAACAACAGAAACAACCACCCTCGTGTAATCAGATAAAGCATATTACGTGAAAGAGAATGATGCACCTGATAGAATAGACCCTGTTATTAAATTGGGGTATAGTGTTTTCACCAGACTCGGGTAGCAGAACAAGGTTTTTACACGCAGAAAATCATTTCCCTGACAATTTTCTTCACCTCATTTGTCCTTCCTCAATTCATCCTCTGTTGACAACCATCTATCGGTATCTTCTACTTGCTACCATCTGATTCAAATCTACATCACCACCTACTTTCTACCAAAAAACATGTAAACTAGAACAAGAACCTCAAACCCAAGGCTCGATCAATTGGTTATTCATCAATCAAGAAGTGTAGATTTCTTGGTTTGGGGTTTAATGCTCTAGGCTACGGGTGATTATTTTAAGCAGGGGCAGAATTATTACTTCTGCATATTCCAACAAGGATATCTGAAATTTTGATTTACTCTAGCCTTGCGTAGGAATTTGGTGTCTTAATCTTTAATAGCATCTATTCCTATTCTAATGCCTACCCAGTCAAATCAGGGGTACTTATGCATCTATTTTGCTGTTCCTTTTTCAGATAAAGAAATCATATTAATAGACTGAAATGAATTACAGAATCAAGCTGTTTACCTAAGAGGTGAATTATTAAATAAAATTGAATTTAAAGAGTTTTTGAAGCCTATAGTTTTTCTTCCAACTCTTCTTCTTCGTCTATTTTATTCCTATTTTTTCTTTATTGCCTTGAAGATCTGCTGCTACTGTATTAGTTACCGTTAAAAGTTCTATTCCATCCTATTTTGTCTAGGCAAATCCTTCACAAACCTAATCCAACATACACTAAGCCTATCTCCCATGAATCTTTTGTGGACATCAATCTTAAGATGTCTTCCATCATAAGGTATGATGGCTTTAGTTATAAAGATATGCCACCAGAAAAACCCAAGCTCAGCATTCTTCATCTTATTTACCTAGTTACAAATTTTTTAGATTTAACAAATCAAGGAAATATGAATTTAAAACTCACGGCGGTTCGCGAACTGATTCGTCAGGGTTTTGGCGGCTGCTTCGCTGCTAAACAAAATTTAAAAAGAAATAATGGCTTAATCTTTTAGGTGTTTTTTTAGTAAAAATGAGAATAGGAGTGAAAGAATGATTTGTGCCTAAATTGAGATTGAAGGGATCGACAATTGCAGCTCAAGCTGGGAGGAGCTGGTAAACGCGTGAGGAAGCTGCTGCTGCTGCTGGTATCTGGCTGAAGTCTGCACTGTGTTGAACCAGGCCCAGCACGTCAAGGGAATTATACTCATGCCGTGACTCGGGATCAGGACCCAGATTCTTTTTCCCTTTTTACGAAAATACAGCCAGGCAGGCCTAGCACCAGGGCCAGAACCAGCAGGGGAATTATAATTGGGCCGGAACCCGGGATTCAGGACCCAGACTCCTTTAACGAAAATTTATAATTGATCAGTGATCAAATCACATGGTTAATTATATACTTGTCATGGAAGATGGAGGCGTCGATTTCTTATTTTTTATATGATAGACTGTATAATTTTTTATATTTTCAATTTAGTTCTTGAACTCTCTTTTCCCCAGCAATTTAGTCCTGATTTAAGATATAAATTGAATTTGATTTCTCGTGAAAAAATAAGATTGAGAAAAAAGAAAAAGCACTAGACATAGGTGCTGTGCCATAAGTTTAACAAGAGATTCACTTTGGTTTCCAAACTGTAAAAATCATGCAAATCATATAATTTTAGCAACTTAATATTTTTTAACTTTAATTTTGGTATAAAAAAAAAATTTATATAAAAAAAATCAATCTCTTATTGAAAGATAAGACAAAGGGGTCGCTGATTTTAAACGGTAAAGAAAAAAAATGTTGCTAACATCAATTTAACATATCAAAATAGACGATATTTCTTTTAAATTGTTTTTGATGTGGGGAGTCATGTCACGCGTGCTGTTTTACCCTTGAATTTCACGAAGAAAAAAAATGGGCTCAAGATGATTTTCTCTTACATATTGATTTTGTTTCATGAGGTGTATAATATAGTTTTGAGATCATAAATAGATTTATCATGTTTTTCAAAGTGTTTTGAGCAAAACAATTGTTTGAAAATCAAGTTTCTAGTTAAAAAAAATTAGCTCTATTCTTTTTCTTATCACATTGACTGAGATCATGGTAAAATCACACAGCGTGTCAATTATTTTTTTGAAAAACAAATGAGATGGGTGACATATTGTCTACCCTGGACAATACAGGCATGGATGCAAGCCTTGATAATAGGGCCAAACAAATTAGCCTAGCTTGTTCGGCCTGACCATTCCTTACACTTTTTTCTATATATTTTTTTTCAATTAATGCTTTCTTTTGTATATTTTTCATAAAATATTTATATTTAAATCAATATCTGTCCTCTCCTTTTGCTGTAAAAAATAATTTCTAAAAAATAAAAAATATTTTTGCAAAGTATTTCAAATAAAAAATACTCCTAAACATGCCCTAAATTGGTCTAATTCTTCATCATGTCCAGACATATTTTTTATTTAATTTTGTTTTGATAACCTCTTTTAAATTATAATAATTTTTTGTTATTTTTCGGGTTAAGAGTTTTTATGATTCATCCATGATTACATATTTCGTGTTTTTTGTCCTATTTTGAATGATTTTTTTATTTAATTTCATTGTTGTTGTTTAGTTTGGTTTGGTTGACTTTTATTTTATAAGCTCTTTTTTTATAAAATTATTTTATTTTTATTTTTGTTCCCTAGGATTTATTATTTAATTGTTTTTGTATTTTCTTTGCTTTCTTTTACAAGGGGGTATTTTGATCCCAGGTGGACTCAGATTTATTTTATCTACTTTATTTTAATTGTTTTTGCTTTATGATTATCTTTATAATTTAATTTGCTCTCGTTGATAATTTTCTATTTGCTTTTTATTTAACAAATTGTTGTTTGATCGAAAAAAATAAAATTATTGAATATAAATAAATCTATGATCTATGTTGTTAGCTTAAATATCTAAATTCTAATTATTTATTAATTAAATACGATTTTATTCCATTAAATATACACATGTAAATTTAGATTTGTAATTGAAAACTTTTTATACCCAAAAACATATTAAAAAACTTGCATATTTAATTATTATTTTAAAATATTCAACCGCTGCTTATCACTGTTATAGTAGGCTTATAGCTAGTAATAAAGAAAAGGGTGCACTTTCTTCCTGGAATATGACCGTTGATTGAATCTCCAGCTCCACTTCCACGTCAGCTCTGGAACTCTCCTCGTAGACCGTGAAGTGAAGCCCCCCCTCTCCTCTCCAATCAAATCTTATTTTAAGCGAAGTTTCTGTCCCCTGTGACATCCTCACTGTCTACCATGTACCTTCGCTCAACCAGCCCTCCAGCATCTGACTTTCAGTAATCAAGACCAGTACGAATAAACATATTATCTGTAGACTAGTGTTTTACTTTTTAGTTTTGTCCAGAGGACAATAAAAGGGATTTTAGTGAGTTATCCACTGGTTTATAAGTTGTAGTTATTATTTTTTGACATTTTTTAAAATGAAATAATACATTTTTTTAATTTTTAAAATTTACCTTTGACATCAATGTAATAATAAAATTTATTTTTAATAAGCAAATAGATAAAAATTTAATTTATTTAAAAATGGTATTAAGTGAAAAAATAAACTGGATTTAAATCTTTCAATTATTTTTTAAAATGGAATTTAAAAGATTCATTCTTTCCATCAACTTCATGCAGACACTGTAACTGCATTTGAAGCTATAGTAATTAAGCGCTATTTAAAAAAAATATAAATGGTTATGAAAAGAAAAGAAACCGCTAGAGGAGGTCAATTCCATAGGCACTCTGTCTCTTTATTACACAACTTAACTAAACTAAACTTAACGAAGCCCATCTTCGTTTTGTTCAAAAACATTTCCCCCGATAGAGAGACCTCAAAAGGAGCAAACTTTTCTCTCTCTGCCCCTCTTCGTGCAGCCTCTTTTTTGTCTTCTTCAAGTGTCTCTCGGTCTGGTCCTCTAATACATTTCCATTCTGGGTTTTTATGGTTTTTCAAGGTATAAAAGATTTAATTTGTGACTGAAGATTCAATGGCTCTGCTGCTCCTGCTTTTCTTGTTGGCGGTGTCTGCTGTTTCTGCTGATGAAGGTAAGCTTCGTTCTTTGTGCTTTCATGGTTTTCTTGCCTTTTCTTGAATTGATTCTCTAATTTGTTTGATTTATTTGGTTTCGTACTATTTATCTTGTTATTCGCCGCAGCTCAGTCCTCTTAGCTAGCTTATTTTAAATCATTTTATTCTTGAAACAATGATTTGTAGGCATTAGTTGTCATTCTATTCTACCTTTCGCTCTTTTCTTTCTCTCTCTGTTTACCTCGATTTCCCTTTCTTTTCAATTTCTTTCTTGTAGTTCTCCAGTTACGTTTGCTTGTGCCTTTGCTGGGTATATCTTTTTTTTTTTTGCATTTTTTCAGTTATCTCTACTAAATAGTTTAAGTTTTTTCGTTTGAAATGGTATTCTTATTATTATTATTATGTGACACTAGCTTGGTTTTCAGTGATTTGTCTGAACAGGAAGATAGGAATATTTGTAATATAATTTAAGTTTGCCATGAAATAGGTATTATTTGGTTTAATTTGCAGGCAATCACGTCCCTGGCTGTTTCATTCATGCTCAGAGCTCTTTTTTATTAGAAGTCACCCTCATTGTAGATCTGGTTTTCAGGGTATTGTAGAAGTCATCCCCATTCCCCTTCAATATCTAGAGATTTGATATTTGAAAAATCTTTGTAGTTATGATGGTCTACTAAGTGCAAGGCTTAAAATCGTGATCAAAGTTAAGAGGGCAATGTTACATAAATTGCGTGATGTGTCATTTATTTACTAGACACCATTTGTTATTTTATATCATTTATAGTCTTAAAGCAGAACCTGCATCTCTCCATTCTTCAAAAAAGCGCAGCTAGCTCAAAATGACATTGTCGCAAAGGATGGTATTGGGTATCCATGAGCCAGGTTTCTACGGTATCCACATCCTATCCATTAGCAAACGGATAAATTTTTTAGATATTCATACTTTATCCATTGAACCTTAGGTATTTATTCGATTACTCATTATCTAAATGTTATTTATTACTCAACATAAAATAAAAGAGTAATATATACTTGGGGTATGTAAACATATATATTAAATGGTGATATTATAAATCTTACATATGTGTTTGTGTGTTATGTTAATGTGGGGCTATATATATATATATATATATCAAGTTGAGTTTGGATCACATTTATGAATATTCTTATTCATATTTTATCCATTAACCCATCGGGTAAGGCAACTACAAAAAAGTCCATCCATTCAGGGCAAGTTACACCGGATTCGTGTTAAATTGTCATCCCTACTTGTACGTGGTGAATGCACATCAAATGTCCAATGACTCACCACATAGTGTAACCACCTCAAATAACAATTTCTAAACAAGGGACCTCAAATAATATGTTACTCAATTTGTTGATTATAATTCATTAACCTATATCTAAGTTCTAGAATGATATATAGTATCTTAAATATTGTACCTAAGCTTAGAAGTAGTCGTTGAAGAGTCCATTTTCAGGTTAGCAATGGCATGATGCTTTGTAGACAGAATCAACGATCTCTCTCTACAATGGAAAGGATAGAGCTGTAATTCCATGAGTGGTTTCTTGGTACGCAAAGTTCACTTTTGCCCTTATGGATTTATCAATGCTCCACTTCTATTCCTATGGTTTAAATTTTTTCAACCTTACCCTTATAGTTCCTGAAAAGTGAAATTTTGCAATGTTACCATTAACCATTAAATAGCCTACTTCCGAATTTGGTTTTTGAGATTTTTAGCAGCTTCTCTCTAGATGCTTAATATGCATGGGGAGTTATAAAGGGAAAGATAATAAAAGACAGTACAAAGTATAAAAAAAAGTGAACGCTTCCTCGATTATTTAACAGGAAAGGGTAAAATGGAACGATTTTAAAAACTGTAGGTGTAATTTTGGGAAACATTAAAGTATGGAGGTAGAAGTAGAAATATTATCAAAAGGTTAAATATATAGTTTACCCTTCATAATGCTCTTAAGTCTTGATATGTCATTCCATAAATGACCCGGAGCTAGAATTTAAAAGTTCACCAGCATGACACATTGTTTTCTCCTTAGTTGCCCACTTGCCACCAATGTCCATGTAGCTATTTTTTGTATCCTTTTGCATGCCTTTGGTTATATACGAATAAAAAGAGACCCAGGTGAATTATGGTCCTCATACAGAGCTCTGAAAAGATGACAAGCAATGATGTTTATATTTACAATTCTTTTCATGCAGATGATCAATGGATATTATGTATAGTTTGTACAAAGTAGATAAATATAATCTGCAATTTAACAGTCATGTACATGATTCAGCATGAGAGGAACGTGTGGGCCCCCATTATTAGGTGGTGCCATCTTAAGTTTTACTCAATAAGAAAAGTGTCTGTTCTTATTATGGCGATTCCAAACTGGGTTGGGATTAGAGGGACTAATTTGATCCCGTTTTTAGGAATTGGTATGGGTAAATTACTAGGTGCTGTCACTGTAGAAAGGAATTAATTTTGCATCTATATTTCTTTTTAGTCTACTTATTGATTTTGCATCCATTAAACATCCATGTCTACTGTTAATACTTGTATTCTGAATGCGTTGTGTATGAGTCATAAATAAGGCACACAATACGTTGGTGATCATGGATATCTACCTGACTGGTGTCAAATGAGCTCCAGTTTGCACACTTTGTGCCTGAGCGTATAGAAGCTATTTTCCATGCCTGACTATTTTCTTTTGAATGTCAAAATGTTTTCTTCCCTTGTTTGTTTCAGATTTTCTCTGGCCAAGGATTGATAGACTTTCCAAACATAGTTTTGCAATGTCCATGGTCATAATTCACAATATAGTTACAGAAACTTTTAGTGGTTTGATGAAGATGAAATCTTTTCTATCAACTTCTTTGTCTGAATCCTACTGTTGAATTGTTTTCTCTCACTTTCGTTTACCAGATGCCTTCATTGGTGTGAATATCGGCACAGCACTCTCTGACATGCCAAGTCCAATTCAGGTGGTAGCCCTTCTTAAGGCTCAGAACATTCGACATGTCAGGCTCTATGATGCAGACCGAGCCATGCTCCATGCACTTGCCAACACAGGCATCCGTGTTACTGTTTCAGTTCCCAATGAGCAGCTCCTTGGCATTGGTCAATCGAATGCCACTGCAGCCAACTGGGTTGCTCGCAATGTAATAGCCCATGTCCCTGCCACCAACATCACAGCCATTGCAGTTGGATCTGAAATCCTTACCACACTCCCAAATGCTGCCCCAGTCCTGGTCTCTGCCCTGAAGTTTATCCATTCTGCCCTTGTTGCCTCCAATCTTGATGGCCAAATTAAAGTATCTACCCCTCAGTCTTCTTCCATCATCCTTGACTCATTCCCTCCTTCCCAGGCCTTCTTTAATCGCTCTTGGGATCCAGTCATGGTTCCCTTGCTTAAATTTTTGCAGTCCACCAGGTCATACTTTATGCTAAATGTATATCCATACTATGACTACATGCAATCTAATGGTGTGATCCCATTGGACTATGCGCTTTTCCGTCCCCTCCCTCCTAACAAGGAAGCTGTGGATGCTAATACACTCCTTCATTACACTAACGTCTTTGATGCCATTGTTGACGCAGCATATTTTTCAATGTCCTATTTGAACTTCACCAATATCCCTATTTTTGTGACCGAGTCTGGCTGGCCCTCCAAAGGTGACTCATCCGAGCCAGATGCAACACTTGACAATGCTAACACTTACAACAGCAACTTGATCAGGCATGTGCTTAATAACTCAGGCACTCCCAAGCATCCCGGGATTGTGGTTAGTACATATATTTATGAGCTCTATAATGAGGATTCAAGACCCGGGCCAGTCTCTGAAAAGAACTGGGGGCTTTTTGATGCCAACAGCATGCCAATTTATACCTTACACTTGACTGGTGCTGGTACTTTACTTTCAAATGACACCACAAACCAAACCTTTTGTGTTGCGAAGGAAGGTGCTGACCCAAAGATGCTACAGGCAGCTCTTGACTGGGCTTGTGGACCAGGGAAAGTTGACTGTACATTCTTGTTACAAGGGCAGCCATGTTATGAGCCAAATAATGTTGTTGCTCATTCAACATATGCTTTCAATGCTTATTTCCAGAAAATGGCCAAGTCTCCTGGTACTTGTGATTTTAAAGGGGTAGCCACCATCACCACCTCTGACCCAAGTAAGCAATTATAGTTCCAGCAAAATAGGATTTGAGAACAAAACAACAAACTATATTACAGTGGGGATATGAATTACTTGGTGAGCATTAATTGTCTAATGGTAGTGTTCATCTAGCATAAAAGCTACTCCACTGCAAAAATAAGTGACTGGCCTGTAAATGATTTAGGGTGTTTAATTCTCGAAACTGCTTTATTGGGTTTTTCTTTGTTCACTAGATATACTTGCACGAGTGAGAAGAGTTTCCTGTTTTTTGTCTACTCCCATCTTGTGGTTTCTTGTTGCATATGCAGTTTCTTAATTTCTTTTACTTCTGCAGGTCATGGTTCCTGTATATTTCCTGGAAGGTATAAACTAAAGCTCATACAATTGATTTAAAGGCCTGATTTTTGTTTCTTTTGCTCTTTTCCACTCGTCCATGTCTATTTGCACTGCATTTCATAACTCTTGTTTTGGATTACGCCAGAGTGCCATGAGTAGTTTGCTGACATTTCTTTACTCTGCTTTTTTTTTTTATTACTGTTAATAGTTCTGGAAGAAATGGCTCCTTCCCAAATACAACTTCTCTGGCGCCATCTTCAAATTCATCGACATCTGGTTGCCATTCTGTATATTTCTATGGTGCTGGTTCCTTCACAACCTCTGTGATTATAGGTGTTTTACTAATGAGCATGGTTTGCTTGTAAAACTCTGTGCATTTGTATCAGTTGTAAACCTTGGATAGCATTGGAATCATTCAAAACATTTGTTTTTATTGCCATCGGACAACTTGCGGCACACCCAATTTTGTTTTTCCGGGAGAGGAGTTAAGGGGGTGGCCAGGTTGATTGGTCCATATAGCCACGGAGTAGTTTTTCACATCAGTTGGTGAAATTGGGTTTTTCTTGTAAACCAGCGAAAAGAACTCTGGATGATTATTGTAAGTTGTAACTATGATTTTAGGGCAGAATATGTATTCTTTGAACTGAATTTGTGATGCGTTCAATTTCTTATTGGTAGCGTGATGATTTTCAGGGCACACGCTGTTCCCAGTTGTGTACAATGTGAAATGGTTTTGCTGCACATATTCTTGTAGGCCTTTGGGTCAAAATGGCGTCTCACGCATGACTTTCCGAGGATCGCTTATCTAGTTTGTCTATGTATGAAAATAGATTATTTATTTCAATTTTTTGTTCCCATCAATTATTTTCTCTCCCCTCTTACGAATCCATCCATTTTAATGTTGTTAATTTATAACAGTTGGGTGACCAGAATCAAGGATTTAAAGTTGAGGGGCCGAATAAAGAAGCTCTAAAGATCACAAGAGAAATGCACTTCTTAGCCCTGCTCTTACGTGCTTAAACCTCATTCAACTTTAGCATTTACTGGCATAAAGGGTTGCTAAGAAGGATATAAGATTCATTATTGACAAAAACCTGAAACGAGAAGCTGAGAGCCACATCAAAACCATCATTCCGATACCTCCCGTATGGATTCATGTACATGAAATATGATGAAGGAAGAGAAAGCTGCATAAGTTTGAAGATATCTGTCTCGACGTATTATTGAATATCACTGTTCTAATTTCCCGTAAATTCGAGTTTCTCGTTACAAAGTTCACATAGAAACCCAGTAGTGTCTGGAGAACTGCACTGCTGAATCGCATGTTGCTTACAGTATGCCTTGTTACAAGAACAACATTTTGGAAGACGAAGCCAACAATCTGTACACAAAATACCAGAACAAAGAGTCTCTTCCACTTCTTCATCGTCCACACATCGCCCGCACTCTTCACACCTGCCAATGCAAAAGTAGCATCCTCTGCAATGGGTGAATGGCTGCTCTCTCCCACTCTCGCTGGTCTCCCTCGGGCAGTCGAAAACTATCCTTACTTCATTGCACTTTGGGCAGATGTCCACGTCAATCATGCGCCTGCTTTCTTTGTTTCTTGATGTGAAGGAATTTCTATGGTGACGATACAGGATAGGCTGTGGCTTTTGCTGCGGTGGGTTCATTTGAAGATGGGAAGAAATTGTTTCCAGGTGTTCTTTCTTCAGGCTGGAGATACCGTTTATCTGCAAACTCTCCAAGCTGTTGTGATGTTGGGATAGTGTCTTCACAATTCTTATGATTCCCTCAGGGGTTAAGCCAGAGCATCCGGGTATGTGGAGCTGAGCCAATAGACAAAATAATCAGTATTAAGGATCTACCCGAATGCTTTCTGTTCTACAAAACAAAAGGTGTTTCCTTCCTTTTTATTCAAAATTATGGACCAGCTCAAGTGTCAAATGAGACTGGGTTATTTTTCAGATCATTTTAAAGATGCACCACCTCCCGAGTCAACTCAGTACATTCATAAGTGCAAGTGCTCTAACCCTTGGGTTAGTGCTTTACTGCTTTGATGATTTACATATACTTGTTGCAGGAGTACTGGTGTTGGGCCTTTGAACATTCACAGTATCTTCTTATTGTGAAAAAAAAGTATGATTGAAGCAATTTCAATTGGAAAAAAACAGTGAGCAGAAATATTTCATGGGATTTCAACTTCATTCACAGTAAGACAATAGATCTACTTATTCCGTTGACCAAAAATATACAATTCAATTATTTACTTGAGTTCTTTTTTGCTTCAGGAAGCCGCTCACACGTCTGATTCTTGAATTGTTTCTAGTCAACACCGTCCATTTATCATTTTGATAAGATAGGTATCTTTTGCTTTAAATGAAATTGCAATCCCCACCAAACATATCTTATCCATACCCACCTTAACCTAGATAATTAGTTAGAAAAACGGTGGCAAGAATCGAAACTCTCTCTCCGGCTAAAATATCAAATCTGATTAAATAAAGGGAATATAAGAAACAAAAGGAGGTCAATTCTGATAATCATACCTTCCTGATTAAATGATTTTTCTCGATGACAGTTTGGAGGCCATCGTCTGTGATCTTGAAGCAGTTTATGAGAGCCAAAGTTCTGAGTCTGCCATGTGCCCTCGTAGTGATTCGCACCAGAATCTCATCAGACAATCTCGAGTTCAAAGGCCTATCGATGATGATATTCCGCCAGGGTAACACATCTTTGCTCACTGCATCCCTGAGTGGCATGCAAACTTCACTCATGACAAGAAGCTCGAATACATCGAGGTAAGCCAGGACAAAAAATAGAGCCTCGTGAGGTGGCCCTGGTTCCACCTCATGAGGCAGAATTTGCTGCGGCTTCATGATGTATTCTGTGATTTCATGCTCTTTTTTTTCTACATAATGTAAAATCCCCATGTCCCCAATCAAACTCAAATATTGTAATTTGAGCTCAAAAGATAATTTATAGAGGAAGAGAGTTTAAGGAAAGAGGGATATAGGGACGGCACAGCCAGACCAGAAAAATAGAGGAGCAATGTGAACCGCACATTTGTAATTGCAACTTCCAGTCATTTGACTGTCAAAACCTTTTCATTTCTTGCTTGCTAAGCAAATGAACGCAAGAATCCAAATTATCGCAGGTCCACCCATGCACGCATAACATAGACAACATTTACACAGGATCCGTTGCATCTCCATAAGAGCCAATAGCTATAATTTGCTAGTTTCCGTGATCAAAATGAAGGATCGGCTAGTTGAGATTTTTGCAGGTGAAATTGCTAGAGAGGATCCGTTGTCCAAAAATATCGCTGTTTTGTGTTGCCAGATAATATGTACAAGTTAAATGTATTATCTCATAATAAATATCTAAAGCATGAGAAATGGGAAACCTTGACAGTATATTGAACCGAAGATGATATGCTTTCTGCCTGGTTTAATTATTTGTAATGGAGAGAACATAAAGCAGCAAAAATAGGGTAAAAGAGGACCAATCTCTTATGCTCTTATGATGGGAGTGTTATACAGCTGGAGAAAAACAGAAACTATAATCTTAGCCGGTAATTTTACACAAACTGGCAAATCAAATGTATGATATCAATAACAATATAGAAAAGCGTGGAGCTCAAAATTTATAAACTGTCAGCGGTCTAAAGGTTCGACAGCAGTCCTAAAGAGAAGGATGTAAACCTTGTCGATCGAAAAATACAAGAAACCTCCTGTGGAATGAGTAACATATGAACCAAAGCTAGTTCCAACAATGCAGTGCCAAGCTGGACCATACGCGGCATCAAATTCCTGGCAAACCAGTAAAAACTGTTAGCTGTTAGATCGTTAATGTTAAACGGCACTTCCTAGAACAATTTCCATAAATTCAAGCTTAAATGATCATCATTAACTCTTAGGTAACGCATGGATAGAGGACAGCGGACACTTGTCCATATCTGTTTTCTTGTATTTAAACATCAAAGTCTTGCTGCTTCAATGAAGGCCTTCTTTAAAAGCAGTGTGCAACAAAATAATCTAAAGGGAAATTATAAAAAACCACCTGAGATACGGGGCCAATTCGCTCTACCAAGTTGAAGTTTGCCATGTGTCATTTTCCCCTCCCAGCTCCCATGGCATCTCTAGAAAATTCAATCCGGGTAACATACGCACACGGTTGCAATAGCTATGTTCCACTAGCAATGATTAGTCTAGAAACTTTATCTTTGGCTTATATTATCCAGGTCTATTAACTGCTTGACTTATGAAAATAAATTTATGCAAGATAGACAGAGATGACATTTCCAAGTGTAAAAGGTTATCAAGAATCATTGAAGCTGGCATCAATCTGGAAACATTACCATATTTCAAAGATGATGGAATCTGCCAATTTTTCTTTTCTTGTGTTCTCACATTCCTCCTTATAAATAGCTGTTTCTTTCTCTCCCCATTTTCCAGTTTTCTTTTCATTTATCAAACAAAAGCTTGCTTCTTAAAACAAATCTAATAGGTAATTTCCATGTTTGATGTAGATAATGATTGCATACAAGTAGGTGTTCTGGTGGAGGTAAAAGGAAAATTAAATAGACTGAGAAAGAGGTAAATCTAGCCAAATTCACAGCTGGATGCTTTGGTGTAATGCTTCCCTTAAGTCTCAGAAATCTGGAAACAAATGAGCAGGTATAAGGAACTATATCCCCAAGAAATACAAGTGATAAAGTTCTAGTTTGAACAGTAGAACATCTGGCTAGCAAGAGCTACCCAGTCTAACATCAACTGCAAGAGAACACTGGAGCTTAGGCCTGAATCATTTACTACATCAAGAATTCTGCTGAACACTGGAGCTGTGAGAATGCTTTGCTCTCTCTATGTATGTACAAATTCTAAGAACTCATTAGCCCTTAGATTTGAGGAGGTGTTTTGTTAAAAGCTTTCCTTTCCAGCAGTGACTACTATCGAATCAAAGACTGAAAGATGGCTATCAACATAGGATTTAGATACCCTAATATGGAACGTCTAAACAGCAAGCAACCCAGTTGCTCGTTTTGTCAATTTTTCTGGGATCATAAGGGTGCCAGGTTATCAACAGGTTGGGTCCCTTTTACTATTTTAAACACAACCTATATGAAAACCAACCAGATATTTCTATTTTTTCTCGTACATTTAATGAAATAAATCTACAACAAGATTTGCATAAAGTTATAATTTGACTGAAATTATGTAACATGTATCAGTAATCCAAAGTCTCAACTCTACACTGATGAAGAGAGAAAACGTCAAATTTGTCCTCCAGCAGAACTAAATTATGGAGGGTAAGTTGATGGTAAACCTATATTAAGATTCACATAATTCCCTTCCCTCTGAACACATGCAACTAGTGGTTCATAGAAGCTATTCATTCAGACCGGCAATTAACCAAAAAAAAATCTAAAACAAGAAAATAATTCAACCAGCAATGCATAAATTATTTGGTTATTCTAATTAGTTTTGCCTTTTTAGCTCGATTACACCGAGTAAAAAACTACATATTATAAAGATTAACTCGATGACAATGGTTGCACAACTTCAATTTCTTTGGAACATAAGGAATTCATACATACAGTAGAATCAAGCAAAGAGTTGGTGAGAAGTAATGGGTTCAGAGCAACTTCGCAATCAAGAATAAGAATAAAGCCAGTGAGTTTTACATAAAAAAAAAAAAAAAAACAGAACGAATTATCAATAGGACCACCTATACTCAAAATTTACTCAGGGCCATTTAATCTACGCTAAACACGCCCATAAAAAAAAAAAAAAACAAGCCGATTTAGCTTCATACTTCAGTGCATTTGAAGTTCGGGTTAAAGCCTGAACAGTCAACAGGATTTCCTCTATGCAAAATCTACTCGATACCCATTACTATAAACCCTCCAATAACGAAAGAATAAATAATTTATAATCACCAGAAGCTTCTAAGGTCGAAGAGTAAACAAAGATCGAAACCCAGAAAAGCAAGGAACCTGTTTGATTTCTAACCTTTTTTAGGGCAAGAGCGAGGCGTTTGCTATCAAGTTTTCCAGGCATGGAATCAAGCTGCTCACGAGCACACCTAAAAGCTCGGTCTTGCAAAAGAACGGGCATATCAGCAGCTCTGACATGAACATTGAGCTTGCTGTGTTGCTCTTGATGCTCTTTAGCTTTCTTTTGCTCTATCAATCTACTCAAGAACTTGCTCCTTCGCTCTAGCTCCAGCTCTGCTCCCTCCATTTCACTGTGCTTGATTTTTTTTATTATTATTACTACTTATTCTCTCATCACTTAAAACTACCAATATGATTCAGCAGTTACTGTAAATGCATACAAAGTGTTCGAGGAAAAGACTGAGAGGGCGGCGGGAAAAAAGGAAAGTAGCAAAAGAGGAAATGTTAGAAGAAGCCCCAAACACTCACTAAAAGGGATGGAGAGGTCAGGTCGTTTTTGGGTTAGGCGTAGTGGGGACATAACTAGTTCTGTAATCGTCGTATGATATATTTGTTCTCTCGATGAGCGGAAAGTTTTAGCCCACCCACGCAAAAATATGAATTCATTTGCATGGAGTAGCTGAAGATCATGCCTGATTGTTATATTACACAAAAGACAGAGATACACTTGATAAAAATATGTATACTTAAAGTAACTTTAAGGTTCATAATATTTAAATAATCTTTGAAGACTCGGTGTATTTATCTCATTTCAGCTTTATTTGTTAGTTTATTTTAAGTTTTGATCTGTAATAAAATATTTTTAAATATACGAAAATATTATTTTTTATTGTGTACACCCACACTTTTCTTAAAAAGAAGGGGGGTTTGAAAGACGGGGAGATGTGACCCCAAATCACTTCTTATTTTGAGTGGAAAATAGTGTTACTTTTAGGATTATAGGCAGACATGATTTGACGAGTTCTATTATAGCCATCATCACTCGGCTCAGTTGCTTTTTGAGAGCATATTGATAATTCAGGATACTGTGAATCATTATCGATGTCAGGTCTAACAAAGTGCTGGTAGACCTCATCGTGCGCGAGTTGAATCCGAGTACAGATACTCAAGTAGACACCGATAGCCCACAGTTCGTTTCTTCTCCTTTCTAGAAATCTTGATCAAAATTCAAGGTGGGAAACTTCCTCTTGCTCGTAATATATTTATTTACTAATTATATGCGAGATTTATTCTCTGGAAAAAAAATGAATATTCTTTTCAAGTTTTTGTATATTTTTCAGAAATAAATAAATGAAACTACTCCAAGGTTCTGTGCACATTGTGCCAAAAAATGAACCCGTGAAGTCAATGCAGGTGATCAGCATAAGGGCAAGGGGAAATCAGGCGATCTCAGAAGGTTTTCCTTTTGTCACGAGGTGAGGAAGAAGTTGACTCTTTGACCGATTTAAATCAGTCCCGGTCATAATTAGTTTAGTAGCTGGTAGGTCCCTGTCCTACAGAAAACCCTCCCTTCCCTTGAAGCTCAGTGCCACCAGCTTCGGCGACAAAACAAGGCCCCCCTCCATCAAAGAAGAGAGGTGGGACCTCTAAAGCGAAAGTCCTTAAACGGTGCGTACATTACAAACGGCAATTGCGGGGTTTAAAATGAATGGTGTGGGTCCTCGTAGACTCCAAAAGTTTTTCAAACTTGACGGGTCAGGTCCCTGCCCGAGCTCCCTGCAAAATTGCATACGGGAAGCCGGATCAGCAAGCCAGGTCATTTCTTGAGAATCCACGCTTATAAATGGGCAGCCCATGACATGATTGTTTGTGATGCTCTAAAATTTACGTTTGAAAATTACAAAAAAACAGAATTAGATTAAAGAAATGGTCGGTGAAATTATAAGTAATAAAAAAATTATTTTAAATAGCTAGGACATATCTAGACGTAGAGATTGTTTACTGCGTGCCAAAACCATCCACTCGTGCTTGGAGCATTATAAATTATATTAGATTTCGATGACGTGGAAATTAAATACATGTCATTAAATGCCATGCAATATGGAGGAGGGGTATTTTATACTGTATTTCAAAAGTATTTAAAAAAATATATTTTTTAAAATTAAAAAATTAGTGTTTTTGATTATTTTAATGTGCTGATATCAAAATTAATTTTAAAAAAATCATATATTTTTGAACAAAAATCACTTTAAAAAACAATCGTAATTATATTCTTAAACGGACACGAAATGGTGTTGATACATTGCTTAAAAACTTATTTGTTTTTGCATTAGTAATTATTTTTATTTTTAAAAAATTATTTTTACTCCCGTGTATTAAGACAATAATTAAAAAAAAAAGATTCTCAACTTTTATAAAAAAATATTTTCAAAACGCAAAACTAAATAGAATTTTAGAATTACACAAGAAGCTAAATTAAATCGTTGGATCCCTGTTCACCTATACTTATTGTTGCCGTGTACTTGATATTTGCTCCACTATTTCACATCTCGTGAGCCCTTTTTTCCGCTGGTGAACAGTGTATTAACAAAATTATCCCTCGAAAAGGACAAAAATAACGTCTGGTTTGAGGGGCTCCATGGTAATTGCACTTTTTCAGTCCGTTCTGGTTCGTCTGGTCAGGGTTTTTTAAAAAAATATTTCATTGAATAATGCAATAACCGTTTTGTCTCTCGAAAAGGACAAAAATCATGCTTGGGAGGGAGTGTATTAACCGTTTTAATTTTGCGGGTTGGTCTGAAATCCTGAATATTTTTTGTATCAAAGTTTTTATTGATTTCAATTTCATCATTCCATGCAAATTTATTATAAATCCTTAATATTTTCAATATCAAAGTTTGATTTCTTTTAATTTTATCCTTCTATGCAAATTAATTATGGATTTCAGTTTCATTTTAGTCCCAATTCTTTTAATTTCCGATTTTGTTTTAAATTATTTAATTTCAATGTTCACTAAGCCCCCCTTACATATTATAATTTTAAAATGTAATCAATTTTTTTTCATTTGTTTTAGTTATTGCTTTTTTTGTTAATATTTTTCATTGTCAAGATTCCTAATTATTGTATGTGAGACATTTAAAATAATAATAATGATTGTTTGTGAATTGTTTTTCTTGTAAATATATGAGGCTAAGTATATATTTTTATATTTGTTTAATATTAACGTCCTAAGATATATATATATATATATATATGTATGTATGTATATATATATATGTATATATTCTCTTAAAATAAAATAATAATTCATGACAAGTGTTCTAAAATATTTTTAATATAGTAATATGACAAATAAATCTTATAAACTAAAAAAATAATTTTTTGAACAATAGGTATGGGGTCATCAATAGTATGACCAATAATAATTAAAATATTAATTATGTATATAATATTTATTATGACAGCTATAAGAACTGTAACATAAATTCTTTGATCAATGTTATTTTTTTTGAAAAATAACTTATGTGTCTTTTTTAAATTTATTATATTTCATCTCTCAGACGACGTGGAAAAAATATGAAACCACACGTTGACAGGACAAGTTGAGAAAATATGTCAAACTATCTACAATAATAAAATAAAAATTGCTCGATGTTTCGCCACTGGCAACACCAAGTTTTTTAATATATAACAAAGATGTTAGTGGTCCTGTTTTTTTTTTAAAATGTTATCCATATGAGTTAAATAATCTGCGTAAAAAATTGAAGATTATTTAGTTTTTATATGTATTTATTTTACTATAGATAGGACATTTAGAATAATAATTATTATTATATACTATGATATTGTTTTGATGTTAACGTTTTAAATGTATATAAAAAAATAAACTGACTTTTCTTTAGAAATCTCACATTAATTTAATCTCATTTCTCTAGAATACTTTTAATATAAAGAAAAAATATGATTTTTTTTTATAGATTTTAGCATTTTCATTTTTGTTATTTGTCAAATAAATTATTCGTCGAGTAGTTCAAACATTACCAACAAACCATTAATATGTTACATGCAAAAAATAATATATTTTTGATCAATTTTATCAGTTGTGATTTTACTATCTAGCAAGTAAATTATTACCAAGGTAGTTAAAACAAAACTACCAATCACATTGTTTGTTGCGTAAAACAAATTACTATCTGTGCTAAATTCAACGATTGTAATTTAACTATTTGCTAATAAAATTATTAATGAAACAAATAAAACATGCACAACAATCAATCTAAATAATTATTAAAAAAGTGTTAGCAGTAACACCATCCAGTCATTTTTAGGTGGAAACCCCCTATTTCTAATAAATATTTTCAATCACAATTTTAGTACTAAAATATTGAAATAATTATAGCATGTATAAAATTAATAAATTTTTTATATAAAAAAAACTCAACCCAATACGCGACAGTTTCACTCGTTCGATTCTAGATTGCGATGCCAGGAGGAATGTGGATAGTTTAAATCAGATAAAAGAAATGCACAATAAAAAAATCTTTATTTTAATATTGTATCAATGAATACTGACGTTGTCCAGTTGCATATCCAGCTACTTTCTATGGATTCGGGACTTGACAGAATCAAGGTTTTCGAGTTTATACCTCGCAACTTCACGTCATCACTGGCCGTCTAATTATTAATGGGTTCCGTGCCCCCCTGAAAAAAGAAAAAACGAGTTTCCTTTTTAAGAGGGCCCATGGATTTTGGACATGATAAACAACAAGCCTCTGTGATTTTGGGCAAACTTTGATATTAAATTTAAAATAGTCCCTGGTTTTTTTCAACACAAGTAGATCATAATTGTAATTTCCAAATAGTCCCTGAATGTTTAAGATTATATGAATACATATTGAAATATTTTTTTGAATCATGAGAGATCCATGATCAGCATGTAAGATATTATTTTTTGAGCTCCATGTTCATTTTCATAAAAGGATTCATCTCCTTGAAAAACTTGGTCTAATTCCCATTCACTTTCCTTTCATCATATTTTTCATTTATCATCCCATTTTATTTGACATGAAAGTCAATAAAAAAAAAACACGATCATCTTATGTTCTTAATGTCCTGTTTAAATGAGGGTAGCATCCTATTTTCATTGCATTTTTTATATTAAATGATCAATTATACCTGGTAATACTTCGAAGGTTGCTACTAGCAGGGGCGAAAACATAATAAGAAGGTAAGAAATCATATTTTTTTAAAAAATTGTTCGAGAAGCGTGCATGAGTGTACCAGTCTCCATGGATTTTTCTTACTACATGCGAATTAAACAACGCCTGCCCACATATGTTATTGTTATAGTGGAGAAATAGAGGTGGATCGGCCATGCCGTGTCTTTATTTATTTTCTTATTGTAAAAACAATGTTTAGATTTCGCGAGCGCACTTTGAAAAAGAAAAACAATTACTTGAATTCAAACCTGACTGTGTCTAATTAGTTGGTTTTATTTTAAAAAAAAGCTATATTAAAAAATCAATGACAATAAATTAAATGAATTGAAAAAATAAGATAGCCTGAGAATTTTTCAATGAGGGCATATAATGTAATTTATTTTTTTGTCTATTACATATAAAATGATGAAATTAGATAAAAAAATGATCCAAGAAAATTGTGTTGAGTTAGCATGATAGACCTAAAATCCTAACAATCAAGATCGAGTCACCTTGATTATTTTATAAAATTTGTGATCTGGATCATGAGATTGGTATAATCTAATAGAAATAAAATAAAAAAATCATAGATTTATTTTCTTATAAAAAAATATTGAATGATGAAAACATAAAAAATATCAATCCATATTAATTTTTAAGCCTCGTGACTTGAGTCATGAGACCGAGAACATCTTATTTAAAAAAAATAAAGATTAGATGAATGAGGATAGAAATTAAAATTAAAAGAAATAGTTTAGATTGAAAACAAATACCAAGTTAACAAAAAGACTAAAAAAATCAAAATAATAAAAGAATGATGATCAAAATTGAAATATAAAATAAATTTTATTTTTTCATTAAAGGGTGAAGTTGAAAAAAAATCATTAGAAGAATCCAAAAATATTTAAATAGTTAAAAGATTGAGGATTAAAATTGAAATAAAAAATTAAAACAAATATATTATTATATGATGAGATTAAAAAGTAAAATCAATTGAGCAAAGGAAAATAAAAAAATATAAAATAGGACTAAAAAAGACAACACGTCACAAATTATGATTGAAGTACGTGGTTGAAAACAAAACAAAGAATTTTAAAAGAGTCAAAAACAAAAATTCAAATAATATAACAATAACAAAGAACAAAGTGGAAATCCTCGTAAGACACTGAAAAATCACAAAGGCCAACGTGAATTTCGACGGGAGAACAGGGGGGGGGGGGGGGGGGGGGGGGGGGTAGAAAATTGCTATTATACTATGCTCTAAAAAGTAAAAAGATAAAAACAAAATCCTATAAGACAACTTAAAAATCCGTATCATAGAATAATAATGAGGGACTTGATCATTTTTTTTTAAAAAAAAAAAGATAAAAAAATAAGAACCATAAATAGATAAAAATAAAATGGCAAGGGGTAAAATTGAAAGAAAAAACAAATGAGCAGTTTAAAATATAAGGACTAAATATGGGGGAAATGAAACATTAAGGGAAATAATTGAAAGGAAAAAAAACCAAGAAAATGAAAAAAATAATTAAAAGAACAGGCATCATGTTTGATATAAAAACAGGAAAAATCAAATGGAAAGGGATCAAATTGAAAAGAGTTTAAAAACAAATCCAAAAAAATACCAATAAAAAGAAAGATGATCATGAATGAGTTTTTTTCTTTATTTTTTTCTCAAAACAATACCATTTTTATTTTTTAATTGAATAAAAAATCAAACCATTATTTTTTTTTATCAAAATAATATCATTTTTACTTTCTACATAATAAAAAATCTGATTGACCTAATAACCTGGTCATTCAACCTAACCCATGACTCGGGACATGAGGGGTAGATTTTCTGGCTAGGTTTTAAAAGCATGATAAAACATATAGCACCATAAATGATAGGAGACTCCATGAAATTAAACAACTAGGGATGAAATTGCTAAAAAAATCAATCACGAAAAGGACTCAAAATAAAAGGAATTGTAATTATAAGAACGAGACAAAATTCAACAACAACAAAAAGAAATTAAAATCAAATGATTAGTGATGAAATAAAAAATAAAATCCAATCAAAAAAATATTTTTAAAAAATAAGTTACAAAAATAAATATCAAATTTGATATAAAAATATAAAATCAAATGTTATTGGATAAAATTAAAAACAAACAAAATAAATTAGATACAATTAAAATATGAATGACCAATCTGATAAAATACATAAAAATAATTTGTCAAATAATAAAATTAAAAAACAAATAAATTAAATTCGAAACTATTAAAAGATTAAATATCACTCTATAATGTGCAAGGACAGCACATATTTTAAGATGAATAGGAGAGAGAAAATCATCGTTGAAGTTTCAGTGTGACCTAGCAATTGACGCGTGTTAGTCAACATATGACAAGATATTTTAGCACTACTTTAGAAGTGTCAAAGAATCATTTTATCTAAAAATTTAGGTTATCAGATGAGATTCCATAATATAATTTATATTGTTCGCCAATACACCTCTTCAAATGAAAATCATTTAAGCTTGAAACTTGCACACAAGTTAACACTACTTGTGCTTAATTTTTATCAAATAGAATAAAAATGATGAGTTACAAACTCATGACCGCCAAGTCAACAAAACTCTAATATTATATCAAAAAATTATTTCAACTAACAGTTTAAGATATCAGGTAAAATCTTATAATATAATTTATATTATTTATTAACAAAAAGATTGACCGGTCAAGGGGTGAGAGTAGCTCCCACTTGTTGGAGCGTGCTATAGACCTACCAACTATTTTTTTATTTTTCCAAAATCTAAAATCTTTGACACCCCATGATAAGCACAAAGACTAGAACACAGTATGAAAATACTATTTTACCTCTAAATATGTTTTCCATTTTCTGATCCTTGAAGAATAAAACAATTATTTTATTGTGGATTGCATTGTTAACTATCACTTAACCGTGTATAATTCTTGGACCTGGTAGACGACCTCATGCTCTTATAATTATTATATTCATTAAATGAATATCGTTGAATTTAAATCAAGTGACTGCGATTTAATAAATGACAAAAACAAAAACAACTTGGATTTTTTATATTTTATTTTCTTCATCTAATCTAAACCATTAAATTAAAGATTCATAATGAGGTTTAGATGAACATCACCATGGAGGATCCGATACTGTGGTTCTAACACCACCACCAAGGAATTAACAAAGCAGCCACAACGGAAACGATGTGAACTAATAATAACTAAAAAACCAGAGTTTTACACAAAAGCTGCCTATCGGCTCATTCCTTCTTCAACAGGCGGTGGCACCGAAGCCATCTCTAAGCTGCGATTCTTCTTCTCCACGTTGCCATGCCATCCTAAACAATTCCAAACAATTAAACATGGAATTAAGAAATTAACTCAGATGAGACCTGCAAAACACCTGCGTGTAATAGTCCTGTGCAAAATTATATCCTTACCTATAGACAAGTCATAGCCATGACTTTTGAGCTCGCGATATTCTTGACACAAAGAACAATACTCACAGCAGCAATGAACCAAACAGTCCCCGCATGGAGTTTCCCTCAACAAGTACTGCTGCCTCATTTTTGCACGATAGAAGCAGGAGTAGCAACACGGGCAACAAGTGACACAGGAAATCAGGGCGTAAAGCGCTCCATTTACTCCACAGGCTGCGCGTAACACACACGTACATCAAGATAATCGGTAATTTTACCTCTCAATCAACATACTAATGAGCACCTGGAATTAATCGATTAAGTAATTCACTGGTTCAATTTTGTTAATCTCATCTTCTTGATTAATAATCAAACAAACTATCTATCAATTTAATTAATTGGTGTGGAATATTATAAAGTACTTACATGAAGATCCCTTATCGACAATTTCAGCAATTTTTCCGAAAGTGATGCAGGGGCACCAAAAAGTTACACAACCTGCAAGACCGCCAGAAAAGAATAAGGGAAGAAGATAATGGATAGTTCAGGCAACGAGACACCAACTACCCGAGCGCGCGCTCGGAAATGAAGAGCGTGTGAATAACGCGCCACCAGAAAAGCAATTTTTAAGGGGTCGTCTTCTTGTTTAAACTTACAGTTTCGCCAATCATCGAAGCAGTCACATAACCCAGTTGACCAGGGGCCCTTGATCTTGGGTCGGAGTTCAATGGAAGATCTAGAATCATCAGTGCTGTAGACCTGGCTTGTTGTATAATTCTCAGTCGTTGTTGTACCTTGACTGAACACTGGTGGCTGCGAAGTGGAGAATTTGTCATAAGAAGATGAGTTTGATGAGTACATGATTGAGCTAAGCAATTAAGAACTGTTTTTGATGCACCCGGATCAGAAAGAGAAGAGTTTATGCTTTATAGCGGGTGGTTTTCAGATCAAGCTGAGTGGATGGCAATCGGGTTAACTTAAGAAAAATAGTGAGAAGATGAGGGGAGACGGGAGAGGGGAGAGTTTACTTTGACAAGTCAAAGACGGCTTCATTTACTGCTCTATCATTTATCAACCACCAGTTCATTTCCTTGTAGAAACAGAGAGGAAAGTTCACGTGGGCAGTTTCAAGGGGGCTCCTACAGGACCATCATGACCTGGTGGTATTGGCAATTGGTTGCGAGATCTGAAAAAAGTATTCTTCAGTGCGGACTTGTATGAACCATGAACTCCGCTTTTAATAAAAGAAAAAATAATTGTCATTATCGTAACCTGTAAGGAAGTCTTGATTTATTTATTTATTTCCTTTCAGAATTTATTACTTTAGTACGTGTAGTTTTTTTATATATAAATAAATCACTGTTTCAAATTTATTTAGAAAAATAAAACAATTTTGATATCATTTATTGGATATTTTTTCTTTGAAAATAAGTTATATTCGATTTTTTTATTCACTTGCTAAGTTCCATGTCCATTGATAATGAATCTTGAATTTGTTTATTTTTTAAATTTAAAATTTAAAATACCTTTTATATTTAAATAAATATTATATTTGTTGCAACTTCAAATTGAAACTAATTTTATAAAATATTATCTTGAATAAACACTATCTCCATTTCAACTGTCATAAAAATAATATTTATTTATTTTTAAAATTAAAATTAAAATATTTTCTTATAAAAAAATAATAAAACTGCCTCTACAAGAATTTTCAAGAAGTCATGAACCAAACCCGTAATTTCTTAAACTGTGTTATTATTTTAAATAAGTTTTTAACTATGTTTTCTTATAACAAAGTTTACTGTGCTGCTTCCAAAAAAAATCCCAGGTGTGTATAGTTCAGTTAAATCACTTTTCTCGTTAGTAATTATTATTATAATAATAATTGGTAGATAAATTGAATTAAATAGCATGGATTGCAAGCTCTCCTTCATGCTTCTGCCACTGTATAACTAGTCGATTTTGCAAGAACTAATTCTATCACTGATTAGATATTATTATTATTATTATTATTATTATTATTATTACTACTACTACTTGACATGCGTTTTTGAATAATGTTTTTAGCAAAAAAATAACTCGCAACGAAACGTGTAAAAAAATTATAGACCTTTTCAGCATTTTTTTTTACATAGAAATATAATCATGATTCGAAAGCATGTGAATCTATTTAATTAAATTAATTAAGAATTATTTATGCTAATTGTAAAATAAAAGATATAATTGTAAAATAAAAAAAGTCAGTATTTGCATATAAAAAAATAAAACAAGGAATTAATCAAAACATGTAGGATCTTAAGCTAGTGGCAATGAAATTCTAAAATAAAAAGGATATCCATCCATATAAAAATAAAAGATAGATAGTTATGATATTTAACATCAACTTTGCTTTTTGATTCACATTTGTTTATCTCAAAGTTCATTGTTTACCAGTGATAAATAATCTTTATTTTTAAAAATAAATATTCTTCTATATAAAATATGACAGAACAAATTAAAATATTTTTTATATATGTTAAATACATACAAATAAATTAAAAAAGCTCCCTCTGTTTTCAAAAAACTAAATAAACAATTTAAACGGTACACAGAAGAAACATCGATTTAATATAAATTAGAATATTATTTTAAAAAATAAATATTAATTAAAAATATATATATATATATATATATAAAGAAAGAGATCAAGGATAACCAGGATTGACAAATTAGGTCCGTGCACCTCACTTATTTTTTAAAACGAGAAGAATGACATATCATTTGAAAATTAATGCATATTCAGGGGCTAGGAATCAATGCATATTCAGGGGCTAGAATTGAAGTTATTTTTAAAAATATTTTTTATTTAAAAATATATTAAATAATATTTTTACATAAAAATAATTTAAAAAGATAAAAAAATTCAATTTAAATATTTTCAAAAATATTTTTAAAATACAGTGCAAAACCTTCGAGGCTTATATGCATGGGATTGAAACTATAAAGTGTTATCCGTTTTGTTAATAAAGAAACAAAATAAGTGCTCGTGTTCATGGTTTTAACATATAGAGCGATAAATATTTGAATTGTGAAGAATAAAAACTAATTATTTATTTTTCAAAAAAAGTTTTAAGAAAAAAATAAAAAAGAGTAAAGATAAAAAAAATAGTTATGTGAAAAATGATCGGGGTTAGGACTGTTGTTTAGGAGTGTTTTGATTCTGTTTTTCAAAATAGTTTTTTAAAAGTATATTAAAATATTTTTTTATTTTTTAAAAATTATTTTTAACAATAATATATTTAAATAATAATAAAACATTAAAAAATTAAATTTTGAACTTTATTAGACAGTAGACACAATGCTTGACGCGACTTCTGTTGTACTGTGGTCACGGTTTTGTGTGGTGTTGGACTTGTTGGTTAGAGATAGCTTCGAGAACTGACAAGGCTCTTCGTCTTCGCTACACGTGTCGTTAAATACAAGGCCAATTGCAAATTTCGTAATATAGTTAACATACTAGTTAGATCTATGGGCTATAATTTTTATAATTGTTGGCATTGAACCAATTAATAGTATTTGCTAGTTCAAGAATAAAATATAATATTTATATATGTAAGGTTTAGTATAATAAAACACATCAACATATTTTATTATAACAACAATAACATCAAAACCTTAACATTTAAAATTATTATTACTATTACTGCTAAAACAATAAAAAATATTAAATTATTCCCAGAAAAAAAACTCAAAAATATTAACAAAAGAGAAAACAAAAAAATGGAAAAAAAATGAAAAAAATAGATATAACATTTATACATATAAAGTTTGATATAATGAAACACATTAATACACTTTATTGTAACAACAACAATATCAAAACCTTGACATCTAAATTTATCATTACTGTTACTGCTAAAACAATAAAAATTATCAAATTACCCCAAGAAAAAAAAACTCAAAAACATTAACAAAAGAAGAAGCAAGAAAAAAGACTAACATTATTATTATTATTATTATTATTATTATTATTATTATGTTAATAATGAAAAAAAATTAAATCAAAGAAATGTAAAAAGGCTAAAAAATTTAACAAAAGAGCAAACAAAAAAATAAAAATAAATTATAAAACAAAAATAAAAATAAAAATTATTAGCTGGAAAAAAAAATCATTTGACTCGGAAAAAAACTAAAAGAAAGAACAAAGAGAAAAAAATATCAATTTTCAAATGATTATAAGCACAAACTAAATTTTAACTAAATTTTTCAAAAAAATATCACCTCAAAAAATAAGGAAATAATAAAAATTAAAAATTAAAGCTAAAAGCACACACATATATATAAACATGAACAAAAATAGGAACTTTTCAGAAATATAAAAAAAAATAAAATAAAAAATTAAAAGTATAAAAAACTAAAATGAAACCAAATATATTATCAATTTCAATCATGGAATAAAATTGAAAAAATAAAAACTTCCGTACAAGAAATATTAAGGGATTGAAAACCAATCCCAAAATTAAAAAAATATAAACTGAAATGGAAACGCAATATAATCAATTTTCATCGAAAGATACAATTGAAACAAATCAAAACTTATATAACAAAAATCAGGATCATACAAAACAATTAAAAACTTATGGCCTGGAATGAAAACACCATAAACATAAGGGCATGCCCTGTAATTTAGCATGCAAGAGAAAGAAAAGGGCCAAAATAAGTTCAACTGACTACCGTCACGACTCTGTCCATTGTGTATGGCCAAGTGCCACACCATGAGAAAGAGTTCATGGCGGCACATTGGGCGAGACACTGAATGAATATTTTTTACTATCGGATGACACCGCACGCACCGCCCGAATTGTGCGTGAGGTTAAATACTATCAGTGCGTGTGTGAGATGTGCATACAATATTCGACATAAAAGAATAATAAAAAATGATAAATTATCGGAACACCTCTACAACCAATTCTTCAATTTTATATTACTGGGGGGCAAATTATATTTAGACATTTTCAAAAAATATATAATATCTGAAACACCCCGCGGTCAAACCTTGATTTTTGTATTATTAAATGATAAAAAAGTTATTTTATTATATAATAAAATATGAAATTATCGTGTACCTCTCTTCAATAACTTTTGATTTTTATATTATACGAGGGTAAAATAATTATTTTTTTATGTAAAAAATCACAAAAATCAAGATCATACTGCCAAAGCAAACCGACTCAAAATCATTATTATTACAATCTACAAGGAAAACATTGACAATATACAATAAAAAACTGACCTCTTTTATTACATGTCATAATAAGAACATTTTAACTGCCTTCACCTCTTCCCAAATCAAGTCTTTTTGCTCATTCTGTTCCCTCTACCGTACCTGTCCTCTCTCTCCTCTCTAAGATCTTCTTGCCCGATCTTTGGCTCCAGCTTCCAGCCTTCCATCAATAATATTTCAGACCTAAACAACAAAATCTCCAAGAGATATTGTCACTTGAACACGTATTTACATTCTTAACTTTTAACTTAACTTAGTTAATGTTAGTTGTTGTATTTTAAAAATGTTTTTTTTTTAATTTTTTTTATTTTTTTTATATTTTTAGATTATTTTTATATGTTAATTTCAAAAATAATTTTAAAAAATAATTATTTTAAGACATTTATAAACAAAAAATATTTTAAAAACTAACTCTAACTACGCTTTCAAATAAACACTAATTAGATAGAACAATCCTTGTATCAAAATTTAATCTGTTTAAGTTTTATTGTAAATAATTTTTGACATATATCTTATGTATTGATATATGAGTTAATTGATAATTCAATAGACATCATGAAATGAAATAAAATGTGGTTAAGTTATAATCAAATATATATTTTTTATAAAAAAAATGCTATTTTAAATAAAAATAATGGACTGAAAGGGATGTTTGGAAAACCAATTTAAAAACGTTTTAAAAAAAGATTTTTTTTTAGTTAAATTATTAGTTTTTTGTTTTAAATTAATTATTTTAGTATCTTTGTACCATTTTGATACTATAAATAAAAAAAATATTTTAAAACAAAATTAAGTTTCAAAACCAAACATTAACTACACTCATAAACATCCACTATACAAGACTTGCTAGTAATTCACACGATGGTTCAATAATCCGAGAACCAAACTCTTAAATCATGTCAGATACTAGACAAAGTCTTACAACTATGCTCGCAAGGCATGCATGTACGATCAATGTCAAAGATGATCTGCCTAAAACATTTCTTTTTGTCATGTAATAATTTCCTAGTCACCTAGTTCGATCAACATTGAATTGAGTTTTTCGCCCGCAAACTCCATCAATCCGAGATCCTGTGAAATATATCATCCGAGTAATTGCTAAATACACCTCTCCCGAGTCTGTTTTCAACAACAAAATGGAGTTTGAGACTGGGCAAAAGGAACGGGGCAGTAGCTGATTTAAGACGGGCTGAACACCATGAGATTTGGGAATATGAGAGGGGATTGGAGGAGATAACAGGATGGCTGACCATGACTTTTATCTGGGAGAAGAAGATGGTTACGGAATTCTCTTACGTTAGCTACACTACAAAAAATCATTTATTACCAGGTACAAGTTTCAATATCAAAATTAATACACGCGTCGCTAACTTACGACGAAGATAATCAAGCAGAGGCAACGACGAAGACCCCGTGCAGCCCTCTCTAACTTTATATTGTGCGTGCACATTGGTGCGAGCCTGTGGGCAATACTACAAGTCTACAATCATTAATATTTATTAGTATATATAATTTTTATTGAACAAATTAAAGCGCAATATAATAAACTTATAAATATTTTTTTAAGAGAATAACTACATAATTAATTTATTTTTTCATCAAATATTAATTTATTTTTTCGTCGAATATTAATTTATTATTAACCTTGATATTGCAGGGGTTTTTTATATATAAAAAACCACTCGATTTGATTTTTAAAGGTAAGAATGGAGAGATAGTCGAGTTTACCTTGACTTGTAAATGCAGACCTTCTTTATCAATAATCAATTCGTGGCCTGGCGATAGAAATCGTGTGGCTGTTGGTAATAGAGGTCCCACGACACCGACCATCAATCATCAATCAATCAATATTATTACTATAAAAAATTATAGAGCGAAGACACGTGGCTTATTTGCGAGTGTCGCGAAGTTACATGGATGTGGAGCTTTGAGAGAAAAACAAGAGAGAGAGAGATAGAGAGAGAGAGAGAGAGAGAGAGACCGGAATAAGATAATTATCAAGGAATTGATTAAGTAACTGTTAAAGAGTGTTAGCTTATTTTTTAAAGTATTTTTGGTTTATAAATATATTAAAATGATATTTTTAAAAAAATATTTTTAATAACAACATAAAAAATAATTTAAAAACATCAAATTTTTAATTTAAAATAAAAAATAATATTTTTTTTTATTTTTATTTTCAAAATACAAGCAACTTGAGATAGTGGTTTCAAAACTTCTTTCCAAAAAAGTTTAATACTTAAGTACATGCTAAAGGTGGTGTTTAGGAAACGTTTTTTTTTTAAATAATTTTTTTTTAATTTTTATTTTAAATTATAAATTTTTAATGTTTTTATATTAATTTAATATGATGATGTCAAAAATAATTTTAAAAAATAAAAAAATTATTTTAATATATTTATGAACAAAATTAATTTTAAAAATAATTTTAATAATTTATATTTTTGGACTATGTGAACCAAACTCCAAAACATACATTTAATTCTCTAAGTCCATGCCACAAAAACAATTTTGCTTGGGCGTGTAGCCAAAACTCCTCTGATCTGAAGCATGGGACGAACAGGAATCAGCAGCTCTTTCTGTTAAGTTATTTGATACTATATTTTAAAAATATTTTTTTTATTTTTTACATTAGATTAAAAAATTTAAGGTTTTTAGATTATTTTTATATACTAATATCAAAAATATATTTTTAAATAAAAAATATTTTAAATAAAAAATATCAATACCAGCCAAACAATTAATTTGTTTCGTAGCAAAGACGGTAACAGAAGACAATGATGTCTTTCAAGTCAGCGTCATAACTGCCAACAGGGACTAATCTACGCAAATGTCATGACCCTCTCTTCACCCTTCCTATCAGCATTTAGTGTTTGACACAACTTTTATTTTTGTGGTTAAAATTTAAAAAAATAATTTTAAAAAAATCAGTTTAATTACGGTTCAAAATAAATTTTGAAATATTTGGTTAAAATTACTTTTGAGTTTAAGATTAATGAAAAATAGTTTCATGTGTTTGGATACTAAACTTTTCATATTGCTTTTAGCTTATAAAATTACTTTAAAGAGTATATGTATATATAATTTTTTAAATATTATAGATTAATAATCATAACATAAAAATATTATTATTATTATTATTTTAAAACAATATATATATATATATATATATATTGTGAAATTACTTATTCCAATTATTTTAGAAGAATTGCATTTTATATTGAACTCGAGCATATTAAACATGTACAAATCATTCATACAATTATCAAATCCATAAAAACATTATTATTATTATTATTATAAAAGAACAATATTTTCCTCGATAATAAATTTAAATCCATTTAATACTAAATAAAATGATAAAATCTCTTAAAATACATGAAAAAAATATTAATTATAAAGTTTTAGCATCAATCCATCAGGCAAAATAAAATAACTAGTTCTTGCAACTAATACATATCTAGTTTTTACAGTTAACATAGCAATCCTTGCTTTATTATTGTTATAATGATAAAAAATATCTAGAAGCAAGGAGTGAAATTATTAAGTACCCGTTTGGCAACGTGGTGTGTTCCACGTTTGCCAAACGGGATGCTATTTTGGTGTTTGGTAAAAACCAAACACCGTTTTGTTTTAATGGGTCCCACCCCATTTATACATCAGAACGGCGTTTCAAAAAAAACACCTTGAAGGTGCTTTTGAAACGCCGTTCCAAACGGCAACCCAGTCCCCGTTTCGGGTTTTTATTATTTTTTAAAATATTTTTTATTAATAAATATATTAAAATAATATTTTTTTATTTAAAAAAAATATTTTTGATATTAGTACATGAAAATGATATAAAAATATTTAATTTAATATATAAAAAAATAAAAATAAACAATCATGTTTTTAAAACACTTTTGAAATGAAAAGTCTTAAAAAAATTACAACTCAAGATTGAGGTTGTTTTGAAAATATTTTATATTCAGAAATGTATTAAAATAATTTTTATTTTATTTTTTAAGAATTATTTTTGACATCAACACATGAAAATAATATAAAAAAACCAAAAATATTTAATTTAAAATAAAAATTATTTTTTTATTTTGTTTTAAAAAAACCGATTCTGAAACGTTGAGCCGAGCGAAACAGGGATTTTTAAATTTATTTATAGAAGTTACATATATATATATATGTATGTATGTATGTATGTATGGATGTATGTATGTATAAATGTGTGTGTATATTTTCATGCCCTTTTAAGTAATTTTACAAGTTAAAAGCAGTTTGTAAAGTTTGGAAACCAAACACCCAAAATTGCTTTTTTTTCAACTTCCAACTCAACCACAGTTTTAACCAAACACTTAACTGCTTATTTTGAACCACAGTAAGAAGCGCTTTTTTTGAAACTGCTTTTTTTCAACCTCAACCACAATACCAAACCGGCCCTGAGTAGACGAAAGCTCTAAAACGGAGTCAAACATCGTCGTCTTCGTCAAACTCATCTTCTCCTTTGTCTTCTTCATCGTCATCATCGTCGTGGATTCATTTGCGTTCGGTTCTCTTTGTAATTATTCCTCCTCACCGGCTTATTGTTCCTCATCTTCCACTTCTGATCGGTGAGCCCTCATTTTCTCTCTGAAGCACTCTATTTTACTCTTTCTTGATGATTCCAGTGATCTTGTTCTCTTTTGCTTTGTTCAGATCCGATCTTGAAGAAATATTAAGTGTAGATCGTGTTTACAGTCTCTTCTATTACTACTACTACTACTCGCTCGACTTGTTTCATTTCTCTTTGTTTTTTTAGTTACTGCTTCTTAGATGGAATGGGTGTGGCTTTGGCTTGGTTAATTTAGTCAAATTTTAAACTTTTATTATTATTTTCATGGATTTTTTTGACATGGGTTATTGTTAATTTAATGTTTTGCTTGCTTTTTAGTAACAATGGTGTTGATTATTGAGTTGAAAATTGACTGTTTTTTTGTTTTTGGCATTGCATTTCTGGGAATGGCGTAGCCAACTTTTCTCACGCGTGAAAAACAATATTTTCCTGCTTTTCACGCAATCTAAGGTTTTGCCACTTTTTATACGTGGAATCCACGCAACTTTTTTCTTAACCAAACGATTATCAGTTTTTTTTCAACTCATTTTTTTCAAACCACAGGTGAAAAAACTGTGCCAAAGGACACTAAATCTTAATCCGAGCTAGAGATGAATATGCTCTGAAATTCCCCAGCTCTGTCATGTCTAATTTACCATGCTTAGAAAACATAATATTCCATTAGTATATTCTTTTTCTCAAACACTTTATAAGAACTACCATGATAACCACGCTGTACTTGAACGTGAATCAAATTATTAAAAAAACTCATCATCGTAGGTTTAGACTCGAGAATGAACTCAAGTCCGAGAAAAGGCCTAATGCCATGAGTATATCCTAGAGATAGATAATTGCGAAATTTTCATAGGCTCAATTATAGTTTTCTTAAACCTCTCAGTATATGAAAAATCTTTCAAAAGCCAGCTATATTTTTATTTTATTAATATTTATATAAGAAATATTTATCTTTATTAATACACATAAAAACTGTGGGTGAATTAGAATAACCTGTTAAAAAACTAAACACATACAAAATAAATAAAAACAACCACTATTTTTCGTACAAAATCAAATGCAAAAAACTAAAAATAAGAGAAATAAGTATTAATTGAAATATAATTCAAAGGATCATTTATAAAAACAAAAATATTTTTCAAAAAGGAAAAATTACAAAAAATAAATAAACAGGCGCTACTGGCCTAGCAAAGCAGGCAATCACTTGATATATTCAAGGAATGACCTGCGAATAGACTCTTTTTAAATGACCCCATATTTTTTGAAAAAAAATGCCATTGACCTTGCACTGTTTGGAATTCTCTAGATTTTGCAACTGTGGTGATCGAACAAATAGGGTATAGTATTTTAAACTCAGTTTTAATTCAAAATACCTAGAAAAGAGAGAGCCTTATAAAATCATAAATGGATTTAAAAAAAAAAACACAAATTAAACTGAAATAAAGATTTTTTTCAAGTTGAGATATGAATTTTTAGGTCATTTCTAAGTTAAAAAATCACTTAAATGAAACTTTTCTCGCTGAATAAAATCATTTGACATCAAGATCAATAATTTTAGCTGCTGGAATCAATAGAATCATCGGTTCTCTTTCTTTATTACTAGATTTCAATTGACTTTTTTTTTCTTTTCATTATCAAATTAGAAACTAACAAATAATAACAACAAATTTTTGTATTCAAATTGAATTGATAATATATTGAGGGATCAAATTTATTCTGGTTGTAAAGTTTAAGAACTAAAGTAAATATTTTATGTGAATTTTAAAACATAAACAATTTACGGTGTTTTTTCTATTTTGATCCTTGCCTTTCAATTTTATTTTCTGGTCAAGAAATTTAATTCCGTTGTCATTGAATTTAGCTAAAAAAAATGGCGCAATCATGAAAAAAAACTAAATTGAAAAAAAGAAGCAAAATTTCGAATAAAATGTAAGAGAATAAATAGTGCCAAACCTTTAAGATTTATAGTAACAGAAATAATATCGACCACGATTAAACAAGAAGACATGAAAAAAAACACACATTTTACATGTACGTGTCTATCCCTTAATCATTTAATATAGTTTATGCCGTACACGCACAGCCCATTACCGAGGGTGAAACAGAATAAAGAAACCAGGAAAGTTACGGCAATAGTGCAGTAAGAAGATGCCACGCTCTCCACAAACGGGGCATCATTTTTACTAATTGTAGCGTAATTGTATCCAGCAGATCACCCACCCTATCGGGTCATGCCTAGCTGAACTACCGGAGCCGATGGAGCCACGGTGCCACTTGGTCCCGGCAAGCTCCCTTGCCAGCCTAGTAGTTTTCAAAAAATAAATAAATCCATGAATAAATCAACTGTAATAGAGAAAGTTAATTTATAATTTTGTTGTCCCAGTTGGCAATTGACCAAGGAATATAAGAGTGAAATATATACCGGCAGCCATATCGAATCCACGGTGTTTGAGCTCACGGTACTCTTGACACAGGGCGCAAGACTCACAGCAGCAGTGAACCAAGCAGTCATTGCAAGGACTCTCCTCCAACATGTATTGCGTCCTTAATTTGGACCGGTAGAGGCATGAGTACAGGCAGCTACAACCAGTGAACCACGCAAGCAACCAATAAATCGCTCCACTCACAGCACAAGCTGCAAAAAACAAAAATAATTAAAAATCACAGATAATTATATAGAAAAAAAAAAGTAACATCCAAAATCAACTAGACATGCGACATACTCACGTGTTGCTCCTTTATCTGTAATCTCAGCAATCCGTCCGAAAGTGATACATGGACACCAGCACGTGAGGCAACCTGCGATTAATAGGAACAAGTTAAATATAATATAGCTGAAGATCTAAACGAAACTAAAAACTATCTTCACTACACTTGTACTTACAACCAGGGGGGTCAGAACAGCAGTCAAAGAGGCCAGAGGACCACCGTGCCTGCTGTCCTACTGGTATGCCGGTGACGGGGGGTGGACGTGCAGGCTGTGACCTTGAGTCCATTTCAAGGGCTGCTGCACCTGGCTTTGGTCGATCCATGGTGATGGTTTGTAGGGAGCTGGATATTATGAATTGAAAAATTATTGAAGGTATGGAATTTGAGATATTTCGTGGTTTTGGTTCGGCATGGTGCTATATAGGTACAGCGTCCTTGGAAGCATATACTTTCACACCAGAAAATTAGACTTGGCCTGAGTTGTGGGATCCAGGCATTATGGATTGTTCCCAAGGTTGTCAAAATCGTGATTTTGACACGACACGGAAGGGGTTTTGAAAAATCGGATCGTAAGATCGAATCGTAAAATCGTAAGCTCGTACCTGAATTTGTCCGTACAAAAATCGTAAAATCACAACTAAAATCGTGTGAGAAGAAAAATCGTAAAATCGTATGTAAAATATTTTCGAATACAATACAACATAATTATGGTCATAAAACTTCATTAGTTAAGGTTCATATATAATTCAAAATAACTTACAAATACATTACAAAACAATTATGTCCATAGAATTTCATTAAGTAAAAACTAATAAATTTAAAATAAATATTTTGATGATGTGCTATATAAATTAAAATTAGTCTCATTGCCGTCATTTTCCTCGTTATTTTTAATACATTCATCAAAAGCATTATTATTGAAAAGATTATCAGTATTAATACTGGTACCAACACTGATATTACTAGTACAGTAGTACTAGCTCCAACTCCAACAAATTATTTCGACATCAGGACATGAAAATGATTTAAAAACATCCAAATTTTTTTAATTTAAAGTAAAAAATAAAAAAATTAAGTATAAATTTTAAAGTTAATATTATTGATTTTCAAGAGTGATTCCATATATATATATATATAATTTTTATTTTTTATAAAATCAACACAACAATTTTATTTATTTATAATATATATTTTTTATAATATATATATACACACACAAATACAATTTGTCCAGCGGAAAGCAAATTGATTTGTGATTTGTCCGATGTGGGAGTGGCAATTTGTCCCACATCGGACAAATACATGATTGCAAATTCTAACTTCACTTTAAATATGTGGGAGTGGGAGTGGGAGTGGGAGTGTGGGACAATGCAATTTGTCCCACATCGACAAAAGCATTGTCTCATTTTGAACTTCAGGTTATATATTCACTCTTCAGTGAGTGGAAACGGTAGCTTCAAAATGCAAAATTTTGAAGCGTGAGTTTTAGTATTTAAAAGATCGTAAAATCGGACCGATTCGGTCCGATTTTATGATTTTAACCGATTTTGATTGAGTTTGACCGAGTTTGACCAAAATCGATTTTGCTACACGAGTTGACAAGGTTTAATAAGTTGGCTCGTAAAATCGTCTGATTTTACGAGTCAACTCGCGATTTTGACAACCATGATTGTTCCCAGGAAGCTCTAGTTCTTGTCGAATGGCGTCTACACTTGGATTACCACGTAAACTGTCTGTGTAATTTGCGGAATTCGCAGTCGATGATTTGCTTACAACTTTTTGAAGATAGGACTGATTAAAAGTCTGTTGCTTTTGAAATCAGCTTTTGCAGCACCTCCTTTAAGAGTGTGTTTGACATTGCTTTTGCTTTTGCTATTGAGGTTGAAAAAAAGCAGTTTCAAAAAAAGCGCTTTTACTGTGGTTCAAAATAAGCAGTGAAGTGTTTGGTTAAAACTGTGGTTGAGTTGGAGGTTGAAAAAAAAGCAATTTTGAGTGTTTGGTTACCAAGATTTTCGTATTGCTTTTAAACTTGTGAAATTACTTTAAAGGGTATATATATATATAATTTTTTTAAATATTGTAAATTTAATAATTATAATAATATAATGTAATTAATAATTCATGAAAAAAAATATTATTTTTTTTCTCCCATCAAATTACTTGCAATTTCATCACGAACAAATATTTTCCTTCCATTAGGATTGATCTGTATCTACATATTTTTTATTTATTTTTAAAATATATATTTTTTTCATAAGAAAAATACATTTTCTTTTGTTATTTTTAAAATATATATTTTTTAAATTCAGAATGGGCCTCACCTAGCTAAATGGGCCGGCCCAGCTCAGCTGGACTTGGGCTGGGCCGAGAGCAGCCCAGCCCCGCCCAATGTCTTCACGCAGAAGAAGAAGTGAAACGGTGCGCTGCACTGTGCACGTCTTCTTCGCGTGACAATGCAGCGCACCTGTGCACGTGAATTATTTCACGTGCACAGTGGCTTCCGACCGACCATCAAGATAGCTTCAACGGAAGATACCGACGGGTAGAGGAGGCCGAGGTGGTTCTTCCTGTGGTGGCCGGAGGAAGCGTTTGAAGGTTGCGGTACTGTTCACCGACCACGACGAGAGCTTCAACGAAGGATACCGACGGGTAGAGGAGGACGAGGTGGTTCTTCCTATGGTGGTTTCGTCGTAAATGGTGGCCTGTGGTGGCCGGAGTCAACGATGGAAGCTCTCGGCGTAGCTGTTCTGTTTTGGGCAGAGAGAGAGAGAGAGAGCCATGCACAGATCAATTTTTTTTAATTATCGAACATGGATTTGTCTAGGGCAGCTGCACATTCTAGTTTTGCATGTAAATTTTTCACAGTTTTGCATTCTCACAGTTTTGCATGAAAATGGATTTGTATTGGCGTTTCAATAAGCACGAATCGCAGATAAAAAAGCATCAATTTCCAGCTTTTTTTGAATCGGTGTTTTGGTTAAAATTTGGTGTGGGTCCCACACACAAAAAAGTGATTTTTGACGTTACCAAACGGCAAATTGTGGTGCGATCTGCGAATCGTAGATCGCACCACAATGCCAAACACGCACTAATACTAATGGCTCTCCCATTGCTGAAGTGAATCCCTAGCAATATATCCTGCTCCCATTGTAGAGATGTCCTGAAAACGTTGCATTTTAACTTTCCTAATGTTGGTTTCACGAGACAAGAAAAGGATCCACTTCGACCCACAAGAGCTGCTTTCTACTGATTTAAAAAATCAATTCCCTTCTTTACTGCGCCTGATTCTGTCACCATTTTGTTATGCCATAGCTTTTCATTGCGCTGATTCCATAAGGGACCAAATAATTGCAGCAGCCTGTTCCATCTTCTCCTCATCCAATGTAGCAAACAAACTATAGAACCACTTTGAAAGTTGACCATGCCTTATAGAGATTTAGAAGGCACAACTAAGTTTGAATCAATAATTCTCCTCTGATTTCTTTTCAGTTTTGAGTACAGATTATGTGCAGTATATATACATCTTAATGGGACTCTGTTTTAGGAAACAGAGCAAACGGTAATGCTAAGACTAAGTTATTACAATAAGTAGCTGCACAATTTTGGTTCCAAAATATGACCGTTGGTGACAGAGGTTCAGCCATGATTTTCGGTTATTCCTTCTCTGTTGTTAATGTAGCAGATTCTCTGCAATTTTCCCTGATATGCCTGTCATATGAAAGACCGTATCCATCTCCTGCCAACATGCAACATGCAACTGCGTTGTTGAAAGTCCATGCCCCCATCGTCTTTTCTTCTACAAAGTCTTTCCCACCTTTAGCATATCATGCCCGTCCATTCTCTGATTATTCCCCCATCAAAAAGTATTCATGATTCATTGTAACTCCTCGTATAATGTCAATGGGACAAGAAAGACTCCTATATTATAAGTTTGAAATGCTTGGGCAACTGAAGTTATCATAACTGTCTTGCCCGCTTTAGATAACATGCGATTCTTCCACCCGTGAATCTGTTTCCACATTCTATCCCTAATAGAAGACAAAACGACCCTCTTATTCCTTCCAATGAGTGACGGCAAACCCAAGCACACCCGAGATATCTGATATGTGTAGCCTGCATTCATTTCTGGTATTTCTACTAAAATATATGCCCGGCTTCTTAAAATTAATGGCCAGACCTGAGGCTACCTCATACTGATGTAGCAGATGTTTGACAATTGTGTTTTTATGTGCAATTTCCCTGAAGAACAAGAAACTATCATCTGCAACCAAGAAGCAGGAAACTGGTGGAGTCGTTCGACTGACTTTGCACCCATGCACCTTTCTACATGCTTCTGCATTCTTGAAAAGAGCTTCACTGCACAAGATAAATAAATATGGGAACAAAGGATCCCCTTGAAGGTTTTATTGGTCCAAGTTTTGTGCCATTAAAACATATGGAACACAGAACAGACTTCATACAGAGCATCACCAACTCTATCCATTCAGAAGCAAAACCGAAAAACCTAATTTTAATATAATTTCCTTTAATGCTCCCAGTTGATCTTGTCACAGGTCTTACTAATATTGATCTTCAATGTTGCCCGACCTTTCCTGTCCCTTGTGGATCTCTTCGTGAAATGTATTGATTCGTAAGCAATCACCACGTTGTCGATAATTGATCTGTCAGGAACAAATCCTGCTTGTGTAGGTGAAATAATATCCATCAAGATATTCCTCATCCGATTTGCCAGCACTTTTGCAATGATCTTATACAACACATTGCATAAAGCAATCGGAAGAAGGTCCTTAATTGATTGTGTTTTTTCAACCTTCGGGATATGAACCACCAGAGTCTCCACTGGTGATGGTGGAAATGTGTTGCTAAGTTAACCAACCCCGACAAGAGATTTGTCTGGACCCATATGAAATACAGCCTTCTTAAATTCTTCACCCTGAAATGGTGCTAGCAAAGTGTCATTCATGGAAGTTAATAACTTCACTATCCAAGTCAGGACTTGCATCGAACAGTTGATGAAGTATTCAATCACAACATCTTGCATACCCATCTCGTCCTCGATCATCACCCCCTCTCATCAAGCAATCTCATGTATCTTAGAGTCCAATCTTCTCTTCTTTCTATCCTCCACCAGCTGTAAGCTCAAATCATTCGGCTCAAGAGTAGCATCTCGACCCACGTTAGGGTCCATAAATTGTTTAGTAATTGTTGGACCCCATATCTACCACGTCAGATTTTCTCCCTTGTTTCCGTGAATAAACCCTTGTAAATATTTCACAATGTTCAGCCGTTTCATGACCTTGTGATTGTAACTTATGGGAATTAGAACCGCCCTCAACCTACTGATTGTTTGAATCCCTTAACCACTGCACACCATCTTCACCGGAAGATCTCCTCGGAGTTGCACCCACCCATGGTCCCCGGTCCCTTTTCACCTCCCCCTGCTGTAGTTAAAATGATTTTCCACAGATCCTATCAGTATGCCCTAGCATACCACAATTAAAATTGAAAGGAGGCAGACGTTCATATTTGAATTGCATCACGGACCAGGACTCTTTCACCCTTACATATTATCTTCCATCTCTTAAGAGGCTGCCTTGTATCAACACGGACTCGAATTCACATAAAGTTCCTCCAGATTCCACTCTTATTATTCAAGTCATAATCCAGAACCATGCCAGTAAGATTCCCCAACCATTGTCCAATAGCCATGGACATGCAGCCTGCTGGAAGGTCATGAATTTGGACCCAGAATTCAACGTCATTAATCACCAGTTGGATCAAGCCGTCACCCTCCTTCAAGAGTAAAAGATACCTGCTTACTTGAGTTCCCTGATGGACATCCCTTTTCCGGGACGCCAATGACTTGCCATCTTGTTTTTCATGGCATTGATATTAATCCCTCTGTCCGTGAGTGATTCCAGCTCTGAGACCAAATCTTCAACTCCAGAACAAGTACCTCATCTTCATCGTCCCAAAAAAGATAGATTATATCTTTCCAATAGAGCAAGACTACACCCTTGTTTTCGAAGTAGGATCTGTATTTAGCTCTTATTGTTGATTAAAAGATATATATCGTTAGAAAAGTTAACATGGCACGTTGGGTGATGTTTTAAAAACATGGACCATAATTCGAGTGAATATGTGATTATACATGTAGAACACTGAGTTTCGCATTTGTTTACAAAGCCGAGAGAGGCCATGACCTCCTCAATATATATAATAAACGTCCAAATTGATGCATGTTAAAAGTTTCACGCGGCAATAACTGGTAAAGGCAGGAACGTGAACATGAGTAGAGAGTGGCTTTCAACATTTGTAGGTGCAATAACTCGAAAATAATTAGAAGGCTAAAGTACTGGTGCAATTTCTTCCGCGATGAATAAAATAAAATAAAATGAAGAGGTGGGGGACGTTAACTGCTATTAGGAGAAAACGAGCCCTTGTTTCAGGGAATCAACTTTCATTAGCCAGGGACAATTATAATTTTTGACAATAATAGTTAGGGTGACCATTCTGCACACCACTAGAACCCTCCTCGTTTACATTGTGGAAATCAAGGGTGGGCTGAAAAGTATGCAAGGAGGCCCACTAAGGGAGCATTGATGTAAGTCGTGGGCTCTGACTCTTGAAAGAATGGCCTGGAATCTGGAAAAGCATCTGTGACGTTGGGCCCACCAACAACCGCACCGACATGCACATTGGGGTTTGCATTTGGGCTTAGGAAATAGCGAGACCCCTCTTTGCACCTAATGCGAGCAGGGTGCGCTTGCACTGATGGCAACGAGCTGCCCCTGTGGTGGATCCTCCGTGGATAACGTGGACCATATCCAACCATGTATGACATCCTCAGCGGATTATCTCCAAGAATGTAGTCCACCTGGCACGACAAAAAGGAAATGCATTATTTGTAGAAAGCGTTTCCCCTCCCTCCTATCTCGCATTTAATTTCCTCTTATGGTTAAAGCGAATTTCATAGATGGCATCGGGCATCGGGCCCTTTTCTTTGTTTCTGGATAATGGAGAGCACGGGAAAGGAAAAGTTACCTGACGTTTGGCCAATTGCTTGAGGAGGGCGGGGGGAGCTGTCTTCTCGCCACATGGCACGACCTTATTGGCATGGCTTAGATAATTAGAATACGCCAGGAACAGGAAAGACAATGACGTTACATGCTGCATGTTACTCCCTCCAGCCTTGAAGATCAGCCCCCCTGTTCCATTAATACCACATTATTTAATGAGCCGCACATATATCGTCGTAAAAAATATTCCAGACCTAAAACTGGGTGATTGCCCGAATACTTTGCTGAAAAGGCACAATAATTAATTCCCTGGCTATTGGACATAAATGACAAAGTTATTCACGTGACAGTGCTCTTTTTTTCACAGAGAAGGAGCTGGTATAAGATTTTATATCTTGTGTGGTGAAGGGGCAATATAAGAATGTGACTATTATATATATATATATATATAGAAAAGGTTAGGAGAATACCAGGAGAATATTGAACTTGAGAATGAGAAATTCCAGGCAAAACAGAGCAGATAAAGCCGTCTGCATTGTGCTTGAAAGACTCGAAATATTCTGCTCTTCCCATTAAAACTTCCTGTTGGCACATGAAAAAATTAAGTCGTCTGATATTTTAGGCTCCATGAATAAAGCAGTTTATTTATCATGTTACGAGAAAATTCATCCATGCAAACAGATATAGATCTTTGCTTTCTCTCTATGTTTCTTCCAGACTTCCCAGTCACCTAATATTCAAAATGCAGCTAAAAGAATTACTAAAAAACTACTTAGACCGAAATACTGGAAATCTCTTATCAGAGAATTGTCACGGTCACTTTCAGGAAAAGAGGACGTCGAAAAGATAAAAGGGCTCAGAGTATGGGAAGGACATAGACCCAGCCTTTTGGCACATGCTTCCGCCAGGAACCTATTGATTTTGGGACCCACGAAAAAATCTTAAAAAACGGACACACAGACTTTCAGGGTACTTCACGTTGAAGCCTGTGGACTTTGGTTAATGGTTGAGGAGAGGTACAGCAGCACCGCTCTCATCAATTCTCATCGACTCACAGACACGCATACCCTTCGATAAAAAGCTTCTATCAATGACTTTTTTTTTTCTTTTGACTTTTGCATGTTTGAGGAATGAACGGATAGTATTGAGAGGGAAAACTGGTGCAAATCCACATGAAAACCAGAACCAAATCTAATTATGTGCCATCATCAGAATTATTAAGCTTTTATCATTTTTATCAAGATTATTTTATATTCACTTCCCCTCCTTTCATAATCTAAAAATAGTTGCAGGGTCGCAATTATAACGACGGCCCCACGATGAAATGATTCAAGTTTTGAGAAGTTCATTTCCCTTTGATATAGGCTTTTATCTATAAGCCAAACGTATCTAGAATATGAGTTTAAACTTAGTTTATCCGAAACTTATGGGTGCAACAATGTGCCGAATCCACACTTCCGTACCCCTCTCTAAACATGTTCATTACTTACTATCCATCGCGTGAGACACGTAAATTTTTCATTTTATAATTCCGTATAAATAAACATTCCCCGCATACCAAACAAAAACAGAAGACAAGGGACAACAAAACTTGACAAGACAAAAGGTTCGACAAGTAAGCAGGCATATAAAAGCACATATGGTCCTTAAAATATACATTTTTTAACACGTCCATTATAAAATAAGATGATACAAGTACAACATAGTAGAGTAGTGGTTACTGGTTAGTGTTAGGAGCTGAGAAAGTTTTTTATTTTTTACCTTGGAAATGAGGACGTTAATGCCAGCATGCTTGTTATCCCAACCAAACTCATTGATGGTATCTCCAGCATGCAAAATTACCTCGTTTTTCACGATGTACTCTCTGTATCTGCGCCTGCGTGTGGCCTTGTGCAGCCACACTGCTCCCCAGAGCAACTCGTCCTGCAATATAATATTGAAATTCACCATGAAAATTAATCCTGGTCCTTTATTTATTATTTTCAATGCTTATCAAACGGCTGGTTTTCAGGTCGTGGTACGGCTGAAGCTTACCTGGTAACCATTCACATCACAGTAAAAAGGGCACACTGCAGAGTGCAAGCTATTGCTGTACGCACCGCGGTGGCTGTCAGCAAAGTCGAAGACCTACAAAGCAACCGTTTCACACGCATCACACAGCACAACGGTCAATTTCTCACGTTATTTAATAAACGCTTTTTTTGGTTTGGTTCAACATGATAGTGCACACCACTGATCATAAGATACAAATGCAATCAATACACGAACATTTCAAGATAAATTCTTTTTCTTAGCCACATTAATTGGTCTTAATTCTCTATGGTCCATCTCGCTTGATTTTCCAGAGGAGACCCTTTATGCAAAAGTTAAGTCCCCAAACAACAGTGTGGTACAGACTATTATATCTCATAGAGGCTAACAATTATGACATGTAAACTTTAATGTGAAAACCACGGCATAATTTCAAAAACACAAATGCAAAACAGCAGCAAGAGAGAAGCCGCGCGAGAGCCGATTATGTAAATGGCTTTACTTTTCACCTCTCCCAAAAGTGAGAAATCTGGAATCGATAACAAATTGAGCAGAAAGTGAAATATCAATAAAGCCAGTCTTCACATATCCGGAATCGAAAAATGGACAAGCGAAAAGAAGCCGAGCGAGAAAATGACGTACCCTAACGGCCCGATTGAGAAGCAACCTGGAATAAGCAGGGTCCCGTGAACGACACACAATGGACGCGGCGGCCAATGCAGCAGCAGTTTCACCCGCAACGTCAGACCCTGGGTGGGACCCATCGATTTTATACACCGTTCTCAGTGTATCCATGTCCTCTGGTCTCTCCCAGCAATTATGATCCGAATAAGCGTCACCTAACTGAACATAAACGACGTTAGGTACCGCAGTTACTTTAAGTAAGTAATCAGTCGCCCATTTGACGGCTTTAACGGCGTTTTTCAACTCCGGTCCCATGTTCCTTCCGAAATCGATAATGCTCCATGATAACAACGTCGTCGTAAATGCCATTGGGAATCCAAACTTAATGTTATCTCTGGCGTCGTAGTATCCTCCCGTCAAATCCCTCTACAAAAAGAAATGATAAAAAAATAAAGTGAATTAACCTGCTGATTAAAACAATGCAACAATGTAAGTTAAATGAAGAGGAAGTTCTGATGGAATGAGAATAATTACGCCAACAGCGGACCCGTCGTGCAAGGCGGAGTCGCTGCGCCACTTGACGCGTTGATCTGGAGGGAGCTTGCCAGAGCGCTGGCCTTCGAAGAAGAGAATGCTCTTGCGGAGAGCGTCGTGGTAGTCATGGCCGCCGCCTATGACTTGAGGGAAAGTGAGAAGTATCCATAAAAGAAATGCAGCGACGCGAAAAAATCCCAGAAAAGCGATTAGGGGTTTTCGCGCCATTATTTTGAGTGTGGAGTAAAGAAGAAAGGTGAAGTTTTATGGGTTTTATAATCGAAACAAAAGAGGGGTGGTGTCAGGATTACTAGCGGATGAATATCCACCACGTGATTGTATATTACTGGATGGAGTTAGAACTCCGATGCAAAACATGTTTGACCAGGTCAACTCGGGTTGTCGAGTAAATGGTTATCGGGTAAATGCAAAACATGCTCCTAAATCCTAAATGAACAAGAGGTTCGGTGCGGTCATTGCAAAGAAAGGTTAATAAAATGGAGTGTCCATCGGATCATAGCGGTCGACACGTGTATAAATCTAGAGAAAGAGTAAGGGCGGTTAACCTTTTATCTATACTTTTAGAAAAAATGATTTTTTTAATTTAAAATTTTAAAAAATATATTTTAAAATTATTTTGATGATAACAAAAATATATTATTTTAATATATTTTCTAGTAAAAATAATTTTTAAAAACAATATTATCATGTTACCAAACAACAACATAACTTTTATCTATACTTTTTTGAAAGTTTTTATTATTATTTTAAATTAAGAAAGAAAATATTATTTTTAAATTATTTTGATGTATAGTGCAAGCTTGTCAATTTTGTTTCGTGCCGCCCAGAATGTTCTGTGCCGTTAAAAAAATCCAAGATAAAACGGTGTCGCTTTTATCTCGGTTTTAATTCCGGGTCGTTCTGAAATTCTGGCCGGAACATCTCGGTACCGTTCCGGCTTTAAAATCCTCTTTATTTTGATTAACTTGTGATTTTTTTTTAATTTTGAGATTATATTTGTTTGACTTTGTGTTTATATTGTATAATTTAAAGATAATTTATCTTGAATTTTAATTATGTTTGTTAAATTAATATTTTATATATATATATATATAATTAATTGTATATGAACAGTACAACCCCAAAACGGCATGCCGAAACGCTTCGAAACCGGAACGTTCCGTTCTAATAGAAAAAACGGAATGGTATTGACAACCTTGATATGGTGTATACATTTCAAAAATAAATTATTATTTTAATATATTTTTATATAAAAATCACTTTAAAAAATAATATTAAAATGTTATCATGAATGTTAAAAGAAAAAAAAAAGTTGTAGGATTTCCATTCAGCTTTTATATATATATATATATATATATATATATATATCCTATGAGCGAGGACGGGGTGATGGGTGTGCAGGCTGACAATCATGATAAGGGGAATGACTCCAAGGCCTCGGACAGGTTGGCTGGGGTTTCGGTTCTGGGAAAAATGTGGGTTTTCTGCTGGAAAGTTGAAGTTAGTGGGTTTGTGAGGGTTGTTTTTTAAATATTTTATAAATAATATTTTTATTATTTTTTTGAAAATTAAAAAATATTTTAAAACACAAAATGAATTTATAAACCAATGTTAAAAACATTTATTTTATGGTAAAATTACCTAAAAGATAAACCGTGTGGATGTTTTACTGTGTACCAGACTCAGTTCACTATTCATTGCTACAGCGTAATTACTATTTTGCTTCCAGGACCAAAATTATTTAACCCCCGGAACCGGGGGCATTTTTGGATTTTCCATGGGACACAGATGGTATTTTCAGATTTGTTGCACAATGAATCGACGACAATAGCCACCCTAAACGAAAAAATAAGCTAAAACTGGCCGGGGTAGCTTCGCAATTTCACCAGGACATGGATGGTATTTCAGAATTTGTTATATAGTAAAACGACAGTTTTAGCCCCCTTAAACGACAAAATGAAGACGCCGAACCTAGGGGTATTTCCGTTTTTTCCAGGCTGGTTTTTTCGTTGTTATGGGGTGGCCCCAGGGGTGTGTTGGTAAATTGGTCATTATTTTAATATTTATTTCCAAAAATACTGCAGGCGCGTCGTACAGACGCAGCTACAGTGTTTTCGCCATACACGCTATTCGGGTAGCGCGTGTGCCTTCATACAGCAGTCATAAACCCTCTTTTGCTGTGTCACATGGAGCGCCGCCATGTCCTGATTCTCCCGATGTGGCGTATGTCTAGTTAAGGTGGTTGGTTAAGCTCCGGTGACCGGTTTTATGTCTGCGCTCCCTTTTTTCTCTCTGGCCACGCGGAAATACGGGCTGGTCTTTTATGTTGGTGAAATGTTTATTTTGGTCCCTAGGCTTTTGATTTCGCTTTTATTATTGTTTTTTAAATATAATTTTTGATTTGTTGCAATTTCGTACTTTAATTGAAACTGATTATATATGTTGGGTTTCAATTCAGTCCTTATGCTTTTGCTTTTCGGTTTGGGCCCTCCAATTGAAATTTATCATATATTCTATCTTTCATTTCGGTCCTTGTTCTTTTAATTCTGTAAAAACATTATAATATTTTTAAAATATCTTTATTTATTTCGGTCCCAAGGTTTAATTTATTTCAATTTTATCCTTCAATTGAAATTAATTATATAGTTTGTTTTAATTTGTTTTGATTGTGTCCTCCAATTGAAATTAGTCATATTTCAATCCTTATTCTTTTAATTTTCTTAATAAAATTACATTGTAATTTTTTTTATATATTTATTTATTTCGGTCCCAATTTTTTTATTTGTTTCAATTTTGTTGTTCGATTGAAATTAATTATAAATTTTATTTTTTATTTCGGTTATAATTGTTTGAATTTTTTGTTTGCTATTAATTTCTTTAGTTTTTCCTGTCATTCTTGGACAATGTTTATTTTTTATCCGTATTTATGCATCCATGCTTTTAGTTTTAGTTTTTAATTTTTGTCGTTTTATTTTTTACTAGGGATTTATTTTTATTTGGTTCAGTTCTTAAATTTTAATTTATGTTGGTGATCATTTTCAAATTAATATTGCTCTTTTTTTCTCTTTGTTCTTTTTTTTATGTTTTTTGTTATTTTTTATCTATTCATCGGACATATGATTTTATTGTTTGCACCATAATTATGATAATTTTAGTTATTGATTTTTTGTAAAAATATTTTGTTTTTTTATCTTAACAGAAATTCTACACAGATTTATTATTACCTAAATTTATATTATAATAAAAAAAATTCATATATTTAATTTTTTTTGTTGAAAAAAATATTATGCCCGCAACGAGATACGGAAACATGGGCCTGTATAATATAAATCATGCAGGATGTGCAGCAAGCAAGCTGCTCAGGGGCGTGTAGCTTATAGCTCTTGTCAGATACTGAAATTCTGAAAAATTTCGAGTGGTCTCGGAGTAATTATTAATACTCATTTCATTAGCTCATTTAAAAAGAGAAAAATAATGAAAGTATTTTTTTTTTTATACATGTCTCTATATGTTCATTTATTTCTCTTGCTCTCTTTCATCCCCGTGTTTGTCTCTCTTACGCAGTAAATAGTATTTACCTGTGTGTCATTATGGAATCTCTCTTTACTTTATGGGATCGATATAAATGGGTGTGCGTGCATGTATTTATTTTATTTAAGGAAATACCAATAAAATGTTGGATGGCATTCAATAGGGATTTTGAATTCCGAAAATAAATTAAAATTTAAACTTTTTTATAATGATTTTCTTTACATTTATGCACGAGAATACAATTGCAAATGTATATAGGAAAGCGTATAATTGGAAGAATGTGGTAGATTATAGCATCATATACAATAAGAAGGTTTAGCTTGTACAATCGATCGATCAAACGGATAAAATTTAATGACGAGTTTCCTATCTAGTCATTAAATTTAAAATCTTAATCTTGCAATAAGAAAATAAATCATAAATTCTTGTTTTTTTTTTTATCAGATCTAAGACGTGGAGTTGATCCCATAGTATTAGAACTTGACTGCAATGTAGGAAGACCAGGGGGAAACAGTACCCTAAGGATTTGGAGTCCAGTTCCTCTCCTGGGCGAAGAACTTGCTCTAAGTGGGCCGCTTTATGACCCAGTATAGATCATGGGCGAGCAACAGCCGTCGATAAGCTATAATGGTATAGAAACAACGGCAGCAGAAGAGGCCCATCTTATACGGGCCATCCCCCATGGGTAATTGCCATGTGATGTCCCCGAGTTTACTGGGCGGGCTGAGTATTCAACTCCTAAAATCTGAATCGGAAAAGTGAATTAAACTAGCTCAATTTATAAAAACACCGTACTAGAATTTGGCTTGTATTATGCGAAGACAAGTGACAGAGAGCTCTAATATAATAAAAAACAATTTATTGAAATATCCTTTTATTATATGAAGAATTGAAGTAAATCATGAGTAAATTTAAATAATACAGTCTTGATTCTCTTGAATCGGACATATTGAGATATGTTAAATATTATATTCAAAACAAAGCATTAATTAGTGGTGGCATGAAGAAGTGTGCTCTAAACCCTTTTTTTTTTTTTGAAATCATGAAAAGAAATCAAATGACACTATTGTTTAGGAGCTCCTGATAAACCCGTTTTATATTGTTTAAAAATAATTTAAGGCAGTATATATTTATGAGACACAAAATCAAATAAATTAAATTGAGACAATCATCACACAAAATTTAAGCTGCTTTGACTAGCCGAGATAAGCACTCGATTTAGCAGGCCGATTAGGAAATCAGGTAAACCTGAACACGAAGCTCTCATCCGATCACCCAGAGCAGCCCAATGCTTTCTGCAAAACCTGCTGACAAGCAGAGCACGTAACTTGGTAATTGTTATTAACTCCTAATTATACTCCTAACTCCACAGGGAATTTTTTACTAGGGCAAACTATTTGGGATCTTGATCACGACGATTCGAAAAAGGAGACTAAAATCAAATCCACAACTAACCACACACCTCTTTTCAAATGTATAACTGTTAAAAACCTGGACATTTTCCCTCATTCACGGAGTCGAATTCGCCCCTCTTTTTCTTGACAATGATGTTGTGGGGCATCTGTGCATAGAGTACCAAGGGACAGCTTTTCGATAACATCATGCGTCGTCTCTTTATTTTTACAACAAAATCTTAGGGTTCTCTTGAAGATGAGATTGTTGCCCTTTTTAAAACTTGTACCTCGGCCATTAGCTAGACCAAAGTACTCGGGCCCCAGATGGTTTTAATTCATATCCTAGTGAATTCATTACATTACAGATGCTTTCAAGTAAAGATTATATTTCCTCCTCCTCATCCTCTTCCTGTCCACACATCATTCTCGTCGCTTATCAAGCGTCGACATTAGTCTGAATCGAGTCAATTGCGCCGTTTCGTCCGTGACAAATATGTATTTTCAAATGATCTGGCTAACGTTCTGACCCCCGCTCCATCATTTCAAAGCTAGCCTTCAACTAACAAAGAAAAGAAACTATTCTCTCAATAATTAGTTCATGTGTTCGCAGGGGGGGAAAACAAGAGAAAGAAGAAGTCAAATCAGACCCATGCCTACGTGCGTTAAATCTCTTAATAGTTCTCGACGAGGAAATTATTTTATCACGGAGACCTCTTTACCCATTGAATGAAATTCCATCTCCATGTTCAACAACGTCTTTATTTTCATATAACCAAGAGGAAATGTATTTTGCAAAGATTGTGGAACAATTTTAACATATTTCTGAAACATTCAATCGGCCATGACCGAATTTCTATGCATGGAAAACCATTTCTTTGGTTTTCAAAATAAGATGCTGTGGAAATAAAGTGGTGAGCTAGAATCCACATCCGGGATAATAAATATTATACATATATATAAAACGTGTGGCACATTTACTGTACATCAGTGTACTGTGTACACAGACACAGTTCACTGTGGATTGTAATAATAGTGTTTTTTTTTTTATATATATTTTCTGCTTACGTTTTTTTTTTCTCTTTTTTTTTCGTTTCTTCTTCTTTTTTTTTTTGCTTTTTCTTTCCTAATTATTCTTTTTCTTATTTTTTTCTTCTGTTTTTTGCTTCTTCTTTTTTTGCCTATTTTTTTTGTATTTTTTCCTTATTATATTTTTTTTTCATTTTTTTCTTATTATATTTTTTTCCTTTTTCTACTTATATATTTTTTTTGGTTTTTTGTTTATTAATAATTGGGGTGTCCGAGCTCGCTTAAATGCACAACGATTAATCTCCATATCCAAAATTTTGTCCAGGCCAACTTATGCATACCACGACAATCCCCGGACCCATATTTTTTTTCTAAAATGCTTTCCTGCTGATACATTTTTTTTCTTTTTTTTATACTTTTTTTTTATTCACTTATATATTTTTTTAACCGGGATCTCTGACTAGCTTAAGCACACCACGACTAATTCTTGGGCCGAATTTTTTAAAAAACAATATGGATTGCTACAGTGCTTTCACGCTTATACTTTTTTTTTCTTTTGCTTATACATTTTTTTGTAACCATGGTCTCTCAGCCAGCTTAAACTCTTTTTTTCATTTATACATTTTTTTTCACTTATATATTTTTTTATAACCACGATCTCCGGGCCAGCTCAAGTGCACCACCACTACTCCTCGGACCAAATCTGTTTTTTGATAATCAGGGTGTCCAGGCCAGCGTGGACACACACTCTCTTTTTTTCGTTTCTTCTTCTTTTTTTTTTGCTTTTTCTTTCCTAATTATTCTTTCTCTTATTTTTTTCTTCTGTTTTTTGCTTCTTTTTTTTTGCCTATTTTTTTGTATTTTTTCCTTATTATATATATATATTTTTTCTACTTATATATTTTTTTGGTTTTTTGTTTATTAATAATTGGGGTGTCCGAGCTCGCTTAAATGCACCACGATTAATCTCCATATCCAAAATTTTGTCCAGGCCAACTTATGCATACCACGACAATCCCCGGACCCATATTTTTTTCTTCTAAAATGCTTTCCTGCTGGTACATTTTTTTTCTTTTTTTATATTTTTTTATTCACTTATACATTTTTTTTTAACCGGGATCTCTGACTAGCTTAAGCACACCACGACTAATTCTTGGGCCGATTTTTTTTAAAAACAATATGGATTGCTACAGTGCTTTAACGCTTATACTTTTTTTTTTATTTTCTTTCGCTTATACATTTTTTTGTAACCATGGTCTCTCAGCCAGCTTAAGCTCTTTTTTTCACTTATACATTTTTTTTTCACTTATATATTTTTTTAATAACCACGATCTCCGGGCCAGCTCAAGTGCACCACCACTACTACTCGGACCAAATCTATTTTTTGATAATCAGGGTGTCCAGGCCAGCGTGGACACACCATGACTAATCTCCGAACCAATTTATTATTATTTTTTATTTTTTTTCCTTATACGTTTTTTTGTTCACTTTTATTTTTATTTGTTCTTTGGATTAGATGATTTTTATAATTTTATTATTTGCGCAATAATAATGATAATTTTAGTGATTATTTTTTTATAAAAATCTTTTGATTTTTTTTCAAGATTTTCCTGAAATTTTAATTTATATCGGTGATCATTTTAAAAGTAATATTATTCTATTTTTCCCTTTATTCGTTTTTTTTTGTTTTGTTTTCTGTTTCTTTATTTGTTCTTTAGATTATATGATTTTTATGATTTTATTATTTATGCAATAATAATGATAATTTTAGTTATTGTTTTTTTATTGTTTTTTTTTTATAAAAATCTTTTGCTTTTTATTTATTTATTTTTCATGGCAATTTAATTATTTTAATTGTTTTGGCAGTAATGTTAGTAATAATTTCAGCTTTAATAGCAATGATAATGGCAATAACGTCAGGATGAATTTTCAATCTATGTTTTCGTCTTTTTGTTGATAGAAAATTAACAACTTATTTTTTTATTTGATTATTGTAGGTATTTTCACAATTTATATTTTATTTTTGTTTGATTTAAATTGAATTATAAAATGAACTAATCTTAATACAGTGAACTTAATAATTCAGATATCCGAGTTTTCTTGCTTTTTTAATGATGATGATAAATTTATGTTGGTTATTTCGTTTGAAACTACTAAACAGATAAATTTATATCGATTTTAAATTCATATATTTTATAGAAAACTTGCACTTGACATGAATTCTGCACATATTTATTATTTTAGTTAAATTTATATTATAATAAAAAAATACACATAATTAATATTTTTTACATTGAAAAAAATATTGTGCCGCCCGCGACAAAGCGCGGGTGCATTGTCTAGTAATGAAATAAGCCTCGTCACCCATGCAGCACAGTGCTAGCAAATACGAGATTTGCCAGGGCAGAACTTTCACAGTATGAATTCAAGAATCTGCTCTCCTTTCCTTCCTTGACTGGCCAGGATAAAAAAGAGTTCTCGAAACAGCAAATTTGCTTTGGATCATAGCTCCCAAACAAAGTCACTGCTTTTGACCATCTCCTGCTCAAAGCTGAAACTGAAGATACCAGGCCAGCGAAAATGGTATATGGGACCCACCCACATCCACAAAAGGCACAGGGAAAGTGCACGCTTCACACTAGTGGACGAAAGGAAGGGCTAGTTTCCCAACCGCCCAACGAACAACCCATGATCAAGCTAACCTCCCATAGAAAGCTGGTCGGCTAAACCTTAATCCCCCATTAACGCCACGCCCACTGTAACTAATTAAACAAGGCAGCACAACAAATTAATACGCAGTGGTTTCGTGGACCCAGACTCAAAGTCTCTCGATTCCTTGAATATGATTGCCTATTATAGTCTTTGAAAATGGAAAATAAAAAACTTCTTTGTTGCCTGGACCAAATGATTCAGCATGGTTAAGCGGTGGAAAATATAACATGGCCAAAAAACCCGGATCAGAAACAATGGTAAGAAAAAAACAGAAACTTGAATCTATTGGAAGTATAGATCATATTAACATTCGGACAAACTTTTATTAAAAAAAACAAACAAACAAGAGAATGAGTGAAGTTAATGTTACATCCTTTCCGCCTTTAGATAATATTTTATATTGAACAAGAATTCTATACATTAAATAAATATATTTCTTTTGTGAAAGTGAATAATTGAAATATCTTGAGGCTTGAATCAGGGAAGAAAACTTCTGGCAAGACTAGTATTGCTCCAAGCAGAACACTTAATTCTTCTCCTCGATTGCAAGTGGCTCCGATCTTTCCAGGATAGGCTATTTACTTGGTATACGAGCAGGATTTAAGTGGAGATTAGCAGTAAGGTCTACTCCGTCAATTATGTTCCACTCGGCGGCCGCAATCCTTGAGCTAATGGAAAATAATCTACCATGCCCACCACACTAGTGCTTTCCCACTGCACGCGCGATTTCTTGCCTCCATAGATTACATTAGGAGTCGGCTCTACACAATGGACCTCCTACCTGGCCTAATTTACCAAAACAGAACTGATATGTGAATGCAGGGCATATTTACCAGGCCCAGTTTCCAAATTTTACATGACAGTTTTACCCTCCGTACACATGTGCAGTACAGCGCTATGTGGTGATATATTATCAGGCATATGCTGGCACCCTTCAATGAGCCAGACTTGCAGCGATAATTTTGTGCAGAACACTGGTTAAAACCAAAAAAGAGAGGAAAAGGTGAGAAGGGCGTTCAGACTTGAAAATAGAAGGAAAAAAACTATTGGTGCTGCCGGCTCATTGATGGCCACTTAAGCAACGGTGAGTATCCAAGCACAATATTTAGAGGATTTGATATTGCGTTTTTAAAAAATAATTTTTTATTTTATTTTTTATTTAAAACTAATTTTTTGATATTTTTAGATTATTTTGTGATGATATTAAAAATAATTTTTTAAAAATAAAAATAAAATTATTTTATTATATTTATAAACAAATAATACTTTAAAAAACAATCTCAATTAAACTATATTCGTGTTAATCTGACTCATGATGCATGCAGCTATAGTACATGTCCATGATTTATGGCATTGCTACCTCCTAGCGACATGAAAGCGTGCAACGTGATGAAATTTGATTTAAAGATACGCAAGTAATACCTCTCTCCCCCGTCGATATCAATATCAATATTATTTTTTTATTCCGATTGAAGTTTTTTTAAAAGAAGCAATTATTTTTTAATAAAATATGAGAACAATGAAATAGATTGAACATTTTCCACGTATAAAAATTTAGAATATACTCCACCATATTCATATTAAAACTGAAATTTAAAATAAAAAATAATATTTGGACTGTTAATTTTTTTCCAGCATTGCAATTAAATTTGATATAAAGATTTAAATTTTAAAAATCATGATGTAGACTATTTGTTTAGCTCAACTTTAAATTGACTAGTATAGGTACAGGTCAATTTTAAAATACAGGGTAGGTTTAAAAAAACAAACAACCCACGTTCATTTTAGTTAACTAACAAAACTTCCAATCCTATTTATGAATTGAATTATTTTATTATGTGATAGAAAACATAAAAATTGATTTATAATCAATTCAAAATTAAATTATTAAAATAATTAAAAGTTTAATATTAAATGACAAGATTTAGAGAAACTATTCTTGTTAAAAAAATATTCTATTGTTTTTAAAATAAAACAGACAGTAACTAGTCTGTCTTATAAATGAAACACCACGTGCTAACTAATTCAGCCATAACAACCAGTTAATATAAGTAAATTAAAATAATATATTAGCTTATTTTACTATTTATTTAAACATTTAAACCTACAATATATTTTTTTAATTGTTTTAAATAATATCACATCATTTAAAAACTAATAACAGCAATCGAACCTACGAATTTTTAAGGATACTTAATAATTTATTTATCATTAGGACGAACCCATTTACAACAATGCCATCGCCACCTAATTATTATATTCCCATCAAAATATCAGGAGGGAAGAGATGTGTCTTAAGCAAACAGTGGCAATTGTGTGATTATGTGAAATCATATTGGACATGCATGTAATTCCAGTACTGCACTCGAGTCTATTTAAGCATTCAAAAACACCTTGTAGCACAGGCAGTCTTCCCTCCACTCCGCATTCACTAATCCCTAGATAAAACAAAACATAACAAAAAACCAAACACTCTCTCATCTCTAGCCTAGAAGAGAAGAAACTAAAAAAATATGCCTCCACAAACGCAACGCCCTCTGCTTCTCCTCCCTTTCTTCCTAACAACCCTCCTCTACTGTCAACCAATCTCAACTGTCGCTTCAATGGACCCGACCTTTTCTCCATCCAACGGCACAGATTACATCCGCTCAGGCTGCGGCGCAACACTATACCCCGAAATCTGCTACGCATCTCTCTCTCGCTACGCCAGCGCCGTACAAAACAGCCCCCGTCGCCTAGCTCGGGTGGCCATCGGCGTCAGCCTCTCAAGAGCTCGTCGCATGGCAAACTACGTCTCCAACCTATCCCGCCAATCAGACTTCGGAGCCGACAACCGCGCCGCCTCCGCCCTTCACGACTGCTTCTCTAACTTGGGAGACGCCGTTGATGAGATACACGGGTCGCTTAAGCAGATGCGGCAGGTTGGAGCAGCGGGGCCGTCGACAGAATCGTTTCTGTTTCAGATGAGTAACGTGCAGACTTGGATGAGTGCGGCCTTGACAGACGAGGAGACGTGTACGGATGGATTTGAGGATGTAGCAGATGGGGCGGTGAAAACAGGGGTATGTGACCGTGCGGCGGATGTCAAGAAAGTCACAAGCAATGCTCTTGCTCTGGTTAACAGTTATGCTGCCACAGGAACGCCGTGATAAATAACATGTCTATTTATTTTCAAATAAACTTTTGGTTTAAATATAGGGTTAGCGTGTGAGTGTAATGCATGGTAGGAAAGGAGGGGGAGCCTTGCGGTTTTTTGTTGAATGTTGACTGGGAGAGTGTTTGTTGTGTATATGTGAATTGATTTGCAATTAGTAATTTGATTGGCCAAAACAAGACAACGAAGGAAAAATGAGAAACCAAGAGCACAGTAATCCCAACCCCGGAAAAGTGAATCAGCTCTCGATGGAATTGTCCTGATCACGCTCTCAATTAAGATGTTTAATGTGGAAATTCCAGGAATTGGCGAGAATGTCTCTCTCTCTCTTTTACAGAAACATGAAGCTAAATGAAATTAACAGAGCTTAACCACTGGCTCCACGTGCTAGATTAATGTTATTTGTTTATTATAATGACATGATTAATCATGATCATGATGGTTGCAATCTCCACCAATCAATTAGCTGGAGTGCCAGGGGGCTCCTGTGAGCAAGATTTAGTGGGATATGCAAGTGATAAGCACATGCGCTCGCATTGTATTCAATAATGATGTTTCTTAAGCTATTGCTCTTGAACCAAATTAACATAGAAAGTAATGCACAGGCGATATTTAATGGGGCAAAAAATAACACTCCAAAATCTCCCTTGAAAATACATTGATTCTATGGACTCGATTTAGAGCTATATATATAATGGGCTTATACAATTTATCTTAGCCCAACACTCGTAAAGTTAATTGTTTTTGAATTCTAATGATATTTTATATTGATTATTTCAGGTATAACACGATTTAAAATATTATAAATATAAAATTATATATTTCTCTTTATATTCATGAAAATTCGTGATTATAAATACATAATAAATTCTGTAATAATGAGATTCACAATATTTTAAATCTTAACATCGTTCATTCAACATATATATTAATAGAGTTTATTTTTTAAAGATATTATTGTAATTTTTTTTATCAAATTATTAACTTAAAATCTAATAGTCCACGTATTAAAAAAATAAAAAATAAAAATTGCAAGCACCAATCACACGTCACCCAGACTTACAAGATACCATGAACTATCAATTACCAAGCCCCCATTTTTTTAATATCAAACTACTGCATACCTTAACAATAGAAAATAAATCAAAAAAATTCAATTTAATAAAAAAAACTAATTATTCAGAGCATCAACTTTATTTACGGTCATCTTGAATTTTGTTGCCCATTAACTTTCTCAAGACAAGCTTTCTTTATTTATTTTTCCCATTTGATACCTAATCTAGCCAGACATGCATTACTGAGTTACCTATCTCTGACCTCTGGTCAAACTAACAGCAAAGATACATCAAATTAGTTTAAGTTTTGTAAGAAGATTATCAAATCAGTAGGAAGACATAGTATATAGTTTGGCTAAGGATATTATAGCATACAGGAGAAGTTGTTTTTAATGCTAGCAAGCTACCTCTTATCGCTATTGTTTTAAACTTAGGGATCTGCTACTGACACGACCTCTTTAATTTATTTACACGCTACATTATCAAAATGCCCTTGCCTCCTGATAAATATTTGCAGCCCATACAAGCTAGGTAAAAAATGACCCGCAAAACACACACTCGACAAGTTTGGCAGCCACTGAAAATTAATTCACTTAAGAGATCGGGGCACCGGGTTCATATGTAAAAGTACTGTCCTTGTCTCTGGCTTTTTTCGATGACAACTGGCGGGTTTGACATGCAGGGCTCAAGTTTAAAAAATCACGAAGCATTAAAAATGAGGCAGGACTCGAGAAGCATCAAACCGGGAGTGCAGTGCATGTGAATGGTCCATCACAGAGGCCTCTCATGACATTATTACAATAGGTAAATGTTTGCTGTTACAGAGTAATATGAATGATACAATGTAACTCACTTAAAATTTAATTTTTTTTAAATAAGATGGTTTTTTAATATAATATCAAAGTCTTGTTGATTTAGTGGTCACAAGTTCAAATTTCAACACCCTTATTCTATTTGATAAAAATTAAACACAAGTTAGTGTAGACTTGTGTGCAAGTTTCAAGTCGAAAAGACTTTCACTTGAGGGGTATATTGGAGAATAATATAAATTATACCATGAGATCTCATCTAATAACTCAAGTTTTTAGATGAGATAATTCCTTGACATGGTATTAGAGTTTTATTAACAAAGTGGTCACGGGTTTTAATCTCACCACCCTCATTTTATTTGATAAAAAATAAATATAAGGTGGTGTAGACTTGTGTATAATTTTCAAGTCTAAAAAGCTTTTATTTTAAAAAAATATACTAAAAAGTAAAATAAATTATACATGAAATCTCGTATAAAACATAAACTATGAGATGAGATGTTTAATTGGCAGTTACAGCTATCGAAGAAAGACAATGATCTGCCTGGAGTTTTAGGCTTCCGCCTGTGATGGTGCTGGGTTTTGGATCTATGCTATGGCACGTGAATGAAAACATTGCAGGTGAGCATCAGGACGAGATAGAAAGGAGCGCCATCGCTAACAGTTGTATTGATCTTGGCCTCACACCCATACAGGCTGTTTCAAGCCTTTCAGGGGTCACGAGATGCAAGCTCATTTGCTTGTCGCCTGGTCTATCATCCACGTGCATTAAATAATTGGAGCTCTGTTTTTCTCGTCCTTGAATATTTACCATAGCACCATTCTCTGCGTAGGTATATAATTTATTAAAACAAGGAACCAGAATGCAACAATTTCCAAATAAATCCAGATGTTGCTTTTCATTTATTTTTTACCCTCAATTCCACCTTTCAATTTCTATTAAAAAATCTTTTTTTTTGTTATCATATATCTAGGTATTTGTTTTTTTTAAATAATAATAAACTTATTAGAGTCCATAACTTGAGATTCAACTTAAAATGTTAATTAAAAGAATAAATATCGATATAACATTTTACCGTTTCAATATTTTTAAAAAATATTTTGAATCAATCTTCAATAAATGTTTTGTTTCAATTTCTAGATGATTAATTGGTCCTGGTTTAATTTTTCTGTTCTGGACTGCAAAAATTATTTATCTCGTAAGATTGTTATGTGGCCTTTCAAACCAAAAATAAAAAAAATTGAAATATTTTTTTACTTTTTAAAATAAAATAGTTTTTATCCGATGCTAATAAAATAAATTAAAAAAATGCATCATCAAAAGTTTTGTATCCGTGCATTGATTCTGATATGAAAGCCTGTTGAAGGTCCGACAGGGAGGGGGGAAAAATCAGGTGTCATAGAAACTGTACATGCAATGCTAGGGTTCAATCATGAGCTAGGGGCAGGGAGGTCAATTGCCCACTGTGTAAATCCGGGGCTGCGTCCTGGTGCGACCATGTCGGGCATTCTTGTAAATAATATGATATAGTAATTGTCTCCAACTTTTCAATGACATAAACAACCCCATAGCGTTATAATTCAGGCAGTTTTCAATAATGAGAGGTGGGGTGTAGATCAGGTGTATATGTTCGATAACTTTAGAGTTTAGACCCCTATAATTAGTCGATATATGTAAACTGGTTTAAATATTTATATTAATAATAAAAACAAATAAATAAAAATTCAGGCAGTTTCCTTTAGTCCAATAAATCTTACGTGCTCCAAACAATTTGATCTATCATGGTGATGTTCGGCAAGACGCAAACTTGTTGGGTTGGTCTTAGGTTTCGAAGCGCATCATAGACAACAACAATTAGATAAAGGCTATAACTGGTCCAAACCCAAGTGGAGCAAGGCTGTCCTCATTTGCAAACCCAAGTTGATTAGGACCACAGTATACTTGGGCCTGGAAATGGTCCTAAACTACTTGGGCTTGGAGATCATAAACGGGAGAGAGTTGAGTTAATTTTTTTTTATAATCTCGAGCCCTCGTTACAGAGCCTGCTTTAATTAATTCACAAGTATCTTAATATATAAAATAAACGAAATACTTAGAACCCCACCCGTATCGAACCAATTTATGGCATGGAGAGAATCGAAAATATAAAAATATGAAGGATATATTTGTCGACTCTAGAAAACCCACCATTTAAAATATGCTCCTAAAATCTTTAAATTCATCAATACTTTAAATTTGAATAGTTTATGTTTCAAAAATATTTTCGAAAAAAATTGAATTTTTTTATTTTTATTTTTATTTTAAATTAATTTTTTTAGTATTTCTTAAATTATTTCACGTGTTAATGTTAAAATTTTATTTTAAAAAATAAAATAAAAATTATTTTGATATATTTCTACATAAAAAAATACTTTCAAGAACAATCTTAACCACACTTCAAAACATTCACCACACTACTCGAATAATTTGAAGGCAGATTGTTGGTTTTTCTGTTTTAACAAAGAGAATAATCAAAATTAACCACGATTCGTTTCTCCAAGCTTATTCCCACCACGAAGCATATCGATCCAAACACTCCCCTATACTTCCAACTTGTGGGTTAAACGCTGGTTTGATAATATCTCACGATTCGAGGGATTCTTGAAGCATTTTTTTGCAATTAGTAGATAGGCACAGGGCTGACAGCCTTACACGTGTACATTGGGTTGGTGTTTGTGCCAGGCTACTGCGAGATGTCTGTTCCCATGAGATCACGTGGCTCCACAACAGCATTGATAAACGAAAATACAACCCTCCTGAAACCTCAGTTTAGATCACAAGCTCACAACTTTCCTGTACCTAAACCTAAACAAAAAGTAAAATACCATCGTAATCAATGCATGTCCAAAACATTCACGAGTCATTTCGTGTGCTCTTGGAAAACTAATTCCTGCGATTTTTTTTAAGATCTTCAATAAATTCTGGAAACTCTCTCCCATAAGATCATTTCCAGTATTTTCATGATCACAAAAAATTCATTCGGTAATTCTTTTTTATTAATGTGGATATTCAGCCTGCGTATATCTTAACTAATCTCATAAGTTTTAAAATTAACGATCATATAAGTCTCAAATAACTATCATATTAACAATTATAAGATTTACCTATAGACCAGGTGGTTTCATTCGATAATTAATTATATAAGCTATCTAATGCCAACAAATTTGTGTCAATCGCAAGGAAAATGAATTGTTAGTCCTTTATAGTTGGCCAACAAGCTCAAAAGTATCAGTCTTCCATTATCTAATGTTATTTTCACCACTTTCATATGAAGGAGGTGAAGAAATGGTAAAAAAAAACCCAATGTGGTGATCGAGCTTGCTCAATTAAAATCCCAAGTGCCATTCAAGAACAACCATAAACTTTTAGTTCTTAGCCTACAACTCTAATTTTTTTTCCACGTAAGCATCATGCATGGCCGGATGACCCAACACACTTTGAAATTAAACTTATAGTCGTTGAAATATCTTGCACACGCAGCCCCCCGGTTTTAACTGCAAATTAATTATGTACTTGTTAAGATTTTCTAAACTTATAGAATCTTGTTTAATTAACGTAGTTGTTTTAAGTGCAATCTTTTATTTACTTTTTAAGATTCAATTTCCATAATTAGTGGATTTTGTCTACTTTCATTAGGAAAATTGTAATAATTTTAGGGTTTTATTTTATTTTATTCAGTTTCCTTCAATAGTATTAGGGTTTCTTCGTTCTTAAATTAAATGATACAATATTAAGCTGTTTATATTGTTTAAGGGTTTTGACGTGGCGTCAACCTTGAGTCTCGCCATCCATAGCCACGAATTGTAATCAAGACAACCAATTGCTTAAGTTAGTTTTGTGGCCTATATATACATCGATTCTCTTTGCATTTCTTTGATCCTTCAAACCAATAATAATAATCAATAGCCTCCGATCGAACTCGGGTCCTCCATGGATAAGCAGCAGGTTCTTGGCTTTTTGAATGCTTATTTTCTATTTTATTCACTTGCCTCTGTGCACGGTGGCACGGCCATTTCATGTGACAAGACGCCATTTCCTGAAGCATGCAACTATTTTATCGACACCAATATCTCTAAAATCCCACCGTTATTTGCATCACGCGACCAATCCTTGTTGATTACTATGAAGAAAGCCATAGAAGCTCACCAATTGGTGTCATCTATGGACTTGAGTTCATATAATCACCAAGCCAAGTTGGCATGGGATGATTGTCTAAAGCTATACGAGGATGCGGTCGATCATGTTAACCGTTCGATGAGCTCTATCAATCCAGTTGACTCTCAAACTTGGCTAAGTGCAGCCATTGCCAGCCAAAGAGCATGCGAGAATGGCTTTATTGACTTTAACATCGTCTCTTATCTAGAATCCTTTCCAAATATGCTACGCAACTTCACCAAATTGCTTAGGAATACGCTTTCCTTAAACATGGCCATAATCTCCTCACCACCTATACTGTCTGATACCAAACAAGATGGTGGCCGCCGAAGATTGCTTGTCGATCATGGATTCCCATCATGGGTCCCGGATAGTGACCGAAAGCTTCTCCAATCAAATGGCCGGGCTGCACCAAAGGCTGATATTGTAGTTGCTCAAGATGGGTCTGGTGGTTACAAAACCATATCCGAGGCAGTGGCTGCATCTGTTGAGCTCAGGAAGGGGACTGAGAGATTTGTCATTTACGTGAAAAAGGGTCTTTACAAAGAGAACGTGGAGATTAAGAAGTCGATGAAGAATTTAATGTTTGTTGGAGATGGAATTGACGCTACAGTAATTACTAGTAGCAAAAATACTCAAGATGGCACCACAACCTTTCGCTCCGCAACTGTTGGTGAGTTTTATTTACTTACTATCAATTATTGGAAACCAATTGAATTATAATCATTTAGAATTGAAACCATTTTCATACAAAAACATCGGGTCATATGTATGTATGTATGTATGTACGCGTGCATGTGTAGATTTTGATTATGCATAAGATTCTTTAATTCAGAGTACTAGATCTTGTAAAGTATTTTATTTTAAATGTTATTATATTGAGGAATTTAGAGCTCAAATATATTTAAAATTGCGCATCTAAATCTAAGAGTTCAACAATCCAAAGATCGAGGAAACAAATATACCCCGGTCAATCACACTAACACTTTAGCAATTGACCTCACATGTATATGCTATATCACATCATTGGAAAGAAAATTTGTTACTGGGAATAATTAATGTATCCACCATAAATTATAACTGCTAGACAAAGAACAAAGTTGAAAAAAAAGAGAGAATCTTATGATTATGTATATTGCTCACATTGATCTTCATGCCTCCCAGGTGTTTCTGGTAAAGGCTTCATTGCCAAAGACATGACATTTGAAAACACTGCCGGACCACAGAAACACCAGGCAGTAGCCCTGCGATCTGGTTCCGATTTCTCTGTTTTCTATCGCTGCAGCTTCAGGGGCTACCAAGATACCTTATACGTGCACTCTCAGCGACAATTCTACCGGGATTGTGACATATACGGCACTGTAGACTTCATTTTTGGTGACGCTGTTGTTGTTTTGCAGAACTGCAACATATATGTAAGGAGACCGATGAGTAAGCAAAAGAACACTGTCACAGCACAAGGAAGAACTGACCCGAATGAGAACACAGGGATAGTAATTCATAATTCGAGGGTTATGGCAGCTTCAGACTTGAGACCAGTACAGGGTTCATTTAAGAGTTATTTGGGGAGGCCATGGAAAAAATACTCGAGGACTGTGTTCTTAAAGAGTAATCTAGATGGACTTATTGACCCGGCGGGTTGGTTACCATGGAAGGGTGATTTTGCTTTGAGTACTCTATATTATGGCGAGTATATGAGTACTGGGAGCGGAGCAAGCACCAAAGGGAGGGTTAAGTGGCCTGGATATCGCACGATCACAAGCCCAACGGAGGCTGGAAAGTTCACTGTTGAGAACTTCTTGGCCGGGAATTCTTGGATTTCGGCTGCCGGAGTGCCCTTTGATTCCGGTTTATAAGAGTGGAAAAAGTAGAGGAGGGTGTTTGTCAATTGTGATTGAACAGTGACCTCAAGAGGGGGCCATATCTAGTGGCATAGTTTATGTGTTGGTTTTTCTTTTATATTTATGGACATGTGATATCACAGGACAAGGATACGTTCAAGACTATATATTAAGCCTTGACACCGTTCTATTTCCTGTCGTTTTATCTTTTATCTAGTGAACCCTTTTCTCTTGAATCTTTCACTGATCGACTATTACTCATGCACGAATTAATTAGAACATCAAATCAATTAACCAGTTTTTTATATGGTATATTGGGTGCTCGATGTTAGGTTTCAAGAGTTATATGCAACCTGTAAAGTAATTTTTTAGTTCTAATTATCATGCATGGGCTTCTGTTTGATACCTTGGTGTATAATACAGATTTAAACCATATAGTCAATGGTAACTCCATATATGCATTTCATCTTTACCTTATTCAGCTGTATGCTTGAACTGTTAATATTTGCCAAGTACCTTGTGACTTGATGTCGCCATGTATTTCTTTATCTAAAGGACGAGTTTGATTAAACTTCTGTTAATGGTTTTCTCTTTATCAAATTCGATAATTGAGTTTTAGTTTTATCTAAATTTAGAGGATTATTTTGAAAAATCAAATTAAATAAGCATGTCTGTAAAAAAAATAATAATCTGCCCACGTGTTGCGCTCCTTATTACCCAATTTAACTGCTATTCTTGAATACTTAATTAGATATACATTTCGTCAATGTAAACCCCCCAACAATCTTCATAAAATATTGTACTTGTGATTACATACTACATAGCAACTCGATCTAAATGTATTCATCAAGTAATTAATAAATTTTATTGAGTAAACTAATTAATTCATATGAAATCCAACCAATTTGTCACAATCTAACTGAAAAATATTTTGATTATATCCATCGATGTAGACTTTCAAGACTAGCTGGCGATGGATGGGGGCTGATGATCATGGAAGCACAAACATGTTTGGTCTTTAATTTAAAATAGAAAATAAAAATAATTTTTTCAAAACCCTTTTTGAAACATATTGCCAAACACTCATTGATTAATAAATATTTGAGAAAGGGACTAGTAATGATATAATTCATAATTCTTATCTGTGAAGGCACAAGTCACTTATAGCGAGGTGTTAATGTAGATGCCAAAGCAAGCAAAGTCAGATGAAAAACCCCACTATTTAAAGCAAAGTGAATCGGGGGCTATAAAATTCCATCATCCAATAGAAACTTGGATGTATCAGACATAACTATACTGTCCCAACATGCAGATTGAACCTATGTCAACAGTAGATAAGCAGGCATTAATTAAGAAATATTAAGTGGGGTGAAAACAGAATTAAATGGGGGGCGGTGTGTGGATATGTACCACCTCCTGCGAATGAGATTTTTCCCGTGTTGACGTTTTGACAAGTAACGATATTGATCTTTATCAGAGACAATAATTAATAAGTTTGTAATATCATTATTTTCTAAATGATCAGTCTCCATTATTAAAATGCTTATTCGAGCTTGGTTCAAACCTGAACGTAATGCAATCTGATACTCGTGCTGAAAACTGCAGGTCAAGACATCAACAGGCATCCTTCATGCTCACAAGCTCCAAGACAGCAGGGCAACACATCAACGACAGCCAGCTTCCGCATTAATCCTCTTATTACTCGTCCGATAGCACGAGAAGAGTTGGGTGCTTATTTTGAACGTCAAAATTTTGCCTTCTGCGAGGCAGAAACAGGTTAAGTATATGTGGTATACATAATAACTGGGTTTATTATAAGTTTAATCATATCAGCTTGTCAAGGACTTTCGAGGTTGAAGGCGACCAGTCCCCACTGCTACGCATAGCAGTGAAAATCTATGTAGTGACAGTTGGTGCAGATCGGCCAGTGAATTCCTGCATCTTAGAAAGACCAAGAGCAACTGCCACCTGCAAAGAGGCCCATAAAAATCAGCAGCGATAACTGATGAGATGGATGATGGATAATAAACAACAGATGAGATAGGGGATAATACAAGAGGAGCTAGTGCATCTTGAGAATCTCTTCCATTTTTTGATGGATCTTTCTCGTATTGTTCAATGTAGAGTCTGATAGTTGCGCCTTCTGAACCGGTTCCCGAGAGGCGGAAAATCTGCACCAATGTTCATGGAGAGGATGGTCAGTAAATTCTTTACTTCAAACAGGAATATTATGTAACGATTAAATAATTCAGGTTATTCAAACAAAAAATCAACTGAAATCGATGACTGAGCTTCACAAAAATTATTAATTCATTAAGAGGTACAGCAACGAAAAAGCAAGCATTTGCAATGCAAACTGCCAAGGATAAACACTATCAGAGGAGTTCAGTCCATTCCAAAGACCTTACTCAAGCTGAAAGCTTTGCAAACAGGAGAATAATCTTACCAGTCTTGAGCCATCCTCGAACAAGTATCGAATGCCCTGGTGTTTTGAAATAGAACCATCAATAGGATCTTTGTATTCAAACTCATCCGCATGAACAACCTTTGACACATCTGATCGTATCCCACTGACAATCCTGTATGGATAAACAGCACAGCTTCCTCAATTATTTGATTAAAACAGAAAATATGGATGGTAAATAAATTAATCATTATTCCTTTTGGTTTGTATCATTTCTTAAAATCAAGCTATTTTGAAAAAACTTCAGGCCATTAATTAAATGATATTAGGCTCTTTTTTCCTTCTCCTGGAATCACTATAGATTAATAAAAAGATAAATTATGAAGGAAAAACTGACTAAATCAATTTTAGTGATTAAGTCGGCGGCAATAGAGTGATTCAAATTGAGTACTAATGTTTAAAAAATTCATCAAATCCAGGTCAAAGGCAGTCTACTCCAGCTCTCATGTCAGAGACCTCGATTTTAGCTCCACTTTTAGTTGCAAAGTTTCTAGTCCAACAAGTCTACTCCTCATTATCAAATTTATATTTTCTTCAGGTTGAGACAGATATAAACTCTAGATAACTAGCACAGTGGAACTGGTAACCCTCCATTGGTTCATCTCTGCAGAGGCAGCACTCGTGTGCTTTGATGGGGCCATAACGCCCACCACCCTTACGAAACAGAAAACCCGGGTTAAGCTCTAGCTCCAACCCTGCATCATCTCTACAAGTTTCCCCGCATTCAATAAGTTTAAGCCCAGGCTTCACACAGCTAACAGCAACTCAATATAATATGTAAAAGATATCATTCCATATCTTGAAAAAAAAGTTGGAATTTTAGCACTTAAAATACAAGTTGGGGAGTGCTTTAGTTGCTACCTTAAAATAAGTTTAAAAGGCACTAAATAGAGTAGTTGCATCCCATCACTTAAAAGGATCGATGGAAATGCTAGTTTAATAAAGCGATTTAAATATAAACAGACATACTCGTTAACTTCGGAAAGGGAAGATTGCAGCTTGACCAAGTATGCCATTAGTTCCTTTGCTGCACCTGCATCAACATTCTTCAAGAACAATGTACCAGTTACATGGCAGTCTGAGATCTGTTTCTAGAGCTAGGATGAAGCATCAAGAGAACATAGTACCTCATAGTCATATCGAGTATAGTAGTGACGACCATAAGTAGCCCAATGGTTGCGAACTATATCTTCAACTGTTACAAGTTCTCCACCACCAAGATTTTCTTTATTCTTGTACGCCAGTATGGATAGCCAAGCCAGAACTGCCCAAATTCCATCCTTCTCACGTATATGGTCTGACCCTGTTTGCAGATGTCATGACAACAAAACAGCCATAAGTTAATAAGAATTCCAAATACAAGATGATTTACTGAACATTCAGAAACACCAAAACACTAACCAGTTCCAAAACTCTCTTCCCCACAGATTGAACATAGACCAGCATCCATCAAATTACCAAAAAATTTCCATCCAGTTGGAACCTGGCATTTGAACAGTGAATAACCAAATTATATGGCCATACAGTCGCATAGGAGGACCCATATAAAATATTAATCATGACATGGCGTACCTCAAAAAACTTTAAGTTTAGATTTTTTGCCACAACGTCAAGGCCAGATGAAGTTGGCATGCTCCTAGAAACAGCAAATACAGAAACATTATAAAAAAACTTTTGCATAAAAGGCATCAAATCAACAAAATGTGGCCTATGGTATCAAGATATTATCAATAAGTTTACTGAATCCTTAAGTTTTCATTGATATGGAATAACGGAAGCAAACATGAGATATAACTGAAGCACTTTAAGCCAGTTGACATATACCCAAAACAAGAAAAACATTATACAGCACATGACATGTGCACATACGAGCTCGGAAAACAAGAAGAAAAAACAGATACATATAATTTAGTGTTTCTTCTCATACTAATTACCTTGAATGATTCTCAATAATGCAGCTTAAAAGGAAGCTTATTTCAATGAAACAACAGCCTTCATAATTTATACAGCTAATAAAATAGGCTACTAATACAACCCTTAATCTATATGTTGCATATCATCCTATTCTTTTTACTCTTCATCCTTATCTTCTTTTGGACTCCATCTTGTTCTTTGACAACTTTTGCAATGGTAGTTACATGGAATAAACAAGCTTCGATGTCTTAAAATATTAATATATCAATGTCAATTACTAGCTATGGTTTTGCATGTAAAATTTCTAGAAGATTTTCCACTCTAAAGATGATAATAATCTGTGTGATTGAGAATATTATGTCAAGCATGCCACTTTTTGCTCTGCATATAAAATATTAGTTGTTAAGGGGCATGTTGTACACTGCATCCATTAAGATTTACTAGACACAGTGACCAAGTAAATACAGTGCATACACACAAAAAAAAGAAGGTAAACAGAGAAATGTATAGAACCTAGCAACTCCTTTTAGACCCGCAGAGAAATATGGTATGGCCTCCACTGCATTTGCAGCAATGATGGAAACAGAATCTGATGGAGTAACAAAGAACCTGCAAAAGTATCAAGAGTTGTAAATGAAAGATTTTGGTGTGAAAGTAACTTTTCTAACACAAAAAAGAAGGTTGGCGATACCTTTTACCAAGGATCATATTGCGATCTGCATCACCATCAGCAGCAGCACCAAATTCTGGTGGTTCAACTTCAGAGTTCGATTTACCCAATCCCATGCGAGAAACCAATTCCTTTGCATATGTGAGATTGGGATCCGGATGCCCTCCTCCAAAGTCCTCCTGTTTGCATTGCCCAAGCACAAACATAAAAATTCAAATAATAATAAGCACTCACGATGAGAAAGAGATCTTATTAATCATTTATCACGTATAGTATCACAAACTTAGCAACACCTTGGGTACACAGTTCAATAAGGAGCTCTCTTGTGCTCCAAGCTCCTCCACAAAAATGCGTTTTGCATAAGCCCCAGCAACTCCATGTAGTGCATCGTAGCTTTAACATGATGACCCAAGGAAAGTAATCATGGAGTTGACATGACATATATGAGAAACATAAATTTACAAATGATGCAAACGAGACCATCTAGATACCAGAAAGTGAAATTTGGAGAGGTGAGGAGCTTCTGGATGGACTCAAAGTCAAAAATTGACCTGGGCATTTGTTAAAAGAAGCATTCAATATCTTGAAAAAGAAGATAACATGATCAATTACATCATGTAATTGTGCATAATAAAAATCACATGATCATCAAACAGCCTGTCATTCATACAAATACAATGGCAAAAAAGTTTTGCTGTGTCCATCCTGCAGAGCAAGACAACATCATAACATAAGATTCTACAGCATATACAGGAACTGATTGCCTTGTATATTATCGGTGACATGTATTGTGTCAAAACCCATAGACTTTTGAGAAGAATATTTCACGATGTGCATGACTCCTTAATTCTATCAAAAATAAATTTATGTAATCGTACAAATTTCAATCAAATTAACAAAAAAGGTCATTATGGTTTCCTTTTTTCCCTTTTATTTTGTTTTTAAGTGCATAGATACAGCAATAAATCCTTCATTCATACTTTATTTTTTTCAGTAAAGACCATCAAGCAAAAATTAATACAACAATACCATGAAAAAAATAACCACTCTAGTTATCATGAGTAGCATGCCAGAGAAGACATGGTGCAAATTCTTGAAGCTTGACTTCAAAGAACAAAGGGGCTGAGGCAATTTTGACAATGATATAAAAATCACACTTGAAGATTGAAAAAATTCATATCATTTCACTTTTTCTACATACTGTAAATGAGCCAAGAAATTCCTAATCGGCGCGCAAGGAGTATCTCAAATTTTACTATATCCTTCTGGATCATATATCAATGCCAACAATCATCATGTTTGGAGAATTCAGTAAGCTAAATAACAGTGCATAACTCAGACGAAAAGAACGGGGAAGACATTAAAAAACTCATAAAGTTTGCTTACAGGTATGCATGTGATCGCCTATATATAAATAAATAGCATCATTAATCATATTCAGTGAGGAAACCTTATAAAAACACAACTACAGAAAACTAGCAGTTTAGACAGGAAGAGCTTACTTCATCAATTTGACATAATCGCTAGCCGAGTCAAAAACCTCAACATCAAACTGTCCATCATGCCCACTAAAGCTGGTTACACCAATTGCTGTAATATCCACCTGGATGTAATTGACAAATCATGACATACAAACAGAGTTAATGAAACCCTGGTAGCAGTTTGATAGACATACTACGAGTCTACAAGGAAAAGGACACATAAGGTGACGAGGTGAAGGGTTTACATCAGGAAGATCTGCAGTTAAGTACTCCTTTATTGTTTTCGTGTTCTCATAAATCTGATCTGTTATTCCCTCAGGAGCAGGTCCACCATTTTCCATGTTATATTTGATCCCAAAATCCTGCAAAGGGACAGAAAAAGAAACATAATTTAGATAACATGCCAGGGGATTCCTTATTTTCACAAAAGAAAATAACTCTCAGCCATTTGTTATGAGATAAGAGTAGATTCTCTTGTGCTGCGATGCTCCAAATGATTTTAATATGCATCAGCTGATATTTGGCAAGATTTGTTGGAAATTAAAATTCAATGAAGAACAGTTACTGTTCAAATCACTGTCAGGAATTGCTTCTGACGCAAGAAAAACAAGCACTGTTCAAATCAGTGCATAAAAACCATGAACTTGCCCAGAATTTTCCCAGGTTTTGTAGTGTGTAAAGAACAACCAATTGATGTAAAAAGACACACAATAAAGAGCAGAATAACTTAGGTTACTGCCATCCCTTGAATTTCATTTATAGAAGAAAAATTGAATACAAGAATGGTAATTCTAACTATTACAATTTCTTCATCAAAACTGGAAAATAAAAATGCTTAAAACAGGAAAGACAAAATTGCAATGATCAATACAATTGATCTTTATTGAAACACAAACATGGTAATTAAATATTCTTCATGATCTTCAAATCTTCAATAGCAGAATTGGAAACAAATCTTCTTCAATCTTCAACACTCCTCCTTGGTTCCAAGGCTGCTGGACTTATCATCCCAATTTTCTCTCTAAGATCTTCAAACCTTTCTTTGGCTAATGATTTCGTGAACAAGTCAGCTAATTGTTCAAGTGTAGGACAGTATTGCATTTCAAGCTCCCCCTCTTGTTGAAACTGCCGAATTGCATGAAATTTTATCTTCATGTGCTTGGTTCTATTGTGAAAAACAGAATTCTTGGATATGGCTATTGCAGCCATATTGTCACACCATAATACTGTAGGATTAGCTTGTTCAAAGCTTAATTCACCTAATATTTTCCTTAGCCAAACAAGATGGTTTGCTGCCACATATGCAGCAATATACTCAGCCTCAGCAGTGGAATGAGCCACCACAGTTTGCTTCTTGGAATTCCAGCAAAATATGGTTCCCCCCATTGAAAAACAGAATCCTGAGGTGCTTGACATTTCTTCATCACTTCCAGCCCAATCACTATCTGAAAAACCAATCAAATTAGTAACATTTGATCTAGCAAAGTTCATACCAAAATTCAGTGTACCCTTTAGGTACCGCAGGACCCTTTTTGCAGCTACAAAGTGGATTTGGCTTGGACTTTGCATGAATCTTGATAGATAGTTCACAGTGAACACTATATCTGGACGTGTGGCTGTTAAGTAAAGCAAGCTTCCAATTAAGCTCCTATAAACCTTCCCATCAGCTTGAGCAGCACCATCATCCTTTGACAGTTTCAATCCCACTATCATAGGTGTGCTGACAGGTTTGCAATTTTCCATTGCAAACTTGCTCAGCAACTTCACAATGAAGTTCTTTTGACATAGAAAACTACCTTGACTAGATTGAGTAATTTCCATGCCAAGAAAATATGACAACAACCCAAGTTCATTCATCTCAAACTTGGTTCTCATGTTGATCTTGAATTCTTCCACCAGTTTTTCTTGATTTCCAGTAATTAACAAATCATCAACATATACTGACACAATCAAGATATGTTTATCAACCCTTCTTACATACAATGTAGGTTCATTCATGCTCCTTTCGAACCCCAAACTCAACAAGTATTCATCCAACTTGCTATACCAAGCTCTAGGAGCTTGTTTTAGCCCATACAAGGTTTTCTCTAGAAGATACACTTTGTTGGCAGTGATATCTTCTTCAAAACCTTCTGGTTGCTCAATGTATATTTCTTCATTGAGTGTACCATTTAAAAATGCAGACTTCACATCCAATTGCCACACAAGCCAACCTGTTTGTGCAGCTAAAACCAACAACAATTTTATAGTATCAAGTCTAGATACCGGAGCAAATGTGTCATTGTAGTCAATACCTGGTTCTTGAGAGTAACCTTTGACTACCAGCCTTGCTTTATATTTGTTTACACTCCCATCTGCATTCAGTTTAGCTTTAAAAATCCATTTTACCCCAATTACATTCTTGTGTGCAGGTCTGTCAACCAATTTCCAGGTTTGGTTCTTTTCAATCATGATTAACTCCTCCTTCATTGCTGCCATCCACACCTTTGAATTCATAGCATCTTCCACATCACTAGGTTCCATCTCAGCAAGATTACACCTGTTATAAACATCACTTAACAGCCTTGCCCCTCTCACAGGTATGCTGTCAAGTTCATCATCATCATCATCTGATAATTCAGTTGGATACTGAATTTCAGATTTAGTTTCTTCACTCACTTCAGCATCCCAATTCCATGTGCTATTTTCTGCAACCTTTACATCTCTAGCAATTATAGCCTTGTTTGTTTTTAGATCAAATACCTTGTATCCATTGGATTTCGAGCTATAGCCAATTAGGATCCCTACCTCAGCTTTTTGATCCAGTTTCTTCCTTTTAACATCAGGCTGCAACACATAACAAGGACTACCAAAAACCCTTAGATGTTCAAGATTTGGTTTAGAATCATACCAGCATTCAAAAGGGGTTTTGTCCCCTAAAACCTTGGTCATCATTCTGTTTAGCAAGTATGCAGAGGTGCTGACTGCTTCAGCCCAGAACTTTAGGGGTAATTTCTTCTCATAAAGCAAGCATCTAGCCATCTCCATCAAGGTTCTGTTTCTCCTCTCACTTATCCCATTCTGTTGAGGGGTGTAGGGAACTGTTAATTGGTGTTTGATTCCTTCTTTTGTCAAGTGATCTTCAAGTTTTTGAGAGGTAAACTCTCCACCATTGTCAGACCTCACCATCTTAATCAAGCAACCTGTTTCCCTTTCCACCGCAGCTTTGAACTTTACAAATTCTTCAAACACTTCACTTTTATTCTTTAGAAAATATACCCAACAGAATCTGCTAAAGTCATCAACAAACAAGAGAAAATATCTAGCACCATTTAAAGATTCATTGTGCATTGGACCACACAAGTCCGTGTGTATCAGCTGGAGTTTTGTAGTTGTTCTAAAGGTACTTTTGTTAAAAGCCCTCTTGGTTTGTTTTCCTAGCACACAAGCTTCACATACATTACCATGCTCTTGAATTTCTGGTAATCCTAAGGTTATCTTCAAATCAGCCATTCTCTTTAAGGTAGCATAGTTGTAGTGTCCCAACCTTTTGTGCCATAATATGGATTTTGTGAAGTCACTAGTGCTCATGCTCAAGTAGGCTTCTTTCCAGTCAAGGTTGAAGCTACGGTTCACCATCCTAGCTGAAAGTAGTAAGTTATCTTGGCAATCTCTAATTTTACATATGCCTTTGTTAAAAGACAATGAGTAATCTTCTTCAAGTAATTGCCCTACACTTACTAAATTCTGTTTGATTTTGGGTACAAACAACACATTCTCTAAAATTCTTGTACCAACCATAGTTTCAACTTCAATATCCCCTCTGCCTTCTACCTCAACATATTCACCATTAGCAATCTTTACTTTGGACACATAACTTCTATCCAAGTTTTTAAATATGCTCAAATCTGCAGACATGTGATTTGTGCAGCCACTATCTATGAGCCAAGTAGAAGTTCTTACCTCAGTTAGGTTGCATTCTTGTTCAACCATAGCCATGAATAACTCCTCTTCTTTATTTTCAGTGGCCTCAGCAACATACGCCTGTCTAGCAGCTGCTGGATTTTTGCAGAATTTCTGCAGATGTCCAAATTGTTTACAATTTCGGCACTGAGTGTTTTTCAACCAACACCAAGTGTCAAGGTGGTTGGTTTTCTGACAGTATTTGCAAGGGGGGAAAGTTTCTTTCTTCTCTTTTCCTTTGAAACTTTGACTGCCATGATTTGGTTGCCAAGTCCTCTGCTGCCAGTTTTTTCCACTCTCTCTTCTTCCATCATAGTTTCCTTTGAAGGAATTCTTTGGCTTATGTTTGCCTTTAAAACCAGCCACAAAAGCTTCTTCACCACTCCTCTCTTGCCTGTAGGATTGTCTCTGTTCTACAGCTTGTAGAGCATTGACAAGTTCTTGAAGACTCATTTCAGCAAAGTCCTTTGAATCTTCTAAAGAGCAGATTTTGTGCTCGAATTTCTCAGGCAAGCTTACAAGGACTTTTTCCACAATTCTTGAGTCTGGAAAATCTTCTCCTAACAATCTCACTTGATTTACAAGTTTAGAGATGTGTGAGGAGAAGTCTTTAATGGTTTCGGATTCCTTCATCCTCAAACCTTCAAACTGCCTTTTCAAGTTTAGAACTTGCATCTTCCTTGATTTATCATCCCCTTGAAACTCAGCTTTCAACTTGTCCCAAGTTTCCTTTGCAGTCTTGCATGCCATGATCCTTGTAAAGATCTCTTCACTTACTGCATTGTGCAGACAAGTGAGAGCTTTGAACTTCTTGGCTTTTTCCTCATTGAAGTATTTGAGTTGATTAAGGGTGGGATTGTTTCCTAGTGGATTTGGTTGCCTGTCATTATCCACTATTTCCCACAAATCAAAGGCCCTCAAATAAGCCTCCATCTTCACTGCCCAAATTCCATAATTGTGTCCAGTGAACACTGGTGATTTCGGAGAAAAATTTGTTGCTTCCATTCTTCAAATTTCAACTTTTGATTAGTTGAAAGACTAGCACTCAATAGTATTCAATTGCTGCCTTGAGGCCTTTGTGCAATTGATAACAAGCTAACACAACAAATCCTTGTGTAAAGATTTGCCAGAAAAGAAAAAAATCTCTCGTGTTTCACTCTCCTTTCCCTTTTCAAAGTTTAATTTACTTTGAAAAAAAAATCCTCACTTGATTCACTCGTGTTTCACTCAATCCCTTTCAAAGATCCCTATTTGCTCTGATACCATTTGTTGGAAATTAAAATTCAATGAAGAACAGTTACTGTTCAAATCACTGTCAGGAATTGCTTCTGACGCAAGAAAAACAAGCACTGTTCAAATCAGTGCATAAAAACCATGAACTTGCCCAGAATTTTCCCAGGTTTTGTAGTGTGTAAAGAACAACCAATTGATGTAAAAAGACACACAATAAAGAGCAGAATAGCTTAGGTTACTGCCATCCCTTGAATTTCATTTATAGAAGAAAAATTGAATACAAGAATGGTAATTCTAACTATTACAATTTCTTCATCAAAACTGGAAAATAAAAATGCTTAAAACAGGAAAGACAAAATTGCAATGATCAATACAATTGATCTTTATTGAAACACAAACATGGTAATTAAATATTCTTCATGATCTTCAAATCTTCAATAGCAGAATTGGAAACAAATCTTCTTCAATCTTCAACAAGATTAGGGTGCTTTAGTTTTTAATTTGTTTCTGTAAAGCTTCCTAGATTGGAAGCTGATTGTACTTCCACTTCTTTCAGGATCAATACATTCTCTTTTGTCAAAAGGAAAAAAACTAATAACAAAATCTGACCATTTTATTAGTTATGGCAGGATGCTAAATAATCATTAATACATATCAAAATTCTCTTTCTGTTTTCCACCTTGAGGAGGCATCATATCCCATTTCCTTTCATCCAAAACATAGTAAAGATAGAGGAGCAGTAATTGTCACTATGAACCACAATCCCAGACCAAAAAGAAAACAGTTTCTTGTTACCTCATTTGGACCACCTGGGTTGTGACTTGCTGTCAATATAAATGCTCCTGTTGCCCTGGATCCCTGATATTCATGCTCAGGAGTAAAGGACTCATTATGCATAAGACTGTACCATTATTATTATTGAAGGAATGAGTCCAGCTTACAGAGACAAGTCGAGAACTTACATCTACCCCAACTCTTTCACGTATTACAGCAGACACAGCAGGAGTTGAAAGCAGTCCATTCTGACCAACCCAGACACGTCTTACTCCATTTCCAGCTGCCATCTTAATAATTATCTGCCAATCAAATGATATAAATTTGGATCAGGTATGGCTTTTCCATCGAGGTTTTAAATGCACAGAACATGAAAACTATTAACAGTCACAAACAATAAAAAAAGATGACTGCATAGACTTGGAAGCAGATCAATATTGAACAGTCTGCTGTGGGCAGGAACACATAGCCATGCTCAAAACCAGTAGTCAACAAAGAACTTGTTATCATGCATGCAATACAACACAGCTGTCAGAGGTTAGGGAGATGCTCGTTAATTCAGCTTAGTTAAAACTCGTATAATACCCGAGAAAAAAACATATTTTAGAGCTTATACTACACAAAGTAGGTTTAAATTTTAGGACAAGTGATTCAGAGAGTTTGTGGCCATGTTCAATAACGAAGTTGTTTTCATGGTTCACACAAAACAAAAAGTCAGATGTTGATACATTCAGTATACCACCCTTTTTGGTTGGAACACTTTTGTTAGGGAGGAATAGAAATGGAAGAACATCAAGTGTAAACTTCAGCGGAGATTTTAAACACCTCAGTCTACTCCGGTGATCTCTAGCCCAGTATTAATTGAAAGATGACTGCAGACTCAATCTGATGACAGAGGATTGAATTTGTAGCTCAAATGCTTCAAGGGTAACAGTGATGATCAGAAACGTTTTCATATAAAGTGTGGGTAAGCTATTAGATTCTTTTGCTCATAAAGAGCTTAAGAAAAGGTATTTATTCAAAGCAAAATGTACAGAATACATGAAATCAATCCATCAAAATCAACAAAACTTGATGGTGAATCTTAGACCTGTCTATCCATCTACAGCCCGATTATAGATATATTCCAAACTTCAAACAAAACTGTACAAGTCTGCCATGTAATGTGACTGCATGGCTAGACGAGCACGCACAGAGAGACATGCATGCAATGCACGTGCACACATACTTAATCGAGCTGGAAAAAAATCAAAAAAATAAGCTCTTCAAAACTGGAAATAGATCTAAAAGCGTGGTAGCAATAGTTCAGCCTAAGAAAATATCATAATCTGGTAGCATTATAACTGCAGCACATATTACATACAGTACCTGAATGGCATCCTTTGAGAAATAGCGACCATCACCAGAAACAACAAGTGTGGCACCTGCTTATAATGGTAACGAAAAGGGATCAAAAACAAAATATCAGACATAAATTATGTTGTCCAACCGGACACGCACAACAGTTTTGCATTAGACAGACACTGTGGTGATGAAATGTCTGACTGTGGGAATGCTTGCAAAAGAACAACAACGGATAATTCAGTGACCTTGACAAACTTTTAATTAAAAGCGGAACTTCATATTTCACATCTCATGCACGGACATGTAATTGGTCAAAAATCCTAGTCCGTTTAGCATGACTAGTAAAAAGTAACTTTGACTTCGAATCATGGTTCAGAAATTAAGTTACTTATCACAAATCACTTAGACAAGAATGAGACAAGTTAGAAGTGTATTTGACAAGAAATGAGTCCGGGCAACTTTTCTGAAGAAGGAAGGTATTGTAGGTTAGAATCATCAGGTTACAAATTTTAAGATTAAATAAAAGTTGACTCACTTTTGTAACAACTTGTTAAGCCAAAGTTATTTCTAGCCATACATATTTATTACTTTCCTTTGAGTCAAAAAATAAAAAAAATCACTCAAATCAATATTCAAAACTGAACCTTGTTGAATTTGTTAAAGTTTTAAACTACATCTTCTGATCATTATCACATCACATCATCAACTGCGATATGGTCATCAAAAGCACAAACTTCTTCAACAAGTAATGGAACAATTTACACCCCTGCTGCAAAATGAAATACAGGTCCAAGAGGAAGTAACCAACACCGCTCAAGCAAGACCAGACCATTTTGTTCTGCCAATTAAAAATTGTTTTATATATCCCAAATTCAAGGCGCAGGAGTTTTTAAGACAGATCAAATTTCAAAATGCAAGCCATTCTTTCGCATAACTGACAGATCAAACTTCACCTCTAACTTTTTGTGGAGTAAGTGCATTGAAGGTTGATTGGACAAAATTTTCCAGATAATTTGGTTGCTTGAACACCTTCACCTGAAAAGAACCCGAAAAAAGAGAGGAAAAAAGCACTTGTAACAACTGCAACAAACGCCCGGGAGAAATTCGACAAAAAAGATAATTCAATCGAATAAGAACAAACAAACAAAAACAAGAGATCAACAAATAGAGATCGGATACACAAATATTCAATTCAAATACAATAAATATAATCGCGAAAATCAAACAAAAGACTAGAAAATGAAATGCGACAGATCTGATTGCAGATTGAGAATAACTGAAAAGGAATAAGAAAAAAGAACCGAACCTTCTTGCGGAGGCCAGAAGTTCCAGGTTTCTGGCCACCGAAAGGCGTAGTCTCCACGGGTGAAACATTGAAGAGCGCCATTTTTTTCTTTTTTTTGTACAGAGAGAATAAGAAGAAGAAAGCGAAACGTAGACAGAAAGCTTCAGCACTACAAAATTCTGGTACTTAAAAAGAAGAGTTGAGAGAATGGAAGGGTGCATGACGAGGATTATTCGATGTGGATGGACAATTTAAACCTCCCACGTAACCTTCTAAGTTGGAAACCATGTCCTTTGTGATTCAGCTGGCTCGGTGGTTAGCGGTGGAGTGGTGGCTGGTAACCTTTCTGAGAGTGACAGTGAAGCAAAAGAACGATTCCCTCGTTTTTCTCTAACTGTCAAAGCTGCGAACCGCCCAATTTGTTTTCAACCATATAAAAATATGCTAAGAATTACGTCAATTGAGTTTTTTTGGTCTTTAAATTCTTAAGACAATGTAAGCATATAAAAAATTTAAAAGAACTACGGCATGACTGAATTTAATAAATTTAGCTGATTTAAATAAAAAAGCGTGATGATAATAAATTGATGAAAAAATTATCAACATAAAAATTCAAAAAGATCAAGAACCAATATAAATTAATTCATGTTAATATGTAATATTTACAATAAGGTCATGATATTGGTGTAAATGTTAGAATAAGAAATTCTATAAGAAAACAGAGTACAAGGAATTTTTATACACACTGGTTTGCAGAGAATACTTGCTTGATTAATTCAAAGAAGATGATGACTTTTTAAAGCCTTACAAACTAACTGAATGAACACCATCATAATTTTACAACACCTATAACCGTGGTGGTTAACTGGACTTTATTTGATCATGCGGTACTTGTTCCTTTATCACAGGAACAAATATTTAAGTGGATCGGAAATTGAAAGCAAAGAAATCTTAACAACTTTAACATCCTCTCTTAAATTGAATACTATTAACATTCAGTTTACTGCCGGATAAGGACAAACACCCAGCATACTTTGCAGCTTTAAGAAGACCTCAAGTTTCAAAGGCTTTGTAAGAATATCTGCAATTTGCTCATGAGTTGAGCACTGAATCAACTCCACAATTCCCTCCTTTGTAAGGTCACAAAGAAAATGGAAACGAACATCAATGTTCTTGCTACGACCATGCAGAACTGGGTTCTTTGAAAGTTTGATGACTGATACATTGTCACAATATATCACTGTAGAATTGCTTTTATCATGACACGGTTCCTTTAGAGTTCTCTTTAACTAGACAGCTTAACAAGCATTGTATGTTGCAGAGATAAATTCAGCTTCAGTGGTAGAAAGAGTGGCCACTGCTGTTTTTTCTGAAGACCAGGACACAACACTTGAACTCATCAGATACACATACCCCGAAGTACTCTTTCTTTCATTTTGATCACCTGCGTAATCACTATCAGTATATCCCATAAGCTCCTGTTTACCTTCTTTCTTGTAAAACACTCCAAAACCAATAGTTCATTTTACATATCGCAAAACTTTGTATTTCAGTGGAATGCTCCATATATCTACTGATTAGATTCGCGACAAATGTTATATCAGCATGTGTAGCGGTCAGATACATAAGACTGCCAACAATTTGTTTGTAGAGTGTACTGTCAACCCTTACTCCATCTTCATCCTTGCTGAGTTTATACCTAAGAACTATTGGATTATTCACCGGATTGCATTGATCCATTTTAAACCTGTCAAGCACCTTCTGTGCGTATTTTTGCTGTCCAATAAAAACACCATCTGGTTTTTACAACACCTCAATACCAAGGAAATACTTCATCTTTCCAAGATCAGTCATCTCAAACTCAGTCATCATAGACTGTTTGAAATCTTGAACATAGTTTCGTCATTTCCAGTAAATATAAGATCATTAACATAAAGGCAAACAAATAAAATTGAACCTTCATCCGTTGCTTTGATGAACAAAGTATGTTCATAGGGACACTTCATGAAACCTATACTTAAGAAATAAATCTCTATATGGCTATACCAAGCTCTAGGAGCTTGTTTATTACCATCCAAGGCTTTTTTTAAGTTTGTACACTTTGTAGTCATCTCCTGCTTTCTCATAGCCAGGAGGTTGGGTGACAAACACTTCTTCATTCAAATCTCCATTTAGAAAGGCAGACTTGACGTTTAGTTGATAGATCTTCCAACCCTTCTGTGTAGCAAGCGGAATCATAATTTGAATGGTGTTTAGCCTAGCCATCAGTGCAAATACCTCAGCATAGTCTACTCCATACCTTTGGTTGTACTATTTTGCAATGAATCACGCCCTGTACTTATCTACTTCTCCTTTCTCATTGAGTTTTGTCTTGTAAACCCATTTTACACCAATAACTTTGCTGTCAATTGGTAATTTTGTAAGTTTCCATGTATCGTTTCTTCCTATAGCCTCAATTTCTAAGTTCATGGCTTGCCTCCATTGCACATTCTTTATTGCATCTTTAAAGAAAACAGGATCATTGTCAGCATACAAAGCCAAAGAAGCATTGTTGGTGACTTCTTCCTCGAAAAGATCTTGTCCACATTCATAGTCTTGCATCCATACTGGTGGTCTTCGTGGTTTGGATGCATGAGATGAGTTGTCCTAGGCAGCAACACCATGATGCATGTCTTCATTCTGGGGCAACAACACCATGAAATGAGTTGTCCTGGCAGCAACATACTCACAATGATCAACAATATCAGCTAATTCACCATGATCAGTTTCTGCATTGTCCTCACCATGATCAGTAACATCAACTGATTTCTCTTTATTGGTACAAACATCTCTACCTCACCTGCATCTGTTTCCCACTCAATTTCAGCCACAATTGCTTCTTTATAACAAGTCTCCCAATCTCAACTTTGATTGTCCTAAAAAACATCTCAGTTTACAATTATTTTATGAGAAATAAGATCAAATAATTTGTAAACTTTTGATTCATCACTTACCCCAAAGAATATACATTTGTGACTTTTGCTGTCAAGTTTTACTATACTACTATCGGGTACATGAACGTGAGATATACACCCAAAAACTCTGAAATGGTTTACCGATGGTTTGATGTCGTTCCGTGCCTCTTTTGGGGTCTTATTCTTCATAACAAATGTGGGACTTCTATTGAGAATATGCACAAACTAGTTAACTGCTTCAGGCCAAAATATTTTTGGAATAAGCTTCCCATTGAGCATGTTGCGTACCATATTCATAATTGTTTGATTCTTCCTCTCGACCACTCTTTTTTGTTGGGGAGTGAATGCAGTTTTTAATTGTCTTCGAATCCCATTCACATCACAATAGTTATTGAAGTCTTATAATGTATGCTCCTTCACGGTCAATACGAAGAGCCTTTATGCATGCTCCTGTTTCCTTTTCAACCTTTGCCTTATAATGTTTGAAACCAACAAAAGCTTCACTCTTTTTAACCAAAAAATACACCTAGGTTTTCCGATTAAAGTCATCTATAAAAGTGAGGAGATACCTTGCTATTTGAAATGGCATTAATTGACCCACAAATATCAGCATGAACTAGCTAAAGAATACCAAATGCCCTCTAAGTGCTTGCCTTTGGAAATGAGTCTCTTCATTGTTTTCCCACCAAGCAATCTTCACAGACTTTAGAAGGGATGCTAAAATGTCGTGGCAAACCCTCTACCATCTTTTTTTGCTGAAGAACCTTAAGACCATTCTAGCCTAGATGCCCATATCGACAATGCCAAAGATGAGGCATATCTGTGTTCAGGGAGACAAAACACCTTTGTTCCTTTGACTGATATTTAGCAGTGAGAATGAACATTCTATTATGAGACATGGCAGTTTCAATGATTAAGCCCTTTTTTGGATGAAAAATCTTACAAGTTCCGTGTTGCATAAGAACTGCAAGACCTTTCTCTTGTAATTGTCCAATGCTCAGTAGATTGATCTTCAGGTCTAACACATAAATACTTCAGTAAGCACGTGCATGATCCCATCTATCTGCATTTGAATACTGCCCTTTCCCTGAATTGTCAAGCTTGCATCATTTTCCAGTTTGACTGAGTCCTTGTAGCCTTCATTAATTACATCAAACAACTTCTTTTTGTCACACATATGGTTGTTGCACCCTGAATCCAGGAACCATATGCACTCACTTTTAGCTTGTTCATCATCCACGTATGCCATGAGCAATATTTCTTCACTTATTTATGCAAAGTGCACCTTCTTCTCCTTTTTTCCACACATATGGTTGTTGCATCCTGAATCTAGGAACCATATGCACTCACTTTTAGCTTGTTCATCATCCATTTATACCATGAGCAACATTTCTTCACTTGTCTCGGCAAAGCACCTGCTTCTCCTTTTTAGTACACTCCCATTGAAAATGACCGAGTCCATGATAATCGTAACACTCAATCATGGATTTGTCAAAAACAGATCGGCCTCGTCCTCTACCTCTTCCTCTTCCATGACCCCAATTCCATCCTCCTGACAAGACTTCATTTATAACTTGCAGTGCTTGTTCATCCAAAATATGCTTGCTCATGCATTGTTCATGAACAAGCAAATTGCTTTGAAGTTCATCGATGGACAGGATATCAATATCATTTAACTCCTCAATTGAGCATACAACATAATTGAACTTTGGAGTCATGGACCTTAAGATCTTCTCAATGACTACCACATCATTCATTTGTTCTCCATGAATTCTCATCTTGTTAATAACAGTGAGAGTTTGTGCAAAGTAATCATGCAGCTGGACATGTTTGACTCAGGCTGTGCTTTGATACTTCTGTTTCAAGAAGTCCCAAATATCCTTCGACATATCTTTCTTCAAAATTGTCTCCAATATCGATTGATCAATGGCTTGAAATAGATAGTTCTTCACTTTTAGATCCTTTAGCCTATGATCTTCGATTTTCTTTCTATGTTCCTCTATAGGATCCATCCCTTCTGCTGCTGAAGGGATCCCAGTTTCTACCAATCCCTAGTATTCCTTCGATCGTAGAAAATTCTCCATGAGCATGCTCCAATGATCATAATGCTTATCGAACTTAGGAATAACTGGTTGCACAAAACTATTTTCACTCGCCATGAACTCTGCTCAATGGACTTTTAATCAAATCCTTGTTGTGGCTCTAATACCAAATGTTAGAATCAGAAATTCTATAAGAAAACAGAGTACAAGTAATTTTGATACACACTGGTTTGCAGAGAATACTTGTTTGATTAATTCAAAAAAGATGATGGTCTTTTAAAGCCTTACAAACTAATTGAATGAACACCCCACGATTTTACAGCACCTACAATCGTGGTGGTTAACTGAACTTTATTTGATCATGCAGTACTTGTTCCTTTATCACAGGAACAAATATGCAAGTGGACCAAGGAAACTGAAGGCAAAGAAATCTTAACAACTTTAACAATAAAATCATTAAAAATAAAATTTTACTATAAAAAAAAATCAATGTTTAAGGATAAATAAATACAATAAAAAAATTTGTGTCAACCCGGGATAACTCACTAACTTTGTGACCTTAAGAAAATATGAAGATCAATTCACAATAATCAAATATTAAATGATAAAATTAAAAAAAAAACCTTTAAAATTGTTTCAACCGGAACAATCCACTTAGTTGTATTTTTTAATACTTTTGAAATACATGTTTTACTGAAAAATAAATTAAATCATTATATTTTTAGTATTTATTGATAATTTTAATATGCTGATAAAAAAAATATTTTAACAAATATTTAATGTACTATTTTTTTTATAAAAAAAATAATGACTTGTTTGTGCGGGGGACCACACAACATCGTATCAATAACATTGAAATACATAACCATTTAGTTGATAGTCAGTTTGGGATTAAAGAATTTATTTTTTCTTGTGATCTCAGATTTGAACTTTTTATTTACTAATATGATAATCACTGAAAGCTATATATGATCATTTATTTCAGGACCCGTAAAATTAGTTAGATAGATACAAGTTAGCTCGGACACTTATTTTAATAAAAAAAACATTGAATTACATATTTCAAATTAAATTATGAGCATAGTTTTTCGTTCCATTCTGTTCTGGTCGAAACGTTCCATTCCAGTCAAAAAACAGCGTGTTTTTTACCCGTTTTTTATTTTGGCCTGAAATTCCGGCCAGAATACACCAGGAATATTCCGGTTGTTCCGTTTTGGAATGTAAAAAAAATCAATTAATCCATTTAAGAATCCCCGTCCCCGGCACCTCCAAATTCCCAATTGATAATTTTTCCCCAAACTTAAAACTCAAATCCCTAACCCACAGCGAGCGACACCAGGTGGTAGCATCAAAATGGAAGCTTTTTGTTCAAATCCGCTTTATATTTAAAGGCAAGAACAACAGTAGCATCAGGTGGTGCAAACAAATTTGTTGCAGGAGCAGCAGAAGAAGCTGTTGTGATGAAAAAACAGAGTAAGAAATGAGAAGCTGAAAGCAAAACATGCAGCATATTGTTGCTGTACAGGACAAAGGGATCGACGAGGTTAGGGAAACAGAAACAGAAAGAAAAAAAACCCTAGGGCCTGTTTTTTCTGTGGGTTTCTTTCTTCTTTGATTCCACTTCAAAAGGGTAGGTGGGATTGGTCCATTTTGTTCCCTAATGGTGATGAAGACAAGAAATGAGAGAGGGTGAGAGAGGTGGGAAAGAGATGATATTCCATGGAATAAATAGAGCGATGGTAACTTACATTCCATGGAATCCATTGGTAAGTGACAAAGGATGTAAGGACTGGGATGTAGTTGTCGGGACCTGCAAGTTCAGAATCACGTGAAGAAAAAGAGAGAGAATTGTGTTTAAATTAATGTTTTTCTGCTTTATTTGATATCCTACTACTATACGGTTACTAAATTTGGTGTTTGTTATTTTCGCTTGCTGTAAGTTTTTGTGATTCAAAACTTATTAAATGTGTTTAACTTTAAAAAATATTAAATTAACATGTTAATGTATTTTTAAATATATATATATATATATATGTTAATGTATTTTTAAATAAAAGATATTTTTAAAATTATATGTTAATTAAATTATAGATCAATTCACCAGATTAATTAAATTATAGATCCGGGCAGGGATCGAACCAGGATGAATTTTTTCTTATCTAGTTGCATGGTGGGAGCAATTCGGCAATGATACTCAAGAACTTCAAAAGTTCACAATTCGAGTTCTTAGTCAATCTTGTAGTGCAACTGGGTGAAAAAAGAAATTGAAGTGTATTTGAATTCATTCATTCCAAAAGACGAAATAGGCTTGAGCACAAGAGATTAAATAATTTAGTATTTGTTTGTTATAATCTAAGGATTCAACAAAGGTAAAGTATCAATACTATTATATTAATAATTAATTTTTATTAAATTGATATTGATTTTTTAATTTCTTTCATGTTTATTCTTTGTAGGAATTTGAGCAAAACAAGAGATGTTTTAGATCCCATTAGCCTTGATAGCATTGATCTATTAAATGAATGAATTTGTGAAGAACCCAACCTTCTTGATGGAGATAATATCAGATGGGAGACTATTGAAGCACCTTTGCCTACTTCAAATTTAGAAGATGAAGAGACATGTTTTAATGAGGAGAATGAGCTTGGTGGAAATGATTAACTATTGGAATGTCTAGTTGATAACTTTCTTTACATACTACCACAAGATCAAGATCCTTATTTTTGTATTAATGATGTAGAAGATGTTTGATTTACATTTCTTTTTATTTGAGGACATTTTACTTTTATAATATTTTGAAGTTTTAGAGATGTTTCTAATTTTGAGATTATGTTTGTTTGACTTTGTGTTTGGATTACATAATTTGAAGTTGAATTATCTTGAATTTGAATTTTGTTTATTAAATTAATATTTCATTTTTTTAATATATATAATTAATTAATTATATATGAACAGTATAACCCTGAAATGGCACATCAAAACATTCCAAAACTAAAACACCCTGTACTAGTTGAAAAACCAAAACTTCAATCGAAATCGAAACGAAACGAAACGGATAGCTATGATTATGAGCAATAAAAAACACGATGGAAATAATGCCTGAACCTGTTAAAAGGCCAGGCTAGCTTAGGCTCCGATCCAAATGAATCGACGAGGAGCCTGGTCAAAACCATGCGAACATACATCACAGTTGCTGCCCCAAAAATGAAAAGGGGAATCTCGAGGCTCATTTATCATGGCCTCTGCTGCTACGACTCACGAGCCAGGAGCAGAGACCCGATCTCGCAATGAAATTTCAAAACTCATCAAAGCCCGCCTAGATTTTCAAACTTCCAATTACTCTAAAGAAGAAAAATAGTACAAAGCATTCATTCAAGCCTGCCATCCAAAAAGCAACATGAAGGCTGGAAAGCTTCCACAATTTATTTTCTTAGAAAAAAGTAAAAAGCCTACTCAAATGGCAGGCATTAAAAGATAGTTCCACCTAACATTTCCAAAATGTTGCCACCTAGAAACAAAAACAAAGATAACACTTGGGGCCGGTTTAAAAATATGATTGGTTTTAAAAATAATATTTTTATTTTTTTAAAATTATTATTAACATGCCTACTAAATAATATTAAAACAAGAAATAAAAACACAGAGAAACACCCTCTTAATTCCTAAGAAATTAAAGAAGTACAAATGCACCTTGAGCACAAAAAATATAAACAGAAGCAAGCGCGAAAAAGGTTGCAGAATCAAGTCTCCTTTTTTTCCTTTTCTTTCTGTAGAGAGAAAGAGACAACGATAACAAAGGGGACAAATACACAGCCGCTGATCAAATTTACAAGGCATATTAAATTAAAATTACAGGAGTCACGTAATCCAACCCTCCCCCTCCCTCCAAGCTAAACATTACAATAACGCTCACCCCGTTTTAATTTAAACTCAACACCCCCCAGGGAAAAACAAATAGAGCTAAACTAAAGCTACAACATCAATTAGTAGTTCTCTTCTTGTCTACCTAAACGGAGAAACTTGAAAGAAAAAAAAAAAACCCGAAAAGAGTGAATAAACTAATTTCTATTTCTCTCTGCTCCTTTAATTCCACTCAACCAGCGACGGGGGCCACGGCCGGCTTCACCTTAGGCGGCCTTCCCCTCCCTCTCGGCACACCGCTGGGCGGAACAGCACCAGAACTCGCAGCGGAAACCGGCCTGTTAGCGTTCTTTGGTGGACGACCACGTGGCCTCCCACTTCCAGGACTTTTCTTTTTAGGGGAAGCCACGGGTGCGAAAGGATCCCTCGGTTTGGGAGGGCGGCCACGTGGCCTGGGAGGTCCAGCAACACTTCCAGGTGGGATTGAAAGCTTAGGCTTGGGAGGGCGACCTCTACCTCTCTTTGGAGGAGCGTTAGGGTCAGGCTTCATGTAGTTGTTCTTGACCAAGACTAGCTGACCACTCTCCTTCATTTTGTTCAAATGGTGAGAAAGTAGTGTGCCGTGTGCAGGAGGCAGATCGGGGTGTGTTGACTCAATTTGTTTCGAAATTGATGTCTTGTTTGACCCTTCTTTCTCGTTCAATGCCTCGACAGCTGCCATAATCATCTAAAACCAGGAAGAGAAAACAGTACATCATAAAGTAGTCAGAAGCCGAAAAATAAAACAAGAATAACATCGATTGTCTTGTAATGAAATGTCACCTCCGGATACTGAGGGAGAGTGGAGGATTGTTGCTGTGGCTCCTGTTGGGGTGGAGCTATCGCTGGAGGAGGAGCTAGCGCTGGAGGAGGAGGTTGGTGGTTATTAGAATCTTCAGTGGTGGTAGCCATGGAAAGTGACATCCGTTTTCTTAAGGAGAAGGAAATGGATGGATCTGTGTGTGTTTGGTGTGGAGTGGGGAGAAGGGTAAAGGGGAGGATTTAAAAGGGAGGGGTTTTGTTAGCGAAGGGTTGGAAGGCTATGCGTTGAGTAAGGATCTGACGGTTGGGGAATGTGTTTTGGGGTTTTGATCGGCCGGGTATGGTTTGCTTAAAAGGGAAGGACTCGGATTGATGACGTGGTGGGGGACTAGACTGTAGCTCGCAAATTTGTCAAATTTGAATTTACGGTGTTGTCCCTGTTTTTTTTCGTGTGTGTTTGTACAACATTGAGGTGTTTATTGCCTTGGATGTATAGCGTGGGAGTTAAGAACGTGTTGCATTGTTATTGGTGATAGAAAATGGAGGTGGAAGTCGCTGGGAAAGTTATTTATTAGAGCCACTGAAAATGCGACACGAAATGAAGCCCACGTGATAATAAGTTTGTCTGATTATTGGTATTTTAGGACCCAGATCCGGCATCCAAGTGCGGGAAGTGGGGTCCGCTTTAGGACCGGAGGTAGATGATTCTCTGCATCTGAGCCGTACGTGAGAATCTGTAAGAGATCGAATATTGGTTGAGCTTGGTATTGACTTTGTATAAATGGCTGGCTCCCTACACCATCAAGGATCAGCGTGGTCTCGCTGCTCAAATTCGAAGATCATTGTTGATCGTACAAAACAGGGCAGATGCTCCGTGGATAGAGTTGGATAGATACCTCTATTTTTCATTTGGATTGGCGGGTCCCTTTCATTCTTTCAATTGTTCGTGGTGAACAAATTATGCTAATGTTCTTTCTCCAGGCTTTGGTGATCTTACTTTTTAATATTATTTAATTGTATTTTTCACAAAGTAACAGTAATTAAAATTTTAAAATCCATCATTTAATGTTGATATTATATTTATGAACATATTTTTTATTTTTTATATAAATAAAAAACTCAAATTTTATCTCACTATTTTAAAAAAAAAAACCATAAAAATTGGAGGTTTTACAATGTACGGGACTAAGTCAAGAAATATAAGATGGACTTTGAATCTGAACTTGAATTTTTCTGAAAAATAAATCTTTCTTGAAGCATGAAAACTCACCATTGCTTAGCCAGTAATAGCAGGAGAAAAATTGAATCTTCCAACGTAGAAAAAAATCTGACGTGGGACAGAGTGCTGAAGTTAAGACTAGGTCTTTAAATGTAAAAATCAGGTCATGTTGGTTTACTTGAACATGAAGACTAATATTGCAATTAATTGGTGGAAATATTAGTATTTATCGTTGGTGTTAGTGTTTAGATATTTAAGTTTCATAAAAGAAAATTGTGTTTGTATAGTCAACAATTGACTAAGAACAGGGAGCTTGCATAAAAAAAGTTTGCATTTCTCAAGAGCATGTCAGAAAACATGTTATTTATCCTAAAATAATATTGTGGGCATGGATGGTCCGTCGTGTCACATTTTGACTCGTTGAAACTCAAAAATATATAATAGATAAATAATTCCACAGAAAAAGAAGGAAAAGGTGCATTTGAGCGAGGTCTCGTAAACTTTTCATGTGCAGCGATGCCGTTTGGGTCAGGGTCCAGACAAAAGCAACATGGATGTTATCGTTGGGCTCAAGTGAAATGGGCTCTGCCATTTGGACTCGGGCCAGACTTTCGGCCATGGGGCCCAGATGACAACAACAATTGTTGTCGCGTGGACTATATGGCCCAGGCAACAACAAATTATTTTGATTAATTTGTTTTATTTTTTTGTTTGATTTGAAATCCATTTACAGTGCACCATCATTATTCTTTTTATTTTTATCATCATAGACAATATTTTATTTTAAAAAATGGACATACTATATATATTTTTTTGTGATCTCATGTATCATTCATCAATAAAACTTTATCTTAAGAAATATAACAGTAGTTTGAATTTTGTAAGAAAATCAAATTTATATACTTTTTATTTATGAAAATCAAATTGAGAGTTGTGATTTATTTAAATACCGCAGTTCTTGTGCGGTATTGTGATTGAATTGTTGTTTTTATTTTTTTATTTTTTTATGGTTTTAATGAGTTGATATTATAAAAAAAAAACAAAAAAAAAAACATCCGCATTTATTTTCAAAAATAAATACCTCCGCTGTGTTTGTTTGAAAAACACCAGCATCAAAGCACGCGCCCTAAAGCTGAAAAAAGAGGGGAGCGCAGAGCTATCTGAGATGCCATTGGTTGTTTGTTTTTGCTGAGGTGAGCAAGAAAAGGACAAAACGGAATGTTCTGTTCCAGTAAATTCTTCCTCTAATTATCAAGATCGGGGATTCAACTTTTTGTCGGCACAAAATGACTCTTTGTAAATATGTTTCAAAATTATTTTTTTTTTAAGTTGATTTTTATTTTTATTTTAAATTAAGTTTTTTAAAAATATTTGATGTACTAATATCAACAATCATTTAAAAAATATATATATATTATTTTAATACATTTCTTATGCCCATTCTGTTTTTTCCAGGGAGATGTACGGAAACCCCTGCTCGTATGGTCGGTTTCCTGAGCAAGTGTCCTTGTGGACGGCTTCTCTAGAATGAGAAATGCCGACGAGAGCCCCAAAACCTCCACGTCATGCCACCGTCCTTTCGTTTCAACAAAAGACCATCTTATTGCCAAAACAACATTCCATAGAGACGTTCACAGGAATTTAATCATTACAAACTCTCTAGTCTTTTCTGCTTACATTCCTGGCTCGAGCAACACATCGGCCTCCACGAGGCCAGCCACTCAAATCCTCATGTTCCTCCTACCTTGTGACACGTTTCTTGTAAAAAAAAAGAAAAGAAGAGAGGCCAACTCTTGACCATTTTGTGAATGCCCGTTTTCCCTGTCTAATGAAGTAACAAGGAGAACTGAGGTTCCACAATTGCTTCTATTTAACCACTAATTCTCCGTTAATATTTACACAGCAAAAGACTGAATTTCATGCACCTATGTTACAAAAAGAATTTAAAAAATCATATTTTAATTTGCTTAGCTTTCAATTGGACGTTTGCCACGAGGATCAAATAATCTAGGGGTTATCTGAGCTGAGGTAGATCCAGTGGCAGTATTAGAATTTGAACTTGAATCAAATGTACGAGAATCAGATTCACCAAATGTTCTAGCAGTATCGGATGTTCCAGTAGTGGAAGACATTTCTGCTGGTCTACGAGATCTATATCTAGAACCAGAAATTCCAGGTCTGGTTGGTTCTTCTAGACTGACAGCTTTCTTCGACAACAGGACAACAATACGTCGCATATCTGGCCGTAACTGCGGGTCACCTTGCGTGCATAGCAGCCCTATATGAATACAAGTTTTTACTCGTTCAGCAGCTGCTGAGGATGCTAGTGTTGGGTCCATAATCTCCATACTCCTATTTTTCTTGTGAAGCTTGTATGCCTGCACCAACAGCAAGCCAAAACTTAAAACCAAGCGAATGCTGGGAAACACAATTACAGATCTATACAATTCTCCAAGTGCTTCTCCCAGAGTGCTAGTAGACACCAGTCATTTCAGAACAGACATGTAAAGTCCCCCCCTAGTCATAAATAAGTTTGCCCACGCGAGTTAATTGAAAATGATTTCGGCACTTCAACTCATCAACCAATTTTTTTTTCCAATTTTCTCCCAAACCAAATTAAACAAGAGATGATTGGAGTCTCAAACCGAAAGCATTATTAAAATTGATGAACACAAGTAAACGCGAAACCTACAACACCATAAAGCACCATGACATTAATTGGTTAGATGATGAATCACGTCCTTACCCAATCAAGTAGGTTCTGTGCTTCAGCATGCCGTTGACTGAATGTTGAATTTCTCTGGCCACTGATCAGCTCCAGAACCAAAACCCCAAAGCTAAATATGTCTGCCTTCACCGATAAACGTCCATGCATGACATACTCTGGAGCCATATACCCACTGTCACCAATCATAAGCATAATGTAATATCATTCACAAGTTTTATCATAGGCACTTGGACTCTGTACAGTCATAAAAATATGGCCTATATTATGGTGGTTGGAATTTGAAAACATACTTGGTACCAGCAACACGGGTCTTGACATGTGTTTCATCTTCAGGGAAGAGACGGGCCATGCCAAAATCAGCAATTTTAGGAACCCATTTATCATCCAGTAAGATATTGCTTGCCTTGATGTCACGGTGGATGATGCAATTGTGTGAATCCTCATGAAGGTAAAGCAAACCCCGTGCAATGCCAATTAGTATATCATATCTCCGATTCCAATCAAGCAGTTGTCTTTTATCAGATTCTGCATGGTGATCACAATGAGTTTTTTGTTTGGAAGACTGCAATGTTAATGAAAAACCAAGTAGAGGACTTTCATGTTCTTTCTCTCTTTCCGTTGTTGATTATCGTGTTCCAATTTAATTTCATGAATATCATGTTGTCCTTATTTATCATGTATCGGTTTAGGAACTTAGTGATTAGAATGCAAGTTGACAACCTTCTTCTATGATTGATGAATTTCACTCATCCTGCACAAAAGGGCTAGAACTGGTCAAGAGGGAACCCTACAGAAACTTTATAAAGAAAAGTCAAAACCTCATGAACTGTCTCTTTCACACCCAGCTAGCTGACAAAGACACAAGTTATTAATGAAACCACGCTGGCAACAACAGTTTTCAGGAATGAGTTCACGACGTTGGAATAGGTGGTGAGCAAGGAAATAATCTATGCCTCACAAATATCTAATTCTGAAACAAGTGATCATGACTGGAAGCTAAATGAACAAATCAAAAGAAAAGAAAAGTTGGAATGAACATCATAAATGAATTAGAAAGCAAATAAGATCAGCTGAAAGTATAACTTTAATTTTTAACATTCATGTCATGAAGGACTAAATATTGTATTTTTAGTTTCTTGGCACCAAAATTTAGATCATGAATGTGCCCCTAATTCTGCATCACAGGTTCTCTGGGGAAAAAATGGCTGTAAGATTAATATAAATCAGCAAGGCTGCTGAACAGATCAATTGCTTTAGAAATGAACACTTACTGCATGATCCCTTTTAATCGAACAAAGAAATCACAGGCCTAAACAAATCACTTGAAAATATAGAGCCACTAAACTTTAAAAGGTCCAAAACTCATTGGTAACCCCAATCTGAGAAAGAAAATCCAAGTTCATTAAATTAAGTTCTGCAGAAACGTAAATTGGCACTGAGAAATTGTACGAGTTTAAATTGAAACTTAAACATGCTAGTGCTAGTTGACTCAACGTCATTCAGCTTATAAAAAACAAGTGCAAAATAGCGAGACAAAAACATGAAAAGGAAACCTAGAATTATAGACTTTTAACTGGTACTTACTGAACAGAAGCTTGTCAAGGCTCTCGTTAGCAACATACTCGTAAACCAGTAGCTTTTCCACACCATGTGCACAATATCCTAACAAATTAACAATATTTCGGTGCTGGACACGTGATAATAGCTTGGCCTCATTCATGAATTCTTTCTTCCCCTGATTTGAGCTATGGGACAACTTCTTCACTGCAACCTCTCTTCCATCACTCAACTTTCCCTATTTAAAACATTCCAGAGTTAGAGGAAGGTTCGCTTTTTTGGCTAACGTGAACTAGGAGCTTTTCCCTCATCAAAATTGAAATTCAAGATCAGAGTGTCTACAAGATTGAGTGAAATATTTGATTATCCTAAAGTGCAATGGCATGGCTTACTAACAGGCAGCTACAACATATACATATGGCCTTCCCCTCAAACAAGTTATCAGATGAAAAATGTTTTCTCATTAACTCCACTACGGAGTGATGATCCCTCATTAACGTGTAACTCCTTAAAATTACTAGAACTTTAAAACTACTACCCAGACATTTCTTTACACTTGTTTCATACAGTTGGAGTATTAAGTTGCTTACATCTTTAAGGCTCTTAATGCACATGTTATGCTGTTCTATATCCCTCAGTTCTCGATGGTATGCATGAATTAGTAGAGGACCCAAAAAAGGGGGGGAAACCCATCAATCCTTGAAAGAAAAAATCAACAAGATCATAAACGACCGGCAGAATTTGGGGTTCACTGCAACACCCAATTAGAGAGAAATAATTACCCTGTATACAGGTCCAAATCCACCTTCACCAAGCTTGTGAGTTGGGTGGAAATCTTTGGTAGCAGAGACCAAAGCATCGAATGAAAACTGCTTCCTTTCCTGTGCAGCAATATCCTCCATGTCCTCTCCGAGTCTCTCTAGGCAGTCAAATCACATATCAAACAATGAAGCACAAAGATCATAAACGAATTAGACACGTAGCATCTCAGAACTTACTCCAAGAGAATGAACTGGATTTCTTAATTACCTTTGCTTGAATTGAACTTGAAAGGCTTCAGCAGATTCTGCATGAACTTCTTGAGCTTTGTCATAGTTTTCAAGAATTGCTAAAAAAAAATAGACCATGGGCAAGTACTGTCACAGAAGATAAGCTCTGAAATTTTCAAGTGAAAAAAAATGTGATCTTGATTGGTTTCTGGGTATTCAAGTTCTTGAAATTCTTGATTGTAAGGGGGAGGGGACTCGATTTTTCTTACGTATTTTTAATGATTTTCAGGTTCTTGTCAAGCAAGAGAACACAAGATAATCTCTCAGATCACTAAACGTGTCGACCCTTCATTGACTTTGGCTGCATATTTTTGCTTTATTTTATTATTATTATATTCACTCGTCTGTTCATATTTATGTTAGAGAAAAGTCAAAACCAAAACACGAAACAGGGACTTCTTCAAGCATGGCAGTTAGGGGTGAATTGAAATAATATAATATATTTTTATTTTAAAAAATAATAATCTAAAAATATTTTAAAAAATCAAGTTTTCTTTTTTTGAAAAAAAGCAAGTTAAAATTCAATATCAAACACTAGCAGGTGGTTAATTTTTTGAAACTCCGAAATGAGATTATATTTAAGAGTATTGTTGAGATTGTTTTTCTAGAGTGTTTTTTGTTTATTAATTTATTAAAATAATAGTTTTTTACTTTTTAAAAATAATTTTTAACTTCGCTATTTAGAAATAATTTAAAAAACTAAAAAAATATTTTTAAAATTCAGTAGCAAATAAAGAAGAAAACATGGATGGTGCGTGGTATGCAAGATAAAAATAGAATTACGTATTCATTTTGGTAACTGCCAGATATACACTTTTCCTCCAGAGCAAGGAGCAAATTCGCTTCCGCAAACAAGTAGAGAAAGAACGCCGCTTCTGTCGGTTGACGCCACATCTTTCTGATGTCATCTCCGAGAAAGAGAGAACAATTCCAAATTTCCAAAGGTGCATGCTTTTTATACACGGTTTGTCATGCGGGGGTGTTTGTTTTTTATATTTCAACATGTTTTTAAAAAAGCGTTATTTAAATGGTTTTTTTAAGAAAAATATTAAAAAAAATTATATATGTTTTCTTATAGGATACACGAGCGACTTATAATTGATAAAATCTATATTAAAAACTAATTGATTTTATACGTGCTGTATTTTTTATTTTAATATTTAATTAATAAAATTATAATTGATAAAATCTGCTAAAAATAATTTTTTTTTTCTAATAAAAAGTGATAATATATATTAAAGCTCTAATATTAAATAAATATCAAAATATATAATTATTCTGATATATTTAAAAGAAAATAAAACTTAAAAATAATGATTATTATTATTTTGAATGTTTTATCTATAATAATTAAAAAATTCAATACCTAACAATATTAACAAAAAATAAATATTATTGTATTTTGTTCTGTTTTAGTGTTTTTATTAATTTTATAATTTTATTCTTTGATATTTAGTTAATTTTTAAGCGGTCTTTGTCTCAAATTAGTTTCTACAAGATTGTCATAGCTTCAAATAAATAACTTGATGTTTGGTTGGTGTTCACTTTCACGCGCGTCTATTTTGACTATTTTATAATCAAACAAAAAACTATTTTAGATAGAACAAAGTCATCAAACACAATGTAGTTCATGATATGAATTGGAGTTCTAATCTGTTAACTAGGGTTGATTGAAAACCGAGTTCTTATAATTTTTTATTTATTTTTTATAAGGTTATTTCAATGAAATTCATGATAAGAATCGCAATTCTTATAAAATATAAAAGTAAGAAAAATTATAATACTCATGCTATACTCACTTAAGAGAGAATTATTATCATTTTTTTCGGGAATCAAATATGATTTTCTTGTTTATTTATATTGTAAAAAATACAATAACTATAATTTGAGCACCATAAAATATTTTATATTGTAATCTCAATTGCACATGCAAAGTATTTTATTTCGTGGTTCGAATCGGGTCTGATAATCCGAGTTTTCCATACAAGCAATTGTTTTCTGTGTAGATTATCATCTCGGTTTTTTTAAGTCGAGGATACGAGTGGTTTGGGCCTTTGGGGGATATGGTAGTTGTGGTGACTGGGTTTTAAGTGGCCTGGGATATATTATAATTGTGGCGACCGCTGTAGTTGCGTTGCCTGCGGTGGTAGCCGGGATGTCTGGTGGTTGTTTGGTTATGGTGAATCGTGGAGATGAGAAACGATAAAGGTGATGATCGTTTACGTGGCGGAGAACTGGTTTACATACATACATAGATATGTCCATTGTTTTCAATTTGTCACTGATGTTCAGACGACTGGTTGCGCCGCCAAACATGATCTTTAAATTCTAGTCAGTCGCCCAGCTTAGATTATTTTATTCTTTTTCTTTAACGTTGTTTTAAATGCACACGCGTATAAAAAGTCCTTTTCCCTTCAGTTTTGTCGTTCTAAATTATTTTCTTACCTTCCGTCAACCCTGCTATCCTGGATGGAGAGACCAAATTAATAAGCATAGTTATCGAAACATCTTAGTATAAAAAGGGATGCGACGTAGTGTATCATCAAGTCAATAGATTAATTATTAATTACTATGTTAATCAAAGTTAATTATTTTCAGACATGAAACTCGTATGCATAAGGTTGAATTAACTAAAAAAAAAACTTTGACTGGTCTTCTCCACGCGCTCGGGACATCGAATTTATTTTTTTTACATTTTATTTTCGGCCGTAATCTCTAATTGAATCTTAAACTTACAACACTATTTTAAGTCATAGCTGAGAAAAAATGTTCCAGCTTTGAAAAGACCATGCGAGGTTAATTTTTTTATTTTATTTTATTTTATTTAAAGGACACTTACAGAAAAAAAAAATATGACATCATATATTGATAGATGTAAATCAGTATATTTAATATTCAACATTTCTTATGTATCCAGTTGCAATATCAAATAAACGAAGGGTGCAAGAGGCTGTCAACGCGTTGGCTCGTCTAATGCCCATGTCCACCATTTTTTTTATTGTCTTTATACTTACTAGATTACAAAATTACCCCTACACCAGCCAAACAAATCATGAAAAACATTTTCAAAGACTTCCAAGTTGTCACTTTGAAAATTACGATACTGTTTCAGAATGTGTTTCCACTGATATTTTTTTATAAATCTTTTTAAATATATTTTTAGATTATAGATATGTTAATATTAAAAATAATTTTTAATAAATATAAAAAATATATTTCATATTAAAAAAACATATTGAAAATTAATTCTCACCACTCTCACAGCCATTATAACATATATTAAAAGAGATCAGACATTCACTGTGGACTCGCCATTTTTCATCTGTGCGTCGCGCGAGTTCGTCCGCCTTTTTTTTTCTCCTATTGTGAACAATATTTTAACATTTTTGCCCCTCTAATAGGACAAAATCCACCTTCTGGACTAAAGGTCACGAATGTAATTGCGCGCGTACGGACCGGTCCGGTTCGGTCCAGTCCGCCGGATTATTTTTTAATATTTTTTAAAATGGCTAAATACGGATATAGCCCCTAATAAGACAAAATTGATGAATTTAGGAACAGGGGTATCCCGGTAATTGACCATTATTTTTTATTTTTTTCGAAATACTGTCGGCGTGTACGGGACACGCGACCGACAGTATTCCGCCTCACGCCCTGTTCAGGTGGCGCGTGATGGTTGATACAGTCGCCGGAAATTGGCAATCGGCGTCTCTATCGATGCGCCGCCTCTTGGTCTTCTCCCGGTGCGGCGCGTTTGTGCACATGGTGGACGTGGACGCGGCGATGGCCGGTTCAATCCGGTTTCACCGTTTCTCTCTCTCCTGCACGTAAAAGTGCAGGAGAGTCCCCCTGGTTTTTATGCCCTTGCACTTCGGTCCCTTGACTTTTAATTTTATGTATGTTCCTAATTTCTGTTATATAAGTTTTGATTTAGTGCGATTGGGTCCTTCGATTGCAAGTAATTAAATGTTCATGTTTCACTTTGGTCCTCCTTCTTTTAATTTCCGAATTGGGTTTAAATAGCTTAATATATTCGATACAGAAATTTCAATTTTTGCAACTTTGTCCTTTAATTAAAATAGATAATAAATGTGATTTTCATTTCAGCCCTTAAACTTTTAATTTTTTATTTTAATCCCTCTATATTTGATTTTCATTTCAGCCCTTATACTTTTATTTTTTTATATTTCTAGAATAATCCCTACTTTTGTCCATGTATATATGAGTGTGCTTATCACAACAACAACAACAATAATAATAATTTAATTGTTTTTCTTACTTACTCTTTTGTTAATGTTTTTTTTTTCTCCGGATAATTTGATAATTTTTATTTTATTTTTTTGTTTTATCTTTTGTTAAAGTTTCTAGCATTTTTTTAGTTTTTCATTTATTTCTGGTTTTTTATTCATTATTAACATAATAATAATAATAATAATAATAATAATAATAATAATAAATTAATTATTTTTCTTGCTTACTCTTTTGTTAATGTTTTTGAGTGTTTTTTCTCTCAGGATAATTTGATAATTTTAATTGTTTTAGCAGTAATAGCAATGCTAATTTTAGATGTTAAAACTTTGATTTTGTTATGTTTATAATAGGGCGTGGTAATCTGTTTTATGATATTATATTTCGCATATATAGATATTATATTTTAATTTTGGACCAACAAATTCTATTAATTTATTTAATCCCAACAATCATAAAAATTATTTGCTCAGCCCGCAACATGGTACAATCAATATTTTTAATTTTCAAGTCAAATGATTTTTTTTCAGGTATTGATTTTTATTTTTGTTTTATCATTTTTTTTATTTTTTTATTTGCTATTTTGTTAATGTTTTTAGACTTCTTTTAGTCTTTGATTTAATTTTGTTTTTCTGTTATTAACGCAATAATAAGATTAATATTAAGAATAATAATAATTTTAGTTTTTGTTCTTACTTGCTTTTTTGTTGTTTTTTTGTCGAGGTAGTTTAATAATTGTTATTGTTTTTACAGTAATAGTGATGATAATTTTAGAAGTTAATACTTCAATGATATTGTTGTTATGACAATATATTTTAATCTGTTTCATTATATCAAACTTTATATATATAAATATTATATTTTAATCTGAATAGTTGTAAAAAATATCTGCTTCGCCCGCAATGAAGTGCGGGCCATCAGACTAGTTTAGACTATTTAAAAATTATGTTTGATATTCTTTTTAATAGTGTTTTTCGTTCAAAAATACATCAAAGTGATATTTTTTATTTTAAAAAAAATTATTTTTGACATCAATACATGAAAATAACCTAAAAATATTATTTTTTTAATTTAAAGTAAAAATTATTTTTTTTTAAATTTGTTTTTCAAAAATATTTTTAAAATATAGTGACAAAAACCTGATTATGGTCTAGGAACTTCCATGCTAGTGTAATAAATATTTTTTTATTAGAATTGCGTGATAATATATATATATATATATATATATATATATATATATTAAATTTATATTTTATGATAGTATATTAAAAAAAAACATATTTAACTGCAAACAAAAAACTAATAATATATATATATATATATATATTAAATTTATATTTTATGATAGTATATTAAGATAAAAAAAATAAAAAACATATTTAACTGCAAACAAAAACTAATAAAAAAAGCGGCTAAAGTTGGAGGAACCAGGAGGTATACGGAGGTAGATTCACAACGAGGTGTAGAAAATGTATCCTTTCTGCTAAATTTTAGAATAATCACACTTCTTCAATGCTCAAGAAGATGAGCTATAGCTATATGAGAGGCAGAGTCAGCCGGTCATTTTTTTTATTACATGATTCTCAACCTTGGTTTGCTAAAATAAAATCAAACTTGGCATCATTATCAGTTTTTGTTATTCAAATCATATTATAAAAAAATTAAATTTAAACCATCATATCCATGTATACAAATTTAACACCTGTCACCATCACCAGCTTGTCCATGAAAAGATCTAGGTTAACTGGGGATGCATAATCTTTTATCTCATATAAGATCTCCGTTGAAAAAGAAAGCCAAATAATCTACTCTTTAATCTATAGTTTTAAAACCTAGCGAGTCATCTCGGGATATAGCCGATGCAGGGCCAAATCCATATTGGATTTAAAAAAATATATAAGAGAAGCAAAGCTTTAGGTGATTTGGTAAAAAAAACTAGGTTGACCGGATAAGATTTAGTTATGATAATAGTTAATTGCCCGCACTACGTTGCGGGTTTAGTAGATAATTGTTTTAATTATTGGGATTGAAATAATTAATAGATTTTGTTAGTTCAAAAATAAAATATAGCATTTATACATACAAGGTTTGATATAATAAAACACATCAACACACTATATTATAACAATAACAATATCAATGACTTAACATGTAAAAATATCATTACTATTATTGCTAAAACAATAAAAATTATTAAATTATCCCGAGGAGAAAAAAACTAGAAAACATTAATAAAAGAGGAAGCAATAAAAAAACTAAAATTATTATTATTATTATTATTGTGTGAATAATGAGAAAATAAATTCAATAAAAGAATAAAAAAAAGACCAAAAACTTTAACAAAAGACCAGACAAAAAAATAAAAATTATTAGCTAAAAAAAATCATTTGACATGAAAAAAAAACAAAGGAAATTTTTTCAAATGATTATAAACACAAACTAAAATTTAAGAACAAAATTTTTGAAAAAAATGTTATCTCAACAAAAGAGAAAATAATAAAAATTAAAAACCAAAACTAATAGCACACATATATAAACATAGAAAAAAATAGAGACTATTTAAGAAATATAGAAAATTAAATGAGTTAAAATAAAAAATTAAAAGTATAAGTGTCAAAACCAAAACCAAAATCAAATATATCATCAATTTCAATCAAATAACAAAAATAAAAAAAATAAAATAAAATATAACATCTATATATGCAAGGTTTTTTTTTATAATGAAACACATCAACACACCTTATTATAACACCAGGAACAATGAAGCCTTAGCATCTAAATATATCATTACTATTACTGCTAAAACTATAAAAATTATTAAATTACCCTAGGGAAAAAAATCAAAAACATTAACAAAAGAGGAAGTAAGAAAAAAACTAAAATTATTATTATATTGCGTTAATAATGGGAAAAAATCATTCAAAGAAAAAACAGTTCAATAACTTTAACAAAAAAGTAAAAAAAATTAAAAATTATTAACTAAAAAATATCATTTAATGTAAAAATAAAATAAAAATTAATAAAAAAACAACAAAAAGAAAGAACAACGAAAAAAAAACAGAAATATCAATTTTTAAAAATAAAATTCAAAATAATGCTACCTCAACAAAAGAAAAAATAATAAAAATTAAAAATCAAAGTTAAAAGCACACATATATAAACATGGACAAAAATAAAAACTATTTCAAAAAAAGAAGGAATTAAAATAAAAAATTAAAAGTATAAGGGCTGAAATGAAAACCAAATATATTATCAATTTCAATCAAAAGACAAAATTGAAAAAAATCAAATCTTCTGTACTGAAAATATTAAGGGATTTAAAAACATTTCAGGAATTAAAAGAATAAAAACTGAAATGAAAATGTAATACATAATTAAAGGACAAAATTGAAAAAATCAAAGCCTCTGTACCGAATATATTAAGGGATTTAAAACCAATCTGAAAATTAAAAGAATAGGGACTGAATTGAAACATAAATATATAATCAATTTTTAGTAAATGACCCTATTGAAAACAATAAAAAATTATATAATAGAAATTAGGACCATGAAAAACAGTTAAAATATCAGGGACTGAAATGAAAACATCAAAACTACGAGGGTCTGCCTTGTAGTTTTGCATTTAGGAGAGAGAAAAGGGGAAAACAACTTTCAATTGACCACCGTCACTAAATAAGCCACCGTGGGACACGACACGCCGCACCATGAGGAAGAGTACGCGGCAGCGCATCGGGTCAGATGTCTGATGAGCATTTTTACACACCGGAATCAACCGCAAGCGCGGCCTAAAGCGGACATGAGGCCGAGAACCATCGCCTGCATGTGTCACACACGCACGCGGTATTTAGCAGATAATAATAATAATAAAATGTGATCAATTACCAGAACATCTCCAACAACCAAATATTCAATTTTGTCTTATTGGGGGTAGATTAGTATTTAGCCATTTTCAAAAAATGGGAAATTCCCGTGGCACCCCTCTCAGTCAGAATTGTTTTTTGTCTTATTAGGAAGTAGATTAGTATTAAGTCATTTTCAAAAAATATGAAATGTCTGTGGAGCCTCTCCCAGTTACACATGTCTTTTGTCTTTTTTAAGGGATGAAAACGTTATTTTACTGTGCAAATAAGTATTAAAAAAATGAGTAAACCAGTGACCCGAAAATCGAACCAACCCAAAAACACACTATTACAATCCACAATGTTTTGTCTCACAATCGACAATGTTTTCCTGATCTCTTTTAGTTTATTTTATAATGTTGATTATTTATTTTTATACAAATAAAACTAAAGCTCAGAGCGCACACACACACACACACACACATAGACAAAAATAGAGACTATTTCATAAATATATAAAATAAAGAAATTAAAATAAAAATATAAGGGCCAAAATGAGAACCAAATATATTATCAATTTCATTTAAAGGACAAAATTGAAAAAATCAAAACCTCTATACCGATTATACTAAGGTATTTAAAATAAATCCGAAAATTAAAAGAATGAGGACCAAATTGAAACCTAAATATATAATCAATTTCAATCGAATGACCCAATTGAAATAAATCAAAAATCATATAACAAAAATCAGGACCATTAAAAACAATTAAAAGTTTGGTACTAAAATGAAAACACCATAAAACTGAGGGTATACCTTGAACTTTATCATGAAGGAGAGAGAAAAGGGAGAAGCAACTTTCAACTGACCACCATGGACCACGACGCGCCACACATCAGGAAGAGGACACGGCGATGCATCGGGTGAGATGCCAGATGGGCATTTCCCAACACCAGGACCAGCACGCGCCGCCCAAAGCGTGCGTGAGGCCGAATACCATCGGTCGTGTGTGACCCGCGTGCAGTATTCGACAAATAATAATTAAAAAATATGGTCAATTACCAAAACACCCTTACAGTCAAATCTTCAATTTTATCTTATTGGGGGCAGATTAGTATTTAGCCATTTTCAAAAAATAAAAAAATTATGTGGAACCTCTCCCGAATAGAATTTTTTTTTTGTCTTATTAGGGGGTATATTAGTATTTATCAATTTTCAAAAATGTGAAATTCCCGTGGTACGCCTCCTAGCAGCAACAATTTTTTTTGTATTTTTTTTAGGGATAAAATGGTTATTTTATTGTGCAAATAAATATAAAAAAATTAATAAACCGGTGAACCGACCAACCCGAAAACACACTATTACAATCCACAATGTTTTGTCTCACAATACACAGTGAATTCCCGATCTCTTTTAGTGTATTTCATAATATGTTGATTATTTATTTTTATAAAAATAAATATTGTTTTGATTTATATATATATATATATAATCGAGATGATCTGATGACTCGTTAAAACCGTGGCTCGAGTCTAAACCATATGACCATAAAAATAAATTTAAAAACTTTGCATTCATCTTAGTTCCATAATCTGATTATCTCAAATTAAATTAATAGGGTGTTTAACACTGCGTTTCAAAAGCGCTTTTGAGAAAATTAATTTTTATTTAATTTTTACTTTAAATTAATTTGTTTTGTGTTTTTAAATCATTTTAATTTGTTGATGTCAAAATTAACTTTTTAAAAATAAAAAATATTATTTTGATGCATTTTTAAACATTTTTTTTTTTTTAAATAACCTCAACTACTCTATGACCATGCGACACCTTTGCATCATAGTATTATTAATTAGAAACATTATGAAAGCCACCTAACCTTGACTTCTTTGTTATTAACGTTGTTAAACTCCGCCGAAAGTAGTTGAAACAGTGATAAAAATGATTAGAGCTGCTGGAATACTGCATCTTTTATTCTGAAAAAAAAAGCAGCCTCCATGTAAACTAAGCAAATGATAATGCACGTGGAAAGAATATTAGAGGAATGGTTGCAGAGTTGCAGGACTGTTATCTAATAAGTGATATAGATGTTCAATTAACGAATTGAAAAATTAAAACAAGTTTTCAGAGCAAAGTGATTATACTGTCGCATAATGAGATAACAGAGTACCAGGTTGATTTCTTCAGGGAAAAAAATTAAAAAATTCATTGGAAATAGAAAAGAACGTTGTGCCAATAGCAGCAATTCCCTTTTAATTTTGTCATAAAATTGAAGTCTGAATCCCTAATTGCCTAGCCAAAGGAGGATAAAAGTGCTAGTTGAGCGATGCATTCATTGGAGATAAAAAAAAAATTTACTCTAGAAAATGCATTTTATGAGTCTAGATTAGTGAGTAAAACCCTGATTGTTCTAGATTTTTACAAAGAGTATATATCCTGACTCGAACTCGAGACTTGCTGTACAAATCACAAGTTTTTTACATCACGCAACGGTTGGAGATAGGTGCTACAAGCATGAATCTACTTTGCTGGGATAGATTTAGCATGTGATTCGAAAAGGGGGATAGGATTTTTAATAGGTTTTACACTAATTAACACCTAGGGCAGCTCAGGACAGATTATAAAAGACCTCCTTGATTAACAGGTTGGAGGTCTGCCATGGTTGCTCTTGCTTGCTGAACATTTAAATATAATGTCCAGGCGGGCGATCCAAGCAATCATTTACGCTAACCTCTAAATCCGACAACAATGATGATTTCCACGTATTTTCCTCTGGCATTTAATGTTCTTGCTATCCAAATTAATTATTTTCCCTGGTTGTTTTGCCAGCTCGTGGAGCATTTTTTCCCCCACCTAACTGTGATTGCCGAGACAAAGTAGGAAAAACCATTTTTGAAATCTTTGAAAAAAACCTTGTTCTTCCATGCTTTCATGGATCTTTGAAATCTTATACAAATTCAGAGACAACAGAGAACTCAAATTCAATACCGAAGGAAAGGTAATCCTGCAAAGTTTTAACAAAAGTAACAGGTCTCCTGTTTTTGTTGGCCCGTACCTACCAAGAGGTGTTTGATGCTTTAAGCATCATCAAATATGAAAGCAATCTTGCTTCGTATTCTAATCATCTACTATTTTATTTCCACATCATTTTCTAACAACCATCTCTGTCAGTCAATCCTCGTAACACAGAATATACAGCACGAGGAAACTCCAAAACAGAATGAACACTCACTCACTTTATATACTTTACAAATGGATACATTTAGTATACAAGTTCTCAACTTAGCCCTTACAAATGATAAACAAAACCCACATGATGAAATGATGCAAAGCTGAGAAAGAAGAGGGGCCGGCGTTACTTACCCTTTTCCTTTTCCTCCCAAAGATATTTAAAAAATTGAAGTGTTCTAGTCCTAGATGTCTAATAAACTAATACCTATGCGCCTGGCACTGGGATCTCTGTTGGATCACTCCAGCTTTGCAAGCCAGGCCCTTTCTCACAACATACAAATGACAGCTTGGCTTCACTTCACTAGCCTACGCACACATGCACTCACCATCCTCCTTCCCCTCAAAAGGGGATGATAAGCTGAACCCACCAAAAAAATTGGGTTTACTTGGACAGCAAAAACTGTTAAAAGGAAAAAAGGAAAAACAAAAAAAGAAGAAAGTAAGAGGGCAGACTTTCAATTTCATAGTCCACCAAGATCACCAAAAAGACCATCGCAGAAGCCTCCCCCTCCATCGAGGGGCTTCCCGTATGAAATAGTTTTCTGAAAAGATGGCGTTGCATTTGGTCGTATCCCCTGAGCAAGAATGTCAGGGCTCTTCCATATTGAATTTGCAGCTACTAATCAACCTCAAAAATGCAACCTGCGTTACCGAAAACAGATAATAAATCAATCAATTTCTATCCATCTTGACTACACATTATAGTTTTTGAAGAGAACGTGACACTAGAATAACTTAAGGCGTAGCAGATTTACCTTTTCTCTTCTTTGATGAGGTTGAGAATAGTTGCACTACAGAGCACCATCTTCCAAGTTCCTCGCACGTTGCTCCACATTTCTTAGATCACGAAGATGTTGTAGAATCTCCTGCAGCAGCTCTATCCCCTTATCTCCTTTCCTAAGGGAGGTCATGCAATGCTTAAGAAACTCTCTATCTTCCTCAAGTGCTTGTAGCCTTTCATAGACATGATCCACCTCCTCAAAAGCGAGCTTCTGGCAATTCATGTCAAATTTGTTAGCCGACTTTTGCAATGCAACAGAATCAAACCCCTTCGAGTGCCCATTTAGTACACCTTCACTTTCGGAGTCAGTGGCATCAAAAAGTGGGAGAAGTCTCTTTGCCTTTGCACCGATGTTTCTTCTTTCTTGATGATACTTCCCATTCATTTCCTTGTATTGACCATTTGCAACTCCGTTTGATTCACTGCTATGATCACAAATCTCGTTGTGGCCATTTCCATTCTCTTGATACAGATGCTCAATCGGTTTTATGTCCTCAAAATGTTGCTCCTCCTCATCACCCAGCAGCTCAATTGGTTTTATGTCCTCGAAATGTTGCTCCTCATCATCACTCAGCATAAAAAGCTTCTCCTCCAAAACCTTAAGTTGCTCTAGAATTGATACCCTCTCCTCCTCGAAATTAGACAATGATTCATCCAAATATAGAACCGTGTCGACTGGAGTATTCAGGTTACTACTTTCTTGATGGTTAACAAAGCTTTCAGTTACTTCTTTCCCTTCATGATTCAAGTCAACAGATAGTCCATCCATATCCTCATCATTGCTACAAGAAGGCGAAACAGTTACACTTCTTGTGCTACCATCTTTCCTTCTTTTAAACATCATCAATTTCTCCTTCATCTCATAATCCTGTACCTTCTTTCGATATACTTCCAGCTCTCTTTCTAGCTCTACTTTCTCTTTTTCTCTCTTCACCACAAGTTCGTTCAGAAGCTGCAAAGCTTCCTGGTCATACTCTGATTGCTCTTCCATCATTCTCTGATACTGAAATGCTTCCATCTGCACTGCAGCCTTCTCTTCTTGAAGTCTATTTATCATTGCCATTGTCTGGCTGGCGGCCACTGCAGAGGCGCTTCTTTCTTCCTCTAGTTCTGCATATAAAACACTTAACGTCTTCCTTTCAGCTCGCAGAGCTGATTTCAACTTCTCCATAGTAAAAACTCCATCACCTGCTTCTATGTCACTAATGATACTCCCATCCAAAGACTCTGTACCAGATTCTCTTCTTTCGAGCAGTAGCGGTTTCTTGTGTGGGTGATGAAGACTATCTATAGAAGTTGCCGTATCGGGCATTTTATCTTCCTCAAGTTCACTGCTCTCTGTATGCAACAATGGCTCGCCAGTCCCCACAGTTATGGCCCTAAATTCTACTGCATCTTCCTCAGCTTGCTTAAAGCCTAATGCAATGAACAATTCAGCTAAACTAAATCAGATAAAATCATGTGCAAATACAGTAATAATTAAGTTCTAAAATGGTACTATAAGGAAGTGAGCTTACCATGATCTTCACATGCAGGGTAATCGGCATTGCTAGTTGAGGGGTCTTCTTGCATGCGAGAATATGTAGGAGAAACTTCTTCGACATAATGAATGCCATCAATTTGTCCCTGATCAGGAATTTCAGTTCCTATCGAGACATCTGCTTCTATTTCATCACTTTGCATTCGAAGTGCTTCTTCAGATACTGCACATGCTACGAACTTATCAGATGGGAATTCAATATGGAACATTAAGTAAAATTTAGATTAAATAAAATTGAATGCGTACCTTGGTTGTAATCTGAGTCCACGCCCTCTCCTGCTATCAGTGCGCTTTCTTGAGCATGATTGTCATCATTAGAAGGGGTATGGGTTGGTCGAGCAGTGGCAACTTGCTCACATTCCTCCTCCACCAAATCCAAATCTGAATGCCTTCCCGAGGAACTCTCTTTCTCGAGTATTTCACTCGACTCAACCACTGCGACCGAAGGTTCCTCCTCATTATCATCGACCGAGAGCAATGACGCTTCCTCTTCTAAATTGCTCCTGTTCTCCACAACCAATTCATATAGCGTTCCAACTTGCTTATCCAACTCCAAAACTAAATCTTCATTGCCACTGTTTTCCTCCACTCCCTTCTCGTGCGTCTTTGGAATTTGTTTCTCTTTGGAAATGAAACTAATCAGTTCAACTGGAATCAAGTGGCAATCATCTTGATCAATGTAAAACTCTAGATGCTGAGGTTGAATTTCGGTAGCCGTGTCTTTGCTGCTACCAGCTAGAACCATCGCAGGCTGGTCACCAGGTGGGTTATCCATTTGCACATTCGAATCATCCTTCTTGACTGGTTCTTCTTCTTTTTTCACAACCATTTCTTCTTTTTCACCGTCATCAGCAACCACTTCCTTGCAATCAAAATTGGAAACAGAGCATGAGGAATTCTGCTTCACTTCCTCTTCCCTGTTTCCAATCCCAATTCCCCAGTTTTCACCAATCCCCTGTTCTCCTTCACAAAAATCACTCACAAAATCCGATCGTTCTCTATCAGAATGATCATCTACATCAACTGTATCATCAACATGATGTTCCAAAACCAAATTTCCTTTCTGGGCGAAATCCGAATCATCCCAATAAGAAGGCTTGATTAGATAGTAATCATCACAATATAGTTTTGTGTCCAAGCAAACACCACAGCAAGAACACTTCAAATCCTCCTCACCATTTTCACTTACCTTATCACCCCCTAAATCTTGAAGGACACCAAGTCGAGTCATCCAAGGAAAGAAGGCAAACTTGCTCAACGATTCACCATGCGATGATGAGCAACCCTCACACATATCTTCCGATTCAGCAAGTTTTTTATGACTTGAACAATAGCCCAGTTTGGAAATCTCTTTAGCATGATCATCACACACAAGAGATCTATAAGAATTCTGGAAATTTGTAGGCTCAAAGAAGTGATCAAGCCTAGAACACCAGAGACAGGGTCTTTTAAGGCCAAAGTAATCAGCAAATTTGATAATTAAATAAGAAAAAAGAGAGTTTAGGAGGAGGAGAACGATCAGAATCCATTCAAGGATTGCATAGACTAGAATAAGGGTGATCTTATTGGTGTTTCTGTGAAGCATGGTTGCAAACTTGTTACCAACCATGGTTCCTGCTATGTACAAAGAAAGTGATGGAGTTTGGTAAGATATCAGAAGATGAAGCTATGGCTTCAGTATAGAGAGATATCGAAGCAGAATGTTGGCAGACAAGGAGATTGAAACTGTTTTCAAAGAGAGAGGAGGGACAGAAGTGTTGATGGAGATGTGATTTTATTTACAAAGTTGAAAAGGCGGTTCGAATAAGAAGGAGCCAAACCAAGGCTCTAATGCCTGGATACAAACCTTTATTTTTATCCATTGTTTGAATATAAAGTTTGAAGGGTTTTTTTCCAAAAAATATCTTTTAATATAAATTATTTTTTAATATCCGAACACCGGAACTTCATCATATTCAAATAAGAGGAGAGCCATAAGCCGTGTGTATTTTTATTTTTTTTAAGAGGCCATCTCTGTTCTTCTTCGGCTCTCTCTTCGGGTACAAAACGGGGTGGCCCACCCACCATACCTATGAGTTGGTGGACCACTCTCGAAATAAAGTAAGGGGCCCAACCAGAGCGCCAAGATGCTCCGGTCCATTTTGCAGCTCTGTTTTCTCTTATCTCATGAGGTTTCTTTGTTTTTATATGATTTTTTTGTTTTCTTCTGCACGCCACCTGAATTCCCAATTCGCTCCGGTTTGAACCGCCAATCTTCTGGTATGGATGATTTCATCGATGCCCGTCTCAACCTTGAGCATAAATTAATAGGTAAATGTTTCCCGTATTTTCTTCGGGTTACGTTTCATTATGTTTGTAAATAAATCGTGATGGTAAATTAATATTTTTAATGACACTTCAATTACCGAAATCAACGATTATGAAATTATCCAAGCAGTTAAGGTTATAGAGATCAGGCGGTCTTTTTATTACATACACATGCAATATAATTTATATTATTTTTTAATATATATTCTGAAATAAAAGTTTTTTATACTCAAAATTTTTGTATAAATTCATACTATTTTATGCTCAAAATGAGAAGATGTGAACCTTGTGATTACTGGTTAACAAGATTCTAATATTACAGCAAGAAATAATTTTAATTAAAATTTAAATTATTAAACAAGATTTCAAAATATATTTATATTATTCTCTAACCTATACTAAAATATATAATACGAATGCATGAGGAATCAGATTAATTGCCAGTTCCAGCAAGAATTATATGAGCGGGAGACTCTTTGATATCATTTACAGTTTTGTTTGTAATTTGAAGAAGAAGAAAAAGGTGATCCCTTCTTCGGTCAGTTTTTCTAGAAATTACTATGTGATGACAAAATAAACAAGGCTCGTGAATTCAGGATACTAAAAAGCAGGTGGTGCTAGTTGTGCTGGGGTAGGCTGAGGCTGCACCGCCAAAAACCGACCATTTCATACTTTCCAGAATTTCATAATTATCATGCCAAGCTCTAAATTATGCACTTGTCAATACAATACGACGGATGCAGCCCGTACCATACAAATCCCCATCTTGGTGTGTGTATATATACATACTAGCCACTAACTCTTATCTCGTTGGGACTGATTTTTTTTTCAACATAAAAAAATATTAATTATATGAGTTTTTTATTATAATATAAATTTGAAAAAAATAATAAATTTATATAAAATTCTTGTAAAGTTAAAGTTTTTTATAAAATATATGAATTTTAAATCAATATAAATTTATCTGTTTAGTAGGTTTCAATGAAATCACCAATATAAAATTATTATTATTATTAAAAAAAAAGATTTGGATACCTGAATTATTGAATTCACTGTATTAGAATTAGTTCATTTTACAATCCAATTTAAATTAAACATGACAAACAAAATATGAATTGTGAAAACACCTGCAATAATCGAATAACAAAAATAGATAGTTAATTTTTTTATCTACAAAATGAAAATAAAAAACAACATTGAAAATTCATCCCTGCATTACTATCATTATCATGACTATAACAGTTAAAAATACTATCAATATTATTTCCAAACATTTAAAATCATTAAATTACCCCAAAGAATAAAAAAGGCAAAATATTTTTACAAAAACATAATAAAAAAATAATCACTAAAAATATCATTATTATTGCGCAAACAATGAAATCATAAAATCATCTGATTCGAAGAACAAATAAAAATAACAAAAACACACAAAAAAATAAAGGAAAAAATATTAATTTTAAAATGATCACCAACATAAATTAAAATTTCAGGATTGAACCGAATAAAAATAAAACCTCAATAAAAATAAACGACAAAAATTAAAAACAGAAACTAAAAGCATAGGTGCATAAATACAAGTACAAAATAAACATTGTCCATGAATTAATACCAAATAAAAAATTAAAAGAATAAGGGTCAAAATAAAAAATAAAATATACAATTAATTCCACTCAAAAAACAAAGTTGAAACAAATAAAGACCTTAGGACTAAAACAATTAAAGACATTTTAATTCGTGTAATTTTGTTAAAAAAAATAAGGAACGAAATGAAAAGTAGCATATAGATCTATTTCAATTGGATGACAAAATTAAAACAAATTAAAACTTGCATACTGAAAAAATTAAAGAATCAAACACAAACAAAAAAATCAAAAGAATGAGGACTGAAATGAAAACCAACATATATAATCAGTTTCAATTGAAGGGCACAATTAAAAATATCAAAATTTTCATTGAAGAAATCAGGAATAAAACCGAAATCAAAAGCGTAGAGGCTAAATTAAAACAATCACAAACATTAAGGATTTACATGTAATTTACGGTGACAGGAGAGAAAAAAGGAGGAAAAAACTAAAAATCATTCACAGGCGATTCACCGACCACCAGACACCAACACGCGCCAGGAGACAGAGGACATAGTGGCGCACTAGGTGACACGATGGACGATAAGTTTCTACCACCAAACGACGCAGCATGCGCCGCCTAAATGGCGAGTGCGCGTGTAACACTGCTAGCATGTTCGTACAACGCAACTATAGTGTTTCCAAAAATAATAATTATAAAATAGTAAATTATCCATACACCTCTGAATCCAGCGATAACTATGGAAAAAACCAGTGATGAAAGTACCATTGTTTTTTTTGTCTTTTTCGGGGGTAGTTTCAAAGTTTCATTGTGTATGAAATTTGTGAAAAAACAAAAAATACTCTTCCATGCTTCATTCTTGCCAAACTGATCTTTCAAGTCTGCAGATCCCAGCCTTAAGTTCAATCAATTGACCCATAAAAGGTAGATTTCTGGCTGCCAGCCCCGAACTATTTCAGATTAAGAATTTGAGCACGAAAACCAAGTTGTGCTGAAATATCTGGAATGTAGTATATATGTGTGGGAAAATAAATAAACAAATTCAACCTTAAAGAACATTTTAGCTGGTTGATCAACTCTGTCTTTCCCTTTTAACTTTAATTTTTTTGACCAAAAAGACAATATTCTAGTTGCCATTTTGATTTTCAAAGGAGGAGCTGATAATCCCTTCTTTCTATACCGTTTTGCAATTTAAGAAGGCTCCCTTCAGCATCCAAATCATCATTTCCACCCGTTTGAATTTATTTTTCTAGAAAAAGGTCCATGCCTGTTTAAAAAATTGCATCCCTATTTTGAAATTGGCATAATATTAGCCCACCTTATTTTCCATGGTCTAAGATCACCTGCCTCGTTCTTTAAAAACTTCAAAATTTGATGCGTCGAGTCCAGGTGGGAACATGAGATTGATCAGGTCAGGTCAAAAGGAGAAATGTTGCTGCTACCGACCATTGCCATGGTCTCAGTTAAATGGCGGGGGCCGTAATTCTCATGGCCTCGCGTGGTTGTAAAGATATCACCCCACCATTAACAATGTATTTAGCTTAATCTTGTACAATAATGGTGATTCGGTTGTAAGAACTCGGAATTAAAAAGTTTATTTTTTCTATAGTTTCATGTTTGAGTCTTGTGATTATTAATATGATGATTATTAGATTTATTAATTTTAAAAACCCATGAATTAGTTAAAATACACGTAAACTCTAATCCGAACACTTATATTAATAAAAATAATAATAATTATACAACCTGGTTTCAGTTTCCAATCATGACCCTTTAGCCTTAATTTTAAGCATTCAATCTAGCTTGTCAAAAACAAGGAACATCGCTAGCTTAGTTCATGGTCACAAAATTTGTTTTCTTTCTTTCTATAATATACGAGAACTTTTAAAATGATTAGGCTGTATCTCGTAGAATCCTACAAGTTACAGTTTAATTGTATCGATAAATATGTCACGTCATTTTCTAATTTTTAATATGGATATTCTTAAAAGGAAAGCTTGATATGGGCAATCAAATCGTAAGTTAGAAAGAATAAGATTGATAAGATTTCTTTTATAATCACCCACACCAAAGCTAGAATAAGATTTGAAACTTCATATAAACTTTTATTTTCTAACCATTCACATCAAAATTAGAAGATTATGTGGTACATTAGATGATAAATTAAGCTATAATTTATAAATTACCACTAGTTACAAGTACCATAAAATCTTCATGACATGTAGTAATATGGCTGTGCAAAGCATGCACGTGTATTTATTTAGAGTGGATTAAGGTTTGAAAGGGCTGTCCAGGAGAAGGATGACCGCAAGACAGATATCATATTTTGTCAATTAGGTGGAGTGTTCGGGCTTCTAAGAAATCCTATTTCAGTTGAGATAAGCATGGATGATAGTTAAACTGTCAGAGGCTCTTCTTCCAGGACACATTCGGTGTTTTAATTTAAGTGGTTTTTTTTTTTATTTTAAAAAAAATATATATTTTTTAATATTTTAGATTATTTAAAAATACTGATATCAAAAATAATTTTTAAAAAATAAAAAAAAAATATTTTAATATATTTTAAAATAAAAATAAATTTATAAAATAACCTCAATCACATTCCCAACAATCCCAACAAGTTTTTGAAATGATTGATAAATAGTTATTTATTCTTTTAAGATATTTTTAATTTTTTTGATGAAATAATACAATAAAATTTTCTAGCAAAATAATATAGTCTGCATATATCATAATTAAAAAAAATATAATTTTATAACTCATTGCTATTTTTAATTAAATATATTTGTTTTTTAAAAAAAAGTGTTTAGGAAGCGTACTTTTGCTGTGGGCTCTTTTATTTTATTTTTTAATGGATGTCAAGAATTGCTAAAGGGCCGTTTTATGCTGGTCGGAACTGATCTATTTTATTTTGTACGCTCGTCTCGTTAATTTACCAAATCGTCCTTCACCATGTTCCTTGATTCAAAATCTAATACCACGCACCAGCGTGGCCAACCAGCACAGAGGTTGCCATGTCGTTTTTGAAGTTTCATGCGCATAAACTGCCTATAGTTTAGGAGATTGAGGCCCGACTCAAGGCCAGAAATTTCAAGATGCCGCTTCAGTTAGCTTCATCTTTTGTAGCGGTCAATTTGGTCCCTGGTTACATGGATGTGGAATTCAAGGTCACGAGGTCTACTTTTCCCCCTGGATAGCTACCCTCCAGCCTAAGGGTGGCACCAGTCCCATGGTTAGCAAGTTTAGTGCCCGTTTGGTAAAGGATTTGCACAATCCGCGTTTCCAAACAGACTCTTCATTCATGTCAAGGTGTTTGTCGAATGTCGACAGCTGCTGTTTAGCTCAAAACGCTATCTCATCGTGTTCGGCAGTAGCTCTTTTTGCAAATTAATATCACATCATATTCATCTTATATATTCGCTGTGATGATGCAGTAGCTCTTTTTGCAAACAAACATAGAATTTTCAAAAAGGTAGGCAGCATATTAGTAGAACACACAGAAGCAAGAAGCCAAGAATAAATTACTGGTTTTGTCGGTCCTTAATTTTAATTTCTAAAATCAATCAAGTATCCTAATCTTGATCTTCTTTCCCATGGAAAAGGATCGAATGATTACCAACATGGGAAAGCAAATGATGACCTGAAAAGCAGCTGTGAATCTGTGATAAATAACAGGGCACCACCGAGAAGAAGACCAAGAAAGGAGGGGCATGGGGAGAGATGAAGAAAGGCAAATTATACAATATTTATATAAATGGGGGCTAGTATTCTGCGGTAATGATGGCGATTTGAGAGCGTTTGAAGAGGTGGGACATGGATTCCTTCTCTTTTCCTACGATTTATCATTGCCCCATGCATGTTTCTTCTTACCTTGCTCACCTTTTGCTTTTATGCTCTCCCCTCCTTCTGGCTTTGAAAAACCTACTCTCTCTCTCTCTCTCTCTCTCTCTCTCTCTCTCTCTCTCGCTCTCATGGACGCATGTAGACACGCAGCCACGTACAGGCTTGCCTCTGGTTATGAAAGAGAATGCCTCTTGGTTTCAGATTTTTCTAGTTCCATATAAAGTTGGGAGACAAATGTTTGTGAGATGAAACATTGTATTAAAGATGTTGCAGTACCTTTCAAATTAAAATGATTCTTTTGGCGAGAGAATTCTCGAACTTTTATATAATTTTTTAATGGAAATAACAATGTTTTTTTTTTTTTTGCCTAGATTTATCAAAGAAAAAAAAGAAGCAAAAGACAAATAAAAATAAAACTAAAACAGCTAAAATTCTGGACAAATTCGAGGTAGCCAGACCTCCTGAAATAAATAATCCCTTTTACTATTTTTTTTCCACCGACTTTGAAGCAATTAGAATCATATTAGAATTGCATTACATTTATTTACCTCTGTTAAATTCGGATTTGATTGTCAGCTAAGCCATGTGAAACGACACTGTTTTCTCACTCTTTTTACTCCCTGATAGCTACTGGCATCAGGCGTCTTTCATCCACAGCTGTTCACATAAGAGTACCTCGCTCGATCTCCAACCTACACGCTAATCTCTCTTTTATATATTTGCAGAATAGCTTGTCGGGAAGCCATTTCTCATTTCTTCTTCAGTCCCTTCGAGAATACCTGAGAGCAGCCGGGCTGTTACAGATGTACTGCATTAGATCATTGGCAAACTCTCGTGTTCTAATTCTTCTGTGCGGGAAAAGAAAGAAAAGCAAATGGAAATTAAGAGAAGTGGTATCTTAGCAGAGAGATCTCCAAGGCCACACACACACACATATTGTGTGAACAAATAATTTCACAAGAATTTGACTTTTATGATATAGACCCTTAGAGCCCGTTTGGCTGTGCGTTTCAATCAATATTTTGCCGAAATTTGAATTTTTTTTCATTTTAAATGAATATGGTTTGGTGTTTTTAGATCATTTTGATGTGCTGGTGTCAAAAATGATTTTTAAAAAATAAAAAAAATATCATTTTAATGTATTTCGGCTTAAAAAGCACTTTAAAAAACTACCGCAATCACACTTCCAAACATGCACTTAGTTTCTAATAATGACCTAATCCTTGTTGATTTACATAATGCTAAAACGAGAGTTGGGGGATATAATTGCGACTCGGATATCATCATAAGAGCAGGAGACCTGTCCACATAGATTCGAAACACGCATTGCACATTGCATGCTGTTTACTAAAATATTAAAGGACGGAGATGATCGTCGACTGCCTGCTCCAAAAGATGAAGGTGAGTAGGCACTTGTGCTGTAAACTTAAAGGCAAACAATCTCATTGTTTATATCATGTCCGGCAGGCTAATAATTTGAAGTCCTGGGCTGAAACTGTTCATAACATAACTTTCTCAGAGAAGTCATCTTGGGTAATTCTCTCTCTTGTCGGCAGCCTTTTCATGGTAATAAGCACATTGAAACTTTTCACTCCAACTTAATTGCCTGCGTGCTAAATCACAAGCTATCAATTTGCACGGCTTTAGGAAATGAGAATTTCCAAAGATGTACAATTTCATCATCTGATAAACTTTCTTATGGAAGAAGGAAACCTTAACTTAGTAATCTGATGGTATGATCCATGAAATTACCATATACTTCGAAGTTGACTTTAAGAACTTGCTAGATGGGGCAGGCGGAACACTCAACTAAATCAATATATATATGGTAAATGCCCTATTTTGTGCTTTGGACATCTATCCCATAAAAAAAAATACTTTGTGATTGAAAAATAGGGATGCAATATAATTATTAGATTCCTAGTGTTGTCCTTGTTCAGTGGCCAGTATAGCAATTTTGTACCCGAGGTATCGTTGAACATAGCAAGCAAACACACAGTGAATCATGTTAAAAAAGCCAGGTCAAAGGTCTACTGAGAATCCAAAGTCTGCAATCATGCACAAGGGGAGAAATTTCAAAAAATTAATTATGAGAAAATTGGGATCCGTATCTGCTAATTGTCACATAATACACATCCACCACCTAACTTTTACAACCCAAACCAATGTAAGACCTATTCCGCGAACCATCACGCTTGTGGGTGTCAATAAACCCTATCCCACACTTCTTTTCTCATTTCCAGGATCTATATCACACTCCTCATATCTCCAAAAACAAATGATTACAAAAGGCCTGTGCTTCCAAAGGGATTATTATTAGTCTCAGGATGTGCAGGAAATGCCCCAAACTCTGTTGTATCACCAAAAGGATTTGTATGGCTCATCATCCCATGTTGCGGCTGTGGCTGTGAAGGTTGATATGGACTAAAAGGATTGTGCAGCTGTTGAGACATTGCTGCCATTTGGACCGAAGGAGGAGGAGCAATGCTGTTTGACAAAGCAAATGGATCTTGTACCTCAAATGGATTAGGGGCTGGTGCTCCATAAACAGGCTGCTGGGCAGCTCGATATGCTCCTTCGTGGTATAAACTGTCCAGAGTGAGCGAGTCCAAGCCACCAGCCTGACATTCATAAGAAATAGAACATGATAGTTGAAGAGAACAACCAGTCGATATGCTTGCTATTCTTAAAACAATTTCAAGTATATGCGCAGATAATGTCAATAACTGAAACAAAAATAGCAAGCATAGTTCCGAAATTGTCATGGCTCAGAGCTTCAGTTCCTCGAGATTTAAGATGTCGAGGAACATGTCTTTGCCTGAAACACATTACATTATGCAAAACAACCCCAGCAAAAACAAAAAAAACCTATTTGTCTGCACAAACATTTACACTCGAACAACATGGGAACACATGCAGCATGTTTAAGTAGCTCCTTAAGCATGGAAAATGAAGCCTTCAAACTCATTGGCTCCTCAATTGCTAAATGATGAAAACTTAATCGAAACTGAAAGAAAAGGGTATGCAGAGAAGCGATCATTTACTACCTATCAGGTCTAGTACATTTTCCCTCATCATGCTGAATTATAACGGTTTTTTGTAACATTAACATTGTCAACATGAGTACCAGCACATCAACAGAAAATATTTATACCAACACGCATTCTCATGATGGCTAACCAACAAAGAGAAAAGACCATGGACAATATATGTACATATGTATGTAAATGAAAAAAAAAGAAGAAAAGAAGGCCTACCAATTGCCTCTCATTAGTGGCAGAAATATTGCTGCTTGGAGTGGTAACCAGAGCAAGTTCCCATCCAGTAGGATCAAAATCTTTTGCTTGACCAGCAGCAGAATTGAATGTGGGTGCAGCATCTGTTAGATTAAGAGTTGCACATCCCAGGTTAACATACACATGCAAACAAGCCACCAGAAAGCATAAAAGTCGCTCAAATGAAAAAGATTGGGAAAAAAAGGATCAAGTGTGGTTACCTGATTCAGATGGAATTATAGCCAGTGCCAAAGCATTGCTTTCCTCAATGGAAGATGCATCAGGAGCTGCATAATTCAAACCCTAAAAAACACCAGAATGGGAGAAAGAGGGTGTTAAATTATTTTTTTGGAAGAAATAGGGTTAGTTCTCAGAAATCATCAATCAACATAAAGTTGACTGACAGCTATGAGATTACCAGCAAATCTCCAGTGTCTACGCTGTTCTGAGGAGGGGTTGTAGAAGCAGGGGGAGCAATCTCAACATTGGAGACAGCAACATCATCTGAAGGGGGTGGCTCAGGTTCATCACCGGATGATTTCGCATCTTCTGAAGGACCTTCTTCTGGTCTGTAGGTCAATTGAAGCTGTTTGAAATGACCGCATATTAGTCCTATATCATTTAACCTCTAATAATGATATCCCTTATCAAGGAAGAATGAGTTGACATGCACACCACACAAAAAAGAGACAAGAAAGCATAACTGAGTATGCAGCACCACACATCCTTTTCTTCCACTAAGCCAAGTCGAGAGCTATTTTCATAATTAGCCAAGCCAGGAACCATTATTCCTTTTATGCAGCAACACCCTTGCTGTGGCCACATGACTCATTCATTTGCTCCCTATTTTGGCTCTTATAAAACCTCCAAAGAGATTTGAATCATGGGTCATGGGTGATGTAATTGGGCTTCCATTTCAAACAACCAAACAATAAAGTGAGTTTCTCTCATCTTACCTCCACTGACATTCATTCCACGAATTCACATTTTTTTTCAATAAAATCCTTTTTTTCTATTATGGCAGGTGCAGCTCATCCAATCAAAACATTTTATCTTCAGACATGCTTTCTTTATGAAATGTTCTTTAACAGCCCAGCATTTAAATCCCATATTGAATAACAGGGCCTATGACAGCTATTCCAACAAAATTCCATTTCACCATAATTGGCATGGACTGATCCATTGTAATCTAAAGGCACTCATCCAACTAATTCTCCATTTATAATTCTGCCAACAACAAATATCTTGCTCTTCATTGGTAATCAATCCTGGGCACAATAAATGATCAAACCTCAGTATCTCTAAGACCTCTTTTCCTCTCTTTTTCCATGATTGACTGAAATCTAGTCGACATACTCATCAAACTTGACCCATTATCCCACCTGACATTCTAACTAAAGAAAAGGCAGCAGATTGACAGCCAAAAATCTTGGGCTTCTGAAGGCTATTCAAATATGAAACTAATAACAGTATAACAAAAAGACATTTAATATGAGAACAAATCATAAATTGAAAATATATTGGACATTCTTGTATAGTAATGGCACTGACCAAAGGCTCGCTTGGAACGGAAACAGCTCTTGGTGCCTCTTTTATGTACTCTTCCATGGTTGTAAGAAAGGATTGTGGAGGCTAAAAAAGGTTGGGACAATAAAGTCATAAACTAATGCAATAGGAAGGGATGAAAAAACTGAAGTGAAAACTCTAAATCTGTTTCATAGCATCAAATACCTCTCTCAAAACAGGAAATTGGAAATTCCTAGCAAGTTCCAATCCTTTGCACAGTTCATAGAAATCAGAAAGGTTACCAGCCTGCAAGAATAAACAATTTTTTTCAGCAAAACACCATGTCTAGCAAAAAGCATTTTAGTTGTTAAGACTTCAGTCCTAAAATGAATGTTACAACATTAAGGATATGTTAATGAAAATTTTTGGTGTTGATAAAATGAAATAATTGATGGAAAACATGACCTGTTGGCCGGCTCGTTTGTAGATCTCAAGGGCTGTAATAGCTTCGTGTCTTGGCATCTCAAAAAACTACAAAAAAATGAAAGATCTAATAACAAATGCAGACAAAATCAAATGCTTGCACAGTGATGAAAACTAAGAGCAATAGATTACCTTATCAACAAGATTGATGATCCCATCATTAACAGAACAATATATTTTAAAGCTCTCCTTCAATACCTGGAAATTGCACACACCAAAAAGGTCAGCAACCACTTCAAAATACAAGAAGAGGGGGCATAAATGAAACCTATATATCTTTTGCAATTTAAATCTATCCTTTTGTCATTCAGTTGGCAGGTCAAAGGACATGGCCATATAAAGAGAGAATTCATGTAGCATTTCTGCAGTATAATACTAGGATGTATTTAAAGTAGCAATTAAGAAGATGAGGGGAATAATTGATGCAGTGACTTTTGTGCAGAGGCAAGCCCGAAAAAGAAGAATCAGATAGAGCTACCTGAATATTCTGCGGTTTTTTTATTGCTATACAATTTTAGAATAGCTTGCGAACTTCATACACCTAAAGCAATTAACACCTTATATATACAGAAAAGGCAAAATGGAAAATACAGAAACAAAATTCTTGTGCAGACAAGAATTACAGAAGAGAGAGGCAGGCTTACCAGAGCCAGAGCATACTGTATAACATAATTTCCAACTGCCGCACCTTCTGCCTATAAAAGAAATTTACATCAATTTTTGTTCTACTTAACTTTGCAGAGTGTTCAAACAACAATTTACCAGTGGATAGAAGTTGTTCTATACCCGACAGCCAACAAGACGATACAACAGCTGCTGTAAGGCAGGCAACTGTTCCAATAGTTCTTCACTGTCCAAGTCCCTAGTCCGGCTGTAGCCCTGCTTAAAATAGGCAAAAAACAATTAAATGTAACATTAAATATCAATGAAAGCCAGTCTCAACCAAATATTTCAGCAAGTCAATAACAAAATCAACAAGATTCCACATCAGCTTTAAGAATTTGCTCCTGCTTGCATATTCTTGTGGATAAGATCTGAGTTTAGTAAATGAAATTCAAAAATACATCAAAGCCAACAAACTAAAAGAAAGAGAAAAAGAAAAGCAAGCTTACATTTATGAAGTCCCTAGATGTTAATCAATCACAATCAATTTTAAAAATAGAAAGTCATCCAATCATAAACCAAACCATGATAGGACAAGTTCAAAAGACCCTTTGTGAAGGCCTTCTGATCTTGATCATAATGTAGTACCACTTTTTAACTAAATCACTCCAGTCTCATCAATGATTCCTAAACAAATAATGTGCAGGAGTTATTTTGCAACCAAAGGAACCACAAATCTGGTGTTTCCAAGTTGAAAAAATACAAAATATCCGACAGGTTGGGACAACCATGTTCTAAACCTTCACTGGCTTCTTCTGTTCAAGTCTTCTAAGCTTAGTCTTTCTACAACCTTGTACTCTGAAATTGGAGGCAGAGTGCATCCTTTTATTTTCTCATAATTATGAATTTGATAAGACCTTTCAATTAGCAGCATTAGGGCTTGATTGGTATTGCTGTACCATACTATGTAGTGCCATGTTGTGCTGCATTGTGAGGTGAAAGTAGCATCAGATAATCTCTAGATTGGGCATGGTCCAAATTTCAATGGGAATCACTGCATGTTATGTCACAATAAAAGCCAAAATTGTGGACGGTTCCAGGTAAAGGAAAACGTTTGCTCCCTCCATGAAAAAAAGGTGGGCATTTAACCATTTGATCAGTCCATGTAGTAGTGGTTGACATTTCATAAGGAGTCTCCTTTCACTGTAGTGCTTTGAGGGCTTTAGACACTGTAATTCTTTTGAGGATCTTGAAAGATATTATTAATTTTCATCAAAATAACCAAGAGTATTTTAAGAAAGGTAAGAGTAAAAGATGATGGTGAAATCAACAGATACTGAGGGAACATTACAATAAGCTCCATCCTAGCAGCACTAGTGCATAAAACTAATAGTACTTTGTTCTGAAAAATAAAATAAAAATACACAGAGAGAAAGGAAGGAAGAGCATGACTTCTGCAACTACACACACATTTTAATGAGATTGCAACTCTTTTTAAAGTAACAAAAAAATAATAAAAGCTGCTGAATTGAGAAAGAGAGAAATTAATAGATGATGCTATTTTCAATAACCAAAGCATTTTGTTGTCTTCTATGTTCTGATATTTCCTCCTTTTATTACAGAAATCAGAATCACTAATCCTAGGAAGTTACCTTATCCGGTCCTTGGCCAGGTCTTGGAAGACGCTCTGCTTCAATGTCATACTTAAGAATTTTGAAGCACTCAAGCCGTTCCTCCAAAAAAAGTGCATATGTACGCACCCAAGCAGAGCAATCCCAAGCTGAAGAAGAAGAAATATAATGAAAAAAATAGAACTAGAAATGTACTCAGTTCATGAAGAGCAGTTAGAAGCCATCACTTGTGGCCCGAGAACAAGAGAGAGAGAAAGAAGTATCGAGTTACCAATAGGACTTGAATCATCCTTGAAATTAGAAAGTTGGAGGATGTGTCCTCTCTGAGAGAAATTCAGAAGTTCTTCTCTGAAAGTAGGATCGCCCTCTCTTAATAATCTATGGATCACAATCAGTATTTTCAAAGCTACCTATTAAAAATGAACCAGTAAAAAGCATGATATTATAAGCATCTTCACCAAAAAAAAAGGGGGCAACAACAAATTTTAAACAACCAAAATTCCAAGAACTTTGCAACAGCAAAAACTTTCAACGTCGAAGTTAGACAAGTCAAATAAGAAAAAACTGGAAATTATGTTGCATGGGATACAATAGTACACATAACATGAAAATCTGAAAACAATATAGTTAGGTAGCTTTGTGAAACCCTGAAGACACCAAAGAAAAAAATGCAAAGAAATTACAAATAGCAAAACACAAGGGTAAAGGCATAGTGAACTTCTACGAATTTGATATTTGAGTGCTGTAAAGCTGATACAGTAAAGCAACTACGAAATCTTACTACCAATAAATAAATGGTAATGCTACTACCCTGTGTAAATTGCAGTATGTATGAAGAGAACAGCGACCTAAACTAACAGTTTCTTATTAGAAAAACAGTAACTTTAAACAACTCCACGAACAAGAACGTTGTTGCATTGGATCGACAAATGCACATATCGATCAAACCCCAATTCATGAAAAAAAATTTAAATCAATGACTGAATGGATTAAGTCGAAATCTATACCGTCCAGCTATGGGTTTTGGCCAATCGGCGGGAAAGAGCATGAATGCAATAAGCAACATCAGCACGAGGCCGAATCGTTGAAGTGGCAAGGAAGATTTCTGTAACAAATAAATCACAAAAAAATAATTATCTGGAAAAAAAACATAAAACTGGAAGAGCCCATTGAATTAAAATCGAAGAGAGAGAGAGAGAGAGAGGAGTACTGACTTCTAAGATGACGATCTTTAGGAGGACACTCGACGTGGTTAGTTGCTTTGACCACGGCCACATCCAATTCCTAATTATTATTTAAAAAAAAAATGAAATCCATCAATCAATCTAAAAATAGAGAAAGAGAGAGAAATCCGATTAGATCTCTAAATAAAAAAAGGAAGAGAAGGAGAGACGGACCGCATAATCACTATTGACATGAGCAAGACCGACTTTGGTGGAATCTTTAAGAGCGCCATAGGCTTTTCGCCATGTCTGAAGCGTACCCATTATTTTCTTTTACTTATTTAAATTTAAAATACTAACCGATCAGATCTCCTCTCTCTGTATCCAATCTAGCAATGATATGGGGACGTGGTGGTTTTGCCTTATTTCTCTCCTCCTTTTTATTTTCTGGAAGGGAAGGGAAGGGAGGAGAGAGGGAGAGAGAGAGTTTGGGTGTGGAAATGATCAACGAGAGATTGGAGAGAGAGAGCCAGAGAGAAGAACTCTGCGCTGCGGGATGAAGGGACGCGCTAGTTTATTTTTCCCTCTGTTTTGGGGGGTTTTATGAGTTATTTTTTAATAATAAAAATATAAGTTTTCCGACCGGTGGCTGGTTGGTTCTTGGCGGGGCCCTCGTTTCGGTTCACGGTGCACTCTCGTAACTGTTTATAATTATTTTTAAAGATTATTTGTTTTTAAAATATTCTTTTAATTAAAATATTTTAAAACACAAGAACAAATATTTTCTCGTACCTAAATTTAAAAAGCTCCCAGTCAAGTCACTCCAATAAAAAGAAAAGTACATAATGGTGAGAACATGCAGGAGATTCAAAGCAAAGTATATAATGAGAATATAATTGGTTAAAAAAATAGCATAAACTTGGAGGTTGCTCATGATTTGCAACGCATGGCAGGAAATAATAGCCAATGGCCGATTTACACGTAAGAAGATTGGAGGGAGAAAATGATAATTAATTGATTGGGTACAAGAGAAGAAAGAAAGTGCCAAAAAGAAAACCTTTTTATTTTCAAGAATAAAGCACCTTTGTATCTAGAAGCAGATCAATGGTGGGAGAAAATGACTCCATCGTCGGAAAATAAATAAATAAATAAAGGGGGGTCAAACATTGTTTTCTTCAGTTGAGTGGTTTGACCTCGTGACATTATGTCATTACTTTTCAAATAAGGTGTCCCCTGTGATTCATAATAAAAGTTTTAAATTGTGATGCAAGTATTTTTTTTCTAGTAGTTTTTATTTAAATATCATTTAAAATAATTTTTAGATTTGTTTTTTATTTTTAATATTAATATATTAAAATTATAGAGAATATTAGTTTATTATCTTTTTTAAAAATACCAATAAAAAAAGAGATTAAATTAAAGGGGTCGACTTTTCAAGCCTCTAATGGGCGGTATTTGTCCCTACCATCCATTTAAAAATACCGTATCGTCGTTTTGGCAGGAGATTCTGTTTCTCCCCTCGTGAATTTAAACATATTTAGTGTCTTCTTTTTGTCTGGACAGATAACCTAATAATTGTGTTTTTATCTGTTATTATTTTTAAAATATTTTTTATTCATAAATATATTCAAATAATATTTTTTATTTTTTAAAAAATATTTTAAATTTTAAATTAATTTTTAAAACACCGGTACAACAAACACTTACATCCCTATGGTATAATAAAAGCACTTTACAGAAACAATTATGATAGTTTAGCACTCGACTTTTTGTTGTTTATTGATATCAAAATAGCAAAAACTTTATCATAAGCGGGGAAAACAAATATCAATACTAAATAATTTATTTTTGACGTTTTTTAAAGTAATTTCATTTATTTATTTCAATTATTTTAGAAAGTGTTAGGGAATGTAGTAGTGATTATTTTTAAAAATATTTTTTATTCAGAAATATATTAAAATAATATATATATACTTTAAAAATTATTTTTAATATAAAAAATAAAAATAATTTTTTTTCTTCAAAAATACTTTTAAAATGTAAAAACAAATTGGTTTGTTTGTTAACCAACTTTTTTTAATAATAAACAAATGCATGTGTGTTTGAAAAATAATTTTCAAAACATGAGATTGCGTTTTCTTTCCGAGAACAGAATTTGCAATCTCAGTAATTATTACTACCCAGTCACAGATATCTCACATATTTTGAAGACAGGAATTGCCAGATAAATTAAGACCAAGCAGCTAGCATGTCCTTTGTTTCTTCCAACTAGCCAAAAACATGCAGCATGAAGCTATGTTCATATACAATTCACCTGTTCAAACTCATCCTGGCACTCTACAGTATGGAATTTCAATGGCTCGATGCACTTGCTTACCTGGTATGTAGAGGTTAGCCTTTAAATTTAGCCCTTCCAAATTTAAATTGATATATATATTGACAGTGTTATGAAACCATCTCACCTAAAAGTGAGGTCCTAGAATATCATTTATATTATTCTTCAACACCATTCTTAAGTGAAAACCTTTTAGACTTGAAACTTGGACCAGGTTCACACTACCTTGTGCTTGATTTTATCAAATAGAATGAGAGTGGTGAGATTCGAACTTGTAACCGCTGGGTCAACAAGCCTTTGATATCATGTTAAGAAACTATCTTACCTAAAAACTTAAACTTTTAAGTGATGTCTTAGAATATCATTTATATTATTTTCTAACAGGCAAGAAGGGTTGCCAACCCATAAGTTGGAAGGTTTGTGTACAATTCGGTTAAACTCTCATGCTAATATAGCAAGCACCGTGATCTCAGCTGGTATTTTTACATGAGCAGATCATCAAGAAATTGTGAGCTGAAAGGTAGCTTTATAACTCCAGAAGCCACAAAGACCATAAAAATATAAATTGGTAGAGCCCACTTAAAGGAGAACATTAAAATCCTTTTACCTGCAAAAGAATAGCACAAGACAGCATCAGGCCAATCACATTATGTTTTTGATTCAGTAGCAAATGGAAGGCAGATTCCTGGTTTCTAGTGAACTGGAGTAAGAAAAAAACACAGACATTTGTTCCCAGGCAAACTGTCATATGCTTCAAGATTACATAAGATAGAGAAAATAGTTTATCTCAACTTAACATGTTATGCTTGTCATATAACTAATTTGTTTTCGATCGACTCCATTGTTTATAGAATCAGATGCAAGTGAAGCACTGGGTGTATTTATCAAGGAAAGCACTCCAGTTAAATCCCAGAAGAGTTGAAAATGGAAATGGAAATGGAAGGGTGAAAACAGAAACAGAAGCTGATGAATCTATCTAAAGTTGATCAGACTATGTCCAGTGATCATACAGTTTGAAAGATACAACTATTCGCAAGCAATGAAAATAAATCCAGGAGAAAATACCAATTTACATCAAACCGGACTACATAGTTCAACTGGCAAGCTCAAAGATTCAGCTGGTGATAATCTCTTCAGCTTATAAGGTGTCTGGGGTGATTTTGTTGGTTGAAACCAACGTATAAAACGAGTATATAAATGACAAGCTAATTACTAGACATGATATTCTATCGTGTTTCTAACAGCAGAAAAGTGTAAAAGAATAATTTTTGCAGACTTGAAATAAGCCTAACACGGTTTCATATTTTGGAAGCTAATCCATTGCGGGTAACGAAGGTATCCGGAGTTATTTGAGCATCCAAGCAATCCATTCCATTGGTATTTGCATTTCTTCCAGTCCAGCAAGACACCAATATCAATCATTAAATTTCAGGATGGCCAAGAAAAGAGGTTGTTGTGTGATTCAAAGTCAATGACCATGAAAAGAGGTTGCTGTGTGATTCAAAGCAATGCTAAGTAGGCTCTAAATATTTGGTATGCTGTGAAACTGACAAAATCTGGAAGAATAGTTACTTTTTAATTGATTTCAATTATATGAAGCATGGGATGGCCAATTGGTTCAATTCCAGATAAAACAAATCAACAAGGAAAACGACTATCAACCCTCTCTCAATCTGAAAACACATGAATTTCTTCTGATTGCCATCTGATCAATAGCAAATTAATCCCGTTTGTTGCTTGAAGCTTTCAAACCTTAAGTTATCTTCACATATAGAGAACTGATAGAAGGATAAAGTTCCTCATTTCTTAGATCATAAAATATTAGAAAGAAAGTTAAATGTAACAAGAAAAGAAGTACCATTGGAACGAAATCCTCCTTCAGTTTTGGTGGTAACCCACTCTCCAGTCTCTCGGAGCTTCTTCTCCACTGGTCCCTCCTCCATAAATCCAGACACCTTCTTCTTCTTTTTCTTCTCCTTCTCCTTCTCTTGGTCGCTTATTACCAAAACATAAGAAACGGGTACACGAAAAAAGCAAACCCATCAATACATGTCATCCATAGAAAGAAGAAAGTAAAGAGACATTAGTGTTGAGAAGGGGGCTTACATGGGCTTCTCATAGTCACGATAGCTCCCAGCACCAACGACACGTTCAATACGCATAAGATCGAGCTGTTGTTGTAATTTATTTTGGACATTTTTCTTTCTTGGTGTTGGTGGTTGCAGAGTAGTGGTGCTTTTGGTCGTGGGAACTGGAACTGGAAGTGAAGGAGGCTTAGGATCAGTGTTGGATTGTGGAGATGGAGAGTTTGTATTGCTGGGAAGAGAAGCAGATACTGCAAGTGTTCTGGTTATGGAGTGGCAGGACAAGCAAGCTATGCCCATGATGATTTTATGTCTCTGTTTGATCCTCGATGTCTGGCTCTGTTTTCTGGTTTATCTGTTAGAGATAAACAAAATTTCAAAATAAAATATATAGTTATTTTATATGCCATACTCGACGTTTCTTTAATACGTTCATAAATCTATGCATCTATCATAAATATATCATTTCTTTATTTGTTTCTCTTGTCCGTAATTTTCTTTTTAATTAATTTAAGCTTTAAAGTGCCTATTTTTAATTTAAAATTAAAAAATAAAAATGAACAATTTTAAAATCTTTTCAAAAACATTTTTGAAATACAATATCAAACATCCTCTAAAAATTAGTGTTGTTAATTTCGTTTCATTTCGAACGAAACAGTCTCAATGTTTCGTACCAATTAAAAAAAGAGATAAAATAACACAGTTTTTATCTTGTTTAAAATTTTGGCCCGTTCCTGAAATTCCACCCAAATTTCAGCCAGAATTCTCCAGTTTCATTTTACTCGTTCCGTTTTGGCCAAATAGTGTTTTTTTAAATAATGAATAATTTTACAATATCAATCATATCTTTTAATCCGGCCGTTACATTAAGACAAAATTTTATGAGAAATCTCTTAATATATTTATATATATATGTTAAAATTTTATAGTAATAAAAAAATATAATGACTTTGTGAGATTGATAATAACATTCTTGTAATATTATACATGCTCAAAATTTTGTTAAGAAAAATAATTTTATTGTTTTATTTTTAGATTTGATTTTTTTAATTAATATATTAATTATATATATATATAAACAATACAACTCTGAAACAATGTACCAAAACATTTCGAAACCAAAACATTCTATTCCAATTAAAAAAACAAATCACCAACCAATACCAATTTACTAAAAATAGGTCCTTGTTGAGCCTGGGACTAGCAGGGAAGTGGGTTTGTCTTTTTCTCTTTTTGCTACAGTGGAAATATCTTATCCGGATTAGAAACAAAATGCTGAAGTGCAGGATTTTAATACAAAAGTAGACCTGCGACATAGGAGGATAAGGAGATCAAGTTAAACTGTACTAAAAATATAGGCATGATATCTCCAGAGCTTAACAAGGTCCATTGAAGAAATGTCATCTTTGTAGATTCATAAATTTCATAAGGTGATATTCTACAATGCGGGTAAAATTTTACCAACACTCCTTTATGTATTCAATTCTTTGCTACTGTCTCCCGGTAACTATGGACTTCAGATTTTTGTCTAATCATGTAGGTAAATTCCTCAGCAAACGCAAAGCTCGTTTCCATTGAGACCTTTCAGACATAATAATTTTTCTCAAGGCTGGCACTGCCCCGGCAGCTATAAATGCAGCATGATTTTCGCTGTCCATGCTCAGATTATATAGTATCGATAAGGCTGCTTCGACGGCTTTCTCACTTCCTCCCTCTATTAGTTTCACCAGTAGAAATATTCCTCCTTCAGAAGCGACAGTTCGGGTGGCGTCTACCATTCCCTCAGAAATTATCCTGTTGAGTTCTACAACTGCAGCTTCCTGTGCTTCTAGAGAGAAAGCAGATCTGATTTGCTCTATTAGTCTCGGTATCTTCTCGTAGAGGGTGACTTCCATGTTTATTGGATTCTCGAACTCCAGGATGGAAATGGGACCATACAAAGAGTCGATTTTAACAAGACAAGCAGCAACCCAATCTTTGTACTGAAGAGGAATGTTCGATTTCAGGATTTTATGGAGCAATTTAGTGAAATGGGCAGAGTTTATAGTGCTTCGAAACTGCTCCAGATCAAGAAGTTTTGTGAGTAACCGAGAAGCTGCAGATATAGCAAGACCAACTTCTTCAAATTGAATGGCGAGTATTTCTGTCTGCTGGCTCTCAACATCGGATTCCAATTCTGCCAAAAATAAAATAACACAAAAATTATCATAATCTGAAACATTTCGATCAATAACAAATTACATGGCATACAGCTAAGTAAAACACGAAATGTGATCCATAACAATCAAAATGAATCAATATAGTTAAGAGTTTCAAATAAACACATTTTTTGTTACAAAAGAAACCAAGATCGTTTTGTAAACTCCCCCATATTGGCAAGGTTCATACAAAATTTGGAATGTTTCTGAAATTAATGAGAAAAGAAAGAAAAAAAAACTCAGAAGGTATGTACAATTTGATTTACTTTTACATTAATAGTGACATTATTTTCAACGGCTCATTTGTGCCTAACATTATAATTTGGGGAAAGTAGCTACTTAAGCAAATAGTAGGTCATTCTAAAAAAAAAAATTGCTAATATTAACTAAACTCTAGAATCAACTGAACACAATAAGAACAAGATTAATCACCAACGCAAAAGTTGCATAGGTCGTATGGATTTGCATGGTGGGAAGAGGCAGGAAAATCAAAGCAGAACACCAACCAAAAGATGTTAAATTCAGGTTTTAATATCTTGAAAAGTTTCAATCAAAACAAGATGCTATGCACAGCTTGCACCAATTTGCAGGTTTCAGGAAATGTTTAAGAAAAAACATATTTCAATAAAACTTTGTTTCTATTGCAGAAACAATGATCTCACATACCATTCAATTCTACTTGTTGGAAGATAGCAAGCAGACCAGATTCAATATTCGCTGAGATGATTTTGTCTATGACTGAGTCACTGGTTGCCACAAACTCAAGGATAGAAGCTACTTTTCTTTGTATCTCTAAGGATGGATGCTTTAGCATATCAACTAGGCGAGCAACAACATCGAAGGCCAACACATCTTGTCTGCCAGATGTGAAGGTAAACACAAGTAAGTGTGCTGATTGGTCATGCATGTAGTTAATCACATGATAGATCACTGCACTTGGCTCAACAAATGCATAAATTGTAGACTATTCACGGAAATCAAAATCCTATTTCCAGTCAATTAAAAAAAAAATCTTTTTTCCAGTTGGCAACCTGTCTGGATATCATCTCTAAGGCTGACCTATTATGTCAATTGCTGTTATATTTCCCGGGCCAAATAAAGTGGCTCAGGTATAAATACTTGAAAAGTCCGCATTTTTTTGTAGAAGCTCCACCTAACTATAGCTCTCATTGACAGTTATGCTATCAAACAACAATGCACAACGTCAAGCATTTCAGAAGGCTGGAACTAAATAATAAGAGACATTCGGTAAAGCAAGTGGCTACAGTTTTATAACTCCCCACAAAGAATGTCTGTGATCTGTATGCTGTGACAATGCAACAGTTTTCTAACTTCCCACAGAGAATGTCCATGATCCACACGCCATGACAGTGGAAGAAAAGAGATTACAAGTTTGGTCTCATGAGCACTTCAGATTGTAAAGGATGTTTATAACAATTGAGAACTTCTTTCCGTCTCAAGAATATTTTGGAAAAAGCAAGAAAAACATTGGAGTAAATTTCAACCATAAAAATTAGCATGCTGGATTAATCTTGTGCAAAATCACTCAACAATGAGTAATGGAGACAAGCTTGCATTCCGCATGCCATTTCCACCAAGAAATTGGCAGCCGTTACAACTTTGTGCACTCTACAGCAATGAACTGTGTTCATCACCCAAATAAAACATTTTTGTAAAGACAAGCAAGAAATGAATGATGAAGAAAAGACAACGTTGATTTTTGGAAGAGCATGCAAAAAACAGAAAAGAAAATAAAAGGATTACCTTGTATTTTGTTTTGACTTTGGCATTTCATAAACTTTTCTAGTTGATCCAGTAGGATCATCATCGCCTCTTGCTGCATCCAATTCCTTTTTAAATCCATTAACTGGTCCACCATAAAACTGCAATACATTAGGAAACCTGGTAAGCAAATGGAGAAATATAAGCTTTCACAATACGTTGCAAGAAGCAAGCAACCGACCTTTGATTTCATTTTTCTATTAGGGTCCAAGATTCGAGCCAGTAAATTCAAGGTCTGCATCACAGCATGTTTCACACCCAAAATAAGCAAATCATAATGATATACAAGAAATATGGGGGCAATAATAAAATTAATATATATAACTACCTTTTCCATCATGCCTTCAGACATCTCTAAGTTCTTTAACATTTTAGTCAAGGGAGCTATAACACCTTCTGCTTCAATTGTCTGACAAACCGCATTGCTGAATCAAAAAGATTCACATACAAAAAAATGAGAAGTTGCATACACCAAGAAGATGACAATAGACATTAAATGTAAGGTGTGAAAAAAAAAAAAAATTGAACTCGACATTGAGGATTCCCAGCTTGTAGCTTGAAAGTTACTTCCACTTGAAAAAAGAGTATGTTCTGACTTCCTAATGCTTTTTGTAGTTAGTTCTGACTTTCTAACCAAGCATACTAAACCCTAGACTAGACCAGATGACCATGCTGTTCAGACTTAACAGGTCTTAGTTCTATATTTTTTAGCACCAATGTTTAATCTCTGTTTTGATATCAAATTGCCAAACTGCTGACATAGTTCAACTCAGTTTTACCAGTTCTCAGTCCAGCTGGTGAAGTGAAAAAACTGTTTTCTTACGACTCTAAAGATCAGAAAACTATGGTATACTGCAATCCAACCAAGTGATTAGGGAATAACATGCTGTTATATGTATTAAAGGCTTATACGGACAGTTCAAAGGATTTCCCAACCCTTTGGTTTTCTATGAAACAACAAGCCATGTTCTCCCTGCCATAGTTAGAGATTTTTTGGAATATGTAAGCTGCCTGCAATCTTTCTATTTATTACACCTAGCACCAGAAATTAAGAAAGAGTATGACTAAAACATGATATCAAATTGCCAAACTGCTGACATAGTTCAACTCAGTTTTACCAGTTCTCAGTCCAGCTGGTGAAGTGAAAAAACTGTTTTCTTACGACTCTAAAGATCAGAAAACTATGGTATACTGCAATCCAACCAAGTGATTAGGGAATAACATGCTGTTATATGTATTAAAGGCTTATACGGACAGTTCAAAGGATTTCTCAGCCCTTTGGTTTTCTATGAAACAACAACTGTCATGTTCTCCCTGCCATAGTTAGAGATTTTATGGAATATGTAAGCTGCCCGCAATCTTTCTATTTATTACACCTAGCACCAGAAATTAAGAAAGAGTATGACTAAAACATGATGATAATGTCAAACCCATCTAGATATTGACCTTGCCAATTGTCTGACATTTGACCTAATGATTCACGTGGAGCGATAGCATTGTCAGAGAACAAAAATGTTAGTTTAACGTTATCAGGGATGCAGAGACAGATTCAAAACATGGGAGATAATGACAGCACCTGATAGATAACCTCTCCAAAGCACCAACAGCAGCAAATATGATAGCATCACTGTTATGGTCCAAGAGCTGAATTAAATTCTTGACTGCCCCAGCTTCCTTAAATGAATTTCGCAAATGTTCATTAATAGATGCACGAGCAATTGACTCTGCAGCTCTGCAAATGGACGACTCATCTTCAAGTTCAAGAATTAACACCAATCTGGCCACACCATCCATCCATGGCAAAAGTGTAAATTGCTTATTTTTAGATAATTCACTTTGAGGCAATTTTGTGTCTTCCACTTCTATAGCCCCACTACGAGCAAGAAATTGTTGCTTAGACCGTCCAATTATTGCATTCATCTTAGCTTCTTCGAGGTTTGCATTCTTGTCATCAATATTTAATCCGAGGAGCAATTCAGAAGCACCAAACCTGGAAGGACCTTTAGAAGTACGTTCAATTTTTGAACCATCAGGTAAGCTTGGCCATGAATGCAAAGATGGAGTAAGGGATCTATATGCAGCTATGCCAATTAATGGTACAGGCACTAGACCTTCCTCTATGACAAGGATTCTATAGTATTCATTCTTAGAAAGCTCCACGAGAGCATTTCTTGCTTCCTTCCTAATGACTTTCGATTCTTCTTCAACAGCAGATTTTAAGAAATTCGCCTGCAGTCAATCCAAAGGAGATTAGACTTCTTAGAATACAGGAAGCAAGCCTCAAATAAGGGTACACTAGGATGTACTTTTAAGGGTGAACTGCACCATAAAAGGCTTTTATATTACAGGGTTTCTTCATAACTTCACGCTTGACAGAAATAAGACACAGGAAATCCACCTATACATCAAACTTTGGAAAATGCAGATGTCTTCATTGATGTGCAACAAACTCATAAGAGCAGCACCATGAGGAAAAGAGCCTATGTGCAACTACTCAAAAGTCAAGCACATTTGAGAAACGTAGTTTTCTTCTGGAGGGGAATCAACTTTAATAAAATTGAATCGGTAAAGAAGATGACATGAAAAAGTCTCTCCCATTTAGATCAGCACAAAATGCTTCAATGTATCAGGACTAGGCCAACTAGATGACCACCACTGACTTTTCTAGGTTGTGTTGAACAAAGGGGAAAAAACTACAATCATCACATAGTCGAACATTTAACCAAAAGAAAATAGATCAACTATTTTTTATTGTTGCCCACTCAAAAAAAAATCCATTTCAAACTAATAAAAAGAAATGCAAATTAACCAAGTGAGAGAGCCAGCCACATCCATTTTCAGACTTTTTACAGTTTTGGAAGCTTTCCATTTTAAAAGGTAAATCACCACAGTTCAGTGACATTAACCAACACCAAATTCAACTTTTATTCTGCCTGGTTAAAAATGCGACAGAACTCTCACCAACTTAGGAACAACGCCCGCTTCAACCATGATGTTGTGGTTCAAATGTGTCAATGTCAAATTTGCTAATACTCCTGCTGCCGCTTCCTTCACTCTCAGGTCCTCGTCTTCCAGGGACTTAATCAGTAAAGGAAGGATATCAGGGTTAGCAATTTTCACACTGAGCTTCTCATCCACAGACAAGTTCCAAAGAGTACATAAAATTTGCTCCATAACCTGAAATACGTTTACACTCTACCTCAACGATCCAATTTCCAACAACAAAGGTAAGACGAGAGAATTTCATTTTATGAAAAAAATAATATGATACCTCAGGAGTCAAAGAAAGTCGATTGAGCAGGCCAGTTATCTCTTCTATTGCTCCACTTTCTGCTACCACGTCTCTGTATACATTAACTGAAGATATTGATCGTAGGAGGCCAGCAGCTGCTTCACATGCAGAACTAGATTCAGACTGAAGAAGGTTTACAGTGAGATTGATGCATCCCTGAAACTGCATGATATTATCAATGCACTTCTTTCCCCCGAGCGAATACTGCCATAGTGCCACTATCGCCTGTTCTCTATCAAGAGGATCGTTATCTAGCCCAAGCATCCGAACAAACAAGGCCACGTAGCTATCACCGAAACTACCTTTTGTTTCCTCAATATTCTGAAAATAGAGAAAAGATGCATCACTGTTTAGCATAAAAAGAGGAACTTTGTCATCCCCTGATTATTATAACCAAGTGCTGGTTTATCATGTTGCCACTCAATCAAGCCCAAGGGTTTCCACGAAGAAAAATACAATAGAAACATAATAACAGGATTGCTTCTAAAGAAAATACAAGAATCACAGATGGCTTCTTCGGAAACTTCAGCTGGTTAAAGGGAAAGGTAAATGCCAAGGAATTTATCGTAAAACACTACTGATAAGGGCTCCCTATTTTTATTTTATTTTCCTTGGCTACACGCTTTCACATACTTGATAGAATCAAAATGAAAAACAAAAAACAAAAAACAAATAGAAACCTATAAATTCTAGGCCAAAACTCCAAGATGCTGTCACCATTCATCATAAGCAAGAAAAACAATAAAGGAACACCAACAACATATCTGCTCAGCCTAAATAAACATCAAGAAACCCTTGCTTGGAAAAGCTTCTTCAATCAGTATAAATGATACATTGGCAATAAGCAGAGAGTGAGAGCCAAACTTGGAAAACAAAAGGCAGCTTAGGAATCACAGAACTAGCCTTTTGTTGTGGACTGGCATCAATGGCACCACTTCCACCGCCATCACCACACCCCCTGGTAAGCACTGTACGGTTGGAGCACAATTTGGGGTTGGAATTGGAGTTTTTAATGTTAATATGAAATGGGGAAGAGAGTGATGATTTTCTTCTCGTGGGTCTGGTAACTTCCAAGAGGGTATTGAAGGGAGTGTATAGGAGAGTAGGGAAGCTGAGATTGAGCCGAGCTGAGATTGCTGAAGCCACCATTTTTCCCCGGCTAAAACTGTAAAAGGAAAGGGGGGGAAATCGGAGAGATGATAGTTTTGACTTTTGAGAGGTTTAAGGGCTTATGTTGTCTGTATCTTTACGGGGTTTGAGTTTCTTCATTCAATCTTGAGAGAGCGAGAGCGAGAGAGAATCGTCCCATGCTCCCACATCAGTTTATAAGCACCATATAGAGTGGCAAACAAAGAAAAAGTGGTGGTAGATTTCTTCTCAGAGTTCAGAGAATCACCTATTTTTTCCATTTTATTTTATAAATAAAATCTTATTAAATAGAGTGGAGATTAAAAGTAAATAAGTACGAGAAAATGTGTTAAATCAAGCATACTTTTAATATATCAGAGGTATCAAGCCCTCTAGGTATTATTATTTATTTTATTTTTATTAATGATAAGGAATAACCCATCCCTTTTAGACAACATCCTCAAATTAAAAAAGTTTTTTACCATCAAAACAATTCATTAACGTTAAATCAATAAATCTTAAATTCCTCAAGTCCCGCATGTTTTGAAAATTATGACAAAGTTAGGAATGTGTTCCTTTTAAAATGAGGGGTGGGGAATTTGAGATGTCAATATTCAATATAATTTATTTTAAAAAAAAATTAAAACAAAACTCGATATCTATTTATCTTAGTAACTTTCTACTATGTTTAATACGAGGATCAAATGGTTACAAAAATAAAGAGTTGGGAATGTTATTACTTATTAGCTTATTTTGTCATATATATAGTAGAAGGATGAAATTGAAACAAAATTAAGAGTAGGTGGATCAAATCCACCATGAACCCGACAATGGCCTGCTTAGATGTTTACCAATCCTTGTGGCCAGGATGGATGGCCGAAAACAGGCAAAAAGGCCTACACTACTATCTTGCTAGAAGATCATGATCCAGTTGAACTTCTTGTGGCCTTGAATGAAAACACGATTATTATCTGAAAGTTCTATTCGTTGGCCTTTTTTTTCTTCTTGTTTTCTCTACCCTGACTATCACCGCCTCGAGGAGCCCCATTCATCCCATGCCATGAAACTGATCGCTTAGAAAAGATAAGGAAACGCAGATAGAGCTCTAATATGAGCTATTGTTTCAGCTTCCAAAGCCCCAAGGCTTTGCCTACTCTCTCTTCTCAGCGCAGAAGACCTTCTCCGTGTACTGCAGCTAAATACAAACCATTCCATAATACCAAGCTTGTCGAGGTAGACTCTTTTCTTCTTCTTCTGTACTTCAAATGTTTTTTTCATGTTTTTTTATTTTAATTTCACATCGAAGCAGATGATAAAATATTGCACATCTTCTTTTGTTTAAAACAGAAAGTTACGGGGATCAGCAGAAAGCCTGAAGGACACAATCAAGCAAAGAAGGCTAGCTTGGCGATTCAGTTTGCTGCACTTTTAGCTACTGTAAGCCTTTTCTGTCTCTAACCCTTCATTTTTTTATGCTTATTGGTGAGGGGGGGGGGGGGGGGGGGGGGGGGGACTTTATCTTTCATGAGATTGATTGACTTCGATTAGAATAATTAAAATCAGATTGAGCAGCCAGCGTATGCCATCACTGGAGTGAATAATCCTGAAGATTTGACTTCGGTTTTGATACAATTGGCTGTTGTTACCTTTTGGTACTTCATTGTGATGCCAGTGAGTGAATTCCTTCATTTCCACTCTTTCTCTTGATTAATCGTATGTTCTTTCTTCTTCTTCTTTTTCCTGGATGCTTAATTATTTAATCTCATTTTCTGCTTTTTTTTCTGTTTGGTGCTGAATACTATTTATGCGTTTTTCTTTTGAGTTATAAGTAATTTACTAATTTTACGGCAGCCCATCATCTTGAACTGGCTTTGGAGAAGAATGTACAGGAGAAAGCTTCTGGAGACGTACTTGCAATTCATGTGCGTCTTCATTTTTTTTCCAGGGTGAGTTGTTTTCTATTGTAAGCTAGCATGCTGTGACGATTGTTTCAAGTTCATTTCACCTAGCATAATTTTTATTTGACACATGGAACTCTTTTCGCCTACGTGCAGGATATTGTTGTGGGCACCGTTTCTGAACTTCAGGAAATTTCCTCGGGATCCATCCATGAAGTACCCATGGTCCAAACCTGAAGATCCTTCAAAAATCAAGAACGATTATCTTAGGTACCCCTGGGCCACACCTGAAGATTATGATTAATAAATTGCAGAAACAGTAAGCCCTTATCGAGCTTGCTTGTATCATATACATTAAGATTATGATTAAAAAAAATAGTTTCGATCCACTTATTTAAAAGAAACGAGACCCATCGAATGGATTTCCACCTCGGACCCAATGTACATTTCTCGATATTGTAACTGCCTATGTTCTCGTGCCACATGTGATACACCAAACAAGGATCCTAAATGATTTATCAAAAAAATTGGCCTCTCCGTTTTTTTTTAAATATAAAGTGCGCAAAATTGAAGAAAGCTAGTATCCTAAAAAGTAAAGACAAATGGATGCTTTGCACCGATGATTGTTGACAACTTTCTCCTTAGAAGGAGAATTGGGAGCTAATAAATACAGGCAACTCCTTCCAGTCCCAGGACTCCAAGTTTGATGACAAGATGGCAGCGCCAGCAGCCAATGTAATGACAGCAACGGCCATACCTTTAAGGCAACCATGGCCGCGCGATAATTTTCCTGATAGTGCCTTGCAGTGCTTATCTGCTTCCCTGAAGAGTGCTTGACGAGTAGCATCAGCTTCAGGTTCCATTCCTTTCTCATTCTATAAAGCAAAAATCATAAACCAAGAATTACAAAAAACACTTCTCATAAACCATGAATAGCACTTTTAGAAGGTAAGAATTCAGACACAACATGCATCCGTGATGTGGAACAGCTTTTGCGTTGAGATTGTATTACAGACACAAAATAATTTGAAAGTGATAAAAGAGAATGTCAAAGAAAGAGCAAGAAACTACCTTTTGTCTAAAGTTCTTGATAGTTTCCCTCATAGGATCAAGAGGAGCCAGTTTCACTGAAAGCTCCTTCCATCCCTCCAAGAGTCTTTTAAGAACAGCAACACTAGCTTCTAGATTATCCTGGTAAACCTTGTCCTGTTTCTCCAGTTCATGACAAGATTAGTTAACATGGCATGTGGGGCGATGAAAAATGGACAAAACATAGCTAGCATCTATGAACATAAAACTCATTATAAAAAATAAATAAGCAAATGAATAAACAAAGGAAACAACTTACCCATTGCTTATAACAATCAGCATTTTGGGTCAAACACCAGATGGAAATGCCAGCTGCTTCCTTAGATAACTCAGGAACACCTGTTACAGATAGCTTATATGTCAGCCTCAACTTCAAGATTTATCATTTTCCCTATATGGGGGAAAGATTACAGAATGAAAATGCAATCAAATCAACTTCTCATACTTTCTCCAGCTGCTTTTAGAGCAAAACTCAGTATCTGTTGTGATACTTGTTTCATTGCTTTGCTTCTAGGAGCACCAGCGAGAGCCACCTCTTTTAGGGTGGGATAGATTGCTCCAAACCTTTCAGTAGCCTGCATGAAAAACCATGTACAAATTAAATTAAGAGCGCTGAATCTATAGCATCTCCATTCACCAATACTACAAGTGCCCAGATAAAATACCCACCTTAAGTCTAGCTGAAGATGAAGGGAAGGTAACTCGTAACAGTATTTCAAGTGCAGAAGGCGGCATCAAGCGCTCCCCCTTTTTAACAGCACCATTTACTAATATTGATCTAGCTTTTGGGGCAGCCAAAATTCTACAATCAAATAGAATTTTTTAAAAAAAAAGTTAGAGAGTGCAAAGAAAAGGAGAGGTGCAGGGGTGAAGTAATGGTGGATTACAAGGCCTACATACTTCTCCACTGACTGCAAAATTATATCCCTGGACTGTGGATTAGAACCTTTTCCATTCACTATAGGCAGAAGGTAATGACCCCAAGAGTACAATCCTACTGCCAAATCACCATGAGAGGCCTACAAAAAGAAGATTTGCAAAGTTGAGCTAACAATGACTATAAGTGCTCATATTGCAGATTGCTGAAGTCAAATAATCATTCAGTCACCTGTGCTATCATCCACACAATAACCACAAGTTTGTCCTGTCCTTGATACTTTGAACTCTCCCCAAGTGTTGGCAATACATTAACCAAGGCATCAGGTTTCCGTCGCAATACCATTGCCAGAACCACAAACATTGCAACCTGTCATTTCATTTATACATAAACTTCATAGACCAAGTAAAGAGTTCTCAAAAACAAATCTATCCATGATAAAAGATATAGAGAAAAAGACAAAGCTCAGTTTGCAAGTACAGCTGTTACCACCGAGGTGTTGGAATTAAAGAGAAGCTGTAATTCAGAGAGTAAAGGAAGGCATCTCAAGATCTGGTTGTAAATAGAATAAAGGGAGAGAAGAAGAATGTAGTTACAAAAAAAAAATAATGGATCCTGAGAACCACCATGGCTCAACATTAACCAAGACGTGCTCATAGTACATATGTGCCCTTTCATCAACTGATGGCTATACACCAAATTAAATGTCCCAAATTACACAGGCAGCAAATGTGTCTGAGGGTCTGGGCGAGTTCCTCATTATTATTAAGAAAAAGATAAAACCATGTTATCATCAGACCTTCTGGTTTACTGAAGCCAGAACCTAGTAAAAGCACCGGTTCTAGTGAGCTATAGGTCAAAGCTCAAGTTTAATCTTGGGTATTAAAAAAAAAAGCAGAATATGACATTTTGGCTTGTGATGCTTCATCGAAGAAAAGATGCATGCATAATCTGTTTATATTCAAGTAAATCATAAGGTCCTCAAATCTTCAAGAAAACACATATCAACACCTCATCAAGAAGGAAGAACAACGAAAGCCTTGCAAGGCCAGGCTATCATGGAAGAAAATTTTTGGCATCCAAGTTGTTTACAAATTTAAATTTTAAGGTTCATGAGCCAGGCATCAAGCCAGCACAAAGCTCATTTGAGGCTCCTGCATCTACTTGTGCGACTTGTGCATCCTTAACACTCAGAGGTAAGGGCAAGCTATCCATGAAAATATGACAACACCAGCACATTTCCATTAAGAATTTGAGATCAGTAGGGTTAAGAAGTCCACAGTCCTCAAGCCTATACACATCAAGTAATATGCAAGGGTTTGGGACTGGTAATGATTATGGGGTTGGAACCTCTCCATAGGCACATGCTTACTCTTCAAAGACTGTTCTCATAGATGCCACAAATTAATTTGATGTGTCATGGTTTCAATTTTTTGGCATGTCTAGCTGCCAGTGATTGTTGCTTGTTTAATGAATATAATATATACTTGTGTGTTAATCACATACAAATGACAACCAGTGTTTGCAGAAAAAGATGAATTCATCTAATAAAATCAAAATGCAAAAGTTCATATTTCTTTCCATCTCCCAATCCTCCAGAATAACATGAAAAATGTACAAGTGTCTGTACCAGTGTACCATATGTTGTTTCACGTCAAAATACACGATTCAAAGAAAATTAAAAACGCACTGAATTTTAAAAGCTCAGGACATCAAAGGCATGGCACCATTCTAAAAGAGAGTAAATTATATGAATATATCTCCAAATTGAACCAAGAACTTTGTAATATACACAAAGTAAACTCTATATTAGTGTACCTGCAGAATTAGCTTAGGTGCAAGGAACCTCAGAGCATTCATGCAAATCAGAAAATTTCACAACTCGATAATGTCATGCATCAGACCAATGTTCAGGCAAGTGTAAGACACGGGGTAGAAAAAACACAATAATATATCCAGCAACTCACCTGAGATTTTGATGATGCTTGCTGAACACCCTTTTTAGAGCCTTTAGAACCACCTTGCTGGCTTGCCAAGTCTGCAAGAATGCTGTCTAAAGACCATAGTACAAATGAGCCAAGAGCTGCAATGGACAGTTGGTTAATCCAATCAGCTGCTGTTTTATAAACAGCATCAGAAATATGAGACAGTGGAATCTGTTGAAGAATACAACAGCCAATAATTAGTTTGAGAACAGTGGCAAAGAAAATATAAAATCTCTTAAGCTTTCAGACTAGATATCAGCAATGTAGATACAATGCTGGAAGGAATACATGAGAGACATGCAGTAAAGATAATCAAATACCAGAATGTACATCAAGTCACATACAAAAGACATGATGATGATGATGATGATGATGATGATGATATCAAATTCATAAAAATATTATCTCTTTACAAATCAATGCAATGCTAACAAAGCGAGAATGCAATGCAGATAGACAATCCATACTTCACAAATCAAATTCAATCAAATTGAAGTTTAGAAATTTGTTATACTAACCTATACAGAATTTAATATCAATTCTCTCAATAAACTTGTTCGTCAAATTAAAACAAACAGACAAATTAGAACTCACATCGGCGAACTTGGCCACAGTATTCTCCCTGAACATCTTAACCCAAGGAAATTGCGACGAACTCACTGCCGAAAAAGCCCTCCCAAAATAATCCGCGAATCGCATTAGCTGCATCTCCTGCTGACCCTCATATGACCCCTACAAAAACGGAAATTGGGATTACCATTTCCTCAAAATAAACCAGATCATTCCAAATCACAGACATGCACGTACCGATATGTCAGAGAGAAAGGCAGTAAGATCGCCGGCATCAATTTTAGCGGCGGCATCAGCTACAGTAACCTTAGGTTTCTTAGGCTTTTTCTGCTTCACTATCTTCTCCTCAGCCTTGACATTCTCCTTGGAAACTCCAGCTTCATCGCTATCGTAATCATCATCCTCGTCATCGGATCGGTGGTGGTGCTTCGATCTGGATCGAGTATCAACAATGGCGGCGGCATCAGCAGCGGCTCTCTGAGATTCGAGAATTTTACGGCGGCGGTCTTCGGATTGAAGCTCAAGAGATCGGAAGACATTGTTTAGCTTGTTGCTGTCATTGGCGATGGGATGAGAATTATTGGCGGCGGAATCTGCAGCGGATCTCTGCTTTCGCTGGCGCTTGGCGTTAGTGACTTTTTGCCAGCCGTGATCGTTGGCGTTTGGGTGAGAGTTGTGGTTGCTGGCGATCTGGTGATTTTCGTTTGATTCAGAGGAATCCATGCTCTTCTTCTTCTTCTTCGAATATTGGATTTTTCTTTTTTATAATTTTGCCTCGCTTTTTTACTAAAAAAAGTAAAGAGATGAGGTGATGGAAAGGAAAGAGAAAGTCGTGGTTGGAGAGACGAATTTAATGAGTTGACTCTGTTCAATTTAACCTCTAGTGGGGTAAGATATTACAGAGTCGCCATTCCCGATAAGTTTTTCATATTTTTTATTCAAGAAAAAAAAAATCAGTTCATTGACCATAATAATCCCCGATTGATGGTACTTAACTGAATTTTATGCGGCTAGTTTTTTTTTTTTATCGAAAATAAGAATTCCTGGGCTGTTGGGCTTTTTAGTTTGGGACGGATGAGAAACAAGAATCGGTTTTTCCACTTACATTTGGACCTAGGTACACTTGTGCGTAAGACTTGGTCGGCCCCAGACTACTTTGCTTCCAAGCTATGCGATAATTAAATAGCGCAAAGCTGTCAGATAAATTTTTATTATTATTAGTCTTGGAAGGTGGCCGCGTGACGTGGGAAAGTCAGCAGCTTGGACTCCATGTGCCTTGAGATCCATTCAACATTAAGTCCTTTCATGGAAGCTTCATATTAGACTTTTCAATCATGGAACAACGTGCACACTTGTGTAAAACATGATCCATAAATAATATAAAGTTTGTTTTATGGGTTTTGATGGTTTTAGAGAGAAACAATTGGCTCAATCAACCGAGTTTATAAGTGAAAAAACAACACTTTGATCATGTAGACACACACTAGGTTTATATATTGGATGTACATTTAAATATTTTTTCAATATGAAAAACATTGACAAAAAATTGAGGTGATATTTTATATATATATATTAAAAAAAACGATGATATATTGAATTAATTCAAGTTTTATATACTAACGAAAAATTGATGTGTTTATTTCAGGTTATAATAACCATATAAAAAATAAAATAAATTATGAAGATCAATATAAAATTATTTAAATATTAAAGAATGGATTTGGAGAGAAAAAATCAATTAAAACCCATCATTTTAAGAATAAAATTGAAAGGAAAAAGAAAAAAGTTATATGGGCTTTGTTTTTAATAACTATTAATTCATTTTATTATCAAATTGTCTGGTAAATAGCTGTTAAATCCATTCCATTCCGGCCGGAATGTTCCGTTTCGTTCAAAAAACCGGAACAAAACGGCGTCGTTTTCGTCTCGGTTTTCATTCCGGCCCGTTCTAGAAATTCTGACCCAATTCCGGCCGGAACGCGCCGGAATCATGCCGGGTGTGCCGTTTCAGCCATGAAAAAAAAAAGGAATTAAGTTAAGCCTCACGGCTTAACACAATAACACCCCAGCACCCCCTTTTCCCAAATCAATTCAATTCAACTCAAAAATTAAAATCTCAAATCAAATCCCAAACTCTTCTCTTCCTCAGTCCTCTCTCTCAATCAATCAATATTTTGTGTTTTAGCTTGATGGGTTTTCGTCGTTGCCATCGCCAACTTCAACAACTACAGTCTTCGTCGTTGTCTTTGTCACTGGCAGGAGAGAAATGAAAGACACAGAGATGGAAGGGGAGGAGAAGAAGAATGGAGAGAGTAAAAGAGGATTCTCCACTCGGGAAGAGAGTTGAAACTTGAAACTTGAAAGATATATGTAAAAGAGGAATATTCTCAAGGCATATCCTCAATTAAATAATATTGTTCCTTCTCCCCTCGGCAGTAGATAAAAAAAATAATCTAAGTAAATTATTATAGTTAAAAATAAAAATAGCATAGTTTTGTTGTAAAAAAAATTAGTATAGTATGATTTAAAATTAATTCATCTTCAATTTTAATTATATTTATTAAATTAATATTTTAATTTTTTCATATATATAATTAATTAATATATATATAAATAGTACAACCCCGAAACGACATACCAAAACGCTCCAAAATTAGAACGTTCTGTTCCAATAAAAAAACCAGAATGGCAACCGAAACGCTATTGACAACTTTAACATGATATTCTCAAACACTCTTGAAAAAAGAAAAAGGATGTAATAATTCAATTTGAAATCACCTGTGTTCTTGAACCATTGGTGGAGGTATATAGAAACTACGCCTCCAGGTACACACAGCCTGTAATTTAGGTTCCTTTACCACCTGACTGCAGCATTGGCACTATACAGTACATTTTGACATTAGGTGAGAGGGAAAAAGCACAAGGGAGGAACTTCACTGTCCACGTCAATATTGAAGAAGCACGAGATTTCCAGGCTGTCTGAGATGTACTAATTTTAATAAATAAATAAAACTATATAAAAATCAATTAAGAATTAAACGAGTATTTAAGAGTAAAATTAAAATTTTGTTTATATATATAAAAAAATATTAAAAGCTGAAATTACAGGGAGAAAAAGCAAGGTGAAACGCACCTTTGCAAACAAAATGAAATTACTTATTCATTGAATACCATTATATATTATACAGATAAAACATGAGCAAAGTTTTGTTTTTTGAAATGATATGGACATAAAGTTATTTATATTTTTATAAATTCTTAAAACTAAAAAAAGATGGTAATTAAATTTGTTAAATGATGTCATGATCAGTATTTCACTCGTGCATTTCATGTAAATTATTAAGGCTGTCTTCAATTTGAACGTGTCTTTAATTATTAACGATGTTACACATGTATATTAATTCGTGTATTTTGTCATAGGTTTTTCTTAGGAGAATAAAAAATAAACGAGACCAGTGAGAGAACGGGGAAGGCAAAGAAACTCTAAAGACACGAACGGGAACGTATATCAAATGTCTTATGAAATAAAATTAAAAACGCTATAAACGTGCAGGCTAATCGAGGTTGCCCAGGAAATGTTAAAGTTCTGATCTTTAATCCGAGCTAGTAAATGGTGCCCAGGAAATGTGAGGCCTAGGCAAGGCTCGAGTTGATGTGCCATCACAACTTGCTTCGAAATTTGGGCTCCGGAGAAAATTTGAAGCCTGCCTAGCATTTTTAATGGCCTCATTTATCTGGCAATGAGCCCAGTTACGACTCCATTTCCGGCACAGAAATTTCAAGGTCACTAACACACACCTCTAGTTACCAGCCCAGATGGTAGCTCATTATTGGGGTCAAAAATCCCTAAAATTGATCTAATTTTGCAAGATGAGATGGTGAAGTGGAGGGTACATGGTAGGAACGCGATGGTGCCGGCGAGTAACGAGGTAAGGTGCTTGGGTTTCTTGGATGGAGGCAAACATCTTTTTCTACGATGATGCAATCTACAATTTTCGATTCTCCCATTTGTAATTAGTACAACACTAAGATTTGAGCTATATAATTATTAATATGCACTCGTCAAAATATACATAAATTGATTTAGATATTCAAGTTAATAAAAAAAATATCATCTAACTATAATCCTCTGCAATAAAACTAGAGGCTCTATCTAAAGATTGGTTTCCAAGATCTTACTTCGTATCAGCAAAACCCATGTTAGAAGAGGACCTTTGAAATTTCTTACATCCAACTTAAACTTTAACATCTATTTATTTTATTTAATATATTAAAGATAAAATACCCTTGAAAATCCTCTAATTGAATCGGTCATATCATTTTTCAGTGCAATACGGCAATCCTCTGCTCCCACTGCACAGTGAGTACATGCATGCTAAAATTGACGGGGCACAGGCTTGTATGACATTGAAGTTAAGCTGTTTTTTTATATATATAAAAAAAGAGTGTGGAATTATTATTTTTTGTGATTTTATTTCTATATATTAATGTTATTTTTTTAAAATAAAAAAATATATTATTTTAATAGATTTTTTATAAAAAAAATACTTTGACAATCTCTATTACATTGCAAAATAGTCAAAAGGAAAAAGTGGACAGCACATTTAGAATTGTTGAGTATAATTGATATTATTTTGAAAGTATTTTTTATTCATAAATATATTAAAATAATGTTTTATTTTTAAAAAATATATATTTTTAATCTAAAAATACCAAATTTAAAAAAAAAATGTAATACCAAACATGTCCTTTCAAAAGAGACGACAAATCAACTATTGAAGCTTACCTTTCTTCCTTGCATTGAGTGCTAGCTACTGTAGTATTTATCTTTGGATCTGGTGGTTCACTCACTGGTAATGGTGTCACATCAGTTGCCCCGGGATGGCAAAAGGAGACGACAAAACTCAGAGGGATCACCCATGATTCCATCTCCACTTCTCCTACCATGGCCCCCTATAATTTTTCACAGATCTTGACGGGTCTACATTTTTCCTTTTAAAGGAGTTTTCTACTTCAACACGCTTCCACATTTTTGAGCCGGAAGATTTGTTCAATGGCAACTCCTTTTTTCATGCATTTTATTTTATTTTTCTACACTTTCCCGATTATACAGTCATTTTGCTATTTTTGAAATCTTAGGTGTGCTTGCATGTCTATTGCTAATTTTACATAAGAGTGATGGAGACTATAAAAACAAAATAAATATATTTTTATACACCTCTTATTCAAAAAATGTAACGGTTTATTTGAAAATCAAATAAAAATAATTTTAATTATATATATATATATCATATTTCTCATATTAAATATATTCATATTCCTCTCATATCTATTTTTTTAATCTTCAAACATTAAACAAATAAACATTAAAAAAATACTACTTAATATAATCACTTGACCTTTGTTGATCAAGAAACAAAAAACAAATCTCTAACCTCATCTGATGGTTAATTCACCGCCATGTCCAATATACACACTAAGAGCTTGTTTGGAAAGGCGGTTGTGGTAGATTTTCAAAATGTTTTTTGTACTGAAATACATCAAAATAATATTTTTTATTTTTTTAAAATTATTTTTGACATCAACACATCAAAATGATCTAAAAACACCAAAATATATTCATTTAAAATAAAATAAAAAATTAACTTCTAAATCGCTTGGCATTTTTACACTCGCTCTGCTGACTCTTTTTTCCATCGTAACTTTAATTTTCAACTGCAGTCTTCAATATCTGCAATTCACTATGAGCCGTTTGATTCTCATGACCACGCATTTTTATATTAAATAAATATTTTTTGTCTTCTCTTCAAAGAAAAAAAAAATCCATCTTTTTTCCGACATTATGTGAAACTGGAGTGTGCATTTTAAACGTTGAGAAATAAGAAGATAAGAGACACGTTGATCTTCAAGCAGGCCGTGTCCAAGGTCATAATTGTTCGTGTAGTGCGATGATTAAAGACCCGACATCCATACAAAAGAATTAATGATGTTTGTTTTAATATTGGCCACAAAGCTTAAACCCGTAAAACCAAAGGAATAAAAATCAAATTTATCTTGTTTCTATTTAGTTGTAGTTATTTTTTAAAATATTTTTAAAAAATGTTTTAATATAATTTTTAAAAAATTATCTTTGATATTAATATATAAAAATGATATAAAAATACTATTTTTTTTAATTTACAATAAAAAAATTAAATTCTTTTAAAAATACTTTTCAAATGCCGAGAAAAACAACACCTTTAAAGGTTTCAGCTGTGCTGTATGAACTGGTAGGTGGCATAACCTGACGGGAGCTTGATTCAATAAACACACGAGTTTACCTTGTAAATCTGGACCTCGAAGTAGACGATGATTCAGATTCAATAAATCTTCTAGCCTGTTTTCCATCGCTTTTTAGAAAGATAAATTTAGTATTTATGCATTAAAAAACGATATAAGTATGTTCACCTCCCTAGTCCCCATATAAAGAAAACAGAAAAAGGTACCCCTGCAAATCCGTATTCCTAGATCCACCAGAATAATGACCTTGAAAATCAAACGAATAAACGGCCTCCAGCTCCCGAGGCTGGCTGCGGATTGTGGGCCCCTATACGAATCTAAACACCTGTAATGATCACATGGGTTATGGGCCCCAAAACAAAGCTGCCCGCGGGGAGATGGATTGCAACGTGCTACCTTGAAGCTGCTCAGGGTCTACACGTGTAGGAATCACGTGGAGCCGGGGTGGTCATGTATGTCAGGTCGTCTTTTTTTACAACGGACTCGTAAATATAAATAAATTGTCATGCTCACAATCGTCTTGCTGGGATTCAGTTTTTTTCCGGTCATTATTGTTTGATACCCCTAAAACAATTAACATAGTTTTGCCGGTAGCCTATACAGACAACCTATGCATCTTACCTGTGTTTTTTATTCTTTTAAATTATTTATATATATTTATGTCAAAAATATTATTTTAAAAATAAAAAAAATATTATTTTAATATATTTTTAAACAAAAATAATCTAGACCACACTTTTAAATTGGCCACATTTGTGGGTGGTGCTACGCTTTAAGACTGATATTTTTTTTATAGGTAAAAGTGTTTATTTATCATTATATTTTTTAAAAATATTTTTTTCATTATAATATTTATATTATTTTAATGTATTGATGTTAAAAATAGTTTTTTAAAAAATATTATTTTAATCTATTTTTAAATAAAAAATATTTTAAAAACAGTGAGAAATAATCCGAGCCTGTTTAAAAACAAATAAATGTGATTCGTGGCATAAACTTCTGCCACGGAAAAAAACAATTATATAAACCAACTTTAAAAAATGAGAATCTAAAAACAAATTTTTTTTATAAAAAAAAGCAACATTTATAGCGTGGAAGAACAAAAGTCAAAATAAATAAATAAAATGATATCCGTTAACCTGGTCGAGCATGAAAAATATCACCATGAAGAGACGAATAGTTTTGTTATTTTTAAATCAAAGGGCCTATTAAGTAATTTAACTTTAACAGAACAACGGGAAAGGACTTAAAAGACTATATTACCCCTATCTTCTAGTTCAATTATTTTATGCCACGTGGGCAAATTCAGGAGAACACGACTCCAATTAAAAATGTTTTGAATCTAGGGGTATAATATTCTCCCTTAGTTTTTATTTGTTAGCTAGTTTGCATGCACATGCTATGCTATGTTATGAGAAGACTTGATTTATTTAAGTGTATAAAAACATATAGGTCTTGATAGTATTTCTTTTGCTAATACTAAAAAAAATACAGTTGTTTTTAAATATATTTTGTATAGAGATATATTTTTTAATTAATATATCTATTGTTTATCTCAACTACCATAATATTTCTAAGTAGTCATTGTTTATTTTTTATTTTAAAAAATATGTATTCTATGATAGTTAAAGCAGCTTAACAGTCAATCTGTCTATATTTTGTGGATTGAAAGTTAAAAAAACCTTAAACATGTTAAAAATCATGCTCATAGTCTATTTATTTTTTACATAATAAAATAAATCATTTTCCGTGTTAAATGTTCGATTCAAAAAGCTTAAAAAAGGTTGATCATTTTCAAAAAGTAATTAAAATGATTGTAATTAATAAAATAAATAATCTTTTTTACTGCAATTAATTGCTTCATTTGAAAGCGTGAATTGAGATTATTTTTTAAAGAATTTTTGGTTAAAATTGTATTAAAATGATATTTTTTTATTTTATAAAAAATATTTTTGACATAAACACATAAAAATAATCTAAAAACATCAAAAAAATTAAAATAAAAAAAAAATAATATTTTTTTTTTTCAAAAATATTTCAAAACACAAAGTCAAACACTCCTAATAAGTTGCTTTCTTAGTAATAAATAAACATAATTTGTAATCTTATTGAAATAAATGAATTTTAATGATTGACATGAAAAATACTAAAAAAAAAATTAGACATCAGGAATGGAATATCAAATATCAGAAAAATAGGAGGAGAGAGTAGCTAGTGAAAACCTCGGATCTTTTAATTTATTTTATAATATAATGTTTTGGCCGGGTATTGTAAGTATTTTCTTTTTAAAAAAAGAGAAAAAATAAAATAAAACGTCTAAAGTAATTGATCCTGGGTTGTGAAGATTACGAGGTAAAATGCAAATTATTAAAATAGGAATGCTTCTGAAGGCTTTCATGCAGTCTGTGACTTTTTTAAAAAATAAAAATAAAGAAGGTCACGAAAAGAGGGGTGGACGTGACGGCGGGGCCGTCTTAGTCAAATGGTCTTCCTCGTGTAGGGCATGCCTCTGACATTTGAGTTTTAAATTTTAATCATCGAAAGACGATGCTACCTCACGCGCCAAGGGGATTTTCTTAACGGCTCTACACTCTACAAGGGGGCATCACCGGGAGAAGAAGAAAACAAATACAAAACTAAATTTTAGCTTTTTCCATTAATTTTATAGATCGAATCGAAGAGCTAGATGAAGAATACAAATTAAAATGGGTTAGTAAAATAGGTTACTTCCTTCATTTTTTTTTAGTTTTACAATTCAATAATAGGTTATTTCTGATCGAATTTTATAAGTTTTTTCAATTTATTCTACATAAAATTATTCCAATTTCATGAGGTTTTTTTTTAATTAATTTAAACTTTTGATATCATTACATTATTGTATTTAATAGGTTAACATAAGTTGACTTGATTTGTTTTTTCTAAGATGATTTTTTAGATTTTATTATTTAATATTGAATTAAATAAAAATTAATTTTTATAATCTATTTTAATTTACTTTTTATAAGATTATCACATACTCTTAACTCATATCATAAATGTGATATATTAACTCAGGTTAGTCTAATATTTAGTTATTTTAATTTTTTTTAAAACATATCATTAAACAAGTTACTATATATTATTCAAAAATATACATCCACGCATTGCATTTCAAGTTAATAGTAAAAAACAAACACTAGAAAATGTATTTTCAAGTTAAAAATATTATGCAATATCCCGTCAACTACTATTGTAAACTCACGACTTGTATTTAGTGATTACGTAGATCTAGGGGTTATTTTGAAAAAAAACGAATTTTATTTTTAAGTTTAAATTAATAAAATTTAGTGTTTTTAGATCATTTTAATGTGCTAATGTCAAAAATAATTATTTAAAAATAAAAAAAAATAATTTTAATGTATTTTTGAATGAAAAAACACTTTCAAAAGCAACCGCAACTACATTCTCAAACAACGTTAGATATAACGATTTTCAAGTACTTTAAATTGAATAGTTCAAAGATTCTTGTTGCATGATTTAATAATGGCAAGCTGCTAATCTACCTTCTTTCTAAAAAACTAAGATTATTTTTTAATTATTAATAATCTGCGGCGGCGTATTAAAAAAAACATAGCTGCATTTGCCACGGTAATATGAAATTTAGCTGAATACATACATACATGGGATTTCGATCGACATAAGATTTAATGTAAGTTCCCAGATTTTAAGATTAGAGTTGTGTCACATCTATGCATACATGGTTTCTTTTTCTTTGATGCAAAGAGCATCATCGGTCTACCTCCCACGAGTAAAAGTTCATGTTATCTATAATTTATATGAAAAAAAGAAATAAAATATTATCCAGTTTCTGTTTTTGATGGTGATCGAAACCTAACATTTTATATTTTAAAATCCTCAACGAGTCCCTCTCTATTTTCCTGGCGTTGCTTTGCTCAATGAACATAGTGTTTTTCTCCTTTATAAATTTATGCTCTACTTCTCCAGATAATGCCGACCCTGAATATTAAATGATTTTTATTTTTTTTCTTAAAATCATTCATCAATATTTGCTTGATTACGATTTTTTTATAAATTATTTTTATTTTTTTATTGTTGTCCGTACTAATGAAAACAACAATAATAAGAAGCTATTTGGGAGGGCGGTTGTATCGCTGTTTCCTCAAATTTTAATTTATTTTAAATGAATTTTTATTTATGTTTTTAAATCATTTTGATGTGCTAATGTCAAAAATGATTTTTAAAAATAAAAAAAATATCATTTTAATGTATTTCTAAATGAAAAACACTTTTAAAAATAGCCCCTAAAAGTGATGATTTTAAATAATTTTAAATTAAAGATGCTTTTAAAAAATAACCCCGAATATAATAATTAACTCACCATGCACCTAAAACATCTCTCTTTGTTTTAATAAAAGAACCGTCACCTCAAGATGAGGGCCTAGCACATAGATTCTTAAACAAGAAGGTCCAGGTTAAACTTCATTAAAAATAATAATTTCCTTTTTTCAATAGAAAAATTATTAGTTGGTACATGTAATTCAGTACCCTTTTCGAGATCCAACGTGAACCAATTCAGCACAATTCGAAGGGACTGAAAATATAATTCAAATCAGATAGGAGGACGAGATTAGCAGTTAATTAATTTGGTCAGGGAGCAAAATTATCACTCTACTCACAGAATAGATGGTAGCCCTCTTATGCCTGTAGAAATTGAATCCTAAAGTCCAAGCCCGGTTAATTAATAAAGTTTTCTCAAACAAAGGGGGGAAAAGAAGAAGAAAAACCTCTCCTATTATGGGGTATTTAAAAAAATATATTTTTGAAAAAAATTGAATATATATTTTTTTGGTGTGATTAAATTATTTTAATGTGCTGCTATAAAAATATTTTTTTAAAAATAAATTTAACAACACTTGTTTTATTAATGTGAGTGTTCGTGCTAGCTTGCACGCATCTTGATTAATTTTACGAGTCTTGATATTAATAATCATGTAAGTTTTCAGTGATCATCATCCCCAAGACTCGAATATGAAATCACAGATAAAGTCAACCCATTAATTCTAAGCTATTACCACTTTGTCATCTAAACCACGCTTTAACGACAATAAAATTTAATCATATATTTTTTATTAACGTGTGTCCATATCAGCTTATGCGTATCTTGATTAATCCTATGACTCCTAAATTTAACAATCATATTTTAAATCTATAGTAATTATCATATTAACAACTACATAACTCAAAAATAAAACCATCAAAAAAACAAACCTATTAATTCCAAGCTATTACAACTTTGCCAACTAAACCATATTTTTAAACAGACTGATGGTGGCTGCCTCCTAACCAAATCCCTCCGATGACTTTTTTTTGTGTTGAAAAATAAGTGTTCCCTTCATCTTTATCTGTTTGAGATGGTAGCGGTTGCTGTCGTCCTTGATAGTTTCATTGGAGCTTGCGCCCCCATCACGAGCGTTATTTTTCCGATCTAATTATTATATCTTCATATTTTAATATTAAAAAGTTTTACCTGATCTTGAAGTGCCAAGTCCAAGTGAAAACCCCCCCAACCCCAATGCCCAGATTCCTCCACCCAGTACCACCGCTCTATGGTTTCTGAGCTCGACTACCACCCCACGCAAGCCCACCAAAAACTCAATCCAAAACTCCATCTCCCTCAGAGAAGCATGAAAAGAGAACACTCAAATCTCCATCCCCAACAGCTTACAAACCCATTTTCCTTTGCCGCGGGTGGGTATTCTCTTACGAGCACCAGCACCAGCACCATGACTTCTAATAACGGGAAAGCTAAGACGTGGGAGGAAGCGAAGGGACATCAAGCAGATGGTGGGATGGATGAACTTTTAGCTGTTTTGGGTTACAAGGTACGGTCATCAGACATGGCTGACGTTGCCCAAAAACTTGAACAGCTTGAAGAAGTTATGGGTCATGCACAAGAAGATGGTCTATCCCATCTTGCATCCGATTCTGTTCACTACAATCCTTCCGATCTGTCTACTTGGCTTGAAAGTATGATCTCCGAGTTAAACCCAAATCTCCATTTCGATCCTTCTGCTGATTCTTTACTTGCTCCTGCTGAATCTTCCACCGTCACTTCCATCGATTTCTCCGACCACAAACATCATCAGCAACCAAAGCTGTTCGATAAATCAACGTCATCGGGTTATGATCTGAAAGTCATACCAGGTAAGGCTGCCTGCTCTCAACCCCAGATTGACTCTAGAGAGTCTAAACGTTTAAAAACAGACCCATATCAAACATCCTCTTCGTCATCCTCGCCCTCCACAACTGTAGGTTCTTTTATGGGTTCGGCTGAGTCAACTCGCCCTGTAGTCCTGGTTGACTCCCAAGAAAACGGTGTTCGTCTTGTCCATCTCTTAATGGCCTGTGCCGAAGCCGTCCAAGAAAACAACTTCAATCAGGCAGAAGCCCTCGTCAAACAAATCGGTTTTTTAGCTGTTTCTCAGGCCGGAGCCATGCGTAAGGTAGCCACCTACTTCGCCGAGGCATTAGCTCGGAGAATCTACAAATTATACCCTCAAAATTCAGTCGACCACTCTCTCACGGATATTCTTCAGATACACTTCTATGAGACCTGTCCTTATCTCAAGTTCGCTCACTTCACGGCCAACCAAGCGATTCTCGAAGCCTTTGAAGGGAAAAAACGGGTTCATGTAATTGATTTTTCCATGAACCAAGGCATGCAGTGGCCCGCTTTAATGCAAGCTCTTGCTCTCAGACCTGGTGGCCCACCTGCTTTTCGGTTAACCGGCATTGGACCACCGGCTCATGATAACACGGACCAACTTCAAGAGGTGGGGTGGAAGCTGGCTCAGTTGGCAGAGACCATTCATGTGGAATTTGAGTATAGAGGTTTTGTGGCTAACAGTTTGGCTGATCTCGATGCTTCCATGCTAGAACTCAGACCTCCTGAGTTCGAGTCTGTAGCTGTCAACTCGGTATTTGAGTTTCATAAACTGTTGGCTATACCGGGAGCTATGAAGAAGGTTTTATCAGTTGTGAAACAAATGAAACCGGAGATTGTTACAGTCGTTGAGCAAGAAGCAAACCATAATGGTCCGGTTTTCTTGGACAGGTTCACCGAGTCATTGCACTATTACTCGACTCTGTTCGATTCGTTGGAGGGATCAGTGAGTAGCCAAGATAAAGTGATGTCAGAGGTGTACTTAGCGAAGCAGATTTGCAATGTTGTGGCTTGTGAAGGACATGGCCGAGTTGAGAGGCATGAGACTCTGACCCAGTGGCGGACTCGGCTGGTTTCGGCTGGGTTTGCTCCGGTTCATCTCGGCTCAAATGCGTTTAAGCAGGCTAGCATGCTATTGGCCCTGTTTGCTGGCGGAGACGGGTATAGAGTGGAAGAGAATAACGGGTGTTTGATGTTGGGTTGGCATACTCGCCCACTCATAACCACCTCGGCTTGGCGGGTCAACAACCACCACCCAGCAGTTGGCGCTGCTTAACAATGACTCAGAACTCTCTGAGTCAAAATGCAGCCGAGTGAGGTCAACTCTTTTTCATTATTGACGTAAAACCAAACCCTAGTGCGGTTCTGTATGATAAGCTGAGCTGGGACTGAGTTAAAGTGGATCCCACAACTGATTCTGTCTCTCTGGATGACCTTTTGTTAATTAGTAGTAGTACCCTCTTCCTCTCTCTCTCTCTCTCTCTCTCTCTTCATTTTGTTTTAAAATTTTCGTTACTGTTTCTTTAGGTATTTTCATTTTCAGGTTTTTTTTTGTGGAAACTTCTGTATTTCTCAGGGTGAATCACAAGGTATATATATGTGTGTCTAGATATATATATATATATCGTGGTAATAAAAGATAGGAGAACTGTATTGAAGCAGCAGCAGCACCTCCGGTGGTCATTTTGTGGATCTAAAAATATTAAAATTTTATTAAACTTCATTTTTTGCACTTGCCAAGGGATTCTGCATCAAAGTGGTAAGAGAGCCAAGTAAATTGGGGCACGGGAAAAGTGATGGAGTCTGGCTGGCTTTGATTCTCAAGCTGAACTCTCACTGCTGCCACCAGGACTGCAATTTTTTTCAGGAGGATCACTGAGAATTCTGTTTTTGTGTCAGCAAAGCAGACTCATACAAAAATGATAAAAGTCTCACTTTTGCTTACTTTATTGTCAATAACCTGAGAAATTGGGTGGCCACTTCTTGTCCAAATCAAGAATGTTCATCGTATCTCCCCTTTTAACCAGAACCTGTAATCAACCTGTTCACAGCTTTACTACTGTTTGGTTTTGCAGTTTGAAAATGTTTTTTCATTTTTTTTCCCATGAATTTTGTTTGTGTTTTTAGATTGCTTTGATATTAAAACTAAATAAAAAATAATACTCTTAATTAATACCAAACCATAAAAGACAGTGCTATCTGGCAGCTTATGTGATTGCCAATCACTATATTTCGAGAAAATTCCTCAAGAAGCAAGCTGATGGAAAGCTAAGATCAGAAGCCAAATGGCTGAGTGGTCATCGATCTATTTTTTTTCAATAAATAAATATTTCTCATCAACCTGTCCTTCTATCTCGAAATTTCTGCCCATTGTCATCTTGGTGAATATAAAAACAAGCAAATCACCATCAAAGAGATTTCTCAGGATTTGTAGACACTGCAGGGGGGCAATAATTTAGTGCACAAAGGCCATGCTCGCCTCTGCGGATTGGGCCAGCTTTGCATTGCAAACAATAACAGGCATTGATGCAATGAAATTTCCTTAAAATGCAACTTGCCACCATGCGCTCGGAAAATTCTCATTAGCTGACCCCCCACTTCACTGATCTGTGGACATCACATCAAATCCCATTTTTCGAAAGCTCAAATGCTCTTTGGTCCTGCTACACGATTGTTTTCCCTCACCGCACCGAGTGATATCATTTTTTATTAACATTTTTTATTTAAAAAAAGTGCTCAAACACTGTTAACATGTATTTTAATACAATAAACTGTCTATAGTTTAGCTTGGTGTGATTTTATCAGCTTAATGGGTCTAGAAACACCATAAATAATTGATAAAAATAAAATTTGACTACAAAAATCAACAAAAAAATTCTTAAGACGACAATATATTGGATGACATGTGTTAATATGATAAATCTGTGATCTTGATCATGAGATTGTGATAATCTCATATAGAACTAATAGAAACAAAGTATGAGTTTCAAATCTCCACCAAACCAATATTAAACAATGAAAATATAAAAAAATCAATTAAAATATATATATAAAAACACTCATAACTCATATGAATATGTCAAATTTGTGACCCAGGATATAAAATTGAAATGATCACATAGAAAGAAAATTAAAATAAATTATAAATCTCAATTCTCAATTAAATCAATATCGAATAATGAGGTTGAAAAAATCAATTAATAATTATATAAAAAACAATTCATATCAACTTGGGTTAGACCGATAAACCTATGATCTATATCATGAAATTGAGGTAACCTCATAAAAATCAAATAAAAGATTATAAAATTTAATATCAATAAACTCAATATTGAATTAGGCAATAAAAATATAAAAAATAAACTAAGTTAATTCATCAAACTAGCAACCTGTGTCATGAAATTATAAAATTTAACTTAATTAAAGAACAAAATTAAAAAATATATAAAATTTAAAGATAAAACTATATATATAGTCTTTAGTCCCTGTATTGTTGACTACAAAAAATAATAGATCATGGAATGGAACTCGAAAAACAAGTGGAAGGAGAGAAGGCAGGGTACTGCGCAAACGCTGGTTGGGTAGGCTGTCATTTTGTTCATTGCATTTTACAGACTCCATATAAAACATTCTCGTGGATTTTAGACATGGGCCAGTTTTGAAAAACGTCAGTATCACTTCACTCGTGAGCTTGCTACAGTTTAAGATGTCGGCGAGGCTTGTGATTGCGACATGATGTCTTAAATAGCCTGCCCGCCTGCCTTCATCTAAGCCTGATTTGAACGATCGATCTAAGGAGATTTTCACATTTTTTTTCATCCTATTATCATATCAGAAAGATCCAGTTGGATAATAGGAGCTAGCTCGCGAAATTGTTTATCGCTATCTTTTTTAACAGTTAATCAGATGGTGTCTGCAGGTAGAAGAAGAAGAAGAAAATCTCCTTCTGTCTTCATAGAAAAATTATTCTTGGGTCCAAACTTCTCCAGGCTAGGATAAGCAAGATCTTTCTATCGAGTTCTCAACCAGCAAAAGTAACAGTGTAGACCTTTTTTATAGAGGTCAAATCGACTCCAAAACAGCTGTAGAATGGTAGTTGACGGGCGCTATTTGAATATTACTAGATGTAAATAAATAATAGAGAGTGTGCTGATGATCAAAACGTTTGCATTGCCACTTTGAAAAGTGATTAATTTGCATTAAATAAATCACAAAAGCATTGCCTGCAGACAAATAAAGCAAATTGTAAATGATTGATCTGCGATGAAAGAAGTCAGCGTTGAATTTTCTAGATTTATTTATTTATTTATTCTGTAGAGCTCCTACCTATAGACGGACAAGTAGAAATTTACCTTATAAAACAAACTTTGAAGTTGTTCTCACATCTACCCTCGCCACGGCCACCTGTTGCTAATTTAACCACTGCAGTAAAAGTGGAGGTCGAATTCAAGTGGAAGACCTCCGGGGTTGAATGCATGGAAGCGCAAAACAAATGAAAATCTGGAACTGTTTGATTAAGGCTAAACGACCTTCCCTGTTAACTGTTTGGTTAAGGATCCTGCTATTTTCTCTCTGTTGATTTGGTTGGGTTTCCATTTATGATGAACGTAATTTCAAACCCTGGTCGTCATCTTTTCTGAGCTTGGCAATTCTGCTCCTTTTTTTGGCTCCGAGCTCGCTTAATTAAGCAACATTTTAACTTTATTTAACCCTTAAAAACTGTTAACAACTTAAAAGTGATAGTAAAAACACAACAAGATTTAAAATTACATAAACCTTGTGATTCGTGCGTGTTTGATTTTCCTTGTTCATGAGATTTTAAATCTTGTGGTTGTTCCGAAAAAAGAAAGAAGAGAAGAGGAAAAGGCTGCCAGAGATATAATTGGGCTGTTTAGCACAACGGGTAAAATGAAATTGAAGTGGACTGGCCTAGATTGGACACGTATTCTTGTTCTGTGTTGGGTACCGAGAAGGATCAAGCAAATTGACATCCAAGTTCATCTTGTTTCCTATTTTTTTTAATCTTAATATTTTATTTTCATGAAGTTTTACTCCTTATTTGAAAAATCCCTCCTGTAGTTTTTTGGTATATTCCATTTAGTCATAATTTTTTATATAGCAACAAGGGTAGTGCATTTAGTTATGTTTAATGAATATATCTCTTATAATATATTTTTTATTTGATCAAGTAATTATATGGGTCAATAAAATATATAAAAAAAGGTCATATATGAAGGCAACCTCAATTAAACAATGAAACTTGACTACAAAATAACTCGGTAAAATAGATTGACTCACGAACCCACAAACATGGATGTGTGATTTTGATGACCCTGTCAAAATAAGTATTGAATGAATAGAATTAGAAATAAAAATCAATTTTGTTAACTTTCAAAACTTGTAACCATATAGTCATGAGGTTAGGACTATTCGTGTAGAGAAAAACATAGAAATATAAAAATGGAAAATAAATAAATTTAAAGGCTTAAAAAATAAGCAAAATCAATTTATATTAACCTTCAAAATTCACAACCATGATCATGAGATCGAGAGTACTTGTATAAAAGTAAACCCAAAAAACAATGAGACAAAATTTCCAATAAATTTCTCTCGAGGCATTAATCTAAAAATAATATTTACAAAAAAATCATGGGTTAACTTACGTTAACCTTCTAACCCCGTAACCAAAAGAACAAGATTGGGATAATCACATAAAAAAACAATCAGAAAAAAAGTGTGAAGATTGATTCTTATAAAACTAAATGTTGAGAAATGAGATTGAAAACAAAAATTATAAAAACACAAAGCCATCGTGTGTTAACCTTTAAAAGTTGAGATCGTAGTCATGAAGTTGGGATATATCATGTAAATGACAAACCCATGAGAATAAAGAATCAAAGCTCTCAATTAAAAAAAAAAACATCGAGGCATTAAACTAAACATAATAATTAAAAAACAATAAAGAATAAAGCTCCAAATAAGACCGTGTTAACACGTTAATCCCATAACCATAGACACATGTTTGGGATACCCTGTAAAATAAAAGAGAGAGATAAATGAAGAGGATTTCATCAAAAAAAATATAACATTAAATAATAAAAAAAAATAAAAAATTATCAAAATCAATTCATGTTAACTTATGAAAATCATGATCACGGTCATGAGTATGAACTAAATAAAATCAAATAGTAAGAGATAAATTTTAAAAAATAAATAAATATATATATATATATATATATAGAATATGAAAATAAATGAAGTGTACTCATACTTTTTTTATCAATATTTTATATTTTTTAAATGATCAAATTACCCAAAAATGTCTTTTGATTATAACGAGAAATATAAAAACAAAAATATCCCTAAGCTTCTTTTTTTGCCTTATCATGTCAGTTAAGGTAGTGACTGACAGTATAGAATGTTTTTTTTTTGGCTTAGTTAACGTAGTATTAAATATTATGGTACAGGTTGTTTTACACTTGTATGGAAATAATATTTATTTATTTCATTTGATTCGATTCGATTCTTTTTAAAAAATAATCACATAAAAACAAAATTAAAACATAAAAAAATAATTAAAATAAAATAATTAAATATTTTAAAAATAAAAGCAGTACGGGTTCTTGTAAGACTAATTAAATCATTATGCTATGCTCAATAAAAGTCAAAAGCCAGTGCTCAATAAAAATCAAAAGCCAGATTTGGGCCTCCAAATAATTTGCCAATAACTAAAGTGTCCTTGTAAAAAACCAAAACTACCCCTAAATAGTTAACGAGGTGGTGGGGAAAGATCCATTGATTACGAGAACTCCGCCTCTGAAAGGGTAGGCAACTTTCCAGGCAAGAAGCTGCAGCTAGTCTTGTCTGTCCTGCGTACCAAAGGCTGTCTCCAAACCCACCTTGATGGCATTGAAAGGATAAGGAGGGAATATTCCTATCAAATGCTGTCGTTGAATTCCAAGAGAATTTTTTTTAGTGCGGTGGATGTTATTTTTTAAAAATTATTTTTTGACATATAAAAGTATTTAATAACATAAAAATAAAAATTAATTTTGAAGAAAAAAAAATAAAGTAACTTTAAAAAGCAATGATAAACAGCGCCAAGAGGCTGCTTCTGAACCTAAGAGATGGCTGAAAGGAACATATGCTTGCCTGTGAAGGCTTGATTTAGGCCCCGGTATATCCAGTTCAAAGATGCCATTAGTGGCCAAGAGTCAAACATTCTGCTAGAAACTGCTATTCCAACAAAGAAAATTACAATTTAATCTTTTGCTTTCTTCTGGACTTCATACCACAGAAAACAGTGAAATTGCTCTATTCAAAGGAGTTCCGCAGGCCCTGTGATTAGAACAGCAAGTGAGCAGCTAAAAGAGTTTAAATTCCAAAGGGAAACCAGAATTAACAACTGATGGAAAAAAGAGAGATTTACTAGAGACGGCCAGAAATGCCAGTTTATTTTATTCAAAGAAAAACATCCAAGGAGAACAATTTGATTGATTCCTGGAACAATCAGGAATTCTTCACAATTCTCTCAACTCGAACTAGAGCAAAAAGCCCGAATGGGACATGACGAGGTAAATGAAACAACCACACCAACCAGAAAGACGACCAAATTGAATAACTTGGCAAGACTAGTATGAAATTGGAAAAAACTTCAATAAATTGACGAGAAGATATCATATCCTCCACTGGAAAGTCCATCAATGAGAAGGGTATTTTAATATTTGAGTGACTTGTTAATCCATGCCTTCCAGCTCCCACTCCCCTTCTGGGCAATTGCTGCATTAGATTTCCCATCACCCTCCGCCACTTTCAAATGCTGTGGCTTCTTGCATAGCATAAAATTGCGAGCTCCAAGTGATCCGATGGTTTCCCATGGGCTTATGGCTGCAATCAAATTATAACAACAGACAAATTGAATTACGAGTTTCAAGCACAATCAGAATAAGTTACAAATTAATTAGGAACCTAGGAACGTTTCAAATTCCAAAGAAATAACGCAAACAAACAAAAGAAAACAATTGTCAATTAGCACAAAAAACTGGGTGCTGGACCAAGTAGCTTACCGTCAGAACCAGCATTGGGGCAATAAAGCAAGAAATCATTGAGATCAGAGCCTAGAATTGGAAGGCGCCCCTCACGGGCATATGATTTTAAGGCAGTATCAATAACAGCAACCACCAGCTCCTCCTCGTTTACAACAAACCGGATCGGTCCTGCACTCCCTGGCACAGTGACGCTAATCAAGAACCTGTTGCCCTTGGCAGCCTGGTTCTTTTTCTGTTTGTAAAGAACCATTGTGTTGTTTTTTCTTTTCTCTAAAAAAATCAACAAAAAAGATATAGCAGAATCTAAACAAAAAAAATTGGGAATTGTTTTTTTCCTTCTTTCTTCAAACAAAAAACCGAGAATTTTTTGCGATTAAAAATCAGCGAGAGCAAAAACGACTTTTGTTGGTTTTTCTCGGATTACGGGTCGACACCGATGCAGCGATAGTACCAGCCTTCCTTGCAAGACCCGAAAGAGAAAGCAGAGGCCACAGAGACACCGCCCGCCCTTGATTGGCAAAGGGAGAGCATGTAATTACTACTACTTCTTAAGATTTCCACCATTCACGACGATAACAACTAGATCTTCGTTTTCTTTGACGATCTATTTCTACACGACAGGAAAAAATACAGGCGCTTAGCTTCTTCCCCCCCTCTCTTTAACTGGTAAGAGATTTTTTGGAGAAATCTAGATCTGAAAGAAACGGTGGAGTGCTTTGGGACAAGGAGAAGGGATTTGCAGGGGATGAGGGTTAGGGTTTGCGTGTTGTTTGTTTTGGTATGGAAGGCTAATTTAAAGAGAGAGGGACTCTCCTCTAATTTTGTTACCGAGTAATCGTCGACGTCATTTGCTAAGCACCGAGCTCACCTAACCTCTCTAGAATTTATTTTCCTTGCTTGTTTCAATTTATTTTACCAAATAATTAATATAAAAACATTAATTACTTTGCGTGTGTCATCGCATAAATTTTTCTGACGACGACAGCGAAAAGGAAACCCTTTGGCAAGGGGAAGTACGTTTATTTATTTATTTCAAAACAATTCGTTTCTTCTTATTTCCTTTATGTAAAACTGTAATTCTTGGCGTTGTAACTTGTAACTGTAAAACACGTTTTCCTCATCGTCGGCCTGCCTCCATTCTCGATGACAGCTTGCAGGAACTGTTAAATATTTTAGTTTAATTAATTGTTATTTCCAGTCACAAATATTATTCAATCTTACTTTTTTTTAATAAAATTATTCAGACTGCCTTCTTGGAATGATGACTGCTTTGTTGTTTTCAGTTTCTTACACCACGTGCCATGCATGCCATCTCGAGATTTTAAAATAAAATCCGGTCACGGTATATATGTTCGGTGCCTCGTTGATTTCAAAGTTACAGAAACTCATTCAAGATATTTATTTTCTTACAGTACCTGTATTTTTTTCAGGAACTTCTAGATATTTTTCTTGATCTCTGATTTTTAGGATATACTAGGTTGTTTTTTCTTAGCAGAAATTAAAATATTTTTTACCTTAATAAATAATAAAAATAAGAAACTCAAATAAAAATTACACAGGATGAGTATTCAGGAGTGTAATAAATTAGAGTGTCTATATTTCAGTTGAAAATAAATACTCTTAGACAGGGTATTGATCGGCTTATTGATCCATTTTTTTAGTTAAGGTAATATTTATAGATAAAAAAGAGAAATAATTAGAATATACTTTTTATTTGATATAAACAAGATATATATCTCAGCCGACAATATATATTATTTTTTATTAGTAAAATATACATAAAAAAAACATTTTATATAATATCACAAGCCATCCTCATCCCTTCCCGATCAGATTCAAAACGTAACCTCTCTCTCTCTCTCTCTCTCTCTCTCTCTCTCTCCTCTCTCTCTCTCTCTCTCTCTCTCTCTCTCTCTCTCTCTCTCTCTCCCTCCCTTCTCTCTCTCTCTCTCTCTCTCTCTCTCTCTCTCTCTCTCTCCCTCCCTCCCCTCTCCGGTTTTTTTTTTTTTTTTTTTGCGAAAAATGAATTCCCATGTAGTTGATGCTACCCCAGCACCACTGTTATATCACATCATCTTCTTTACCCAAATCCTTATATCATCATCCTCGTGAAATGTGCCATATTGCTGGCACTTATTTACCTAATTGATTATATATATATATTCATTGGCCCGTGCCTTGTCGCGTTTATAATCTTTTTTTTTTCATCACAAACATATATTAATTATATAGAAATTTTATTATTATAATATAAATTTGAATAAAATAATAAATTTGTGCATAAATTCTGTGAAGTGCATGTTTTTATAAAAATATATTAGTTTTAAATGGATATAAATTTATTTGTTTAGTATGTTTTAACAAAATAACCAGTATAAAATTATTATCATTAAAAAAGTAAGAAGATTCAGATATCTGAATTATTGAATTTACTGTATAAAAATTAGTCCATTTTATAATTCAATTTAAATTAAACACAACAAACAAAATATAAATTGTGAAAACACCCGCAATAATCAAATAACAAAAATAACTAGTTAATTTTCTATCTCTAAAAAGAATTAACATAAAAATATAAAAAATTAAAATCATTAAATTGGCCCAAAGAATTTAAAAAAATACAAAAACAAATAAAAAAATAACCACTAAAATATCATTATCATTGCGCAAACATAAAATTATATGATTCGAAAAGACAAATAAAAATAACAGAAAACAAAAAAATAGAACAGGAGAAAAAAGGGAGCAATGTTAATTTTAAAATAATCACCAACATAAATTAAAATTTCAGAATTGAACCAAATAAAAATAAAATCTCAATAAAAAATAAAATGATAAAAATTAAAAACAAAAACTAAAAGTATGAATGAATAAGTATGGAAAAAAAATATTATCCAAGAAGAACAAAATGAATCAGTACTAAATAAAAAATTAAAAGAATAAGTGTCAAAATAAAAAACAATATACATAATTAATTCCAATTGAATGACAAAACTGCAACAAATCAAAACTTTGGACTGAAAATAATAAAAGGATTTAAAACAAACAATGCAGTGCAATTGTTGAAAAAATAAGGACCGAAATGAAAAGTAGCATATATGACCAATTTTAATTAGAGGACAAAATTAAAACAAATTAAAACTTGCATACCAAAATTATTAAAAAAACAAAAAGCAAACAAAAAATCAAAAGAGTAAGGATTGAAATGAAACATACCATATATAATCGATTTTAATCGAAGAGCATAATTGAAAATAATCGAAAATTTCACTGAAGAAATCAGTAAGAAAAACAAAATCAAAAGACTAAGGACTTAAATGAAATAACCACAAATATGGAGAACCTCACCATACTTTCGGCAACAGGAGAGAGAAACAAGCGAGGGGGAAAGAAAACCTTTCATTGGCGATCCCACAACTCGATTCACTTGACACGCGTCATGCCGGGATTTGGAGGACATGGCGGCGCACCCGTTGACACGACAGAAAGCTAGTTTCCACTACCTTACTCCTCTGCATGCGCCGTTCGAAAGCACGTGTGGGTGAAACATTGTTGGTGCGCTTGCAGTGTTCTAGGAAAAAAAAAATATTAGTTAATTACCTATAGACTCCTGGACCCAGAGATATCTATGAAAAAAAGAGGGTGAGAAACCTAAAATATCCTAGTTCCAAGCGTTATTTTTTGTTGTTTTAGAGGGTTATTTTCATAGTTTTATTGTGCGAAGAATTCAGAAACGCCTTCCATATCCCTTGGAAAATTCTCAATTTTTTTGATTATGAGGGGAAAATGATAATATTACTGTTGCAATCCACAATCAACTGTGTCTAGGTGAATACTGAAGAGATGCACAATAATTTCACCACATGTTTTATATTTTAATTAATTTAACATTCAGTTTATTATATATATATATATATATATATATAATGAATTCTATTTTATGTTTTTTCTATTTAGTTTAGATACACTGATATTAAAAATATTTTAAAAAAATTAAAACACATATTATTTTAATACTCCCAAATGGATTTTACATCTCTTCATTAACACCATACTTCGCTCTTTTTATTTATTTATTTAATCAATGTTTAGTTTTTAATTAACTATATATCTTAAAAGGAGAGGTTTTTACTGCATTCCTCGTCGTAATTCTGTTAAAAAGATTTTATGCCCTTCAAGTTTTTTTTTTTATAAAAAAAACAGTGCGGTTCAGGACATTACCTGTAAATTCTCAATTTGTTACTTTCCACGTTAGTATTTAAATAATATTTTAAAAGTGTTTTTAATTATTTTTTTAATATTTTTAGATTATTTTTATGAATTAATATTAATTTTTAAAAAATATATATTAAAAAAATCAATTTAATATATTTATAAAAATAAATTAAAAACAAACTCAAATATACTCAGAAACGGTCAATAGCAATGTCCGCATGGCTGGGTCAACTCTTGTCTTCTACAAGAACCTGGATAATTTTCAAGCAAGTTAGGCTTGCAAGTGGTGAATTTGCGATGATTGCTGGTCTGTGGACAGTTCCAGAAAGATGGCAATGAGCCGCCAGACAACGTGGGCTTTAATTAATACATAATTTTGCTACTTTCCACGTTAATACTGCCCGCATGGCTATAAAATATCTTATGAATGGTGTTATTTTTGTTTTACTGAATTAAATAAAAAACTAGACCGGGTGGCATTTTCATTGTAGCAATACTCATAATTTATTGTAGATTGAAACAATAAAATTATTATTTTATCTCTTCGTGTGCCTTCATTTAAGCCATGGAGTTAGGGGTATTTTCATTTTTTATATTAATGTGCACAGTGCAATACTTGAAATACCCCCTAATAAAACAAAACACAAGATAAATAGGCGGGGTGTTCCGGTCATTGTACAATTTAAGTGCACAGTGCAATAACGATTTTAGCCCTTAATGAGACAAAACCGAGGGTTTGCCTAGAGGGCCATTTTCGGTCTTTCACAATTTTTAAAAATATGCAACTACGCGTATAGCCCCGGTAAGGACAAAATAGCAGAAATAGAAGCAGGGGTGGTTTGGTAATTAGCTTTTTATTTTAATATTTATTCTCGGGGTTACTGCTGGCGCGTCCCCTAACTCGTCGGAGCGTTTTCAACGGACACTCCTGTTCGATGACTCGTTGAGATAAGTTTTGATTTTTTTCAACTGTGTGATTCAGGTGAAATTAATTATATAATTCGTTTACATTTGAGTCCTTATTCTTTTATTTTTTCGGATTAGTTTGAAATCTCATAATATTTTCAGTACACATGTTTTTATTTGTTCAATTTTGTCCTTTTATTAAAATTGGTTACATATTTTGTTTTAATTTCAACACTTATACTTTAAATTTTTGATTTAAGTCCTTTATTGTTTTAAAAATTTATAGAATAGTCTGTATTTTTAGTTTTTGTTATTTCCTCTTTTTTTGAGGTAATATTTTTTTTTAAAATGTTTTTGAATTTTTTTTGTCATTGGAAAATTAATATTTCTTATTTTTTCCCTTTATCCTTTCTATTGTTTTTTTAATTGTTTTTATTCAAGGAAACCTAAAGTTATTTTTTCAAAACTAATAATATGAATTTATTTTTATCAATTATTTTATTTTATTTTTTGTTCTTTGTTAGAGTTCGAGGCCTTTTTATTCTTTGATATAATTTTGTTTTTTTCCCATTATTTACACAATAATAATAATAATTTTAGATTTTTTTTCTTGCTTCATTTTTTTATAAAGTTTTGGTTTTTTTTTTTTATTTCTCTAGGTAATTTAATAATTTTAATTGTTTTAACAATGATAGTTATAATAATTTTATGTGTTATAATCATGATAATAATAGTGACATTATTGATTATAATGATAATAAAAATTATAATTTATTGTGATAGTTATAATGCTAATACTGTTAGTAATTCTTATTTTTTTTTATCTTCAAGTGAAATAGTTTCTTTCAACTAATAATTTTTTTTTTTTGATATTTTAGTTTATTTTTTTTTTCTCTTTTATTAAAGTTCTTATGTTTTTTATGTAATTTCCCCCCTATTATTTACGCAATGATGATAATGATTTTAGTTTTATTTTTATTTTTCTAGTTTCCTTAGAGTTTTTAAGCTGTTTTTTATTCCCATGTACCATGTTTTTTTAACACAAAATACATTTAATACAAATAAAAATAACAATAAAAATTAACAATCTAAACTAAAAACAAGTATGTATAAATACAAATAAAAAAAATAAAAGAGTATCTCAAAAAGACTAAAGAAATAAAGAGCGGAACTAAAAAAAATATCAAAAAAAATTATATATATTAAAACAAGTCAATTTTTTTTATTGCAGCTGCGAAGCACAGAGTAATGGCTCGTTAAAGCCTAAAGAGAGTCGATAAATAAACCTACCTTACCCCCGAGTACATAAATATCTTCCCAGGGGGCTATATTTGCAATTTCGCTCTCAACACCGTACAAATCACAATCACGAAATTTGAGGACCAGGATGACATGATTTTAACGGACGCTGTAACCCCACAAAAGATGCACGCAAGTACTGAAAACACGAGTAGCTTACAAAACCCAAAAGCGTGTTGAAGAATCCGTGGGCTTACAGCCTCCATGTTCTTATATCCGCACGTATCAAAACCCGAACCACATATCCACATTAAAGACGAATCGGTGGATGGGAAACGCTGAGATAATATTCTGATTTTGACGGTTAAAGAGTATAATTGATATTATTTTTAAACATATTTTTTTATTTTAAAATATTTTAAAATAATACCTTTTTTTTCTTCCAAAAATTATTATTTATTATATAAAAACATCATTTATTATGAAATAATATTTGTTGAAATATAATGTCAAACAGAACTATTTTCTAGTAAACTAATGAATGTATTAGGAACCATATAATTTATTGTGTGTGGTTTTTTCTTTTTCTTTTTATTTTTCTAGTATTTAATATCATGTTTAGACAACTTTCAAATAATTTAATTTAAAAATTAAACGAAAAAGATAGTCTCGACAAGATTTTTAAAATTTAAATCATTATACCAGTTTCATCGTCATGCTATTTTTTTTAATGATTTAAATACTATTCTTTTTCCATTCATCAGATTTTTAATCTAAATGTCACAGCTTGTTATTTACTATGCAGAGGCATCATTATCGCTTGGATAGACCCAACAAAATTTTATTTTATTTTTATTTAAAAAAACCATTTCCAAACACCCTCTATATCCACTAAATTGTACTCGGGTTGAATTGCTGATGAAGCATGGCCTTCGAGAAGTCTAAAATCCAGGGTTTTAGAAGGCAGAGTTCAAATGAACTAATTTAAATCGAGGGTTTTAGAAGGCAACCCCAAAAACTTCTATGGGAAAAATTAGGAAGGAACACAAAATAAAAAAAAAAATGAGAGAATGAATTCAACAACCCATATACAAAGAGGACCGATATGTATCTTGTTAATGCGGGAAGAGAAAAGAAAAGAAAAGAAAAAACCAACCACCAACTAAAGTCTGCTCTCCTTAAATCAACACATGCAAAATCATGTGGAAGAGAATATGGTAGTGCATCTCCACACAACGACATGATGTTTCATTTGAGAGGCTCGTAAAGCAAATACAGCTGACGCATCAAGAAAATATGCTTGCAGATAAAAAATAATGGAATTACCTCAACACTCTCCAAGGCGACGATAATAACAAAAAAACCATGAATCAAAATACCATTATGCCCCATCTACAACCGCTTGTTTTTTTCCTTTCATTTTTAATGATATTTTCATAGTTTGACAGTTCATCAGAAAATCAAAAATGCCCTCACTATCAAGTAATTGTTTTTCTCTTAGATAAAGATAAAGATGTTAATTCATTGTTCACGGCCAATTTAAAAAACTAAAAATACCCTTGGTATTTCTTTATTTTTTTTGTTTGCATCTAGGGGTAAAAACATAATTTAACTGTTAAATAAAAGATAGAAAAGACAAAAACACCCCAAACAATCAAGCAAAACCAATCGATTGTATGAAAAAATCTAAAATACACAAAGGCTAAAATTTAGATTTCGTGCATTGAAGGACAAAAACAATAATTATGTTTTGCAATATACAGTAATCCGAGTCACGATGTATCTTTTTATTTAATATTCTCTGCATTTTGTTATTTCCGTATGGAATAAAATAAAATGATGATTACTTGCCAGATTTCGGGAGCAAGCCTCCATTTATTTGTTTATTCCTGTAATTCATAAGCACGTCTTTTTCACGAAACCAATCGAGGGAAGGGCGTGCATAGCGGCGGGCCACAAAGGACTGTCTAATACGAGGCTTTTACTGTTTATAGTTTTTCTGGGCCAACATATATTTTGAAGCACATAAAAGACACGTCGCAACCGATCAAGCTACTTGGATCTTGGAAGATTGTTTATAGATTCCCTGGCAGTCGACCCCCCGAGAAAAAAATGTGCCTACCATAATTGTTTTTCAAGGGGCATTTATATATTCTTGTTTCAGGCCATCAAATATAGTTTTCTGTATCTGTTTGACCTGAACAATAGTCAGTGGGAGCTTTTCAGCCATGGACAACCTTCTTGGCCTTCTCAGAATCCGGGTGAAACGAGGCAACAATCTCGCCGTTCGCGATCTTGGTACCAGTGATCCTTATGTTGTCATCACCATGGGAAAACAGGCTCGTTACTCTTCTTTTGATCTCCTCAAATTTGGCTATATGATTTGCTGATTTCCCCCAGTTTCTTTTTATTTCCCTTTAATTTTTTTGTTAAATTTTCCGCACACAAAATGGTTGTCAATCTTTTTGAGTTGGCTGTCTGAGACCTCTATAGAAATGAAATTTCCTACTGAAAGAATTAAAGATAGGATTTTCATATATATTATTGCTATAGAAATGAGAAATGAACAAGAAGAGGGTGGAATTTGCTCACCTGATTGAAGCCATTGTTAATATCGACGGGCTAGGAGTTCAAAAATGCATCTTGAACTATCATGAACGCCTATGAGGGGGGCGACATAGCCTTCTTACTTCTGGTTCCCTTTTCACAATCACAGATAAGGAGGACGGGGCGTTGTTTTTTGTAGGATTGTTCGGTAGCTTGGTTGTTGATTGATTTTGCTGGAAACTTTATGGTTTATGATGGACCGCTAATGTGTTCTCATCATCATCATCATCATTATCTGACAGAATTGCTTTAGGGTTCTCTGTATTTGCTTAACTTGATACGAAGCTTTGCCTTCAATATAATAAGGCGATCTAGAACTAGAAAGCATAAATAAGTATGCTATAATTCATCAATATAAGTGAAACCTGCATAATAGAAAGTTCAACTATACGGGGGTTTTCTTTATCATTTCCTTTTTGTTCTTTTCGGTGTGTTTTCTCTGCGCTAAAATCACCTCAACTTTGGAGCAGAAATTGAAGACTCGAGTGGTGAAAAAAAACTGCAATCCAGAGTGGAACGAGGAGCTTACTCTTTCAATCACAGATCTCAATGCTCCAATCAATTTAGTAAGTATTGGCCCACGATATGTAGTATGTTCATGATGGAATCACTCAGCAATTGAATTATTTCTGTGCTGTATTGCATACAAACAGTTGATGGTAAATTCAGCGAGACCATTTTCCTTTCTTTGAAAACATAACCATATTTTATCACTGTCAATCCTGATTCCTTCTGTTTTGGTTTTCTTTGCAGACAGTTTTTGACAAAGACTGATTTACTGTGGATGATAAAATGGGTGAAGCAGACATAGACATCCAAGCATATATCGGGAGTCTAAAGATGGGGTTGCAAAATCTCCCAAACGGGTGTGTGGTCTCAAGAGTTAAGCCAAACCGGAACAACTGCCTTGCCGACGAGAGCTGCATTGTCTGGGATAACGGCAAAATCCTGCAAGACATGATTCTCAGATTAAGAAATGTAGAGTCTGGTGAACTGGTGATTCAAATCGAGTGGATTAACGTTCCAGGTTGTCGGGGATTGGAAATCGGAGGTACGAGATAAACGTGATTGATACATGTTGTGTCGTATGCAATGCCTGGCCCTGCTGAACTGAGTTTAAACGACTGTACTGCTTGTGATATTTAATAAGAGTTAAAACTATCTTGATATTGAGGCGTGATTGCTCTATGTTGTGCTGTAAGTAACGTAGATTTTAAGCTGCCTGGCCCTGCATGAACCGAGTTTAAATGATTGAACTACTTGTGTAATAAGAGTTCAGAATATCCTGATATCGCGGCGGGTTTGGTTGCGATCTTGCAGAATGACGCAAAACGATTCGTGTAGCTGGACCGAACTAGTTTGGGATTCAGGCTCTGGTTGTATTTTTGTCGTTGTAGTAAGCAACCAGTGATCTCTAGTGACATGGTATCTGTGGTTGACTGTTATGGCTGGCGAGGAATGTGAAAAACATCTTCTAGTCTCTTACAACTGGTTGCCACTTTCATTTTTCGTACAATAGACAAGCAACTTCAATGATTTACTCAAGAATGTATGGTTAAATTAACTAAAGTAACCCTGATATTTATTATTTTTGGAACACAGACAGGGAAGCACCATGGAGCAGCAGGGCGAAGAGGCTCGACTGATCGAATGATTTTCCTGATTTTACAAACTACACCGGTATCCTCACTGGGTTAGATGCGACTGCTCATTTATAGCGTCCTAACCGAGAAGACGATGGCTGTAATTTGCGAAAACTGCTTGAGGGCCTACTGTTGTCTTTGATAGAGATATTAACCAAGAATTACTTGGAAATTTTCTCCACTGTTTTGGTGTCTTCTTTCTTTCTTTCTTGTTTTGGTTATATTTTAAAGAATTCTTTCGGTTATAGTTCCGACATTTTATGGATTCACATTCTGATTTCTTTCCATGGATGATGGCATTCTCGAGCTTGGCTTGCATTGTATCATATAAAAATTAATAAATTCTTATATAAAATCAAATATCATGAAACAATTATTCACCTATTTTTCTCAAAATAAAATTTAAGTTGAGTTAAAATATGAAGGTATCTTGAACTTGAAATTACGGCATGTTAAAAAACTATCTCACTTAAAACTTAAACTTGATTTTTTTATCAAATAGAATGGAGGTGGTGAGATTCGAACTCGTGACCGCTGTGTCAGCAAGGCTCTGATACCATGTTAAAGAACCATCTCACCTAAAAACTTAAGTTTAAGTTGATAAAAGAGACCCCATAATATGATTTATATTATTTTCTAACACCGCCTAGCAAAACAAAAAAATAAAATGGGTGATAATAAGTTTTTTTGGGTTATAATAGCTGGCAAGCTCTCAAATTCCTTGTAACACCATTTAAATTTTAAAATGGAAACAATGAAAAGATCTACAGGGATGTTTGGATTTGTATATAGATGCCCACAGGAACAAGGTTCCCCTCGTTCTCGACATAAAAAACTATTTTGCATTCGAATCTCAAATTCCCATTTTCAATGCCCACAAAGAATTATCGATGCTAATGAATAAAAAAAATGCTAATGCTTTTACTCCAATGGCCGCACTGCAGCCGGGTAATTTTGTTGTCCAACACAAAAAACTAACATGCAAGTGTTATTAGCTCATTTTTTTGATGTGATTAGAAAATATAGATGTAAATTAAAAAATCAATTTTTATATATAATAAAATAAAATAAAGATATTGTATATCATTAAAAACTCAAGATCTTAAATTAATTTTTGATGTAGTAGACAAAAATTAATGTACAATATTGCAATTATTACAATGAAACACCTTTCATTTTTAGTTTTGTATTACGTTTTTTTATAAAAAAATATAAAGAAAACAAATTATAAAAGAATGGAGATAATGACAAAAAACCATTCTTTAATTTGACTTTGTCCACTATGAAATCAAATTAAGATCCATCCAATTTCGAACGAGATTCTCATGTTCCAATCACTGAATTAAAAAAAAAAATCGAAAATAAAGCAAACAGATCAAACAAATAAAGGGAGGATACGAGCATTCACACCTGAAAGTCATGCCCATCACTTTCCTTCCAATCTCACCTCATAATTCTGCAACTCTGTCAAATATACACACCCAGCCAAAAGTTGAGATGGCAAAAATTCCAAGACAAATATTTTTAGAAATCAAATCGTAAAGTGCCCCGATACAAAATACGCAGCTAAAATCAGCAATAACCAAGTTGATGAAATCGAGAATCGAGTGTCATGCATGGAGATTGGTGATGTTATCGATGAAGGTGCTTTAGGGTGTGTTTGGCATTGCTTTTGCTTTTGCGATTGAGGTTGAAAAAAAGCAGTTTCAAAAAAAGCGCTTTTACTGTGGTTCAAAATAAGCAGTGAAGTGTTTGGTTAAAACTGTGGTTGAGTTGGAGGTTGAAAAAAAAGCAGTTTTGGGTGTTTGGTTACCAAACTTTTCATATTGTTTTTAACTTGTGAAATTACTTTAAAGGGTATATATATATATATATATATATAATTTTTTTTAAATATTGTAAATTTAATAATGATAATAATATTATGTAATTAATAATTCATAAAAAAACAAATATTATTTTTTATTCTCCCATCAAACTACTTGCAATTTCATCACGAACAGATATTCTTCTTCCATTAGGACTGATCTGTATCTACACATTTTTTTTAAAAAATATATATTTAAAAAAAATGGGTGGGCCGAGGACAACCCAACCAAACTGGGCCTAAGCACAACTTTGCTGGACTTGGGCTGGGCCTAGTGCAGCCCAGCCCAGGTCCAGCTGCTTCTCTCTCGGAATAAATTAAAACGGTGCGCTGCACTGTGCGTCTTCTTCGCGTGACAGTGTAGCGCACCCGTGCATAGTGCTTCCGACCGACCATGACGAGAGCTTCAACGGAGGATACCTACGGGTAGAGGAGTCAGAGGTGGTTCTTCCTGTGGTGGTGGCGTCTGAAATGGTGGCCTGTGGTGGCCGGAGGCAGCGTTGGAAGGTGGCGGTACTGTTCACCGACCACGACGAGCGCTTCAATGGAGGATACCTACGGGTAGAGGAGGCCGAGGTGGTTCTTCCTGTGGTGGTTTCATCGTAAATGGTAGCCTGTGGTGGCCGGAGTCAGCGTTGGAAGCTCCGGCCACCATGTCTGTTTTGGGCAGAGAGAGAGAGAGAGAGAGATGCATGTTCCATGCAAAATGGTATTTTTTTTTAATTATTTGTCAAAAGGGCAGCTGCTCAGTTTTGTTAATTATTTGTCAAAAATGGGTGTGTATCGTGGTTCAGAAGAAAACACAATCGTGGGAATCGGCCATAAATAAGCATGTAATATCTGCTTATTTTGGATCGGCGTTTAGAAGAAAAAGTATGTGTGGGACCCGCCAAGGAAACCTGTGTTTGGTACAAACCAAACACCAAAATTGTGGTGCGATCTGCGAATCACAGATCGCACCACAATACCAAACGGGCACTTAGCTGATTCTATGCCTGGGATTGGTTCGAGCAAGAGGGGTTAATTTTACACGATAATTCACAACATGGTCGAGGGATTTGTAGTGGGGACTTGCAGTTGGCGCTATGTGAATGGGTGAGATGAAATGCGCGAGGAGTGATGGTAGATTGCGTAGTTGATGGACGCAATACTTTCTTCTTCTTCTTCTTCTTCGAGATGTGGACTTTTCGAATTTGAATCTTGTTATGGGAAGGTTTTACTAAACATGGATGAGAAGGTGGCGGGCAGTTCAGTTGGTTTTCATGGTGGCACAAACAGAGGAGATTAGCCGGGTTTCGAGATTTGATTTCCTCTATCAATCGTCGAAAAAATTCCAAGATAAAAAAACTTGATCACGAATCACGATGAGAGTTTTGTGAATATTTCGCTGTTCAGGATGGTGCTGGGCTGTGACTCGAGATATTAAGGAATGTCTACCATGTTCGGATAATCGACTTCCCAGGTAGGATCTCGAAGAGAAGAGAGAATAGTTAATAGGAGGTGAGACTTTTAACATGTTGAAGCACACATCAAAGCTTAAATCAACTTCACACAGAGACCCCTTTTACATGATACCACAGCAGCAGGGCACTGAAACCTATGAATACGGAGCCCACACCATCAGGTTTCAGCAGACCCCCCGCAAGTTTATTGATAAATTAAAATACATCAAGACATATGAATTCATTCATGCAGCAGCAGCGCGTGTGATACTGACCGATCAGCAGCAGCCGCGCGTGTGATGCTGACCGATCATTCATGCCTGTGCTGTTGGTTGCTGGGCAAGGTGATGTTCCTCAACGTCTTTGCTAACATGGATGCAAAACTCAAGCAATGTATGAGGATCAGGAACATTCTCATTTAGCTTCTCATATTCTAAAGTCCAGTGAGCCAAGCAGCTGCCCTCTCCCTTGGGAGTGGCTTGAACGATAATTTTGCACTCCTTGAACTCCGTGGTGATGTCTCCTCCGATCACTTTGAAGGTGGTTGACAGCTTCGCATCGTCTATAGCTTCAATAACCTCCTTAGCAATCTTAGCAACCCCATCTATTGTTTTTTTTGCACACAGATTAAATTAGTTATTTGATCGAAAGGGATCAACGGGCCTATCAAGAAAATAAAATAAAATACAAAAATCATGATCAAAAGGGATTGATCTGCGATGACAAACCCTTACCATGGACATAACTCCAGGTGATTACAGTGCCCGGTTTCCCCCAGTCACCTTCATGGAGATCAACATTCTGTATCTTTGCAGGGCTCATATTGGAAATGTGGTGTGGTCTGCAGCTGAAGACATCATGAAATGTTTCAGCAGAAACTTTGATCTCCACTTCCGCCTCCATCTTACCACAGAGTGTCATTTTGTTGCAGCTAATCAAATTTGAAAGACTACAACCAGTTTCAGCTTTGAAATAACGAAATCAATTTTAGTAGTATTTGGGAAAATGCTTCGGGATCATGAATTATTATACACCTAGACTAGTAAATAATTACATCAATTATTGACCTTATTTATTTGGGGCTGTCGTGGAATCTTGTCTACCCGATGTAGCTTGTCTCCCACGTTGTTTTTTTTATATATATACTAGCCAATGATTGGGTATAAAATATAAAGGGTGTTCTGTCATTTTGTTCCTTTTTTTTTTTTTATTATTATTATTATTTTATGAGAGAAAAAGGAGGGGATGGAGATGTGCTATCTTTTTTTAAGATTTCTCATTACTTGATTCTGTAGTTTGTCTCCCACGTTATTTTTTTATTACGAGAGAAAAAGGAGGGGATGAAGATGTGTTATCTTTTTTTTTAGGATTTCTCTTTACCCGATTCTGTAGTTTGTCTCTCATGTTTTTTTTTTTATATTTATACTAGCCAATGATTTATTGGGTATAAAATATAAAAGGTGTTATGTCATTTTGTTCTTTTATTATTATTATTATTTTACGAGATAAAAAGGAGGGGATGGAGATGTGTTATCTTTTTTTAAGGATTTCTCATTACCCGATTCTGTAGTTTGTCTCCCACGTTTTTTTATATATATACTAGCCAATGATTTGTTGGGTATAAACTATAAAAGGTGTTATGTCATTTTGTTCCTTTATTTTTATTTTACAAGAGAAAAAGGAGGGGATGGAGATGTGCTATCTTTTTTTAAGGATTTCTCATTACCCGATTCTGTAATTTGTCTCCCATGTTTTATATATATATATATATATATATATATATATATATATATATATATATATATATATACTAGCCAATGATTTATTGGGTATAAAGTATAAAAGATATTATGTCATTTTGTTCCTTTATTATTATTATTTTACGAGAGAAAAAGGAGGGGATGGAGATGTGCTATCTTTTTTTAAGGATTTCTCATTACCCGATTCTGTGGTTTGTCTCCCATGTTTTTTTTTTTTTTATATATATATATACTAGCCAATGATTTATTGGTTATAAAGTATAAAAGGTGTTATGTAATTTTGTTCCTTTATTATTATTATTATACAAGAGAAAAAGGAGGGGATGAAGATGTGCTATCTTTTTTTAAGGATTTTTCATTACCCGATTCTGTAGTTTGTCTTCCACGTTTTATATATACACACACACACACACACACATACATACATACTAGCCAATGATTTATTGGGTATAAAATATAAAAGGTGTTATGTCATTTTGTTCCATTATTATTATTATTTTAGGAGAGAAAAAGGAGGGGATGAAAATGTGCTATCTTTTTTAAAGGATTTCTCATTACCTGATTCTGTAACATTACTGTCTAAACAATCAAGATTATTAAATTGTCCATAACTTTGATCTCAACTTCAGCCTCCATCTTACCACAAAGTGTCATTTTGTTGCAGATAATCAAATTTGAAAGACTACAAACAGTTTCAGCTTTGAAATAACGAAATCAATTTTAGTAGTTGTTGGGAAAATGCTTCGGGATCTTGAATTATTATACACCTAGACTAGTAAATAACTAGTTAATTGCCTACATTACATTGCGGGTCGAACAAATAATTTTTATAACTGTTAAGATTTAAATATAATATTTATACATGAAAAATTTAATATAATGAAACATATCAACATATCCTATTATAACAATAACAATATCAAAATCTTAACATCTAAAATTATTACTACTATTACTGCTAAAACAATAAAAAATATTAAATTACCCCGAGAAAAAAACACAAAAAAATTAACAATAGAGTAAGAAAGAACAAAAATAAAAATTATTATTATTATTATTACTGCGTTAATAATGAAAAAAACAAAATTAATTCAACGACTAAAAAAAATATAAAAACTTTACTTTACTAAACAAACAAACAAAATAAATGATAAAACAAAAATAAAAATTATCAGCTGAAAAAAATTATTTGACTTAAAAATAAAAATAAAAACTAATAAAAAAACTAAAAGAAATAAGAAAGAGGAAAAAAAAGAAGGAAATATCAATTTTCAAATGATCATAAACACAAACTAAAATTTAAGAACTAAATTTTTCAAAAAAGTACTACCTCAACAAAAGAGAAAATAATAAAAATTATTCGATTAACCCATGAAATAAAACTCAATAACATTAACAAAAGAGTAAAAAATATATATATATTTTAAAAATATTAGCAAAAAAAAATAATCACGTGAAAATAAAATAAAACCTAATAAAAAAAAAAAGAAAGAACAAAGAAATTTTTTTAGAAATATCAATTTTCAAATGATCACAAACACAAACTAAAATTTAAGAACAAATTTTTTCAAAAAAAATGTTACCTCAACAAAATATAAAATAATAAAAATTAAAAACCAAAGCTATTATGTCATTTTGTTGCTTTATTATTATTATTATTATTATTATTATTATTATTTTACGAGAGAAAAAGGAAGGGATGGAGATGTGCTATCTTTTTTTAAAGATTTCTCATTACCTGATTCTGTAGTTTGTCTCCTATGTTTTTTTTAATATATATACTAGCCAATAATTTATTGGGTATAAAGTATAAAAGATGTTATGTCATTTTGTTCCTTTATTATTATTATTTTAGGAGAAAAAAAGAGGGGATGGAGATGTGCTATCTTTTTTTAAGGATTTCTCATTACCTGATTCTGTAATTTGTCTCCCACGTTTTGTTTTATATACACACATACACTCTAGCCAATGCCCCCTCTCCTCGTTGCGAGCGACATTATGTTTTTTCAATTCAAAAATTATTAATTGTGTTAGAATTTTTTTATTATAATATAAATTTAGTCAAAATAATAAATTTATGCAGAATTTCTGTCAAGTGCAATTTTTCTAGAAAATATACGAATTTTAAATCGATATAAATTTATATGTTTAGTAGGTTTCAACGAAATAAGCAACATAAAATTATCATCATCATTAAAAAAACAAGAAGTTTCGGATATCTGAATTATTGAATTCACTGTATTAAGATTAGTTCATTTTATAATTCAATTTAAATCAAACACAAAAATAAAATATAAATTATGAAAATACCTGTAATAATCAAATAACAAAAATTAGTAGTTAATTTTTTATCCACAAAAAGAGAAAAATATAAATTGAAAATTCATCTTTATGTTACCTTTATTATCATTGCTATAACAATTAAAATTATTATTAACATTACTGCCTAAACAATTAAAATTATTAAATTGTCCCAAACTTTGATCTCAACTTCAGCCTCCATCTTACCATAAAGTGTCATTTTGTTGCAGATAATCAAATTTGAAACACTACAAACAGTTTCAGCTTTGAAATAACAAAATCAATTTTAGTAGTTGTTGGGAAAATGCTTCAGGATCTTGAATTATTATACACCTAGACTAGTAAATAACTAGTTAATTGCCTACATTACATTGGGGGTCGAGCAAATAATTTTTATAACTGTTAAGATTAAAATATAATATTTATAGATGTAAAATTTAATATAATGAAATATATCAATATACCCTATTATAACAACAAAAATATCGAAGTCTTAACATCTAAAATTATTATTACTATTACTGCTAAAACAATAAAAATTATTAAATAACCCGGAGAAAAAAACACAAAAAAATTAGCAAAAGTGTAAGTAAAAACAAAAATAAAAATTATTATTATTATTATTATTATTATTATTGCGTTAATAATGAAAAAAAGATAAAAAAAACCTAAAAAATTTAACAAAACAAAAAAAATGATAAAACAAAAATAAAAATTATTATTATTTTACGAGAGAAAAAGGAGGGAATGGAGATGTACTATCATTTTTTAAGGATTTCTCATTACCCGATTCTGTAGTTTGTCTCCCACGTTTTTTTTTTTATATATATATATATATATATATATATATATATATATATATATATATATATAGACACTGGCCAATGATTTATTGGGTATAAAGTATAAAAGGTGTTATGTCATTTTGTTCCTTTATTAATAGTTTTTACGAGAGAAAAAAAAGGGGATAGAGATGTGCTATCTTTTTTTAAGGATTTCTCTTTACCCCATTCTGTAGTTTGTCTCCCACGTTTTTTTTTAATATATATATATATATATATATATATATACACACACACACACACTAGCCAATGATTTATTGGGTATAAAGTATAAAAAGTGTTATGTCATTTTGTTCCTTTATTATTATTATTTTACGAGAGAAAAAGGAGAGGATGGAGATGTGCTATCTTTTTTTAAGGATTTCTCATTACCCGATTCTGTAGTTTGTCTCCCATGTTTTATATATATATATATATACTAGCCAATGATTTATTGGGTATAAAGTATAAAAGATGTTATGTCATCTTGTTCCTTTATTATTATTATTATTTTAGGAGAGAAAAAGGAGGGGATGGAGATGTGCTATCTTTTTTTAAGGATTTCTCATTACCCGATTCTGTAGTTTGTCTCCCACGTTGTTTTCTTTTATATAGATACTAGCCAATGATTTATTGGGTATAAGTTCCTTTATTATTATTATTTTAGGAGAGAAAAAGGAGGGGATGGAGATGTGCTATCTTTTTTTAAGGATTTCTCATTACCCGATTCTGTAGTTTGTCTCCGACGTTGTTTTCTTTTATATAGATACTAGCCAATGATTTATTGGGTATAAGTTCCTGTATTATTATTATTTTAGGAGAGAAAAAGGAGGGGATGGAGATGTGATATCTTTTTTTAAGGATTTCTCATTACCCGATTTTGTAGATTGTCTCCCATGTTTTTTTTATGTATATACTAGCCAATGATTTATTGGGTATAAAGTATAAAAGATGTTATGTCATTTTGTTCCTTTATGATTATTATTATTTTAGGAGAGAAAAAGGAGGGGATTGAGATGTGCTATCTTTTTTTAAGGATTTCTCATTACTTGATTCTGTAATTTGTCTCCCACGTTTTGTTTTTTATATATACACACACTAGCCAATGCCCCTCTCCTCATTGCGGGCGACATTATGTTTTTTTCAATTAAAAAATTGTTAATTGTGTTAGAATTTTTTTTATTATAATATAAATTTAGTCAAAATAATAAATTTGTGCAGAATTTCTATCAAGTGCAATTTTTCTAGAAAATATACGAATTTTAAATCGATATAAATTTATCTGTTTAGTTGGTTTCAACGAAATAACCAACATAAAATTATAATCATCATTAAAATAGCAAGAAGTTTCAGATATCTGAATTATTGAATTCACAGTATTAAGATTAGTTCATTTTATAATTCAATTTAAATCAAACACAAAAATAAAATATAAATTGTGAAAATACATGTAATAATCAAATAACAAAATTAAATAGTTAATTTTCTATCCACAAAAAGAAGAAAATATAAATTGAAAATTCATCTTTATGTTACCGTTATTATTATTGCTATAACAGTTAAAATTATTATCAACATTATTGCCTAAACAATTAAAATTATTAAATTGTCCCAAACTTTGATCTCAACTTCAGCTCTATCTTACCACAGAGTGTCATTGTGTTGCAGATAATCAAATTTGAAAGACTACAAACAGTTTCAGCTTTGAAATAACGAAATCAATTTTAGTAGTTGTTGGGAAAATGCTTCGGGATCTTGAATTATTATATACCTAGACTAGTAAATAACTAGTTAATTGCCTGCACTACGTTGTAGGTCGAGCAAATAATTTTTGAAACTGTTAAGATTAAAATATAATATTTATATATGTAAATTTAATACAATAAAACATATCAACATACCCTCTTATAACAACAATAATATCGAAGTCTTAACATCTAAAATTATTACTACTATTACTGCTAAAACAATAAAAATTATTAAATTACCCCAAGAAAAACACACAAAAAAATTAGCAAAAGAGTAAGTAAGAACAAAAATAAAAATTCTTCTTCTTCTTCTTCTTCTTCTTATTATTATTATTATTATTATTGCGTTAATAATAAAAAAACAAAATTAATTCAAAGACTAAAAAAAACCTAAAGCTTTAACACAACAAACAAACAAAATAAATGATAAAACAAAAATAAAAATTATCAGCTGAAAAAAATTATTTGACTTGAAAATAAAAATAGAAACTAATAAAAAAATTAAAAGAAATAAGAAAGAGGAAAAAAAAAGGAAATATCAATTTTCAAATGATCATAAAAACAAACTAAAATTTAAGAACTAATTTTTTTCAAAAAACTACTACCTCAACAAAAGGGAAAATAAAAAACATTATTTGATTAACCCATGAAAAAAAAAACTCAATAACATTAACAAAAGAGTAAAAAATATAAAAAAATGTTTAAAAAAATATTAGCAAAAAAAACCTAATAAAAAAAACAAAAGAAGAACAAAGAAAAAAAATTAGAAATATCGATTTTCAAATGATCACAAACACAAACTAAAATTTAAGAACAAAATTTTCAAAAAAAATGTTACCTCAACAAAAGATAAAATAATAAAAATTAAAAACAAAAACTAAGAGCACATATATTTATATATATAAATACGGACAAAAATAGGGACTTTTTAAGAAATATAAAAAAGTAAAAGAATTAAAATTAAAAATTAAAAATTAAAAGTATGAGGACCAAAATGAAAACTAAATAAATTATCAATTTCAATCAAAGTATAAAATTAAAAAATTCAAATCTTCTGTACCGAATATATTAAAGGATTTAAAAGCAATCTAGAAATTAAAAGAATGAGGAATAAAATGAAAATGCAATATATAATCAATTTCAATCGAAGGACACAATTGAAACAAATCAAAACTTACATAATATAAATAAGGAGCACACAATATAATTAAAAGAGAAGGGACCGAAATAAAAAATACATAAAATCGGGGGGCTGACTGTAGTTTATGTAGCAGGAGAGAGAAAGGGGAAAAAAAGATTCAACCGCCCACCCGTTCTTCCCCATCCACTGTGTGCGGTCACACGCCACTCCATGAGAAAGAGGACACAGTGGGAAAACGATGGAGATGCCAGATGACTATTTTTCTCCACCTTAATTGGCCTCTTGCGCCACCCGAACAGGGCATGAGGCCGAATACTGTCAGTCGCGTGTGCCACACACGCTGACAGTATTCTGAGAAAAATAATAAACAATTATGGTTAATTATTGGTCTACCCCTGTGCTCAAGTCATCAATTTTTCATATTAGGGGCTATATCCGTATTTAGATATTTTCAAAAAATATGAAATTCTCGTGGCACCATGCCCAGAGCTGATTTTTGTCTTTTTTGAGGGATAGAATGATTATTTTACTGTGTAAAGTAATATAAAAAATTCAATAAACCGGTGACCCGAACAGGACCGAAAATATGCAATTATCGCAGTACCCTTACAGTCAGTACCTGTTTTTGTCTTTTTCGAGGGACAAAACCGTTATTTTACTGTGGAAAATAAAAAAATCAGTAAACCGGCAAACCAAATGAACCAAAACGACCTGAACTAACCTGCAAATTTAGTAATACTATTGTAATCCGCAGTGATTTGTCTCAAAAGGTACTGTAACTCACCCATGAGCTCTTTTAGTATAATAATAATAATTACATCAATTATTGACCTTATCTATTTAGGGCTTTCTTGGAAGTTTGTCTCCCACGAAAATTATTTAGATGATAATTTTTTTGTTTTTAATAATAATGTGAAGTAATATAATTTTACAGAAATAAGATAAAAAAATTTAAACATAACTGCATCAGCATATTTCTAAGTAGACAATTGATAAAATCCATTAAAGATAAATTATTTGCTTTCTGCAACAAATTAATTGATTGTTGGGTCTGCTTTAACTATTTGGCTAAATATTTAATGGACAAATAATAAAACTATAATTAATAAAATCCATTAAAGATGAGTCATTTGCTTTCTCTAGCAAACTAATTCATTGATTGTTAGGCATATTTTAACTGTTTGGCTAATAATTTAATTGATATTAGATTTATTTTTTGATATTAAATTAGTTGAATTATTATTCTCAAAAAATTAAAGACAATTTGGTCCACAAATAAAACATGAATCCGGGTTATTACATCTGAAACACTATATAGAGAAGTTGCAAAACCTAATTCTTAAGAAATATGACATTGAATGATAAATTATTTGAATTACTATTTTTATCGCTATTATTATGATTGAAGGTAAAATTTTAAAAAATTAGCAGCATAAAAAATATTATTTATTTCAAAAATAAATATAAATAATTACAGGAAAAAAGTAAAATTATTATTATTATGATATAATTATTATAAGTGGTTAGATTATAATAAAATATGTTATCATTGATATTTTTTATATTATTTTATAAGTTACTGTTACTATTAGCGCCGTAAGTATAATTATTAATATCATAAGTATTACAATCATTGTAATAAATTATTATTGTTACCAACATTATCATTATTATTACTATTTAAATAATAAAAAAATACTAAATTGCTCGAATAATAATAATAAAAAAGAGTAATCAAAAAACAATTACAAAAAAATAATAAATAATAAAAAAGAGTAAGCAAAAAACAATTACAAAAAAATAATCAGTAACATTATTATTATTGTTGTTGTTATTCTGTAAACAATAAAAATCATAAAATTATCTTGAAGAATAGAACAATCAAAATAAATATAACCAGAATCATATTTTTTTCTACAAAAAAATATGTGAAGATTGGTAGATTTTTTTTATAATACTATAAATTTGGGGAAAATAATAAATCTCTACAAAAATTTTGTGAGGCGTAAGTTTTTTTTTTTAAAATATATGAATTTACTTGTATAATATGTGTCAATGAAATAAGCAACATAAAATTATCATTACAATTAAAAAAGCAAGCAGATTTGGATATGTAAATTATTGAATTTATTTTATTAGAGTTAGCTCATTTCATAATTTCAATTAAATTAAACACGACAATAAATATAAATTATGAAAACACCTGTAATAACTAAACAATAAAAATAAGTCGTTGATTCTCTACCTCTAAAAAAACAAAAACATAATTGAGAATCTATTGGGGTGTTATTATTATTGTCATGACGATAACAATTAAAATTACAATCATCAATACTTTTATAAAATAGCGAGCAACAAAACAATAAGAAACACTTACTCAACTTATTATTATAATTGTTTAAACAATGAAAACAATAAAACTATTTTTAAAGAATTAGAAAAAACTTGAATAAAAGAACAAATAAAAAGTCGAATCTCACATTCCCATTTTCAATGCCCACAAAAAAAGCTACAGGTTATTGATGAAGAAATGAACAAGATTAGGAGGCTCTAAAATGGGTGGCACTGGAAGGGAGAAAGGTAGAACAGTGGATCGTTCTCCTCCGGCCGTAGAAGCTATTGCTCAGAGTGGGTTATCAGTGGTCTGAAAAAGGAAAAGGAAGGTCACTTGGTAGAGATCCAAACTATCAGGAACTTCTTTTAGGCTGTGTTTGTTTCTCGAAATTCACTTTTCAGGAAATCACTTTCCAAACTTTCCTATATTTGTTTGCTTTCCAAAAAGTTGGTCAACGGAAAATACTTTCTAGTCAAAGAAAAATTTGACCTGGTTTTCAGGAAAATGTTTTCCGGAAAATTTGGGCAGAAAACACTTTCCGGAAATTGTGAAAAATTTAGAAATATCATTATTTGCTGATTATATCAAATTTGATCCTCAAACTTTTGATTGCTATATATAATTTGTTTTTGAATATTTATTTTTCAATTCCATCTCTTAAAATTTAATTTTTATATTAATTTTGGTCCTTATTTTTATAATTGCTATTTGCTTTTTTCTTATCATTTTTTTATTGAAATTTTTTATCTATCAAATTTGGTCTTCATTTTTTTTATTGTTAATTATTTTATTTGAAATAATTTATGAAATGTTAATTATTATTATTTTAATTTATTCACCTTTCATTTTTTTTTAAAATTTTTTTAGACTTGATCTCTATTATTTTGATTATTATTTATTTTATTTGAGATAATTTATGAAATTATATTTTTTTTCAATTTCATTCTCATTCAACTTTTTAATTTGTAAGATTTGTTCCTCATTATTTTAATAAACTTGAAAAAATAATAATTTATTAATAAATTATTTTCCAGTTCATTTTCCATAACACAAACAAATACTGGAAAGTGTTTTCCAGTTCATTTTCCATAACACTGCCAAACATCGGAATTCACTTTCCAGAAATTCACTTTCCTGGAATTCACTTTCCCCGGAATTCACTTTCCAAAAGAAAATCACTTTCTAGCAAACAAACGGGGCCTTAGTGCCGGCTTTCTTTTCTGGTTTTTTTTCGTGCTGGTTGTTTGGTATGGGACTAGCTACCACTCCAGCTTGTTTGTCATGTCATTTTGCCTCCATTTGCCAAGAAAGTATCCATAATAAATATATAAGCCTTTTCAACCACTACTTTTTATATATTAAAATTCTAATTATATATTAAAAAGCCTATATATATCTATCTATCTCTCTCTCTCTCTATATATATATAGACACACACACAGACACACACATTCAATTAAATAAATCAAGAAAAATAAAGGAAAAACTAAAATTATAATAACATACTGGCCGGTAAATAATTAAAAAGCCAGCCAATGACATATGTACTGATATTAATTTCTAGTCGAGCTTGTTTGACATAGCGGTTGTTGTTGTGGTTGAGATTGAAAAAAAACAGTTTCATGAAAAACGTTTTTAGCTGCGGTTCATAACTGAAATTGATGTGTTTGGTTAAAACTGTGGTTGAGTTTGAGGTTTAATGAAAAACAATTTTTGTGTGTTTGGTTATCATGCTTTTTATATTACTATCAACTTGTGAAATTACTTTAAATGACACACAAACACACGTGTGTGTGTGTCTATATATATTATTTTTTAAATATTGTAGATTAATAATCATAACAATAAAATATAATTAATAATTTAAATAAATTAGATATTTGTTTTTATTTTCCCATCAAACTACTTGCAATTTCATAACAAACTAAATTGATATATTAATGCCTCTGCGATCCCTTGCTATTTGATGGACGAACAATATTTGGTAATAATATTATTAGTAACAACATCTGCAATCTAGTTGTAGAGATATAATTCTAAAGCCAAAACCAGTTGAAAGTTTCTGATTTATAATCAATCGAAAAATAACAGGATTGTGGAGTGAAACGAAGTCATATGCATTTTCCTTTCATCAGGACTAATCTCTATCTACTCATTTTTTTTAAAAAATATATTTTTTTTAAAATCAAATTGGATTTGACCCAACTAAATGGGTCGTCCTAGCCAAGTTGGACCAAAATACCCAACTCTCTTGGACTTGGGCTGGGCCAAGAGGAGGTCCAACCCAGCCCAGCCCAAGAGTTAAGAGTGTAAAACAAACACAAAACGATACATTGTGTTCATCATGAATTAATTCACAAAGTTACTGTTCACGTAACACGTGAACAGTAACATAGCCAACTGTGACGAGAGGGTCACCGATCGATACCAACAGGTACTGGAGATCAATGTAGTTCTTCCTGTTATAGTGACATCGGAATTGGTGCCCTATGGTGATTGGGAGGAGGGTCGGAAGATTGCAACTGCTACTGCAGCCGCTGGTTCTGCTTACGCTGGGGCTGCCGTGACTGTGGAGAGAGAGGGAAGGAGCTATCATGATTGTGGAGGAGAGAGCAGGAGGGAGCTTTCATGATTGTGGAGGAGAGGGAGGGAGCTGCTGTGACTGTGGAGAAAGAGGGAGGGAGTTGTCGTGATTGTGGAGGAGAGAACGGGAGGGAGCTTTCATGATTGTGGAGGAGAGGGAGGGAGCTGCTGTGACTATGGAGGAGAGAGAAGGAGCTGTTGTGACTGTGGAGAGAGAGAGGCAGTGGTCGTAACTGTGGAGAGAGAGAAAGATCGCTGATGACGGTAATGAGGGGAAGACAACGATAATGGTGTCAATCCTAGTCCTTACGTGATGGACATGACAGTAGAATTATGAAAGCAGTGTAATAGGTGTTCATTTGTTATGAACGCAACTCGTGTAAAGGATGGTTATCAGGGTGGCGTACTATGAAAAGCATCTTACAGGTGTTTTTCAAAATGCAGTGCAACTTTAAGTTTTTAAGTGGGATTCACAGTAAAAATAAGAGGTCCTATTTGGTTAAATCGTGTTTGGCTCTGCGGTGAGCTTAACCGCAAGTCACACAATAGAGCCAAACACCCACTTAACAACCCGCTTGGCCAAAAGTGCCAAAACAAAGAAGAAAAATGAAAATCGATAATAGTTAGAGGGTAATTTGATAATTGTTATTTTTTAAATATTTTTTTTTTGAAAATATATTGATATAATATTTTATATATATATATATATATATATATAACACGCCTAAATATCTGAAAATATTTTTTTTAATTTAAAACAAACAAAAATTAAAAGTTTTTGATTAAAGTAAGTAAATTTAGAATTTACTATTGTGAGTACAGTTACAATTAAATAAATAATATACTTAGACTTTGGTTAAATTTGACAGACTATAACATCATCAATTCCTGGATATAATAAACATTTACACAATAAGTTGATAAGTTGAGATGGCAAAAACTCCAAGACAAATAATTCTTAGAGATCAAATCGTACAATCGAGCTCCGATATACGATACGCTACGTGAATGGGTGAGATGAAATGCGCGAGGAGTGATGGTAGATTGCGTAGTACTTGGACGCAATACTTTCCTCTTGTTGATCGAGATGTGGACTTTTCGAATTTGAATCTTGTTATGGGAAGGTTTTACTATACATGGATGAGAAGGTGGCGGGCGGTTCAGTTGGGTTTCATGGTGGCACAAACAGAGGAGATTAGCTGGGTTTCGAGATTTGATTTCCTCTTTCAATCGTCGAAAAAATTCCAAGAAAAAAAAACTTGATCACGAATCACGATGAGAGTTTTGTGAATATTTCGCTGTTCAGGATGGTGCTGGGCTGTGACTCGAGATATTAAGGAATGTCTACCATGTTCGGATAATCGACTTCCCAGGTAGGATCTCGAAGAGAAGAGAGAATAGTTAATAGGAGGTGAGACTTTTAACATGTTGAAGCACACATCAAAGCTTAAATCAACTTCACACAGAGACCCCTTTTACATGATACCACAGCAGCAGGGCACTGAAACCTATGAATACGGAGCCCACACCATCAGGTTTCAGCAGACCCCCCGCAAGTTTATTGATAAATTAAAATACATCAAGACATATGAATTCATTCATGCAGCAGCAGCGCGTGTGATACTGACCGATCAGCAGCAGCCGCGCGTGTGATGCTGACCGATCATTCATGCCTGTGCTGTTGGTTGCTGGGCAAGGTGATGTTCCTCAACGTCTTTGCTAACATGGATGCAAAACTCAAGCAATGTATGAGGATCAGGAACATTCTCATTTAGCTTCTCATATTCTAAAGTCCAGTGAGCCAAGCAGCTGCCCTCTCCCTTGGGAGTGGCTTGAACGATAATTTTGCACTCCTTGAACTCCGTGGTGATGTCTCCTCCGATCACTTTGAAGGTGGTTGACAGCTTCGCATCGTCTATAGCTTCAATAACCTCCTTAGCAATCTTAGCAACCCCATCTATTGTTTTTTTTGCACACAGATTAAATTAGTTATTTGATCGAAAGGGATCAACGGGCCTATCAAGAAAATAAAATAAAATACAAAAATCATGATCAAAAGGGATTGATCTGCGATGACAAACCCTTACCATGGACATAACTCCAGGTGATTACAGTGCCCGGTTTCCCCCAGTCACCTTCATGGAGATCAACATTCTGTATCTTTGCAGGGCTCATATTGGAAATGTGGTGTGGTCTGCAGCTGAAGACATCATGAAATGTTTCAGCAGAAACTTTGATCTCCACTTCCGCCTCCATCTTACCACAGAGTGTCATTTTGTTGCAGCTAATCAAATTTGAAAGACTACAACCAGTTTCAGCTTTGAAATAACGAAATCAATTTTAGTAGTATTTGGGAAAATGCTTCGGGATCATGAATTATTATACACCTAGACTAGTAAATAATTACATCAATTATTGACCTTATTTATTTGGGGCTGTCGTGGAATCTTGTCTACCCGATGTAGCTTGTCTCCCACGTTGTTTTTTTTATATATATACTAGCCAATGATTGGGTATAAAATATAAAGGGTGTTCTGTCATTTTGTTCCTTTTTTTTTATTATTATTATTATTATTTTATGAGAGAAAAAGGAGGGGATGGAGATGTGCTATCTTTTTTTAAGATTTCTCATTACTTGATTCTGTAGTTTGTCTCCCACGTTATTTTTTTTATTACGAGAGAAAAAGGAGGGGATGAAGATGTGCTATTTTTTTTTTTAAGGATTTCTCATTACCCGATTCTGTGGTTTGTCTCTCATGTTTTTTTTATATAAATATATACTAGCCAATGATTTATTGGGTATAAAGTATAAAAGGTGTTATGTAATTTTGTTCCTTTATTATTATTATTATACAAGAGAAAAAGGAGGGGATGAAGATGTGCTATCTTTTTTTAAGGATTTCTCATTACCCGATTCTGTAGTTTGTCTCCCACGTTTTATAGACACACACACACACACACACACACACACACACACACACATACATACTAGCCAATGATTTATTAGGTATAAAATATAAAAGGTGTTATGTCATTTTGTTCCGTTATTATTATTATTTTAGGAGAGAAAAAGGAGGGGATGAAAATGTGCTATCTTTTTTAAAGGATTTCTCATTACCTGATTCTGTAACATTACTGCTTAAACAATTAAAATTATTAAATTGTCCCAAACTTTGATCTCAACTTCAGCCTCCATCTTACCACAAAGTGTCATTTTGTTGCAGATAATCAAATTTGAAAGACTACAAACAGTTTCAGCTTTGAAATAACGAAATCAATTTTAGTAGTTGTTGGGAAAATGCTTCGGTATCTTGAATTATTATACACCTAGACTAGTAAATAACTAGTTAATTGCCTACATTACATTGCAGGTCGAACAAATAATTTTTATAACTGTTAAGCGTAAAATATAATATTTATATATGTAAAATTTAATATAATGAAACATATCAACATATCCTGTTATAACAACAAAAATATCGAAGTCTTAACATCTAAAATTATTACTACTATTACTGCTAAAACAATAAAAATTATTAAATAACCCCGAGAAAAAACACAAAAAAATTAGCAAAAGAGTAAGAACAAAAATAAAAATCATTATTATTATTATTATTGTTGTTCTTATTGTTGTTGTTGTTGTTGTTGTTGTTGTTGTTGTTATTATTGCGTTAATAATGAAAAAAAAATTAATTCAAAGACTTAAAAAAACCTAAAAACTTTATCAAAACAAACAAACAAAATAAATGATAAAACAAAAATAAAAATTATCAACTGAAAAAAATTATATGACTTGAAAATAAAAATACAAACTAATAAAAAAACTAAAAGAAATAAGAAAGAGGAAAAAAAAAAAAGGAAATATCAATTTTCAAATGATCATAAACACAAACTAAAATTTAAGAACTAAATTTTTCAAAAAACTACTACCTCAACAAAAGAGAAAATAAAAACAATTATTTGATTAACCCATGAAAAAAAAACTCAATAACATTAACAAAAGAGTAAAAAATATAAGACAATGTTAAAAAAATATTAAAAAAACCATCACGTGAAAATAAAATAAAAAACCTAATAAAAAAACAAAAGAAAGAACAAAGAAAAAAAATTAGAAATATCAATTTTCAAATGATCACAAACACAAACTAAAATTTAAGAACAAATTTTTTCAAAAAAAAATGTTACCTCAACAAAACATAAAATAATAAAAATTAAAAACAAAAGCTAAGAGCACATATATTTATATATATAAAGACGGACAAAACTAAGGACTATTTAAGAAATATAAAAAAATAAAAGAATTAAAATTAAAAATTAAAAGTATGAGGACCAAAATGAAAACTAAATATATTATCAATTTCAATCAAAGGATAAAATTAAAAAATTCAAATCTTCTGTACCGAATATATTAAAGGATTTAAAAGCAATCTAGAAATTAAAAGAATGAGGAATAAAATGAAAATGCAATATATAATCAATTTCAATCGAAGGACACAATTGAAACAAATCAAAACTTACATAATATAAATAAGGACCACACAATATAATTAAAAGAGAAGGGACCGAAATATAAAATACATAAAATCAGGGGGCTGACTGTAGTTTAGGTAGCAGGAGAGAGAAAAGGGAAAAAAAAGATTCAACCGGCCACCCGTTCTTCCCCATCCACTGTGTGCGGTCACACGCCACTCCATGAGAAAGCGGACACAGTGGGAAATCGATGGATATGCCAGATGACCATTTTTCTCCACCTTAATTGGTCTCTTGCGCCACCCGAACAGGGCATGAGGCCGAATACTGTCAGTCGCGTGTGCCACACACGCTGACAGTATTCCGAGAAAAATAATAAACAATTATGGTTAATTATCGGTTTATCCCTGTGCTCAAGTCATCAATTTTTCATATTAGGGGCTATATCCGTATTTAGATATTTTCAAAAAATATGAAATTCTCGTGGCACCATGCCCAAACCTGATTTTTGTCTTTTTTGAGGGATAGAATGATTATTTTACTGTGGAAAGTAATATAAAAAAATGAATAAACCGGTGACCCGAACAAGACCGAAAATATGCAATTACAGCAGTACCCTTAAAGTCAGTACTTGTTTTTGTCTTTTTCGAGGGACAAAACCGTTATTTTACTGTGGTAAATAAAAAAAATCAGTAAACCGGCAAACCAAATGAACCAAAACGACATGAACTAACCTGCAAATTTAGTAATACTATTGTAATCCACAGTGATTTGTCTCAAAAGGTACTGTAACTCACCCATGAGCTCTTTTAGTATAATAATAATAATTACATCAATTATTGACCTTATCTATTTAGGGCTTTCTTGGAAGTTTGTCTCCCACGAAAATTATTTAGATGATAATTTTTTTGTTTTTAATAATAATGTGAAGTAATATAATTTTACAGAAATAAGATAAATTTTTTTTAACATAACTGCATCAGCATATTTCTAAGTAGACAATTGATAAAATCCATTAAAGATAAATTATTTGCTTTCTGCAACAAATTAATTGATTGATGGGTCTGCTTTAACTATTTGGCTAAATATTTAATGGACACATAATAAAACTATAATTAATAAAATCCATTAAAGATGAGTCATTTGCTTTCTCTAGCAAACTAATTCATTGATTGTTGGGCCTATTTTAACTGCTTGGCTAATAATTTAATTGATATTAAATTAGTTGAATTATTATTCTCAAAAAATTAAAGACAATATTGGTCCGCAAATAAACCATGAATCCGGGATATTACATCTGAAACACTATATAGAGAAGTTGCAAAACCTAATTCTTAAGAAATATGACATTGAATGATAAATTATTTGAATTACTATTTTTATCGCTATTATTATGATTGAAGGTAAAATTTTAAAAAATTAGCACCATAGAAAAATATTATTTATTTCAAAAATAAATATAAATAATTACAGGAAAAAAGTAAAATTATTATTATTATTATGATATAATTATTATAATTGGTTAGATTATAATAAAATGTGTTATCATTGATATTTTTTATATTATTTTATAAGTTACTGTTACTATTAGCACCATAAGTATAATTATTAATATCATAAGTATTACAGTCATGGTAATAAATTATTATTGTTACCAACATTATCATTATTATTACTATTTAAACAATAAAAAAATACTAAATTGTCTTGAATAATAATAATAAAAAAGTAAGCAAAAAACAATTACAAAAAAATAATCTGTAACATTATTATTATTATTATTATTATTATTCTTGTTGTTGTTATTGTGTAAACAATGAAAACCATAAAATTATCTAGAAGAATAAAACAATCAAAATAAATATAACCAGAATCATATTTTTTTCTAGAAAAATATAAGTGACGATTGTTAGATTTTTTTTATAATACTATAAATTTGGGCAAAATAATAAATCCTTACAAAACATTTGTGAGGCGTACGTTTTTTAAAAAATATATGAATTTACTTGTATAATATGTGTCAATGAAATCGGCAACATAAAATTATCATTAACATTAAAAAAGCAAGAAGATTTGGATATATGAATTATTGAAATTATTTTATTAGAGTTAGCTCACTTCATAATTTTAACTAAATTAAACACAACAATAAATATAAATTATGAAAACACCTGTAATAACTAAACAATAAAAATAAGTTGTTGATTCTCTACCTCTAAAAAGACAAAAACATAATTGAGAATCTATTGGAGCGTTACTATTATTGTCATGACTATAACAATTAAAATCATCAATACTTTTATAAAATAGCATGCAACAAAAAAATAAGAAACAACTACTCAACTTATTATTATAATTGTTTAAACAATGAAAACAATGAAACTATTGTAGAAGAATAAAAAAAAACATGAATAAAAGAACATATAAAAGTCGAATCTCAAATTTCCATTTTCAATACATTCAATTAAATAAATCAAGACAAATAAAGGAAAAACTAAAATCATAATAACATATTGGCCGGTAAATAATTAAAAAGCCAGCCATTGACATGTACCGATATTAATTTCTAATTGAGCTTGTATGGCGTAGCGGTTGTTGTTATGGTTGAGATTGAAATTTTTTTCTTCATGAAAAACGTTTTTAGCTGCAATTCATAACTGAAATTGAAGTGTTTGGTTAAAAACGTGGTTGAGTTTGAGGTTTAATAAAAACTGTTTTGTGTGTTTGGTTATCATGCTTTTCATATTACTATCAACTTGTGAAATTACTTTAAATGACATACAAATACACACACATGTGTGTGTATCTATATATATTGTTTTTTAAATATTGTAGATTAATAATTATAACAATAAAATATAATTAATAATTTAAATAAATTAGATATTTGTTTTTATTTTCCTATCAAACTACTTGCAATTTCATAACAAACTAAATCGATATGTTAATGCCTCTGCGATCCCTTGCTATTTGATGGACAATCAACATCTGGTAACAATATCATTAGTAACATCTAAATCGATATGTTAATTTCATAACAAGCTACTTACAATTTCATAACAAACTAAATCGATATGTTAATGCCTCTGCGATCCCTTGCTATTTGATGGATGAACAACATTTGGTAACAATATCATTAGTAACAACATCTACGATCTAGATGTAGAGATATAATTCTAAGGCCAAATCCAATTGCAAGTTTCTGATTCATAATCAATCGAAAAACAACAGGGTTGTGGAGTGAAACGAAGTCATGTGCCTTTTTTTTTCATCAAGACTAATCTCTATCTACTCATTTTTTTAAAATATATATTTTTTTAAAATCAAATTGGATTTGACCCAACTAAATGGGTCGTCCTAGCCAAGTTGGACCAAAATGCCCAACTCTCTTGGACTTAGGCTGGGCCGAGAGGAGGTCCAGCCCAGCCCAAAAGTTAAGAGTGTAAAACAAACACAAAACAATACATTGCGTTCATCATGAATTAATTCACAAAGTTACTGTTCATATAACACGTGAACAGTAACATAGCCGACTGTGACAAGAGGGTCACCGGCCGATACCAACGGGTAAACGAGATCGAGATAGTTCTTCCTCTTATGGCGGCGTCGGAATTCGTGCTCTATGGTGGCCGGGAGGAGGGTCGGAAGATTGCAGCTACTACTACTGTCGTTGGTTCTGCTTACGTTGGGGCTACCATGACTGTGAAGAGAGAGGGAGGGAGCTGTCGTGATTGTGGAGGAGAGAGAAGGAGCTGTTGTGACTGTGGAGAGATAGAGGCAGTGGCCGTGACTGTGGAGAGAGAGAAAGACCGCTGATAACAGTAATGAGAGGAAGACAATAGTAATGTTGTCAATCTTAGTTCTTACGCGATGGACATGATAGTAGAATTATGAAAGCAGTGTAATGGGTGTTCATTTGTTATGAACACAACTCGTGTAAAGTATGGTTATCAGGGTGGCGTGCTATGAAAATCATCTCACAGGTGTTTTTCAAAATGCGGCGCAACTTCAAGTTTTTAAGTGGGATCCACGGTAAAAATAAGGGGTCCTGTTTGGTTAAATCGTGTTTGGCTCTGCGGTGAGCTTAACCGCAAGTCACACCATAGAGCTAAACATCCACTTAACAACCCGCTTGGCCAAAAGTGCCAAAAGAAAGAAGAAAAATGAAAATCGATAATAGTTAGAGGGTAATTTGATAATAGATATTTTTTAAATATATTTTTTCTTGAAAATATATTGAAATAATATTTTATATATATATAACACGCCTAAATATCTGAAAATATTTTTTTTAATTTAAACAAACAAAAATTAAAAGTTTTTGATTAACGTAAGTAAATTTAGAATTTAATATTGTGAGTACAGTTACAATTAAATAAATAATATACTTAGACTTTGGTTAAATTTGACAGACTATATGTCCAAACATCATCAATTCCTGGATATAAAAAACATTTACACAATATGTTGTAAAATTTTGAATTTTGTAAATTAAGGATTTCTACCCTAGCAAAAGTCTTCGAATTACTGACAACTTGATTTCCTTGACAAGGTTAGTGAAAATTGGGTGATGCAATAATTTCTGTTTTTTAGCATTTTAAAAGAATGCTTCATTTAAAATATATTAAATTAATGTTTATGCATGCATGTATGTATGTATGTATGTATGTATGTATGCGCGCGCATTTCACTAAAGCTAGTCATGGATTTTATCATATTTTGTCATCCTGATTAATTTTTATCGTGAAAAAAACTTAGCCATGAATCCAAAATTTTAGCAAGTTGAAAATCATGATTAATGGTTTTTTTTCTTTTCAAAAATTGGTCTAATATGTCAATAGGTTGTAGCTCAATTGATATTAATATTTCCTTTTTATTAGAAATTCTTGAATTTGAATTTTATTTATGCATAAAAAATTATACAACATCTATAACATGAAATTGAGGTTGAGTGATGGGTCGATTAGTGGGAACAAGTAGGGTTTATGTACATTTTTTGCTAAAATTTCTTGATGAACATGCTGATCCGTGTCTTATGGGACGGTCCATCCATGCAGCTTAAAGACAACAACAGCTAAAAATTTTAAATAATAAGTGTTTGATATTGTATTTTAAAAGTATTTCTGAAAAAAATTTAAAAAATATCTGTTGTTTTTAAATTATTTTGATATATTTATAAATAAAAAATACTTTAAAAAACAACATCTACTACACTTCAAATTAGTCGGCAATGATTTATTGCGACGTTACACGTGGAGGTATGGCGTTTTTGTTTCAGGGATATGCATGTCCACAAAAGAAATGATATTTGATAGAAAACACTTTTGTATGTATTAAGAATTTGTTTCATCTCCGTGTGTGCTGAGAGAGAAGGCATCATATTGATATTTCAGTTACTATCCAAGATTCTTATCCATAATATTGATATTTTATTTCTGATTTAGTGGCGTGATAATGATTTTTTTTATATGGTAATGTTAAAATAATTTTTAAGAATAACAAAATATATTTTAAAAACCATTATTATCATATTTTTAAATATTATTTCAATTGAGTCCATCGTTATATCTTGATCAAATAAGGGTATATTCTTTGGAAATCTTTGAAACCAAGTTTGAAAATATATTGACGGTCATAATTTATAGGAATAAAAAAAAATCTCATAAATTTAGATAAAATAGACAATGACATTTTTAGAGTGAAAGCAATCTCCTCACTTGATTTTCAGTGACTGGTGTTAGTTTTTCTCTCTCTAGAATTTTACCCTAGAAAATGTCGATGACGACTCTGTTGATTTTTACAGCACTCCTCGATACCATTCCATGTCAAAGACAATAAAATTCTTAAAAATAGAATTTTGGTAAAAAAAAGAGTTGAAATTCAATATCAAACACCCTTTTAATAACAATGTTTTAATAATAATATGTGACTACCTTAACATTATTAGTAGTAAACTAAAAAGAGGTGAGGGTGTTTAGTATCAACCCGTCTCTTTTAGTTGTTGTTTTTTTGTTTGTTCATTATTAATAGAATAATTAATCTGACTTTATAATTCTTATTTTTTATATATTTGATTCATAGTAGTTTACACTTCCATCCCACCTTTTTTTAGTTTGTTTTCGTCAATGGAAACACATGCTTTGTCCGTTATTTTTACATTGATCGGTCTTTATAGTTATTGTTTTTATATTTCAATCATAAAAAAATATTTTTTCATGTTTCAGTTGTTGTGAAAAGTTCAATTTGGTCTTTAAGGATTTTTTATTTTTATTTTGGTCCCTGTATTTTTATGAATTCAGCTGCAATTGTTGATTTGCTGTAATCGTATCTACGGTGTAGCTCCAAACCTTGATGAAGCCATCAGCCTCCCAGTCACCATGATGTGCATCAACTGCTTGTATATTATTTGGAGGATGCCTGGAAACCTGGTGGGCTTGGCTCTTCCATGGATTGTACAACTTTTCGCGGCAGGAGTTTTGAGTTCTACTACTGTCCCCAGATTACCTTACAGAGCCATGATTCTTTAACGTGTCAAGAAGACAATATTTGAGAAAAACAATTTGGATGGCTTGTCTTTATACACTCAGTTTCTGCTCACACCTGGCTTCCATGCCCTTCTGTGACTGTTTGATTTGTGAATTAACGATGGAGCTGGTAAATTACAAGACATATAATCCATGCCTGTCATTTTTATGATTTCTGTGGGGGTGATGCACGAAAATGATTGTAGACCATTGAATAATTGCGATGATCTTGGAATTGGGACGCACCGATCTTAAACAGAAAATTGGATTTTAGCTACATATAATGACAGCCCGTGAGCAGATGAGCACTGCAATCTTATATGGTCAGTTGTTTGTCTCTGTGTTTTCGATGGCATATACAGGATTAAAAGTTGTTTTCTTTTTTGAGCGACCGAATTGTGACGGTAAACCTAATGTCTAAATTGAATAGAAAATTAAGCATTGAAAAGCAGTTTGGATTAGGATTTTTTTGGGGCTCAACGAGGTTTTTATAAATTTCAAGCCACGTTGTGGAAGCACCCCATAATTGATTCTGTATAATCTCTAAATCTTATCCCACTAATTTTTAAAAATTCGGAAAGACAATGAATTTTGTACAGATTGGTATGATTCGGAATAAGTTGGCTTCGAAACAGCACGAGAATGATGCTCGGGCAATTTGACAAGTCCTTAATTTTAACATGGAAATATTAGACAAGAGGCTGTAACTTTTAGAAACAATAAAGAATAAATACGTTCATATAATATTTAAGCTGGTGGTCATGCAAATTGTTTGGTAATGGATTTTTAAAATAATTTTGAAAAAAATAATTTTTTTATTTCTATTTTTTTACTCTAAATTAATTATATATATATATCATTTTAATGGGCTAATGTCAAGAATAATTGTATAAAAAATATCATTTTAATGTATTTCTAAATAAAAAACAACTTTAAACACTCATTTTAATACATTTTTAAATAAAAAAAATATTTTAAAAAAAAACTTCAAACACTCATACACAGTCCATAAACCTGATATAGCGATTGGACAAGCAAGTGGTATGGTTAGTTTATCAAGGTGGGCTGCGCCAACTTCCTGCAGAGCGACCCAATATGCCTTCCACTCTCTAATAACAGGAGTTTCCTTCTAGAGAGAGGACAAAAAAAAAAGGAGTTTCCTTTCTTCTAGCAGAAACACAAGAACAAAGAAGAAATGCTGAGATTACGGTAGGAGAGATACAAGCAAGCAAGTATTATGCAGTTGTTTTTTCTGTTATCCATTCCTTGTATAAATATGTACTTATATGCACATATATACATGTCAGAATCTTGCTTCGGGGATCACCAGCTCAGGACTCCGGTAGCTATTCAAAATTAGGACATCGGTGCTATACACAACTATATAAGATGATATAAAATTTGAGGGGAAGGGGATGATAAGGGTACTAATGAGTCTTACTTTTTTAATATTTTAGGAACATCTTTTCTAGAACTAACCGGTGCGGTAGACAAACCATTTTGCTTATCCGAAACAAGGAGATCAACCTTCTCACTACTCATTTCATCTTTTCCAGATACACCAGAAGATGATGATCCAAATATCTGCACCATCAAGCTTCCACCTACAAGAAGTTTTGAAAGATTACCACCCGACATCAACAATCAGGGAACAAGAAGCAAGTATTTAGTATCTAGTTAGATAAGGAAGCCAACGTGCTCAATCTCAGCTCAAGTTTTTAGGATGCCAACAGCTAGATAATAATGATATCCACATTTTGCTATCCCCAATTTAAACACGTGGCTATTTTTCAGTTTCTTGAATCCAGCACAGCATTCTCAGAAAATCTATAATCTGCTCTATAATTTCAACCATTTAAGGTTTCATTTACTTACTAACCAAATCAATTTTTTTTTGTTTCTAAGCTCACATAACTTTCCGGTTCTAGAAATAAACATATTCTTTTGGTTTTGCATGTTTGTAAGCGGCCATCTAAATGAATTCTCTTGATGGAGGACAAAAGAAAGAGGAAGTGATACATGAATGCAGCCATGAAGCTAAACTAGCAGAGGAGAGGAGAGTGGCAGTTTCATCCATAAAGGGGGGGAAATGGTCGGTCTGTGCAAAAATAAACTTGAGAAGTGCATAACCTTGTTAATCTAAATACCAAGAAATCAAATGAAAGAATAGCATGCATTCTAAATTAAAGAAGAAAACTGATTGGCTGACATTATGTTCTAAGCATATCCTGAGCCACTCTTTAATTATGGAAGTCAAAAAAATAGAAAGTAACAATGAATAGGAGCCAGAGCGTAGAATATTTTACCAAGTACAAGAGAAGCCCCAACCCAACCAGCGGCACCCCACCTTTCACCGAGAAGAAACCATGCAAATCCAGCACCCCAGACTGGCTCCATACCATAAATTATTGCAGTTTCTGTTGCTGAAACATCACGCATGGCAGCCATCTGTGTAGTTAAGAAATAGAGCAAATTATGATCACATTTACTATTATTTGATGGGAAAAAACTTAAAAGGCACAATTTTCTAAATCCGATTGAAGCCATGCTGTTTGAACTCGACAATGGTCTTTCAGTCCAGAGGCATGAGTCATCCTGATCCCACAAATAATCATGCCATGTTAGGGTCACTGAGAATTGGGAGATTTCAGTTCCTTTCCCAGATAGATATCCCATTTAATTTTAATTGAAATTGAATCCCCAAAGTAATGGTTTTGATGTTACCATATAATATCTATCTCGCTTGTAAAATGTTACAGATTTTTTATCCATTTGTAATTTTGTTATCATGAATGCCCAAATCCCGACTGAACCACCTGAAGTCTTGGAGAATTTCAGAAACCCACAAGGAAACCAGAATTTTATTAAGTATACCTCCCACAGAAAGTCCCTAAGAAAAACAAAACATATAAAAGAACTATCCAGGTGCTTTTAATCTTTAAACATCATACACATGAATTTTCTATAGAAAGGAAAAAAAAAATCTTCCATCACGGGTCCTCTTTCAACAATTAACATCAAAAGATCAATAGATCACATAAGCAAAAATAGACAAACTATACAGGACTATATGGAAAAAACTGCCAAACATAGAGAATGATGGATCCCAGTTAGTAAAGAGCATTCAAACAGTTGCACTTGCAAGGGAAGTAACAGAGAAAAATTTCCCGGAAACATGGTGGGAAGGACAAGTGGAGAGGTATTTTTGAGTGTTCAGTTATTTGCTTGGGACAAACTTTATGAGAATTAAATTTAAAAAGTCATAATGCTCAAGTCCTGGATGGGCTTTCCCCTTTTTTTCTGTCAAGTTGGTTGAAATGCAGAATACAGCAGCATGACAAACAAGAACGAAGAAGGAAAAAGAAGACAGAGAAGAAACATATTTCAGAATTTTGCATTTTTCTTAGGAATGTAGGCAAATTAAGGAGAGAACCTAATAATTCATCGTACCTCTATCCATAAGCATAGCCCTGTTGAGAATATGCCAGTGTAAAGTGCAGGTATCCATGGGAAAACAGCCAACCAATGCCAAATCATTTCCCATGTCCATGATGATGGATCACAAGTTTGGACATCACCAAACCAGCCTCTAAGGAAATACCATATTGTTGAGGAGATAGCGATAACACATACCTAAATGAAGAATCTGTTTTTCAAACCATGCAATGCAAGAAAACCAGACTACATTTCTGTGCTGTGTGGACAATTGAGCAGTAGACACACCTCGTATCCAAGAAGAGCTAAGAAGTTCTTTTTATCTGTGCTTCTTGATATATGTTCCGTTCGAAGCATATGCACGCCAAAAAACACTGCGCTTAAGAAGTTCAAGAGATCACCAATCTGGTAATGTGCAAATACAAATCCATTATAAGAGGTTGAAACCAAGCTTCCTTTTATTCAACCCAGATGAAGAAAAAATAACATACAAGGAATTCCACTTTGATCACCGTCAAGGAAATGCAACGAACATGAAAATAATGAAACAGCCGATTAAAACAAGGAGAAAACCTACACAGGGAGGAGATCCACTGGATTCCAGCATTGCAACCCCTACAATGGACATGAGAGCTCCAAACCAGGTATATGCAGGAATTATTGCTCCTAGCATACCATCAAGCAAAGGAACCACAATTACCTGATGAATTCATACAAAAATACGCCAAATTTTGTACCTTTAAGTACAATTACCATAAACAAAACTTTGAATGATGTAAAACCTAGAGGCTGATCAAGAAACTTACAGTGAACATAGATATAAATGATGCACGACCAGCATCTGATGTGAGCAGACCAAGTGCCTGCGTTAGGTACCCTAGACTAACCCAAAACCCCAACTCTATCCCTGCATTACGGATTCGAGTATCATCCCATGATTGCAATGCGAATGGCAAGAATGGTATGGCTGAGACAACAAATCTCACAACAGTGAAAGCTGCTGGATCCGTTATTGCTTCAACTTCTTTCACGACTGGAATATTACTCGCTACAACATAAAAATACACAAAAGAAAATACACCTAGAATCAATGGATATTATACAAGGACATATATAGAATCTCAAATGGATGATGGAATCTCAATAATTGCAAGCTTAGATCTAAAATCAAGAACGTAATATATATATAATAAAAAAGCCTCGATCACAAACTAGTTGGGGTCAGCTAGCATATTTCTGAGCTATCTATCATATGCAAAATCCACCTCAAAATTTAGATGATTTAAATGAATCAGCATTGGTTACAATGAATGCCTCCTACTGATTATATATTAATTCCAATTCGCCACTACAGCAAAATCAATGTTATAAAAATAAGGAATGAAAAAGGTAACGTACCATAGACAACGGTGATGGCATTGAGTAGAATGATGGACCTGACTTTCGTGGACGCGAAAAGTATCCTCCGCCACAAATATTTCTTCCCAAACAATGTCTTAAAATTTATGCTCTGTCTCTTCTTCTGATTCGAAGCGGAGCAGACTATCGCGTTTGTTGATTTTCGTATTTTAACACCTGAATCAGGACTGCGACGAGAAGAAATAGGAGAGGAGAAGGGATTGCTACTGTGTATAGAGACGGTGGTGAGACGATGTCGTTTAGAAGGAGATAAATGAAATGTGAACGAAATTGAAGGAGAGAGCTTGGTGGTAATAGATGCGGAGTAGGCAGGAGCTCTTGATGGCCATTTACAGGCCATTTACCTTCTCTCCCTCCAGTATCTACGATTCCTCCTCTTTTATCTTCTTGTCTTGTCTCCTTTTTTTTCTTCTTTGTTTGTCTGTCTTCACTCTTTTCACCAATTAACTTTTTATTTTATTTTTATTTTCAGAACACAACAAAACAGTCTCAATCACTAAAGATGTGTGTGATGCAATTAAGGTTGAAAAAAAAAGTTTTAAAAAAATAATTTTATTGTGATTTAAAATAAACAGTGAAGTGTTTGGTTAAAATTGTAGTTGAGATAAAAATAAAAAAATAAAAATTTTAGATGTTTGGTTACACTAGTAAATGAAAGGACGATCATCTAAGCAACCAGGATTCAGCACGTTTAAAGAGTTTCGTTTCAATGACTGAAATGCCACCAAGTAGCGCACGTGTTTGTTTTTCATTGGTCGTTTCATGTGTTTGTTTAAAGAGTTGAAAGTATTAATATCAAATATATTTAAACTTTCTAAATAGTTATTTGCTATTAAAGACAGTCTGAGATATTTTTTGAGGTTTTCCGCTTTTGTCCCTGAATAAACAGACACGTATTGTACTCGGTCTACCAAGAATCGGTGGTGGGCATCCCGTGATGGTGCAGCAATAGTTTTGTTCGAGATTTGTCTCTCTTTTTATAAAAGAACAAAAAATAAGAGTAAAGTATAGCAAATAAAAAGTTGTGACTTTTTTGCCATGGTTGAAATTGGAATGAGATGTGGGCTAGATTTCGTACAGGGCTCGGGATCCAGTTGGTTTTCCACTGTCTTATTGATCTCTTAACTCCTTTCGATGACCTGTACTGGACCTGTATATGATGGGCCTCTCATGATGTGGGCTTGGATTCTCCCGGTTAAAAAATATTTATTCATAATCAGACCTTATGCAGCCCATTTGTGATTTTGGCCTCCACCAGATCGATGATGATAATGGTGGTCGTGGATGGTGACAGATGATCATCATAGCATGAGGCCTATTCCATTCTACACTGCTGTTTACATTGGCCTCGACAGCGTAAAAAATAAATTCTGAGTTGAAAATAATTAACAAGAAATCCTTATTATTTTTATTTTTTAAAATATTTCAAAAGTATTATCAAAAATAATTTTTTAAAAATAATTATCCCCCAACAATAGTTTTATCAAGTTTTTTTATCCAAATTGAGTAATCATCTTTTATATCATGATTTTTTTTCAATTTAGTCCTTGATTATTTTCTTTCTATTAGTTTTGTAATGTATTTGTCTTGCATTGTATGATTTTAAAATTGTTTTGTGATTAGAAATTTTATTTTTTTATTTTTTAATGTTTGCCTTTCTACAGGATAAGTATGTCTCATAACCTACTATTTAAGTTATTTTTTTGTTTTGTTATTATTTTTTTTTTTCAAATTCATCATTTGATAGTTTGATTGTTAGGGCTTGAACTTTGATATTTACTATCTTTTATTTTTTTGCGATATCTAAATTTCGTATCTTGAGTAGTGGGTTAGTCGGGTTAACTCGTTTTTTCTTTTTCTTTTTTTAGAATTGTTTTTATTTTGCAATTTCATTATTTAGAATTAAATTATTGCTCTCGAAATGTGATTCTTTTGCTTTTTTGTGGGGCGTTATCTTGGGTGTGGGTTAGTCAAGATAACAGGGATAAGCTTTTTTTTTATATAAAAAAAACATTGTTTATTTAACTTTGAAAGTATACTTTTTTTTTCTATTCTAATGCCATATTGCGGGTGTTAAGTTCATCAAGTTAACTCGGATGAATTATTTTTTTTGTCTAACCTTTCTTTTATAAATTTTAATATTTTATAGTCTCATCATTTGACATTTGTTTATTGACTTTTGAGCTATGTTATTTTCTTGTTTTTAATTTTGTGATGTTATCCTACATATGGGTTCGTCAAGTTAGCACAAGCTAGCTTAGATTGTTTTTTCAATTTTTATTTATTTAGCTTCGGTCTTGCTTGCTAGGTATTTCTTATGAGAGTATTTTTTATCCTAATGTCATATCGCAGGTGGTGGTTAGTTGAGTTATATTGGTCTAACTTAGTCTTTTCATGCATTATTGTGTTGCCTTAATCTTTTATCCTCAAGTACTTGTTACAAAGTTAACCCGAGTTGACTTAATCGTCACTATATTTATTTTTATTAGAATTTTTTTTAACTCAACCTGCGGTGTAACATGAACCCTTTATCTATTATCTATTTAACATTAATCATTACTTTGCTTGCTACTTGTTAGGCATTTATCTACACCCTTTTTAAATCGAGTGTATCACACTTACATGTATAGATTAAATCAGGGAGGGTCTGCGATGTGTTATGGGCAACCTAGATTTTATTTTCAATGTAAACAAAACAGACAAAGGCAATGCAAACATTAAAGGAACAAAATTACAAGACCCGAACCATGACTTAACCAGGTTTTATAAGCTCAAATAATTCAAATGCTATGAAAACAAAGTCCCATGATAATAAGTAATCTAATAAAAAATTGACAACATAAAAAAGTGGAAAAACAACTTGGACCCATCTAGTTTAGCATATCAAATATCCAATCTGATCATGATACCAAGATAACCTTATTAAAAGCAAACTGAATAAAACCATGAAGTTTAGTTACCAAGTAACTCAATGTTGAAGGGGAAAAAAAAGAATCTATGTCAACATGTGTGTAATCAGCTAGTCATGAGATTATGAGATCAAGATTAGATAATCTCACAAAAAAAGATCAATTCACAGTAAACCAAATATTATAAGGTAAATTAAAAATAGATATAAAAAGGATCAAAGTTAACATGTGTTAACATCCAAAACCTATTATCCTAGTTATGAGTCTGAAACTAACCTAACAAAAAAACAAACCTAAAAAACAATGAATAAAGACTCTAAATCTACAAAATATATAAAATTAGAAAACAAACGCAATAAAAAAGCCTCACAACAAAAGAAATAACAAGAACATGAACTATATATTTGATATAAAAATAATTTAAAAATAAATATCAATGGATACAAATAAAAACATAATTCAATTAGAAAAACAATTAAAATACAATGATCAAATTTGCTATAAAAAAATTAATGAAATCAAATGATGAGGGATACAACTGGAAAGAAATCAATAAAAAAACACAATGAATAACAAAAAAAGAAGAGAGTGGAATGACACCTTTATATTCTGATAAGAAAACAAAAGAGAGAGAAGAAGAAGAAGAAAGTACATTGGAGATCATAAGACATCATATAATAGTTTTTAGATTGTGTTTTTTAAAATATAATAAACCAAATTACTCCTAATCAATCAACATTTTAAGTTTTTGCTTTTTAAAACAATACCATACCCCTGCCATGCTTTTAGAAAATTATAAAAAAAATCAAATTATGCTGGTCTTGCTGGACAAAACAAAATTATTCTCAATAATCAGGCAATTGATTTTTTTATTGGAAAGACAAAATACTACTTTAATGCTTTTATTCTTCCTTTTTTTACTTAAAATTCAAGGCCAATGGCTTGCTTGTTAGATGAGAGAACATTCTCACAAAACATTCTCATCGAACGCATACATATGCCAAGGAATGCTAAAACGAAGGCAGATTTTGAAAACTAACAGTAGTATTTAAACACAGCTACCGTGTTTTTATCACACTCGAGGAGGATGAATGCGACCTCCATTGATTAACATTGATAGAACCTCTTAGGTGGATGGTGCAGTGCATTAAATTTAGCATTTCCAGCCAAGCGTACCATTGTGGGACCCTTCGTTTGCTCTCATCACCTTTTTTTGGTGATAATAATATATATATATAGCTATCGCAAAGGGAGGTATAAAAATGAGAAATGCAAGCTAGCAAGTTAAGGCAGTTTATTTTTGAAAAAATTAAAAAAAAATAATTTTAATACAATTTTAAACAAAAAATAATAATTTAAAAAACAATCCCAAACAATCTCAAACAGGAGATTGGGTTGGTGGACGCCATAAAATAGATTGATAAGAGAGAGGGAGAAGAGGTAGTTGCACTCCCATCACACATTCTTAACTCGTACGCTTAAATGCTCTATAATGGACACAAGCTAACATTCATTGCACAGGGAAAAACTATCTGCTATTCCATAAAATATATTAAAGTGATCTTCAGTCCTTGACCTCTCCTGCTTCCACAAGAATCTCTTGAGCTTGTCAAAACTTACGATGGAAGAAAATATCTACCCTTCTCTCCAGCCAATGCATGGAGATTTTCACAGCTCACCTGACAGAACTGATTCCAATGAAAAAATCACGGATTGAGAGCTTGCTTTGTCCAGAGGTGACATAAGACCAAAAATTCAAATGGAATCAGAGAGAATGGGACCTAGTCCCACTCCTTTTTCCCTGCAAACAATCGGATCTACCTCAAAGGGCATGGAATAGAGACTTCCCTTCACATTCAACAAGGAAATGGTTAATTGACTCCAGGCATACCGAATATATATGCAGAAAACAGAACACTGTTGACTGGACTCCTCCGGTATTGATTAGTAAAATTTATTCGAATTCTTAAAGCTAGCACTAATATGATATCTGATGGGTTGTACAGTGTCCCAAGACTCGAGAAAGCGTGTTGGCCCAGAGTAATTAAAAAAAGTTTGGTTTTTGCAGGAATAATCAACCAGAATACGTGATTGGCACACACCACCACAACATTAATGTGGTAGAATTTATCTGCTTTGTCAAACATATGCTAGGAGTAGCAGCAAGCTAGCATGCACTTCTGTTCTCAATCTCCATGCAAATAATATATAAATCAAATCCCACTTCTTCAACCTTTTGTTTTGCCTTTTGGGGTGCTGAAACTGATGAGTTTTGTTGACAATCAGATCGTATGAAAGAAAGAAGAGTCAGGCATCTGGCCTTGCTCTCCACTTTTGATTAGAAAAAGAAAAGCTCCTTCCATCTGAGAAAGAAATATTATATTTAAAGTAGAATTTCTTTCTTCTTCTTTACTGCGTGAAGCATACACAGACACTGTTAGCAGGTTCTTCCGTGTATTTTATTATCGCATGGTCTCTTAAGTGAATCAAGGCTACGAGTCTAGGTTATGCATCCTTTTTTTTTCTGTGCAAATGTTATGTGGGTGTTTTAATCTGAAGGGAAGTTTAAAGCCAAAAAATAAGAATGAAGGTGAAAAGGAGATCGAGCAAGAATTCAAATTTAGTTGATGAGTTAACTGGACATGCATGTGTGGTTAAGCAGATGAATAAGAGTAACTACAGTTAAATTCAAAGACAAAGAATTATAGCAGAAGGGTACAACAGAAGAAAACACTGAAAAAGAATCCAGAGCATCAACACTAGCCCTCTCATTTGCCCTCATTCTCACACACCATTACTACACACTGACCCGACCTTACTAAACATGGCTGAAATGGCTAAGGCCAATGCTCTCTTCTCTCTCATACACTCTAATATTCAAAAGGAAATAACAAAAGTAAAGAACAGAAAGCTGAAAGCAGAAACAATCTTACAGTCGATCATCTATCTCACTCTTGAACTTAATTCTAGCACCAAACCTTAGAAGTACCTTACAAAAGAACCTTGATCAGCCTACAATTCTTCCTTCCTAGTTGTGAAGAGGATTAGGACCTGTGTAAACTATTCTTTTATCGTCTTCATATACCGAGTCTGAATCTCCTCCATCAATGTTCACAGGCTGATCTATGTTTGGAGATGCATGAAAAGATTCTGTCTCAAGAAACCTGGATTTTCTTGGTAGGGATTTCACCAGCTTATCAGTTTCTTCATGAACAGCTAAGAAGAAACCTAACTGAGCAAGAATGAACAGAATCCAGAATAAGAAGGTAATCGCAGCTCTAGCCCCAGCATGTCTTCTACCTCTTGCTGCTTCTACACCAACTTTATGATGGGATATCATATTGCACCAAATATATGTAGCAAATACCAAGCACTTCTTACGCCACCCTCGAGCAGACCATGAAAAAGGCTAACTGGCCGGGATCTTTAAATTCACAAAATATTAGCTGGTGTAAAAGAAAGTAGGGGGGTTTGGATAGTTCTGTGAAATCTTTTTTGGAATTTTGAAAGTTAATTCCAAATAAGAGATCAATAACTGGAGTCTAGCGAGGAAACTTTTTAGCTTCGGTGACTCCTTATCTTATGGGTCTACTTCCCATGATCTTGACCCTTTATTCCTGGAACCTTCTTATATTTTCTCAAGTATTTCACTCAGTGGATAATTGGACTTGGCACCTTCCACTAGATCTCACGGTCTCACACCACACGTACACTAGTACTATTACTTCCACTACTACCAGAACTAGATTTGCTTTCTCTTTGCTTTCGGGTCTCTGTTGTTTTGTTTCTGTTTTTACTGTTTCGTGCAGTTCTTTGTATTCTCGCGTTGCTTGGACAGAGTGCTGTGGGACTGTCCAGTATTAGTAGCCGCTGTCTCCGGAGTATTGTTCAAATTTATTTCAGTGTTTTACACGTTTCAGAAATATTTTTTAAAAATTTGAAATTTTTATTTTTTTATTTGAAATTAAAAAAAAAAACATTTTCGATATAAAAATGAATTTTAAAAAATAAAATAAAAAACATTATTTTAATATATTAAAAAAAACACTTTAAAAAACAGTAAACTTTGTCAACGAATTTATAGAGAAAAGAGGCGTTGGTGAACAATAAACTTTGTGTTTCCACTGTATTTTGCATGTCATATTCAACGTGTGCTTATCTTAAAATTGGAGGGGTTTACTTTTATTTTGATAATTATAGTTTAGGGAATTTCTCTCTTTTCTTTGCCTATCTTACTGCAACAAATACGTCCTGGAATCACTTAATTGCCCATTAACTTGATGCAATCAGAAAATTTTAACAAATTTTCTAAAATATAAACGTCAAAATTTGAACAAATTTTTCAGATAGCTATCTGCATTTATACATTGCGCAAAAAAACAATTCTCAATCCCTCACTCCCTCTTTGTCAACTGGGTTTGACTTCTAGGAATTAAGCTTCAATGCAGGCCTTCCTTTACGTTTTCTTACCACACAAGTTTCTACGTACTTCTTGCGTACAATACAACCAACACAACCATACGTACGGCCAGTACATCGCCCTGTCGTTTTATACTACGTAATTTCTCAAAATTAAACAAATTTTATCTTCTTTCTGTGTCTATACGGTTGCCCAGAGATGATTTTTACCCTTCACTGCTCTCCTTATGAGTGGAAACGACATTAGATTCTTAACTCTCAATTATTTTGGATAATGTCAAGCAATCAATGCTAATCCAAGCATGCACGATTAGGGCAGAACAACTCACAGGCCAAAAATAAGAGAATGTGGGTTTTTTTTCCACCTCGTATTGTTTCCTTCTTCTCTTCTGCTTTCTCTCTCCCTGGGAGTGGCATACATATTACAAGCCTGTGGTAGTGGTGGTAGTGTGGTTGAAGTTGTTTTTGAATGTATTTTTCATTCAGAAATATATTAGAATATATTTTTTATTTTTTAAATATTATTTTTAATATCAATACATTAAAATGATAAAAAAAAATTAATTTAAATAAAAATAAAAATAAAAATTTTAAAAATATTTTTGAAACACGGTGTAAAACACCTCTATATTCACACGATAGTAAGTAGTTAAAGTGGGAACCGTATAAACTACACCATCGGACCCATAAAAAAATACATAGTGAAGCTATTTATGTTTATGGCAGCGAGGCAACAAGTCGGGAAGGATAGCTAAAAAAATTATTTTTTAATATTAGTATATTAAAATAATTTAAATTTTTTTTTAAAAAATAAGTTTTTTTTTAAATAACTTTTTTTAAAAATGTTTTTAAAATCTAGTTTCAAACAAATATAAAAGAGACGCTATGAAAATCCGTAGCAGTCCTCATACTACGATACCCTAGTTGGACTATTCCATAGAGAAACTCACACATGTTTTTTTTCAAAGCAACGCAACAGCACAAACACAACTGTCTAGAATTATTAAAAACACATCACAATCTAGGCTCCAACTTGATAGAATTTTAATGATATCATAAGAAAGCTGTACAATCAACCAGGCCACCATCCTAAACTTATGGTTCAACAGCGTCCAAGAATTTTCGTTACTAGCAAACTATTATTGGAAGAGGCTGAATTAATAGATGGTCCTCGGAAATAAAAGAGTCTGACAGTTTGCGGTCCCAAGGGAAAATATATTTTTTATAATATTCCTTGTGCTTCAAAATAATAAAAAAATACAAGAGTATTTTACAAGCACGTGCCTATACACCTGTCGGACAGATTATAAATTGAAATTTAATGTGTATTTTGTATACTGTGATGTAGAGTTGTTTTGAAAATATCTTTTATTTTTTTTTTTTTTTTTAAAATAGTTCATCCTTTACCATTATTAAATTTGAATGATAATTGTCCGGTCAGTGACTAATTGTACATTCAAAATCTTCCATCAGGATGGGCACTGTACAAGTCCCAAGGTACCAAGTTCTTAGAGGTATGGGAGAGGGCACCTAAGAAAAAAAATTAATTTATGCTGTCGAAAATTATATTACTTCGTGGGTCCATTACCAAATGATGACTGTAATTCTAATGATTATGTTCTGTCTATGCAGGAATGTTTTGATGACCGAAATTGGAGTAAAAATTGCACCACAAGCTACAAGATAAAGGCTATTTTCATGAATAATGCAGTCCTTTATCTAATGAATGCATTACATTATTGAATTTGTTCGGAAAATTAGAATCCTGGGCATCAGAGGGTACATGCAAAATATCAGAAAAAATATCTAATTTTAAATTATTATATAAAATTCTAAAATAATATTTATATTATTTTCTAAAACTAACTATAATATATATATAAAAATAAGCTTAATACAAATTCACACGGAGACACGTATTAGCCCGTGCCTAAACGTTGAAAAAAAATAATCGTGATTTATGCACACGGAGACACGTATGATGTATGCATTATCCCATTTCACGTGTACAAAAATAACTTAATGAGATGGATGTAGCAGTGCTACTTGAGAAGCCAAAAATAAAAAAATAATATTTTAATTTATTTACTTATTTTTTTACACTCCACCAACAAAATTATTTTGATAGCTAAAATGGTTTTCCCGTGCATGAGCTGCTATTTGTAGCAGCTCACGTAGAGAAACCAAAATTTTGGGGTGTTCCAGCACGCGCGTGCGTGCGTGTGTATATTAGAAAATAATGTAACTATATCAAAAATATTTTTTTTATTTTTATTTAAAAATATCTCAACAAGAAAGTAAAAAATTATATACAAAATTAATAATTATATTATTGGAGGGTTTTTTAAAAGTAATTATTTAATTATATAACATATTCCTATTAATTATATAATTAATTGTATAATTAAACTACATATAAAATAATTGCACTATATTTAAAATAATATATATAAAAAATAGCTCTCCAAAATGGTTTTTACTATTGGAGTACACATCAACAAAAAAACTCACATATACACTATTCAAATAGCAATTTTAGAGATTTGGCTCTCCAAAATAGCTCTTGCCATTGGAGTTGTTCTTAGAGCAAGTCTAATAGTAAAAGCTATTTTGGAAAGCTAAATTTTTAAAATGGTTTTTTAAATAGTATAAATATAATTTTTTTTATTTATGTCTACTTCAATGATAAAAACTATTTAAAAGAGTCATTTTTTTATATTATTTTAAATATAATGAAATTATTTTGTATATAATTTAATTATATAATTAATTATACAATTAATAGAAGTAAATTAAATAATTACTTTTAAAAAATCCTCCAACAATAAAATAATTATTTTTTAATTACATTTAAATTAAAAAATGAATTTAAAATAAAAAACCAGTGCCCGTTAGACTTTCAAAAATTGAGTTAAATTCATTAAAAAGTACAGAACAATAAATAAGACTCTAACCATAATTCTCTCCCATAGACTGCCCGTCAGCCTCTCCCATACAACTTTATTATGTTTTTTTTGTTCAAGATGTTACAAATAGCATACAAGGAGGAAAGAGTCATTTTAGCTGTTTGGATATCACAATCGTTGAAACTGAAAAAATTGATTAAAAATGCTAAAAGTATAATTTTTGGCTTTTGGCTTTTGGCTTTTGGCTCTCTGATGATATTTGGCTTTTGGCTCTCTTACTTCATATAAGTGATCTATCTCACGAGTGCATTCTAGAAAACAAAAAAGAAGAAAAAAAGAGAGAGGGTGAAAGTGAATAAATTAAAAAGATGTGTTGTTTTTGCTTTTCAATACGTCCTTGTTGTTTTTTCAATTTAATCAATTTTTTATTTAAATAGTAAAAAAAATACAGTCCACTTTTATTTATTTATTTATTTGGCAAGTCATGATAGATTGAGTTGAAATAAACCAATAGCTTGGAACAATGCATGAAAGCTTGCCTGAAGGAATCATCGACAAGTTAGAAGCTGTTTGGCACGGCTTTTTCAAGCCGTGCCACAGCTTTTGATCTTTTTTTTATTTTTTTATTTTATTTTAGATGAATATGTTTTGGTGTTTTTAGATCATTTTGATGTGCTGATGTCAAAAATGATTTTTAAAAAATAAAAAAACATCATTTAGATGTATTTCGGCACGAAAAGCTTTTTGAAAAGCTATGAAAAGCTACAGCAACAGCTCTCCCAAACACCCTCTTAATCGTGACCGGTGGCTCGTCCAGGGAGGATAATAAACCACCGTGGAAAGCATCGCAATGGGAAATATTTTAGTGTCTGTTTAATAGTACTTGAGATGAGGGTATGGTAGAATGTTTTTTTATTTAAAAAATTATTTTTTTCTTTCTTTTTTATAAAAATATTTTCTAACAATTCAGAGTCTGTGGACACCAGCATCGCAGAAGAGGCCGGGAGGGAGACCAATACGGGGCACGGGATGGTTTATGTGGCTTGCTTGATAGGATTGGTAAGTTTACGGGCTTCTTTATCTGGTAATGCTGGATTTCTTTGTAAGAACTAAGAAGTAGATGGCCCTCGGCATCGGATTTTACTAACTGTTTATTTTTTTTTCTTTCAGTTTTTATGTTTTTAAAAAGTACTTTTTTTTATTTAATATTTTATTACTTTAAATTTTGTTTTTATTAAATTATTTGGATGATATTTATGTCAACAATAATTTTTAAATAAATAAATAAATATTATTTTTTAAAAAATATTTGAAAAATAATAATTAGAAACAATGTAACATTACTTCAAAACAAACAAAAAGAAAATCTAAATCTGGACTCGGAAGAAGCTTCTAAAAAGACTCAGTAACGTAAACTTTGCAATGTATAAAAATCAGTTTTAGATAAGAACTAGGACTGCTACCTAGCTTAATTTTAATCACCAATAATATTAATTTGCGTAATCTACACGTGCAGGCTTTGCTTAACTGTCATGAACCGAGTAATTTTTTTTGTCTGGTGAGATGGGTTCACGTTCCAGTAATAGAGATTGTATTGTCATGCAATAAAGGAGCTATACGTGCTGTAAGAACAATGCTGATTTGGATATCATGTTATCTTTTTTTTTAAATAATAACTTTTAAAACATAAAAAACTATTATAATTTTTAAAAATATTTTTTTTATGATTTTAAAATTACTGTAGTGTATTGATGATAGAAATAAAAAATATTTTTAAATAAAAAACTAATGTAATTAACTTTAATAAATAATAAATAATTCAAAATCAATAGCTGATAATCGAGTGTCTGGCGTGTTTGCAGGACAGAGACAGAGAAGATCCAGGCCATTAAAAATTATAATCTTTTGTCAAAAACAAAATTAAGGGCAAAAAAAGAAAAGAAAAGAAAGATGAGCCAACGACGATGGTACAGGCAGGCAAAAGTAAAACCAAAATGGCACCTTTAATAGGCGAGGTGGAATATGCGCCAAGTAGAAATACAAAGAGAAAGAAGATTCGTGTGGTTCATGCGCATCTCCCCCTCATATTCCCTTCTCCTTCCTTTTTTCTTGATCAAATAACAGAAGAAGTGCCCACTTTTCAACTCACCTTCCCAACCCAACTCAATTCCCATCTCGCCGTGTCCTCTTCTCCTCCTTATAAACACTCAACCCCTCCCGCTTTCCTCCTTATAAGTTTACGCAACGCGCACATCTTCTGGGGTATCTCTCTCTCCACACCACAATTATATACCTGTTTGTTTATGTCCTTTTGTTTCTGCATGTGTTTATGTTTATGTTCTAATCAATCGAGACTCTAAAATGGTTGCGCTTGTTTGTGTCGATCATGCTTAGTTTGATACTCTCAGGACCCGCTGTCAATGTTGGGTTTCTCTCTCTTTTATGAAACCAGTTAAGAAAGGGCCTTGCTTCTCTTTTCTTCAGGAAAAATAGGGTTTGTTAATTAAGTCCTGCATTAAATACTTCTTGATCAAGGAACCAGTGAGACACTAGAGGGGTTCTGCTAGAAGCAGCTATGAGTTTTCTTGAGTAAAATTTTGGAATTCTTGCGACTGGATAAGACGTCATGAGTTTGGGTTCGACCCATTCCAATAAGAATAGCATTCATAAATCCTGGATTTTATTAACATTTAGATGAATGTCACACCAATCTTGATTCTTAATACAGTTTCTCACATATGCTTGCTAATTGGCTCCATAATCTCCTTGCTGATTTTAGTGAATTTTGTGGCCAAGAGTGCTTGCTTCCCCCCCCGTTATTTTCATGTGTTTATGACAAATCTCTTCTTGGTTAGATTTTTTGAGTGCTTTTTGCTTCCTCCTAGCCAAATGATGAAATTCTTATGAACGTGAAGGTTATGCTAATTATGGTAGGTCGGAAAAAAATACTCTGAGATGACACGTCCGTGTAAAACAATGGGCCTATAAATGAATGTGTATAGAATATTGATGTGGTGAGGGTGAAAGGTATAGTAATGTGGGAAAAAATGATCTACGTTAAATAGGGTAGCGAGTTTTAATTTCTTAGAATCTTTTTGAAAATATGGCCTAGGATGGAGCGAAAAGCTTGAAAAAATAAAATTGACCCATTTAGTTTGAGATTATTTCTTTGCTCCAAGACTTGAGTTATGCAATATGTTCCTTGAAATGGTAGGCAGGCAGTTATGACCATTCCTAACCAATAATCTCCTTAAAAATGATGAAAGGGGGACTGGACTCCAAGATTTTAGTGCTTTCTACAGATTCTATTAGAAGCTAAGTCGCAGTTGTGAAGGTTGTCCAAATACTATGCAAATACTTCTTCTTTGTTTACTACATATAGTGCAATGGTTAATAGATGTGCACTCTCTGTTGTAGCTGCTCATGTAGAATACACAAGTTCTGAGCTTATTTTCCTGTTCTGTTTGGTTATATAATCAGCTCAATTTTATTCTCTTTCCTTGAACAACCTTGATATCTCTGCTTCCAAGGACACTTGCAAACAAATAAGGGGTAGTTTAATTTCTGATAGACCCGAGTATGTTTGCGCTTTGTAATGAATTCACGTTCTGTTTTGGTGCAGACACTGGTACGGATATTCAATTTTCCCTTTTGATGCCAGCAATCTTGCTGGCAATCATACTTTGACATTATGAGTCACCAGAGTACAGTCAATCCCGGTAAAACCCTAGAGGGTGTGCATGGCATCCGTGTTGTCCCTCATTCTCCATTTGCTATGAAAGAGATCAATCAACAGGAGGACTTCCCCCAATCAACCTGTGAAAGTGCAGGCAATGGATTGAATCAGCTGCTGTTGATGCAGTAAGTGTGAAACCTTTCAGTCAATGTAAAATAAGTTTCACAGCTAAATTATCAGTAGCACCAATGTAAAATCTGTCTATCCCCACAGATAAGATATACCCAGGTCTTCAAAGTTTTAAAACTGTTAAAATGGTGAAATCCTGCCAACAACAACTTTTCTTTTATTTCTTCTCCAGGAGAGTATGGCAGCAAAGACCAGGATGTTTGAGGCCTATCCAGGGCTGTATTCATGGTATTACATTAATAAATACAAACTTTTTAAGTTTGGTAATTCATGTATTGCATTTATTATGCGTTCTAATGCATAATGCTTTCACTAGGTGATCAACATCTTGCTGAAACTGTTGCCAATGTGATTACTTCTCTTCCTTTTATTGTTCTCGGTATCCAGGCTCCAAGGTAGTAATATTTTTCTGGGAGATGCTTTATAAACATATCCTTTTCTGATTCTTTTCACTATTGTATACACAGGAAGAACTTGAATACCAAGATGTATGCTAACTCATTAATTGGAGTTGGAGTTGCCTCAAGTTTGTATCATTCTTCAAGAGGAAAGCTGAGGAAGTATCTGAGATGGTTTGACTATACAATGATAGCCACAACGACAGTAGTATGTTGTCCAAATTAACTCGCATTTTGCAGAACTATACTATCAAGGTTATAGGCATGTGTAGATTTGAATATATATGCTGAACTGGAATTTTATCTGTAGAACTACATGTGATACTTCTCAGTTCTGACCACTCATGTATCTGGTTTAGCACCTTTTTTTCAGTGTTAAGTTCAACAACAACAATGACGATGGCAATGATTAAGTGGCTGTGCATTATGTTTGATTCGGTTTTATGCTATATTAGGCAACTGGGCCACCAAGTATAATCCCTGGTATCCTCATATATTGAGTGTACTTTTCATCTTTTCTTCCCCTTCTTTTGTGTTCCGAATTCAGTCATATACTTGTCTTATGACATGTTTGAGTACCCTAGTTATGAATCTGCAAAATCTTGATTTTCATTTCATGGAAGCCATCAGTCACCTCACCTCACATCCACACCTCTCATCTCCTCAGATTACCCCCATATTGCTATATACATCTTCTTATGAATGAGTGCACTTCAAATCCTATTCTTTTCTTTATTGCCTTTTAGCATTCAAGTCTTCCATGTTTCAGATGCTCGTGTTCTATATGCCTGTTTTTTGACTTCTTAAATAAGGTTGCACCCCTGAAAAATGTTATGTTTAATTTCACACATGCACACTAATATTGCAATGTTCTTATAACCTCTCTTGTCCAATTGTTGTAGAAATATTCTCTCTATTCTTCATTCTTAAGGGTGTCTAGATTGTAGATTATACTTCCCTTCTCTGTTATAGAAATTCCTCTGGCATAGTGGAGTGGTATCTTCATTAGCCGGAAGGGAGTTCGTTTTCCTTCCTGGTGGCCCCATCGCTTGTTTGTCACTTTCTTCCTCTTGCAAAAGGTCCAGATCAAATCCACGACTTGCATTTGTTACCATCTTGGGTTTGATGAATTAGAGGTCTTGAAAAAGTAATTTCACTTGAACACAATAGACCAGATGTGGTGGCATGCCTAGTGAGTTGTCAAGTGCCCCCTAGACAGTCCTGGAGCACAAAAGCTCATCTGAGGATACCTTGACCACTAACCAGATAAAAGAAGAATCAAAGAAGACCCTTAAAATTTACTCTAGCAGCACAATTTAACTCCAGTTTCTGACCTCAAAATAGAAACAAGCTTGCAAGGAAATCTCTTTGAACCACTTAGACAAAGTAACTGCAAATAGAACTTTTTTATTGAAGCTCTGCTGTGCTGTTTGTTTTAGGTATTCCTTTGCTAACAAGTAATGCTTTCTCTTGCACTTTTTCTTTAAGTATATGAGCTAGACGGGCATGAATTTTATAACTGAATTATCTTTTGCAGTGTTTGTCAAGGGCCCTAAGAAATGAGAACCCAAAGTTTTTGATGGCTGCATCTGCAGCATTATTGCCTATCCAGCCTCTGATGGTCTCAGCTATTCATACAGGGATGATGGAGGTAATGTACCTCAATTCTTACCTCTTAAAAAGGTGATTAGAGTTCAGTTTGCCTTGGTCCACTAATGTTGTGACTAAATTGATGATGCCAATGACAGTTTCCATTGCTGAAGAGCTAGGAACCTATATAATTGCTGAAAATGAATTTACATAGTAGACTGGCATTTATTTTTCCTTCAAGCTTGGTCAGCTCAGTTATAACAATGATTTCAAGAAAATATTAAATTACTAAACAGAACCACATAGTTTGAATACCAGTGCCCTGCTAAGTGCATGGAACGTCTATATTGCTGAAGCCAATGAGGTGACCAATGAAAACTTGAATCAAAAGTCAGCGTGGACTCACACTGCTATATTCACCAAGATTAATATATTCATTTCATTCATTGGTGGGAATTTGAACTCCTTAATTGGGTATGTCAGTTTTTTATGGTTACATTCGTATTGCTAATAACTGGATTTCCCTTGAATTATTCCTTTTAGGTAGCATTCGCAAAAAGGGCATTAAAAGATCCAGATCTAAGGATGACACATAATTTGCATAAGATGTCATCGTTGCTAGGGGGTGTTCTTTTCATCGCCGATGATTGCTTTCCCAGTACTCCTTTCCTCCATGCTGGTTGGCATCTGGCTGCAGCTATTTGTGTTGGCACCTGCAACAAGCTTCTTAAGTAGTGTATATATCTCAGATCACTTTCTCATGATTCATTTATCCATTGGGCTCCAGCTTCTCAAAGATCAGGATGGGTATAAATTTTTTGCCTTTCTTCAACCAGGTAAGGAGAGGAAGGGATAGATTTACTCCTTTCATTTAGCGTCTAGCAGCTCAACGGTCCAACTATCGTTGGGTTTTATAATTTCTTCCAGGCTAGTTTCATGTAGCCATTCCCAGGATCTAAAAAGAAAAGCAGTTGCTGTATTTATTCAGCACGAGAGCTATAAATCTGATATGCTAATCAGAGATGTGTGGCATTTCCATTTTCTGTTTATATATCACAATCAGCAGTATGAAAGAGAGAATTGCTTCATCTGCTTTAGATTAAATGTAGAACCCAGCTATCAATTGCTATTATCTATCAGATATATTTTTTACTCAATTGCTTAATCTGGCATGAATGTCTCACCTTAGCTTGACCTCTACTTTTGATTTGATCATGACTGTCAACAGCATGTTCAACACATGGGTTATCCAAAATGGTCATATTTCTTATTATTGTTTTTTTATTTCTCTGGGTTTACCATGCACGCTGGCAGATCCTAGCAATTAATTAATTAATATGATCATGGTTTCATGCAGTGCGCTGCTGCTGCAGCATCGGGCTACACAGAATTTGTGGAGTAGCCCAATATATAATAATATATAATAAGTGCTGTCTGGATTCTAAATTTGTGCAGTTAGCAATGAGTGGATAAGAACTGAAATCATGAACAGATTGCACAAGATACGATGAAGTTTTAGAAGCAATTATAACGATTGTAGCGTGTAGCTTGAGACGTACGTACGTAGTGCTGGAGGTTAGCTAGGTAGTAGGCACTGTGGTTGATTCAAATGTAATAATAGGAGACATGATTCTTATTTTTTAATTGAAAAGGATGTTTGTCACTTTTTTTTCAAAAATGAATTTTTTTATTTCTATTTTTTATTTGAAATTATTTTTTTTTGGTATTTTAAAATTATTTTTATGTGCTGATATTAAAAATATATTTTTTAAAAATATTATTTTAATATATTTTTAAACAAAAATCATTTTCAAAAATAACATCAATCACTTATAAAGAGTCATTTAATCTGTACAAGACTCGTAGTAAAATTGATGCATCAATGTATTTTATGTTGGTGATATGTTTACTTACAAGTTTATGATTAAAATTAACAAATACAGGGTAATAATTTAATATATGTAGGTTTGATATCTGGTTATATGAGTTGGACATACATATATGTCTAACCTTCTTGAATTCAGTTATTTGTTGAGTCTAGATATATATGTAGTCAAAGCACATACGAGTATAATGAAATAGTAACCTAATATCTTTGAGTTTAATTACATGTTGAGCCCAAATATATATATAAGTTTGATAAGATGTCTAACTTAATATTATTAAATTCAATTATTTACTAGATCTAAGTGCATACGAATTTAACAAGATCGACGACCCAAGATCTTTAGATTTAACTACATGCTAAGTTCAATTGCATATGAGTTTGATAAAGTGTCAAACCTTCAATTACATTTAAAGCCGAAGTGCACATAAATCTGATAAGATATTGGACTCAACACATTTAGGTTTAGACACATACCGAGCTCAAGTGCATATGGATCTAGAGAGATACTAGACCCAAAATACTTTGTTTTAGCTAATCATTGAGCCTAAATATATGAGTCTGACAAGGTGGCACACCCATAATTCTAAAGTTTGGAATAATATCATATTCTAATATATATATATATATATATATATATATATGTAAAGTTGATAATTTTTGTAGGATTTCATATTGGATCATAAGTATTTGTTTGTTTATTCTTATTTCTTTTAACATAAAGTATTAGAAGTCAATAATGATCATTTCTTTATATGTCTAAGTGAATAAAAATCTTTGAAGGGTCAAACATATTTCCATCAATATTAATATTATACAAGAGATTAATATCATGCAATTGATATATATAATTATCATAATGCTACTAGAAGAAAAAAGACATTTCAACCCTCCATCCAAATAACATGATAAAGTACAAAGTTATACATACTCTTAGAACCATCTATGTAAATGTTACATATTTTTCATATTCTTTAAGCATTTATACACTTATTTTCAAAACATTTATCATAAACAATTAAGAATAAATACTTTTGTTCTTAGAAATTAAGGCTTATTCATTGTAATCTTCTATCAAAAATCACCGATTTTATCATGAAATGATCCCTAAATTCCATTAAAAAAAACTGTTTTGCTACTGTAACATATTTTTTTACCAATAGTTGGCAAAATAGAAGTCACGAGGATATGATAAAGATTGTGTGATTTTATAAAAGTGGGCTTAGTTTCTATCTTTGGTTGCTCAAAATGATGGTTTCGAATCATAAACGCTCAGCAATGGAGCACTCTGTCCCATATCGGTTTTAGATAACTCATCCACGCTTGAAATGGCAGACGGAAACTGTTTCATCTCCGGCTGGACCCGGATCCGATCATCCATCATCTTCATCTCATTAGCATGCGCCGACTATTTGAAACACAGTCATGCAAGTGCGGGCAGGCATAATCGTAACAAATTAATATGTTTTTTTATTATTAATTTATATGTGTCGAGATAAAAATTATTTTTTCAACTCGATCTAAAACATGTTTTTATTCTAAAATTAACCAGGAGCTTCGTGAAAAGATACAGCATTGCTCGTAATGATGATTAGCATATCAATTCTTATTTTCTGATAGTAAAGCTCTTCTTCTTCTTCCTTCTTTTCTTTTTCTATTCAGACCAGGCCCAACATAATTTGAATCGAATAATTATTTGTCATTACGTAATTGCAATTGAAAAGTTATAATTAATCAGATTCAAAATTGCAATGTCACTATTTATATATATAAAAAAGTGTCCCTCAGCTAAGCCCTCTTGTATTTCCCAATGCGTCTTTTATAATATTATACTATTTGGTAAAAAAAACACCTTTTGTATTTTGATTTTGATTAGTTGATCACGAAGGCAATTACAATTTTATCATATGTTTTGGTCAAAATGATCATTACAGTCATATGTTCTTAACGTAGGTGGTCATTAGCCTTAATTTCCCACACTAAAAGAATGCTGACTTGATTATTTTTTTGGCTCGTCTCGTCTCCCAATATCTCACAGATTTATGTACGTAGCCATTCGTTTTGTCCTCCCTCCCCCTCTTCTCTTATCTCTCAGCGTGTGCTTTTTGTGAGGGCATGCTCAACACACTGTCCTCTTGCAACCCAAAAAAGATGAAGAAGAAGCAGACTGCCCTTTTCCTATGGGATTAAACCAGAATCCCTTGTTTTTAAGTTTCTCCATTTCTTCATCTCCCTTTATTGTTGCCGGTGCAGCCTCTAAAGAGATCATTCCTTATATACATCGATCGAGCTTCCAGCCAAATTAACGGGCCGGGGGAGAGAGAGAGAATCCGGGCAACTAATTTTCGGCAGCTACCTTCTTCACCATGCGGATGATAAATGGCGGTGACAAGAATGAGCGGCGTAGCATGGAAGATTTCTTCAACCCAAAGCCCGACACTGCCACACTAGTTTGCACAAATACTGCCGCAACTCCGCTCACATATGGAGGACTAAAACATCATCTCGGTATGCCTGCAACATTTTTATCTCTTAACAGTCTGTTGAAAAGCAGCTTAGTTTTACGTATACATGTGCGCATGTATAATTAATATAGGTGCATGCAGGCAAAACAAGTGAGCAAAGCAGGGGGGGGGAAACTTAAGGAGCAAGCAGAAGAAACGAAAAATTCGAGATGGAACCCAACAGCAGCGCAGCTACTAGCACTGGAAGAGAAGTACAGGTGCGGAATTCGAACTCCAACAACCGACCAAATCCAGCAAATAACTTCACAGCTTCGAAGGTTTGGGAAGATTGAAGGGAAGAACGTGTTTTACTGGTTTCAAAACCACAAGGCAAGAGAAAGAAAAAAACGTCGTCGCCGTCAAGGACAACAAAAACACAAGAACACTGGTCATGAAAGCTTGAATAGCCTGAAAGAATCAGGTATTAATTTTGCTTGCTTTCACAAAATTTGTGCCTTTTTTATATATATGGTTGTGTGTAACTAACAGAAATGTTTAATATTCTTGTAATCTTGTTGGTCTTTCATAAAAAAAACTAACAAAGATAGAGAGTGCGTGAAAATGTTTTTGCCCCTTCTTCTCTCTTGTTTTACTGATGATTGCTGCTTTTTTTGGTTTTGCAGAAATTTACTCGTGTGATTCAATTTCTTTTCTAGCTTGACTCTTTGAGATAACATTTTCTTTCACTTGTTAATAGGTCCGAGGAGGACAGTTCCTGGACTTCATCAAACGAACAACTTGGTTCCTCATTATTCAAACTGCAGTGATCATCATGCAGAGGTTTGTACATCATCTTTGTCCTATGTTATCTGTTCCCAATGGCTAGAGTATAGATACACTCAAAAAGTGAAATAACAATTATCTGATCACGGTGTCAAAGGCAAGTTAAAAAGCTTTTGCATGTCTGAACGGAAGATGTTCGAAAGCTGCATCCCCCGTTATCATGCAAGAACTCAGAAATTCTTGGACTACATTGTAAGAATGCACTTGAGTTTTTATTTAATTTATTACTTTTGTATTCTCTTAAGGGACCTGTTTCAGTGAATGGAGCAGCAATAGCAGAAAGTGGAACATATGGGTGGTCAGAATTTCAAGAGAGGGAATTACAACTGATGAAAAGTAGCAGTCTTGGCATGCATGCCGTGTGGAAAAATATGGATTTGTCTTCCTCCACTCCCGCCCACCACTTGACTAGCGCCGTGACCACAGCAGCGTCAAAATTCTCAAGCTTTGAAGAGCACAGTTCGCTGCTTAAACCCGCCAAGACAACAGCTCATGCAAATCATGATGGTGAAATCAGGGAAATTCAAACTCTTCAGCTGTTTCCACTTTGTAGCGATGACGACAGAAATGTACCCATCAGGACCATAGAAACCACCTTCACCCCAGGCCAGTTTTTTGAGTTTCTTCCTCTGAAGAACTGAAAGGAAACAGCAGCTAGCTAACCCATGTGACTACAATGCAGCTCTTAATTGCTTTGCTGTAAATGTAATGTGATTCATATGTTCACGTTTGTTTTCTAGTAGCTAGGAGATTGGGGGCTGTTCTTTCTGCTCACATGATCATCGATCCACAGAACAACTGTAGGATTAGGACATCTTTTAGTATTGTTCGAGATGGTGCCCTAGTCATGTGGACCGTGTTGGTTAAACCGAGCTAGACCTCCAATTTTTCCTGTAGAGGCGTTTTCTTGATAAGATTTCTTGTAGTAGATGGATGTGAAAGAGTTTGACGCTGAATCGAAGCGACCTTGAATCTAGACTCACTGTAGATATATGCGTGTTGGTTCATCGGGTTTAGAGCTGCTTGTATATATTGGCTGTGTTTTTTTAATATTTTAAAATGATATACTTTTTATTTTTTAAATTTTATTTTTAATATCAACACATCAAAATAATATCAAAATATTAAAAATAAATTAATTTGAAAAGAAAACATAAAAACAAACAAATTCTTATATTATTTTTTCAACTAAAAGGGGTATAGATTAACTCTTAAAGACAAATCTTAAAGTATAAATTGCAACAAGGGAATTGTCCCCTATATAACAACGAGATTTTTTTTTGGCAGTTGATTGATTGACATGGATGGCTCCATCTCGTTTTCAGGAAACTGTGGAAGCCTGTTTTCTTTCTTTCTTTTGCATTGCGTGCTGTGGAATTAGAAAGTCGCGAAAGACATGTTTAGCCCAATATATCTATCTAATTGGCCTTCATAAAAATAAAAAAATGAAAAGTTTCGAGGGCTCAATTGGTCTGTACTTTTCCTCCCTTTCTTAAAAATCGACGCTGTCTTCTTATAATTTACAGCTTCAACTAACACAATCATAAGAGAAAAGAACTTGCATGGAACTCATGCACCCAAAAACCATTGATCATTTGCTGAGCGGGGAGGGGGTGGGGGGCTACCCACAAGTTGTTGCAGGTTTTGTCACTGATCAATGTCTGGTGCAAGGCTGAAAAGGCAGACAACGGGAAAAAAGAGGGCGGAAAAAGAACAGTGAAGAGTGCTATCGTACGCTCGGGAGAGAGTACTGCGTTTTAACGAGGGAGGGTCGGTCAAAATCTTGAAAAAAATCTTTGAGGTACGCAGTCTATTAACATGCAAGCATTGAATTTACTCCGGCCGAGAATAAGGAGGCTGGTACTGCCATCTGCCTTGCCCGCATGCCTTTTTTTGGCTCCAACGGTTCCTCTCCCTCTCTTTTTTAAACCTAGTGTGTCCTCCGGCCGGCCTCAATGAGACAACTTAGATTCTTGATCCTCACACTTGAAAACTACAGTGACTCAACTCACAGTTCTTGCGTTGTTCTTGTCGATAGTCTTACACCAATTTTGCAGAACAACGTAAAAGAACCAGATTAATTAAGGGGCCGGCAGAGATGATGTCAGAAGGTAAACAGAGCACATTTAGGGTTTCAAATTATAAAATATGAAGCTGCAAATAAGGAACAGGAAACAAAAAACATATTCCTCTACTCATCAGTTCTCTGGCGCCGCCCATTCACAGCCATCTGTATCCACCAGATCATGCAAGCTGTAGGCATGCCTTGATTTCGAGTACTAATTCTCAAAACTGTACCCAACACATAAAACGGAAAGGAAAAGGGCGTGCTTTGGGATCATCAGCTTTAGAGGAAATCATTTTAAAAAAAACCATTGAATGGTAAGCGAATAATGCAATATATATTTCCCATTTCTTTGGTGGATAAGATCACCATGAATGAGAACAATAGTACCAGCTCTCACTTCTATAGGCACAAAAACGTTTTGGTCATAAGATGGGGAAGGCTGATCAGAGCACACCCGGCCCGTTTTCGCCTCTAAGAAACGTTCTGACCAGGCCATCTTAAAAGAACACAGAGGAGGAAAAAAATAAAATTTCAAGCAGGGCTTATTCTTGTTGCAAAGCGAAATGGAAGAAAGGGAGTTACTTTTGTGAGATCCAGGAATGGCCCCCTGGCAACCATATATTGCAGTTGCATCTTCCAGAGCCAGCCACAGTCCCGTGCAAGTTTTTGGTCCAGTATTCTGAAATGAATTATCCTGGTGTGGCACTACTTCACCTCCAACACCCGCGGGTTGCTGCGAATAATCATCTTGCTTGCATTACTTCATGCACTTGAAATCATCTATACTTGAAGAGATACTGCCTTAGTGGCCATTTTCAATTACCAAATTCAAAAAAAAGAAAAGAAAAGAATGTTACCTTCCATACAGCAAGAACTCTCAAAAGTTATTGTAGTTTAGAACAAAATCGATCTTGTGCATTGTTAGATGCGGAAAATAGAAATAAAGAGTTTAAACTTCAAATCATCAGTCTCTAGTTACAAATGTGTCCGCTCTAAACATCACGAGTGGAAAGGACAGCTCATGTTTAATATATTTCTCTAGTGGGTTTTTTTTTAAATATTTTTATTTGAAAATATAATTAAATAATATTTATTTTTAATTTTTTTAAATTTATCTTTGATATTTCGAAGATATGAAATAAAAATATTAATGAGATCTAAGATAGTAAACAAAACAGTTGCGACCGGAAAAAATAGTAGAAATAAAATTATTTATTAGCAAGATCCAGTGTAACTGTAGCACATAGTAGAGAATATAATAAACGACAGATGTCTCCTTTGCAAATGCATGGATATTGTTCAAGAATATGATTTGATGATGCGAGTGTATGAACCTAAGATAAGAAACAATAGACAAAACTAGGAATACAGAAAAATCATAAATTCCAGTTTTACTATGTGTACCACAGAGTTTTCAAGCCTGCTACATCCTGTAATATAAGAATAGCCTCACATATTAAACGCGGGCCTTTTATTAAATTTTCAAAACAAGAATGTGTAAAATATGGTAACACCATCAAAAAACAATTATTTTTTGTAATGTCGGTGTCTAAGTCAGCTTACACGCATCTCAACTAATCACAAATTTTGAAATAAACAACCAGTTAAACAAATTCTAGTGGGCTTGACAGTCATGAAACTCGAATGGATGATGATGTCTATAAAATAAAATTAGAATTTAACTAAGATATCATTTTTTAAAAAAAAAAATTGAGATCTCCAAGCTCATCATACCAATTTATAAATGACCACATATATATATTAGGATTCCTGATTCATAAAAATAAAAAAAAAAATAGTAGGATTACTGCGGCAGTCTCTTGTATCAGATCTGCCTTATCTGCAGAATGAGGGAGGCAACACATACTTGTTCAGAGATTTGAAAGAGATTATTCCTCCCTCTCCTTTTCATCCATGCAATGAGAAATCTCTAAAAAATCACAGCTGACCCTCCTCCCTTCGCCCCAACAAAATCAAATGACAGCACCACCGTCCCTCCCTCTCGCGCGGCATGACTAGTAGCCAACAGCCGCCCCTCCCATTTAGATCAATCCCAATACAAATTTTATCAAACATCTAAAACCAAACCAAAACACTAAAATGCAAGATTTTCTCAATTTGAAAGGTTAGGGTGGAAAAATTGAGACTTGAATTTGATTAAATGGTATTATTTTATTGTACTTGCACGGGAGAGACCTCATTCAAAGGTATAATGGAATGTGATTCAAAATATCCCCTAACACTGTCCTCTGATGAGATAATCTGTTCTAGAGCGGCATAGAAGTCTTGTTAAAAGCATTTACCTTATCCCTTTGTTTACTTCTCCCAGAAGCGACATCAAGAGAGCCGGTGAGGAAGAAGACCCCCATCGATGTCTTGCAAAGAGTACTAATATAAAAAATAAATCTTAATTTTTTTTATTATATTCTCAAATAAACCACCTGACACAACTATCAGACAGTTTCGATAAAACGTGGTAGTTTGCAGTTGCAATCTGTATTTATGTTTTATTATTATTATAATTATTATTACAAACAATATGTGGATCCATCGTGACTTCAAAAACATGAGGGCCCAAATTCATAAAGATACAAGAGAGCTTTTATAATGAAAACTGAAAAGGACAAGAAAGAATAGGGAAAAGTATATCTAATAACTATTTAATTATTTGCTTAACAAGTGACATTTTGCTCCTGGACCAAAATTAAACCCTTTTCTAATTGAACCAATTTTCACAGAACAAGATTAAATCCTTTTCTAATTGAGTTTTCGATGAATCATCCAAACAGGGGCATCTACATAAGTACATTTTTTCCCTAGAGTTTGGAAAATGCTGATTACTCAATCGAGGAAAACATGTTCATGCCTAAACACTTTGGCCGACCAAAATGACATTCCATATCATTTTTATTTTCAAAATATTCAATTGCGAGACATTGGTCAAGTGGCCAAGCGCAGAAACTAACAAGTTGCCCAAAAACGTCAAAGCAAAAAGATCAGCCATCGATAGCTTCCCTTCAAATCTTTCCAAGAAACAGGATTTCACTAGACGAACAGCCGAGGGGCAAGGCAAGAAAAACAATCAGCTTATATGAAAGGAACAATCAAGCTACGAAAAAAATGATACCCTGAATTTTCACAAAGGTACACAATTCGTGTCCTTTTTCTAGGGTCTTGCACGTCTATCAAACTTCAACTAATTTACAAGCAACGAGAAAACCAGGGTACAAAAGAATCTGACTAGCCATTGCACAGCTTTGTTAGATACAGCAGCTGCAGCAGTATGTATGATAACAATGCTCAGTTAATACCCGGGGTAATTCCTGCGGAAAAAGAATATGTAGTCTGTGTCATCTGGCATCATGTACAAAAAGTTGCAGTTTCCCCATTTCAAATCCCGGGAAATAATCTGATGAATGCGAACTCCATTAAATCCTTGAAGCTCCCAAAATTGAAGTGTATGCCCTCCCACCATGTGGGAAGGGGAAAAAATGAATGAATCACGAGATGCAAAAATTGGAGTCAGCTGCAGGATGTGTCCACATAAATACCCGTAGAAGAAAGAACCACCAAAATCTATCTAGAAGCAGATCATGTAACTGACGATGATCTTGAATCTTCTGTTCTGTTCACACGGCACATGCAATCTGGGCATGGATAGGAATATACGGAGTCATTTGGCCTTTTGAGTTCAAATCCTTTAGAATCACTGTGAGACCGCATATTCATCATGTGTCGCTTGAAGCTCTTCCATCTGCACAGAAAGAGGAAATACAAAACAGTTGGTGCTTGCTTCTGTACAATAATGAGCATTCTGATCAACCAAACATGTCCAGACTCCAGTCCCCTTCAATTCTTTATCCGATCATTTTAGTAACGCCGGGTCAAAGTCAAACTCAAGGATGCTAACTATGAAGTAATATAAATCCATACCCGATTTTTGGATTATCAAAGAGCAAAGCTAACTTTCGCTTGTCTGGCCTGATTGTCTTTGAGTGTCCACCATACAAGAATCTTCTATGACCCATCAAAAAATGGGGGAAGTTGCCACCCTGAGTTGTCACAAATACCTCACTGTGAAGACACACAGTGTAGTCTATTGCAGCCATCCTGGAAGAATAATTCTGGAAGCAGCAACTCAAGTCAAATCAATGGCACTTAATCGGATCTGAAAGATGGAAGAGAGAAAACCACAAGCCATACAGACCTTGAATGGATCAAGTTCCTTGTCCAGTGCCAGCATGTCTTTAGTTAACAGATTCGGAAACATTTCCAACAGTGGGGCCATGTATTTTTCAGAGTTGTAAATCTTTCCAGAGGCCAAAAAGATATACGTGTTTTTATCAAAACCCATGCCCCTAAGCATCAATCCAACCTGAGAAGGTTTAAAAAATATCATGCTATGAGAAAACTAAACCAAATCCACGAACTTACAGGCACATGTACAAGAGGCTTTACAGTTATGATGTTAACAGATGGAAGTTTTATTCACACATTATGTTGAGAAGTCTCAATTTAAGGTAAGAAAGCGATCAGAATGTTTCATATGCATTCACTGGTGCTTCATGGTTGGTCAATACCTGCTTTCCTTTGGACTTTAAATTTAAACTAATAGTGACAAAATAAACAATTTTGCATGATAGCTCGAGAATGTGAGGTTATGGAACCACAGTTTCTTAGGCCATACACAGTGCAATTACTTGAAGAGATGTTGAAAGCTGTTTGTGCTTCCTAGGTTGTAAAACCGAGCCCATTGCCCAATCATCTCAGCTAGAAGAACATATGCACCAACTTATCCACCAACTTCTAGGATATTGACAAAAAAACAGCTGAAATATTTCCAGTTTACTTTAGAATGTCTCGACAAGGCTTTACTTTAAGAGAAGAAAAAAATGGCAATTATTAGCATTCACAATGGTTTCTACTGACGTGTCAAGCATGAGTATTTTACACCTACTTGACCGTGAAGATCATGTGATGAGAGCGCATGGAATTGAATTTAGAGTGTTGCTTTTCAATGGAATGGAGTAACAGAATATGAGTGTATATTACCTCTAAAGGAGTAAGGGGACACTTCCCATTGAGCCTAATTGCCCCAGGACGTATAGTTCGACCAGGCTTTGTAAACTTTCCTTTCCAACCTCTTTCCCTCGCTTCCTTCATGTCTTTAGCTTCTTGCTCTCCACCATCAAATACACAGCAAGAGAAAGCAACCATGTCCTGCAAATGGGCATTTGCCACCAATTTAAGATTTCAACCAAAAAATACAAAACAGTGTTGGTTGTAATAGTAAACAACACTAGCATTGAAACTGCTAATTTAAAAACTAACCTCTTCAAAGCGAAGATGAACAGAAACATACTTTCCACCATGGCTTGCGCTGCGTTCTTTCATCCTTGCTACCAATGTTTCTCCCATAGTTAATATGGGATTTGAGAACCTTAAAGCTTCATAATTTGCCAAACATCTAAGCCGTTGGACAACTGGAGGAACGTCAAATGATAAGCGATTTGCAAAAGGAGAAATCCTTATGACCCTGAGATGGTCTTCAAAAATCAGTGCTTCAAATTAACAATCATAAAAATTGACTGCAATATATTAAGCAATCATCAGTAATAGACACGGTGGGACTCGTGAAACACCATCAGAATGTGCCAGTGTCATTTCAAAGAAAGACATCATTGTGGCATAGAAATACCAACAAAACCAGAAACAAGAAAACTAGTTCTCTAGAAGAAAATTCATTTTTTTTCTAATATATATGACGTTCTTTATGAATGCAAATGGTGCTTCTATAGGCAACTAGACAAATAAGATAAGAAACCTACTAAATAGTCTTAATTCATCAAGGAAACTAAAATAAATTAACTTCCTATTTAACTACTACATAATAAATATGAATAGTCCTAAAAATACTACACTGAAACAATGATACAATATTAAAAATCCTAAGCAGTCAAAAATAGATGACAAAGCATTAAAATTCCTAGACAGTCAAAAATAATTCCCAATGTAGTTTTTCTTCATCCCCCATCATTGCCTACATACACTTTGAACATGTTTGCATCATACGCTGGTTATACTAATCTCTCAAGAAAAGCAATCAAAATACAGAAAATGCACCAGAGCAGTGAGGGTCAGAATCTAAGGTTTAACATCAATACAGTGATGCAGGCAGTTTCATTGTTAAGATGTGATTCTCTTTTACAGAGCAAAATAAACTGTTATAGAGCAATACAAGAAAAAAGTGATCAATTAATCAAGACAGATTAGATTAGTTTGAACAAAGAAAGTGATCAATTAATAATGACAGATTAGATTAATGTGGCCTTGACAATCATTCATGAATAAATACCAAGTCCAAAACTTATTTGTGTAACCACCACAGGGGCTGCCCAAAACCACATTTTAAGGCATAAATGGATGGTATGGGTTATCAGCACACACAAATTGAAACATAGAATGAAATGAGGGAGGGGAACACCCAGAATGACTTGCTGTTTAGATGAAACACGGAGTAGAGGAGTTGAAAGTGGGAAATCTATGTTGGAACAAATAACATTACAGCTTTACCACTCACCTTTCTTCTAGTAGCCTTGGAAGGACAACATCCCTGTAATACTGAACAGGTGCCCATGCTTTTACTCTGAAGTTCTGGACATTAGTCATGTTGTTATCATAACGCTCCATAAGATATTCAGGAATCTTATCAACCACCCTTACTATATTTTCCAATGTTCTGATAAAATAGTCCACATCATATATGTCTTCGAATTTGCTGCACAAGTAAAACCCTGTCTCATCTGCTTTGGTCTATATGAAAACATGTCTCTTAGAACAAAATATTATTATTTACACAAATTTCTCATAAACTGTGGAATAAAGAAAAAGGATTTCACCTGTAGACAATGTTTGCTAATCCAGTCAACCCTCAAGCTAATATTTCAAAGCAAACAAATATGCATTTGATTTGTTTATCAATGATGCCCCCAAAACAAAAAATCACCCGACCTATACCTTCTTAGAAGCCAAGTTTGAGTGATTTGAAATTGATTCTATCATGGCCAACTTTTATGGCAGGTCTTACAGAGAAGGTGCAAAGGGGAGCTCTCAGAAAGTATTCGAGAATATCTGACCAGCATATGTAAAAATGCATGAAAGAACCAATGCTATACACAGTTTAGATATTAAAATCCAAATAACTAAACCAAATAATCCATTATTTGCATGACTTGATAGATTGTAAATTATCTCCAGCAGAAAACTCATACTATCTAACATGACCTACACACGAAACAATCAACCACAATCAACAGGACCAGGGAAGGAAGATGACAAATCAAATAGTGTCTAATAGATAATCTAATGGAAACTCTAGTGCAGAATTGGTGTCCTAATAGGAGTTTTTCAGCTCATATAGAGTAAAGGAAATAGTTTTTATAATATATTTTGGCAGATAAAATGTTGACAGGTATCAAATGAGCATGAGCTGTTGTAAGTTTATTTGATTTTAGCGTGCATTTAAGATGTTTCTTATGGTATTGACCAAATTGGGAAATCTGAGCATGTGTATTCAGAATGCAATAGTTAATTTACAGAGGCCTTTTACAATAGTATACAAAATATGACGTGGTATTCCTACAAGTTACTTCAGTAGGTCAGTTCACAAGTCAAACCAAAAAAAAATTGTATTTTTTTCTCTATCATGACATAATTAGGCATATGGTCCCAAAAGATTACTGAAGAACAGGTGTTGACAAACCTAGGATCTCTCCAGATGCTATGATAATGAAAGTTAGGAAGGAGGAGAGTTGCATTAAGAAAGCCCGCCACAGCAACCGCATTGCATATCTACAAGACAATTGTGTTGGGAATACAAAATCGACAATTTGTTAAATGAACAAGTAGCTTGCATATTACGAAAATCATGAACATTTATGACTATGAAATAAGCAAAAAGAACGAATGAAACCAACCGAAGTTCTTTGCTGATTCAGGCCACCATTAGCTTCAACATAGATGTAACCATTTGATTCAGGTAAGCCTATCATGAAACAACCACAACACTGAAACTCCAAAAACAGAAGGCAAACATGACCAGCACTTGGACAAGAAACATGCAGGAAACAAAAAAAAATTAAAGAAAAGGAAAACATGATTACAAAGATAGCTACTATTTATAGTGAGGAGAACATATTATTTATCTCTAAGCATTATAAAGAATCCCCCTGATATTCTATTACATAAGAAATTTGTTGAATGATATTGAAACTCAAACAGGTTGTTAAAGGTGGGAGCTACAATAAATACAGTCCTGTATTAAAATGACAAGGGTAGCACTGGTTTTCTGCTGTTTCATAGCAGTAAGAGTGACCACAAGAACAGGCATTCGTGATGCAAAACCAGAATTAGATGACATGTTTGCAATGGTGAGCCGAAAAAATAGTGCCAATGACTTGAATATAGTAAAATAATATTATGCCAGTAATAGCACAACTTGTGATCATTAACCATATAAATACCATAATGACCATTTCAATGAGGCCCGGCTTCTTTTGACAGAAGAAAGCAGGCACTGAATTGCAATGCAGAAGTATAAACAGTGAGAAGTCAATCTCATTCCTATGCAGCATATCCTATTAAAAACATCAGCTCAAAAAAACTGTGACCTTTATATTCAGACAGACTTTTTTTCATGCTCCTGTACCTTCTCTCTATCCACACAAGAATGATGCAAGCCAAAACAGAAACAAATGCCACGCACAAGTGCACACAATACAGATACTGTTCAAATAAATGCAACAAAGCTTCATTAACATCTAATCACATCTTATAAGGGAAAACTGTATTTCAGCAACAAAAAAAGATCCAAATCCAAGTATCTCGTACAGCAGAGAAGCATAAAACTAAAGCAAGCTAAAGTTAACTGATACTGATAAAAGGTCTATATCAAACAATTGCATTAACTAGAACCCTGCATACTATTTGCAGCACTGCAATTCAAAGACCAGCTGATCAAGATACAGCATAATGAAGCTTCTCAACATAATCCATACCTTCAGAAGACTTCTTTATGCACTGTCTCCACTCACCACTTCTATACGATTTTTTCCATATAGTTGATAGCTACAAGGAATTCAATTTCTTATCAAAACGGACAAACTAAAATGAGAAGAGAGTAAGTCATAAACACAAAAACCAATGCAGGAGTGATTCTCTAGATAGCCGTAGCAAGCAGCCAAGCACAAATATATATACAAGGCACTTAGAACTATAATAATGCATTTCTCAAATATAGGTTCTATCCAATTCTATAGAGATTGCTATACATATCACAAATTGGAGCCAACAACTTCAAGCTGCTCCGTTTTATAAAGAAACAAAATCGGGTGATAATTAAAAATTTAGATAGTTAAATCAAACTTTGATTCTGATTTAAAATTCATGCGGTGCCAAACAGTTTCTACTGCCAGATCCCAACTTTCCAAATCATAACAAAAAATAAATAAAGAAAAAAAAAAACGCACCGCATCAGCTGAGGAATTATCGGCATCCATTTCCGGTCGAAGCTTCTCATAAATCTGGGGGCTCCGATAAACCGAACCAGGAGCAGGCTTATGGTCAATTATAGGGCCAACATCGAACGACACCGTTCCCATGTACAGCAGCATACCAGAAATATAAATGAGAGGAGCGAAAAGGAAAAAACCCTGGCGGCGGAGGAGGGAAGAGAGGAGGAACCAAGCGAGGCGGTGCGCGAGGGACTTTCCTGGCTGGTAGGAGGAAGGGGTGAACCGGCCAGACTTGGACCGGCCTCCTCCTCCACCTCCGAGACGGTACCTAGGTGAACGGAGCGGCGATTGGGGCGGTGAGGGTGTTGTGTGGCCGCTGCTGGGTATTCTATTGTACGCGTGCATTTAGTAGAGTTGCAGTAGTAATTCGATTTGGATCTTCGTCGTTTTGATTGCTAGTTCTTTCCTACGACGTGTCGTCATTCATCTCTGTGTTTGAATTACTCCCTCTCCCTCTGGTTTCTCTCTTTTTGATTTCTCTCCCCCCTCTCTCTCTTGTCTGTAATGATTTTAGAAGGAGAGAGAGAGAGCGAGAGTGTGTGAGAGAGCACGTGGTGGTGGGGAGAGATTGTGCAATGAAGGGATGTATTTTTCTATTATTATTATTATTATTATTATTAAAAGAAAAGGGTGTTCTAATGGTGGGAATCGAGAACGGCTTGCAAACGCTGTTGTCCTCGATGAGAAATATAATAATACGTATTGCTCACTCTAAGATTTGATCGATGTTGTTTTCTCTCCTGTCGCTATTTCATTGTTTTAAAATTTAAATGATGCTTCAACGTTAACTTTAAACAGCACTTAACCTCTTTTCTAATAGGAATTTTTTAGAATATCCTGGAATAATTAATAATGTTAATTTTATAAATTTAATTTAAAAAGAGAGGTATATAATGAAAAAACATTTACATCCAAATCTATATAAAAATATATTTTTATTTGTATTTAGAATGTATCTCTCTCTCTCTCTCTCTCTCTCTCTGTTTATGAAACAAATATGAATGTTTGGCAGCAAAATTGACTTGAGGATATTAACATAGTGTGGGGTGGTTTTTGTTTCTTATGCTTTTTAATAATATATTTGTTTCGAAAATAAAAATATTTTATAATTTTATTATACTGATATAAAAAATAAAAATAAAAATATTTTATCTTTATATGTTTGAGCGTTCCAATTTCAAAAAAGAAGATGAATAAATTTGATAATTCAAATATTATTTAAAAAAAAACTGTGACTTAGTTAGGGGAGTCTTTTTTTTTTTTTTTGAATCTTGAACATAGAAATTTATTTTTGTTTCTATCAATATAAAAATATATTTTATTGAAATCATTTTAAAAAATCAGTCATTTTATGAACATCCAAATATACTTTTATGATAAATAAAAAAACAATATCATTTCAATAAAATTTCATCACCCTACATTTGATACTAACAGCCCACGTGTCTAATTAATCGAGAACACCTTTTATTATCTTGATAATTTTTTTAAAAAGGACGATACCTAATGCATTTTATTCTCGCCTTTTATTATTTTTTCTGTACCTTTTACAATTAACTAATCACATGAAAGGTATTTGTAATTTGCGCGAGGCTGCTTCTTTTTTCTTCTTCTTAGCTTCGACAAGGCTGCATCAATCAACAACGAAATCAGGACAGGAAAGCACTTGTAGTGCAAGTAATCATAAGTTATCAATGCCCCATTATTTTCGAAGGGAAGCACGTGCCTTGACGAGGCACGGTTGAGTGGCGTCGCTGGCGCGTTGTTGGTTGGTTTCTACTTCGTGTCTGCTAGCCCAAAACAAAAGCACCCCTCGCTCTCTTCAACCGTCATCGCAACTTCCATGTTCACTATATTTTTTTATGTGTTTATATTAAAAATATATTTTTAAAAATTATAAAAATATTATTTTAATTCATTTCCAAACAAAAATTATTTTGAAGAGTATTGTATAATATTAAACAGTTTTTTAAACTCGAAGATGAGTGATAAGAATTAAGAAGAGAATCGTAATCTCGTGGAAGTAGCAATTGCCAGTAGAAATCCTGCCAGGAACCTGGAAAAAAAATCATTAGAGAAACATTCCAGTGGTTTGAATGCAGGAGCTCCAAAACATTCCTGACTGAAACGCTTTTCTTACAAACTCGAATGCAGCTCGTAGGAGACTGGGTTGTGCTTTAATAGCCTGATACGATCACCTTGTATTGGAAGTCAGAATTAAAAGGATGTTAACTTTTGAGTTGAGATAAAGTGTTTTATGTTCAAAAAATAAACAAAATAATTTTTTTATTTTTTAAAAATTATTTTTGATATTAATATATGAAAATCATACAAAAATTAAAAAATAAAATAAAATATAATGACAAACAGGATAAAGAATATTACAGCCTTGCAAATGGTGTCTTTTTATTTTAATCATACCACAGGCATCGCAAGCATGTGAATTGAAAATAATGCATGGAGTTTTTAAATCGATGGAAGCAAACTCATTCAGGATGACACTCTGTTATTTTCACAGTTGGCTGAAAAACTTGAATAATTCTAATACAGGAGCTTCTAATAGTTATTTACTATTTTTCTGCATGGATATCGAGGTTTTTAAAATTATATCAATAGTTGTTTTGTAAAGTATTTTTTATTTAAAAATAAATTAAAATAATATACTCTGTATTTATTAAAAAATAATATCAATATCAACACAAAATAATTTAAAAACATTAAAAGATAATAATTTAAAAGAAAACACTTTTATCATCTAAAAAACACAGTACTACAGTTTTGTACTTTTGTCAGTGATGACACCCACTTCAAGTTAATTATTTAATTTTATCTAACTGCTCTTTTCTGGTCCTGTTGACCTGTGATTGCTTTCTTTCACAGATTTGCAGGTCTACCCGTTTTTTTCTTGCATTAAAAAGGTGCAGAGCAAAAAATTATAAGAGGGGACAATTGATTTCAGGACAAGCAAGATGGGTTCCCACTCTCCGCACGTGCTCCGCCAGTGACCAGACCTCCAATTCATTGCCAGCTCTCCGAAACGCCCAGCACAAAAAAGACATGTGGCCAGCTAATTTCCTCGTCTTCCCTTTGAAAAGTTTTTTTTTTTAATTTCCTGAAAAAATATTTTGTAGATTTAGATAGTTAAATAAAATTCTGGTTATCTAATTTTTTTATATTAAATACATGTTTTGACTCGAATTTGATTAGACTCTAAGTTTATTTTTCAGAGATCAATAATTTGAGTATCACATTACTTAAGATAATTATAGGTTTTAACTAGTTATTAACTTCAAGATTTATATAATTAATCGAGACACGCACAAATTATCTTGGACAACCACATTTCAAAAAATAAAATAAAAAATAATTAAAAGAACCAAAAATAAAAATAAATATAGGGAAGAATGAGGGTTTAGATTAAATATAAGACTGTAACACTATCGTTAGGCAAAAAGCACATTGTATGAGCAAATTTTTTTTATATAATTTGTTTTTCTTTTAAGATACAAGAATTCATTAGTTTTAAATTCATTAGACCTATCAAATAAAAATATTTTAGTTTTTCATTGACGCGCAAACTATCCTAGAGATATCCTTACCACTCCTGGGGAAAAAAACGCAACGCATGAAATTTCCCACCGAAAGTAGCACCTCTCGTAGCAAATCAGGACCGCGACTCACGTTATGGTTACTGAAATTTTCCAATCAAATAATTAATTGCGCAGCTAGTCTATATATTACCCTTACTCACTATATTGTTGCGGAGCCTACTATGATATTGTTTAATATTGTGTTTTAAAAATATTTTTAATTTTTTTTATTTTGATTTTTTGTTTTAAATTAATTATTTTTGTGTTTTTAAATTTAATATATTAAAATAATATATATATATATAATTTTAATACATTTCTAAATAAAAATTATTTTTAAAAACAATCACAAAAAATATTCAATAGAAAAGTAGCCAAAGCTTTTCCAGTTGTCTTCCCTGTGTTTCTCCTCAATCACAGCCTCAGGGGATGCAGGCACACACGGACATAGATGTGAGAGCCGTAATAGATTTGGGCCTCATAATGATTTTGTAAATTACGAGCTTACACCCTCACGCTAAATTAAAACTTCTTTTTTTATATATATATAAGAAATATAAACTATTTAATATATTTATTAAATCTGATTTGGAGGGTTAACTTTAAAATTTTTCAGTCCTAACTTCTTGTCTAAACAAGATTAAAATTTAACTATATAGAAATTATTTTATTACAATCCAATAACTTTTTTATATAATCAAATTAATTTGGCAGGCTAAGGAGAACCAATCAACTAGTAAAATAACTTTGAGGAAGCAATTGAATTTTTTTATTTTTTATGAAAATGACATGGAAAAAAAACTTTCAGCCCATATACTTATCTAGCATATATTTAAAATTAAATCATAGATAAGATTAAAATTAAATGTTTAAGCGTATAATTTAATTGACTCGGGTAATAAAAAACTGACAACACAAAAAACCTTCTAACTTGATTTCTTGTGTAGTTAGTGCTTAAAATTAATCCTTATTAGATTTGATCCATCATACATAGAGGGTGTTTGGGAGAGCTGTTGTTGTACCTTTTCAAAGTGCTTTTTGTGCCGAAATATATCAAAATGATATTTTTTTTATTTTTTAAAAATCATTTTTGACATCAGCACATCAAAATGATCTAAAAACACCAAACCATATTCATTTTAACTGAAAAAAGAAAAAAAAACCCAAACTAGCGTTTGAAACGCTAGCCAAACAGGCACATATTTGAAAGCAACCAAATAGCTGTTAAAATAAAAACAGAAAAAGGGAAATGAAAAGGAGGAGAGGAAAAATAAAAGGGAGCAGTACAGACTACAAGCTAGGATTAACACTGGTTTGCTTGCATGGTTGTTAAAATTACGAGTTGACTCGCAAAATTGTCTATAAAATTAACACTGGTCTGCAAGCATGGTTATCAAAATCACGAGTTGACTCGTAAAATCATATAATTTTACGAGTCAACTCATCAAATCTTGTTAACTCGAGTAGAAAAATTGGTTTGGATAAAACTCGGTCAAAAAACAATAAAATTATATGAAATCATAAAATCAAACCAGATCGGTTCGATTTTACAATCCGCCAAATCTTTCAAAATTTTCAAATGTTTTAAAATTTCAAAACTGTAAAAGTCTGCTGCCGCCCCTAGGCTAGTCCATCGGCCATGGGACTGGGAGCCCCCCGTGCATGTGTGTGTGTATTATTTCTCTCTCTCTATATATATATAATAATTTTTAAAAATCAGTAATATTAACTTTAAAATTTATGCTTAAATTTTTTTTAAAAAATAATTTTTTTTATTTTTAACTTTAAATTAAATTTTTTTGATGTTTTTAAATTATTTTTATATCCTGATGTCGAAATAATTTGTTGGAGTTTGAGCAAGTACTAGTAATATCAGTATTGATACCAGTATTAGTACTGATAATCATTTCAATAATAATACTTTTGATTAATGTATTAAAAATAGCGAGGAAAATAATGGTCATAAGACTAATTTTAATTTATATAACATACCAGCAAAATATTTATTTTAAATTTGTTAATTTTTACCTAACATAATTGTTTTGTAATGTATTTTTAAATTATGTTATATTGTATTCAAAAATACTTTCCTTACAATTTTATCTGTGATTTTATAATTTTTATACAAAAAAATTCAGTTATGATTTTACCATCCAAGTTTCTTCCATGTCATATCAAAATCATGATTTTGATAACCATTGTCTGCGAGATGTGCATCACGCCAACACTTTCACTAGAACAAATTCATCACCCTTTATTGCAATGTCAGGCATATGCCAATCATCACCATCGAGTATTCCTTTTTCAAAATGATTACTGATCATATGACAGTTAAAATCACAGTTATAAAATAAAAACACTCTGGGTTAACGAGAACCCAGTCGTCAGGCCTGTCCAGGTGGTGGTTTTATAATTAGGAGTAGAAGCAATATTTCATAACCATGACCACCCACCCATTCTGCCAGCAACTTGAAAATGCAAAACTCTCGAAATTTAAGATCCATATCTCAGAACTGGTTGTCTGGGAGTCGCAGATCTAAATTCCAAAAGAGAAATCATGTTTTCAACTGAGTCTCCGACTCTCCATAGATGCAAAGTAAAACCTTTATTGTCGAAATCTCTCCGTAATTAACTCATTACAGCTTAAATCTTCTAATGATCTCCTTTCCGGCCGTAATGCATAAATCTAAACCTCACTTGGCATCTCATAGCACTCACCAAAACAAATTCCTCAAAGCAACAATCAATATGAGAATACAAAGAACAGTAATCTTACCAAGCATTTTCGCAGCCAAACTAGCATCTAAGAGATACAATCCAGTTATTTAAATCGAGTTACATCCACAAATGTCAACGAAGTACGATTTGGAATGATCAGTCATTAGAGTTGAAAACAATCAAAAGTGTAAACACCAATTCAATGACATTTTAACATTTCAACCATTGTCGTCTAGAGTATATAGCATCAATGAATAGACCAACCTATCCACTCATCCACCGACCCATTTGCTCTAATCAGTAAAGCAATGCTGATTGTTTAAGACACCAGAACCTATGCTGACAATAACAACGATATACTCTAAAGCAAAATCTCAGAGCCATTTCCACCATGAACTCCTCAAAATAACCAAAACTTATATCAGTCACGTACGTATTCCAAATGGTTTTGTTTCAAGCTAGTCAAAGACTAAAATAATGCAAAAACAAGGGAAAACGCCCCAGAAACAGGTAATAGCAATCCTCAAATTCCAAAGTAGAAACTTTGATCCAGTTTTAAAAAAACAATCCGTTAACAGTTCCATCGATAGAAACCAGGGCCTTAACCCCAGAAACCTAAATATAGTTCCCAAAAAACAAAAATCCATTTAAATGGACAGCAACCAATTCCTACTCATGCAAAGTGCCCAAGATGTCCTCGTCCCTGTACAAAATATACCTGCAAAAGAAAAAAGAACCACCAACACAGACCCAGCAACGGCAAAAATAAATAAATACGTAGATAGTCAGACCATTAAAAGAATATCATAATACACAAAAATTAAATCAATATAGATAAAGCACTTACTCCTTTTCACCAAGCTTGACTTGGGTACCCCCATATGAAGGCAAAAGCACGGTGTCACCTTCCTTCACGGCTGGAGGGATAGTGTTCCCTTCAGAGCTCCTTAACCCAGGACCCACGGATATCACTTTCCCCGAGTTCAGCTGTTTTCATCCCAGATAAATCACCACCACTCAAATTCAATTCTAATCTTAAATGTAAAGAAGAAATAGAATCACGCAAAAATACAGATAAAAAGAAAAGAAAGCAAAAGCGAGTGAGATACCTTCGTAGATGTCTCGGGGAGGAGAATTCCAGCAGTGGTTTTGGACGGAGGGACGATTTTCTCCACCAGGACGCGGTTGAGGGTAGGAATCAAGCGCCTTGCCATTCTATTTTCTTTTGTTAAAAAACTGTGTTGGCAAAGTTGAAGAGTGAAGCAGCGGTTCTGGGTGTCTCCTTTTAAAACAAGAGGGATTGCAGGAAGGGGAAGGTGTCGGGGATCAAGTTTCTCCAGAGAGAAACAGAAGGTTCTAGACTTAAGTCCTAGGGTTTTGTTAGGGTTTTAATTGGAGGGCTTCGAGCCATTAATTACGGGCATCTTTGTTTCCAGTATGGGTTAGGACTGAGGGATGGAAATGAGTCGAAAAGGTTTGGATCAGTGCCCGGCCCATATATGTTAAGGAGTCATTTCCAGTATGGAATGCCTGTTCCATGGTTTGTTGTCCCGGCTAAAACATAGATTCTCTGCTCATTTTTATTTTTAAAAAATATCTTAATCCTCATATTTAATACAATCTTACAAATCAGTCATCGATTGAAAAGTTTTTGGTCCTCGTATATTTTCAGAAACACATGTAGATTCTTAGAGTAAAAAAACATGGATTTAGATCCAGAATATGTTAAGCTTCAAATCAGAACAAAATCTCAATTATGTTATCCAGCAAAACCTTAATAAAAATATTTTGCGAAACGAAGATACTTAAGTTTGTTTTGAGTGTTTGTTGATTTAAGAATAAGCAAGTAAATATTAAAGTTCTTGAGTGGCGTGATGTGACGATAAAATACTTGTGATCTACACAACAGATCTTGAATTCGAGTCAATGTACTATCTATAAGAGTTTGAGACAACGGGGGTTTTACTTGCTCATCTGGACCCACAAAGTGTGTTTTTCAATGATAAGGTTTTCTCGTATCTAAAAACAAGTATATATATATAAAAGATCCCAAGCTCTCCCTCAACTATCTCTAATCCAAGTGGTTGTGCTTTTTCAAAATTACTAATAGAGACTGTGAGACATGTATCATGACATTAATAGATTTAGAGAGTAGTGTCTGTTTCATTGTGTTTTTTCTGGAGAGAAAAAAAAAGGAAATATCTGCACAATTAAAAAAAAATAGAGAAAAAAATGTAAAAAGAAAAGAAAAAAAAGTCCAAGATTTTCTTGTAGTCGGGTTGCATCCCAGTGCATGTCCATTTGCCTGATCTGACCAGGCCAGCAGACTCCTTGCTCGCCTGGGTCGAGTGGATTAGGCCTTTTAGGCTTTTCCCCCCCTTAAAAAGCATTATTTTCTATTCATTTGTAATATTATTTTCATAACCACTAGCAATCGTAACAAGTATGGATTAGATTAACCATCTATGAGTACAAACTTAAAATTTAGAGGTTTGTTTTTCATATAATTTCAGGTTAGTTAACTTTAGGGTTAGTGAAATTAATTGAGATATACACAAATTAACTAAAACACCTGTATTAATAAATGAAAAATGTACTAGGTGACTCGCATTACAGCAGTGAAAACTCAAGATTGGGGCATATAAATTATTATTTTTAATCGATTAAATGCTTACTATTTCATAACCACATTATGTTCATTTAACTCAATAGTGACTGTTGAGACCAATTCGTTCATGGATAGTGAATACAACAAGGCCCACGTTGAGATTAGAAAATGCATATAAATCGATTCAAGATAAGATCAAAAGTGTTGGATGATTTGCACTGTTAACCTGCTTTTAATTCCTTAAGAAATATATTCCCGGGGAAAAAAAGAAGAGTAGCATAATAATAAAGAAAACTACTAGCGCGTGAGCGGCAGGATTCGAACCTGCGCGGGCAGAGCCCACATGATTTCTAGTCATGCCCGATAACCACTCCGGCACGCCCACATAATTAACAAGTAATGGCTAGTATGTAAACTTCATTATTTTTCAGACTACAGATTGTCTGATTACATCCTGGTACTCTGGCAAGTCCACAGAATAATAGAGTGAAGACGTACGGTTCCATGGTGTGAAGCGGTGACGTTCCATGGAGAAACCAAACCTTTTCTTTCCAACCAAAAGTGAAAATCCAGGAAAATGGAAAAATCAAAACTTAACCTGCTAGGAGGTTTCTCTCTCTCTCTCTCTCTTTTTTTTTTTTTATAATTGTAGTACTGAAATTGAAAGTTTTTAAATTATTAGTACTTTGGAGGGTGCTGAGATTGCTTTTTAAATTATTTTTTTAAAAATAGTTTTGACCATAACATCAAAATAATCTAAAAACTATTAATTTAAAGCAAAACAAAAATTCAAATTTTTGCAAAAATATTTCTTTAAGTTGTTTCTTAAACACCCAGTCTAGCTTTACATGCAACAACTAGATTTGTTTCTTATAATATTATTAAAAATTCAAATTTTAATGGAGATAAGATTAATATTTTTCATGAATATATTATTTCAGATACGAATCAACTTCTCAAAAATAATTCGAGGAGAGATTCGCTTTCTATAGGTGAAGTGTTGTTTGAAAATATATTTTTTATTTAAAAAAAAAACTAATAGCCTGTTTGGATGGGCGGTAGAACCGGCGTTTTGCCGAATTTCAATTTTTTTTTTTTTTTGCATTTTAAATGAAATTTTTTTAGTGCGTTTAGATCATTTTGATGTGCTGATGTCAAAAATGATTTTTAAAAAATAAAAAAATATCATTTTGATGTATTTCGGCACGAAAAGCACTTTGAAAAGTTACCGCAACCGCCCTCCCAAACAGACACTAAAATGGATTCCATGACAACAATTTTCGCATAAGAAAGAACTGCACATATGGATGTAACATTTGCTATGTGGCAACCAGTTGTTAGAGGATTCGCTATCCATTCCATGCTGCCGTGGAAAAAAGAGGCTGGTGATTTGACCTCACAAATTTTGACCTATCTTGAAACACATCTGCACCATACATTGCATTCTAAAACCCCCATTATTGCCATGATCATGCACCGCCGCAGAGCTCTAGACAGGTTAAAATGAAAAAGGCTAGATGATATATATGAGAATCATTGACACAGCTGCTAGACATTTTGGATTACTTTATCCACCAGTCGACATATATTAAAGTAGGGGATACGGCAAATATGCTATTTCTTTTCTCCACGTATGTGTTTTGTAGCGAAAAAATCGTTCTCCACCAACACCACAAATAGTAAAAAGAAACTCTTTTTTGTATTTCAACCTTCTCTATTTCTCTGGGTTTTTTTGACGAAAAGCACCTACTGATAATGGAGATTGAATATGGCAGACTGAGTGTATCCATGGTGATTAAAATCAGGAATTCTCATTGTAATAAATGATTATCAACAATTTCAGGGGACCCCAATGAGCAGCAGCAGTTCAGGGAATTCCTAATTGTTAAGATCCATTTTTCAGTTTTAGTTCGGTCACCATTTTTCTTACAACAGGAGCATGTTTCACCTTGTTTCAGCTTTATTCTACTCCATCTATCTGCTCGTGGGGCTGTTTATCTGCCTGCCTGCCTGCCTGTGTGTATAATCCTCAATTTCTTACCACCGATCTAAGTTTCACAAAACTCTCCCTGTTTAAATTAGAGCTTTTCAGTTCCTCTCTCTTAGAGTTTACCTTGGTAAAATTATTCGAAATTCACTTTGCTTCAGAAGTTCCAAAACTTCAATTCTACATTTTGATCATTTTTAAGGACTCCCAGATTAGAAATTACACATACAGGTAAGATATCAAGAGTTCAAAATTTCAAATCCCTTCATTGCATGTGTGGATGAAAATGACCGGTGGCTAGTTCAAATGATCCATCCCGCCTTAAAAACATAACGTAGGCGTGCGCTTGGGCGTAGATAGCCTCACTCACTCCCGGACCTCTTCGTGCTGATGTTGGGCCATGGAGCGGAAGTCTTCTCCCAAGGATCCTACGAACAAGTTCACGGAACAGGTATCAGCACGTGAAAACAAAGTTAGAGCCACAACTTTTAAGAAAATGCGATGCTACTGTTCATATGAAGTAGCAGATGTCTTTAATCAGATGTTGAAAACCTTTTGAAACATCAAAGAAAGGCCATATGTTTTGGATGGCAAAGTGATGAAAGATGGAATACGAAAAGAAGAGAGAGAAGATGCGGTCCTTGCAATGTCAGCCATATTTGAAAAAGTAGAGCTAGGTGCGGAAGACCCTTCTTTTCTGGCAGAGAAACAAACAATATTTGATGGTGGTCGAGAAGAAAGACACGCATTTGTATGAGCTGCAACAAGTTGGAGCAATGATACATGGCCTGGAGATTTCTTTTTAGCATTGGTGGAACACAATATAACGAATAACAAAAACAAAAAACAAATAAATGATTCGGGTTTTCCACGCTTGATTTTAAAATTAAATGATATTCATAGGATGCTATAATATAACAACCAAGTAAAAAATAATTATGGAACTAAAGAGTTGTCGAAATGTTTACAAATTATGATTTCACATTTAATAGTTATAAAAAATAATTTAATATTGAAAATAAAAAATTTGAAAAATATGCGTGTAGATTTACATGCAATAGAAACAACCTTTTTTTTTTTCCGCTTGATCGGCTCAACCTTATAGACTTAGATTAGTACTTTATATTAAATTTTACTATATAAATATTCAATGGAAGTCTTAGTTTTTTAATATCAAGGATAAAAGCTATATTTAAATATAAAAAAATAAGTTGTGTTTTTTAGAATGATATAAAAAATTTTTGAAATAGTTTTGTTATTATTTACAACATATTAATTAATATTAATCATAGAGTTGCTGCGATAATGTTGATCCATTCGGGTGAATCTTCTTAGTGGCTGTCCATTTCATAATCTTCACTGAATATTCACGTCTTCGTCGGTCTCTCTCGCACTAATTAAAAAGGCTGGAGATTTTTTAAAGTTTAGCTGGGCCTCGAGCAGCACAGCTAACAAGTATCTTCCTATCTCTAAATTTTATCCCACCACTGAAAAGAAAAACTGTAAATAAAAATCTCTAATCTCAATTAATATGCTGTTCCTCGAATGCTAGCAGCTAAAATAAAGACTTGTTCAGATATTGAGAACAAAAGAAATTGTGTTCCAGGTTGTTAACACGTGCCAGTTCTTCTCAAGACTTGTTCAGATTATCCTGCATCGCGCTGCGATACGTCCGTCTATTGGTTTTGCAACCACAAATTACGAGTACCTGTTTTTCACTTTTTTGAGCCTGGTTCAGGATGAGCAGGCAATACTTAAGCTTGGTGCAAATTATGAAATTAATTAGAAGGTTCTTACCTCGTACCTTAAACTGCGCATTGATGGCTTATATCCTCCACTCTCATCCAATTACAAAGGGAATTTCTTTTGTTACCAAAGATAGTTTAAAATCGACCAATAACCTTACGAAAGAAGAAATAATATAAAAAGAGCGTGTAGTCATTGTTTCTCAAAGAGTTGCGTTTGAGGTAAAAGAAGAATGCGTTCTGGTATCTCAAAGCAAAGCACCTTGATTTGGATAAAAAAAAAAATATGGAAGAAAACAATCCCAAGTTACCCGTGACGATGGCCACGATGTGTTGTGGTGGCGGCATTAGCCAGCAGTCATAAATTATTGACAAGTGTGTGGCTTTGGAACATCTATATAAAGTATAAACACCATGAATAACCATACAAACCCACAGCCATACACAATCTAGCAATGCAAGTGCAGCGACCATGATCCAATTTCGGGTTGAGTGTACTCTAGATAAATGGCCCGTGGCAACCCTAGCTACAAAGGTAGATTGAGTGCATGGCTTCGTTCGTATAGATGAAAAAACGAACAACATAAAAAGTGATAGAGAATAATATAAACAATAATTCGGAGTTTTACCTAAATATTTAAGTTTTTAGATGAGATAATTTTTTAATATAATATTAAAGATTTATTGATTAAGCGATCTTACTATCCTCATTTTATTTAATAAAAAATAAATACAAGATAAGCATGTACAAGTTTTAATCCCAAATTTTTTTAGGTGAGATAGTTTTTTGATATGATATTAGAGTCTTATTGACTAAACGACTACAAGTTTAAATCTCATCACCCTTATTTTATTTGATAAAAATTAAGTATAAGATAGTATGAACTTGTACAATTTTGAAGCCTAAAATTTTTTTATTTAAAAAAATATATTAAAAAATAATATAAAAATTTAAAAATTGCAAGTTTTAGATTAAATAGTTTTGCACAGTAACCTCAAACAAATCTCTTGCTTTATTTTTCTCTTACTTGCACCTTAACTTTACGTGTCACATTGACAAACCTTTCCACACAAAAAATGATTAGTTTTTTTCTTTTCCAATCTCCTCCTCTTTTCTCTCCTTAAATTTCCTAAAACCCTCATCAATCGTAAGATCCAACAACAAAGCAAGTGCAAGAGAATCTTGAAGCATGGGAGAATAAAAGAGATTCGGAAATCCAAAGCCTAACTTATCTCTCTTGTCACAGTCGAGGTTCACAAGTGATTGTTCATACCAACTTCGAAGATTATAACAGCGTTACGTATAATTATAAAATAGCAGTTGCAGGAGGGCTTCTCCTGTAAGGCTGATTTGAAAAGGCAAAGCCACTTTTTCGGTGATTTAAGATATTTCTACACAAGGATAAGCTACCAATATTTAACCCTATAGAAAAGCTAGAGCATTAAACATAAACAAGTGGAATAAACCATCGTGATTGGATTCGAAAGTGAAACCTGATTCCGACTCCTCTGATATCAGCCTGTTAAGTATAAACTTGCCTGATAGGGGTAGTGTGATTGATTGCCTTTGATCAGTATTCAATATCAGGGTGTTAGAGAATAATATAAATCATATTCCAGGAACTCACCTAACAGTTTAAGTTTTTAAGTGAAATGATTTCTTAACATGATATCAGAGCCTTGTTGACCCAACGGTCATGAGTTCGAATTTCACCACCCTCATTTTATTTGATGAAAAACAAAGCATAAGGTAGTGTGATATGTTCAAGTTTCAAGTCCAAAGAATTTTCACTTGAAGAAGTGTGCTAGAGAATAATATAAATCATATTCTAGGACTTCAACTAACAACTTAAATTTGCAAGGAAAATGGTTTATTAACACAGGTTCACCAATATTACTCAATTCTCTCCCGTGACACGAGAAAAATAGTATGGTGACCAGCTGAGTAATTAATTAAACTGAAGGAAGATTCCCTACTCCGTGACATAAAGAGCTATTTGTCGCGTAAGATTTGTCTGGCGTCAGTAGCATGTTGATTTCTTATTCCTATAATCATTCGGCTTGGAATGGTGGGATTTCTTTCATGCTGTAAGGCACATGACATATTCTGGCAGGATTCTGGGCCAAGGAGATATACAATCTCGACTTGTATCGCAGCTAAAGAAAGCACAGGAACGGTGGCTATGGCGATAATAAACAGGGTCCTGATGGGATTTCGCAGCTAAATCCCATCAGGACCATGAACAAGTGCAGAAGTGCTCCGAGTAATTTATCTGTGAATCAAAACTTGATAGAACTACAGTTTTTTTTCATGAACTCAAGAGTTTGGGTATAAACTGTTCATTTAAGACTCGACCAATGAGGCATTAAATCTCAATACTCAAAACCTGTGCTAATGTCCATCAACTTTTTTTTAAAAAAAGTTAGAAAACTACAAATGGTCGTTATCGAAGGCTGGGGTTTCAAGCTTTTATTCCGAAAGGAAGAAAAAGAATAGTGGAATCTAGCTTCGAAATGAATATTTTAGAGCCTCCTGCACTAGAAACAGTACGATTGATCAAATTTACTGAGCTCAAGCACATTGATTTTAAATAAAACGAGATTAAACTTGGAACATAATTCAAATCGTAGTGCCTTTAAGCAAACACTAATGAGCCATAGCCTCTAATATGGGTTGGTTAATTAGCAAGAGGATTAATAACCTTGAGGAGTCTGACTCATCTAGTCAAGTCCTGGATTTGCTTCTCGGAGGTCACTAGTTCGAGCTGTATATCAGTCAGGGTCACTAAAAGTTTTAACTAATCATTAATTTTAAAACCCGTAAGATTAGTCGAGATGTATATAAACTGGTCAAGACACCCATGTTTGTCCAAAATAATGCGAGGATTAATTAAGTTTCAGTGTAGCCTTTGGTGGTAATTCTATACGTCTCATGACCTTTTTCATGGTGGTAATCTAAACTTCATTACTATATATACTTAAAAGTAAAATCCCTTGAGATGTGTGTAGATATGAGTCATATGATAATTATAAATTTGCGGATAGCTCCCCTGCATTCCATTCTTGAAACCAGAACGCTAATGAATGGACCGCAAGTTTCTTAGCACCTTGTCACCTTTACATTCCGTTTTAAAAAAGGAGTAACAGCTTCTCCTACTGAACTTTTTGTATACATATAGCATGGCATGCAATTCTTTCCAGTCAAAAGTTATGACCCTTTAGGATTAGAAATTTGGAACATCTGTGGATCGTTCACAGGGACACTAAAAATTTAATTAAATGCTAGTTCTTGTTAATTAAATTCTAATATAATAAACTCTTCGTGTAGATATCAATAGACAACAGGGCAACGGCCCTACAGAAAAAGGTGAACTTGCAACATTTACAGAAACTGATTAATGTTTGTATCTTTGTAAGAAGAAAAAGGAGTTTGTGGGGTCAATAGGGGAATGCTAGTTTAATAAGGCCTCATCAACCGCTCTCTCTCTCCCTCTCTCCCTCTCTCTCCACAGCTTTTCTTGCTGTCATGGTGACTGGTGCTTTGTTTGTTAGCGGTCTGGAGAAATCTGATTGATAGGGCGGAGACTCACATAAAACTAGAGACATTGTTCAGACAAACCACACCATGAAAACAAGAACTCTCCCCTTGTAATGGAACCGAACGCCAGCAATAACATGCAACCTGATCATTGCCTAGAAAAAGCTCCTATGGAGGTGCACCAAGTTGCCCCGCCACCCCATAAGAGCACCATACAGAAGCTCAAGAGCAGGCTTAAAGAAACCTTCTTCCCTGATGATCCTCTACGGCAATTCAAAGGACAGCCATTGGAAAAGAAATGGATACTTGCTGCTCAGTATATCTTTCCTATTCTTCAATGGGGTCCTAATTACAGCTTCAAACTTTTCAAATCTGATTTTGTTTCAGGCCTTACCATTGCCAGCTTAGCCATTCCACAGGTCAGTAACCAGTTTTATTTTATTTTCCCTCCTAAATCTTTATCAAGATGGTTATTATACAGTATCTTTATCCATTAATTTGACCCTTCTGTCTAAACATCTTTCCAGGGCATCAGTTATGCTAAGCTTGCAAGTCTACCTCCCATAGTGGGTCTTTGTGAGTAAAATATAGCTCTGGCTGCCTTGTTTTTTTTCATCTCACTCTTCGTAAACAGTACTGTTTGATTGGATTTTCTTTTCCTTGAAATAAAATATGCAGATTCAAGCTTTGTTCCTCCTCTTGTATATGCTGTTCTTGGAAGCTCCAGGGACCTTGCAGTAGGACCTGTTTCTATTGCTTCTCTTATACTGGGATCAATGCTCAGACAAGAAGTATCTCCTACCAGTGACCCTCTATTGTTTCTTCAACTAGCCTTTTCCTCAACCTTATTTGCAGGCCTCTTCCAAGCTTCATTAGGATTGTTGAGGTAAGTTTTCTTTTATCCTTTCAGTTTTTTTTTTTTTCCTTCTGAATCTTCTCTAGAAAGTGCTAATTCTGAGTGGAACTGACTGGTTGCAGGCTCGGCTTCATTATTGATTTTCTTTCCAAGGCAACTCTAATTGGATTCATGGCTGGAGCTGCTATCATAGTCTCTCTACAACAACTAAAAAGCCTCCTTGGAATCACTCATTTCACCAAACAGATGGAACTGGTTTCTGTTTTGAGCTCCGTTTTCCACAACACCAATGAGGTACTAATTAGTTAGTTTACCCCACGCCAAAGCACAAACATACATGATTAATTAAAGGAGTTGAAAGTTTAAGCATTAATCATAGTTTCAACCAGAATACCCCCTCCTAATCTGTGCGAGACGAGGTTCCCACTATTCTACCAATCGACATAATAATTGTAGCGCAATCAATCCACTTGATAACAAACTTTGAGGGGAGTGTTATTGCACAAGTCGCTAAATTAGCTAAGGCCTTCCTGTCTTAATTATATCCACTCAATATGCATCATCACTACATAAATTTAGACCTGGCAGGCAATCCAAGGGCTAAAACTTGAGATTTTATTTGAAGATTTCATGTTTAAACTCTGAAAGATCGAAAAGCCATCCCATTGAGACCAAAAAAATAAAATGAAAAAGTCCTGCGCAACATGCTTGGCAGTTTTTCTGGTAATTAAATGATACTCCCAGTACCCTAAATAAAAACTTGACTGGATAATCCTGATCATTTGGATGATGTTTTTGCAGTGGTCGTGGCAAACAATACTGATGGGATTTTGCTTCCTCGTGTTCCTTCTACTGGCAAGACACGTTGTATGTCATTCTCTCCACCCTCTTCATCTCTTGTCTTGATGTAACTTATTAAGTACATAGCATCTGTTTACTCTAAAAAAGAAATTAAATTAGTGAAAAAAAAGATAAAAGAAATTAAGTGGTTAATAAAAAAACGAAAGAAAATAAATGCATATTTTTTCTTGTATAAATGGACCCGGTTCAGATCTGTTTTGGTATATAAGCCAGCCAAGCTTCTGTGACGGGCTCAAGTGATCCCACGGACTAGATAATAGGCGGAAATCTATGGAGAGTTTCATTTTGACAGCTTAAAATCATAAAATGGATTCCAGGAAAAAAAAAAAAAAATTACAGCATTTATATGCTTTTAAAATGATGAAAAATATCAGTACATCATTTAGAAACAAAGAAATAAGATTTTCATCGACACCAAGGAAAGGACTGTGAAGGGACAAAAAACAGTATAATTTATTTGTCCGTGAATAATTTTCTCGCAAATAGATGGATGGATGACTTGTTTAAAACATTCCTTCTCTTTTATTTACAGTGATATAAAATTCCGATGCATTTAATTAGTATCCTGAATGAAAGAAAGATACGATCCTCGATTACATTGGAATGGCATTTGAAACCGTGTTTGACTGTTTACATTGGAATGTGTGTCACACAGAGCATGAAAAAACCACGGCTGTTTTGGGTTTCAGCTGGAGCCCCTCTCGTGTCTGTGATCCTATCAACTATCCTGGTTTTCGCATTCAAGGCTCAACGACAAGGAATCAGTGTTGTAAGTTTTCGAGTCCCTTTTGTTGCTTATCACCCCTTCATGGAATCATGTTGCTTATCGCTAGGCCCTCTTGTTGTTTATCAGATTGGAAAGTTACAAGAAGGGCTAAACCCTCCCTCATGGAACATGTTGCATTTTCACGGAAGCTACCTTGGACTGGTTGTAAAAACTGGCCTTGTTACTGGCATTATTTCCCTCACTGTGAGTTTCTGTTTTACTTTCTTGCAATTATTTTCATACCATCTTTAGTGTTTGCGCGGCTAAGCTGGACTCTGGGTTTCTGAAACTTAAACGAGCAACCATGAATAGAGCTGGTCTGCCTTGCAATTATATTTCATATCTTCTGGGCTAATAGCTAGATTATCTAGAATCCTTAGCTAGTTTAATGGGATTAACAATACATGGATCAACCAAATCAAAATCCTGAACCCACCGTGTTTAAACTAAGCTTTATGCCCGGGTTGGCTAATGGGTTGAAGTTTCAAGCTCTATAATTATTGGTGTTTTACACTGTGCTAGAAGTGGCTTAGCACTTTTGAAATACAGCTTTTTCAGAAATTTCACAGGAACCGAAGCTTCTTTAGTTTCTGTTTGGATACACTTAATGAAATGTGTTGTCAAGGCGAAGGAATAGTTTACAGACTTGCTATAAGGATGACAGGTGCAATAGATTTTCGTTGACTTTGGTACATTTGCTGTGATTAGAGTCGAGTTTTGCAACATTGATGAATGAAATTATTAAGGCAGCAGATTGCCAACATTTAGTATCATAACCAGAAATCATAAAATCCGACCTTGCCTTGGACGTGCGGCATCTGTCAGACAGAAAAGCTGGTATGCTTTTGCTTATGCTGAACTTTATTTCAAACAGGAAGGCATAGCAGTTGGAAGGACTTTTGCTGCTTTGAAGAACTACCAAGTAGATGGTAACAAGGAAATGATGGCAATTGGGTTAATGAATGTGATTGGCTCCACCACTTCCTGTTATGTCACAACAGGTGCTAACATACACAGTCTACTATCCTTTCTTTCTTTTCTTTTATGCTATCAAGTGCTTAAAAATAGAAGACACTTCTATGGTATTATAACAGATATTTGAATTTCAGGAGCTTTCTCTCGTTCTGCTGTCAATCACAATGCAGGGGCCAAAACAGCAGTTTCTAACATTATAATGTCAGTGACAGTTATGATGGCCCTCCTCTTCCTAATGCCTCTATTCCAATACACCCCAGATGTTGTACTGGGTGCCATCATAGTAACAGCAGTAATTGGCCTCGTAGACATCCAAGCTGCTTGCCAGATATGGAAGATTGACAAATTTGATTTTGTTGTGATGTTGTGTGCTTTCTTTGGTGTTATTTTTGTCTCTGTCGAGAGCGGCCTCGCCATTGCGGTGAGTTTTCAAGTTTTTAAGATAATGTTACCAGAAGTAAACCTGTCCAGGCTTGAAAAAGTTAACAGGACTTGCTTATTAATTAGGATTTAAGATGTTTGTATGCATTAAGCCAAAGTTGCTTTTCCTTTTTCCAATTTTCTTGAGAAGAGACACTATAAAGTGATTTCTGCTTTCATGCTGTTGATGAACAGGTAGGAATATCATTATTCAAGATCCTTCTTCAAGTCACAAGGCCAAAGACTGTGATTCTGGGAAACATACCTGGGACAGATATATTCCGCAATCTTCATCATTACAAGGAAGCTATGAGGATCCCAGGTTTCGTCATTTTAAGCATTGAAGCTCCAATCAACTTTGCCAATACAACCTACCTCAAAGAAAGGTTTGTTTGTGAATTCAGTAGAGCTCATAAAACACACTGCACTTCCCATCATGACTCTAATATTTCTCCTTTAATTTTTCCTTCTTTCTTCTTTTTTGAGGGTAACTCTCCTTTAACTCTGTAACAGGACCCTGAGATGGATAGATGAATATGAAACTGAAGAAGGCACAAAGAAACAGTCAAGTATTCATTTTCTGATCCTAGACCTGTCAGGTAAGTCCGCTAACATTTTGCAGAAATTAGCGTTATTATGCTGAAACAGTCTAAGAACAGAAAATCTTGTGTTCTTCCTTGTTCTTAATTGACATTTGAACCATTTCCTTGTATGGCTGACTACAAGTCCTGATTGCAATGTAGTATAGTCATACTATCAGCCATGTAAATTAAACAAAACACAAATCCTCCCTGTACTTGTTTCAGCTGTCAGCTCCATCGACACAAGTGGAGTCTCATTCTTGAAGGATTTGAAGAAAGCACTAGAAAATACGGGAACTGAGGCAAGCACATAGCAGCTCCAAATTACCTTTTCTTTTCAACTGTCTCGCGTTTTAGTTGTTTGCAACTAATACCTCGTTATCCTTGACATTGCAGCTTGTGCTGGTGAATCCTGTAGGGGAAGTGTTGGAAAAACTGCAGAGGGCCGACGATGCCCGTGATATGACCAGGCCCGGCACCCTCTTTTTGACAGTTGGAGAAGCTGTGGCTGCACTCTCATCAACAATGAAGGGCCAATCATCGAGCTACGTGTAGCAATGAAAGAATCCAGAGAAGTTTTATCCCGATTGATTTCTTGTTCGACAAAGAAACTCATCAGCTGTATTAGTGCAAAGTGAGAAGAAAATCATTTTTATTTTCAGCAACTTGAGTGTAATGGCATATGCTTGGCTTGGTATTTCTTAGGCATCTTCTACGCTAAAGTTTCTTACAGTATTGCATTTAATCAAAGTTCAAACAGCTATACTGCATGCTGTTAAGGAATTATTTCATCTAAAAATTTAAGTTATTAGGTAAGATCTTAGATATGATTTATATTATTCTCTAACACCTCCCCTTAAGTGAAACCTTTTTTGGACTTGAAACTTGCACAGACTCACATTATTTTGTGCTTATTTTTATCAAATAGAATAGAGATAGTGAAATTTGAACTTATAACAATTGGGTCAACAAAACTCTGATACTATATTTTAGATGAGATGATTCCTCATATACAAGCATTATCTAGAACTCAAATTTTGAAAACATTGGAATCTGCATCTTCAACTACGTACATGAATCTGTAAATTAGCATCATCGAGGAGGATATTGCCAGAAATAGGAAAACCAGCATGCTTTGAAATGCGCGTCTCTTTCACAATAACAGGACTTGGAACACGAACACAGCCGATGCATGCTTCCAATTGAATTCTTCAGAAGAATTGGTTCCGACAGAATGGTAGTTGAAGCAGCGTGGTAGTTGCTTACTTTTTACCATTCATCATATAAGCACTTGTGTCCTAACGGACCCTTTCTTTCTTTCTTTTTTCTTTTAGATGCACGAGTTTTCAGTAATTTTAATAATTTTTTAGCTTATTTAATGTTTATTTTGGTTCGAAGATTTTTTTGTCTTCATGTTGTAAAATTATAGCATCTGATAGTCCCATTTATGATTTATTTATAAAAGCTCCTACAAAAAGCATAAACAATACAGTAAATATGTAGGTTGCATAAACGGGAGAAGATGCAATAATACAACTGCATTCATCAAATATTAACGTGGATGAAAGAAAAATAAATAATTTGAAAGCTCTAACAATGAATGTTTTAAGTTCTAGCTCATAGGATCATCATTTGAGTTAGCGGTGTTTTCATCCTGAAAATAAAAGCTACCGGCCGGTGTATAAACCGATGCAAGTCATCCTCAGTGTCCCTGTGCAGGATCGAGGACTAAAAAACTTGTGTCCTTGTGAAGGGCTGAGGTAATGAGATTTTTGTTTTTTCCCTCACGTCTTCTGCGCTTTAATCCTATTGGCTGTTTAGCGACTGTATTAGTAGATTAGATTGTTTTTAAAAATATTTTTTATTTAAAAATATATTAAAATATTAAAATATTATTTTAAAAAAATTAATTTTATTATGAATATATTAAAATGATCTAAAAATATTATTTTTTAATTTAAAATAAAAAATATTCAATATTTAAAAAATGCAGTGCTAAATATTCTTATAGTCTTGAGCAATCGTTTGAATATTTGTACGGTAATATCATCACAAATCTTTTTTATATGAGTTTATGAGTATGATTGAAGTTGTTTTTAAAAATATTTTTTTTATTTAAAAATATATTTAAATAATATTTTTTTTATTTTCTTAAAATTATTTTTGATATCATAAAGATGTAAAACACACAAAAAAATATTTAATTAAAAATAAAAAAATAAATTCTTTTAAAAATATCTGCGACTGTTTCTTTTTTTCCTTTTTTTTTTCTTTTATGAAGCTGTCCTTTTCGTTGGGGTTTATTATCTTTTCAACGATAATGATTTTATCATAGAAGAATCAGGTGTTCAGATATATACACATGTATATATTAGATTTAAATTTTTTTAATAGACTTTTGAGATTTATTATTTTTCTTGTGTAAGCACGTGAGTTTTTTTATTAATATGTGATTAAAAAATCAAATTAATATTATTTTTTTATCAAAGCTTTTAATATTAAAAATTATTTTATGCTACAAATTATTATATCTAAGTAATAAAATCGGTATTAAAAGATATATATAAAAAATCTGAAATAAAGAAAAACAATTATTCTTTTTAAATACTTTTAAAAAACAAAAAATAACGCGAGAGCTAGATCAACAGATTCACGCACGATAACGCGAACCGAACACCCCAAACGCAAAAACGCATTGCGAAGTAGGAGCAGCAGAAGGAAACCGATGGGAAAGAGCAGAGAGGCAGATTCTCAAAGCCTGCAAAAATACGGCGTTCCTTTATACTCTGCTGCTTGGCTTCCTTACAAAGAGCTCAGATCCGACCTATCATCCCATGACGATAACGTCGATTCCTCCAAGCAACAGGAGCATCAGCGGCAGGAGGAGGAGATCCCCGATCCCTCTGCTTCTTCCCATGAATACTACGTCATTTTGGCCGGTGGCGGCGGTGAAGGCAGCAGCGGCATTCCCAACGCCGTCCTTCTCTCCGGTTTTGATTTCTCCTCCAATTCCCTCTCTTCTCAGCCCGTACGCTCTATTCTTTAGATAGATTTGCATCTGTTTGTCATGTTTAAGATTTCGCTGATTTTTTTTTATATAAATTCTCAGTGTGCTTATATCTTGGAATTTTAGCTGGATTATATTTATTTCTGCTGTATAATTATGAGATGGCCGAGATTAGATTGGGAATTGATTGATTTGATATTTGTTATTGTTTTGATGTATGCATTTCTATGTTGCGTTGCAGGTAGCTAAGCTTGGTCTTGGCTCTCAATTACCCTATAGAATGGCGGTTCACCCCAGTGGAGATGGAGTCCTATGTGCATTCCCCAATAATTGCCGGTACTCAAATTCTTTTAATCACTGCTTTTGCTGTCGAAAAAATATTTAATGATGGTGAACTAGAGCAACATCTCTATTAGGTTGCCAATTTAGTACATTTCTTGATTATTGTTACTAAAGTTAACTGTTTTGAGCTTATGGCGTCCTTCTTTGATTCTTGTCATTCTACTAGTAAGATCACTGTTTTTCTGAAAGTTTTATTCTGATTCTATGCTGATAGCTTGCATCATCAGTATCCTCCTTGCTGGATATAGTACATCTACAAAACTGACCACCAACACTGCCACTTTTGCTCCATATCTTTTATTTATGATTTCCTGATGGAATAGAAATGAGAATATTGAGCAATGACCAAATGAGTATGTGCAATGAGGCAAATATAATTTTACTCTAGCACTGCTGAGTTGATGTAATCAGGGAACGAAGAAGAGTCCAACATAACTAGAAGACTAATAATTTAGAGGATGGATGTAAATGCATGATGATGAGAACTAGGAGACTTTGGTGCTATACATATTACAAACTGTAATTGGATAAAATCCCAATGTACATAGATACAAAAATTCTTTTGAAAGATGAACCTCAAGGTTCAGATTTTATGTGCTGCATAATCTAGAATGCTTATTATGTGGATGTGATGTCCGATGTCTGATTGAAATCAACCCTGCTTTTAGTTAACATCATTGTGTGTTGCTACCCAGTTCACTTAATTTCAGAACTTCCCCCGCACTGTTCTTTGCTCGTAGATTTGAGTTCATAAATAGTTCAATTTGGATATAAGGAAGGACGGTAAGTTTCACCTAGAGAAATGGGTTTAGACAAAAACCCTTTTAAATGTGGTTGTTTTGAGGATAAGTTGCTCTTGTATTTTAAGAAAGCAACGGGTTAGCATTTAATGTGTTTGGAAGTTACAAAAAAGTTTGAAATGATTTCTCTTGTTGGCTGGATTTGATGTTGATTGTGGAAGTAGGAAATTTTCTTGCTCTGACAGTGATGTTTTGTAGTAATTCACCTCTTAAGACCAAATTCCTCTAGTTTGTGATGGATAAAATGCGAAAAATAAAGATATGTTCCTAAGTTCATGTTTGGAGGTCAATGATGGAACATCAAGGAATGCTGCTTCTGATGGCAGTGTGCAAAACTGGGAGATTGGATCCTTCCATGACTTTTTCTTAATCAATTTACAATTTTAAGACCAAAGTTTTTTTCCAGAGGCAGGTTGGGATTTCTTTAAGCAGTTGATGAGATTGGTGATCATTTACTATTACATTATGTGCTGGCTGGGCATTTATAGGAGTTAGTGTGGCAGCTATAATTTTCTGTGTTATGGCCAGGTAACATTCATGTGTTTAAATGCTTAGAGATAGTGTTTTTATACTTACCGAAAAATTAGTATGCTGCTAGTTATCTTTTATGTTGGAGGAGACAAAACAATGTGTTACTGAGAAGAATCTACCTAATTGCTTTGAATGATTTCTGGGAGGTTATATATACTGGCATATGAGGCGATCCTTTTCTAGTCAGGACTATTTTTAAAACCCATTGATTATTAGTTCCGAATGCACCACAGCTGCTGTTTGCATTTATATTATGGTCTGATTCACTAATACGTGTATTGTGCCTGTTGGGTTTTTTTGTTTGTAGAAAACTTCCACCTTGCACCAAACAAAAGGATAGTCAGTTTATTAGCATGTTTTCTCTGTGCAGATTTTTTGACTGGGATGAAGTCAAGGATAATGAAGACCATAAATTGGGCCTTAAACCATCCAAAAAAGTACTGGCACAATTAGAAGATGTTGGACAGCAATTAGCATTGGCCTTTAACAGTGACAGCTCTGTACTTGCTGTGGGGGGCGAGGTAGGGAGTTCTTCGCATTTCCAACCCAGTCCGGTAGCATGAGAAGCTAATAACTATTCTTCCTTGATTTTTTACTAAAGTTAAAACTGCTAGTCGGCTTTGATAACATGTATAAAACTGATAAAAGGCCTGGTAGGGATTGTATGAAGCAAATTGGCCAAATATGAATGCTGCATCAACACGTACCATCTAAAATAGAGGTTGTGGCACTTAGGGGATCAATAATAGGATTTTTGGCTTCCCTCCTTGATTAGGTCTAGAAGGCAATTATGACTTTTTTTTAAAAACAATAAAGAATAAGGGAAGTGTCCATTTTTTAGAAGAGATGCTACTGTCCTGAGCTGTGGACAAAGCATGTTTTTAAGTGACCCCCACTTTGTACATGTTTATATGATCAATTGAAAGGTGCAATAAAAATTAGACTTTTTGTGTCAAAATTCTCTCCTTTAACTTTCACTGTTTTTGATGGTTGCATTCCAGCTTCTAATTATTTTATTGCATTCTAACTTGTAATTTTATTTGCTAAAGATGACTGGTATGTAGATATAGTTTGTGAGGCTTTAAGTTATGTTCCACCACTCCATCTTTCAATATCAAATTTTAGAACCTGCCATTTGGCCATTCTCCTTCCACTTGAAGTGTCAAAATTTCCCCAATTAGGTCTTTATTTTTAATGATGATGATGTAGAAGAGAGCCAGGATCTAGAAGAGAGCCAGGATCCCTTTCTTAAAGATAACATGCTATATGATGCTTTAATTTTGGTACAGTACAGGATGGCAATTTAAGGGTTTTCAAGTGGCCTAGCATGGAAATTATTCTTAATGAGGCTCAAGCCCATGCATCTTTAAAGGACTTGTGTTTCAGGTTGGCAATGATATTAGGAAAAAAATTTCTATTCCTAGAGATTTTAGCATGAAGAATTTGTAATCTATTTAATTGTGTTGCAGCCCAGATGGAAAATTTCTGGTTTCACTGGGACAGCGCGACCGTGGTAGAGTCTGGGATGTAACTTCATCAACAGCTGTAGCCTCTTTACCAAAGGAAAATGTAAGCTGTAAATGATAATTAGTTGACTAAATTTTTTTCTTACTAGCAAATGCTTTGACCCTCCATGTCAAAGTGATCAATACCTTCATGCTAACATAGTCATCGATCTTATTATTGATTTCATTTTGAGTGTCAGCAAAAAAACACCTTGATCAAATTACCTACCTGAAAGTAGATTTGAGTAATCTATGATTCAATTAATCTAGGCTACTTATGGTCTCACAATCATGGCTGGCACTTGTAATATATTACTCTATTTCTATCAAATGAGTGTTGAGCTGATTGGATTTACTGTGTTTTACTTCCAGGACGAGATTTTTGCCGCGTGCAGATTTTCTCAAAGGAGTGATCAGACTAAGGTTCTCTATATTGCTGCAATAACAGGTGAATATTCATACAGTAAAGCCAATTTTTTCACGCTCCCTTTGACCTTTGTTGTTCTCAATTAATCATCCTACTTATTGTGTTACATAGACAAGGGTGCTAGTATTGTGACTTGGAACACAAGCTCGTGGAAGAGAGTGAGCTCAAAGCATGTGTCCCGTGAACCAGTTTCGTCCTTCAATGTCTCACCTGATGGAAAGCTTCTTGCAATGTACAGAATCTCCACTGTTAATTAGAAGTCCTTGAGCTCATTTAGCTAGCTCCTTGATGTTAAGATATATTATAATTTCTTGTGATTTATTGACAGGGGTATGACTCAAGGAGACGTGCTGCTTGTAAATTCGACCAACTTGCGTGTCAAAACAATAATTAGAAAAGCACATCTTGGCATAGTAACAGCATTGGCGTTCTCTCATGATTCAAGGTGAAATGACAACATTGTGTATACACATACAATTTAATCAACATTTTAATTAGGTCACTCTCATCTAGGGGTGACATCTGACTGTTAAGCATGTGTTATTTGAATACAGGGCTTTGGTCTCTGCATCTATGGACTCAAGTGCAAGGGTGACACTAATTGAGGACAACAAAAGTGGTATGTACATTGCAATTCATATTTTTCTTCTTGTCATTAATGTCTCTGCATTGGCTGGATGGACCTTATAACTCAGTCACAGACTAAAATCTCTCTGGGAATTTGATTGAGGGCAATCACGAAATGCCTTTTCCCAAATAATATGGTAAACTGAATGTTTGGTATTAGTGGACTGTGAATTCAGAAAGTAAAACGCACACTGCCAAATATGGTGATCTTTTCAGTGATGATTTTTACGTGCAGTGCCATTGTATCAAAACTTGCTCTTTATATTTATTCATGCTTGCGATTTTGTGGTAATTCACCAATAATTTACCCATGGTTTGGAGTATTTTACTAAAAGGGATAGTTTAGAGAAAACTAGAATGTTGGACAGGAAAAGAGAAGGAATTATACTGGTCAAGTAGGCAGTTAATACTCCTAAGGTTTTAGAAAAGTGAGGCATATAATTGGTCTTTGGGAGGGAACTAGTTTGATATGTGAAGGGGGATGGATTGTTAATAATGGAGATTAAAAAATGATAAAATTGATTGGGAAACCATTTTGGGCATTTCCCTTGTTCCTGACATGCTGCTTCTCTCATTTCTAAGCATAAGGAATCTTTTGTTACTTGTTTAGCTGCAGGAGGAACAAGCATGCAGATCATTATACTCATCATTATACTTGCAATTGCTGCATATTTCTTGAAGGATGGAGTTCTTCCTTTTCTTGGCTAGATATCAGGTAAATCAATGTGAATTTTACTATGATTTATGGAATAAAGGCTACCATATTGTAAATGATAGGTGGAAGTCAATCAGTATCACAGTCCAATAATAGCGTTATGGTTATGAGAATGTAGTTTACCAGTTATGTCTGACAGATGGCCTGCACTTGAACTATGTCACCACATTATGGCTGGTTTACCTGTGATGTGGATCGATACTGACTTGTATGGGCTCCAACACTGGTATCAGATCCTGTGTCAACATAGGACCTTCTATACCCTGCCTGGCTTTCATCATATTGAATAACCCAAAATCTTGCTAATTTTTTTCACTAACCAAATTATCAAGTCGCTTAATGATTTCTTTAAAACTTTTAGTTGGTGATACTCAAATTCTTTTTTATCATCTCATGTTAGATTTGTTATAATAGACTTTTCCCCGGTCCAAATCCCGTAATTGTTTGTAGTTTTTTCGTTACTCTTAATTTTCCGTATTTTAGATGATTGATTGTCATGTAAATAAGCTTCACTAATAATCAACATTTAAAAAGAAAGAAAACGAAAAAGGTCTGTTAGATGTATTTTAGATTCTGTCGTGGTTGAAGGAATATTTGTTACATGCTTTATTATCTCTTGATACATACTGTCTCTGAAATTATACGAAAGTTGAATAGAAAAAATGGATGGTCGGTGGTGGACAGATATGGCAACAAAAGCGATCCTGGGAAGGGATCCGGCGATGGCCAGGTGCCCTTGCACCAGCAGTTTGTGAGCGTCTTATGTGCACCTTGTGTGTGCACGGGTTGTTATGCACGCGTCCTAGACTCCATGTATCTGGGTTGTCTTATTTTGTGGTTTTCGGCCCTAAATATCTGAAACCGTGCAGGGAGGTTAGACGGATGCCATGCCTCTAGGTTGTAGTCCGGGTGCCTTGGCCCCTTTATCACCTGGTTTATTACTCGCCTTTTTTCTAATCAGAGAATTGGTAATCACTTTTATAAAAACAAAAGAAAGATGGCATGAAGTATACAAGGGTTTAGATGTGATCGAGATTTCTTTATACAAAACTAATTTTCATGTAATTAATCGTTATCTTCCGGCCCTGAGCGCTGACTTAGAAGATCTCGCCTGCTTCGCAGCTGGATCAGATCAGCCTACTTGGATTATTGGGCTTATCCAACAATTTTGATAGAGCTGTCATGTTCTTTAAGCTTTACGGTCGGATACCTCGAACCGAATTTTGCATGTCAGAGCTAAATTCACCTCTAGCTCAGCCGAATGCATCCAGTCTTCGGTAAAATGAGAAAAATGCTAACCGAATAAGATTGATAGCTTTATTTATTTATTTTCAGCTGTTATTCCCTTGATGCTCATGAACTCTCATTCTACGTAGAGAAGAGGGTGAGAATTTGATATTCCTCTTTTACCAACCACTTGTTTTAAATACAACTTTCGGCAATTTAATGACCATATGAACATGAATTTTATGAAAGAATAAATGCCAGAAACCAGATTGGTAGCGTAGCCTGGATAGAGAGGACTGTCGCATAAACTGTGGTTCATTTTCTTCCCATCAGCTGTCCTACTTTATATGAAAGGAGGGCTGGGAGATTATATATTGTTTAAGCCGACCGAGTCACAACATAAAATCAAATGCTAAAGCTGTGAAACCAAACGAAGAAAAAGAATGAACTCTTCGCTCGATTACAAGAGAACTCAAGTTTACTCTCTAATGTCAATTGGTTATTCACATTTCCACCCAATTCGTGTATTTACAAAGTGGAGCCGTTGTTTCGAGGTAAAAACTTTGCAACTCAGTCACGTGTCAGGAAAAACATGCGACCGTTAGAAGTTTCTGTTCGCCCAATATTGCACTTCAATGCAATGCGGGACTGTTTACCTTTAAGAACTCGCAATGCATCCGAGAAATTTCATTGGTGTTTCCTTTGGTAAAGCGAATAACCAACAAGGGCAGACATCAGAAAAGTCCATAGCACCTGCACAGTTATGCATTAACCAGTGAAGTAGGAACACTGAACAGCTGGGACAGTATCACATTTTTTTCTCGACCGGATCGTCGAATAGAGACCATCCACTTCCAAGTCCAAAGATGCTAAAACAGTGAAACAATAGTAGGTTGTTTTTTCTCTCCAAAAAGAGAAGAAAAAACAATACAAACAAGAAACCATTGTTGCAAAATATGGCAAGAGATTTGAAGAAACTAACATGGTCCCTAGTTGCCATTTAAAAAAAAAAATCAATTTCATTGGAAAAGCAGGCATTTAAGGTTCCAAAAAAAGTGTAAATTTGAGTAAAATTCAAATGAAGTCAACATGGACATATGGATTATGGATTGCTAAAGGAATTTAGGTACCGTGTTTATAGTATTCCATCTTTCCAGCCTTTTGATTCTAGACTGCATGTCCTCAATTATCCCTTCTAAAGTAGCAGCGTCCCTACTTGGAGAGGATGCTGAAGCTGAGCCGCTTCCCTGTCAGTTTCGAACAGTATTATAAAAACAGTGAACTCCTCCGTGGCTCAACCTTGAATATATATTAAAAGGTCATTTCTCAAATAATGGTTAATTCTTTTGGACTTGACAGAAAATGATGGTCAAAGGAAGGACAATAAGGTTGTCTCTCATTGAGCAGTTTGTTAGCTGGAAAGATGTCCTGGCCCTCTATCAATACATGCTGCCTATTTCAACATAGAAGACTGAACAAGACTGATATCTTACACTAATTTTCCCACAAGTAAAATCAAATGCCACAACCAGATGGCTGTTATCCCATTCAATAATAGTAAAATACCTGAGATTGTATAAATTCGACAAGTTCCTGCAACCTTGCAGCTTGTTGAGCATGAATTCCACTGTAACTTCTTTGCATTGTTGGTAATCTTTCCAAAATGATCTGCAGATAACTCTGAAAGTACAACAAAAGACAGTCCAAATAATGAGAGGCCGAAGTAGTCCCAGTGCTGAAAATAAAACTATACAAGCAGAGCTGAAGGCAAAACCTTAGTTGTGTATGAACCATCCAGTTTAAGTGTTGAACCAGCTGCTGTCACAGCTTCCTTATTGACCCCTTTGATCTGTAAGTAAGGACTAGGGGTGTCTTGCAGATGATCAACCTCAATGAGAATCTACAAATCAGAATAAATAAATGAAACACATTCAGAAAGCCACACCCATGAGAAGCTTATATACAAGAAACAGAAGGCAAGAAGCATGGAATACATGAAAAACTTGCACCATCAAGCATTAGTACTTAAGGTTATGGAACTAATCACCAGGCACTGGTGATTGTTTAATTATCTTGGACCATGAAGACCTGACCCAGGTCATGCGTCTTAATTTAATTAATCAAAATCCATGGTTGGTACATAATACAAAATTTCCTTTAAGACAATTTAACAATCACTAAAGCTCAACTGATAAAAAAAAGCCCAAAAACTATAGTATAAGTTGACAAATTTAATTAGAAAACAGAATCAAGGACTGTACACAGTTTTGAAGATTGGACGTGTAAATTACAAGAGAAATTCAGGGATATTATACCTTTCCATCTTGGTAGATACATGCAGATGCCTCAATGTATGCTACGGCTTGATACCTGATATTTGCATGATAACAGAAAATTCATCAATGATTTGTAAAACCCATCAGTTGTTCAGCTGTAAAGCATTAAAAGGAAGAACAGTAGAATGCTTAAAACTAGCAGAAAATGATATATATAGCCCATCAAAAGTAAATGATACCCTTGAATTTTGCAAAATAACGACATAATAATTGCTAGAAAAACAAGTGTTTGTTTGTTTCCAGCAGTTAAACTTGTATAACTGCCTAACGGAAACAAATTGTTCTTCGCTGCTATCCAGAAGATGGAAGGATTGCCCACATGCTGTGATACAAAAGCACAAGGATGGAGCAGAGTGTCCACTTGATAAAGGTTTTTGAGCATGTTAACTCCTCAAATATAAAGACAACAGGACTTGGCAAGGTAGATATAAACACATACTATAGCATTTAATTTTTGTCTTAACTGGGAACAAAAATGTGATGACAAGTTCATATGAAAAGAAAAGGCAAAACTATACACATGGTCTTACCCGAGGTTAAGAAGGCCAGCGACCGTGCTGGTGCTGATATCAAAATCCACTTTTGGTTGAATAATGAAATTCCCTTCTCTTATAGGCTAATGTTGAAAACATTAGAAAATAAAAATCAAGCATTCACTAGATATTCAAAATACAAAATACATTATAGATTAACAAGGACACATGCCACACAACTCCTCTACATTATATACAAACCTCCCGTATCAACAATGCGAATCTACCCTCACAGATTCTGACTCGTATGCAATCGCTCTCTGCCAGCTGCCCATTTGTAGGAAGTCCAGGCAGCCTTAAATATATATCAATGAAATTCTGAACAGAACTGCACAACTTCACAGGATCTAAGATTTTCAAAATATCTTGATCAGCCACCTGTAATTGATCACAAACAATAGAAATAGATCAGATGCAAACCACGGAATATAATCATCCACCAAATCATGATAGTGCGCTTACTTGCTTATTACTCTTCAAGACAAACAAAGAGCTCTCAGGGGAAAGAACGGGATCAAAGTCATTTCGAATTTTGAGCTGCGACAATATAAGAATATTAGTCCTTGGAAATGCACTGTAATAGAACATCAATATTTCAAGAAACATGAAGGGACATTTATCATTACTAACTACATTTAGTATGTTTCCAACATAAAATTGGTTTTGGTTTGAATGCCTCTCAATGGAGGTCTGTCTCTCTTTAAATAGTTGGAATTCTCTCTATTTACAGCATAATGGCCATAATTACATGTGTGATTTCCTCTATCAAATCATTCAAAATACCTAACATTGCTCCACCAACCACATAAATCCCTAACATTGCTCTACCATCCACAGAGATCCCGTAAATATAAATCGTTGCTATATACAGAATATTTCCTAAGTTGGTAGCAAAAACATGGCAAATATTGAAATATCTTTCACTGTAAAACATAAAGAACAATAAAAAAGATCAGACAGATGAGGTCTACTAACATGAGCATGAACAAGATGCGGTTCGATATGCTGCTGAAAAATTGGAAACACTGTCATCATGATCTCATTTTGAGTCATAAAGCACCCCACTCTACTTTTATCCCTTTGAACTCGGGAAATAAGATGTGAATGCACACCACCCACCTGTTTTCACAAAAGATGAAGTTACTTCACAACTAAACTTTTTCATCATCAATAGAAAATATCTTTAGAAATCAGAACATCCACACACACTGTCTCTCTGGAAATAAATCCTAAAAAAGGGAGTGCAATTCATCTTACAACAGCAATCCAGAGGTCAAGTGATTTTCGGATTCCAGGATGCAGAGCATACACCCCTTCAAAAATGATCTGGAAAATGAATGAATGGTTTAAAATAAAGTCAAATATCATAGCATAACCACTATTGGCAAAGGATTTCATAAGTGGAAATATCAATTCCTATGATCATATATAACTGTAAGGATGCATTTCATGAACTTGTTTTTCTAACTAGCCTGCATGAAGATGAATAAAACTTATAGGCCAGTGTGGATCCAATTCTGCCATACATGGTAAGCACTGAACAGCATGCATACAATGAGAAAACTGAAAAGTAGTAGCGAATAATTGTCAAAAAAATGTTTGACCCTACATAGCATCTCCAGGTTTCATTTTTTACAAAATTCTAACTCCACTGAATGTTATCTAAGAAACTGCTCAAACAAATGTACCATTAAAATATAAGCATATAGCACCAAACTTCAATATCCTTAACAGCACAGGAACAACAACTGTTGACACAGCATTTGGAGCTCAGTTAAGTCACTGAGAAACAGCTCACGTCCAAATAATTTGGTCACGGGTAGTCATGCTGTGTTTAGAAGGCTTGCCTTGTGTAATCTCCAGACAGGACTTGATGGTGGAAGACATGATTTAAAAGATATTGACAAATTTTCAAGCTACTTGAAATAGCTTTTGTAATCTTTCCACTTCTGTATTCCTCACTCTCTCCTCTTTTCAGTATGTTATATCCTTCTCATTTAGATTGATAGACACAAATGTTGTGCACCGCCCCCCCCCCTCCCCCCCTTCTTATGTTATCACTCTGTTGTTTTTTCAGAAAAAAAGAGAACTATTAGTAGAGAGAAAGAATTGTACAACACGAATTGAGGGCAAGACATCCTCCCATAAAGGGAAAGGAACACCAATCCCTTTGAATATCCACTAGAGAAGAGCACCTAAAAATACCTGCCAGACGACATCACAAAGAAGCAGAGAAAACTATCTTATCCCTCAAAACCAGCCTACATGTGAAGTGATTATTAAGAATCCTTGCATTTTCTTCAATCCAAGACACCAAAAAACTTCACAACCAGCACCATCTATGTAAAGTCTTACAATGTTTCTACCTTTGAAAACTAACCAGAGAGACCACAAAAATTGACCTACCCTCCTTAGGATTACCCAAGACTCAGTACCAAATGCAAACCATATTTGCTACACACTCCAAGCTGTAGGGCAAAGTAGAAATACCTGACTTTGAGATTATCCATTATGATGGCACATAAAACATTTTTGAGGAGATAAGACCTAAAGTGTTCTGAAAAGGAAATTTTTCATTATTTCCAACTTTGAAAAGGTTAGCACACCAGCACCAGCAATTTGCTCAACACTTCATACTAGGCTCCACTAGAGATAAATTGTCCTATATATATGCCCACTTGCAGAATAACATGAATCCTTAAAGCCACACTAAAGGGATAAATAGTCCTGAAAAGGAATCTAGTGAGATCTCTAGCTTCCCATAAAGCAATATCTTATCGTGATAAGAAGCCCAGAATCACAGGATAAGGTTTCTAATTGAAACAACACTCAAAAATTAAATGACTTAAGTATGCAAGCAGTGGTCAAAAATTATGGAAGTTTGATTGAAAGAAATCCAGATAAATGTTATCGTGTGATACATCACTGAAAATAAAAAATTAAACCAATGATAGCAAGTTCCAGGAGCAATATAAGTGTGATAACAAACCACGCCGCAATCTTCAGAAACTTCAAGTTCTTTAAATCCACTACAAACACCAGTCTCCAAATCAAACATGGGTACTTTTGTTCTTCTACCATTCCTTATGTTACCAATATTCTGAAAAAGAATGATAGAACAATAACTTTATGTCAAGTGCAAAATATTTTTTCCAGGAACTTAAAAGGCAAACTAAATGAAATGAATATGATTTTTCTTCAAAGCAATAATCTGCAATTATTACCAACGAATGTAGAATTGATGTCACGCTATCTATAATAAGCCTAGTTACAGAAGAACAAAGAATATGTATCTTCATCATGCTGTTCATGTGAAAAGGTTGCATACTGTTTGACTACAAAGGAAATTTTAGTGAAATAGTTACATTTCGGGGAAAATCTCCCACATTTCAAGTGAAATGATATGCTGTACATAACAAAGTAAGTAAATGATATAGCATATTGAACCTACAAATTAAAAGAATAACTTTGACAAATCAAAAGGAACAAACAGTTTGTTGCATGCACGGAAGGATTGACAAACAGGTATGTGCCGGGTTGCTCTGATGAAGGGTTTAAATATTGCAAAGGGGGCAGCTAAGGACCAGACAGTTTGATGTATATTCTTGACAATTAAAAAACCCCAACGAATGAGGAATCTGGCAATAGTCTTCTAAGAAAAATCTCAAAGTAGTAGTTACTAAACAGAACAGTATTCTTAAAAAATACCCTTCTTTTCACCAAGTCAAGCCATTTAGTGGGACAGAAAAGGGTTGTACCATGAGAAAACAAAATTACTTTCAAACCAAATGGGTTCTGATAAATGCTTAACTGCTGACACAATAAGAGAGGTCAAGAAATGTTTAATAAAAAATGGAGATCAGGAATACAGGAATTTGAAGAATTCTCACACATCATGATTGGATGGTGGAGATAGATGCTGGTGTATAAATCTCTACTAAACCCTGAAAGTATCAAACAAATGCTTGACCAAACAAATGCAATTTTCATTTTACTCCAACTCTTTTCTCTATCATATTTTAATATTTCCAAACAATCTTAGCCATCTAACAAATGATAGCATTATTGATATAGAAAAGATCTGTATAAGATGAATAAAATTACTGTCTCCCTACCTTTGAAAGCAAAGACAGATCTAGAGAGCTAAAGTCGTCATACTTAAAATCTTTCACTTGTTCAGATTTAAAATAGCTTTCAAGGGAAACTACTTCGCACCCAACTATGTTAGCCATTTTGTGAGCCAGACTAGTTTTTCCGGATCCACTTGGGCCTCCTGTAACAACAATGAGATTACATAAAAATAGAAGCAATATATATGAACTTAAACAAAGTAAATTACTGATAGCAAACACCACAATGTCACAGGAAATTGATTCCTCAAAGAAAGCTTTTCTCTTCCAAAAGGAATTTAATGGCTCCATAAGTTTTTTTTATCATTTGAGCAGCATAATATGTGTGCAATTAAAATTACAATCAAACCAATGACATTTATGACCTTGAATGACAAGGCACTTCCCACCAACAACTGGATTACTTTCAAGAATATTCCATGGCTAAAGAGCATGTGGTCAAAAAAAAAATTGAAGTGTGTGTGTGTGTGTGTGTGTGTGTGTGAGAGAGAGAGAGAGAGAGACTTTTAAAGCGTGTATTACCAATTCCAACAATGACAGGGGGGCCCTTGTTATTCAACAAAGCCTGAAAAAATATGTAAAATTGCATAATTTTAAACCAGAGTGGTTATACTGGTAAGCTTCTTAAACTTGAACATATATAATTACACTAATCTCACATTCATTTTTTTTTTTTACTTGTTACCTGTATTGCTTGAACAGCGAGAAGCAGCCCTCTATCCAAATCATATGAATCAGGCATAGGAGCAATCTTCATGTTATCCCTGCAAGAGGAAGAATCTGTGGTTGCTTCATGTGAGAATTCTGACATAAAACGTAATGATAAAACTCCAACGATATAGTTCATCGCCAAGAACACTTAAAGAACTTTGTAACAATCTTCCAGGTAGAGGACACTTACCTGTGACTGAACTCCCATGTCCAGTATCTGATGATATAAAATGCCATGTTGCTACTATAGGCTCCATTTTAGATTTTGTTGGAGACCGAGTCCATGGTTGAGATAAATCCTCAAGCTGATTAACAAGGTTTGTGGCAGTATGGATTGGCCTTGGGGCAACAATGACCCTTTCTTGATTGCTTGTCATAGAAGTGTTAGGCAATAGTGGTGGTGTATTAAGACGCGGTACACCTGCAAGTGAAGTGGCAAATTGTAGAAAGGAGAACTATATCAGATAAACCAACCAAAATGCATAGACAGAGAGTATTGATAGTTATGATGCCAGTTCCAACCTTTTTTCTGAAGAATCATTTCCAGATATGACTTAGTGATCCAAGGTCCATCAACACCCATCCTCATTGCCTCTGCTCCAACAGTCTACATAAGAGTACAATAGCCAAGATAAATGAAAGCTTTGGCCACAGTTCCCAAGTGGAATTCCAAGGACCAATCTAAATTCTGGTACTGAACAAAAAAAAGCACATAAAAGATCAGCTATTTATTACGAGAACGGAAAGTGTTGGCCCAGCTTCTATCATATATATCATATAGATTGAGGAAAACACGTAGCAAAAATTGGATGATATGATTAAGCAGAAAATCAAGCTGAGTCATGAAACATGTTGTCCAAGAGCTAGAGTAATGAGTGAAGATACAGAACTAGAATCAGTCTGTTAGGTTACATGCTAATCATGTGCACAGCATAACAAAATAAGAAATCTCCATAATGATTATTAGGAAATTTCTACTAACATTTGGCAATCAGAAGATCCATGAACTTGCATGCTAATGTTACCCATGCAGGCATGAAGAAAAAAATTCCATCCATTCAATCTCACTAAAGCAAACCGAAAATCTCAATGTTTCATGCACTCATGCTGAAAGTTATCAAGAATTGTTGTTTGCAATACTTTTTTGTAGAAAAGATGATGGAATAAAATTGTGTTTCCTGTATTGTTTTTGTGGTATAACTATCCAGGGGCATTTTCAGAAAATCACTAACTTGGAATTGGAGCACTCTTATTGTTCATTGCATTTCCCCCCTCACTTTCTTCCTGTCACTTACTGGTGGATATGTCACTCACCCTCAGGTTTTTGCCGATTCTAATCTTTCCAATAAAAAAATTTCTATTCTGCAAAATGTGTGGGTGGGTGGGTGTGCTGGCAGGTGGGTAATGATGATGATGATAAATAATAAAGGTAAATAACTATCTTGTTCTACTAATTATCCAGTACCTTACTCAATTGCTTGGCAAAATATAAGAATACAGCAAATAAATGATTGTAAGGCCTCCTAAATGTTATCTTAATCAGAAAGATGGATCCATACTTTCCTATTCATCCCCCTCAGCACCACGAATGTCTCATCAAGAGTATCGATGGTCTCTGACGACAGTGAAAGATTTCCATTACTAACAGATGAAGATGCCTGTTTATAACTCACTACAACAGTGTACCCTAAAGCCAGCAACCCACCAAGTGTCATTCTCCCAACCTGTCTTGACATTAAATGATAAAATAGGTAAGCAAAACCACCAAAGATTACAAACTCTGAAATATTAGAGTCTAGTTTTTAAAAGAATCGCACATGCATTGCAAGCTGTAGCTCATGTTGTCCTATAAAAATAGACACCATATAAAAGAAAGAGGAATCTACAGATTCCAAACAACACAAGAAAAGATGCATTTAAGACCTCTAAGTTACCAGTTTCAATAATGGATAGGATTACAGTATTGATTGGAAATGGCAGAAGTGTATGCGTCTAAAATTTAGGGATCATGTTCTCACATACAATTGTCTAAATAGTATGGATCTTGTACTGAAGCTTCCAGAAGACAACGAAATGTCCTTGTTAGTAACTGCAGTAGACTACAGAACAGGTGTGGGGAAGAATCTCGCCTAAGGTTCCATTTGCCTAGGAATTCCTTCCCATTTTACTTGTTTATCACGAATTTATTTTCATTGATTGATTGATAAGATGCCTGAATAGTGTGCTCGGCCATATGTAGATATGAGAAAGAATGATCATTTCATAGGAACCTATCCAGGAACCCAATGAAGGTCCATGAATTCCCTTGTACTTTAAAGATGACTGGCATTACTCTTGCAGCTTTTCTGGAATGTTGGACAGCAGTAATTTAACATCTGTGTGTAGGCTGAGAAATGAACCATTACATGCAGTAAATTGCCCACTTGCATTCATTTCCATCTGAAAAGTAATGCTAAGAATTTATTCCTCTATATTGGACAGGTGATAATTTCTTTCTTGAAGCTAGAATTCGATTTTGATAATAACCTTTGCTTTCACAGTACCCGTTTATGCTATAATTGCAGGCTCTGAAGCCCTACCTCAAACTCAGCTTTTGGCCTGATAATAAAATTTTTGTCAACAATTCTCTGGTCTCCAAGTGATAAAAAATATTTGATGCCAGACTGCCGCACCTTGATCCAATCATTTGTCAGTGCTTCTTCACTTGCCGAAGGAGGCCTAAGGTACATCTCAATAAAACTGCAACCAAGATAAAGTTCCAGTCACAATTATTCACACTCAAAGCTCAGAGTATAAATCACTTGGTGTTGCACTGATATTATGGTAAGAAACAGCAAGTGAAGAATCACTAGCTTATCTGTATGTGCTGTTCCTTGGAAACCATAAGCAGGATGCCCATCTGATGACTGTCGCAACAAGTTAGCATTTAAGTACCATTCAATCAAAGGGTGCGGGTGATGCATATTAATTAAGTAGCTAATAATGAACAAAAAAAAGTGAGGGAAAGTTAATTCCATGAGCAATTGCAACTCAAAGTAATTCCAGAGTAGCATTTGATAATTGAAATTCAATATAATTCAAAATGAACAAAACAACATGTGCACCGGTCAATGCTTTAAATTACACGCTTATTATTGATTATGCACCCAGCCACTGATAAGAAGCAGTGTTTTGTCATGGTCTGCACGATATGCAGATTTTCTTTACAGTTAAAACAGAAGATTACAAGAAATCTTGTTCCTTAAAAAGAATGTTCACGCTATCTCACTCGTAGTGAAAATGAAGGACATGGACAATTAACAGAAACTAAAAGGATATAACATCAGACACTGTTTATATGAACAGCGAACCCCTGCCCGGTTTTTTTTGTTTTTAATTTCAATCTTTTTTTTTCCAATTGCATACTTTTACGCTCTTGTTATATGAAATTAAGAGTCAAAATAAAACATGAAGAAAATACATGTCTCTCAAATTTTTGATAATTTTATTTTGATTCAAAAGTTCATTTTTCAGTCCCTGATTTAGATAGAGGAGAGAGAAAGTTGTTGGAAAACTGTGAAAGAAAAAAAATAGTTAGTTGTCATGATACTGACAGCAAAAATGGTCAAAAAAACCTTCATCATTGAATTTTTTTATTTTTAAAAAAATTTATCATCTAATATTGTGTTGATTTTGAATTGGTCTTAAATTTGTTTTACCATATAATTGACAAAAAAACTAATAAACCTATTGGAATCCACAACTCAGGTCACAAGTTTAGTGAGTTGATAGGTTGGGCGGAATCGATACAATATATCATTGTCTCAATGTTGAGAGAGAGATGTGAGTTTCAAAACAAAATTAAAGTCAAAACCTTTTTTTATTGATCATATATAGATTGTCTTTAAACTTGGGCGTCTTGTCGTTGTTTTGTTATGTCAGTTTTTGTGCTTTGATTTTTTTTCTTGGAACCCACTAAGTCGAGTGAGTCACATCAAGACTCGAGTGCATCACTCCAACATGATTTAATTGGAAACTCATATTGAGAAAGGACTCGAGTTTGGAGTTTCAAGTTTGACTCGCTGGACAGGGTTTAGTAGCAATATCAAAGATTTTAGTCCAACCCACATCATAGCACTAGAAGTAAACTAGTGCTCAACTATTTAAGTTCGCAATAAACTATGGAAAGATGTACATACCTCACTTCTACATTTTAGCTTGTAGATTGCTTCTCTAAATGATGAAACAAAGCTGTTGTTTATTCTAATCTGCAGAATAAAACCCAAGATGAAAACCAGAATTTTAAAAATTGTAAAAGATACGGACAAAAGCCCCAACCTGTGCATGGTGAAGGTCTGGCTCAATGTGTTTCCTAAACAGTGGGAATATGCTGTCGATAAGGTAATCCAATGAACAAGAATCCCCAATGTCATATTGAACTTTAGAGAGAAGACTGAAATGAACCCCGCCAACCTGATCCACCAATCATATTTTGAGATCATCATATTTGAAGCTGTAGAGAAAATGACAGCTTCAGAGCCCCTTATTCAAATCAAGATATATAACTTCAGAGCATAAGTTACCACAGCAACCCGAATATCCAAAAAAGAGCGCAGTCTAGCATGCAGAGCGTAGGTGCCATCAACTACTACCTAAGAACAAAGAAACATAAAAGAAATTAACTCTATGGAAGCAAAGGAAAATCACAGCGAGTGTTAGTTCCCCTGACTTACCACTCCAGATGATGTGCTGCTCTTTATTCCTTTGGAACCAATTCGTCTCTTCTGTTGGTAATCAAACAATGGTATCAAAGTATCTTTTCCTTTGGTCAAATCCTATTGCCAACATAAACAACTGTGTTAAGATAGACAAAACCAAATTTATATATAACGCATTGGCATAACTTTTACTTCAGATAAAAAAAATTTGACACGGTGACCAGAATAGGTTTCTAAATGATTACACCTAGGTATTTCTACGAATTGGAAAACCAGTTTACAGTTAACTATATATTACATAATTGCCACATGCAAAATCCAATCCACTCAAGTAGCAAAATTTTGAGAAGAAAATGCAAACCTCAAGATTTTGTATTAGTGCATCGAAATCAATTGAATCCAAATCACTCCCATCATCAACTCCCATGCGATAATTCTCCATTGATATAACAACACAACCAATTACAGAAGCCACCTTCTCCGCTAAGCTTCACAGATCATCAAACAAAACAAAAAAGTAAAATCAGAAAGTATCAAAAAAAGCAACAGAAATACGACTGTAGAAATTCTAAAAGTGAAAAAAAAATTAGAAAATCAACCTTGTTTTGCCTGAACCACTAGGACCACCAATGCCAACAGTAACAAGACCTTCCTTTTTCTCTCTAAGCTCTTGAATAGATTTTACCAATAAATAATATCCATGATCAAAAGACTGCATCGTTCCAATCCAACAATTAGTTATAATCAGTCTTAATTTTTTTTTTAAAATAAGATATCATTACCTAGCTAGCTAACATTCAAAGTTAGAAGAAATGGAATGAAAGTGAAGAAAAAGCATACCACGTGAAGAGGGAGAGATAGGAGGATAGAGGAGGAGGAGGAGGAAGTAGAGGGCTGTTGCTGGAAGTAATCGCGGCCTCCTTCATGGAATACTCGCTGAACAACCTCGTCATCCATTTGTCAACAACCGCACCAGTCCTCTCCGCTCTATCTGGAGCCCTGAGGAATATCTATTGCTTTTGAAGAAGAGGGAGAGGGCGAGGGGGAGGGGGAGGGAGAGGGAGGGGGAGGCTCGGTTTTATTAGTTAAGTAGTACTGCTTTTTATTATTCCGGTGCCTAAGCTTTCAGCCTTCATACCCGTTTGTTTCCGGAATTCACTTTCTAAAAAATTATTTTTCAAATTTTTCTATGTTTATTTATTTTTCAGAAAATTGATTAACAGAAAACATTTTCCGGTCAACGGAAAACACTTTCCAGTCAAAGAAAAATTTAGCTTGGTTTTCAGGAAAGTGTTTTCCGAAAAATTTGGGCGGAAAACACTTTCCAGAAGTTGTGAAAAATTTAGAAATGTCATTATTTGCTGATTATATCAAATTTGATCCTCAAACTTTTGATTGCTATATATAATTTGTTTTTGAATATTTATTTTTCAATTCCATCTCTTAAAATTTAATTTTTATATTAATTTTGGTCCTTATTTTTATAATTGCTATTTGTTTTTTTCTTATCATTTTTTTATTGAAATTTTTTATCTATCAAATTTGGTTCTTATTTTTTTTATTGTTACTTATTTTATTTGAAATAATTTATGAAATGTTAATTATTATTATTTTAATTTATTCACCTTTCATTTTTTTTTAAATTTTTAGATTTGATCTCTATTATTTTGATTATTATTTATTTTATTTGAGATAATTTATGAAATTATATTTTTTTTCAATTTCATTCTCATTCAACTTTTTAATTTGTAAGATTTGTTCCTCATTATTTCAATAAACTTGAAAAAAAAATTATTAATAAATTATTTTTCAGTTCATTTTCCATAACACAAACAAACACTGGAAAGTGTTTTCGAGTTCATTTTTCATAACACTGTCAAACATCGGAATTCATTTTCCAGGAATTCACTTTCTCCAGAATTTATTTTTCAAAAAAAAACCACTTTCCAGCAAACAAACAGGCCTATGCTTCCTTGCGTTGCTTCTGTCCGCTCCCGCTTGTTTTCCTTCTCGTCTACACTTCTCATTTTTCTCTCTTTTCTTTCTTCAATTTTTTTAACTCTATTTTGGTTTTAATTGATTAAAATTCGCGTCGAGATTATTTTTTTTCAAGTCCTGGACATGATAAAAGGTTATGTTTGTCTTTAAATTCTTATAGTAAATTTCGCTAGCATTCCTCTCTATTTTTATGGCAGTTTTCACTTGGTTTTTGTGTTTATTTTGTATCTTGTTTTAAAAATATTAAAAATAAAAATATTAAATTATTATTTTTTAATATTTTTATATCTTTTGACGTGCTAGTGAGAAAAATATTTAAAAATATATATATTGTTAAATAAAAAAATTTAAAATACAACATCAACCACACTATTAAATAAATTATGTAACTCTTATGTTTGCGTTGAACTAGAAATTTAGTGTTTGGTTATAAAATCAAACTGCTTTTTTATCTGTAAAATCCATCAATAAACTGAGATAAAACTTAGTTATTAAGAAGCATCTTCTTCCAGCCTTTTTGTGCATATTTTAGAATGTATGTTGAGGTTGTTTTTATAGTGTTTTTTGTTTAAAAATATATCAAAATTATATTTATTTATTTTTGATTTTTTTTCGTATCAACATATAAAAATGATATAAAATCATTAAAAAAATAATTTTAAAAAATCAAAATAAAATCAAAAAAATTTAAAAATATTTTTGAAATGCAATGTCAAAACATTTATGATGGGATTCAATCAATATTATCCCCTTTAATTGTTATTTTTCACCGTATGTTACCTTACTAAAAATTTATATATTCGTTAATTTTAGATTTTATGAAATTAGTAGAGCAATATATTGCTATTCACTTTTGATACAGCAATGATTGAGTGGTTTGGTGGGTAATTTGATTATTTAAATCAAACCCGCACTCTCTCCTTCCTACGCTAACTTGATTCTCGGTAAAGTTGTTGGCTTTTCACTCGATCAATTCAGAGCATTGCCTTTGCCAGGTTGAGATTGGTACCCCTCTGGTCTATGTCCCGGTTGCAACTTGTCAACGGCCTATGCATAGTCCATATATTTTATTTTTTTATAAATTGATCCTTGATTGAAATTTTTTATCCTCACACACACCTGTGTATAAAATAAAGTCTAGTATTTATTGCGAGAAACGCATTTACAATTAGGGCTCTCTATGAATTACTCTTGATGACGTGACGGTTCATTACATAGATCTTTTTCTAAGCATGATGTAGTAGATCATCACAATTGTAATGACCCATTACATTACAATTTCAAAAGATACGCAACAAAATATAGAAACATAGCAAACCATTATGTTACATGATTCATCACATCCAATCAAATATCTTTAACTTCTTAGTTTATTCTTTTTTCCATCACTAAACTTGTTTGAATAAAATTTCATGATTTTTTTAAATTACATTTTATTAAGTTATTTTGGTTTAGTGACTTATGTCGCCACTTTAATATATTAGCTTGGTTAATATGAATTGTTTTTTTAATTGTTATTTTTTATTTAGCATTGAGTTGGTTTTAAATTGAACTTCATATATATTAAATTGAATCTGTTAAGGAATCATCTCATCTAAAAATTTAATCTATTAGGTAAGACTCCAGAATATAATTTATATTACTCTCTAACACCCCCCTCAAATGAAAGCTCTTTGAACTTGAAACTTGCACAGACCCACACTACCTTGTACTTGATTTTTATCAAATAGAATGGGAGTGGTGAGATTTGAACTCGTGACCGTTGGGTTAATAAAGTTTTGATATCATGTTAAAAAATCATCTCACTTAAACGCTTAAGCTATTGAGTGAGACTCTAGAATATAATTTATATTACTTTCTAGCACCCCTCTCGAGTGAAAGCCCTTTGGGCTTAGAACTTGCACGAGCTCACATCACCCTGTACTTGATTTTTATCAGATAGAATGGGGGTGGTGAGATTCGAATTCGTGACCGCTAGGTCAATAAGGCTCTAATATCATGTTAAAGAACTATCTCACCTTAAAGCTTAAGCTGTTAGGTGAGACCTCGAAATATGATTTATATTATTCTCTTACAGACTCACTTTCCATAAAATTACATCGTTCTCATGACCTATATCATCATTTTTATAAGTTAACCTGCGTAGTTTTTTTGTTATCCTTTTTAAATTATTTTTTAATGTTGTTCTTCCACATTATGTAAATCATATACTGGTTTTCATGATTTATTTTGACTTATTTTATACAAAGTTATTGCAATCTTAAAATTCATACCACAAGCTATATAGATTAACCCTATTTTATTTGACATGTCATCATCTGAGTATTAAAAAAACAATATAACAATGTGTCGATATTAAAAGAAATATTTTTCAATATACATTATATTTCGATTTTACAATTTTTAGAAAAACACTAATAATTATAAAATATTCTTATACCCGAGTGGGTCAGATATATCGAGCCATACTAGTTTTTTTTTTTTGTGAATATCACATATATGAACATGCTTGGTTTATATTATTAGCTTGTGTATGGATTCATATTAAGAAACATATCTACAATATTTAATATATGCACTATAACACCAACGATGTCATGTATAATTTTCATATCATGCATGGTTGTTGAATTTAAATTACTCTGCCGTCTTTGCAAAAAGACAAGCTTTTTTTTTACATTGAATAAATCTAATATGAGAATTACTAGTGAGAATTCAAGAGTCAAAATATTTATACATAAAATTTTTAAAAGTGTTCAATCTATAAACTATAAAATTTAAAACAATATGAATATAGAGTATATAGGTTGGGTTGGTTGACCAAGTTTCAAAAATACAAGTCATTTGTTGTGCACTCTGCTGCAGAGAGAACTAAATTTTTTAAAATGTAAAAAATAAATAGCAAGATTTTTTTTTAATAATTCTATACATTTGGCCAAAATAATTAGCCTAGTCAAAATTGTTGTGAAGTAATATTAAAAAAAAATCATAAAATTTTATGTGTTTAATAGTAATGTGAAGTAAATTAATTTTACATAATAAGATAAAAAATCAAAGAAAAATGCATTAACAAATAATTAATAATTCATTAAAGATGAATTTTTTTATAGTAAAATGATTGATTATTGATTCTGTTTTAATTATTTAGCTAAATATTTAATCAAGAGAAAACAAAAAAATTCACTAAAAACAAAAAAACAAAATGAATATAGAGTATACAAGTTGGATTGGTTGACTAGGTTTCAAAAATATCACCCCGTAATATCTATTTATTATGTTTTTTTTTATCATTTGTAATGTCTAATTACTGATTTTGACAGGTTATATTAAACCAATAATGGAAAACATAATTTGATTTTTTCTAACATCCTTAGAATAATAACAACATGGTCAATAAAGTTTGTTTTTTCTGTTTATTTTTCAGGTTCAAACTTCGAGACAAGCACCAAGAAAAAAATACCATATTTTATTGACACACCATACTCATGTAGGTGGTTTAAATTTAACCAGTATTGACGTATAAATTACAATGTCAAGCACTATTTAATAATTTACCAACAAGTCCTTCCAGAAAAAGGGAAAATAAAAAGCTAGGAGTAACTATTAAAATAACCATCACCTGCATGGCCATCATCAATAACATTGTTTTCACCGACTAATTTACTAGCTGCTAGTAGTGATTATTATTTTTAAATATTTTTTATTTAGAAATATATTAAAATTATTTTTATATCAGCACACTAAATTAATATAAAAAATATTTTTAAATATTTGTTTTAAAAGCAATTTTAAAACACAAAAAAGAAACAAGCTACAGATATATTTTTGAATACAGACTTTATACGTGTTATGTGTCTAGGCGTTTGATAATAGTTATTTTCAAAATATTTTTAGCCATAAAAATAATATTTTCTTTTATTTTTAAATTTATTTATAACATCAATTATTAAAATATAGTTAAATAATTGTTTTTTAAAAAAAACACAATAAAAAAACATTCATCTAATCTGCCAATTGCAGAAGCGGCAGAGTTCCTTCAAATCAAGAGGTTGGGGGAATATTTTCCCTCTTCCCGATGGAGTCCAGCCATGGCCCCCTTGGTGTTCCCAAACAAGCTCTTCCACGCTTGGTAATGGTACCCTTACCCTCTGTTCGAGGTGGTAAAAATAATAATTGTGGGGTTGTTTTTTAGGTGCTGATCGGTGGATGTAAAAGGAAAGGGTTTGTTTTTCTGCGAGGCCGAAGTGTTTGGCCGATCAATATTTTTTTTAAAAAAACTAACGGATCTGCAAAATATTTAGAGATAAAAAGTGTTTTTAAGAAAATGAATTATTTTTTATTTTAAATTAAAAAAATTAATATTTTTAAATTATTTTCATATGTAGATATAAAAAATAATTTTAAAAAAATAATATTTTGATTTAAAAAAAAAAATATATAAAAAATAACATCAACGACACTTTAAAACATACACTTAAAGTGAAAGTCATTTTGTAGCCGAAAAGATATGCAAATCTACAATAAAAACAACACAGGGAGAAGTAGTTTTGAGAGGTAATAAAATAATTTATGAAATATGATAGATTAATATTTTCAGATGATCATTGTGGTGATATTATATATGAAATTTGGCAGGTATTTTTATTCAAAATTCAAAATTCAAAATTTATTTGACTCACAATTTGATTTAAAAAATAATTGAGGAAAAATAAAAATAAAAAAACTAAATTATAGAGGGGTGAGTGTAAGTTTTCCTTTTAATAAAGTTATATTATTTTCATTTTTATTTTACCGTGCTTAGCAAGCTTCAACATTGCTGGTGTAGTTTTTTATCCGTTCACGAGAAAAAACCCCAAACAAGTCCTGCTTTCTTCTTCTTGTTTTTCTCTCTTAAGAGCGCATCCAGATAGTTGCATGAAAAATGCACATAAAACATTAAACATATTTTCAAGTTTAAGAAATGTTTCATTAAAATATTAAATTCATCACACTCCGCTAGAAATCAATTACAGCTCAGTTAGTAAAAATTGTATAATTTTTTTCTAGATGAGAGGAAATTTTATTTTATAAAAAATATATTTTATGAATTCAGGTGAATAAATAAAATCCCGATTGTTTCGAGCTCTTACAATGAATGCATGTTCCGAGTCGTAATAAAACAAAACCTCTCTTTTGCATGATCATCGTCAAAATATATAGGGAACTTTATGAGATGTTCATGAAAATATTATCTGCTATCACATGATCCATCATCAGCATAAAGAATTTTGTCAATCTTTTTTCATGTAATAATCAAATCCTAGTTCGTGCATTGGTTTTTGATGTCATTGCACCACTGACACAGTGATGCATTTCTTTAATTTATGTTATCCGTGAAATTATAATATTTTATAAGAAAAAAAAAATCAAATGAAACTTTTAAATGCATTGAATTCTAACATTCTAATTAATTCAACGGCGCGACAGCTTTTTACCACTATCAAATTTGTTTTTCCACTGTCATGGAAAGGAAGTCGATCATTTTCTCCTTTCAGACCATCATCTAAAAAGAATGAAGAGTCCAGGTTTACAGAAATAATCTAAGCCGTCGATGATTATGGTGAAAGCTTCCTGATCATATATTTTCAGAAGTTTCCCAGGCTCTTAAGTCAAATAACGTGTTCTATGTATAAACCAGTTGGCACGTTGGATCCGGCTGTTAATTTTTTTAGTATAAGGGTGCTGTGCTGCATGCAAAGTTGACACTTTAAAGAAACTAAAATTAGATCTGGTAGGTTTCGTTTTGGTATTTTTTTTATTAATATAGACATATAGTTTACATGTACTTTAACTAATTAAATTTTTTTTAAATTAATGATTATATAAGCTTCTAATAATCATCATATTAACAATCACAAGACTCGAATTTGAGATATATGAAGAATAATTTTTTTAATTTAAATCTTTTATCAGTGAATAATCTACCAAATGGTTACGTTTTAGTATCCTACTCAAATCCAAAGATGCAGATTAATAGATGTATAGTCACTGTGCAATGCTCATCCTGCCAGCATATTTCAAACTCTTTTCTTTTTACCAAATGATAGCTAGATAAAGATAAAGTAGCTTTTTTTTTTAATAATGAGACGTGTTCACTTCAAATTTAAGTATTTAAATTATTAAACGTTAGACAATCAAGTGTCTTGATAGATATTTGCTGCCTTATCTACTAAATAATAATGTAAAAAACAAGTTAATGTTAAATGATTGATGTTGTTTAAATATATTTTAAATTTAGTAGAATATAGCATGATCATGCTTGTAACTCGGATGAGATTTAGAAATTTATATAATATATAATATAATTGTATAGTGAATGCATCATAAATTCCTAAGCGATGTTTATAAGGACACGTAACTGTTTCGTTATAAATAAACGAGTAATTTGATTTATATAAGTTTGAAATTTAAAGACCCACTTATGAAAATAAAAAAATAAAACACTCGTTATATCCTTGCAGCTATAAAATAAAAGGCAGGCTCTGTTCAACTACGGCCATTTTCAATATTTAATAAGTAAAAAGTAAAAAAAAAATCCACTTGATGATGATGATTAATGTGGTTCATGTAAAAAAAGATGCTGCTTCCACTTATTTCGTTTGTTGTGGTACATTTGGTCATCCTATTTCTCTCTACTGAAAGTCAACGCCTCCTCTCGCCCACTACTTTTTTTTGTTTTGCGTTTTGTCAGTTAGTGCTTTTTCACAAGTTTTCTTCCCCGCGTGTTCACTCATTTGACCACAGCACCCTCGTCATCCATTTGCTATCCTGCGCCTCCATCACCTTCTCTGAGCTTTCATGACTAGTAGCCGCCCTCGCAATAATCGTCATGTATCCATCCCTTTCTTTTCAATTATATTATTTTGAAATAAAAAAATAAATTTAAAGAAGTTGAAGTTAATTGCTTGTTGCTCTGAACTACAACCCACTTTTCCTTTGACCAGGAGGCTTTTTGCTAATTGGACTTGGAAATTTTCAATATTTTCTATACTTTTATCATCTCAACCATTTTTATATTAGTTGAAAATAATGCAGTAAAAAAATTAATGCATGATATTATACATTAACACAAAATGTCAATGCAGTTTTCACGATAGTTATGCTTATCGTTTTGAGATACACGTGTTTGATTAAAAACTATTATAAAATAGATTTTTACATAAAAAACAGGGTTTTATATATAAAAAATCATATTGTTTTAACTTTTATAGAAATAAAATTTAAACATAATTAAAAACGAGACTAACAAACTACGTAACTAGCCAAATAAACTTTTCTATATAGTTAAATAAAAAGTTACCACAGAAAAAAAAAAAAACTCCATGAGAAAGACATCGAAGAATCGAAGCGCGAGCTTACACTAAGGAGACAGCCTAACATCCCAGAGCTAACATGAATGCCAATTTAAATAATGAATCAACAATGGCCCTACCGAAAAGAACCTGGGTGGGGAGAAGTGGGGTGCGCATGATAAGTTGTAGAGTGGACAAAATCTCAAACTTCTCCCTGTCAGTCTGTCCATAAATAAATAATAATGATGAAAAGAGTCAGCCAATTGTCATGGTCAGCGTCACTTATTCCCATAAAACCTACCCCTTTTTATCTTGACACTGAGCACAGAAAGCATTTAATCAACTATCTATTACCTGTTTCAATGTTAAATAACTTGAAATTAAAATTTTTGCTCCCTGTAATTTAGGTTGTTTGTGTATTGTGATTGCTTATTTCATGATTATTAAAGATTTATATAATTATTAATTTTAAAATTTATAAAATTTGTTGAGATACACAAACTCTGACCCGGACACCCAAATAAAAAAAGAAAGAATTTAATCGCAGTAGTAGTTGCGCTTCTTCTCTATCATCAATACTTTCACTGATAACCATCATCATTCAGAATTCAGAAAGGCAAGGCAGGCACAAAATGGATGGTCTGCCGTCTGGATATCGCCCCAACGTTGGTGTCTGTCTCATCAACTCTGATAACCTGGTCTGCTCATCGCCTCTTTTCTCTCTCTTCTGATTTATAACATATGCTGATTAGTACTTGGGCTGTTTTCTTCTAATCAAATGATAAGAAAAAGAAAATCATTTCAATTTTTAGACGACTGATCACTTTTTAGCTGTTAGTTGACCCCCCCCCCCCCCCCCCCCTTCCAAATATCCCTCGCTCTCTGAAATTGGTGTCTGACGAGAGGACATGATCGTGTTCCTTTGTTACTTGCAGGTTTTTGTGGCTTCAAGATTAAATGTTCCCGGAGCATGGCAGATGCCTCAGGTAATACCACATTCGGATTTGATTTTTCTGAAACAGCAATTAATTCATGAGAAATGCGCAGGGATTGTTCAACTTCTCATCATTTCTGTCCTCGCTCTCGAGCGTGTCCTCTACTATTCTTCAGTGAATAGAAGAATAAAATTGTTATCCCAGTTCTTCTATAGTGTTAAGCAAACTTAGTTTTTAATTTGATCACTTAGGTGATTGTTCCGACCGATCACAATTTTGCTTTACATTCGGACAAGATCTCACTGAGAATATTCTCGATGCATTGAACTTCGCTCTATTGTTCAATAAAGTAGAGGGCTCCTTCTGGCTCTCCATCTCTGCTCCTATCGGCACTTTTGTTCCAAATCCAGGTTATTTGATAAATGCGATGAATATAACACGTGGTGCTATAGGATTAGCCTACTTGCAGGTATCTTCCCAGAGTTTAGATAATGAGTGGCCCTGACACTTGATTAGGTTATTCACGGGATTCATTTGAACCAACCTTAGTTTCAAATCAGCATCTCTGAATTTACATCAGCTCTTGTTCTACTTTAGTTTCCACCCTTCAGCCATGCTTATGTGTTCATCTTTGTGATTTCCCATAATAGGGGGGCATTGAAGATGGCGAGGAGCCTAAGTCTGCAGCCATCAGGGAATTGATGGAAGAAACAGGGATAGTCTCTGCTGAAATTATTGCCGAGGTTTGTGATCGACTTTGCTAGCAGAACGACAACTAGTTATTGTTTTCATGTTAAACTTTATAATGATTACAGAGGCACTGAAAACAAACACTCTCTCAAGTACTCCTGTGAATGCGTCTTTTTAAGCTATAATCTTGAGTTCACGACCAATCCTTTTCTTTTTTCTTGGCTCTGTAATCACAGGTTCCAAATTGGTTGACTTATGACTTCCCCCCTGCTGTGAAGGCCAAAGTGAATCGTCTGTGGAGAGGTGAATGGCACGGACAGGCACAAAAGTGGTGAACCTCTTTATCTGTCTCGTCGAGCACACACACTCTACAATTGTGAAAGAATATAACATCTGGTTTAAATTGGAGCAATTAGATGTGCAGTATCCAATATGGCTGCTCTGCCGCAGTTTTTCGTGAATAGCAATCAAAATGCACCGAAATATCAGGACCTTTCTTTCGTGACATTTTCCTGATCCCAAATCCAATCCTTTTTAGTACTATAAATCTCCTTTTATCTTTGTGAGTATTTAACTATATTTAAATGAACCTGAACCCCAATATGTTACTGATTATTGGGAATTTCATTTGATCCTGTGAATCTCATGGAGGGAGAAAAACCAGTTATTTCTGTCCTATGATTACATACAGGCGTTCCTAAGCGAATTGCAACTAGATTTATTCTTGTGTCTGAAATAATGACAATTCTGAAATAGCTGGAATGATAAAGTATCTAAGAGAAATTGAATGTTCTATTCTGCTGCTCCTGCATATGGTTTCAGGGGGTAACAATGAGTTTTGGATGACAGGTTTCTCATGAGATTCACAAAAGATGAGAGTGAGATCAACTTAGCAAGTGGCGAAGCAGACCCAGAATTTGCAGAGTGGAAATGGGCTAGCCCCGAGGAAGTCATTGAGCAGGTATGGTGCAGAAAATTATAAACATTATATTGTGTACATTTGAATCCTCACTGAGATAAGCAAGCGATTGACCGCAGGCAGTGGACTACAAGAGGCCAACTTATGAAGAAGTTATGAGGACATTTAGGCCTTACTTGAATGAAAATGGAATAGCTGCTAAATGTAAATCTTCAAAGTGGTAAATGGTGTGCGTGTGCTTTTGTAGGTGTTTCTCCATGAAATCTGGACTTTGTAGGACTCTGTTCTTTGTAAATGGATGTGCAATTAGAATTTCAAAACTAGATTGCTGCTTAAGTGTAACAAACTCTTTGTTCAATTAATTCTCATAATTTTGTGTAAGTTGCTTGCATACTGAAGAGTTGACGTGCACAAGCTTTTTAAACTGCAAAATCGGTAGAAAGATAGTTGTTGACTTCTTGTGATTCCATTGGTGGTACGGTAGGCGTTAGATATTCATTCTAGTGAATCTTGCCGTCAACGAAGAAAAATTATGATACTGTAGGCCTAAAGAAAGGAAAAGGAAAAGGTAAACATGCAGCAGGCTTGTCTTTTTTCACCTATACTCCGATCCAGCTGTTTTTTTTTAATAAAATATTTGAGGGTGTTTGACGTTGTCTTTTTAAAATATTTAAATAAAATGATATAAAAATACTATTTTTTAAAATTTAAAATAATAAATAAATATATAAAATAATTTTTACTTTAAATTAAAAAAATAGTATTTTTATATTATTTTAATATGATGATGTTAAAAATAATTTTTTAAAAATAAAAAATAACTTCAACTACGCTAATGTTGAACAGTTATCCTTACAAAAAAATGATTTGCATGAAAAAATAACTTCAACTGCTTGGCGTTACTTCATAACTGTTTGGAATATAGCTAATGTTGATTTTAAAAATATTTTTTGATTAAAAATATATTAAAGTAATATTTTTTATTTTAAAAAATTATTTTTGATATTAACACATAAAAAAATTAAAATAAATATATATATATATATATATATATATATATATATATTTAAATGTAATGTCAAACAATAGCTTCATTGACAGAATGAATATCAAAAACTCTCTTCTCAAATGTAAGGCGAATTTTCTGGATGAAACTTCAGAGGGGCTCAGGCACAATTGCTATACTAATTCCATACTATTTGGCATTGTAGTCTTTTTAAAAATTTTGGGAATTTTTTTTTTAGCTTTAAATTAATATTTTGTCGTGTTTTTTGATTATTTTAACTTGTTAATATTAAAAATGTTTTTTTTAAAATAATTCATTTTAAACTACAATATTTGACACGCGATGGAATCTTCTCTTCTTAGCTCAAAATGTTTTTATTTCGTATTATATTAAAAAATAATGTGGAACGTCTATATTTTCGTTTCTGTATTATTTTCTTTTTTATTTATTTAAATTGATTGCTATTTGACGGTCCAAGCGTTCAAGGGTGGAGTTGCTGGCAAGGAGATTGCTTGTTGCTCTATCCTTTGCCATCATGGTCCAGTCTAAGAGGTTGGGCTGATGGACAAGACAATTAGATAACTATAGGATCGAAATGATAGCATTGGCCTAAATAAAATTTGACACTTGACAAAATAAGGTTGCAATCAATTTCTAACATGCAGCGATTTTCGCCTGGTTTTTTTCTTTTCTTTTAAATACGGGGAGAAAAAAGGGATTTTCTCAAAATTTTCAATTAATATTTTATAATAAAAACTATCTTAGCCACGGGTTCGTTTCCAATCCAAGGCACGCACATCATTAAAAAACAAATATTTGCTCAAAATCGCCGTTCCCCATTTTAAATTTTAAACTTACTGAAAATGCACCAGCAAATCCTATCCCTCCCTCCTTGAAAACCACAGAGAATAACAGAAACAATCGGATGATGAGCAGGTTCAAAGATAGCGTTTCTACAAAACTGGCTGCTGCTGCAGCAATCAATCCATCTCAACCTAATGACAAGTCCCGCATTGAACAAACCCTGCATTAACTCGTCCCCAATTCTCACCCTCCTTCAGCCTCTGTAAGTATTTTCTTGTTTGGCTTAGACTTTATTTCAAGGCAATTTCTGTTTAGCTAGCCATGTAATTGTGAAAGAGACATTATTTTTGGAATCTCAAAAGTCCCATCAGTTTTAATTTCTTGAAATTTGTTTAAGTTTAAAGAAAGAAGAAGAAGGGGTAATTTTTCTTCTTTAATTTTTGAAGATGATCGAAACGGCAATACGAGAGTTGAAAGAGGAAAACTCGAGTGAGGCAGCAGTATTTTCTTTTCTTCAAACAGAGTACAAGGGTTTGCCATGTGGGCATGAGGTTTTTTTGAGTCATCATTTGAAGAGGCTTTGCAAGACTGGGAGTGTACTGCGTGCTGATGATGGCAGGTATATGCTTTTAGTAAAAACTAGTTTTATATCCCGCACTGTCACGACCCGATTCTCGGATCTGTAACTGGTATATAGGCATGGTTTCTCTTCAAGGTTCCACACCTATATGAACTCAAACTTACATACAAACTTATCATTCAATTTCAGAGTTCAACGCAACGGAAATATTAAAGTAAATTTTATAACATAATTCAATTGTCTTTATACAAGAGTTGATTACATACTGTTATAATTGTGGAGCACTAACTAAACATATGAACAAAAGTATCAATTACAACCAAAATAGCAGGTTCCGAGAATACGACAAAAATGACCTGCTAGCAAGCTACGAGCCTGAAAATAATAAATAATGAGGGGGTGAGTTCAACAACTCAGTGAGTAGATAACATCTAATATACACATACGAGATAATACAATAATGAGAAATATATTATCCAATCGGCTCGGAATCCTTACAAGAAGTTTCTCAAATAGGTCATAACAAGAATGTAATAGGTAAAACTTGTCAGAAAATCAAAATGCAATGAGCATGAGGCTCCGTACTGTGGGATGATCAGTCCACACAGGTTGGTGACTCCCCTGACCAACTAGGATTTCAGATACGATGTGCTCAAAGGCTAACATTTCCTTATTAGCATGGGTATTCTGACTTGCATATCGTAGGTATATATATATATATATATATATCATAGTCAAACAGACATTCTCATATCTCAAGGCTCAACTCATGACATCAATCAAATGAGGAGCTATCAATTCACAAACAGATATTGGCTCATATCAAGAACATATATTCAACAATTGATTATGTTTTATCGTAGCAAGAATAGTACTTAAAGTATATATTATCAAGAAGCATAATCCAAATACTAGCAAATCAAATATTTATAATACTTCTCATGCATATTACATATTATTCACTCACCTGACTCAAAAGCAAACAAGGTTCAAAAGCAGAATGTTGACGAAACCTTACTAACGTCCCGTAGGTTGAATATTGGGATTATCTGACTATATAAAAGAAGATATACTCAAAAATGACTCAAAGGAGTAAAATACCTTTAATAACATATCTAAGAGTCCAACTCATAATCCTATGTGTTTTTGAATCAAACTATCTATTTTTCGAAAAAACCTAAATCAAAGGTTTCTTCCGAAATCTAATTCCAAATACACAATTCATAAAATTGATAATAATTCATCAAATAAGCTTCAATTATCCATCAAGCCAATCTGAAATACTATTATTTCACCTAGGGACCATTCTGAATTTTTCTCATATTTTTAGGGTCAAATTGTAATTTTATCAAATTGAGTGACTAATTGAACTCCTCGTAAATTCATAACTATACTGAAATTTTGCCCCTAATTCAACCTCAATTCTGTCCAGAATCTCTAATTTTACTCCAGGGACCAAACTGTAATTTTCCAATTTTCAGGGACCAAACTGTAATTTTCACAAAAAAGACCAAAATGAAATTTTGTCATCTTCAACCTCCAGCCCAGAATCTCAGCAAGGGTTTTTTCACCATTTATCAACATTTTCTTGCACCAAACACATCAATTAACTTCAAAATCATCTACAATCAAATTAATTAAACCATTACTCAACACATTCAACCCTTAACATCTCTCTTAATTCATCAATTAGACCCAAATAAAATCTTCAAACCCTAACAATCAATACAAGCAATAATCATAACTAATAACCACATTTATAATATTTATACATGTAAAGTTTGATATAATAAAACAAATCAAAATATCATGTTATAACAACAGTAACATCGAAGTGTTAACTTATAAAATTATCATCACTATTACTGTCAAAACAATAACAATTATTAAAATACCTCGAGAGAAAGGAAAAAAAAAACAAGTAATAACAAAAACTCAAATTTTTATTATTATTCTTAATATTAATATTATTATTGCGTAATAAAAGAAAAAAACAAAATTAGATCAAAGAAAAAAGAAGTCTAAAAACATTAACAAAAGAACAAATAAAAAAATAAAATAAATGATAAAACAAAAATAAAAATGATTATGTGAAAAAAATCATTTCACTTGAAAATTAAAAAACTTGACCACACTACGTTGTGGGCTGAACAAATAATTTTTATGATTGTTGGGATTAAAAAAATTAATAGGATTTGTTGGTCTAAAATTAAAATATAATATCTATATATATGAAATATAATATAATAAAACAGATTACCACGTTCTATTATAAAAATAGCAAAATCAAAGTTTTAACATCTAAAATTATCATTGCTATGGCTGCCAAAACAATTAAAATTATCAAATTATTCTGAGAGAAAAAATACTCAAAAACATTCACAAAAAAGTAAGCAAAAAAAATTTTAAATTTATTATTATTATTATTAATATTATTAATATTATTGTGTTAATAATAAATGAAAAACCAGAAATAAATGAAAGACAAAAAAAATCCTAATAACTTTAACAAAAGATCAAACAAAAAAATAAAATCAAAATTATCAGGCAAAAAAAATCAATCTAACTTGAAAATATATATAAAAAACCAATAAAAAACTAAAAGACAAAACAAAAATAAAAATTATAAGCTGAAAAAATCATTTAATTTGAAAAATTAAAAAAATATATGTTCTACGTTGCGGGCTGAGCAAATAATTTTTATAGGATTTGCTGGATCAAAATTAAAATATAATATTTATATATGTGAAATTTAATATAATAAAATAGATCAACACACTCTATTATAATAATAGCAAAATCAAAGTCTTAAAATCTAAAATTATCATTGCTCTTACTATTAAAAAAATAAAAATTATCAAATTATCCTGAAAAAAAACATCCAAAAATATTAACAAAAGAGTAAGTAAGAGAAATAATTAAATTATTATTATTATTATTATTATGAAAGAAACAAAAATAAATGAAAGACTAAAAAACATGCTAGAAACTTTAACAAAAGATAAACAAAAAAATAAAATAAAAATAAAAATTATCATTGCTATTATTGTCAAAATAATAAAAATTATCAAATTATCCGAGAAAAAAACACTAAAAAACATTAACAAAAGAGTAAGTAAGAAAAACAATTAAATTATTATTATTATTATTATTATTATTATTATTATTATTATTATTATTATTATTATTATTATTATTATTATTATTGTGTTAAACACACTTATATATATATGGACAAAAGTAGGGATTATTCTAGAAATATTAAAAAAATAAAAGTATAAGGGCTGAAATGAAAATCAAATATAAATGGATTAAAATCAAAAATTAAAAGTTTAAGGGCTGAAATAAAAATCATATTTATTAACATTTTCAATTAAAGGACAAATTTGCAAAAATTAAAACTTATGTACCGAATATATTAAGTTTTTTCAACCCAGTTAGGAAATTAAAAGAAAGAGGACCGAAGTGAAACATTAAAATTGAATTAATTGCAATTGAAGGACCCAATCGAATTAAATCAAAACTTATATAACAGAAATCAGGACCATAGACAAAATTAAAAGTCAAGGGACCAAAGTGAAAAGCCATCAAAACTGGGGGCCTCTTCTGCACTTTTACGTGCAGGAGAGAGAGAAACGGTGAAACCGGCTTTAACCGGCCACTGCCGCGTCCACGTCCACCGTGTGAAAAAACGCGCTGCACCGGGAGAAAGACCAAGCGAAGGCGCATCGAGAGAGACGCCGGTAGCCCATTTCCGGCCTCCCCCATCATCCCTCACGCGCCTCCTGAAATGGGCGTGAGGCCGACAATATTCCGAGAAAAAAACACTAATAATGGTTAATTACCGGTCTACCTCTGTTCCTAATTCATCAATTTTGTCTTATTATGGGCTATATTTGTATTTAGCCATTTTAAAAATATTTTAAAAAAGGTTGCGGCGGACCGGACCGGACCGGATTGGTCCGTACGCGCGCAATTACACCCGTGACCCTCAGCCAGAACTGTTTTTTTGTTCTATTATCGGGGTAAAACCGTTAAAGCACTGTTCACAATAGGAAAAGACAAAAAAAAAGGTAGAAGAACTCGCGTGACACACGGACAAAAAATGGCAAGTCCACAATGCGCTGAGTCTTGTGTTACAGTGAATATCTGATGTCTTTTAGTATATTGTATAATAAAATAAAAATGATTCTATTGATAAGGAGGAAAGGAGATGTCTTGAGTTCAAGATATAGAAGACTCTTTAGAGGATCAAAGTGAGGTAGTTTCTTCAATTTTCATAATTTTCTTGAACAGATGCTCTTCCTGTATGTGAAGAACCATCTCACCTAAATACCACCCAATTATTCCAGTGAAAACACTTAGTTCATGAGAAAATAGAGAAAAACAATTATCCTATAAATATTTATATAAAAAATAAAATGCAAATCATGTTTGTTTCATGAAGAGTGATTTTCTAAAAAAATACTTTTCAAACTTTATTATGTTTAATTGTTATTAAAAAAGTTGGTCAATAAAAATATTTTACAGTCAAATTCTCCTTTTATTTTGAATAGAAGACATTTCTCAAAAGTTGTAAGAAATTTTTACATATCTTATTATATTTTCATTATATTAAATTTGATCGTTGATATTTTAATCACTATATATTTTGTTTTTATTTTTTTTCTCGATTCAATCCCTTTGAATTTGATTTAATTTAGTTTTTATAGAAGTTTTGATCATTACTTTTTTATTGTTATTTTTCTTTCTCCTGTGCTTTTCTTAATTTAATTTGTTTCTATTATATTTGGTATATGTTTTTTATTTTCATTTGTTTTATTTGAAATAATTTACCAGATTTTTTTAAATTTATCTTCTTTTAATTTAATTTATTTTTTCATATTTTTTTATTTAATTTATCTAAATTATTTTTAAAATTGATTTACTTAAAAAATCATTATTCTTAAGTTTTATTCTTAGTATTCTTATGTTAATAAATTTTAAAAAGTAAAACATTACTAAATTATTTTCTCTGACATGATTAAATACTAAAAAATATTCTTCTTCAAAACAAAAAAGACGTGGACGAGTTTTTTTTTTATCGTACCTTACTCTATCTTTTAAAAAAAGCTACTTGTTTTTTTTAATAGATTTCTGTTCGGGTCCATTCCCCTTAAATTATATTCTCAGACTTTTTATATATATATATATATATATACATTCGGGTGCGGGTGGTGGATAACAATAGACTCTCGGCCATTGCACATGACATGGATCCAACGTGCTATATTCCAATTTATATACTTGAGTACTTTGATAAGAACTTGCATATGGCACCGATGGATCAAAGATAAGGATTGGAAGATATAACCATTTTTTTTCCCGGTGTGTGTGGGTGGAGAATCGAATAAATTGTCTATTTCTGCTTCAAAATTATATTGATGGGCAAGAATTAAAAATATAAATAATAGAATATTTACATATCTATCCCAATTGACTCTAGGATTTTGGTTTGGTGACCTGTGGGATGTGACATCTTCTTTAATTTTATGAACACGATTATTGATAAGATAAACTTATTTATTTGAAAGTCAGTTTTTAAGACCACTTAACGAACAAGAAGCCCATGTATAATTTAGTGTCTGATTGGGGACGGTTGCGGTTATTTTTTAAAGTATTTTTCATTTAAAAATACATTAAAATATTTTTTTTATTTTTTAAAAATTATTTTTAACATTAACATATCAAAATAATTTAAAAACACAAAAAAATTCATTTAAAATGAAAAAAAAGAGGAAACAACATTTGAAATGCGCTTCCAAACAGCTTCTTAATTGAATAAAATTAATTAGAGTGGTAAGGGGAATTTGAGAAATTATAAAAATAAAACACCAATAATTAGGGTCTCTCCTCGGCACCTTCATTATCATATTAGGTGAAAGCTAGTCGTGTGCACCGTAAATATCTTTATAAAATGGTAATGTCAACCCTTTTTATTTTTATTTTATTTTGGTTTACTTATTCCTCAATTCCCGTCATTTATCTATTCATCTCACCCGTTTTAGTGAAAGAAGAGGGGACCGGACCGGCATGCACCGACATCGTCCCTGTGTTTTACATGAGATTGAGGCCTCTTAACATAGTTTGTCGTTTTAATTGTTTTTAACATGTTTTTTTAAAGATATATTAAAAAAAAAGATTTTTTTTTTATTTTTTAATATTTTTTTAATATTAACACGTCTAAAATGATATGAAAATACAAAGTAAAATAAAACAAAACACAATACACTTAACTTATGAAGAAATACTTCACCCCAATCCGTGATTAATCAAGTGTTTGACATTGACTTTCAAAAATATTTTTGAATATTTTTATTATTATTTTAAATTAATTTTATTTGGAATTTTTAGATTATTTTCATGTGTTGATGTCAATAATATTTTTTTTTAAAAATATATTATTTAATGCACTTCTGAACGAAAAACACTTTAAAAAATAATTTCAACCACACTCTCAAAAATACACTAACTGCACCTTAACTTATTTTTATTAACATGAATTTGTTTATGATATTTTTTTGTTCATCATATTGCCAAAATGATTTTCCATGTTTAGTTAAATAAATTAATATTTGATCAAGATATCTGATATTAGTATATTTGATCTCATAATACAAAGAATGTATTTAGTTGTGTATTTTTTTTTAAAATTGTTATACAGGGTTAATCCAATCCTTTTGGCACGTATAAGAAATCAAAGAAATGAAAAGGCACCCTGGCAACGGCTTTAGAAATTTTGATCAGAAGAATATCGACAATGAAGTTATTTTATCGTGCACACGAAAATACAGATCTATCCGCATCAATACGGTGACGTAATAGTAACGGCGAGGGAGGGAGGGAGAAAATGTCCACCTAAAACTAAAATTGACAGGCAAAATGGAGCCAGACCACAATATGTATATGGTGGTTATGAACACAATCGAAACAATTCCATCTGGTGGAGGCCTTAGCAGGTCCAACCACCTCCACACCTTCATGGAACGGGACCCCTCGCTGCCCCCAACCCAGCGGTCCACAATACACGACCACATACTTTTTAACAATTTATAAAAGTCCGTGTAAATTGGGATGGATAAGACAGGGCACGCTTTTCGAGGAGCCCTCTCACTTTCTTTTATTTAAAATCCATCCCTGTCTTGTTTCTCTCTCTCTTTTTACTCACCCTCCTTGTCAGATAAACTTATTTTTAATTCCAGCCTGTGACGACTTCTAAAAATAAAAAAATAATGTGAAATGTTTTTTCAACAAAAAAAAGGTCAAGAGTCAATACCAAACAGCAATTCCAGAGAGAGAGAGAGAGAGAGAACAGAAAATCTAGAGGTATGAGATTATAATTTTATTTATACCCTGACTTTTCATCGGCGTTTTATTTTGATTTAGAAAATTCTAAAAACGAGAAGTTGTTCCCAGATAATTTATCGGATCCTTGTTTGATTGGTTAAGGTAAATAAATAAAATAAAAGGATAATTTATTATATTATTATTTATTAAACATGAGGTGTTACTTTACTAAAAAAATGATAATTTTTACAGGCTTTTGTTGACGGGTTAAAAAATCTCCCATGATTCGGCTCCTTCCTATAAAAAGTGTTTACGCGTTAGCTCACAAAGACAGATTGTTGAATTTCGATAAAAAAAAAACCCCATTTATGTTCCTGCTTGTTTGTTTCCCCATCTCTCTCACCGTCGAGCAACCAAGGTAACGCCTCTATCTCTTTCTCTCTCTCTTCTTACGCAATTTAGATTCGGGATTCCTCTTGTAGGTTGCTGGTCTTGTTCAATTTTGTTTCTTATGCCTGTTCAGATCATGCTTGACAAAGATTTTTTCACCGAGTATGGGGAAGCAAGCCAGTATGAAATTCAAGAAGTAGTCGGGAAAGGAAGCTATGGCGTTGTCGCATCCGCCATAGATACTCACACGGGAGAGAGAGTTGCTATCAAGAAGATGAACAATGTTTTTGATCATGTCTCTGATGCTACTCGGATTCTACGTGAGATCAAGCTGCTTCGGCTGCTTAAACACGCTGATATTGTACAAATCAAACATATTATGCTCCCTCCTTCTCCAAGAGAGTTTAAAGATATTTATGTGGTGTTCGAGTTGATGGAGTCTGACCTTCATCAAGTTATCAAGTTAAATGACGATCTCACTCCTGAACATCATCAGTTTTTCCTGTACCAGCTTCTTCGCGGTCTCAAATATATACATACAGGTTTTTAGAAGGATTTTTTTTTTTTGGGTTTTTGAACATCATGAGTTGCGGACTTCTTGTTGCCGTAATGCTTTTGTTTGTCATGTTGGTCTTTGCAGGAAATGTGTTTCATCGAGATTTGAAGCCCAGAAATATTCTGGCTAATGCTGATTGTAAAGTAAAGCTTTGTGATTTTGGGCTGGCTCGTGTGTCATTTACTAATGCTCCTTCTGCTATTTTCTGGACTGTATGTGTCTTCTTGAAGCACGGTTTTACCTTTCAGTGCTTAATTGTAATTTTTGTGGATTATAACATTAGTTAAATTATATTCTTTATGGTATCGATGTTGGCTTACGGATTTTTTTTTATATTTTTGTTAAGGATTATGTGGCAACTAGATGGTACCGTGCCCCTGAACTCTGCGGCTCGTTTTCCTCCAAGGCATGTCAATATGAACTGTTCTTCCTTCTTACTGAGTTCATCATTGCATTCATGGTTGAAAAAATAAAATAAAATTGATTGTCGGTATGTGTTATTTTTGAAATCCAGCCTCTAAGTTCTGCTCCGTCTGCTATTGATTTTTATTATTTCGATCCAGCTTAGTGTTTTGGAGGTTTCACACTTGCATTTTGCTATGCTAATTAATTACCCGCGGAGGATTTTCTGAGTCGAGCACAAGAATGTGGATGAATTGGTTTTAATTCGAACCCCATCCACCTTCAATATCATTAAAAGGATGAATGATGTCCTCCACAGGTTCAAACAGCAAAGTTTGCAACCCTCCAACATCATCTATCATATCAATATGCAGCTTGTTATCCGTGAAATTTGAATCTGGTTAAGAAAATCATGTCAGATACCTGACATGTTTTTGTGAAGCTATAGTTTGACATGACAGGTTGATGAACTGTGGTGGTTCATTTTTTTGCATTTTTTCATCTGCTATCCAGCACTTCCCAATGCTCAATAATGTTTTGTGCATCATGGTTCATTTTTCTTCTTCTTTTGGATGAGAACTAAATTGCATTGCCCGTACCATTATTCAGTTGGCATTCAAGATTTTGTTTGACATTTTTTCTTAAAATTTGTGTTCTGCAGTACACTCCTGCTATTGATATTTGGAGCATAGGATGCATATTTGCAGAGTTGTTGACGGGGAAACCCTTGTTTCCTGGAAAAAATGTGGTGCATCAATTGGAACTCATAACTGATTTACTTGGCACTCCTGCTGCTGATACCATTGCACGAGTTTGTTACCTTTCCCAATCAATTTTGTTTGCTATCTTAGAAACTCCAGCCTTTCCTGATTCTGGTTACCATGTTCTCATCACTTTTTTTTTGTGATACGTGCAGGTTGGGAATGAAAAAGCCAGGAAGTATTTGAGTAGCATGAGGAAAAAGCGGCCAATTCCTTTCTCAAAAAAGTTTCCAGATGTAGACCCATCAGCTTTGCGTATTCTTGAGCGGTTGCTGGCATTTGATCCTAAAGACCGTCCATCTGCTGAAGAGGTAAAAACATGTTAAAAAAAAAGGTTTAACGTAGAACTTTTTATATCACCCCTTTTATTCACATCCTTTTATCTAGATTTATATAGTTTCCATCCTGATACTGGTTTCTATTCTCTCCAGGCTTTAGCTGATCTGTATTTTGATGGGCTAGCAGACAAGGAGCAAGAACCTTCAAGACAACCCATTTCAAAACTTGAGTTTGAATTTGAAAGGAGGAAATTGACAAGAGATGATGTAAGGGAGCTAATTTACAGAGAGGTAAGACAATATTGGGTGATGCTGGCTTCAGTGTTGCTACTCTGCTTGTTTTGGTGGTACCCTACTTCCTTAGTTTTGAATTGTGATTTATATTATTTTCAATCAAACAGATTTTGGAGTATCATCCAGAGATGCTGAAGGAGTACCTTCAGGGCACAGATCAGACTCACTTTGTGTATCCAAGGTCAATAACAAAAATGTTATTACAGTGAAATGAAATGAAAAAGGAAAATGCACGGGCATAAAACATCGGAACACCCTATTTAGAGTCGATCATGCTTGCCCAAATTTGTGATCAGCTTACCTGCTGTAGCTGTTATTAAAAAAACGCTAATCAATTTCCTTAGGATGTTGACAACATTATTATATAGAGAGAGTTAAGCACCTTTTAATTTCCTTTTGGGATTTCAAGAAAACACTGGATACTTTCTTTTCTTGCAGTATGTTTGTTAGGTATTGTCCAGTTGATGCCTCATTATAGAAATGAGACTATTAGCATTCAACAAAAATGATGATCCCAAACAAGATTGCTAGTGTGCTGAGAAAGCAGCATGGCATGTTATGGAGTAAAAGTTTGTGCGAGAGACAATTTTAAGCTTCACTCCAAATGAAAATATTATCTGCAAGTTAAATTGATTAGTTGCATTAGTTTAGAACTTTGCATCATATGACAATACCATGATTTTTCCTTATTTGTTCAAAGATCAGACATTGAATATTATTTGATTTGTCCAGTGGAGTTGATCGATTCAAGGAACAATTTGCTCATCTCGAGGAAGGAGATGGTAAAAGTGACAGAAACAGCCCCCACCACAGGAAGCATGCGACATCCTTGCCTAGGTAATGTGGTGGAAACATTTCTTTTTCTACATGGCTTACTTGATCAAACGAATTTTATTGATTTGTGTCCCGTCTTTTTTGTAGGGAGCGAATCTGCACAGCTGATGAAACTGAGAATGCTGTAAAGCGCAGTGGATCTTCTCTTTCTCGTGCAACTAATCAGAGCCCCTTAAAGTCACAAGCTACTGAAGAACTGCAATCTGCTAACCAAAATGCTGTAGCCATGCAGACCAGCTCCACCAAACCCAAGTGTGGCACGCGTACTCTGTTGAGAAGTGACAGCAGTTGCACTTCAACACGTGCAGGACTAATTGGAAATGATCGCCAGGTACATGCTCTCTGATCAATATTGGGATCTTACTTGCACATCTTGGAGGGTATCTTCTGGAGGGTGGTTCGGAAAGTATCGATTTATTCAGCTAACAAACTGCTGGAAGTCTTAGAATAGGTTACTTGGTATGTTCCTCACGAAATGTACTGCTAACATTTCTGTTGCATTCTCTAATAATATTTGCATATACTAAAAACGATTTGAAAATCAAGCCTCAAAAAATGGGGCATGAAGAATGTACCCCCACATGGTATTGCATCTCCGGTTTATTGTTACCTGTGTGCAGGGGAAATTTAATAGCTGGTCACTGGTTTATTTTAGGTGAAAATTCCACGTGTTTAATGTTGTATTTTTTTTATCTGACTTTGAAAATAAGACCGCTTCATTTTGCTGCATGCCTTCTCTTTACTGGTGTAAGTTTGTTTTCTGTATGTGATATTAGTGTTGCTGTTGTCTGTACACTGCTTTGGATTTGATAGAATCTTTAGCTGTTATTCATGGCAATTTGGAATCTTATAAATGAATCACTGGTAATAGAACAACAGACTACCTGTCTGATGCAAGGAAGTAAATATAACTGGCATTACCATTGGATAAGACTACATAAAGAATGATTTTGGCAGTCATATAATTGTTCTAAGAAAAGAGAGAACTTCATCAACTTCTTGTTTCAGAGGACGTTAAACAAATGATTCGTGGTCATTGCAATACTTAGTGCCTATTTGGAAGTGTGGTTGACGTTCATATAGTTTTTGAAAATGTTTTTTGTTTAAAAATTCATCAAAATAATGATTTTTTATTTTTTTAAAATTATTTTTGAAATCATCACATCAAAATAATTTTAAAACTCCCAAAAAATTTAATTTAAAATAAAATAAAAATTATATTTTTTTTTTTCAAATACAGTTGCTTTCTTGTTAGTAAAGAATGGATAAAGCTAAACAACATGGATATGGTATGGCAAAATATCCAAAGGCACAGGCTTAAGTTCTGCTCTAGGTCAAATTGCTTCCGGTGCATGCAGGAAAGGAATCTGGCTGGACTTTTTTTTGTGTGCGCTTTTATTGTATGGCTTCAGAGGCCTTCCATTTGCCTGATTCTATACTACAACAAACGGTTGTCCCTTGCAACCGAAACGGTTGTGATCACTGGGTACTTGATTAGTTAGCAGCGGGTTTCTTTCCCTGGCTTCTTCCATTTAATCAACATTTCCTACAAATCTCAGCATGAAGTTACATTTCCTGTTTACATGGTTGCTAATTTTATTCAGGCAAAGCTGACGACTGAGGTTGAGCTACTGATTTGCCCCGATCGTTGAGGGGTAAGAAGGGAATCCTAGATATCATGACTGATCTTAGCTTATGTTTCCCTGATGGTTTTCCAACAATAGTTATGATAAAGTTCTACCAGTAGTGTTTGGTGGAGATCCATAGGCGCATCAAATGTTGCACTTAACAGCTCCCAGATTACTTTACCAACAGAACATAATTTTTGATGACTTGAACCTTTGCTCTTTAACTGGCAGGGCAGTTCTGTTAATGTACATTAACTAACTGCAGTTTCACTTCTGTGGAACCGCGGAAAACTGATAATAATGTTATACCCTCTATGTAAAACCTCTAGTTGATCTGTACCACACCAAAAGCCAGGAAAATGTCATCCACAAAACACATTCTAGGTGAGGTGGTTCTATCTATTAAAGATTTGTATATGGTGGTATTGTGGGGGCAACAACCTTCCTCGCAGACTTGCTTCCTGATTATATATCAGTATCCGATCTGTTGCCAGAATTTCAATTCATTTCCCACAAACTTTGTGAATGAATACAAGATCTGTTTTCCCCCACCCCAAGAAGTACGAGAATATAACACTGGTATCTGTTCGCATATTAGTGACAAAGTACCAGATTTCAAGAATAAAAAGACCAGATGAAGATTCTATTGAAAAAAAAATGCCACCTGATTCAGGATGTGGCACATAACTAGTACAATATGGACCCAATGAGCAACTCTGCTGTTGCTCCATTTTTTTTTAAAAATGAAATAAAGATTATTGGAACGCATTCCTGGCATCCCAAGACAGAAATTCCAAAGGTCTTCATCATTCGAACACTAAATATTTCAATGGTTTTAGTTCTACATATTTACCGTTCAAACTTCACTCATTCTGGAGGTGTTGTAGTATTTCCACGCTAGCCATTTCCATCAAGCTGTCCGTGAGAAAGGAGGTGTGCCATATATTGCTGCAAGAATATAAATATATGAAGGAATGGGTTAAAAAGAAGAAGAGCACAGGGACGTCAGTTCCCACACAAAAACAGAAAGATGCTGCAAGAATATAAATATATAAAGGAATGGGTTAAAAAGAAGAAGAGCACAGGAATGTCAGTTCCCACGCAAAAACAGAAAGATCACGAGAACTTTCAGGCTTCAGTTAATGCAGACTCGGTAGGCATAATTTCCACTTTCTCTTAATTGGTATTATCTAATCCATCGAGAAAGCAAATGTTTAAAAACATTGGCAATTACAAAACATAGACTTCAAATATTTTCTATAATTGTGATGAGAATCTCTTTCTTGGGTCAAAATTTGAAGGCTATTAAAATAACAACCGAAGAAAAGAAATTTTATTCAATAGCACCAGATTCTTCAACTTTTATCATCTATCAATGTGCAAAGAACATGATGTTCAGAGCAGTTAGGATGGTTTCTGTTAAGGAACCATCTCACCTAAAAGCTTAAGCTGATAGGTGAGGCCTCAAAATATGATTTATATTATTCTCTAACACACACCCTCAAGTGAAAGCCATTTGGGCTTGAGACTTGCACACAGGTCCATTCTACCCTGTGCTTGATTTTTATCAAATAAAATGAGGGTGGTGAGATTCAAACTCGTGACCGCAGGGTCAACAAGGCTCTGATACCATGTTAAGGAACCATCTCACCTAAAAGCTTAAGCTATTAAGTGAGATGGTTCCTTAACAGTTTCCAACCCTGATATATGTGTGCTTGGGGTTTTGACATCGTGATGCATATCCTTCTTTTCTGAATGCCAAATGAAGAACCATTATCAAGAATGCCAAATTGATTTCTCCAATCCATTGAGTACTACTGATATTAATAGAAGATGCAGTCACAAGTAGAAGAGGCTCTTAATTGCCCCTTTCTGCTTTATCTTATTCCGAAAACAATATCAGCAATTCAGTATCTTTATAGAATAAATTTCAACAATCTAACAATCCACAGAAAACTACATGCTATGATGTACATTCTTTTGTCTATTATTTGAAGGAAGAAATGTAAAAGAGTTCATGTCACACAACTTATATCGCATGGTCAGTTTTTGGGATTTTGGAAAGACAACACGGTTTAAAAATTTCACCATCAGTGCAAATTGATGAGACTCCAATATTGTAAAGGTCATTCATGACGATCTGTTTGCACATAAACATTATACAATATATGCAATGTAATAAGGAATTCAACTTCCAAACACAATATTGAGTATACAGATGAGAGGATGAAGAACAAGTATATTCAATTACCAGAGTTGTGAAACTTACTGCATGATAAGCATATGGCGATTTCCCCTGGCGTTCGAAGTGTTTGGCCATGATGGAGTACTCAATTGAACCCCACTCCTCTGATTCAAAGCAATTGCTAAGTGCAGCTTTATATAGCTAACATCAACAAAAATCAAACAGCACATACAAAAATCTCAAATCCAAATCAAGCATAAAATGCACGCGAAAACCACAAAAGTTATTTAACAGCAATCATTGATCACAGACCTTAGTGGCGTCAGTTAAAAGCTCAGTCCCAGCAGGATAAGCTGCATAGAATTGGTCACCTCTAGAAAATCCAGCTCTAGTTCTACAACATCCAAAAAAAAAATCCATCGAAAGAAAAAAAATAGAATCAAGGTCCTGATAATATATATATATCAGACTCTAGAACCAAAATGAACAGACTTATCTCTGGTAATAGCAGAAAATCAAACTAAGCATCAAGATAACAAATAAAAAGAACAAAAACCATAACGCCACCAAAAAATTTAGCATAAAAAGGAGACAAGAAAAACAGATTTATATATAAAAACCCACCAGAGAAAAGGAACAAAAAACATGATTAGAAATCACAACACATACATTTGCAGACTAGAGTAAAAGAGCATCTGACTCACGTATTGGTTGTATAACCATAGCTCATGACGGCAACAAAGCAATAGAAACCAGTATAAGAAACGACTCTGCGAAGCTTTTGAATCTTCAATATTTCTTTTAACCCATGATATATCATCGGCATCATCGGTTATACTGCAAGGTGAAGAGACACCAGATACGGTTAAGGAATAACAAACGGAAACATTTAGTCGAACACCTTGCGTGCATGGCATGATTATAATAGTTTTGAGCAGAAAATTTGCAAATTGTCGAAAAAACAAAATGCAGCTTGAATTAATGACAAGTGATCGAAATTTGTAGCCGTAATATGATAAGTGAAAAGGAGATGCGGTGCTTGTTCATGGTATTGACACTCTTTAGGAAATACCTACCTTTTTTCTACTTCCTTTTTCTTTGCGCACGCTTGTTTTTGAGTTCAAGACTGCAATTTGGGGGGGGGGGGGGGGGGTTGAAAAGCTTAAAAAATGTTCGTTGTGATTCTCTTCTTCTCCGCCTCGGATTTACTTACTCGACTAATAAATCTGGCCAGAACTTAAACCACGTCTGGAATCATCCAAGCTAGCTTGGGTGCATTTCAAAATTATTTTTGAAAGTATTTAATTTTTTATTATTTTAAATTATTTTTTAATTATTTTTATATAAAAAATAATTTATTAAAAAAAAATAATCATTTTAATAAATTTTTAAATTAAAAATATTTTTAAAAATCATTTCAACATCACTCAACAATTTTGTTTGATATTTTGATTTAAATATGTTTTACATATTTTTTTATTATAATTTATTATTAATAAAATAAAAATAAAAAAATATTATTTTAATTTATTTTTAAACAAAACAAAATAATATCTAACCAAAAACCCTATTTTTGAGCCTTCCAACTTTCGAAGCTCATTAATAAGTAGTTGTTCAGAACTCTTTCAGTTTTATTCAATTGCAAATGTTTAATTAAATTTTAATTTTAATTTTAATAACATTGTGAGTGTTAAAAACCTACCACCATTTTCTACACGTTTTACGAAGCTCAAATGTCAAGTAAGTAAGTAAATTGGTAAGATAGTTTACATAATATAATATAATTTATATTATTTTTTAATATATCAAATAAAAAAAATTAGACTTGAAATTTAAATATAATTTCACATTAATTTATATTTAATATTTTTATTAGATAGAATAAAGATAATAAAATTCAAACTCGTAATTACTAGATAAATAATAGTTTAATATCATATTAAAAAATAATTTTATCAATAAATAAAATTTTAAAATATAATTTATATTATTATCGCAAAAAACAAACCTCTTCCTTTTCCCAAACACCACTTCTCATTGGCTCCAAGGTGGCCCTGGTTGATCCTCCATGACCGGCAACTTCCTTGAACTTGGCCCTTATCGTGTTGTCGATTCGCAAAGCAACGAACACCCTGCTCTTCAACCCGATTCAGGCTCCTGGAACCGTGTTTTTGGCCTCGTTTTCATTGATAATCCAAATGGAACTGGATTTAGTATCGCTTCGAACCCTGAAGAGATACCAAGAGAGCGGCAACAATGTGGTGTTGTTGCAGAAAAAGGGGTCTTGCTCTTCAACCCGATTCAGGCTCCTGGAACCGTGTTTTTGGCCTCGTTTTCATTGATAATCCAAATGGAACTGGATTTAGTATCGCTTCGAACCCTGAAGAGATACCAAGAGAGCGGCAACCATGTGGTGTTGTTGCAGAAAAGGGGGTCTTTCTGATGCAACTACTGCTACTATTGTTGTTGCAGCATTGATTTTGAATCCATTGGAATAAAACGTCATTCAAAACTGGGCCAAAGTCTTACCCAATTGCCCCTGTAATTTATCATCTCTGCCATGCCATCTATACAAGCTGGAAAAGTGACATGAACTGTCATGAAACGAGGTAGGCATATATTTCATCTTTTACCATCTGAAATTTTATAGTTTGTGGGAAATTCATCATTCTAATAAGTAATACCTGATGGTTGCAAAAGAAATCTTGTCTAGCGCATCATATATTTGATTTAGAAAACCACTCAAAGTTTTATAGTTTCACTTCTAGATTTTCTGAAATCTGAACGATAGAACAATTTTTCATTCTGCTACATCATCATCGGTAACTTTTAATCATTCTGTGACTTCATTTGTAATTAGCTTAACCGTTTCATTTTCAGTGGCTTTTATGGGCAACAATTCGCTTTTCCTGGCAAGCATGTCGTAGCCAGGGAAGATGGCCGTCTCTGACATTATTTAACTATACCGAAAGCTATTCTCCAAGTTTCTTGTAACCACATGATGTTTTAGAGTTGACTGGCACACAAAATCAAGGTGTTGAAAGCCAGAATTAGCTGGCTAGCTTCCTTTGCAACAAGGGTTTTCAGCACATACATCACCTGTCCTTTGTTTAGTTGAAGTATGCGGATCCCTGAGGAGTTCGATTTCCCCTTAAGCATGATCAAGTCAAATTGCATTCCAAACAATATTTGATGAAAAAAAGAATTTTTTTCTTCTTAAAATTATTATATATATGTGTGTGTGTATTTTCAGATTATTTTGATATAATTTCTAAATAAAAAATACTTTTAAAAATAATAATTACAGTAACAACTCTTTAAACAAAAAGGTGTTGGAACAATGCAAGAACCAGTTAACACACTCATAATGCAATTTGAACCGGAGAAGTGTTTTTGTTATATCCTTGACTTTTGATTTCATCAATTGAGTCATTTAATTGCAAAGTTAATAGCTGGTTATTTTGTGTTTGTTGGCCACGGAGAGGATTGAAGAGCTTGTTTGGCATAAATTTTGCTGTTGTGGATGAAGTTGAAAAAAAACAGTTTCATGAAAAGCATTTTTAGCTACGGTTCAAAACTGAAATTGAAGTGTTTGGTTAAAACTGTGGTTGAGTTTGAAGTTTAATGAAAAACAGTTTCGAGTGTTTGGTTACCATATTACTGTTAACTTGTTAAATTACTTTAAAATATATAATATTTTAAACATTGTAGATTTAATTATCATAATAATAAAATATAATTAATAATTCAAATAAATTACACAATTTTTATTTTTTTTAAAATATGAATTTTATATATTTTTTTAAAATCGGATTGGAATAAATGGGATGACCCAGCCAAGGTGGGCCAAAAGGCCCAACCCTACCGATCTTGGGCTGGCCCACCCTACCAGCCTTGGGCTGGGCTGAGAGCAACCCAGCCCAAGTGTTAAGCCTCTTTTAAAACGCAAAACGGTGTGTTTGGTTTTAAAGAAAAAAACACAAAACACACCGTTTTGTCTTTCATTTTCGTTTGTTGCATGTTACTGTTCACCGATTGTGATGAGAGGGTCAACAGCCGGCACCGACGGATAGAGGAGGCCGAGGTGGTTCTTCCTGTAATGGTAGTGTCATAAATGGTGATGTGTGGTAGCCGGTAGGAGCTCTAGAAGGTTGCAGCATCAGCTGTTGATGCCGGGGCTTGCTGTCTCTGGTGCTGCTGGAGAGAGAATGAGAGAAGGAGTTGCTGTGGAGGGGAGAAAGGGAGTTGTGGTAGTGGTTGTGGAGGAGAGAGAGGGAGCTGTGGGCGTGGCTGCATGTGGAGAGAGAGAGAAGGGCGGTGGGTGTGGAGAAGAGAGAGGGAGCTGTGACGACAGTAATGAGAGGAAGCCAACGATTACGGTAAGGAATGCACGAACCAACTTGTGTATGTGATGATGTTAGTGTTCTTTTATTTTCAACATTTATTTTAGTTTATTTTCACCTGCGTTTGTTTTGATGCTTTTCAAAACGAGTTTGAAACGCTGAAATTTAGTGGGACCCACAGAAAAAATCTAAGGTCGTGTTTTGTATTAGTAGCGTTCAGCTCCACGGTTCAACGCAAACGCAGCGTGAACCGCGGAGCCAAACGGCCACGAAACAAGATGGATCACTGTAGAAAAAAACATTAAAAATAGATGGTGTTTAAAGTTAGCATGGAAAGTACAACCTAGTACTCTAATTTTAAAAATTTGAATTATTTGATCCCTTAGTTTATCTAAAATTGATTTTGATACAGTATTTTATTTTATGATATTCATGTCATTGGTTTGTGAAGGTTGGAGAAAATTTTATTAGACTGATAAAAAAAAAGTTATTTTTACCACCAAATTGGTTTATCTCTATATATTTTGAAAAGAGAAGTTCAACTATGATTTTTTAAAATTTTAATATTAATTAAAAATAAATCGAGGTATTTTCTAAAAATCAAACTTTAGTTTAATTTCATATTTTAAGATTGTTTTAGAGTTTTACATTTTGATAAATTAATAAGTATTTTAAAGGTTTTTTCTAATTAAAATAAGCTTGCCGATCGAAGGCAATTCATTTACCCTTAAAAAGCAAAACGAATAAATAAATATAAGGCCCATGTTGGCACGCCTGGACTATTTGTTTTAGTGACCCATACATGCAATGCCACAATAACTGAGAGCCCATACTTTGCTTTAGGGCTTTTTTTGTTGCAGTTTTTATGTTATTTGTCTTGGTTCGTCACATTTTTTTATAAACAATTTCTACTTGTTTTGATTCTTGGGCTAACTAAAGAATTTGACGAGTTAAAGCACTGCATTCTCTTCTTTTATATCATGGGATTTATCCTTAGAAATGCAATTTATATCTTTGTTGTCATTATTATTCTTTATTTATCTAAAATAACAAACTTATAATCTCAATGTTTGTATTATTTAGCTTAGAAAAATAAAATTCAATTGAGATTCTGAGATCATGCAAATGATCTCATAGTTATGCAAAAAGGCAAAACAATATTAAAACACAGCATTCTCAATGTAGCGACGCTGCTATACAAGGCAAGAGTATACGAGACCCCCTTCAACGGAGGGGAACCCCGTGGAGGATCCGGGCATTGATACATCACGTTATACAAACATGAAACTAGTTTGCTCCAACCAAGTGAAGGATTCCTTGGTCGAATCCCCCGTCACTTTACAAAAGGTCAGATCATCGGACTTTCTTAAAGCTCACACCTTGAAAACATTTTTGCTAAAGCAAATAAGAAAAAAACCTCAGATTAGCATTTTGGCACATTACTCTTAGCTCACAACAACCCATGTCTCTACATGGTGCGCAAATTATTGTTGTTGCAAGCTCATGCCGAAATTTTGTCTTCCTTGGTAACTTGAAAGATGAATGGAATAAGAAATACAGAGATTTGAAAAGTATAATGAAATGGGTTATGTAATGGCGTTTGGAGGCGGGTTTGTGAGAAGGAATGATTGGTTATGCAGAAAGAGAGATTTGGCCCAAGAGAACTCGGAACTCAAAAATAACTTTCATGAATAACCGATCAAAGCACAAAACACGTACTATGATGCCATTGGATTTTGATTTGAGGGGCCGATAAAGGACAGGGCATCCAGTAGAGAACCTACCGGTATTTGAGAGCCATTGATAGATCTTATCTTGTTCTCCCCTATTTGCCTCGGCCCTCTTGAAAAAGAAAATAAAATACAAAAGAAATTGTTGCCATGAAAACAGATCGATCTCTCAAACCCTAGACGCCGCTAGAACAATACATGGTTTCGCCTTTGCAGAGTCCAAACCCTAGACGAGATGTGTGGTGTATTTATAGAGAATAGCGTGACATTTTTTTCCTTACAACTAGGAGCAGAGCGTGAGCCCGAGGGGTTAATAATAGCTCAGTCCTTTAGTTTTATCAAACCAATTCATGTAGTCCTTGTAATTTAACCTTGTATACATTTAGTACCTTAATTGTAAAATCCATAAATAAGTTAGTTTTTTCATGAAATTAAGTTATTTTCCAATTTATTTTGTTAACGTTCATTTTAAAACTATATAAGAAACAAATAAAAAACATAAAATCTTGATGCACTTCTAAGAAAAAAACATTGTTAAATTATTTTTATACTATAAAGATTTGTTAATTTTAGTGAACTACAAGAACTAAGTTGTGTTTACGTGAGCTTTGAGATGGTGTTTTGTCTATGTTTTAGAATAAAAACTATATTGCTCTGATTTTAAAATATTTTAAGCTTGCAAGCGTCGTTGTAAAATAGGATGAGCCATAACCTATCAATTTATGCCATTTGTCTCGTTTTTATCCATTTTATTGATTAAGTGGGTATTATAATTTAATTTTCAAATAATTAATTTTTGAACTAAATTACGCAAATCTCAATGTGCTCCTAACATTTCCCGTGAAAAAATTCTATGCAGAAATCGGGTGCTCACACGTACATCGGTACATGACGCTTATCAGCTGTGATTGACTAAATCGAAAATATGGGGGTACATGTCGACTTTAAAGACAAATGCAGTGACTAAATTAAAAGAGTGCTGGCCTATTTCACATGTAATGATATGGGCTCAAGCACTGGGCCGGGAAAGCAAAGCAGGGCTTTTGCTAGAACAACAGCAATATCTCCCGCCTCTGGATACGAGCTCTTCTTCCTTCCACACCCACTGATATTAATTATCACAGCTCGTGTCGAAGGGTAGAGGGAAGAAAGCAATGTATTTCTATAAAAACTAAATTCGAAACCACACATGAAGATCCAAATTAATGATTTGAAACACTTTGTTATTGAATCGAATTGAAGGAGTCTCTTTCTTCTTTCCTTTTTCTTTACTGCATAGACTTTATAACTAGGAAGGACAGGACAGGACATGCTCATGTTTTGAGCTTGCCTCTCATGGCACCGACTCTATCAGCTATGGGATCGTTTCGCACTGTAAGCATAGGAATGGTATTTACTTTATCTTTTTTCCCCCTATAAATTGTTATTGAAATAATTATTTAGTGTTTTCTTTTTGTTACGAGAAGAAGAATTACAATTCTCTATTAAATTATCTCTTGATTAAAGATACCATTTCAGTGTTGTAGTGGAAAATGGCTGACGACTATAGTTTTCTTTAGAGCTGAGAGAGGGTATCGAAGTGCTTTGGGTGGAAACATGAGGTGCTTATTGTATTCTTATTTCATTCTGATCAAAGGATTTTGTTTTTTGAGAAAACTTCCAACAATCTGAATTTTCCCTTTTGAGTTGCAGGTTAAATAATTTCGTCTTCAGGGTATCAAAATTGCCTTCTTGTTCGAAACATACACTTGTGGAAGGGCTGCTTAAACAAGGAGGCAAGCATGGGGAACAAAGTATATCAAATCGGTCAAAAATGCTTAATAGGGTAAATGAGTGTGTGTTGACAGATGAGTCTTCTTTTGCATTTGTTCTCTTTGTCATTTTTTTTCTTTGTTTCTACAATAACTTCACTCACTGCGATGGACTTTTTCTTCGAGATGAGTTGTAGTATCAGCAAATCTTGGATCCGTAATGAGTATTTATAGAAACTCGATGGCGGGGAATACTTTGGCCATGTGTGGCAAAAACTTTTAAATGTATTAGCAAGAAAGTTCGATTTCATTCAAGATGAAAGGATGAAAAAGGTGACGGAGAACTAAAAACGACCTGGGTTGATGGTAAAAACCAGATAACAGTATTTGAACTAAAATAGGAGACTTCACTTAAAAGCTGTCTTCCTCTTGCTTGGAGGTTATCTTACGCTATTTAGACCTAATGAGAGTTCAAGTCTGTTGGGTAAAATGTGATCTTGAACATAATTAATGATAGGTTAAATCTTTATGAAAACACTGTTGGGCTTTTTAAGGCAAGGGCTATTATTGGTTAAATTATGTTAGAGATCACAGCTAATAGCTGAGAAATCAATCATGAAGATTTCCAGGGAAAAATGCCTAGCAGCTTGTAATCATGAGGCATCTCATAAGTTTGGATCAATCATTCTTGTTATTGAAAGTCACTCCACCCTTTTGTTTGTATTTTCACGTTAGAGATCACAGCTAATAGCTGAGAAATCAATCATGAAGATTTCCAGGGAAAAATGCCTAGCAGCTTGTAATCATGAGGCATCTCATAAGTTTGGATCAATCATTCTTGTTATTGAAAGTCACTCCACCCTTTTGTTTGTATTTTCACGAGGTTTTATCCAACATAATTGTGTAATTAGTCTCTATGTTCTTGGAATATAAGAACGCTTTGTCTGCTTTGTTTTGAGTGTTATTTAGCTCTTCATATCAGATGTTCCTTGACTTGCAATTTTTGCAGGTCCAAGCGCTCATGGATTATGATGGTTTTCATGATTTAATCAAGAATGAAACAGCTGAAAAACAATTTAGAGGGAATGCCAAAGATGATTTTGATGTCTCCCTGGCATGTAAAAGATTTCCGTCCATTGTTTTGGGTAGTTTTCCTCCAGTGGAACTGTATGACGAGTCTGAAATTAACAGCCTTTTAGCAGCTAAAATTCTGGAAGGATTTCTTCCAAATGTTGTGAGTGTGACATGTGTTGATCCAGATACTCTTCATGAACAGCTGGCTTCTCCGCACACTGAAAATGTGAACTCTTCCATGCCAAATGAATTAAGAGATGAAAGTTCATACATATTAAGTGAATTCAGGGAAGAAAATACATCCATATCAAAAGAAATAAAAGAAGAAAATTTTCACAGCTTGCCATTATATTCTCCGGACATGACCTTGGAAACTGTAGAAAAAATAGGTCCTAAAATTGGCATGGAAGAATACGCTACCAAAGTGGAGCCTGAATCACAAGTAAAGGTTGCATATCTTGATAAGTCTATCAGTTGCCTACCTGGGTTAAGTACCAGGCAACGCCGTCAGCTGGAAAATTGTGGTTTTTACACGGTAGGGTCTGCTGTAGATAATGAAAAAAAGTTAAAGTTCTTTTATGTTCTTATAATTGGAATAGGACATGGGCTCACATTCTTGTCACGTCCATGCAGCTGCGGAAGTTGCTGCAACATTTTCCTCGAACCTATGCTGATTTGCAGAATGCACATTTTGGAATTGACGATGGACAGTATTTGATTTCTGTTGGTAAAGTAACATCTTCCAGGTATTGAGGTATCGTTCCTGAAATTCTTACCCTCTTATTCTTTATGCTGGACAAACAAAATGTCAGACTGTTTTTCAGTACATCAACATATTTGGCCTGTGTTAAATAAGTTCTTGGAGTTCCTATATCACTTATATTAGGTAAGGGAAAACAGAGTACTAGATAGAGTTAAAATTGATTGACTCGATTACTTCTAGATATAGTTAAAATTGATGGACTTGATTAATTGAATAAAGTGTGCACATTTGGCTACTGCACTGATAATTAATCTAAAATTACTTGTTGGAAATTCAAATCTTTCGGGCAACAACCATTTCCACTGTCACAAGAATAAAGGATTTAATTGTTTGGTGATGGGCATGTGCTATATCCTAACATGTGAAAACCATGAACGATGATAAATGCCATTCCCTTGTGAGTTATGAGGAGAGGATGGATTGTAGAAATGCAAAACTTTTGTAGACAATACTCGACTCACATTCCAAAAGAGCAATACTCCTTTTTAGGGTTATGTGCAAGCCTTTTGTTTGTTAGAAGTTGAGGATGATGAGTGCACCTATAGTTTTAGTCAAGGAGAAGATGAAGATATAGCTGACCTTTCTCACGTTCTGTCGATAAAATATTTGCACATTATTTTGTAGAGGAACACCAGTTAGCTATTACTTGTGATTGTGGGTATTTTTTGCATCTATCCCTTCAATGCCTGTTCTTCTTCTTTTTTTGTCTAACATCATGCTGTCAGGTTCTGTGTAATTAAACTTCTAAATCTGTTTTTATGGACATTGTGTCTTAGCATATTTTTTCCTATTATTCATTTGATTTCCAGTTTCTTACTGTGCATAATATCCACTCTCTTCATATGCACTTATACATGTTCATGTCTAACTACACATGTCTTCCAAGTGCTTCTCACTTGATCCATTGATCATTAAGTGAATGGGAAGTTTGTGCATCAATATTGATAGTATTGACCATTTCTTTTTCAGGGCTGTTAAAGCCAGTTATTCATTGGCATTTGCTGAAGTGATTGTGGCTTGTGAGATTATAAACAATGTATCTAAGCACATGATTGATGACAACAATACTGAAGGAAAGAAAACGATTTATCTGCACCTTAAGAAATATTTCCGTGGCACCCGTTTCACATATCTACCATTTCTTAAAAAAGTCGAAGCGAAACACAAATCAGGAGATGTTGTCTGTGTTAGTGGTAAGGTGAGTAGGATTTCTCTGCTGGATTTTGTCATCCCTTGTATTATACCCTTTGTTGCAACCAAACTTTTATAGTTTTACCCATTCAAAAATGATGGTTTGTGAGCTAAATGTCAACCAGCTTTATGCCTCAATCCTAATGCTGATTGTATGTTGAATTTTCTGCATGAGGGTTTAGTAGTCAGATATTCTTTTTTGCAAATGATTTCTTAGACCTATTGACCTTGGTCGTTACTATTCATGTCACACATATTTCATTGGCTGTCATTTCTATAGCAGTCTATTTAGGTATACAAAATATGATAGTGGGAATTGATTCTTCAAGTCACATAGTAGGATCAGCAATGACTAAAATAATTAGATTTTATTTTATTTTAAAAAGAAGTGGGTATATTTTTCTTCCATATGATGCATGGTTCCCCTTTAATTCTATTCTCAAGATGTTTGATTTATTCATTGACATTATGTTATGAGTTTTGGGTATTTTGAGACATGGTGTGTGAATGTGTTGTGATGTAGGTTAGAGCTATGAGTACTAAAGGAGATCACTATGAAATAAGAGAATACAATATTGATGTGCTGAAAGACAGGGAAGACTCATCTTTTACTGTGGAAGAAAGGCCGTATCCTATATACCCTTCAAAAGGAGGCTTAAATCCTGACTTTCTTCGGGATACTATTTCAAGGTTTTGTGCGATACCCATTTTGTAGTTTGACATCTCTTCTCATTCAAAGACAGACCCTTTCCTCAGTTCCTGTTGCTTCTATGATCAATTATTCAATTCTAATCCTTCTTTAGGATATGGTGCATGTGTACAGCATGAAGAGCATTTTATTGTCTCTTATTACATTATGTGCTATTCCTTTTATGATGCTCAGTTGACATTAATTGCTTATATATAAGAAAACAAGGCTTTTGCAGTTCTTTTTTTGGCTATTAACACAATTTCCTCTTATCTAACGAAAAGAGATCTAGTTTAGTGTACTCCAAGATATGAATCACATTTGTTGACCAACAATATCAGGTCTTCTGTAGACGTTGGATAAGTATATGTTGTACCTGCTTTTTTGACACTACGAAACCTTTTGGAAAATTCATTCTGATGGTTCTTGACATTTTCCTCACCTCTTTAAATGAGTTTTTTTTAATAGAATCTTCAGTAAGGATTGTGTTTTCCAAATGCTTTCTGTTCAAAAGAGTTATTCAACAGGAGATCTCCAAAAAAAATGTCCTAGTTGAAAAAAGAAAAGGAAATAAGAAGTCCATGTATATTTTAAATTACCATTTGCTTACATTCACAGATCAATCAAACAATGCATGAATCTGGCTGAATCATTCTTTGCCATAATTTTCCGAAGATTTTGCCCAAGGTGGTGCGGTGTACTATTAACCCATTTTCCCTCACCATGCAGAGCAGTACTGTTGTGACTTCTTTTCATGAATATCATATATACTTTATGTGCTTGAGGTGTGACATTAGGAAAGTACTCAGGAATGCATGGCAGTAATCATTCTTCTCATATTTTGCTCCATAACTAAAAAAGTAATAGAATTAGTTGGTCTTTGTTCTCAAAAATGTGTTTAAAATGAAAATAATGTAGATTTTCTTTAAAATAATTCAAGTGCACTCACCCTCTTAACCATGGTAGGTGGTTCCATAATTTCTTTTTTATTAGACCATTTTTAAAAAAATATGACAATGTTACCCACCACAGGCATTTTCTTAGAATTTAGCAGTTTTATGCTTCTTTGCAGCTGCGCCAACATCATAGTATACATGAAAGAAGTTTCCTCATTAGTTTAATCTGAAAGAAAACTTGATCTGCAAAAAAGGAATGGTTAAGGCGCACAGGCTAATTTTTTTAGTTTACGAGACAAAACAGTCTCAGTTTGGAGGTATCTACATGTTCTTACCTTTCATCTATGTCTTCCAGAGTTGTACGAGACCTGGTTGCTGATGTTGATCCAATTCCAAAAGAAATCATCCAGGAATTTGGACTTTTACGTCTCCATGAAGTAAGGAACTCCTCTAGAATATGTTTCAATTATTGATATATTACTGCATATTTGGGTCTTCACATAACGGGAATGACCATTATTGTTACTGGTGATAATATGCTTGATTTGCTGATAGATCGCCTAAATTATCATCAAGTTTTGAGGTAAATTGTGTGGTTTACTGTGCTTCAGTTCTGTCTTTTCCAAGCAGTCTTGGGCTTTTAGGAGCAGTGATCAGTGATCGTTGTGGGTGATGGAGCTCCTCAACAGATTAGAATGCTATAAAATACTATTTCAACAACAAAATAAATTGCATTGTGAACATTTAACTATTGCAGTACCTCTTATGTGCACAAACATGGAACATGTGGCTTTTATTTCCTGTCGATGCTTGCTTATTTTGATAAACCCAAATCTCTTCTCAAAAAATTGCAGGCATATATAGGGATCCACCAGCCAAAAAATGCAGAGGAGGCTGATTTAGCCCGTAAGAGGCTTATTTTTGATGAATTCTTTTATCTACAGGTGATCTTAAATTTCATGTTACTATATGGCATATGAATCACAATTGTATTGCTGTGAGACAGAACGTATTCACTTTGTATCATTATTGTTCATTTTGTATATGATTCATTGCAGTAGCAGACCATTTTATAAAAGGAAGTGCTGTTAAGATCTGGAATGCATGCTATTTAATCGATGATAATGCTCCTGGTGACATTTTCACATGATATTTTTTCCTAAATCTTGTTTACCGCCATTGTCTGGGTTGCATCCTTTTCTCTTTTCTCTTTTTAGTAGCTGGAAGGTCACTATCTATTTTACTTGTTCTTGTCTTTTCCTTTTTTTGCAAGTATTTTTTGTGTTGATGCCTCATGGCTGTTCTTTTATTAACTCTAGTGTATCACTCTCTGCAGTCGGGGCGCTTATTTCAAATGCTTGAAGGTCTTGGTTCCCAAATGGAGAAAGATGGACTGCTGGACAAGTACAGTAAACCTGAGTTGAATGCTGTTTATGTGGAAGATTGGTCCAATCTCACCAAGAAATTCTTGAAGGCTCTTCCATATTCCCTTACTTCAAGCCAACTAAGTGCTTCTTCACAAATTATATGGGATCTGAAGCGACCAGTTCCCATGAATCGGCTCTTGCAGGTTCTGGATTTTATGACAAGTTGTTTTATTATTAAAAACAGTGTAGAACCTGTTTCTAATTGCTTTCAATCTGATGTTCTGTTTTGAGCATATCCAAAGAGTTGGTTTTGGTTATAAGTATAGAGTAATCAGACTCTATGGTAAACTTTGTGGCAGGTGATTGGGATTTTTGAACTCTATAAACGATTTCATTCTTCAAATTTGATGTTTGTTTCAGGGTGATGTTGGATGTGGGAAAACGATTGTTGCTTTTCTGGCTTGTATGGAGGTCATTGGTTCTGGTTATCAGGTTGGCCACTTCATGAACATATTATGTAATATACATATTTTGTTTCTTAATTTATTTTATTTTTCTGGATTGTTCCCACATATTTTGTCATGTTAACTTCTTTGATAGTTATCACTTTACAATGTGTATGTTCTGTGTTACATATATATAATGAAATTTCTGTACCTTGTGTTGCTCCCCAGTCTTGAGAAATTTCTCCCTTCACCATGTGTAGATTTGGGTGGTAATAAATGTTTCATTTGGGTTTACTCCTTTTCCCCCTCCTGTAGGCAGCTTTCATGGTTCCAACTGAGTTGCTTGCAATCCAACATTATGAACAGTTACTTAATTTGCTAGAGACTATGGACGAAGACCAGCCAAAGCCTTCTGTTGCTTTATTAACAGGATCAACCCCGTTAAAACAATCACGGATTATTCGCAGGGTATGCTTTTTTATCAAATGCTTGTTTGATTTTTAAAAGACAACCTTTGAGATTCTTTTTCATTGAATTAATTGACAGGATCTCCAAAGTGGAGATATCTCTATGGTCATTGGAACCCACAGTTTGATATCTGAGAATGTTGAATTTTCTGCTTTACGCATTGCTGTAGTAGATGAGCAACAACGCTTTGGTGTGATCCAGAGAGGAAGGTTTAATAGTAAGGTTGTCTGCCTCCTTGCTCGAGTATGATGTCATTTTACTGTAAATATCTAGTTAGCTTATCTGTTATTTCTTGTCTTTTGTTGTTGCAATCACTTGTTATACTTGTCAGTGAAGATTTACTCAAACAGCATGATGATGTGATTTCTTTATTTTTTCTTGGTGTTAAATTTCTTGAGAATATTGTGGCAAGGAGATTAGAAAATATTCAAAAATATCAAATTTTAAGTACAAACATCTTCTCCATATTCCTGTTGATGTCAAACCAAGCGATGAGTAAAATAAAAAACAATATTTTTTTAAAGAGAATTCTATGAAATCTCAAATACTCATTTATTTGATCAAACAATGTTCAGACTCATTACTAATGCCTAACTGCAGTGGCTTGTATGGGTCTGAAGCTACTACAAGCAAAAGAACATTAGCCTAGTAGGAATGGGAGTTGAGCCCGAGGTTACAGGTTCAACTCTCACCGAGGAGTTGAGCTTCTATACTCATCTGAAGAAAAAAGGGAACATTAAGCCATAGAAAATCATATTAATAGTTTATAGAACTAAATCCCAATACTTTCTTAAGTGCTAAATAGGAAATATAAAGTTAATGAAAAATACTAAAAATATAGAATAAACAAATATTAATCCTGCAAGTCACTCTTCGTAATCCATCACATGTTATAGGTCAATGGCTTGATAATTGAAGCTTGTTGGGTGAATGATTCTGGAGATTTGTGGTTGCTTTGAATGGTCACAGAAACTGAATTTCAATGTTGGAAGCAAGTGGAGGTACTGAGGAGGTTTGAGCTGGCTGTGTAGAGTTTTTTATGCACAGCTTTGGTGCTTTTATGATGTGGATGATTTTTAAGTACAATGAGAAGGAAAGGGTTGTGTAATTTTTACTGAGTTGATGTGGCCTATGGGGGTCATTGGTTTCCAAACTTATTGATGATGGCAGAATATAACTATGCCAGGTGAAGGATGATTAGTGATGTAATGCCAAAATATTTAGATAAGAATTTCATAATGTGAATTGGTGATTTATAGATGAGAATTTTACATGGATCGGTGATATTTGATGTGTTTCTCATAAGTTCTGCACTACTGCACTCAACCAAGTTTCAATTTTAAACTTGGGTTTGTCTGTGAACTGTTCCCTCCATTTTGTTTGTTTTTGGTCACAGTTTTTGGGAAATAAGATATTAAATCCTTTTTTTTACTTCATCTTACAGAGCTGCATATAGAGCACACTATAGAACTTTTATTATCAGTAAGAGCTGACACACCCTGGCCCACAATCAACCCTCATTAATGTCACCTAGAAAAAGGAACTTGAAAGATCCTATTATCTATAAGAAACTGTCAAGACCTGGTGCTAAATCACCCCCTCCAACACTGACAAAATATGTAATATTTACTAAGCAGGTTTCTATAGCATTGCAGAGCAATATTTTGTTGTTTTATAAAATCATTTCCTCGTGTGTTGATTTCCTGTACATCTGATTATGCTTCAGTTGCAGCGTGGTTTGCTGTCCCATCACTGAATATGGTAGATTCGAGAGCAAGAAATGTTTTGGACTAAATAGCGAATATTACATTTTTATGCTTTCCCATCGAACATGATTTTCCAAAACATACTCTGAAGACTGCCTCCTTAAATTTATGCAGGAGCTACATATAACTCAATGTAGGTCCAAGAATTATTTATGCTGCATATATTCCTCCTATTCTTCTAGACCAAGTGCTGACAATTGATATAATAACTCTACTGGGCTCTAGGATGCAGTCAAATTGATGTAATAAAATTTTAAAGTGTGGAAAATTGCAGGTGATATGGACTGAGTTTTGACTGTATCAAGACCTAATTGGTGCGGTGAAGTTATTGGAACTAAGGTCTATTAGTTTGAAGTGTGAAATTGTTGTCTTCAAACATTGTTAAGATTGAAAGGATATCCTGGTGTTGCTTTAAATGAAAAGCAGAAAATCAGATTTAGCAGCGGAGTTAGTGATGTTTGTGAGTTCTGTAAGAATTCTAATACATCAGTTTTGCTAGGGTGAAAGAAAGTGGGGGTATGGAAGGAGGGAGGAGTGGTGTGTTTACTTTGTAAGATGAGTAAGACAGGGATAGTGTTTAAATTGGAAGTATGAAGCTAAAATGTAAGTGAACTGATCCGCAAAATTAGTTAGAGGAAGGAATGAATTTTTTTACAAGTGGATAGATGGTTTTTATCTTGCATCTTACATAATTGATTTGTCAGGAGTTCTATTTTATTTATGGAATTAAATACAATCTCCAGTCTTGTTCTTACCATTATGCTTAGACCTTTACTATTAATTTACTGCCTAAGAAATGCTGGCATTGTCATTAACAAAAAAGTGCATTTGTAAATAACATTGATGACTTATTTGTGATGCTTGCATTATCAAAGGTGAATCTCTTACCTGATGCATGTTTCTAAGTTGTTTTTTGCTGTTCTGGAAATCATTTGGCTATCATTTATTTTAAATAAAATTTAATGCTGCCACTTGCAACTTAAGGTTTCATTATCTTTCCGTGATTATTTTATAAGACGGGGTGATTAAGGCATGGTACCTGATCCCTGCAGCTATACCATAGCGCTCTAAGTTCATTGTCAGCATCCAACACGGATTCGTCTTCAGAAGGTGATTTCCATATGGCCCCACATGTTCTTGCCATGTCAGCCACTCCCATTCCAAGGACACTTGCTCTGGCGTTATATGGGGATATGTCTTTAACACAAGTAATTAAATCTTTTGCCTCTGCAGTTGTTATAATCTTTTCATTTGAGCAGCTTTTTAAGACTTTCCTTAAATCTTTTAGCCTTATTTCATAATTTTGGGCATAAGTTATCTATATCTTGCTTATGGACAAGGTTATCTAGACTTGACATATACATCTTTCAAAACCAATTTCATGGTTTTCTTCTCTTAACTTTTTTTTTCTTTCTGGTTTCTAATAAGGGCCACTGCATACTTCATTCATGTAATACATAGCAGTTAAAGTAGACAGCTGCTTGCATATATTTAAGTTCGTGTCTTGGAGTCATATGCTTGAGTTCTTCTTGCTTGATTTCCCCCCTTAATAAAGTGCCTATGCATCTGATTTTTTCACCCCCCATGAATTCCTACACTATTTTTTTTTTTCTTTTTTGAAATTTACAAGCTGTTGGTGGATTTAAGTAAGTTCACAATGAGGACAATGCTTGGTTTCTTTGTTGGCAGATAACAGACTTGCCTCCTGGTAGAGTTCCGGTTGAAACATATATTTTTGAAGGAAATTATGATGGCTTTGAAGATGTCTACAAGGTTTGGTACTGTTTTATTTTAACATGTCTAAATGTATTGTGTTGTTTAAAACACGTCTTAAGTATTTCATAACTTCTTCATGACATGAGCACTTGAGCAGGATGTCTCTTCAGGCTTGGGACTTTTTCTTACCTTCCTAGAGGACTTATAACAGGTCCAATGACACAATCATTGTAACATTTATTAGGAACCTCGTAACATGTAGCATTTTGGGGAGTGTCCTGGGATGTTTTTCAGAAAGATCTGAGATAGCTTACCTCTGTTTATTCTGTACCATTTTCTTTTCAAATTAAAATTTTCTTATATCCAATAATGATCACCTTATTCAATAACAAACCTTTGGAATTCTGTCAGTTCACCCATTCCGCACACTCTAAATCACTGAGAATATTTCTGGAGGTCTTTTATAACACTACACATGCATTATGGGGGATTGAGCAAACAAAAATCAACACTGAGGTGAATGACCAAGAGGTGGAAAAACAGACTTGCTAGTGAAATTTCCAAACCCTTCCAAAGTACATACCACTTTGAACTGTTGGTGAAGAGAGAGATAGTGTTTAAGAAATCCTCCATCTCTCATATATATTCTCAGTCAAAAATTTGTATGTTATAATATATCCCAATGCTTTTGTACATCTTATTATGTTTTTCTACCATATACTAGGCTATCTACTTTATGGATCTTACTATGTTCATAGTTATGTATTTTTTAGGATCCTAAGAGTGTAAACCATAGTTTTGTAAATGTCAGTTGTGGTAATTCTATTAGGAATGGTTTTATTTGCACTCCACCATCTGTGTTAATGCCACTTCATAACTTTTGTAGTGACTAAATTAATCTTCATTTAAAGTGTCCTTTATTAGCAATTGAAATTGCTTGAATTTAAATTTGAACATTGTAAACCCTTCCTAACTTCAAATGAAAATATTGTTAGAAAAATTAATTTTATTTGAAAGTAAAATAAACGTGCTAGCAACTATGTTCTGTTGTTTGGTATAAATTATTTGTGATGATCATTATACTAAAAAAATCTAAGACATGGCAATCCACACGAAAGTTTTTAAAGACACACAATCCCCTTGTTGTGAAAATCAATTTTGGTGCATCCTATATTTAATTAGGTTAAAGCAATTCTGTAGAATAGCATTAATGGTTAGCTATCCGTATAGGATTTAACATAGACGGAGTTATACTATTAAGAGAGAGAGATTGATATAGCAGATTAACTTTATAAATCCATTTATGTATAAACAAAACCCTAAATGTAATCCAAGATATCAATTTTTATTGCTATCTTAAATTATAATGTTTGAGTTTCCATGTTGCATGTTAAGTTCAAAGGCTTTTGTTGCATTTGATATCATGAAATTTTGATTTTAAAGAAGACTCGAAAGAGTGGCTAGATTTGGCAACTCCAAAAGTTTAGTAGGTTAGCGGGAATAAAGCCACACTTCTGTTAGTTGCTTCTCTCCCCCTCCTATTACCACCGACACTAATTGATTATCAAATTGATTTTGCTAGATGATGCGAGATGAGTTAGAGGCAGGGGGGAGAGTGTATCTCGTGTACCCAGTAATTGAGCAATCAGAGCAACTGCCTCAGCTACGTGCTGCTGCTGCTGATCTTGAAGTTATATCTCACAGGTTTCAGGGTTATAACTGTGGGTTGTTACATGGAAAAATGAAGAGTGATGATAAAGATGAAGCGTTGAAACGATTCAGATCTGGTGTAACTCGTATACTGCTTTCCACTCAAGTAATTGAGATTGGTGTTGATGTCCCAGATGCATCTATGATGGTTGTTATGAATGCTGAAAGATTTGGAATAGCTCAGTTGCATCAACTTAGAGGACGAGTTGGACGTGGGGCAAGGAAGTCCAAATGTTTGCTGGTAGCATCTACAACCAGAAGCCTTGACCGTCTGAAAGTGCTGGAAAAGTCATCAGATGGTTTTTACTTGGCAAATATGGATCTTCTTCTCCGTGGACCTGGTGACTTGCTTGGGAAAAAGCAATCTGGACATCTTCCAGAGTTTCCTATTGCCAGGTTGGAGATAGATGGGAATATTTTGCAAGATGCACATGCTGCGGCACTGGTATGTCATCTCTCTGAAGTCTTGCCATTTAAAAGTTTTTGCGTGGATTGTCTATCTTGATTCAAACTAAATCATAAATTTCTTCCTATAATTATGAGTTAGTGGTGTTTTGGATGCTTGATAACTTCTGTTTGTAACATAAATTGTTTGTGTTAACCTCTCTTATTCCCTATAGCTTGCACACTATTCTGTTGGATCTTTTTATCAATTAGAATTTAAAAGGGGGGGCCCGCCCCCCTCACCCCACAAGGGTAACATTGTACCGCTACTTCTAAGGACTAGAGTGCACACAGTGCAAACTATAGGGAACTAAAGTGGCCTTTGCCAATGGTTTTTTTCATGAGCATTGTTTGTTACAATGATAGAATGCAAAAACATAATGAAGTCATTTACTTGGGTGTGGTGCGTCTGTCCATGCTTGTCTTTGTTCACATATATTTCTGAACATGTTTTGGTCCCGAGTGCTGGCTATTGGGTCTGCATGCTGCTCTGGGCGCAGATTCATCAATTCAGAAAGTGCTTTGCTGATTACATTATTTAGTGGCACTACTTAATTATCTTTCCTATCGTGTTAGTGAAGTTGTTTCTTTAGTTGGGATATACAATCCCTTTTTATGTTTTAGTGTGATAAACACTTTACTCTCCAAAAATGATTTCAGTCCGGTTACCAAGCATATCCCTAACTTTAACATTCTGTATCTCAATATGGTCTACCATACTAAATGTATCATTGGTAATAAGATCTATCCATAAAGTTGCTCACTTTTGAATTAAATCTCTTCCAGAATGGATGAATAGAAGTCCACAATCTTTGCTCAAGTTGACCATCATTTTGCTTAGATAACTATTGCATTAAATTTTTGCCCCCATCTTCTGTTCAAAAACGTTGCATATGAGGGCATGTGTGCTCAGGGGGGAAATATTGCATATTTCATTTAAAGTTAAATTATAAACTAAATCATTTTATTTTGCACTTGATCCAGATCTTTGAATAATTTATGAAGGGGAACAGGCATACAATTTTCTTGTGTTGCTTGTTCATATTTCACGAGCACAGTAATTTTTAAATCATGCATCAATAAATTGGGAAATTACCTATATCCAAAGTTTTACCAAGTCTATTTATTTTAACTATGATTTTGTTTTTGTTTTTATTTTTATGTTTATGTAATTGTTTACAATTTGTAGGAGTCATTTAAAGTAAAATAAAGTGGTGCAACTGATGTGCTTGATTTTTGTCTCCTTGTGTTTAATATCATGTTCATATTTTTTTATAAGAATTGAATATGATTTCATGGGTCTCGTTCAAAAATAGGTTTATGGAAAATTCTAGGAAAAATTCTGTGGATAATATATGATAATTAATTTTTATTAATAGAAGTTTTGGCTCCCAAGTTGCGAACAGTGAGTCCCACCATTCCTTGTCATTTCTGTTCCTTTTATACTCAAACTTCTCTCTCTTAATGACTAGCCAACGTGAAACGATCAGTGCATGAAAAATTAATTTTCATGAAGTGGGTTAATAATCACTTGTACATATAAAAAAATTCATTTCCTTATCAGTATGAAACGGTCATAACAACAGACCAGAGACTTTTTACTGTTGGTCAAAGGCGTTTTCTGTTGGTCGTCAAAAATCAAATTTTAGCATGGTCTTGGTTTGGCATGAATCCTTCTTCACAATTTTTGGATGGGACAATTTCTGGTAACGACTGAAGTAGGTTTTTTTTTTTTCTATTTTGCTTGCTATACATGCAAAATAGGGATTGTCTGGTGTGCTACAGGCTCCAGTGTAGCCACATCAAAGCTGGAACAGGCTTGTGTTAATAAGAATTTTAAATGTCTATCTGGCGTGATCCTTAAATGATGACGGTAATTGAAAGCTCAAATGTAGTCGCTTTCAAAATGCATTTGACTATATAGAAGCATCCGTTTGATTTCAATGAATTGTCTGTTCCAATAATGTTGATTTCTTCCGTTCCTTGTTTATATGCAGAAAGTTCTTGGTGAGTCTCATGACCTGGAGAGATTTCCAGCGCTCAAAGCGGAGCTTAGTATGAGACAACCATTATGTCTTCTTGGGGATTGAGATGTAGAAAAATTAAACTCCTGCAACAAGAATTGATGACCCTTGGAAAAAGGGACAAGCATTTTACCAGCAAGTGCACTGGATCCAGGATTAAGGCCATAGTTTATGCATCCATGTCGAATCAAGCTTTTGCATCGGCCATTGAATGTATAGGCCAAATCTGTATGGTTTGTCTTTAGGTGAAGAGAACTACGCCAATAATTTACCTTTTGGAAATTGTATTTTCATGTAATCTGAGCCTCGGAAGTAATTGTTACATTGATTTCCAAAATACTCTAGCTATTTTGTGCTTCTCTTTGTGGATGTCATGTTGTGTTTTGAAAAAATTGTGCCTGAAAAAAAATCTCAATCTTAAACATACTTTAGCGATTTTTTTTAAGAAGATCTATTGCTTGAAAATAATTTTTTAAAAAAGAAAATATTATTTTCATGCAGAAAAAGCAATTGCTAGTATATTTTTAATCAGGACGGTTTCAATGTCCCAGACATTTAAATGCAACAAGGTTCAAAGTAGTTTGCCTCGAGAAACCCGTTTGTAGTGAAGATCGTTAGGTACTCTTTGACCCAAAAGAAGGCAATCTTAAATCATTGAATACATATCATCCCAGCAGGCTGTCAGTTTCATTTTATTTCTATTTTGATCGAAACGTTTTGTAACATTTAAAATTTTAAATGAGATAAAACAATATTGTTTTATTTTGATTTAAATTCCAGTTCATTTCAGATTTTTTGGTCAAATATTGGTCGAAACGTCCTAGTTTTGGTTTGCCTGTTCTGTTTTAACCAAATAGTGTTTTTTTAAAATAATAAATAATTTTACAATATTATTTATATTTCTTAATTTGATCGTTAAATTGAGATAAAATTTTACGAGAAGTCTCTTAACATATTTATATATATATTATATTAAAATTTCAGAGCAATCAGAATATAATGAACTTGTGAGATGGATGATAGCATTCTCGTAATATTATACATTTTCATAATTTTGTTCAGAAAAATCATTTTATTGTGTTTTTTAGATTAAATTGCATAATTCTAAATAATTTTATTTTTAAATTTGAACTATTTTTTTAAAATTAATATATATATAAAATACTCCAAAACCAAAACATTTCATTCCAATTAAAAAAACAAAACAATAACCGAAGCAGAATTCCCTACCCTGTTCCCAGGTGTAACGCGGAGTGCAGAAGGCCTAGAATTGATATTGCTACTGCCGATCTCTTGGAGCTTGATCCTCAGATAATAACAGTGACTTTTTGCCGATAGTGGAGCCCCGGGCTTGGGAAATTCGTGGCTCTGTATGAAAGTGGTGGTTGGTAAATAAGGCGAGGTAACTCGTTGCACTTGTCCAGAAAACTGCAGGCTTCCCGTTGAGGCAGGCGCACGTAATAAATACGCTTTTTTTATTATTATTTCACAAAAGTCATTGATTCTTTTATTCGTTTTGTTTTTAAATTTTGATTTGTTAAATCTATTCTTTAATCTGCGAGAGTTTAATCTTATGGATTATCGATCACTGTGAAGAAAAAGTTCACTGCTTCGGAAATTTGGCACCGATTTTACTTCGATGAGAAACTCCTTTTCTTTTAGGCTGTTGAGGTGATTGCAAGAGATAAAGCTTTGTTGGGTCAGGTCGTATTCACAAGTAGAATACTATTATAGCTAAGTACAAGAGAAATGGAGTCAGACATGCTTTGTATATTATTTTTCTCCTTTATTTTGTATTTTAGATTTGCGAAATAAATTAAACGTCAGAATGAATTGTGTTGGTAGCTTGTTAGTCTAGTATTATCTTAAGAAAATGTCAACAGAAGAGGAAATTTTATCTCGTGAAATTAGAAGCATCCTGTCGGCAAGAAAAATCATTTTCATGTCAGGTTTCCGATGATCTCAGTGACAATGGGAGCGACAATCATACAGCCAAAGGCTTCTTCTGTGGTCGGCCTCGTATCAGAGAATTCTAATCAAATCAATCCCCCTTGGAATTTAGGAATGTTTGATAAGAAACAGTAATGTGTGTGAGTGTGTGCGCGTAGAAAGACGAGACCCACTTGCTATCCACTGAGATTGCAGGACACGTTCATGGACTGCCCAATCAGCAAAGCCACGATAGGGACAACCAGACATTTGAGGGCCCCTCATGGTTCCCTGCCCAATGATCAAGATGGTGTCCACGGGTGTTCCATGAGATGTCCATAACCTAATCATCAACTCTGGGTCCCACAACAGCCACGCTCTTCCCTTATAATTCCTCACTCGTGTCTTTCCCCGTGCGTGTGTAATGTATGACTTCGCGTGCATCTTGATTCCTAAAATTGTTATTTAGTTTTTATATTTATATTTTATTATTTTATATTCGATAAAGTATAAAACAGTATTATATATATAATACAAATAAATATTTCAAATTAGGTTTGGTTTAAGTTTCATATTAAGTGAGTATTTAACTTTACGATGACTTCTATAATTAAGGCTCACTGTAGAGCGAAACCATTTGATAAAAGAATGTATCATAGTTTTTATAACCGTGGTACCCACAAAACTGAGGTTTAAACCTCAATTTATGAAAAACATCATTTTGATGATTTTAGCCCAAAACATACTATAAACCCACACAGTACTCACCGCCCTCATCTTATTTCTCATCATTTTTTAGTCTCATGCACAATGGAGAACAAATGATTTTGGCAAAAAAAAAAAAACATGATAGAGAGGAAGAAGATAATGGCATAACGTAAAAAAAATATAGTATAACTATCGACCAACTAACCACCCTTGGTGCCGGTAGGACCACCTGCAAGTCTCTCTCTCGGTCGTAATTTTTTTTCCAAAAACAGTCATGGATGCAATTCTCTCTCTTCTCAGCAGCAAGCACCATTGGCTGCCATTTTGGCACTGGGAACCTCTCATCTTCATTGGCAGCACCTGCATCAATCCAGTGACCCCAGTCTTCTCCTACTGCTCTGGCACCAAGCAGTAACAACAATAGGCACCTTCCAACGCTGCTCTGGTCTCTACCCAGCGATATCGGTAGGTGAGCCTCTCGTCATTGCGTCCAATCATGTGAACAGTGCAAAAGAGTGAATTAATTCACTCTATACTGTTCACACATTGCTTGAACATTGCAGCATCTCTTTTTTTCTAACTCTTGGGCTGGATCTGCTCTTGGCCTAGCCTAAGTCTAGCAGAGTTAAACCTTTTTGGCCCAACTCGATTTTTTTTAAAATAAAAAAATATGTAAATAGAGATCAGCCCTGATGAAAGGAAAAGACACGTGATATCATTTCATTCCACGCCCCTGTTGCTTTTCAATTGATTATGGATCAGAAAGTTAAGAAGATCGGGGGAGTCCTAGATGAAATTCAAAACATTGTAACTAGATTTGGCTTTGAAATTATATCTCTACAACATGTAGATAGAGATCCTGAACTCAGTATGGATTGGATATGGTTGTTCTTGATGATATTTAATCAGATGTTGTCACTCGATCAAATAGCAAAGAATTGTAGAGACTTTAATGTGTGAATTTAGTTCGTGATGGAATTGTAAGTAGTTTGATGAGAGAATAAAATCAAGTGTCTAATTTACTTGAATTGTTAATTATATTTTATTATTATGATTATTAAATCTATAATATTTAAAAAACAATATACACCCACACATGTATGTGTGTGTCCTTTAAAATAATTTCATAAATTAATGGTAATATGAAAAACATGGTAACCAAACACACGAAATTGTTTTTTATTAAACCTCGAACTCAACTACAGTTTTAACCTAACACTTCAATTTCAGTTATGAACTGCAGCTAAAAGTGTTTTTCATGAAACTGTTTTTTATACCTCAACCACAACAACAATCACATTATCTAACAGACACTAAATTTAATAATATATATTCTATTCATTACACATTAGATAAAATAATTATGTAAAAAATTCCTATCGGTTCTATACTCATTAAATTTATATTAAATTATCTATCCCTAATGATTCATGAGCCATGACCTCATCTGATCCCCCCCCCCCGGATAGGCATAAGTAAAAGAAAATTATACGGGTCTTGACCATCTAGAATCTCTAACCTTTTCATAGCATGTTGCCAATTTGAAAATTATTAAAAAATCAAAATAAAATCATTAACAACATTTGTGCCATGCCCAAGTTTGAACCTCAAAATTTTCTAGAATGGTTATCCATCATCAACGGAGAAGATATTTTGCATTAAATTTGCTGTTCTATGTACAAGTCTTATAGAAACTTCATATTTTGTAATTACAGTCTGATTTTATTCTGTGAACATTTATAATACAGATTGACCTCCCATTGAGGCAATCACTTCCCAAGATTCTGTAATCATCTTCAAACTAGTGATGCATTGTTGTTGTTTTGGAATTTTATTCTCACCGGAACCAAGAATCTAAGTAGTGAGGGAAAGGTGGTCCTTGGATATTCAAATTAATCATCAATTTCTTGCATTCAAATTAAGTTGCACGCTATAATCTTAAAAGATATCTTTTAATTGCCTTTGCTTTGTGGGTCCAAAAGTTGAGCTAAGAACATGTTTATCACCATGTTTTAAAAATATTTTTAAAAAATAATAAATTTTTTTCATATTTATTTTTTATTTTAAATTAATTTTTTTTGTATTTTTAGACTATTTTCTGATGATGTCAAAAATAACTTGTAAGAAATTATTTTAATATTTTTTTAAATAAAAAATACTTTAAAAATTAATCACAACCTCCCTCGAAAGAAACAATTTGAGGTGGAGAAACACTAGTAAGAAATGAAACTATAAAGATACTTCTATGTACATTGAACCAAATAAATACCCATGTATATGAGTCGCATTCATTGTTTATCGAGGCCAGGCTTGTCCGAGTGGATTTTTATTGCAATGTCAGATCAGGGTTTCAGACTAGCGTCGAAGACTTGTGTCGGATTAAGACAACTCCACAACATCGTGAAAGAAAATGCACTGACTGGTTCTTAGACAGAGAGCATGCCTAGTCTCGTGCTAGTGTTGGAATTCTTTTGTTCCTTCGAGCATTGATTTCCCTAAAGTCCTTGAAGGCATATATTAATTATGCCCGTCCTGGCAAATTAAGTCACAATCCCAGGGACCAAGCTCATCTCGATTATTAATCACGTGAAGTTAAACTAGGACCTTATTGTTAAAAGGTTGTAAGGGTAGTGGTGGTAATTAAGGTATAAGATGGCATCAAGAGTGGCGACAAGTAAAGTCGACCCGGTCGGGTTTTTTCGGTAAAAAAACAGCACTTGTACCCTTCAGTTGTCTAATTATATACGAAATGGCATACAAAATTCTGCCAAAAATAAGTACTTTCTGTCGAAATTACAGGTAATGGAAGAACACATGCATGCTCCTTCAAGTGCTGGGTTTCTTCTTCTTTTTCTTCAAATTCCTGATATGTTACGAGAAAAAGAAAATGCCATTCCAAAGGCTACACTATTTAGCACTGAAATTGCACCATCAACAAGTTGCAAGAACATGGAAGATCCTGTTCTTCCTCGTCTTGAGCAAACCAAAATCCAAGATGAATAAAGTGGCTGTCCATTAAAAACCTGGTTGGTTTGAATCTTATTGGTTTCGCCCAAACAAAGTCTAGATAAGTGATATGTGTAATGATGAATGAACGATTTGTAAATTATAAATAATTATTTGCAACTATGCTTCTCAAGTTTGTCATGATCAGGTGAAACCAGGAATTTTTTAGTTGGGATTACAATCATAAAGATTAAAAGACCAAATTAAATTGGCTGCGGGGCGGATATATTATTTTTGATGGGGAAAATACATAACTATTATGAAAAAAGGAAAAATTGAAGTACCAAACTAAAAAATCTTACAACTATGAAAGTGCCTTATCCCAAAAGGTGACGGACTTAATTTATGGTAGGCAATAATAGCTCGGGGTATCTAAGTTTTTTTTCCGGAAAAAAAAGTAGGAGAGAAGAAGACAAACGAGTATGTGCGGGGGTGGTAATCGGGGCTTGAAAAGATGAAGGTTATGTTTTAAAAATATTTTAAAAAAAATTGAATTTTTATTTTATTTTATTTTAAATTAAAGTTTTTTGATGTTTTTAAATTATTTTTATATGTAATATATCAAAAATAATTTTTAAAAAATAAAAAATATTATTTTAATATATTTTTAAATAAAAAAATATTTTCAAAAACAATCTCAATCATATTTTCAAACAAAAATAATACAGCTGATAGTGCAAATTTTCCAGGAAAGCACCACAACATTTATATGTAACTAGACAATGTCCCCGCGCTTCGCTGCGGGCGACACAATATTTTTTTCAACGTAAAAAATATTAATTGTGTGTATTTTTTATTATAATATAAATTTAGCTAAAATAATAAATCTGTGCAGAATTCATGTCAAGTGCAAGTTTTTTATAAAATATATGAATTTAAAATTGATATAAATTTATCTGTTTAGTAGTTTCAAACGAAATATCCAGCATAAATTTATCATCATCATTAAAAAAGCAAGAAAACTCGGATATCTGAATTATTAAGTTCACTGTATTAAGATTAGTTCATTTTATAATTCAATTTAAATCAAACAAAAATAAAATATAAATTGTGAAAATACCTACAATAATCAAATAAAAAAAAAGTTGTTAATTTTCTATCAACAAAAAGACGAAAACATAGATTGAAAATTCATCCTGACGTTATTGACATTATCATTGCTATTAAAGCTAAAATTATTGCTAACATTACTTCCAAAACAATTAAAATAATTAAATTTCCATGAAAAAAAAAAGCAAAAGATTTTTTATAAAAAAACAATAAAAAAACAATAACTAAACTTATCATTATTATTGCATAAATAATAAAATCATATAATCTAAAGAACAAATAAAGAAACAGAAAACAAAAAAAACGAATAAAGAGAAAAATAGAGTAATATTACTTTTAAAATGATCACCGATATAAATTAAAATTTCAGGAAAATCTTTAAAAAAAATCAAAAGATTTTTATAAAAAAATAATCACTAAAATTATCATTATTATTGGTTCGGAGATTAGTGAACAAAAAAACGTATAAGGAAAAAAATAATAATAATAAATTGGTTCGGAGATTAGTCATGGTGTGTCCACGCTGGCCTGGATACGCCGATTATCAAAAAACAGATTTGGTCCGAGGAGTAGTGGTGGTGCACTTGAGCTGGCCCGGAGATCGTGGTTATAAAAAAAATATATAAGTGGAAAAAAAAAGCTTAAGTTGGCTGACCATGGTTACAAAAAAAAGTATAAGCGAAAAAAAACAAAAAAAAGTATAAGCGTGAAAGCACTATAGCAATCCATATTGTTTTTAAAAAAAATCGGCTCAAGAATTAGCCGTGGTGTGCCTAAGCTGGTCGGAGATCCCGATTATAAAAAAAAATGTATAAGTGAATAAAAAAATTATATAAAAAAGGAAAAAAAATGTACCAGCAGGAAAGCATTTTAGGAAAAAAATGTGGGTCCGGGGATTGTCGTGGTATGCATAAGTTGGCCTAGACACCCTGGTTATCAAAAAAATTTGGATATGGAGATTAATCGTGGTGCATTTAAGCGAGCCCGGACACCCCGATTATTAAAAAACAAAAAACCAAAAAAATATATAAGTAGAAAAAATATATATATATATATATATATATAATAAGAAAAAATGAAAAAAATAATAAGTAAAAAATACAAAAAAAAAGAAGTAAAAACGGAGGGAAAAAAAGAAGAAAAGGAATAATTAGAAAAAAAAGAAGAAGAAGAAACGAAAAAAAAAAAAAGCAAAAAAAAAAAAAAAAACCCTACTGTTGTAATCCACAGTGCACTGTGTCTGTGTGCACAGTGCACTGGTGCACAGTGGAAAGGCCACGGCTATTATATATATAGTAATTAGATTATTGCCCTACGTTATATTGTGGGCCAGTGTTTTTTTAAAAAAAAAACTAAAAAATGTGTTAAGAGTTATTGACATATTTTTTTAATAAAAAAACTATAAACTCAAAACATAATGTATTTTAAATATTAGTTATTTTAAATATCAATATAGTGGTATATTGGATAATTATTTTTTCAAATACTGAAATGATAATATATTATATTTATTCGAGTTAATCTATTAAATATACAATTTGTGTCATAAAAACATGAAAACCCTATAAAATAACATAATAAAAAATTTAATTAAAGAAGAGATAAACAAATTATCTAACTTAATTTGGGTTAACCTATCAAATTCAAAACTCATATCAACTTGGATCATGAGATCTGGAAAATCTATAGAAATAAATTGCAAAACTCAATTTTCAATCAAATAAAATAAGAAAAATCACTTAAAAAATAATGAAAAACACAACTCAAGCTAACATGTTAAATCGCGATTTAAAATCTGGAATTTTTATTTGTACTTTGACCCATCTACAATACTAAAAATATTGTTCCCTTTTTTATAGCTATTTCCATCTAAAATTTCTGACATAAATTTTATGTACATTTTGTTTGGTAAACTTTGACTGAATAGTTGTTGTTCCTTTTCATGAATATTATGGGCCTGTTTGGGACAGCTATTGCTGTAGCTTTTCAAAGTTTTTTTCGTGCTGAAATATATCAAAATGATATTTTTTTTATTTTTTAAAAATCATTCTTGACATCAGCACATCAAAATGATCTAAAAACACCAAAACATATTCATTTAAAATGAAAAAAAAAATTAAATTTTTTAAAAACACAATTTCAAAAACTGTCCCAAACAACTTCTATAGTAGTGATAGCAAACACCACTTCTACCACATACATGTATTATATCAACATTGTAAAACCCTAACCAGTAATGGGTTGGCTCAGTGATCATAAGCGAGCTCTTTATAGAGAGCTTATGCATGAAGTTTAGAGTCTGAAACTTATATACCGCAATATGCAATTGGTGATATATCTACGATGCTATTTTGCACTCGTATTACGAATCTAGTCCTTGCCCCATATGCCCTACCTTACATTCTCAAACTCAAACATCTATATCTTGATTGAAAATAGTGAACGGCCCAGGTTGAATCACGAGAAGAAAAAAAACAAAAGGCAAATTAGGTTATGGGTTTATTTATCTTCTGTTGCCAGCAGGTTTTCAGTTTCATTCTATTTGGGCTGAAACGGCCAAAACATTTTATATCTTTTAAAAAATAGATAAAATGATGTTATTTTACTTTGATTTAAATTCCAGTTTATTCTGGATTTTTTGACTAAATACTAGTTGAAACATTTCTGTTTCGTTTCGTCTGTTCCGTTTCGGTCAAATAGTATTTTTTGAATTTGAATTATTATTTTTTGAATTAATTAATTTAACTATATATACTTATAAATAATATGACACTAAAACAGTGCACCAAAACATTTCAAAACTAAAATATTCCGTTTTAAGAAGAAAAAAAAAAAAAAGAATCACCAATCACGGAATTTACAACCTTTGGTTGGGAGGTCAGCCACTCGGAAATTTTAAAGATGAAGAATAATTAAGATAATTTTGAGAAGCAATGGCGTATGCAGCAGGGCTCAAAGTCCAAGTCTGGGCTCCCAATCATTTCATTAGCTGACCTTTGAACCGACAACCAGACTCTACCCCTCCAATCACTTGAATAGAAAACCTGCCGGTTATTCTCCTACACCCAAATCCTCTAATAGTCTTCCACGTGTCTCAAATCGATGGGTCAGACCTTTTGACTTGACGACCATAGTCAAAAACCCTGGCCCAGAAAACGGAAAAGGGAACAATTAAAATCAAAACAAAACCAACCTTTCATTTTTTTTCTTTTTCTTCATCGCTAGTGTTTATTTGAGCTCACCCTTTTTTCTCCCCCATTTCATATTCTGCTTTGTGTCCTTTTTGTTTGTTTTTCCTCCCTCCTACTTTTCTTACCTAAGACCTTCTCTCTCCTACGAAATCAACCCCTTCTTCTTCTTCTTCTTCTTCATCATCTTCTTTCTCGGGTGCTTTTCTTTCATGGCTGTTTCACGCTCAAGCTCTTCTAGCTTGGAGTTGACAATATCTATGCCTGGTTTCGTTTCTTCTCCTTCTTTTCATTCATCTGGCAAGCTCCAGCTCCCCCCTGATCTCTTTTTTTACTTTTGTTTTTATATGATATTCTATCTCATATAGCTTTGCTTTTGTTGCATGGCCGGTTTTCTTAATGAGGAAATCTTCCTTCTGTTTTCTTTTTTTTAATATGATGAGAATACATGGTTTTGCTGATCTATTAAATAACCGATTCATTTTATGCCAGTAAATTTATTTTCTTGAATTATGAAAATGATCGTGATGGACAACTAATCGGCCATGGGAATTGCGCAGTGAAAGATTTGGACATAAACCAAGCACCATCAGGAGCAGAAGAAGAAGAATGGATCTCTGCAGGCAGGGAAGATGAAGAGGAAACCACTAATGGAGCTCCACCTCGCAAAAAACTCCGTCTCTCTAAGGAACAGTCTCGCCTTCTTGAAGAAAGTTTCAGGCAGCACCACACCTTAAACCCCGTAACTAAACCTCCCCCTTCCCCCTCTCTATTTATTGTAAAACAATTATGTTTTGTGATTTATTTAAGATTAATTTGCGGAGTTTAACTCTCTTTTTTTTTTTTTATCTATGCAGAGACAGAAAGAAGCATTAGCTTTGCAGTTGAAGCTGAGGCCTAGACAAGTTGAGGTGTGGTTTCAAAACCGTAGAGCCAGGTACTGTACCTTACATTTATACTATTTCATGCTTCGGCTTGCTTGGGTTACACATTAAATTCTCTCTTGATCCTTTCACTGTATATTTTGTTGGTTGTCAGGATTAAAATTCATATATATATATATATATATATATATAAGTTGACCGAATATAATCTGAATCGGATTCAATGTCCACCCGTATAAAATTGTACAGATTATCATCATCAGGAAGGAAGAATAAGATCTTTGAGTATTGGGTTTTTCTTAGAACATTTATACATCCACACACACACACACATATATAATGGCGTGTGTGCGCTAGCAGTATAAATAAAGATGCTTTAATTCTGTGGTCATTTTCATGGCTAAAGCAAAGAGACTAGGCATCATAAATTATCGAACTTTTCCACCCCATTTAAAACCTGTTTGGGGCGGTTAACGTGTCCCTTTCATAATTATATTATACAGTAAAAGATGGTAGAATGTAATTCTCGAGCCCTTAAAATGACGAATTGTTCATATGCCAGTAAAGGGAGGCAGAAGTTGACGTGAAACTGTACGTATAGTTATATATGCTTGTTGTGAAACTTTTAAATTTTATGTTGTTGAGGTACGATTTTGAAACTTGTATAGTGATGAAATTAGACTGTCTTTTGTTGAAAACATGGTTATATTAGAGTTTATATTTATTTATACTAAAATGTTTGGAATTGGATTTCAATGGAATCCACATATATGGTAAAAATGGATGCAGAGAAGCAATTTAGGCCGGGAGTGCAAACAATAATTCTAATAGTAGCAATTATGAAAATAAGATAGATAAGCCATTTGTCAAATTACTTGAAGGCAGATGACATCTGAAATATGAAGTTAGCCTAGGTGTTTTAGTTTCTTGCCATAGAACCCTAAAATATTGCGAACGCAAATAAACTTGATTTAAGACTACTACTATATGGTTTGAGAATGAAGACACGTGACCGACAAGTGGTTCAACAAATTTATGAACATTTAATGATCGATGAGATTATTTCATGAACATTTAATTGTTTTCTCACAATGTCACAAATTATTTTGGAACAATCTTCCAATATTAACACATTTTTGTGGTCACGTATAGGAGCAAACTTAAACAGACAGAGATGGAGTGCGAGTACTTGAAGAGATGGTTTGGTTCATTAACAGAGCAGAACAGGAGGCTGCAGATAGAAGTAGAGGAGCTTAAGGCATTCAAGGTGGATCCACCAACCGTGATATCCCCTCACGGTTGTGAACCTCTCCCAGCATCCACGCTTACAATGTGTCCGCGTTGCGAGCGTGTGACAACCACCGGCGTGGACAAGGGCCTCACCACAACCGCGCCTCCTTCTGTGGCCACCCCAACAACAGCCGCCGCCCTTGTCCTCTGAAATAGGAGCGCCCGGCCCGCACTCCGATCCCGGCAATCTTCTGCGGCTTGTTAATCAGCTATAATGGTGATTAGTTACTTTGATGTGAAGGAAGATAGGTTAGAGAAATGTTCATCGTAGTTTACACCAAAATGTGTATGAGATAGACGACACTATAGTACTACATGGTATCTAATCTACATGGATAATTAATTTACTTATCAATTCTTTTTAATACTTTTTCTTGTTGAACGTTTGGCTTTTTTTGTTTTCTTTTTTCAAAGTATAGGAAGGTTAAGCAGATTAATTTGAATTTGGAGTCCTCTACTTTCTCTCCATCCAAGTTTCATGCTAATTACTATAGATGACCTACTGTTCACTGGCTTTCCGTGCTTACCAGCATATATTGAGGAGAGAAGCGATCTCTATTTCCAAAAAATAATTATTTTGTTCATACTAACTACTGATTTACAAAAAGAAAGAAAGACTACAGAAATTAAAAAGAATCCCACTTCTTAATTATTATTATTATTATTATTATTATTGTTATTATTATTATTATTATTATCTCTTTGCATATAACTAATTCTTGCCAAAAACAAAAGGTACGGTAAAGTGGCGTTCATCTCTTTGCTTGACGGGCTTTCTTTATATTTACTGCTAGTTGCAAAGATCGCCCTCTTCAAATAATTGTTTAGTTTGATCACGGTTATTTAAAAAGTATTTTTTTGTTTAGAAGTATATTAAAATAATATATTTTTTTATTATTAAAAAAACAATTTGATATTAACACATAAAAATGATTTAAAAACAACATAAATATTAATTTAAAATAAAAATTAAAAATATTTTTTTCAAAAATACTTTTGAAATAGTGTAAAACAGGAACTAACATTTAACATTGATATCATATCCTTGTCAGTTAATGCAGATGTTTCCTTGAAAATGCAATCCAGGGGCATTCATACTACAACATAGGAGTTTGGCATGTTTAGTAATCGTCTTTATATTTAATTTATTTTCCGTTTTAGTTTCACAAAACATGCGAAGCATATTTGTTACCTTTAACAAATGAGCAACACAAGGTCACATTGATATATAAAAAAAATTGCTCCTCAAAATAATTTGAATGAAAATCTCGGGGCAGCATTCAAAATTTTTATTTTTGAGACATGAGCTCGATATGACCATATAAAAATGATTTAAATACTTTTCAGGAGAGAGGGAAAAAAAACAATGCTAACGTGTAAACTTATCCACTGATCGATATCTCTTATGCGTTGAAATAGAAAGAAAAAAAAACTTGTACATCTTAAACAATGAAAGAGTGATCTTTTCTTTTTTCTACCTCGCTAAGGAGACATCCACTTGGAAATACTTTTAAGACTTGACATAAGAACACTACCAAATGAGTGTTGGCTTGAAAGAAAGATCATATAAAATAAATTTTTCATCCTTTCTCAACACCGTCAGTATTGGATGATATGGGCCCAATACCAAGGATCATGGGCCTTACTAAAATTTCCACTCCATTAGGCAGTGCCTATTGCTTGGTCGCTAGATCTGGCCGGCCTTCAAAAATGAGGTCAAAGCCCAAGTTTCATGGCCCATTTACTTTTCTCATCATAACTCTTTTGCCAGTCTACAGCCCTGCATCTTCAGGCAATTGAGATTAGCCCAAATCCATTTCCTACCATTCTTGTAAAATCCCGAGGTGGTGAGGGGGAGAAGGAACAAAAGCGAAAATTTTAAAGGAAAAAATATAAAAAACATGGGCCAGACAGTTCATTATGGAACTTTGATATTGTATTTTAAAAATGTTTTTGAAAAAAATTGATTTATTTTTTTTACTTGAAATTAAATTTTTTGGTGTTTTTAGATTATTTTTTGATGTCAAAAATAATTTTTAAAAAATAAAATAAAATCATTTTAATACATTTCCAAATAAAAAACATTTTTAACAACCCTAACAAACAGCAATAAATCTCATTCTTTCAAATAAGCCCAAAGGGACACTCTTTGATCCAGCCGGCGACAAGACTGTTTCTATGCAACCAATGTTATTTGTGCAGGACATCCCAGAATCCAACTTCCCTTCGTAGCATGGGGAATACTTCTGTTTTTTTTAGCAGCAGGATTGCTCTTGATTGCACGGTCCACCCCACCATAAAAATTGGAGGTGTAATGCTTCGGATCAGATAATTAACAAATTTAGGGACACTGCAAATGTGTTCATGATTTCTTGCTTCTCGTTCGTGAATAGTTCCAGGGTTACCTAATCTATGTAGCGAGGGAGTGGAATTTTTGAGGAAGATGATGGCACTGAAACCAGGCACAGAGGAATCAAACGCTGTACAGTTTACAGGTAAATTTTGAAGCTATGGATGGCCCGATTCAATGTCGTTAGAAAAAGTGACTGGTCCAGCAAGAATGAGCTCCGCAGTCAACACTTTCACAAATCAAAATGAAGAAGAAATAGCTAGGGAACAGTGTTGTCCATTGATATAACTGGCAGCCTCTCTTCTTTCTTTTAATTCTTAAAGAGAAGATTCAGTGATGGGCCTATTCATACTTTAGTATCAGGTGATTAGTCAAGATATTAATCTCATCGTCTGGGCTGCTAGAATCATACAAGTTGGCAAAACATAACCTTTTTAGTCTTTCAATTTCGCCAACCAGTGGCATCTTTAAAAGATTTTGTTCTCAGAAAAGATTTGATTAACTAAATTTTTTTATTTGAAATTATGTTTTAAAAGTGTTTTTTAAAAATTTTTGGTATTTTCATATCATTTTTGTGTGCTGAATCAAAAATAATTTTAAAAAAATAAAAAAATTATTTTAATATATTTTTAAACAAAAATCATTTTAAAAAACCAAATAAATCAGACTTCCATAACAAAACATGATTACATGTTGACGGATATGAGTTCATGGTAACGTCAGAAAAAAAGTTTCCTTGCCAACCAAAATGCGTCAAAACATAAACTCAACATGTCTCCAAGCCCATATATTAAATAAGCTCCCTTGAACATTTGATTTTTCATTTTCAAGTGTGGCAGATCAGATGACATTATTATTGAATTCAACCTTAGCTGGCTCTTCTGCAAAACAAAATAAAGTTAAAATAGGAAAATAAAAGAGGACAAAATACATTTTTTATTCCTGGGGATGGTAAGCGAACCGTCTTTGAAGAATGTTCTTTCACATGCATGGCTCTGGAGTCAATGAATAAAGAGCATCGGGTTTAAAGAACCCCACAAGCACGAGACCTAATTCCAATATCAATTAGTTGTTGTTAACAAGTTTTATGGGTTTTATATGTTGTTGCTGTGGCTAACAAGCTTCGGATTAGTACACAGAATCCTCCTCCTCCTCTCAGGTTTCGTCACGGCTGGAGATAGAGTCAAAACTGGTGGTCACGTGTCAACGAAACAGACAGAAGTGCATGTGAATAGATAGATATTGGGCAGGATCAAGCTGCCATGTCTAAATTGGATCGATAAACTAGATTATTCATAAATAATTTATCGTTAAAGGTGGTTTTTTTAACATTACATGAGGTTAATCTCTAGAAGTAGGTGGTTGCGATTTCATTGGTATTAATTATTATTATTAACAGGAATATCGGGCCGGTCAAGATGCACCTAGGTGCAAGAAAATGGATTGTGAGGCCCAATGAAAGAAGACGCAATTCCTTAACGGGGGGGACTGCCTTGACCAACCTCGCATGCATCGTTATGAGAAAGGACACCGTGCTCCATGTAGTGGGAGCTGCATCTTGAAATAAGAAACTATTGGATCCTAGTTTATTGCAAATTAGGAGAAAGATTTCCTAGTTTTTCAGACTCTAGTCTCCCCTCTCTTTTTTTAGGGTTTTTTTTGGTTGCCGGAAGCTGGACACATATCCTTTGTTGAGATACGTGATTTTTTCCAACAACTTTTTATAATTGTTTTTTTAAATAAAAATAAAAAAATCTCCGGAGACTTGTTCTAAAAGGATAAGAGATACACGTGATTGAATTATAATTATTATACAACAGCGTACCTTTAGGCAAAGATTTTGCATATGTGCATTCATGCACACAAATGAAACCCTACCACAACATTGCTGGGCAACCTTCAGTAACAGCTGCCCTCCACCACCAACTGGCTTAAGACCATATGGTCCTTGATTCTTTATTAAGGTTGTCTTAGCCTTTTTGTTCCAAAAGATTAAAGCGGGTGTGAGTGTGAGAAAAGGGTGTGTGTGGAATCATTGTTAGATTGAGCACTCATCTGTGAATCAAGACCACCAGATCCATATATAATTCTCATCCAGCGTTCGCACAATTGACTTCATCTTTAGGCAGGCTTCGAAGGGCAGAATGGTCCTTTCAAGGTAGGACTGCATTTGCATAGGGAAAGGGAAGATGAGGTTGGGAGTGGGCTCCCTTAAGTATGGTGATGCAAGCTCATGGAGAAAAGTTGTGGTTGAGGGGGAGAGGCCCAGTGGGCCTACAAGCCTGCACCTTTTGACTCGCATGAGTCGCTAAGTCTACACTACTATATTGATTGATCATAGCAAAAAACAAAAACAAAAAAAAAACAGGACTGTTTTACAGTGAGGTCTAATGGTGTTTTTAATTGTTTTTTTTATTTTAAATTATTTTCTTAGATATTTTGATGTTAAAAATTATTTTAAAAAATATATTATTTTTAAATATTTATAAATAAAAAAACATTTTAAAAACAATCTTTATCACAAAAACTTTAATCTGAACCACTCAAACAATGACCATTACATACTATCCTGTTTTATCTTTTCTTCCCTCGCTTGCCAATTTTTTTTTCAACCCTGAAACACAACTCAAATCTGATTGTTGATTTGTGTTGGGAAAATCTACTGAACTTTATTTTTAAAAAGGAAATATAAGAAAAGGTTCAAATAAAATTGAAAAAGGGAGCGGAACAGAAGATTGGGGGACTTTGCTGCTGACGGCTTTTGGGGCTGTACTTTGCAGTAGCATGTGCATTACCACGTGTCGTCATGATAGATAGTCTGACCCCACATTTTGGATTCTTTATGGTTAGAGCTTTGCTACATGTCGTTTGATAGAAACCATGAATGGTTTGGTTTAGCTGTTGGCTTTAAAAGGCCGCTGTCTTTTGGAATCAGCCCTGTGCACACCGCAATTTACATGAAGCAAACATGTGCCTACCACGTTGGGTTCCGGTGGGTCCCTTAACAAAGTCTACGTGTCCCTTGTTTATTTTATTTTTCTGATGAAGTCACAAAAACCACTCATCGGATCTTATGCTTTGGGGTTTCAGGAGAACATTCAGCTTGTTTTCAGGGATGGATAGTAGTCCGATTTTTAATTTTGAAGTTTCTAGATCGATTCTGAGATGTTGATGTCGTTTAGAGGGTGAAATGCCCCTTTGTTTGCTATTGCCACGTGTCTTTTTTCCTGAGAAGCACCTAACAAATTATGCATAAACTGGTATTTTAACAGTATTTATGTCTCTTTTTTTCACTTCTTCAAGAACACAAAATAAGATTATTTTACACCATGTCCTCATCATAAGTATTTTTATTTTCTATATTTTGAATTTGAAGATAAATTTTTTTATGGATTAAATAATCTCGATATAAATAGTAAACAAAAATACCATATACAAAAAGACTTGTAAGGAAAAATTCATCACCTTAAATTAAAAAAAAAAAAAAGACATTCATAACTTTATAGATGCGAAATATTAATCGCATGGACGACCAGTCTGATATTTATATTTGTTTCATTGATTGAGCAACTATTTAAAAATGTTATTGAGCTTTCAGCAGAATCAAAATCATTTGAGATATGATACTATTTGTGAACGACACAACAACAACAACCACCCACTGATCATAAATGGAGAAAGAGATTTTAATTTGATAGATTATACAATGAATTCTCTGTTCGTTTTTTAACTATCAGTACAGTAAATTAATTCCAGTTCTTGTTTTTTTTAAGGGAAAAACTGGTGGTCGGAATGCTTCAGTGCCGAAAAGTTGTTACTCTTTTCTCACACGATATATAATTTAACCATGCAGATCGTTAGCTCAAGCGATCTCTCTTCGCTTTTGCCCTTTTTTAAGCATTAATCTACATTTGATTAGCCGATGATCCAGCCATGTCTTCTCTTGCTTCACATGTTTTAATATCTAGCTAGTATCATTAATCCTTCCAAAAGATCTTTATGATAATTAATTTAACTAATTAAGATCGAGCAAGGGGTGTTAGGTCAAGTCTGTGCGTGTGTATTCGTCAATGACCGATTGGCAGGCTCAAACCAGATTATAGACTATTAAAAATTGTAAATGCCACTATCATATTCAGCTTAATTAAGACAGGAAAACAGAGTTTGGAAATGGAAAGAATCGAGGATTAATCGGTAAAAAAATAGTAAAATGAGGTGAGGTTTTTGCTTCTACGCAACCTTGACTGATCATTTTCCTTTGGCCGATATGAATATGACTCCTATTGATCATCCTAAAACTCTGTTGTAAATACTATGTGTTTTAAATTATAGTCAAATAGGAATCTATCAGAGAGGAAAATATGTGCACGAACAATGTGTCTTTATACATTCCTTCTGAATGATCCTTACCAGTCACTCACGCTGCCCCTTTGATGTCCCAGTCATGGGAAAGAAACAGACCTAAAGAATTCAAGATGCTAAAAGAGCAGAAGATGAATACAAGGAGTTGAAATTCAAATGGAAATGACAAGAACTAGAAAATTATAAAACCATCAAATTTCACGGAGGGAAATTGGGGAAGATTTGAAAAGGACCGGTGGAATGTATGTGCAGCCCCGGCTGAAACAAAATGATTGGAGTCATAAAAAGGTAGGTTCGTGAAGAAAAAATAATCATCCACAGCTCCCTTTTTATCCTGTTGTGCATATTTTTTTGCTTCCGACTCTAAATGTCAAGAGTCGTAAGAACTGTAGAGGTAGCTTTTACTGTTTCCCGAGGAATCACGTATCGATGTTCTTTGTAAGGGACAAGATTGCGACTGTTTTCTTGACAGAAAAATTCCATGCTCAACTAAGTTAGGCAGGCAGCGTTTGATGGATTGAAACCGGTGGCATGTATAGAATATTCTTGGATGGATTTTAATTTTCTCGCCCAGTGATATTATTATAATGTTTTCTTTTCTCGCGGAACCAAGCAACTTTTTTTCAAGAAAACAACATCACAAGGGATAAACACTACTTCCTTTTCTTTCTTATTTGAAACAATGTAAATATATTTGTTAAAAAATAATATAAATTATATTTTGAAATTTTATCTAACAACTTAAGCTTTTAAGTGAGATAGTTAATTGACATGATATTAGAACCTTGTTGACCCAGCAGTCACGAGTTCGAATCTCACTATCCCCATTCTATTTGATAAAAATCAAGCACAAGATAGTGTGAGTCTGTATAAATTTCAAGTCCAAATAGATTTCACTTGAGGAGATGTGTTAGATAATAATATAAATTATATTCTGAGACTTCACCTAATAATTTAAATTTTTAAATAAGATGATTTCTTAACAGTATTATTGTTCGCTAGCAATTCTCTTACTCGGAATCTCATTGACTGTTAATTGATGCCACGATCCTTTTTAAGCATTCGTTTCCTTTATCATTTAAAATTTGGTTTAATACTGTTGGAAAACATTGAAGCCGTTATAATAAAGGAATAAATAATATTAAAAGTGACTTGATATGAAATAATTAAATTATTTTGTCAAATTGTTTGCCACAGAGAGTTTGATTCACCACATTTATTAGATCAGTGATTCATAAATAACAATGCTTTTTAAGTTCCATGGACATCTCTGGCAACTGGTCGCAAAAAGGATGATACGACGACGATAACAATGCAGCAACACTATGTTCAAGTTAATCCAGCTAGCAAAAGGTTTGACCTTTTGTCAAAAAAGATAAGAAAAATAAATAATGAACGCCTAATTTTCAAGCTTTAGGTCAAACCCACGTTGAAAATCATATTTAACTACTAAAGCAAACATCTACTAAATTAAAGACGTTAAATATTCAACCTATTGCATCCCATCTGTCGCTCTACACTCAACAAATAGGTTGGGTAAATTCAATCCATTAAAGAAGGTCGAGTAGTGGGAATACCTCTCAGTCGTAAAAAGATAAAATAAGAATAATCACATCTCTGTACCCGTGAAATTAATCAAGATATCTAACAATCACCCCCACATTAATAATAAAATAAAAAGAGGCACATCCCGGTCTTCTCCCCCACCCCCGAGAAAAAAAATCCTAATCTAGATCGATCGCTGTCTCGAAAACGATCCCAGTCGTGTTTTTGAAGCTCCTGGCAATTGATTTTGTGGTGGATTAAATGTATAGCCTAACTAGGCTTAATTAGTGTTATGAGTATATATATATTTGATATGATATTACAAGTCATATAATATAATGATTAAATTAAATTATTATCTTTAATTTTATACAATTCTAAATTGTCTTGTGATGGGGAACTATAATTATATTGACTTGTGATATTGTAAATTGATAAGCTGTATATAAATATTGCAGGTGGTTTTTGAAATTAAGGACTAAATTGTAAAATACAACAATAAAAATTCAACTGAAGGACTAATTTAAGGTAAAAAGAAGTTATAGGGACTGAATATTTTTTAATATGAAATTGTGAGTATTAAATGAAATGTTTTGGAAAAATGCTTTACATTGCTAGAGAATTTACAATGGAATGCGATGAATGATTTTATTACATTTTTTTTTTAATTACAGTACATGATTTATTAAATCACATTATATTTTCGCGTCATTACATTCTTTCTCTGCATTGAAAAATCATGGAGAGATCTCAAAAGCGACTCGTGTCTTGCCTTTACCAGTGTTATGCACCTACCCTTCTCCTCCGATCTACCCCAGAAACCTCGACCCTTCTACATATCCATTGTTTGCATCAATATAATTATTAAATATATATATATATATATATATATAATTCTTGAAAAATAACTAGTGATATCACATATTAATTGTTTTTTTAGAATTGTTTTGAGAATATAAAATTTATGATTCATAAGAAAATAATAAAAATATATTTGTTTAAGATTCTCTTTTCTAGCTATATATATTAGAATGAATCTAAAAAAATAATTAATAAAATATTACCAATTATTTTATGAACATTGGCATTTGACCAATATATTCCAATGAAAGATTTCTCAATTGGTAAACCAAATCATTTTCTTTATTATTATTATTAGAATCATGGCAAGTTATTAATGTCATCAAGAACATTTTTTTAGTGAAATGATGTTTTGCTGCAACTAGGATATGTCTAAGCTTATGATATATAATATATGTGTATCGAGAATCTTCTAAACATGGAAATGTTGCCAAGACTTCTGGCTGTGTGTTCCAAAATTGTTGGAAATTACTCTTGTTATTTTGGGTTTGATTTGTATTAAATTAAATGAATTAAGAAGACATGATTCATAATTGAGTTATGAATTTGTCTAATAAAAATTAATTTGATTTTTAAACTAATAGAGAAGATTAGTCAAGTTATGTATTTTTATGTGAAGATGTATATATCGAGAACTGCTTGAAATAAATCATGTAAAAATTAAGAAAAAAATAGCATAAAGAACAAAATGTTTTTGCTATGATATTTATATATTTTCTAAAACAACATGGGTGAACATGAAATTAATTATTTTTGTATGTTATGATATTACCATGAATGGATTTTAATTAATCTTGAATAACTCTATGTTTTTAGACTCCCATATGAATAGGGGATATAATACTTCATTATAAGAAGCATAAGAAAATAAAAGAGAAAAAACAAATAAAAAAACCATGCTCTCTCCAACTCTTAAGCTCTTGTGCTCTCATTTATTATAAAGAAACATAAAGTAGATCGGTCGTGTACTGTGGATTGGATATTTGCTCCGCTGCTTCGTGCCTACGTGAGCTCTTTTTTTTCCATTGATGAATAGTGTAATCACGAATTTGTCCCTCAAATAGGACAAAAAACGATGCCTAGGTTGAGGGGCTCCACGGTAATTGCACATTTTTGATCCGGTCCGGTTCGTCTGGTTGGTTTATTTGTTTTTTAATATTTCATTGAACAGTGTAATAACCATTTTGTTCCTCGAAAAAAGAAAAAAATCATGCCTGGGAGGGAGGGGCGATCTGGTAATTAACTAATTTTTTATTCTTTTTTTTGCCGGTTTACTGTTGGCGCGTCGCCGGACGCGCCGTCCGTTTCCACGTTCACGCATGTTTCGGACGGCACGTGCGGCTTACTTCGACGTCAAAAAATGCCCAACCAACATCGAGATTGATTTTCAGGCATGTTCTCTTCCACTTGGTGCGGCGCATGTGACTATGTGGTGTCTGGAGACGTGTCAATGGTTGTTTGAATCCCCCCATTTCTCTCTCCTGCCTGTGCAAGATAACATCAGTGTAGCTGTTTCTTATCAAATTTCATTTCAGTCCCTAGACGTTCAAATTTATTTTTCTGGCCCTTATTCCAATTATATAGGTTTTGATTTGTTTCAATTTCGTCCTTCAATTTAAATTGATTATATATTGTAGTTTCAGTTAGATCCTCATTCTTTTAATTTTGCGGATTGGTCTGGAATCCTTAATATTTGTGGTATCAAAGTTTTGATTGATTTCAATTCCATCCTTCCATGCAAATTTATTATAAATCCTTAATATTTTCGGTATCAAAGTTTGATTTCTTTCAATTTTATCCTTCTATGCAAATTAATTATAGATTTCAGTTTCATTTCGGTCCCAATTTTTTTGATTTCCAGTTTTGTTTTAAATTATTTAATTTCAATGTTCACTAAAACCTCCTTACATATTATTATTTTAAAATGTAATCAATTTTTTTCATTTGTTTTGGTAATTTCTTTTTTGTTAATATTTTTCATTGTCAAGATTCCTAATTATTGTAGGTGAGCCATTTAAGATAATAATAATGATTGTTTGTGAATTGTTTTTCTTATAAATATATGAGGCTAAGTATATATTTTTATATTTGTTTAATATTAATGTCCTAAATATATATATATATATATATATATATATATATAAATGACCTATTTATTCTCTTAAAATAAAATAATAATTCATGATAAGTGTTCTAAAATACTTTTAATATAGTAATATGACAAATAAATCTTATAAACTAAAAAAAAAAATCTGAACAATAGCTATGGTATCATCGATAATATGATCAATAATTATTAAAATATTAATTATGTATATAATATTTATAATGACAGCTATAAGAATTGTAACATAAATTATTTGGTCAATGCTATTTTTTTTGAAAAATAACTTATTCGTCTTTTTTAAATTTATGATATTTCAGCTCTCATATGACGTGAAAAAAACTATGAAACCACACGTTGACAAGACAAGTTGAAAAAATATGTCAAACTATCTAGAATAATAAAATAAAAATTATTCGATGTTTCGCCACTGGCAGCACCAAATTTTTGAATATATAACGAAATTGTTAATGGTCCTGTTTTTTTTTTTAAATGTTAACCATATGAGTTAAGTAATCTGCTCAAAAAATTGAAAATTATATAATTTTTATATGTATTTATTTTACTATAGATAGGACATTTCGAATAATAATAATAATAATAATAATAATAATAATAATAATAATTGTTTTGATGTTAACGTTTGAAATATATATAAAAAAATAAACTGACTTTTCTTTAAAAATCTCACATTAATTTAATCTCATTTCTCTAGAATACTTTTAATATAAAGAAAAAATATGAATTTTTTTTAATAAATTTTAGCAGTTGTATTTTTGCTATTTGTCAAATAAATTATTCATCAAGTAGTTCAAACATTACCAACAAACCATAAATATATTACACGCAACAAATAATATATTTGTGGTCAATTTTATCAATTGTGATTTTATTATCTACCAACTAAATTATTACCAAGGTAATTAAAACGAAATTACTAATCACATTGTTTGTCGCGTAAAACAAATTACTATCTGTGCTAAAATTCAACGATTGTAATTTAACTATTTGCTAATAAAATTATTAATGAAACAAATAAAACATACACAACAATCAATATGTATGTTACATGGGGCACGTCAATCATTTTAATAGAGTTTTTTCAATTTCAATTATATAATCTATTGATTAAATAATTATCAAAAGAGTTTTGTTAGTAACCCTATCTAGTCACTTTTAGGCGGGAAAATCTGAATAAGTTTTCTAGTCCATATGCTTTAATTAAATGTGTATTTTAGTCCACGCACACTGAATCATGTTTAGTTAACTTAACCATACGAGGGGGTTACTTTCTAACCCAACTGCACTGGTCCCCTATTTCCTCGTCTTTCCAGTACATAATCGCACGCACTCTTAAATACATGTCCTTTATCCGTCCACACGCTCCCTCTATAAATATTTCTCTCTTGAGAAGCTACTCCTAGCTATCCTTGTAAGGCTACCAGCTCTCCTTTGTATTTCCCTTTATAAATCTTCGTTTTCTTTTTCCCTCTTTCTCGCCAACTGCAGAATTAGGAGCTACTGGCTGCAATAGCTTGCCGCAGAAAGACATTTATCCTCTCCAGTTTGTTATTTAACGTTTTTTTGTCCGCATCTTCTCCATTTTGCCCTTGCCCTCTACTTTACCCATCAATGCTGTTCACTTTCTACTACTAGACCTTTTTAGCAAAATCACCACTTCCTTTGTCTTGATTGCTGTATTTCAGTCGAGAATATATATCTAAGAAACCATGATTAGCTGGAATGATCTCTATAACGTTTTGTCCGCTGTGATTCCTCTGTATGTTGCCATGTTCCTGGCTTATGGGTCTGTTCGGTGGTGGAAGATTTTCACCCCGGACCAGTGTTCCGGTATCAACCGTTTCGTGGCAGTATTCGCGGTGCCACTACTGTCATTCCATTTTATCTCCACCAATGATCCCTATGCCATGAACTTCAGGTTCATTGCCGCCGACACGCTTCAAAAGGTGATAATGTTGTTTGCTCTGGGAATTTGGACTAATTTCACAAAAAATGGAAGCTTGGAATGGATGATTACCATCTTTTCTCTCTCGACTCTCCCGAACACTCTTGTCATGGGCATTCCTCTTTTAATCGCCATGTACGGCGACTACTCGGGAAGCCTGATGGTTCAAGTTGTGGTGCTGCAGTGTATCATTTGGTACACTCTCCTCTTGTTTCTTTTCGAGTATAGAGGTGCCAAGATGTTGATCATGGAGCAATTTCCAGAAACTGCAGCCTCCATTGTTTCGTTTAAGGTTGATTCTGATGTGGTCTCTTTAGATGGTCGCGATTTTCTGGAAACTGATGCTGAAATCGGTGATGATGGCAAGTTACATGTGACTGTCAGGAAATCAAATGCCTCCAGGCGGTCTCTTGGGCTGGGTTCTTTCTCTGGATTGACTCCTCGGCCATCAAATCTTACTGGAGCTGAGATTTATAGCTTGAGCTCTTCGAGGAATCCTACTCCAAGAGGATCTAATTTCAACCCTTCAGATTTCTGCTCCATGATGGGAGTTCAGGGATTCCCTGGAAGGCATTCAAATTTTGGTCCGGCTGATTTGTACTCTGTACAATCTTCAAGAGGACCAACTCCAAGGCCGTCTAATTTCGAAGAAAATTGTGCTCCAACGGCTACTATATCCTCTCCTAGATTCGGGTTTTATCCAGCACAGACAGTACCCACGACCTATCCGGCACCAAATCCTGAATTTGCATCCACTGTCACTACTAAAACAGCAAAAAATCAGCAGCAGCAGAATAGCAAGGCAAGCCATGATGCCAAGGAGCTGCACATGTTCGTGTGGAGCTCAAGTGCGTCGCCAGTTTCTGAAGGAGGCGGTCTCCACGTATTCGGCGGGACTGATTTTGGTGCATCAGAGCAATCAGGACGGTCTGATCAGGGCGCCAAGGAGATCAGGATGTTGGTTGCTGACCATCCGCCAAATGGGGAAACCAAAGGTAGATTAACTCAAAACTACACAGGCACAGTTAATTGATTAGTTAACCATTTTACATGTTTTGATGTTTTAGTCTAATTGATATTCTTATTTCTAAGCTATTCCACAACAAGATGGAGGCTTTGCTGGCGAGGGCTTCAGTTTTGAGGGCAGAGGAGAAGAAGATAACGAGCAAAGGGAAAAGGAGGGGCCCACTGGACTTAACAAGCTCGGGTCCAGCTCAACTGCCGAGATGCAACCAAAAGCAGCCGAAGCTCCAGATTCCGGTGGCAGTAAGCTGATGCCTCCGGCAAGCGTTATGACCCGTTTGATATTGATCATGGTTTGGCGCAAACTTATTCGAAACCCCAACACATACTCTAGTCTCATTGGTCTCACTTGGTCTCTAGTTGCTTTCCGGTTAGTTTATCAATTATGTATTTATTTCTTTCCTTGGTTTTGAAATGTTACTGTATGAATGTTTTTTTTAACAAAAAAATAAAAATAAAAATTGCAGGTGGCATGTGGAGATGCCTAAAATAATAAAACAGTCAATCTCCATACTGTCCGATGCTGGACTCGGAATGGCTATGTTCAGCCTAGGTGAGTGGTCATAATTATTGTGATTTTCAGTTAACGTAATCATTTTTTCTACGAACCTTTTACTGTCCCTTCTGGTACACAAGTACCCAGACAATACATTCAGTCGATGAATTAACAGACCATTCTGATGGATATATACCCATATATTCATACAGTACCATGCAGTAACATACTATATCATAATACTTGCTCCTATATATATAGTGTTTTTTGGCCCAGGTCTTTGTAGAGACCAGACTGAGAGTGGATGTGGAACATTTATTACCATGCTATGATAATGTATTTTAAAAATGTTTTTCTAAAAAATTATTTTATTTTTTATTATTTTATTTTAAATTTAAAAAAAAATAGAATTTTTATATTATTTTCATGTGAAGATATCAAAAATATTTTTTATAAAATAAAAAAAATATTATTTCAATATATTTTTTTACGAAAAAATATTTTTAAAAATAACTTCAAAGTCTTTTCTCAGACATACACTAAATTAGGGTATGGGTGCTACAGCTCACAATTGAATGGTTGTGAGTTGTGACCAACGTTATCCCAAGAAATCAAAGGGTTTTTGTCCTGGGACTGTGAATAGATTGACCATCCGACACGTGGGGCCAGTTTAGCTTGCGGTCCAGGGTCGGTGGGTGTAGGTTGTGAATAGTGATAGATGCCCATTTCAGCTAGCTCTCTTATTAGTGAAGGTAGTTGAATTTAAAGACATTAGCACCTAATTTCTGCTTCGATATTGTACTGATTTAAACGGTTGTTGCTGTAAAAGGTCTTTTTATGGCTTTACAACCGAAGCTAATTGCTTGTGGGAATTCGGTCGCCACATTCGCCATGGCTGTCCGATTCTTGACCGGCCCTGCAGTAATGGCCGCCGCTTCAATTGCCGTTGGCCTGCGTGGTACCCTCCTTCATGTTGCTATTGTTCAGGCAAGACTTGCTTTCACGATATAAATTAATTATTACATGCACCTGCTTTTAATATTCTAATGGCTTACCATGATTAATTTTTGTGAATTTGGTCGTGAAGTTGCATTATTAATCTATTCTTATTCAATAAATAGGCTGCACTGCCACAAGGAATCGTTCCATTTGTGTTTGCCAAGGAGTACAATGTCCATCCAGCCATTCTCAGCACTGCGTGAGTGAAATATAGCTAGATAGTAGTATTCATTATTTTACATCTAAACGGTAAAAATGTGTTAGTATATAAATACATATTAAAAAACCTGACTTTTTCTTCCATATTTGCTATACAGGGTTATCTTCGGAATGCTGATAGCATTACCAATAACTCTTGTTTACTACATTCTTCTTGGATTATGATCAATTCTACTTAGCAGTAGCCTGGAGGGGAGCAGAATGAAGAGAATTTTGATTAATTGCGTGTCCCATTTGGCAGTAACATTGATTACTGCGCCAAAATATATGTTCTTGTAACAAGAGGATCATTACCAGGCAGCGAAGATTTAGTATGAGGGATTTCCAAGATTCTTGGAGCTGGAAATATTTTTAACCTAGTAGAAGCCCTGATTTAAGGATCGTGCAATCATTAAGAGCCAGAGTTAGTTCATTTTTCTAAGGTTTGATCAGATGAACAGAGAGGGCCAGTCCTGGAAGGAGGGAGACATCAATGAGTAAAATAAGGTCCATAGAAGGCAACCACTGATATTTTAATTCTCTTCATTTACGCAAGGCAGATCTGCAATCACAAAAAGACAATAAACAGCGGATTAACCTTACTAATATTTTTTGTACTATTTAGTGTTCTTTCTTCTTCTTCTTCTTCTTGGTGTTTGCTTTGATTGTCCGTATATCCAGCAATTATTTGCGTTTGTCGCCTTTCGTTTTGGTTTGTAATTTATCTACGAATATCAATTATGATCGAAAGAAAGCATTGGCCATGTATTCACCTCATTAATATACGAATTAAGTTGATGGTGTATATATTCTCATTGAGACAAAGACTTGCTTGCATGTTACTCGGGCCTCCAAATTAAAACTCCTATCAAGAAAGGGCATGTAAAAATGGAGTGAAAAAGGTGAGAGAGAAGGGATCTTAATTTAGAGGGAACTCCTTCCAACCGAGGGGGCTTTGTGCCTTTTTATACCTTGGCTGATTAGAGAGATAAGAAAGAAGAAAGAAAGCTGGGGTCAAAAGCAGCTCACCTTACTTTCGCCTTTAGCTTTTCATGCGCCTACAATCCTATCCTACCTTATTATACAGCAGGCATGATATTATCTTAGTTTTGTTTGATATTCTGTTTTAAAAATATCTTTTAAAAATTTGATTTGATTTTATTTTAAATTAAATTAAATTTTTTTATTGCTTTTAAAAATAAAATAAAAAAATATTATTTTAATACATTTCTGAACGAAAAACATTTTAAAAAGCAACATCAACTACAATTTCAAACAGACACTTAATAGGAGGTTGGTTATTGTCTTCAACATTCCTAATTTTTTTTTAAAAAAAGTGACAATGTAAAATTTTAGGAAAAATACGTAGAGTTAAAAAATATTGGAAAAAATAATATAAGATTACCATTATTTAGAATTACAGTTTAAAATAAGATTTTATCATTTTATATAATAAATGAAAATTTTGAATTATAATTGCAATGAATATTTAAAACTCCTTCAATTTTTCAATTATAATCACTTTTAAGAAAACAAAAAAAAACAAATAGGTGAGTAAAGCTAACTCATCCACTTGCCATTGTAGAAGATATAATGTTATTATATTGTATATAATTATGCTGTGATGTTTTTTTAGTTATGAGTTTATTGTTTTTGCTATGATTATTATAATTTTTTTATATTTATTCTGGATAAACAAAATTTAAAACTATTAATTTATAGGTGAACATATAAATATCACGAGCAAATTGCTTATAATTTCAAATATTGTATTTACATATTAAAAAAAGCATATTATCATCTTACATTATCGTCATTATCCATTATCTTTATAATTAGCAAATAAAAACAACCTTTAAAAATAGCACGTGTTAATTTAGGTTATAATTAATGAATAAAAATGATATTGAAATATCACACCTTGAACTGTGAGTTTGGTTCGTGGTAAATTTAAGGTTTGGCTTAGGGCATTGTTTTGTAGCTATCCATCTTCAAATGGTTAATTATTTTAATGAATTTCTTTTTTAATAAAACACGGGATAATATTTTGTTAATATTAAAGAAGGGATAAATACAATATTATTTTTATATAATAAACATAGAAAGGATAATAGCCATGGCGATTGAATTTATATATTTGTAATAAATCTTGAGAACGACAAGAGTTAAAACTATCTTAAATTCCAAAACTGGAATTGCATTAGCAGTAACTTATAACATCATATGCTTACAGACGAGTTGAAATTATTACAAAACAATAAAAGAACCAAACAGGGTCTTGTCTTATTAATGAGAGCCCCCTCCTCCTCGACGACAATCATCATTGTTTTTCAATCAACTAGAAACAAACATCGAACTATTACTAAACAGGATAAAATAAACCCCAGCATGCAGAGACCCGGCAGAAGAAACTGTCCGTTAATTTACGGGGAAAAAAGATTCAAATCTAGCTATGATAACAATATAAATGGAATCTATTTTTCTAAAATCCAGATCCCCTTTATTGAGGAAAAAAACACAGAAATAGAAAACGTAAAAGGAGAAAGAAAAAGGAAAAAGGAAGAACATCGGGTAATGGTTTTTAAATTATTGTTTTTATTGATGTGAATTTTCAGACCAATTTACAAATATCTAGATTAATTTCACGTGTAAAAAAATAGTTTTTGAATCTTTAATTAAAATTAAAAAGGAAAAAGGGAAGAAGAAAGATGGCGACATGGGGGCTGGCCCGCAGGCAACTACCCTGGAAAGAGGAGGAGAAAGGAGACGTGAAGCTTTCAATTTAGGGTATTGAAACGAAACAGGAGAGATCAATGATTTAAATGAATTAATTATTATGTTGTATCTTGTATGTGTAAGAAGAAGAAAAAGCATTGTATCATGTGTATAACATTTTATTAATTGAACACATATTTCAGTCCAATTTAATGCAAGTAATTAAAATAGATTCCAAAACACGATGCAATTTGACTTTCGCCATGGATTAGCTTAAAATGATATCTCTGCATAAGAATCGATGGTAATAGAAATAATTAATTGAACTGCCTGTAAATTTATGGAAATGAAGATTGGGATAGTAAAATGATACTCTCTCTCTCTCTCGTAATACACTTGAACTCTTAACTCAAATGGAAACGACGAATCAATGAATGCTTAATTTAATGGCACTCAGTAACATGGAAGAGGTCCATAATTTTGTGACCGTCTAGAATTGTGGTTGAAGTTGTTTTTTAAAGTGTTTTTATTTAAAAATATATTAAAATGATATTTTTTATTTTTTAAAATTATTTTTGACATCAATACATCAAAACGATCTAAAAATATCAATTTTTTTAATATAATATAAAAAATAAATTCAATTCAATTCAAATTTTTTCAAATGAACTACCAAACAGCCCCTTAGAATCCGAACCCAGGTGTTAAAGATTCTAATTTCCCAAGGCAAGACATCTTTAACCAAATTAATCAATAGCGATGCATATATAAATGTGTATATATTAAATTATCCTTGATCACTCCATGATAAAATCCAATTAATCCAGCCAAAGCTTGACACGTGGCACCGATATTCTCATCAATCGAATAAACCACTTTGGCTAGCAATTGCCAGCCCCGAGATTTTATTTTGATGGGTTGTAGCTTTAGAAGGGAGCATACTTTCCACAAAGTTGGTTTTGAAGCTCTAGCTAGCTAGCGTCGAAGATTCACCACCCTAAGTCCCATGATAACGAGACTCAGTTAGCCAACCACAACCAACTCAGTGAAGATCTTATCCTATTTATTCAATTAACGATTGATTAACCTTGGATTTCTAAGAAGAGGAATTAAAGAGGGCAAGACCAACATGCCATGCCATGCCATGCCACGGACAGAAAGCGATGGCTGCTAGCGCCGTGTGTCAGGGAGCCACAGTGACACGTGCGGTCTCACGTGGGATTGTAGGGAGATTGCAACATACGGGGTTATCAGCCACGCGCGTGGTGAACTGAACCTTGCTAATCTCAGTGCTAGCTAGCTAGCTGCTGAAACGAGAGCCAGTCCTCTGCAAAAGTTGGACCACACCTAGCTAGGGGATGAGTTAGTAGTAAAATTGGTGTTGAAATTCAATGGATTGCTTTTAGGCTTGAAAGTTCAACCATTGCACGACAGGCTGAGTCAGCACAGCTTGCTCTCTGTCTAAAAAGAACCAGGCTTGTCTCCTTCGTTTCAAGAAAGATAGCGGAGAAGTTTCTTAATTACCAAACCCAAATACACTGTTATCTTATTTTGAAGAAATTCATATTCCACTTTTTTAAAGAGTTTAACCATAACATTTTGTTAATTAAATTAAAAAATTGAAAAAAATCTAGTCTAAAATGCACTATCTGTTTAAAGCACTGATTAAAAAGAGAGAGGATAAATAGCTTAGTTTATCCCGCTTCAATTTGTCTTGTATTTATTATATTGCGGTACATCTCTAATATGACATTTTCTCATGTGACATGTAATCCAAATTAAAATGTAATTAGTTTCCAAAAAAAATATTTAAGACCAGATTACCTTCTTCTTCCGAGTAGCTTACAAACATGTTTTTCTTTCTTATTTTGTAGATTTTTTTTTAGATACGAGGAAACCCTATCCCCAGGAAAATATATTTTATGGGTTCAGGTGGGTGAGTAAAACTCTAGTTGTTATAGACTCTTACAAGAAGTGCACATCATGAACTCGAACTTTAGACCTGCTGTGTAAATTGCAAGTCCTCAACTATCACGCTACGTCTCTTGGGAATTTATTTTGTAGAGATACGAGACAAATACATGCAATTTGACAAATAAAAGAATACTTAATAAAATCAAATAGTGGTCTAGTTTAAACCTTACATAATTACAATTTCAATAAATTAGGATCACATTATAATTGAAAAAATAGCTAAATTTTAAGGGCATGATAGGCTCCATCTAAAAGGATTATATTGTAGAGAGAGAGTATTTTAAATAGAAAAACAAATTAAATTATCTCCCCCAAGTTATTGAGATATTTTGAATTTTACAAACAACAGATTTTCTACTTCTAAACCAAACCGGCTTTCTTTAGAAGGACCTGGGATCGATTAAAGTTGATTGAAGCTAGGCCCAAAAGATCTAAAGCTCAATAAGCCCATGGTATCAGAATCATTGTCTTTTGGCACTTGGCCATGCCTGCTCCCATCCTATCTTGTCAGGCAGCTTTCATGGACCACCAGGCACCATTATCCCTAGCGAATCGCAGCTCACATTTCCTTTTCCTTTGGTCAACCTTCCACTGGTCTCCCTTTTCAGGAGACTGGGACTTTAATACCTTTAAGTTTCAAGAAACAATAAAAGAGACATAACATGCTAAAGCAATCTACTAGATATAAATCATGCCCAAAGCAATATGACGCAACTTCATACTTTATAATAATAATTAAAAAAAATGACAACCGAACTGAATTCACGATTCTCATCTAATTAAGCAAAGAAACACACTCAAACAAACAAATTAATGTCGAGTCGGAATCTTCTGGAACTGGCATATTCATAAGTACGATCGATCCCGATACAATACATAACGACATGGAAGAACTTATTAGGTTTCAAGTCATTTCTTCGCCTTACGAGTTGTTCATCATGATAATCTTTTTTAGCAGAAAAGGTAGAGAAAAAAGGGTTCTTTTCTGCTGCCCGCCATTGTCAAGTATGCACGTCTCCATCTACTTGTTTTCTTCCAATTCCGGAATTTCGATCATGTTATCATGAACATTCTTGAGTAGATCATGATCTCCTGATTTGCCAGTTTTGGACTCTTCTTTTTATCTCTTTACTGGCCGCGGCTTTCATTAATATTTCCAGGTAATTAAATTGATAATATATTCTTATTTATAATACTGATCAGACATAATAGTCGGCAGGGACTTCTGTCTCTAGAGGTAGGCATCAAACAGAAGCGTCAGCGATCATCTGATCTTTATCCAGCAGATCACATATTCGGCATGGTCAAATAAATGTGACACGACGAACTTACAACTCTTGCCTGTTGGATTGAAGTGATCTTGCCTTGCACCACCTTTACACAGATAGCTAGGCATGGTCATCATCCAGGTTAAGCACACGTGGCAAAAGCAATATGTGAGCGTGGGTCCATTCTCATGTGGATGCCCATACCTGCATGTGGTGTTGATTTTATGAAATAGTGATGGGAGCCAAACATGCATGCCTACAAGGTGGGTGTATTATTGCAGGTTAGGGGGTGAGAGAAAAGGAAAGGTTGGAGAAGATAAGATCCAACTGAGGTAGGGACTCATGAAAATGAAGTTTTGCTGCAAAGGGTTATGAATTTTCCTAATTACTCATCTAGTTTTTTCCTTTGAAAACAAGCCCATGGACCCAGTTTAAATTTGAGATCATCAACTAAATGCTCTGATGGGGTCCTATATTTTATTAAAGTCTTCGCCTAGCAAGAATTTGTACGGATGATATATATATAGATAGATATAGGAAGAGTGGAAAATATGCCCCCACCATCGCTTCCAATTTCTCTTTAAATTTTAGTAAATATCGATGCTGAAATATGACCACTCGATCTTAATTTTACTGGGAAAAGTTATGTTTTGCTATATATCTAGCTAGCAAGGAGAATCCTTTACTGGCAGTCCCATGCTGTTGGATAAGGTGTTGAATGACTGATCATCCACTTACCTGATCAACAACTTTTATAAAAGGATGTTATATCTTTAATTAATTTTTATTTTTATATGTTCCATGGCTGAGAAAAATTCTGCGATTCAAATCAACACAGAGGTCAAAAATCATTTAAAACCCACAGTTTGATGACTGGGTAGGAAACAAAGGGAAGGAGATGACATGTAGCTGTTAGTTTCTGTGTTGTTTTTTTCCTCCTCCATGTTCGATCTCTCGACAACTACACAAACGCTATCATCAGCTTATATATAACTACTTGAAGCCGTGATTAAGAAGAACCTAAAAGAAAACAAACTAATTAAACGCACGTAAATGCATGGTTATTACATTTGTGTTTTATTTTAGACAGTCAACAATATATATTACTTTCGGATCGGCTTGCGTAAATAATTACATGTATTAGTTAATGAAAAAAGACTTCTTATGAAAATGTCTATTTATGAGTTTGATTGAAATTATTTTTAAAAATATTTTTTGTGTAGAAATATATTAAAATAATATTTATTTATTTTTATTTTTTAAAAGATATAAAAATAATTTAAAAACATTATAAATACTTAATGGCGGTCACTGTTCATGTGGACAGTTAACCGGCAGCCCAGTGTCATTGTTATGTGCATGCCTTCCTTGGTTGAAGTTGCAGCTAGCCATTTTCAGTTTGGTTTAGCCATCAGTCCAGTTTGTTTTCTTCGTCTCTCCAGCTTGATTGTTGGCTATTCATGTAACAGGCACGGGCATAACCAGTGAATATGGTTAATATACTTCTATAACTATTTTATAATAATTAACTTCATATTCTAACTTGGTTGAAGTATGCGAGATTGAGTCGGGGATCACGGCTTCAATTCCTATCAAGCACACTATTTACTTTAAATAATAATAATAAAAAAACATGAATTAATAACTGCATCCAGTCCTCCAAAATAATCCCAATTGTTTTGCACTTTCTCTTTTCGTTTGGAATATTATGAAATCCTCGTGAATAGTATGATCAAGCCTTATTCTATACTATCTACCTCTTTTTTATTCTTTTTTTTTTATGACCGGGGTGTCTGAGCCAGCTTACACACACCTCGACTATTTCCCGGACTCACTTGAACATCCTGCAAGTCCAAATAAGCATGTAAAACACCGTAAGGATGACAGGCATACCACGCAAGGAAGAATCCAGAGAGACATGAGAAGAGAAGCTCTCCAACCCCACTCCCACTGGGACTCGAACCAAAGTTCAATAGAAAAAGAGCGCGCCCCTACACCGCTGGGCCACAACCTTGCAGGTACCTCTTTCTTATTCTTAATCAAGTCTATGGAAGAGCTTAATTGATTCATCATTTATATTTCTTCTTTTGTTAGAAAAAAAAAATACAAGCTCAAGAGCGTGGGCTTTGTAAGAGGGCTTTTGGATTTATTTGGACCTTATGTTAATTTTTTTCATTCGAATTCATTCATTACTAATATGATATTTTTATTTAATTTTACTATTCATGAGTTAATGGTAAATTAATTTCTATTTTGTTATTATACAATAAAATAATAATTAGAACTAGTGGAGTTCATAGCTTGGAGCATAAATTTGACGAGTTGACCTTAATTAACCTAATTTATTTTTTTTCTTTGATTTTCTACTTGGGTTTGTTCAATCAATAATATCATGTCGAAAAAGCTTCCATGTGATTTAATTAAAAATTCAAGCTAAAACCAATAGTTGGATTTAAAGAAATCAAGGGCAGGATCAAGGTGAGGTTATTATCATCACTTTTCTTTTATTTATAATGAAAAACTTGTAAAATTACATAAGAGTTCTAATTTGATTACAATTTCTTATGTTTCTTACTTCTAGACTAGAATTGAAATTGTATTTAAACTAAAACACTTGATCAAACATTTGATCTTATTTAGGAAAGAAAAACATGGTAGATAAATTCTAATCTAACTCTAACACCTTGTTGTGATCTCCTCAATCTTCATCCTTTAGATGTCGTGGACTTCAACCTTTACTCTTCTACCTTCAACAGTTTTGGAGTCCATAAATTTCAACACTCCTCCTTGGATCCAAGATTGTTCATACCAATTTTTTTCCTTAGTTCTTTGAATCTTTTTTTGAACCGCTATGCTAAAGTCATTGACAATACCAAAACATTTTGTATTGCTTAAATTTTTTTTAATGTTTCAAAAAATTTAATCTCCACCCATCGTGAAAGCACAAATAATAAACTAGTAAATTTATATTGGTTTCTTACAAGTTACCACATGTAATACCAATCTTTTTCAAATTGCCATTCCAATGGCTAGAGGTCCACGCTGGGTCAGCCAGATATTTGGATACATGCACGTAAACATCATAAGCATGAACTAGCTTACATCTATTAAATTGCAAAACCACAGAGAGGTAGCATGCAATTTGGCATTCAATCCAGGATTTTAGTTGCGTAGAATTTGATGTTGATTAATAGTTAATAGCATGGCAGCACACGCGCGTGAATGCAAGAAAATTGCCACCGCTAGAATAAAATACACAACTCCATACAAAACATGATAACGACGGACCATTTTGCTGGGTGTGATGATGAAAACGTCAAAATGATACGAGTAGACCAAACAGAAACTACATATACGGTGTTGTCCTCGTGTGCGTGGCCTCATTCTCCTGCGTGCATGGGGCCATCTTCTACTTAGTTTGACACAGCGATACTTTTTTATACACAATCAAATCAAATAATAATAATAATAGCAAACCCTTGTTGAATGGATTAAAAATTGGTCACGTTATTTATTTATGTAGGCATCACAATAAATATGTTAGAATCGACCAACTCGGTCATTGTCATGTTTCATTTAAAAAAAGTAATTGCACGAAGAATTTATTCCAATTAATTGAATGCGGTATATGACATTCGATATAGACTCATAACAGAGCGTAGATATTTTGTTATTTTTGGTGCATATGGAGAATCAAAATTAGCTAGGTCGCACTTCACTGATCAAATAAAGAAAACAAACATTAAAAATAATTAATCAGTGACTCAATAGTTTGCACGAAATGTTTGTTGAATAATCAGTTTGAAAACCAATCGTCCCAGATGGCACAGAATCATCCCGAGTTTTATTTCAGGTGGAATTTTTCAGCATTAATGCTAGCTCGTGTTTCAGAAGAGGTAATTTCCTCTCTCTCTCTCTCTCTCTCTCTCTCTCCCCTATCTATTTTTTTCGCTGAGTAATTAAATTTGGTGCAAGTGGGGTTGGCCCGAAAATATACGAGCCTTGGTTGGAATAAAAGTAAATACATGCAGCCAAAAATTAATCAAGACGTTGAGATTGAAGGATAGAAAGGTCATGATCGCTGCAGGGTAAACTGCAGACAAAATCCTGAGAATTCAACCGGCAATGGCTGGGACCATCAATAAGTGGTGAATTGAGACCTTTTGAGAGAGAGAGTACGGCATCTATGCATCAATTTTTCTCAGGGATGCAACTTGTCAGCGGCCCCATGTCCTCTAAAATCTAAATTGCTCCACTTTTTTTTTCTTTTCTTTTGAGCTTTCTGAACTCATCTTTTCATGCAGCCTTGCGGTTTCGAGGGCTTGAATCTGGAAGGGAAATGGGGATGGTAGCCCTTATAATTGTGGGGCTTACTGGGCTTGTGTTACCAGCAGATGATGGGTCTGATGATGCTTAGCTCATTCGTCCCTTTGTGAATGGGTTCAAGAATCTTGGTTTCATCAGACTGCCACAATGGCCCAACATTGTCACTGCATGGCAGTGCTCATGTGTCCATGTCATATGTGACTCAGTTCTGGAAGAGACCCGTTTACATTGCATTTCATAGATGTTTTTGAAAAAAATAATTTTTTTATTTTAAATTAAATATTTTAAAAAAATATTATTTTGATATATTTATGAAAAAAAATAATTATCAGTTAAAGTTAGTCACTTTTATTCCCACTAGCCGAAGTTAAAAAAAAGAGAGGATGGAAGCACGAGACGTGGGAAGAGGAGGTATGAGAGTGAGTGGGCGGGCTAATTTGTAGGGACGAGGATATGCAGCTGCTACAAAGAGGACTTGATTACCATGATGTTTGATTTGAATCGTGGGCCCACAGTATATTAGCCGTAGCCTTCTTTCTTTCTATTGGCTGGCAATAGCACTGAATACAGCTCGCTGGAGTTTTCTTTTGGTCCCCTACACATCTTCCAGTCTACGGATACAGAAAAAAAAACATTTTTCTTTTCATTTTTCCCCGTCACAGAAAAATAAGAAAACAAGTGGCCCAATAAAAAAGTGGAAGCCCCGGTCATTGGTCGAGCTATTGTAGCCCATGAGATTCTAGGCAGTATGTGGCCTCGGCCTAGAAAAAGTAAAACTGCTGCATCTATCCTGAACAAGAATTAACAGTACAGGGCTTCTACTTGGCCCATTTCTGGACAGATGGTAACAATTGGGCCATCAACCCGTATGAGAGCCCCGTTTTGAGTGTGTGTATTTTAGATGACAGATGGACCTAGACATCACAACTAGCACCCAGCTGGAAACTCTGCCCTCTCGTGGCTGAAGGTTGCCATCCATAGTCCATACCAATAAAATTTAAAATATTTTTATAACTATAGTTTAGGTTTTTCATTCAAGAAAGTATTGAAATAATATATTTTTATTTTTAAAAAATTAATTTTAATATAAACACATGAAAATGGATGAGTCCAACCATACAAGCATGTCTTCAAATAACTTGGTGAAGCCTTGTCTTCTACTTCCAAATCCAAATAGTTTAAAAAGTTTAAAATGATGTTTTGTGATTTTTATATTCAATTGAAGAAGAAGCTTACATCCAGCGTACGTAGCTTCTTCAAAAACCTTCCTTTCCATTAGATGTCGAATTGGCTCGTTAATCTAAAGTTGGACTCTGAAGCTCAAACACCCAATCAGTTGGCAATGGTTTCTTAACCAGATGACGAGATGGAATCCCTAATTTCACTCAGGGACTTGATTCATAGTGACCAAGAAAAAACTGCGGTAGCTATTTCTGTCAGGAGGCCTAAAGACAACACAATTCTCTTGGTTCCACGGGATGTTCGTCAAAAAAGCTTAGCCATCAATCTCTAAACAAACACATTAATCTTTTACTATATATAATTTTATTGTCTTGGTTTATCAGACACTAAATTTCTCGATACGGGAGAGAAATAAGAACCATCTTCTTCTTCTTCTTCTTCTTCACAACATGGCTTGGAATAACGAGCGCAGTGACGATCCAGAATTCGATGGCAAAAAGATAGAAGGTTCTGTTGTGGATTCATCACATGAAACAACTGTTCAAATAATCCAGAAGGTACTAAAAAAACTCTCATCTCTTTTTTTTATTTTTTTTCCCGGGTTCACTGTGTAAACTAACAGTTACCATCTAGCTATATCAAAGAAAATTAAGAGTTGTGTAATTAATAAATCTTTTCATATTGACAGATTATTGCAGAGGTGATAGGCACATTTTTCGTGATTTTTACGGGCTGTGGGTCGGTCGTGGTCAATAAGATGTATGGCTCTGTAACATTTCCAGGGATTTGTGTGGTTTGGGGTCTAATCGTGATGGTGATGGTTTACTCTGTTGGTCATATCTCTGGTGCACATTTCAACCCAGCAGTCACTGTTACTTTTGCCATCTTTAGACATTTTCCTTACAAACAGGTCGGTCTTCATATATTTCTTTCTCCATTGACACTCATTTTCGAGCGCGCATCTCATCAGGAGAGGTGTTGATTATGAAGACTGATGAATTTCTTGTTAAATTTGTGTTTTCTTTCTTGAACTTGCAGGTACCTTTATACATGGTGGCACAATTGCTTGGATCACTTCTTGCTAGCGGCACCTTAAGCCTTCTTTTTAACGTTCCAGACGAGGCTTACTTTGGGACAATACCAGTTGGACCCGACATCCGGTCTTTCGTTACCGAAATAATCATATCGTTCCTTTTAATGTTTGTTATTTCTGGTGTTGCCACTGACAATAGAGCGGTTAGTAGACAATCTCTGTTGGTTGATTAGAAAAGAAGAACAAATATAGTTTATGTCTACTTTCATGTTTTGTTTTGGAAGTTGGATAAAACACGGTTTAACTGATTAAAAGTTATATTTAAAGATCAATCAAAATTATAATCCAAATCTCTGCATGGTTTTCTCGGATAACAGGTTTGTCTATCTACAACCGACACTCTTGCATTACTCACAGAAACTGCTTAAATCACAAGCACCACAAGAATGCCTTGCCTTGCATTCGAAAGATTGATTACTGATATCTGATAGAGTGTGCTCAAAATGTTTACGTATAGAATTTACATCTAGCGAGCGAATATATTTTAAATTCTTCAATTCTCAACTCGTGCAGATTGGAGAGCTAGCAGGAATCGCAGTTGGAATGACAATTATGCTGAACGTTTTCGTTGCTGGGTAATTCCCTTGCTAGCTGCAATATATCCAAGTTGCCAGCGTCTTTTTGAATATCAATTCTTCACGTGACTCTTTTTTTGTCCTTAAAATTGCAGACCCGTATCTGGGGCATCCATGAATCCTGCCAGGAGCTTGGGGCCTGCAATAGTGATGCGTAAATTCAAGGGCATCTGGGTTTACATTGTTGCCCCACCAATCGGTACCATCCTAGGAGCGCTCTGCTACAATTTAATTAGGTTCACTGATAAACCTCTCAGGGAAATAACCAAGACGGCTTCATTTCTAAAATCCAAGAGTTGATCGTCTCTTTTTAGCCCGGCTCTTCTTACAAGCTAGCGATAAGGCCAGTACAAAGTAAATCTGTGCCAGATAGGAAAAATAATAATAAGAAGAAGAAGAAGCATACACACACACACACTAGAGAAATATGAATTGCTGGTGTAATTTTAATCCTTTCAGATATTGCTGGTAATTCTATCCAAACTTCAATAAAAAAACTCATGTTTGTTTATTCCCGGGTCATGTCTCCTGAGTTCAATGTCTATGATAGCTTTAGAGACATTCCATGTGGATTGCTGCCGTTAAGTTTTGGATGCATATGGCAAGGCACGTAAATACAAGAAGAAAAATAAATCGTGGAGCATAGAAAATGCCGCTTTGTTTGTTTGTTTCTTTTTCGGATCGTATTATTTTTGAGCCATCGGATTGAATTTAAAAGAATAAATAAGCCAGTTGCCTGCACGCACTGCCGTTAAAACCAATCCCTTAGATTCAGGTCTAGAGTAAAAGGAGCCTTTTCATTGGATGCTCAGGTCAACGTTGTCCCCATAGGACAGTGCAAAGTCTTGCACGCATTCATGGAGAGAGACCACATGGAGTCGCATGAAACATGTGCATTCTCTACAAAAACATTACGTTTCAATGTATACTAATTTTTTAAAAATATATTTTTTATTAAAAAATTATTTTGATGTAGTGATTCAAAAATAATTATATATGTTTAATGTATTTTTAAATAAAAAATATATATCGAAAAGAAATAACTGCAATATTACAGAAACACCCGTGAGGATTTATCATCTCGTCACATGACACTGTCAAGTGTCAACATTCACCATGGCGGGGTCAAAATGTGAATCTTTAAATTAAAGTATGAACAATGCTCACAAGCCCCACCCCCTCCCTTGCCGTGCAAATTTCAAAACTGGAACCACCTTACCTTACTTTTATTCCTCTAATTTATGGTTGCAGCTATGGAATTTTATTTTGATATGGTCTCTGACCATATAGTATATACAACCGGGTGGGAAATATTATTTGGGGGTAAAATGCAAAATCACACGCATGGGTGGTGGGACTTTTGGACGTTTCATAATCTTGTATCATTTGTCATTACTAGCAAGGTTATGCTTTATAATATGTGATATTATTGCTGTCTCATGCATTTTTTTTATTTATTGATTAACGTTGTTATTCGGGTCACTTGCTCGCACATTGACTCATTTCACGAGCCTTAAAATTAATAACTATTTAAGTCTCTAATAACTATCATATCAGCAACTATGAGTTCGAACCAAAGATCAGATCATAGAAAATTCCCTAATCTTAAATTCTTAATACCGGGCGACATAATGGTTAGACTCATGCATAATTAGAAAGAAGCTAAAAGAGCTCGCTAGATTACTGTTCACGCACACCCAAATCCACTGTTGACATGGGGTGTGTGATCTAGTGTTTCAAATGTCATTTAAGCATGGTGACTTGCCGCCTCCAATTTTTCCTTATTACCGTATTTAATCAAGAATGAACAAATAAGTCGCTTGGGCGAGTGGTTCAAGCGCGTCCAAGCGGGGGGCGGGAGTTCGAATCTCTCTAGCAATGTTTTTTTGAAACAATTAATTTTATAATAATATTATTATTATTTGTATCCTAGAACTGACCAAAAAAAGTCCCTTGGCTGAGTGGTTACAGCGGCGTCAACATGGGGAGAGGTGCGCGAGTTCAAATCTTAGGAACGAAAGTGATTTTTGAGTAATGAACAAAGATTTTCACTGTTCATTAATGTTTGAAATGATTTTTTCTTAACCGGAGTATCCAGGTCAGCTTAAGCGCATCACAATAAATCTCTGAACTTACTATTTTTTTTTTACAATTTTCAGTGTTCCAATCTGTTTGATAATATGCTTTTTCCTCTTTTTATCGTGCTTTTTTTTTATAATCGTAGTATTCGGGTCAATTTACACGCAACACGATTTTTTCCCCACGTGTGCATTTTTTTTATCACCGGCGTAGCTTACACGCGTCACGAATAATTCTCGGGCCCATTCTTTTTTTCCTGTTTTTTCCCCACTTATAAATTTTTTTTTATAACTTGGGTGTCCGGGCTAGCTTACGTGCACCATAACTATTATTTTATATATAGCCAAAGGAGATCACAATTTCAAACAGTAATTAACAGTGATTTGAACTTTGGTTTTCGTTGTTTATTAATATTTGAAAAGGTGAATTGAACTGTGATTCTGGTGGGAGATGGCAGGAGTGTTTGGGAATGCGTTTGAAAATCGTTTTTGAACAAATTTGAAAAATTTTATTTTTATTTTTATCTTTATTTTAAATTTAAAAAATAGTGTTTGTAGATGATTTTGATGTGCTGATGTCATATATAATTTTTCAAAAATTAAAAAAATATTATTTTGATGTATTTGTAAATTAAAGATATTTTCAGAATAAACCTCAATCACATTACCAAACAGGCACGACATGTTGTGGAGGTAGAGGTAAAAGGCGAATTAAACTGCTAGCTAAATTTTGTCATTTAAATAACATTTAATATGTGTGTTTTTTTTTTTCATTTTGGTCCTTATATTTTTAATCTTGGATTTTATTTTAATTCCTTTATTTTTTTATATATATTTCTTAAATGGTTCTAATTTTGTCTATGTTTATATGTACATGCTCTTAGTTTTTGTTTTTTATTTTCATTATTTCCGCTATTATGAAGGTTTTTTTATTTAATGTTTAAATTTTAATTTGTGTTTGTGATCATTTAAAATTTGATATTTATTATTTTTCTCTTTTTTTTCTTCAAGTCAAATAATTTTTTAAAATCTAATAATTTTTGTTTTGTTTTTTAATTGCTTTTTTGTTAACATTTCTATGTGTTAAAATTTCTAATTATTATAGATAAGACATTCAAAATAATGATAATGATTATTTTTTGTTAAAATCCCAATCTTCTTGCTTTTTTAAGAATGATCATAATTTTATGTTGATTATTTTGTTGAAATCTACTAAACAGATAAATTTATATCGATTTAAAATTCATATATTTTATAGAACACTTGCAATTAACTGGAATTTCTACACAAATTTATAATTTTGTCTAAATTTAATCATAATAAAAAAATCTCACATAATTAATTAATTTTTTTAAAAAAAATATGATATCACTTGCAATGGGGTGTAAGGTATTGGCTATATATATATATATATATATATATATATATATATATATATATATATATATATTTTTTTTTCAAAAAATTCAATAGCAACATGAAGAAAATCGGGTTCTTTGATTTCTTCTCCACTGATCTTTTTGATGACTGTCTGCCATATGATATCTATCGTATAACATGTGGTATATCTATGGCAACTTCTAGATTTATTATATATGTGTTTTTTCATTTTGAACCTTATACTTTGATTTTGGATTTTATTTTAATTAATTATATATATATATATATATATATATATATATATATATTTCTTACATAGTTTCTATTTCTATCCATGTTTATATGCTTTTAGTTTTTGTTTTTAATTTTTATTTATTTCCACTATTATTAAGGTTTTTTTATTTACTGTTTAAATTTTAATATGTGCTGGTGGTCATTTGAAATTTAATAATTATTATGATTTCTCTTTCTTTTTTCCTTCAAGTCAAGTAATTTCTTAAAATCTAATAATATTTATTTTTATTTTGTTATTTATTTTGTTTTTAAATTGCTTTTTTGTTAGTATTGTTAGGTCTTGAATTTTCTAATTATTATAGATAAGACATTCAAAATAATGATTATTTGTTAGTTTTGTTTTCTTTTAAGTATGTCAAGTTAATTATATATTTGTATATTTATGTAATATTAGCGTCTTAATATATATATATGTGACCTAGATTATTTAAAAAATATATATATCTTTAGTCATTATTATCGATTATGATTTTGCTATCTACCAATTAAATTATTACCAAATTAGTTAAAAAAAACACCAATCAAATTGTTTGGTGCATAAAATAAATCACTCATTTAAATAACTCATTTGTGCTAAAATTCAATAACTATAATTTTACTATTTGCTAATTAAAGAATTCATGAAATAAATAAAACATACATAACAATCAATCAGTATGTTACACAGAGCACATAGGTCATTTCAACAGAATTTTTTCGATTCCAATTGTACAATTTATCGATACAATAATTATCAAAACAGTTTTAACAGCATCAACATTCAATCACTTTTAGGCAGAAAAAAACTTTTCTAACATATTCCATTAATTATAATTTTACTAATTAAATATTAAAATAAACAGTTACAACGCGTATAAAATCCTTCAATTTCTTACATAGAAAAAAGCCTAGATAAAGTATTCAAAATAATGATAATGATTATTTTTAGGTTTTTTTGTTATACATATGTGGGACTAATTATATGTTTTAATATTTGTTTAATATTATCACCTAAAAATATATAGAGAGAGACAAAAAATGACCTAGTATTTTTTGAAGAAAAAAAATATCAGTATTCTAAAATACATTTAATATAATAATATGATGAATAAATCTTATAAAATAAAAAATATTTTGGCTTTTAATTTTAATTTTGTACTCTTTTGTTTAAGTTTATTTCTTAAAAAAATTTATAATATAGGTAGACAAATTACTGGGGAAAAAAGATTATTTTTATTGGGGAAAAATAATATTTCAGATCTAATATTATTGGGGGGAAAAAGACAACTAAAAAAAATAGGTAGACAAATTTACCTAGGATATCTACAATTAAAAAATATACGAACCACTTCCCGTTTCGATTACACTGTTCCTTTTAGGCAGAAAAAAAACTCATTTCTAACATATTTTATCTATTATAATTTTACTAATTAAATATTAAAATAACTAATTATAGCACGCAAAAAAATTATATTTATTTCTTAAAAAAATTACAATATTTTTATTTATAATATTTCAGATCTAATATTACTTGGGGAAAAAACAACTCATAAAAAACATAAATAAACAAATTTACCTAGATTATCTATAATTAAAAAAATATATGAATCACTTTCCATTTTGATCACATTATTCTTTTTAGGCAGAAAAAAATTATTTTTAACATATTTTATTTATTATAATTTTACTAGTTAAATATTAAAATAACTAATTATATTATGTTAAAAATCTATTAATTCTTTACGTAGAAAAAAAAACTTAACGCAACGGCGGCAAGCATACTCGTAATTCTTCTGTATGCAACCGGTGATGAACAATTTCAAGTGTCTATGAGAAGAAGAAAAAAGTACATTCTCCGAGGAGCTGTTTGCTTGCAGCTGAGCTGACCTTCCATTCCTCCTTTCCCAACAAAATGTGGCCGTCAAGAAGTTTGGCTGAGCGGGATTGTCTGTCCTTCGACGGGAATTGTAATGCTCCGAAGCCATCCAAATTCTAAATTATCTAAACAGTCCGTGTATCGAGACGAGAAGCTAAAGTTCATGTACTGCTATTATAATGGTCTGATTGGAACAACTGTTACTGTATTTTTTTTAAATGTTTTTCATGTCGAAATATATCAAAATAATATTTTTTTATTTTTAAAAAATTATTTTTGACATCAGCACATCAGAATGATCTAAAAATACCAAAATATATTCATTTAAAATAAAAAAAAAATTAAATTTTTTGAAAACAGCGTTTCAAAAGCTATCCCAAACAACTTCAATATAACAATCATTTCACCCGCGATTTTTATCAAAACAAATGATCACTAGAAAAAAGACTTGTTTTATTTAATTGCTAAAAAAAGGTGCTAACAAATTTGTATCAAATTAATTTTACAATGCCAAGTAAATCTCTTAGAAAAAAAATTTCACCTCAATTATAATTTCTTAAAGATTTTTTAGAAGAGTAAAAGTATCATTTTATTGCTCTAATAAAATGTAAAATATGTAAAAATTGAAGGGGCTATCAACGCCCCCGCAAAGGAAACTCGGGAAAATCAAGAGAATGACGGGATGGGCACAAATTTATAGAACCAGAGGGTGGTCCCTCCTGTCTAACTTTGACGATCAGGATCCAACGTGATAGTATCGATCAAGGGGAGAGCTGAACTCGGATCACAAGGTCATGGGCGGCCCGGTACCATCCATGTGCTGCACACCAGCGGGACATGCACGTGCATTAATAGAATTCAGGATTTGTCCCTATTACCGGTTTCCTTCCTTCGGTCCAGAAGCGTAACACAAAATAATTAGATCCATGGGCCCCTTGATCAAACGGCTCCAATAATTGCATCAATCCTTGGTTGCATCATTTATCTAAAAGTTTTAGGGTCCCGCCCTGGAAAACAAGGTCAGATCCACCACTTTTGGGTGGTCCACCTTCTTCTCTCTCTCTTTTCTTTTTTAATATTGTTCAGCGATCAGTGAAAATCTTCTATAAAAAATATATTTTTATATTTTATTTAAAATTGTTTTCTGATGTTCTCATATTATTTTAATATACTCATATTAAAAACAACTTTTAACATATAAAAAATATATTTTAATATATTTTTAAATAAAAAAACAATTGGATCCATATTATAGCAATGGTTTTGCATGTGGTTCAACAACGTTCTGACCTACCATCTTTCCTCAGAGATGTTATCTTGTCAATGTCATGCAACAACAAGAAGGAAAAGGGAAATATTGCACTCCCTTCTTCAATAATCTCCCCTCCTCCTTCATTTTTATTGAAGATACGATGAATTCTGAACTAGCTAATCAAGTGCCACTGTAACCCATCCACAGCACTAACTCGCCGAAGTAAATGTAAACTTAATTGCTAATCAAGCAACACAAAATTATTATAAATTCTAAAGAAGAATGATTATTATTATTATTATTATTATTATTTTTATTATTATTATTTGGAAGTTTGAGAAGAGAAAAGCAAATAATGACTGTAAATTCACATTACGAATAGCAGCAATTCAAGATGGTATATATCCTTCACATGCAAAACTTTCTCAATTAAAGACAGCTGGAAAGTCAGAAATGCAGTAGACTGCCACGTGCTCGTCCTCATCCTCCGTTTCTACTCCGTTAGATTAACCGCTCCGATTCAAAACCGAGCCGTCGATCCCCGAATCTGAACGTGGAAACTAACGGAGTATTGCAAGCAAAAAAAACAGGACAAAAAAAAACAGACAACCGACACATGACATGGTTAAGAAGAGATGGGTGGGTGATCATCTTTTCAAGCGAATCAAAGAGTCCCCTCTTGCACTCTTTTATCTCAGGCCTTAACTGAAAAGAGGAAAAGAAAGTATCAGATCAATCCATGTCTTCGCTGCTACTGATCTCTTACTGCAAAGCTTAGTGCTTCATCTTAAGTGATGGCGGGAGAATTGCAAGAACCATTAAGCTTTGGCAGTTGCATTAGCTTTCAGGTAACCTGTCTTGTTCTCTGAACGTTATCTAATCTTAACGTCTCGTTTTTATTTATTTATTTATCACCCATTAATTTTTCTTGGAAAGCTGGTTGGTTATTACAGTAGTTCTAAGTTTCATGTTCTCTCGTTCTGGGATCATGTAAATGATTTTAGTTTGTGATGCTTGGAGTTGGTTTTCTTTCTTTTTTTGCTTGCTTGCTTGATGTTCTGCTAGAGAGGGCATATTCTGAATTTGTTAACATCTCTGGATTGGACAGGTAGATTCTCTACACTCTGGGTCCATATCCTTTGGAAGATTTGAGAGTGAAGACTTGTCCTGGGAGAGAAGGTCGTCTTTTTCTCACAATAGGTATCTTGAAGAGGTTGAAAAATGCTCAAAACCAGGTTCTGTAATCCAGAAGAAAGCTTATTTTGAAGCCCATTTCAAGAAAAAGGGTATTCTTCGTCCGGATTCACTTGATGGCCTGAGCGGGAGGGGATGCCAGAACTGCGAAGATGATGAGTATGGACTTTTGGGTCAAGGAGAAGAAAATGATTCGAATGGAAGTTGCAATTATTCTCACCGTGAGGATGATGCCCTGGAAAGTGTGGACTATGACGAATTTGATTGTGCAAATCAAGGAGATCATTTTGATCATGTAAATGATGAGAGCCATCGTGCTTGCTTTGATGAGAGCCCTGAGGATTCGGAATATTATGGACAATTAGAAGTCATTGAATGTGGAAGAGAGGATCCTATTGTTCTGTCTTCTGAATCTCCTCCAATTGAAGCTGCTTTGGATGATGCTAATGTTCTGGTCAAGGGTGTGGATGGTCCTACTGTTCTGTCTTCTAAATCTCCTCCAATGGAAGCTGCTTTGGATGATGCTAATGTTTTGGTCAAGGTTGTGGATGGATATGATAAACATGAGGAATCACATCAAATTGAAACTGGACTTGACGAGTCGCATCTCAGTAATGACAAACAAGAGATGGAAATGAAAGATAATCTTAATGATAATGCTGCTAAAACAGATGAATCATCTGTGACAATTGCTCTGTCCCCAAAAAGGGGAACTGCCAAGGATCTTGACAACACTAGTCCAGTGCACCAACAAAATCTTTCTCCAAAGGTGTGTAAAGAAAAAAAAAAATACTACATGACTAATAGCCAGCCAAACGAAGCACGTATGCACAGGGACACAACACGAACAACAAGATGGCAGCAATTTAGTTTAATCTTGCATTCTGTTATGTCAAATTCATGCCTATATGCTTTTACTACTGTTATTCTTTCCGCTGCTGCCGCTTTTGTCAATTGTCATCCTTGTTATCATTTTAAAATCGTGCTAAATTGACCCTGATTTGCGTTTCTTGATATTTTGTCATCCTAGCTGAGAGATTCTGTGGGAAGTAAATCCACGAACCCAAGGATGAGGTCTCCGCTTAATGGCAATCAATTCCAGAAGATCCCTCAAAACGTGTCAAAAACTCCTGCAAAAACTCAGAATAAAGGAGAGAGTGAAACACCACAAAGAGCAAACTCAGAAAAGCAGTCATCACGAGCTGCCACTCCTACTAGACGTACGTTGCATAGAGCTAAAAATGAAGATGTGAGCATTTGGATTAATTTGTTATTGATATTTTAAACTGGCTGATTTTTCTTTTCAATTTGACTTTATGGTTAAAAACGCTCTTTTTGGTGTTTGCTTTTATTTACTTCAAATTTTATTTTTATGCTCAGAATTCTGAAAGTGCCAATTTAAGGTTACATCCTGCGGGTAGAAGGTACATTCTGATTCTTGCAAATTGCAAATCTGCATCTTCTATGGTTTCAGCCCTTAAGATGCCTGTATTGTTGCGCAGTGAAAGGGAATCAAGAGTAAAGAAATTTGAATCTCCACCATCCAGATCAAAAAAAGTTGAACCTATTTCTGATCTAAGAGCAAACAGGTCCATAACATACATCATCAGTTGATGTTCCAATGTTTTAACATGTTTTATTTCCTGAACTTAGATATAGAGTAATTGTGATGCAGAAATAAGCAGGTTGTTCATTCAATAAAGCCAGACACAATGCCATGTGCTGCAGCCTTCAGTTTCAAAAGTGATGAAAGAGCAGAAAGGCGAAAAGAGGTGACCAAGCTTGCTGTTGTTCGGAGTTTAACTGTTCCTGTGGCTACCCGTCTATTTTAAATGATCAATCCTTTTCTCGTTTGTTATATGATTCAGTTCTATATGAAGTTGGAAGAAAAATTGCACGAGAAGGAGGCAGAAATGAATCAGATTCAAGCAAAAACACAAGTAAGTAAAAAATTCTCCAATGGCTGGCTTTTGTTGTTGCCAGGAAGTGGATTGATATTGCACTTGCTCTTGTGATACTTCATTGTGTCAAAAGAAGATTGCTACATTATATGCTGAGTCTTCTACAAAGCCAAATTTGAATAACCTACTGGAATTCTCTAATTGTGCCATGAATCATTCCTCAATGTGAATGAAGCTTGTATTGGACTCAAGGGTATCTTGTAGCAATTTGAATACAACTTTTCCATAATTCTATCTGTATCAGATGCATGAATTACTGTGTTTGTAGGAACAGAAGGAGGCTGAAATTAAAAAACTCAGGCAAAGACTTAATTTTAAAGCCACGCCCATGCCTTCATTCTATCGTGTTGCTGCACCACCAGGCTCCAATGGGAACAAGGTACAGTGGATTACCAGTTTTGGCATTTTGATGTTGTCTTATTATATCCTGTATTTATGGATACATAAGTAATAAATTCAATCTGTTACATTGTGTGAGTGTTCTTGTTTTATTTTAATGCAAGTCTCGTAAACTTAATTTGGGATGCATCTCATATACTCAATCTGTTACAACTATTTATGAAGAGAAGCTAATGCAAAATGATAAAGTACATGATTTTAAAGCGCCTAGTTAGCTTCCTACTGCTGTTCAAATCGCATCATGTTGACTTCTTGAAATTGCAAGAACTGCACAGCAATTTCAGTTTTATAGCATTCGGATAATATAAATTGCCACCAAGGAGTTGTAAATGTTGTTGATTCGCCGTGCCGTACATTCATCTTCATCTTAAGATGCTTTGAAGTGCTGTGTTTACTTAGTATTTGTTCAAAATATATTTTATCACCTCATAAAAAGCTATTTGCCAAGTGTCGAAGGTGCTGATATAATGGTTCCATCTGCTATACCTGGTAACATTTATGACAAACTTGAAGGATGAAACCCTATGGAATGGATGAGTAATCCTATATGAACCTTCTACTTGTTGTTAATAATTATAGCATAGTAAAAGAAAACATGAGGAAAAAAAAGGTGTTCTCAAGAAGGTAGGTATGTTTCGCCATCAAAATATGGTGATAGAGATTCTATGAGAATGTCATCAAATTAAGCTGGCTTTCATCACCAGATCATTAGTTTTATTCTCTATAATGTATTTTCACACTCGTCAAAATCTCAAGCCCTTCTTTGTAAGCTCCTGCTTGATCAACTCCAGGTAATTTTGGAAGTATGACTCTAAGGCTGATAATTTACATGAGCAGTTCTATGTTTTGTTATCTGTGCCATGCAATATTTGTTGGCAGAAATAAATTCAGCTTTTGTACTTCTATCTCAGGCTTCATCATCTAAAACCAAACCAGCTAAAGTACGACACAGATCAACAAGTCCAGGGAGTGGAGCTGCTGCTAGGTCACAATTACTTTCAAGGACTGGAAATGACCAAGCCGTCACTGTGAATGAATCTGTAAAAACAACTAATCATCCGGATCCCTCAGGAAGGACTGATCATCGGGCAACAAATGTTGGTGAGGCTCGCGAAACTTCACCAACCAACAATAATAAGCACAAGCCAGAAGCTGTAACTAAAATTGGTGTCAGTGGTAAGAATGAAAGAGGGAAGGTGGTGAAGGACGCTAATCTGCAAAGGCATCAAGTATCAGAAAATACCAGAGCATCGAAAGGCCTTAAGGTTGAAGGGAAAGCAAAAACGAGAAGCCACGGAAGTATCAATGAGGTGTCGAGGAAAAGTATAAAACGCATTGGAAATGGAAGCAATACTGGAATGGGTAATCTAGCTGTTGGTGTAGCCCTCCTGAATTGAGTGATTTTCTCCATTTTCCAAATATACTACACAGTTGTCTATCATGTTATTGTTAGCCTTTCCATGAATTTGAATACAAGTCCAACAGAGCGAAGGTCAAATCAAGACAGACAACAACTATTCTTTATCAGCGGCAATGAAATGACAAATTGTCCCCGATCAACTGATGGTAATAGCATTTTCCCTACTTGTGTGCAGCGAAATCAACAATGTAGCTGGAAAAGGTAAGAATGGCAGCTTGTTGTCCGAGTTCTTAAATTTTCCATTCATTCTTGCTACCTCGCCAACTGAAGTTAGTCTAGTTTGTATCAGGTGCATTGCCTCCTACATTATAATCTGTGCTGAGCGTCTGATATTTATTAGTAAATCATATAGTAAAAACCATGAACTGTATTTGATTTTCTTTTTCAGGCACGATGATCCATGAGATAACCCTTATTTATGCGGTGAAGCATTTTTTATACTAATTCATTAAAAGAAAAAAGAAGTAATGCATCCATATTTCTGAAACTAGATTATGTCCAAATCCAACCCATGTATGTCTTGAAATAGGGGAGGCTTGATTCCCCAACTTGCATCGATGGCCTGTATCACGAAATAAAATGCTACAGCAAAGGGCAATAAACTGAACGGACAAAAGATGGCATGTCAGGAAATTATGTCACTAACCTCGGACAAATCACCCTTGAGCAGAACTTCTAGACTGTGGCAACAGGATCGCCCTTGTGCAATAGAGAGGCTGAGTGATGATGCATCCCATTAAGTCTATAACATGAGGTATTTGCACGCTAAAACTAGGCTTTCATGCCTGTATTTGATCTGTGGGATTAGTCAACTGGTAATTATTAGAAAGGTTGACCGATACCTCAAAGAGTTGTTCTTTTCATTGATAGAAATGGTGGGCCAAAAATATTAAAGTGCCTTTATTGGTGCCGAATGGTGTGCCATTATGCCAGAGAAAGTGAGATCTCTGCTCTCGCACAGCAATCAGATTGAAATTAACCCTCCCGTCTAATATGCGCTTCTCTTGTAAATGGAAAGTAGGACCCAGGAGACTTATCCTTTACAAATTTAGGATTTGTTTGGCATTGCATTTACTGAGTGTCTGTGTGTATAATCTAACCGGCAGGATTACTTAACTGATTCCAGACTTTATCAGATTGACTAATATTAGTGTTTGCTTGATCTTATAAAAGAGAATCTGGTGTTCTTAATATTCTGGCATGAGAAATGATGTTCTTTACTTGAAGGGAATTTCATCCAGCAGATCATGCTGTCGCTATACCTCGCATGGATCATGAATTGTGTGACCTATTTTATAATTCGCCAAGGAGTAGCCACCAGTAGAGAAAGGATCGTGCTGAAAATTATATGGATCTTTTGAGAATTAAGACAGGCTAAGAGCTCGTCCCCCTTCAACAGTTGTAAATCCAAGAGTTGGTGTAAACTTCCGATGTCTTAACCAGTTGGAAATAATAAACTTTTATTTATTTATTTATTAAGAAGCTAATAAACAAATGTTAGACTCCATAATAGAGTCAATATTCTTAGTTCCTTAGTCCATAAAAAAAAATTGCTAGTGTTTTAGAAAGTAATTTTGAAAATAATAATTTACTTTATTTTAAACTAAATATTTATGATATTTTTATATTATTTTCATTTGCTAATGTCAAAAATATATATATTTTTTAAAAAATATTTTAATATATTTTAGAATAATTTTATTTTCAAGAGTAATCTCAACCACACTTTCACATAATCAATAATAATAAGTGCCCGATTGGGAGTGTTTTGGTATTATTTTTTAAAGTGTTTTTCGTTTAGAAATACATTAAAATAAAAAATTCATTAAAATAATATTTTTTATTTTTTTAAAATCATTTTTGACATCAACATACAAAAATAATTTAAAAACATTAATTTTTTTAATTTAAAATAAAAAATATTTTTTTAAAAAAATATTTTTCAAACATATTCTCAAACACTTTAAGAACGAAAAGAGCGTAACCCTTAATGATGATTTTAGGAAGACATGTTAACCATCGTAAGCAACACCTACTTATTTAAGCCCATCTAAGACACAAGGCCTCCGCAAGTTCTTTCTATAATCATGAATGTTCTATAGCTAGGAGCCCTTTCAATAATTTTTCAGACCCACCACTATGGTTCATATGTTTATAATTAAATTTTCATCCTAACAAAACAAATGATATAAATAATGTCAAATAATGAGATTTAAAATATAATTTATAATATTCTTTAATAAATTATGATAAGATGAGTTCTAAGATATAATTTTGTATTATTTTACAGTGCATATTTTTAAAAGAAAGTCTTTTGAATTCAATACTTAATTTTTATTAATTAGAATAAATAATGAAATTTAAATTTTTGACCGTTTAATTATAAAGACTATAATAATATATTAAAAAACTATCTTAATCTAAAAATTTAAATTATTAGTGGTTTTAAAATATTGTTTATTTTATCATTTGACAATGACAATGCAGTGGCTATAAAGTCCCAGAAAAGCTAGGGGAAAAAAATCTTTTCCGGGAAAGAAAAACAAAAGAAAACAATAGCATTAACAATAAAAAAGAAAGGAAAGCAAATTACCTTATAGCTTAATCAAATATAACCAAACGAATAAGCAAACTTCTTGGACCACCTCATCTGCATCTTCCAGCACTTTATAACTTTTAGATATATATATGCCAGTTATGTTATATTCGGACAACTTTCATACAGAAAATGAATCTAAGTTTTTACTTCCCATAGGGTTTGACTTTCATTGACCAACGAAGAAGACCCCTCTAGTCGTCAGACCAATCCCTGATGTTTATTTTCCCAGCTAAAACAGGTAAAGACCACATCGTATTTTCCTTTATACTAAAACATCAAAGCTCTTGCAATAACAAATTAAAAAATAGGAAACGAACAACTAAACAATTCACCTCCAATTAAACCCTGGCTCATAGCCTTCTACAACTAGAAAAGACTTGGCAATGAAAATGTCGATGCTGTATGTTCTCCATCAGATGACATAAATTCAAAATGTTACAGCTAATTAAACCTAATTATATATTTTTACCATACAGGCGATAAAATTACGTACATCGATTTATTTCAATCACTTTAATTAACAACCAAAAACAAGATACAGAAAAGCAAAAGCAATAATGATGTGGCCATCATAAGAGTTGACCTTGGAAGACTGCTTGCCGAAGACACATCGCCTTGATGAGGAGGCTTTCTGTAGTAGAAGGGAAAATAAGGCAAGATAGGATCAGGAGGTGGAGGACCATTGAAGTTGTTACCAATAGCTGGTGGAGAGTAGTATGGTAAATCTCCAGTTGGAGAAGGGTATAAAGGAGGTGCATACGTTCCTGCTGACTGAGATGGCGGAGACGGTGGTGCTGTGAAAGTTGGGGTACCAGTCCCGGTGGGGGGAGGATAACAGGGATAAGGACACTCGCCGCCGTCGGACATGGTCAAGCTAGGAAGATTGACAAGAATGGATATGAAGAAGAGGGCGGGGAGGATTAGAGATAGGTTAAAATCCATGTGGCGAGGGAGGAAAGGAGAGACAAGAGTGACTGATGAAAAGAAGGGGGTGGGTGATGTTATGGGACGCGACTGATTATAAACTTTTTTGTTATTTAGAGTTTTGTGATGGCTCACAAGGTCAGGAAAAAAGACAAGGAAAAGGGAGCTAAAGGAAAGGAGGCTTACAGAGCAAGTTATCTCTACTTTTGAGCTAGTGTCTTTAATTTGGTGAAGAGCTTAAACCTAGGCACCATGAAACTCTGAACTTGACCCCCAATGACCTTGGCATGAAGGCATTGGGCTACTGAGATAAGTGTCATCTAAGTTTTTTTTTTTTTCTAGATGCAAGGAAACCACCCCTGAAAAACACACTTTATAAATCTAGATAAAACAGTAAAATCCCGATTATTTCAAGCATTTTATTATCTAAATATTGCTAATGAGAGAAAAAAAACCAATCTTTTTTTTTATGATGGTCTAGTCTCAGCGCCGTCTTAGTAGCTTCACAAGATGTGGCCTGATAAAATTAGCTAGAAGTTTAATGTTATCTTCTAGTTACAGCTAGGCTTTCATTTTGAAATGTAACAATATATTTGTCCTCTGACCATCTAAAATTTTTCTTTTGTTTATAACTTGGAAAGATTCCCTGGTTGTGATGTCATTTTCTATCAACTACTTCTTTTTCTTGGAAAAGTAGAGTTAATAATGTCTCATCTACTTCCTGATAGTGAATAGCAACGACAATGGATGGATTAAAACACTCTCAAATCACTACTCGTGACTCGAAACCCTTCCTTACATTGATACTCTTCCTCGCAAGCTCTTTCACAATTTGCTGAAAACAGGGGCTATGCACTTAACTGTCTTGGCATATTATTGATGTGCTTGCTCACCGGCAGGACAATGACATAAACAAAAGATTATAATATGAGTATATATAAATAGTAATATATATATATATATATATATTTCGTCAACAAACCATAATAATGAACATTGATCTACAAACGAAAACAAGTTTCTATGACGATGTTAATTTGAATAACAAAGCCTTAATTGCCAATGAGTGATCGACTCGGCTCAACGGAACTCAGCTTGCCCTTTCCTCTGGAATCTGGAGTTCAAGACTTCCCCTTGTGAGGGAAAAAAACAAGAAGAAGATACCTCTCAGCTCGAAGGATGGCCGTGGTATTGATGACTAAGTGTATGTATTATACTAATAGCTTCTACTCTTGCTGATTTCAATTATTTAATTGCAAGTCATAAGCAAACTTTAGTTATTTAACTATCGAAAGCTAATATCTTTTTCTTAAAGAGAGTGATTTTTTATATGGCAGAAGTACTTTCTAGTTGAAATTTGTGTATTCTGCCTTGGATCGCACACACTCTGTCTTCAATATTTAAAAACCCAACTCACATAAGCATTATGAGATAATAGAAAATTTGTAATTTATATAATAAATTTTGAGTTCGAGTTAGGATGTGTATTACTTATAAAAATTTGAGATATTCGGGATTTTACTCGCTCATCTGAGCTTATAAAATACACTTTTCTGAAGATAAAGTTTTCTCACCTCCAAATAAAATGTATTTAAAAACACATGAATTTTGAAGATCTCAATTTATTTTTCTTCGAGTTCTTAGGTGGGTGTGGCTGCTTGGAACTCGTCAAAACTGTACTTTCCTTTTCCATCTTTAAGTTTTGATCTTGAAACGATATCGATTGATGACATCTTTACAAAATGTGTGGATGGACATGCACTAGGTAGAAAAACGCGTTTCATTTCTGAAACATATGTTCTGAAGAGAATTTATCATTAAAATTAAAACTTATCATATAAATTTCCATAAATATATCAATTCATCAGGAAGACAGTGTCTGAACGTAAAATCACAAATAAATGAGTACTGTTTTCTTTAATTGTCACCCAAACAAACCCATCGGAGCCATGGCAAACAGAATTTACTATTAGCTGTGAAGTGTGGTTTTAGTTAGAAATGAAATTCCATACCTACTTGATGATCATGTCCTCTTAACGATTGTGGTGTTGAATTATTGAACGAGCCGGTAGAGAAAGATAGCATCCGGTTAAGAGAGTCCGATTTGATGATTTATTATTTTGCTGAATTTGCAAGTCTGATTCCAATCACTAAAAACTGATTCCTCAGGCAATAAGAAATCATGGGGTGGGGCTGGAAAATAAACAAATGGAGTGATTTTGACGTCTTGGTTAACTACTTCCAACATAAAATAATCACTACACCTTACGTCCATTCCGGACATTTCTAGAGGAAATTAACGAATATCCCTTTTCCATTTTTGGTTGCAATTAATCGGATTGCAGGAAGTATCAAGTTAGGTGGAGTTTTTTCCCTAAATTTCATCGTGCAGGTGGATTTATTGCCCGTTTGGCATTGCGATCCCACCGGCTTTTGGCTGAAATTTGATTTATTTATTTTTACATTTTAAAGACCGGCGGTTTGGTGTTTTTAGATCATTTTGATGTGCTGATTTTAAAAATAATTTTTAAAAAATAAAAAAACATCATTTTAATGTATTTCGGCACGATAAGAATTTTAAAAAGCTATCGCAATCGCACTCTCAAACAGGACTTTAGCTTTGTAGTAGTTAATGTCTCTCTTTTCTTTCCCTTACATGAGCACTTATCTTGACTTGGAGGGACGTAGTAGTTAAAGCTAAGAAAATAAGAACAGTGATTCCAACTTCCAAACCCATTGAACATTTGACAGCTTTTAGGGTGTGTTTTTCGTTTCATTTTCTCTCGGAAACCGCGTGGTTGAAATGAATTGCTGCAGGTCAAGGTCCTCAAAAGCACAAACACTAACCTGTCATCTCATAAGCTTTATAGGATAAACTTCTTTGGGCTGTTTTATTTCTCTGGCTAGATAGCGAAATCCTTGATTTAATTTGCAAACTGAAGAAAATAAGATAAAAAGCTCATCGAACCCCAAAAGGGTGACAGAATTTCTAATTTTCTTCATCTTACTTCTCCCAAAAGTTTTTATTATTATAAACTCAGCGTCTCTCGCGGCTGTCTATCTATTATTGTCTATACACCCATTTGAACCAGTGATAATAATAATTAAAAAAAAAACTTTGTAAGAGGAATATTGAGACCTTACCTTCTCTTTTAAGTTTCAATCTGATACACAGAAAGGATTGGATTAAAAATAATCATGCGCAGACAATATACTTAGAGGGTGTTTGGGAGAGCTGTTGCTGTAGCTTTTCAAAGTGCTTTTCGTGGTGAAATATATCAAAATGATATTTTTTTTATTTTTTAAAAATCATTTTTGACATCAGCACATCAAAATGATCTAAAAACACCAAATCATATTTATTTTAAAAAAAAAACTACAAACCGGCGTTTAAAACACCATACAAACAGGCAATATAGTTACTCAGAATTCCTTTTTTTTCTTTTTGTGCAGCAGTACAGGCTGTTATGCTCTATTACTGTCGACCAAAAACAATTCATCATCATAGAAGTGTAAAGGGTGCATGCTACTTTTCTTCTCTGCATTTTCTACAGGAGAAAAGTCTTAAATCTTACATCCGAATTTTAAGCTATCCTGTCATGGTCAACTTTGTACAGACTGGAATCCAGACCTCCATTTATACAAAAAATTTGTCCGGTCATCTGAGTTTTAATGTCACTTGCGTGTAATGGTTGAACTCTGCCTTCCATGTTGGATCACGATGGTTTGTCTGCTTTGATAGTCCACCTTTGATGGTTTCTTCTTTTCCATCTCCTTTCATTGAAATTCGATCTACCCTATAAAACATTCTTAGTTGCACTCTCATTTTATTATTATTTTCTCTAATTAAAATCCGCTTTGCCCTGTAAAAATGTTTTGGTTGTACTCTCATTCTGTTTTTATTTCATGCTTGATTTTTATTTTTTATTGTTAAATTCTTATTTAAACCTTTTTTAATTTCACTCTTTCAATCAAAAAATTGTGGTTTGCCTCTTATTTGATTTTTCATTTGATTTTTTTCATTTTATTATTAAAAAAATATAAGTTGTCCTCTCATTGGTTTTTATTTCAAATTTTATCTTTTTTAAGGTTTTTTTATAAATTTGTTTTTCAATTTTATCATTCCACATAAAGTTGGTTGAAAATTAGGATCTATTTTTTTTTTCAATGGGGTGAATTCAATTGAATAACTTGAATCACTGGTTCAAAACTCAATATGAGTTAACATCAATCCTTTTTTAGAATTTGTTTTTTTAAACTAGTTTTTTTTTAATTTCATCTTTCCATATTTTTTTTAAATTAGATTTTGTAAAAAAAAATTGATTTCTTTTATATCTGGTTACCCTTATCTCATTACTTAAACCACGCGAGTTTATGTGATTGGCCCAAGTGTGTGTGTGTATATATATTGTTTTCATCCAACATTGGGTTATTTTAGAACCAAACTTAATATATTTTTGTGGTTTGTCTTCTATTAGATTATCTTTTTGCATGACTCGGGGTGCGGGGTCTGGTAGGCTTGCTAAGTTTGACAGGTTTTTTTCCTTCTTTTTAATTGACTTTTTTTTTTGCCATTTTTTTCTTGTATATTGAATTTGATTTTGTAATTTGATTTATTTATTTTCTCCTTACTTATCCTTATCTAATTCAAATTATTAATTTGACATATTTATTGGGTTATCATAGATATTTTTTCAGTTTTATTCCTATTCATTGGGTTGATTAGAATAAAAACCTCATCGTTTTTTCCCTTCTAGTAGACAATTTCCTTTTCAAGTTCTCATAAGTTTTTTTATTTAACCCACTCCGTTTACTTCATTATTACTTTTTCATTATCTAATAAAATAATATTAATTTATTTGGCTCAATCGAATTCATAAGCCAGGTCGTATATTTTTTTTATATTTAAAATACACTTGCACCATCCAAACATTTTTTAGTCTTTTTTTTTTGTTTTCCTGCCCACGGTTTAACGGGAGTCCACAGTCCTGGTTAGTTGCTACAATGCCACCATTAATTGATTTTATAAAAAAAAAAAAAAAAAAAGAGGCCCTGAAGGCGAGAACGGACACTTGTTGTTTAGTCAAAGCATGATTAACAATTTGAGCTTTGATGTTTCGATACCTGCTAACAACTCTATCTAGACAGCTTAATGATATTACGAATCAACCATCGCATGGTTCTGAAGAGTTATCTGCGAATCAAAACTATCACACGTGTTGATTAGCCAAATATTTTGAAATTATGGTTGAGATAAAATTAAATTTTAACCATGTTGTACAACACTCCTAAGCGTGCTATTAGATTAGTCTAGATGATTTATTTAGTAATACCGTGCAAAATATTTTTTGAGCTGTTTTTCAATTAAAAATATATTAGAATTTTTTAAACATTAATATTTCAAAACTATTAAAAATCCTCAATTTAATGTATTATTAAATAAAAATAATAATTTGAAAAATAGATTGACGGAAGAAACTCTCATGTAAAAAGGCCAAAGCTAATCAGTCAATCATGTTGTAAAAAAACACTCGTCATTGGAGGAAACTCCCTGGAAAGCCATCAATCGGTTGATGCTCATGTCCAGGCCGCCTCCTTGGAAATCGAACACCATCTTCAACAGTTTCTCGCTACCGAGGTCTTCTTATACAGACAGAGAAGTCAATTTTGGGCATATCGCTGAGGATGTGAGCGAAGTCGCAGATTATTTGGCAAAAAATGACTTTATGACATAAAAAATAATTTTAAAAAAATTAAAATTAAAATATTATTTTAATATATTTTTAAGCAAAAATTATTTTAAAAAACAATGTGATTCCTAAACAATCATTAAAAACTCCTCCTTTTTAACCCATGCTACAAGCCATCTTCCTCGTCTTTACATTCTCTGTGACCTGTTTTTAATATAATCTCGTTGATTGTCATGAAAAAAACTATATCAAACATGATATATTATATCTGTGAAACTAAGGGATGCAGATGAGAGTCTCGACTCCTCTAATATTTAAAAATAATTCATAAAACTTTTACAACGTGCTTGGAAACCAATTAACAGGGGAATGAAAACAACTTCTACAATGAGTTAGTTTGAGTTTTAACTCCTAAAATCTCATTACTGCAAGCAGTAGATAATGTTTACTAAGTGTTTGTTTGACATTATATTTTAAAAGTATTTTAAAAATAAATTGATTTTTTTATTTTTAAATTATTTTGATGTGTTGATGTCAAAAATAATATTAATAAATAAATAAAAATATATTTTAATATATTTATGAATGAAAATCCTTCTGAAAATCAGCATAAACCACATTCTAAAACAGTTTATAAATGGAGCAATCAAAACCATTGATTTACTGGAGAGTATTAAAATCAATAATAAAAAAGGGGCCTGTTTCACAGGGGAAGCTAGTAGTTACCTAAGCAAATGCAGTTAATAGCGTCCATCTTGTGATGGTTTGTCTGCAAACTAGAGAAATCCACAATTACCTTAACCAGTGTAACTAGAAGGCAATTTTGAAGAGATTAATGATAAAAATGAAAACCAGAAGAAATATTAAAAAAGGAAGGGAGAGAGAGATTAGACTAAGAGCAACTACAGGGTAAAAAATTATTTAGAAAAAATAAATTAGTAATATAGTTTTGTCAATGCCTGAATGGTATAAATATAACATTTTTTTATATATGTACTCTAATAAAATACGATTTAAAAAAGTCAATTTTATTTTAATATATATAATATTGGTATAATTATTTATTAATAATAATTAACTAATCAAAATCCAATCAAAATCATTTTTAAACATAAAAATATATTAAATATTTTTTTAATCTTTATAATCAATACATAAATAACACATAAACTTAAAAATATTATTTTAATTATTCAATATAACTTTTTACTTGAAGTTATCAAAATAAAAAATTAAAAACTAAATAGGGTAAGAGTTGCTATAACTGCAAGCTGCCAGACTTCACCAACAATGACCCACCAAACCAATGTATGTGTTAGGATATTAATAGTTACTGGGCCCTACAGTTTGGTGAAACCGAAGCTGATCACAGAAACTGTACCTGACGACATCTGACACATTGTGATCAGAACTGATTTCATCCACTGGCACTGAATCTGATGGTTGTCATCTCCTCCTTGATTTCGAAACATTTTTCTAGTAACCAGGATTTGTGGCATATGGGGCAGGCCGGCCTTGCTGGGACAAATGGCGCCTGCCCAGTTATCCAAGCTCTGCAATGAGTGTTATATAAATCTTAATGATCGTATAAATGTTATTTGAAATGACTTGGGTTAAAAGTACTAAAAAAGGTTTATAACTTTTCGAATGTTACAAGTTATTCTCGTGTTGACGGGCTACTTGTCAATTTATTCTTTGATTTTGGTATTTCTTGGCGGACACCACTGTCCCCATCTGATGCCCACTTGTCCAATGAAACATAAAAATCTTGAAATTTATACAATAAATCTCAAGTTCAATTTAAAATATATATTTTTTATAAAAACTTGAAATAACAATTTTATTTGTTCATTTAAATTTATAAAGTGCACTTTTAAAAGATGTAGTTTCTCTGATCCAAAAAAATAATTATATATCTCTGGACCAGCATGTATACCGAGCACTGACCATCGGCAGATGATCCGATCAAGCTGATTTTTCCGACAAACTAATTAATCAGGGTATCCATCAAGAAGTTGTAACCCTATATTTTAAAATTGGAATCCAAGATTAACAGGGAGATGCCTAAAGACGTCGCAAACTAATGGTGGGCCTGGCTGAGGGCAAGTTTTTAATTGAAACAAACCAGGGTGGAGATGCATGCTGGTGGTGGATCCACTATACCGCCCACAATAATCCAAGATAAATAACACCTAATTGTTCTTGTACAAGTTTACATTTATTTTATAGACCCAGAATCCAAGATTGATCGTATACTTTTCTCCCATTTATCAAACCATAAATCACGATCAGATTCGCAGCATCTACATGACTAAAAGAAAACAGGATGGAATTTTAAAAAAAAAGTTGCTGAAACGAAATTACGAGGAGGGAAGAGAAGACTGTTATTGAAGATACTGAACACTTGAGAGATGATAAAGCAAGAAACAAGCACATCTTAGCTATGAAGTTATATCCTTTTGGAAACGAAAAATTCTTTATCTTGCAGTCCTTTGATCACACGATCTGAATTAACTTCTATAAACTCCGGCCTTAAACGACAAATCTTACAAACAATCCTAGCAATCCACATCCAATCAAAACTTGCAAACCCACGGTTGGCCGGCTAGCAGCCGAGAAATAATTGTCAATCGGGTACAGGTTCCCGGGTGGACCGGTTACGTAGATAAAAGATGGCGGGGGCGGGGGTGGAGGGCAGTCACCTGATGGTGGCTTCTTTGGAGTCGGTGGTGGCAACACTGGTGGAGGAGGTGGCGGGGGACACAATACCGGTGGGGGTGGTGATGGTGGTGGAGGACTTTGAGTACATGGCGTGCACTTCTCTCCAGCCGGTACAGGCACGGCGGTCTCGTCAAGCTTCCTTGAATCTAAGCCGTGAACGGGCGCCACAACAAAAAGAAACATGCTTAATAGCATCAAAGAGATGGAAAAACTACTCATTCTTAACAGCATATTGTGGCTAGCTAGAGGTTAGAGAATTGCTAGAGAGATCAATTTGGTGGGTGAATTGAAGGAAAGGGGGTTCGATAAGAGCCCTTTATTAGGGTCTTAGGTGCATGGAACTGTGATATAGCCAGGCTCACAAGGTTGTCCGGGAATTTGCTGCTATTTGATTATTAGAAATTAGAAGTGGAGTGAGGGTTTTTTTTGTTTTTTTTTACATGGACCGTTTTTTTCTCCTTCGCTAGGGCGTTGCCTTTTTTCATACGGCAACCCCATATATTGCACGTGGATGGTGAAATTTTGGGGCCCACCTTTCTATATCGTTTTGATCAATATATTAATCTACGGCTACGGATTCTCATAGTTTCTCCCCGTCATTGTATGAAAATGCGTGTATTTTTTCTCTCATGACAAGTAGAGTCAATTAAAACTAAATTCAATACTTTTTGCATGTAATTTTCAATATTGTTTTTTTTTATATATATTTTTTTAAAAATCAAATCAAATATTTTCAAGAAAGCAAATTTTATTGACTGACAGATCAAATATACATTTTAATTTTATTATGTGTGTCATAAAGTTGAACTTCTCTTTATGGATAATATTAATATACAGTTATCAATAATTGATCAAATTAATCAAAGATGTAATATAAGCCTTTCCAGCCTGTGGAACTTAATCTTTGTAATCCAAGAATCATACGCGTGTGGTTGCTTGCACTATCCTCTAATTGTTAATTAAACCTTTTTCATCCAGCAGAGATAAAAAAAAAAGAGAAAAGAAGAAGAAGAAAGATATGGTTAATGTATCTTGCCAAGATTGTTTCGGCAATTAACATGATCAAAGCTATGTATATTAAGATTCTTGATTATCTCGATTGATAATTACCTTTCCCCCCCTCTAATTTTAACGCCTAAACTAGGAGGTGCTATGCGACTGTGACTCCATTTTGGTTGATTGGAGTTTAAAAAAAGTTTTTGATGTTGAAAGGACTGTATTAGATTGAGGTGTCCTCAACCCACGGTCTGCTTATTAAATTAAAAGAAAATAAATAAAAAAATATAGGAGAGATCATCCAAAACAATTGATGGTTTCGGGTCTTTATAATTTATAGCCAGATGAAAACAGCATGAGAATGATTAGATTTCCCTTAATTACTGTCCCTGTTTTAATAATTTATTAATTTACATTATGATTTAGTTAGAATAAATAGTCAATTATCATCCAATTTTGTGAATTGGATAAGATATAAACAACTATTTTTCCAGTAAAATAAAAAGTTGATGAACAATAGCATGTGAATCGAGGAGTACGACTTCGAGACCTATAAAAACAAGAAATTCTTCAAGTATTATATGATTTTGAGTCCTATTGTGATTTGATCAAGAATTGATTTCATCAAACCCTCGATTAACAGAGCAATTGGGTAGTGGTTGATAACGGGTTCCAATTCAGCTGGTTTTATAAATAAATAAATATTAATTACTTGCTCAAGAGAGTAGGAATAGGAGTAGAGCCAATGGCACTTTCTTTTGTCAAAGAAAAGAGGATTAAAAAAGAAAGCAACCGGTGGCTGTTTACTATTCTTCCCTCCGGGAGACGTTGAAGTGGCCAACGTAATGGTGGTTGAGACGGGCTTGACTTTTCTGATGCAATATAGCCACTGTAATTGATTTTAATTGAGCGATAGAGCCCCTGACGCTGCAAGCAAGCCAGCATGCAGGCCACATCCACGTGTCAATTCAGACCGTTCGATAATCTAAACGGCCCCTTTTAATACTGTAATATTTACATCTACCAATTTTATTTACTCTTACATACTCTCCACAAGTGTTTAGCAGCATTTGTTAATTATGAACAAGAAGTTATTGTGATTGACCGAAACCCCAACACAGGGTGCCAAATCAATTGTTTACATAAATATAAGGACTGGACTAGATTATTAATGACTGCGAGTGTAAAAATGAGAAGAAAACACGTGAAGAAAAGGACAGGCCGGCTTCGAAGAACGACTAGTGATTATATAATATTGTGGTTGAGATTGTTATTTTTTGTTTATTAAAATGATATTTTTTAAAAATTATTTTTAATATTAAAATATAAAAATAATTTAAAAACATAAAAAATATTAAATAAAAATATTTTTAAAACACAATATCAAACAACACCTTATATAACAATGGTTTTGAGACCCCAAAGTATCAATAAGCACACCGGGCAAATTCTTATGGCCGATTCATTTCCAAACCATCGTCAAGAAAAATAAACGGAAACCAAAATTTGCCCCGCGATTTAAGGAAGAAAATTCATTTTCTTTGACTCTTCTTCCACTTCTCAATCGTCGTTGCTCCAAGATTATGCTAAGTCATTGAAACGTAATTTATCATATTGTGAAAAATCCAAAGTGGCGACTTTCAAAACATTTTCCCTTTAAAATTATTAATTATTTCTCTCTAGAGAAAAATAAGTGATAATTTCCAAACCACCTACAAACCAAATCAATACCTGGAATATAATTAACATACATCATGTCATTACTGATTTGGACAGGACTTGACGTGGTAATTTCTATCTCCCAACAATATATTTTAACCTTCTCTTGATTTTTTTAAATAAATTAGGAGGGGTGTAACGATATGTTAACCTCTTCTAGACAAGATGTACATCATCCGAACACTAGCGGATGTGCCAAGGAACCAAAGCAGGGAAAATGCGATTGCGTGGACTTGACCCTGAAGAAAACGGAGATTTTTTTTTTTAAAAAAAAAGGAAAAAAAAGGCGTGGGGGGGACAAAAAGTTGAGGGAAACCGAATCCGAGCACAATCATGGATGAGTGAGAAGGAGGAGAGTAGTAAACACTGCCCACCGGCCCATTTGCTGGAAGCATCTTCCATCCCTTTTCTTCTCGTTTTTTCCAGTCAACTTCGGAATCATGCAACCTTAATTTAGATTTAAGCATTGCTTTTTGAACCTTCCTACCTTAAACCTTCTTCTCTATCTCAACATCACTCTCCCATGTCAATAATTGATTCAGTGTCGGTTGAAGACAAAATTGGCTCCCAAATTCCACGTCACCGTTTGGGTGCGTCTAGAATTGAGACACGTCGTCTTTTGAGCCTATAATGAACATCGCTTCAAGGTAAGGGTGTTGAAAAAAACGACTCAGAGAGAGTACTTGCGTTATATATATAAACTCATTTAATATTTTAAAATCATATAATCTGGATATTATATATGGAAATGGATAAAAAAGTTATAAAATGAGTATTACATGCGGGGTGACAAATTAACATTTATAAAACCCGATCAAACCGACTCAACCTTTATATGCTATATTGATTCTTTCATTTTAATTAATTGAATTAGAGTGTATTTGCCATCATTACCCTAACTTGAACTTGAACTTGCACTCAAAGAAAATATCGCCTTGGAATCCCTGCTTGTAGGCATGTGTGTTGGTGGATATAGACGAGTTAGGTTCATGTTCATAATTTAATCTAACTCGATTTTTAATATTTTATAAACTATAAACCAATTTATTAGTTTTTTGTGAACCTATAGTGGGTAAAATATATTGGAATGGTCTAGGGTTTTTTGTAATTATATTACAAATATCATAAATAATTGTATTACTAATTTTCATGAACTATGCTTAATTAAAACTAAAATTCAAGCTAAATAATTTACCCAATAAGATTATTCAGGCTCAACACGTCAGCTGAAGTGATTAAAATAAAAGAATCAAATGAGAAAATAAAAACTTTATCATATCAGGTTTTAAAAATCTCAACATCTAAGACAGAATATTCATTTCTTAGGGTTTTTTTACCCATATGTTCTAACATCCACGCTAAGAGTCGATTTATTTTTACAGCACTACTAGTATGTATACCACTCGTTTTAAAGCACTGCACACTCACTTGTATTCGTTATGTTAAGGAAAAAATGACTGCAAAAAAGAAAAAGGAGGTACGAGATTAAACCAATCTACGTAGGCGTCGTGTATACCCCAACTACATTTTAAACATCTTGTACAATCTGCACCCAAGCCCAGAAGGCCCATAAGGCCCAGACTTCTATCAAAAGTCAAAACACACGACATTTCATAGTTCAAGAAGACCAGCACTGAACTCAAACATGAAAGAGGACTAACAGTGATTCCTTGGAAAATCCTGGTGGCACAAGTATATACATCTCCTGTCAACGAAAAAATAAAAAAGGATTAATCAAGAAACCAAACCATTCCACCGTCCACTTCTCCAGTAGCCCCAAGCACCAGTCCAGCAATTCAAGCAAGCAACATCATGGTCATTTCGATTTGGAACATGAAGAGCACGAGTTCATGTCAACGCAACTCAGAAAATTGTTCGGGATTTGAGAAGAAACAATGCTGATCTCTCAGCCACAGCCATACACTCCCCATCCTGAAAGACTGAAACGAGAACTTCCACTGTCCATCTTTCGATTTGCATCATACCTTGCCCTTTTTGAATTTCTGGGTTCTTCAAGAATTGAGGGTGTACAGTACCACGATGAAGTTTCAAGCCCTCGAGCCATTTCCAGGAGCATTGTCTGCAGCTCCTCCGTGCTGTAACTCTTGTCCTGTGCGCCATTCATGGAGATGGTATTAAAAAGAGGAGCACAAACTGGCATAAAAATTGCCACAAACAAGATTTCCACAAAACCCGAATGATAAAAGATTTCTTTTCCCTATCGCTAAACGTGAGTAGAATTCAATCCTAACGAAAGGATGTTTCAGAACTGGGGTGTTTTAGCGTCCGAGTACGTTAGCATCCTTTCGAGACAGCACAGAGTGCTAGCGGAGGGACATTAGTTCTTACATTATGGCTTTTGAATTGAAAACTTCCGAACTCTTCCCCAATTTAGATAAACTTTGCACATTCTCTTCCACCATAATTTTAGCTCGCTAGTGATGATGATAAGAAGCAAAATTCTTATCCCATCCTTTGTTTTTCCTCCTAAAAACCAAAACCAAAACAGAAACTTTCATGATTTTCCCTGCTCAAAAGGAAGATGCTTCTCAAGGCACCAATTTCGTTCACTACAATGAGAGATTATTCTTTATAACAAAATAAATAAAAAAAATAAAAATGGATTGGTTTCTGATTCATTTAAAGATCTAATTCCTATTAATGCTCTGCAACAACATAACCATATTTGTCTTCTGCAAAGATGGAATATTTCTTATTACAAGAAAAGGAAAAAGAAAAATTGATTTCTGATTCATGCGAAGATCTGGTTTTTAATGCTCTAAATTATATTTGCACTTTACATTGCAATGGGTTGATCACAAGATTCAGCAAAGAAACTATAAACTTGCAAATTGGGAGACTCAATGGTAGTAAATAAATAATAAAAATAAAACATCATAGATCAAATACATACCTGTCTCCTATCCTGGGCCATGAGATTCGATATTTCTTGCACAAAATCAGAAAGGCCCTGACAGACACAAGCAAGCAAACAATAATCAGTCGAAGCGAGCGTTAGTGAGAAAGGAAAACGTATTAGCGAATTAATGCAGTGGATTAAAACTAAAAACAAAATTCATTAGACACCCATCACCTACCTCATCTTCTCGGTCTTCTGGGTCATATAATCCTGCATCATACATTGCTCTTTTTCTATGGTCGGATAACACTGTCAAAACGAAACATCAACTAATTAAGGAATTGAAGAAATAAAATTTCTCAGAAAAGCATTATCAGTGGTTAGCCGCTTTCAGAGATGCTTGACCAATTACCTGCATAGGCTTCTTGAATTCGCTGGAATTTACGGTTGGCTTCACCCAAAATAGAAGGTGTTCTTGTCAACCTATCAGGATGCCATTGCTGCGCCAACAAACAACCACCCATAAATAATACACCACGCGTCTTCAAAAGAAATATCAAACCAAAATCAATTGATACATACCATAGCAAGCTTGCGATAAGCACGCTTTATTTCATTAATAGAAGACTCGGAACTAACCCCAAGAATGCTGTAATAAGAAGGTAACCCTTGCTTCTGATCAGCCCCCATAAAAACTTTTACGCTAGCTAGCCAAGCCCTCACAACGTATTCAACTCAGCCAGAATCTTGGGAGCGCTATGCTTGTGTTTGAAACAAGATGGTGGCTTGAAGAGAGCTGGTGTTCGAACACTTATATAAGCAAGGTAACCCTTGCTTCTGATATGTGACATGGAATGTTCGAGAGGGCTGGCAATGAAAAATATCTGGAGTGTGGAAAGTTCGGGAACTAAGATATTAGACACTACACTAATATCCTGGATTTTTTGGCCTTGGAGGCTTCTCGTGTTCATTGTCGATTTATTATGGACGGTGATGATGAGATGGCTACTGGATTGATTTTTGTTTTAAAAGAAAGAGAGATCTCAGGTTGTGACACGTTTGTTCTGAAAAATCAGGCTAATGGTTTTTCATGGTGCGATTAAAATTATTTATTCAAGATATTTCTAATGATATCGACTATGTCAAAATCTTTCTAACAATATTCCAAGTTTAATTGATTAATCACTTGATCCTAAAGACCGTCCATCTGCTGAATATTTTTGAATGCATTAATCCATATATGTACAGAGAGATTGCATCTCTAATTATCCTAATCTGATTAGGCATTTGTCTCTTAAAATTAAATTCTTCAAGTATTTTCTTTAATTATATTGCATGACACATACACGAAGTTGGGGCCATATATTTAGCTTCCACGGTAGATAAATTGATAATTAATTATTTTTTTGAAGATCATGAAATAATTCTTGAACAAAGCTTAAAATATACTCATAAATGTTTTTTCTACAATCTTAATCTCCTGCAAGGTGTCTATCAAACTCATTGGGTACACTCATCAAATTGCAATTCTTTATTTGAAACTTCTTTAAACTTTCTTTTATATTTGATTATACTACTTTAAAGATAAAGAAATAATGTAACTTTTCAAGATTAAACATATTAAATTCAATCATCATGGACCTTTTAAATTTTCCAAACATGGCCTTATCTTTACAAATATAAATCATATCATCTACATATAAGCACAAGTCCTTCATCTTCATTTTTTTTAAAAAAAGAGTATGTTAGTTTATATGAATATCTTTTAAGCCCTTCTTTTAAGAAATAACCATAAATATAATTATAACAAGCTCTTTGAGTTTGTTTTAACCCACATAAACTCTTTTAATTTTTACATCATATGTCCATTACCAATTTTCACATAACCACGAGATTGATCAACATATATCTATTCTTAGTTATCTATGTAGAAAAACTGACTTCACATCCAACTAGAATAGAGGTCATGCATTTTGAGTTGCTAAAGCAATAATCAATCTTATCATACCAAGCATTGGAATAAACTCTAAAAACTTCCTTTTAATCAACACCATACTTTTGCTTGTAACTTTTACCCACAAAACATGCTTTATATTTGTCAATTTCATTAGTTTTTTTTAATTTTATCTTATCTATTTTACATGAATGATTTTGTCCTTTTGAAAGCTTCATCAACTCCTAAGAGTTGTTTTTCTTAATAACATTAATTTTATCATCCATAATTTTTTGCCACTTTTATTTTTTAACAACATCTTTGAAAGTCACAAGATCAAAATACAATAATACAGCAAAATAAGTAAGTGGATCATCAAATCGATTAATTTCACCTACCTCATAATCACTCATTAATGCAAGCCTTATTCTGACACATGATCTTTGACATTAGATGTGCTTTTATTATTTACTAGTTTGTGGTGCTTACTCCATAAGCTTTTCCCTAGATGTATCAATCTCACCATCTAAATCCAATGGAATATTTTGTTCAACATTATCATTGCTCCTTATACAAAATTTAACTTCATAAAAAATAACATCTTAACCAATAATAACCTTTTTGGTTTCTTGGTGATAGAACTATGAGAAAAATATATTTTTCTCCTTTGTCATCAAGGTTTTTTTTATCTTTAAATCAGAATATAGGAATAGAAAATGTAGCCAAAAAAATTCTAAGATGATCAACTGCTAGTCTTTGTCCACTCTAAGTTTCCGTTGGTGTATTATCTTGAACAGAAAGTGTATGATTTCTATTCAAAATATAAATGATTTAATTTACTGCTTCAAGCAAAAAAATCTTTTAGTAAGTCATTCCTTATAAAAATGCTTCTCACTATAACCATAATAGTGCAATTTTTCTTTTCACAAACTCTATTTTGTTGAGCTGTATATATTACGATACGTTATCTCTCAATCCCATGGATCTCATTAAAAAAATACAGACTCATGTGAGTTGTACTCTCCACCATGATCTAGTTGAAGTCATACTCTTCACCACTATCTATTTGAATAAATTTTATTGGTAGATTAGCTTCATTCTCAATAAGTGCTTTACACCTCTTACAAGCTCTAAAAGCTTTTGATTTTTCTTGCAGGAAATAAACTCAAATTTTCTGATTATAAGATGACTATATATCTTTTATCTTTGCTAGAAAGTGAACTTATTGTCCCATAAATAAATATCAGAATAACCAAGCTCCAATGACTTTCTTGCTTTGATGTCAATTATTGAAAATAAAATACATAAATATTTGGATGAACCTCTCAAGTCTTATTGATTAATCACATTTACAAACACACATTTCAACATGCTTAAATTCTGAACGCATTAACCCTTATATTTACATAAAGATTCCACCTCTTACTATCTTAATTTAACTAGGAATCTAATTATCCAATTAAATAAGAATTCTAATAAATTATTCTAACACTTTTTTTTTTATTAGGAATTTCTATTTAGGCTAGGATTTTTTTTAACATTCCTAGCTACCTGGGTTGGGTTTTCATTCTATCATATCATTGCTTTATACAACGATTGTTGTTATAACAAAATCTTTAGTAGTCTACCAATTAATATAACACAAATATAACTTCAACCATACACCGGTAATGAAGAAAAAAAAGGTTCCAAAACATAAGATTGATCAAGATTATTGTTTGAATTTGAATATGGATTTTTAGAGATTTTCTTAAAATCGACAGAAGTCCTTAATTTTAACAACGAACCTTAAATTCCTTGAGAAAGGATACATGACGAACGTTTTCACCATCTCCCATTCCCAAATCCTCTTGTGGGAACACTATTCTCTTGCAACCTTACTCGTTTCCTTCCATCATTCTCATATGTATGATGTATTTGTTAGAATTTGTGATGATTTGTAGAGAATAGAAGGAAGAAGAATATTCAGATGATAGGGGAGAGGCAAAGAGAGAAAGGAAAATTGAATTTGTTACTGTTCTCAACATAATTTTAGAAGGCAAATTAGAAGATGAAAGCGGTTTCTTGAAGCATCAACTCACAACTTCAACTGACCGCGGGAACAAAATATTGATACATCTGTCGCGCCTTGTGAGATGAAAGAAGTCAAGACTGAAAATGAGCTTAGCAGTGGTCTTCATCGGACTCTTCTGCTTGCCGTCTTCAAGAATATTACACATCACCGAAGGTGATAAAGTGAAGCGAAAATAAGCATGATCATGGATCCTAAATATTCTATATATGCATCTAATACACACCCCGATGGAGTGCAGATCTTTGACAGCGTGAGAAGGCAAAGAACAAACGACGTAAAGAACGATCAACGTCGTTGAGGTGCCATTGCTATCTTATGCCTCTTCAATCTCGTTAGACATTTGAAACGAGCTCTTCTTCTCGCGACGATAGTCTCACTTTCGCTACTCTCCGCTCTTTGGATTTTGGATCTAGAACAAAAAAAACAGATCCATAGATTTTTTTTTGAATAATACATGGAAGGATCAGTTTGCAGAAGCAGAGGATTGGATCAATCAATTCATCTGCGCAAGCATAAGAGCTCTGATATCATATTAGAATTGGTGATGATTTGCAGAGGGAATATTCAGATGATTGGGGGGGGGTAAATGTTACTGTTCTCAACATAATTCATATTTCATGTCTTTCGTATGCTTACAATACCTACTATTTATACATACTTCATAATACGTATTGTCATACTCTAACAGTATTTGGTTGTTCATTTTGCCTTCATACGCTTACTTGGATATTTTATCTATCACTTGAAAATCTGCGTGTGCATCAAGAAAACTCCTCTGAAAGATCATAAAAGGTGCGCCTATGCCACATCATGGTAAGAACTGGACCTTCCCAAGAAAGATGATTGTGCGCACCTTCCTCGTTTTTTTCTTCGGTGCTTTAATATTCATCATTTTATAATAAAGCATTGTGAAATTAAATGATTGAATCAGAGTCTTTGCAAGCTAGGAAATCAAATTTGCTTTTATATAGCTATAGCAGTAACTCTAGCAAATATGATTTTAAAAATTATAAACTATGCTCAAATCTCTTGAATGATTGGTTAAAGTGTAAATAAATTCTTTATTGCTGGTAGTTCCTTAACAAAGTTGAAGATTTAATTAAATTTCTTCATTTGTTCCACCAAGCTGGATTCAATACACTATCGTTTTATAAAATGTTGGACACAAACAAGCTGACATGATATGAAAGGAAACACGACAGAGATCTCACCTTCAAGTGTCCTGGTCTTCCATCTTTTTGCTAAAGCTTTCTCTTGATCGAAACTTCACAAATCAACTGAGAATATTCATCGGAGAAACTTCCAAGTGTCTTGGCTCGAAGACGATTTCTGTTGCTTCAGACCTTTCAATTAGTTGCAATTGTTTACATCGGAGAAGCCTTCAAAACTTAACAAGGGCGTTAAATTCCATGCAAACACCTGCCAAATAAATAGTCCCTTGCTTGTGCCCTCCATTCGTCATGTGTTCGACCTTGAGGTTCTTAAACTTGTATAACGATCGATTTATCATTCTTAGTTTTCCTTTTTGGATAAAAAATGATTTGCTTTTACTTTGCCTTTTTGTACGAACCAATTCCCAAAACTTTTCCCGTGTTGCTCTTAACAACTATGTTTTTCTCAGAAAAAAAAACAAAAAACAAAATTAACAAAAAGAAACAAGATAAATCAAGTGTTGGGATATGGGCCATTTCAATAACTCTTAGATTTTTCTCATTCAAATCCTTAACTTAATGATCAAGAAATTAAATCGTCATAAAAAGAAATGCTTAATTATCTTATTATTAATTGATTTATCTAATGTCTTTTTAAAGTTTTTTAACATTGTATGCATGCATGCATATTTGTACGTTTTTGGTATTTATCTATAACCATAATAAAATGGCACACCAAAATAACTCCATTTGTAAAAACTTCAATTTCAATCATAGGATTGAAGAACTACCATAAAACTAACAGATACAAACAAAAACATCAATGTAATTTTTATGTCGATAGATCATGGTGGATTTTATCGATAAAATATGCCCTTGTTGTAAGCATCAGTATACACTAATAAAAAATATCTTGATATATATCGAGAGAATTACAACGTGAAAAGAAAGAATGAAAAGAAAAGGTTGAAAAATACGATTTCGTGTTATTTTTACAGATAAAATTACCGACAAATTTAAATCAACAGTTAATTTCATCAATAAATTTTTCTGTAATATTTAATTTATAACCTAACGAGCAACCCTCCTATCTCCCTCCCCTATTTCTTTTTCTTCCTCTTTTTTTTCTCTGCAACAAACAACGCACCCCTCTTAATTTATTTATTTTTATCATAAATCAACCTTCTACTATAAATTTAGCCACCACAACACCCAGGGTTTGTCAGCATCCCTATTTTGATTCAAATTTTATTAAGGATTCCCCACTTCAAGTAAAAAAAAACTACCTACTTTTTTAGTTGACCTCAATTTAAATATTTTTGAATTTTTATTGTATATTTATGTAGGATATGTATTTTGTTTGGGTGCTAACTTATTTTATAGATTTTCCCCATAAACATTTATTGTATAAATACATGATTTGTACATGTTATGGTTTGTTTGAAATTTTATAAAATTATATGTGTTTGTAGATTAATGAAATTTATTTTGTGATAAGATAAATAATGGCTTATTCAATTACTTCATTTTATATTTTATCAATTTCAAGATTTTCCTGGAATAACCTTTTAATGTAATTTTTTTCCCTTCACAACAATATGTTATTTTTGAAAATAAATTGCAATTAATAAATGTAATTTCAAGTTTACAAACATTGAGACTGTCAGAACCATAATATCATTGGTGAAATTATCGATAAAAATTCTATTATTTCAACGGAGTCAGGCTTCAAACATCCTAAATGAAAACCTATGATTGATTGGATGGTTTAGAAGGTTTGAAGTTAATATTAACTAAAGTATTTTTTATTATTCTAATTTGGTTAGTTTATTAATATTAATTAAAAAAATTACAGATTTTAAGAGCAGGGGAAAGTTTGAATGAGATCGAGCTGACAATGCTAATGCAACACCATTTGTTTAACGCATGATATTTTGTTTTGAGTTTTTTCTGTTTTTCGGGGAGTCAGTCCTTCGATGAGCCGGATAGATCTGATGCTAAATTCATTAGATCTGATGCTAAATTATCATGCTAAAATCTTAAGAGAAATTATTGTAGTAAATTGAAGTTTATTCTCTCTTATTTGCTTTTGTCTATTTTTATTAATTACCCTAAAAAATATTCCAAAAATCATTTAATTTTGGAATTGAATTATATCCAAAATCCAAACAGCCTGATAAGGGATCTGGGGCAATGGTTTTGGGAAACAATATTTTTTATCCAAAACATCACGAATACCCAAATGAAATAAATACCTAGAAAGTTGAGTCAAACTACCGGTACGACCATGTTTCCATTTAAAAAAAAATCTTCCTTACACGTAAGTATTTGAGAACTTTTATGATGGGTATCATTTCTCTGTTATCTTTCATTACCATTTTAACTGTCAGTGTGTAGATCGGAGCTTATGTGCCACTTGGACAATGCCCTAACGTTTTTATTTAAAAGATGTTTCACATTGTATTTTAAAAAAAAAATTGATTTTTTTAATTTTTATTTTGGATTAATTTTTTTTTGGGTTAGATCATTTTAATGTGCTGATATTAAAAATAATTTAAAAAAAATTAAAAAAATATAATTTTGATACATTTCTAAACGAAAAATACTTTCAAAAGCAATCACAAACAAAATCTCAAATAGTCATTTAATAAAATAAACCAAAACAATTACCTAACACCCTTCTCATCAGACATATATAAAAAATAAAAATAAAAATAAAATATTTCTAAATAGTTTTAAATATCTCATTCATAATTCTATGATCAAGACACTTATTTATCTCAAGCCAGCTTTAATGCAGATTCATTCGGCCATACCATGCATTTGAAGCTCGTTTGAGATCGTGTAAACTTATTTCTGTCATTTAACTCATGATATTTTTCAAACTTATTATTATCCTGCGGTGGATTCACCATCTGCCGAAGGTTGATTCCACCTCCTACTGGTAAAATTTCTTTTTTCTCCTTAACATACGTAAATTAATAATCAAAACATTAGACATTCACCATCTACCGAAGCTCGATTCCACTTCCCCCCCCCCCCCCCCCCCCCCCCCCCCCCCCCCCAACGTACAGGAATATCAGAGCAAGATCTTATTGAAGCGTAAATTAATAATCGAAACATATAAAATAGAGAGAGTCGTCGGTCATCATCATGTTTAAATCAGATCCTCAAGGTTCTTTTTATATTATCCGCTCAAAGATTACACCTACCATATAAAATAGTACATCGATCCTATGTTCTTGCATATAAAAGCACTTCTTTGGATTTATCCAGGGGATGATCAGATTAATTAGAGGACCTGAAAACCAAAACTAATTAAGGGTATATAGCTTTCGTGCGTGTTTACTTTACACAACACACATATTTGGATACAAATCCTGTGAAATATTTGTTAGACTGTTTCTTCATGATCACGGTAGTTTTTGTTGCATCATGTTGGAACAAAGAAATTCTAAGCTAATTAGGGTTTTTAATGAATGAAACCATGTCTGTGTGCTCAAGGTCGAACAGACAACGAAACAAAGGCTGATCTGCAAAAGACAACTCACCTGGCAAGCATAGCATGGAACACATAACCCGGTCGTTGACAATTCCTTATAAATCCTACATGTATATTCTTTCTTGGTGATCAGCTGCATGGCTCCATATGGTACTGAACCCACCTGAAAACAGCGCTTGATTTAAATTACTCATTCAAAACAATCAAAAGCCATAACAAATCAATCACCTTAATATTATTAAGAAATTAATTAAGCTCTCATAATGACTGCAAGATTCGGAAACAAGATGATAGTACTATATAAACAAGACGATGATCGAAAAGAAGTGCATACCTGCGGTGAGGTTTCTTAGGCCGCAAATTCAAACTCATGTAGAGTAGCTGGCGAAATATGTTATGGCACCAGGTTGAGTTTTATAGAGATAAGAAGCAAGGAATATGAAGGGTTGAAGCGTGTGAATCGTGTGCTATTGTATACCTGCTTCCTTCGACACGTGAGAAGCTTTGACCAGTGGATGAGACATATTTGTTGGGAAGGACGCATGTGTCCATCAACCTAACTCGATAAAATGATTGAATTATCAACAGTAGTCAAAACTCGAGAGGGCAGATAGAAACGAGGATACTTACTAAGACTAGAATATATAAACACACACTTGTAGGGTTGAAAAAAGAAGCTAAGCTTGCTTGAAGGAAGCGATCATGGTTAGTTGTGCTCGTGGTGTGCTTCTTGAAATGCTGATGGAGGAAAATATTAGAAATTGATATGACCGTATTTTCATCTACCTTCATGACCCCTTTGCTCAGCTTTCTTGCACGTAAAACTTGGAAATTACTAATGCGTGTGCTTATTTAACTGAAAAACTTAAATACAAAACTTAAATACAAAGATGTGATGACACATGAAAAACTACATAAGTATTTTATACAGTATTTACAGTATTTTACATAAGGCCTCCTAGGTTCTTCGATCCCAATTTTATCAACCCAATCATTCTTATCAATTGGCATAGTCTATAGGGAGTTATGCAAAAAATCACTTCATTCTTGTTTCTTTAAAGCTCTTTTTATGACTGAAGAAACCTCAGTGCAACAACATTTATGCCTCGGTTATGTCTATGGATACATCAATAACATGTTAGCGGTTATGCCTAGGTTACGCTCCACGTGGTTGCGTTAATGGCTATACAAGGCTACACCTATGGTTACGCTCCATGGTTATGTGATTGACTATGCACCAAGGTTACAATATAAACTACCTTTAATGGTGACTTGTATACACAAAATATGTCACTTGGACTTGGAGGGCTTTGGTGATAAATAAAAAGGTAACATTATCCACTCTTGCTAGGTCAATCTTTCAAATTTATATGTTTGCAAGACTTGAAGGGCTTTGAATATACATGAAAAAACTACACAAGTATTTTATACAATGTACATCTCCATAAATATCTTTATAAATATCATATTTATTTATATAAAATATATTATAACTTAGATATTTATGAGATAATACATAAGATATTAAATATCTTATATATCTAATAAGATGTTTATTTTAAGAAAGTCTATATAAATAAAGTTTCATCTCTCTAGACTTTAGGTTTTCCAACGCTAAGCGGCTAGAGCTTATCTCTTTAAGACTCATCGTTCCAAACTTCAAGTCTAACATAATATAAGTCTAATAGAAGATTTAAATAACGTTTAAGGAACATTTAGATCTAAAGAATATTCATTCTCTCTCTATCACTTGTATATAAACATTATACTGATTTAAGCTTTAGTGTGTTTTTCTCGCTGATGTTGTCAGGTCCCCCAAGTTCTCTAGGTCTAATTTTATTAACCCATTGAAAACTCCTTTAATTTTTCTATTGATAATATTTCTCAAACTCGTCAAGATGTAAATGCATCCTTACATATATATGTTCGTGTTTAAAAATATATATATATATATATAAAAGAAAATTAAGTATAGCTTTCTCTACTTTAGCAACTCTTGTAGATGTATGGTATAATTTTTTGTGTTTGTCTCAACTAAGAGGACTTTGTAACTTAGGATTTTAAGTTTCAAGTTAATTGAATTGAACTATGGAGTTCTGAGTTAACTAATCATCAACTCTGAATTCAATTATAAACTTATTCATGTAATTCCAAACTTTACATAATTATACAATTATCAACATACTAGTTTAATTGAAGAAGCAATAAAATAACTTCAATATAAAACACATTTAATAATTTAGAAAAGAATTACTTATATTCATAAAGTTTTGATTACATCCATGAATTAGAATTGCTGGATAGTAGTGTATCTTCTTGGTTTTTTGTTTTGTTTATGGAACTGAAATTGCAAGCCTATTGGTTACAAAAAAAATGCAAGTCTGTTTGATTATCACCACAAAGTTATAAGTTGTCATCTACAAGATATTGAATACTAGTTTCAAGTTTGAAAGATCCTAAAAGCTTAATAAAACTACAATGCAGTGATTTAAGTTTGAATTATTGTTGACTTGTCCTTTTTGTATAGTTGTCTTGCTTCTTTAAATAGCCAAGCAATGTCAACTATCAATAATTATGCTATTGCACATGCTCTGTTGCTATCTTATTTCCATAATCTCATACAAAAGTTGTTGTTGACTCTTACATGGTGTATTATAATTACCCAAGTAAAATACTTTTATAATGGCTCTTAATAATTATTTGTAACACATTAACTATCTATTAAGTTTACTTTATATCTTTCAATCTTATTTTATATACCATAAAATTTATGGAATAACAATATCTACAACAATTCTTTTTAAAAATACACAATAAAAGAGCCACTACTAATATGGTGGAGTTTACAACTAATTGAGATTTATTAGTTGTTGTTACCATGAGTATAAAACTCAATCTAATATAATAGGTCGACTTAGTAATTTGTTGATCAGTTGTCTAATTTAAATTGATGTTCATTTTGAATCACTTTTATAATCAAAATGATATATTTTTTATTTCAAAAACTTAAATAACATTGTTTTGATAAAAAAAAAAGTTTGATTTATTTACTTGTAAATTGATTTAGAGTTTATTTAGTAGTGATTGCTTTTTAGAGTGCTTTTAACTTAAAAATATATCAAAAGAATATTTTATCATGAGTACAACAAAATAATCTGAAAATAAAAAATAATTTAAAGCAAAAAAAAAAGTTTTTTTTTAAATATTAAACTTAAAAACAAACAACCTTTTACTCAACTGATGATTCATACATTAATCAAATCTAATACTAGTTTACTCAGCTTACATGGAAAAGTTTGTGGATATTCGAATTCATGAAAATCAAACACCCGACAATATGCTGATACATTTAAATATTTGTTTTCATATCAACATCAAGGTTCCATATGACTAGGATAGGAAAGTTCAAGTGTTCTTAATTAATATATTAGTTGCGTCTCTTTGGGTATTTAATCTTGTTTGCTAAATATATATACGTTTCTCACATCGTCATCTAGGATTTAAATTTTAGAAAAAAAATCACAAATAAAAAGTTGTACAATACATTTACTTCCATCAAAAATAAATAAAAATATTTTTAATATGAGAGAGAAAGTTGATTGTTAGTGAAATTGTTCGTTACACTTGGTCAATATGCTCTCAACATAGATGGCATTTTTTAATTAAATATTATTAAAATATCATTAATAAAAAAAATTTCTTTATTTATTGGAGAAATAAACATCAGTTAGGTTTTTATTTTCGCTTTTTCATGTATTGTTTATTCATAAAAATTTTTACTAAAAGGAATACCTTTCATAGCTAATGTGTGGATTTATTTATTTATTTTTCTCAATAATTGATGTTTCCTCTGTAATGTTAATTATATTCATCAACGGGTCTTTACTTTATTTTATATTAACTAATATATTTTTATACATGCATGGACATATATATATATATATATATATATATATATATATATAGGTGAATCATAGTACGTTCCATGAGGTTTTGTACTTTAAAATTACAGTTGTGTGTAAATGTTAATTTCATAATCATTTAATTAGTGGAATGAACTTTAATTGCTTCCTTTAAATGCTGGCTCATGTAAATTAGGGTATCGACCGTGTGGTGCAGGTATATACTAAAGGTCAGGATCTGACAGGCAAGGATTTTAGTGGTAGGGGTTTCCATGAAGGCGGAATTGACTTTGATATTTGTTTTCTACTTGTGACGAGGGCGGCTTTGTATCTTTGAATGACTCTCCGATCCAAGTTTTACATTCGGGGCCAGTCTCAAATTCTATATTCAAGGACCATAGAATTGCCCCTAGTTTAGGCTATTCTAGTTTTTAGCACTCCTAATTAAATGTTTTGATGAAACAACAATGTTATAAAATAAGTTCTAATTATCTCATCCGAAAATTTAAACTATTAGGTGAGGTCTTAAAATATGATTTATATTATTCTCTAATACATACCTTTAAGTGAAAATCCTTTGAACTTGAAACTTGCACAGACTCACACTACCTTGTGCTTAGGTTTTATCAAATAAAATGGAGATGGTGAGATTTGAACTCGTGACTACTGGATCAACAAGGCTCTGATACTATATCAATGAACCATCTCACCTAAAAGTTTAAGTTATTAGGTAAGGTCCTTAAATATGATTTATATTATTCTCTAACACATTTTTTATAAGAGTCTGAAATAGTCGGAGTTTTATTCTCTCAATTGAGTCCATAAAATGTGTTTTTTGAGAAATAGAATTTTCTCGCATCTAAAAAAAAAGGGCGAAATTATCAGTTTGAGTTTGCCATATATTTAAAATACTATATTCAAAAGAATTCGTGATTGAAAAACATGACATCAATTAAATTTCACATTTCGAAATGCAATTTTATTAATAACTTGATTCTCTATTGTGACTTTATTACAAGTTGCGGTTCTAAACTGTAACATCCAATGAAATGTGGGGTCAAATCCTCACAGCACAACCAAATTTCTATACCCAAATATCTCCTTCACATCTTGTTTTCGTGTCGTATAAAATTTGTGAGTTTTTCCAGAGAAAAAGGGGTCGGGTCGGGGGAGTGAGCTCAGAAAAAAAATCATATTTCGTGTTAAGTAGTCGCTATTCTAAAACATGATATTATTGTTGTCACATAAAAGAGTAACATTTGATATATATAATTATTCTAAAGAGCAACATGATGATTGTCGTGCTCGGGAATAATGACATTAATAAATATCACGACTCTGTAGCGCAACAAGCTTATACTTTATTATTTCATCAAAAAAATAAAAATTACATTGTGTTATTCCACAAAAATGTGCTATTTTTTATTTTAAAAAAATACCCTAGTTTACCCTTATTATAAATTCTTCATATGAGAGGCTAGAAACTTTGAACTCACGGATCAATCTGTAGCCCACCTTAATCAAATTAGAGTTAAGTAGTATATTCATCCGAACTTAAAACTAGATAATACCCTATTTCAATTCATGCCCAATCACCTGCCTAAATCGATTGTCAGGTTGTCATTTACATGCAGGGGTGATCCATTCATGTCAGCGAAATTCACCGCCAGCTTTTCTATGATCGGGCAACCAACAAACTAGATCTATAAGGTTACAACAAACCATCAATCTAGAAACAAAAGTTATGGAACCTATAATGTGCTTGCTGGATCCTTTTTTCCTATATACATTTTTTTTACTAGGATTAAAACCCTTTCAGCGTAAAGAAAAAAAAAATGATGGGGGGGGGGGGGTCAGATTGAATCAAAGAAAAAAGAAATCAAACAAAGGAGGCTTGAGAAATGTTAACTCTCTATTTCGGTAGACATCATTTTCAATGTTGAATCATCTCAAGCTTGTTCTAACAAGTTATTGTACAACTTTCTGATTATCTTGATGAGCAAACGAATGAAACTAAACAAAAAGGATTCCAATCCTTGGAAAAAATCACTAAAAAAAGAGGGTAATTACGGGCATATAACATAATCCTCCGCGTTAGATGATTCACTCTGACTGTAAGGATCAAGGCTGTGATGGCATGGAGAAGGTCCTGAAGGCGGCACCGGACCTCGCGGAAGCAGGTTATCAAGCATGTGATATAAATTTGCATCCTTAATCGGTCTTGTGCATCTTCCTGTGGACACCAATACTGCCAGGACAGTAACGAAGAGAAGAAAAACAAATCTCAAGCCCGCCCGTAAAGAAGACATGGCCACTTTTTTCTATGTTCTTGCTCGATTGCTCTCTCTGGTTGGCTCCTTCTGCTGTCTTATAAATTGAAGAAAAAAATGCATAATACAGAGAAATTTAGAGAGGAAGAGATAGCGGGCGAATTAGAATGCCGTTTTTGTTGGACTATAAGGGATGGTTGGAAATTAAGGGCAGAGTGGACTATAATTTGCATCTTTGAATATTGCCTAGTTAAGTGCAAGTCATAAGTCGAAACCAAAGCACTAGCAGCCATTTTAGAAACAAGGGAATCATTGATTCTGATATTCCGTAGCTTTCATGTTTACTTGTGTTATGGTGTGCAGGAGTGCTTTTCAAAGTTAGTTTTCCACCGAAGTATGTATTTTGAAAAAAGAGAGTAGAATTTGAATATATTTATATAATGTGTTTCGCTGCAGGAGTACTGTTGGGATCTCTTAATTTCAATATTGTCTTGATCGTGATAACTACATGCATCATCAACCCGTGAACCTCGTGTCCCTCGTATGGATGGCTCTGATCAATTCCATGGCGCCCACTTCAGTTAGATTATGATTAGTTAGGTATTTTATCCACTTTGAGTGAGTGATTTTCTTCATTCAGCTTGGTCGGTTGCATATGTTTCGGAAGAAACTCCTTCGAATCTTATAATTAAGCCACCACTCCTCATCGTGAACTGAAAGCATGTGCCGCTTTTAACTATCACATGGCTCATGCTCTAGCAGAGGGCTCTACCTATTGCATGGGGATACAGGTTGAAGGGCCCTATATTTAGTTGGAAAATGTGCGGAACTACCCTATGATTTACGCAAACTGATCTTAAATATGTCTGCAAAACAATTTTAAAATGAATCTGTATCTTCTCAAAACAACAAGGTTAGGAGAGATACCTTCTCTATCCCAACTATTCCCTTTTCTTACAGTAAGCAAACACTACATTATATATATATATTAATCTCTAGTAATAATGTTCTGATGATATAACAGAAGAAAACGTATTAGAAGCTGATTTTACAGCAGAAGAGAATGTGTCTTTTTTATTATGTCTTGATGATACATATTACAGTTAGATATATACTGATTTCTCTAGTATATTTAAGGGAATTACAACGGTATTATTTCACCTAACTAGTTGCCTAACCTATAGCAGATATTTACAGTAGCTATACAAGGAAGGGAAATTAATTTGTACAATCTACATTTAATATGCACAATCTCTAATAATTATTATTATTACACAATAGCTTAAAGAGCTCGGGGTGGTACTGTAGCCATAGAGACAACTGCACTGTGGACTGGCCATTTTCAGCCCTTGCTTCGCGCGCGTATGTGCACCTGTTTCTGTTTTTTTTTTCACATAGATACTTTTTATAGTTTCTATGGTGAAAATGACTCAGAAATGCCTGTGGCCGAGCGGCTCGCTGCGCGCTGGATTTTGTTCGACCCCTCAGCCACCAAATTTGTTTTGGTTTTTTTTTTTTCCCTATGAAATACGTTTTTTTTTATTTGGGATTTTTCTTTTTATTATTCTCTCTGAAATACGTTTTGGTTTTTTTATTTGGGAAAGCAACTGTGACACTGTCACAGTTGCTTTCCCTTTTTCTTTTTATTATTATTCTTATTATTTTTATTTTTTAAAACTATTGTGGTTTTGTTTTTTCCTTCTACAATGCTAATTTTGAAAATGTCTATCTACAAAAGTTGCTTTCTCTTTTTTTATATTCTTATTCTTATTATTTTTTAAAACTAGGGTATCAATGATAGTTTACGCGTACAATGACTAAAATTATCCTCCATGCAATGATAATTTTAGATTTTCAAATTTTTATTTTGCTATTGTTATACTAGGGGGTGTTGAGCTATTTTATTATATTAAATTTTGCATAAATAAAAATTATATTTTTATTTGCATCCAGCAAATCCTATAAAAAAAATTTACTCAGCCCGCAATGTTGAACATATAGTTTTTTGAAAATTTCAAATTAAATGATTTTTTCAGCTAATAATTTTTTGTTTTGTTTTATCATCTATTATTTTTTTAATGTTCTCTTTCTTTTATTTTTTTATTGATTTTATTGTTATTATTTTCAAATTAGATGAATTTTTTCCCCTGATAATTATGTTTTTTTTAAAAAAAAAATTAGTATGATTTGTTTTTTCTTTTATTTATTTCTATTCTTTATTCATCAATAACACAATAATAATAATAATAATATATTATTTTTCTTGCTTACTCTTTTGTTAATGTTTTTGAGTGTTTTTTCTTTCGGGATAATTTGATAATTTTAATTATTTTTGCAATAATAACAATAGTCATTTTGTATCTAATATTACTGGGGATAAAAGACAACTCAAGAACAAAAAATAGACAAATTTACCTAGGTTATCTACAATTAAAAAACGATACAAGTCACTTTTGTCTCGATTACACTGTTCATTTGAAACGGCAAACAAGTCATTATTATATGTTTTAATATTTATTGCATATTATCGCCTAAAAATATATAAAGAAAAGAAAAAAATGACCTTGGATTTTTTGCAGGAAAAAAAATTATATCAACATTCTTAAATACATTTAATATAATAATATGATGAATAAATCTTATAAAATAAAAAAAAAATTGATGTGAATTTTAATTTTGTGCTCTTTTGTTCAAGTTTATTTCTTAAAAAAAAAATGGATTTTTAAGATCTAATATTACCCGGAAAAAAATACAACTCAAAAAAACAAAAGGTTAATAAATTTGCCTACATTATCTACAATTAAAAAATATACAAGGCACTTTCCGTTTCGACTACACTGTTCTTTTTAGACGGCAAATAAATAATTATAGCACACAAAAAATTTATATTTCTTTTTTAAAAAAAATTGCAATATTTCTATTTATAATGTGTCATATCTAATATTACTGGGGAAAACAGGCAACTCATATTTGTTTTTTTTACAAATTTATCTAGGTTATCTACAATTAAAAAACTATAAAAATCACTTCCCATTTCGATCACACTATATAGTATGTGAGACTAAGTATATGTATTTAATATTTATTTAATACTATCGCCTAAAAATATATAAAGAGAGAAAAAAATGACCTGCAATTTCTTGCATAAAAAAATTAATATCGGTATTCTTAAATATATTTAAGATAATAATATAATGCATAAATCTTATAAAAAAAAACTTTGGCTTTGAATTTAAATTTATATTTTAGACTCTCTTTTTTTTTTCCTTTTAAGAAAAGGTGACCTTTTTTTCACATTTATTTTTTATTTTTTACTGTCCAAGTCAGTTGTTCTTTTTTAACCGGGTTTTTTTTTGTGTTTTTTTTTAACCAGAGTATCCGTGACAACAAATTCCTAATGAATCATTTCACCTTCTTAGCAAATTTTCTAACAAATTTTATCAAAAAATTTTTAGCAATAGCAATATTCAATCACATTTTGGTTGAAAAAAAATATTTTTAACGAATTTTATCAATTACAACTATACTAATTAAATATTAAAATTACAAAATACAACATTTTTAAAATCAATGAATTTTCTACATAGATAAAAAAACCCAGCAAAGCGGGCAAATCAGCTCGTCCTATATACTAAAACAGATCAGACCGTTCCTGTAGACTGGATATTTTTCATTCATGATTCGCGAGCGTTCGTCCACCTTTTTGTTTTGGGCTCTAAAATTACGCCAGGTTGTTTAGCTAAGGGAGCAAAGCGTGTTGTTTCTCTTAAAGAAAAGATACTCTGTTTCTATTTCTCCCCTCATCGCAAACACAACAGCACACAAAAGTGTGGTGCCCTTATTACAGCACATTGTCCCAAACGCCACCCCTTATTATTATTATCCTATTTATTTTATTTGTTCTTTCTTTTATTTCTTTTATTGTTTTATTATTATTATTTTCAAATCAAATGAATTTTTTTACGTCATGATTTTCATTTTATTTTTTTATTTGATCTTTTGTTAAAGTTATTATGATTTTTTTAGTCTTTCATTTTTTTATTTGTTCTTTATTTTTTTTCTTTTATTGTTTTATTATTATTATTTTCAAATCAAATGAATTTTTTTACCTCATAATTTTTATTTTATTTTTTTATTTGATCTTCTGTTAAAATTATTATGATTTTTTTAGTTTTTTTTCATTATTAACACGATAATAATAATAATAATAATCAGAATAATTTCAGTTATTTTCCTTACTTACTGTTTTATTAATGTTTTTCAGTTTTTTCCTCTGGGACAATTCGATAATCTTTATTGTTTTAATAGTAATAACAATGATAATTTTAGATGTTAAGATTTCTATGTTGCTGTTTTTATAATAGGGTATGGTGATCTATTTTATTATATTAAATTTTGCATATATAGATATTATATTTGAATTTTACACCAGCAAATCCTATTAATTTCTTTAATCCCGACAATTATAAAAATTGCTTGCTCAGCCCACAACGTAGTGCGATCCATTTTTTTTTTTAATTTTCAAGTCATGTAATTTCTTTGCCAGTTAGTAATTTTTATTTTTGATTTATCATTTATTTGATTTTTTTTATTTGCTCTTTCTTTTATTTTTTTATTGTTTTTTTTTATTTTCAAGTCAAGTAAAAAATTTTTACCTCATAATTTTATATTTATTTTTTTGTTTGATCTTTTGTTAAAATTATTTGGATTTTTTTAATCTTTCATTTATTTTTGGTTTTTTTCATTATAATAATAATAATAAGAACAACGACGACAACAACAACAACAACAACAATAATAATAATAATAATAATAATAAGAAGAAGAAGAAGAAGAAGAAGAAGAAGAAGAAGAAGAAAAAGAAAAAGAAAAAGAAAAAGAAAAATTTTAGTTATTTTTCTTACTTGCGCTTTTGTTAATGTTTTTCAGTTTTTTTCTCTCGGGATAATTTTATATTTTTTATTGTTTTGACAGTAACTGCAATGATAATTTTAGATATTAAGACTTCGATATTACTATTTTTATAATCAGGTGTAGTGATCTGTTTTATTATATTAAATTTTGCATATATAAATATTATATTTTAATTTTGGACCAACATATCCTATTAATTTCTTTCATCCCAACAATTATAACAAATTCTTAATCAGCCCGCAACGTACTGCGATATATTTTTTTTAATTTTCAAGTCAAATGATTTTTTTTCCAGTCAATAATTTTTTTTTCATTTATTTTATTTTTTTATTTGCTCTTTTGTTAATGTTTTTAAGCTTTTTTTTAGCCTTTGATTTAATTTCATTTTCTTCCCGTTATTAAAGCAATAATAATATTAATATTAAGAATAATAATAATAATTTTAGTTTTTGTTCCTACGTGCTTTTTTATTAATATTTTTTTTGTTTTTCTCTCAGATTTGTTGAATAATATTTATTGTTTTGATAGTAATAATGATGATAATTTTAGAAGTTAAGACTTCGATATTACTGTTAGTATGATAGAGGATGTTGATCCCTTTCAGTATATCAAATTTTACATGTTAAAATATTATATTTTAATCTCAACAGCTGTAAAAATTATTTGTTCCACTCGTACTACGCCCGTAACGTAGTACATGCATTTAGCGAGTAACTACTAGAGTATATGGAATTTTAACATTAAATAAACTTTAGAATAGACATTAAGAAAAGAAAAGGGCTGTTTTTTTTATTATAGAAAGGAAATGACCCAGGGTAACTAATTAAGAAATTACATGGTTAAAATTTTTTTAATAAAAATTAAATCTTGATTAAAATAACATAATCTTCTAAACCTTTAGAAAATAACAAGCTAAGCCCCAGGTACAAAAAATAAATAGTTTTGATGACACTTTTTATCATAAATAGTGTTAGAGTATCCAACTTAGTTAAACATTGGTTGAAAGAATCAAGAGAGAAAGTAAAGAGATTAGATCAGCCTCCAGATTTTGCTCATTCTGTTGAGATATAAACTTAGCTGTAATCCTTTATTTGTACTCCTTGATCTGTTACATGTAATACTTTATAAATACATGAAAAGAAACAGAAGAGAAGGCGTGAAAGCCAACAAGTTTAGGGTGTGTTTGGCATTGCTTTTGCTTTTGCGATTGAGGTTGAAAAAAAACAGTTTAAAAAAAAGCGCTTTTACTGTGGTTTAAAATAAGCAGTGAAGTGTTTGGTTAAAACTGTGGTTGAGTTGGAGGTTGAAAAAAAAGCAGTTTTGGGTGTTTGGTTACCAAACTTTTCATATTGTTTTTAACTTGTGAAATTACTTTAAAGGGTATATATATATATATATAATTTTTTAAAATATTGTAAATTTAATAATGATAATAATATTATGTAATTAATAATTCATGAAAAAACAAATATTATTTTTTATTCTCCCATCAAACTACTAGCAATTTCATCACGAACAGATATTTTTCTTCCATTAAGACTGATCCGTATCTACACATTTTTTTTAAAATATATATATTTAAAAAAATGGCTGGGCCGAGGACAACCCAACCAAATTGGGCCTAAGCCCAACTTTGCTGGACTTGGGCTGGGCCGAGTGCAGCCCAGCCCAAGTCCAGCTGCTTCTCTCTCGAAAAAATTAAAACGGTGCGCTGCACTGTGCGTCTTCTTCGCGTGACAGTGCAGCGCACACGTGAAATAGTGGCTTCCAACCGACCACGACGAGAGCTTCAACGGAGGATACCTACGGGTAGAGGAGGCCGAGGTGGTTCTTCCTGTGCTGGTTTCATCGTAAATGGTGGCCGGAGGCAGCGTTGGAAGCTCTCGGCGTAGCTGTTCTGTTTTGGGGAGAGAGAGAGAGAGAGAGCCATGCACAGATCAATTTTTTTTAATTATCGAACATGGATTTGTCAAGGGCAGCTGCACATTCTAGTTTTGCATGTAAATTTTTCATAGTTTTGCATTCTCAGTTTTGCATGAAAATGGATTTGTATCGTCGTTTCAATAAGCACGAATCGCAGATAAAAAAACATCAATTTACAGCTTTTTTGAATCGGCGTTTTGTTAAAATTTGGTGTGGGTCCCACAAAAAAATAAGTGCTTTTTTGGCGTTACCAAACGGCAAATTGCGGTGCAATCTGCGAATCACTGATCGCACCACAATACCAAACACGCACTTAAACACTCTAGTCTCTTTTATTGCTTTCTGTTTATGTTCTTACAAATAGTTCAAGGACTTACTTTGTAGAGTAAACAATTCAGCTAAAAGAGAAGGTAAAGGGTGAAAATCATAACCATATTATGAAACTGCAAAATTTCTCTTTCCAAATGTGCAAGAATGTGAAGGGTGAATACTATTCATGTATTTTTATTTTATTTTTGGAAAAATAAGTGCCCAAATTTAAAACACGATGACGACGAGGGATTCATAAAGTGGAAATTGGATATGTTGATAAGTTTCGAGAGTTAAGCCCGGCACAAACCCGAAATTGATCAGAATTGTAACTTTCAATTGGGTTTTAAAAATAATTCAGAAATAGAAATAAAGAGAGAGAAAGATCAAATATTTATGTGGTTAATGGCATTTTCAGTTACTTAATATTAGTATTATTACAGTGTTATAAAATAAACACTTCTTTCTCTCACTAATGAATCAGCTAGTTAGTTACTTGTCTTTGTTCTTTTTTTTGGGTTTGTTTGAGAATTTTTAATATAAGCACAAAAAACACAATAATTGTTCTTGTGGAGATGGATTTTACTTCTTAAACCCAGTTGGTGTTGCATAGGTGAAGGGCTGATGTGATAGTAGCCCCTTTTACTTTGAAGTGCTTCAGGCAAATACAAAGTTAATGTCTCGGATCAGTTTTGGTTCTTCATTAATTTTACTTCAATTATATCCAACTTCAAGGTTTGTTTTGCTGTTTTATTCAAAATAAAAGGTACATTTATTTATTTATTTATTATATTGGTGGTTCTAAACATTGTTTTATTTATTTTAAGTAGCCTGGATTGTTGCAGGCGGATTGTTAAAATGTCTGTAACTGAAACCAGAAATCCTTGAATATCGTTTGAGTCGATGATAATAAAACCTCCTTCACGTCCTACATATGATTTGAAGGGTGTTATTAAGCTAGCACTTACTGAAGATGCCGGGGATCGAGGTTTTGATTCATCCCTTTTAAAATTTCATTTTTTTAGTCGATCTTCGTTCTCCTCAGAGGCAAATTTTGAATGAGTTCGATTTGTGTGTATTCTAGAATGTCTCTTTTGCTTAGTTGAATCCTTAGTTTTGTCACATATGTTATGCTGTTGAGAAACTCCTAAAGATGGGTCCTCGATTACTTGTATAAAGATACTTCTAAAGCAACATTTGTGGTTTAATGCAGGAGATGTGGCTTGTTGGGCATGGGATGGATCCCTCGCTAAAGGTATCATGCAATCACTCTTGTGTTTCTTTTATTGGTGTGGTTTGCACCGTTGATCATTTTTGACATAGACCTTACATTAGGTGGAGTGGTCTCGAAAAGATGGAGATTGTGTTCGGAAAGGAATGCAGTTTGGAAAAGCCTCTGTAAACTACTGGAAATTAAGAAAAGTTACTTCATTGTATTAGAGTACGTAACAAGAGATGGAAATCATCAAAATGTTTTGTAGCCTGTCTGAATCCAAGTGTTATGGGTTGAAAGAGTTGGAGGACAGTGATGATCAATGCAAGTGGCCCAAAAACTCTAAAACAGATGATTTTGTGGTAAGAATCGCTTTACCCATGCTGTTACTGCTGCATGTTTCAAATTGCAGGTTATATTTTGTTAGCATGACCACATGCTGTTTCAGATGGATGTAGGAATAGAACATCTGAACACGGTTGCTAATATTTTGTAATGGATATTAATGTAGTTCAAATGAAATGTTTTTGGTCCCATGGTTGGGTTACAGAAGAGGGGATAACTATTCCCCTTTCCCTTTATCTTTCTCCTTGAATTGTACTTGGGATTTGATACTAGATCTCTCGACACCATGACAATGGATTTACCAACTTATCAAGCCTGCACACAAGAACAAGTTGCAATTTAGCCAGTGAATTTCATATGAAATCCAAAGTGGGCTTCGCATATGCAGTTAATTGAATTTCAATCCTGCAGACCTGGAAAATTGGTTCATAATTATGTTTGTTTCCTTGTGCAAAGTGCTTATATTGTTCATGTATCGTGTAGACAATGGTTGATGCGCACACCCAGCTTGCATTTTAAAGACACAAAAAACTGCTCCAGGTTTACATTTGGTTGATAAGTGGGCGGTATGGTCCACTTCCTCGCTTGTGCTCTATAGTAATAATCTTTCCATTGGCTTTGTGTATAGATTTTTGTTGACTTGTAACATTCTCTTGTCTTAGGTGCTAATTGGTGGTGGTGGAGGTCAGAATCACATAATGGGTTTATTTGATATGGTTATGATAAAAGATAATCATATGTCAATTGCTGGAGGTATCATAAACGCCATCAAATCTGTTGATTGGTATCTAGAGCAATGAAACCATCGGATGGAGGTTGAGGTAGTTTTTTCACATTTTTAATTCTTCTAGCAGATTTTAAAGAATCAGAAATAGTTTGATAATGGGATGGAAATTAATCAGCAAAACTTTTTGTGTGTGTATCACTAACAAATGGGGATGTTGATGTATCTATGCTCAAAAAGATGCTGCGAAGATGATCAATGGGAGATTTGAGACTGAGGTAGCACTTACTATCAGCTATGCTTTATTCTCCCACAACAGCCTCACACTCATGTAAATGATGGCAAATTTTGCACAGATTTCTACATGACTGTTGAACAAAGATGGACACAAGAGTTGTGTCCTCACAAGCCAGACATGTCAAATTTAATAAAAGTGCCCCCTAGGAAATTAGACATGATCGATATTCCTCAGATTAAACTAAAATACCACGAAATGAGTGTACTTTTGTCAATAAATTAGCATCTGGTTAGTCTTTTTGCTTTTTATGGTCACCATGAATGATCAAGTACGCTATATTTATATAACTAGACAATATAAATTCAGAGATGCTCACATATATAGTTGTGTCTCACGAACGGAATTTCAGGAACTGCTATCTAGAAGTCTTTATCTGTGTAACAATACTCTTTTTCAAGTCCTGCAACCAAGATACAGTTTATCATGATGTTTTTGTATGGAAATGCGCTCTCAATGCTTGGTTTCTGATCCCCTGAATAGACAGAATATAGCGGTTGCAATTGAATAAAAATATGTATTCAAACTGAGTAGATGCCTTTTCATCCCTGTTCTGCATTTTCTTAAATAAAATAACCCCGTAAAGCAACATGAAACTTGCCATCTGAAATGTTCATCAAGTCTAGTTTTCATCTCTAGAAGACTGTTTGACTTTCTTTTCTCTTACATTTATCAGAGCCTTTGCCTCGCTGTCTATCACCTTGTGGTGCCAATCTCTCTTGTTTATCCTGCCTTTGAAAATCTGTTTAACTGCATATTGCCATGTTAAACAATCTGGAATGTCGATGAACTTCAGTTGATACGCTGAAGTGCTTGACATATTCCTCAAAATTGATACGGAACTGGAACTTCAGTTGGAAGGCGTACAAACTACAAAGTGAGTGTGATTTTCTGTCTTAATTTTAGCAAATCGGTTTTGTCCAGGATATGAAAGGAAAGGGCCGCCCCCAACACCGTGTTGTTGTAGAAGATCCTCGCTTCATGAATGATGACAGTCTTGTTTCACTAATCTACTTTGCTGATAAGAAACTTGTCATACCTGCATCATGGCTCTCGTTGAGAGTTTTTCTTATGGTTTCCTTGTGGGAAATGTACTTGATTATCTGTGATTCCCATTAACACCTTTTCTAGCTGAATGAAGTCAGGTGCAAAGAAGTCAGGGGATTTTTTAGAGAATTGCCTTCAATGATTTGCCGATCTCTGTTCAGCCGGGTCTCTTTTCTCGACAGGACATCTTTTGCGTTGACACTTTGATTATAGTATTATGCAGACAGGTGAGTTTAGAATGCTGCAAAACGCTGATATCGTTAGATTTGAATAGTTAATTAAACCCAAATTTAATGGTTTGATCAGCATCGGCTGCCCCTAGCGGTATTGCGGTAACCTGTTCAGATTTAACTTCGTTTCAAGGATTTCAAGATTTTGAGTATGATCGAAGATGACAACTTCCAGACAGCAGCCTGTCTTAATCAGCGCCGTGTCCGTGTGATCATGTAAATCCCATTTTGACAAGTTCCCTTCTTTTTCTTCTATTACTGTTCTTTTTCATCTAGTGGGGGTGGGGTGTCATTTTCACAGGTCAGCAACAATAACACCATCAAACCAAACCTAATTTTCATTGCAGCTCCCAATCTCTTACACATTCATCCCGAAGACGTAAATCATTCATACAAATAACATCCATGCCGCCGAATACTTGATCAAGTTTAATTGGTACAAGTCCTTTTTATTTTTAATCTAGTAGGGTCGTAGATTCATAATGTTTCGTCAATAAAAGAAAAAAAAAAGTAGAGAAAATACTACTGCCATTACTATGAATTGTCATGATGAACCAAAGTTTTCATATGGCAAAACATTGCTTCTTAAGAATTATAAGATTTTGCTGAGATTTGAAACGGTGCACGTAGTGGGCCCTGCTACTATGCCGGTTTCACAGCCATAACATTTCTTCTTCATCATCTTTTATTTTCTACTTCTTCTTCCATTCAAGGAACAGTGCGTATAAAAAGCAAGCAGATAGGGTCGGCGTGTCCCTTCATTAGCTAGAAAGGCGGAACACGGCCACTCATTCTCGGACACAGTAGGGCATGGGTTTTGAAGGAGACCATACCCCTGCAAACCATAGCTGTTGGAATTATCTTAAACATTTTAAGATAATTATAACATAAACTGTAACGGCAAAAGCTGACACAATTTTTTTTGATACAATTAAAAAAAAATCTGGAAAATGGGGGCTTTTGAAGCAAGTAAAATTCCAATTATTTTAAATTCTTATAAGAGATATGTTCTCAATTAACTTGAAATTTGTTATGTAAATCGTAAGTTTTTTATCATAACGTCACGCAACTTGGATATAAAAGCTGTCGCAATTCCAAACACAAACTTGAGTTTTTGTTATTGCCTTTCAAAAGACTTGTTAAACTATTTTGTTTTTACTAAAATGAAAGTATATTGTTTTTTTTAAGATAATTTTAATATATTGATATTAAAAAAATAAGAAAATATTTTGATATACTCAAAATTAAAAATCATATTTACAAAAATAATATTTTAACGCATTAACAGAAACATCTACAATTGTTTTTGTTTTTTTGTTTCTACCTAATTTAACGCAACGTAATGTGGAGGGGGGGGCTGGCAGGGCCCCGGCTCCTCCAAAAACCCCCCCCCTGCCTCGGTGCCACCCCCTTGATAATTATAAAATTTAACCCTGAACCAAATAAAATTTAACTTTTGATCTCCTCTGATTTTTCTTCTCTAATTATAAAATGTACCGGCTCCGCCCATGATGTGGACAATGTGAACTTTATATCCGATTAATAAAAAAAGATTCACGCCATTAAAAAACTTGTATGGGACGAAACGAGATGCGTCGTCATGGCACACCTTGTAAATAAATATATTCTAAAATACGACATTCAAACCGTGATTTATAGTGAAAGAAGGCAGCATTGCGCCCCACATGCACCTATTTTATATTTATGCCTAACATCTTTGAAATCTGATGAAAAAATGGCTTCAGCGTGCGTTTTTCCTTCCACCAGAGCTCGCTAGCAGTCAGCATTGAAAACGATTCCTTCTTGGGTAATAATTCAACTAATTATATCTAACAAAAAGAGATTTGTCCTAAACTTTTTTATTTATTTTATTTTTTCCTGTCCTCTGGTTTTGATCAACCCTCCTTCATTCTCGTATCCTCGTACTCCTCTCTAGTGAACCATGGTGTTGATTAATATAAATAATAGTACAATATAGATTAAGGAAATCTAAGGTTAATGCTCAATTTGGCTATTAAATCATCATAACCCGTAAATTGACAATGAGATATACATGTAAGAGTTTGTTCACGATTGAAATAATGAGTGGTTTTCGAAATATTTTTTTATTTTAAAATATATTTAACAATATTATACTAAAGCAATCTAAAACTGTAATTTAAAATAAAACATAAAAAAGTATTTTATTTCAAAAAGACGCAAAAATAAACTCTCTCTCGATATCGTCATCGCTACCACTTGACTATGCATATAAATGTCCCCATCAGAATGGACAGCGCCTCTTGATCAAAGGTATTAGGGAGTCAGCATCAACTGTCAAACATGCAGAATACTTCTGTCGCCATAAACATCTCGTTTTCTTTTCCTTGGATGGATGCGTGGTTGGGGCATTTAATATTGTAATTAATATGCAGATATGAGGTTGTTGTTGTCCCAGATCGATTAAATAGTTTTATCTGCGTCTCCTGAACCTATAAATTAAGCGATCGTACCACTAACTTTTGAAGACCAGTTAAAAGGAGGGCTTCAACTTTCATAAAGAAAGCAAGGGCACCCACCATGTACACGTCCATATCCCATCTAGCAAACACGTCTCTACTTCCATGCAGCATAGCATCCCTTGTCAGTTCCCTGCTAGTTACATGAACATGATCGAGTTTGCTGTTGTAAGTTTTGTTATGTTTCGGTTAAAATGACCGAAATATTTCATACGAATTAGAAAATAAGACAAAACAATATCATTTTTATCTTGATTTAAATTTGTAGTCAAATAACGGCCAATACATTTTGGTTTTATTCTGCCCGTTCCGTTTCAGTCAAATAGTATTTTTTTTAAATGATAAACAATTTTACAATATCAATCATATCTCTTGATCCGACCGTTAGATTAAGATAAAATTTATTGTGTTTTTTTTAGATTAAATTACACAATTCTAAATAATTTTATTTTTGAATTTGAATTAAAAAAATTAATTTATTTATTTAATTATATATATATAAACAATATAATCTCAAAATAACATGTCAAAACACTCTAAAATTAAAATATTTTATTTCAATTAAAAAAATAAATGACAAACCAAAATAATTCACAACCTTGGATTGAGATATTCACCGACTCTTTGTGAAAAGATTGAGAACGTACGTGATTAGTAAGAAAGAAAAAAAAGATGAGATCATTTTAATATACATCACAAAATACTATTAATTAAAATATTTGTTTGCTTTTTATTAATGAATCTTTTCTTTTTTTATCATTCGACATCTTGTTTAGTATAATTTGTTCTCTATAGTTATTTAATCTGTTAAAGTTATTTTATAAGTGCATGTCTGGGAATGTGGTTGCGTTTATTTTTTTAATGTGCTTTTCGTTTAAAAAAACATTAAAATTATATTTTTTTATTTTTAAAAAATTATTTTTGACATCAACATATAAAAATAATCTAAAAACATCAAATTTTATTAATTTAAATTTAAAAATAAAAATAAAAAATTTTAAATTTTTTCAATTTTTTTTTAAAAAATCATTCTCAAACACCCCCTTAGGAGGGTTAATTCAAACTTTTTTATATATATTTTTTAGTTGATATTTTTCAAAATAGACCATGACAAGACAATGCGCGTCACATCACTAAGGTAATCCACTCGACAAGATTTGTTTTGTTGACGAAAACAATTGCAATGCATGACGTATTTCCTGGGAAGGAATCTTTGAAACGAGGAAACATTTTGCAAGAAATGGGATTCAATACCATCGAAGGACACTTGGCTCGAAAACATTGCAGCCATTTAAACTTAATTTTTTTTTCCTTGATATATTTTTTTAAGAAAAATAAAACCAGTGATAAAGACCTGCAATACAGAGCTAGTTAGCTTTTTGGCTTATAAGGCTAATCATCTTCTTTATTAATCCTGAAATTCCATGTGGGTCATGTCATGTACAAATGTTTTCAGCTTGCATTTTTCAAGCATTATCCGAAATGACCATTAAGAAGGCTATCAGCATAATTTAGAGAGAGAAAACAGGGCTCACAGTAAATCTAGGCGAGGAGCAGCCAGTAAACGGCAGGCCTTTCAAAATCTTAGTGCAGAGGTAAAGCAGAGGTGGGCCCTTCGTACCCCGAATTTGACGAGCATTTTTTTTTATTAAAAAGCAAAGTGGCCGTGGGATTCTAATAAAATAAAATAAAATAAAAATCCAAAAGTAATCCAACAAAACACAGCATAAGCCTCACATGGAGATGAGTCATGGATGATGATGATGATGGAGAATTCTCTATAGGGGGCGGCTTGTTCTCTACCTGATCATCCCATCAACGGCTGTTCTTGCGTGGAGATGATTCAGCTTCTTCCTGCGCCATTGGATTGCATCAGCAGGAGTGTCTATGAAATTCCACTGGGGTCACGCGCCTAGAAGCCAAAGAAAAAGTACGAAATAATTTTCATCATGGATCAAAGACGACTTCAACAAACAGCATGATAAAGCACATGAAAAGGGAAAAAAATGTGGGAAAAAGGCTCCCCCTCGGCAGCAGCACACGCATCTTTGGAGACGTTTTCTCGCCTAACCAGCCCCCCAAAGAACCATACAGATAATTTTGTTTTTACATTGATTTTAAAAAATATATATTGTTTCAATATAAATAATAAATAAAATGAATTTTATGTTCTTTTCTAAATTTGGTATTGTATTTTAACGAATTCAAATTATAAGAGAAGAAAAGGATAATAGAAGAACAGTGGATTGTCATTCAAGCCTGCCAAACTACCTTACCTGTAAATGTTGTATGTTGCCATCTCATAATACCATTTTCTTTCTTTAAAGTCAGAATTCGGGCATTAAATCAACGTGTTTAGTTGGTGGCAGATGGAATATATAGTTGGAGATCTAAGATTCGCGGTGTACCAAATTGATAATTGAGGGCTCAATATGTTTTTATTTGGACTATTTTTTATTAAAAAATCCAAAAATTCAATATTCTCATAAAAAGGGATTTGAAATATAGATTATTCACTTATGTTTATTGTTAATTTTTATCTTGAATGTGATTGTATTTTTTTAAGAAAAATTATTTGCTGACGATTCAGAAATTTATCAAATTCACTAATAAAAATCTTTTATTAAATATAGTTTTTCTTTTTATAATTTAATTTTAACTTTATTCTTTTAAGCTGTCATGTGTAAAATTTAACAAGAAACAAAGCTTTTATAACCTGTGAAATGGCGGTGCGTTTTGATATTCTATTTAAAATTAGTTTTCTGAAAGTATTGAAATAAATTAAAGCTGGATTTGGATACACAAATTCTAGATGTTGTCAAAGAAGAGTGAAACGCACGCGCGTCGAGAAATGCGTGGAACGGTAATTAACTTGAGTGAATAAAGAAATCGCCCTTTATTTTTCTCTCTTTACTTGAGGAAAAACCGTGGAAGAAATCGCTTGCCAGGAGGAATATGGGCAGGAATGTAAAAAGGGGTGCACGGGTGTTTTCTTTTTCTTGCAAGATGGATAAACACCCCCACTTCCACGCAAAGGATTGAAATTATTTTATTTTTTTCGTTTTATAATTTTTAATCCTATCAATTATAAAAATCGACAACCTCAACCGAAATCATATTTAAGTGCAATCATTCACGGCATGTTTGGTATTGCAATTGTTATTGTGATTAAGATTAAAAATAAATTAACTATAGTTTATAATTAAAATTGAAGTATTTGGTTAAAACTGTGGTTGAGTTTGATATTTAATGAAAAACAATTTTCATGTGTTTTGTTACCATACATTTTATATTGTTGCAAACTTGTGAAATTACTTTAAATAACACATATGTATGTGTATATATATATATATATTATTTTTTAAAATACTATAGATTTAATAATCATAATCACATAATGTAATTAATAATTCAAGTAAATCAAATACTTGTTTTTACTCTCTCATCAAACTACTTACAATTCTTTGAATGACGTGATCAGAAATTTTCAACCAGTTTAATCAAAATGCGTTGTAGGTCGCATTCCCAAATCAATTGCCTTATTACATAAGTCGCAAAACATATATAACATTTTCTTTGTCCAAACAACCTTATCCATACACTCACTACCTTCCATTCTATACTTTAAATTATTTAACAACAATTAATAAAAAATATAATGATAAAAAACATAGGAAATATATAACCTAGCTAAACAAACTAACCTACGAAAACCTTAATTGACAGATTTCACAACACAAATTAATTAACAAAATTATAAAACTTCAATTGTACATACATTCATCAAAAACATGTGTTCACATTACCCTTTTTAAATGTTCCATGTTCAGTATTAGATCTATAATACGATTTCAACACAAGTTTTTATTATCATCAACTTTTGAAAACTACATAAATTTGAGCTAAAATTTAACTCATAAATTTAACAGAAATAATAAATGAATAACATTTTCGTATGCAACTGTTATAATTTGTAAAAACAATCAACGGAAATTAGCATAGGTGCAAATGAGTTGTTTTGTATAAATCAACTCTTGTTTAATAACCACAATTCACAGGATTTCCAACAAACTTCAAAGCATTACAGCTAGTTTCATGCCAATTTCATTAATTGCTTCAAAATACTTTCCCAGCAGATATTGAACAAATTGAAGCAATTTTATCCTAAGCAAACACAGTAGCCGAGAGTGAGAGTGAGCTGACTCGTTGGTCTGAGGGAGAAAGGGTCTGTCGATGTTGTTGAGGGTGAGAGAGACGAGTCTATATGTGGAGCTAAAGGCAAGGAGAGACGAGGTGTGGTGGTCGGAGCTGAGTGTGAGGAGAGACATAACCGAGAGCGTGTGGAGAGACATAACCGAGAGCATGTGGAGGGGGCCTGCTATAGCTGCGAGGGTGGGAGGTGTCAATTGATGATCAATGTTTTGGGAAAAGGGGTGTTGTAGGGTGGGAGTGACTGCGGGCGTGGTCAGCGCGGTGGGTGTTTGGCTCTGCGAGGTGCTCGGAGGTTGCGTGGTACTGTTGTTGTGTGTGTGTGTGATCGGAGGCTCCTTGTAGGGGGAAGGTGTTATTGTGGTGTGGCGTGGAAAACATCTAACAAATGCTTCTCATAAACTGAATTTGAAACTCAGTTTTTGGTGGGCTCCATAGTTATAAAACTGTGATTGGACCATAACCAAACATTTGGCTTTGCGGTTAGTTTCGACTATAGAAGTTAGCGTAAAGTCAAACACCCACTTAGTAACGATTTGAGAATATGATTGCGGTTGCTTTTGAAAGTATTTTTTCATCAGAAATATATCAAAATGATATTTTTTTAAATTCTTTTTGACATCATCAACACATGAAAATGATCTAAACACTATTTTTTTAAATTCCTTTTGACATCATCAACACATGAAAATGATCTAAACACTATTTTTTTAATTTAAAATTAATTTTTTTTTTCAAATTTGTTTCAAAATATTTTTGAAACTAAATGACAAACATCTCGTTTGTAGTTCTAGAGATAGCATCTGACATTCAGATAATCTCTGTTTTTGTTCGGACAAAAAACATTTGAGTTTTAGTGCTGTAAAAGCTAAAATAATATGTTTTATACTTATTTTTTAAAAATTTTACATATAAAAATCTATTTCATAATAGTTTTAATAAAAAATTTATACTATTAATAATAATTGCACGAAACAAACCAAACCGACCTCACAAAGAATTTCTTCCCTCCTAGTTATAATGACAAGCAAACAACCCTTTAAGCCAAACCGACGTTAACAAGACTAAAATTCCACAAAATAATTTATCTCTCCCCGGCCCCCTGATTATTTTATTACCAGTGTTAGAAGTGTCGTTGCTGACTGTGTGTGAGAGAGAGAGCTCTGCAATTTCTTAACTTCAATTGCATATAAAACTATTAACTTAAATTCGACAACCCAGCAAAATTAAAGAAAACAAAAGGAGGAGATTCCCTATTTATTTAATTAAATTTAAATAATCACAAAAGGATGCTGACCAACGAGCAGAGAAATCTTGAAGCAAGAGAAGAGAGACAAATTGCAGCCAATATTATTATTATTATAAACCCTAATCCAAAATCCAAGTCCTTGTAGAGAGGGAAAGAATCATGAATGCTACAGGACAAGAGAGAGAGAGGGAGTAACTATTCAGAAATAGAGGGTGGGCAACTTGTTACTTTAAGTGCTTGAAAGAAAGAGAAAATAGAAAACAAAAGAGAAGAGAAGATACACATGGAGGCCCATTTTTATTGAAGACAGTGGAGAGAATAATAATAAGAAAAGAAAGCTGGAGAGAAAGGGGTGGTGTTATAAGGAAGAAGTAATAGTGATAGCAGAAGAAGTGCAGAAGAAGAGAAGAGAATTAGTATTACTAATAATAATCGAGATGCGTGCACAAAATATTATTAAAAGCAATTCTGGCAATTCGTCGTCCTCCTTCTCCGTTCTCCTCCTATTTCTACTTTTGATCCTCATTTTGCCCAGTATCTAACTCTGTCTCAGTTTTCTTGGATTTTAATTCGTTTTCTTCATATGCTTGAATCGATCTGCGGATGCATTCTTGATGAATCAGGTACCAGTTAGTAAAATATTTCATGCGCTTCCTTTTGTTGCTGCTGTTTAAGGGAATCTTTTGTGTTTCCTATGATGATGTTAACTTTATTTGTGGTGTAAATACTAGTAAACAGTTGTCAGATTTGTGAGTGACTATTATATTTCTTGCTGTTAGGATTACTTAACCCTCCCTGGATATATTTTGTGATTCTTGGAGGATTTTGTTAATTTGTTTCCCCTTTCTCTTGTTTTCTTCTTAATTACATTTAAAAAGTCAAGATATCATACAAATTAATCACTCCCACTTCTTCTTTTTTTGCTTCTTGTGGGGTTTCAACTTCAGTCAACTCAGTTCATTTCTTGATTATCTTTCCAAATCCCCTCTAAACTCTCCTAAAGTCAAAGAAGAGTTTTTTTTTTTTATATATATATATATATATAGTGGGGGTCGTGATTTAAATTGGACTGGTTTTGCTTTCTATGGGAATACCTGATACTTCTCTATTCGATCTACTACACAAAGTCAGGTCTTGGATTTCTTGGGGAGCAAGTGATTTTTCACTATCTTGTTTGTCTGCAAACTTTGAGATGCCTAATAACGATACTTTCAACACGTGTGGGGAGTGTGATTCAAACAATAACCAGTTTTTTAACGGATGCCATTGCCAAAGTTGTGGTAAGTGGTTTTGTTTCAATTGTATGAGAGGATACCAATCTAATGTTGTGAAAAGCAATGGTGATTTTGGGGAGGCTATCAAATACTGTAAGTATTGTAATGGGGTTACTGTGAAACGTGATGGTGGAAGGGAGAATAATGAGAAAGTACATCCTACTGACTCTCCAAGAGGGAGCCCTGAGCCACCTTCACCTTCTTTTAGTGCTGCATCGATCCAGAGTGATCATCTTGCCCACTATCTTGAATCCAGGGATTGTGGGTTTTCTCCGAATACAATAACCTCCAGGAGTGTGACTTCTTATAGTGGTCACCCGTCTCCTGTCTCTGTTCGTCGTTCACCAAGCAGGTTAATAATTCTCAAGCACCCAGTTGTTTGATTAGAATTTGCATGGTCTACTTGTTTTTTTTAGTATGGTGTCAATTTTCCCTTATCTGTATTTTCCCCCCTCCGTAGCTGATGAATCTTTATCTGTTTGTATTCAATAATGCAGGAGTGATGAAGAAGAAGCAGGGGATTCGGGGAAGCTCTTTTACAGCCCATTGAGTGAGTACTCTCATGATATTTCAGATATAGATTCAAGTAGTGTTAGTGCTAGGCTTGAGTTTTACAATTGTAATTCAGTGGGATCGAGTCCTTTAGACAGCCCTTCTAGGATTGATTTTAGTTCCTATAGAGTTGGGCATGCTGTACAGAGGGGGCGAGAAGGAAGCTCATTGTCTCAAAGTGATGGTCCCTTTGATAAAGAAAACTTGGCAATTTTAAGAAGGCCTGATAAAAGGACCGAGGATCCAGAGAATGCTGATGATTACCCTGATGATGTGTCAGTGTTGAGGGATCAGTATGACAAGTCTCAAAAGCCACTGGATTTTGAAAGCAATGGTCTTATCTGGTTTCCTCCACCCCCTGAGGATGAAAATGATGAGACAGAGAGTGGTTTCTTCACATATGATGACGAAGATGATGATATTGGGGACTCTTCTGCAATTTTCTTACCCAGCAGTAGCCTTTCTAGTATGTTTCCATCAAAGGAGAAACAGAATGAGATTAACAAGGACCCTCTTAAAGCTGTGATACAGGGGCATTTTAGGGCTCTTGTAGCACAGCTTTTACAGGGTGAAGGTATCAAAGCCAGCAAGGGGGTAACCAATGAAGAATGGCTTGACATAGTCACAACAATTGCATGGCATGCTGCGACTTTTGTGAAACCAGATACCAGCAGAGGAGGCAGTATGGATCCGGTTGATTATGTAAAGGTTAAATGTATAGCATCAGGAAATCCAAGAGATAGGTATGCTTTTCTTTAGGTTCTGCAGGTGCTTTATCTCCAAAATCTCCATGCAAACCATGCCATTTTTTTAAGCTGTGGATGTCTTTTGTGCTTGCAGCACTCTTGTAAAGGGGGTAGTTTGTACAAAAAATATAAAGCACAAGCGCATGACCACGCAATACAAAAATCCCAGATTACTTCTTATAGGAGGAGCGCTTGAATATCAAAGTGTTGTGAATCAGTTGGCATCTTTTAATACATTAGTGCAAAAGGTACATATGTTCTGTGTAAATTTCTTTAGCTGTAAGCAGATTTCAAGATTTATTGGTTTGAGGATTTAAAAATAAATCTCTGATGCAGGAAAATGATCATCTCAAGCTGATCATGTCGAAAATAGAGGCTCTTCGCCCAAATGTTCTGCTGGTTGAGAAAAGCGTATCTCCATATGCCCAAGAATATCTACTTGGAAAGGAAATTTCTTTGGTGCTGAATGTGAAAAGGCCTTTACTGGAATGTATAGCTCGGTGCACTGGTGCTTATATTAGTCCATCGTTTGAGAATATTTCTACAACACGTCTGGGACACTGTGAACTTTTCAGGGTAGAGAGAGTGTCTGAAGAACATGAGACTAGCAATCAGTTCAACAAAAAGCTATCTAAAACATTGATGTTTTTTGAAGGGTGTCCAAGGCGTTTAGGTTGCACGGTATGTAATTAAACTCTAAATTATTATTAGTTTTCGTTGAATTAGGATATGGCTAGATGAGGTTCTAAAGTACACAGAGATGCACCTTGTCCACTTACATTGTCATAACTGGTCAGTGCCAGAATTTTACCCCTTTTCTAACTCTGGAAATGATGGTTTCTTTGGCTTGTGTTTGCTTGCACTCTAAACTGGTGTAGCAATGAATTCAGTTGCATAAAGAATTTGACCTGTTTTAGGTTTAAGATTTCCTTATATATACTCTTGTGGAAGAATCTGATATTTAGTCAACCTGAGCAAGTGCATGAGTTTCCTAGACAGGAACTTGGTTCTCTGAACTTTTGTCCATTTAGGTCCAAGTCATATTACTGTGGTTTTGTGGACCATGGTACTGAGAATTAAGATGTCGGATACATATCTGGGCAGTCCTATGCTGCAGGGCTCAATGATAAAGGCTGCACTTCCCGGGCATTTTGTTGTCAACTTTGTGTAGACTGTTGATGCATTGAATAAGTGATAAAAGGAAGAATGCTGCTTTTGTTATGTTGGTTAATTTTGAACGGTTTAGTCATGCATTGACTAATCCTACTTCACTGTCACATGAGAGTTGCATCATACATCTGATGCAATTGGCTACAAATTTAAGCTTGGAGCTTCATATTAATCTAATTCTTCAAACACCCAGAGGTTACTTTGATGTTCATTTTGATGTAGACAAGTTATATGCCACCATTTTGTGTCACTGTCATTCTCTTGTATTTGCTGCATGACCCTACATTGTCATCTTAAGATTTGCGAAGAGAAAAGTTCCAGAATTTGGTTTTGGTTTCTTATTAGGTTTGTGTGGTCCATATTTTAGGTCCTGCTGAGGGGTGCATGTCGCGAAGAGCTAAAGAAGGTTAAGCATGTTATTCAATATGCTGTTTTTGCAGCCTATCACTTGTCCCTTGAGACTTCTTTCCTTGCTGATGAGGGTGCAAGTCTTCCTAAGCAGACAGCTAGACACTCAATTGCTATTCCTGAGAGGACAGCAGCAGATGAATCCATTTCAGTTATATCTCCAATAACTTGCCATGCTGAAGTTGCTTCGTCTGCTCAAGATAATGATGGATCACTGGGTGTTAAACCAGAGCATGAAGGATTAGAATCTTTGAGTGGGGACCATGATGCTGGTGGCATTCCTCTCTTATCTCTTTGTTCAACCACTTGTAGGTCTGGAAATGAACTCTCTATAGCATACCATGGCGATGTAGTGTCTAATGTGGGGCGATTGGATTCGTTTTCCACAAGTAAATGTGAGGGTCTAAAGATGTCTGTTGTGCCTCCTGGTATTGAAAATCTTTCACCACCAGGACTACAAGATATGATGGCTCAAGAGGGGGGGGAACTTATGGAGACTCGTGAATCAGTACAACCTGAGAAGATTGATGAAGATGAAGTTTCCAGTGAATACTTCTCCGCCACTGACACATACCAGAGCATATTAGTATCATTTTCGAGCCGGTGTGTGCTGAAAGGAACTGTATGTGAACGCTCACGGCTTCTGCGGATAAAATTTTATGGATCTTTTGATAAGCCACTTGGAAGATATCTTCGTGATGATCTGTTTGACCAGGTGACTTGTCACAGGTTTTGTTTTTCCTTTCTTGTATGATACCTGTTACATATCTGAAGCTTATATATAATGGGTTTGTTGTCTCCAGAAATCATGCTGTAAGTCATGTAAGGAGCTAGCTGAAGCACATGTTCTGTGTTTCACTCATCAGCAGGGCAATCTTACAATCAATGTTAGATCCCTTTCCTCTGTAAAACTACCTGGAGAACGTGATGGTAAGATATGGATGTGGCACCGGTGCCTAAGGTGTGCTCACATAAATGGAGTCCCCCCAGCAACTCGTAGAGTTGTTATGTCAGCTGCTGCCTGGGGACTTTCTTTTGGAAAGTTTTTGGAACTGAGCTTCTCAAACCACGCAACTGCCAATCGTGTTGCACCCTGTGGTCATTCACTGCAGAGAGACTGTCTTAGATTCTACGGGTAATTTTTTGTAGCCATGGAATTATTATTATTATTATTATTATTATTATTGGTAATCTTGGAAAATTTCTGTGTTGTTGGTAATCTTGGAAAAGTCTCCTCTCACAGGTTTGGGAGCATGGTTGTGTTCTTCCGGTACTCCCCTATTGATATTTTGAATGTCTATTTGCCACCGTCAGTGCTTGAATTCAACAGCTCCATTCAGCACAAGTGGATAAGGAAAGAGGCATCTGAGGTGTTCTTAAGAATCAAGGCTTGCTTACTTTATATTGTTTTATCCATTCAGCACAACTGATATTTTGAACCTTTTTGCTATTTTACGCAGCTCTTGGGCAAAATGGAAACCTTCTATGGTGAGATATCTGGTGTGCTTGACAGCATGGAACAGAGAAGTATATATTTTGGAGGTGAATTGTCCGATACCAATGAGTTACAGAGTCACATCAGGGAGCTGAAAGATCAACTCTTAAAGGAAAAGGATGATTACAATGTAAGTACATGCTTAGTTCTTAAATCTTTCTCTTGGAAAGTTACTGATAGTTCTTTAGATCTTTGGAGCATTATTATCAGATGACTATCGTGTAATGTTGTTGTCACTTTGATTATCCTTGTGCATATTGTTTTCAAATTTCAAGTGATGAATCTTCTAATCAGTCCCCTTGCAAACAGGTCATGCTACAACTCGCTGTTATGGAGAGTTTAGATCAGACTGCCATTGACATTTTAGAACTCAATCGCTTAAGACGTGCTCTTCTAATTGGTTCTCATGTTTGGGATCGGAAGCTGTTTTCACTTGACTCTGTCCTTAAAACAAATTCTCTCGTTAAGGCTAAAGAAGGGGCTGTGTCATATATTGAGCTCAAAGATTTGAGAAATGATATATTTTGCAAGGATAGCAAGTCTGACCATGATCTTGAAGAAAATATCTCTGGGTATTCAAAATCAAAAGAGATTGTGGGGAATGATTTTCAGCCAGAGAAGAAAGAAACAAGTCCGTCCTTCAGAAATCTTTTCCCTGAGCATTCATTGTTGCCATCACTTCATCATAACACAGAGGATGAAGTACATGCAGATGGGGAAACTGTGAATAAGACATTCTTTAATAACATCCCTTCACATGCATCCAATCTCTCTGACAGAATTGATTCTGCATGGACAGGTACCAATCAACTTCCAATCAAAGTTCAACCTCTACATGCAATGCAGGGAGTGGCAGGTGGATTCCAACCTGGGTCTGTCAGGCAGCCAAATTTGTTTGATAATCCTCCTTTAAGAAGGATGATGGCACCAGTGAGAGTTCATTCTTTTGATTCTGCATTGAGAGTCCAAGAAAGGATTCAGAAAGGGTTGCCTCCTTCATTGCATTTGTCAACTACCAGGTCATTCCATGCATCTGGAGAGTACAGGAGTATGGTGAGAGATCCTGTTTCAGAGATGAGGACTTATTCCCAGACATTGCCACTGGAGGCACAGAAGTTGAATTTAATTCCCAATTCCACGCACTCATTTATCTCTTCTGCTGCTAATATGGCTGGAGGAGCTCGGTTACTGCTACCAATGAGAACCAACAGTGATATAGTTATAGGCGTGTATGACAATGATCCTGCAAGTGTAGTTTCATATGCCCTCAGTTCCAAGGAATATGAGGATTGGGTTACTGATAGGTCAAATGATAATGGAGGAATCTGGAGTGCATTTGAGCGCAGCAAAGAAGATTCTTCAGCTTCCTCTTTTACAACCTGGCAGTCTTTTGGTTCTGTGGACCTGGATTATATCAGCTATGGTGGTTATGGGTCTGAAGATCCTTCATCATCCTTGGGTAACTTGTTTATGGTTTCAAAAAAATCTCCACATCTGACAATTTCTTACGGGGATGATTCTTACTTTGCTGGAGGCAAAGTGAAGTTTTCTGTTACTTGTTATTTTGCGAAGCAGTTTGACTCTCTTAGGAAGAAATGTTGCCCCAGTGATGTAGATTTTGTTCGTTCACTGAGTCGCTGCCAGAAGTGGAGTGCTCAAGGAGGGAAAAGCAATGTATACTTTGCCAGGTCATTGGATGAGAGATTCATCATAAAACAAATAAAAAAGACTGAGTTGGAGTCCTTCGAGGAATTTGCACCAGGATATTTCAAGTATTTGACTGATTCTCTCAACTCAGGGAGCCCAACTTGCTTAGCAAAAATCCTTGGTATTTATCAGGTTAGACTTTTGTCATTTGCTTTTATGAGAATATAATACATTCATTGGTGGGCGATACTTGGTGTATGGGTGGAATACATGTGGTTTCTGGTGATTCTTATCTGATTGTTTTGGTGGCAGGTTACTATAAAGTACTTGCGAGGAGGCAAAGAAACAAAAATGGATTTAATGGTGATGGAAAACCTCTTTTTTAACAGAAATATTGCGAGAGTTTATGATCTTAAGGGCTCTTCTCGATCCCGCTATAATCCAGACACATCTGGGTCCAACAAGGTCTTACTCGATACAAATCTGGTGGAAACACTGCGTACAGAGCCCATATTTCTTGGAAGTAAGGCAAAGAGAAGCCTTGAGAGAGCTATATGGAATGATACGTCATTTTTAGCGGTAAGCTTTTTGTTTAGCATCTTACCACTGTAAACATGAAGGGTTTTGAGTTTTTGCATTCAGTCTTTTATTCTCATTTTTTGCCGTGTTTTGATTTTTTCAGTAATTTCAATAAGCTTGGAACATTCAGTTTCTGAAATTCAAATCTAAAAGCAGTAGCAGCCAGAAATACCTGGACTTTTTGCTTGCATGAACTGTCACCTTCCCCTCTCCGTTCATTAATTGAGACATTCTTTATTTCTTTAGATAATTACATGATCTGTTTCAAGCAATCAAGGTTATCAGTTAATATGTTGATAAAAAAAAAGCATTATGGTTTTCTTTTGGTGATATCTAATATTAAGCACTTCCAACCTTGGTACTTCTCTAGTCAGAAATTTCCCATAAAATGTTCTGTCATGGTTATTCTCAAAGGCAGCACTCTAAATTGTAAGATACTAGCAGGTGGGTTTCCAAAGTCTCGCTTATAATTGACAAAACTGAAAGAAGCTATGATTGGCTTGAAAACAGAATGATGTTTGCCATTATGAAGTCATGGCATGACTTGAAAAGTTGAAACCTGATAGTTATTTTCAGTTTCGTTGTTGTATAGATACTTTCCTTATTTTCCTCTTCTTTTGTTTTGAAAACTCTGCCAATCATTTTCTTTCTCTAATTTTTTATCTTGCTTGAGCTAGGAAATGATTAAATTTTGTAGGCATTCTATTGATATCTTATAATTGTTTTTCCCATTTCGCTGTGCTTGTCCAGTCTGTTGATGTTATGGACTACTCATTGCTCGTTGGAGTGGATGATGAGCGGAAGGAGCTGGTTTTAGGTATCATTGATTTCATGAGACAATATACATGGGACAAGCATTTGGAGACGTGGGTCAAGACATCTGGAATCCTCGGCGGTCCAAAAAATGTTTCCCCAACAATTGTTTCTCCAAAACAATACAAGAAAAGATTCAGAAAAGCAATGACTTCATACTTTCTCACAGTTCCCGATCAATGGTCTTCATGAACTGAATGAATCATCGCATTCTTTGCATTCATAATCATTTGTTGAATAACAAGGCAATAGGATTGTAGTTAGAGAGATGAGTGGGAAGGATGCAATCCAATCCCAGCAATGCTTTTTTTTTGGGGGATGGGGGGAGTGAAATCTTCCGTGCATGGGGAAAAGTATAGCCCGAACAAGAAAACTTGTATACGAGGGTATAGAAATTCCTTGTAGAGAGGTCTTTGTACATCTTTTTATACATGTGCAATTGTCACCTCGAAGAAGAAACCTCATTATACTTTGTACTATGATCCTTTTCCTTTGATGGCAATAATAGCTTGTAAACTTGAACTTGAAATTCTTAGCATATGGAATTTTCTATCACGGGAGATAGCATCTCTTCGAGCTCGAACTTCTGAATATGCAGTCGAGTCATCTAGCATTTCAAATAATTGCCTCTCCTAGTCTTCAATTTTTGTTAGCAAGTTGTAATTTCATCGGCCCAAGAAGTCAATGATGTGAATGTTTTGTAGAAATTTAGCAACCGCCAAAGCAGGACCAAGCATTATTCTGCGTATTAACGATTGATATTTTTGTGACCAAACATTTAATATTTCCATAAATTATAGTTATGTTAAGAGTATATAATATACAGGTAAGGTTATTTATTAGAGTAGAATAGTTTCTTTGTTTTAGTTAATATATATATATATATATAGTCTTTTTGTATTTACATTGTTAAGTTAAACATGTATTTGACATTGTATTGATGTTAAGTTAAACTTTTTTTCTTAATTTTATCTATATATATTTTTCTCATGCTATATATTTTTCGTTTTTTGTATTGTTCTATACTTCCCTTGCTGAATGGTTTCTGTCGCTAAGAAAAGTGATCGATTGAAAAAATTATAATATGTAAGTTTTCTAATTTTAATTAAGAAAAATAAATAAGCTCTAGCTATATATATATCGTAGTCATTGCAGAATTTTTCGTAAAATAATTTACAGGCAAAGGTTACATCTCTCAGTACTCTAAGCACTTTCATGATCCTCAAAACCTCAAAGAACGGGGTGCACATGTGGTCCGTGAGAATCTGCAAGGCTGAAGTAAAGGGAATGCGATTTGCTAGGTCATGTTCTCTCGATCACTTTCATTTGCTAGTAAGAAGCCACAGCTATTTGCATCTCTCCTTCGCTGACTGGCAGGAAACTCACTCGCTTCTGCAAAACATTGAATATATATATATATAAACAAACGTGTCTGCACGAACATATTCACAAGTTCCAAGAGGACAAGTTAAAGATCCAAGTCCATAACATTATTATATTAGAGGCCTGTCGTTTTACTAGCTTGTTCTAGGTTAATTCTTCCCTCAAATACACAGAAAAAAAAGAAAAGGAAAGCAATATGCGGTCTGTGGTCAATATACTTTGAACAAGTTTCTTCAAGAAAGGAAAAAACAATAGCAAAAACCGCTACCAAATTGTATTATACTACTAATATTGTATGCAAGAAACCATTTGGAAACCCATTTTCTCTCCCATGAACATGCTAAGTAGGAAAAAGTCTGACTTGGCATGGCAATTCGGACATTAAAGTTGGTAAGCGAGTTGTAAAAATTGACTAAACATTTTTGTTGAAATATATATTAGCACGAGTTATTTATTCTTTAAAAAGCTGTGACCCGAAGTTTTATGTTTTAATGTATGTTTTTTTAATCAAGAATATATTCAAATAATATTTTTATTTTTTTTTAAAGTCTTAATATCAATATATTGAAAATACATCTAAGAATATTAATTAGTTTTAAAACTAAAACTAAAACATTTTAAAATTTCAGGGGTGCCAAGCTACCCAAACTCGAAATTCATGTGAGTGAAGAAACACATTGTATTGACATATCTGAATTGTTATCAGAGGAGCAACAGGTTTTCTCTTCTTCTCAAATTGATAGGAGCAGCAAGTTTTAGTCGAGACCTAAAGAAAATAAAGAAGTCTATAGCCTGTACACTATTTTATTGTGTAATTACACAGAAAAAATAGAGTTTGGAACGAAAGTCAAATTTTGGCTAAAAATACATGAATGAAACCGACCTCAGGAATGCCGGCCCCTCGTCCACTTAATTATCATTACTATATCATTACTAAGCCCGTAGCTCGAAAGAGTTCACACATTTGCAAGTAATCAAATCACATGGCATGAATTCAAAAAAAATGTCAAATCCTCGGAAATATTTCATAATCTAGACCTCGAGTTCGTAAAGATATGTATAAGAAAGTAACGGCAAACACCATGCCACAGAATCAGGATTAATGTCGAGAGGAACATACCTCACGGGTCTTGATGATACCCTGGCTGCTGGCTTTCCCATGGCCACTCTTCCAATGAACTGGTTGCTGCAACAACGCACTCTCTTGATTTTGTGCAGTTTCACGAGAGATATTATTGCTGCCACCAGCAGTGCTTGCCGTGCAGAGATCCACAATCTTAGCAGCTGCCTCAGTCTCGTCTCTACTTTCTTGCATCAGCTTCTCAACTTCTGCCCTCGGTAATCTCATCTTCACCCTCATTGCACCTCTTTTTGCCTCCTCGGCCGCAATGCTAGCAGGGTTGATTATCGAGAGATCAGATGTGGATCTCCTGGAGAGCATTAGGCTCTCGAGCCTGTCTTTAGCACTCATGTTAATCCCTGAACGAACCCTTCTTGGAACTTTCTGATCAGCTGGAGTAGTTTCTGGAAGCTCTACCAGGAAGTAAAGCCTTTTTGGCACCAAATCTTGGTGTGATTTCAATGGCTTTGCCCTAATCCCATAATGCTTAACGGCCTCCGATTCAAGCAAAACATGACCCGGATAGTCTTTAACTACCTCTCCAGCCTTCACTGGTGTCTTGAACTTGAATGTTTCGCCACTTATCTTCATGACTTTTGCATCCTTTTTCCATCCTAGACTGTTGCCCATGCTTAATTTCTCTCTTAAATTCGAACACACAATGAGCAAATGAACTCCTTAATCAAGGGGATCGATGCACTTTAGTGTATAATGTATACCACCACGAATTATAAAGCTGACGAGGGGGCGCCTGCATGGCGGTGGGTGTAAGATAAGGACGCATGGATTTTTAATAGTTGTTTAATATTGTGGTCAATGAAGAAGGCGAAATTTGACATTTAAATAGGCGAATGTTTGAAAATGGGAGAAAAAGACGTACGGTCTCGCTTTCTATCCCAAATAACTAAACGGTTTTTTCTTTTCTTTTATGAGTTTAGTTTTATTATCTTGGCGGTAATTAACCTCCAAAATACCCGTAATGGGCGGGGAAAAACAAGGATGCTTACATAATCAAATCCTTGTTTTGTTCCTTAAAATGAATATCAATTAACGTTAATCACGGCGCGGTTTCAATTCTTTTCCTTGAGTTTCAACACTATTCGTGTGAAAATAAACTCGGTAATAATATTCTGAATTTATCAGGGTTGAATTTTTCTAATTTTCTGAATGAAAAGCAATTTTTAGACATACCGTAACTTTTTTCTCTTTCCTTTCTTCTATTTTTCTTGGTCTCCATAGCTGATCTAAAAAAAATGTTTACCAACTTGAATTAACATGTTTAGTTGGTTATTAAAGATGAATATATCAGAAGCAACTTGCATGTGAATCGTGGGCCAAGTCCAAATTGATAGTCGGCTCATCAACTTGGACGGGGTACGTCTTTCAAGGTTATCTTCAGCAAGGAACGAAACTGTCTTAGAAATTTCTTTCTTCTTGATATGTCCTCATAAACTGTTAAATTTCAAGCTTAATAAGCCGCAGCCACCATAACTTGTCTCAAATTAACGCGGAGAAAATATATATGGCTTTAATTGCAGCACCAACTCTTTTGTTTTAATTGGGTTTCAAGTTGCATCATTGCCATTCCATATGGATGAAGTTTTCTGAAACTTTTTTATTTATTTTCCAGTTAAAATTGTGTGAAATACTATCAAGTAACTATCTCAATATCTCAATCTAATCAAAAAGTTTAAATTATACCACAAAAGATTTTAAATCTATACAAACATGCCACTGATTTATGCTCTAATTTTTAATTTTATATATACAGAAATAAGAATAACAGGATTCGGGTCCATGGTTTTTTGGGTTACTTAACTTGAATACTATATAAACAACAATTTAAACTTAACAATTTAAATTGTTAAATGATACGTAAAATATTTCTATATTTAAAAGGCATATATGATGTAAAAAAGACACATTTCACTTTAATTAGATAGATTGCAGACCGTTTCATTGCTAGTTTTTAACCAGGAAAATAAATATTTGTATTGTTCAGAACATTAAAAAACAAATCCCAGTATTAGTTTTCAACTAGCAAAGAACGAAAAGAAAAGAAAAAAGAAGCTAGAATGACTCGAGACAGTGTGTAAACAAGCTGGAAATATGGCGAAAATGACAAAAATGGCTGTTGAAGAGACATGGAAAATGAAGAGCATAGCTAGAACGATGGAGTTACTGGCAAAATACTCGCATCTTGCTCAGAAACAAGTAAGAAAACAAACAGGCAGACATAAAAGTCAGCATCATACTTTCTCAGACAACAACCACTGCATAATTGTGTTCCTGTTTTCTTCGGCAACAACACAATTTGAACCCAGACCCATAAACATTATTCTCCGGGAATTTCAAGGTCATCTCTCACCTGTTTATGGCAGCACCTACAACATAAACATTATTCTCGACACGTTTTCTTACGCCCTCGTTTGGTTTTCTCATACTTGGGTCATATAATTTCCACGTCTTTGTTTGATCATGATGACGGTGGAGCTGTTTTTCTAAGCCTGCTTTTATGAGCTTTTGTACTTTGGCAACGAAAGGTGAAAAAGTGTGTAGCTTGTCATTTACGTTCGTTAATGATTGGTATATTTTATTTCAATTTAAAAAACAAAATAAATTGGAACAAATTTAAACAAATTGGAATAAGTGTTATCACGTTTAGAATCTCGGTACGAGGAGTTTATTGATATATTTATATATAATATTAAAATTTTAGATTAATTTAAGAATATAATGACTTTGTGAGATTGATGATAATATTCTCGTAATATTATCAAGATCCATAATTTTGTTCAGAAAAATTATTTTATTATATCTTTTTTTATATTATTTTTTTCTCAATTTTTATTATTTAACAACAAGTTTATTACGAATTGAGCTTTATGATTTTTTTTATTTAAGGTCATCATAGTCCTATATTGCAAGTCACATTTAAAAAGTTAACCTAAGTTTACCCGAATTGATATAATATATCGTTATTTCAATATTTTTTAATATGTTAACTTGATTTTTTAGTTAAACTATATTTTTATTAATTTTTTATATTATCTTGAACTCATCAAGTCGATTGAGTTATATCAGTTAAACTTTTATTTTTTTACTTATGTTTTAAATTTAAATTGCACAATTCTAAATAATTTTATTTTTAGATTTGAATTAATTTTTTTTGATGAATTAATATATTTAATTATATATATATAAACATAAATAATATAATCCCAGAGCAAAATATTAAAATATTTTGAAACCGAAATATTCTATTGAAAAAATAATCTATTCTAATTGAAAAAACATAATACCATAAATTTATAACCTTACAACCTTTCAGTTCAATAATTACTATTTTTTATATATATAAAAAAAATCTGCTTGCCAAATTAACAAACAATATTTTGAACGTGCTAAATGCTAATGACTTCGGTGGAAGGTAAAGGTTGTTTTTGTGCCTTTTTTACACACCCTCTGCAATCCACCAAAGCTAAGTGATTGTTTGAAAATTTTAAAATGATATTTTTTAATTTTTAAAAATTATTTTTGATATTTACATTAAAATGATTTAAAAACACTAAAAATTAATTTAAAATAATTTTTTTTTTCAAACAAATTCTCAAACACCCTAAATCTGTCAAGTGTTACGCACACCATCCACCATCAGTCACCGGGTCAAACAGGATGCTTGTAGACGATATAATTGCTGAGTTTTATCAGTAATAAAATATCACAGGGTGTCTACTTATAATAAAATATAAAAAAGTAATTTGAAAATGTAAATAAAAAGGAAAGATCATTTTTTGATCTCATTTTTAAGAAATTAGAAATGTAATTATCCGTTTCTTTTTCATTTAAATTTAAAATTATTTTTAACTACAGCTTTTATCATAAATGGAGAAGTCTCTGCTATTTATTAGGTTGATTTGTTTACCACTTGTCAACGTGATTGAGAGACATGTTATAGATTTATTGCATAACTGTCAGCAACTCCATCAAACAGAAAAACAGTGAAGTAACTAAAATCAAAACAAGTCACCACTCATTCTGCGCGTGGAACTCATAAATTGACAAGAACAACTTCCTATTCACGATGGAGCTCACAATGTTCATGAAAGGCTGGGGGGTACCTGACGAGGACCTTGAAAAGTAGTTTCAAAATTTTGCATGCAGATAAGAGGCATGGCAAAAAATATGTTTTTTCTTCGAGAAAGCATGTCGTTTCTTCTTCGTTTTCCCCTGTTACTTGTGATCTAAACCCTAGAAAAAATGCAATCTGGGCGGTCCATTGGGACAGCTAGTTATGACATTCAGGCATTCTTTTTTTCCTAACACAGCCGATAAACCAATATCAACTTTTGAAAATAAAAGAAAACGTTTACATTTATCCTTATGAATGCAGCAATTTATCCTCTTGCTGTGTCCAAGGCATCACTTTTAATGCAGAAGAGGCTGCATAGGCCAAAATTTATTTTGACTCATCGGATATTGTTGGAATTCTTTGATCTAAACAGTAAGTGTTCTAAACAAGTACTGTTTAGATCAAAATCTGGCAATTGACAAAATTGAAGAACAAGGCATAACTTTGGCAGAATTCTGAATAATACTCAGAAAAACTGAAACTTGAAACAATTCACCTTTTTTTTTATTTTTTATTGAATTCGAAATGCCTATATATAGGCTTACAATGCATGAATTGAAAAACATAAATCTCTTAACATCCTAAGTGATTTGGATAAAAACAGATTTTGAAATTCAAAATCTGTTATGAATAATAGTTCTAGCTAAACTCAAACACTACAGCTAATACATGAGAAATCCTACAGCTAATTCGTAATCTTCTTATCCAAAGCTAATCTCACATTTGAATTCTAACAGATATTGCTTCTTCAAAATCGTTGCCAAATTTAGTCCTCGCCCCTGCATGAATTACCAAGTACATCTTCTACTAGTGATGCGACCAGGACAAACGATAAACAATCGAAATTGGCAGTTTGTTTTGACTTTGGCAATATGAAAAACATCGTGCATGAACATGAGCTTCAGTGCAGACCTATGCTAAGAGATCGAACAGGAAAGCGATGTAAGAATTTCCATGGAAGAACACGATCAATTGTATTTTTTTACACGCATAAAAAAGGAAACAGTACACAGAGAGCAATGAGAATGGCTTTGTATCTCATGCTTGTATCCTCAATTTTCACACCAACATGAAATAGTGCGGCAATCATTGTCAAATAATAGGGGAATAAGGTTAAGATAAAAAATTAAAATTTTTGAAAAAATATCTCTCCATACAGCCACCTCTGTTAGTTCTGTTGCAGCCTCCGAAGATGTTCCAACATTGAAGTAGCCTTTCGCTTTGCCCTCTCTGTTCCATTTTTTGAAAGCTCCGTCAAAGGTATGACAGCACCAAGTCTACTTGTACAGGCAAGATTCTCAGGATCTCTCTTGCACAAGGAGAGCAAAATGGCTGCTGCATTCTCTTTGTTGCGGGGCAGTCCTGTCCTCAACAAATCTATCAGAACAGGTATAGTGCTGGCTTTTACTATAGCAACCTTTGCTTCCTGGTTGCTAGCTAGAACTGACAGAATTGTCAATGCCTCGTCAACCATACAGTTTCGGGAGTCTGTAAGCATCTTTAATAAGGCTGTGATGATTCCTGCCCTTACAGCCCTGCCCTTATTCCCTTGGTAAATGCAAAGATTGAACAAGGCTGTTGCAGCATCTTTCTTTCCTCTGGTGCTTCCATTTTCAAGCAATTCCACCAAAGCTGGTATTGCTCCTGATGCACCAATTATTATTTTGTTCTCATCTGCAAGTGACAAACTGAAAAGGGTTGCTGCAGCATTCTCTCGTGCTTCCACGCTCCCAGCTCTGAGAACTTGGACAATTGAAGGAACCGCACCAGCAAGCATTATCAGTCCCTTGTTATTTTCATATATAGAAAGGTTAAGGATGGAAGTAACAGCATTTTCTATTATCGACATATCTTCAGATGTTAGAAGGTTGACAAGAACAGGTATGGCTCCCGCTTCTGCTATTAGAATTCTGTTATCTGTGCTTCTTTTGGACAAGGATCGGACTTCAGAGATCGCAGCTCTACGCTCCTCAATTGATCGGCTTGAGAGCTTGCGGACAATTGCCTGGATGGGTGCAATGTCCCCACTAACATCACGGAAAGATCCATCACTCTTTTTTATCCTCCCATTTGCTAACCCTGGTGGTTGCTCAACCTTGTGCTCTGCACACCACTGAGTTATTAAACTTCTTAGAACATAATTTGGGGTCAGAGTGAAATGTTCTAGCTTCTGCTGAGTTTTGGGACATGTTGAGTTGCCAGTATCTATCCATCTCTGCATGTAAGACCTTTCATATGTCTGCAGAAGACAAGGATAAAAAGGTAGGTTAGTTTTTGAGATTTTCATACAATCTTTGTTAAAGAAAGATGGAATTTTGGTATTTGAGACTGCCAACTACACCTGTCCTGTAGCCACAATAACAGGATCCCTCATTAGTTCAAGAGATATGGGGCACAGAAAATCATCAGGGATTTTAAGTGTATCAGGCTTCTTTAAGTCTTCACCACTCTTGTTACCCAAAGAATCTTTCTCGCCACCATCAACAACATTCAATTCATTGGCCACCTGATATGCAGAGTGGTCTTTTGAGCCATCACTTCCTGAAACTGCAGTCTGAGTGTTTTCTGCAGCTTTATTATTGACACAGCCACTGTTCTCGATATGCCAAGTTCTAGTTAACCTGTTGCCAATTGGTGACTGATCAACATCTTTATCAATCGGCTGGGCAAAGGCAAAAGAAATCTCCCTTGAATTCTTTGAACTATATCTTTCTGTGGCTCTTCGCAGCTGTGCCCTCACCAATACAACCTGGAAGAGCAACAATAGATCAAGCCCAAGCTCGGACAAGAGCATAAAAAGGAGAAAACCACACATTTCTCTACCTATACCTGTTCTTGCACTTCCTCTGATATGTCAAATTGATCGTACGGTATGTTAGCCAAAGACTTCTCCATTTCCCACGTTACGCTGTGAAAGAGGGTCACAATTTTCTTGACAGCTCCATCCTTAATTATATCAAGATATAAAATACCTCAGAAGAAGCACCTCACCACATTTTCAAGAGAATGTGCATGAACACAAAATAATTTTGGCAAACAAAAAAAAAGTTTTCCAAGCCCGAAATCTTGCAGTGTCAATCATCAACACCTGAAACACTAGTTTTCATCATGACATAGAATCAGCACGTGCAACAATCACCAATTATCCGCCTTCCTCTTCTTCATTTAGAGGAAGAACGCAAAAAATCAGTACTAACATAATTACATAACACGAAGATTTTGCTATCATATTGAAATATATCCCTACAAAATTGTTTGGTAATTATTTGTTATCCCTGGTAATTATTCAAATAATAGACTTAAAACATTGTTTGATTCAATCACTAGTGGGTTCTAAAGACAAAAACCAATAGATCAGTCATAGTGGAAAATGTTCAGGCGTAAGATGAAAATGTCCATCAAACATTAGGCCAACCTATTTTCATTTCTTTCAGGTTCCCAAAATATTATTTTAAAAAAAAGCAGCAAGAATAAAAGAAAAGGAAAAAAAAACATACAGAATTATTAGTGGATTGAGAAGTCCCAGCAAGCGATAAGAGATTCTTAGCAGACTGGAGAGCAGCGACCAGATCAGACGACCATTTAATTTCCTTGGACGAAGAGGAACAAGAACCTAGCGTATTCAAACTCCCTAATTGCCCACTTATCTCTTCAAGAAAATGTGTCAACAGTGAAACCCTGCGCACCAGATCCATGCAATCCTTTCTAAAAACATTGCTGCTTTTATTCTTATCGCCGGCACCGGATATCCCCACAGCACAAATCTGGCGGACGAGGTCGAGAAGGATGACGGACGTGACCAGGCTTTCCTCTCCGCTGGCCATTTTGGCAGCTGAGTTGGTTATTAGGCCGTCTAGTAGGGTAGCTAATGAGTCAGGTGTGGTTTATTTAGGAGGAGGGTTTTTAGATAAGATTTTAGATGGGCAGAGAACTAAGGGTGAAATGTCCGAAGCTGAGGAGAAAAACAGAGAAGGAAACGTTGTTTTGTGTTTCATTGGATTTTATTTTATTCCATTACAAGGACACCAACATCGTTTAGCTTCGTTGAGCTGAGAGAGAGAGAGAGAGATTCGCGGGACCAAGTTGCGTTGCTGTTGTGCAAAGAGAGAGGGAGAAGAAAGGTTAGGGGTGGCGTTGAAGTGGAATATTGTGAATTGGAATACAATAAAAACAGTGCCAACAAGAAGCGGTGTTCTGTTAATTAAGTTGGCTTTGGGGCCATCATGAGTCGTGATTATCATTTTCCTTGTGTTTTCTTGTGTGAATGTACGAGGTGGTGCTGCTGTTTCTCACTCTTTCATTATTGCTGTTGCCAGGCTGGAGCGTGTGTGTGTGTGTGTATATATATATATATATATATATATTATTGTGCACCATACCGGGGAAAAATAATTGTCCACCCTGATGAGTTTATAATATTGTTTTTATTTTCAAAAAAAAGAAAAACTCGGAGAGCATTCAAGGATCTGGAGGAGATAACCCAGAAGTCAAGTGCGAAATGTTCACATGTTGGGCTGGATGGAAGATTAATAAAAAACTTGTTTGGTCTTCATTACTTGTAATTTTGCGAATGGAGGGCGCCGCATGCCATGCATCAATTTGGTTGACAATTTGTGTCTGTAGACTAAACTTAGAGGCTGTTGAATGAAACATGCTGGCAGGTTGGAAAATTAAAATTAAAAAACCTCCCAGGGATCCGACGTGAGGGAAAAGATTTGTCATTTTTCAACCCACCGGGGAGATAGGTGGTTCACTAACGTGCTAGCTATCACCCAACGGCTGGAGAACTCTTTCCCTCCTCATTCTCATGATCCTATCTATACCAATATGTCCATAAAAAGTTAAGAAAATAAATATGAGAGAGAGATTAATCAAACGGTCCCTTTTGCTACAAACTGTCTTGCATGTGAGCATGTTGTAAAATTCAGACCAAAATGGACAGGTGAGCTAATAAAAAATATATTAGGTAAATGTAACTTCTTATTTGAAGGGATGCAGTGAGGAAGACGATAACATCTTGTAGTATAATTAACTTAGCATCTGAACTTCATAATAAATATTTATTTTATAGTTTTTAGTTTTTTTAATTACTATATATTTTTTATTTTCTTCTTTTTTTAATTTTGAAGAATTTTGTATATGTCACGTTGTAACATATGTAATGAAGTGATTTCTGTCAATGAAACATTCCACCTAAAAGTTCAAGCTGTTAAGTGAGACTTCAAGATATAATTTATATTATTTTATGATATATATTCACAAGTGAAAGTTCTTTAAGCTTGAAACTTGCACAGAGATATACATACCTATAAAGAGCACATGTCATCCTATCTCCTTTGTTAGTATCCCCTGCTATATAAAATAAAGCAATTAATTAAAAGACACATAAACATCAAGTAGTTATGACTTTCTTCTTTGGGGTGGTGTTATGATAATGCATGGAACAGGGACCTCTCCTTCCCTGGACAATGGTGGGATCCGCCAGCAGAAGAGAAGGTGAAGTTTATACACGGATCGTTTGGTGATGTAGACGAGTCATTGTGATCGATAGACAGCTAATTTAATTGTGTTTTTTGTTTTTTGTGATTATGTTGTTGGACCTTTCTGGTTCTTATTAAAATCTTTACGTGCTCACAACTAGCTGTCTGTTTGGTATGCTGGACGGCCAATGCTGTGTCCCGGATATAAAATAGTTTCTTTTTATGGATATCTGCGCGCGTGTTCAACATCTCCACCACGTAATATTGCTATCTTATCTCGCTATTTAATTATTATACCAAGCATTTCCTGATTTTTCTTTTTGGTTTATAATTCAAAATTGGAGATTAGTTGTTAAAAGAGTTTATTAAATTTAATTCTTAGAATACATAGGATACATGTAAATAATGTATATTCTTCAAATTATTCAGAATAAGAATTAATTCGCTTAATACATATGTTAATCCGATAAAACCTTACTTTATAAACAAAGAAAGAAAATTGTGTAACTCAGATTTTTTTAAAATAAGTCATGCACGACTCTTTCTAATTACTTGTAGGAAAAAGAAAAGGAATGCTTCATTTTCCATTGAATAGGTTTGAACAGTATAAGTGCATTACAAGGAAGGTGATAAATTAGCGTGATTGTTTAAAAAATAGTTGAAGTTGTTTTTAAAAATATTTTTTGTTCAGAAATATATTAAAATTATTTTTATTTTTAAAAAATTATTTTTGATATCAATATATAAAAATATTATTAAAAATTATTTTTTAAAACTAATTTTAAAACACTCTTTCGCCAAATACACCTATCTGCGTTTATATATAAAAATTCTTAAATTAATTTATCCATTCGATCCTTCAATTCTTCAATGTGAATTGTTCCGTTCAGCCGGATTTAACCAAAGAGGACAGCACAATACTGTTGTTCCTGGGCCTTTTTCTCCTCGTCTTCATTTTTACCAATTCTTATTTATTTTAATTTCATTTCCTTCAGAGTTCAGCAATCTGAGTAGGAAACGTTCTTGGCATGTGACACCATAAAGTCAAACCGAGCTAATACCAAGACAAAGCAGTGACGTGTCTTTTAACCTCACAGAAATTTCAATTTCTATTCACCATCGAAGTTGAGCTCTATAATCATCATCCAGAGTACAAACAATCGAGCAACTATACTCAATACAAAAGTAGTGGTACTGGGCCTGAGAGCTGGGCTGAAATTAGGATCGCCGTGGAAGCTTCGGGCTTTGGAGAAGAGTACAACGAGGAAGAGGGCTAGGTGTTGGGCCTAAACCATTTCATAAAAAAACGAAATGAAAGGGCTAGCATCGTAAATAAGATATTTCCCTCGGCAATAGCTATCCACGAAATGGAGCTCTTTTACCAAGGAAAAATATATTATTGAAGCCATTAATTGCTGTAGTGATATAAATACGGTGCCCCCACCACATTGGTTAGGTTTAGGTTGGTAGTCGGCTCGTGATCGAACCTCCAAGAATCAGCACTTCGCGCGCACTGAAAATTACAATTGACTACAGGAGTCAGAGCATGGGTTATGGAGAGTAAGTAGGTTTGAACCAGATTGTCTGGATAATTGTGAATTTCTAACTCTTATGTGTCACCGAATCTAAGACTTCTTCCTACCAAAAACATTTTTAAAAATTATGTATCAACAAATTGGGGGGTTTTGTTACTACCTACCAATCATAACAAGTGCTCCCAAACCCTAGAATGGTCAAAATATATGGAGGTTCAATCGTTCGTTTCATATAAATTGTAGTTTTTGTTTCTTTCTCGTGAATATATACGGCTTCTTAGCATGAGCCTATAGTACGTGAACACATATGCACTCAAACCATGGCCAAGTATTTATTTAGCCAACATCAGTCAAGATGTAGCTAGGTCACGGTGAGAGACCTGAAGACCCATGGCGTGATGTGATTATAATAATTACACGTACGACAGGAAAACAAACTTAGGAGGGAGAGAGCGTACAGCAATCATATTCATGAAATTGCATTTTTTCCCAACAATTAAAATTCTATTTCACATATAGGACGAACTTGTTTCTTTTTGTCAATCGCGTTCCTCCTCTGAAATTGCACATAAATGCATGGTTTCTTGCCACTTGCAGGATTCTATTTTACCAGAGAGGCGGTTCCATCTTTTTCTGCTACCCCCCCTCGTAGCTATTACTGCTGAGACCTCACGCACGTAGTCGTATCGGACTTGGTATGCATACTACATTCAATCAGAAAATAGGATTTGAAGGATAGTTTAAGGTTATCTTCGAAGACGGACGCAAGACTGTTTCTTCTTGGTTGGCCATAGAAAGATCGAGAAGCTTTACACACTTTAGACAATATTTTCGTTATTTTATTTTCCTGTCTTGTCAAAAGATTACGCAGAAGAAGAAGAAGGAACAGCTTTAAAAATAGTTCTTTATTTCTAACAATCAGTTGATGATCCTTGACCGGTCATCTTAGGTTATAAGTTGACCATACAATATATATATATATATATATATATATATATATATATATATATGCTCCACACATAGCTTAGCAAAATTAATGTATAGAAGAAAACTTGGATAAGCGCCAACCAAGTTTTTAATTTAATTATTGCTGAAAGATTCAAATCCAATATATCTTCAAGTATCAAAAGATTGAGCCAAAATTAAGTTATATATACTACATGATGTCTAACTGCAGAAAGTGATGAAATCTCAGTAGGTAGCCTTCGCAATTGGCAAAGTTCATTTAATACACAGCTGTTTCTCCGAGTTGTAGCGGTGCTGGTGGCTAGGTTGAAATCTGAACACCTCTCGTAACTAACATTCTTCTCTTGCTACTACGTACAGTTACAACTCCTGAGACGATGAGATACACACACTTGGACCTAATTCCACTCCACCAAAAATATACTCTCTCTTCTTATTTTTTATCTTGAAAACAGTAAATATGTGGATGTAAACTGACGTTGAAAAAAACAGTAAATATGTGGATGTAAACTGACGTTGAAAACCTGCAAATTCATCAAAGTCAACCAAATTTTGGTAATTTCTGTTTTGTTTGAACATTGCAGATTAATCTTTCCATAGTAAATCAGAGCCACAGGATCTTCCTGTCAGCTTTCTTCTCGGTCTTCTGCCAGATTATAACGTTTCTGGTTCTGTATGTGACGAACAGCAGAGCTAATTGAAGATGGAAAAACAATATTCTGATAAATACGAATGCCTTTGTTCCTTTGAATGGTAGCTGAATCTATACGTTCGCCAATAGTTCCTCTTCATGCAATTTTCTTTCAAGTCATGTTAGATGGTAGCTGTGCTGGTGCACATGTAACTATTAAAACTGATGTAATAGAGCAGACGTAATTAAGATATATTTTCAAACTACTTTAATAGGATATATTCTCAGCAGTTTCTTAGTTGAAAACTCAACAAACATCTTCAAACCTAATGTTCATTCTCAAATTTGTGGCTCTTATTCAATAAACGAAAATCTATGTTTGACAAATATTAATTTATGCAGTGATAATCTATACGGCCTCGCGGAATATGATTTTATATAACAATTAAAAGTAGTTTTTTATGATGAAACCGATATATATAACCATGAACAAGTATAACACGTACCAGAAACTGGTGATTTGAGTGTTTTGAAACCAGAAATTCTTCATCCAATCGATTTGGAGTCTGATATATTTAAAGTGGGAGATAAAAGGATGAATAGATAAGGTGGCCGCTGTTACTGTTTGTTTGAACCCATATATAGTCTGATCAAGGTCTGTTAAATGCCTTAAAGGCTCAATATATTAAAACATCGCATGTATTCTTCTATAACTGAGAGGGAATTAAGAGATTCTTAATGAAAATAAAAACTCAGTTAATTTAATATTGAAAATCAGAATAAATTACAAAATAGACTAACAGACAGAAGCCACCTGTCCTCCTCCTACGTGCCATGTCTTCGATAGCAGATGAGGAAAAGTCTGAATATAGAGATTTTTTTTTGGTTAAATCTGTATATGTCTCTGCAAGTTTCTGATCGATCTCAACTGGACTGACAAACACATTCTTCTTATATAGAAGATCTAGGTGGCTCTGTAGAGACAACAAATATTAGATCCATGTACTGATATATACATGAACATCTCCTAATTGAATACATGAATTACATACAATAACTCATCAACTCCTAATAAATAATTCACATCAATTTGTATCAAAACTAGACTCCAAGATTAGACCGTACATTTCTAAAACTTCTGTTTAAGTCTTCTTATACTCATTGTATTTTGATATCTTAGTAAAAAACAAAAATTATTTCATTTTCTTTGTCCCTAAACATATCAATAGCATAAAAAGTAAAAACAAAATTGGAATAGTAAATGTTATCCAAGCTTGTTTCAATTCTATCGTGGAAACATAAACTATAGAGAAATGAAATCGAACCATCTTGAAATGACTTAAAAATTGATTTACGAGTTATTTAAGGTGAAATCACACTATATGTGAAACTTGGGATCCTTTGGCATTGTTTGATTAAGGTTTCAATTCTAATTTAAATTCTGTCATAAATTGATTATTTAGTACACGCACATGCAGTAAATTATTAAATTCCCATTACGTCCCTTATTTATACCGTTTTATGTTTTTCATGTAATAATTTCTAAATCTTGATATTTGTTTATACTGAATTTTACCTGGACTATTTTGAATTTCATTGAGTTACATACTTGTACTTCTGGTCCCGTATAAATCACTTCCATTAAATCTCTATTCATGTTTCTGTATTTTTTATTTTCCAGGTATTTTATATTTATATTTTCTTAACACCTAAACACAACATTTTATTTCAAATCCCTAAGACTAACATAATTTCTATAACTTAATTATCACTTTCCCCATTTAACATAATATTTTCTTCTATTAATATTGTGAATTTTATCTAGGGATTTATAGATTCTCGTATTTTTTTTATTCTGTAATGAATTAAATTGACTAATTAAAGATTAATCGGGTTTATGATATGTTTTTTTATACTTCTTGTTCATTGAATTGATGTTAATAAGATGAGGGTTATTATTTTGATAATATTGATGTCAAACCTGTTTTGATTTGCTATAATTCTTGTCAAATTTGTTGTCGATCGGTTGCGTGACCATATGAACATGAGGCTTATTTCAGTTTGGAACTAGATTTATCAAGAAAAGAGAGTACAACATGGTTCATACTGGATCGAACAAAATCAAAAAATATGAAGAAGAATCAAAATTTTAAATATCAATCATGTTTTCTGTTATTCTAATGTAATCGATACAGCACACATGCATGTTCAACTCAGCTATTTTAACATGGCGACAGATAATTAATATGCCCTTGATCATGAATTAATTAATCCATGCTCAGTGTGAATGAACAATGTTTGATCGAGATCGCACTTCAGGCAACACACGGTCCACTCATCTATAACTAATATTGACCTGAAACCATAGCAGCTTCTGATCAGTAAGGTTGTCTTGCTCCATTTCTCGTGATATTTCCAAAGGGAATTCATAATAATGTTTCCGAACAGTCAAGATTTACAAATGAGGCTTGATTCACACAGCAGTCCAAAATTAGAAAGTAATTTGTTTGCTACTGAGAGAGAAGAAGGCTGGAAGAAGGGGCGATCTCTTGTGGCCTCAAAAAATTAGACTCGTTATCCTTTGGATGATTCCCTTCAACATGGGCGATTGAAGAAGAAGGAATGCTCATTGTGAGGTCAAGGTTTAGGTCAGGCAAGGCACGTTGATCATCGTCCAAGCGACTTCCGGCATCCGATGTTTGCTCACTATCAACGAGAGGATTTGCCGGCGGTTGTATGGCCTGAACTTTCAATCCAGATGGTGTTGCATTAGCAGGTTTTGGCGGGTTACGGGAGCGCAGGAGATTCTGATTCAAACGATGATTATTTGGATCAATCCCCATGTTTATAAGCTTTCTCCTTAAATGAGAATTCCAATAGTTCTTCACTTCATTGTCTGTTCGTCCAGGCAATCTTCCAGCTATTAATGACCACCTGAAAACATTTTACCGTTACAATCTTGATACAAAAAAAAACAAAAAACAAATGTGATACAGCTGTGCAATATTAAGATTAATACTGATTTTTCTTTTTGGACTTATTAGAATAGAGCTTGTAATTTAACAACGCTATTAGAAATAATCAAGATTTGCTATTTCATCTTTTAAAAAACAAAATGGGCTTTTAAAGCGAAGTTATATATGCCTGGACAGCAGCGAAATCTTCTGTCTAAATACATGCCATGCATGGTGCAGTTTATTTTATACTTCTCCTCTTCAATTTCAGCAGTAGGAACGGAAATTGAAGGCAAGAAAAAATTAAATTGTGGAGAATTAAAATATTTTACCGGTTTCCTAGGAGTGCATGAAGCTTGATGATGAGATCCTCTTCATCTTCTCCAAAGTTGCCTCGTTTTAGGTCTGGCCGAAGATAGTTTATCCATCTCAGCCTACAGCTTTTTCCACAACGAAGCAGGCCTGACCAATCAACATGGAAACAAATACCTTCAATAGGTTTCCAATAAATTGAATTAAGTAATCAAACCATTTTTATTACTTTTTTTGAAAACAAGAGGTGGGAGAAGGAGAAACCTGCAGCCTGAGGAAGAGAACGCCAACAACCTTCGCCATGTTTCTGAATATAATCTATGAGTTTCTGGTCTTCTTCCTTGGACCAAGCTCCTCTGTTGGTGTCTTGTTTATCACAGCACGGCCTCCTCATTATTTAAATCCGAAGCTTCTAAGAACAAAAAGAAACGCCTCAACTGGAAAAGAGCAGATACCCAGGAATCCGATAGGGTAAAAATAAGATTCAAGTGGTGGTCTTTATTAGGATGATTGCTGCCATGTTTGCAAGAGAAAAAAGGTTGACTTTGACCGGTTGTTTTGCCATGCATGTGCGTGCAGGTTGTAAGGACGACCTCCCTGGAAAGAGAAGGTGCATCCTTGAGGGTTTCACAGTTTTTATTTTTTTATTTTTTGTTTGGAGTTAGGTAAGTCAGTTGCCGTTAAGTATAAGTCCCCATCCTTCGTACGTGTTCAGTGGACAGCTTCACATTTCATGGCGCTCGTTTTTTCCAGCATTTCAGGATTATAGAATTAGAACCTCAGAAGCTGTATCTAATTTTTTGTTTATTTGTTTTCAGAGAAAATGATTTATTTCATGGAAAATGATTTTTTTATCGATTTTAAATGGAACACAAACAAATGTAGAATACTATTTCTGGCAAAAACGAATCCTTTGAATGGCTGGGATGGAAAAATAAAACTTTTACTTGGTTGAAATTGACTCCTCCTGAATTAACAAGGAAGAAAATTACAAGATTGAATTCGACCGATGAAAGTTCCAAAACCACCGATTAAAATTCAATATAATTGTTTTATAAAAATAATATTAATAAAAAATATTAAAACAAAGATTTTAGGATTCACCTTGGTTAACCTGCGTAACATGTAATTCGGGTTATGAGCTTGATTGATTTAATAATTTTATTTTTTGGAATTAATTTTTTATTTAATTATATAATATTTTTCAAGAAATACAACTAATAAAATCATGAAGAATAAAAATATTTTGACATCAAAACTGTCTTTTTATTCGTATATTGTTTTTAATTTTGACAACAAAATAATTTATTGTTGGTAATGTAGTTCATTGAATAAAAAAATAATGGCAATTACTAGAAATCTTTAAAAAATAATAGCAATTAGTAAAAATATTAAAAAATAATGATTTGAACTAAAAACAAAAAATAAATAAATAAAAAACCTATTTTTTTATTCATTCATTTCATTTTTATCTTTTTAAAAACATGGTTTTCAAGAAAATATCGTTTTTATTTGAAAAAACAAAAGTATTTAAATATAACATCAACAATAACATATTCATAGCAACAATAAACATTCTTGGTGGCATTGATCCATATAAATAGCATATTTTTTGAAAATTTTAATAACTAAATAAACAACATGGATTACTTTGATTATTAGTCTCTTTTTTTCTTCCTTAAACCTACACATCTACTTTAGATTGAGTGTTCAAAGGATCTAAACGTACCCAATATTTATTTTAAAGATGATATATATCAGTGAAAGTAAATGTTTGTTTTTTTCAACAAATAGAACATTATAGTTTTAAAAATTAAAACCACGTATATTTGGGTTACTAGTTGCGAGGATGATGTGTTATAACCTCTGTCATCTCTACCACTTTTAAGTCTCTCTTAGCACCATTACTTGATCAGACCTCTCTTATTTATTCAACCATTTAAAAGCACCAACATCCAGATCCCTAATACCCTTCATGTAATTCTCAAAATCAAGAGTTGTGTAAGCTTTTAAAGCACCCCAGGATTCAATCATAAGTTCTAAGCCTCAAAATCACTTTTTATATATATTATCATAAATATGCCTTAAACAATGTTCACGTGTTGTCTAAGAAAAACTTTTGCAACTATTTCAGGTTGATTCAACTATTGTGGTTGAATAATGAAATACATTATAAACATCATATATAAAATGTACTAAAAACATAATTTATCTTTTATCTATCAAATAATATGAAAAAAGGTTTATAATGTATGTCATGCTTAATGAATCCATAAAGTGCATATAAAAACCATGTTATGTGTCATTTTTTCCACACTCTACAACAACATAGGCAATGGAAAACAAACCATTTCCAATGCCATCACATAGAAAAGCACCTCTCAATATAAGTCCTTGAGATGACAGTCATCTATACCACTAAATGTCTTACATTCATTTACGATGCCTTTATTTATAGCTTTCAAATAAATGTAAACCCTCTAAAATTTTCTCTATGAATGCACCTTTGAGTTGTAATTAAGGCTAGCCCTTCATATGATTAAAGAAGAAAAATATTAATGTGATAAAACCATGTCAAGAATCTATTAAAAAATAACAAAAAAAGAGTTTTATTTTCATTTAATCTTTATGGATATTCTTTTATGCATATTTGTTATGTAGTAGTTGGGGATAAAATTGTTAATATTCTCATAGAAAACTTTAACATTATTCAATAACTATGTCAAGGTTCAATAATACTTTAAATGTCATTTAAAGTATTTTATTCATAGTATATTTCAATAAAATAAATTAAAAAATAAACATAGCAAGAGGTTAGGTGTCCAGGCCTAAGAGATGGGGCTCGAGTGCCTACCTCAAGAGTTAGAAGGCTTGGTGCTTGTGGAAGAACAAGTTTGTGCGTCAAGTATTTTTTATTATTTGTTTTTACACTCCAAAAGAATTTATTATATCAATTGCTAACTTTAAAACACCTTGAAATTAGTTTTTTTTTTAAAGACAAAAATAAATTGAATAGCGGAGGAAACCCTGGGAAAAAAATGTTAACTGAGATTCTCGATATTACAAATTAAATCATGGGACAATTAATTAGTTTCTCGTAGGTGGTAGATATGACAGGGATAGAGAGACTGTGATTCCTTCAGGAAAAACAAGTACGCACGAGAACGAAGGAAACTATCACATGTTCTTGCGTTGACTGACTGATAGTTTGCAATGAAAATCAGTAGCTAGAGAAGCATGTGACATTTTAATTTTATTTCTTTTTTCTTTAAATTCTGGATAACTTGGCCCTGAACTCCCTGCAGCACTCCCGTCTATGTGGCTCTCTGACCAATAAAATTGCTGGGTGTTGCTTTCAAAATTCACATTTATCTCAACACATATATACACGTGTGTGCAGGAGAGGAGGACTTCATCATTTGGCTTTTCAGCATTGATGAGTTCTTTTGTGTTTTTTTTAGTTTCTTGGATTATATTTTTTTGAGTTTTTTTTTATATTTTATGGGCAGGTGTGCTGATTACAGCCTGTATTTATTTTCAGGCCTCAAGGGTTAGAGGAAACACCGAGAAATAGAAAACTCGGCCGCGATAGTCTCTGTTGGAGATGCTAGGGTACGAAAGAGATCGGGAGCGAAAAGTGAGAAGCTCACTCTCATTAGGGTTTCTTTATCCACTAGTAATATTTCTTTTGAAAGCAAGACCGAAACTGGTAAGCCACACCATTTAATGCACACAAAAAAACGTGCCCGTGCTGACATCAACACTTCAACAATAGGTGGTCGTACGGTTGTATTGATGACCAATTGACCACGGGTGAGAATCGCTGACATCTTTGATTCTTAATTTGATCACTTAAGACTTTATATTTAGCAAACCATACACGATAATTTATTTCCTGGGGCTCCATCGATCTGTTATTGGATAAAAATATCATCCAGCAGCATTGAATTCCATCTTCAAAGTTCAAAAAACTTCAACAACGTGAGGTTGTCAAAAGTTGATCATCTGTCTTTATATAAACTATATATTATATAATATGAAACGGATATAGCAAGTTGCTGGAATAGCTCAGTGGGTTAGAGCGTGTGGCTGTTAACCACAAGGTCGGAGGTTCAAACCCTCCTTCTAGCGAGAATTTTTAGCCGCTCCCACTTTCCTCTTTTTTCTTACAAGAAAAAAGAAGCCAATCGGTCCATCCCTCACCCACCCACCCACCCGTCTGAAAGTAATTTGAGTTCTTTTTTGTAGTAATATAGTTAGGTTCTGTTTATTTGCTGGAAAGTGGTTTCTTTTTGAAAAGTGAATTCCTGAAAAGTGAATTTCGATGTTTGACAGTGTTATGGAAAACACTTTCCAGTGTTTGTTTGTGTTATGGAAAATGAATTGGAAAATAATTTATTAATAAATTAATTTTTTTTTCAATTTTATTAAAATAATAAGGAACAAATCTTACAAATTAAAAATTTGAATGAGAATGAAATTGAAAAAAAAATATAATTTCATAAATTATCTCAAATAAAATAAATAATAATCAAAATAATAGAGATCAAATCTAAAAAATTTTAAAAAAATGAAAGGTGAATAAATTAAAATAATAATAATTAACATTTCATAAATTATTTCAAATAAAATAAGTAACAATAAAAAAAATGAGGACCAAATTTGATAGATAAAAAATTTCAATAAAAAAATGATAAGAAAAAAGCAAATAGCAATTATAAAAATAAGGACCAAAATTAATATAAAAATTAAATTTTAAGAGATGGAATTGAAAAATAAATATTCAAAAACAAATTATATATAGCAATCAAAAGTTTGAGGATCAAATTTGATATAATCAACAAATAATGACATTTCTAAATTTTTCACAACTTCCGGAAAGTGTTTTCCGCCCAAATTTTCTGGAAAACACTTTCCTGAAAACCAAGCCAAATTTTTCTTTGACTGAAAGTGTTTTCCGTTGACCGGAAAGTGTTTTCCGTTGACCAACTTTCCATAAGGCAAACAAACACAGGAAAGTTTGGAAAATGGTTTCCCGGAAAGTGAATTCCGAGAAACAAACACAGCCTTAGACTCGTTTAGCAGTTTGTTGTGGGTGTTTTATGGATCATTTTATCCCATCCAATAAAACTATTGATCCATTTCCTGTAATAAAGTTGATAGAACCCATATAACTATTATTGCAATATTTTCTTAGAGAAGAAAAATTAGCAGGAATGTTATTTAAAAAGAAAAAGAACGGTTAATGTACACATACTGGCCATGGCATTACACTTCATGAGAATATGCAATGACCACGCATGCATTTTCTAAATCATATTATAAACAGAATCATATAACTAAATATACAATCTCTATTATCCTTTTTAATTAATTAAATGGAAAAAAACCCAGAATTTCCAGTGTCGTGAGAGCAAAACGTTTGGTAAGCTCTGGGGACACAAGAACAGAACATTTATCATGAATTTCTTTCTACCTGCCACCTACTGTTAGGTTTCACGGTCCCTCTGCAACCACCGATGTTGGCAGTAATATTCTTTTTCTTTTTTTTTCATTTCACTGTTGACCCTACTTGGAATCTCTATATATTCCCTACGTAGTTGGAAATTTATTTGAGGTGAACCTCTTTTCCCCCTCTCCTGTTCGTGTATGATTATAGTAAATATTAATTTAGCTTAGATCTCATTGAATTTGAAGTCAGATCAACGATAGAAAACAATCTTCTTGATGATTTGAGCATCGGGATTGAAAGAGGACCTGGAATTTTCAATAGTCACACCAAAATTGAAATCAACTCTAAAAAATTGAATTGAGAACTGGGTCCAAAAAAACCCTAAAAGTCTAGATTTTAAATGAAGCAAGACTTTGACTCCATTTTTTAGATTTTTTGAGTGAAGTCGAGAGTTATTTTTACCCAAAGAAATTTATAAAGAAAGATTAAGTTAAAAAAAAAACAATTTAATCAATTCACAAAGTTATACCAGAGTAACTTTAATACTTTAGAAGCCTGTACTCATTGGATATCCTAAAACCATGTCTGAAATGATTAAATCAGAAACAATCCAATTCCTAGGATCACCACATCTTTTTTAACAGCACAGTGACCGGATCGGTCGATTCAATCAAAGAATGATGAACCTGAAATAGTCTTTTTTGACATCATGCTTGGATGGAGAAAAATGAAACTTGGGCCACCACGGAATTAGTTTTTGTATATTCCTGGCAGAAAATAAGCAGCAGTGAACAGTGTGAAGCCAGAGACTTCACTTATTAAAATGAATAGGCTTCGAGCAAGCTTTCTCGTATATGAACAGTCCATCTTCCGGAAGGAAACATGTCGGATCCACAGGCTTGCTATTTTCTGTTCTATCGTCTTTTTTGACAATAATTACAGTTGATTTAATGTCTGTATTACCTACCAATCTCTCCGGAGGATAAACCGTCAAGCCAATCCTATCATGCCACACCAGCACAATGAGTTGAGGGTTTAAAAATCAACAAATGTTTAATTGCAACCTAGACGTCTTGTCCTCTTCCACCTTCAAGAATAAAGGTGTTCAACTTTTTAGCTACAAATTATATTATATAAAACTCTAAGCAAATACTTTTCATATTCTAACATTTTTTTATTGAGGATTTACTGTTCAAAACTTTTTGTTCAAATCTCAGTTCTTAAATATATTTTCTTTCGATTGTATATTTTTTTGTCAAATTAAAGGATAATTAAATCAAATTTGTTAACCAAAAACAAAATTAAAAAGCAAAGTACCAAAATAAAAAAAAAAAAAAAAGCATTGATTTCAAAATTCTCATAAAAAATTTATTTTAATCCTCGAATTTTATACATTATATCTATTTAATCCCTCCATATTTTTGCAATTCAATTTCGATATACAAAACATTTTTATTATATTTTTAGTTTCTAGTTCAGGAGTTTTTTTCCTTTTATTTTATTCAATCAATTTTATATTTATTTCTACAATAATTATTAAATAAAAAATAATTTTAATAAAAAGTCATTGAACACAACCAAAATAAATAAATAACTCGTGTTGGGAGATCAAATAGTTTACAATACATCTCTCAAGACTTTTCTAGATATATATTCAGTCATCATTAACGATTTTATTTATTTATTATTACAAATAATTCTTGGTTATTTTATTTAATTAAATGTATGCATGAAGTTTTTAATTTACATTTAATATTTTTTATATAAAAATATATGTTGAAAAACCTGCATGTTAAATTGTTTTCGTTGAGCAAAATATGTAGCTTGCGGCAGAGCGTAAACTACAGCATGTTGAGATTCGCTTTTGAAAATAGAGTGGCAAATCCCGTGTTTCCCAAAATTCAATCCGAACGACCATGCATCTGACTCAAACCTGTAGTGCAAACGATGATATTTTTAAATAAATAGATGCAGAATGTTAGTAAAGAAAGAAAACTAATGCACTCCAGACATCTCCAGACAAGTCGTTTGAGTGGCACTTGAAACCCCATTAGCTGGCTTTGCAAAAGTACGTTTAACGTTACCAATCCCGTTTCGTCGGAGAGAATGTGGATTTATCCCTGCCTTGTGAGCTGCAATAACACCAATCGCTTCCCAATAATTGGCGACCATGACCTGCACAGCAGATTGCATTGCAAGTTCTGAAACAATCATAGTTTCCTAGGAGTATATTTGCAGTCATAATTCATTAACCATACCGTTTCAATCCCGAGTTTATCTGGCGTATCGTCGAGAACTGTTTCATTTTCCTCCACAGTAATTATGAGTGGCTGAAAGGAAGAGCAGTGATTCAGTCACAAGGATCCAAATACCAAACACAAACTGTCAGGGTTGAAGGGATAGCCAGGTAGGTAGAGCAAGCTGGAAGGAGCTGGAAAGCCATTATTGAAATTTGCCTACTAAAGAGTTCAGTTAACCAGTCATTTTTCTTTCGCTGTTTTTTTTTTTTTTCCAAGGAACATGAAAGAAACAAATTCGAATCTCTACCTTGTTTCTTTTGCTTCTTGCAAAAGCAAGAGCACCATCTCCTGCACATGCATTGACAGGAAGAACAACGCTGTCAACATCGCTGGCTAATAGGCAACCCTTCTCTAGGGATTGGGAATCCTTCACCAAATATTGCGGTGCTTTACTCAGACCAGTTAGCACGCAGGGCAAGAAAGTATATCCTATCTGTTGAACAAGATTAAAATATAAATGCATATAGATAATAGAAAGAGAAATCCTAAACCAGCAGCCTGCAAAAGGTGACGTATGGGATACAGATTGATAAGACTAGAGGTAAAAATTAAGTTATTTCTTATCCAATTTGGAACAGTGTAATATCCTGGGGTTATGCTCATTAATTTCCATTTATAGGAGTGGTACCATGAAACCTCTACTTTACCAATTAGGGAACATATGTTATTGTGGAAACAACAGTAAGGATGTTTGCATGGTTGAATGAGGCTACTGGTCCTTATGATTATCTCCAATCCTATCCAAATAGCACACTGGCTATGATCGAGAAAAACAAAATATAGCAAGTTAGCCATGTCAGTCAATTTACGAGGCAACAGAGAAGTTGTAACTTAATGGTTAAACACGCTATAGTGTACAATTGCTTTCACTGAGGTTCACTCCTATATTTCAAATGCCAATATGTTATTTCTTCTATTTAACTCCACAAACCTCCTCAGCAGCTGATCTAGGGCAAAGATCTTTGGTCAAGAGAAGCGGTAGCATTGCAGGAGCATGTGCACAAGGAATCTGGAATTCCTTTACCACCAAGTGGCTTATAACTGCTTCCACTCCCGCCAACAAATCTATTCCCTGCGAAGTTGAAGAAACTAAAATGGAATGACAAGAAATATTCAAGAGCATCAAACAACTTATTGCTTCAGTCAGAACCAGTAATGGAAAATAGCGGAAATATCAAGTTTGCTATTTTAACACATAAAAAGCAATCTGGTGACTGAGCAATACTCGAATGGACAAAAACCACATAAAAGCATTACACTCTATAACTTGTTAAGTTCTGTGAAAGAAAATATGATCCACAAACCAAGCTTTTCATCTCACTCAGTAGAGGAGAAACAGAATAGTACGATATATTGTTGTAAATGGCTAGCTTACACTTTAAGTCCAAAATGTAGGATAGAGGATCGTTTGGGTACTGGAAAATATCTGAGAAATGAGTCTGGATTCATAACAGGATTCTAAGTTTAGCTCTTTTTTTTCCCACTATTTTACTTTGCTTTCTCCAGGCTTTCCAAAGCCAAAGCCTGGCCAAATGAACCAGGAAACATGCATAGTACTAATTTTCTAACTTAAGTAACGACTTTCAAATTACCAACACCCATATCAGGATTAAAGATTTACATGGTAATATGAGCAAGGAAATAGTACAAAAAGCATCCTTTCTTATCCCAACAGTATTTAATTTTTAAACAACACTTCACCATTGATATATTTCACAGGATTATCTATCATTCTGGAAAATAAAAGATATCATTTTAATAAGCAAGTTTAAGGGCACAACACAGTTAAAGGTCCTATGGAATTAAAGCATAACCATATGATATGTTTAAAAGCATATCATGGAATTAAATCTGTCCATGCAAATATTAAATAATACTTTGACATTCTACAGTTGTAGAACAGCATGGAATCAACAAGTTGGGAGCATGATTAACATACCACCCCCTGTCGATAATCATCAACATCTTCAACATCATCATCTGGAAAGCGTCCCACCACTGCAACAGCATTCACCTGAGATCGGTTAATTAAAGTCTCCACGGCTCTGAGTAGCGCACCAGGATGCTTAATTCTCCCAGTTGATTGCCCAGTCATTGAATCAACCCACTTTTCCACCTGTTAAAGGAGCTCTCGCAATCACATTGGTTATAAAAAAAAGACATAATCTATCTTTTCTCTTCACTAAGCAAAGCAAATCCCAAACATAATTTCAAAGATCAATAGTTAACAGCACAGAAACTGACTTGACTGGCAAATCTGCCATCAATAGAGACACGTCCAATTTAAAATTTCCCTTCTTAACTATGAGCAAAGACAAATTCATATTGTAGAAAGATTATTAATCATTAGCAATTAACTACCCTCAATTTATACAATAGACAGCTCAATAGTTAACGGTACATCCAACAAATGGCGCAACTAATTACGAATGAAAGAAGCTTTGGTATTTATTTAGAATAGTGCAGAAATCGATCTATGAGCCATCAATAACAAGAAGAATTATCTGATGATACCTCTAGTGGGGTGTCAGTGACAATATACTCCAAAACAGGCAATCCAAGGGAAGCCCTGGTGGCATCAGCCACCTGCAAATGACGGATTCGAAGCTCTTCCTCTATTCCACCATCAAGAACCAATCCCACCTACTTGTCACCACAAGCTCGAACCATGGCAAAATGCTTATCAGCAACTAAATTATTTGGCAGAAACAGACGAGGGCAAAAATAAATCAGAGATAAACAAAGCACCTTGTTTTGGTGAACAGGCTGAAGGGCCCACAAACCTTCTGCAAAACGGTCAAGAGCATAACCTTCAACATATAGAACATTAGGCATCGGCCAGTACAGCATTGCAGCATTAAGCACCTGCGATTTACATTCAATTTAAAAGAGCTTCAACCACTTCCTACCAAAATGAGAAAACGCACAACCATAGACTAGTCTCGCATACTGAAATTATTTGTACCATCGACTTGTTTTTGCAAAGTAAATACCAAATAAAAAGAAAACGCACATTAGGATGCGTTATTAGGCAGTCCACGACGGAGGATAAAGCACGAGCAACAGGCAAAGCATCGCCGGCGAACCCACCTATGCTGGCCCCTACTCCTGTTGGTGCTATCATCACGCTAGTGTACTCCCTCCTACACTGTATCCACCCCCTCCCCCATTAACCAAGATAAATAGCTAGCGTTTAAAAAAAAATATATAACGAAACTGACCTTGCTCGAGAAGGAGGGAGGAGCAAAACATGAAATTCTACGACGAGTAGACGGTCGTGATGTGGTCGTTAATGGAATGAATGGACGGCTGTTATGGAGCGTTGCCGTAGCCATTTTTTTCTTATTTTGGCTAGGGTAGCAGGTGTCGTTATTGTTGAATGGTGCTGCTCATTGGCTCGTCTGGGAATTTTTTTCCCTCTCGCAAGGATTTTACAACTTTGCTCTAATTTTGCTGATCTTTCGCTCTCTGCCTGCGCTGCTCGGTGGTTTCTCACTCCTCCGCTCAATTCTGCAAAAAGATGATAAGCCCATTGGGCCTCTTTCATTTTCTATTGGACTGCCAGCATTTCATTATTCGGTTTCTCGACTCCATCATTCAAATAACCGAAAGAGAAGGATAGATTTTGTTTTTTTACAGTTCGATTATATTTGTCCTGTGAATCAAATAATTGAACAGGTCTGTTTGAGTTTGATTGTATTGTATAAAATGAGACTGAAATTACATGTGAATAAGTTTGAATTTTGGATTTTTAATGGGTTAAAAATTTAGTCAGGTGTCTCCCTAGCATTGGACGTGATGGCATTTCCCGTAAAATTAGAACAATGTGCGAGTAGGCGCATCATGTATTGATATTGTCAAATTAAACAGAAAGGGAAAAAACACCCCATGCAACATGAAACGCCCTCCAACCTTCCATGGAAATTTTTTATTATGCATCGAGCACCTCAAATTTCATACATGCAAGAACGTTGACATCATCCCGTGTAGAAATCTCGGAAGGAACTAGGTAGTGAAACATAATTTTAATGAAACAGTCACCGGATGAGGTAGTGACATTTTGATGTTCTCAGCTCGCCTCCTGATCATTTTATCAACTTCAATGGTCGCATCATCACATTGTCTTCGTGATCCAAGATCTGCATATACAAAAGAATTAGCTATGAAATAGCACCAGTTTAATGTACAGGTAAAATTTCAATAAAACAAAATAACCATTTTAAAATGGTATATATATTAGTGGTTTCGATGACTCTGCAATTTTATATAGGCAAGGCCTCTGCAAAGCTAGCGACAAGCATGATGAATCGCAGAAGCTCTCAAGGGGTACCCGTGAACAAGAAAGTTCACATCGGAATGTGCAACACGTTCTGATCTCGATGTCCTACATTTTGTTTTGTAATGGACAGATCCTGAATTCTGCATTTGATTGACTCAAACAAATACTTTACAGTGCTCACAAGGAAGATAATCAACCACAGAGATTGCAACATGTTTTCTTGAATAGAAAAAGGAATTACTTTCTCATGAAACGGGCAAAGAATGGCATAAAAACACACACTAGATTACAATCGAGCAGCAAGGATCAGAGTTGGGCAATTTAGCTTTTTGTTCGCTTGCCAGCCAGCAAACAAAATCGTGTCAATCAGTAGCTACTTAGTTGGTGCATCCCTAAATAGAGTGAACTGACTGGTAACTTGTTTCTTCATGTCCGAAAGGGATGCGCCACCAACAGGGCCTAAACCCCAGTTCTTAAAAACGTAACCCTTTTGCACAAGATTCAAGTGTCGTCATTGCCCGTAGAATAATAGAGTACGGGCATTCACGCCAATGTATATTCACTGGGGATTATTCGATGTCATTCAATTTGTTATGCTCTCTTTTCACCCATAAAAAAAAAAAAAAAAACAGAGAGAGAGAGAGAGAGAGATAGAGAGATGGTAGATAAGCTAACCTGGGAAATCTTAAAAAAAGAGAGAGAGAGAGAGAGAGAGAGAGAGAGAGAGAGGATAAGCTAAACCTAGGAAGAAATCACAAGATTTGTTCAAGAAAAACATCACTTACGTGGCAATGGTAGACGAAACCAGGCTGAGCTGTTGCATCGAACGGATAGGATTCATTTGAGTGTATATATGCAAATCTGACAAGAATCTTGGTCACATATCCAGGTGTCATCTTGTACACATTCTTCCATCCCTTCTCATGGGCCGGCACCTCTATCTTTTTTCCACGTGCATACTGATCTATTTTGCACTTGATCGCATCGTTCAATTTCATCATGCACGATATAAACTCATCCTCGTTGACCAACTCGGTTTGATCAATCACCTTGAATAATCCCAAATGAATATGCAACGGGTGATTGTCCTCTGTCAGATTGATCACGTTCCATATCTCACTGGTCCCCACTTTTGGGGTCTCCGTAACTGGTTCATCGTATGATTTTCCGTTGATGTAAAGATGGGTTGGCTCATCAATGGCGCTTGTGTACTCGTACATGGCAATGTACCGTGTCTTCGATGCACAGGATAAATCAGCATAAGGGTATTTTACCAAGGTTTTGGGTACAATCCAAGTGTCATGCTCTGGCTTCTTCTTGATGATAAACTTCATGACCTTGTCATTGGCTTCGTTCACTGGATCCCCAGATGGGTAGGGATAGTTTGCATGATTGCCTAGAATTGCACTGTCTGACTTTGACTTTGAGAAGTCAACCACCACGTCAGCGATTTCAGACGGGCCCAGGAGGATTTCATCGGTGATCACTGGCTTCTCAAGGTATGCTGAATCAGCTGCCACATGGATGAATTTCAGACCGTTGCTGAAAAAAAACCTGAAGAATCTTGCATTGCTGGCATTGATGATACGAAATCTGTATTTACGACGACGTACGGTCAGACGAGGCCATGCTTTGCCGTTGACGATAATTGCATCGCCAAAATACTCTGGCTGCCACTGTGGGTGTATGGAGGGGTTATTTCCTGTGAAACTCATGTATATCGAACCGTTAGTGCGAAAGCTACGATCGAACACCATCAACGTCCGATCAAATTCATCACCACTCGGCAGTCTAAGCGGGGCCTCAACTTCACGATCACGGATAATGTAGGCCCCAGTCAAGCCAGCTAATAAGTTGACTCTAGTCAACCCCATGGCATGATCATGGTACCATAAGTTTCCTGGATGCTGCAGGTTGTAGTAATGATATTCCTTCTTTGTCCAAGTGGGCCCTACCTCTTGAAATCCACGGGTGAACCATGACTGTGCATGTCCATCACTCTCAGGCTCACCAATGCTACCGTGAAGGTGCACCACTGTAGGAATGCCCTTGTTGGTTCTAGGTATAGCAGTTGGTATGGTTGGGTCCCATGGAAGAATATGGTTCGACGGGAGATGATTTTGCCACTTGACGAAGGTATCGATTCCTCGAATGGCCTCGATGGTTGGGCCAGGGATTGTTCCTTTGCGCTTGGATGCACCATAAGCATACACTGGCGTAGGCGGGAGGTCTCTGTGGAATTTCTGCGCACCAAAGTTAGGCCAGAATACAGCGATGCAATTGGTTTTCACTTTTTAGAAAAATAATAAAGTACGAGAGAAACCCTTTTCAGATAATGCTACAATTATTGCACACTGGGGACGGAGCCAGCTAGGAGCATTCCAGAAAGTATCGAATTTGGCTCTTTTTCCAACAGCAACAAGAAAAAAAACCAGCTCCTAGAGACTCTTCCAAAACGCAAGTAGGAGCATTGTATAATGCCTGTATTTGGCGGATCGAAACTTGTGATGGAATCCGAACAACTTTTTGATTTTCTTATGAATATATTCACAGTATCATCAGAAAATGATAGCTTATGAGGCTGTCTATAAATACGATTGCGGTAGTTTTTTAAAATATTTTTTATGACGAAATCCATTAAAATAATATTTTTTTATTTTTAAAAATTATTTTTAATATCAATACATCAATAATTAAAAAAACAAAATATATTTATTTAAAATAAAATAAAATAATAAATTTGTCCGCTGCGCCAAACAGCTTCTATAATGCAAAAATGATGGCAACAAAGCAAGGAACAGTAGTCCTGTATATGAATTAAATGCGGCTCCAGTAAGTCGGATTTCAGACCAGGAAGTGGATGTTTTTATGCAGTTCCTTTTCTATTCATCAGGGTTTTAACATAGTTCGCCGACCATCCACGTCGAAATAAAAAAAAAATCCTGGGGATTTTAATCATCTCATATACAGTAGGCATGATTATAAACAAAAGAGACTCTGTGTAATTCGCTAAAAACTTCAATTTACCAGAGAGAACAAAAGCTCCACTCGTCAGATTGAAAAACGAAATACATGTAAGAAAAACTAGGAATTCTGCAGGTACGTGATTATGATATCGAAACATGCTATATAATCAATTAAACACGGCAAGGAAGTAAAGGCACAGAGATCTTACCCATTGCTTCTTGTACATGCCAATCTTCAATGGCTTGGATTTGAAAACACCATTCACTACTTCAAAACTTTGAATCTTGGGCATGTCTGGAAGTTCATCGACGAACTTCTCCAACTTAGATAGACTAAGAAGATTGTCCTTGGCCCATGTTGTAGGAAGAACTATGAGCAGGGCTGAACAGAAGATTTTAAGCACCAGAATTCTCTCCATATTAAACAGCACACACAATGGCTGGAAGTGATAGCAAACTAGCTACTAGATAAGGAGAGAGGTTTTTTGATGGAGGGAGAGAGAGCTTGGTGAGGTTTAAGTTCTTTCTTTGCCATTTCGTGGGTTTCTAAGTATTCGAAAAAGAAAGATATAAACAAGGACATATTCTATTCCGAGCAAGCATCAGATTTTTTTATACATCGCATTTTGTCAGATTTTTTTTGACTTTTATTGAAGAGGCAATTAATTTCTTTCCTTACAAAAGTGTCGATTGATACTTATTTTAACGAGCCGTCTGGGTTTTTTCTACCCTTCGAAACGATCCTGTTTTCGCCTTTAATTTAAAGATTTTGGTGAGATTTCAATTCATTTCCTCGTCTTCCGATATCTTTTAATTTCATCTAGGATTCAAACTTTTAATTTTATATAATTTTATCCCTTTAAGTTTTAACATCACCCCCAACTTTTAGTGTTTTTTTTATTTTAATCTTTGATTTATCAAGTTTAACTTTTAATTAACCATCAAACTCTTAATTTTTTTAATTTCACCTCTTATTTCAATCAATTATATTCATTTAGTTTGGAGTGTTTTGAAAAATGGTTCTTTGTCATATATATGCAATTTTATTTCTAATTGCAATTAATTAGCTCGATAAAAAATGAATTTGGACTTCTAAAATCTTGATTTTCTCAATTAAATCTAAATTAAACTGTCATGCTTAAGTTTTCTCCTATTCAGTTTCTAATAAAATTAATTTAATTCATTTAAAATATAATTAAGTCTATGCATCCAATTGAATCCTTTAATTGAACTCAAATTAACTCTTAAACATGATTAAACTTATAATTTGGTCTCCTAATTTCATTCAAAAATTCAATTTGATTTTTCCATCGTATCAATTTCCTTGCTATTTTTTTTATCTTGAAAAGGTTAAGACGATTTGGAATCGGTGATGACATTCTACACGGGACAAAATTACTCGAAGTTAGCATCAAGGGCTATTCACTATCATCTTAGATAATATTTTGAAGGTGGCATTGTATCAATCGCTATAACTCTGACACGCAAGCAAATAAATCTAATTGTATCAATTGCTTGTCTGTGGGCAGTCAATCATTACCAGCACGTCAGTTTTATGATATTTCAGAATACAAATCTTATCTGTGAATCATTTTTCATAATTAAAATTAAATTTATTTTTAAAATAGAATAATGCTAGTTTTTGTAGTTTTTTGTTTCTTTCTAAAATAAGATTTTATTAATAAAAAAACAAGACTGTAAATACATCCACCCGTCACAGCAACAAGGCACCCCAATCCATAGTCTCAAGTTCGAGGTTTTATAATTATTAATATTATGATTATTAAAAATTTATATAATTATTAATTTTAAAATTTATAAAATTAGACACGCAAATTATCTCGGATATTTACAGTAATTAAAAAAAACAAAACAAGCACCCCAAGACTACTGACAACCGACCACGTAATCTATACAGTGGCCGGTTAATGTCCCAGTCCTTCTGCTCGATCAGCAACCACCCGTTTTTCAGCTATAAATCAAACCACTCGTACATGTCTCCTCAATAATGCTATTCTTGTTACCTTCTGCAACTGTCAAAGTTATCTATTATATAAATTATAAAAATATAATTCAATTACATAGATATAGATAGTTTTGATATTACCATCAAATAAAGGTAACGGGGTTATCCCACCTCCCAATTTCTCTCCTCTCTCTTGTAATGTTAAAAATTCATGGGGATATCACTCCCCTCGTTATAAAGTATCAGTGAATATAGGCCACGTATGATGTTAAAAAAATCTCATCGTGGGACCCTTTTTATTTTTTTTCACCCGAGAATGGTCGATGATTGAGCCTTTTTTTCTCTATGAACACAGCCAGAAATGTATGGCTAGGAGACTATAAACATATCATCTCACCACCAAGTCTTCTTCCACTCGCTGCTGGACATGATGTGAGCCCTGACGATCTTAAAAGGTGTGATATTTAAATGAAAATCCAACCTGTCATCCTCTGCCTTAAAAAAAATTGGATAATTCTCAGGTATGAAAAGAAAACTATTGAAATAAAAAATGCATTGTCTTCTCGGATTAATTATAAGACCACTAGGTCTCGCTTCTCTCCGATTGGCTTGAGATCTGCCAGGATCTATGCAATATAATGTTCTGGTGAGATGAGTGCAGGGTGGCGTGGAAACAATTCAGTCCGTGCGATGTTTCATTTAGGTTTTGGTGGCGGTATCAGGCAGTGTGCCGCTTCACAGTTAATTATGTTTGAGATGTCTTTTGGTCTTGTGCTGAGTTTGATTGTGCTGACGAAGATCCCTCGATCACTACTCGGTGGGTCTTTATTTTGTTGTGCTGTGGATTTCGTTTGCTTCTGCTCGACTCGTTTCGCTAATTAAAACTTGTTTCTCATTTTAATATATTTATAAAAAAAAAACATTTTAAAAAACAATTTAAATTAAACTCGCAAACAGAAAATAATTCTGAGTTATAGAGAAATGGGGCGATATACAATAAAAGAGACAAGACATTATGGTGGAAAATGAGCTGTTAATGGGCCAGGAAACATCTAATCATTATAAACATTTATTTGACACGCGGCATGACGTCACATGCTAGAAAGACTGTTATGAAAGACATTTCATTATCGCAAGCTACGAATTCCCCGGGATGAAAAGAGCAGAAGATTCCATCGGAAACTTTAACGATTGTATTTACAGTCCAGGACTTCATCGCGGGGTTGTCTCCCCGTCCAAGAATATAAATCCTGCCTTTTTTTTACTGTATAAAATTCCACAGTTTACTTAGACTCAGATTCCAAAGTTTAGTTTGACTCAGATTATTATTTATTGTGACAGTAAAATAATCATTTTGCTTTCAGGACCATAATTTTTTAGCTCCTGTTACTAGGGATATTTTTGAATTTTTTATAGGACATGGGTAATATTTTTGAATTTGTTGTACAGTAAAATTACAAAAATAGCCCCCTTAAATGACAAAAACAGATACTTGGAATCGGAGGCTTTTCCGAATTTTCACCCCCGGTTTTTCCATAGACATCGCTGGATACAGGAGTGTATGGGTAATTGATCAATTTTTTAATATTTATTTATCTGGAACACTGTAGACGGGTGGTACGGAAACGCCGGCAGTTTTTTGCATGTACGCGTCCTTTAGACGGCACGTGCGGCGTTTTACAACAGTCAAAACAGGGATTCTACCGTGTCACAAGAAGCGTCGTCATGTTCTTTGTCTCTAGGAGCGGTGCATGGCCTCTGAATCAGGTTGAAGAATCGTCGATGGACGAGTTTATCCCCCCTCGCCCGTTTCTCTCTCCTCCATCAGAAATACAGGGCGGTCCTTAACATTTTTATTAGTTTCATTTTAGTCCCTGATTTTTTTATTTTGTTTTCTTACTGATTTTTCAATGGAATTTTCTATTATTTTCAATTAGGCCCTTCAATCTATATTGATTATATTTGGTATATTTCATTTCAGTCCTTACTCTTTTGATTTTTTGTTCCTTTATTAATTTTGGTATGCAAGTGTTAATTTGTTCTAATTTGGTCTTCTAATTGAAATTGGTCATATATACCACTTTTCATTTTGGTCTTTATTCTTTTAATTGTTTCAACAATTGTTTTTTTAAATCCCTTTATTATTTTTGGTCCCAAGTTTTGATTTTTTTTTTATTCAATTGAAATTAATTGTATATTTTTTTATTTTGGCACCTATTTTTTTAATTTTTTTTGGGTATTAATTTTTTTGGTTTTTTGGTACTTCCTGGGCATTGTTTATTTTTCGTCCATATTTATGTATATATATATTTAGTTTTTTTTTTTTTTACCATTTTATTTTTTTGTTAATGTTTTATTTTTATTCAGTTCCATTATAAAATTTTGATTTATGTTGGTTACACCGCATTTTATTTTTTAAAATCTCTTTATTGTTTTCTGGTACCAAGATTTTGATTTGTTACATTTTGTTATTTAATTAGAATTAAGTATATATATTGTTTTTTTTTTATTTTGACACTTATTCTTTTAATTTTTTATTTAGTATTGATTTCTTTGGTTTTTTCGGTCCTTCTTAGCAATGTTTATTTTTGTCTGTATTTATTCATTTATACTTTTAGTTTTTGTTTTTAATTTTTATCATTTTATTTTTTATTGGAATTTTATTTTTATTCGGTTCAGTTATGAAATTTTGATTTATGTTGGAAATCATTTTAAAATTAACATTGCTTATTTTTTCCCTCTATTCTTTTTTTTGGTGTTTTTTTGTTATTTTTATCGGATCATATGATTTTATTGTTTGAGCAATGATAATGATAATTTTAGTGATTATTTTTTGTAAAAATATTTTATATTTTTTTTAATTTTTCGGGATAATTTAATGATTTTAACTATTTGGACACTAATGTTGATAATAAATTTAACTGTTATAGTAATTTCAATAATTCAGATATCCAAATGTTTTTGCTTTTTTGATGATAATAATAATTTTATACAAGTTATTTCGTTGAAACCTACTGAGCGGATAAATTTATATCTATTTAAAATTCATATATTTTATAAAAAAACTTGCATTTTACAAGATCTCTGCACAAATTTATATTATTTTTACTAATTTTATAGATTTTTAAGTTAATAATCATATAAAATTTCGGTAGTTATCATGCTAGCAATCAAATAACCTAATCCTGAAACACACCTCTTAATCCCACCTACTATATGTTTATTTCCTCCGGTATAATTAATTAGCACGCTCATGTGATCTCCAACGTGTAAGGCACTGGGCTCAAGTGCTGTGCAGGTTGATCATGTCATGCTGGGCTCGGCATTGTCTATCAAGTTTTTACCTCCGTAGAAAATCCTTGGGAGCCCTAGTTTGGAGAGTGAGGTTGTCGTTTTCAAAAACCAATCGTTCATCTATTGATTGCTGGGGTTATTTTTGTTTTTTTCTACTTTTTTGAACAGCCCACTTACTTATTTATCCCCGCACTCAAAAAAATTAAACCGAAAACCAAAAGTATTTATGTTTCTGTGTTTTTTATAAAATCATGGAAGGATCCTTTTGCCTTTAACAAAAAATATATATATTTTAATATATATATATATATATATATATATTAAAATAGCTTATCTACCATATTCTTTATAAAAAGAGATTACGACAAGGATAAAGCGCGGGTCAAATATATATTCTTATATAAAAAATAAATTACATAAATACAAAATTAACTACAAAGTTGGTTAGATAATGAATAATTAGTGAGAGGAATCGGGGATATTATCAAGTGGAGACCGGTCGACAAGTTAGTCTCTCCAATTTAAAAAATCAATCAATTACTCTATTTTATTTCAAAAAGTAATAATTTAATACTCTTTATTTTTCGTCTTAAAAATGATTAGATAGTGTTTAAAGATTGATGAGAGAGAGAAAATCATAATAAAATGATATTAAATTAAACGTGTGCAACACGAATCAATGGACTGAATACTTGTATTTTAAAAGTAATTAATTCGTCTGCAAGAGAGTTATTTTATATACAAGTAAAATGTGTCCCGCCGAGCTCCCCTTCCCGTTCGAGGATCCTTCTTCCACTCACAGCTAGTGACACATCCTCCTTTTAATCATGGGCTGGGCCCTTTGATTCTGGTTCGTTGTGATCAAGAGAAATGAAATGGTCCACTTGGGCCTGCTTATTGTACTTAGAGTCGTCCTTCAACCTCTAGTTGAAGCTCAACTCATTTTGATGTCAAGGATGTTTCAAAATGATAATCGAGCGGTCTGAAATGGCCTGTTTTTTTGTTCGTGGGACCATACGGCATGATATTTTTTTTAAAAAATTATTTGTTAATATATAAGAAGATATTTTCAACATTAATATATTAAGATAAACAATGTTATAAATAGAAAATCAGCGGCTATCAAGACTGCAGGGTTTAAACTTCTATCCAAATCCAATCAAATCATAGTTTTAAATTGTTTAAGAGAATCAGGCCCAGCTATGTTGGGGTTTCCAGTGTTATATGTACTCCGGCCAGAGCCATCTTGACGGATGGAAATCTTGTCGTGTCAGCCGAACCACACCATGCTCTCACACGTTCGTGTTCCTAACCTACATATTTAAAAACTAGTTTAACGTTTTAAAATTACTTGTAAAAGAATCTATACTTATTTCAAATTGTTTTACTATACTAATTTAAAAATTAAAAATATATTTAAAAAATCACTCACACACACCATTACACATTTACCAGTAACACCAACGCAGGATGCATCTTTTATATTTACTTCGTGGTAGAGTTGAACCAAAATTAGAAACAAACATCTTAACAACACGATACACTGCTAAAAATAGAAGATTCAGAACTAACTACTGAGAAATCCCAAGCCTCAATTCCCAAGCCGACCTGTTCCCCGACACCAACCAGCGGAGAGTACTGTCAAGAAAAAACACCTCCCCTCAACATTACATTTATTCAAGTCAGCACACCATTCTTTTTTTACTCTTTCTACATGCTTTTCATTACATTATGGAACAGCTGCTAGAATTCCCATCACCGAACATTTCAGTGGATGCTGCAGCAGAGCTATCACCACCATAATTAGATTGTTCAGCGTAGGGGTGAGGGTGAGGGTGAGGGTTATAGCAATAACCAGTGGTGGGTAGATTATAATGAGACCGGTGATACAGCATCTGAGGTTGTTGCATGCCATTCCTGTTCTGCATCATCATTGGGGCTGGGTGGTTTTGCCCTATAGGGTTCATCGGCATGGATGGAGGATACTGACCTGTGGTATATCCACCAGTCGGGAATCCCGCTGCTGCAGGAGATTCTTGATGCCCATTATTAATGGATTGAACTTGCATCCCCAGACCATTGAGATTGCCTCCTAATGCAGCCATGGCAGCATTGCTAACAGTAGCATCATTGCCATGGAAACCAGCAATGTTCATCATGGTACTGATGTCGTTCACTAATTTACCCTCCCCGGTACTGATGTTTCCACCACCAAATTGGGCGTTTTTCATTTGCAATGCTGCCATGGTTTTCTGATCTATCCCACCTGGATTGACCTTCATTCCCATATTCTGATTTGGGTTCCCTTTCTTTCCGGCATTCCCGTTTAAAAGATTTTTCATTTTGTTATCATCGTTACAAGCCGGAGGAATGGCACTGGTACCTTTCTTTGCATTGTTTGCATCCATGACTTGCTGCCTGAGAAGACCTAGTTGGGTAGGTCCAAGAAACCCGAGGTCATCCCCATCATCATCATCATCTTCATCATCGAGGTAGTCATCTTCTTCAGAGCTAAACGAGGGGAATTTCTGCTGGTTCTTGAAGTCCTCGACGCCTTTGACCACACCTTGCTTTTGATTTATATTGCTCTTGTCATCTTTTATACAGTTGTTATTTTGTTTTAGGTTGGACTTTTCGGACCAAACCTCAGCATGTTTCCCAGCTTTAACTAGTTTTTTTATTAAAGTATCCGTATCTAGAGTACCTGAAACTGTGACTTTTTGCTGTTCGGCATCAATGTTTACTTGGTAAACTCCTGCAACGAAAGGTTTTCAGAAAACATAAATGAATAAAAGCCTGAGGAAACAGATTACCAAATGTATCGAAATCACTAGCTAGTAGAATGAACATTCATCACATGAGGATACATTTCGTCAACCTTAATAACCGGCCATTACATAGCATTCTCTTTATGCAGAGATTATAATGTCGTTAACAGACAATTCCTCTTTAAATAGCGACAAGATGAAAAACTAGAAGAAACTCTGCTGCGCTATAAGAACGAAAAAGAGAGCCGAAATCCCACATCAAAGAGGCAAAGGCAAGGACATTATAATATAGGATAAAAATGACGATGAGAAAGTGAGAACCTTCAATCCTCTGAAGGAGTTTCTTTACTTTCTGCGTACACCCATCACAGTGTATGTTCACTTTGAGAACACAAGTCTGTATATAAAGAAGAAAAGAAATAAGCAAAAAACAAGAAAAAAAGAGGCTACCGCAAAACTTTACCATAAGATAAAAGAAAAATACAATGGAAAAGTAAACTTTAAGAAAGGACACGGAAGGTGGCGAGGAAAGAAAGGGGGAGAGACCAGGATCTTGAGGAGCTTAAAGTCATCTTCTTTGGTCATCTCTTCAGTGCCGTTTTGTAATGAAAGAGGCTCAAAACACGCAGCTTAAAAAAAGGAGAAGAAATAAAGTAGAAAGAAAAGGTGAGCACATTCTCTCTATCTATATAAGCCAATGAGAGTGAAGAAAAGGTTATCACAGGTTCAAGTTACACAACACTTTTCTGTTTTGTGGTGAGATTGCGGTTGTTTTTTAAAATGTTTTTCATTTAGAAATGCATTAAAATGATATTTTTTTATTTTTTAAAAATCATTTTTGAAATCAACACATCAAAATAATCTAAAAACACTAATTTTTTTAATTTAAAATAAAAATAAAAAATAAAAAAATTCAATTTTTTTCATAAACACTTTCCGATCACAATGCCAAACAGCCCCTTATAGTTTGATTGATAGATATATGGATTATTTCACATTACATTTTAAGAAAAAATTTGAAAATTTTAATTTTTTATTTAAATTAATATTTTTTTAATATTTTTATATCATTTTTATATCAAAATAATATTTTTAAAAATATATATAATAATATATTTTTAAATATAATAGATAGAAAAATATAGATGTTCCGTTCATTTCTTACTTCTCTTTTCCTTCTTTTCTTCCAGTTCTCGAAAGCAAAAAAAAGAAATCCTGTTTTTCATTTTTCATTCTTATTATTATTTTTAGATTATTTTCATATAATAATATTAAAAATTACTTTTAAAAAATAAAAAAACATACATTATTTTAATATATTTTTAAATAAAAAAACAACATTTTTTCAAATAACATGGTGTTGTTTTTGCTTCTTCAAACTTTAGAGAAAAAAAAAAAGTTTAAAGAAAAACTACAGAACAACCGAGCCAAGACAAACAAAGCGAAAAGGAGAAGATACAGCAGGCGCGGGGGGGGAATATAAGTCAGAATCAGGACACGAAACCGGTGGCAGTCTAGGAGGAGGAGGATGAGGAGGGGATGCTCTGCTCTGTTAAAATCCGAGGTGATGTGATTTAACGTTAAATACTGCAGGGGAGAAAACAATAAAAGTGGAACAGCGACTTGACAGGCCGACTTCTATCCCTGTCCGGTTTGTCGCATATTAAACTTTATCGTTTGAAACAGGAAAAAAATTATACAGATAGACATGTTTTTGGAGAGAAGGTGGAAAATATTTTACAAAGATGATCATTTATTTTTTAAAACAGGATATTTAATAATTAAAAATATAAAAAAAACAATGATAATGAAATAATAATTATGATCGTGATCGTAGTACAGCGGTGATGATAATGCCAATGGATGTAATGAAACTTGTTGTCGTCCTAGATAGTGATGGTCGCGGCTGTCGGGTTGATTGATAGGAGGTTTTTTGTAAGCTGGAAATATATTTGAAAAAATTAATTAAAATTTAATATTACCATGAAATAATATATAAATTTCTTAGAAAAAAAACAGGAGAGCGTGGGTATTTACTTGATTGATTAGGAAGGAAGGAGGGCCCAACACCAACGGGCTTTATCTTCTTTTCAGATAAACATCTCGATCCGTTATACCACACTCTTAACTATTATGATTGATGACATCTTCTGTATGGCTGCTTTTTGTTTTTTACTTGATTGTGTTGATGATTCAGTTACTAGCCGTCTGATGTGCATTCCAATTTCAGAAATCAATGGTAGTTGTGGAAAATGTTTTGTTATTTTAAAACTTTATTTTTAATATCATGGAATTAAAATAATTTTAAGACATAAAAAAACAAAAATACATTTTCAAACAGACACATTTATCATGTTTTTTATCAATAAAAAAGAATATACTCATACTAATTTGTTTGTATTCATCGAATTTTAAAAAAATGTATTTTTTTAATAACTTACACGTTATAATAGGAAGGATCACATGAAATACTACTGATTTTAGAATTTTAAAGCATCAAAGCTAATTTCTATCTTTTATTAACCATTTAAACGAGTTAAAAATCTCAACCTTGAAGGAGCCTGGCCCAGCCTATTGAAAGCCCATGAAAACGAGAAGTAGAAAAGAAATGCGAGAAATGGAAAGAGGTTGTCAGTAATGAATAATGATGCCCCTGTTCACGTGAATGCTGGGGCCTACCTCGCCTTATTGTGGAGAGCACGACAAATAGGGCCTCGATTTCGAGGGCAGTTTGGGTTTTTCTGTCATCGTCACCTCTGAATTCTGGCTTCCATCACAGACTGGCCTCTCTACTTTGCCTTAAATGATATTATCAGTGAGTTATAATTTGTATAATATTTTTGAAAACAGTCAAGAAAAATATAGAAAAAAACTTTCAATAAAATATTATACAAATGGATACTGATATAAAGATATATGATCAAGTGTTATGATGAGACCGGGTCCAGATAAACACGTGGTAAGTTTATTAATGGATAAGATGTTATGGTATTATAAAATTGATATCAATTTAGTTTTTTTTTAAGTTTTTATAACACTCAACAATAATAAATAGCATTAATTAACTTCAAATACAACTAAGTAGCATTAATTAACTTCACATACAACAACCATAAAAAACATACAATTACTTGAAAAACATACGATAGGTAGCTTAAATCTAATGATCATTTACTAAGTACCGTATTGTTCCCATAAATGTTCAATCAAATCATCTTGGAGTTGGGAGTTCATTGCTATATCCCTGATTCGATTATGAGTTTGAAGAAAATCACGTAGTTCTGGTGTTTCATCATGTGACACTGATATAGAAGAACTAATTTCACGTTCATGATCAAATTCGAGGTTCGCTGCTCCTTCATCCTCGATAATCATGTTATGCATTATTATGCAAGCTTTCATAATATATGCAAGAGTTTCTTCATCCCAGTATCGAACAGGTCCACGCACTATTGCGAAACGAGATTGTAACACTTCAAATGCCCTCTCCACATCCTTTCTTGCAGACTCTTGTTTACTTGTGAAACATTTTCTCTTTTCTCCTAATGGCCTTGGAATTGTCTTGACAAAAGTTGACCAATTCGGATAAATATCATTTGCTAAATAGTATCCCGTTGTATATTCATGTCCATTTATCGTGTAATTGGCAGGAGGAGCATGACCTTCAGCAAGTGTAGCAAAGACAGGTGACTTATCATGAACATTAATATCATTTAGAGATCCAGACATTCCAAAAAAGGCATGCCATATCCAAAGATCCTGTGAGGCCACCGCCTCTAGAATTATAGTAGGTTCCCGATGATGTCCAGTATACATCCCATGCCATGCAAGTGGACATTTCTCCCATTTCCAATGCATGCAGTCCATGCTCCCTAACATCCCTGGGAATCCACGATGCTCACCAATTGACAATAACCGACCAATATCTGACTCGTTTGGTGCCCTTAGATACCAATCCCCAAAAACTTCAACAATTGATTTGACGAAAACTTTAAGACTTTCTATTGCAGTACTTTTCCCAATCTGAATATATTCATCATCAAGATCTGCAGGAATACCATATGCAAGTATTCTATGAGCGGCAGTTACCTTTTGAAGACAAGACAAGCCAAAAACACCAAGTGCATCCTTCTTTTGTTTGAAATATGGACTGTGAGCTTCCACCGTATTTGCGATCCGAAGAAAAAGACGACGACTCATCCTAAATCTCTCTCGAAACTGACTTTCAGTGAATTTAGGATTTTCTGAAAAATAATCATTATACAATCTCAATTCACCTTTTTTTCTATTACGATTGACTACATTGCGTCCCACAACAGAGCCACGGGACTCTGTTCTCCGCCCTTGATTTATCGATTCCACTCCGGCAACCACTGCAGTAGCAACTTGGAAGGCGATCATAGAAGTATCATCATCAAAATCAAAAGCATCATAAAGATCAAAATGATTCATGATGAATTTTAATGAAATAAAATAGAGATTGGAAAGAAGAAAACGATGAAGAAAATAGGATGAAGAAAAATGTTTAGGTTTATGTGAATATTTATAGATGAATTTATTTTTCCTGAAATTTGAAATTTGAAAATTTAAAATTTTGGCGGTTTTTTTTTCAATATTTGAAATCCAAAAAATTTAAAATTTGGCGGTTGTTTTCTAATATTCGAAATTTTAAAATTTCAAAAGTTGGCGTTTTTTTTTTAAAATTGAAAGTTTGGAGGGTTTTTTCAAAATTTCAAAATTTAAAATGTTGCTAGTTTTTTATTTCAAATTTGATTTTTTTTATTTAAATATAATTAAAAAATTAATAATTATAATATTGAAGGGTTTTTTAAAAGCAATTATTTAATTATATAACCTACTCATATTAATTGTATAATTATATTATATATAAAATAATTGCATTATATTTAAAATGATATAAAAAAATCATTTTTCCAAATGATTTTCACCTCTAAAATTCAAATAAATAAATAAAACATATTTATACTATTTAAAATATTATTCTATTAATTTAGTTTTCTAAAATGTATTTTAGCGGCTCTTACTGTATTGGAGCCTGCCTGCCTCGTTTTTCTGGTTTTGAAATGAGAAGACACCAAGGAAACAAGGCCCGCTTTTTTAACTTTTTTGGTGCACAATTTCCTACATCCTTCCTCCTATTTATATATAAATAGCCACGCGAAAAAGGTATCTGGCAAATAAAACTATTATTCTGTACGAAATAGTACACTTTATATTAAAATTATTGAAAGCAACACAGCCTTTTAACTACGCTGTTTTCTTTTTTACTTTATTTTATCATCTGATAATTTTCTATTACAGGTTCTATTTGTTATCTTATATAAAAACACCCCATTGTTCAAGGGTTTTTATCCTGCGCCACCATGAGAGGCTATGGTCAGAGGGTGGCACGCAAAGGTTAATAAAGTTATGGCGCGAAAAACGTGAAGAATTTATAGGGTGTGGAGAGAGGCTAGGGAAGTGTGCGTTAGGCCATCATTACTTCCTCCCCAGCCCCTCTCCATCTCTGCACGCTGTCGCGGACCAAACCAGCCTCTACCTTTTCCCTTTCCTCGCCTTTACTAGTGGAATTCTCCCTGCTCGGCATCTGATGGAATTTATTACACTTCGTAAGTATTTTTTAATTTTTTTATATATTTTAATGTTCTGATATTACAAATAATTTTTTAAAATAGAAAATACTATTCATATATTTTTAAATAAAAATCAATTTTAAAACAACCTCATCATACTGCTAAACAGTTAATCAAAAGTAAGAGCGTGGTACGATTTGGACGAGAGGGGTTAGGACAGGACTATAGAGACCTTCTGGGGTGGTTTTTATGGTTAGGTTCGACCGGGGGGCCCATTTTTCTTGGGATCCCACGTGCTTCAGGGCTATGATGAATATCTGCTCTGATGTCTTGTGAGGACTCCTGTAAGTGAGTGATTGACATCCGTCTGGTTGAGGGAACAAGGGGGAGCCTTATTGGGCCTTGAGCACTGTCAAAATCTGTCAATACAGCTAAACCACAGTAGAGTGCCCCTTCATATTCTGTTAGTTTTAGTTATTTTTTCAAATCGTGTTTTTTATTTATAAACATATTAAAATAGTATTTTACTATTATTAACATATAAAAAAAATAAAAAAACTCTACGCCTTTTTAAGTTCTCAACTTTGCGGGCAAAAGCTGATGGGTTCTCCTTGGACCATTGTCTGTATAGTAATAGCATTTAGAAAAGATAAATTGATAGCATGCTTTTTTTAATACCATAAACATAATAAAAAACACACTCAGAGAAGCTATTTTTATATAAAAATATAATTAACCAAATTTTAATTTTATTAACTAGCATATAAAATATAAAAATAGCTGTTCTAACTTGAAAATACTATTTTAAGTTTCAACACCCTTGTATAACTTTTCTCGTCTCTTGGAACTATAAAACACAAAAGCTAAAAAAAAAAAACTATTTACCTTTTTTTTTAACTGTTTGACACTGATTTTTAAAGATTTTTTTTGAAAAAAACTTGGATTTTATTTTTATTTTTTATTTTATTTTTTAAAATTATTTTGATATCCTAATATTAAAAATAATTTCACTTGGACGATATATTCTAATTTCAAGAATTATTATCGTTTTATATTTATAGATGTATAAAAGTCTTGCAATGAGATGTTATATTTTTATTGACAGCTACATGGAGCATCGACCCCTTGTTAATATTGTATAAAATATATTACATATATCTAAAAGAGAATCGATCGGTTACTGTAGCTGTAGACTTATTCGCACTATTCACTTGCAATTTGACCCGGTGCTTCGCGGGTGTATGTTCTTTTTTTTCCCGTCTGTGAATAGTGCATTAACAACAAAAAACCTCGAAAAAGACAAAAAAACGTCGCCGGTTTCAGGGGCTCAGTGGTAATTGACCATTTTCGGTCCATCCCAGCCCGGTTCGTCCGACCGATTTTTTTATTTTTTAATATATTCATTAAACAGTGCATTCATCATTTTACCCCTCGAAAAAGACAAAAAAAGGTCTGGGAGTGAGGGGCGTTCCGGTAATTAGCCGATTTTCAATTTTTTTCGGCAGATTACTGTCGGCGCATCGCCGAACGCGCCGTTTGTTTCCACGATCACGTGTGTTTTGGACGGCGCGTGTGGCTTACTCCGGCGTCCAAAAATGCCTAACCGTTGTCTTGAATGATTTTCAGGCATGCTCTCCTAGGACGGCGCGTGTGGCTCTATGGTGTCCAGGGACATGTTAATGAGCGTTTGAATTTCACCCCCCAATTTCTCTCTCCTGCCTGCACCGGCTGACGTCAGCTAAGCTGTTTTTTGTCAAATTTCAGTTTAGTCCCTAAACGTTGTAATTGGGTTTTCTGACCCTTGTTGTTATTATATAGGTTTTGATTTGTTTCAATTGTGTCCTTCAATTGAAATTAATTATATATTGAAGTTCCAATTCGGTCCTCCTTCTTTGAATTTAACAGATTGGGCTAGAATCCTGAATATTTTTGGTATCAAAATTTTGATTGATTTCAATTTAATCCTTCCATGCAAATTTATTATAAATCCTTAATGTTTTCAGTATCAAAGTTTAATTTCTTTCAATTTTATCCTTCTATACAAGTTTTAATTTTAGGTTTGATTTCGGTACTAATTTTTTTAATTTCAGGTTTTGTTTTAAATTATATAATTTCATTGTTTGGATTTACTTCAAATTTGTCCTTTAAATTAAATATATTATTTAAAGTATGTCAAATTAATTATATTTTTGTATATTTATGTCAAATTAAAGTATATAAAACTAATTATATGTTTTAATATTTTGAATATTATCGCCTAAAAATATTTAGAGAGAGAAAAAAATAACCTAAAATTTTTTGAAGGAAAAAAAATTAATATCAGTATCCTTAAATACATGTAATATAATAATATAATTAATAAATCTTATAAAATAAAATAAAAATTGGCTTTGAATTTTAATTTTGTGCTCTTCTGTTCAGGTTTATTTCTAATTTTTTTTTACAATATTTCTATTTATAATGTGTCAAATCTAATATTACTGGAGAAAAAATACAACTCAAAAAAACAAAAGGTAGACCAATTTACCTAGATTATCTACAATTAAAGAATATGCGAGCCACTTCCCGTTTTGATTACACTTTTTTGTTTAGACGTCAAATAACTAATTATAGCACACAAAAAAATTAAGTTTATTTTTAAAAACAAATTGCAATATTTTTATTTATAATGTGTTAAATCTAATATTACTGGGGGAAAAAAACAATTCATAATTTTTTTTTTGACAAATTTAACTAGGTTATCTAAAATTAAAAAATATAAGAACCACTTCTCATTTCGATTACACTATAAAGTATGTGAGACTAAATATATGTTTTAATATTTATTGAATATTATTGCCTACAAATATATATATAGAGAAAAAAAATGACCTATAATTTTTTGAAAAAAAAACATTAATATCAATATTCTTAGATACATTTGATAGAATGATATGATTAGTAAATCTTATAAAATAAAATAAAAAATAGCTTTCAATTTAAATTTTGTATTCTTTTGTTTAGATTTATTTCTTAAAAAACATTTACAATATTTTCATTTTTCATATTGAAAATCTAATATTACTGTGGAAAAAATACAACTAATTGTTTTTTTTTTACAAATTTACCTAAGTTATCTACAATTAAAAAACTATGCAAGTCACTTCCCGTTTCAATTACACTATGTTTCTGATAAATTTTTATTTTATTTTTTTGTTTAATCTTTTGTTAAAGTTATTTAGATTTTTTTATATTTTTTCATTATTAACATAATAACAACAACAACAACAACAACAACAACAATAAGAAGAAGAATTATTTTAATTATTTTTCTTGCTTACGTTTTTTAATTGTTTTTCAACTTTTTTTCCTTGAGATAATTTGATAATTTTTATTATTTTGAGAATAATAGCAATGATAGTTTTAGATATTAAGGATCCAATGTTGCTATTTTTATAATAGGGTGTGATCATCTGTTTTATTATATTTAATTTTGCATATATAGATATTATATTTTAATTTTGTACTGACAAATCCTATTGATTTCTTTAATCTAAACAATTATAAAAATTGTTTACTTAGCCCGCAACATAATGCAGTATATTTTTTAAATTTTCAGGTCAATTGATTTTCTTACAACTGGCTTCCTCTTTTTTTTCTTTTAATAAATGGGGATCTTTTTTTCAAATTTTTAATTTTGTTTTAACCGGGGTGTCCAACTCATCTTTTTATTACTTATCAGGTTTCTTTTTATGTGTTTTTTTAACCAGAATATTCATGACAACAAATTTGTGATAAATCATTTCATCTTCTTACCAAATTTTCTAACAAATTTTATCAAAAATATTTTAGCAATAACAATATTCAATCACTTTTTAGTGGAAAAAAAACGTTTTTAATAGATTTAATCAATTATAATTTTACTAATTAAATATTAAAATAATAAAATACAAAACATAACAAATCAATCAATTTTTTATATAAATAAAAAAGCCCAGCACATCACGCGGGCAAAACAGCTAGTTTATCACTAATTAATGTTTTTTCTTAATTAATGTTTTTTCTGGAGTTAATTGTTTAGCATAGCAGGCTTGCAGTCAACTTCCACGAACACGAACTGAAAGCCCTCATACCTGATTAATTAAAGTCCGCGATTAATAGCCCAGTTCATGGGCCGAGGGTTGTTGAAAAACCAGCCTTGATCCGGGCAGCGAGTCCGAACAAGGCCGCTGCACCGGATGGATTGGATCCCCTTTGCTCCAATTGGAAAGCCCAGAATGTATAATTCTCGGGCGGGCCCCTGATCTGTGGCACGAATAAGTTTCCAGCTTCTATCAGATTTCCAAGCAACAACACAACTCAAGGCAGCAAAGCAGACTGATCAGTTCTGTTTTTCATTGTGTTTTTTTTTTTTTTTTATAAATAAAATTAATTTTTTTAAATTAAATATTTTTGATGCTGATATAAAAAATAAATATTAAAAAAAAATATTATTTTAATATATATATATATTTTAAAAAATACTTTAAAAATTAACCCAACCACATCTCAAACAGTAAATAGGTTTGATTGAGCCTCGCCACCAGGGTGAAAAGGAAATTCAAATCTATGCCAGGCATCAAAACGTTTTATTTATATTTTATAAAAAGAGAGGTGTGAATATGAAATCTCCGTGAAGAAAAAGAAATAAATTATATAAAAAGAATAAAAATATCTGATCTGTAAAATATTGTTTATATGAACAATTAGCCCCCCCAGCTTTTTTCTTCTTCTATTCAAGACCTTTTTTATCTGAATTTTTTCCCCATTCAGATATTTCCTTTTTAATTCGGATCTCTTGTTTTTCATTTAACAAACCTCAATTTTTTTTTTTTTTTAAAACTGGCATATTTTCCCCCACCGTACTTCCCATTTAACAGCCGTGATGTGGTCTCAGTATGTTCACTGCATCATGAAATGAAATTCAAACGAAAATAGCACTAATGCAAGGGATAGTTTTGTTTGAGGCGGTGTCATTTTGGATACCCGGATGATGAGCATGTCGGAGAAAAGGATAGAATGACAAAAATGTCCAAGACCTCGTCTTGCTTTGTTGTGTAATGTGCATGACATGCCGTTTGATGTGTTTGTTTATTCAAGGGCAGCCGTGTCAATCTATACATGTATAAAAACAGGTGAACCGTTGTTTAATGTCAGCCTCCACAAAAACATAACTACGGACCCTGGTACTCCACACTACTAGCTGTTGCGGTCACTCATAAACCCTGAGATATGTTAAGCTTGTCTGCTGCTCGTACCCCAGCCGCCTCCGCCGCTAAGCTTTCTCGTGTCCCCTCCGCTGCACTTCACCAAAAAACTACTTCCGCTGCTTATTTCTCCCAGAAGGTAACTACAAAATCCTAACGAAAGACCATCTCTCAACTTCTGTCTCCCTCTTTGTTTTGTTTTTTAACATAACCTCCAATTCTTCAGGTTCAGTTGAACTCGCTGCGCTCGAGCTGCAGGGCAATCAAATCCATGGCTGACTCTCAAACTATTTCGTCACCAAAGAACGAGCAACAATCCCCTGCTTCTGGTGACTCCTATTATCAAATTCAATTATATTTGTATTTGCTTTTTTGTATTTTCTTTTTTGTAGTTGATTTGGGCTTGTATTTATATATCAAAATGAATGTTTGATCTTATTTTTTTAGTGAAAAAAGTGTTAAAATCAGCATTAAATGTACTAAATAATGTTTATGTGTTCCAGGCAAGAAGCAAGCACTGATATCTTTATCAGACAAAAAGGACCTGGCTTTTCTTGGTACTGGGTTGCAACAATTAGGGTAAGAATCCTCATAAATCTGCATTTACGTGGTAATTCTGTTTTAAGGCTATCGGTTTTTATGTATCTTATGGTAGTTTTTTGTAATGTTAAGGTACACGATAGTTTCAACAGGTGGAACAGCTTCTGCTCTGGAAGGTTCTGGAGTTTCTGTCACTAAAGTAGAACAGCTCACACATTTCCCCGAAATGGTAAAGGAGTTCCTAGTTTTGTCTGCTTTATATATCAACGGCCACTCCAGCTGAAGTTGGTTTTAGGCAGTCGCTGATCATTGAAAGCCTACTTAGTACATGGTTATTTGTGCTGGTGAAATCTTTTGGTCATGAGAATGCTATGTTAATTACTCTGATGCTTAAATGCCTGTGGTAGTGTTGATATCGCTTTAATAAATGAAATTGTAAGGTGCAGTTCTTGACAAATTTCATCGGAATCATAAGGCTTGTATTTGAAGTTTAAGATTTAGCCCTCTGAAAGCGATGAACTTATGCCCTTGCTAATTTCTGATGTCTTTTGCACCTTTAAACACAGCTGCATTTCATCTTGAAATGGGCTCCCTATGAGATTTCCCATGGCTGAAAATCTCATGTTGAAACTGATGTGTTGTTACCTTTGCTACCTTGTTACAGCTTGATGGTCGTGTGAAAACTTTACACCCCAACATACATGGTGGTATTCTTGCTAGAAGAGACCAAAAACACCACATGGAAGCTCTCAGTGAACATGGAATTGGTCAATTGTGATAAAACTCTTTTTTCTCTGTAATTTTATAGCTGTAATATCTTTTTGCAGTAAATTTTCCATTTGATGCCTGCTCCATACAATAATTTTTTTGCTAATACGGTTGCCCTGCAGGTAGCTTTGAGGTGGTGGTGGTGAACTTGTACCCCTTTTATGATAAAGTAACTTCAACTGGAGATATTGAGTTTGAGGATGGAATTGAGAATATTGATATCGGTGGCCCTGCCATGATCAGAGCTGCTGCAAAGGTTTGATTTTAATGCCTGCTGATTTGTTATTGATACTACCAAACTCAACATCTGCCTCTCCAAATTTGTAGCATGTCAGGTTTAAGTAAACTTGTCATGTTTTTCTCTTTGATCACACACTGTTGGCCTCTTTGTCATGACCAAAAAATAATAAAGAACTGAAGATAATTTGATGAGTGAGCGGGGCTATAATATATGGTAGGTTCCTTATTGACATGGCAATAAAACTATTGATGATTGTTTACCAAGGGTCTGGTTGAAAACCACATGTAACAGTGAATTTGGCTCAGTTTGGAGGATATAGAAGCATTTTATGAATGCCTCCTACTATGTTGCTTGGTACTTACTGGTTGAGTGATATCCAAAAGTTATCTGCTGCCTATCATTGTATAGTGCTTTGAAATAGTCTTCCAACAGCATGCCATTTGCAAAACCATTATGCTACTTCCCCTCCATCTGAGGTTCAATGCTCAACGTGTCAAAAGTACTGTATAATGGTACATATTACTGTAATGTACAAAATTGTTATTTTAGATTCCAACTGACACTTGCTTTCTGAACAGAACCATAAGGATGTCTTAATTGTTGTTGATACTGAAGACTACCCTGGACTTCTGGAATTTCTTAAAGGAGATCAGGATGATCAACATTTCCGAAGAAGGCTTGCTTGGAAGGCTTTTCAACATTGTGCTTCCTACGATTCTGCAGTTTCAGAGTGGCTATGGAAACAAACTACAGGAGGTACTCTTTTGATCCTCTAGTCTTTAGTCATGAACTTTTTGTTTATGTGGGTAATAAACATCAGCAGTTATGCAATCTGATTAAATAACACCATCCAGATGAAAGCTTTCCTATCAATTACTAAATAATTTGATAAAAAAAGAAAGAGACAACTTCAAGTTATCTTGGCTAGTTTTGCAAGTTTCATGAAAATAAGAACTGTTTTTTTTATTGAAATTTTTTGATGTTGTGAATTCACTTGATATTGTTTCCCTGGTCCATGATTGGGCAGATGGATTGACATGGTTGTTTTTATACATTTGAAGATAAATTCCCTCCCAGATTTACAGTGCCTCTCGAGCTTAAGAGTTCGCTTCGTTATGGTGAAAACCCTCATCAAAATGCTGCATTTTACGTTGACAAGAGTATTTCTGAAGTAAATGCTGGTGGTATTGCAACAGCTATCCAACATCATGGGAAGGTGAGGCAATCTATAGCTAATCGTGTTCACCTCTATTATCATCTAGAATTGAGATTCAAATCTGGTATAACAATTGGATCATTTATTTTGGTCTACAAATTGTTGTCCTAGAACAGTATCCTTCATTTCTCTCTATATTATCAATGACTCCTTGACTGAATGTCCCAGAAACTCGCTAAAAAAATACCAGCTCTGTATATTGGCTGTCACTTGCTTTCAATAATGTAGAAGTCAAAAGTCAAACTTAATTTTGCGGGGGACATGTAAAACATACTTGTGTTTAGGATATCTGTAGCCTGGAGCAAGATTATATGGAGTGCTGTCATTGCTGCTGTTAATGTGGACATGAGAATCAATGGCAGTAAAAAGTTATGAAGGGAAGCTCATAGAGAATTAAGCACACTTGTATTCAGTGATTCCTGCTTCAAAATATTATATTGTTTACTCCAATCAGTAAACCTGGCTTCAAGAAAATTAAACTGGTTGCGATTCTACTTGCTTTTATACACTGGAGCTTTACTTACAAGCCTTGATTTGTTTTAAAGTTACCAATTGCATCTCTATCTTTTCTCCCTTTTAAGATTTTTGTGCCTGTGGTGGCTTGTTTACATGTATGTTTAGCTGCACTGTGCGCAAAGTTCTTTGATGTTTATAACTACTGGATCTTTAGTTTATCCCTCTTACTGTACTGTTCTCGTTCAAGTAGTTATGGGAATATTGTCAGAAACCAACCATGTGATGTATCATAGTGTTCACGGGTTATATTCCTTGGCTTTTTATTTTTTTGGTTTCTCCAAAATTTATAATTTGCATCTCCCCACCAAAACTCTCATCTGGCAGGCTTATGGTAAAAAGTTGTCATAGCTTATGGAGTTACTCTTGGTGCAGGAGATGTCATATAACAACTACTTGGATGCTGATGCAGCTTGGAATTGTGTGTCAGAGTTTCAGAACCCTACATGTGTAATTGTAAAGCATACAAATCCCTGTGGCGTAGCTTCTCGTGGTGATATCCTTGAAGCTTATAGGTTGGCTGTGAAAGCAGATCCAACGAGTGCATTTGGTGGTATAGTAGCCTTCAACATAGAAGTTGATGAGGTAAGCTGTGTTTACAGGTTTCAGGTTCAACATTGAATGTTGAAAAACCCTGTTAATGTGAGTTTCTCACGAGTGCTTGGTCATTAATCAAATTGCAGTTTCTTAATGTTTTGATTGGTCAACTACTTACCAATGGTTGAACCTTTTATGGAACTAGCTATAGCAACAACAAAAATTACGAATATCAGAGCTATGTGAAACTCACAAACATGAGAACCATAGCAAAGAGCTAGCACCTTATTTTGTTTGGATTTTTATTTATTCATCGCCATAGGTCCTTGCTAAGGAGATCAGGGAGTTCAGAAGCCCAACAGATGGTGAAACCCGGATGTTTTATGAGATTGTTGTTGCTCCCAAATATACAAAGAAGGGGCTTGAGATTCTCCGTGGCAAATCAAAGACACTGAGGATCCTGGAGGCAAAAAGTAATGAGAAAGGAAAGCTTTCACTAAGACAAGTCGGTGGTGGATGGTTAGCTCAGGATTCAGATGATCTTACCCCTCAAGACATCCAGTTTAAAGTTGTCTCCGACAAGTCTCCAGCAGAAAGTGAGCTTCATGATGCAGAGTTTGCTTGGCTGTGTGTGAAGCATGTTAAGAGCAATGCCATTGTAATTGCAAAGGTTTGTATTTCTCTGATGCTTGGACTTGAGAATTCTTTGCAAATGTACCAGTGACAAGTTTCCAAAGAATTTATCATCCTTTTCATTGTTTGGGCAGAATAACTGTATGCTAGGCATGGGAAGCGGGCAGCCAAACCGATTAGAGAGCTTGAGGATATCCATGAGGAAAGCAGGAGATGAGGTCAAGGGAGCTGCTTTGGCCAGTGACGCATTCTTTCCTTTCGGTATTACTTCCATTAGAGTTATTGCAGTTTGACATCACTCATAATGATGCTTAGATAATTTAACAGTAATACTAACTTAAAAAAAAATATTGATCTGGGGAATAGAATAGAAAATGGCAAATTCATGAGCACTGTGCCATGCTTGCTTTCATTTTGTTTTTTTGAAGAATGTGGTGTCCATTTGCAAGTAAAGCAACAGCAGTGCCGGAGTCTATACGTACTAATAACATGCATGTTCTGTTAACAGCTTGGAACGATGCAGTTGAGGAGGCATGTGAAGCAGGCATCGGTGTTATTGCAGAGCCTGGTGGTAGCATCAGGGATAAGGACGCCATTGAATGCTGCAACAAGTATGGAGTTTCTCTGCTTTTCACCAATGTGAGGCACTTTAGGCACTGATGAGTTACTTTTAGCATTCCTAGCGTCGTTTTTGGTCAACACAGTGTTTTAAGCCCGGTACCGTAGTTTCAATGTTTTAGCATATCTATTTTGTTGTTGAGAGTTCTTGCAGTTTGTCGGCAGAAAGTACAAGCAGGCCAAGGTATTTTAGAGATGTTACGAATAATATACTAGTATCATTTTTATGCTCAAGAAAGCCTTTATATACATATATATGTATGTATTCATTTATTTCCATAGCAAAAGAGTTACAGGTTACCCAGATAATTAAATACTCTCTTCTCAATTGATCGTACCGCGCCACCAACATTTTCTTTTCTATTTTTAAAAGTCCATGGTGTTTGTAAACGACTCTTTTTCTCAACACTTTTCCTTCCCTTCCATATTCTGTTCAAAACATGAACACTTGGATTCAAAAAATCGGTAGACAGAATGATGGAAAATGGAGACAAATACAAGAACGTTGAAAATAAAATGAAATAATGAACAGAGGACAACCTGGTGCACTGTATCCCATAGTTGAAGGAGTTTGGGTTAGTGCTGTAGATTCCCCTTCACCTACGAGCTTTGCAATGCCATAATCATTTAAATGGGTCTTGAACAACCGTAATGCAGATATTCCAATGCCCCATGAAACATCCAAACAGCAGTCGTCAGAATACAACCACTTCTCCAAGCTCCCCCTGGGCACGTACTCTAGCACCACCAAGGCTCTGAAATCATTGTTTGAACAAGAAGTGATAATTTTACATAATAATGACACCAAAATAAAATAAAATAAAATTCATTTAATTTAATAAGCAATATAATAACAACAACAAGAAGAAGAAATCGAAATTCAAACCAAAAATCCGAGACGTGGCTTGAATATCTAAAGATCCGTATTTCTCTCTTCATAGAGGAACATATGGATCAATTGACCGGGCAAACCAGCAGAGTCCACAAATCCCACATAAAAAGCAGGAAAACCCGGTCCAAGAGAATTACAAACCTCCTCTTCCTCATTCCTCTGCTACTATATATATGCACTCATTGCAAGCACAGTAAGTATACAAGCGCCGTACTGATATTTCAATTCCAGATCAGAAAAGTTTACATATTTACCAACAATACCTCAGGAAACATGTCTGGCATGCAGCAAAGCTTCAACGCAGGGCAAACCAAAGGCAACACCCAGGTAGGAAAAACACCTGAAGCATGCACACAGGGAATCATATTATTAAGGTGGGAATATAATTTTGTTTGTTGAATTTGGAGCAGGCCAAGGTAGAACAGTGGACTGACAGCATCCAGGATACAGCAGATGCAGCCTGTAGAGACAGGACTTCACCTGGTGCTCAGTCAACCTGGGATTCTGCCCAAATGGAGAAAGATCAAAGTGCTGGTTTCCTGCAGCAGGTAACTATCTCCTTTCTCAACCCTTGAGCATGGTGATTTCAAAAATATCAATCAGTAATGGCACAGACTGGAAACCATGTTGCTGTGCCGTTTATACATCGACTAGAAATTAAGTTTTTTTATATATATATATATATATATATAATAATAATAATAATAATAATAATGAAAAGTCTAATTTTCCTGTGTACACAGACTGGAGAGCAAGTGAAGCATGTGGCCCAGGATGCAATGGACTCTGTGAAGAACACACTTGGAATAGGTCAAAATCAGAAATGAAAGAATAACCGATGCTATATATGGTCTGCCGAGCAACCTGCCGCTGATCTCTTGAGATAGTTGCTTTTCTTTCTGCATGGACGACAAGTAGAGTCCTTTGTTCCTTTTCCATTTGTTTAATTTGGGACCCCTCTCTAATGTAATAAAAGTTGTCTTTTCTCTCTTGTTTTCCCTTCAATTTTCTTATTGAAAATGGACATCGATCGATGCAATAAAGCAAATGCAAGAATTCACAGAAGGCTGATCATCATTTTGTTCTTAATTTAAGCTCCTCTAAATCGGTCACATTCACGATCTAAAACCAATGTTCTTTATATGAAAGAGGCACATTAATTCAACTAATTTATAGCTAGTAAATGAGGTATGGTTGACGGTGATTTCGTTTTTTTTTCGTTTTTCTTCTCGTGTCATCTTGGGATCACAAAGCACAAGTTTTAAACTAAATTCCTTTTATGCTTAAAAAAATATAACATAAAACATAAATTAACATCTCTCTCTCTCTCTCTCTCTCTCTCTCTCTCTCTCTCTCTCTCTCTCTATCTATCTATCTATCTAGACACACACACACACCAGTGGTGGTGGAGAGTTCCATGCTTACAATATACGATCAAAAGCTGACTAACTATGAAAGATTCAGTAAAGTCCAAATAAAGGCAAGCTTGGATCGATAATAAAAAAGAAGACAGATCCATAAATCCATCAGTAATTCGCTACGAAGAGCCCTATACCGTGTCCCTTTCGTCAAGTTATGTCTGGTTTCTTACACTTTTTACCAATGGACCAGTAGAATGTTTGAACTCGTTGTCTCCCCCTCCCTTTTTTCTTCAAAACAAGTTCATGAAAGCTACAGATAATTGGTATTAATCAAAGCTAAATGTATGAATAGTTTCTTTATTGAAGTCTATGTAGCTCAGTTTGTCAATTGAGAGGAGGCCTAAACCAAGCCCGTGCTATATAAGAAGCCCACAATACTCACAGCCCACTGGATGACACGAATTATACGGCGTTTAGTTTCTATCCTTTCGTCTTTAACTCGAAAAAAAGAAAATGGAAGCCCTTTCCAGTTGAATTAATCGTGATTAAGATCCTAGTTAACGAATTAAAAAAAGTAAGCGTAATTAAGAAAAGAAACCTTCATGCTGTCACTGGTAGGCTCTTAAGTATCTGGGGATTATATGAATCTCTCCCAGCGACACAGATTGAAGCATCTGGGTTCCTTTTCCAAGTCTCCAAAAAAGGGAAGTCTCACAATTCCATCGCAAATTAAAACACTTTGGTATTAATTATATTATATTACAAGTTAATCGAATTATATATTTTTAATTTAATTAACATTCTTGAGTATTAATTTTAATGTTTGAAGTTTAAACTAAAAAAAAATGAAACAAGCTTTTTTTAATAATGAATCCAACTTCTTAAATATAACTCGCTTAGCGTGTCCATGGAAACTGTTTTATATAAGTCTTACATTTCAGTCCTAGTATTCTGAATCTTTTTTAAACATATCCTTTAAATTAATATTTATTTTGTAGAAAATATAAATTGTCCACTCTAAACTACTCTATTTTATCTCTATAATCTCAACTTTATTTTTATATTTACCTTAACTTCGAACAATCCCATTTTCTCTACTAATCGAACTAAAATATTAAACCCAATATAATTATGACACGATCGATGCTATAAAGACAATTCTTTTTTTTATATATAAAAAAGAGCTGGAAATAATAGAAATTCTAATATAAAATCATAATTAGAGTCCTGCCTAGCAAGTTTCCTCGACCTTGATCTCCAAGGACAAGTTAAGTAAAACGAGTTGACATAGCAGGTCAGTTTCATTCAATCAATTGGCATCATATAATCCCTCGATTAAAAAGTCTTGGAGATATTAGTCCATTGATTTTGCAGTTTAGAGGTGGGCAATTGGCGTCCATACATTCCCCTTGGAGAGCCATGATTGCACATTAAATCAATATTTTTTTCATACAAGTAATTAAGCCTCACCTAACCAGATAGCTACAAACGTCACCCGTGTAGTTTGCTTGTAAAACTTGATGATCATGCAGGGATATTGAATAAAAGAAATTATGTTCTTACCTGGCCGCCGGTTAATTTTAACATGAAACCAGAGTAAGACTTTGTATTTGTGTCAAAAAATGGGCAAACCTAGCACCAAAGAAGAGCAGACACATTGGATCTTACATAAGCCTATCTCCCTACTACAAATGCAATACTACTTTTGGTTCGGAGGAACAATCATGTGGAGATGAAGACAACATGGAGCGAAGCTATCCTTTCCTAAATCGAACAAGTTATCCCTTAAGAAGTAACCCTAGCCTGGGGCCTAGCTAGGACACTTGGCAAACGCCCAGATGATTGGGAGTTTTGTCGCTGCCACAGCCAAGCAATTCCATTAATAGAGGGCGATATAATCAAGGTCCATGATAATTAGGTCGTCGAAGCTACCTTTTAAAACAGTATACTATCACATAGTGAGTAGCTCTCTCGAGGATAGTTCAGCTATTTTATGATACATGATTTCTTACGGATTGGAGGGTTCATTCTCTGGGTGCACGCTGTAATCAAGCAAGCAAGCAAGTGATTAAAAGTGTGCTTGCGCTTTTGGAAGAAGCTTCTTTCCTCATTAGTGCTAGCCCTGTCCTGCAAAAATGATCCTTCCATGCAGTTTTACGGGACAGATTTCCTAAATTCATATTATATCATATATAGATTGAGTAGTTGACAATTTGGTTCTTGTTATAATATTGTAGATTGCTTAATTAAATGGACACTAATATAACAGGAGAGGACGGAAAGGAGTATATTTTTTTAGTCATATGTTAGGCCGTGAAATAAAAATATCTCGTGAATTCCTTTATTATGATATGAATAGAGTGTTTTATCCAGCCAAAAAGTATCCTATTTTAAAAAATACCGCCAGCCATGAAATAAAAACTAAAAGTTACTAAAATCTTCTTCATGTTCAACAGATGATGTCCAGGATCACGACCACATAATTAAAAATGACAGAGCCTTCCTCGTTGTCCAGTTCCTAGTATTTCCTATATATTATTTGTAAGTACAATGAAATTCACCTCGTTGAATGAGAAAACCTGATGTCACCTGTTCGCTCTTTAATTCCCTTTTTTTTTTTGAAGCGTAAACAATGATTTGTTTTTGTCCCATATTTTATCAAATCATAATTCAAATATATACAGAAGATATAAATGGGTTCAAACGGATCTTTTTCTTGATGCATTTCTGCTTAATTAACATCTCTTGATGTTCATGAGAACTGGCAACTTAATAGTGTGATTTTTTTATGTGATGAAATCCCACTATCCGGAAAGTACAATTTGTGAGTTTAGATGAGTAAATAAAATTATAATTGTCACAGGTACTGATTCAAATTTAAGATCTGCTGTATATATCACAAGCACTTTATCATTTTATCACGTCACTTTGAGATTTAATAATGTGATCGTCATATACTATAATATCAGTATCTATATATAAGAAAGTTATCTAATTAAGCATGATGATCAGTACATTGATATATCTCCCTCTCGATTAGAAGAACCTACATGCCTATAATATAACCTAAACTCTCAGTGAAAACCCAAACCCCTTCAACTCATATACTTACACTGACTAGCTAGACTAGTCCTGATTAAACAGCAAAGCTTACAACAACAACCACAACAAAAAAAAACTATACATGCTAGCTCTTTCATCTTGCCAATGAAATTATATTTCCTACATAATGGAACATGCATTCGGGTTTTCATCACTAAACATAGCTGTGAATTTTTCATCTGTTGCGTTGGGGCTCGGAAATGCTTGAACCACGTTCTTCACATAGCCTGCTGGTGCTTTCTTATCGTAGGCTTGAGCAGCATAAGGATAAGCTACCAAGTTGTATGGGACGTATGGCCAGAACTCAGCCCTCTTTCCTGTGCTCTTCACTTTATTTAAGACCTTGTTTGGCTCAACATATCCGCTGACTGTCACCCGGCTTTGCTTTCTGTTCACATTCACTGATTTAACTCCTAAAATCGAAAAGAAAAAACATGATTATATTAATATAAGGTAATTAATGAGTAGCTACTAATAATACGTGCACTCGTGGTAGTTAAAGAGTTCATAATTATTGTTTCAAATGAGTAGAAATTATGTAGCCTATCATTTACAGCCCTTTTTTTCTTCTTTTTTTTGTGAAACCTTTTGATCAGTTGAAGGTACAAATATGTAGTTAGTTGGTGGCATTTAATTCTTTTTGCGAGTAAGTGATGGAAATAGTCTTCCAAAATATCTGAAGGGAAAACATTATTGCTGTCTCCAACAATAATTTTGCTTATTTCAGAGATACCAATGCTTTGAGCACATTGAAAAATTATTCCATAAATAATGACCTGGGGACATATTAGAAAAACATTTACTCGAAGTGAATAGAAGTGGCAAAAAGATGTCAGGAAATAGAAGTCTCTCTGCAAAACAATTTATGATGCCAGAGTACTTCAAAGACAGAACTGGGTCAGAAAAGACTTGTTATGTTTCTGCCAGTTCCCAAACGAGGAAGCTCAGAAAGTCTGTTCATGCTTCTTTGACTTCTATTTTTTTTATATATTTTTTTATTTTAATGAGCTTGGATCTTTGATCTTTTCGTGCATGTCTTTACTTTAGCCACAAGGAACACCCAAAATTATGCATGAAGAGCTTGTCGGGAAAAAAACATGAAGAGTTTAAGGTTAAGATCCGTACCCTTCATGGAGGAAACAGCATTTTTAACCTTCCTTTCACAGCCATCACAGTCCATCTTCACTTTGATATCAACTGTCTGAAAAGAAGAAAAACAAAACATAAGAATATATTTTAAATCAGTAATCAAAAACTAATAAGAGAGGGATAGACCAGTTTTTTTTTTTTTTTGTAAATGATCATTACCTGCATTGGTTTTCTTTTCCTCTTTCTCCTGGCAACTGTAAATAAATCTGAGAGGTAATCTGAGAGATCGTCAAGAGCACCCATTTGCTTCTCAAAGCCAAAGCTAGCGGAAAGTTTAGAGAGAGAGAGAGAGAGAGAGAGAGAGAGAGAGAGAGGGAAAGAGGGAGGGGGGCTAGAGGGAGAGAGAGAGAGGGAAAGAGGGAGGGGGGCTAGAGGGAGAGAGAGATATGCAGGAGAGTCTTGCAAGGGATGAGAATTTATGTAGTGATATTGATCTATTTATAATAAGGTAGAAAATAGTTATGATGGATTTGGAGAGAATCATGTATGTGCAAGTTGTTTTTATTAAATATATATAGTTAATACAAAATTAGAGATGTCCGAGGGAATAATTCGTAGTTTTTTTTAAATATTTTTTATTTGAAAATATATTAAAATAATATATATTTTATTTTTTAAAAGTTATTTTTAATATTAGTATATCAAAACAATAAAAAATATTAAAAATTAACTTTATTTTATAAAAAAAACACGATTCGATCGGCGATTAAACATACAATAAAACAATGACTTGTGCCCCTTAATCACGCCATCCTCCGAAATATCATGGCCGCGTAACACAACTAGACACATTCTGGCTCCTAGGTTAGAATACTAACCTGAATTAGATTATAAAAATTATTCAAAGGAGTATTTTGTCTCGGTGGCTTGCTTATATTATAGGTTAATGGCGGTGCTGTTTTCTTTGGCCCGAAGAAAGGGTGAAAATGTTATAAAAGTGTGGCTGTTTGCTGCACAGTTGTCTAGAACACCATATGTTAGGGCAAAAAAATAGAATAACAGAAAGAAGAAGAAGAAAATTCTATCAGCCTTAAAAAATTTCAATCATTGCTCTATATCACAGAGATGATCAGCGAGATCATGATCGTTAATACATCAAAGGGTCCTCAGGTAATGATCTGGTGGCAGAGATTCATGGAGCAGCACCGATCGATATTCTGTACTGCCCTGATGTTCTTCTTGCCTCAAAGCCAGACAAAAAACATCTGTACTTTGAAGTTTTTTAAACCCCCAATTATTGCTGCTATCAGTAGACGTTGGTCAATCTTTCATATAAAGTAAAATATCTATGCTCTTTGTATTTTTTTATTAGTATTATTTTTGTGGTTAAGTTTCTTCGATAGATATGGGATTCAAAAGAATGAAATGGCATTTAATTATCTGGAGCCCATCTGCCTTCCATCATTGCAATCTCGATGGAAAAAGTCGATCCAGCCAGCTTGTTCTACTCTATATCACAGCCCTTTTCACTCTCATACACGGTTTTGATCAGGTGTATCCATAGAATATGCAAGACAAGCATGATTCCATTAATTTGTGTGTGAATGCATGGTGGATTATCTGATTGACGCGAGAGCAGGATGATCATGTTTGTGCGGTTAGTGATTGATGTACTGCTCGATCCTTTGATATTACTATAGCAGTAGCTTCTTGTTTTTTTAAATTCTGAAAAGCAAAAATCTTAAAATAATTACAAAATGTCGAAATCTAGCGTGATTAGTGAAAATCTCGATCAAATGGTTTTAAAAATCATAAAAATAAAAGGATGGTACTACAGAGAAATTAAAGGATGCCATGTACGTAATCATTAATTTCCCATATTTAACAAATTCAAGCACCACTCTAACCTAGCTAGAGATATACAATGGTGTGCAAAATTAATCTAAGATTTTTCTAAACTTGTTCAATCAATGGGAGAGAGTATATATTCAATGAGATGGGGTCTAATATTTAGGTGAAACTCCTCTCCGAGTCAATCTCATGGCAAGTCATATAGCATTAATTAATACGGCGTCATCCACTCTAGAAAATTTATATGGTTTGCAAACCAAACGGGCTCTACCTTCAGCCATGGTCACATTGTATGTCGTTTTCTAGTTTCATGATGAGCGAATAGTTGTATGCAATGTTAATAGAAAGATGAGAAAATTTGTTTTCCTCCGTTGTCTTTTTTTCTTTCTTTCTTGTATTCGTGCCATGCCTCTTCTCTAATATATGTGTATTTAGAAAATGAACCCGCAGCAGTTAGAATAAGAAAGGTTTGCATGCATTAGTGTTCTCAGAGACCATGACTCAAAAAATGTAACATCGCACGTAGATGGTGGTAAATATGTCACTAGCCTCGACCGTGTAACGTTTTTTATTTTTATTAGTATTATTATTATTGTGTGCTTCAATTATTATTGAATTTTATATGGATGGTTGAACTTTCCTGGGATAACCTACTACTCTACTAGTACTGAATTTCTTCCACGAATGATGGGTGGAATTTGATTTTCAATTGACGTAAATAATTAATTCTAGCATTCGCGAAAACTATGTACACTCACCCACGCTTCTCAGTTGCATACATCACGGAATTTCTTGCGAAAAGGATCGGACTTGCTGCTAAGCTTCCAGCTAGCCTCGCGAAAACGACAGCCCAAAACACCAAATTAATACAATTTTATGGCTCAAAGGACAAAAAAACAAGGGGCGTTTTGTTTTAAATCGGATGTCATGTGATGAATGAGCTTCGGGTATTGCCTATTTAGTTAAACGACCCACTGAATCAGTTTTCAAATCTAAGCAAGTGAGGTCATTTTTTATTTTATTGGGATTTAACTTCTCTAGACTTTACTGGGTTATTTCCACCAACCTTGCGGATCTGAACAAAAATCTTTTAAATGTAAACAAATAATATTTAGCTTGTATAAATATTTGTATTATTGTTGCTGACGCTATATATAGCTTATCATACTTGAAGATACTCAATCTGATTCTTGACCAATCATCTCAAACCACCTCATCACTTTATATTTTTTAATTTGATATTATTATTAACTCGAGCATATACACACATACACACCTTGATACAAATTTATATATTACATAAATGTAAGTAAAATTCATAAATTCTGTAAGCCAGAAAGTAAACTGAATTTTAACGAAGTTAGGATAACTTAAAATCATGAAAGGAAAACCACAACCAATGAACATGGCTTGTCAGACAAAGTAGATCACAGCTCTGGCTAGCTAGGTCCAGAAATCTCATCGGAAAACCTTGGCCGTTGCAAGTAGAGGGGATGCATGATTGGAGCCAGGGGGCGGCCATTATAGGTCGGGGATGTGGTAATAATGCAACCCACTAGTTGCCATGCTTGCATTTCTACTCTTCATTTTTCATGCATAATCAAGCTGGTATTTTCGAACATATAATAGACACCTCCATCAAGATGACTCGCAGCCGCAATTTATTTTATAATAAATGAGATTCGTAAGAAATTTCAATAAGTTTGCCCGAAATCAAGGGCAGGACTGCAGCCATAATAAAACTCTCCGGTTATAATCACAAATGTCACATCTTTCTAAAAAAATATGCGTTATAATTAATCTAGCCGTGGAAGAAACTGTATAAACCATGAATATGGTAAGGAGAGTGAGAGAAGCCACCGGACAAAACCTACCAATGAACCCTGGGATTCACTCCATGCATCATTACATTTGTAAATAGAATGCCCTCCATTTCTACAAATTAGAAATATTAAAAAATTGTGGCTGGCTGGAGTGTGTTTCAAGTTATTAGAGGGAGGGAGGGAAGAGAAGATAAATTATTTGATGATAACAGCTAATAAACAAAATTCAGGGTTTAATTAGATCTTTTTTATTAGCTAAATTTATATTTTCATATATATAGTATCGACTGTAAACATATGAGATAAACATCTGTGTATTATCATCTCGCAAACCTCTGTTATTATTAATAGACGAGTTTTTGGTTTCTGCTTCTACTTTCGCGGATTAAGAGAGACGATGGGTTAAAATGATGTTAGGATCTCCGCTTTGATACAGCAAGTAACGAAGAAAAGAAGGGAAGAGGAGGTCGTGTCAGTTCTCTGATTTAATATATATATATAACATTATGGCAAATCGCTCTTTGGTCATAATGTTAAATAATCTCATGTATTTACCATAAAGTGTTGGAAGGCTGGCTAGAGATTTTCCTGGAAGTTTTATGTACAAAAAGCTACTTCAACGCAATATTGTTCGACCAAAAAATCAAAGAGGAAGAATAAAGCTTGTTTAAACACACACACACACTGTATATTTTCTTCTTTAATTTGATTATAGTCTGTTAATTCTCTAACGATAAAAAAGAAGCAGCTTATCATTGAAACAAAAGAAAAGTAAAAGGGTCATGATCCATCATCGATTATCTGCTTAAATTGCCAGCTTTCATCCGTGAAATGTATTTATAATTGAAGACTTTTGATTCAAAACCCACTCTTGTCCATCGATGGATAGGTATTCATAAATCAAATCTCTACTTCCCACATATTGTTTATTAGATAAAAAAATAAACTTAGATATTCATCACTCTAATTTTATCATGAGGGCAGGGGAGGTTATTGAAATGTAATTTTATGCCATAACAGGAACTATAAACTATTGCATTTCGAAGCAGGACTGCACAAGCGGTGAGCTGCTGGAACTTGACAAGTAAACCACAGCCAGCCGCAGGAAATTTTTATTAACCAGCATTGATCCAACCTCCATTGTGAAAAACGATTGTGTATATGAATGAAACAATATAATGCAGTCAAAGCCTCGCCCAAGCCTGGCTATCGAGATGAAAGTATGAGGGATCCTGGATGTAGCACCCGCTTTCTGTAAATATAAAAAACAGAATGGTTCGATTTTTGTCGCCCTCAAAACAGAGCAAATTTGGCAGCTTCAGAAAGTCAGGCCGAGACAGAAATTTGGTACAGCTGTTATAATAATTGAACCTCCTGAACTTCTCGCTGATTCTTCCGAGGCTCCTCTAAAAAATTGTAGACAATCCAAGTCAGCCCGGAAAATCAACAGTATCCAAACTCAGCAAATCTCTCAGCACAGAAAGTTGTATACTGCAAGGCAATGCACAAAAGGTTCCCATATGTTTTTCATCGACACAGAGACAGAACAGCTTGCAGAAGTCGCAAACTAGCGAGAAAATGATTTGAAAAAAAGAGCCTGCACTTCCACTCGATCCACTTAAATTTCCTCCAATTATGATATCATATAGGAAGAACAAAGCAGGAAGCACGAGTGCACAAACCAGTAAAGAGAGCAAGATGAAGACTGATGGGACCAGTTCGGAAACCATCAAGACTAAGTATGCACGTATTCATAGAAATAGATGCATTTATAACAGCATTGGACACTGTTTCTCTAGATCCAAACGAATTTATATGCTGTTTATCCGATCAAATAGTGAATTCTTAGTCATCTGTCATGATGAAACAGCCAGTGGCAGTGAGTCATAAACAGATTAATGAGAAACAGAAAAACTTGAGCAGATAAAACACTAAACAGAATCAATATCAGAAAACGTGTTGAGAATATTTCATAAAATTCAGCCAGCGTTGAATGCATTTCATACCAGTACCTGTCTAATACCACATACACCACCCAAATCTTCTTAATCAGCACTAGATAAGACATGTCCATAAGAGTGTTAAAACCTTGACACGGATCAATTTCAAACACCCCATAGCATCTCTCCGTGGCCTCAACTAACTAACGGAGCTTTCCTTAGCTTATCAAGCTTCCGTTCAAAAGACACAACAGTGTCCTTCTTGCCCTGATCAAGAAGATTTTGTTTCAGATTACCAAACAACTGTGCTGGAGGCCGAATGCCCACATCCAACATCTCCTGAAAGTACAAGCAAGCCTCATCTAGCTTACTCTCATGGCACAAACTATTGATCAATGTAGAGAACATATGCATAATAGGAAGGATTCCCCTGGCCTTCATCTGATCCCAGACCTTTATTGCCATATCCACTCTATCCTCATTGCAAAACATCCTCACTATAATCTCATAGGTACTCACAGATGGCTCACATCCCTCGCAGCTCATTTTCTGGAAAACTGAATAAGCAATTTTAGTTTTTCCAGCTCTTATCAGATGGTGAAGTATAATATCATAAGTTCTTGCACTTGGACCAACACCACCTTTTCTCATCTCATCAATCGTCCTCTGCACATCATGCATTCTCTCTGACCAGCAATATGCCCCCACAACAGCATTGTAAGTAGGTCCCTCTGGAACAAACCCGCTTGCCTTGGACCGCTCAAAAAAATCAAGTGCTTCACTCAACCTCTTTTCAGATCCCAATCCATTAATCAAAGTACAATATATGTGAGGACTGGGCTTGCAATTCTTCACTTCCATCTCATGAAACAACTCGATTGCATCATCATACTTCCTAGCTTTACAGTGGGCATTGATAAGAATGCCGTAAGTGACAACATCCGGTTCAAAACCCTCATCTTTCATTTCGTTGTAGACTTCAATCAGCCGCAACAAGTTTTTCTCTTGACCCCACCCTTCTAGCAATATCGTATATGACTTAATATCAGCCACAAATCCTCTCTTATTCATTTTATCAAACACCAATTGTGCTCTCTCTACCTGCCTCGACTTGCACAAAGTATCAAGCAATCTATTAATATCGGATGATTCAATCTTAAATCCAAATTTCTCCATTTTCATAAATGCCTCTACTGCTTCTTTAACTTTCCTTGCTCTTGCATATCTCCTTGAAATCAGTGCAAAAGTTTCTTTATTCAGTAACCCTTTTTGCTTCATGTCAGTAACTAAGTTCCATATAACGTTAAACTGCTTGATCTTTCCTAGTGATTCAATCAAGGCATGGTAGCTCTCTGTGTTATATTGAAACCCTTTTCGCTTCTCTGCCCATCTAAAGAACGATAATGCAAGAGCACCTGCATTGCTTAGCTTCTTCAATGCCTCAAGAACCAAGCTTGGTGACACTTCCATAGAAGCCTTATTGAGCAAAGCCTCAACGCTAGAATTAGGGTTTTTTGATAATAATTTGCAGATATTTTCAGCGTCTTCAACGATTTTATCAGCTAAGATTCGTGGGGTTTGGTTGCTGGCATCAGTAAGGACAGGGGTTTGTTGTAAATCAGTATGGATTGGCTTGTGGACGATAAAATGAGGGTTTAACATAGACTCAAAAGGATTTTCAATGTTGGATGTAGAATTGAGAGATAGATTTTGGCTTTTGATGTTTATAAGTGATCTTAGGACAGAAGGAGAGGAAGAGTAGAGAAGAGAGGGGGGTTTTGGTGTCCTTGATAGAAAATTGGAGAATCGAGAGAAAGCCATCGTGAGAGAATCAAAGTTCAGTAAAACATCAAAATGAAAGGAGTGAACTTTGAGAATCTGGGAGAGAGAGACTTTGGGTTTTTATTGAGGTTTATGTTGGCGGTCTGGAATTGAACGGCATATAACGTTGGGTGATCGGTTGATTGATGAGAATATAAAATAAAATATTTATTCTACTTCTCAGATTAACGGCATATTTAAATTACATATTTAAAAAATAATAATCAATCATTGATGATCATGCTAAATTTAATACTTCTTGTTTAAAAAAATATCTTTTTTTCCCGTAATCTTTCCGTATTATTATTTTTCTATTTATATTTCTTAAAACAAATAAAATAAATTTTAAAAAGATATGAAATTGACAAAAAATAATAGATTTCAAAACAGAGAGACTAATTTTAAACATAGAATGACTATTTAATTCAATTTATTTTATAATTTACTCGTAAGATTGTTGTTTCCACTACGCCTATCCAACAAAAACCAAATGGTTAAAAGAGTTGTAATTTTCCTGAATTAAACCTTTCTTGCCAACACAAACAAGCGCGCGCGCAAATAAAGAGAGTGGATGCAAATAAGAATTTAATGAATGATCTTCTGTTACAACTTTTGAATAGTACTAAAAGAGCAGAATGGACATTCAAGGGCGTGCTGCGGGCAGTGTAAAGAGGGAGGTCCTCTTATTGATTCGCACTGTTTACCAGCCCCCATGACAGTACACCATTCAGAAAAACCTCCAAGTGAATTCACCTGTTTCCCTTCGACTCTGCCACTCCCATGAACAATATCATAACCTGCGAGCGGAGTAGCCCTATAAATGGACCTAAACACCAAAGAATCAAGGTCTATTGATGTTAATTCTCCGAAGTGGTTGACAAGATTCAGATGCCAAGAAAATTGCACCAGTCTCAGACAATAAACCTTTTATATATGCATTTTTCATTTGCACTGATTCGTCTGTGAGTTCCATTCATCAAGAAGGTTTGTAATGGTTTCCTTGAATTTCTTAGCCTGAGGACCTGGCTTCACAACATTGACATCACCCCATTGAGAGCAAGGATCCATCCACCAGGTCCTCCGGCCAGTGCACCATGCACCTGGGGCAGCTCGATTGTGCCCACGCCTGAGGATCTTCTCGTCCACCTTGTCTAGAACAGGGTCATCCTTCTGAAACTGCCTTGCAAAAGCCACTCCACTTTGAACCATGAGATCATAATCAGATGTATTAAGAAAATGTGGTTCCATCTTTGGAGGATTGTCCCAGACCATATACCTTAGATCAGTGTTTAAAGTTGTGTTCTTAAACTCTGGTGCATTGCAAATGACAGAGTGGAAATAGCTTTCTTCAGATAAGATCACATTGTTGAAGTACATAAGAAGGGTTCGAGGAAGATTATCCCAACCAAGAACACAAAATTCAAGAAAAGATCTGCTCAAGATCACCCATGGGGAACCTGCAAAAGGAGGTATGTATTACCACATGTAACATTTTCATGAAAGTAAAACATACACGGGCAAAACTTTAATTTTAGTTGCTTATGCAACACGCTGTGGAGAATAGACTTTGCCTGTGAATACTTTGAAACCATCAGGAGTTGATCGCTTCTCTGTAGCATGAAATATCTGGCTCCTCCTGGCTAGGTAAATCCCTGGGTCAACTACAATAGGCTGAATTCTTTGAGATCTACAACAAAGTCAAACCAATAGAACTGAGATATAATTAAATCTTTGTACTGCAGAATTACAATAAAATTTAGTAAGAAGAGGTCGCTTACTCTTTCCACCCAAGGTCACTGGTGTGATCTATGAAACTGAGGTCTCTGCTAACAGAGGAGAAAACATGGGACAAATCTGCAAGATTGCAGAAGAAAATATTGGAAGCTCAGAATTCTATCACATGAAGCAGCATGACACCGCACAATGAGATCATAAGTGCAAATGAGCAGAATTATTTTCCAAGTGCCTAAAAGATTTTCAACACTTAGTGCTCTGATACTAGAGACTTGTTGGTTAAATACAAAGCACATAGGAGAAAACGGATTCAAGACCATGCTACTAGTAAATAGAGACAGTTATTAATTATCAACTTAGATTCCCATATAACTTGGATGAGTTTCTAAGTAAGCACTGGGCAAATTAAATCAGCTTCAATTTTTACCCAACAATCATCTACATTCTTAAGCCTTCCTAACCATTCATTTGTGCAAAATGGCCTAGGACAACATTGCATTATGATTTATAAAGCAGGCAAGGCCACACACACAAACATAAAGTTGATGATACAAAATCTCTTAACACATAGTAAACATATTGTTCTTATGTACAGCTGTGAAAGGGCAGGTGCATCACATTGATGCATTCTGAAGCTCTCTGGCCTGCATCAAATGTATCGCCAGAAAAGAAGCAGACTCCAAATCAACAAGGGGTTATCAAAGGTACAGAGTCTATAGACAGCTCACCAGCAACTCTTCATAACAATAAAAATTGCCAAGGATGCCCTTCTGCAATGATAAAGGATGGGACTGTATTATGCTTTTATACAGCTGTGAAAGTACCTCAGGCATGTGCATCACACTGATCGGATTCCAATAAACTCTTTTAAACATTATGTTTCATGGGACACGAAGTCACCAACCATTTCAGAAGCCTGTGCTAAGGCCCCTTCACTTTTTGTCCCCTAGCCTAACTCACAATATTCAACACACTTGCCAGTCTAGGCATGGCTATGAACCTAAAAATTGATGAAAACATCATATATGCATTTTCAGAACCGCCTTTATTCAATCCCTTTTCAAATAATATCCTGGATAAAAAATGTATGAGTCCTCTATGAAAAAAAGATAAGCAACTCTAAGCTTGCACAAGTCATTTGAACACTCTCATCCTCAGTAGTGAAAATGAAAAAAGAGTACCAGTAAAGGCATGTCCTATAATGATATCTTGGTCCCAATCAGGAAAAGGGCATAATTGATGCACTGAGGGCATCCAGGAGGTGAGACTAAAATGATTGTGTAAGCCTAAATATCAAAGCATGATTTCTCTCATTTAACTTTTGTTAGTCAGTTCGGTACTTCAGATACCCAACAACCACCAGTCAACCCCACCCCTTCCCCTCCAAAAACAACAAAAAAAAGTCCCTTGCACACACATTCTGTAACACAAGATCAAAAGACCTACATCAAGAATTCTCTAAAGCCCATATGCAGTGAATACAGCAGTATAAATGTAAACCTGCAAATTCTTGCAATCCTGGAACTTTTTGAAGTGGTATCCATCAACATGTGCTGTGAGTAAGTTGGAATATCAAAAAGGATGCTGGTCTAGCCAATAAAGAAAACATCCTAACTTATGTAAACCTCATCCAGACACGAAAAAAAAAACTGCTTTAAACTACAAGGAATGACAAATGAAGATATCGTAATTTGCTTCCATCTAAACTAAGAATTCAAACAGCCTTTCAGAGGCCATTGCACATAAGCAGAATGGGGTTGGAACTTGGTCCTCCATGAACCTACTCTAGCTCAGGTCACAAATAATTGTGCATCCATGGTTACAAGTTATAATGTGGTGATCCTCATCCTGGATAGCATGCAATAATTATTTCATCAAGCTTTAATAAAAACTTCCGTTCTTGCAAAAGCATCTTTCATTACACCTGCATGGAAGATACTTCGCTATATTCTGAACCACCTTCTAAACGGTTCAATAGAAGCTTTTTTTGTGGGGGTTTTCTCACGGAAATTGTCCAATCCTAGGTCTAACAAATGCATTACAGTAACCAGCAGGGTTATGGTTAGCTGCATCATTTTTATATTGATAATTTAAGCTGTTCTGGTAAACAGCACACTGTTTAAGTCAAGCTTTGATGAAAACTTCTGTTCTTGCAAAATCAATCTTCATTGCACCCGCATGGAAGCCTACTTCACTGTCTTCTGAACCACCTTGTACCAGGTTCAATGGAAGGTTCTTTTTGTGAGGACATTCTTGCAGAAGTTTTCCAATCCTAGGTCTAACTAGAGCGTTATGGTTACCCTCAGGGTTATGGTTAGCTGCATCATTTTTATATTGGTAATTTAAGCCGCTCTGGTAAACAGCATGCTGTCACTGGTTTATAAATTCCATTACAACAGGAATATGAATCCAGGATCTTTGCACAGAAGTGTGCATTGTTAACAATATTTTCTCCCCATCCCAGATCCTAACAACATTGTGACCTATATGGCATCATTCATGCTGGCTTCTAATACATTCTGGACAGCAGGCACCCTTTTCTGGCTTCTAATCATATTTCAGAATATCACATAAATAAGTCAAATATATCCAAAACGCTAGGCAAAATATGAAATGCTAGTCAACTATGCTTAAAATAGTAACAGATCATCATGCGTGTTTTCCATTGAGCTTTAAGATGCATTTGCAAGAGATTTCTCATTCAAGAATCAAAAACGAAGATGACAAAACTTAAATAGATGCGTGAACAAATTCTAAATGAACCATTGAATCCAAGTTATTTTTCCAGCATCAGGTCACAGTTTCATACTCAACCAAACAAATCCAGAGATGAACAAAACCACCAATCAGAATTAACAAAAATAAAATGCATACCATCCTGAGTTACCAACGGATAATCCATTGCACTCAAAGACACAAACCACGTCCACCCAGCATCCATCCTCAACAAAATGGCGGCAGCACGCAAAATTGCAGCCAGATTGGAAGAGCCCATGTAGGTAAGCCTGCCAGGTTTCCCAACAACATCCACATTCCCAAAACTCCTGATCGCAGGCACTGCATTTACAGCACCGACAAGCTCCATTCTCTCCTCGCCAGATGCCTCGGCACCCAAATGCAATAAATAACGGTTTCTTGGGTGATAAACTGCCAGCAATAACCTAAGGATCCTGTCCTTATCACCCCTTCCACCTGAGATATAATAGGCAAACGCAGGAGGGTAGTGGATTCCATGGTGAATTATAGAAGGGAACTGTTTAGAGGAGCTGAAAACAGAGATTGAATATACTAAGAGAAAGAGTAGTGAAAGAAATGCTGAGGAGAAGAGAGTGAAAAGCCATCTTCTCTCTGCTCCCATGATAATAATCCTAACAACACTGCCAATGTTGAAGCTGCTCCTTGTTTTTGGTGATGGGGCATATGGTGGTGCAAATCAAATCCCAAGTTCAAACCTTTCAGCTAAATTTGAGGTGTAGGTAGGAAATAGAAAGATGGGTGCGCATCAAAATCAGGTCTTTTTCACTGTAGCTTCTTTAGATTGGATTGGAAACACAGATATATCGAGGGGTATGGATCAATAAAAACTGGAACTTTATAGCAAGGTTTTGGGGTTTGAAGCAAGATGAACAGATAGGTATTGGTCAAATGAATCGTATTCGATTGACTTTAGTGATTGAGATAGATGGGTTTGTTGGGATCTTGGTGGCGAACTCTGAGTTATGAGTGAACAATGGTGAAAAATATTGGGTAGAAAAACACACACACAAAGAGAACCAGTCCCAGATTATAAACAAACTGCAAAAAAAGTATTTCTCACCCTATTTTAACAGAGACAACTCCATGGACTAATAACATGAATTAGATATGTTAATCTTTTTCGCTCAACTTTACCCCCCCCCCCCATGAGCTAGTATTAGAAACGTTTGTTATTACACATCAACAGTTTTTTTCTGTTACACGTGGAGCGTGACTATGACGCACAGCAGATGGAAAACATTTGTCTCTTTTGGGATATAAAGATGACCACGCGCTCCAAGAAATTTTGGCATTGATGATTGATATGGTATATGTTTTTATATGGTAAACAGTAGTTTATATTTAATTAACTTTAATTCCATTATTATTATTATTGTTATCATTTCATCCATTCTTTTTTATATATAAGAAGATTATTCCATTTTTTTAACATAAGTTTTTTTAATTCTATAATATTGAAACCAAAATAAGCTACGTATAATAATGAAATAGATGAATATAAAAAGAACACACTAACCAAAAGAAAAAACACATGAGAAAGAGAGAAAAGCATTATGGACATATAAAACACCAACGACAATACACATTGTATAAAAAAAATTAACAATAAAAATTTGTTTTCCCTAGAAAAAACCAATTTTAGAGCTTAGATTAAGTTGACCAGACCCACACTTCGCTTGAACGTGGCGACATCCCTTACTTCCTCGGCAACAGTAAATTTGGTGTGTTGACAGCTGTATAAGTTTATAGTAAACAATCATCATGTGGATAATTTTTTTAGTGGTATTGAGTTTTGTTTTTAAAGTGTTTTTCTTTGAAAAAATATTAGAATTATATTTTTTACTTTTTAAATATTATTTTTTATTTCAGTACATTAAAATGATCTAAAAATAAAATAAAATAAAAATTCAAAAATACTGTTGAAACCAATGTCAACCGGACACTAATTAAGTAATTAGTAATCTGGAAAGCAGTGAAAAGAACTAACTATAGATTTCACATGCTAATACTCTTGGAGGAATGTTGTCGTTTGATAGAAGAAAAGTCAAGAATCCTGCAAAACAACAGCATATCAACACTTGCTTGGTATTATTACCGGCAATTCCTTTTTAAAATATTTTTATTTGGGAACATATTATAGTAATAACAAATTGATCTTGTTACTTTCCAGATCAAAGAAAAAAATAAAAAAATATTGAATAAAAATAGAGGCAAAAAAAGAAACTGACAGAGGAAGAAAACAAAGAAGTAAGTCCATGTTAAACTTGTAAATTCAAGCTAATCTTTTAAACTCATAACTCATTTAATTGTAAACTTAGACTTAATTAAGAAGTTCAACACTCACTGAATCTTGGAGATAAAATCAATAAATTTATTTAAAAAAAATTAACAAATTAAGAAGATGCTTGAGAATGAAAAAAAATAAAATAAAATAAAATAACAAGGAAGTTTGGGACATCTTCATAAACCAAGATCAATCTTTTTAACTTGTAATCTGTTAAATTTTAAATTTGAATTTAACTAAAAAATTAAACATCTATCCAATTCAATTTTATAGGATAAAATAAAATAAACAATCGAACAAAGTTTTGCAATATTAAAAAAATAGATTTGATAGGAAAAACAAACTTGGAAGGGGAAATTACAGGAAAAAAAAAGATATTAGTTAATATAATAAGAACCACATATTACAGATAAAAAAAATATTACAAATGGAATTTTAAAAAAATCTTTAATATCACAAATCATTCTAAAAAAAATATATAATCACACACGCGCCATTTGCACATGAAAAGACACACAGACGCTTCAGCCATTATTAATGCATGAAAGTATAGTTAAAATTATTTTTTAAAATATTTTTTATATTAAAATAATATTTTTTATTTATTTAAAAATATCTTTAATATTAGGATATCAAAATGATTTAAAAACACCAAAATTTTTTAATTTAAATAAAAAAAATCCTTTTCAAAACACAGTATAAACATAGTCCAAGCAAGTAGCTTTCAAATCTAGCAAATACTTTTAACATGTTTTTAGTTTTTATTATATTTTAAAAAAACTCTTATTTACATAATCATCTTATTTACAAAATCATCCTACTATCTCTAATAATCTGAAAACCTCTAAATTACAAGGGCAATAAATGACTTATTTGTTTTAAAATTAAGTCAAAGCGCCTCAACTCAAGTTTAATAATTTTTGCTTTCAAATGTAATAAAAATGCAAAAAAAACTATTTATCCAACAAAAATTCCTGTGATTACTTATGGGTTCAATGAAAAAGACCTCTCCACCCCTATCACAAAGCTAAATGATTTTTCCAGCCAAGAATAAAATAGTAGTTTTACATTGGAAATGTCAGCTTCAGTTTTTGTTATAACTTGTAGGTATCCATTTGATAATTATTTGATAGTATTTAGACGTTTCTTGAGAGTTGCTTGAACTTTCAAATAGAGTTAACTGAATCTTCATCACTGCCTTCACTGCTGCTGCTGCTGCTACTGCCACTCCCACTGCTTCCACTCCCACTGCTTCCACTAGAACTGGAAGTCTGCTCCTCTCTCTCATCTGCATTCTCTTGGGCTCTAAGGGCTTCTGCAGCATTGAGACCCTTTCCTGCTTCATCACCATTATCATCCACGTCAGCAATCTCATCATCAGTGTTGTTTTGCTGTGGTGAATGTATATCAAAGCCACCACCATCAACTTTTTCTTCAGTTGCATTCCCATCATCAGGTGAGTAAGCACCAAAAATATCCTCGATGTCTATATCTTGATGTTCCTCAGCCTCATCATTCTTGGGGCTCGGTGAGGAAGTTGATAGATGTGGTACATGGGGTGGAAGCTCAGTAATCCCCTCATGGGCTGCTTTTGTACCTATAATATGACGAGAGCATGGAAATTCATGAAAACACGCAACAAGTGGCAGATAGCAGTAAGCTGAAACACTAAATATTAATCATGATGGCGAGCAATGGTTGAAGATAACATAGTAATAATCATTGGAACTCGGGAAATATCCCTGTTCTTTGCTTGGCAATCGTTTGCAAGTGACCTTTCCATATGGCTGAATGATGTTGACAAACAGTAAGAATGAAAAAGAATAGTGTTTTTTACATAATCAAGAATCAAGCGATTTTAAATATTATTGGGTATCAGGGGGGGAAGAAAACCCACCAAACAAAAATGGCTAGAATAGGTCCATAGCAAAAAATAATAACAATAGAACAGAGACCAGAAAAGGCAGATCGGGTACCAGTTAGGAACTTTTGAAGTTGCCATACAGAAATGGAATCATGCCCACAAAACCTTTTAACTAAAGCAGAGTTGTCTAACTGGATAAGTTGGTGGATATTGAAAATGGAAATTTAAGTGACTGATTCGGTCCATGATCAAGAGTCCTGGAGGATAATATAGTTCTTCACAATAACAAGGAATGCATCATTGTTTCCACTGGAAATTCTATAAAAAAACTTGTGCAAAGAAAAAATTGGTAAAACCCAACTCAAATACTAATCAGAGGATTCATGAAGATTTTTTTTTTTATATAAAAAAAAACCATATCCAGCCCTGAGATATCTTCATTTAGAAATCCTATCTACCAATGTAAGAGCATGATTTAAAATGATTTTCTCTCCTCATAACGTTACATCGAAACATCTAGTCGGCTTTATGCAAATGAGATGCAAGGTAATTATGTGCAAATTCACGAACAAACTGCGCCGCATGGTCATTGTGATATGATAAATAGAATCTGAACCCAAAAACAATCTTAATCGAGCAGATAATCCAACTAAGGTCACCATGATTAGAATAAATTCACAGTTTATCCATCCCAATGGATGAACAGAAAATATCCTATTAAATTACTAACAGATACAACTAATTAACAAAGGTTCTGAACAAGATTCAGAAATCACTTAACTGTTTGTGAAGGGATTTATTTTTGCTGATCACGTTTATTTTATCCATAACTGGATTGTGCGATTAAATTTTTGGTCTGTGGCCAAATCCATGGTGAGATCAGGGATAAACATGCACTTGAATCCAAACATGTGTGTGTGTGTGTTCAAAATACCTAAAACATGTGGCTCGCAGACATCAATCCGTTCCACCTCAACCTGTTCAAAACACAACGCATAAGAAGCAATATAAAGCATCAGCAGGGAAGCGGAGTGATAAAGAGAATTGGATGATCACTTTAAAAACAGCGGTTGCAGAAAGAGCAAACTAACAAACAAAGACTTGTCAACTACCAATCTTCAATCCCAATCTAGCTCAGGCCGATTAAATGGATCCTTCTACGCCATTCCAGGCGATCACGGTTATCATTCAATAAAATTCAGTCGAAACTTACAGGCACAGTAGGAAATGCACTTCGCCCAATCTGAACAGGCTTCGCACCCTTCCCAGCAGGAGGAGACAAGCTGGGAACCTCCACAGCCAGCATAGATTGAGCGGAAGCTGCAGCAGCGGATTCACCAGGCAATCTTAGGTGCCTGAGCTGCTTAACAGCCCGATGAAGGCGCTCCAATCGAAAAGTCTGGCCATCGAAAAACAAGACGGCATCGTTTTCTTTATAATCCTCGCTGCTACCTTCAAAAGTGACCTTCGATTTGCCTAATTGATTGTTCTGAAACTCAACCGAAACTCGATTGTCTTTATTTTTGTGAAGCAATCCAGGTTTGGTTTTGTCAATCGAAGCCGGCTTAAATTCGTATCGCAGAGTGCAATACTTATTGGAGGATTGCTTTTTAAAGGAAGGACCTAGCGTTAGATTGTACCACCGATCTGGTTGTGGGGCACTTTTTGGCTCTTCTTTGGAATTATTGACCATGTTTTGCTCACGTGGCAAGATCTGTCTTTGAGTAATGGGTACTGGAATTACAGTACCGCTCTACCTACGCTACCTCATAGAGGTGGAGGTGGAGGAGGAGGAGAGTGTGTTATTGTGTTGTGAGCTGCAGGGTTTCCTTTTTCGTTTCTGGGAAGAAGATGGTGGGAGACGGATATTTGCGAGAGAGAGTGCATAATCGGTTGGGTTGTGAGTTTGTGGGGTCGGAGCAGTGTAGCAATGGTTTTGTGACACGTGCACTAGAAATGACGTGGATGGAGTGGTGGCCGTGGATTCAAAAGCGGGACCTGTCGCCGTCGATCGACAGGATGTCGGGACCGGATGAGCCGCGAGGTGATCATGAAGGACCTTCCGCACGAGCCGTGTAAATTTTATTTTTAACAGTGGTTGTGCTTAGGGCACTGGCAGGTATTGACAGGAGTTTGTTGGACTGTTCGGTTTTTCTTGAATATAAACCTTTTTTTTATTGTAAATAAGATCGCAAGAGACGATCAATGAAATTAAATGAAACGATGTGCGAAGATTGTTTTTTGTAAATTTAAATGGGGCTCGCTAAATAATAAAAACTACATTTGTTATAAAAGTATGGTGACTTGTTGCGGTCTGAATGTAAAGCTTGTAAGACATCTACTTTAACATGACAAGTGACATTTCACTTGGTTGTATTGTTAGGGATGGTTGTAGTAGTCATGTTGATTTTAGTGGTGTTGCTATTAATGATATATTTATAAGCAACCTTGTATGATTTCGTACAACACAGAAATCACTTTTTAGAATATCCACTCGTGTTCAGAGAGTTATGAGGTGTTGGGGCAGTGGTGAAAGTTGTAGGTTCAAGGCCTGCTTCTGGGTTAGAAAATTATGGAGGAAATTGTCATCAAATTTCCCTTCTCAGATCCCACTCTGGTTGTGTCTGCATCTAGGACATGGTGTTTTTACATGTCGATGGGATCATTCTTTTGCCTATTCTTCTTCATGTTAAAACTTGTTTTCCATTTTTATTAGAGTATATATGGTGTTAGACAGGGCATGGGTTACCGACTTGTAAATTTAGAATGAAGATCTATTCGTATAACTTACGTGACTTGGTTTCGAGGAGTTAAATGTTGAAAAATTACTGTATTGTGTTGTATTCGAAAATATTTCACTAACAGTTTTATAATTTTTCTACCTATATAATTTTAGTTGTAATTTTATATTTTTTATACATAAATAATTTACTTGCGATTTTACTATCAAAATTTAAAAGCTAATTCCTTATCCTATCAAAATCATGATTTGACCAACATGTGTGTTATAAGAAAATCAAATACCATTTATTGAAATGTAAATAGTGTCACATGCAACTTTGAGATTCAATTTACTTTTATCTAGGCTAGATGGGAAGATAGCACACACTGACACAAGATTTTTTCATGTAGTCATATACAATCAAGATATCAGATTTTCAAAGTTATCAGAAGGTTTTTTTAATTGAATAATTATTTTTTCAAAAATCTCTTGATATTCTCACCACAACCACAAAACAACCTCAAATAGTAGCGTGACACTCATCGCCCCTGTTTTATAGAAAAAACAACCACACATTTTTTGAAAGCAAAACCAACCACGCCTCTAAGCTAATCCCGTTTTTTATTTATTTATTTGATAATCTTCCCCGTTACTATGAACTCTCTGTCCATACCGAAGGAAGCAATCTACCTTATCCTCAGATTGGACACGTGTTCTCAGAACCCCAGCCAAATCTGAACTACCGTTTTCCTTTTTCTCTAGAGACCACGACAAGTCTCACAAAAGCAGCAGCTTTACCCTAGACGTCGCCGTTTATCCTATCTACGGACCGTGATCACTATCATGGTCATAGAATAGAGCAGTAGCTTATCTTGATCTCTAGTCCTCTGCTCCAAGGAGAAGCTCAAAGAGAGCGAGATGGTGCGTTTTGGCGGGAAAATGGCGGGTCAGCTAGTGAGTTTGGGTGGGAACAGTGCTGGCCAGGTTCTGGTTGCTGCCGCAGTCGCTCTCCTCCTCCGAATGTTTTCCGGTCCCGGCCCCGCTCTGATGCAGGAGGACGAGTCTCCTTACGACGAAAAAAACGACGCAGCCGAAGATGATAGTCCAGGTGCCGGGAAAGTTTTTCCGGTTACTATCCGGTGGAGCAACATCACATGCTCGCTCTCTGATAAATCCTCCAAATCAGTGAGTAGGAATTTTATTTCCCCTCTCTGGGAGTTTCGCGGTTCTTTCAAGTTCTGCTTGAGAAAATGAAGAAAAAGAAAATCGATCGAATCTAGATGATTCACTCTTGTGTGCTGATTAATATTATTTCTGCTACTATGATGTTCATTTTTGCTTAATTAAATTTCCCTGTTTTATCAAATATAACTTGGGATTTTGGGTCACTTAAATGCTTGACTGAAATTAAACTTATAGGTGAGATTTCTGCTTAATAATGTGAGTGGAGAAGCAAAGCCTGGAAGATTGCTTGCAATAATGGGACCATCAGGTTCAGGAAAGACAACATTGCTCAATGTTTTGGCAGGACAGCTAATGGCATCACCGCGGCTGCATCTGTCAGGTCTTTTGGAAGTCAATGGGAGGCCTAGTTCAAATAGAGCTTACAAGTATGTTTCTTTGCTGTAGACCTGTGATGCTGAGTTCAATGTACAAGCTTTCGGTCGTGTTTATGAGGTTTATTGTTGTTACAGGCTTGCTTATGTGAGACAGGAAGATCTTTTTTTCTCGCAGCTTACGGTGCGGGAAACGCTGTCTCTCGCTGCTGAACTTCAACTTCCAGAGATAGCTTCGGTAGAAGATAGAGATGAATATGTGAATAATTTGTTGTTCAAGCTCGGTCTGGTAAGGCAAACTTCTTCTAGAGTTTAATTTAAACGTGTAAATTAAATTGATCGAACACATTTGCAGACATAATATTTTTCACTTCTAAAATTAGTTACCAAGAGGGTTTCCCTCACTTTTACTTTCTCACTTAAAGTCAATGTCCCTTCTACTTCGCAAACAATTAATGGTTCATATGATGAAGTCACGTAACTATCATCTGTCTTTCAATTGTTTACGTATAATTTATATCATATATTTTTTTCTCTGATTTGATTTCTTTGGGGGGGATTTTCTTTTATTCTCTTTCTCCAAAGGTCAGCTGTGCTGATACCAATGTTGGTGATGCAAAAGTTCGTGGGATAAGTGGTGGTGAAAAGAAACGTTTGTCACTAGCATGTGAACTCATTGCTAGCCCATCTGTAATATTTTCTGATGAACCTACAACAGGTACGTGTGCTTGCTTGCATCATGACCTTTTGCTAGTCTGAACCTGATCTGAATTTTGGAGGCATGAAGCTTTGATATGATTAATGTATACAATCATAATGCAGCATGCACAGGTGTGCATTGACTTTGCTATTACTGTATTTAAGGGAGGCAAAATGACCTTGTGTTTTACTGAAATTCATTGTGCACAAGGCAAGTTTAAGAGTTAAGACTAGTGTTTAACAATGCTATGATACTGATGGAGTAAATTTTTCTTCAAATGTGAGCGTTGACCTGGTATAGATGGATAAATACCTGCTCTACTGAATCTGAATGTGCTGAATTCGGCTTGCATTGATTCTCAGCATTTTGTAATGCAGAGTGAACTCAATAGTATTTGAAACTAAGGTTTCTCAACTTCTGGGCTGTCATTCTACCTTCAATGAAGAGATTTTAATTGACTTTAATCTTTAATAGGTATTAGTAAGACTATCAATTTGAAGTGAAAATAAAAATCTATAAATTATTGATCAGGTGACCCATATGGTTCACTGCTGAAGTAAATCTTCCTTCCTATTTTAACAAGGTGATGCGTGATGTTTTCAGGGCTTGATGCTTTTCAGGCAGAGAAAGTAATGGAAACTCTCCGGCAACTGGCACAGGATGGACATACTGTAATTTGCTCCATACACCAGCCTAGAGGCTCAGTGTATAGTAAATTTGATGACATTGTGTTACTAGCAGGGGGTGCACTTGTCTATGCTGGCCCAGCACATGATGTGCCACTGACATATTTCTCAAAATTTGGGTTATTAGCCTAACCTTGCCTATCTCACGTTAATTTCTCATTTCTATATATGCTGCTGCTTACTGTTGATATAACTCATTATTCTCAACTTCAACAATTTATATTTTCTTTTAACTATTATCTTGGGATGGATATAGAGCTCAAAAGTACATGTAAAATAATAGCTGGATGGAAGGAAAAAAATGGGGAGTAGGTGATGTTTTTGTGCTGCCAGTGGAACTAATTTTCTCCCTCTGGCTATGCTGTTTTACATTTTTAGACTAGAGACAGATTTGATTTTTTAATATTTTCAATGGCGTGAATTACATTTTGACCTGGGACTATGCATATCATATTAACTAATATTCTTTTGGAATTGTAATGGCACTTCATACTCAATTAAATACATTTTTGCATGACAAGACAACTTACTGAGTAAGGTAGTGGTTAAACCTGCGAATCTTGAGATGTCAACCTTAAATCCTGGGGCTGTGGATAGGGGTTTGTGAGATGGCCGGGGCTTCCAAGTGTTGCAAGCTATTATTTTACTGTGGTTTAGAAATATATAACAGTTTATGTTGAACATTTTGCCTCCCATTTCTATGTTGTGTGATCATTTACTATTCTTTAAACTCGCAATACTAGTGATTTCATAATTGAGGGCTTATGTTTGTCATATATATGCTTCAACTTTGAATATCTAGAACTACCACTCTGTTACTTGGATTTGATAGAATTTCCATTTGATTTTAAGTTTTTGCTTTCTCATTTAGAGCAATTCCTTTTTCTTTAGTTTTTTTTGTTTCCTATTTTTTTTGGGTCTGTATTTTCCTTTCTCTTATACAATTATTAATATTGTAACCCCCCCGAGGAACATATGATGTTGGCTGTGCATTTGAATAATCATTAAAAAAGTAGAGCTGTTGTCTCACTTTTCCAAAATTACTGATTGTCTGTTGATTCCTTCAACAGGTATCGTTGCCCGGACCATGTCAATCCTGCTGAATTCTTGGCTGATCTGATATCCATTGACTACAGTTCTGCAGAGAGTGTCTACTCTTCCCGGAAAAGGATAGATGGTCTAGTTGAGTCGTTTTCACAACAATCATCAACAATTCTTTATGCAACTCCACTTATCAGAAAGGAGGGCTCCAAGAAATTGAGCAGGAAAACTGGTGTAAAGGGGAAAGGCAAAGGGTCTTGGTGGAGGGAATTCTTGTTGCTCCTTAGACGTGCATGGATGCAGGTTGTTTTTTCAACTCACCCCATTAACAAACAGTGATTACATTAGTCTCTTGCCATGACCGGGATTAGTGCAGACAATTCACCAACCCCTGAAACAAGTTCCTCTCAAATGGAAGGACTGGATTGCATCGGCCTGGACTGCAATTATGACTTTATTTTGCTTTTTATGTCTTTGATTCAAGCCTCTTCATTTTGATTAGCTAAGCTAAGAAGTAGAACATAGCAAATCATCTTTACTCAATTCTAGGTGACAAAACCACCCTAGGAAAGGGATGACTGGCTTAGAGATACACATTGTATTAAATGACAAATTCACGGAAAAATAAATCTCAGATAATTGTAATTCTAGCTCCTGCTTTTCCCTTATTGTACCTTTTATGACTAGGCTTCTCGTGATGGGCCAACAAACAAAGTTCGGGCAACAATGTCAATTGCATCAGCTATAATATTTGGATCGGTTTTTTGGAGAATGGGAAAATCTCAAACATCAATACAAGATAGGATGGGATTGCTTCAGGTATGTTACCTTATTTTTTCCTCCTTTAAATCCCTGCCCTTTTCAAGGATCGATACACAATAGAATGAGAAGATCTCAAACATCATAAAATAACTGAAAATGTGCAGATTTGGTTCTTTTGTACTGTCAAATAGTGTTTTTAATTTCTACGTGTTTTTTTTATATATATTTGCTTGAAGATGTGATATGAGATTCTAGTTTGAAAGTATCAGCTATTCTAACTGCCCTGATTATTTTCATTGGCGATTGAGAAAAGGACATGGGTCATGATTTTGACTCCAACCTACTTTGTTGGTGCCAATTTATATGTTTTGTGCTACTGACCTAAATTCTGCATCTTCGGCATTGTTTCATCACATTTACAATTTCTGCCACATTTACATTCAGTTTCCTTGCTAAGAACATGAACCCACATCACTAAAAAAAGTGCCAGCTTGATTTATGATGTACACTCACTGCCTGGCTTGCAACCTTCTAATCTATGATCTGATTATTTTTTTTCTTCTTGTAAGCTTGTGTGATACCTGTAGCCTGTTATGCACTATCCTAGACTCCTTAACTATGACCACTTAAGGTATTGGATGACCTTTAAATGTTTGCTGTGAGTTCAGATATGAATCTCCTGCCACTTATGTCGCAAATTACTGCCATTCATGAACATAAACACATAATAATAAATAAATAAATAAAACAAAAAAGCGATAGACATGGTTCACGTGGAGTGCAGGGAGCTGAAGCTACTTCACATTTAACATGTATTAGGCCGATAGAACCAGTAAAAGATACCATTGGCACCCAACTAGTTAATTCAGAAAGGTCAAAATTTGAGAACAGAAGTTTTAGCTTGGATGCCCTTTGATGCTCAAACACACCATGATCATTAATAATAAGCTCCCAGCTTAGCTGATCAGCCTGGTGGCAATTTTGAAATTCAATGAAAATCCCAAGTGTTTTAAGATAATTTTTTTAAAATTCTGTGCATGACAATAAGTCTTTCTCAGGTTGCAGCTATAAACACGGCAATGGCTGCTCTCACAAAAACAGTGGGTGTGTTTCCAAAAGAACGTGCAATTGTTGATAGAGAGCGTGCCAAAGGCTCTTACACATTAGGACCCTATCTACTTTCCAAATTGATAGCTGAGATTCCTGTTGGAGCAGCATTTCCATTAATGTTTGGTGCTGTACTGTATCCCATGTCCCATCTTCATCCTACCTTTTCAAGGTGTGCTTCCATATTCTACCGTTCTGATTTCTGACACCATATGGATTTCTGCAATTTGTATATTGAATGAATGCAATTAAATTTATACAGATTCAGAAAATACATGAATCAGTAACTGAAATTTGTAAAACTTGTTGGAGTGAGTATTGTAGTAACTGGCTGGCATGCACGCATATAAAACTGAAAAGAAAAGAACCTGGATGAAGTTTTCTTCAGAGAAGAATAATCCCTAGTCAGTGGAAAATAAAACACCAAGAAAACCTTTTTAGGTTTGGAAATGCTTTCTTTATTGCAGTCACGATGCTTGAAGTTACTGAATATGGACCGGTGCATTCCAGGTTTGGTAAATTCTGTGGAATTGTAACAGCAGAGTCATTTGCTGCATCTGCACTGGGTCTAACTGTGGGAGCTATGGTTCCAACCACTGAAGCAGCAATGGCTGTCGGACCCTCTGTTATGACTGTTTTTATAGTATTCGGAGGCTATTATGTCAATGCAGATAATACACCAATCATCTTTCGATGGATTCCTCATGTTTCCCTGATAAGATGGTAAATTAATTATACCTTGCTTATACAGAAAGTCCTCTTTTATTAGTCCCTTTTTTATAGGATGCATTGATATTGGCCTTGTTATATGACTATATCTGCACATGGTTTCAGGGCATTTCAAGGACTTTGCGTCAATGAATTTAGAGGTCTTCAGTTTGATCATCTAAGTTCATTTGATGTAGAAACTGGTGAACAGGTAATGTGATGCCCTGAATCTGTCCTCCTGCTTGTAACAGAGTAGAGTTCTCTATCTCAGTTGAGATGAGAGAAAAATCTTGAAAAAGGATGACCTGTTTAATCTAGAACCTTAAAACCTATTAAGATGAACTTGAAATTCAACAAAAGCTAAGCTGCTCAGCTCAAGTAATGGTGGAAAGATAATACAGCAGTGAAAATATTTTGCATTATATTACATTTCTTCTTTAATGTAATGCACATTATTTAAGCTCTTAAACTTTATCACAACTTTATTTTGTTCAATGAGAAGTCGTGTATATTGACAGGTTCTCCTGAGAAAAACAGGCAGGACCCAGTTGAATTGGCATCAGCTTCTTATCAATGTCTTTCTCTTCTCTTGAATTTGGCAGTTATTTTATAATATTTTCTTCAATTGTGCTTTCAGCCCACAATTTGATGAAGGTCTGCATTGATATGCATTGGAGCAAATGTGCCTATAGCCCTTATTAGCTATAGATTAAAAGATCCACTAAGCCACCAAAGTCGTGCCTTTCTCAAGTGTATTAGCTGTTTTAAAATCAGATTTTCAGGATTGCGATGGATGATATTTTTCTGTGCCAATGACTTGAAAGATGGTGATGAAATTGACAAAATGACTAATTTGGACGTGCCTGTGCCTGACATTTGCTTTATTTTTTACTTGCCGTGCATCCAGAATTTACCCTTTCTTCTCCTTGCTTCGCAGGCACTCGAGCGGCTCTCGTTCAGTGGATGTCGCATTAAGGATACTGTTGTAGCTCAAGGTAGAATTTTGCTGTTTTGGTATTGCACCACGTACCTTCTCCTTGAGAAAAATAAGCCAAGGTACCAAAGGCTCGAGCCACCTTCTCGTGAACAAATCCAATCACAGGTACAACTTGAACCTCTGGACCCTGACCAGGCAAAACAACTCCAGCAACTTGATCCTCCTCCACCCAAAAAAGATGAACCGAACCAGCAGCTTGAATCACCACCTGTTGAAACCCGACCATTTGTCTTGGAAGGTTTGTAATTGTTTGGATGATATATATATAAAAAAGGATTTGTAATTATTGGGATTGATAATAATAGCATATTATAAAACACGATTTATTGATCTATCTGATACAGGTATCAAGTAAAGAAGATGCCAGTGCATCAAGGAGGGTCTCATGCCTTCAATGAGCTAACAAGCTGCTTCCGTAGAACTTGACAACAATTTAGTTCATGTCCGAAACTGAAACAGCTAAAATCTCACATGCAATGTCACTAGTAAATGTAATGGTTTTATTTCAATGACATCCAAGTAGGCCCTTTTCTCCTTCTTCTCCTTCGATGACCGGTGGTGGAAAAGGAGTGGCATCTGCTTTGATCGGTGCACATGGTGATGACTAAAAAACCCTAAGAGATGAAGCCTGTCTTTGTAAATTTGAATGTTGTTTTGGTAATTAGTTGGAACAACCTAGTCGTAGATCATGCAAGATGATGCAGTGTGTCTTACGACGGATGGTACGTGGCAATATCCAAGCTATTGCACTCCCTCCCTTTTATCGCCGCCCTTGCGGGTTTCGCGTGGCCGCTCCAACGCGATGCCATTTTCTGTGAAGGGGAGTATCGTATACTGGAATTTGACTATGCTGCTCTAGAAACTGATTAGAGCCTTTTGGGAGTCAGAAAATCTAACTATGACGCCGAACTACGTAGGTGGGAGGTTAGAATTAGATTCGCGATGTCAACGGAACCATATGGACGGTAGCGTGTTACGAGACCGATTCAACCGCCAGAAAGGGGGGCTAGGCCACGTGCTAGGGAAGGGGATATATGTCATTATTTCCTTTTTAGTCTTTTTATTTTACATTTTTCACTGTAATTTTAAATAAAAATACATTAGCTGCCCCCATGACTTTTTTAATAGCGTAATGAGCTAAAACAACCGGGTGTTTCACTAAGCATCCGTTGTGTATGCTCCATGTTCACTCCACAGTTTGTAGCCAAGTGTCTTGCTTTCTTGGTACTTGCGATTTTTGTTTTTCATCACTTCGGTAATTGGATTTTTTTCATTTCAATTCAATTCTTTAAAATCATGTTTCACTCCGATTTAGATATTTGCATATGTTAGGAATATTAGCTTTCCAGGGCTTTATAAACTCTCTTTTTTATTTGCCAACTCATATTTTTTAACAAATTATTTTATCTAGTTTAAGCAATATTTTCTTTGTTTTTTGATTAAAAAAATCATGGTAGCTAAAAATACACAAATAACAATAACACGTTATTTCCTTACTATAACAATATACGGGAGACATGACCACAACACAACACGGGTTACAAGACCAGTTCTTATCTATAAAAATAATTATCTCCTTAATTCGTCATCCTTTCTATTTTAATCCTTGTATTTTTTAATTTGTCATGATAATTTTTTAAAAAGATACATTAATTGCACCCGTAGTTTTCTTAATTCTTAATCCATGAAAAAAATTTCTCCCCTTGATAAATATGCATTGCTTAGTCAGTAGGTTTAATCCGATCTTTTTCGCTTTTATAACGTGCTCACATCAATTCAAGGAAAATCGAAGTTAAGTTTCTAGAAACATGCAAGCAAGTTCCATTTGATGATGTCATTGTCGCAGCCTTCTATTATTATTATTAGAGGATTATATATATATATATATATATGTGTGTGTGTGTGTGTTCGCTTTATTTTCTGGAAGAGAAAAAAAACCTAGTGTAATAGACCGCCGCCTCGTACCTTAAAAACACGGGAGAATATCGAAGAAACCTTTCCTCTTTCCCGGAATTTGTAGCGCACATCCATCGACATTCCAAGTGTCATTTGATGAAAATCAAGTTTCATTAATTCCACGTGTCGCTCTCACTTCTATATATATGTGCCCTGCCGATACAAGACACCACACTTCAAGATACAAACTTTTCAAAATTTTACCTTCTTTGATATAACCCATTTTCAGAAAACTTTGAAAATCAAGTATTGACTTCCAAAACAATGATAACAGCCATGCTACTCTCTCCTTCATCACCTCTCGTAGCTTCACAGCCATTTCTTGACAGATCCCTGCACCAACCAGCACCTTCAAAAACATGTCTGAACACAAACAAGAGACGTTCCACCCGAATCTCAGCACTGAGAAGGGATGATTACAGTGATAAATTGATCGACGAGGACATGATTGTTCTCAGGATGCGTGTTCAGGAGATGAAGATAGCCGAGAGGATTCACGAGGCCTCATCGGACTGGATGGAATGGGAGAAGAGATACTACCGTGGCAGCTACAATTCAGACATTTGCGAAGCAGTTGGGTGCTTCCAATCAGTGCTGATCAGTACCAGGCCAAGCGTGGTGCTGGGAATGGCTGGTCTTGTTGCTTTGAGTATACCTTCGTCAGTGGGGCTGGTCCTGTTCCATTTTGCAGAATGGCTCGTTGGTGCGAAAATTATCCATCTCTAATTAGCTCGATTTACAAGTGTATGGGTTTTTTTCCCCTTGATAATAATAAATTTTGAGGGTTTTTTTAGGTGATGTATCTCTGTGATTAGATTCAAGAGGCTGGATCCTTCTAACAGTCCCACTTCTCATTTTACTGGTTATTAAAATACGGTGACGATGAGCACTGTACTAGGTTGTCAGGAACCATTCCACGCAATAAAGATTAAACAGATATTTTATAACTGAAGTTGTGAGAACTACGTGTGTGAAGATGATCACAATAACAATAATATTATAATCCAGAGATGGATCCATGATTTAGAGGAGAAGAGATTGAAAAACACATCATACAGCGTAAAGTGCAGGACTCCATATTCTTTCCTTTTTTTAAAAAGAAACAAGAATTAAAAGCCAAGTCTCCTATTCCATCGTACAAAAAGTCAAATTCTAACGTAGCGGAAGAGGTCGAGGGTAATGACAATGGCTATGGCGATGATAATATAGTTTGACCTAACGTTCAGCGGCAGCGTTTACAGCAAGCTCAATCGGCGTGATTGAGTTCAATATTTTCCAGTTTCAGCTGGTGCATGCTATAATGACGCCTTTAGCAAGAAGTTAAAAGCCAAATTCCCAGATGACATTCCAGCAGACTCAGCCCGATCATGCCATTGATTGCGATGGAATTCTATTATTTTATTATTAAGAATTTCATGGCTTCTAGTCTATAATACTTTTCTGTTTCTTGAGTTTATTATACTAATAATAGATGCCCATGGCCCACAGCGCACCCAAATTTGGATGTCACGTGTTAAATACCTAGCTGAGTCACTAGGTGTCGATCACGGTTGTCGGAGATTTTTTTTTTCACATCGATTGAAAAACACATTATAAATTTAGATAGTAAATAACAATATAGTATAATAAAACTAAAAATAATATATATATATATATAGTTTAAGCAATTTAAAAATACATTACAGTTATATATATATGATTTTTATCTAGAAAAACAAATTAGGGCACATTCATGAGAAGCAAGTGGAATAAAAAACCAGCGAGACCCTTGTAGTAAAAGAATTCAGAAAACAAAAGTTTGTTGTAGTCCATTGAAATGCACACCTAAAAGTTTTTCAATTTAATATTTGTTTCAATCAAAAATCAATCTAAAAAATATAATAAATAAATAAATTGAACCACGAAACAAACAACACCCTAAATTTCAATTCTCGCAATGGAGAGCCTCTCTAAAACATCATGACTCTATTTTATTCCTGGCAGGGTTTTTTTGTTACGTGGCCAATCGTGAGGTGTCAAGCTAGCAGGCCACCAGCAAGCCAAGCCAGCAACGTGAGGTCTATTCAATGGTCACTTCAGAAGGGTTGATATGAATAAAGCAATGTCCTGTAATAAAAGTCATTGGTCAGTCTAGTCTGATTAGTTCAGTTAGTGGGTTTCGTCCAAGTTCGTCTGGTTAGTTTAGTTTGGTTTGGGTCCAATACATTTAAGTCCAGTCAGATTATTTAATTAAGTTAGTGGGTCGAATAATGGGTTCAATTAATAAATGTGATTATTGAGTCAAGGTTGTTGCTGAATATCAGCTAATTATCTGGGCAGGGAACTTGTAATCCGCAAAAAGTTGTTTATTTTCAGTATTTAAGCTAGGAATTAAGGAAGGCAAGTACTGAACAATTTTATCAAATTAAGACTTTGGAGGTGTGGATTCCTCGAAAATCCAATTATTTTCAATTAATTTTCTTATTATTTTCTGGAGACGTAACATTGGTATCAAAGCCGTTCTTCCATGGCTGAGGGTGCTGGAACTAGATATTCACAGCTTGCTGAGTCATTGGCATCTGTAAAGCAAAACCAAGATCAGACACAACAAAATTTTAATGCACTACAACAAATGGTGCAAAGCTTAGCACAAAAGCTAGAAGTGGTGGCCACACACGTGGAGGCATTGGTACAAGCGAAAAATGCACAAAACAATGGAGACCCTGGTGAGTCCTCACGACAGATCACAAATCCTCTTTATGAGGACAATGCTGGGATACAAACTCGAGCAGTTAGGCTTGATTTTCCCAAGTTTAATGGGGATAATCCTAATGGGTGGATCTATCGGGCCAACCAATTTTTTAGCTACCATCAGACTAATCCACTTCACAGGATTTTACTGGCATCCTTCCACATGGAGGGTAAGGCATTAGTTTGGTTTCAAGATATTGAGGCTGCTGGAGGCCTAAATAGTTGGGATGGGTTCGTTCGAGCACTGCAAACCCGATTTGGGGGTTCACCGTATGATGACCCCATGGAGGCCTTAATTCAGTTAAAACAGACGTCGACTGTGGAGGAGTACAAAAGCCAATTTGAAGCACTTTCAAATCAACTCCGAGGGCTAGCTGAGTCCTACAAACTCAGCTGCTTCTTGAGTGGATTGAGGGAAGATATCAGGTTTATGGTTCGAATGCTCAACCCATCAAATCTGCACATGGCTTTTGGGTTGGCAAAAATACAGGAGGAGAATGTGGTTGCTCTAAGGAGATCCACCAAGTCAGGGCCCATGCCCATTAGGAACACTATTGGGCCCATGCCCATTCAAGACACTGTTGGGCCCATGGATCTACAGGAGAAGAGAGCAATTGTGCCTATCCAAAGGCTAAATCCGGGGCAGATGAGGGAAAGGCGAGAAAAAGGACTTTGTTACAACTGTGACGAGAAATGGGGTCCCGGTCACAAATGCAAGTCAGCTCGTTTATTTCTTATGGAGGGTGAAAATTCAGATTATGAGGAGATGTTTAATGCAGGCAAGGATGGCAATGCTATTGAGGAGGTGGAAGCAAGTGGGGTAGAACCCGAAATATCCATTCATGCCCTATGTGGTTCACCCAATCCAAAAACCATGAGGTTTGTAGGGCATATTGGAAGGAGGGCAGTTGTAATACTGGTTGATACAGGAAGTACCCACAATTTTATAGACCCCTCTATAATTCGGGGAGCACAATTATCCTACAATGACCAGGAAAAACTTCCTGTCAAGGTGGCCAATGGTCAGACAGTATGTTGTGAGGGTAGTATTGAAGCAGTATCCCTAATCATGCAAGGTCATGAGTATGCAGTAGATTTCTACGTTTTGACACTAGGAATATGCGACATTGTTTTGGGCATACACTGGCTGAGGGCACTGGGACCAATCCTATAGGATTTCTCCAAGCTACAAATGGAATTCTCAATTTGTGACAAACCCCGTAAGTTACAAGGTATGGCACCAACTGGTATTTCGTTGATTGAGTCTGAATATGTTGAGTTATGGTCTATTGATAATCCTAGAAATGCCTTAATACACAACCTTCTCAATAAATTTTATGACATCTTCACTGAAACCAAGGGATTACCTCCTACCCGATCACAAGACCCACATATTGTCTTACTACCTGATTCAAAACCAGTTTGTGTAGGACCTTATAGGTATTCCTATTTCCAGAAATCTGAAATCAAAAAACTAGTCCAGGATATGTTGAAGGCAGGGATAGTTATGTTGAAGGCAGGGATAGTTAATCCCAACCAAAAATTGTGGAAGGAGTTTTTCAAATTACAGGGAACTACCTTAAAGTTCTCATCAACCGGAAAAGTGAATAAAACGGTCCCAACCATTACTACAAAAATTTTACAGTTCTCATCAGCCTACCACCCACACATAAACAGCCAGACAGAAGTCGTCAATAAACTGGTGGAGCAATACTTGCGTTGTTTCTCAGGGAACAAGCCAAAAAAATGGACTAGATTAATTGCTCTATCAGAATGGGGGTATAATACATCTACGCATGCATCAATAAAATTAGACCCTTTTGAGGCGGTATATGGTTATCCACCCCCAAAACTATTACCCTACTTGCCAGGCACAACAAGAATTCAAGAAGTAGATAATACCTTGAAATCTCGGAAGGAAATTCTGGAGCTCCTCAGTGCAAATCTGCAATATGCACAAGAACGCATGAAAAGGGTTGCTGACTTGAAACGAACAGAAAGACAGTTTGAGAAAGGGGATTGTGTTTACCTTCGATTGCATCAGTACAAGCAACAAAGTTTAGCTCAGAGAAGAAAGATGAAGCTTTCCCCAGGGTGTTATAGTCTATTCAAGGTGCCAGAAAAGGTGGGCACAACAGCTTACCGTCTTGATCTGCCAGTGGACTCAAGGATACACCCAGTGTTCCACGAGTCTTGTTTAAGGGGAAAATGGGGCAAACGCAACCAACTGGTGGTGAACCTTTCCCTCACAGACAAAGAGGAGGTTTTGAAACCGGAGCCTGAAGAAGTTTTGGAGAGGAGAATGAAGAAGAAGAAGAAGAAGGGTCGAGCTGTCACGGAGCCTGAGGAGGTTTTGGAGAGGAGAAGAAAGAAGAAGAAAAGGGGTGCAGTCACGGAGCTTTTAAGTAAATGGCGAGATTTGGGAACAGAAGAAGCTTTTCGGGTGGAGTATGTTGAGCTGGAGAGAGTGGTATCCAGACCTTGTGGGCAAGGTCTTTGAAGAGGGGGGCAATGTTACGTGGCCAATCGTGAGGTGTCAAGCTAGCAGGCCACCAGCAAGCCAAGCCAGCAACGTGAGGTCTATTCAATGGTCACTTCAAAAGGGTTGATATGAATAAAGCAATGTCCTGTAATAAAAGTCATTGGTCAGTCTAGTCTGATTAGTTCAGTTAGTGGGTTTCGTCCAAGTTCGTCTGGTTAGTTTAGTTTGGTTTGGGTCCAATACATTTAAGTCCAGTCAGATTATTTAATTAAGTTAGTGGGTCGAATAATGGGTTCAATTAATAAATGTGATTATTGAGTCAAGGTTGTTGCTGAATATCAGCTAATTATCTGGGCAGGGAACTTGTAATCCGCAAAAAGTTGTTTATTTTCAGTATTTAAGCTAGGAATTAAGGAAGGCAAGTACTGAACAATTTTATCAAATTAAGACTTTGGAGGTGTGGATTCCTCGAAAATCCAATTATTTTCAATTAATTTTCTTATTATTTTCTGGAGACGTAACATTTTTCGAATCCAAAGAATTAATCTACGACAGCCCAATGCCAGATCAATAACAGGAGGGAGTCTTTTAATTGTCGCTCCTCCTCCATCGAAGTTTCTTACATCTGGTTGACTTTCCACAATTATCAAGGAGTACAGATAATGCATTTTTAACTGTTTCATTTCAGGCAAATTATATTCCTGTCCCTGCAAATTTATCAATGTTCAACTTCAACCCCTTCACTTTGAATTTTGATTCAATGTCCTCTTTATAGTTACTGTAATAAACTTTAAACTACTAAAAAAAACTGGGTGGATGAAGTAGACTATGAATATTTATTTATTTATCAGAGAGGTCACGGACCATTTCCCATCTAACGCTTCACTACCAATCCGGGTGCTAGCTATACTAGTAAAGTACTGATTTATAAATTTGAATTCTCTTAGAATTATCGAAAATTTACGTAATTATTAGTTTTAAAACTCTTAAAATTAATTAAGATATAGAAAATCTAACCCCGAATATTCACAACGTATATTCTAAGAGAATTCAAATTTATAAATTTGGCAAAGTTACTGGAGGACCCATCAATGTCAAACTCCTGTACAGCACCAGAGGCATTACAGGTTGTTTTTTTTTTGGCAAAGTTTTCTTGCTACAACGTATTGCATCAACTCTTCCAACCTGATGTAGGTTCAGACGGATGAGTTTTGCTGTATGACATTAAACCTGTCAGCATCAGTTTATCTCAGGAAATTGCAGAAACCTTCGGCGGGCAGGCCTTGAAAGTGCTCCCATGATTGTTGATGGAGGTTTATTTAGTCGTTATCTTTAAAATCCTGTAAAATAATGAAGGTGCACGCAAGCTCCAAAATAATTCATAAAAACGAGGTTATGTTCAAATGTCTGACTTTTTATTATTATTGATATACAAGGAAGCCCTGGACTCAGCCGACCCTATCAAACTCGTTGTCAGCTCATAATTGGTGCGTGCACTTCTCTTCTTCCTCCTCCGAGCCTACCTCCAAACTCAAAAACTAAGATACAGAGAACAAGTAATACGCCGCCGTCCAACTAAAGTCAAAAGGATCTCTTGATGCCGCTTCTCAAGAGAAGCTTCATTGTCGTTCAAACCTTTATCATATGGTATCTTAATCTATCATTCATTAATTAAGTACGCAAGGCTCTGTAACAGTGCATATGCTGGAGGACTAATAGCTTGTTTGATTCTAATATTTTTTTAAAAAAAATAATGATTTTAATTTTAATTTATGTTTTTTGTGTGTTTTATATCATTTTAATATACTAATATTAAAATAAAAATATTATTTTAATGTATTTTCAAGTAAATTATTTTTAAAAAAACAATCATATCACACTATCAAAACAAAACCTGATTCTTCATTTGTCATTGTTATTCAATTGTATTTTTGAATTTTTTTTGTTGTTAAATCATTTTGATACGGTTAAGGAATGACAAAATAATTATTATTTTAATATATTTTTAAATAAAAATATTAGATTAATCATGCCCATGATCAATTATAGCAGGAGCCATACACCAATATACAAATTCACAAGTGCATGCATACATTTCCTTTTTGGTGTATAACAAAGAAACCATGCAATTTCTATAAATTAAATACAAAGCTATACACCTACAAACACCCAAATGAATCCTACTAAATTGAATTTATGTCGGGGCTCGACATAATTAAGATTGAGAGGACATAAATATATCGTTTTTTTAAAAAAAATCACATCAAACCTTAAACACGACTCTCAGCCTATCGAGAGGACGGCTGCTGTGGATGCATATATGACTCTTGATGCCTGAAAAGGACCACGCCACAGTTCCCAGTGAAATATGCGTGACACGTGTCACCATCACCGATTCAACCCCAACATTTACGCGCTGCCAATGCAGCTCAAGACACGTACATTTACGCGCTGCCAACATTTTCTTTCTAAAGTAAATGTTATTTTTTTAATATAAGTGTATAAAAATAATCAAGAAACACTGACAAAATATTAAATTGATTTTGTTTTTTAAATAAAGTAAATTAGAAGCCACAGATGATATCAAACCGTGGCGAAAAGCTTGATCATCAGCTAATTAAAAGCCCAAGAGGAACAAGTCAGTTGGGCCGAAACCCAAAAAGAAACCATGCGTTTGTAATCTGGATCGGTAGATTGCCGGAAAGAACAACCTTCACATTTTAAGCGTTCCATATACATGGCTGCCGTAAATTCAATTTTTTTGTGTGCTGACCGGAAACTGCAGAGGGTTAAAACCTTGTCGGAAAAAGAAAGCCGGGAAACTTTTGAGATCTGAGGGTCTGAAAGAAAGAGAATTTTCTGAAAATTACCTATGCTATTTTTATTTTATTTTAAAAAAAAAAGGTCCTCGCAGGTTGATGATTGGTGAACACTGCTGTCTTTGGATTCAGATTTGTGTGTGTTGATTGGAGGAGAACACGCGAATCAAGTCATGTGATGTCCGATTGCCTGCTGCTTGCCTAGAAGTTGTTTCGTTCACTAGGCAGGCAAATTACTATTTAGTAGGTTAGCTCTCGGCAGCCATGGGAGTTTTTTTATTGCATTTTTAGTATGTTGACGGATCAATTATTCACGGGATTTCTTGTCATGAATTGACATGGGATTGTTTATTGTGTCGGTGTATAATATAATAGATGCAGGTAATTGAATGAAAATAAAAATATATTTGATTAAAAAACAATGATAAAAATATAAAAATAAATATTTTGTACTATAAATTTTGAAGTGATTTTTTGTATTTTCAAATATAACATGTATTTATACATTATCTTTTTTTAATTTTAAAATATCACTTGAAAAAAACTTTTAGAATTATTTAATTGAAACATGAAAGAATGAAAAAGTTATAATTATAATTTTAAAATTTAATTTGCAGGTTAATTTGAAGTAAGGTGTGGGTCACGGGTCAAAAGGATCGACCAAAGTTAGTTTAGTAATAAAAACAAATATTGTTATAGTTTTAAAACTCAATCCAAGAGCTTACTCGTGCTAAAATAAAAATAAATATGATAATTGTTATAGTTTTAAAATTTGACTTGAGGGTTATTGTTATTTCAACTCAATCCAATGATTAAAATTTGACTCATGTTGAAATACAGGTGAAAGTAAGTATTGTTATAATTTTCAAAATCTAGCTCATTGATCGATCTGAGTCAATATAAAAATAAAAATGATTATATTATAAGTTCAAACTTGACCCAAAGTTTGATTTTGTATAAGGCCAACGTCAATGATCGAGAAAGTCAACTTAAATTGATCTGAATCATTGTATAAAAGAAAATAATAATAATAATTATTATAGTCTTAAAATATTGCTCGGGATTCAACCCAATACATGAGTTGAGAGGGTTAACCCAAGTTGACATATTTCTTTTTTCAATAATAAAAACAATTTTATTTTTACCATTTTAAAAAAATAATAAATTCACAAGTTTTGAACCAATATTTTACAGGGTTAGTTCATAGGTTAGCCCGATTTTTTTTTAAAAAAAATTGAATACCCAGGTTTTTTTTTATTAAATTGAATTGAGTCAATCCTTTATTTATTTATTAACATGGGTGTCCAAGCTAGCTTGTGTGCATCTTGACTAATCTCACGGGCTCTGAAGTTAACGACCATGTAAATTTCTAGTGGTTATCATATTAGCAACCACAAGATTAAAATCTGAGACCATAGAGAAAACAAACACTTCTTAAGTCTCAAACTTGTAACACTAGACCACCTACTAGATGATCTTGCTTTGTTTTTCTTAAACCTTGATCAGTCTAAACCCTAAATCAACAGGTCACATGTTAACCTATAAAGGTAGTTCAAATTTTATAATTAAAGATACTATAATATTATTAATCTTAGTATTTAATATAAATTAAAAAAACATTTAATTTTTTTTAAAAATATATATATGAGTCTGACAGCAGAGCTAATGGAAGATAGAATATATATCTATCTAATTACTAATTACTAATAAAACTAAAAGAGAACGGCACTTTACTGCTCATTACTATTCACACACTCACATTGGCACTGTGGACTTGCACTTTGCTCCAGTGCTTCGCGCGAGTTTGTGTGTGTGTTTTTTTTTTTTTTTACATGGGCTTCTTTTTGTATTTTTTATGGTGAAATTGACAGATGAGTAGTTCTAGCCGAGCTGGTCGCTGCGCGCTGGAATTTCCAGCGCGCAGGGGTTCGAACCCCTCAGCGCTGGAATTTGACTTTGTGTTTTTTTTTTTTTAAATCCATTTCTGGAAAGTTGCTTCTTTTTTTTAATCCATTTTTTATTTTATTTGAAAAGCAACTGCAAAGTTGCTTCCGTTTTTCTAAAATTTGCTTTCCTTTTTTTGCTTTTTCTAAAATCTGTTTGTTTTTTTAAATCAACTGGAAAATTTGCTTTCCCTTTTATTTTATTTTTTTATTATTCTTATTATTATTTTTTTAAACTAGAATATCAATGACAGTTTACGTGTACCATAATTAATCTCCGGATCCATTTTTTTTCTCTTTTTTGGTTTAACTTATATATTTTTTTCCATTTTTTTGTTTCCGCTTATTTTTTTTTCCCGTTACCGGGGTGTCCAGCTTAACTTATGCGCACTATAATTTTTTTCTCATTACTGATTTTTTATTATTCTTATTATTATTTTTGTAAACTAGGATATCAATGGCAGTTTACGCGTGCCATGACTAATCTCCGGATCCATTTTTTTTCCCTTTTTTGGTTCAACTTATATATTTTTTTCCATTTTTTTGTTTCCGCTTATTTTTTTTCCCCTGACCGAGGTGTCCAGGTTAACTTATGCGCACCATAATTTTTTTCTCATTACTGTTTAAAAAGGTGATTTCCCCTTTCATTTTTTTTATAACCGTGCTTCTTCTTTTTTTTTCCCTTTTTTGGTTCAACTTATATATTTTTTTCCTTTTTTTGTTTCCGCTTATTTTTTTTCCCGTGACCGGGGTGTCCAGGTTAACTTATGCGCACCACAATTTTTTCTCATTACTGTTTAAAAAGGTGATTTCCCCTTGCACTTTTTTTTTATAATCGTGCTTCTACTTTTATTTTTTGATTGGTTTCAATTTCATCCTTCCATGCAAATTTATTATAAATCCTTAATATTTTCGGTACCAAAGTTTGATTTCTTTCAATTTCATCCTTCTATGCAAGTTAATTATAGATTTCAGTTTAATTTCGGTCCCAAATCTTTTAATTCCAGGATTTATTTTAAATTATTTAATTTTCATTTTTTATTTACTTCAATTTTATCCTTTAAATTAAATATATTATTTAAAATATTTCAAATTAATTATATATTTGTATATTTATGTCAAATTAAAATATGTGAAACCAATTATATATTTTAATATTTATTTAATATTATCGCCTAATAATTTATATATAGAGAAAACAAAAAAACTGAGATTGTCCTTTAAATTAAATATATTATTGAAAGTATGTCAAATTAATTATATATTTGTATATTTATGTCAAATTAAAGTATGTTAAACTAATTATATTTTTAAATTTTAATTGAATATTATCGCCTAAAAATATAGAGAGAGAGAGAGTAAAGATCACCTTGGATTTTTTTAAAAACAAAAATTTATATCAGTATTCTTAAATACATTTAATATAATAATATGATGAATACAAATTGGCTTCAAAATTAAATTTTATGCTTTTTTTTTAAGTTTATCTCTGGAAAAAAAATTACAGTGCTTTGATTTTTTAATTATATATTTTGTATATTTATGTCAAATTAAAATATGTTAAACCAATTATATGTTTTAATATTTATTGAATATTATCGTCTAGGAACATATATAGAGAGAGAAAAATGACCTAAGATTGTCCTTTAAATTAAATATATTATTTAAAATATATCAAATTAATTATATATTTGTATATTTATGTCAAATTAAAGTATGTTAAACTAATTATATGTTTAAATATTTATTGAATATTATCGCCTAAAAATATAGAGAGAGAGAGAGAGGAAAAATGACCTAGGATTTTTTGATGGACAAAAATTCATATCAGTATTCTTACATACATTTAATATAATAATATGATGAATAAATCTTATAAAATAAAAAAACAAATTGGCTTCAAAATTAAATTTTGTGCTCTTTTGTTTAAGTTTATTTATTGAAAAACATTTTCAGTGTTTTGATTTTTTAATTATATATTTGTACATTTATGTCAAATTAAAATATATAAAACCAATTATATGTTCTAATATTTATTTAATATTATCGCCTAAGAATATATATTGAGAGAAAAAAATGGCCTAAGATTGTCCTTTAAATTAAATATATTATTGAAAGTATGTCAAATTAATTATATATTTATATATTTATGTCAAATAAAGTATGTGAAACTAATTATATGTTTAAATATTTATTGAATATTATCGTCTAAAAATATATAAAGAGAGAGAAAAAATGACCTAGGATTTTTTGAAGGGCAAAAATTCATATCAGTATTCTTCAATACATTTAATATAATAATATGATGAATAAATCTTATATAAAAAAAATTGGCTTCAAAATTTAATTTTGTGCTCTTTTATTTAAGTTTATTTCTTTACAAAAATTTTCAGTTTTTTGATTTTTAATATTGTAGATCTGATATTACTGAAAAAAAATACATCTCAAAAAAAAAAGTTGACAAATTTACCTACATTATCTACAATTAAAATATATACGAGTCACTTCCCGTTTTCATTAGACAGTCTTTTTGGACGGCAAATAAATAATTATAGCACGTAAAAAAATTAAGTTCATATTTAAAAAAAATTACAATATTTTTATTTTTAATATGTCTGATCGAATATTACCGAGGAACAAAAACAACTCATGGAAATAAATATTGATAAATTTACCTAGGTTATCTACAATTAAAAAAATATACGAACCACTTCTCATTTCGATTATTTTATAAAATATGTAAGACTAATTATATGTTTTAATATTTATTTAATATTATCGTCTAAAAATATATAGAGAGAGAATAAAATGACCTAGCATTTGTTTTTATTATAAAAATAATATCAATATTCTTAAATATATTTAATATAATCATATGATTAATAAACCTTATATAAAAAAATTGTGGCTTACAATTTAAATTTAATACTCTTTTGTTTAAGTTTATTTCTTAAAAAAAAAATTCCAATATTTTCATTTTTAATATTTTAAATTTTATATTACTGGGATAAATAAACAACTCAATTTTTCTTAACAAGTTTACTTAGGTTATCTACAATTAAAAAATATACGGACCATTTCTCATTTCGATTACGCTATTCCTGTCAAAAAATTTGCGGATCACTTCCCGTTTCGATTACACTATTTCTTTTATACGGCAAATAAGTTATTATAGCACGCAAAGAAATTTAGTTTATTTCTTCAAAAATTTACAATGTTTTTATTTTTAGTGTGTTAGATGTAATATTACTGAGGAAAAAAAAACTAATTTTTTTTTGATAAATTTACCTAGGTTATCTACAATTAAAAAATATACAAACCACTTCCCATTTCGATTACACTATTCCTTTTAGACGGGTAAAAAATTAATTTGTTGCATATTTTATCTATTATAATGTTGCTAATTAAATATTTAAACAACTAATTACAGCATGTAAAAAATCAATTATTTTTCTACATAGAAAAAACCCTAACGTAATGCGTGGGCAAGCATACTAATTATACCACGCAAAAAACTCATTTCTAACATATTTGATCTATTGCAATTTTAGGAATTGAACATTAAAATAACTAATTATACCACACATAAAATATAAGTTTATTTGTGGAAAAAAAATTTTATAATGTGTCAAACCAAATATTACTGAGAAAAAAAAATCTCAAAAAAAAATTACCTACGTTATCTGCAATTACAAAATATACAAATCACTTTCCATTTCGATTATACATATTTTATCAATTATAATTATACTAATTAAATATTAAAATAATTAAATACAATACATATAAAAACAATTAATTTTCTACATAGATAAAAAAACCCCGGCGCATCGCGCGGGCATACAGCTCGTTATATCCTAAAAACCACAGCGAAAGATGATGAGACAATTACGTGCACACTATAAGATCATTCATGTCTTCACGTCATATTTTATCCTGTTTTAATTGTCTATACCATTTTCCTTTTCTTTTCTACAAATACGACGTCTCATGATAATAATTATAAAAAAACACGATACCATGTGCGAGGAAAATTCCAATTTTTTTAATCAATCTTACACGTTACACAAAAAATCGATGGCAAATTTATATAAAAATCAATGTTAAAAATGTATAAATATATAAAATTATAAATATAATCCATGTTATTGTATTTCTTATAACTATAAACAAATCTTGGATGGCTAGGAATTAGTCAATATAACTTGAAAATATTATAATAATCATATTTTTTCAAATTTAATAGCGCTACACATCTTTCTCTATCCTGTAATTCACAAGAAAAATTGAATTTCTTAATCTAAACATAATGATATCATCTCTCGCTATAATATTATTTATAAAATAAATTGCAGTTCTTGTATTAATTTTATAAACATTATATTATATTATTTTTTACCATGCAAAAACTTTATAAATTTAAAAAAATATTCAAGTGACGTCATGTTTAGCTAAAAATTTATTTTTCATGTTTAACTTTTAGAATTTTAGACCATGCTCGATTTTTTTTTTCTCTAAAAAGAATTCATTTTTTTTTTTAAATCTCTCTTGAGTATCCCCGGATCCAAGTCATATCCCGCGTGCCATTGATTAGTGGTGAAATAAAATAGTAAGAAATTCATGACCAAATTCCACCGATGAAAGTAAAAAATAAAATAATAAATGAGGATAAATCCAGCTCTGAAATATCCGAAGAACTTTTTTCTTACAAGGCAAGGCGACTGATAGCCATAGCCCCACTCTCCGTTTTTTGAACAAATTATTATTATCGAGGTCAATCGCAGACATAGAGGTTCTCTCCTCCTTGTTTTTGATGCAGAGTGGCAAGAATAGAGTCAATCTTCTACCTCTTTTTCCCTGGAATTCCTTATAGTCTCCGAATCTCACATGTTTCTCTCTTTCTAGATTTCTCTCAAGTACCTCATCTGTAAGTGCTCCTTTACCCTTAATTTTCTAGATTTCCCCTTACTAGCTGATCTGTAACTGTGGTTCATGGATTGCTTTATCTCGTCAATCATCAAAAGCCCGTGTTGGGACTTCATTGAATTTGCATCTGGATTGTATTTTTCCTGATTTCTGCAATCATTTATCGCTTGTTAGACAAATGTGCTGGGTTTCCTTGAAATCTGCTGAGCGAATTGTTTTTGTTGCTGATTAGATTGTAATTAATACCTGAAATCCATGTTGTGATCTCCTCGATTCTATTATATTTTCGATGATTGATTTGCCCCATGCTGTAGAATTTTAAATTTCTCAAATAGGCTCTGAAGGTTAATTATGTTTGAATGAATGTTATGTAATTATTGTCTTGCTACTTACTGCAGAAAGGAAGTGTTTCGAGGAAGATGTCCGGTCACATGGGTGCTTTATATGAAACCAAGATGATGTCGAGTGGTGAAAATCTGCTGACTGCAATAGTGCCCTTGATGAAACTTATCTGCCTTATTGTGATAGGATTGGTACTTGCACACCCGAAAGCCCAAATGATCCCAAGGGCAACATTCAGGCTCCTAAGCAAGCTAGTTTTTGCTCTATTTTTGCCCTGCTTAATTTTCACCGAGCTTGGTGAAAGCATTACGCTTCAGAACATTGCCCTTTGGTGGTTTATCCCTGTCAATGTGTTGGTTAGCACGGTCATTGGTTGCCTACTCGGGGTGGCAGTGGTGCTTATATGTCGCCCGCCTCCAGAGTTTAAAAGATTCACCATTATTATGACTGCCTTTGGCAACACTGGAAATCTCCCTCTTGCCATTGTTGGATCTGTCTGTCATACTAAAGATAGCCCATTTGGACCCCATTGCCACTCGAAGGGGGTGGCATATGTCTCTTTTGCCCAATGGGTTGCAGTGATTCTTGTTTACACCCTAGTTTATCACATGATGGAGCCTCCAATGCAGTACTATGAGATTGTCGAGGAAGGAAGCGAGATTGAGGAACTAACAGGTAGTAATGCCAGTAGACCTCTCCTTGTAGAAGCTGAATGGCCAGGTATTGAGGAAAAAGAAACTGAACATTCAAAGACGCCCTTTATTGCTAGGATCTTTAATAGTATCTCAAGTCTTTCACAAACTACTTTTCCAGACATTGACCTTGGTGAACGCAGTTTTAGCAGTCCCAGGTCCATTCAGTGTTTAGCTGAGCCAAGAGTTGTGAGAAGGATCAGGATTGCAGTTGAACAAACTCCCATCCAGCACGTACTTCAACCTCCAACAATTGCTTCTCTACTTGCCATCATCATTGGAATGGTGCCTCAACTAAAAGCTTTTTTCTTTGGATATGATGCTCCTCTATCTTTTGTTACAGACAGTCTAGAAATTTTAGCTGGTGCCATGGTGCCTTCTGTGATGCTAATTCTTGGGGGTATGCTCGCGGAGGGGCCAAAAGACTCTACTCTTGGTCTTCGAACTACAATTGGCATAACAGTTGCAAGGCTTTTGGTGCTTCCTCTGCTGGGAATTGGTGTGGTATCATTGGCTGATAAACTGCATCTTCTTGTCCAGGGTGATGCAATGTACAGATTTGTGCTCTTATTACAGTACACAACGCCAAGTGCCATTCTATTGGGAGCAATTGCCAGCCTGAGGGGTTATGCAGTTAAGGAGGCCTCTGCTCTTCTCTTCTGGCAGCATGTCTTCGCCCTGTTCTCCCTTTCATTGTACATCATTATCTACTTCAAATTGCTCACTTATATATGAGTTCGTGGCATCTTACAGCCTCAAAGTATCGTATTGTTTGCATCCAAGTTCTGTCAGATTGCTGCTGTCCCTTTCATTGGAGTACTTTGCGTTTTAATAAGATGGAGTTCTGCTCATTTGCTTTCTTTGCTCTGCTGGTTACTGGTGGTGGTGATGAAAGGTGCGTGCTTCCTAAAATTTGGTTTTGTTGAGTGATTGAATAGGGTTCTTATCCTGTAAAATATTTCCGAGAACATATTTAGCAGTCAGGTACGATGTAGACAGAGACAGACAGCTATGTGTAATGACAAAATGCTGGATTGTATTCAGATGTTATTTTTTCCCACTAGATTTTAGAAAATTTTAATCCCAATTTCCATCTAGCGGTTTCACCTCGACGGCCAGCATTCCTCTTTAAGTCGCACGGGAATGGATTTGCTAAAATGCATATTTGAATTGGAGCACTGGACAAATGCCACTCTTTTTCATAGGATACATGGCAGGTGATTCCCTTATAATTTTTATTCTTACATTTATTTGGCTTATATTCACTTGGATTAACTAAATTAACCTTTGTGTAGACAATTGAACAAGGTTATTCTATATCTTTTTATGAGAAAAAATTCTCGAATAAAAAAATTAATTTTTGTATTGTTTAAAGGCATGCCAAATAATTTCATAAAAAATTGACATGTCCAGGCCCATCATTGAGCATCATACCAAAATTAAATGACATTACAAGATCAATTATATGTTGATAAGTCAATTTTGCTATTTGTCATAGCAAAAAAAACATGTTAAATTGATATTGTCATACCAAAAACACACATGTTAGATTGATCTAGACAAGTAGTCCTGATTTTCGATTCAATCCTCTAAGAAAGGGACTTTTTGGAGATTGACTTTGAAGTTATGAACATTATAAAGGCAATTAAAAATGTATACATGAATGTATCAGTGACGACCTCGATCTGAAGTGTAAAAACAAGTTGAGTTGTTTATTTTGTTTTTCTCATCACTGTTCTTTTCGTGTTTTGGCATTGAAAGAATAGGAATTTCCCCAATCACATCGTGTGACTGGATCGTCTTTCATAGTCATCTTTTGAACGAAGACAAAGGGGGGGGGGGGAAGTCCATTTACTATACGGTTCACCAAAAATCTTCAGTCCAACCAAACGGATCAAACCATCGGACGGGCAAGATTGACCTTCAAATATGACCAGATTTGTGGACCCAAGCAATATCCTTTCCCAAGAAGAAACAAAAACGTATTTTACTTTTCCTTCTCTTTCGAGCCAAGAGAGAGCGACAGAAGCAGCAGCTTTGTAATAATAAAAAGATTATTATATAGAGAAAGTAATAAAAAGAGGTAAATATTCTATGCACTAAAAGGAAGGAAATCGTGGATGGCTTCCAAATTGTATCCGGTGGTCGGGAATACGCAGAGAATCGTAAAAAGAGCAGGGCCCAGCGCCTTGTTTGCCACTTCATCGATTCCGATGGACCTGATCCTGGAAGATAAAGAGATCACAGATGAAGACCATTGTCCACATGGATCGATAACAGCCGTCCAAGAAAATCCTGTCAATCTCGGCCGCAGTCTGAAAAAACCCATGTATTCTCGAGAAGAGTGATTCGTCGCTGGTGAACCGACTGTCCATTCAATGAACGGCTGCAAAGCATCGATACTGTCCATCACTTCGGAAATATCATTGGATGTAATAATCAGTTTGCTGTCCCCACTCCCATTAATACAGTCTGCGTAAACCTATATATTTAGATAATTTATTTTAGATTTTTTATTTGTTATGTCTAAATTAAAAAAATAATTTGATATCTTTTTAAATAAAACATATTTTTAAAATATTCGATAAAATAAAAGTTATTACTATCTTAAAAACATCCACGTAATCAAACTAGCCATGTGCATGCTAGAGAAAAGTGAAGGCATCCTAGCTAGTTTTTGCTTTTTAAGAGGGGAGATATGAAAATAAATGATGAAAATTAAAAATATTTATTTTTCTTTTAATTTATTCTCTAGCTCGTCCCTTGGAATTGCTATTGGCGTTGTGAGCATATCGGTGGGCATTTAACAACTGTCTCGACAAGCATTATATTTTATGCAGCAACTCGAGAGAGCATCTGCTCTCTGTCCACACTCCACCGCTGTCTCCTTCTTCCCTTCTATTTCATGGTGTGATTGCCTGATTATCAAAAAAAACTTAATTGAATCAACTCATTGAAGAACAATACTGGATTTAGTATTTTATCTAGAATAAATCATTGTTTTTATCTACTCACTTCAGATCTTAAGATTTGATTGTAACTTAGATATTGAAGTTTATCAAAATTAACTAATTAATGATGCAATTTGAGAAATAATTAAACACGTAATCTACCGAGCAGCGCTAATTATCCTCGCTTTAAATTTATTTATTTATTTATTTATTTCATTGAATTTTGCCATACACAAGTTTTTTTCCTTTTCAAGAAAAAAGAAAAAACCGATCAAACACGAATAGCATCATAGGTGGTAGGGGTAGGACGCTACCCGCCATAAGTAGGGGTGGGGCTGGACACGCGTCACTTGGCTGGAAGAAGTAAAGTAAAGAAGAATCTGATCTTTTCCTTCTCCGCTCAATTAAAGCAATTTCCATTCCACTAAAAAAAACCCTAATTCTAATTCTAATTGGAATTCTAATTTCAAACAAACCCTTCCCTTTCCTCCTCCAGCCAGGATAGGGATAGGGATAGGACCACCGCCACCACCACCCTTACCCTTCTTTCCTCCCTCTATAAAAATCACCACAAGCCAACCATTCTTCTCCACACATACACAATCACCAATCTCCAAACCCATCCGCATATAACTCAACGTCCCCTCCTTCCTTCAACAATGACCTTGTAATCCCCTCTCCATATTTTCTCTGTTTTCCTTCTGACATAATACAATTTATATTTTTTTTCTTTCTAAATGGCTATCCCTTGTCCAGCTTTTTTTGGATCAGAAATGCCATCCATAGAATCAGTAGCCTTGTCTCCTCCTCCTTCACCATTAATCCTAACCCAAGACGAGCTCAAAAAAATAGCCGCCTACAAAGCCGTCGAGTCTGTCCAATCCGGTATGGTCCTCGGCCTTGGCACCGGCTCCACTGCCAAACACGCTGTCGACCGTATCGCCGAGCTCTTACACCAAGGCAAACTGAAGAACATTATAGGCATACCCACCTCTAAAAAAACCCACCAGCAAGCCGTGTCCCTTGGCATCCCTTTATCCGATCTCGGTTCGCATCCCGTCGTTGATCTTGCAATCGACGGTGCTGATGAGGTGGACGCGAATCTCAATTTGGTGAAGGGGCGTGGTGGGTCTTTGCTTAGAGAGAAAATGATCGAGAGTGCTTGCAAGAAGTTTATTGTTATTGTTGACGAGTCTAAATTGGTGGCTCATGTCGGTGCTAGTGGTGCTATGCCTGTTGAAGTCGTGCCATTTTGTTGGAAATTTACTCAAAATAGGCTACAAAATTTGTTTGATTACGCGGGATGTGTTGCGAAATTGAGGTCTAATAATGGGGGTGAAGATGGTGAGATTTTTGTTACTGATAATGGGAACTATATCGTGGATTTGTTTTTCAAGAAGGATGTGGGGGATTTAAAGATTGCAAGTGATGCTATTCTGAGGCTAGCTGGGGTTGTGGAGCATGGGATGTTTCTTGATATGGCAACTACTGTAATTGTTGCAGGCGAGCTTGGAATCACTATCAAGAATAAGTAGATTGAGATTTAGATGATCTTGCTTCACAAATTTGAAACTTTTGACGGGGTACTAATCAAGTCTGAAAAATTGACTGTTTTGTTACTGTAACAGTATTGACAGAAATTGCGCTGCGGCGGAAGGTTGAGGGATCTCTCCGTTATCTTTTTCAGAATTTTATTAGGAAAGATGGTTTAGACTCTTGAGGTTTTAGGATTATTTTAGCAGTTGAATAATCTAAGCAGCTTATTGAATTTCAGCTGTCATCTCATTTTCTTTTTAATATAAAATTGACCCTCCTTTCAAGTTGATTGTCTTAGTGTTCATATTTTATATATTTTGATATGTTTTAATTGACTGGATCGGAGTCGTTAGGCTTGTTGTTAAAACACAGGGTTTCAGCTCTGCGCTGTTGAAAATTGCGCAACTGTTGCTCGGTGATTGCAACTTGGCAACGATATACAGTGATTGAAGGGGTAAAACGTATTTGATTTTTCTTTCAGCAAGCATTTGTTTGGCTAATTCTTGTCAAGGCCCCGTAGGTTGAAGGATGTTTATCCTTTTCTAGATAATGGTTGCGCGGAGCTGTTTGAAAGAGCTATTTTAGTTCATGTCTTGAGAGGCAGAATCCCCATTTTTTAAGTTGCAAGCTGTTGACTCTCGTTAGCTAGTTCGTTAAATGGATTTCATGCATGTTGTGATGTTATTTGTATAAGCTCACAACTTGGTTTTGTTGTGAATACTAACGGCTGTTTTAGTATCATGGTAAGTTCAGGTGAGGTTCGTTGACCCTGTTCCTGGCTTCATAAACCTGTCTAGAAGTTGTTAACGAACTTCTTGTTATATTTCTTTAGAAGTGCTTTGTAAGTTGTGGACTTGAAGGAATTTGGCATTCTGGATTGGATTTTGGTCTGGTTCTCTTGGAAAAATGATTGTGGTTATGGAGTTGTGTTCATGGAAGTTACTTTATGCAATCGCTCTGATACATTTCATTCACGTGGTACCTGACGGAGTTATACTATGCCGTTGAGGATCACCAGTGTCTATAATTTCTATCAAGATACGCACCCTACTTGAGATATTTCTGAGACTGGTGGTGTTCATAGAGAAGAAACATTGTGAACTCGGCTGGTTGAACTATATCTATTCCTTCCCAACTTATAGCTCAAGGGACTAAAACTTTCTGCAGACCAGGCGATAGACTAAACAGGCTATTTTGGTGGAGAAAAGAGCCTAGGCCTTGTTTTTTCTCTCTCTCCTGATTTATTCCAGAACCACCCGGGTATGGATGGCCTCAAACTGTGTATCAGATATGAAAAGTGAGGGTAGTGCTTCAGTTCTTCCTAGTACAAAAAAACTGGAGATACATTTTGCCTATATTGTATTTGTATTGCATATGGAGTAGCTGGGCTTGGATTCATAAAGTTAATGGCCATTCTGTTTCCAAGTCATATACACAGGCCTGTTTACGGGTCCAGTCATAGTGGTTTCATGACCATGTCTACGAACCGATGGTGGAGGTTAGGAGGGAGGTGGGGGTAAAGGGATTTGGTGGAGGTTAGGAGGGAGGTGGGGGTAAAGGGATTTACTAATTATCAGGGTTGGATGCGTTCATGAGCCTAAAGTCTTTTGAAGCAAATTTCCACTATAATCACTGGACTCGCTTTCTTCGTGCGTAAGAAAAGAGAAAGGGCCACCTTCCTTCCAATTATCAGATGCTTATAATTTTACTGTGCATCTGTTGAAAAAGACACTGATTTGGCCGAAAGCAAATCTTGATAATGACATTGATGGAGTGATAAAGGATATTGTAGAGTTTGATGAAGATAGGGAAATGCTTTTAACTTTCCTTTTTCTTTTTAACTTTGTATATTGCAGGAATCCGTCATTGAGTGACCTCTCTCAATTTTTGCAGAAAAGATCATAAAGGAACTTGGCAGATAGTTAGAATATTATCGGTCCTTTATGGTACGAAAGAAATGAGGGAAGCAGCTTTGAAGACAGTGTTTAGGGCATGAGAAAGAGCAAAAATAGGTGCTTAAGGATGCATTTAGAAAGCTTATCATTACATCAGGTCCATGCCCGATGTATATATGTAGATTCTTTTCATTTTGATTTATAAGTTGCAGTCAAAATCCCTCTAGACCTTCAAATATTATCACACAAATATATTAAAATAATAATTTTTAACTTTTTAAAAATTATTTTTAATATTAGTACATGAAAATAATGTAAAAAAATATATAAAATAAAATAAAAATCGCTTTAAAAAAAAAAGTTTTAAAACACATTAAACACACTATTAATGTGGTGTTGATGGGTCCATGTTTCAGAGTGCTTTCGTAAAACAAGACAAAGTAAGAAAAGGGCATAACGACACTGGTAAGAAAAGAAGAGGAGGAAGAGGGGTTTTCTCCACCGTGCAATCCTTAGTGAACCAAATGGAAAATAAACACCAAAATTCGGCAGAAGTAGTTTTGAGGTCATGCAATTCTTTTGGAAGTTAGCAATTTTTATTTAGAAATATACTAAGACAATAATATCAAAATAATATAAAAACACTATTTTTTTAAATAAAAAAATACTTCTGAAATGGTAACAGTGAAAAGGCACCTGTTAGCTTTGCTAAATTAGTTTAGACAACATAATACACAGACACTAACCACTTTCCCGCGCTTCGTTACGGCCGAATTCATATTTTTTATAATACAAAAAATATTAATTATGTGAATTTTTTGTATTATAATATAAATTTGGATAAAATAATAAATATATACTGAATTACTATGAAATGCGAGTTTCCAATGAAATCAAGAAAATTCAGATACCTGAATTATCGAATTCACTATATTAAAATTAATTCATTTTATAATTCAGTTTAAATTAAACACAACAAATAAGATATAAATTGTGAAAACACCTATAATAATCAAATAACAAAAATAAGCAATTAATTTTCTATCTACAAAAAGAAAAAAAACATCATTGAAAATCCATCCTTGCATTGTCATCATTATCATGACTGTACCAGTTGAAATTATTATCCACGTTACTCTCAAAAACAATTTAAATCATTACATTGCCCCAAAGAATAAAAAAAAGATAAACATTTTTACAAAAAAAAAAAAATTATTATTATTATTATTATTATTATTATTATTATTATTATTATTGCACAAATAATGAAACCATAAAATTATATGATAAAAAAGAAGATAAAAATAATAGAAAACACAAAAAAAAAGAACATAGAAAAAAAGAAGCAATATTAATTTTAAAATGATCACCAACAAATTAAAATTTCAAGATTGAACCAAATAAAAATAAAACTCCAATAATTTTTTTTTAAAAAAAAAGCATGTATGCATAAATACAAATAAAAAAATAAATATTGTCCAAGAAGGACCGAAAAAAACAAAGAAATTAATATCAAATAAAAAATTCAAAGAATAAAAACCGAAATGAAAAATAAAATACATAATTAATTTCAATCGAAGGAAAAATTAAAACAAATAAAAACTTTGGTACCTAAACAAATAAAGATATTTTAAAAAAAATACAGTGTAATTTTGTTTAAAAAATTAAAACAATAAGGACCGAAATGAAAAGTAACATATATAACAATTTCAATTGGAGGACATAATTAAAAAAAAAAACAAGATATATATTTAATTCCAATCAAAAGACAAAATTGAAACAGATAAAAACCTTTGGACCGAAACAAATAAAGACATTTTTAAAAAAAATGTTGTGTAATTTTTTAAAAAAAATTAAAAGAATAAAGACCAAAATGAAAGGTAGAATATATGACAAATTTTAATCGGATGACACAATTAGAACAAGTTAAAATATGCATATCGAAAATAATTAAAGGAACCAAAAGCAAACCAAAAATCAAAAGAAAAATGACTACATTGAAAACCAACATATATAATCATTTTCAATTGAAGGGCACAGTTGCAACAAATTAAAATTTTCATTGAAAAAATCAGTAACAAAAGTGAAATCAAAAGCCAGGGATGAAAATAAAACATTCACACCCTGTAAGGACTGAAGTGTATTTCTTGGCATTAGGAGAGAGAAAAGGGAGAAAAAAACAAAAATCCTCCGCCGGCGATTCAATGACCACCGTATGTTGACATGCGCCGCACTGGGAGGCAGGGGACATGTTGGTGCACCAAGTGATACAACGGACAATCAATTTCAACCTTTGATAGATGCCACACACATCACCTGAATGGCGCGTGAAACACTGCTGACATATTCGTACGACACATCTGCAATATTCAGAAAAAAAAATTAAAAAAATTAGTAAATTACCTATGCATCCCTAAAACTAGCGATGACTACGAAAAATCGAGGGGAAGTACTGCACTACCCTCAACTTCAGGCTTTTTTTTGTCGTTCCGAGGGTTATTTTCGTAGTTTTACTGTGCATGAATTTGTAAAAAAAATAAACTCCCCCACTATTCCATATCATTTTCAAAGCATTCAGGTGTAAAATAGTAATTTTACTGTGAAAAAAAATCAGAAATACTATCCAAGTCCCCTGAAAATGACCCCGTTCCCAGCAGTTAAATTTTTCCAGCCTTAGAGTAAAAGAATAATTTTATTGTTGGAATCCACAATAATCTATATCTATACATGCATAGTGAGCGTAGTTATATTATAAGTAATAGTGAAAGTATTCTTCGTATACTTTAGCTTCCACGTGTAGGTGTTCTTACATGTCGGTAAACGTTAATTTCCCATGACAACAACAAGGGGCTCCAAATTAAAAAAAGTGATTGGACAGACATGATCCTATATACTCTTTAATTACCTTAATTTATTTGATCTTAATATCAACACGTCCTAAGGTATAGTCTCACTCCAGCGGTTTATATGGTGTTAAATATTTTATAAATATTAATATTAAAATTAAATGATATTGTGAATTAATTAATATTTCAATTTTTTTTATTAAATTTCACAAGTTATATAAGCTATAAGTATTTTACAATAAATAAGCTAAATTTAAAGTTTAATTATAAAATACTTTTTTTACCACCGAGCTTTCATGTCAAATATTTCACAAAAAACAAATAAAACTGAAAAATGGGATAAAATGATAGAAGTATATGAATAATGAAACCTCCCTTTCTTTGAACTCTAGTATACGAATCTGTGTGGAAGCAATTATGAGATCACACGTGTACGTTCGATGATGCTTGGACAAGTACTGTATAGCTTATAACGAGAAGAAACCAATCAAGATTGGACGCCAATTAGATGTTTCGTACTGTATACTCCTTTTAAAAGTATTTATTATTTAAAAATATATTAAAATGATAATTTTTAATTTATTTTTAACACAAACACTTCAAGATTATTATAATTATTTAAAAATATCAATTTATTATTTATTCATATTAAACACACGTTTAAAACATACATAGATACAATTTTTACTGAAAAAACAAGCTTCCTTACAAAATACACCTTATTTCTTGTTATTTTTTTTAGTTTCGATTGAAATTGTGATTAAATTTGTTTTTAAAATATTTTTTATTTAGAATTTGTATTAAAATAATATTTTTTATTTTTTAAAAATTATTTATAATGTGACTACATTAGAATAATAAAAAAATAAAAAAACTGTCACAAACAGGTAATTAGTAGCCGAAAGATAGGATGGCATCAAAATGGAGTTCCGTGCTAGTTTTGCTTTCTCCACCTAACCTGGTAATGGAATGTCGTCATGCCATGCCAAGAGTCATGTCTCTCCAGCTTTATAGAGGTTATTTCTTAACTCCATTCAAGGCTATGACTCGCCATTGCCAGCCATATCCCTTGTCGACGTCCATTCGTTTTTCATAAATATTTTTGAAAAAAACTCACAAATTTTAATATTAAAGATAATTTTTTTAAAATAAAAAATATTATTTTAATAGAATTCTGATTTTTTTTAAAAAAAACAAATTAATCGGCAAATTAAAGCAAAAGCCAAGCCCGAGACAGATAACCACGTACGTCTGGACCTGGATTTGCCCTTTCATATTATACTACCCAGTAATGTTCTGGGTCCTAAGCTATGGAAAATCCACATTCATGGGCACGGAACAGGATATATGGATCATGCGGTGTTTCCATTCGAAGACAAGAATAACTTGGAAAGGCCGCATTCTTTAATAAGTCGTCGCCCGTAAACAATAAAGTTTGGTTTATTCTCAAAAACAAAAAAGAGCCCTCTTCGCTGCTTTATGGATATTATTTTTTGTTTAAAACTGTATTTTTTTTACCTATTTTAGTCAATTAATTTAGCAGAGGGGATTTATTTTTACAAATAGCAATATTAAAAAAAAGAAACAAAATACCCCTCATTTATAAATTAATAATCCACGAGTCTTGTAAGTTGTATGTGACCATGTTCTGCTTGCCCCGTAATTTCAAAGAAAATCTCTTCCACGGGATGAACAAACAGAGACTAGAAAACGTGGCGCGATCTGCACCTTGTAATTGATTGTTCTTATTAAAGTTATTTTTGAAAATATTTTGTTTTATAAAAATATATCAAAATTATTTTTAATATTAATATATATATATATATAAATAATTTAAAAAGTCAAAAAAAATTAATTTAAAATATATTTTAAAAAAACAATTTTGAAAAAAAAAAACCAAACGCGGACGATCCGCGTAGTCAGGTGGCGGTGGTGCACAAAAGGCGCGCTGCTTTTCATGCAATGTGATTCATTGTAGAGGAATTGCTGGCCCCACAAATCAGGGCGTAGATATTAGACTCTGGGGGTATAGATGGGCCCAGCGTGTTTCTTGCCACGCGTCGCTTCAAGTCCCAAAACTAAGATTTCACCTCTCAGAGAAGAAGAAAAAATAAAGAGAGAGAGAGGATATTATAGTATGCTTTTCCAAGATCATACATCACATATAATTTACACGTTATAATACAGGGGCCATGTGATTTGATCTGATCTGCGAATAGATTTTTTCAAAGCAAAGGTCTGCATGGGACCCATCTCTCAACGAATTTGGGGTGGTTTAGTCTTAACGAAATGGAGAGCAACATGTTGCTACGCTACACCTAACCCATTCAATAAAATCTCCATGACAACTCAACGTTGATATTAATTAACTTCTGAATGAAAAAGACCATCTTAACCAAATACACACTCGATTTTACTTGCCGAAGATTGACAAGTAATTTTTATTTATTTATAATAATAAATTATTTGAAGATGCTAATATTAACCAATATAAAACATTATTTGGCAATTAATTTTTTTATAATTTTTTTGACAAGTGGTTGAATATTTTTTATTTTTTAAAAACATAGTGCTAAACACAAAGATGTAACTGTCATTAAAAATTATCTGAGGGGTAGTTGAGTCAAAGAGGGAAAGACTAAAAGTAATTATAAAAAAGGGAGAAAAAACAGAAAGGACAAAAATGAGCAACTGATACTAAATTATGGAAAGTAGTTTAATAAATAACTTAATGTGCATAATAATAAAATAAAAAAGCAGTGCGCGCGCTTGTAGTTAATGCACCAAGCAAGCTTAGGCAAGCTTTATAATGGAGGGGATGCGAGGACTCCCCTGTTAAGTTATCAACCACACCCGCCTTTTCAGTCCCTTCTACCCATGTGACGATCAACTTTTTTTAGCTGCAAACCAGGACCATCTTTTCACTCCCTCTCCCATCTCATAGATGAGATATTCATATACTAGAATGAACACACCACTCTCATTCTGTTGTCTTTATTTTTGATTATTTTCTTGACTTTTCTAGATTTGGAGAGAGTGAGAGTGATAGAGAGGTCAAGATATTCTGGAATGGATTTTCTTGATTTCTTTTGGTGTTAGAGAGATTTCTGGTTTCGCTGCAAAGCATGAAGATGTTCGTGGTTTCAAGATTTGGTTTCGTGTTTCTTGTCGTTTCTTTGAGCTGCTCTGTTTTAGCTCTCCCTGGAAATGGGCCTCCTAAAGATCCTCTCAAGTATATCTTAGGTATGCTTTCAGCAATGTGCAATCTGGTGTCTTGGTTCATTTGGGAAATTAATGATATTGCTGCCTTTTTTCAACATTTGTTATCTGGGTCTTTTCTCCACTTTTGTTATCTGGGTTCTTGTTAGTTTTCAGTAATGTGTACGATCATGTTGCTCTAAGACAAAGTTGCTATTTGCATATCAGATATGCTCATTTCGGCTGAAAATTGAGCTTGGCAGTTAGTACCGAGCTTTCTGTGTTAGGCGTGCACTCTTTTCTAGAGATTTGCCAGCCAAATGGGGTATTAATGATTTTCGTTTTACTAATTTAATAGCCCTCTTTGCAATTTACGTAAAAGGAAAGAGACGAGCTTTTACTTCTTGTGCAATTGACCGTGAGCATGTGCGATGGACTAGATTAAGAATTTTGGCATGAATTGTCAAGTAATAGTTTTTCCCTCCCGGTTATGCTGTCGTGTTTGCAGGGCAGGAGAATTTAGGGCCGTTTAGAAATGGAATCTCGGAGACTGATGCGCAAGCACCTGGGCCTTCTGATTACACACTTGTGCTGGCAGCGAAGAGGACAGATCGACCGGACATTCTTCACGGATTTAAGCGTTATCGAGAAGGCTGGAACATCACCGATCCCCATTACTGGGCTGTAAGTCTCGTTTCTGTATTTTACGTTTTCTCAATGTTGCAGTTCACATATACAGCTATGATAAGATTGAACATGTCACCTTTTGAGATCTTGGCTAAAAGAAAATGAGTACCATGAGACTTAACGAAAAGGTGTTACCTAGATCTTTAATTGGCATGTTAGAATTGCCGTTGTGTTCTGAAGCAACATTAGCTTCGGAAAGCATCAGAATATATTATTTAGATTCACACCTATTGTTTATCAACAGTGTCGAATTAACTTGGCAACGTTGGTTCTACAACTTTATAAGAGGGAATGGTTAAAATTTAGCCGTGAAACAAGGCTATTAGCCTGCTAGTACTTGTCTTTGTTTTCAGTACAGCTCTTGTGGGAGGCAGGCTGTGTTATTTGCTCATATATTAAAGATCAGATATAGGCAACTGTGACATTTAAAATCGTTGCATGAAAATTATCAGCGTGCTAGTGTGCTTTCACTTTAGTACTAATGTCTTTGGTTACCAGTGCTAGTATCCTTTTCTTGTCTGTCTTCATCTCTGATTGTCCATATTTATATGCTGTACATAGTTTTGGAAAGGTTCCATCTTTATTCTTCAGTGTTCTCAGTTCTGACCCTACTCTCTGCAGTCTGTTGGCTTCACAGGTGCTGCTGGTTTTGTTCTGGCTTTCCTGTGGTTTTTTTTGTTTGGCTTTGCCCTTGTAGCACATCATTGCTGCAAATGGAGAATTAACATTAAAGACAAAGGATCAAGCCGATCTCAAAGGATTTGTCTCATAATGCTTATACTATTCACTTGTACTGCAGCGTAATAATCTTAACTGCCATTTCCCTCTACTGTTATAACCTTAAGTTTTTTCTGGCCTTTTGTTTCATATATTACCACTTGATGGTTTTTATGTTTGCTTTATTGCATATATAAAAGCATGGAGAAGTATATTGTATGCTTATTCTTTACATCATATGCCAATATTATATTTGACTGATTATGATACTAAGTTGATTTAGAATCACATTTGATAATGATAATTAATTGGCTTGTTGTGGGGGAGAGAAATGTCAAGTTTCCACTATCTGACACTTTACCATCATTATTTGAAGTTTCTAATCCATCATTCAAATGAATCCATTTTATTTGTGAAGTTCAATGTGTAGACTTAAGTGTTTCTGGAACTTGGGTGGTTTATTGTCTGTCTTAAAACTGTAGTTTCTAGAGTTCCTACTCTTTTTTTTTTGTAATTGCATGAACGATTACAGATAAATATATAATACTTTATTTCTCAAGTATCCACCATGTCATTCATAACCGATTTTCCATGTCTTACAGTAAATCAAGTCTCCTATTTCTGAACCAACGCATTGACCTTTTCTTTGTGGCTCTTCCTGATGCCTTATTTTGTTGTTTTATAGGATTGGATGTATCCTTCTCTGTGTTGGGCAGGATGACTTTCATGGTGAAGCTATGAATACTCTGAAATATGTTGTAAACCAGTCAGACTACACTGTGCAAACCCTGAAAAATGTCACTGAGTATCTATCCCTTGCAAAGACAATCAACATAGCCCAGCTTGTCCTTCCTTCTAATGTCATGGATGATATTGACAAGTTGAATGTGGATCTCAATGCTGCGGCTGATACACTTACAGAGAAGACTAGTGAAAATGCTGGAAAAATAGTTAAAGTATTCAATGCTGTGTATGTATCTGAATCCTTGGTAAATTACCAACCAGGTTTTTTATTAATATTCATGATGTTAATGGGCTGGATCTGAATTTATCGTTGCAGGCGGTCAGCATTGATTACTGTGGCTGCAGTGATGCTTATCCTGGCTCTTCTTGGTTTTTGTAAGTATTTCCAATGGAGCCTTGCTGACTGACAGCTCATTTTACTTCTCATTCGTTCAGTTCTTTCCTGCTTGTAACTGATGGACATGTTTTTGTTTCAGTGCTGTCTATCCTTGGACATCAACATGCAATTCATATGTAAGTTACCCTAGTCTTTGTTGGATGCATGATGTATTGTAGCAATAATATCCATCTTTGCAACTCACTGGATGCTTTTCATCTTTGTATCTGATCACAAACATATTGTTGCAGATTTGTAGTGAGTGGGTGGTTGTTAGTGGCGGTTACCTTCATTCTTTGTGGAGTTTTTATCCTTCTCAACAAGTAAGATACTGATATTCTGTATCTTACATGGAGTGATGTCCATCATTAACATTATGCTGTGTTTGCTCGTGTGCAAAATTTGAATTTACTATGCTGTGCATCATGTTTATTAAAAACCCCTTTCATATGTAATCATAAACAAATACCTGCTGTATGGCTTATGAAATTATTTGTTTCGTGTGTAGTATGCTATATTTACAATGATGATCAAGTGCCTTCTTCTGTAGTCTGATTTTATGATTGCTTTTTCCTTTTTGCTTGTCTTCTGAAGTTATTTTTGCTGAATGATGCCCGAGGCACACTTCAATATTGTGCCGCGATAAATATGATATTTTTGCGAAGTGCACTTTGAATACTTAGGCTGTATTGCTGGTGCTTTTGAATGCTTGAATGTGGAATTTTTATTCATTTGAAAAGGAACTGTGTATCTAACTATTTGATCTTATTTCAATTATGAAAATATAATATTTTGTGCTTTTGCAACAGTGCGATTTCTGACACCTGTTTGGCCATGGAAGAATGGGTGGAAAATCCTCATGCAGCATCTGCTCTTAGCAGCATTCTTCCTTGTGTTGACCAAAGAACAACAAACAACACACTCGTGCAGAGTAAAGAAGTCATCACTGATATTGTAAATGTTGTCAATACCTATATATACACGTTTGCAAATGCAAATCCATCCCAGACCGATTTTAATTACTATAACCAGTCTGGACCTTCCATGCCTCCTCTGTGCTATCCATTTGACTCTCATTATCAAGATCGTCAATGCGAGCCCCGAGAAGTGTCTATGGCAAATGCATCTGTGGTATGTCTTTATCTTTTTTGGTCTACATCTTACTTTGGACTTGCATAAATTGTGATGACTTTTTGATCCTTGTTAACCAATAAGTTCTGCTTGGAGGATTAGTTCACCATGCAGAATGGGATGACTCAGGGATTTTGTCATCATAGCTCATGAGATTCACTTCATACTTTTTGTACCGGATTTGTCGTGATTGATAAGTAAAATTAAATTCTGCCACTTCATTTTATCAGTATCGCGTAAGAGGGGTTTTCACATAAAAAATGAAGTAGCTGATATTTAGTTTTAACTTTGTACAGTACCTCGTTAGAATTTGCTATTTCAATGTATAACTTGACACGTGGACCTTCCATCTGACTTGATGCTTGGTCATTCCTTTACTTCACTCAGAGTTAGAAAATAATGAGCTTCACATAATTGTCAGACTGATCACTCTGGGATTTTGTGAGAGAAGAAGTGGAAATATGATCGGTTGCCTTTTGGTGCCTTTGGGCTGTAGTTTTTTATGCCTTTTCTGGCCTTAATTATTTTAAGGATATCCCTAGACACTAAATTCCATGTCAATCTACTCGATTACCTATTGTGTACCCATGGAACAAATTTGAAATCCATTTATTTGTTTAAATTCTCAGGTCTGGCAGAACTACACCTGCATGGTTTCATCATCTGGCTTGTGCACAACTGTTGGTAGGGTGATCCCCGACATCTATAGACAATTGGTGGCAGCAGTTAACGAAAGCTATGCTCTGGAGTACTATACCCCGGTTTTGCTCAGCCTCCAGGATTGCAAGTTTGTCAGGGACACGTTCCAAGAAATCACCTCGAGTCATTGCCCTCCATTGGAGCATTATCTCAAGATTGTAAATGCGGGGCTGGGCTTGATCTCAGCAGGAGTTTTGCTGTGTCTCGTTCTCTGGATACTATATGCAAACTGCCCCCTAAGTGAGGAAATGTTTGCGCAGATATCCTCGCCAATAAAATGCAGCAGTGGCTGTACAGGTATTAAGATAGGTTGTACAAGTAGTGGCAGGAACGATGCATCATTGTCGATTGCAAGTGTAGCGTAGTAGAAATCGGTGTACGATTTAGGTTGTTTTTCCAGTTTGCTGTATCCCCTATTAGGGGAAGAAACCAAGATGGGGCGAAGTTCCATTTTGAGTTGGAGATCATAGCCATTGCAATGTACTTGTTACTACTGTATAGTGCAAAAAGTAATTTTGTTTCATCTCTGTTCTTGGTGGTTTCTTCTGCAATTACAATCCAATCAACCTCCGTGATGGTCATTCCTCATTATACGTTGTAGTGCCAGAGGGCATGCCAATGCAGCCTCCCAATTTCTCTTATTTCTTGGTTACCAGAAGTATATAGAACTCAAATTCTCAGATCGTGTATTGCCTTTTCTAGTTTATCAACTCGCTTCAGCCATGAAACTATAAATCATGGAGCATTTTCATAATCGAGAAAGGAAACACCAGAAAATAATTTGATGACATTGATAGGTAGCCGGAGTTTGAGAGGATTACGGTGGCTTCACGGAGTGTTTCGATGGCGATAGAGGAGGAGGAGAATTTGGTTGCTGCCGTTGATGGAGGTTTTGGAGACTTGTGTTTTCAAGGTTCTTAATTTGCAATGGTGCTGGGAGAGGAGGAGAGAAGCGCGTACGGATTGGGAAGGAAGGAGTCGGCGGGAAAGAGTCGACACGTGGAGGAACGGGATTTGCTGAGGTGTTGAAGGGATGACAAGCTAGGAGGTGTAGGAAGAGTGGCGGGATGCCCTTGATGGTTTCTATGATGAGGCGCTTGTCTTGAAGGGAGTGAATTCCGCTCACTGTCGTAATAATAACCATTTTTTTAATTGATACTAATTATTTATTTTTAAACGAAGCTCAGTTAGTAGTGATCAACAGAATCTATTTAATCCAAAAACCTTACTATTAAACGAAGATTAATGATAAGTTTAAGATGTATAACATCGTAATCTATAAATATATGAGTGGAATATCCCTTTTGAATTAATTAATTAATTAATTGAGTTTTCTTTATATAGCAATATTGAATTCTCACAAGCAATTCGTTTTTGTGTATTTATATAATTAACCCGTGAAAAGAGGAAAACTAATTTACAACTTGTTAATAATTAATTAATCAATTGATACATCCAGGTTTTATAACTATAGCCAGGAAAGAGTCACGGTACCCAAACATTCAAACCCTTACATTTTCATTCTAAGTTTTTTGATTATATCCTTCAAATCACGTGCTATTCCTTTCTTGTATCCTACGATTCTCATGCTATAGTGTTTCCCCCATTGTTTGATCTTCTGTAATTATCATCTAACGTGGGGTGACCTCTGGAAGTTTATCTCAGCAATTCTTTTTCCTGCTAAACGGGAGGTGGAGTTCTGGGCTTGAACTTACGAGTGTTAGCACAGTTAGCTTTGGTGAAGATAAAAAAACAGATGACAGTTGAAGAGGATTTCGTAGCCCCACTACTTGCAGCAAGAAATCAAACGATTAAACATATATATATGTATATGTATATATATATATGTGCCAAACTACTTCTCCAGTTTTGGCAAAGAGTGGATGATCAGCTCACCCACTCTGCCTTAATATGTGAATCATGTTCCATGATGATGATGAAGATAGAAATAGTTGAAGCTCTCGTCACACCCATTAAAGATTCAATAAGGTTGTTCAACCAAATCTTATCAGCTTTGCTTATATTTTTTATAACTGATTTCAAGCTTTCCGATCAGCACGGGTCGACCTCATGCTCGATCGAGTATTGGATGATTCTTTGCGCCTTTTTTTTTAATGGAACGGTTGCGTTGTAATGTCATTTTGCGTTGTAATGTCATTCGCCAACCCAGCCAACAGATTCATTTATGTTCATGAATGGCGGGCTGCCTGGCTCCACTATGTTTTTTCCATGAAATTATCATGATTTCATATCTCATGTAACAATTTTGGTTAGTTAGTTAAATTGAATTGAGTTTTTTTTTATTGAATATATATATATATATTGTTTTTCAATATTAGATTGATTAAGAATTAATTTTATTTTTTTCTATAAAGTTACCATACTCTCATGATCTGTGTTTGATAAATTAATTATGATTGATCCAATTATTTTTTATTTGAATTATATACTTTAATACTAGATTGATTGAGAATTATTTTAAATTTTTATTTATTTATTTGCTCTCTATCTCATTATCTAGTTTGAAAATCTGACATGTTAACCCGAGTTGGTCCAAATAGATCTAACATTTTCATCTTATTATTTAAAAAAAAATGATTTAATCTTAATTTATTTTTTGATTAAACTATATTTCTGTTGCTAGTTTGAGTTTTTTTCTTGACCTGTAAAATCAAGTATATATCAATCTTTATATAATTTATTTTTTATACTAAAAACATGCTAACATCACATAAATATATATAATAAGAACTTCATTAGACCTGCAGCGTAGACCAACTAACTATCCAACTACAATCTAACCGCGCAATATGGGGAGCTTCTGGATGGTCAAAAGCAGCAGAGTCAATGGTCCAATATGGATAACCAGGCACAGGAACATGTCAAACCCAAATTGAATAGCTTCTAATTAATGACTCTATTGGGTTGAAAGAAATGCAAAGAATTAGGTGTTATATTGAAATTCAAATTGTATAGACTCAATCAAAATAACCCCACATGATAAGTATAGGAGGGTATTTTGATTTTTGCTTGAAAAAATATTGAATTATTATTATTATTATTATTTTAAGGACATTATTTATAAAATCATCATATTAAAATATTATATATAAAAATATATTCTTTTTTAAAAATACTTTCAAAAATAAAATGAATATCTCGCGGGGCCGTGTTGTGATGTTAACCGCAAAAACGGTTATAAAGTCAAAGGTAGGTAGATGTCCCGGGGTTTGACGCTTTAATTTCCCTGCTTTTATTTGGAATAAATACAAAAGCCTTCAGAAATACATGTGTAATTTAACGGGGCTTTAGGGTCTACCTTTGTGACCCTTCAATTAAACACTAGGTTCAGGTTTATATTTTAAATTAAATTAGATTAGAGTTAACTTATACATGTATGATATGATTAATTCAACTGACTTTGATTTTATTATTGAAATTCAATTTGAGTTTCTTAAAATAATATTATTTTATATTTATTTTTTAAATATCAAAATAACATCACTTTAAATTAACCGGTTAAATGTTTGTTTGACATTGTGTTTTAAAAGTGTTTTAAAAAAAAAATATTTTTTTTTGTTTTAAAATAAAAAATCTTGATATTTTTAGATTATTTTAATACGTTGATGTCAAAAATATTTTTTAAAAATATATAAAATATTATTTTAATATATTTATATATAAAAAAACTTCAATATATCCATAAGTTATGCCCTGAATTGAAGCTGAATTTATTAGCTTTGAGAAAGATTTGGAGTTTTTTTTATTGGTCAGAAAAAATAAGTAAACGTAAAGGTTAATTATTTATCATACAATAACAATATGCATGTTTCTAAAAAGATAAAATCTAGGGATGGGATGGAATTTAGAGATGAGTAGACATTAGAATATACATATACATATACATATACATATACATATACATATACATATACATATACATATATATATATATTCACTCAAATAAAACATGTGACTCTTTCCATCAAATTAAGTTAACTCTAGATCATTAAGATAGCAAGAAAGTCGATGCCAATTTCAGTAAATGAATATTGAAAATTCATTTTCCAAATGCTCATATTTTAATGTGATATTACTTAAGAAAGCATCGTCAAAATAGTTGGGTGCATGCTCATTAAAAATAATTGAACTCTGGATGGCTTTGTCGATTATTCTTTTTTTTTTAAAACGTGGAATCTGTTTTAACTAATCAATCAATACTTGTATCATCTTCATGCATTGAAATTGAAATTCTTCGTGGATCGTGATGGTGTGTGGTACATAAATAACAGAGTCATATCACAGAGTCATGAACATTTATATTAATCTATAAGCAAACAAGCACAGCCGTCTGCGACTGCGAGAGAAGAGGGAGGGAGGTGGTCTTCTTTGTTTGCTGAAAGGAAGGAGCTTTTTCAATGTACAGTAAGATTGAATGGATTATGTCTTTAATTCTTCAACTCCCTTCACTCAATCTCTTGCTTCATTGCAATACCTATTTTTAGCTTCAAGAAATTACGAACCGCTTCTTGTACGCAACTTTCTCCTTTCTTAAAACACTTACTTCCTTTTCCTGTCATCTTTTTCGTTATATCACCTTTTCTTCTGATGATGCTCACTCCTTTTAGTACTTGAATTCGTAAAGTTCTGCCCTTTTTGTTGCATCCGAGAGGTTTTTCTTCTCTTGCTCTGTTGTCTTTCCGCTTTTGCTTTTCTGGGTTTTCTCTTCTTTTTTTTGTGCGTTTTTAATGCTTATAGCTGTGTTTTCCTCAACTGGGTCCTGGCCATTTCGTGATTATTGGTCTCTTTGTGCGATCCTATTTGTTTGCCAGTTTCGTTAAAGCCGAACTCCACAAAGTTGTCTCTCTCTCTGCCCCCCCTTTCCCTCCTTATTTATGTGCGTATCCTCTCTTTCTGTAACATTTTTTTGTTGTTTTTGTTAAAGTACTCACCTTCAGATTCTCCTTGTTTTGTTCCAACTACAGTGATTTTTATTTCAAGGGGGCTCTGTGGAGAACAACAACAGGTTGATCTTGGGCTTGGAGTTTCTGAACATTGATTGAGATTTCATCAATTGTTGGCTTTTTTTATATAGAATTGGAGGATGGGGGATCACTTTGTGTTGCTGGTGAATCGTTTGATAACTGAATCCACCTTAGAAGCTGCAATTGAGAGCAGAAACCTGTCGATGCAAGCCACCGCGTCTGACACAAAAATTGAAAAATCTTTCCAGAAACTGGATTTTGGGGATATATCAACTCCGACGAAATTGGTGGAGTGCAGGATATGCCAAGATGAGGATGAAGATTCTAATATGGAGACACCATGTTCTTGCTGTGGTAGTTTGAAGGTTCGTTGAGCTTTTATTTTTTTATCAATCCAAAAACAAATCATTTATATCAGTGTTTTTTTTTGGAGAATTATATATTATTTTGATGCACATGAGAATAAAGATTTTTCAGTTTGTTGGCGTATCTAGAAGGTGTTGATTTAGTAATCTGATGCTAGTCCTCCCTTATATTGTCATATTGCTATTTTTTTTCCTTTTCTGTTTAGCGGTTATGAAAACCTTAAGGTTTTTTATACTGAATATAAAAAGTTAAGTTGATGTTTGTCTTGTTATTAAACCAGCAATATCAGAATGTCATACAGATAGAGTATGCATTAGTCTCTAGATGATTTTTGCGAACTGTTCCAGTTTAACATTCGTCTCTTATAAAGTCATTTGATTTGGCCTTCAGTAGTGATCATTTGTAGCTTGCCATGTTTGACTGGTTCTTCATATTGCAGTATGCTCATCGCAGGTGTATACAGAAGTGGTGCAATGAGAAGGGTAACACTATATGTGAGATTTGCCTCCAGGTGTGTTTCATTTTTTCATATAGCTTCAATCTAGTTGCTATTCTTTGGTTATAGGGAACCTTCATAGTTTACCTGAGGCTCTAGTCTTTGCCATCAACAAATTGAATCATAATTTTAATGATAATAAATTGGATTGATTTCAGGAGTTCAAGCCTGGTTATACAGCACCACCACCCCTGTTCCAAATTGGGTTTCCAGTGAACTTTAGGTAATCTGGAGCACTTCTTGGTTTTCGAATGCCGTTTGTCTAATTGTATTTCCATTTCACTACAACTTCAACAACATGCTCCAACATTTTTATCAGGGGAAATTGGGAGACGTCCAGAAGGGAGTTAAATGGTCCTCGCTTCATAGCAGTGGTCTCATCTGAACATAACTTCCTGAACACTGACTATTATGAGTATTCAGCTTCAACTACAAGAAACACGATCTACTGTCGCTTGATTGCTGTGATTGTTAGTCTCTCTACTTTCTTTGATTAAGATATAGAGATTTTCCTGGTGAACTTTCACATATGAAAGAGAAGCAACAAACATGTTATGGACATTCATTTCTAAGAACATGTTTCTATTTTAACAGAATGCCCTTATAATTTCTTTTTTTATTTAAGAGAAATCTTTTTGCATCATGGTGTAGCTCAACAATCTCATTACTCGTCTTTTTCTTTTGCAGTTCATGGTTCTTTTAATTCTGAGGCACGCTCTTCCTCTCATTCTTAATGGAACCAATAATATCTCATTCCCAGCTTTTATGGTAAAACAAGTTGGATTACTATTTTATTTGGAAAAAACTTTGATGAAAATCATGCGTGCAAAGCATAGGCTTACACTTTCTTGCTCTGTTCGACAGTTGTTATTTATACGAGTTGCTGGGATTATTCTTCCAATCTATGTCATGTTAAAAGCACTAACTGCTCTCCAGCGTCGCCGCCTCCGTCAGGTGAGTTCTGCCCACATTGTACGACCTATTGCTTCTTTTCTACATTTAAGATAAGATGTTGAGCTGACATTAGACTTCAATGCTCATTAAGTTTGGTTTGCCTATTTTTTGGTTATGTTGTTGATCATTAGGCGCCTCCCAACTCATCAATTCATTCATATGACGAAGATGCTGAGCATTCAACCCCGCAGCCTCTGCCACATATAATAAATGTTCATTAGACTCTGCCAATCTCCAGGTTACTATTTTTTCAAGGTTAACAGATATGATTTCAAGCTACCGCAATCAATCCAGAGATAGTTTCATTGTCAACTGTAAAAAAAAAAAAAAAAGGAAAGAAAAATCAAATTTCCAGGGTGACTTTCTCACTGGGCAAAGTTCAACGGGTTCTAGATTCTGAAAGAACATCTTGTTGTTGTCAGTGAGATAAACAGACAATGGTTCCATGGAAAAAAAACTGTGATTTAGATTCTTAGATATGCATTTTCTTTGCTGCTCCATCATTTAAATACTTGTACAGTCAAAAAAGTTCCACTGTATATACAGACATTTATATGAAGAAATTAAAAGTCAAATTATCAACAACTAAGGTATATTTGCTCATGTTTGAAGCCTTGCTATTTGGTTTTCTAGTAGTTTAGCATATACATGTCAACGACATAGAAGCAGCAGCAGCTGACAGAGCAATTCTACTTAAAATATCAATTGGTTACGTTATTTTCGTTCAGCTTGATTGCGGTATCTCTAGATTCATATTCTGTAACAGGGAAAACCAAATAACTTGTTCTTGGGGGACTTAAAAAGCTTCCCAGATGGGAGCAGTCCGAATTGTGGACACCCATTTTTCCCCTGCAATTCTGTCTTTAAGAAAAGAATTTCTGCAGTTGGTTATTCTGTGAAAGGGATACATATCTTCACTAAAAATCATGATGATTTTATAAGATGGGGATGAAGAAGCCCACATAACTGACAAAAAACCCCATATCACCAATCTGGGGTAGTTTCTTCCGGCCTTGTATTTTCAACCTCTTATAAAAGGAGCAAGCAAGAACTTGAATCCTTGCATTAAGCTTCGCGTGCCAGAAATAATCATAATAAAAAGGGACCTTACATGTTAGATGTAATGATGGATCCGAGGTTTCAGTGTAGAATGTCCATATAAATATGCCAATAATATACTTTGACAAAACAGCAATAAGATATAAGGTTGTCAATACCGTTGTGGTTGCTGTTTTGTTTTTTCTATTGGTACGAAACATTTTGGTTTCAGAATATTTTGGCGTGCCGTTTTGGAGTTGTGTTATTCATATATAATTAATTAATTAATTAATTATGAAAAAACTTTAAAAAAATTAAATATAATTTTTATTTTTTATAAAATAAGTTGATAACAATTTTATTTTTTTATAATATATATTTTTTTAGTTTTTATTGTTTTTATTTTCGTATTTTCAATACATCTTATAAACAATATTATATATATATATATATATATAATTAATGACATGTCTCTTTTGGCAGACATAACTCACATCACTGCTGCATAGTGCATAGTACATCACTTTTGGCCAGCATGCGGCGGGGAAAAACAGCGTGGGAAATGAAAAAAAATTTGTAGCCGAAACGGAACAAACAGCGTGTTTTAGCTGGTATTTCTGAACAAACTGAAATTAAAATAGAGATAAAAATTATATTATTTTATCTTAATTTTTTAATGATACAAAATGTTTTGACCGTTTCGGGTATGGTATTAACAACCCTAATAAGATACTTTCCTTGGCATTGCATGGGGAAGATTCTTACACGTTTTAAATTTCCGCTGGAAATAACAACTTGTTCGTTCACTTCGCTCCGTTAATCTGTTATTAATGCTTTCCTCTTCCTCTTAAGAACTCCCAAATCAGTTTTTTCTTTTCAATTATTTTCTGCCTACCTAACGAGGGCAAGCCTCTCTTTCTATACGTTGCGACTAGAATTTGATATCCAATCTCTTGCAATGATACCGCATGACTTGAGACAAAGCTGTCCATCAGCTAAATTAGTAACGGTCCATGTCCCAGGGATAGAAGAAGAGGCCTCATTCACTGTCATAAAAAAAATGTTTTCCACATAATTCACGGGCAAAATAAGTTTGATGGAAAAGACATTCACACCAGACAACGCGGTCTGGATAAAAAACTTGACACTGAATTAATCTCTCATGCCAAATGTAAAATCCAGCAGATAAAAGGGAACGGTCATACCCTTTTAAAACAGCAGAGATTCAATCTCTTAATAAGATCCATCCTTTTTCTCGTGAGAAAAATATAAACCATCCTACACCGTGGATCATTGCAGTTTTTTAAAGTGAGATAAAAAGAAAAGGAAAACAGAGAGGGAGAGGGAGAGATAATGAATGGTTCTAAAACTGAAATTATAATATTCATCTGTACAATCCAAAAGTGTGCTCAGAGGCAAACTTTCAAAGTATGGTACAGAGCACAACCTCAAAGCAGGTCAGTGAGATAGTAATCTGGATTCCTACCAGAGCCTGATTGAACCCGACTGAGCACCTTAATGACTGTGTATAGTTTTCTCCATTTAACTTAGTTCCAGCTTCTCCTTGGCCTGAAATATTGGGGAAGGAAAGCAAATAAGAAAAATCATCCAAACATTTTAAACTTCCCGTTAATACTTGTTATCAAATTTGAAAAAACTCATCATTCCCGTTAATATCAAATGTTCTTTAAAGAGTATAGTTGGTGGTAGTACTTCCGGTTTTTTTGATGTGAACGCCAGTAGCAAGCAAGCGCTCCAAATGCACAGCTAGCAAGAGCGATTGCCAACGCGGCCCCTGCAGGAACCACAACTGCATTTGTTGAGGCCACCAAATCTACAATGGTCCCATCAGTCACTTCATCCCCAAGACGACCCTTCTCCTTGTACAAAGATGCAAGTGTTTTGCCATAATAATCAGTCAAGAACTTGTATACTTCATCCATGTCCCAATCTATTTGACTGATTCCGTTTTCTCTCCGGCTATGAGAGAGGTAACATAAAGAGCAGAGCTGTTTTGGAGGCCAAATAACCTTTGGGAACTTGGGGTCACCAGTTCCAAGAGAAGCTTCTTCCTTCATTAATCTCTCGTTGACTTTATTATGGGTACTCCACAACCAAAGAGCAAAGTCACGGGATGTGTTGAAAGGGACGGTGACACTGCAAATTGGAACAGGCTATATAAGTTGGAAGGAGTTTGAGAGCCTAAGGCTATTATTCTGAGTTGTTTTTACCTTGAACACATTTGATAAAAATGTTGACGACAATCCTCGCACATAAAGAAGTTGTGGATAAAATCACATACTGATCTGAATGCAAACTGGCTCTCTCCATCCTCAATCCTCACAGAGAGTGAATGCAGTAGAGCCCATAAACCACAGCTGCAAATGAAGAAACAAACTCATGAATCAAGGAAGATGATTCGTTAAACAATTCAACTGTAGAGGAATTTTATAATGGTTATAGCTGTTCCACAAGAACAAGGGTTTGGTTTCCATGGTATTAGAAAACACTACTTAAGATGCCAAGTTTTATATTACTGTGTAAACTGATAACAGATATGCCTTCTTTTTATAGGAGAAAAGATAAGCCTGAAGCAGCAACAAATATTAAATACCATCTCATAAACATGTTGATAGAAGCCATCAAAAGAATGCACACCCATATGCATGTTTAATGGTAGATAAAAAATAAAAGCAATTTAAGCTCTTTTCGGATCCAAAAATTAAACTGCCATGCACTTTAAATTTGCTATTTCAGAGGAGAGAGTCAACAAATGCTTATCAGTAGAAGGAAATGATTTTTGCATCTGATGGACAATATAGAGCTTTTCTGGACACCAGTAGCATCAATAACAAAGCATGCTTCCGCTAACAATCACCACCACCACCATAGCCTTAACAGCATTCGCCACTATCACCAAGTTCTCTTACTTCCCAGTGACCGCACCACCACCTATGTATTTAACAGTCCTTGAGTGTGGAGATTGCCACTGTCAATAAGGCAAATCTGCATTTTTTTTACCTACGATCTTGGAAAATGTCCAGAAAACTGAAGCTGCAGATCGGTCCTCCAATTCAGCCATAACAAGTGTTGGTACAATGGAGAAGATGGGCCTCAGAACATGACAATATATGATTTCACATTCATTAACTATACATAGCCTTTCCAAGCAAGCAGAAGCAATCCAACAGGAACAGATACAAGACTACCAAAAGAATAGCTTAGGCTTAGGTTGGATGTGCCTTGCACATGAACTTGCTGTCTCAAGTGCATGAATAGCCGGATAAATTGCTATATCAAAACTTAAAACATACTAGACAAAGTATTGGTCCTGTAAATAATTGAATGGAGAATAGGTTGTTACCTGAAGCCCCTGGTATCATTCTTGCTGCCACGGCAAAACATCTGAGAAAGAACACACAAAGCCATTTTAAAATCAATCTAGCAAAATGCAAAGTAACAAGAAGCAAGACATAGTTAAACATATGGCACAACCGGTATAATCTAAGCTATACCATAGGAAGAACCAGTAACAGATAACTTCAACAAAATTTAAACATACATCATTGTTTGATCTCACAAACAAATTTTCAGTTTCTCAAAAAATCAATAATCTAAAACTACAAGGACCACACAAAAATTAAATGATGGAATCTGCATTAGAATGGATGTTTTGAAAATTCAGGAACTTGGTTAGCTCTTATCATATGGATGAATGAGTGACTTGTGACTTGCAAACACTAAAATTACTGAAAAGCTCCAGAAATGTTATGATGCTGTCCTCATTATTGAAAGCATTTAATAAAATGATACCATGTTCCACCGAGTTTCACTTATTTGAAGCAATGGCTAGAGGGAAAAAAACACACCAGCCAAACAAATATAACATAGACAATAATTTTTAAAAAGAGGAAATTTAATAGAGTGAGTCCTAGTTCAAAAACTGTCAACTATCTCACTGAAATTAACTGACATGATACCATTTCCAAATTCATTTATGCAGGTAACCATAGATTTGACATCATAATCCATCAGCAAACTACATGTATTTAACCACTGTCCAAAGTATCAAAATACATCAGCCAAAACCATATGCATGCTAACCACTGTCCAAAGTATCAAAATACATCAGCCAAAACTATATGCATGCTAATCACTGTCCGTTATGTCAAAGCATGCCTAAAAGTTCAATTCGATTACACTACAATTCAGTCATAAATTGGCTATGGTGGGCTAATGCTTACTATTAACAAAAGAGAAAAGCACTTACCCAATATCCTCGAGGAACTTCTTTCCCACAAACCTGGAAATTCCCTAGCATGCCCTTGCCATTGCTGAGTACTTCCTGTTTGTCAGGTGACCACATATCTGGTGGGCACAAATCATCAAAGTTCACAAGCACTTCTGCACTTCCCTTTCGGCACCTAATACAAATAATCTAGAGCAGATGAATGAAGTAATTACTGGATTGAGTGTGGAAAGTTTCGCTCAAAAAAGATTTTCTTTACCTCTTTGAAGGATGATGAACCGCTAAAAGTTGAAGAAATTTAATAAGTGAAACCCGAGTGTGTTGTTTGATCATCTGCAGAACAAGCATATAAATCATGAGTGGAGAAAAGAGAGTACAAATGAGTATGCACACCCATGAAACATAACCAGAGGGTAAAATGTCTACCTTGTGTTCTAGTATGATTTCAACAGCAATGGCTGTAGCCTCCTCAACATCATACACAGCACGTGCAATCTTTCACAAGTTGTGCAACATAGAAGTTAATATATTAAATTAATGAAAATATTGTTGTTAAAATATCAAAGCAAAGCTGAACTATGCAAACAGAAACCTGTCCAGGGTCTGATATGTTTGAATGAAGATGCTCATTTTCAAATTTCTCATCATCCAAGCCATATGAGCTGCAAACAATCATGAAAGTTGTGACAGGGCAAAGGGGTGAAGCTAACATGCAGTATTACAGAAACAATAAAGCATACATTGCCAAAATCAGAAACAACAGATTTCAATAAAAAAAAAGTTCATAAGAAAACAACAATAAGAAAAAACATATGTCAATGCACTATAACAGCCCATTTCTCTGAATAAAAAATAACAATCACAAGGCACAGGCTGTGGGTGAGTATCACCTACAGCATCATCTGATTTTACATATTCAAGATGCATGACCCCTGAAACCTAAACTGCAGTTAAGCACTCATATCACAAAATTAACAAAAGAATTTATTAGGTGCATATGTTGCAAACATAATGCAATAAAAATATGAAATAGAAACATTTTCCTACTAGTAATACCACAGAAAAAAAATCAACTGACTAAATTTATCCAAATATATTAAATGAATACGTGAAACATAAAATTTATCCAATTTGTTTTCTACTTACAGAGAAATTTGATACATGACTGTTTTTAACAGGCACAATTGATAAATTTTAACATCACACACATATGAACCAAAGGTATGTGAATTAAAATATGAAGATTTCACTTAAACAAGTGTGGCTAGGAATTTCCCATACCTGCCCAAATGCTTATTGATCCAACTAACCAAACGTTCAGCTGTCCGTCCATCATCAATCATGAGTATTTCACTCTTCTCTTTTTCAGCTTCCCAACCGCGAGATGAAAATTTGGAAGGCGGGCCCCAAAATAACATAGGATAATGACTCACAGAAAATTTATCACAGAGTTTATTGTTTATCTGTGCTGCCAAAGAAGTTAAAGAGGGACTAGTCAACAAGCCACCCTTGTGTATCACTTGAGACTGCTATAGAGCTAAAAGAGCAGCAACTTTACAAACAGAATCACTTATAGGAGAAAGTCAAGCCAATAGTGTGATGGGTCAGAAATGGTCTTCCCAGACCGTAGCAACAGTCCATTCAAGATTAGGGGGAACAAATCTTTAGAAAAGTCAAAAAAGCTCAGTACACGACATTCCAACTTTCAACATGTAACTAGGGTTGTGGTAAAGGACTATGGGAATGGATATATGACATCCCAAGGACATGAAAACAAGAATTGGAAAACCAGTTAGTTAAAGTATTGCCTTCAAATACATTATCCAGATGTGCTGTAATGAATGAGACTTTTATAATTATTCCATACAATAAGATACACATATAGCCTTTTTCTCTTTTAAATCCGTGCAGATGTAAAGTTTTCTAAAGAAAGTTCAATTTAAGTATTTATGGAAACAAGTAATTTTCTGTGCACTGCAAAATAATTTGAAAGGAGTAGAATAAGACCACAGCATGTATAAAAAGAAATCAAGAAGACATTATTTATGTACCTTCAAAGCACAATCCACCCTTGCCATCAATACAATGCCCGGATGCACAGCATCAGGCCCATTAAAAAGCCTTGCAACCTTCTCGTAATGGGGCTGCACATTTGAAGCTCACAAAATAAGAAGAAAAAAAAAAAGACAGCTAATTAAAAAAAGTAGCATACATACCTTATAATTTCTGCAAGCAGGGCACCTGAAAGACAGCGATTGCACATGGAGGAAACAGAATCATATAACTTGATGATATTGTTACAAATGAAGACATGAGCAATACATCAATCATATAGAAAATGTAAAATCAGCATTTCACACACACATGCAGAGATGCTTTCTTTTCATGCAGGGAGAAGGAGTTTGCAATTAGCTAGACATGATTCAACAAATAATTTGCGTGAGAATATGGGGATGTATTATTTTATGATTTGACAATTTAAGAATTTTTTGTTGGTTGAGTAAAATAGATAAATTTATTGTTACACATACAAACAGATTAACCTGATTTTGAGAATCCAACACATCCAGTAGTAGACAACATAGAAGAGAACAGGCGATAACTTGGCCAGCAGATACATGATTCTGTGTGTGTGTGTGTGTGTGTGTGTAAAATGAATTGGATAAAAGCAGAAAATCTCATATCTATGCCAAAGATTACTTAATCAGCTTAACAATTTGCTAATACTATAGTTTAAGCAATTGTAATCTTTAATTGTTTAATTGGCCCATGAAATATCAAAATTTAAAACTTTTGTATCATTGCATCAAATGAAATAGTAGCCAAGGAAATAGAGGAAAAGAATCAACTTAGGATCCATAGACATGATTGCAAGTACAACATTTGAACTGCGGCATGTTACACAAAGTGACTTGATGGGCATAAACCCATAATTCAGCAATTTTTAAGTGTGCTGCCTATTTATATTGAGAATATAACTTCATTAAGGTTAAAGTGCTTGTTCCCTAAGCACATAAGAGTGAACATGGCCTATATCCAAGAAGCTTGCAGGCATAAGTTTATACAGGTGTCATGTCCATGATGAGTTGGAGCATGAATTGGAGTTGAGAAACAAATTAACATGAAGGAGAAATCATGGAAAACCAACACAGACAAATTGACTCATATGGACTTCCAGGTAGTGACCATCGGGGAAGTAACAGTAAACTAAAATGAAGATACTTTTGTCCCTCTCATCTTAAAACATCAGTGCACCAAGTGGTTGTCTCATCTTAAAACCATGAACTGAACAAGGAATTTTTTTATCCCCTTTAAGTTTATGACAATGGGGCCCACAGTGGCCTGTGAGAGCTGGCTAGCTCAAAAAAACCCATCTAGAAGAGGTTCAAGTCTTACGAATGATAGCCAAAACTAATAAACCTTTATTATTGTAAAGTTCTTCTATCATTTCAGACTGCAGATGTTTTTTTCAATTTTGGAAAATCAACCAGAATTGATGACATGGTACAGGTTACATTAGCAACTAGCATAAACAACATTACTCTATTATATCTTACAATAGAAGGAGGGTCATGTGGAAAAAATATTTAGGGAAGAGCTTAGAAACAGTGACGCAGGATAAGATATCAAATTTTATATGAAGTTATGAGAACTTTATTCTCTCAGAACAGTCACTAAATACACAAACGATGAATGGTAAGTTGACCCCAATGCAGTTGCAAGTATCAAAATTAATAATTGTAACAGACATAAAATGTTAATTATATTCATTGCACCACTGCTGTATTCGTTCTATCATTTTCTCAGTTTCAATACCTTTCTTTAAGCTACTCTATATATGATATTCAACGATTAATCCATCAAATATAACCAAGATGTTTTATGGAAAGTCTAACAGACACGATATGAATTGGAACAAGAAACTGATTACCATGTGATTTAAACAGATCCAACTGAAAAATCTCACATTTCATGTTTTGTCAAACAGCTGAATTCCAAACTAAATACAATATTTTTCAGATAGGGGGAACTAAAATGCTTCGATAAAAGGGAAAGCATTGCAAATTTACGAATTTGCAGTATTCAGTCTCTGCTTTTTTTGCAAAATCTTCACTGAATTCAGTACACTGAGTTCTGCATGCTGAATTGTAGAAGCCAATATATATATATAGAAGAAGAAGGTATAACCAACACCTCAAAGTAACAACCTTTTTCTGCCATAACTGTCTTACTATTTTCCTCGATGGAATATAACTCAGTAAATGATGGAATCCTGTGGTATGACCAAACTAACTAACATATTGCTCCTAAAAAACTGGTGAACCAGAAAAGGCACAGTTTGTATAAAAAGATTTTTAATCCTTGCACTGCTCTCTAGTACCTTATCACAATTTAGTTCTTAATTATCCCTCTAGAAATTCCATCTATAGCTCTGTGTGAAAATCATTGCTTTATTGATTAATACAAGCAATAATTTCGTATTCAAAACTAAAAAAATCGAAAATTAAACCACTTCATTTGATAAATAAATAAATGTAACAGTTAGGTGGTTTGGGATGGAGAGTAACTGACCAGTTGGCGAAGAACTCAACGATGGCATGAGTAGCGGGGGTGCCACGAAGAACAGAATCAAAATTCGTGCTATTCAAATCAACAGCGTAATCAACCAACGCTTTGTTTTCGCCGCTTAAAGCTCGGAGGATCGAACGGGATCCCGACTGAAACGACGCCGCTTCTTTAGAGCTGGTTAGCAAAAGCACGATCACAGAAAGAATCACGCACGCTTCTGGCAAGGACATGGTAAAATTATAATTGTAAGACAGGAAGAAGAAGCTCTGGTTGTTCCGGGAACCCTTTCAGTGATGTTTTTTTCTTCCCTGAGGTTCAGAGAAGGAAGAGGGAGTTGGAGATCTGTTCTTCGATGTTATTGTGTATGCGTTAAGCATGTAAGAACTTAGAAAGCGGGCGGCGACAGGGTGCTGAGCGTATTTCGAGAAACGTGGGTCAATTTCCGGCCAAAAACCAAAGAGCTTGCTGGGTATGTAATTTGCATGTGTAGAATTTCATTACCGTGCTATTCTAAAAGATCTGGGAGACATGGTGGATGAACAGAGAATTTTTTTTTTTTTTTTTCAGTTCAGCTTCTCTTTTTTTCCGATTCTCTTCTGCGTTTGTTTGTATAAACTTTCAAGTCAAACAGAAATTTAGTTTAGTTTTCAAGAAAGTATTTTTTATTAGGTTAGTTTAAAGGGTTTTTTAATTTATTTCATATTGTTTTTTAATTATTAGGTAGATTTAGAGGATAAATATAAAATATTATTTTTAAAAAAATAATAGCCGACGCATGTAGTGTAGTTGTGCTAGCTTGCGGAAGGTATATGTGCTCTTGGAAGATGCGTGTGGCCGTATCTGTAAACGAAACACCAGTTTTCGGTGTTGGCTCTGAAGTTACTGTTTTGAGAAGAATTAAAAATAAATAAAATTATTTTAATCTATTTTCTAAACAAATAAATATTTTTAAAAACAAAATAAACTATTACCCCCAACATAATCACGAATTGTCTTGTTAATTTTGTTCTGATGTGGTGCGTGTAGCAAAGATTAGCTCTATAACTATTTTTTAAAATAAAAAATATCATGTTATTTATTAATTATATTAAGTTTGATTTTTTTATTGAAATATATTTTATTTTAAATCTTTTATAATTTTTTTCCTCTTTATCAATTAGATTTTGATTTAATTGGCTTTTCTATTAATTTTTATCATTATTTTTTTATCATTATTTGTTTTTCTCTTATTATTTTTTTAATTGAGATTTTTTACCTATTAGATTTTATCTTTTATTTATTATTTTATTTCAAAAAACTTACGAAATTAAAGATGTTTATATATATATATATATATATATATATATATAGAGAGAGAGAGAGAGAGAGAGAGAGAGAGAGAGTTCTATCCTCTTCTAACTTTTTTACTTGTCATATTTGGTTATTGTTATTTTTTATTTAAAATAATTTATAAAAAAAATCAGTTTTATTTTCCTTCAACTTTTCTATCTATCAGGATTTTTTTTAATAAACTTTTAAAAAATCTAAAATATTAATAGGTCATTTTTTAACTCATTTACATTGGCATAATTAACTTAACGTCGTAAATGTTTTTCAACTTATTTTTTAGGAAATTGTAAAATATTATAAAATAATTTACTTTTTATGAAAACCACCCTTGGAAGAAAAAAAAAGTATTTTTTAGTTTTTTTTAACTAACCATTCAATTGAAACATATCAAAAAAAACTTATGTATAAATTAATTTTAAACTTGTAGTAGACAAAAATTTAAGGCCTCGTTTGTTTGCTGGAAAGTGGTTTCCTTTTGGAAAGTGAATTCCTGGAAAGTGAATTCCTGAAAAGTGAATTCCGATGTTTGGCAGTGTTATGAAAAATGAACTGGAAAACACTTTCAAATGTTTGTTTGTGTTATGAAAAATGAACTGGAAAATAATTTATTAATAAATTAATTTTTTTCCAAGCTTATTAAAATAATGAGGAACAAATCTTACAAATTAAAAAGTTGAATGAGAATGAAATTGAAAAAACAATATAATTTCACAAATTATCTCAAATAAAATAAATAATAATAAAAATAATAGAGATCAAATCTAAAAATTTAAAAAAAATAAAAGGTGAATAAATTAAAATAATAATAATTAACATTTCATAAATTATTTCAAATAAAATAAGTAACAATAAAAAAAATGAGGACCAAATTTGATAGATAAAAATTTTCAATAAAAAAATGATAAGAAAAAAGCAAATAGCAATTATAAAAATAAGGACCAAAATTAATATAAAAATTAAATTTTAAGAGATGGAATTGAAAAATAAATATTCAAAAACAAATTATATATAGCAATCAAAAGTTTGAGGATCAAATTTGATATAATCAGCAAATAATGACATTTCTAATTTTTTCACAACTTCCCGAAAGTGTTTTCCGCCCAAATTTTCCGGAAAACACTTTTCTGAAAACCAAACTAAATTTTTCTTTGACTGGAAAGTGTTTTCCGTTGACCGAAAAATATTTTCCGTTGATCAACTTTCCGGAAGGTAAACAAACACAAGAAAGTTTGGAAGTGGTTTCCCGGAAAGTGAATTCCGGGAAACAAACATAGCCTAAGTTTAAATGTATTTCCAATGATTTTATCAATAGACTTTTTTTAATGGTTAGTTGTGTTGTTTTTGAACCTATCAAGCTAACTAAGTCAACTCTCATGTATTTTAATTTTAAATTAAAGTATGAGAAAATGTTAGATCACAAAATTTTAAAGCTAACATATTAAATCAAACTTGATAATAATATCAATTAATTCATTAAAAACTTAAAATATTTTATTAAAAAAAATCAGTCCAACAATAAATCCGATCCTATAAACTATTTCTTACTGGCCCTTGTTTTGCATTTGGTGGTTGACTTCAAGATTGGTAAAAATATTTGACTAATTTGACCTCATCAATAACTGCCATAATTTACAGTATAAAAATGAAATTAAAAAGGTCTGAATCGTGCTTTCTAGATATAGTTACTGAAATATTATTTTTCTAAAAAATAATAACACGTCATCATCGCGAGATCCCTGAAAATAATGGATCTAATAGCCACGGTATCAACGGGATTAACAGTACACAATATGGATGCATGGAGTGTAGCCTCCAGAGGGTCTGAGTATAAGTTATCGTGGCATGTCTGACACGATGATTAGGGTAAAACTACTCTTTTGCTTTTCATTTTTTTTAATCTACAAAATTAACAAAGTCATATTAACATTTTTTCTTAATTTGATTTAAAATTGAAATTAATTAGATAATAAAGTGAAGGTTTCTCAAGTTTAAATCATTATACTCAACATAATAATGATATAATATTTCATATTCAAGAAAACTAAATTCAATGCACAGCTAGACATGCAAAAAATAAATCAGTAATCAACGTATAGTAATGTTTATTTTTTAAAATATTTTTATTTGAAAATATATTAAAATGATTTTTTTTGGATGTTAATATATTTTAAAAATAATAATTTGAAGTAGAGAAAAATAAATAATTTTTTTTTATATTTTTTCTAAATAATTTTTTAATTCTCGGCAATTAATTGTTCGATATCTTAGTCATTGGCAATTAATTGTTCATTATCTCAGTGGCATCATCACAGGACGCGATTATTATTCTCCTCGTGAGTTTAATGTAACGGACAAGTTAAGCAGGTGCACATCTCACAGGATTAATAGTATTTTTTGAGAATATGATTGAAATTATTTTTTAATGTATTTTTTATTTAAAAATATATTAAATTAATATATATATATATATATAATTATTTTTAATATTAGCATGAAGTAATCTAAAAACAAAAAAAAATTAAAGTAAAATAAAATAAATAAATTGAAACATGATACCAAACAAATATTAATTTACCCATTATCATATCATTGGTCATGGCCACTTTGCTTTGAATGTTTTATTTTAGATTTTCAATTATTGCTTGTTTCGTGGCTACGACTGGATCTAGTTACCTTGTCATGCTTTAAGATTTAAGTTATGGGCAATAAGGTTGTCTCATATTAATCTAATTTTTTTATATATAAAAAATAAATATGTTATTTTTAAAATAACTGGGTTTTTCGCTGACCCGGTTAAAATCAAACTCCAAATTACTCCATTTTTTTTTTAAAATATAAAAATAATGAACGAATATAGCATTGGAGCTTTTTCTAGCCCACTTTCATGAGTTTTTCTGTACAGGCTTGTGACTTTGTGTAATGGCCATTTATTTTTCTCAACTCTTTTTTACCTTTTTTTTTTAAATCAAATCTCATTACACTAAAAAAACAAATGCATTCATCTCAATCAACACATGACATAAAAAAGTTTTTCAATCACATGCAACGCCATTTCACCTAATAGCGAACAATTTTTTTTGGCAATTTGTGTACGCACAGAAAGTTTGGAAATTCTTGAGTGATTTAGAGCACATGTGATTTTTTTAATCTATTATTTTATATTTTTAAAAGTAAAATGTATTGTGCTCGATTTAAGTTATATGAATAGTAATGTATACATGGTCCCCGAGAAACGTGATATGATAACTAATCAAATTGTATATTTTTTATAAAAATCTGAAACAATCGGGCACCTAGACTGATAAAATATACTTTCTAGAAATAAAATCTCCTTGTATCAAAAAAAATAATTTATACATAAAGAAATCATTATTTGAAAATACATAGACGCGAGTCAACAAATTAATATTATAATAATACTAAATTATTTATTGATCATATCACATAAATTTAAAGTCGAAGAGTGAGATGCAAATTTGAGTTTAACAATCGAAACTCCTTTTGACCTTGCGAAAGCTTCAATGAAACTTTATGAAAAATGGGTCACGTGTTTGACAAAAGAGCACACAACATAAAAAAAACTATGTAATTAATCCAGCAGAGACTAATAATAATAAAAAATAATGATCACAACTTCTCTCTCTCTCTCTCTCTCTCTCTCTCTCTCTCTCTCTCTCTCTCTCTCTCTCTCTTGTTTTGAAAATTACTCCCACTTAAGAAATCGAAAAATTATTTCATATGATCAAAACAATTTCGTCGAAGAAACCCAAGGCCATAGCAAACCGACTGGACTTTCATAGTTCGTTTTTGGAGGGCTGCCGGGTCAGAGTCTAATCCAGCCCAACAATATCGAGTCAACGCACGAAACTTATCCAACAATAAAGACCAAACCAACAACCAATTACAATCGAATATTCGAAAGAATCAAGGGTTCGAACGTCTTCGATTCTCCGACAACAAACCGCTTGAATTCTAGCAAATCACCACGGTAAATTGTTTCAGATCTCGACGTCAAATTGTCTTCAAGGTATACTAATCAATCATCTCCCTTTTTTTATTTCTCAATTAGCACCGCATCGAGATTTCTATGACCAATTTCTATCTCCTTTAACCTAACTGATCTGCCTTCATGCTGTCCTTGTTTTTGTTTTTTGTTTTTCCAGAAACAGTCAGCAATCAGCATGAAGTTTTTAGAATACACACCGCTGGAGCGGTAAAAATCATTGCTAGTTTGTTTGTTTGTTTTTTTCCTCCATAGTTTCCTTTTCTAAATCTGTCATTTTGAATTTGATTTTGAGCTCTTTTTTTTGGGTCCAGAATGAATGAATTCTTAAGTCATTTAAATCTCGGAGAACGAACGATTAAGGGATATCTTGAACCGTACTCTTGTAAGTCCGAAATTGAAATTTATGACTAACCGGAATTTGTTATTGAAATCTGTTTTATATATGTGTGTGTTGTGTTCTCTTAAGGTAAACACACTGGAACGGACAAAAAGCTCTCCCTCAGTCTGGAGAATGAGGTGATTCTGGAATATTTAATTTAACAAATCATTGCATGCTTTCTTTGTATTTTTTTTCTTATTTCTTGGTCGAGTTGTCTGATAATATTAGGCATTTTTTTAATGGTGATTTAATTATATTTCCCCTGAGATTGTTGTGCTGTCCCATAGAAGGTGCAAAATTACAAAATATTATTTGCGATGGTGGAGTTTTGGTAACTTAGATCTAAATTTTTGTTCTTTCTTTTTGGGTGGTGGTGGTTTCCGTAATCGCTTCCACTTTAGATGCTTGATTATCTTGGGAAGTCTTCAGATACAGACTCATCATCACCAGCTGAATTTTTATTGAGCAGATCCAGGTGGTGAATCTTATATCTTATCGAGGTAGCTTTGGAAATACTGGTTAGTCCCTTATGTTTGTTTGACTGGTTTTTCTTCATGCTCACTCCAGCCGAAAGACGTTGATATACCTGGTTCTTACGCTATATCGCTTGTATCCGGATTATGATTTCAGGTAACACTGTACCTTTCATTGCATCTCATTGTTTTATGTGTTTGTATTTTTCACAGATGGTCAAAGGGGGATTATGGGTGATGCTACTGTCAGCTTTTCCTGCGACGTGGCAGCCCACTATACAATCCTTCTTTAATTACACTGGTAGTGTTGTCGAAAGGTTTGTTTATATAATATATTTATTTCTCACTGATGGTCTAAGGAGGATTATGGGTAATGCTACTGTCAGCTTTTCGGGCGACATGGCAACCCACTATATAATCCTTTCTCAACTACATTGGGAGTGTTGTCAAAAGGTTTGACAGGCAGTTCACATACTGTTGCTCTAGTAGGAGCTGAGAGTTCAAGTCTCTCCATTTCCCAAATCTGATGCTGATCATTTGTGTGGTTGCCCTGGTTTTTGTTTGATATCAGTTTGGTTTCATAGCCAGATTCTACTTGGACACATTAGTATTATTCCTTATGGTTTCCTTAATTCACAATATTCCCTTCCATTACGGTTTTCAGTGCCGTGAATGCTCACCAGTTCTTCACAGAGGAAAGCTGGGATTCTTTTAAGCAGATTTTTGATAGCTACATGTTTGAAGCATCAAAGGTACTAGCTAAATGCTTCATATTCTTGGATGGCAACTGTGTTATTATGAGTATCTTTATCATGCTAAATACTCCGAACCTTATTTCCTTGATTCAATGATCTGTCCAGGCATGGATTGAGGAAAATGAGGGCATCTCCTTGGTGGAAACATTATACAAGGCTCTCGATGAGGTGAGCTTACTCAGAAAACCAAAGGCAAGTTAAACCAAGAGGCAATGTTGTGATAATATCGTGGTGCAGGTTGTAAAACTATCAGAGTGTGAAATCTACAGCTATGATCCTGATTCTGATGCAGACCCATCATTAGAGAAAGGAGCAATGTAAATTTCTGTCACCTTCTAGCATTCAAGTAAAAATTAGTTCTGCTATGGATTTCCTTAAAGGAAGAGTTTTGACATGGATTCTTTTGTTTTCAACAGTTGGTCTTTCAATTTCTTTTTCTACAACAGAAAACTAAAGAGGGTTGTGAGCTTTCGTTTCTGCTGTTTTAGGTGGGTCAGCATATTTCGCTTTATTTTATGTTGTCTTTTTAAGCTTTTTTGGACATCAAGGCTCACGGCTGCTTTTGTTTTTGGTTTGTGTCAGTAACTTGGTCGCTGAAGGATTTCTTTTGGATGACTCAAGTTACGAGGAGGATGGAGAAATATTCGATGACATGGACATGTAAGCGCAGATAGGTATGGACTGTCTGTATGATGTTTATATGTGAAGATCATTGACATCCATCTGTAGTTAAGTAAAACATCAGTGCCATAGACTCATGGCGCTAAAGTGGTAGGATTTGTGTTCCAACGTCTGTATGCACATAGTTGCTGCTCTCTGTACTTGTGAAAATGCTATTTGTAAAACAAATGTAACTGAAATCTAATGCTAGGCATGTGAGTAAAACCTTGCTGGAGTATATTCAATTCCTTGGGGCATTGCTATATGTCCTCTAATTGTTTGCATCCCGAGCTTCCACTTTCCAGGAATGTGCGTCCTGTGAAAGTAGAATAGCTTCGAGCCTGAATAACCTCTTACGTTTTAAAATAGACAGACACACACAATTTATTTGGTTCATTCATCCCGGGAAGGGGGAGATAATTGTCAGCGTTTGATTTCACTTTTTACAAAACTATTGGCCTCCCCAATGAATTCAGTGCTTACAGGTAATTTGCTGATTGATCGATCAATCTTGTCTTCGCCATGCTTTACTTTTTTTCTGCCTAACTAAAAGTAGAGAGGGAGGAGGCAGAGTTGTAAAGGAACAGCATATGAATAATATATATATTTATCTCCAACCTTTTCCATCATCTAAATAACAAGTGTCCTTCCATCTAAACATGAATGTACGAGGCAGGGGTTCTTGTCAAAGAGCCGCGTGGTGGAAAATTAGAATTTGAACATAAAAATATTTGAGGCAGGATTCATGTTCGTGACACTTGTTCAAAACTGGCTCTGACGGATCTTCTTTTGGCTGTTTAATTCTTGGGTATTTTATTAAACTAGCACATTTTAGTAAAACAAATTCATGATAAATATTGGAAAAATAATATATGTTTACTCGACCACTAAAAACTTAAGTGTTTTATTAATAAATTGCTAGCAAAATAACGGTCAGCTATTATTATCATCATTGACAATTGTATTTTTTATTAGAAAGTAATTATTATTTTAAATAGTTTACTTTTAAGTTTGAGTAATTGATAAATAGAATAATGTGATAATCCCTTGTTACTCTCCTCCAACAATAGCAACACCAACCCCGTCTCTTCCCTCCTTGTCTCGTCAAATAAAACATCCACAAAAATTTGTTTGATCTCGAGGTTGTTTCTCACAACGAAAGTAGTTCTCCTCCAGCTTGACCCCATTAAGATATATCATCAATGGATCTCTTTTCAATTTTGCTGTAATTTTTTTTTTATGATATTATGATTTGTAAGTTTTGTCGGTAGGGTGATGCAATTCTATGATTAGAGATGTAAGAAAAATTAGTGGGTAGAGATTTGACAAGGTTTTTTGACTTTAAAGGATGTGTATAAACTTGATTTCAAAGTATGACCCCTCCACAAGGACAAATTATATAAAAAATTCATAAATATTCGTTAATTAGTAAGTTCATTTTCTTCAAGTTTGATCTATAGATTAATCTGTCCATTTAAATTATTTAAAATCGCTCCTATATCAATGATCTGCTCACTAACATTTTGTGTTTATAAAATTTGTGCAATGAAAGGCCAACAATCAATTGCCATCCATTTTTTTTTTTATGTTAATTGGATATGACATAAATGTACAACAGGGATTAATAAAAGCAACAGGGATTATATGTAGATGAGGACGAACAACATCCAGATTGATCGAAATTTAGAAGATTTTTAAGACTCGTAGATCAGTGAAGGTATATGTAAACTAGTCTGGATATTTATGTTAATAAAAAAAATATAAATATTTATAATTGGTTTAAGAAAAAAATAAGGTTTGGATTTTAGGATAAAAATGATCCTGTCTTGCACTTCAATAAAAAAAGATTGATCATGTGATTAACACTAACTAATTAAGGCTTAGGTGATGATTTTTTTGTTGATCGTGTGCTAATCAATTTTCATCGTATGTCGTGAAAATTGTTTGCTTATATTATACATCCATTTACATGATATAGTTAATTGGATAACAATTAACTGCTATTTTTTTATTCAATTTTACAAATATTAAGTTTTATTTAAGGAAAGAAGAACGCAAAATCCATTTGAACAATTATTTTAATAATTTAAAAAAAAGAGAGGAGCAAAACGATAAGATAAGCCCTAACTAACACTACTTATTTAATTCCAAATCATTTTCCCGAGATAAAAGTGATAGCTCTATTATTAAAAGCTAACTGAAATATTATATACGAGAAACACGTCCGATAAATTAATCGGGCCGGTGAAAGAGCACAGGTGTCCACATCTCAGCAAGTTGAAGCTACACGATTCCCTTACCAGCCGTTAGCTCATCAGAGCTTCCACATCTTCATATACCGATAGTTCGATGAATAAGAAATTCTCCTTGACTACATGGCTTCCTTTCACCCACCTACCAGTTGCTCGAACCCTCCCTTATGCAGGCACAACGAACCGATCACTTTCAAGCATCCCCAAGTTAGATGCCAAGGCTCACCGGAAGATGGTATGTATATATATATTTACCTCCCTCTCCATGCATATATATATATATATATATATATATATATTGCTAAATAGTTTAGATTTGCCACAGAATTTATGTTGGGCACTTTTGTATGAAACCCTCATGCAGTTTTGAAGCTGTGGTTGGCAGGAACATCTGCAAATATCGTGGATGCAAACTTGGGTATTCTAAGAGGTAGAGTATCTGAAGTAAAGATGAAGGAGAAGCTGGAAACATGGCGCAGGCTAAAAAATGGCTGGAATTATCAAACTGGTTATGATCACAAACACAGGAGAGATGGTAAGTTATCCGAGTCTTTAGAGCTTATGGGGTTTGCCAGCGGTGCACTAGGGTTCGTCTTTCTTTCCGGCTCTCTCTGCATCTGGCTTGTTTCTCTTATAGTTCATTTGAGTCGATGAAATTGAGTAAAAAATCGTGTAAGTATATTTTTATCTACATACATATTGTATTGTTAATAACTATTTCACCTAAAAGGTGGTGTAAAGATGGTTCTTTAACATGATATTATAATTTTATTGAGCTAGCGGTTATGAGTTCGAATTTTACCATCTCATTTATTTGATAAAAATCAAGCACAAAGTAATATAAGACTGTATGCAAATTTCAAGCCAAAAGAACTTTCACTTTATAATGTGTGTAAGATAATAATATAAATCATATTACAGATGCAGTTTTTGTTTAGATCTGTTCAGCTCCAGAAGGCAAGACTTTGTTCCACCGAATGTATCTTCTCCATCGAATTAAGGAGGAAAAGAAAAGGGGGGATTTTTTTTGACTTCGAGAAACAAATGAAAGAAAAGGCACCAGATACTAATTATTAGTGATATATGACGCAAATTCATAATAAAGATTAATATAGTGATATTAGTCAAGAAATTCAATCAATGACATCAAGCCACCAAGACTAGGAGTGTTCATCCCAGCAGGCGATGAGAAAAAATGCTGGATTTATCCAGAAATTTTCAACAAAGAGTATATTTAGCTTTTACACAGCCAGAATCTGATTCTACTCGAGACATAAAGTTGAAAGGAGAAGATATGATGGATCCGTTTGGGAAAAATTAGCCAATCCCAATATCATATTCAAGCTGAGATTTCATAAGAACATTATCTGCGTAACCCATGATACCACCAAATTGCAAATCCAATCCAACTCTGAGTGTTGCTGAGGGTCTTGGGTGATCCGAGATTGACCGGTTCATTTCATCTTGATCTTCTGTTTCGGGTTCAAATCAAACGGCCAGGATGCCGTCGTGTTGTGGCCTTGCTTATTGATCTGCAGAAATCAAGGAGAAGTTTGTCACCAAACTATATTCGCTCCTATTGCGGAAGCGATGAAGAAAGATTATGATGGGAATGTAACTTTTGACCTGCATTATTTATATTGAGGCACTGATGATATTGATATTAACAACCACACATTAAAATTGATGTAATTTTTATTTCCATTTCTTTAAATTACATAAAACACGTGAATTTAATGTGATAATCAATTAAATAAATGACGCCATGGTTGGTGGGTGCTCCTACAGTAATAGAGGCATTTCTAAAAAGATAGAGTAGACTATATCACCTTTATTTTAAATAACACAAATGACCAAAAATAATGATAGAAAATGTAATCGGGGATTGTCCTAATGTTTTTTCTTCTTCTTAAAACATTAATATATTTTTTTATATCAAAATTAAATTGAAAAAATAGAAAGGGGTAAAATATGTATAATCTGTAAAGTCAAGGACTAAATTAAATATATTGTGTGAACTTTTAAACTGTTAGAATTCGAAATACTACATTTTTCTGTATATTCAGAGTGAATTCATTGCTAGTGTTACAGTAGCAATATATATATACAAGTAAATATAAATTAATCTACTTCTACTTTCCTAGGTTGCAGTGTTTGATACATGAGAAAGGAAATAAAGATAAAGCAACAAGAAACATAATAACGGTAACCTGCACATCTGCAATTACAGCAGATGTGCAGCTGTATTCTTAACACTCCCCCTCAAGATGGAGCATAGATATTTATCATGCCCATCTTGCTAATAGCGTCATAAAATACCCTTCCTGAAACTGTTTTTGTGAGAATATCACCATTTCACTGCAATGAGAGCACACCAACCCAGTTGCATTTTGATTTTCGGTTAACTCGATCAGCCTTTAAATCTCGTCCCCCTCCTTCAAACTGCGTTGCCTTATCGAATGTAAAATTTCCTGATGGTGATCTCCCCCTGATTAACAGGGTGTGGAGTCACGGAATATCTTCGGGATTCACGGAATATCTTCGATGGTGATCTCCCCCTGATTAACAGGGTGTGGAGTCACAGAATATCTTCGGGATTCACGGAATATCTTCGATGGTGATCTCCCCCTGATTAACAGGGTGTGGAGTCACAGAATATCTTCGGGATTCACGGAATATCTTCGATGGTGATCTCCCCCTGATTAACAGGGTGTGGAGTCACGGAATATCTTCGATGGTGATCTCCCCCTGATTAACAGGGTGTGGAGTCACGGAATATCTTCGTTCTCTTCATTGTTACTCTCCCCCTGAAGAGAAGGTCGAGGAACTCCCCTTGAATAATAGGATTCCGATTCTTGGAATGATACATCCAAGGGTATATGTAACTTCTGATGGAAAAGGTCATAACACCGATACCATTTCGGTGTTTCTTCGTTTGTTCGAGTAATACTGGCACTGTAGCCTTCGGGGATAAAAAGAAAAATTCGATTCGAAAAGAAAAGAAAATACGTTTCAAGATAAAAAATTCGAGATTAAAAAATACGTTTCAAGATAAAAAATTCGAGATTCGAGATACAAAATACGTTTCAAGATAAAAAACTTCGAGATTTGAGATTCGAGATACAAAATACGTTTCAAGAAAAAAAAATGCAGAAATTTTACCAATTGTGCCTGGATGAACGACATTCGTTGTAGGTTGTACCATTGTTATTTCGAATGACCCGCTTCACTGCAATAAAAACAAACCAGCCCAGTTGTATTTTTGAATTTTCGGTCAACCCGGTCAGCCCCATTTCGGTCAGCAGCCCGGTCAGCCTTTACCCAAGTTCGATCAGCCTTTAAATTTCGCCCTAAACACTGTTTCCCTTTTTCTCTCCCCCCTCTTTCAACCTGCGCCACCCCGTCGCTCCTCTCTCCCCCGTGTCCTTCAAATTTTGGAATACACAGTCCTCGTTCAAGCCTGCGCCACCCCGTCGCTCCTCTCTCCCCCGTGTCCTTCAAAATTGTCTCATGGGACTCCTTCAACTCCTTTCTATAGCCCTCTAAAAGATTTTCCAACATATACAGTCTACGTTCAAGCCTGTAAACCTCCAACTGACTCTTCTGCTGTTCTTCCATCTTGGCCTTCTGCAACTGCTGAATGAACTTATCACGCTGCTGCAACTCATTACACAACACCTGTTGATGCATACTCAATTCTAGATGGGTGTTCTTCGGTGGGTGTTCTTCAATGGGTGTTCGGGTGTTGATTTCTAGGTTTCATGGTGTTTGGGTTGATGGGTGATTTCTGGGTTATTCAACTGGGTTGTTCGGCTGGGTTTCTGGTTTGAGTTTTAAATGTTTGTGGGTTCGAGTTCGAGTTTCAGTTGAAGTTGTGTTGGAGGGTTCTGGGTTCGAGTTTGAGGATGAAGATGATGTGTGATGGTTGTTGATTGAACACGGGAAGAACTGGATTTGAATAGTAACAGTTTGATGAAGAAGTTCAGATGGTTTGTTGGGTTTTTTTTTTTTTTTCTGGGTTTGTGGGTTTTTTTCTCGGGAAAAACTGATTTTCCGGGAAAAAACTGGGTTTTGTGGATTTGAGGGTTTTTGATGGATTTCTCCGATGGGTTTCTGGGTTCTTTGAATGCTGCGAAAAATTTCTGGGATTTCTCCGATGAACAAATGGGTGGCGAACAGTAACTCCGACGAACAAACAAGTACTGTAACAATTAATTTCTGGGTTTTGAAACCAGAAAGAAGAGAAATAAAAATACGATTCAAAAGAAATTCGGGATTTGCTCTGATACCATGTTAGAATTCGAAATACTACATTTTTCTGTATATTCAGAGTGAATTCATTGCTAGTGTTACAGTAGCAATATATATATACAAGTAAATATAAATTAATCTACTTCTACTTTCCTAGGTTGCAGTGTTTGATACATGAGAAAGGAAATAAAGATAAAGCAACAAGAAACATAATAACGGTAACCTGCACATCTGCAATTACAGCAGATGTGCAGCTGTATTCTTAACATAAACCATCATTCATTTATAGCTTATAACATCGAAAATCAAACTTGCGCGCCCCACCCCGCTTGCCATCCAAGATGGAAGAACTCCAATTCCTTGCAACTGGAATTTTGACTATTAGCCTTGCCCTTTACCTAATGAGGAATTTCCTGCTGATACATTGAGGACAGCGAGGTAAACAGCCAGTACAAACCAAATGATAATCATGTTCATTAAACAGAAGCATGTAACAAATTTCTCGACCTGATTTTGCATTAATCAGATCAAAATATAACCTAGCTTAATGATTCCATGTTTTTTTTTTCTCTACATTAATTTTTTTCACATATATATTATGATTACCCACCAAAACAGAAAAATCAAGCTCTCCTCCTCCACCTCACAAGCGATTATGTTCTTTTATAATCACCAAATTAAGCTAATTACCACCCTCTGAGTTGGCTAAAAACACAGAGAGCAAATACAAAGAGACAGGAATTAGAGTAATCTCTCCAAGCAAACTGAAACAATTAATTTATTTAGCTACCTATTCATCTTAAACGAACAGGTTCTTCTTTAATAGTTTCCAACATGGGCTTCCTTGATCTACAACTAGATAGCCTGTACTTGTATTCTGGCGCTGGAAAGTCCTCGACTCCTTCCAAACTCAATCTTGCCGCTCCACTCTCACTTTCCTTTAGGCTTTCTTGAACTTTCTGCTCTCCACCGGATTCAGGCAAGACCCTGTTGTTATTTCCCCCAGAAATCCTCTTAGCCGCGGAGTTAGCAGCCATGAAGAAAACAGCCATATCAGCAGCAGTAACGATAGAACCAACTCTTTTCATTGGAAACATGAGGTAAACGTTGCCAAATTCCAGCTCCTCGTCCGCACTCAGGGCAGAAAACCTCCGGCCAATGTGTAGAGATTGCGAGTTTGATAAGAAGAAGTTTGGACACTCCAACATGAGCTCCGCTGCTTTCACGGACTCCCTGAGTTGCCTAACCTCACCTGTCGGGAACACAACCCTCGCAACCTTGAAGTTCCTGGTAAAAGGCATGGATAAAGCGCATGAAATGTAGTTGCCCATGTTGAGAAAAAGGTGGTCGGAGCTACACGAGATAGAGAGCAGAACAGAACAGGCTTATCTGTAGGTTTCAGGGATCGAAAAGAAGGAAACTGTCTGATGAGAAAAAATGTCGAGGGGAATTTCGGGCTTTTTATTCAGGGAATGAGAGGGTCAAGGGCAGGCTACTACTATATGGAAAAAAATATAAAAAAATCAAGTGTGAAAAGGTTCAAGTTGTGCTGGATTGGAAGACGCGTTAGGTACTGCTGGGAGCAACGCGATAGAAGATGCTTATTGCTCTCTGCTTGGCTGTTAATTGCGTGTGGGTCCTATACACATACAAAATTGCTAGCTGTTAAGGATATGGTGGTGTGCCCATGTATTTTCTTTTTTGGATAATTAAAGTGATCTTCGGGTCTGTTTATTTGTGTATATCTATTAATTTTACTAGTTTTAAAATTAATAATTATGTAATATAGAAAAATCAATCTTTTCCACATCATATAGTGCAAATTAACTAAACCTCGTGGGGGTGTATTGACTGTGTGTTTTTTATTTAAAGATAAATTAAAATAATATATTTTTTAAGATATTAAAATGATTTAAAAATACTAAAAAAACCAGATATTTTTCTAGAAACTTTTAAAAGAAACTTCTAAGCACTCCAATATCATCTACATTGGTGAAGCAAGTCTATTACGGGGCCTGGGTTGTCCTTGTCTCGAGCCCTTCATCTCTCTTTTATAGCTTCTTGTTTCCAAGTCTGTTTTTTTATGTTTTTCTCCCCTTTTTGTAGAATATATTGCTTAATTTTTTTATGAACTGAGATGGTGTCGATTTCAATCCCTGACTTTTGATTAAGATCAGTTGATTTTCCACTTCCCTATTCTCGCGGGAAAATAATCGACACATAAACTGCCGTGACATGTGGAGGGTATAATTCAAATTACGGAGGCCTACGCCACTTGATTCTCGTGTGTGCTCAATTTAGGGTCCGTATGGGACATTTGTTGCTGTAGTTTTTTAAAGTGTTTTTCGTGTCGAAATATATCAAAATGATATTTTTTTTATTTTTAAAAAATTATTTTTGATATCAGCACATTAAAATGATCTAAACACATCAAAACATATTCATTTAAAATAAAATAAAAATTAATTTTTTTATAAACACATTTTCAAAAGCTGTCTTAGAGAAAATAAATTGTGGGGTGGGGGCAAAGACATTGTTATTATTTTAAGATGGGAGAGCTGAAGGTCGAAGTCCATGGCAGATTTGGAATTTGCCGGTGCAATAAACTGGTTGACACGCGCACAAAAGGTCTGGCTTCGTGCCAGAAATGGCATACAACTACACCAACCCAATGACAGGGTCGCAACAATTAATTGAAACCCCATCAAGTTAATGTTTTTCGGGCATGAATGGAATCTCGTAAAAAAATATTTTCTATAAATATATTTTTTAATTTTAAAAAATTCTTTTGACATCATCCTATTAAAATAATTTAAAAATATTAATTTTAAATAAAAATAAACTAAAGGAGTACAATGACAAAGAGATACTTCACCATTTATGATTTATTACTGAAAAATCATCCCCACCAAACCAATCAGATTTGTTTTTCGAACCCCACAATTTGTTGTTTGCCCTAAGAACATAACAAAACACATGGCATGGCTGTGGCTTCATTAGAAGGGCATGCAAGTACAGGTGGTGGTCCGTATCCTGATAACAAACTAATATGTCTTCAACTGGTTTTTTCCTGGACCATTTCATTTTAAAAATAAATTTTTATTTAATCTTATGATTATTAAAATAATAGTCTTAAAAACTTAAAGATTAAAATTATAGAATGAAAAATATTATTTATCTAAAATTTAAATTTTTTATTCATGCAATTTCTTTTCTTTCAATGATTTTTTTATCATCATCACGGTTATTTGAATAAAAATTGAATGCATCTAAAATAATTAACTATAAAAATTTCAATAGTTTAAATTCAATGGAAAAATGCGTGTTCTTACGTGACTGTATGGTAAAAATAAAACAATAATTTATATAAAAATAATAAATAATTTTTTTATTCTCACTGTAAAAATCTTGAAATCTGCAATGAATTCATTTATAATCACTCATTAACCAATCACTAATATTATCATAAAAAAATTAACTTTTTGTAGGAACTGATATAAGTAGATGATTTTTAAGATAACATTTTAATAATTTCATTTAAAAAGAATTATACCATAAAAAATCAAACAATTAAATAAAGAAAGAAAAAAGGTGCAAGGTCTAGAGAAGGATAGCGAGTGATTTTCTTTAAACTCGCAAGGATGGCGTGCCGTCCACTTGAGCTATTATTATTATTATTATATAAAAGAAAAGCAGATGAGACGGGAAGTCATTCGCATAAGCAGTCGACACGTGGCCCATGTCAACTAAACCTCTCTAATGCTTGAAGTAATTTAGAATTTATAGAAAACCTTTTCAACTCACAAAACGATCAAGAAATTTTTTTAATCCTCGAGAAACCTTTTCGAACATGATTAAAGGGCAGAATCACCTTTTCTAAATCTCTTTCTTCGACGTAGATTTATTAATATTAAAATTAATTTTTAAGTATTGAATTGCCTAACCAACTCTTAAACTAAAACAATTTCTTTGATTTTGATTTAATAAAATCAAGGATTGAAATGAGTATTTCTTGATCCTTTGCAAACCCAGTCTAATACATGGAATCAAAGATAATATACAGACAAGTCCAAGCAGACTACCAATTCAAGTGAGATAGAAGCAGAACTGTTCAAAGAAAACGTGCTGGCTAGAGTCATCAGATTGACTAGTCTATTTCTCGACTTCTTTCCACCTCACAACGCCTCGGAGATGAGCCTGCAAGCATGCTCGCTTGGATGGGAATAATCCCCGGAAAAAAAACGCACTAGGATCTGGACAAATCTTTTATATTTTTGGAATAATATAAATCATATTAAAAAAACTATCTCGTCTAATAATAATATAATCTAATAATATAAATTATATTATGAAATTTCATCTAATAGTTTAAATTTTTAGATGAGATGATTCCTTAATATGGTATCGGAACCGTATTAACTCCGCGATTACGAGTTCGAAACTCACCACTTCCATTCTATTTAATAAAAATCAAGCACAATATTGTGCGCGTCTATACAAGTTTCAAGCTTAAAAAGCTTCCACTTGATAGAGATATTAGAAAATAATATAAATTATATTCTAACATCTCACCTAACAAGTTAAATTTTTAAGTGAAAAAATAACTTAATAACTGTCTCATTCGTTTTATCAATCCTCCAAGAGTTCCATCGTCACAGCATGCATTATTACATCGGAGATTAATTATATATATAATCTACTGTTTATTGTTTTGAGAGGCTGCTGTTGAATTACGACAGCGTGCTGGAATAGCTCGAAACCTCTGACATCATTGTTATATTTCATGACCATCGAATTCACCTCTCCGAGACATTTGTCAACCGGTGCACCTGGCAAGAGGGCCCTTGCTGGAATACACCCAGCAGGGCCCAGTGAAAACAGAGCAATCCGGCGAGCACCAAGCTTGTAAATTCGGCCGATCAAATTCCCAGCTTGTGCTAGCATGACTTGCACGTAGGCACCAGGATCTGTTGTTGGGGTGCCATGATGTAGGAAGCAGTTGAAAATGTCACCGGAGAGAACAAAGATTTTTGGACCAGATTATAGCCACTCAGATTCTGCTGTTCTAGTGTTTGAAATTGTCGCAGCTGCTGCTGGATTGATATGGTCGTTAAAATTAAATACTGAAAATATATTTTGAAATAATTCTAAAAAGGAAGTGAATTAAAAAGATTGCTTTACAAATTGCAGCGGATAAGGCCCATAAAATTTACAGGTAAAAAACAGCACGGGCCATTCAAACTGATCACTTGATTTTTGTTTTACTTCAAATCCTTCCTGCTTCCATTGATAACTGCAAGCAGATCTCGACAAGCATGAGAAAAAATACATGTACTGAAAAAAATATTTAAAGAAAAAGAAATAGATCGATAGAAATTATCCCTGAAGATGATCGGTGGGATAATTGTATATAGGTGGTCTGCATGTTGTAGACCTAGTTTGAATCCTAAGATTCCACTGGTGCATGAAAGAAATTTTACCTAACATTATATAGTTTTTCTTTTTTTATTTGACTTACCATATTCCATTACAGTATAAAAAGCCTTTCTCTAGGGGAAAAATCAGATTTTTTTTTATATGAATAGACTTTATTTCTTTAAAAACGTATTTTTATGGGGATAAGTGAGTGGGTAAAATCTTGGTATCCTTGATTCTTACGAGAGTTGCATGTCTTAACTTGAACTCGAGATATATTGTGCAAATCACAAATACTCTATCATCATGCATTATATGATACATACTTGCAATTACCATTACTCTTTGTTTAAATAAAAATATTATAGAATTAGCCTTTAATTTTTATCAATCAAAATAAAAACTTTTATTCATCAATTAGATTTTAATCAAACCGTCCACGCGTCTGAATTTACCAAATCTTCTTCATTTTACAAATAATGTTTCATTGATAACACCAGGACTTTAAAAGATTGAAAAAAAGTAATAACATGTAAATAATCTCAATGTTTTTCGATTTATGAATCCAATCTAAGCAATTTATAGTACGACGTCGTGCCCAACTAAAACAATTTTAAGTGTTTGGAGTAGGATTTTTAATCCTATCATCGAGTCTCATGTTCGATCCTTGAGATAGGTTTGTCGTGATCTGAAAGGAAAAGGGAGATTTTAAATGCGGATACGACGTCGTGGATACACAAGAGTTTTATTCAAGGACACCTTGGTTTGCTGGTCGACTGTTTCTTCCTTCTTGCACTGATTTGTTGTTGTAGTAGACAAGGGCGACAGAATGAGCAGCGGCAGCAGGCTAGTGAGAGAAGGACAAGGAGAAGATATATGGGCAAAAGCCACAAAAGCAGCAGATGATCTCTACATTCTGAGGGACACATATTTCCCACCAAACCCACTAGACAAAATCTCCAAATTACAATCTCAATCCGATCTCTCTCTCAACCTCCTCGATTCCATTCCTCTTGGTGGGTTCTCTCTCTCTCGCATCAATTTGATAATAAAAAAATATACCTGTTTTATCGAATGTTGGGAACTTGGATTTTGTGTTTGATGATCGGAAATTTGAAAAGGATTGTGATAATTTCAATGACCCTTTTGTTCTTGAGCATTAAATCTCTTCGTATCTTTTGATATGGGTACCGAGGTGCCCCCCCCTCTCATGGAACCGTGCTTGTTGTCAAATGTTCTTTTTTCTTTCTCAATTTAATGAACTAAGAAGCTGGAAGCAAATACTGGTCAGTGATAATAAAGATTGTTCCTTTGCTTAAATAATGTCTCCTAGTTTGATGAACGTGCCTGCAGTTTTCCACTTATTTTAAGACCTTCTGACACTTGAAATATTAAATTCCCGTGGAATTGATGCGTGTTTAATTAGTTGTTGTTGGACTTCATTCTGCGAAGTGTATCTTCATTTGTGTCTTGTTTTGTTTGGTGAAAAAACTATTCTTTTCATAGAAGATAGGAAATCACCTGTGCAACGAGCGACATATGAATATCTGAGAGGCAAGATGTTGGATGTACTACCTGAATACAATAAAGAAGCTGAGGACCACCTCTCTAAAGCTGTGAGTTCTATTTAGTTTTGAGTGTTTTAATGCTTAGTTTGAAGTTCATTGCTGGGGACTGACTTAATTCATTTCCCCAGGTCAAGTTGAACCCATCACTTGCAGATGCTTGGCTGTGTTTGGGGAACTGCATCTGGAAGAAGGGAGATTTACCTTCAGCAAAAAACTGTTTCAATCTAGCACTAAGTAAGGTTAGTTGTGATTTAAGTGCTAGGTTTTATAAGTTTTAACAAACATTCAATCCTTTTATCATGCTTGATGTTTAGATATTATTGGATATTCCTGATGGCTGCTGTGCAGGGGGCAAACAAGAAGATACTTTGTCTGTTATCAATGCTTGAAAGAAGAATGGCCCAAGGCAAGGATTTTAAGTTTTTTATTTCCTTCTTTTTCCCTCTTCAAACCTTTAGCCTCTCTGGCGTCTTGTAAAAGCATAAATAGGACTTGTTATTGGTTTGCTCATTTATATGTTGCAGCACTTTGATGGCACAATTTCTCAATCTTCATAATTTATGAAGACAAACCCTGCATCTGTGGTATGCTTTGATAAAAACTATAATGCACTCATGATACATCATGTTTCTAATTACCCTACTTTTAATTGAATGAAATGGGTTGGCTGCTAAAGTGATACCTGTTTTCCTAGTTATTTTAATGGCAATTGCATAGCTAAGTGATCTTATTGAAGATCATGTTACCTAGAAAATTGCATAAAATTATCATCAAGGCATGATCAAAAGTAATTGAAGGGTCTTATTGATATGTTTCATATTTATTATTGTAGTCCAAAGCTAGAATAATGATCTTGTCCCTCTTTAAGGTACTTTGTTTAACTATTTTGTAAGATAGAGTGCATCTTCATCAGGAGGTACAAGTAAACTGTAAAAGACATGAATGCTTATTGTATAAATATGTTAAGATTTAGTTGCACTATTATTATTATTATAGCACATCATTATAACCAATTACAACACGTGCATATTTAGTTTTGGATCCAAATAGATGAGTTGAATGGTAAATTCTATTGCAATCAGTTTAATTATTCATTTCACCTTATTCTTCATGCCTTCTAACTTACCCAAAAAACCCAATTCATTAAGCTGGTTGTGCCGACCCACAAATCATGAAGTGTATATGACACATGTAGCTGCTTAATAGTTATAACACTGTATTAGGCCTTAGCAGTGGACAAAATGTCCTGGCAATCAAAACATCTATGATTTTGAAGTTTCGTTTTCTATCACCATACTATCAGCTGGTTATAGGCTGGAAGTGCTACTAATGTGACTGCACGATTAATCCTTCCACAAATTAATATCCCTGCAGTGGATGTATTTTGAGTTAAAAACACTGTGCATAACATGTATTCTCCTGTCAAAGATCACCATGAAATTCTGTGAATTGCCAGATTTCAGGCACTTGAGCAACAGCCCTAAATTAATGAATTAAATTCAGAGCCCGAAAACTTGCAAGGAAAAGGTTTATAATCTGATTTATCATGCTTGAATACAGACATTTACCATAGTCTTCTTCCCCTGATGTAGGTTCTGAAAATAAGGCACAAATTGTTGAGGAAAGCATTCAACATGCCAAGGATGCGATCACTTTGGATGTCAAGGATGGAAACTCTTGGTGTAAGATTTTACATCATATCAAATCAACCCATATCATTTGCTTTTTTCCCACTATTTACCGGTTCCTACAACATATTCAACATTTTGTAATGGCATGAAAAACAAAGTTATATCTGGTGTTTGCTTTCCATCTGTATCACTAGCTACATTTTGAAGGGTAGTTACTGATTTCGAGCATTTCTTCTCGTTGCCTTCTAAGAAACATTGAGCTCCATATGCATATATATTTGTATGATGACTATGCTGGCCCGGCCTGGTCCCTGGCCACACACACTTGTAAATTATTATTTTTAGTTATTATGTTATCCTCCATACCATGTTCCTTTGACATCATTTCATCTTCTTACAGACAATCTTGGAAATGCATGCTTGACAAGTTTTTTTGTGACTGGGGCATGGGATCACAGCAAACTCCTACAGTCTTTAAAAGCATACCAAAATGCTGTAAGTGTGGAAATTGTGAAGTCTCCTTTTTTAAACCATTTGATGATCAGTGCAGGATCTCTTAAAGATAAATTGAAGGTTGATTGGTCCAAACCTCTACTGAACTTTCTTTCAAAAGAAACCTGGTCCCTAACTCTTAAAATTCTTGATTTTGATCCTTGCACTAGTTTTTGTGGAATGTCACCCCTATACCAGGCTTCCATTCATCAACAAACAGAATCTTACTCCTTGTTCCATAAGATCTTGTACCTTGTCCTTTAAAGGAAAAATCACGTGACTATCACATGTTGATTTTAGTTTGTTAATTCCAAAAAAATAAATAGTACTGTGACCAAAATCAAATTTAGAAGTTAATGACTAAGCTCCTGTTGAAGGGAATTTTGGACCAATTAACCCCTTTTTAAATAGGAGTTGATTATACGAAGTGATGACTTGTGATTCATGATTCGTTCTGCATTGCTTACCAAGCATTATGTATTTTCTACAAGTCTCTGTTGAGTAGATTCTTAATTTGTTTCAGATCAGCTACTGTGAATTTTTTCCTCTACTAAGTTAATAATATATCTCAGGAGAAGGATGAGAGGATGAAGTCCAATCCAGACCTATATTTCAACTGTGCCACTGTAAGTTACAAATTCCTCACTTAATCGATTGCTTAGAAGCAATTTTCTCAAATAATGAACCTAGAAATTCATGGGATGAATGTGCAATCTTTATTTGAAATGCATATGCCAATCTCCATTTGCATCACTGATTGACATTAGTGATAAACTGCAATGAAAGCTCTTTTAATTTTAGGCTTTTACTGGTTAGGTAAAAAGGATAAGGACAAACTAATAAATTTTAGGAGTAGGAATGAACTTATTTTGAATTGGTGACCAAAACCTCTCCATGAGCATTTTCCTTTTAAAATTGTGATCTTGATTTGGTATGCAAGAAACTAAGAGATTGAAGAGGATGCTCCTAGAGTATTTGGTAAGGTACTAGTACTGTAGGGCTCTGATTGAAAATTCAAGGGAAAAATAATATGATGAAGACTTACCGAGAACAATAAATTCACTTGCTTAATGGTGTACTTGACTTGACGATTCCATTGCTTAGGAACACCTAAATATTTATCCAGGTGACAAGTGCTGCTCAGATACTCATGTACCAAAATACCATCTAAGGAATTCATCTTTTCAGGTAAACCACTATCTAGAGAATTATGAAAGGGCCCTTAGTGGGTTTGAAGCTGCTGCCTTGAAGGATCCTAGTCTCAATGCTACTGAGGAGGTTCAAAAGATGGTCAATCTTCTTGATAAGTTGGAGAATCTGTTGAGGGTATTGCATTTTTTTTTTATGTTAGTAGTTATGGAAACATGGCACTTTTAGTTGCTGCTTCATTGCAATTTTAATATATCTTACTTAATAGCATGCTTTCGCCTGTCATTTTAAAGTATTCGTGTTAGTAAAAATAATAATATGGGGAAAAAAACAAAAAGATGATTAGGGAATCCATGAATGCTAGTTACATTTGTGAGTGCTTTGCTTAAGTTAAGAAGCTAAGAAGATTTTATGTAACAATCTTTAATCTCAAAAAGCTTAGTTTAACTTTACAAGTTGTGTTAACCTTTCGCTGTCAGATCTCACATAAAGTGTGAAAGTGTGTGAATGCTCCCTTTCTTCTGAGATTCAGCTGATTCTTTTGAGTTTGAATTTATAGGGGCAGACTAGAACTAAACGACTTGCTTCTTTGGTATCATCTCTAGCTGCCGTTAATTGTAAGTTGCCCACTTTTTTGTGTTTTTACTTGATGATACAGTTCGGTTCTGGGTGATCATTCATTTTTTCCTTTCTCAAATGAAATAATTTTTGCATGCCTTTTCCCCTGTAAGTGAGTTCTTCATATAAAAGAGCCCCTGTAGATCAGTTGTCAGAGGGCCTGAACAGAGCAGTAGCAATAGTGGGAAAAGTGCTTTTCTTTGTCAAGCAAGAGAATGCCACTCCCCTGTAAGCCTCTTTCAAAATTACCTATGTAAATCAATGCTGCTATTGAATTCAACTTGTGTTTTTTTTATCAGTGAAACTTAATTAGTTTTGCTTTTCAGTGTTTCTTAGTGCTCTCTCTCTCTCTCTCTGCAGATACTATTTGGTGTGTGATTCTAATCAAATATGGTTTGTACTATCAGTGTATGGGATGCACAATGATGCAGTAAGAGCTCCCTGCTTCATTTGATGTGTTTGCCTTCTCTTTCTAGTCTTCATCTCTACTGTCTTTGTAATCCTCAGAGAGTCTAGGTTTCATATGAATATCGGAACACAGTGTAGTATGAGGAAATATTCTTTGGTTGGAGTCAAGGAAAAACACGAATTACCAAACTTGCCTTCAAAACTTCGGGCAAAGCATGAAGGATGAGACAAATAGCAAAACTCAACAAATTACCTGTTCTGTATTACGTGGGCAAATGCCAAGAAATGCAGCGGATCCCCCCCCTCCCCGGGATAATGTGTTTAATTAAGGGATGATTCCATCATGATACCCTTCTCTAGATGATCATTTTTCCCTGTTTTTAATATTTGAGAGTATCCTCTGACCTGCTTTCCTCCACTGAGACATAGTCTTTCCCCGGTTTAGTCTTAAGCAGGCCATCCCACCACGATGGTTCATTCCCAAGAAATTGTTTTTTCAGTTAATTATTTGACTTCTAATCAATACTTTCATGCTGTTGCTTGTTCTGGAAAAAGCTTCAAAAAATTGATCAAATTCATTTCCTCCTCGTCTTCTTCTTAGAAGAACATTTCTTTGTGACAAATTGCTCTAGCAAGTTGTTTTCAGTTTTGAGGGAAGCCATAACTGAAAAGTAGCTAGCTAATGTCATCTGATCTTTGTGTGCGTGTGCTGAATGAATAAAGAAAAGGAGGGGGTGTTTGGGTTGGCAAGCATAATCCAATGTATTGTAGAGGTCCCCCTTACACCCCTTAATGTCATCAGTGAGGGGATTGATACTCCTGTAAATCTCAAAATCATGAGACTTAATAAGCGGATTGAGCCTAATCTTGCACTAAATTCAGCAAACAAAAACTATTGCCGTTGTCTTTATAACCTGTTCAAAATTATATTACCGCTGATGATAATTCTTTCTGCTCACAGATAAAAGAAGGAGATCAGCTAACACTTTTGGACCCTTATTACCATTACGTTGATTTTTCTTGGAAGGGAAAGGTATATTCTCTCATATTTAGAGCATTTTTCTTCATTTTGGTACAAAAACATCAATCCAGAATCTCACATGCCTTGAAAGCAAATTGTTCCACTGCCTGTTTTTTATTAACTGTGAATATGGAAAGAGAAAAGTTAGAGGGCTATAGCATAAAAAATAACACTTCATTATGTTCCTTCCTTTATTAACTTGATGCTGATGTGGCACCCATGACTTTCATGATCATAATTTTTCAATTTAGAGTCACGTGCATAATTTCTTTCCTTCTTGCGTTGATTTTCCCATGGCCACCTAGCTGGTCATCTTGTCATTACCAGGGCCCAGGGACAAATCTCTCTCCTCTTTCAATTATTCTGCCTCGAACCCAGTTTCTTAAAATTTCTCTCAACCCATTTTTAAACTCCATGGTGTATTTGCATGTTAATTACCAGGTGTAGCCTATAAATGATGCAGGCATCCTGTCTTGTTCTCCTATAGACAAACACTGTAGCAATACACTTTACCAAATCTGGGTGTAAATGGTTAAGCAAATGATGGCTATGTTCTTTCAAAGGTTTAAGGTTTTTGCTTGTGATGGTGAAAGAGTTGAAAATGGGTATATATTTGGGGGCTTTAGTTCTGTGTTGAGATGATCAACCCTGTTGCCACAAGCTTTGAGGTCGAGGATTGGTAGCTACTCTTGATTCATGTCTGCTGGCCTGTTAGATATCAGACTCAACGTCTCTGTTTACTGCTCTGATGTTCTAATTCAGTCTTGTTTTCGCTGCTCAAAATTCCATGTCCACTAGGCAAGTCTTGTCATTACAGCCAACCTGATATATATTTGACCCAGCCTCTCTAGTTATTAGCTCTGGTGTGGTTTCCATCAAATTAGATTTATTTTTCGTACTCAAAATCTATCTAGGTTAAAGGTCATCTCCTCACAATATGTTATATCCGTAACTGGTTGTGGCTTATATCAGCTAGTCTTCCGAGTTAGCTTAAAAAATTGATGCGAGCCTAGAGAATTTAGATGATATTCATGCATTGACCAATATGTGGTACGCCATGGTAACGGTGTTAGCATTTAAAGGGTTGTTTGACAACCAAGTGAGAGAAGTTTGTTAGGGAAGAGACGAAGGATCAAGTAGAACAAAAATAGGCATCAGGTTGGAATAGTGAAACCATGGATGTGTTGCGTGGGTGCAACACCATATGACGCCCTTTGGTAGTAAAACATCATTTTGAAACAACGTTGCTCTACTTTGACAAGACACCTTTTCATCCCTTGGAATATTTGCTCTTTCCTTGTAATGACAATACTGATGATGATGAATGATGATCTGATACCTGATTTTTTGCTTCCGTGTCTATTTAAACAGCATTACAATTTCAAATCAATTCGTGTGGATTTCACAGAACAAGTTCTTGTGAATGGAAAAGTTCTCTCTTCTCTCCATGCCGTTCGTTCATCAATTTATGCGCATCATAAACCATGAGCTGTTGTTTCAAGTAGAAGATTTTGTGAGTTGTGTCCTTAATGAGGTTTTGTTGATTTTCTGATTGATTTGTTTCCCGTGTGGCTGTAAAAAGATTAGGTTTTAGAGAAAGAAAGAGAATTACATGAGCATGGATTCTTGGTCAAGTCAAAAGCCAGCCAAGTCGGCCAATTTAAACAGAAAATGTACATTTTATTTGATCTTCATGTGTTTGATATCATTGATGGTTCTTTATGCTTTCCCTTTTGCACTTGAGTTTGTGAGGGATTATTTCTTAAAGTTGCGAGGGAAAACATTATAGAAATTTTAAAATTCCTAGGTGGTCCAAATTAGCTACTTATTTCATGCATCAAATTATATAAGAACAAGTCCAGCCCCGGTCTGCATGAATCCAAAACCTCCAACAAGAAGTCACTCTGGAAGCTTATATTTTCACTTTTTGACCGGTCAGTCCCTGGTAATAATATGATCAGCAAGTGATTCTTGAGAAGCCAAATGTACAGGTAGGGAAATTCAACTGGTGTTCTTTCACTGCCTGATCAATTGGAAAACTGCTGGCGTTAGTAACGAGATTTGGATCGATTGCGGTTGCCGCTGATTCATCTCTTGATAAGCAGGACGAACATTATCTTCTATGCCTCTTGTGCTACGATTAATTTTAAAAGCCTCTCCCAAGATTAGACTAGATTGGCAGCTAGTGGTGAATGCCATCTTGCAACAATTGAAAAGGCAAAATCAAAGGCAGGGAAGGAAAAGTAGAAGAATAGCAGGAATGATCAGGCTGCAGGCCTCTCAAAGACTGTTGAGAGTAAACTTCTTCTCCTTAACATTCTCCTCTCCATGTAAAAAAAAAAAAAAAAAAAAAGAGAAAAAAAGAGAGCTGTGTGATAGACAACTAGGTAGGATGTTCCATTAGCATTTTATTTTATTTTTTCAAAAGCCAAATCACTATTAAATTGCCTTTAGCTACATTAATCACCCAACAATATTGTCATGTGTATATTTTTTTATTAGAGCATCTCCAGCGGGGAGTGCCATTTTGGAGAGGCAAATCTCCAAAATGGCACTTTGAATAGTGTAAAAATGGCATTTTTGTTGATGTGTGCTCCAGTGGTAAAAGCCATTTTGGAGAGCCATTTATTTTTATATTATTTTAAACATAGTGTAATTATTTTGTATATAGTTTAATTATGCAATTAATTATACAATTAATAAGAGTAAGTTATATAATTAAATAATTGCTTTTAAAAAACCCTCCAACAATATAATTATTAATTTTATATATAATTTTTTACTCTCTTGTTAAAGTATTTTTAAGTAAAAATAAAAAAATAAATATTTTTGATATAATCACATTATTTTCTAATATATATATATATACATACATTATTTTCTAATATATATTACATTATATATATTATAATATATAAAAAAGGTGGCCCCACGGTGGGCCCACCTTTTTACCCCGTCCCTCATGAGCTGCTACAAATAGCAGCTCATGGAGGGGGTGCCATTTTTGCCTCCGCAAATGGCACCCCCGCTGTAGTTCAAAAAAAGAAACAAAAGAGATAAAAAAATATTAATTAATGGATGTCTTCTCATATAGCACTCCGCGCTGCGGATGCTCTTAGAAGGTCAAATAACTTAGAATCCATTTTTTTTTACTTTTATCTTTTTTTTTTTAAAACAAAGTATTTACATTTTTTTAAATGAATGACAGTATAGTTAATTTTTTGTTTATATTTATACACCTCTGCTCTTAGTTTAGACTTCTACTTTGTTGTTAGTAATTTATTATCTTTTTGTTTTTTGTATTTGATTTGTCTATGTGTGACTTGATATATTTTTAGTTTGAATTGATTTTTATTTCAAAAGAAATTCATTTTTTTTTTAAGATTTTTTTTTAATATTATTATATTTTAAGGATTTCAAAAAATTGAGATTAAATTAATTTGAGATTTCAAAAAAAAAACTTAGTTCTCTTTTTATATATATATTTTCAGGTGTAAATATCGAAATATAAAATTAACCTCATATATTTGTAAGGAAAAAATCTTTAAAATAATTGTTATCATTATTTTAAATGTCTTATGTATAATAAAATGAATATATATAAAAACTAAATAATCAAAAGTTTTGTAGCTTGATTATTTCGTTCAGATGTACAACATTACAAAAAAATCTAGGACCATTAATATTTTTTTCACATGTTAAAAATTTTGTTGTGTTTGCGGCGAAACACAGGGCAAGTGTCTCATTTATTTTTTTTATTATAGATAATTTTGCCCAATGTTTTCATATGTTTTGTCTACGTGTGTCTTTATATTTTTTTTAATGTTATATTAAATATATAATATCATATATAAAAAGGTTGCAAAAGTCATTTTTTAACAAAAACAATCGATCGATAAATTATTTCTATTATTATCTCATTGTTAATATTATAATTGTTAAATTGTCATAATTATTATAGCTATCATTATTGTAAATAATAAATATTTTAATTATCATTATTGTCATAATCATCGTCATTATTATAACAATAAACATTACGATAATTAGCACCATTATTTCTATTAATATAATTGCAATTATAATTAGTACTATGATCATTATTATAATTTTCTTGTCATTATTATAATTTTTTAAATATATAATATATATTTTTTTTCATTATTGATATTTTTTATATTATTTGATGAGTTATTGCTATTATTATCATCAAAACCATAATTATTAACAACATAAGCACTACAACCATTACAATAAATTACAATTGTTATTATCATTATGACTAATAATATCACTATTATTAATATGGTTATAACACCTAAAATTATTATTATTATTATTGCTAAAACAATAAAAAATATTAAATTACTCCGAGGAATAAAAAACTTAAAAACTAACAAAAGAGGATGCAAGAAAAAAATTTAAAACTATTGTCATTATTGTGTGAATAATGAAAAAAACCAAAATTACATCAAAGAATAATAAAAAAAAAACTAACAACTTTAACAAAAGAACAAACAAACAAAAGTAAAATAAATTATAAAACAAAAATAAAATTATTAGTTGAATTGTTTTTTACTTGAAGATAAAAATAATAATTAAAAAATAACAAAAAGAACAAAGAAAAAAAATATGAAATTTTAAATGATCACAAACACAAACAAAAATTTAAGATTTTTTCTAAAAAATACCACCTCAACAAAAGAAGAAATAATAAAAATTAAAAATTAAAACTAAGAGTGTATATATAAACATGGACAAAAATAGGGACTATTTAGAAATATATAAAAAATAAAAGAATTACAATAAAAAATTAAAAATATAAGAGCTGAAATGAAAATAAAATTTGTAATCAATTTCAATTGAAGGACAAAATTGAAAAAATTCAAAACTCCTATACCGAAAATATTAAGGGATTTAAAACCAAACCAAAAATTAAAAGAATAAGGACCAAATTGAACACTCTATATATAATCAATTTCCATCTAGGGACACAATTGAAATAAATCAAAATTTACATAACAGAAATCAGCACCATACCGAATGATCAAAAGATCAAGGACTGAAATGAAAACACCATAAACAACAGGGACTACTGTGCACTTTGGCTTGCGTGAGAGAGAAAAGGGGAACAAAAAGTTCAGTCGACCACCATCACGTATCCGGTCACCTTTACCCGCCACACGCATAACCATGAGGTAGAGGACATGGAGGTGCATCCTGAGTGACGTCATACAAACATTTTCACTGTCAGAAGACGCCGCACGCGCCGTCTGAAGGGGACGTGAGGTCAAAAACCATTGGTGTGTCTGTCAGACACGCCAATAGTAATCGGCAAAAAATAATACTAAAAACAATAAATTACCGCAACACCCCTGCAGTCAACACTTTGATTTTATCTTATATAAGGGTATAAATATATATATTTACATATTTTCAAAAAATATTCAATGTCCGAAACTTCCTCGCAAGCAACTCTTGTGTTTTGTCTTATTTGAGGATAAAAGAGTTATTTTAGTGTGCACTGAAAATGTAAAATTACCGTGACACCCCCGTTAGCAACTCCTGATTTTTGTCTTATTATGAGGTATTATGATTATTTTACTGTGCATAGAAATATAAAAAAACAAAAATACCCCTGAACCCAAGACTAAAATAGTTGTGCATCGAGAGAAAATAGTAATTTAACTATTAAAATCCATATTAATTTCGCTTTGCAAAACTCTTTTAATAGTAAATATTAATGAGTTGACATCATATGACATCCATGATTACCTCGTTGATGGAAACTGGTAAACTTTCTTTGCCACCGAAGAGAATGGAAGAGCAACCCATCTTTCGTCGGTATGTAGTCTGATGTTGTATAGTTGTGTATCTAGAGAAAAATAATAATTTAACTATTAAAATCTATATTAATTTCACTATGCAAAACCCTTTTAATAGTAAATATTAATAAGATGACATCATATGATATCCATGTTGTATCTCGTTGATGGAAACAGATAAACTTTCTTTGCCACAGGAGAGAATGGAAGAGCAACCCATCTTTTGTCGTATGTAGTCCGATGTTGCACGACTCCTGCTAAAGCATATCCAGTGGTTCTAATAGATTGTAATCTATTTTCTTAGAATTTATTTTAAATGTTATTATATGAAATAATACTTTTTAATAAATATAATTGATTTTTATTTATTCTCAAGCAAAAACTATATATATATATATATATTCATAATAGGTGTCGTAAAATCATCCATCAGCTTTTTCCCCGAGAAATATACAAGACTCCCGTTGGCCCTACAGAGGAGAAAAGATCCATATATTATATTATCCGCCCTTGAGACCACCATCATTAGTTGTTTTTTTATTTGTTTGTTTTTTGGTTGAATAATTATTAGTCGATTGGTGTAATAAAAACATCGATCCTCATATCCATTGATCGAGTCAAGAATTCATCTACAAATTAATTAAATTTCTCTAGAGCCCCCCACACAGTGACTTGTTAAATAACGTGCAGTTTTGTAAATTCTTTATAGTTATAGAGCTATTTTCAGAGGAATACTTTATTATTATTATTATTATTATTACAACCGGGGTGTCCGAAAATGGAGGGCCTGGTGCATCGAGTGCTCATGAGTTCACAGTTAAACTAAAAGTATAATACAAACATAAATACAAAAAAAATAGAAATTATCTTAAAATGACCTATTTTTTTTTAAAAAATCGAAACCAACCTAAAAATTAAATAAATAATAACTAAAATAAAATATATAATCAATTTTATTACAATAAAAAAAACACAATAATTATTATAATTGCATGCGTTATCCACGGCCATGCAAAATTCATTGCTGTTGTGTTATCAAGGTTGTCGCTTTCTTATCTCTTGAGCACTGTCCTTCCATCAACACTTTTTTTCCACCAGTGAATCGATCACACGCTGTGTAAGCCAAAACAAACATCTTCTCTTGAGCTCCTTCCAAACAGGGGAACAAGTGATTTGTTCAGTACCTGCGTATTGTTTAGTGGAAAAATAAAGAGATAAAAACTAAATAAAAAAATAAAAATACAAAACAAAAAATTATATAAATTGAATCAAGATAAAAAAAACTGCGGCGGAGTTCAGGCAATGGCTCGTAAAATATTAAATAACATGACTATATATATAAAAATCTGACACCCCATTATCATACACCATTAAAACTATCTATTAATTTGGCTTGCCGTCGCTATTGTTACCTTTTGTGATTGTTAGATATTTTGCTACTTTTTGTACAGTGTAATTTCTATCTGCCCAAAGTCTGGTGTCATGTTTTGCTATTGGACTTGAAACTTTCTTTGCCACTAAAGAGAATGAAAGAACAACCTATCTTTTGGCGGTATCTTTTCTTCGACAGTTTATTTACATATGTTTAAGTATTTTTTATGTCTATTTTTCTAATTTTATATTTTAATCCTATATTTTATTTTTATTATTCAATGTTATTTGAGATGAGAGAAAATCACTAGAAAAAAAGATTATCTATAATATTTTGGCAAAAAAGAGCCAATTGGATTCGTTTTTTAGAGTGAAGTCATGGTATATATCATCTACTTTATTAAAAAATCAAATTTGATTGAATGATGACATTGTAGACAAAATATACTGGCCCATTTTTAAAAACAATATCAGACATTCCTGGCCATCCTCACAAGTCCATTTGAATCCACTTTTTATATTTTGAAAAAATAGTTTTTTTTTTTAATTTTGAATAAAAGTTGCTATAAATAAAATAATTAAATATTATCTGAATGTCTATCGTTTTCAAATAAAATTATTGTTATTTATAATAGTTTCTTTTTGAATCATTTTATATGAATCTAATATACAAAAATAGGCTCATAAATATTGAATGAAAAGAAGAACCTGTCCTTTTTATTTGTAACATTTTTTTAATAAATATAATAAAGGCCATTATAAAAATATCGATCATTTGAATTAAGGAGAGAAAAACGCATATGATAACTTCATTTCCTTGATCATTTATTTTCTTATTTTGAATTTTTTTTTTATTTCTCTTTAAAAAGAAACTTATTGTCAAAATAAGTAATGCATCAAGATTTAATGTGAGTCACATCACTACCAGTAAAGGATAGAAAATGTAGCCCGCTTCTATTATCAAAAAACGACACATGTCTTTCAGGTGGAAGGGAAAAGCCATATAAACGAAATGATACGTGTCAATCAAAGGTCATCAATTATTTAATAGTGGATTGGAGTAGTGTAATTATTTTTATGCCCTTGAGTCCATAAAAATTATGCGCTTGATTTGGGGATGTTTATGTCTTTTACATCTTGTTAACAGTTTAATTACTGTTAAAGAAGATTGATTGATTCTGGTGACGAGACACGTGTGGTGATTAACGTGTAACTCTATGGTGACCTCTGTTGCCTACGCAAGCTAGCATGACCGGCTAACTAATTAGACATTGCGCCATCGTTCCCTGTCCTTTTTGGATAAGAAAGTTAGTGGCTCGCAAGTGGTGTGGAAAGAGTATAAATAAAACATGGGAGTTCGTAAATTCCTTAGCTTTATTTTTATTCCCCTATTTAATAATTTTTTAATGGCTAAATAAGTTGCTGGATAAAAGTCTCTTCTTTGTAACTTGGTTAACTACTAACGTCTTTGCTGTATTTTTTCAACAATTTCTCCTTCATTTTCATTTTATTGATAGTTACAAACTTTTCTATTTAAGATTCGTTTTATGGAGAAAATATTCTTAGAAAAAATAAGTTATTTTTCATTGTTTACTCACATCAAATAAAACTCTTTTGTTCTTTAATGAGACAAAAAATAAGGGTTACCAACAAGGGTATTGTTGGTTTTTCTGTTTTTTTATCGGTGAAAACACTAATTTATCTTTAAAAAAGACAAAAATAAAGAGCTGATTCAGGGGTATTTTGGTATTTACGTATGAATTTTTTCATTATTGGGGCGGACTATGGGGTTTAGGTAATTTTATTTTTTTTGAAAAAAAATATGTCGGCGAGTCTGTTGACACGCTGACATTTTTCTTTCATCCACGCCATACAAGCGGCACATGTAGTGGCTAAAAATATCCAACTGTCATCTCACTGGATGTGCCATCATGTCCTATTCACCATGGTGGTGCGTGTGTTGGCTCATGGTGGTCTGAGACTTGCAGGTGGTTGGTTGTTCTCCCCCCCCCCCCACCCCCCCACCCCCCGATTTTTCTCTCCTGCAACCAAAAATGCATACAAGTCCTCTTTGTTTATGGTTTATGCATTTTAGTTCTTGGTCTTTTGATTCTTTTTTCATCCTAATTTCTTCAATTAAAATTTTAGTTTATTTCAATTTTGTTCTCCAATTAAAATCAATTATATAATTGATTTTTTATTTCAACCCTCATTCTTTTCAGTTTTGGTTTGTTTTTAATTTCTTTAATTTTTTTGGTATTGAAGTTGATTTGTTTCAATTTTGTCCTTCAATTAAAATTGATCATATATTTTGTTTTCCATTTCAGCCCTTATTCTTTTAATTCTTCGAGACTATTTAATATTTTATTGTTTAAGCAGTAATAATAATGATAATTTTGATTGTTATAATCATGATAATAATAGTGACGTTACTACCAATAATGATGATAACAATAATAATTTACTATATTGATTATGGTGCTCATGATATTAATTATTGTTGTAGTGATAATAATTACAATAACTCATAAATTAATATAAAAATATCAATAATAACAAAAAAAATTATAATAATTATATTTATAATGATAATAATACTAATGATAATTTTAATGATATTAATAACAATAATGGTGTTAGTAATAATAATAGTAGTTATAATTATTATTTTCATATTTAGAATGTCGATTGAAACTATGGTGACACACATGTTGACTCTGGTGGTTGGAGACTTGCCGATGGTCAATTATTTTTTTTCCTTTTCTCTTCCTAGAAACCGAAAATGCATACAAGTCCTCTTTGTTTATAATTTATGCATTTCAATCCTTGGTGATTTTTTTCCCGTCCTCATTTCTTGCATTGAAGTCTTGATTTGTTTCAATTTTGTCTTTCAATTCTAGTGATTGTTTTTTAAAAAAAATAATATTTTCTTGCTTGCTATTTTGTTAAAGTTTTTGGGTTTTTTGTTTTATTCTTTAAGATAATTTAATGATTGTCATTGTTTAAGCAATAATAGTAATAATAATATTAATTTTAGATATTATAATCATTATAATAATAGTGAAATTACTAATGATAATGATGATAACAATAATAATTTATTGTAATGGTTATAGTGCTTATAATATTAATAATTACGACTATGATAATAATAATAACAACAATAACTCATAAAGTAATATTAAGAATATCAATAATAACAAAAATAATTATAATAATTATATTAATAATACTGATGATAATTTTAATAATATCAATAATAGTAAGGTGTTAGTGATAGTAATAGTTATTATGACAGTAATGTCTACGATAAGAACAATAATGATGGTGACAACGATGATAATGCTAATAATAATTAAAATATTAAATATTCATAGCAATGTAATAATGGTAGCTATAATGATTGTAATAATTTAAAAAAATAATATAATATCACGTGTTCATTTTGTCGAATTGCTGTGATCTACGGTTTTTTTAGTTGATAAAATGTTAGCTTTTTTTAGTGGATAAAATGTTAGCTTCTTTTTATTTATTTATTTATTTATTTATTTATTTATTGAGCTGATGAGAGCTTTGAAGCATATTTTAGACCAAAATGTACGGAAAGGGGGGGGGGGGGGGGGGGGGGGATGGGATTAACGGGAAAGAAACTATCGATGGCTGTTTCAAGTTGGCCTGGGAAACCAACAATTGAATTTTCAGTTTTAGACATCCTTTTTGAATTCTTAAACTGCACGTCAGGAGATCCCTTCAACTAATAAGAGCTGTATAACTACAGTGTAAGGAATCAGGAAAAGAAAAGAAAGCCAATGCGACAGTCATCAGTGTCAAGTGATGACTGCAGCAATGATTTAAATTTTGTCAATAAATTAAATATATTGTTGAAAGTATATGAAATTAATTATATATTTGTATATTTATGTCAAATTAAAGTATATAAAACTAATATTATGTTCAAATATTTATTGCATATTATCGCCTAAAAATATATAGAGGGAGAGGAAAAATGACCTAGGATTTTTTTAAGGACAAAAATTCATATCAGTATTCTTAAATATATTTAATATAATAATACGATGAATAAATCTTATAAAAAAAATTGGCTTCAAAATTAAATTTTGTGTTCTTTTGTTTAAGTTTATTTCTTGAAATAAATTTGCAGTGTTTTGACTTTTTAATTATATATTTGTGTATTTATGTCAAATTAAAATATGTGAAACCAATTATATGTTCTAATATTTATTGAATATTATCGCCTAAGAATATATAGAGAGAGAACAAAATAGCCTAAGATTATCCTTTAAATTAAATATATTATTGAAATTATGTCAAATTAATTATATATTTGTATATTTATGTCAAATTAAAATATGTAAGACTATTTATATGTTAGAATATTTATTGGATATTATCGCCTAAAAATATATAGAGGGAGAGGAAAAATGACCTGGGATTTTTTTAAGGACAGAAATTCATATCAATATTCTTAAATACATTTAATATAATAATATGATTAATAAATCTTATAAAATAAAAAAAATATTATCTTCAAAACTAAATTTTGTGTTCTTTTGTTTAAGTTTATTTCTTGAAATAAATTTGCAGTGTTTTGACTTTTTAATTATATATTTGTTTATTTATGTCAAATTAAAATATGTGAAACCAATTATATGTTCTAATATTTATTGAATATTATCGCCTAAGAATATATAGAGAGAGAACAAAATAGCCTAAGATTATCCTTTAAATTAAATATATTATTGAAATTATGTCAAATTAATTATATATTTGTATATTTATGTCAAATTAAAATATGTAAGACTAATTATATGTTTGAATATTTATTGGATATTATCGCGTATATAGAGGGAGAGGAAAAATGACCTGGGATTTTTTTAAGGACAGAAATTCATATCAATATTCTTAAATACATTTAATATAATAATACGATTAATAAATCTTATAAAATAAAAAAAATATCTTCAAAATTAAATTTTGTGTTCTTTTGTTTAAGTTTATTTCTTGAAATAAATTTGCAGTGTTTTGACTTTTTAATTATATATTTGTGTATTTATGTCAAATTAAAATATGTGAAACCAATTATATGTTCTAATATTTATTGAATATTATCGCCTAAGAATATATACAGAGAGAACAAAATAGCCTAAGATTATCCTTTAAATTAAATATATTATTGAAATTATGTCACATTAATTATATATTTGTATATTTATGTCAAATTAAAATATATAAAACTAATTATATGTTTGAATATTTATTGAATATTATCGTCTAAAAATATATTGAAAGAGAGGAAAAATGACCTAAAATTTTTTGAAGGACAGAAATTCATATCATGTTTTCTTAAATATATTTAATATAATAATATGATTAATAAATCTTATATAAAAAAATATTGGCTTCAAAATTTAATTTTGTGCTCTTTTATTTAAGTTTATTTCTTTACAAGAATTTCCACTGTTTTCATTTTTAATATTTTAGATCTAATACTACTGGAAAAAAAACATCTCAAAAAAAAATGTTGACAAATTTACCTGCATTATCTACAAGTCAAATTAAAAAATATACAAGTCACTTCCCGTTTCCATTAGACTGTTCTTTTTAGACGGCAAATAAATAATTATAGCACACAAAAAATTTAAGTTTATGTTTTAAAAACAAATTACAATATTTTTATTTCTAATATGTCTGATATTTATTGAATATTATCGCCTAAAAATATATTGAGAGAGAGGAAAAATGACTTTGGATTTTTTGAATGACAAAAATTCATATCAGTATTCTTAAATATAATTATACTAACTAAATATTAAAATAATAAAATACAATACATATAAAAATAATCAATTTTCTATATAGATAAAAAAAACTGCCGCATCGCGCGGGTATACCGCTCGTAGGATCTAAAAACCATGGATGTGTTGCGTGGGTGCAACACCATACAACGCCCTTTGGTAGTAAAACATCATTTTGAAACCTTGGTAGCTCTACTTTGACAAGACTCCTTTCCATCCCTTAAAATATTTTTACAGATGATTATGAATGATGATCTGATACCTGATTTTTTGCTTCTGTGTCTATTTAAACATTTCAATATAAAAATAAAATTAAAACAAATTAAAATCATAATATCAAAAAATTACAGGAATAAAAGACAAACCAAAAATAGAAAAATAAGAGCTAAAATGAAACATAACATATATGAGCAATTTCAATTGAATGACAAATTGAAATATACCAAAACTTCTATAGAAGAAATCAGGACAAAAAAAACAATTAAAAAACTAAAGATTGCAATGCAAAAACTATAAAGATAAACGATTGCCCTGTATTTTTTAGTTGTAGGAGAGAGATTGGGGGGAATGATTATTCAAGGCTATGATGGTTATTTCATTGTTCATTAATAATGCGAAAGACAAAAAATACTCTTGTTTAGTCAGTGTTTTTTTGTCTATTTTCAAGGACAAAAATATAATTTCATTGTGCAAGAAATACCGGAAAAGATATAAACACTCCTAAACAATTAGCTAAAGACATTAAGTTCAATGGAAAAGTTAAAAACACCCCCAAAACTATTATCAACTTTTTTTTTTAACTGAAAGGAAAAATGATAATTATATTATTATAATTTACAGTAAACTGTGTTAGAGCTATTATGAATCATGTACACTTTATAACTTCTTTTTCAATTATAATATATTTTAATAATTGGAAAACATAAATTTTATAGAAGAGTTATCTGAATTCCTATTTTCATCGGGAGGAAGCTTCCTACCCCTTAAAAAAAGATGGCTTCTAAGAAAAATATTTTTTTTACAATAACAGTATCTCTTAATTAATTAAGATTAAATCTTTTTTTAAATAATCTTATGATCTCAACTCTTATATCCACTTGGTATATTTAAAATTTTCAACACGAAGGATAACTTCTAAAAGTTTCGAATAACTACTCTCTCTTGATTTCCTTACAAATAGGGGAACAAATGTTTTGTTCAGTACCCTATATCCTGCGTATTGTTCAGTGGAAAGATTTCGTCACCGTCATGACAGAATTAATTAATTTTAAGAAATCACCGTAACAATTCATATTTTTTCAGGATGTTCGATTAAGTTTGCGTGTATCTTGATTTATTTGACAAGTTTTAAAATTAATGATAATATAAATATTCATTGATCATCGTATTAACTAACAATTCACAAGTATTTGTGAAAGCAAATGCTATATTTTTCCCACATCAAAATAATAAACGAGGATGAAAATGATTTAAAAGGATGTTTGATACTGTATTTTAAAAGTATTTTAAAAAAAATTAAAAAATTAAAAAATTTTATTTTTTACTTTAAAATATTTTTTTATATATATTTTTAGATGATTTTCATGTGAAATATCAAAATATTTAAAAAAAATAAAAAATTATCATTTTGATATATTTATAAATAAAAAAATATTTTTAAAAATAATTCCAAATAATAATTTCAAACATTAGTTTTTAGATTTTAGGTTAATACTAGTAAATTGCCCGCACTACATTGCAGGTCAAGCAAACAATTTTATAATTATTAAGATTAAAATAGAATATTTATACATGTAAAGTTTGATATAATGAAACAGAGCATACATTATTATAACAACAGTAACATCAAAGTTTTAACATCTAAAATTATCATCACTATCATTGATAAAATAATAAAAATTATTAAATTACCACGAGAAAAAATACAAAAAAATTAACAAAAAAGAAAATAAGAACAAAAACTAAATTTATTATTATTGCGTTAATAATGAAAAAAGCAAAATTAAATCAAAGACTAAAAATACCATAAAAACTTTAATAAAAGAGCAAATAAAAAATTAAATAGATGATAAAATAAAAATAAAAATTATTAGCTGAAAAAAAATCATTTGACTTGAAAATTAAAAAAATTATTCGCCCTACGTTATGGGCTGAGCAAACAATTTTTGTAAGATTTGCTAGATCAAAATTAAAATATAATATCTATATATGGAAACTTTAATATAATAAAATATATCAACATACTCTATTATAACAATAGCAACATCGAAGTCTTAATATCTAAAATTATTATTGTTATTACTGTCAAAACAACAAAAATTATCAAATTATCCCGAGAGAAAAAAACTAAAAAATATTATCCAAAAAGTAAGCAAGAAAAACAATTAAATTATTATTACTATTACTATTATTATTATTATTATTATTATTATAATTGTGTTAATAATGAAAGAAACAAAAATAAATGAAAGTCTAAAAAAATCCTAAGAGCTTTAACATAAGATCAAAGAAAAAAATAAAATAAAAATTATTATTGCTATTACTGTCAAAACAATAAAAATTATCAAATTATCCCGAAAAAAATTAAAAAACATTAACAATAGAGTAAGCAAGAAAAATAATTAAATTATTATTATTATTATTATTATTATTATTATTGTGTTAATAATGAAAGAAACAAAAATAAATGAAAGACTAAAAAAATCCTAAAAAATTTAACAAAAGATCAAATAAAAAAATAAAATAAAAATAAAAATTATCATTGTTATTACTGTCAAAACAATAAAAATTATCAAATTATCCATAGAAAAAAAACTAAAAAAACATTAACAAAAGAGTAAGCAAGAAAAAATATATTAAATTATAATAATAATAATAATAATTATTATTATTATGGTGTTAATAATGAAAGAAACAAAAATAAATGAAAGACTAAAAAAATCCTAAAAACTTTAACAAAAGATCAAATAAAAAAAATAAAATAAAAATTATTAGGTGAAAAAAATTCAAGAGCAAAGGGAGAAAAAAAACACAAATATCAATTTTCAAATGATTATAGACATAAAATAAAATTTAAGAGCTAATATTTTTTTAAAAATACCACCTCAACAAATAAGAAAATAATAAAAATTAAAAACCAAAGCTAAGGGCACACTTAAATATACATGGATAAAAATAGAGATTATTCTAGAAATATAAAAAAATATAGGGATTAAAATCACAAATTAAAAGTATAGGGGCCGAAATGAAAATCAAATATATTATCAATTTTAATCAAAGAACAAAATTGAAAAAATCACAACTTCTGTACCGAATATATTAAGGTATTTAAACCCAATCCAGAAATTAAAAGAAGGAGAACCGAAGTGAAACCTAAATATATAATTAATTTCAATCGAAAGACCCAATTGAACTAAATCAAAATTTATATAACAGAAATCAAGATCATATACAAAATTAAAAGTAAAGGGACTGAAGTGAAAAAGGTATAAAAAAATTCGGACATGATCTATCAACACACACCACACCGGGAGGAAGACCACATAGAGGCACATCTTCTGAGATTCCTGAAGCTCATTGTCCACCGCTGAAGTACTCCGCACGTGCCGTCAGAAGAGGGCATGAGGAGGAAAACCGTCGTGCGCGTGCGGTGCACACGAGACCAAATTTTGATAGATAATAATAAAAAAATTTGGTCAATTACCTGAACACCCCTACATACAATTCTTCAATTTTATCTTGTTGGGGTGGGGGTATAGTAGTATTTAGCTATTTTTAAAAAATAGGAAATCCCCGAGATACCCGTCCTCTATCAGATACTTTTTTTTGTCTTATATGGGGACATAATAGTATTTAGCCATTTTCAATAATTATGAAATACCCATGAAGCCCCTCCGGGAAACAACAAGTTTTTTTTTTCGAGGGCTAAAAAGTTAATTTACTGTGCAAATAATGATAAAAAATAAATGAACCGGTAAACCAACTGAACCGACCCAAAAATAAACTATTACAATCCATAGTGTTTTCACTCACAATGCACAGTGAAACACTGATGTCTTTAGTATATTTTATAATATCATGTACTTTATTAAAAAATCAAATTTGATTGAATGATGATATTCTAGACAAAATATATAGGTGTGTACTTAATGAGGTTTTGTTGATTTTCTCATTGATTTGTTTCCTGTGTGGCTGTAAAAAGATTAGGTGTTAGAGAAAGAAAGATAATTTCATGAGCATGGATTCTTCGTCAAGTCAAAAGTCAGTCAAGTCGGCCAATTTAAACGGAAAATGTACATTTTATTGGATCTTCATGTGTTTGATATCATTGATGGATCTTTATGCTTGCCCTTTTGTACTAAGGTTCAGAGTGATTATATATTGCTATACATCTTCACAAAATAATTAACCTTTCTTTTAAGTAATGTTGAAAAAACTAATTATAAGACATTTTTTTGTATTTAAAATTAATGTTAAGTACTACAATTTTAAAGAAATAAGATAAAAAATTAAAGATATCATTGAGTTACATAATTTTTTCAAACCATTAATATGTGATATTAGATTTAAAATATTATATATTGAGAAGCTGTAAAATTTAGTTCTTAATAAATACAACATTGAATAATAAATTATTTTTCTCATTGTTTTTTTATAACCGAGGTATCTGGACCAGCTTACACGCGCCACAACTAATCCTCGAACCCACTGAACATCCTGCAAGCTCAGTGAACAGGCAAGACACCGTGGGGGTAATAAACATGCATGGTGGAGCTTGAACCTTGGTGCAGAGGAAGGGAACATGTCCTTTTCTTTGCTAGGTCAAGATCCCACTTATTTTTTCTTATTGTTATTATTATGATTGAAGGCAAAATCCAAAAAAAATATTATCAACATAAAACAATGTTATTTGATTTGAAGATCAAGTGAAAATAATTAAAGGACAAAAAAATTTTATTATTATTATTATTATTATTTTTGTCCTTTAATTATTTTCACTTGATCTTCAAATCATAAAAAAATAATTAAAAAACTAAAAAAAATCGAAATCAAACTATAAATTAAACAAATAATAACAAAAATAAAAAATAAAATATATAATCAATTTTATTACAATAAAAAAACACAATAATTATTATAATTGCATGCGTTGTCCACGGCCATGCAAAATTCATTGCTGTTGTTTTTTCAAGGTTGTCGCTTTCTTATCTCTAGAGCACTGTCCTTCCATCAACACTTTTTTTCCACCAGTGAATCAATCACACGCTGTGTAAGGCAAATCAATCATCTCTAAAAGTTTCAAAGTACTACTCTCTCCCGATTTCCAAACAAATAGGGGAACAAATGTTTTGTTCAATACCTGCGTATTGTTTAGTGGAAAGATTTCATCACCGCCTTGACAGATTTAATTAATTAATTAATTAATTTATTGTGCGGAATCACCATAGCAATTTAATTTTTTTTATTATTATGGGTGTTTGGATAATTTAAATTTTTAATGATTATTATATAAACAAACAATTCATAATATATGTGAGAACAACCGCTATAGTTTTTCCCACATCATATTAAGAAACGACCATGAAAATTATCTAAGGGAGCGTTGACACTGGAATATCAACCACAAATTGCAAACAATAAATATTTTAGCTTTTAGGTTAATATATCATCTACTTTATTTCAACTGCCTGGTCAATTGGAAAGCAGTGGGAATGCTGGCATTAGTAACGAGATTTGGATCGATTGCGGTTGTCGCTGATTCATCTCTTGATAAGCTGGACGAACATTATCTTCCATGCCTCTTGTGCTATGATTAATTTTAAAAGCCTCGCCCAAGATTAGACTAGATTGGCAGCTAGTGGAGTGAATGCCATCTTGCAACAATTGAAAAGGGAAAATCAGAGGCAGGGAAGGAAAAATAGAAGAATAGCAGGAATGATCAGGTTGCAGGTAGGATGTGCCATTAACATTTTATTTTATTTTTCCAAAATCAAAATCACAATTAAATTGCCTTTAGCTACATTAATCACCCAACAATACTGTCATGCACTTAGATAAATGAGATATCCAATTTCACTGCCTAGGATTTACTACTATGTGTTAACCTGTCAGCCTCTCAAAGAAAGTTACATATTTTTTTATTAGAAGGTCCAAACTTATTACTTTTATCTTCTTTTTTTAAATGTAAATATATTTTTAAAATGAATAACAATATAGTTAACATTAATGAGTTGACATCCATGTTGTACCTCACTGATGGAAACAGGTAAACTTTCTTTGCCATTGAAGAGAATGAAATAACAACCCATCTTTTGTCGGTAAATGGAGTTTTGTTGGTAGAAAGGGGTTATAAAAACAAAAATTATTTTTTATTTTAAATTATTATTTTTGATGTTTTTATATCATTTTATAGATTGATATCAAAAATATTTTTAAAAAATAAAAATATATTATTTAAATATATTTTTGAACAAAAAATATTTTTAAAAAATACACTCAGAGAGATCCATTATGAACAACCCCCCCAAACTGTGTTGAGAAATTGAGTGTTAAATCGTATATTTTTTTATATCTATTTTTTTAATTTTATATTTTAATCCTATATTTTATTTTTATTATGCAATGTTATTTGATATTTGAGGTGAGAGAAGATAATTAGAAAAAAAAGATTATCTATAATATTTTGGCAAAAAAGAACCAATTGGAAGAGTGAAGCCATGGAATTCAACAGCATGCTATAGACAACACATATCATCTACTTTATTAAACAATCAAATTTGATTGAGTGATGACATTCTAGACAAAATTATATAACATCCCTAACAGTAAAGGATAGAAAATGTATCCCCCCTCCTATTATAAAAAAAACGACACATGTCTTTCAAGTAGGAAAAAGCCATGTAAATGAAATGATACGTGTCAATCAAAGATTATCACCTATTCATTTCCAATCTAGTTAAGGCCTGTGTCTTTACTATCCTTTTCACTAAGGATCACAATGTTATGGCCTAGATAAGGAAATTCCAGCTTTATATATAACAAGTTGTTTGGAAAAGCGAAGATTTTTTTTTTTTAAATATCACGGTAGCAAAATTGAAATGGTCGGTTGGCTAGATGGCATTATGGGTCTTTGTACGACTGCCTTTACATTCTTTGTAATTCTATAGCTATTCTCAGAGGAATACTTTATTATTATTTTATTTTTTTATAACCGGGTATCCAGGCCAGCTTACGCACATCACAACTAATCACTGGATTTCTATAGCTATTCTCAGAGGAATACTTTATTATTATTTTATTTTATTATAACCGGGTATCCAGGCCAGCTTACGCACATCACAACTAATCACTGGATTTCTATAGCTATTCTCAGAGGAATACTTTATTATTATTTTATTTTTTTATAACCGGGTATCCAGGCCAGCTTACGCACATCACAACTAATCACTGGATTCACTGAACATTTTGCAAGCTAAATGAACAAATAAGACACAACGGGAGTGATATACGTGCATAGTAAGGCTCGAACCTTGATGGAGAGAAATCAAATTCCCTTTTTCCGCTAGGTCAAAACCCTACCTGCTATTATTATTACTAGCCATGACACCCGCGTCTCGTCACGGCCGGAACCATATTTTTTTTAACGTAAAAAATATTAATTATGTGTAATTTTTTTATTATAATATAAATTTGGGCAAAATAATAAATCTATGTTGAAATCTTGTGAAGTGCTAGTTTTCTATAAAATATATGAATTTTGAATGGATATAAATTTATCTATTTAGTAGGTTTCAATGAAATAACCAGTATAAAATTATAATTATCATTAAAAAAGCAAGAATATATGGATATCTGAATCATTTAATACATTGTATTAAGATTAGTTTATTTTATAATTTAATTTAAATTAAACACAGCAAACAAAATATAAATTGTGAAAGAACCGACATTAATCAAATAACAAAAATAAGTAGTTAATTTTCTATCTCCAAAAAGAAGAAAACATTAGTTGAAAACCCATCCCCATGTTATTGTCATTATCATTACTATAACAGTTAAAATTATTATCAACATTACTGTCAAAATAGTGAAAATCATTAAATTGCCCCGAAGAATTTAAAAAAATGTAAAATATTTTGTCTAAAAAATAATAATAAAATAATCACTAAAATTATCATTATTAAAATTTCTGATTCAAAAATCAGATAAAAATAACAAAAAACAAAAAAAGAACAAAGAGAAAATGAAGCAATATTAATTTTAAAATGATCACCAACATAAATTAAAATTTATGAATTGAATCGAATAAAAATAAAATCCCAAGAAAAAATAAAATGACAAAAATTCAAAACAAAAATCAAAAGTATAAATGAATGAATACGGACAAAAAATAAACACTTTCCAAAAAAGATTGAAAAAAAAGAAAGGAATCAATACTAAATAAAAAATTAAAAGAATAAGGGCCAAAATGAAAAATAACATATATTTAATTAATTCCAATTGAATGACAAAACCACAACAAATCAAAATCTTGGGAACGAAAAACAATAAAGGAATTTTTAAAAATAAAATGTAGTATAACTAACATAAATTAAAATTTCAAACAAAATGTAATAAAAATAAAACCCCGATGAAAAATAAAATGAGAAAAAATAAAAACAAAATATAAAAGCACAAATACATAAATATGGACAAAAAATAAACGTTGTCCAAGAAAGATAAAAAAAAGAAAGGAATCAATACTAAATAAAAAAATTAAAAGAATAAGTGACAAAATGAAAAACAATATATATATAATTAATTCCAATTGAATGACAAAACCGCAACAAATCAAAACCTTGGGAACGGAAAACAATAAAGGAATTTTTAAAAATAAAATTCAGTATAACCAACATAAATTAAAATTTCAAAACGGAATGTAATAAAAATAAAACCCCGACAAAAAATAAAATAACAAAAAATAAAAGCACAAATGCATAAATATGGACAAAAAATTAACAGTGTCCAAGAAGGACAAAAAAACCCAAAGGAATTATACAAAAAATAAAATAAAAAGAATAAGTATCAAAATGAAAGACAAAATATATAATTAATTCCAATTGAAGGATTAAAAGGAAACAAACAAAAACTTTGGGACCAAAAAACAATAAAGGAATTTAAAAAAATCAATAAAGTGCAATTGTTGAACAAATTAAAAAAATAAGGACCGAAATGAAAAGTAGCATATATTACCAATTTCAATTTGGGGACAAAATTAGAACAAAGTCAAACTTGCATACCAAAATTATTAAAGGAACCAAAAACAAACAAAAAATTAAAAATTGAAGGACCAAAATGAAACTAACCGTATATAATCAATTTCAATTGAAGGGCATAATTGAAAATAATCGAAATTTCCATTGAAAATTAGTAATAAAATTGAAATCAAAAGATAAGGGATTGAAATGAAATTTATGCAAATATAAGGGACTGTACTGTACTTTCCAGCAGCAGGAGAGAGAAAAGGGGGAGCGAAGAAAAACTGTTCACCGGAGATCACACGGTCATATTTGACGAACACGCGTCGTGTGTGGAGTCGTATTGCATGACGGCGAGCAATATGAGACGACGGAAGCCCAGTTTTCATCGACGGATACCACCATACGCGCTGCCTGAAGGACGCGTGCGGCCGGAATACTGCAGGCGCGTTCATACCGCACGCCTGCAGTGTCAGGACAAAGAAATATTTTAAAAATGGGTAAATTACCCATATAGCCCTGTAACCATCCATATCTACGAAAAAACCGGGGGTGAAAATGTAGAAATACCCCTGGTTCCAATGTCAGTTTTTGTTGTTTAGGGGGGCCATTTCTGTCGTTTCACTGTGCAACAAATCCTGAAATACCATCCGTATCCTGTTAAAAATTCAAAAATACCCCCGGACCCGGGGGCTAATATTTTCGGACCTGGAGGTAAAATGGTAATTTTACTGTAGTAATGAATAATAAACCGAGTCTGGGTGAATAGTGAAGAAAGCCAAAGTAAAAACGCAATGCCATTTATTGTATAGTTAATTATTATTATTATTATTAACATCATTGTATGTGTGTGTGTGAGAGAGAGATTTATTTGATTTTGAAATCAATTATAAAATAAACTTACATAATATATAGTCAAAATATAAATTAATTTGACATGTGTGTGTTGTAATTTTGAAACCAATTAATAAACTTAGTACACTTTTTTTCCCCTCAGCCATCAGAAAACAAATTTAATTACGTGTGGTGTGAGAGAGAGAAATTATAAACAGATTTTTTTTTTTGGACAAAAAAAGATGGATTAAAGAAGGGAACTGTACAAGAGGGCCTGCAAAACTCAGCCGCTAAGGGGCCCCGAGCAGCAGGAAACAGCTAAGCCGAGAAGGCAGCAAAGAAAAAAGAAAAAAAAATACAAAGGCTGATACCTACGAGCCCCACTACAAGACAAAGACCAAATAACGAAAACCAAAACAAAGGAGAGCCTTGGCCCTGGACCCAGCGACAGGCCACTCGGTCCTGCCAAGGACAGCCCATACGTAGCCGAAGAAATTATAAACAGATGCATGCATGCATGCATGTGCAATCTATAATCTACTCTCCAAATCTTATCAAACTTCAATCAATCTTTGTAGTATATTTTTTCAAGTATTCATCGTCCTATTCTTCTACTCCTTATTTCCTGTTTAAAATAGCATACCGTGTGTTTATATATTAGCCTTGCTCATCGTAAAACAAGCATATCCAAACTCCTTTGGCTTACACGATCTCTATAGGAGCAATGGAAGGGTTCTTCATCTCCAACAATTTCACCTGTCTTGTTTTGCTTCTGACAATGAGCTCGATCGTTTTTCTCTACTACTTTTTGTGGCGGAAGCCCGAAAGTTGCCAACGAAGGCTTAGAAAGCAAGGAATCAGAGGTCCGCCGCCTAGTTTTCTAATGGGAAACATTCCAGAAATCAAGCAAGCTATAGCTCAAAGTAGAAGTGAAAGTACTCCAAGCATGGAAGACGACGGATTTTCAGGTTTCCCAAGTTTCAAGCTGTGGTGCAAGAAATATGGTACTTTCTTGTATAATTAATTATACAATTCCTTTTCTGTATCACATTTCTTTTCATCTGGTGTGGGTGCTCCTTTTATCATAAAACTATTCAGGGATATTTTCGACATTATGTTGTGGCTAATTACTTTTAAAAAAATGATAGGTAACAGGTACATGTTTAAACTTGGGGCGTTGCACTTCTTGTATGCCACTGATCCGTTCATGGTGAAGGCGATAAAACTCTTTAGATCGTTGGACCTGGGAAAACCTGCTTATCTACAGGAGGACAGGGGAGTTTTATTAGGCAAAGGCATTGTTACAGCAAATGGACCGGCTTGGTCTCACCAGAGAAAGATTTTAAGCCCCCAGCTTTTTGTGGACAAGGTTAATTAACTAGAATTGAATTTACAGCTTGATTGATTCTGATCAGTGTATGATGTGGGACCTTGTGTTATGCAGGACACGTTGAACATAATTGTTGAATCTGGTATCACTGTGGTCAAATCATGGGAAAGAATAATCGAATCGAAGGATGGATTTAATGCAGATATCATGGTGGATGGCTACATCAGAAGCTTCACCTCCTGCATAATCTCGAAGCTGGTGTTCGGGCATGATCATCGTAGAGGAATGAACGTGACTGAAAGGTGCCACGCTCTTTTTAACGAAATGGGAGCAGCAACAACAATTGGGGTTCCATTCTTGAGGCAAGTCCTCTCCTCTCCTTGTATATACACATATATATGTACGTAATTAAGCAACGGTGAGCTGTGAAGTTGCGCTCATTTTTCTTGTCCTTGAATCAGATATCTTCCCACCAAAGCAAATAGAAATGCTTGGAAATTGGCAAAGGAGATCCGTTCGATGATTTTGGACATAGTGAAGGACCGCCGTGGATCTAGCACAGCTAAGGACATATTGCAGGTGATCTTGGAAGGTTCCGAAAATGGAGGGCCTGGTGAATCAAGTGCTCATGAGTTCATAGTTGATAACTGCAAGGATATTCTGCTTGCTGCCTCTGAGGGGACTGCTATTACTGCAACGTGGGGTTTAATGCTTTTAGCTTCAAATCCTGAATGGCAAGCTCGTGCCCGGTCCGAAGTTAAGCAAGTCTGTGATGGTCATCTCCCAGATCTCGACATGCTTGGCAAGATGAAAGTGGTAGGTAGCTGACTGGTCCACTAAAAAACACAGATATATAACTATTCATTTTAACTCCAATATCCCCCCTGATTCGCTGCAGTTAAAGATGGTGGTGCTAGAGGTGCTGAGGCTTTACCCGGGAGTGGCGCTGGTATCAAGGCGAGCCCGGCAAGATGTGAAGCTTTGTGATATGCAGGTTCCAAAAGGTGTAAACATCTGGATATGGGCACCGGCATTGCACCGCGACCCTGACCTCTGGGGGCCTGACGCAGACAAGTTCAATCCTGGAAGGTTCGTTGACGGAGTCTCAGGTGCATGCAAGTCTTCACATGCCTATATTCCTTTCGGAGTTGGGCCTAGGGTTTGTCCCGGCCAGAAATTAGGGATGATACAAATGGAAGTCTTGTTTGCTATGATCTTATCCAGCTTCAATCTTAGCATCTCCCCCAGCTATCGTCACTCCCCAAGTTTGCGTTTGCTTTTGGAGCCCGAGCACGGTGTTCATCTTGTCATTCAGAAGATATGATCAGTCCTGATCGGGTGGACAGCTCAAGGATCGATGCTTGGCATTAAAATAAGTACTTGTAAAACTTTGCCAACTATGGCAAACAGACATCTAGAGATGAAAGCCACTTCTCCAGTGTGCCCTCCAATTTACAAGACGATATTATAATAATAAGATAAATATGAAAACTCGAGTAATTAACCAAAATACAAGACAGCAAAACTAATGAAACCATACGTCAATTAACTGGAGATCGATCATGCACTGCAAACATCTTTTTTTTTTACAGCAATTTTGCTAATCTCTACTGCATGCAGTAACGGGGAAAACGCCTAAAAAACAAGAAACTTTGACTATACTGGCAGGTTTTGCCTCCTTGTGTACCTGTGGATTTCCCCCCTCCCTTCTCTTTCCGATTTTGGTAGCCTGCATGCCGTTTTCTCATCATAGCTAGGATGTGCAGGTGTCTGGCAATCAATCCTCGATCTGGTTCCACAGATTATATATATTAAACACTCTTATGTGAATAAAAATGGATATGGGTTTCATGTTCTATATATTCTTAAATCTATTGGTTTTGCAGAGAATGCCCCGCTGCCACTACAAAAAAAAAAAACGGGGTGGTTTGCAACCGAATGGTGCAACGGAATATATATTTTTTCGTTGCTAAACATATTCTAGAAAAAAAAATTGTTGATTGCAACAGATTTTTCGTTGCAGATTTAATGTGCAACGGAAATTCTGTTGCAACGAATTATCCATTGCAAATGAAAACGATTTTGCATCGGATTATCCGCTGCAAATGTTGTAATGACAAAATAATATAAATTAATAGAGATAACATCGATTTGGGCGCTTCTTTTTAATTTTATTTAAAACCAACTTCCTTTCTTCGTCACTCTATCTCTCCCGTTCTCCTTTAATTTCTGCACTCTCCTCTGATCAAAGCAAACTTGTTCCGTTCCAGCTCTTGTTCCAGATCTCCACGTTGCCGGCATCGAGCTTCATTTACCCAGTAGAGCCATCACCACCACAATGAAGATCTGCTTCAGGTACGGTCAGTATTTTTATTTTTTAAATTCCTTAGTTTCTAAATTTGTTTAGGGTTTAGGGAGATTAGGGTGGCCATGGTGGTAAGGGGGAGTTTTTGGAGAGCATTGTCATGGGTTTGGCTAGGCATCTATGGTCATGGGTTGTGGCTAATTAAGTGATTTTGTGGAAAACTGGGGGAACCACAATCGGAACCACGGTGGTAAGGGTTCCGATTGGCTTCACATGGACATCATGGTACGACTCTACATTAAAACAAAAAAATGAAATCCATGGTTTTTTCTTAGTATTGATTTAATTATTTCTGACAAAGAAACTGACCGGTTTCTTTTCTTATAATTATTGTGTTTGCAGGATGGGTATAACCTCAATCATTGTCTCCTTCATAAACCGTTTATCCTTAATCACTGCAAGCTTATGTTCCTCTCTGTGTTATCTCTGTTACTTAAGTTTTTTTTTAAGGCTTTGTTTTAAATATTTGGGAGCTTAAAGTTTGCAGCTTTCATTCTCTAATGAGTGAAAAAATTGATTTTTGTTAAATCATGTATTAACTTATTGAGGCCATGGTTATTGCAAGGGGAAAAAGACTGGTTTCTTTGCGATTTCATTAGAAAGAAAGCTAGTTCACTGCAAAATGGAACATGGGTTGTTAAAAAAGTATAATGGTTATAGAAAATAATATAGAAAACCATTAAAACCTGCCAGTTGATTGAATCTGCATTTATTTTGATTTTCTAAAACTGATGCATTGATATTTGTTTTAACTATAGTTCTGCTGAGAACTTCTCCCCTCTAATATATTACTTTTGTATTGTAGATGTGCCAGTCAGATCCTTTTACGATCCTTTTATGAGCCAAACAGAAGATCAACTGGCCAGAAGCGTCATAGAATTATATTCTATAGGTAATTTTAACATTGGATAACAGAAAAAGTCATAACCCTTTGTGTTAGATTGCTGAGGCCATATGAATTCATTTGACAGAGATGGTGTAAGTGAAGGTCAATTCAGCCAAGTTCTACTATATGAGGTGCAGCCGATTAGAGAGGTATTATGTTACTGGTTAAGGATAGCAAAGCTGTGGTCTATTGATAATGTTGTGTTACTTGTTAAGGATAGCATAGCTGTGGTCTATTGATACTGTGTTGGCCATATGTGTTTGAAGATGTTAGGTGGGTTAAGTTAGATTTAATGGTGTTTGCTATTATGTGGTGTGGCCAATCCTCCGGTTACCTTTGTTGTAGTGCAGAAACGACATCACACACGTTTCTTTCCTTATGACCATAACAAGCGTGATCAGACTGACAGGAGTGGAAATATTGAACCAGGTTTCGAATTTTGCTTTCCCTAATAGTTTTGGTGTTTTTTTTTTTTTGAGAATTGAGTTTAATTTTTTTTTGAATTGTTGTAGGCATGGTTGTGGACACTAAAATTTGCCACCCTACAAAGTTTGACACCAACCTGCACACATCAATTGGCATGCATATCGCTACTGTGAATGCGGAAAGATTAGAAAGAAAGAAAGCATACCTCAAAATGGTATGCCAATTTTTTCAAGTTAATGCTTTTATGGGATTTACTCTTCATTCAACATTGTCTGTGTTCAATTGTTGGGTAAAGTAATATTGTGGCTTCATTTGACATCCTATATCTATCTAATCACATCATTATCATTTTGTTTTTTAAAATTATATGTAACCCAGTTGTTTGATACATCCGATGTCTTTTGTTTCTTTTATGTAGCTACTTTTTCTCGTGATAAAAAATGATTAACCATTAGTACTGCAACTGCTTGATCAATCCTAAGAAAGTAATGAGGCATGTCGCCCGATATGTTTGTCCCCTATAACAGAGTGTTGAGGAAGTTCAGAAGAAAGTTCACAAGACTTTTCATCATTGTATGCTTGAGGAATAAATGTTGTTGGCATGAGATCCACAACATCTTAGATCATTTCCACCTAACACTTCAAAATATGTATTTTTTTATTCCATGTTGATTTACTTATACATGTAAATGAATCTTTGTTGTATTATAAATTTTAATTTATGAATTTTTATTTCAACTATATTTATTTACTTTTCAATATTAATAATATTTATGAAAATATTTATTCATAATTAATTAAAAAATAAATAAATTTGAAATTGATTAAAAAATTTAATTGCCATTTGCAACGGATTTTCCCTTGCATATTGCAACGGATTGTCCCTTGCAAATTGGCAACGGATTGTCCCTTGCAAATTTGCAACGGATAATCCGTTGCAAATTCATTTGCTATCGCAGGATTGCAACGGAATACTTTACTAATTAATATTAGCAACAGATTCCTTTGTTGTTTGCAACGGATCAGTCTGTTGCAAACAACCCTTTTTTCTTGTAGTGTGCTATTGAAAATAAAAGAACCCAAAACTCATCACATGAGCAAAGAACAAAGAACAAAGAATCAAAGAGATCAAAAGGCAGAATCGAGGTAAGGTTACTGCCATCCCTTTTCTTTATTTATAGCAAAAATTGAAAGTGTTACATGAGAATAAAAACTCTAATTGATTACAACATTTGCCCTATTAGCTAGAGTTATAGTTGTACTAGAATTGAAACTTGAAATCTAGTCTAATCCTAACACTAAAGTAGTCTTGGAATCAATCTTCAACACTCCCTCTTGGTTCTAAGACTGTGCATACCCAGCTTCTCCCTTAGATCTTCGAACCTTTCTTTGGCTCAAGGTTTGGTAAACAAGTCAGCCAATTGTTCCTTTGAAGTGTAGAACTTTATTTACAGCTCTCTCTCTTGTTGAAATTATCTAATTGCATGAAATTTGATTTTCATGTGTTTAGTTCTATCATGGAAAATATAATTTTTTGAAATAGCAATAGCTGAGGTATTGTCACACAATAATTATGTGGGACTTTGCTGAATGATGTCTAGATCACACAATATCTTTCTTAGCCAAACTAGTTGCTTTGTTGCTACATAGGCTATTATATACTCAGCCTCAATAGTGGAATGAGCAACCACTGATTGCTTCTTCAAATTCCAACAAAAAATACTTCCTCCTATAGAAAAACAATATCCTGAAATGCTCATCATGCCTTCATCACTGCCCCTTAGTCACTATCTGAAAATCCAATTAGCTTAAGTGAGCTGGATTTTTCAAAATGTATCCCATACTCTAAGGTTCCCTTTAAGTACCTTAGCACCCTTTTAGCTGCAACAAAATGAAGTTGACTTGGGTTTTGCATGAACTTAAAGAGGTAATTTATAGCAAACACAATGTCATGATGTGTAGCTGTTAGGTATAATAAACTTCCAATCAACCTTCTATAGATTCTTTCATCAGTTCTAGGGGTTTCATCTTCTTTTATCAGTTTTTGCCCCAAAACCATAGTTGTACTTACTGAGTTGCATTTCTCCATTGCAAACTTGTTTAATAGCTTGATAATGAATCTCTTTTGACATAGAAAGTATCCCTGCTTGAGCTGATTTATTTCCATGCCTAGAAAGTATGTCAACATGCCAAGTTCATTCATCTCAAACATCTCCTTCATGTTGTTTTTGATTTTTGTCACAAGCTCTTCTTTATTTCCTGCAATCAGAAAATCATCCACATATAATGATATGATCAAAATATTTTTGTCAGCATTTTTCACATATAAAGTCATTTCATTCATATTTCTTTCAATCCCCAAACTTCAAGAGATGCTCATCCATCCTGTTGTACCAGGCTCTAGGGGTCTATTTTAGGCCATACAAAGCTTTCTTCATCATATAAACTTTGTTTGCATTCATCTCCCTCTTGAAACCATTAGGTTGTTCAATATATATCTCTTCTTTTAACACACCATTTAGGAACACAGATTTGACATCTAATTGGTAAATAAACCACCCACATTGTGCTACTAGAGCTAACAGTAGTTTAATTGTATCTAATAGATACATGTGTAAAGGTGTCTGTAAAATCAGTACCTGGTTCTTGTGAGTACCCCTTAGCTGCAAGTCTTGCTTTGTGCTTATTAATGCTCTCATTTGCATTTAGTTTTGTCTTAAAAAATCCACTGTACACCAATTAACTTCTTATGAGTAGGTCTGTAAACCAACAAACATATTCCATTCTTTTTTATCATTATGAGCTCCTCCTTCATAGCAGCTATCCATACCTGAGAGTTGATAGTTTCTTCAAAATATATGAGTTTAGTTTCAACAATATTAAACTTGTTGTACACATCAGTTAAAGGTCTTGTTCCTCTTACTAGAATATCATCAATAAGATCATCATTTATGGTCGTATCTGGTTCAGTTTGATGCTCTAGTGTTGTTCCTTCAACTTCACCAATTTCCTAGTTCCATTTGCTGTTTTTTGCTACTTTAACATCTCTTGCAATTACAATTTTATTAGTTTTTAAATCATACACTTTGTAAGCTTTAGATTTAGTATTGTAACCAATAAAAATCCCTACATCAGCCTTTTGATCAAGTTTTCTTCTTTTGTCTTCAGGTTTCAGAACATAATAGGGGCTGCCAAATATTCTTAAATGATTAATATTGGGTTTGAAACCATACTAGAGTTCATAAGAGGTCTTGTCCATCAAGATTCTTGTGATCATGCGATTCAAGAGGTAAACTGCTGTATTTACTGCCTCTACCTAGAATTTTAATGACATGTTTTTCTCATACAACAAACATCTTGCCATTTCCATTAATGTTTTATTTCTTCTTTCACTGACTCCATTCTGCTGTGGAGTGTAGGATACTGTCAGCTGGTGTTTAATCCCTTTCTTGCCAAGTATTCCTCAAATTTTCGAGAGGTAAACTCTCCTCCATTGTCAGATTTTAGTGCTTTTAAATTGAATCCTGTTTCTCTTTCAATTGCTGTTTTGAATCTCACAAACTCATCGAACACATCACGTTTTGTTTTGAGAAAATACACCTAGCAAAACCTGCTATAATCATCAATGAACAATAAAAAATACCTTGAACCATTCACAAATTTATTTTGCATAGGACCACACACATCTGTATGAATAAGTTGGAGTTTCATTGATGCTCTATATGTGTTACTAGGGAAAGAAAGCTTAGTTTTTTTTCCTAATTAACAAGCTTCACAAACATCCTGATGATCTTTTATTACTGGCAGTCCAAAAACCATCTGCAAATCTGCCATCTTTTTCAAAGCAATTTGATTAAAATGTCCCATCCTTTTATGGCAAAGAGAAGACTTAACATTTAAACACATGTTAACACATATAGGAACCATTCCAATCAAGATTAAAGCTCTTATTCATCATCTAACTGAAAGTAGTAATATTCCTTGATTATCCTTAATTTTGCACAATCCATCTTTAAGTGATAAAGCATAGCCAGCTTCAAGCAATTGTCTCACAATTACTAAATTCTAACTTATTTTAGGTACATACAGTACATCTTTCAGAATTTATGTGCCTGATATGGTTTCAACTTCAATTTCCCCTTTGCCTTCAATCTCCACATAATCACCATTAGCAATTCTTACTCTGGATTCATAGTTTCTATCCAAATTCTTGAATAATTTCACATATGTAGTCATATGATTAGTGCAGCCACTATCAATAAGCCAAGATAAATGTTTTATCTCTATTATGTTGCATTTTTGTTCTACTGAAACCATGAATAAGTGTTCTTCTTGAATTTCTGAGGATTCTGCTATGCATGCTTGCTTAGTTGCAACTGGGTTGACTTTGTAGAACTTCTAGATGTGGCCAAATTGTTTGCAATTTTGACATTGAGTGTTCTTAAGCTAAAAACATGCTTCAAGATGATTAGATTTCTTACAAAACTTGCAGGCAGGGAAGTGATCTCTTTTCTCTTTCCCTCTGTTGATAAAATTGTTGTGATTTGGCTGCCAATTTCTGCCTTCATGACTGATTCTATGATAATTCCTTGATTGACTTTTCTCTTTGAATTCTGCCACAAAAGCATCTTTATATGTTCTTTCTTGTCTATAAGCATGCCTTTGTTCTACTGCTTATAAGACATTTATTAGTTCTTGAAGATTCACTTCAAAAAGATCCTTAGAATCTTCTAAAGAACTAATTTAATGCTCAAATTTTTCTAGTAAACATACCAGAATTTTATCCACTATTCTCGAGTCTTGAAAATCCTCTCTCAGCAATGTCATTTGATTCACCAATTTTGATACATGTGAAGATAAATCTTTGACTATTTGAGTGTCCTTCATCTTTATCCCTTCAAATTGTCTCCTTAGATTCATCACTTGCATCCTTCTAGACTCTCCATCCCCTTGAAATTCAGCCTTCAGCTTGTCCCAAGCTTCCTTGGCTAATTTACAAGTCATGATCCTTGTGAAAACCTCTTCACTTACTGCATTATGCAGGCATGAGAGTGCCTTAAATTTCTTGGTTTTTTTCCTCATTAAAGAACTTCATTTGTGCAACTGTAGGATTGTTTTCTAGTGGAGTAAGTTGTTTTTCATTCTCCACTATTTCCCATAAATCAAAAGCCTTCAAATGTGTTTTCATTTTGACAACTTGCACACCAAAATTTTGTCCAGTGAAGACTGGAGTTTTTGCTAGAAAAGTTGCAGATTCCATTGCAAAAAATGGTTTTCTTATACTCTTAATCTCTCGTGTTTTTCACTCACCACCCTTCAAAGCAATGCTTTGAAAAAAATCCTTTCAATCTCTCGTGTTTCACTCAATCCCTCTCAAAGATCCTCTACTGCTCTGATACCAATTGTTGTTTTTGCAGAGAATGCCCCGCTGCTATTGAAATTAAAAGAACCCAAAACTCATCACTTGAACAAAGAACAAAAAATCAGAGAGATCAAATAGCAGAATCGAGGTAAGGTTACTGCCATCCCTTTTCTTTATTTATAGCAAAAAATGAAAGTGCTACATGAGAATAAGAACTCTAATTGATTACAACTTTTGCCCTATTAGCGAGAGTTATAGTTGTACTAGAATTGAAACTTGATCAAACAATTTTATCTTATTTAGGAAAGAAATAATAATAGAAATCTAGTCTAATCCTAACATTAAAGTAGTCTTGGAATCAATCTTCAACAAAATCAATACGTATATTGTCGTTGTTGACAACATAATTCCGTTCAATAACCCACATATAGTAGTTGCAGCACCATTGAAAACATCTGAGGCTGGCTTCTGAAATTGCACGATGTTCAATATTAGGTATAGAAGAAGCAAAAATTAACAGCAGAAAGGGAGATAGTACCTTGCACTCATCCAGGGGACGTTCTTGAATACACAAGAAAACTAGGAATGTATCAAAACTTTTTTTCTTTTTCTTTTTCATTTTTAGTTTTCTTTCTAGTTTTTATTTTCAATATAATTTTTTTAACAAATGTTCGCTATTTATTAAAAATGAATATAAATTTTACACAAAAAATAGAAAATACATTAAGGTTACAACTATTTTTTCATAAAAATAAATCAAAACAATAATTTATAAAAATCACCTCAGTATTTTGAATTTATAATAATCTAATTATAAAATATTAATCTTATTTTATTTAAAATACAATCATAATGAAAAATATATTGTTGACTCAACAAATATTTATATTATACTTAGAATAAAAAGTAAAAATGTAAGAAAAAATAATCTTTTATGTTTTTTTTTTTAAATGCTTGTATATAAAAGAAATTATATTTTATGTCCTTTTTTTATTTAAAATGAAAGATAAATATTTTTAAAGAAAAATTATGACATACCTCTAAAATGTACTTTTCAAATTCAGTATATTTTCCAAGAAAAAAAATAGAGAGCAGAGGAATTTATTGGTTGTCCATGTTATGATACGAAAAATTTATTATTATTGACACAAGTAAATTTTATTTTATGAGAGGATTTTTATTGAGATTTTTTGGGTTTTATTTTACTCATGGAGGGCAAAAATATTTAATTTAATTTATATTTTCGGATAACTTAAAATGAAAAAATAATTTACAAAGATTATAATGGTGTTTGATAAGTGTTTTTGAATTAAATTAATTTAAAAATATATTTTTTGATTAAAAAAAACTGTAGCTATATTTCTGATCACCTTTTTTATTGTCAGAATTAAAAAAAAAAATTAGTGTTTTTATTCACCCCTTGAACCAAGTAAAAATATAAGGAGGCTTCAACCAAGTTAAAAATATGAAGGCCCATATGCGTTGGTCTTCTCAAGACGCGCTGAATTGTTTTTACTTTTATTTTATAATTTAAATTTAATTAGTTAAAATAGATTAGTTAAAAATATATTTGGTATGATTGGCATGTCTTTGATTTTAAATGAAATAAATTAAAATGTTTTTTTGATACTATTTAATAAAAAAACATTTTTTTGTGTTTAGTTTTTACTTGTATTTTCAACAACTACAATATTTTTTTTCCTAATATTAGCAAATAGTTTTTTTCACAATCCTTTAATTTTATTAAATTTCTTTTATATGTGCCTCTTTTATTATTGTATAATTAAATAAAAAAATTATAAAATATTAAACTCAACTAGACGTATAGCTTGTATACCTGTTTGAGAGTGTAGTTGAGATTGTTTTTTAAAGTGTTTTTTTTTTTGACTAAAAAAAATGCAATTAAATAATTTTTTTTATTTTGAAAAAATTATTTTTGTATCAATACATGAAATGATATAAAAACCACTATTTTTTGTAAATTTAAAATTAAAAAATAAATAAATAAAATTTCAAATTATATTGAGCCTCAATAAAATTTCAATTGTTATTTTCTCAGGAAAAAAAAACAAAAAAAAACACATTGTTTAAGCAATAGGAAAAAGAAAAAAAAAATAAACAGTAATCAAAGGTTGGTATAAAAAAATAAATCAAAGATCAAATTTTTTTAAAGAGAAAATTAAAAAAAATCAAATATATAGTGTAGTTGGGATTGTTTTTTAAAGTGTTTTTTTGCTAAAAAATGCATTAAAATAATTTTTTTATTTTGAAAAAATTATTTTTGATATCAATACATGAAAATGATATAAAAACACTATTTTTTTAATTTAAATTAAAAAATAAATAAATAAAAATTTCAAATTATATTGTGCCTCAATAAAATTTCAATTGTTACTTTTCCAGGAAAAAAAAACACATATGATTAAGAAAAGGAAAAAGAAAAAAAAATAACAGGAATCAAAGTTGGTATAAAAAATAAATCAAATCAAATTTTAAAAGAGAAAATTAAAAAAAATCAAAATATAATGTAGAGAAATAAAAAAAATAAAGAACAAAGTTTATATGATTAACTAATAACAAGATAATTTAGATTTTTTCATAATTTCCAGAAAGTATTTTTCACAAAACAAATCTGGAAACTAGGCTAAAAAAAATTGATTCATTTTTTTTTCATTTACCCTCTTTTATAATGATAAACAAACATATAAAAAATTGAAAATTAATTTCTTTAAAAAACTATTGTTCATAAAATAAAGGGATCCAAATATGTGAAATAACTGTTTTTTACTAAGTGATAAATAATTCAAGACCTTTTCGGTTGGAGTTACAAAACAAAGAATTTAATTTACTCCTATATATTTTGTTTAGTGTGATGAGACCAAACTCTGATTGTGAACCCTGTATTCTTTTGCATTAGATAATGTGGAAGCCATGGTGGATATGGGGCTACTGGTTCTCGCCGTTAATGTATGTGCAGAATGCGGCGTCTGTGAATGAATTTCTTGGGAATAGTTGGAGACATGTAAGCTTCATGTTCTTGAACTCTGATGTCAGGAAAAAAAAATACATACACTTTGAAGATTCGAAGAAAATGCTTCAGCTAATACTAATACTAACAAATGGAAATATATTTGCCACAGATTCCTCCCAATGTATTGTAGAGGTCCTGTAAATCTCCCAATCTATCACAATATGTTTTATCTGTAACGGGTTGTGGCTTATATTGTTGGATTTGTAAAGGTGCTCACCATTTCAATTGAAATATTTCAGCCCTTACCTAAAGAACAAAGAACAAGAAATTGTAGAGATCAAAGGGGCAAAATCCAAGAGTATGATTATTGTCATCTCTCTAATTGTATTTATAGAAGAAATCAAGGCATTACAAGACCAATTTAAACAGAAAATGTACATTTTATTTGATCTTCATGTGTTTGATATCATTGATGGATCTTTATGCTTTGCCCATTTGTACTTGAGGTTGTGAGTGATTATTTCTTGCTTAATAAAGTTGCGAGGGCAAACATTATAGAAATTTTAAAAGTACTAGGTGGTTCAAATTAGCCACTTATTTTATGCATCGAATTATAAAAGAACAAGTCCAACCTCCAACAAGAAGTCACTCTGGAAGCTTATATTTTCACTTTTTGACCGGTCAGTCCCTGGTAATAATATGATCAACAAGTGATTCTTGAGAAGCCAAATGTGCAGGTAGGGAAATTCAACTGGTGTTCTTTCACTGCCTGATCAATTGGAAAACTGTCGGCGTTAATAACGAGATTTGGATCGATTGCGGTTGCCAGGACGAACATTATCTTCTATGCCTCTTGTGCTATGATTAATTTTAAAAGCCTCTCCCAAGATTAGACTAGATTCGCAGCTAGTGGAGTGAATGCCATCTTGCAACAATTGAAAAGGGAAAATCAAAGGCAGGGAAGGAAAAGTAGAAGAATATCAGGAATGATCAGGCTGCAGGCCTCTCAAAGACAGTTGAGAGTAAACTTTCTTCTCCTCGACATTCTCCTCTCCATGTAAAAAAATAAAAAAAGAGAAAAAAAGAGAGTTGGGTTATTCCCTTTACAAAAAGAGAAAAATAGGTAGGATGTGCCATTAGCATTTTATTTTATTTTTCCAAAAGCAAAAATCACTATTAAATTGCCTTTAGCTACATTAATCACCCAACAATATTGTCATGCACTTAGAGAAATTAGAAACCAGTTTTACTACTATGTCTTACCCTGTCAGTCTCTCAAAGAAAGTTGTATATTTTTTTATTAGAAGGTCAAATAATTTAGAATCCATTTTTTTTTACTTTTATCTTTTAAAAAAAAACAGTATTTACATTTTTTTAAATGAATGACAATATAGTTAACACTAGCCATTACCCTGCCCTTTGCTACAGGGGATAAAAAAAATCGTCTCGTTTCAACATATATAATTTCTTATTTTGTATTTTAGTTTTTATTATTTTATTTTTTGGTTTAGTTTTGATTCCTTGATTTTTTCAGTCCTTTTGAGAGTTTTTAATTTTTTGTTTATATTTATACACCTCTGCTCTTAGTTTAGACTTCTATTTTGTTGCTAGTAATTTGTTATCTTTGCGTTTTTTTGTATTTGATTTGTCTATGTGTGACTTGATATATTTTTAGTTTGAATTGATTTTTATTTCAAAAGAAATTCAATTTTTTTTTAAGATTTTTTTTTAATATTATTATATTTTAAGGATTTCAAAACATTGAGATTAAATTAATTTGAGATTTCAAAAAAAAAACTTAGTTCTTTTTTATATATATATTTTCAGGTGTAAATATCGAAATATATAATTAACCTCATATATTTATAAGGAAAAAAATCTTAAAAATAATTGTTATCATTATTTTAAATGTCTTATCTATAATAAAATGAATATATAAAAAAACTAAATAATCAAAAGTTTTGTAGCTTGATTATTTCGTTCAGATGTACAGCATTACAAAAACAATCTGGGACCATTATATTTTTTTCACATGTTAAAAATTTGGTTGTGTCTGTGGCGAAACACAGGGCAAGTGTCTCGTTTATTTTTTTATTATAGATAATTTTGCCAAATGTTTTCACCTGTTTTGTCTACGTGTGGCTTTATATATTTTTTTAACGTTATATTAAATATATAATATCATATATAAAAAGGTTGCAAAAGTCATTTTTTAACAAAAAAAATCGATCGATGAATTATTTCTATTATTATCTCATTGTTAATATTATAATTGTTAAATTGTCATAATTATTATAGCTATCATTATTGTAAATAATAAATATTTTAATTATCATTATTGTCATAATCATCGTCATTATTATAACAATAAACATTACGATAATTAGCACCATTATTTCTATTAATATAATTGCAATTATAATTAGTACTATGATCATTATTATAATTTTTTATATATATAATATATTTTTTTGTCATTATTGATATTTTTTTATATTATTTGATGAGTTATTGCTATTATTATCATCAAAACCATAATTATTAACAACATAAGCACTACAACCATTACAATAAATTACAATTGTTATTATCATTATGACTAATAATATCACTATTATTATTATGGTTATAACACCTAAAATTATTATTATTATTATTGCTAAAACAATAAAAAATATTAAATTACTCCGAGGAACAAAAAACTTAAAAACTAACAAAAGAGGATGCAAGAAAAAAAATTAAAACTATTGTCATTATTGTGTGAATAATGAAAAAAACCAAAATTACATCAAAGAATAATAATAAAAAAACTAACAGCTTTAACAAAAGAACAAACAAACAACATATGACATCCATGATTACCTCGTTGATGGAAACATGTAAACTTTCTTTGCCACCGAAGAGAATGGAAGAGCAACCCATCTTTTGTCGGTATGTAGTCTGATGTTGTATAATTGTGCATCGAGAGAGAAATAGTAATTTAACTATTAAAATCCATATCAATTTCACTTTGCAAAACCTTTTTAATAGTAAATATTAATGAGTTGACATCATATGACATCCATGTTGTACCTCGTTGATGAAAACAAGTAAACTTTCTTTGGCACCGAAGAGAATGGAAGAGCAACCCATCTTTTGTCGGTATGTAGTCCAATGTTGTATAGCTGTGCATCTAGAGAAAAATAGTAATTTAACTATTAAAATCTATATTAATTTCACTATGCAAAACCCTTTTAATAGTAAATATTAATAAGTTGACATCATATGATATCCATGTTGTATCTCGTTGATGGAAACAGATAAACTTTCTTTGCCACAGGAGAGAATGGAAGAGCAACCCATCTTTTGTCGTATGTAGTCCGATGTTGCACGACTCCTGCTAAAGCATATCCAGTGGTTCTAATCGAATGTAATCTATTTTCTTAGAATTTAGTTTAAATATTATTATATGAAATAATACTTTTTAATAAATATAATTGATTTTTATTTATTCTCTAGCAAAAACTATATATATTGATCGAGTCAAGAATTCATCTACAAATTAATTAAATTTCTCTAGAGCCCCCCACACAGTGACTTGTTAAATAACGTGCAGTTTTGTAAATTCTTTATAGTTATAGAGCTATTTTCAGAGGAATACTTTATTATTATTATTATTATTATTATTATTACAACCGGGGTGTCCGAAAATGGAGGGCCTGGTGCATCGAGTGCTCATGAGTTCATAGTTAAGCTAAAAGTATAGATACAAACATAAATACAATAAAAAATAGAAATTATCTTAAAATGACCAAAAAAATTTAAAAAAATCGAAACCAACCTAAAAATTAAATAAATAATAACTAAAATAAAATATATAATCAATTTTAATATACTAACAGAAACACAATAATTATTATAATTGCATGCGTTATCCACGGCCATGCAAAATTCATTGCTGTTGTGTTATCAAGGTTGTCGCTTTCTTATCTCTTGAGCACTGTCCTTCCATCAACACTTTTTTTCCACCAGTGAATCGATCACACGCTGTGTAAGCCAAAACAAACATCTTCTCTTGAGTTCCTTGCAAACAGGGGAACAAGTGATTTGTTTAGTACCTGCATATTGTTTAGTGGAAAAATAAAGAAATTAAAACTAAATAAAAAAATAAAAACAAAAAATTATATATATTGAAACAAGATAAAAAAAACTGCGGCGGAGTGCTCGTAAAATATTAAATAACATGACTATATATATAAAAATCTGACACCCCATTATCATACACCATTAAAACTATCTATTAATTTGGCTTGCCGTCGCTATCGTTACCTTTTGTGATTGTTAGATATTTTGCTACTTTTTGTACAGTGTAATTTCTATCTGCCCAAAGTCTGGTGTCATGTTTTGCTATTGGACTTGAAACTTTCTTTGCCACTAAAAAGAATGAAAGAACAACCCATCTTTTGTCGGTATATAATTGGACAGACTCATTGTGAACAATCCATCCATCTTCGACAGTTTATTTCCTTGATCATTTATTTTCTTATTTTGATTTTTTTTATTATTATTTCTCTTTAAAAAGAAATTTATTGTCAAAATAAGTAATGCATCAAGATTTAATGTGAGTCACATCCCTACCAGTAAAGGATAGAAAATGTAGCCCACTTCTATTATCAAAAAACGACACATGTCCTTCAGGTAGAAGGGAAAAGCCATGTAAATGAAATGATACGTGTCAATCAAAGGTCATCAATTATTTAATAGTGGATTGGAGTAGTGTAATTATTTTTATGCCCTTGAGTCCATACAGATTATGCGCTTGATTTGGGGATGTTTATGTCTTTTACATCTTGTTAACAGTTTAATTACTGTTAAAGAAGATTGATTGATTCTGGTGACGAGACACGTGTAAAAATTAGTGGTGATTAACGTGTAACTCTATCGTGACCTCTGTTGCCTACGCAAGCTAGCATGACCGGCTAACTAATTAGACATTGCGCCATCGTTCCCTGTCCTTTTTGGATAAGAAAGTTAGTGGCTCGCAAGTGGTGTGGAACTCATAAATAAAACATGGGAGTTCGTAAATTCCTTGTCTTTATTTTTATTCCCCTATTTAATAATTTTTTAATGGCTAAATAAGTTGCTGGATAAATGTCTCTTCTTTGTAACTTGGTTAACTACTAACGTCTTTGCTGTATTTTTTCAACAATTTCTCCTTCATTTTCATTTTATTGATAGTTACAAACTTTTCTATTTAAGATTCGTTTTATGGAGAAAATATTCTTAGAAAAAATAAGTTATTTTTCATTGTTTACTCACATCAAATAAAACTCTTTTGTCCTTTAATGAGACAAAAAATAAGGGTTACCAACAAGGGTATTGTTGGTTTCTCTATTTTTTATCGGTGAAAACACTAATTTACCTTTAAAAAAGACAAAAATAAAGAGTTGGCCCAGGGGTATTTTGGTATTTGCGTATGAATTTTTTCATTATTGGGGCGGACTATGGGGTTTAGGTAATTTTATTTTTTTTGAAAAAAAATATGTCAGCGAGTCTGTTGACACGCTGACATTTTTCTTTCATCCACGCCATACAAGCGGCGCGTGTAGTGGCTGAAAATATCCAACTGTCATCTCACTGGATGTGCCATCATGTTCTATTCACCATGGTGGTGCGCGTGTCGGCTCATGGTGGTCTGAGACTTGCCGGTGGTTGGTTGTTCCCCCCCCCCCCCCCGTTTTTTCTCTCCTGCAACCAAAAATGCATACAAGTCCTCTTTGTTTATGGTTTGTGCATTTTAGTTCTTGGTCTTTTGATTCTTTTTTCATCCTAATTTCTTCAATTAAAATTTTAGTTTGTTTCAATTTTGTTCTCCAATTAAAATCAATTATATAATTGATTTTTTTATTTCAACCCTCATTCTTTTCAGTTTTGGTTTGTTTTTAATTTCTTTAATTTTTTTGGTATTGAAGTTGATTTGTTTCAATTTTGTCCTTCAATTAAAATTGATCATATATTTTTTTTTCCATTTCGGCCCTTATTCTTTTAATTCTTCGAGAAAATTTAATATTTTTATTGTTTAAGCAGTAATAATAATGATAATTTTGATTGTTATAATCATGATAATAATACCGACGTTACTACCAATAATGATGATAACAATAATAATTTACTATATTGATTATGGTGCTCATGATATTAATTATTGTTGTAGTGATAATAATTACAATAACTCATAAATTAATATTAAAAATATCAATAATAACAAAAAAATATAATAATTATATTTATAATGATAATAATACTACTGATAATTTTAATGATATTAATAACAATAGTGGTGTTAGTAATAATAATAGTAGTTATAATTATTATGTTCAAATTTAGAATGTCGATTGAAACTATGGTGACACACATGTTGACTCATGGTGGTTGGAGACTTGCCGATGGTCAATTATTGTTTTCCTTTTCTCTCCCTAGAAACCGAAAATGCATACAAGTCCTCTTTGTTTATAATTTATGCATTTCAGTCCTTGGTGATTTTTTCCTCGTCCTCATTTCTTGCATAGAAGTCTTGATTTGTTTCAATTTTATCCTTCAATTCTAGTGATTGTTTTTTTTAAAAAAAATTATTTTCTTGCTTGCTCTTTTGTTAAAGTTTTTGGGTTTTTTGTTTTATTCTTTAAGATAATTTAATGATTGTCATTGTTTAAGCAATAATAGTAATAATAATATTAATTTTAGATATTATAATCATTATAATAATAGTGAAATTACTAATGATTTTTTAGTTGTAGGAGAGAGATAGGGGGGAATGATTATTCAAGGCTATGATGGTTATTTCATTGTTCATTAATAATGCGAAAGACAAAAAATATTTTTGTTTGGTCAGTGTTTTTTTGTCTATTTTCAAGGACAAAAACATAGTTTCATTGTGCAAGAAATACCGGAAAAGATATAAACACTCCCAAACAATTAGCTAATGACATCAAGTTCAATGGAAAAGTTAAAAACACCCCCAAAACTATTATCAACTTTTTTTTTAACTGAAAGGAAAAATAATAATTATACTATTATAATCTACAGTAAATTGTGTTAGAGCTATTATGAATCATGTACACTTTATAACTTCTTTTTCAATTATAATATATTTTAATAATTGGAAAACATAAATTTTATAGAAGAGTTATCTGAATTCCTATTTTCATCGGGAGGAAGCTTCCTACCCCTTAAAAAAAGATGGCTTCTAAGAAAAATATTTTTTTTACAATAACAGTATCTCTTAATTAATTAAGATTAAATCTTTTTTTAAACAATCTTATGATCTCAACACTTATATCCACTTGGTATATTTAAAATTTTCAACACGAAGGATAACTTCTAAAAGTTTCGAATAACTACTCTCTCTTGATTTCCTTACAAATAGGGGAACAAATGTTTTGTTCAGTACCCTATATCCTGCGTATTGTTCAGTGGAAAGATTTCGTCACCGTCATGACAGAATTAATTAATTAATTAATTTTAAGAAATCACCGTAACAATTCATATTTTTTTCAGGATGTTCGATTAAGTTTGCGCGTATCTCGATTTATTTGACGGGTTTTAAAATTAATGATAATATAAATATTCATTGATCATCATATTAACTAACAATTCACAAGTATTTGTGAAAGCAAATGCTATATTTTTCCCACATCAAAATAATAAACGAGGATGAAAATTTGCGTGTATCTCGATTTATTTGACGGGTTTTAAAATTAATAATAATATAAATATTCACTGATCATCATATTAACTAACAATTCACAAGTATTTGTGAAAGCAAATGCTATATTTTTCCCACATCAAAATAATAAACGAGGATGAAAATGATTAAAAGGATGTTTGATACTGTATTTTAAAAGTGTTTTTGAAAAAAATTAAAACATTTTATTTTTATTTTTTACTTTAAAATAATTTTTTTATATATTTTTAGATGATTTTCATGTGAAATATCAAAATATTTTTTAAAAAATAAAAAAATTATCATTTTGATATATTTATAAATAACAAAATATTTTTAAAAATAATTTCAAATAATAATTCCAAACAATTTAGTTTTTAGATTTTAGGTTAATACTAGTAAATTGCCCGCACTACATTGCAGGTCAAGCAAACAATTTTATAATTATTAAGATTAAAATAAAATATTTATACATGTAAAGATCAAATAAAAAAAATAAAATAAAAATTATTAGGTGAAAAAAATTCAAGAGCAAAGGGAGAAAAAAAACAGAAATATCAATTTTCAAATGATTATAGACATAAAATAAAATTTAAGAGCTAATATTTTTTTTAAAAATACCACCTCAACAAATAAGAAAATAATAAAAATTAAAAACCAAAGCTAAGGGCACACTTAAATATACATGGATAAAAATAGAGATTATTCTAGAAATATAAAAAAATATAGGGATTAAAATCACAAATTAAAAGTATAGGGGCCGAAATGAAAATCAAATATATTATCAATTTTAATCAAAGAACAAAATTGAAAAAATCACAACTTCTGTACCGAATATATTAAGGTATTTAAACCCAATCCAGAAATTAAAAGAAGGAGAACCGAAGTGAAACCTAAATATATAATTAATTTCAATCGAAAGACCCAATTGAACTAAATCAAAATTTATATAACAGAAATCAAGATCATATACAAAATTAAAAGTAAAGGGACTGAAGTGAAAAAGGTATAAAAAAATTCGGACATGATCTATCAACACACACCACACCGGGAGGAAGACCACATAGAGGCACATCTTCCAAAATTATTAAAGGAACCAAAAACAAACAAAAAATTAAAAATTGAAGGACCAAAATGAAACTAACCGTATATAATCAATTTCAATTGAAGGGCATAATTGAAAATAATCGAAATTTCCATTGAAAATTAGTAATAAAATTGAAATCAAAAGATAAGGGATTGAAATGAAATTTATGCAAATATAAGGGACTGTACTGTACTTTCCAGCAGCAGGAGAGAGAAAAGGGGGAGCGAAGAAAAACTGTTCACCGGAGATCACACGGTCATATTTGACGAACACGCGTCGTGTGTGGAGTCGTATTGCATGACGACGAGCAATATGAGACGACGGAAGCCCAGTTTTCATCGACGGATACCACCATACGCGCTGCCTGAAGGACGCGTGCGGCCGGAATACTGCAGGCGCGTTCATACCGCACGCCTGCAGTGTCCGGACAAAGAAATATTTTTAAAATGGGTAAATTACCCATATAGCCCTGTAACCATCCATATCTACGAAAAAACAGAGGGTGAAAATGTAGAAATACCCCTGGTTCCAATGTCAGTTTTTGTTGTTTAGGGGGGCCATTTCTGTCGTTTCACTGTGTAACAAATCCTGAAATATCATCCGTATCCTGTTAAAAATTCAAAAATACCCCCGGACCCGGGGGCTAATATTTTCGGACCTGGAGGTAAAATGGTAATTTTACTGTAGTAATGAATAATAAACCGAGTCTGGGTGAATAGTGAAGAAAGCCAAAGTAAAAACGCAATGCCATTTATTGTATAGTTAATTATTATTATTATTATTATTAACATCAGTGTATGTGTGTGTGTGAGAGAGAGATTTATTTGATTTTGAAATCAATTATAAAATAAACTTACATAATATATAGTCAAAATATAAATTAATTTGACATGTGTGTGTTGTAATTTTGAAACCAATTAATAAACTTAGTACACTTTTTTCCCCCTCAGCCATCAGAAAACAAATTTAATTACGTGTGGTGTGAGAGAGAGAAATTATAAACAGATTTTTTTTTTGGACAAAAAAAGATGGATTAAAGAAGGGAACTGTACAAGAGGGCCTGCAAAACTCAGCCGCTAAGGGGCCCCGAGCAGCAGGAAACAGCTAAGCCGAGAAGGCAGCAAAGAAAAAAGAAAAAAAAATACAAAGGCTGATACCTACGAGCCCCACTACAAGACAAAGACCAAATAACGAAAACCAAAACAAAGGAGAGCCTTGGCCCTGGACCCAGCGACAGGCCACTCGGTCCTGCCAAGGACAGCCCATACGTAGCCGAAGAAATTATAAACAGATGCATGCATGCATGTGCAATCTATAATCTACTCTCCAAATCTTATCAAACTTCAATCAATCTTTGTAGTATATTTTTTCAAGTATTCATCGTCCTATTCTTCTACTCCTTATTTCCTGTTTAAAATAGCATACCGTGTGTTTATATATTAGCCTTGCTCATCGTAAAACAAGCATATCCAAACTCCTTTGGCTTACACGATCTCTATAGGAGCAATGGAAGGGTTCTTCATCTCCAACAATTTCACCTGTCTTGTTTTGCTTCTGAAAATGAGCTCGATCGTTTTTCTCTACTACTTTTTGTGGCGGAAGCCCGAAAGTTGCCAACGAAGGCTTAGAAAGCAAGGAATCAGAGGTCCGCCGCCTAGTTTTCTAATGGGAAACATTCCAGAAATCAAGCAAGCTATAGCTCAAAGTAGAAGTGAAAGTACTCCAAGCATGGAAGACGACGGATTTTCAGGTTTCCCAAGTTTCAAGCTGTGGTGCAAGAAATATGGTACTTTCTTGTATAATTAATTATACAATTCCTTTTCTGTATCACATTTCTTTTCATCTGGTGTGGGTGCTCCTTTTATCATAAAACTATTCAGGGATATTTTCGACATTATGTTGTGGCTAATTACTTTTAAGAAAATGATAGGTAACAGGTACATGTTTAAACTTGGGGCGTTGCACTTCTTGTATGCCACTGATCCGTTCATGGTGAAGGCGATAAAACTCTTTAGATCGTTGGACCTGGGAAAACCTGCTTATCTACAGGAGGACAGGGGAGTTTTATTAGGCAAAGGCATTGTTACAGCAAATGGACCGGCTTGGTCTCACCAGAGAAAGATTTTAAGCCCCCAGCTTTTTGTGGACAAGGTTAATTAACTAGAATTGAATTTACAGCTTGATTGATTCTGATCAGTGTATGATGTGGGACCTTGTGTTATGCAGGACACGTTGAACATAATTGTTGAATCTGGTATCACTGTGGTCAAATCATGGGAAAGAATAATCGAATCGAAGGATGGATTTAATGCAGATATCATGGTGGATGGCTACATCAGAAGCTTCACCTCCTGCATAATCTCGAAGCTGGTGTTCGGGCATGATCATCGTAGAGGAATGAACGTGACTGAAAGGTGCCACGCTCTTTTTAACGAAATGGGAGCAGCAACAACAATTGGGGTTCCATTCTTGAGGCAAGTCCTCTCCTCTCCTTGTATATACACATATATATGTACGTAATTAAGCAACGGTGAGCTGTGAAGTTGCGCTCATTTTTCTTGTCCTTGAATCAGATATCTTCCCACCAAAGCAAATAGAAATGCTTGGAAATTGGCAAAGGAGATCCGTTCGATGATTTTGGACATAGTGAAGGACCGCCGTGGATCTAGCACAGCTAAGGACATATTGCAGGTGATCTTGGAAGGTTCCGAAAATGGAGGGCCTGGTGAATCAAGTGCTCATGAGTTCATAGTTGATAACTGCAAGGATATTCTGCTTGCTGCCTCTGAGGGGACTGCTATTACTGCAACGTGGGGTTTAATGCTTTTAGCTTCAAATCCTGAATGGCAAGCTCGTGCCCGGTCCGAAGTTAAGCAAGTCTGTGATGGTCATCTCCCAGATCTCGACATGCTTGGCAAGATGAAAGTGGTAGGTAGCTGACTGGTCCACTAAAAAACACAGATATATAACTATTCATTTTAACTCCAATATCCCCCCTGATTCGCTGCAGTTAAAGATGGTGGTGCTAGAGGTGCTGAGGCTTTACCCGGGAGTGGCGCTGGTATCAAGGCGAGCCCGGCAAGATGTGAAGCTTTGTGATATGCAGGTTCCAAAAGGTGTAAACATCTGGATATGGGCACCGGCATTGCACCGCGACCCTGACCTCTGGGGGCCTGACGCAGACAAGTTCAATCCTGGAAGGTTCGTTGACGGAGTCTCAGGTGCATGCAAGTCTTCACATGCCTATATTCCTTTCGGAGTTGGGCCTAGGGTTTGTCCCGGCCAGAAATTAGGGATGATACAAATGGAAGTCTTGTTTGCTATGATCTTATCCAGCTTCAATCTTAGCATCTCCCCCAGCTATCGTCACTCCCCAAGTTTGCGTTTGCTTTTGGAGCCCGAGCACGGTGTTCATCTTGTCATTCAGAAGATATGATCAGTCCTGATCGGGTGGACAGCTCAAGGATCGATGCTTGGCATTAAAATAAGTACTTGTAAAACTTTGCCAACTATGGCAAACAGACATCTAGAGATGAAAGCCACTTCTCCAGTGTGCCCTCCAATTTACAAGACGATATTATAATAATAAGATAAATATGAAAACTCGAGTAATTAACCAAAATACAAGACAGCAAAACTAATGAAACCATACGTCAATTAACTGGAGATCGATCATGCACTGCAAACATCTTTTTTTTTTACAGCAATTTTGCTAATCTCTACTGCATGCAGTAACGGGGAAAACGCCTAAAAAACAAGAAACTTTGACTATACTGGCAGGTTTTGCCTCCTTGTGTACCTGTGGATTTCCCCCCTCCCTTCTCTTTCCGATTTTGGTAGCCTGCATGCCGTTTTCTCATCATAGCTAGGATGTGCAGGTGTCTGGCAATCAATCCTCGATCTGGTTCCACAGATTATATATATTAAACACTCTTATGTGAATAAAAATGGATATGGGTTTCATGTTCTATATATTCTTAAATCTATTGGTTTTGCAGAGAATGCCCCGCTGCCACTACAAAAAAAAAACGGGGTGGTTTGCAACCGAATGGTGCAACGGAATATATATTTTTTCGTTGCTAAACATATTCTAGAAAAAAAAATTGTTGATTGCAACAGATTTTTTGTTGCAGATTTAATGTGCAACGGAAATTCTGTTGCAACGGATTATCCATTGCAAATGAAAACGATTTTACATCGGATTATCCGCTGCAAATGTTGTAATGACAAAATAATATAAATTAATAGAGATAACATCGATTTGGGCGCTTCTTTTTAATTTTATTTAAAACCAACTTCCTTTCTTCGTCACTCTATCTCTCCCGTTCTCCTTTAATTTCTGCACTCTCCTCTGATCAAAGCAAACTTGTTCCGTTCCAGCTCTTGTTCCAGATCTCCACGTTGCCGGCATCGAGCTTCATTTACCCAGTAGAGCCATCACCACCACAATGAAGATCTGCTTCAGGTACGGTCAGTATTTCCATTTTTTAAATTCCTTAGTTTCTAAATTTGTTTAGGGTTTAGGGAGATTAGGGTGGCCATGGTGGTAAGGGGGAGTTTTTGGAGAGCATTGTCATGGGTTTGGCTAGGCATCTATGGTCATGGGTTGTGGCTAATTAAGTGATTTTGTGGAAAACTGGGGGAACCACAACCGGAACCACGGTGGTAAGGGTTTCGATTGGCTTCACATGGACATCATGGTACGACTCTACATTAAAACAAAAAAATGAAATCCATGGTTTTTTCTTAGTATTGATTTAATTATTTCTGACAAAGAAACTGATCGGTTTCTTTTCTTATAATTATTGTGTTTGCAGGATGGGTATAACCTCAATCATTGTCTCCTTCATAAACCGTTTATCCTTAATCACTGCAAGCTTATGTTCCTCTCTGTGTTATCTCTGTTACTTAAGTTTTTTTTTAAGGCTTTGTTTTAAATATTTGGGAGCTTAAAGTTTGCAGCTTTCATTCTCTAATGAGTGAAAAAATTGATTTTTGTTAAATCATGTATTAACTTATTGAGGCCATGGTTATTGCAAGGGGAAAAAGACTGGTTTCTTTGCGATTTCATTAGAAAGAAAGCTAGTTCACTGCAAAATGGAACATGGGTTGTTAAAAAAGTATAATGGTTATAGAAAATAATATAGAAAACCATTAAAACCTGCCAGTTGATTGAATCTGCATTTATTTTGATTTTCTAAAACTGATGCATTGATATTTGTTTTAACTATAGTTCTGCTGAGAACTTCTCCCCTCTAATATATTACTTTTGTATTGTAGATGTGCCAGTCAGATCCTTTTACGATCCTTTTATGAGCCAAACAGAAGATCAACTGGCCAGAAGCCTCATAGAATTATATTCTATAGGTAATTTTAACATTGGATAACAGAAAAAGTCATAACCCTTTGTGTTAGATTGCTGAGGCCATATGAATTCATTTGACAGAGATGGTGTAAGTGAAGGTCAATTCAGCCAAGTTCTACTATATGAGGTGCAGCCGATTAGAGAGGTATTATGTTACTGGTTAAGGATAGCAAAGCTGTGGTCTATTGATAATGTTGTGTTACTTGTTAAGGATAGCATAGCTGTGGTCTATTGATATTGTGTTGGCCATATGTGTTTGAAGATGTTAGGTGGGTTAAGTTAGATTTAATGGTGTTTGCTATTATGTGGTGTGGCCAATCCTCCGGTTACCTTTGTTGTAGTGCAGAAACGGCATCACACACGTTTCTTTCCTTATGACCATAACAAGCGTGATCAGACTGACAGGAGTGGAAATATTGAACCAGGTTTCGAATTTTGCTTTCCCTAATAGTTTTGGTGTTTTTTTTTTTGAGAATTGAGTTTAATTTTTTTTTTGAATTGTTGTAGGCATGGTTGTGGACACTAAAATTTGCCACCCTACAAAGTTTGACACCAACCTGCACACATCAATTGGCATGCATATCGCTACTGTGAATGCGGAAAGATTAGAAAGAAAGAAAGCATACCTCAAAATGGTATGCCAATTTTTTCAAGTTAATGCTTTTATGGGATTTACTCTTCATTCAACATTGTCTGTGTTCAATTGTTGGGTAAAGTAATATTGTGGCTTCATTTGACATCCTATATCTATCTAATCACATTATTATCATTTTGTTTTTTAAAATTATATGTAACCCAGTTGTTTGATACATCCGATGTGTCTTTTGTTTCTTTTATGTAGCTACTTTTTCTCGTGATAAAAAATGATTAACCATTAGTACTGCAACTGCTTGATCAATCCTAAGAAAGTAATGAGGCATGTCGCCCGATATGTTTGTCCCCTATAACAGAGTGTTGAGGAAGTTCAGAAGAAAGTTCACAAGACTTTTCATCATTGTATGCTTGAGGAATAAATGTTGTTGGCATGAGATCCACAACATCTTAGATCATTTCCACCTAACACTTCAAAATATGTATTTTTTTATTCCATGTTGATTTACTTATACATGTAAATGAATCTTTGTTGTATTATAAATTTTTATTTATGAATTTTTATTTCAACTATATTTATTTACTTTTCAATATTAATAATATTTATGAAAATATTTATTCATAATTAATTAAAAAATAAATAAAATTAAAATTGATTAAAAAATTTAATTGCCATTTGCAACGGATTTTCCCTTGCAAATTGCAACGGATTTTCCCTTGCAAATTGGCAATGGATTGTCCCTTGCAAATTTGCAACGGATAATCCGTTGCAAATTCATTTGCTATCGCAGGATTGCAACGGAATACTTTACTAATTAATATTAGCAACATATTCCTTTGTTGTTTGCAACGGATCAGTCTGTTGCAAACAACCCTTTTTTCTTGTAGTGTGCTATTGAAAATAAAAGAACCCAAAACTCATCACATGAGCAAAGAACAAAGAACAAAGAACAAAGAATCAAAGAGATCAAAAGGCAGAATCGAGGTAAGGTTACTGCCATCCCTTTTCTTTATTTATAGTAAAAATTGAAAGTGTTACATGAGAATAAAAACTCTAATTGATTACAACATTTGCCCTATTAGCTAGAGTTATAGTTGTACTAGAATTGAAACTTGAAATCTAGTATAATCCTAACACTAAAGTAGTCTTGGAATCAATCTTCAACACTCCCTCTTGGTTCTAAGACTGTGCATACCCAGCTTCTCCTTTAGATCTTCGAACCTTTCTTTGGCTCAAGGTTTGGTAAACAAGTCAGCCAATTGTTCCTTTGAAGTGTAGAACTTTATTTACAGCTCTCTCTCTTGTTGAAATTATCTAATTGCATGAAATTTGATTTTCATGTGTTTAGTTCTATCATGGAAAATATAATTTTTTGAAATAGTAATAGCTGAGGTATTGTCACACAATAATTCTGTGGGACTTTGCTGAATGATGTCTAGATCACACAATATCTTTCTTAGCCAAACTAGTTGCTTTGTTGCTACATAGGCTATTATATACTCAGCCTCAATAGTGGAATGAGCAACCACTGATTGCTTCTTCAAATTCCAACAAAAAATACTTCCTCCCATAGAAAAACAATATCCTGAAATGCTCATCATGCCTTCATCACTGCCCCTCAGTCACTATCTGAAAATCCAATTAGCTTAAGTGAGCTGGATTTTTCAAAATGTATCCCATACTCTAAGGTTCCCTTTAAGTACCTTAGCACCCTTTTAGCTGCAACAAAATGAAGTTGACTTGGGTTTTGCATGAACTTAAAGAGGTAATTTATAGCAAACACAATGTCATGATGTGTAGCTGTTAGGTATAATAAACTTCCAATCAACCTTCCATAGATTCTTTCATCAGTTCTAGGGGTTTCATCTTCTTTTATCAGTTTTTGCCCCAAAACCATAGTTGTACTTACTGAGTTGCATTTCTCCATTGCAAACTTGTTTAATAGCTTGATAATGAATCTCTTTTGACATAGAAAGTATCCCTGCTTGAGCTGATTTATTTCCATGCCTAGAAAGTATGTCAACATGCCAAGTTCATTCATCTCAAACATCTCCTTCATGTTGTTTTTGATTTTTGTCACAAGCTCTTCTTTATTTCCTGCAATCAGAAAATCATCCACATATAATGATATGATCAAAATATTTTTGTCAGCATTTTTCACATATAAAGTCATTTCATTCATATTTCTTTCAATCCCTAAACTTCAAGAGATGCTCATCCATCCTGTTGTACCAGGCTCTAGGGGTCTATTTTAGGCCATACAAAGCTTTCTTCATCATATAAACTTTGTTTGCATTCATCTCCCTCTTGAAACCATTAGGTTGTTCAATATATATCTCTTCTTTTAACACACCATTTAGGAACACAGATTTGACATCTAATTGGTAAATAAACCACCCACATTGTGCTACTAGAGCTAACAGTAGTTTAATTGTATCTAATAGATACATGTGTAAAGGTGTCTGTAAAATCAGTACCTGGTTCTTGTGAGTACCCCTTAGCTGCAAGTCTTGCTTTGTGCTTATTAATGCTCTCATTTGCATTTAGTTTTGTTTTAAAAAATCCACTGTACACCAATTAACTTCTTATGAGTAGGTCTGTAAACCAACAAACATATTCCATTCTTTTTTATCATTATGAGCTCCTCCTTCATAGCAGCTATCCATACCTGAGAGTTGATAGTTTCTTCAAAATATATGAGTTTAGTTTCAACAATATTAAACTTGTTGTACACATCAGTTAAAGGTCTTGTTCCTCTTACTAGAATATCATCAATAAGATCATCATTTATGGTCGTATCTGGTTCAGTTTGATGCTCTAGTGTTGTTCCTTCAACTTCACCAATTTCCTAGTTCCATTTGCTGTTTTTTGCTACTTTAACATCTCTTGCAATTACAATTTTATTAGTTTTTAAATCATACACTTTGTAAGCTTTAGATTTAGTATTGTAACCAATAAAAATCCCTACATCAGCCTTTTGATCAAGTTTTCTTCTTTTGTCTTCAGGTTTCAGAACATAATAGGGGCTGCCAAATATTCTCAAATGATTAATATTGGGTTTGAAACCATACTAGAGTTCATAAGAGGTCTTGTCCATCAAGATTCTTGTGATCATGCGATTCAAGAGGTAAACTGCTGTATTTACTGCCTCTACCTAGAATTTTAATGACATGTTTTTCTCATACAACAAACATCTTGCCATTTCCATTAATGTTTTATTTCTTCTTTCACTGACTCCATTCTGCTGTGGAGTGTAGGATACTGTCAGCTGGTGTTTAATCCCTTTCTTGCCAAGTATTCCTCAAATTTTCGAGAGGTAAACTCTCCTCCATTGTCAGATTTTAGTGCTTTTAAATTGAATCCTGTTTCTCTTTCAATTGCTGTTTTGAATCTCACAAACTCATCGAACACATCACGTTTTGTTTTGAGAAAATACACCTAGCAAAACCTGTTATAATCATCAATGAACAATAAAAAATACCTTGAACCATTCACAAATTTATTTTGCATAGGACCACACACATCTGTATGAATAAGTTGGAGTTTCATTGATGCTCTATATGTGTTACTAGGGAAAGAAAGCTTAGTTTGTTTTCCTAATTAACAAGCTTCACAAACATCCTGATGATCTTTTATTACTGGCAGTCCAAAAACCATCTGCAAATCTGCCATCTTTTTCAAAGCAGTTTGATTAAAATGTCCCATCCTTTTATGGCAAAGAGAAGACTTAACATTTAAACACATGTTAACACATATAGGAACCATTCCAATCAAGATTAAAGCTCTTATTCATCATCTAACTGAAAGTAGTAATATTCCTTGATTATCCTTAATTTTGCACAATCCATCTTTAAGTGATAAAGCATAGCCAGCTTCAAGCAATTGTCTCACAATTACTAAATTCTAACTTATTTTAGGTACATACAGTACATCTTTCAGAATTTATGTGCCTGATATGGTTTCAACTTCAATTTCCCCTTTGCCTTCAATCTCCACATAATCACCATTAGCAATTCTTACTCTGGATTCATAGTTTCTATCCAAATTCTTGAATAATTTCACATCTGCAGTCATATGATTAGTGCAGCCACTATCAATAAGCCAAGATAAATGTTTTATCTCTATTATGTTGCATTTTTGTTCTACTGAAACCATGAATAAGTGTTCTTCTTGAATTTCTGAGGATTCTGCTATGCATGCTTGCTTAGTTGCAACTGGGTTGACTTTGTAGAACTTCTAGATGTGGCCAAATTGTTTGCAATTTTGACATTGAGTGTTCTTAAGCTAAAAACATGCTTCAAGATGATTAGATTTCTTACAAAACTTGCAGGCAGGGAAGTGATCTCTTTTCTCTTTCCCCCTGTTGATAAAATTGCTGTGATTTGGCTGCCAATTTCTGCCTTTATGACTGATTCTATGATAATTCCTTGATTGACTTTTCTCTTTGAATTCTGCCACGAAAGCATCTTTATATGTTCTTTCTTGTCTATAAGCATGCCTTTGTTCTACTGCTTATAAGACATTTATTAGTTCTTGAAGATTCACTTCAAAAAGATCCTTAGAATCTTCTAAAGAACTAATTTAATGCTCAAATTTTTCTAGTAAACATACCACAATTTTATCCACTATTCTCGAGTCTTGAAAATCCTCTCTCAGCAATGTCATTTGATTCACCAATTTTGATACATGTGAAGAGAAATCTTTGACTGTTTGAGTGTCCTTCATCTTTATCCCTTCAAATTGTCTCCTTAGATTCATCACTTGCATCCTTCTAGACTCTCCATCCCCTTGAAATTCAGCCTTCAGCTTGTCCCAAGCTTCCTTGGCTAATTTACAAGTCATGATCCTTGTGAAAACCTCTTCACTTACTGCATTATGCAGGCATGAGAGTGCCTTAAATTTCTTGGTTTTTTTCCTCATTAAAGAACTTCATTTGTGCAACTGTAGGATTGTTTTCTAGTGGAGTAAGTTGTTTTTCATTCTCCACTATTTCCCATAAATCAAAAGCCTTCAAATGTGTTTTCATTTTGACAACTTGCACACCAAAATTTTGTCCAGTGAAGACTGGAGTTTTTGCTAGAAAAGTTGCAGATTCCATTGCAAAAAATGGTTTTCTTATACTCTTAATCTCTCGTGTTTTTCACTCACCACCCTTCAAAGCAATGCTTTGAAAAAAATCCTTTCAATCTCTCGTGTTTCACTCAATCCCTCTCAAAGATCCTCTACTACTCTGATACCAATTGTTGTTTTTACAGAGAATGCCCCGCTGCTATTGAAATTAAAAGAACCCAAAACTCATCACTTGAACAAAGAACAAAAAATCACAGAGATCAAATAGTAGAATCGAGGTAAGGTTACTGCCATCCCTTTTCTTTATTTATAGCAAAAAATGAAAGTGCTACATGAGAATAAGAACTCTAATTGATTACAACTTTTGCCCTATTAGCGAGAGTTATAGTTGTACTAGAATTGAAACTTGATCAAACAATTTTATCTTATTTAGGAAAGAAATAATAATAGAAATCTAGTCTAATCCTAACATTAAAGTAGTCTTGGAATCAATCTTCAACAAAATCAATACGCATATTGTCGTTGTTGACAACATAATTCCGTTCAATAACCCACATATAGTAGTTGCACCACCATTGAAAACATCTGAGGCTGGCTTCTGAAATTGCACGATGTTCAATATTAGGTATAGAATAAGCAAAAATTAACAGCAGAAAAGGAGATAGTACCTTGCACTCATCCAGGGGACGTTCTTGAATACACAAGAAAACTAGGAATGTATCAAAACTTTTTTCTTTTTCATTTTTAGTTTTCTTTCTAGTTTTTATTTTCAATATAATTTTTTTAACAAATGTTCGCTATTTATTAAAAATGAATATAAATTTTACACAAAAAATAGAAAATACATTAAGGTTACAACTATTTTTTCATAAAAATAAATCAAAACAATAATTTATAAAAATCACCTCAGTATTTTGAATTTATAATAATCTAATTATAAAATATTAATCTTATTTTATTTAAAATACAATCATAATGAAAAATATATTGTTGACTCAACAAATATTTATATTATACTTAGAATAAAAAGTAAAAATGTAAGAAAAAATAATCTTTTATGTTTGTTTTTTTAAAATGCTTGTATATAAAAGAAATTATATTTTATGTCCTTTTTTTATTTAAAATGAAAGATAAATATTTTTAAAGAAAAATTATGACAGACCTCTAAAATGTACTTTTCAAATTCAGTATATTTTCCAAGAAAAAAAATAGAGAGCAGAGGAATTTATTGGTTGTCCATGTTATGATACGAAAAATTTATTATTATTGACACAAGTAAATTTTATTTTATGAGAGGATTTTTATTGAGATTTTTTGGGTTTTATTTTACTCATGGAGGGCAAAAATATTTAATTTAATTTATATTTTCGGATAACTTAGAATGAAAAAATAATTTACAAAGATTATAATGGTGTTTGATAAGTGTTTTTGAATTAAATTAATTTAAAAATATATTATTTAAAAATATATTTGGTATGATTGGCATGTCTTTGATTTTAAATGAAATAAATTAAAATGTTTTTTTGATACTATTTAATAAAAAAACATTTTTTGTGTTTAGTTTTTACTTGTATTTTCAACAACTACAATATTTTTTTCCTAATATTAGCAAATAGTTTTTTTCACAATCCTTTAATTTTATTAAATTTCTTTTATATGTGCCGCTTTTATTATTGTATAATTAAATAAAAAAATTATAAAATATTAAACTCAACTAGACGTATAGCTTGTATACCTGTTTGAGAGTGTAGTTGGGATTGTTTTTTAAAGTGTTTTTTTGCTAAAAAATGCATTAAAATAATTTTTTTATTTTGAAAAAATTATTTTTGATATCAATACATGAAAATGATATAAAAACACTATTTTTTTTAATTTAAATTAAAAAATAAATAAATAAAAATTTCAAATTATATTGTGCCTCAATAAAATTTCAATTGTTACTTTTCCAGGAAAAAAAAACAAAAAAAAACACATATGATTAAGAAAAGGAAAAAGAAAAAGAAAATAAAATAACAGGAATCAAAGTTGGTATAAAAAATAAATCAAATCAAATTTTAAAAGAGAAAATTAAAAAAAATCAAAATATAATGTAGAGAAATAAAAAAAATAAAGAACAAAGTTTATATGATTAACTAATAACAAGATAATTTAGATTTTTTCATAATTTCCAGAAAGTATTTTTCACAAAACAAATCTGGAAACTAGGCTAAAAAAAATTGATTCATTTTTTTTTTCATTTACCCTCTTTTATAATGATAAACAAACATATAAAAAATTGAAAATTAATTTCTTTAAAAAACTATTGTTCATAAAATAAAGGGATCCAAATATGTGAAATAACTGTTTTTTACTAAGTGATAAATAATTCAAGACCTTTTCGGTTGGAGTTACAAAACAAAGAATTTAATTTACTCCTATATATTTTGTTTAGTGTGATGAGACCAAACTCTGATTGTGAACCCTGTATTCTTTTGCATTAGATAATGTGGAAGCCATGGTGGATATGGGGCTACTGGTTCTCGCCGTTAATGTATGTGCAGAATGCGGCGTCTGTGAATGAATTTCTTGGAATAGTTGGAGACATGTAAGCTTCATGTTCTTGAACTCTGATGTCAGGAAAAAAAATACATACACTTTGAAGATTCGAAGAAAATGCTTCAGCTAATACTAATACTAACAAATGGAAATATATTTGCCACAGATTCCTCCCAATGTATTGTAGAGGTCCTGTAAATCTCCCAATCTATCACAATATGTTTTATCTGTAACGGGTTGTGGCTTATATTGTTGGATTTGTAAAGGTGCTCACCATTTCAATTGAAATATTTCAGCCCTTACCTAAAGAACAAAGAACAAGAAATTGTAGAGATCAAAGGGGCAAAATCCAAGAGTATGATTATTGTCATCTCTCTAATTGTATTTATAGAAGAAATCAAGGCATTACAAGACCAATTTAAACAGAAAATGTACATTTTATTTGATCTTCATGTGTTTGATATCATTGATGGATCTTTATGCTTTGCCCATTTGTACTTGAGGTTGTGAGTGATTATTTCTTGCTTAATAAAGTTGCGAGGGCAAACATTATAGAAATTTTAAAAGTACTAGGTGGTTCAAATTAGCCACTTATTTTATGCATCGAATTATAAAAGAACAAGTCCAACCTCCAACAAGAAGTCACTCTGGAAGCTTATATTTTCACTTTTTGACCGGTCAGTCCCTGGTAATAATATGATCAACAAGTGATTCTTGAGAAGCCAAATGTGCAGGTAGGGAAATTCAACTGGTGTTCTTTCACTGCCTGATCAATTGGAAAACTGTCGGCGTTAGTAACGAGATTTGGATCGATTGCGGTTGCCAGGACGAACATTATCTTCTATGCCTCTTGTGCTATGATTAATTTTAAAAGTCTCTCCCAAGATTAGACTAGATTCGCAGCTAGTGGAGTGAATGCCATCTTGCAACAATTGAAAAGGGAAAATCAAAGGCAGGGAAGGAAAAGTAGAAGAATATCAGGAATGATCAGGCTGCAGGCCTCTCAAAGACAGTTGAGAGTAAACTTTCTTCTCCTCGACATTCTCCTCTCCATGTAAAAAAATAAAAAAAGAGAAAAAAAGAGAGCTGGGTTATTCCCTTTACAAAAAGAGAAAAATAGGTAGGATGTGCCATTAGCATTTTATTTTATTTTTCCAAAAGCAAAAATCACTATTAAATTGCCTTTAGCTACATTAATCACCCAACAATATTGTCATGCACTTAGAGAAATTAGAAACCAGTTTTACTACTATGTCTTACCCTGTCAGTCTCTCAAAGAAAGTTGTATATTTTTTTATTAGAAGGTCAAATAATTTAGAATCCATTTTTTTTTACTTTTATCTTTTAAAAAAAAACAGTATTTACATTTTTTTAAATGAATGACAATATAGTTAACACTAGCCATTACCCTGCCCTTTGCTACAGGGGATAAAAAAAATCGTCTCGTTTCAACATATATAATTTCTTATTTTGTATTTTAGTTTTTATTATTTTATTTTTTGGTTTAGTTTTGATTCCTTGATTTTTTCAGTCCTTTTGAGAGTTTTTAATTTTTTGTTTATATTTATACACCTCTGCTCTTAGTTTAGACTTCTATTTTCTTGCTAGTAATTTGTTATCTTTGCGTTTTTTTGTATTTGATTTGTCTATGTGTGACTTGATATATTTTTAGTTTGAATTGATTTTTATTTCAAAAGAAATTCAAATTTTTTTTAAGATTTTTTTTTAATATTATTATATTTTAAGGATTTCAAAACATTGAGATTAAATTAATTTGAGATTTCAAAAAAAAACTTAGTTCTTTTTTATATATATATTTTCAGGTGTAAATTTCGAAATATATAATTAACCTCATATATTTATAAGGAAAAAAATCTTAAAAATAATTGTTATCATTATTTTAAATGTCTTATCTATAATAAAATGAATATATATAAAAACTAAATAATCAAAAGTTTTGTAGCTTGATTATTTCGTTCAGATGTACAGCATTACAAAAACAATCTGGGACCATTATATTTTTTTTCACATGTTAAAAATTTGGTTGTGTCTGTGGCGAAACACAGGGCAAGTGTCTCGTTTATTTTTTTATTATAGATAATTTTGCCAAATGTTTTCACCTGTTTTGTCTACGTGTGGCTTTATATATATTTTTAACGTTATATTAAATATATAATATCATATATAAAAAGGTTGCAAAAGTCATTTTTTAACAAAAAAAATCGATCGATGAATTATTTCTATTATTATCTCATTGTTAATATTATAATTGTTAAATTGTCATAATTATTATAGCTATCATTATTGTAAATAATAAATATTTTAATTATCATTATTGTCATAATCATCGTCATTATTATAACAATAAACATTACGATAATTAGCACCATTATTTCTATTAATATAATTGCAATTATAATTAGTACTATGATCATTATTATAATTTTTTATATATATAATATATATTTTTTTGTCATTATTGATATTTTTTTATATTATTTGATGAGTTATTGCTATTATTATCATCAAAACCATAATTATTAACAACATAAGCACTACAACCATTACAATAAATTACAATTGTTATTATCATTATGACTAATAATATCACTATTATTATTATGGTTATAACACCTAAAATTATTATTATTATTATTGCTAAAACAATAAAAAATATTAAATTACTCCGAGGAATAAAAAACTTAAAAACTAACAAAAGAGGATGCAAGAAAAAAAATTAAAACTATTGTCATTATTGTGTGAATAATGAAAAAAACCAAAATTACATCAAAGAATAATAAAAAAAAAACTAACAGCTTTAACAAAAGAACAAACAAACAACATATGACATCCATGATTACCTCGTTGATGGAAACATGTAAACTTTCTTTGCCACCGAAGAGAATGGAAGAGCAACCCATCTTTTGTCGGTATGTAGTCTGATGTTGTATAATTGTGCATCGAGAGAGAAATAGTAATTTAACTATTAAAATCCATATCAATTTCACTTTGCAAAACCTTTTTAATAGTAAATATTAATGAGTTGACATCATATGACATCCATGTTGTACCTCGTTGATGAAAACAAGTAAACTTTCTTTGGCACCGAAGAGAATGGAAGAGCAACCCATCTTTTGTCGGTATGTAGTCCAATGTTGTATAGCTGTGCATCTAGAGAAAAATAGTAATTTAACTATTAAAATCTATATTAATTTCACTATGCAAAACCCTTTTAATAGTAAATATTAATAAGTTGACATCATATGATATCCATGTTGTATCTCGTTGATGGAAACAGATAAACTTTCTTTGCCACAGGAGAGAATGCAAGAGCAACCCATCTTTTGTCGTATGTAGTCCGATGTTGCACGACTCCTGCTAAAGCATATCCAGTGGTTCTAATCGAATGTAATCTATTTTCTTAGAATTTAGTTTAAATATTATTATATGAAATAATACTTTTTAATAAATATAATTGATTTTTATTTATTCTCTAGCAAAAACTATATGTATTGATCGAGTCAAGAATTCATCTACAAATTAATTAAATTTCTCTAGAGCCCCCCCACACAGTGACTTGTTAAATAACGTGCAGTTTTGTAAATTCTTTATAGTTATAGAGCTATTTTCAGAGGAATACTTTATTATTATTATTATTATTATTATTATTACAACCGGGGTGTCCGAAAATGGAGGGCCTGGTGCATCGAGTGCTCATGAGTTCATAGTTAAGCTAAAAGTATAGATACAAACATAAATAATAAAAAATAGAAATTATCTTAAAATAACCAAAAAAATTTAAAAAAATCGAAACCAACCTAAAAATTAAATAAATAATAACTAAAATAAAATATATAATCAATTTTAATATACTAACAGAAACACAATAATTATTATAATTGCATGCGTTATCCACGGCCATGCAAAATTCATTGCTGTTGTGTTATCAAGGTTGTCGCTTTCTTATCTCTTGAGCACTGTCCTTCCATCAACACTTTTTTGCCACCAGTGAATCGATCACACGCTGTGTAAGCCAAAACAAACATCTTCTCTTGAGTTCCTTGCAAACAGGGGAACAAGTGATTTGTTTAGTACCTGCATATTGTTTAGTGGAAAAATAAAGAAATTAAAACTAAATAAAAAAATAAAAACAAAAAATTATATATATTGAAACAAGATAAAAAAAACTGCGGCGGAGTGCTCGTAAAATATTAAATAACATGACTATATATATAAAAATCTGACACCCCATTATCATACACCATTAAAACTATCTATTAATTTGGCTTGCCGTCGCTATCGTTACCTTTTGTGATTGTTAGATATTTTGCTACTTTTTGTACAGTGTAATTTCTATCTGCCCAAAGTCTGGTGTCATGTTTTGCTATTGGACTTGAAACTTTCTTTGCCACTAAAAAGAATGAAAGAACAACCCATCTTTTGTCGGTATATAATTGGACAGACTCATTGTGAACAATCCATCCATCTTCGACAGTTTATTTCCTTGATCATTTATTTTCTTATTTTGATTTTTTTTTATTATTATTTCTCTTTAAAAAGAAATTTATTGTCAAAATAAGTAATGCATCAAGATTTAATGTGAGTCACATCCCTACCAGTAAAGGATAGAAAATGTAGCCCACTTCTATTATCAAAAAACGACACATGTCCTTCAGGTAGAAGGGAAAAGCCATGTAAATGAAATGATACGTGTCAATCAAAGGTCATCAATTATTTAATAGTGGATTGGAGTAGTGTAATTATTTTTATGCCCTTGAGTCCATACAGATTATGCGCTTGATTTGGGGATGTTTATGTCTTTTACATCTTGTTAACAGTTTAATTACTGTTAAAGAAGATTGATTGATTCTGGTGACGAGACACGTGTAAAAATTAGTGGTGATTAACGTGTAACTCTATCGTGACCTCTGTTGCCTACGCAAGCTAGCATGACCGGCTAACTAATTAGACATTGCGCCATCGTTCCCTGTCCTTTTTGGATAAGAAAGTTAGTGGCTTGCAAGTGGTGTGGAACTCATAAATAAAACATGGGAGTTCGTAAATTCCTTGGCTTTATTTTTATTCCCCTATTTAATAATTTTTTAATGGCTAAATAAGTTGCTGGATAAATGTCTCTTCTTTGTAACTTGGTTAACTACTAACGTCTTTGCTGTATTTTTTCAACAATTTCTCCTTCATTTTCATTTTATTGATAGTTACAAACTTTTCTATTTAAGATTCGTTTTATGGAGAAAATATTCTTAGAAAAAATAAGTTATTTTTCATTGTTTACTCACATCAAATAAAACTCTTTTGTCCTTTAATGAGACAAAAAATAAGGGTTACCAACAAGGGTATTGTTGGTTTCTCTATTTTTTATCGGTGAAAACACTAATTTACCTTTAAAAAAAACAAAAATAAAGAGCTGGCCCAGGGGTATTTTGGTATTTGCGTATGAATTTTTTCATTATTGGGGCGGACTATGGGGTTTAGGTAATTTTTTTTTTTGAAAAAAAATATGTCAGCGAGTCTGTTGACACGCTGACATTTTTCTTTCATCCACGCCATACAAGCGGCGCGTGTAGTGGCTGAAAATATCCAACTGTCATCACTGGATGTGCCATCATGTCCTATTCACCATGGTGGTGCGCGTGTCGGCTCATGGTGGTCTGAGACTTGCCGGTGGTTGGTTGTTCTGCCCCCCCCCCCCCCGTTTTTTCTCTCCTGCAACCAAAAATGCATACAAGTCCTCTTTGTTTATGGTTTGTGCATTTTAGTTCTTGGTCTTTTGATTCTTTTTTCATCCTAATTTCTTCAATTAAAATTTTTAGTTTGTTTCAATTTTGTTCTCCAATTAAAATCAATTATATAATTGATTTTTTATTTCAACCCTCATTCTTTTCAGTTTTGGTTTGTTTTTAATTTCTTTAATTTTTTTGGTATTGAAGTTGATTTGTTTCAATTTTTTCCTTCAATTAAAATTGATCATATTTTTTTTTTCCATTTCGGCCCTTATTCTTTTAATTCTTCGAGAAAATTTAATATTTTTATTGTTTAAGCAGTAATAATAATGATAATTTTGATTGTTATAATCATGATAATAATACCGACGTTACTACCAATAATGATGATAACAATAATAATTTACTATATTGATTATGGTGCTCATGATATTAATTATTGTTGTAGTGATAATAATTACAATAACTCATAAATTAATATTAAAAATATCAATAATAACAAAAAAATATAATAATTATATTTATAATGATAATAATACTACTGATAATTTTAATGATATTAATAACAATAGTGGTGTTAGTAATAATAATAGTAGTTATAATTAGTATGTTCAAATTTAGAATGTCGATTGAAACTATGGTGACACACATGTTGACTCATGGTGGTTGGAGACTTGCCGATGGTCAATTATTTTTTTCCTTTTCTCTCCCTAGAAACCGAAAATGCATACAAGTCCTATTTGTTTATAATTTATGCATTTCAGTCCTTGGTGATTTTTTCCTCATCCTCATTTCTTGCATAGAAGTCTTGATTTGTTTCAATTTATCCTTCAATTCTAGTGATTGTTTTTTTTTAAAATTATTTTCTTGCTTGCTCTTTTGTTAATTAATTAATTAATTAATTAATTAATTAATTTTAAGAAATCACCGTAACAATTCATATTTTTTTCAGGATGTTCGATTAAGTTTGCGCGTATCTCGATTTATTTGACGGGTTTTAAAATTAATGATAATATAAATATTCATTGATCATCATATTAACTAACAATTCACAAGTATTTGTGAAAGCAAATGCTATATTTTTCCCACATCAAAATAATAAACGAGGATGAAAATTTGCGTGTATCTCGATTTATTTGATGGGTTTTAAAATTAATAATAATATAAATATTCACTGATCATCATATTTGTCGCGACGACGATTTTTTTTTTACGCGCTTCGCGCCCCGCCATCACCCCTTTGGTTTAGGGGAGACAACGGTGCGCGGTGAAAATGGGGTTGTTTATAGCCATAAAATTTATGACTATAATTATTAGGAGTCGCCACCTAGTATTACGGTTACTAGGAAACCTATTGGTCTGCGAGAGTCTTGGGTAAGGGGACTTGTTGTGCAAGGGGAAGACGCATCACCCCCAGTGCACCCTACCTAAGGTAAGCTGCATTGTTGTTTGATTGTTTTTCTAAGTTAAAATTTTTACAATGCATTTAAAAAAACACATTTTTTTTTTCTGCGGGTGTACTTTACAATGTAATTTTACACCGCAGCTGAAAACCTTTTTGTTTTTATCTACGGATGTACTTTACAATGTAATTTTACACCGTAGTTAAAATCTTTTTTAATCTACGGATGTATTATACAATGTAATTTTACACCGTAGTAAAAATATTTTTATTTGCGGCTGTACTTTACAATGTAAATTTACATCGCGAAAGCTAAAACAAAATAATTGTTAAATTATTTTTGACATTTTGGCCGACTTCCAATGGATAATCGCAAATTGATTACAATATCCAAATTTTTCGTTATTTTTTTAAATATGGAAAAAGATGCAACATATTTTTTTACGAAAAATACAATGAGAAAAGCTTTGGAATCCGGCCGTATGCACAAAACAAATACATTTTTTTTGTATTTTTTGAATTTTTTTGGAATAATAATAGTAGTAATAAAAATACTTTTTTTTTGTCAATTTGTATTTTTTTCTTTTTTTTGGGCTGGGCTGTCAGCCACAGTGGGCTGTCAGCCCAGCCTTAGTGGGCTGGGCTTCCAGCCATCATGGGCTGGAAGCCCAGAAGGCTGTGGCTGGGCTGGGCTGTCAGCCATAGTGGGCTGACAGCCCAGCCTTAGTGGACTGGGCTTCCAGCCCTCACGGGCTGGAAGCCCAGGAGGCTGTGGCTGGGCTTCCAGCCATCATGGGCTGGAAAGCCCAAAGGTTTTGGACTGGGCTTCCAGTCCTTACGGGCTGGAAGCCTAAATATTTGTGGGCTGGGCTTCCAGTCCTCATGGGCTGGAAGCCCAAGTTGTCTAGACTGTGGGCCGGACTCAGAGTCCGACCCATCTCAGCAAGCCCAGCCTGCATGAACAGTGGGATACGTCCCACTGCATGCAGGCGCGACGAAGAAGGCAATGAACAGTGGTGTTTTTCGACAGTGACCAAATGTATACCTGTTAGTACTGCTGGGTAGAGGAGGTCGCGGTGATGATTTCTGTCGTGGTGGCGTCGTCAACGGTTGCCTGTGGTGGCCAGAGGGAGCTTCGAAAGTTGGTCGGCCTGCGTTTCTGTCGCTGCAACCGTCTCTTTTGCCTTGCCGGAGACTTCTGCTGAGTTTCTGGAGTTGAGGGGAGGCTGAAGGTGATGGTAAGGGTGGTAATGGGTGGTCAAGCCACCGTCACTGGAGGAGAGAGAGAGACGCCGGGTCCTCTGTTCTAGAGAAAGAGAGGTTGACTGGAAACTGGAGAGAGAGAGAGCTCAAACGAGGCTGAAGAAGAAGGTGATGATGGAGTTATTTCGTGTGATTGCCCTTTGTTTTTCTTGCTTTCATTTGCTAAAAATCTCCTTGAATCTCCAGTACTTTCCCTCCTTTCTTCTCTGGATTTTTTTTCTCCCCCTTTGGATTTTTTTCCCCTCTTTATAGAGGCAGAGGCAGAGGCGGCTCTTGCCTCTGCCTCCTCTGCAAATTCTGCAGAGGATGCCAACCTCTGCAAATTCATTGCAGAGGGTGCCTCTGCGACGAATTTGCAGAGGATGGTCTGCAATTTCATTGCAGAGGTTACAACCTCTGCAAAATTCGTTGCAGAGGCTGCAGCCTCTGCAAATTAGTTGCAGAGGTTGCCTCTGCAACGAAATTGCAGAGGGGCCGTCGGTTTTGTTTTTTAATTTGGTCCTTTAGTGTTTGATTGGTTCAATTGCACCCCTAATTACTTTTAAACTTTTAATTTTATGCAATTGTATCCCCGTCAAAATTTCAACAGCAACCTTAAATGCGCGCACCTTTTTATTTTGGTCTCTGATTTTGTATTATTGACTTAAAAATTCAAATCGGACTCCGAAAATTCCATTCTCATCAGTTGAGCCCGAATTAAATTCAAGAAATTGATTTCTCATTGACTAAGCTCTTAATAAAATTAATTTGACCAATTTAAAGTATAATTAAGTCCTTGCACTTAATTAAATCCTTCAATTGGATCTTAAATTAATTCCCGATCATAATTAAACTTTAAATTTGTCGACGATTAAATCGAATCAACCATAAAAATATTATTATGTCGTTTAACTTAGCTTTTACACAGATTCATCCAACGATAAATTATTTTTGCCTTAAATCTGTATTTTTCTCTATTTTTGGAACCAAAGAGATACGATTGGACTCGCGAAAACAACCAAAATTTCCACCTTGATTTTTCTACCCACGCCGGCTCCTTTTATTTTATTTTTGTTATTTTATTTTATTTTGGGGAGTAACCCAAAAATAGGGTTACGACAATATTAACTAACAATTCACAAGTATTTGTGAAAGCAAATGCTATATTTTTCCCACATCAAAATATTAAACGAGGATGAAAATGATTAAAAGGATGTTTGATACTGTATTTTAAAAGTGTTTTTGAAAAAAATTAAAACTTTTTATTTTTATTTTTTACTTTAAAATAATTTTTTTATATATTTTTAGATGATTTTCATGTGAAATATCAAAATATTTTTTAAAAAATAAAAAAATTATCATTTTGATATATTTATAAATAACAAAATATTTTTAAAAATAATTTCAAATAATAATTCCAAACAATTTAGTTTTTAGATTTTAGGTTAATACTAGTAAATTGCCCGCACTACATTGCAGGTCAAGCAAACAATTTTATAATTATTAAAATTAAAATAGAATATTTATACATGTAAAGATCAAATAAAAAAAATAAAATAAAAATTATTAGGTGAAAAAAATTCAAGAGCAAAGGGAGAAAAAAACAGAAATATCAATTTTCAAATGATTATAGACATAAAATAAAATTTAAGAGCTAATATTTTTTAAAAATACCACCTCAACAAATAAGAAAATAATAAAAATTAAAAACCAAAGCTAAGGGCACACTTAAATATACATGGATAAAAATAGAGATTATTCTAGAAATATAAAAAAATATAGGGATTAAAATCACAAATTAAAAGTATAGGGGCCGAAATGAAAATCAAATATATTATCAATTTTAATCAAAGAACAAAATTGAAAAAATCACAACTTCTGTACCGAATATATTAAGGTATTTAAACCCAATCCAGAAATTAAAATAAGGAGAACCAAAGTGAAACCTAAATATATAATTAATTTCAATCGAAAGACCCAATTGAACTAAATCAAAATTTATATAACAGAAATCAAGATCATATACAAAATTAAAAGTAAAGGGACTGAAGTGAAAAAGGTATAAAAAAATTTGGACATGATCTATCAACACGCACCACACCGGGAGGAAGACCACATAGAGGCACATCTTCTGAGATTCCTGAAGCTCATTGTCCACCGCTGAAGTACTCCGCACGTGCCGTCAGAAGAGGGCATGAGGAGGAAAACCGCCGTGCGCGTGCGGTGCACACGAGACCAAATTTTGATAGATAATAATAAAAAAATTTGGTCAATTACCTGAACACCCCTATATACAATTCTTCAATTTTATCTTGTTGGGGTGGGGGTATAGTAGCATTTAGCTATTTTTAAAAAATAGGAAATCCCTGAGATACCCGTCCTCTATCAGATACTTTTTTTTGTCTTATATGGGGACATAATAGTATTTAGCCATTTTCAATAATTATGAAATACCCATGAAGCCCCTCCGGGAAACAACAAGTTTTTTTTTTCGAGGGCTAAAAAGTTAATTTACTGTGCAAATAATGATAAAAAAATAAATGAACCGGTAAACCAACTGAACCGACCCAAAAATAAACTATTACAATCCATAGTGTTTTCACTCACAATGCACAGTGAAACACTGATGTCTTTAGTATATTTTATAATATCATGTACTTTATTAAAAAATCAAATTTGATTGAATGATGATATTCTAGACAAAATATATAGGTGTGTTCTTAATGAGGTTTTGTTGATTTTCTCATTGATTTGTTTCCTGTGTGGCTGTAAAAAGATTAGGTGTTAGAGAAAGAAAGATAATTTCATGAGCATGGATTCTTCGTCAAGTCAAAAGTCAGTCAAGTTTAAACGGAAAATGTACATTTTATTGGATCTTCATGTGTTTGATATCATTGATGGATCTTTATGCTTGCCCTTTTGTACTAAGGTTCAGAGTGATTATATATTGCTATACATCTTCACAAAATAATTAACCTTTCTTTTAAGTAATGTTGAAAAAATTAATTATAAGACATTTTTTTGTCTTTAAAATTAATGTTAAGTACTACAATTTTAAAGAAATAAGATAAAAAAATTAAAGATATCATTGAGTTACATAATTTTTTCAAACCATTAATATGTGATATTAGATTTAAAATATTATATATGGAGAAGCTGTAAAATTTAGTTCTTAATAAATACAACATTGAATAATAAATTATTTTTCTCATTGTTTTTTTTATAACCGAGGTATCTGGACCAGCTTACACGCGCCACAACTAATCCTCGAACCCACTGAACATCCTGCAAGCTCAGTGAACAGGCAAGACACCGTGGGGGTAATAAACATGCATGGTGGAGCTTGAACCTTGGTGCAGAGGAAGGGAACATGTCCTTTTCTTTGCTAGGTCAAGATCCCACTTATTTTTTCTTATTGTTATTATTATGATTGAAGGCAAAATCCAAAAAAAATATTATCAACATAAAACAATGTTATTTGATTTGAAGATCAAGTGAAAATAATTAAAGGACAAAAAAATTTTATTATTATTATTATTATTATTATTGTCCTTTAATTATTTTCACTTGATCTTCAAATCATAAAAAAATAATTAAAAAACTAAAAAAAATCGAAATCAAACTATAAATTAAACAAATAATAACAAAAATAAAAAATAAAATATATAATCAATTTTATTACAATAAAAAAACACAATAATTATTATAATTGCATGCGTTGTCCACGGCCATGCAAAATTCATTGTTGTTGTTTTTTCAAGGTTGTCGCTTTCTTATCTCTAGAGCACTGTCCTTCCATCAACACTTTTTTTCCACCAGTGAATCAATCACACGCTGTGTAAGGCAAATCAATCATCTCTAAAAGTTTCAAAGTACTACTCTCTCCCGATTTCCAAACAAATAGGGGAACAAATGTTTTGTTCAATACCTGCGTATTGTTTAGTGGAAAGATTTCATCACCGCCTTGACAGATTTAATTAATTAATTAATTTATTGTGCGGAATCACCATAGCAATTTAATTTTTTTTATTATTATGGGTGTTTGGATAATTTAAATTTTTAATGATTATTATATAAACAAACAATTCATAATATATGTGAGAACAACCGCTATAGTTTTTCCCACATCATATTAAGAAACGACCATGAAAATGATCTAAGGGAGCGTTGACACTGCAATATCAACCACAAATTGCAAACAGTAAATATTTTAGCTTTTAGGTTAATATATCATCTACTTTATTTCAACTGCCTGGTCAATTGGAAAGCAGTGGGAATGCTGGCATTAGTAACGAGATTTGGATCGATTGCGGTTGTCGCTGATTCATCTCTTGATAAGCTGGACGAACATTATCTTCCATGCCTCTTGTGCTATGATTAATTTTAAAAGCCTCGCCCAAGATTAGACTAGATTGGCAGCTAGTGGAGTGAATGCCATCTTGCAACAATTGAAAAGGGAAAATCAGAGGCAGGGAAGGAAAAATAGAAGAATAGCAGGAATGATTAGGTTGCAGGTAGGATGTGCCATTAACATTTTATTTTATTTTTCCAAAATCAAAATCACAATTAAATTGCCTTTAGCTACATTAATCACCCAACAATACTGTCATGCACTTAGATAAATGAGATATCCAATTTCACTGCCTAGGATTTACTACTATGTGTTAACCTGTCAGCCTCTCAAAGAAAGTTACATATTTTTTTATTAGAAGGTCCAAACTTATTACTTTTATCTTCTTTTTTTAAATGTAAATATATTTTTAAAATGAATAACAGTATAGTTAACATTAATGAGTTGACATCCATGTTGTACCTCGCTGATGGAAACAGGTAAACTTTCTTTGCCATTGAAGAGAATGAAATAACAACCCATCTTTTGTCGGTAAATGGGGTTTTGTTGGTAGAAAGGGGTTATAAAAACAAAAATTATTTTTTATTTTAAATTATTATTTTTGATGTTTTTATATCATTTTATACACTGATATCAAAAATATTTTTTAAAAATAAAAATATATTATTTAAATATATTTTTGAACAAAAAATATTTTTAAAAAATACACTCAGAGAGATCCATTATGAACAACCCCCCCAAACTGTGTTGAGAAATTGAGTGTTAAATCGTATATTTTTTTATATCTATTTTTTTAATTTTATATTTTAATCCTATATTTTATTTTTATTATGCAATGTTATTTGATATTTGAGGTGAGAGAAGATAATTAGAAAAAAAAGATTATCTATAATATTTTGGCAAAAAAGAACCAATTGGAAGAGTGAAGCCATGGAATTCAACAGCATGCTATAGACAACACATATCATCTACTTTATTAAACAATCAAATTTGATTGAGTGATGACATTCTAGACAAAATTATATAACATCCCTAACAGTAAAGGATAGAAAATGTATCCCCCCTCCTATTATAAAAAAAACGACACATGTCTTTCAAGTAGGAAAAAGCCATGTAAATGAAATGATACGTGTCAATCAAAGATTATCACCTATTCATTTCCAATCTAGTTAAGGCCTGTGTCTTTACTATCCTTTTCACTAAGGATCACAATGTTATGGCCTAGATAAGGAAATTCCAGCTTTATATATAACAAGTTGTTTGGAAAAGCGAAGATTTTTTTTTAAAATATCAGGGTAGCAAAATTGATATGGTCGGTTGGCTAGATGGCATTATGGGTCTTTGTACGACTGCCTTTACATTCTTTGTAATTCTATAGCTATTCTCAGAGGAATACTTTATTATTATTTTATTTTTTTATAACTGGGTATCCAGGCCAGCTTACGCCCATCAAAACTAATCACTGGATTTCTATAGCTATTCTCAGAGGAATACTTTATTATTATTTTATTTTTTTATAACCGGGTATCCAGGCCAGCTTACGCACATCACAACTAATCACTGGATTCACTGAACATTTTGCAAGCTAAATGAACAAATAAGACACCACGGGAGTGATATACGTGCATAGTAAGGCTCAAACCTTGATGGAGAGAAATCAAATTCCCTTTTTCCGCTAGGTCAAAACCCTACCTGCTATTATTATTACTAGCCATGACACCCGCGTCTCGTCACGGCCGGAACCATATTTTTTTTAACGTAAAAAATATTAATTATGTGTAATTTTTTTATTATAATATAAATTTGGGCAAAATAATAAATCTATGTCGAAATCTTGTGAAGTGCTAGTTTTCTATAAAATATATGAATTTTGAATGGATATAAATTTATCTATTTAGTAGGTTTCAATGAAATAACTAGTATAAAATTATAATTATCATTAAAAAAGCAAGAATATATGGATATCTGAATCATTTAATACATTGTATTAAGATTAGTTTATTTTATAATTTAATTTAAATTAAACACAGCAAACAAAATATAAATTGTGAAAAGAACCGACATTAATCAAATAACAAAAATAAGTAGTTAATTTTCTATCTCCAAAAAGAAGAAAACATTAGTTGAAAACCCATCCCCATGTTATTGTCATTATCATTACTATAACAGTTAAAATTATTATCAACATTACTGTCAAAATAGTGAAAATCATTAAATTGCCCCGAAGAATTTAAAAAAATGTAAAATATTTTGTCTAAAAAATAATAATAAAATAATCACTAAAATTATCATTATTAAAATTTCTGATTCAAAAATCAGATAAAAATAACAAAAAACAAAAAAAGAACAAAGAGAAAATGAAGCAATATTAATTTTAAAATGATCACCAACATAAATTAAAATTTATGAATTGAATCGAATAAAAATAAAATCCCAAGAAAAAATAAAATGACAAAAATTCAAAACAAAAATCAAAAGTATAAATGAATGAATACGGACAAAAAATAAGCACTTTCCAAAAAAGATTGAAAAAAAAGAAAGGAATCAATACTAAATAAAAAATTAAAAGAATAAGGGCCAAAATGAAAAATAACATATATTTAATTAATTCCAATTGAATGACAAAACCACAACAAATCAAAATCTTGGGAACGAAAAACAATAAAGGAATTTTTAAAAATAAAATGTAGTATAACTAACATAAATTAAAATTTCAAACAAAATGTAATAAAAATAAAACCCCGATGAAAAATAAAATGAGAAAAAATAAAAACAAAATATAAAAGCACAAATACATAAATATGGACAAAAAATAAACGTTGTCCAAGAAAGATAAAAAAAACAAAGGAATCAATACTAAATAAAAAAAATTAAAAGAATAAGTGACAAAATGAAAAACAATATATATATAATTAATTCCAATTGAATGACAAAACCGCAACAAATCAAAACCTTGGGAACAGAAAACAATAAAGGAATTTTTAAAAATAAAATTCAGTATAACCAACATAAATTAAAATTTCAAAACGGAATGTAATAAAAATAAAACCCCGACAAAAAATAAAATAACAAAAAATAAAAGCATAAATGCATAAATATGGACAAAAAATTAACAGTGTCCAAGAAGGACAAAAAAACCCAAAGGAATTATACAAAAAATAAAATAAAAAGAATAAGTATCAAAATGAAAGACAAAATATATAATTAATTCCAATTGAAGGATTAAAAGGAAACAAACAAAAACTTTGGGACCAAAAAACAATAAAGGAATTTAAAAAAATCAATAAAGTGCAATTGTTGAACAAATTAAAAAAATAACGACCGAAATGAAAAGTAGCATATATTACCAATTTCAATTTGGGGACAAAATTAGAACAAAGTCAAACTTGCATACCAAAATTATTAAAGGAACCAAAAACAAACAAAAAATTAAAAATTGAAGGACCAAAATGAAACTAACCGTATATAATCAATTTCAATTGAAGGGCATAATTGAAAATAATCGAAATTTCCATTGAAAATTAGTAATAAAATTGAAATCAAAAGATAAGGGATTGAAATGAAATTTATGCAAATATAAGGGACTGTACTGTACTTTCCAGCAGCAGGAGAGAGAAAAGGGGGAGCGAAGAAAAACTGTTCACCGGAGATCACACGGTCATATTTGACGAACACGCGTCGTGTGTGGAGTCGTATTGCATGACGGCGAGCAATATGAGACGACGGAAGCCCAATTTTCATCGACGGATACCACCATACGCGCTGCCTGAAGGACGCGTGCGGCCGGAATACTGCAGGCGCGTTCATACCGCACGCCTGCAGTGTCAGGACAAAGAAATATTTTAAAAATGGGTAAATTACCCATATAGCCCTGTAACCATCCATATCTACGAAAAAACCGGGGGTGAAAATGTAGAAATACCCCTGGTTCCAATGTCAGTTTTTGTTGTTTAGGGGGGCCATTTCTGTCGTTTCACTGTGCAACAAATCCTGAAATACCATCCGTATCCTGTTAAAAATTCAAAAATACCCCCGGACCCAGGGGCTAATATTTTCGGACCTGGAGGTAAAATGGTAATTTTACTGTAGTAATGAATAATAAACCGAGTCTGGGTGAATAGTGAAGAAAGCCAAAGTAAAAACGCAATGCCATTTATTGTATAGTTAATTATTATTATTATTATTAACATCATTGTATGTGTGTGTGTGAGAGAGAGATTTATTTGATTTTGAAATCAATTATAAAATAAACTTACATAATATATAGTCAAAATATAAATTAATTTGACATGTGTGTGTTGTAATTTTGAAACCAATTAATAAACTTAGTACACTTTTTTTCCCCTCAGCCATCAGAAAACAAATTTAATTACGTGTGGTGTGAGAGAGAGAAATTATAAACAGATTTTTTTTTTGGACAAAAAAAGATGGATTAAAGAAGGGAACTGTACAAGAGGGCCTGCAAAACTCAGCCGCTAAGGGGCCCCGAGCAGCAGGAAACAGCTAAGCCGAGAAGGCAGCAAAGAAAAAAGAAAAAAAAATACAAAGGCTGATACCTACGAGCCCCACTACAAGACAAAGACCAAATAACGAAAACCAAAACAAAGGAGAGCCTTGGCCCTGGACCCAGCGACAGGCCACTCGGTCCTGCCAAGGACAGCCCATACGTAGCCGAAGAAATTATAAACAGATGCATGCATGCATGTGCAATCTATAATCTACTCTCCAAATCTTATCAAACTTCAATCAATCTTTGTAGTATATTTTTTCAAGTATTCATCGTCCTATTCTTCTACTCCTTATTTCCTGTTTAAAATAGCATACCGTGTGTTTATATATTAGCCTTGCTCATCGTAAAACAAGCATATCCAAACTCCTTTGGCTTACACGATCTCTATAGGAGCAATGGAAGGGTTCTTCATCTCCAACAATTTCACCTGTCTTGTTTTGCTTCTGACAATGAGCTCGATCGTTTTTCTCTACTACTTTTTGTGGCGGAAGCCCGAAAGTTGCCAACGAAGGCTTAGAAAGCAAGGAATCAGAGGTCCGCCGCCTAGTTTTCTAATGGGAAACATTCCAGAAATCAAGCAAGCTATAGCTCAAAGTAGAAGTGAAAGTACTCCAAGCATGGAAGACGACGGATTTTCAGGTTTCCCAAGTTTCAAGCTGTGGTGCAAGAAATATGGTACTTTCTTGTATAATTAATTATACAATTCCTTTTCTGTATCACATTTCTTTTCATCTGGTGTGGGTGCTCCTTTTATCATAAAACTATTCAGGGATATTTTCGACATTATGTTGTGGCTAATTACTTTTAAAAAAATGATAGGTAACAGGTACATGTTTAAACTTGGGGCGTTGCACTTCTTGTATGCCACTGATCCGTTCATGGTGAAGGCGATAAAACTCTTTAGATCGTTGGACCTGGGAAAACCTGCTTATCTACAGGAGGACAGGGGAGTTTTATTAGGCAAAGGCATTGTTACAGCAAATGGACCGGCTTGGTCTCACCAGAGAAAGATTTTAAGCCCCCAGCTTTTTGTGGACAAGGTTAATTAACTAGAATTGAATTTACAGCTTGATTGATTCTGATCAGTGTATGATGTGGGACCTTGTGTTATGCAGGACACGTTGAACATAATTGTTGAATCTGGTATCACTGTGGTCAAATCATGGGAAAGAATAATCGAATCGAAGGATGGATTTAATGCAGATATCATGGTGGATGGCTACATCAGAAGCTTCACCTCCTGCATAATCTCGAAGCTGGTGTTCGGGCATGATCATCGTAGAGGAATGAACGTGACTGAAAGGTGCCACGCTCTTTTTAACGAAATGGGAGCAGCAACAACAATTGGGGTTCCATTCTTGAGGCAAGTCCTCTCCTCTCCTTGTATATACACATATATATGTACGTAATTAAGCAACGGTGAGCTGTGAAGTTGCGCTCATTTTTCTTGTCCTTGAATCAGATATCTTCCCACCAAAGCAAATAGAAATGCTTGGAAATTGGCAAAGGAGATCCGTTCGATGATTTTGGACATAGTGAAGGACCGCCGTGGATCTAGCACAGCTAAGGACATATTGCAGGTGATCTTGGAAGGTTCCGAAAATGGAGGGCCTGGTGAATCAAGTGCTCATGAGTTCATAGTTGATAACTGCAAGGATATTCTGCTTGCTGCCTCTGAGGGGACTGCTATTACTGCAACGTGGGGTTTAATGCTTTTAGCTTCAAATCCTGAATGGCAAGCTCGTGCCCGGTCCGAAGTTAAGCAAGTCTGTGATGGTCATCTCCCAGATCTCGACATGCTTGGCAAGATGAAAGTGGTAGGTAGCTGACTGGTCCACTAAAAAACACAGATATATAACTATTCATTTTAACTCCAATATCCCCCCTGATTCGCTGCAGTTAAAGATGGTGGTGCTAGAGGTGCTGAGGCTTTACCCGGGAGTGGCGCTGGTATCAAGGCGAGCCCGGCAAGATGTGAAGCTTTGTGATATGCAGGTTCCAAAAGGTGTAAACATCTGGATATGGGCACCGGCATTGCACCGCGACCCTGACCTCTGGGGGCCTGACGCAGACAAGTTCAATCCTGGAAGGTTCGTTGACGGAGTCTCAGGTGCATGCAAGTCTTCACATGCCTATATTCCTTTCGGAGTTGGGCCTAGGGTTTGTCCCGGCCAGAAATTAGGGATGATACAAATGGAAGTCTTGTTTGCTATGATCTTATCCAGCTTCAATCTTAGCATCTCCCCCAGCTATCGTCACTCCCCAAGTTTGCGTTTGCTTTTGGAGCCCGAGCACGGTGTTCATCTTGTCATTCAGAAGATATGATCAGTCCTGATCGGGTGGACAGCTCAAGGATCGATGCTTGGCATTAAAATAAGTACTTGTAAAACTTTGCCAACTATGGCAAACAGACATCTAGAGATGAAAGCCACTTCTCCAGTGTGCCCTCCAATTTACAAGATGATATTATAATAATAAGATAAATATGAAAACTCGAGTAATTAACCAAAATACAAGACAGCAAAACTAATGAAACCACACGTCAATTAACTGGAGATCATGCACTGCAAACATCTTTTTTTTTTACAGCAATTTTGCTAATCTCTAATGCATGCAGTGTTAAGGAACCATCTCACCTAAAAGCTCAAGCTTGTAAGTGAGGCTCCATAATATGATTTATATTATTCTCTAACACCTCCCCTCAAGTAAAAGCCCTTTGGGCTTGAAACTTGCATAGGCTCACATTACCTTGTGCTTGGTTTTTATCAAATAGAATGTGGGTGGTGAGATTCGAACTCGTGACCGCTAGGTCAACAAGGCTCTGATACCATGTTAAGGAACCATCTCACCTAAAAGATCAAGCTTGTAAGTGAGGTCCCATAATATGATTTATATTATCTCAAACATGCAGTAACGGGAAAAACGCCTAAAAAACAAGAAACTTGGACTATACTGGCAGGTTTTGCCTCCTTGTGTACCTGTGGATTTCCCCCCTCCCTTCTCTCTTTCCGATTTTGGTAGCCTGCATGCCGTTTTCTCATCATAGGATGTGCAGGTGTCTGGGAATCAATCCTCGATCTGGTTCCACAGATTATATATATTAAACACTCTTATGTGAATAAAAATGGATATGGATTTCATGTTCTATATATTCTTAAATCTATCGGTTTTGCAGAGAATGCCCTGCTGCCACTACAACAGAAAAACGGGGTGGTTTGCAACCGAATGTTGCAACAGAGAATTTCCTTTGCAAAATTTGCAACGGAATATATATTTTTTCGTTGCTAAACATATTCTGAAAAAAAAATTATTGATTGCAACGGATTTTTCGTTGCACATTTAATGTGCAACAGAAATTCTTTTGCAAATGTTGTAATAACAAAATAATATAAATTAATAGAGATAACATCGATTTGGGCGCTTCTTTTTAATTTTATTTAAAACCAACTTCCTTTCTTCGTCACTCTATCTCTCCCGTTCTCCTTTAATTTTGCACTCTCCTCTGATTAAAGCAAACTTGTTCCGTTCCAGCTCTTGTTCCAGATCTCCACCTTGCCGACATCGAGCTTCATTTACCCAGTAGAGCCATCACCACCACAACGAAGATCTGCTTCAAGTACGGTCAGTATTTCCATTTTTTAAATTCCTTAGTTTCTAAATTTGTTTAAGGTTTGGGGAGATTGGGGTGGCCATGGTGGTAAGGGGGAGTTTCTGGAGAGCATTGTCATGGGTTGTGGCTAATTAAGTGATTTTGTGGAAAACTGGGGGAACCACAACCGGAACCACGGTGGTAAGGGTTCCGATTGGCTTCACATAGACATCATGGTACGACTCTACATTAAAACAAAAAATAAAATCTATGGTTTTTTCTTAGTATTGATTTAATTATTTCTGACAAAGAAACTGATCGGTTTCTTTTTTTATAATTATTGTGTTTGCAGGATGGGTATAACCTCAATCATTGTCTCCTTCATAAACCGTTTATCCTTAATCACTGCAAGCTTATGTTCCTCTCTGTATTATCTCTGTTACTTAAGTTTTTTTTTTTAAGGCTTTGGTTTAAATATTTGGGAGCTTAAAGTTTGGAGCTTTCATTCTCTAATGAGTGAAAAAATTGATTTTTGTTAAATAATGTATTAACTGATCGAGGCCATGGTTATTGCAAGGGGAAAAAGACTGGTTTCTTTGTTTGCGATTTCATTAGAAAGAAAGCTAGTTCACTGCAAAATGGAACATGGGTTGTTAAAAAAAGTATAATGGTTATAGAAAATAATATAGAAAACCATTAAAACCTACCAGTTGATTGAATCTGCATTTATTTTGATTTTCTAAAACTGATGCATTGATATTTGTTTTAACTATAGTTTTGCTGAGAACTTCTCCCATCTAATATATTACTTTTGTATTGTAGATGTGTCAGTCAGATCCTTTTACGATCCTTTTATGAGCCAAACAGAAGATCAACTGGCCAGAAGCCTCATAGAATTATATTCTATAGGTAATTTTAACATTGGATAACAGAAAAAGTCATAACACTTTTTGTTAGATTGGTGAGGTCATATGAATTCATTTGACAGAGATGGTGTAAGTGAAGGTCAATTCAACCAAGTTCTACTATATGAGGTGCAGGCGATTAGAGAGGTATTATGTTACTGGTTAAGGATAGCATAGCTGTGGTCTATTGAGAATGTTGTGTTACTTGTTAAGGATAACATAGCTGTGGTCTATTGATAATGTTGTGTTACTTGTTAAGGATAGCATAGATGTGGTCTATTGATACTGTGTTGGCCATATGTGTTTGAAGATGTTAGGTGGGTTAAGTTAGATTTAATGGTGTTTGCTATTATGTGGTGTGGCCAATCCTCCGGTTACCTTTGTTGTAGTGCAGAAACGGCATCACACACGTTTCTTTCCTTATGACCATAACAAGCGTGATCAGACTGACAGGAGTGGCAATATCCAACCAGGTTTCGAATTTTGCTTCCCCTAACAATTTTGGTGTCTTTTTTTTGAGAATTGAGTTTAATTATTTTTTTTGAATTGTTGTAGGCATGGTTGTGGACACTAAAATTTGCCACCCTACAAAGTTTGACACCAACTGCACACATCAATTGGCATGCATATCGCTATTGTGAATGCAGAAAGATTAGAAAGAAAGAAAGCATACCTCAAAATGGTATGCCAATTTTTTCAAGTTAATGCTTTTATGGGATTTACTCTTCATTCAACATTGTCTGTGTTCAGTTGTTGGGTAAAGTAATATTGTGGCTTCATTTGACATCCTATATCTATCTAATCACATTATTATCATTTTGTTTTTTAAAATTATATATAACCCAGTTGTTTGATACAACCGATGTGTCTTTTGTTTCTTTTATGTAGCTACTTTTTCTCGAGATAAAAAATGATGAACCATTAGTACTGCAACTGCTTGATCAATCCTAAGAAAGTAATGAGGCATGTCGCCCGATATGTTTGTCCCCTATAACAGAGTGTTGAGGAAGTTCAGAAGAAAGTTCACAAGACTTTTCATCATTGTATGCTTGAGGAATAAATGTTATTGGCATGAGATCCACAACATCTTAGATCATTTCCACCTTAAACACTTCAAAATATGTATTTTTTTATTCCATGTTGATTTACTTATACATGTAAATGAATCTTTGTTGTATTATAAATTTTAATTTATGAATTTTTATTTCAACTATATTTATTTACTTTTCAATATTAATAATATTTATGAAAATATTTATTCATAATTAATTAAAAAATAAATAAATTTGAAATTGATTAAAAAATTTAATTGCCATTTGCAACGGATTTTCCCTTGCAAATTGCAACGGATTGTCCCTTGCAAATTTGCAACGGATAATCCGTTGCATATTCATTTGCTATCGTAGGATTACAACGGAATACTTCCATTGCAAATTCCATTGCTAATTAATATTAGCAACGGATTCCTTTGTTGTTTGCAACGGACCAGTCTGTTGCAAACAACCCCCTTTTCTTGTAGTGTGCTATTGAAAATAAAAGAACCCAAAACTCATCACATGAGGAAAGAACAAAGAATCAAAGAGATCAAAAGGCAGAATCGAGGTAAGGTGAGAGAAGTTTGTTAGAGAAGAGACGAAGGATCAAGTAGAACAAAAATAGGCATCAGGTTGGAATAGTGAAACCTTGGATGTGTTGCGTGGGTGCAACACCATATGACGCCCTTTGGTAGTAAAACATCATTTTGAAACCACGTTGCTCTACTTTGACAAGATATCTTTCATGCCTTTGAATATTTTTCTCTTTCCTTGTAATGACAATACTGATGACGATGAATGATGATCTGATACCTGATTTTTAGCTTCTGTTTCTGATAAATTCTAGCTGTAAAGAGAGAGTTGTTATAACAAATTGTTTGTTATAACAGATTGTTGTCCCTTAGTGTTTAGGAAATTTATGTGTGTATTTTGTTTTGTAGCATAAAGTAGCTTATATAAATGTTCCTGCACAGAAAAAGAATAGTAAGTGAGACCGAGAGATTGAAGAAATAATATACTTGAAGTTTTTACATGGTATCAGAGCTAGTTATTTGATTTCGAATTCGTATTTTTTCCCCCGAATTATCCAAAAAAACCCGAAGTTCCCCCCCCCCCATATTTTTCCCCAGAAACCTAGATTTTCCCAGCAACCAAACACGCACAATTTTCCCCAGAAACCTAGAAATTCGAAACCCAGAAATTGAATCCCATTTCGAAACCCAGAATTTCGAAACCTCTACTGTTTCAATCAGTTTTTTTTTCAAGAACCCTAGCCCCAAAATCATCATCGAAACACAACAATCAACCCAAACAGACATCGAAACCCAGATTTCATAGGCACCATTCCCAGATTTCACAGAAACCAAATCACAACAAAATGGAAATTAATTCCACGAATCCACTAACCTCAATGACCCCGTCCTCAGACAACTCGGCATTCACATCGAACATTATCCTAAATGAAACCAATTTTAGGTTATGGTCAAAACTCATCGAAATGAGAATCGGAGCTCGAAACAAGTTGGGATACCTTACTAGAGACATTGTGAAGCCTGAATCAGGCGACCCACGACTGGAATCTTGGGTTACCGAGAATCATCGGGTCAAATGTTGGTTAATTGACTCCATGACCCCATCCCTGATGGAGAGGTTCATCTGCCTCCCGACAGCCAAGGAGATTTGGGACACCGTCGGGCAAACCTTCTACGACGGCTCCGATGCAACTCGCCTCTTTGAACTGAATCAATGCTCATTTAATACCCGTCAAAATGGAAGACCATTGTCCAGTTATTACACCGAACTCGTCGCAATCTTCCAAGAAATCGATGGTCGGACTGCACCTCAGGCCAGGACAATCGACGGTGTCCTTCACCGCCACTCGACCATGTCTCAACTCAGGGTCCACATCTTCCTCAGTGGTCTTGACCCTGGGTTCGAGCAAATCCGTGGAGAGATCCTTCGAAAGGACCCACAGCTTGATCTTGAGGGAGCATATGCATGTGTTCGGAGAGAACACTCCCAAAAGATGATCATGGTCGGAAATGGCAACCCCCCAGTTTTTCCCGAGCGATCGGCGATGGTGACGAGGTACCATCGGCCGGGAGGAGAGCTCGGGAAGGAGAGATAGGGAAGGGGGGCTGCGCGGAGAGAGAGAGATGAAAAATTAGGGCAAAATAATTTGCCTTTTATAGCTGACCGGGTTTGGGTTGACCAGGTTGACCAAAATACAAAAATACTGGTGGACCGATTTGTTCTCATTGCGGTGAAAAGGTACATTCAAAACAGAGGTGTTATGAAATTATTGGCTACCCGGACTGGTGGGACTTTATGAAAAAACCTCGGAAAAATATCCGAAAACCTCGGGTCCATCTGACGGAATTAGATTTGACACAGCCCATAGCGACTGTGGCTCATCCAGGTATAATTGGTAAAACTTGTGCACTCTCTGTTATTACTAAGAATAGTTCTTGGATTATTGATACAGGTGCATCCGAACATATGACTAAAGACCCTGGTAACTTAAATTCCTCAAAACCTTCCTCTCAGTCAATTATTTGTACCGCTAATGGTAGTACGTCTCCGATTACCAAAGCAGGATCTGTAATCTTGAATGATTCCCTCACCCTGGATACCGTTCTTGTTGTTCCATCACTCGAATACAACCTCCTGTCGGTTAGCCAAATTACTTCTACCCTTTCATGCACTATAACATTTTGGCCTTTCTTTTGTGTGTTTCAGGACATTCTGACCCAGAAGATTCTTGGTTATGGTGTTAGACGGGATAATCTTTATTATCTGGAGTTAACCGAAAAAGGGGGGAAAACTCAGTCAGACACATCAGGCAAACAGCAAGGACAAAGCTGAAGCACTCGTATGGTTATGGCATCGAAGTCTCGGACATCTATCTTTTGGGTATCTTAAGAAATTAAAACCACTTCTGTTCTCAAATATCAGTAATTTATAGTTTAAATATGAAATTTGTGAACTGACGAAAAGCCACCGTATCCCTTCTTTACCAAGTTTGAATAAAAGCTCAGAACCATTTGCAATTATTCATTCTGATGTTTGGGGTCCTGCAAAAAGGTCCCGTCATTTTCACATGCTCGTTATTTTGTTACATTTATTGATGAGTGTACTCGGATTACTTGGATTTCTCTCCTTCAGAATAAGAGCGATGTAAGTACAGCTTTTCAGGAATTTCATAAAATGGTGATAAACCAATACCAGAGGCTGATTTGTACACTGCAATCAGATAATGGTACGGAGTTTATGGATAAAATTTTAGGTACATTCTTAGGAAACCATGGAATTCAACACCAAATTTCATGCACCTACACTCCATGGCAAAATGGGCTAGCCGAGCGAAAAAATAGACAGATTATGGAAGTCGTCTGCGCCTCACTATTCGGCATGAATATGCCCAAGTTTTATTGGGGTGAAGCAGTAAAATCAGCAACCTACTTGATCAATCGCACACCATCCAATGTTATCCATTTTCAAACTCCTCAACAAAAGATGGAATCCTTGCTATCCATCCCTCATTTACCGAACCTGAAACCGAGAATTTTTTGATGTACAGTCTATGTTTACATACCTAAGGTTCTGCGGAATAAACTGGACCCGTGTGCGAAGAAGTGTGTTTTTGTTGGATACTCAAAATTTCAGAAAGAATACCGGTGTTATGATCCTCTACACCCAAAGTTACATGTGACCTTGGATACCTCCTTTCATGAAATGGAACCCTATTACTCAGGGGAGCTTCTAGGTCATCTCTTCAGGGGGAGAGAAACAATGAAGAGAATGACGATCTATTTGAAGTAGAGGAAAATAGAAGAATGGTTGAGAATTGTTCTGACGAAACAAGGGAAAATAATGTAGCTCCTCGCGACAGTGAGGATTTGGAACCTTGCATTGATCAGAATCTCCCGAGCAATAACCCCCCTTTATCATTAACCGAAGAATCAACCCAGAATGTCCTTCCTCAGGTAAATCAAAATCTTATCCTTCCTATTTTTGATAACAAAATTCCTGTTATTGTTGAAAATAGAGCAAATAAATACCCGCAGAGGTCAAATAGAGGAGTCCTGAAAAAATAATATGAACCTGATCCGAAAAATAAGACTAAATACCCAATCAGTGATTATGTCTCTTCCCATGGGTTGTCAAGTTCATATGAATTAACTGTTAATCAATTATCTACTGTATCTATTCCTAATAATGTACAGGATGCATTAGCAGATCCAAAGTGGATGGTGGCAATAAACGAAGAACTGGAAGCACTCCAAAAGAATAACACTTGGGAGTTGTGTTCACTACCCGAGGGGAAGAAGACCGTTGGATGCAAATGGGTCTTCACAGTTAAACTAAAGGCGGATGGCAGTATAGACAGGTACAAAGCAAGGTTAGTGGCAAAGGGATATACACAAAAATATGGAATAGACTATCGGGAGACCTTTGCCCCAGTTGCAAAAATCAAGACCATCCGCATCCTCATAGCTCTAGCGGTAAACCGAGATTGGGTATTGCAACAATTTGATGTCAAGAACGCCTTTCTCAATGGAGACCTTGAAGAAGAAGTCTACATGGATTTACCACCCGGAGCTAAAGGTAAATCCCCAAGTATAAACAAGGTATGCAAGTTGAAGAAGGCGTTATATCATTGATGGATCTTTATGCTTTGCCCATTTGTACTTGAGGTTGTGAGTGATTATTTCTTTCTTAATAAAGTTGTGAGGGCAAACATTATAGAAATTTTAAAAGTACTAGGTGGTTCAAATTAGCTACTTATTTGATGCATCGAATTATAAAAGAACAAGTCCAGCCCTGGTCTGCATGAATCCAAAACCTCCAACAAGAAGTCACTCTAGAAGCTTATATTTTCACTTTTTGATCGGTCAATCCCTAGTAATAATATGATCAATAAGTGATTCTTGAGAAGCCAAATGTACTGGTAGGAAATTCAACTGGTGTTCTTTCACTGCCTGATCAATTGGAAAACTACTGGCATTAGTAACGAGATTTGGATCGATTGCGGTTGCCCCTGATTCATCTCTTGATAAGCAGGACGAACATTATCTTTTATGCCTCTTGTGCTATGATTAATTTTAAAAGCCTCTCCCAAGATTAGACTAGATTGGCAGCTAGTGGAGTGAATGCCATCTTGCAACAATTGAAAAGGGAAAATCAAAGGCAGGGAAGGAAAAGTAGAAGAATAGCAGGAATGATCAGGCTGCAGGCCTCTCAAAGACAGTTGAGAGTAAACTTTCTTCTCCTTAACATTCTCCTCTCCATGTAAAAAAATAAAAAAAGAGAAAAAAATAGAGTTGTGTGATAGACAACTAGGTAGGATGTGCCATTAGCATTTTATTTTATTTTACCGAAATCAAAATCACTATTAAATTGCCTTCAACTACATTAATCACCCAACAATACTGTCATGCACCAAGAGAAATTAGAAACCAGTTTTACTACTATGTATTACCTTGTCAGTCTCTCAAAGAAAGTTGTATTTTTTTTTTATTAGAAGGTCAAATAATTTAGAATCATTTTTTTTCATTTTATCTTTTTTTTATAAAAAAATGGTATTTACATTTTTTTTAAAATGAATGATAGTATAGTTAACACTAGCCATTACCTTGCCCTTTGCTGCAGGGATAAAAAAAATGCCTCATTTCAACATATATAATTTTTTATTTTGGTTTTTTTATTTTATTTTTTGATTTAGTTTTGATTCCTTGATTTTTTCGGTCCTTTTGAGAGTTTTTAATTTTTTGTTTATATTTATACACCTCTGCTCTTAGTTTAGACTTCTACTTTGGTGTTAGTAATTTATTATCTTTGTGTTTTTTGTATTTGATTTGTCTATGTGTGACTTGATATATTTTTAGTTTGAATTGATTTTTATTTCAAAAGAAATTCAATTTTTTTTTAAGATTTTTTTTTAATATTATTATATTTTAAGGATTTCAAAACATTGAGATTAAATTAATTTGAGATTTCAAAAAAAAAAACTTAGTTCTTTTTTTATATATATTTTCAGGTGTAAATATCGAAATATATAATTAACCTCATATATTTGTAAGGAAAAAATCTTAAAAATAATGGTTATCATTATTTTAAATGTCTTATCTATAATAAAATGAATATATATAAAAACTAAATAATTAAAAGTTTTGTAGCTTGATTATTTTGTTCAGATGTAAAGCATTACAAAAAAATCTAGGAACATTAATATTTTTTTCACATGTTAAAAATTTGGTTGTGTCAGCGGCGAAACACAGGGCAAGTGTCTCGTTTATTTTTTTATTATTGATAATTTTGCCCAATGTTTTCATCCGTTTTGTCTACGTGTGACTTTATATATTTTCTTAATGTTATATTAAATATTTTTTCATTAAACTAACAAAGAGGATGCAAGAAAAAAAAACTAAAACTATTGTCATTATTGTGTGAATAATGGAAAAAACCAAAATTACATCAAAGAATTAAGAAAAAAAACTAACAACTTTAATAAAAGAACAAACAAAAAAAAGTAAAATAAATTATAAAACAAAAATAAAATTATTAGTTGAATTGTTTTTTACTTGAAGATAAAAATAATAATTAAAAAAAGAACAAAAAGAAAAAAAATATGAAATTTCAAATAATCACAAATAAAAACAAAAATTTAAGATTTTTTCTAAAAAATACCACCTCAACAAAAGAAGAAATAATAAAAATCAAAAATCAAAACTAAGAGTGTATATATAAACATGGACAAAAATAGGGACTATTTAGAAATATATAAAAAATAAAAGAATTACAATAAAAAATTAAAAGTATAAGAGCTAAAAAGAAAACAAAATTTGTAATCAATTTCAATCGAAGGACAAAATTGAAAAAAATCAAAAATCCTATATCGAAAATATTAAGGGATTTAAAACCAAACCAAAAATTAAAAGAATAAGGACCAAATTGAACACTCCATATATAATCAATTTCCATCTAGGGACACAATTGAAAGAAATCAAAATTTACATAACAGAAATCAGGACCATATCAAATAATCAAAAGATCAAGGAATGAAATGAAAACACCATAAACAACAGGAACTACCATGCACTTTGGCTTGCATGAGAGAGAAAAGGGGAACAAAAAGTTCAGTCGACCACCATCATGTATCCGGTCACCTTTACCCGCCACACGCATAACCATGAGGTAGAGGATATGGAGGTGCATCCTGAGTGATGTCATACAAACATTTTCACTGTCAGAAGACGCCGCACGCGTCGTTTGAAGGGGACGTAAGGTCAAAAACCATCGGCGCGTGTGTGAGGTCAAAACCACTGGCGTGTCTATCAGACACGCCAATAGTAATCGGCAAAAAATAATACTAAAAAACAGTAAATTACCGCAACACCCCTGCAGTCAACACTTTGATTTTATCTTATATGAGGTATAAATATATATATTTACATATTTTCAAAAAATGTTCAATGTTCGAAACTTCCTCGCACGCAACTCTTGTGTTTTGTCTTATTTGAGGATAAAAGAGTTATTTTAGTGTGTACTGAAAATGTAAAATTATCTTGACACCTCCGTTAGCAACTCTTGATTTTTGTCTTATTATGAGGTATTATGATTATTTTACTGTGCACAGAAATATAAAAAAAAAACAAAAATACCCCTGAACCCAAGACTAAAATAGTTGTGCATCGAGAGAAAAATAGTAATTTAACTATTAAAATCCATATTAATTTCACTTTGCAAAACCCTTTTAATAGTAAATATTAATGAGTTGACATCATATGACATCCATGTCGTACCTCGTTGATGGAAACAGGTAAACGTTCTTTGGCACCGGAGAGAATGGAAGAGCAACCCATCTTTTGTCGGTATGTAATATGATGTTGTATAGTTGTGCATCGAGAGAAAAATAGTAATATAACTATTAAAATCTATATTAATTTCACTATGCAAAACCCTTTTAATAGTAAATATTAATGAGTTAACATCATATGACATCCATGTTGTACCTCATTGATGGAAACAAGTAAACTTTCTTTGCCACCGGAAAGAATCAAAGAGCAACCTATCTTTTATCGTATGTAGTCTGATGTTGCACGACTCCTGCTAAAGCATATTCAGTGGTTCTAATCGATTGTAATCTATTTTCTTAGAATTTATTTTAAATGCTATTATATGAAATAATACTTTTTAATAAATATAATTGATTTTTATTTATTCTCTAGCAAAAACTATATATATATATATACACACACACACACATATATATATATATATATTCATAATAGGTGTCGTAAAATCATCCATCAGCTTTTTCCCCGAGAAATATACAAGACTCTCGTTGGCCTTACAGAGGAGAAAAGATCCATATATTATATTATCCGTCCTTGAGACCACCATCATTAGTTTTTTATTTATTTGTTTGTTTTTCGGTTGAATAATTATTAGTCGATTGGTGTAATAAAAACATTGATCCTCATATCTATTGATCGAGTCAAGAATTCATCTACAAATTAATTAAATTTCTCTAGAGCCACCCACACAGTGACTTGTTAAATAACGTGCAGTTTTGTAAATTCTTTATAGTTATAGAGCTATTTCCAGAGGAATGCTTTATTATTATTATTATTACAACCGGGGTGTCCGAAAATGGAGGGCCTGGTGCATCGAGTGCTCATGAGTTCATAGTTAAGCTAAAAGTATAGATACAAACATAAATACAAAAAAAAATAGAAATTATCTTAAAATGACCAAAAAAATTTAAAAAAATCGAAACCAACCTAAAAATTAAATAAATAATAACTAAAATAAAATATATAATCAATTTTAATATACTAACAGAAACACAATAATTATTATAATTGCATGCGTTATCCACGGCCATGCAAAATTCATTGATGTTGTGTTATCAAGGTTGTCGCTTTCTTATCTCTTGAGCACTGTCCTTCCATCAACACTTTTTTCCCACCACTGAATCGATCACACGCTGTGTAAGCCAAAACAAACATCTTCTCTTGAGTTCCTTACAAACAGGGGAACAAGTGGTTTGTTCAGTACCTGCGTATTGTTTAGTGGAAAAATTTCATCACCGCCTTGACAAAATTTATTTATTTATTGTGCGGAATCTATAACAATTTATTTATTTTATTAATACGAGTGTTCGAATAATTTAAACACACCTTAACCAATTAAATCTTAACTAATTAGGTCCTAAAATTAATAATTATATAAGTTTATAATGATTATATTAACAAATACTTCACAGCATCCAGCTGTGAGAGCAAGTGCTATAGTTTTCACACATCATATTAAGAAACGACCATGAAAATTATCTAAGGGAGCGTTGACACTGCAATATCAACCACAAATTCGCAAACAGTAAATATTTTAGCTTTTAGGTAAATATATCATCTACTTTATTAAAAAATCAAATTTGATCGAATGATGACATTCTAGAAAAAATATGAAGGCCCAGTAACAGGGTAACTAAATTGACATGGTCGGTTGGCTGGATGACATTATGGGTCTTGTGTACGACTGCCCTGTGTAAATTGTGAAGGAAAACAATAATTAAATTACGTTAAAATAACATTATACAGCCCCACTCACTGCGACTTGTTAAAATAACCCGCAGTTTTGTAAATTCTTTATAATTATAGAGCTATTTTCAGAGGAATACTTTATTATTATTATTATTATTATTATTATTATTATTATTATTATTATTATTATTATTATCAGTGTGTGTGTGAGAGAGAGATTTACTTGATTTTTCCTCTGCAATCAGAAAACAAATTTAATTACGTGTGGTGTGTGAGAGAGAAATTATAAATAGATGCATGCATGTGCAATCTATAATCTACTATCAAAATCTTATCAAACTTCAATTAATCTTTGTAATATATTTTTTAAGTATTCATCGTCATATATTCTTTATTTGCTGTTTAAAATAGCATACCGTGTGCTTATATAATAGCCTTGCTCTTCGTAAACCTAGCACATCCAAACTCCTTTCGTTTATACGATCTATAAGAGCAATGGAAGGGTTCTTCATCTCCTACAATTTCACCTGTCTTGTTTTGCTTCTCGCATTGAGCTTGATCGTTTATCTCTACTACTTTTTATGGCGGAAGCCCGAAAGTTGCCAGCTACGGCTTAGAAAGCAAGGAATCAGAGGTCCGCCGCCTAGTTTTCTACTGGGAAACATTCCAGAAATCAAGCAGGCTATAGCTCAAAGTAGAAGTGAAAGTGCTCAAAGTAGAAGTGAAAGTGCTCCAAGCATAGAAGACGACGGATTTTCAGGTTTCCCAAGTTTCAAGCTGTGGTGCAAGAAATATGGTATTTTCCTGCATAATTATACAGTTCTTTTCCTGTATCACAGTTCTTTTCATCTGGTTTGGGTGCTCCTTTTATCATATAGCTATATATTCAGGGATATTAATTATTTCAACATTATGCTGTGGTTAATTACTTTTCAAAAAATGATAGGTAACAGGTACATGTTTAAACTTGGGGCGTTGCACTTCTTGTATGCCACTGATCCGTTCATGGTGAAGGCGATAAAACTCTTTAGATCGTTGGACCTGGGAAAACCTGCTTATCTACAGGAGGACAGCAGGGGAATTTTATTAGGCAAAGGCATTATTACAGCAAATGGACCGGCTTGGTCTAACCGGAGAAAGATTTTAAGCCCCCAGCTTTATGTGGACAAGGTTAATTAACTAGAATTGAATTTACAGCTTGATTGATTCTGATAAGTGTATGATGTGAGACCTTGTGTTATGCAGGACACGTTGAACATAATTGTTGAATCTGGTAGCACTGTGGTCAAATCATGGGAAAGAATAATCGAATCCAAGGATGGATTTGATGCAGATATCATGGTGGATGGCTACATCAGAAGCTTCACCTCCTGCGTAATCTCGAAGCTTGTGTTCGGGCATGATCATTGTAGAGGAATGAACGTGACTGAAAGGTGCCACACTATTTTTAAGGAAACGGGAGCAACAACAACAATTGGGGTTCCATTCTTGAGGAAAAGTCCTCTCCTCTCCTGTGTGTGTGTGTGTGTGTGTGTGTGTGTGTGTGTGTGTGTGTGTGTGTGTGTACGTAATTAAGCAACGGTGAGCTGTGAAGTTGCACTCATTTTTCTTGTCCTTGAATCAGGTATCTTCCCACTAAAGCAAATAGAAATGCGTGGAGATTTGAAAAGGAGATCCATTCGATGATTTTGGACATAGTGAAGGACCGCCGTGGATCTAGCACAGCTAAGGACATATTGCAGGTGATCTTGGAAGGTTCCGAAAATGGAGGGCCTGGTGAATCAAGTGCTCGTGAGTTCATAGTTGATAACTGCAAGGATATTCTGCTTGCTGCCTCTGAGGGGACTGCTTTTGCTGCAATGTGGGGTTTAATGCTTTTAGCATCAAATCCTGAATGGCAAGCTCGTACCCGGTCCGAAGTTAAGCAAGTCTGTGATGGTCATCTCCCAGATCTCGACATGCTTGGCAAGATGAAAGTGGTAGGTAGCTGACTGGTCCATTAAAAAGCACAGATATATAAATATTCATTTTAACTCCAATATCCCCCCTGATTCGCTGCAGTTAAAGATGGTGGTGTTAGAGGTGCTGAGGCTTTACCCGGCAGTGGCGCTGGTATCAAGGCGAGCCCTGCAAGATGTGAAGCTTTGTGATATGCAGGTTCCAAAAGGTGTAAACATGTGGATATGGGCACCGGCATTGCACCGCGACCCTGACCTCTGGGGGCCTGACTCAGACAAGTTCAATCCTGGAAGGTTCGTTGACGGAGTCTCAGGTGCATGCAAGTCTTCACATGCCTATATACCTTTCGGAGTTGGGGCTAGGGCTTGTCCCGGCCAGAAATTAGGGATGATAGAATTGGAAGTCTTGTTTGCTATGATCTTATCCAGCTTCAATCTTAGCATCTCCCCCAGCTATCGTCACTCCCCAAGTTTGCGTTTGCTTTTGGAGCCCGAGCACGGTGTTCATCTTGTCATTCAGAAGATATGATCTGTCCTGATCGGGTGGACAGCTCAAGGATCGATGCTTGGCATTAAAATAAGTACTTGTAAAACTTTGCCAACTATGGCAAACAGACATCTAGAGATGAAAGCCACTTCTCCAGTGTGTCCTCCAATTTACAAGACGATATTATAATAATAAGATAAATATTAAAACTCGAGTAACTGTTGAAGTTTACTCCAAGTTGCTGCGTCAATTATCCTGTTTTCAGTTCCTATTTTTACTGCAATAATAAAGACTTGTCCTAGTATGTAGGAGTCTGTTTATCTGTTAGTTTGTTAACAAGATTTATATTATTCTCTAATATATTCTTTCAAGTTTTAGTATTTTTAATTTTCATTTGCTTCTATAAATATGTACGAGATTGCTGTCAACAAAAAGCAATTCTGTTTTATCGATTCTTAATAAACCTTACAGCATCATTTTTTTTTCTCATCTACTTTCTTTCTTTCCAAACACCTCAAACACTAAAACACATTGCATCAATTGAAAAATTAATTTCGTCAGATTTTTGTTCAATAAAACAGTAACAACAGGTACTGTTCAGATTGAAATCTGGAAATATTTTTTCAATTGACAATCTAAACACTTCAAACACTTTCATTTGGTATCAGAGTTATCTTCTTGAAGGGACCTGTAATGGAGGTTGAAACAAGTTTTTCTCACATGTCTTCTCCTATCTTTGATGGACAAAACTATCATTATGGGTAGTAAAAATGGAGACCTATCTGGATGTTATGGATCTATGGGAAGTTGTTGAGGAAGATTATGAAGTTCATCCTCTGCCTAATAATCCAACAGTAGCTCATATCAAAAACCACAAAGAGAGAAAAACAAGGAAATCAAAAGCAAAAGCATGTCTGTTTGTTGCTGTTTCCACAACCATTTTCACTGAAGGATGTTTGGGATTACTTGAAGAAGGAATATGCAGGAGATGAAAGAATTCGTGGCATGCAAAGTCTCAACTTGATAAGAGAATTTGAATTTTAGAGGATGAAGGATTTTGAGTCCATAAAAGAGTACTCAGACAAATTGCTTAGAATCGTCAACAAGGTAAGGTTACTAGATACAAGTTTCTCTAACTCCAGAATTGTAGAGAAAATCCTAGTAACTGTACCTGAGAAATATGAAGCATCCATAACCACCTTGGAGAATACCAAGGATCTGTGCAAGATTACCTTAGCAAAATTATTGAATGCCTTAGAAGCTCAAGAGCAATGAAGGCATATGAGGCAAGATCATATTGCTGAAGGAGCTTTACCAGCTAGGCATCAAGACTACGACAAATGGAAATTCTTCAAGAAATTTAAGGCTTCAAACAATGAAGTCACTGTCAACACCAAAAATAAAGGCAAAGGAAGAAATTCAAAAAGAAGCTATCCACCCTGTAAGCACTGTAGCAGAACAGGTCATCCTCCATTCAAATGCTCGAAAAGACCAGATGCAAAATGTAACAAGTATCATCAACTTGGACATAAAGTTGTTATATGCAAGAACAAATTTCAGATACGAGAAGCAGATGCTCAAATTGCTGAGAAAGATGATGAAGATCAGATTTTTATGGCAACCTGTTTTTCAACCAAGAGCTCTTCAGAATGTTGGCTGATAAACAGTGATTGTACAAACCACATGACATATGACAGAACCCTTTTCAAAGATGTCGCGATGATGATTTTTTACGCGTTTCGTGCCCTGCCATCCCTCTCTGGAGAGATAACGGCGCGCGATGAAAATGGGGTTGTTTATAGTCGTAAAATTTATGACTATAATTATCAGGAGTTGCCACCTAGTATTAAGATCACTAGGAACCTATTGGTCTGCGAGAGTCTAGGTAAGGGGACTTGTTGTGCAAGAGGAAGACGCATCACCCCCAGTGCACCCTACCTAAGGTAAGTTGCATTGTTGTTTGATTATTTTTCTAAGTTAAAAAATTTGCATTGCATTTTTTAAAAACCATTTTTTGTCTACGGGTGTACTTTACAATATAATTTTACATCGCATTTACAAACTTTTTTTTATCTACGGATGTACTTTACAATGTAATTTTACACCGTAGTAAAAACTCTTTTTTTTTCTACAGATGTACTTTACAATGTAATTTTACATCGTAGTAAAAACATTTTTATCTGTGGGTGTACTTTACAAAGTAATTTTACACCCTAATAGATAAAACAAAATAATTTTTAATTTTTTTTGATATTTTGGCCAAATTTCAACGGATAATCATAAACTGGTTACGATATCCAATTTTCGTTTCAAAATATGAGAAAGATACATCATATTTTTTTACAAAAAAAATATGATGGAAAAATCTTGGAATTCGGCCGTATACACGAAAACAAATACATTTTTTTGTTTTTTTTAAAACACATTTTTTGTTTTTAAAAAAAAATAAAAAAAAATCGAGCTGGCCTGACCCAGCTAAATGGGCCGGCAGAGCTGAGGCTGGCCACGGCCAAGCCTGCTGGACTTGGTCCTGGCCCAGCCAGCTAGGCTGGGCCGAGAGAGGCCAGCCCAAAAGGGCAAAAAAAAAACTCAAAACACGTGCACAGTGCAGTGAATTAATTCACTGCACTGTCATGTGAACAATGATTTGGTGGTCGACCGACCACCATGAGAGGATCACCTGCCACTGCCACCGGGTAGAGGACGCCGAGGTGGTTCTCCCTGTCATGGTGGTGTCGAAAATGATGGCCCGTAGTGGCCGGAGGAGGCGTTGGAAGAGGGTCGGTCTGTGGCTGGTTCGAGCTTGGCGCTGCAACTTTCACGGCTGGAACTCTCGTCGGAGCTGGAGAATAAGAATGGGTTGGTGCTTCTGGCGAAGGAGCTAAGGAGGAGCTTCTAGTGTGGTGGTCGACGGGAGCTGGAGCTGCAACTGGATTTTTTTTTAGAGAGAGAAAACTCGGTCGGGGAGAGAGAGAGAGATGGCTGCTGCGTGCTCACTGTCCTGCCGGAGATGGAGAAGAAGGGTTGAGGGAGACGGATCTGGGTCTTCTGAGTTGGAGGAGAGAGGGCTGACGGTGGACTGTTGTTGCCGGAGATAAGGAAGACAAGGCTCTCTCTCTGCGTAAAATTTGCTCGTTTTCTCTGGGGGTTTTTTTCGTTCTTTCCTCCTCTCTTTCTTCGTAAATATCTTCTCTTCTGTTCCCTGTAACGTAATTCCTCAGAATTTTCTTCCCTCTGTTACGTGAAATTTATGCTCTTGTCCCCCTCCTTCGCCCTCTTTTTTTCCTCTGTTCCTCTTTCGTTTCTTCCCCCCTCCTTTTTTCTTTCTGTGTTTTTTCTTCTTCTCTGCGTAAAACTCTCCCTTTTTACGTGAAATTACGCTCCTTTTTTCTCCAGTTTCTCCTCTGTAAACCTCCTATGTTTTTCTGCATAAAATTCTCCTGTGTAATTTTTCCTCCCCCCTCACAGGCAGCATGCATGGCTTTATTTATAGGAGAACTTGCCCTGCCACGGTGGCTGAAATACTGTGGTTGTCGTCGGCGTGGTGGCCTGTTTTCGGCTGGGCTGCTTTCGGCAGCGTGCAAGTGGCCGGTCGGTAGGCGTGCAGATAAAGGCAGCGGCGGGCTGTTGTTTTGAAAGGAAATGAAAATGCAATTTGGTCCTTCAATTTATAATTGTTCTAATTGCACCCCTAATTGACTTTTAACTTTTAATTTTGTGCAATTGTACCCGCGTCAGAAATTCAATGCTAACCTTAAATTTGCGCAGTTTTTTTATTGTAGTTCTTGGCTTCCGATTTATGCAATTCAACCTTTAATTGACCATTAAACTTCAATTTGACCCTTAATTTTGCACAGTTAGCTTGGAAAAATTCAATTGGATCTCCAAAAATTTCAATCTTCTCAATTGAGCCCGAATTAAACTCAAGAATTTGATTTTTCATCAATTAAGCCCTTATTAAAATTAATTTGTTCAATTTAAAGCATAATCAAGTCCTTGCACTGAATTAAACTCTTCAATTGGATCTTAAATTAATTCTCAAACATAATAATACTTTAAATTAGCCCATGATTGAATCAAATTGGCCTAATCAAAATATAATTATGATTTTTTACTTAATTGTTACCTCGAATTTCTAGGCACAAAAGAGATACGATTCGGCTCCGAAAATATTCAAAATTTTCACCGTGATTTTCCACCGATGCCAAAACCCTTTTATTTTATTTTTGTCATTTTTATTTTATTTTGGGGAGTAACCCAAAAATTGGGTTACGACAAAAGACTTGCAGTCAACTGAAACCACAAAGGTTCGAATAGGAAATGGTGACTAAATTTCAGCAAAGGGAAAAGGAACCATTTCAATTACAACAAACTCAGGTACAATAACTATTTCATATGTTCTTTACGTACATGATATTGATCAGAATTTGCTGAATGTGGGTCAGCTAATAGAAAAGTGATTCAAAATGAAGATCATTGCTGCCTTGGGCAGAAAATTTTACAGGTCAAAATGAAATGGAAATTTTTTTCATTTTCTCCAACTGAGGAGGAGCATACAGTCTATTCCACAAATACAAGAATCGCTAAAACCTGGCACAGGAGACTTGGGCATTGTCATCTCCAGCGAATGCTGACAATGAAGAATAATGAAGTGATAAAAGGATTGCCTGCTCTTGCTGATCAAAGGCCGAATTTCATGCTTGTCAATTTGGCAAACAAAGAAGGTTGCCTTTTCCTAAATCTTCTTGGAAGGCATCTCAAAAGTTGCAACTCATTCACACGGATGTAGCAAGACCTCAAAGAACACCATCACTGAAAGGTAGTCTCTACTATATTGTGTTCATTGATGATTTTTCAAGGATATACTGGATCTTTTTCTTGAAGTTCAAGTAAAAAGTTGCTAGAGTTTTCTAGAAGTTCAAGAAAATGGTGGAAAATTAGAGTGACTGTAAAACTCAAAGCATAAGATCAGATAATGGGAAGGAGTATACTTCAGCAACATCTAATATATTTTGTGAAGAAGTTGGAATTGAACATCAGCTCACTACTCCTTACACTCCAAAGCAAAATGGGGTTAGTGAAAGGAGAAATAAATATGTAATGGAGATGGCTAGGTGTATGTTGCATGATAAGGAGTTGCCTAAAGAATTCTGGGCAGAGGCAGCAAATACAATAGTTTTTCTTCAAAATTGACTTCTAGCCAAGTTTTTGAATGAAAGAACACCATTCGAAGTCTGGTATGGATATAAACCTTCACTGAACTTTCTTAAAGTATTTGGCAGCGTGTGTTTTGTCCATATTCCTCAGGTCAGGCGTGACAAGCTTGATAAGAAAGCAATTTTAGGCATATTTGTGGGATACAACTTAGTCTCCAAAGCATACAAAATGTATCATCCACAAACAAAGAAGATATCAATTACAAGGGATGTACACTTCAATGAAGATGATCAATGGGACTGGAAGAACCTTCAACAGAGCACTCTTGAAGATCAAATAGCTCCTCAGTGGCAGAATGAACTAGAAGATAATCCTCCAATTAGAGGCACAAGGCTGCTATCAGACATCTATCAAAATGCAACATTGCATTTTATGAACCTGATGGATATGAAGAGGCACTCGAAGAAAACAAATGGAAGAAGGCCATGGAGGAGGAGCTGTCAATGATTCAAAAAACAATACCTGGACATTAGTTGACAGACCTAAAGGCAGAAAGGTTATAGGAGTGAAGTGGATATACAAAACAAAGTTGAATGCAGACAACTCCATCAACAAACACAAGGCCAGGCTTGTTGTTAAAGGGTATGCTCAAATTTATGGTGTTGATTATTCTAACATGTTTGCTCCTGTTGCTAGACTGGACACAATCAGATTGCTGCTAGCAATCTCAGCACAGAAGAGGTGGAAAGTGTTTCAGTTAGATGTAAAATCAGCCTTCTTAAATGGTGTTTTACAAGAAAAAATATATGTGGAGCATCCAGATGGATTTGTGATTCAAGGAGCAGAAGATAAGGTCTGCCTGTTACAAAAGGCTCTCTATAGGTTGAAACAAGCTCCTAGAGCTTGGTATAGCAGGATTGATGAGCATTTGCTAAATTTAGGCTTTGTAAAAAGCTTATATCTAAGGCCACCTTGTATGTCAAACAAAGGACAATGATGTTCTCATAATGTCCCTTTATGTTGATGACCTTTTGGTGACAGGAAGTAATGAACTGTTGGTTGAAGAATTCAAACAAGAAATGATGAATATGTTTGAAATGACCGATCTTGGTCTTATGACTTATTTTCTTGGAATTGAGGTCAAGCAAAGCCAGAATGAAGTGTTCATCTACCAAAAGAAATATGCAAATGAATATTGAACAAGAAATGATGAATATGTTTGAAATGACCTATCTTGGTCTTATGACTTATTTTCTTGGAATTGAGGTCAAGCAAAGCCAGAATGAAGTGTTCATCTACCAAAAGAAATATGCAAATGAGATATTGAAGAAATTTCAGATGGAAGAATGCAAAGCAACTAACACTCTAATGAACCAAAAGGAAAAGTTGAGCAAGAATGACGGGGCTGATAAAATTGATGAAGGATATTTTAGAAGCATGATTGGCTGCTTAATATATCTTACAACAACAAGGCCTGATATTCTATTTGTTGTTAGTCTCTTATCTCGTTTTATGCATGATGCTAGTGAATTACATTTAAGAGTAGCAAAGAGAATATTAAGGTATGTTAAAAGGATTGTCAGCTACGGGGTCAAATTTGAGAAGTGTCAAAGCTTCAAGTTGTATGGATTTTCAGATAATGACTGGGCTGGTTCCCTTGATGATATGAGAAGCACTTCAGGATAGTGTTTTAATCTAGGTTCTGGAGTTTTCTCTTGGTGCTCAAAAAAGCAGGAGATTGTATCACAATCCACGACCGAAATAGAATTTATTGCAGCCACAACAGCAATAAACCAAGCTTTATGGCTTCAGAAAATGTTAAGTGATTTGTCAATGGAGGAAAAAGAACCAACAGAGATTTCAATGGACAATCAAGCTGCCATTGCAATCTCTCATAATCTAGTTTTTCATGGGAAAACTAAACACTTGAACATTAAGCTTTATTTTTTACGTGAGGTGCAGAAAAATAGTGATGTTAAGTTAACTTATTGCAAGTCTGAAGATCAACTTGCTGAATTATTTATCAAACCACTTCCAGTAAGTAGGTTTGATTTTCTGAGAAAAATGTTAGGAGTCTACAGCTCTTAAAGCAAGGAGGAGTGTTGAAGTTTGCTTCGAGTTGTTGCATCAAAGATCCTGTTTTTAGTTCCTATTTTTACTGCAATAATAAAGATTTGTCCTAGTCTCTAGGAGTTTGTTGATCTGTTAGTCTGTTAACAAGATCATGGCTTGATTTTAGTATTTTCAGTTTTCATTTGCTTCTATAATTATGTACGAGATTGCTGTCAACAAAGAGCAATTATGTTTTATTGATTCTTAATAAACCTTGCAGCATCAATTTTGTTCTCTCATCTACTTTCTTTCTTTCTTTCCAAACACTCTTCAAACTCCTCAAACACTGAAACACATTACAGCAATTGAAAAATTAATTTCGTCACATTTTTGTTCAATAAAACAGTAACAACAGGTACTGTTCAGATGAAATCTAGAAATATTTCTTCAATTGACAATCTAAACACTTTCAGTAACCTAAATAGAAGACAGCAAAACTAATGAAACCAAACGCCAATGAACTGGAGATCATGAACTGCAAACATCTTTTTTCTTGAAAGCAATCTGGTTGATCTCTAATACAGTAACGGGAAAAACGCCTAAAAAACAAGGAACTAGCTTGGACTAAACTGGCAGGTTTTGCCTCCTGTGGATGTGTTCCTCCCTTCTCTTTCCGATTTTGGGAGCCTACATGTCGTTTTCTCATCATAGGATGTGCAGGTGTTTGGTAATCAATCCTCAATCTGGTTCCATAGATTATATATATTAAACACTCTTAAGTGAATAAAAATGGATATGGGTTTCATGTTCTATTCTTAAATCAATACGCATAATTCCGTTCAATAACCCGGCCATTGATGACATGTTCTATTTTGATTGGTTATGTGATTTAGGGTCCAGGCTTAGGTTATTATTTTCTTTTATTGTCAATCTTTCTTCTTTGTTAGCTGTTAGCCAAACCCTTTTTAAAAAAAAATAATAATAATACAATATCACGTGTTCATTTTGGCGAATCTCTGTGATCTACGGTTTTTTTAGTTGATAAAATGTTAGCTTCCTTTTATTTATTTATTTATTGAGCTGATGAGAGCTTTGAGGCATAAATACTTTTAGACCTCGTATGTTACTATTTTAGACCTCTATTTTATAAAAGTTACTAAATGTACGGAAAACGGGGGGGGGGATTGGATTAACGGGAAAGAAACTATCGATGGCTGTTTCAAGTTGGCCTGGGAAACCATAACAATTGAATTTTCAGTTTTAGACATCCTTTTTGAATTCTTAATCTGCACGTCAGGAGATCCCTTCAACTAATAAGAGATGACTGCAGCAACTACATTGTGAGGAATCAGGAAAAGAAAAGAAAGCCAATGAGACAGTCATCAGTGTCAAGTGATGACTGCAGCAATGATTTTGAGTCTGATTCTGTAGGAGAGACAAGGAAGAGAAACCATTCAAGACAAGGGCATCGTTGCAATTCAAGATCAGACAAGCGATTGTGAAGCAATGATGTTTTCGATGGCAGTCAGAATCTAGTGATGAAGACAACGCGCGGTGTTATCAGAAGGAGAGATCATTTAAGGCACCACAAACACCACCATCACCGATCTGAGTCATGTGGTGGTGGCTGAGAATGATAAGCATGATCCTAATAATCTCCCTCTCCCTCTCTCTCTCTCCCTCCCTCTCTCTCTCTCTCCCCCTCTCCCTCTCCCTCTCTCTTGAATGGATGAGCACAAAACTCATTCGTGGATGATGCTCACTCTGATTTGTACTGAAATTTGTTGGGCGCTTGGAACTGCCATTTTATGATGTATGACTGATCAAACTTATTCAAACTATCAGACCGAGAATTCACCAGCTACTTATTTTGTTGCTTCATTCTTTCTGTTCGTAAATCTTGCTTTTGCACTTGTCTGCTAGTTGCTTCATTTTTTCAGGTTTTGTGATTCATGCTTCTCGAGGCAGTTGTTTGCCATCTTTTAGGCTGTGAAAGATCCATTTCTGCATCGCACGAACCCTACAAATACATCATGGAACACAACCAGAAGGTGGAGCCTCGAAAGTGTTCGTCCTTGGAAAACCATTCGGCAATCAGCGCAAGATGCATTTGCACGGTTTGTGATCACCAGCACAAGATTGCCATTGATGACATGCCTTAAGCCACGAAAAAAAAATGAGGTTCATTTGCCTGGCATATGAATTATAGACCTCAGAAAAACCAAGATCAATGCTTAGGACAATTCGCATTTTTTTTAAGAACATGAGATCATAGATTTCGTTTTTGAATTATGACTTAATTTTAAATTATAATGTAAAAGTCATTCTTATAAATATGATAAAAATAAGTTAGAACGACTTTTTAAGTTAAAACATGTTTGACTCGACAATTTTTTAAAAAGGAAAAATCGATAAATCAAAAGTTAAAAAATTGAATTTTTGACTCAATTCTATAACAATATTTTTATTATTTAAAACGAAAGTCATTTATAACTCAACATGCTTGAGACTTTTATTTGAGTCAGAAGTACAGATGAGGGAGTTTCGGCAGGCTCTTGTCTGGATTATATTCGGTAATTATATCATCTATCCAAGGCGTTTGAAAAGTTTTAACAGGCGTCACTTACACGGATTCACATCACCATGTCCGGCTCTTGGATCATTCAAAGACCACACGGAATTCTGAGATAAATTAAGGGTTTAAACTGACAGGTATGGATCCTTTAGCTTATCTGCTTGCGGTTCCTAATTTGTCAATTTAAACATACAGCGAAGATCCCCAAATATCCAAAATTGGTTTTATTTGCTGAGCGGCACATTTCACCTCCAGCAGCTGGAATAAAGAATCACTATCAACTAATTGTTGCTCCACAAACAATACAGCAGGATAAACCCCGTTTCTAACTTTCAGAAGTTCTTTAGTATTTTCTCACTCGAGACTCCATCTGACACAAGAATTGACGTTATTTCCTGCAAAGTGCAATCAACATTAATGCTACTCGTATAAATCTAGACAATAAAGACAGTAAAAGTGGGATTACTATTCATTCACTAGATTAACAAACCACTAGAAAACATCAAATTATGCACATCAACAGCATTATCTATGTCATTTGAATCACTGTGGCATGGATTTCTTCTCAATTGAAACAGTTTGCTTGGAGTAATAGTATAGTTTTCCTGTTCACCCCCAACAATTACAAGTTTTGCAAGAGTAGTATTCCAGTGGCAATTATCCAAAGCATCATCAACCAACAGCAATTTGTGCAAATTATGCACCATTCTTACTATTGTAACAGAGTAATTTTCAAAAGGTATATTACACAGCTCCCTGATGTACCTGCTATCCTACCAGGCCATGCTGGGCCTGCAAATTATCACTCATTCTTCAACAGCTATCACTACATTATTAAACAATGGTTTGCTGCCTTCAAAAAACGTGTTATACTAGTATTTTTGCTCTTTCAGTTCATAACTACAGACTCTTTCTGGCCACTCCACCCAATCAATCTCCTCACCATGAACAACTGTTTTACTCTACAGCACAGCCATACCAGTAGCTAAAACGTTGCAAAATGTTGTCCAAATGATTGCTGTTTTATACAACAGCTCCATGGCACAAGGGACAAACTGATCTAAGTAAATGCCAACTTGTTAAGGTGAAGAGCCCAGAGCCTTTGTATGGGAAATGGAGAACTACTAGTTAACAAACATGAAAGTGTGTTTCTCGTGTGGTGGTTCTTGGTTTGGAGAGAGTCTCTCCTCGCTAAGAAATCAAGCTCCTCGAAGTAACAACCATCATATATGCTTTTAAGATCTGCACTTTATTTTTCTTTTCCTCATAGTCTAAACAATTTAGAATGCATGTAATTAGTTAGCTAAGGACATCAGTTATTTCAAGTATCGAGTGTCAATGCCTCGGGAGAAAGAAGAAGGGGTTGGAGAAAGAGGGTAAGATGCAGGATTACATGGTTGATAGTATGTGATATCTTATCCAGAAATAAAGGCAAAAAAAACTTTCAGTATGTTCTGGCATGTATTGAAGATTTTTTCCATTAATTCTATCATCTGCATTAATTTTTCAGGATTTGGGCAAGTGAGAAAAAATCCATGCCAACGCAACTGCAAAGGATGCACTTAATAATCAAGACAACCTTCCTAATTTATTGTTTGTTAATTATGCCAAATGTCAGATCATATGAGTAACATGGCAAATGAATGAACAACTTATTTTTAGGAATTACAAATGCAGGGAAAATATGTGCTCAGAAAGATTATGTGAAAACATAACCATAGACAAATAAATGAAGTAACAAACCTCAGTCATCTGTTTCTGCCCACAGAGAACAGCACCAGTGCCTGTAGGGCTATAAATTTGCTTGGCCTTGGCAAAAGCAGCCTGAAAAAAACAATGATATGAAGAGGTGTTAATTTAGGGTTTTTATACATCAAAAACCTTGGATAGCATGTATGCACGTTCTACCTGTACATAGCCACTTTCACCAGTCCACCTACCATCTGGCTGTGAGAGCACTGGCACAATTTTAACACCAGAAGATTCCCAATCTTTAAACCTATCCTATACGAGGAAGAAGCACCAGGTTCAAAACCAACCAGACAAGAAATGGTAATTCCACAGTAGTAGATACCATAAAGTAATAAGATGCAAGCAAACCTGGTAAGCCATTCTCTTAAGGTTTCTAGCCCCGTAATACAGCCTCACATCAGATCTTTTATCAGCACTAAACCCAGACTCTATAAGAGATCGAATTGGACTGCAGGAGAAAACGGAAAGAAAATGGTAGGAGTCAAGAAACAAATGCACAATCCAAATGCATATATAAAGTACACAGAAATCAATGGCATAACCAGGATCGTTTTATGAAGAGAAATGATGCGAGGTTGCTAAATATCAAACAAGAAACATCTAATGATGGCTAAATGGCATACTCTCTAGTTCAGGTTTACTATAAGCAAGGTTCCAGTAAACTCTCTTTTTTTAAGGTAAATCATATCAAAATGCAATATTTCATATTCATCAGCGTTCAAGTGGTAAGTTCTAATTGCATCATCTGGTCTTATAAATCATCGAAGGGGACGCAAAAATGTTCAAGAAACTGAATAGGACTGGTACCCATGCTGCATTTTCTCAACGGATCGATGTTATACATAAGAGTTTCTAATAAATTCTAGCAGAAATGAGTATATAGCATATCAAGCTAGCAAAATTCAGAGGTTCATTTCTTATCAAGTGACCATTAAATCGCACCTGATGCCAGATCCAGTGGCGAAGATCAGAACGATAGGATACTTCTCTGCAGGCTCAATTTGATCAATCTCGAAACCTCTCCCCGAAGCTTGGCTCAATTCCACCACGTCTCCTTTTTTAAGCCCGCACAACAGCTCTGCCGTCGATCCCGCTATGCTCTTCACCAAAAATTCAAACGCACCTTTTTCCGCTGCGTAAGACGGCGGCGAGGCGATGGCCAGGAAAGAAGGTTTCTCCACGTCGGGGACGCGCAGCTGTAAGTATTGTCCAGCACGTGTGTGAGAAGCTGCGAGGTCCGGAGAATCTGAGACGTCGATGCTCACGTGGAAGAGTGACTCGGCTGCTGGTTCGATCTCGTAGAGAGGAGCTTGTGTCCAGATTGATGTGTCTTGCCGTACTGCAGCGGCAGCTGTGGCTAGACGCCGCCTGTGGTGGTGCCTTAGATGTGTGGTTAGGTGGTTTGGAGCTAGGCGGCGTAGGATAGACATGGGAAGGAGGGGAGGGCTATAGTACGCATGGGGGAGAGGCGGTGATAAAGAAAGAAGAGTAGAGGGAGAGAGTTTAACAGACATGGTTTGATTTTTAGTTTACGGAGGTATATGAGAGAAGCGGTTAGTTGGGCCTCTAGAGTTGGCGGCGCTAAAGGTGGGGGTGGCGTTTGATAGAATACGCAGTGGATGAATTGTTTTGAGCAAGATGTCACGTGGCATGTCCTCGAGCGATCCAGTAAACGGGTAGGATAAGTAGCGGGCCCATGAGCTCGCTGTCTATTACAGTTTCTTAAGCGGGAAGTATCAATTTAGTCCCTGAAGGATTACCTATTATCAATTGAGTTCAAGCCCTTTAAATTTGATCGAGTTTCTATTATCAAATGAGGCCATAGCCTCTTAACTCTATCACTATTGCTTAAATAAAATCAATAATAGGCAATCCCATCCCTCCATCATTGTTGGTGATGATGCAAATTAAAGATTTTGTGCAACTTGCAATTGCATTTAACTGTTTTTATTTAAACATCAAGTTGAGCTCCGATCTAATTTTTTTATATTAATTTGGGTGTCGAGTCCATTTACATGCATTTTAACTAATTTCATGGATCTTGAAGATAACAACCATGTAAAATTCCAGTAATCATTGTATTAGCAACCACATAAATAAATACCTTAATCCCAAACTCTTATTACTAAAATTTAAATGGTTGCTCCAATCTACTTTAAACACAACAGCAGTGGCAACTCACAGTACATTTCCATTCGTTTCACTAATTTATATAAAAGTTGTCTGGAGAAAGTAAAGTGGATGGCAAATGATTATGCTTTTACGCTAAGATTATCATTTCTAAAAAAAAAGGAGATTGCTTGCATGTATATACAATGAACGTAAATACTGTTTTGATGTCTGATTTCAACAATCGGCCACAACCAGGTGTTGTTGTGTTTTGGCAGGCGCCTGGAACTGTAAGGATCAATAAAGATGGAAGCTCCTAGGAAAATCGTGGTATGGGTGGTGTTTACGTGATCTTAATGACTTCTGGTTATCGGGATTTTCTGGTTTTGTGAGTGTTACAGCCATTTAAAGTAGCTGAGCTTTCTCTAGCGTGGGATTTAAGCTACAGAGTTGTGGTTTTAAAGACGGAGACTGGAGAGGACATTCGTGCCATCTGCGAAACTTGCTCCCCTGCTCATCCTTGTTTTGTGGCACTTGACATCCAATCCCTTAATTTGTCGATCGAGAATGGCGGTGTCTGCTTCCACTCGTGCTGGCTGTTGGTTTCTGTTATGGCTGCTTCCAACTCCTCTTACCCAGGTTATTCTTCCTGAAGATGTTGCTGGATTGGGGTGAAACATCAATCTTTTGACGTTGTCCTTCACTCATTTATATAAATGAAATCCAAGGTTTTTTTACTTCTCATTCTAGTTTTTTTTTTATTATAACCAAATTGATTAAAGGACAATTTAATTTTTTAATAAATATAAATATTGTTTTGAAAAACAAATTAATATGTGTGAAATGCTTCTGTGCTATTCAAACAAATTAATATCATGTTATAAAAAATATTTTTTCACATAAATCAACTCACAATTAACACTAATAATAATTAAAATATGCAATCTATAATTTTTACTACACTCTAAGTGCCGCTTGCTTAGGCAATTCTCTCTCGAGTTCATCGATCTTTGATCTATTTTTTAACTAAAAATAGAGTGGCAATATATGGTTGATGCTAATTTCAAACTGATTACTTTAAATGTATTGTTTAGTGTGTTGATTATGATAATATTGCGAGTTTTTTTATTTCAAATTTGATTTTTTTTATTTAAAAAAAATTAAAAAAATATATAATGTTAAAGGGTTTTTTAAAAGCAATTATTTAATTATATAAATTACTCGTATTAATTGTATAATTAATTATATAATTATATTATAAACAAAATAATTGCACTATATTTAAAATGATATATAAAAAATAACTTTTCTAAATGGTTTTTGCTATTAAAATACATATAAATAAAAAAGCTATATTTACACTATTTAAAAAAATATTTATCAATTTAGCTCTCTAAAACGCTTTTTTGCATTGAAGTTGCTCTTACTAATCTTGATTTGGTATCATGAGTTTTTCCCTTTCTTTAATTTTCGTATATAATACTCTAGTACTTTGAAATAATCATTCAATGTGTTTTCCATTAAGATTTGATCCATATTTTTTGGATTACTATTTGTTTTATTTGAAATAGATTATAATTGTTTTTTTTTCAATTCATTCTCCTTCAATTTTTTTCATGTGTCAAAGTTAGTTTCTATTTTTTTGTAATTAATATTTATTTTATTTAAGATTGTTTTTATAAATATTTTTATATATAATTTCATCCTTCTTGTTTTTGTTCCTGAAAAAAATTGATCATCATTTTTTTAATCGTGTTTTTTTGTTTATTTTGAAAATTTTCTTAAATTGATTTTATTCTTTAATATTATATTAATTAAAAATTGAGTTTCTTGGTTGAATCTAAGTTTAAAATTTCATGGATTGCAAGTATAGAAAATTAACTTAGGTTTAGAAAATCCGGTCAGGTTCATTTTTTCTTCTTCTTTAAGCTAATGTTTTTTTTATGTTTCACCCTCTAGCATCTATTTATTTCTTAAATTATTATTGTATTTTTTTATAAAACAAAAAACTCTTCAATTTAGTTTCAGATTTAATTACATTGTTATTTCAAAAAGGATAATTAGTTTGCTTTTAGCGTGTAGGGTCAAATAAGTAATATTTTTTAATATATATATCCTGCAGAAAAGCGTGGACATCTAGCCTAGTATATACATATAGCTTATAGCTCAAACTTCAATGAACCACGTGTCCCCTCTCATCTTTGTTCTTATCTTAGAGCATCTCCAAAAAACGAATATTTTGGCAAGTTTGAGCAGTTTTTTCGAGTGACATTTGCAAAGCTAAAATTGGCTTCCTTTGCATGAGCTGTTTTTGAGCTGTTTTGTAGTGACTCATGTGTGTATGTGTAGAGAAGCTAAATTTTATATATATATATATATATATATATACATATAAATAATATAAATATATCAAAAATATTTATTTTTGTTTTTATTTAAAAATACATCAATAAGAAAGTAAAAAATTAAATATAATTAAATTAATAATTATATTGTTGGAGGATTTTTTAGAAGCAATTATTTAATTATATAACTTACTCTTATTAATTATATAATTAATTGCATAATTAAATTATATACAAAATAATTGAACTATATTTAAAATAATATAAAAAAATAGCTCTCCAAAATAACTTTTATTATTGGAACACATATCAATAAAAAAATCATATATATACTATTCAAAGAACCATTTTATAAATTTACTCTCCAGAATAGATCTTGCCATTAAAGATGCTCTTACCGAACTTAACATGTCATACGATTAAAATTCCCATCGCGTTTTGGGAATGGAAGGAGAAAAAAGAGTAGAGCAGGTAATCTAGATCGAGAGAAGAGTTAACTCAGATCAGGTTTACTCAAATTTCCACTTGTTTATTTTATTTCTTTTTTCGAGAAATTATTTACTTTTGACAGGATAAAAAAAACGTTGTTTGAAAATATTTGACCGAGCATCTGAATAGAAATTCACTAAAATCTTATTTTTTTAAAAAAAAACAGTCACAGCCACAAAGCTACAATAGTAGAAAACACCAACCGACTCTCTCTCCTCTCATTCTTAAACACAAAGACTTTCCATTTTGTAGTGCAAATTCATCTCCCGGTTTGGTTGGATTTTTTATCCCAAACCAGACCATGAATATCCCTGGCTAATTTTACAAAAAAAAATCCAATCAATTGCACAGTAAAGGTCCACGAACAATCACATGGAATTCTATATTTGACACCTCATTTCCAAATCCGTTTTGTTTTAAAATAAAAAAACAAATTTATTTTATATTTTAAAATAATTTTTTTTAGTGTTTTTAAATTCTTTATATACTAATATCAAAAATAATTTTTAAAAAATATATCTATAAAAGCAATTCTGTTTCAAAATCATCCTAGACCACAATTCCAAATCTGAGTCAATCGAATCAGTTTTGCAATATTATCCATAACAAAACTCAGTCAGAAATATTGCTGGTGTTCATGGGACAGCTGACATCTGATGTCCTGATGATAAAAGGGAAAAATTTACAAGTTCACCCCCCTGTTCCCCCCTTATTTAAGCAACATGAAAAAAGGGGGCTTGGCTGGACAGGTCTCAGTTCTATTCCTCTTCCACACTCTGCAATGACATTAAAATAGAAATTGCAAATCCTAACATATTTGGTCTCAAAAAATGAACATCCTGCTGCTGGCATCACCAGCACCACCTTTAATTATTGATTTTCGCAAAAATTAAGAGAATAAACGGAGAAAAAAGTCGGTCTGTTTAAGGTGCAGCAGATTCCCTGGAAATCTTCTCTGCCTTGGCAATAACCTCCTCAATACCACCAACCATGTAAAATGACTGCTCTGGAAGGTCATCGTAGTTCCCATCCAAAACTCCCTGGCAAAAAAAAAAAACAGCATTGCCACCAAATTAAATTTATGATTATTCGAGTTGCATCATCCAGCTAGACAGCGTTGTCAAACTTGATAGCAAATGCAATATAAATATCTAGTAGGCAGAGAGTCAAGTTGTGAGTTCATGTATTCACATGTCGAAGATATATTGGGGGAGAAAGGACCAAGGAGAAGGAAAAGCACCTGGAAGCTTTCTACACCCTCCTTCAACTCGACATACTTTCCAGGAGCACCGGTGAAAACTTCTGCAACATGGAAGGGCTGGCTCAGGAACCTCTGAATTTTACGAGCACGGGCAACCGTCAATTTGTCATCTTCACTGAGCTCATCCATACCCAAAATGGCAATGATATCTTGCAAATTCTTATAGTTTTGAAGAACCTTCTGCACACCACGAGCAGTGTTGTAGTGTTCCTCACCCAAAATATGAGGTGAAAGCATACGAGATGTAGAATCAAGGGGATCCACAGCAGGATAGATACCAAGCTCAGAAATCTGTCCAGTAAGAATGACAATATATGAATCATCACATCAAATCAGTACCACAATTGCTGTGATTACTAGCCTACTTCAAATAATTAAAATCACACCTGTCTTGACAGCACAGTGGTGGCATCCAAGTGAGCAAAAGTTGTGGCAGGAGCAGGATCCGTCAAATCATCAGCAGGCACATAGATAGCTTGAACAGAGGTAATGGAACCTTTCTTGGTTGTTGTAATTCGTTCTTGAAGACCTCCAAGATCTGTAGCCAAGGTTGGCTGATAACCAACAGCAGATGGGATACGACCAAGCAAGGCAGACACCTCTGAGTTAGCCTGCAGGACAAAGAGGAGCAAAATGAACGAGTTTGTAATTCATTAACAGGGAGTGACGGGTTAAGGTATTTTTTCCAGAAATCCATTGGCATCCAATTTTACCTGGGTGAAGCGGAATATGTTGTCAATGAATAGAAGCACATCTTGCCCTTCAGCATCACGGAAGTGCTCTGCCACAGTAAGTCCAGTAAGACCAACACGAGCACGAGCACCAGGAGGCTCATTCATTTGACCATACACAAGGGCACATTTGCTCTCAGCCTGGTATAACAGAAGACAAAATAAAACATTTTCAGTAAATATTAACTTGAAAAATAAAGTATCAAAATACATGAATGTTCAATAGCACTAACCTGCTGATCTCCTAGCTTAATGACACCACTTTCAATCATTTCTCTGTACAAGTCATTTCCCTCACGAGTACGTTCACCAACACCAGCAAAGACAGAGAAACCACCTGATCCCAGAAAACAAGAAGTATTCAGTAAAATGTGAAAAGAATAAATGTAAACACAAAACTTTGTATACTGTAAGAACTAAACAAACCATGAGCTTTTGCAACATTGTTGATAAGTTCCATAATAAGCACAGTTTTTCCCACGCCAGCACCACCAAACAGTCCAATCTTTCCTCCTCTTTGGTATGGTGCAAGGAGATCGACCACCTATAAGGAGGAATAAGAGAACATAAATTCCAAATGCTTGGGGGTCAAGTTTTAAAAGTATCAACGTAAATGAAGCATGGCAACAAAATCCATTCTGTTTTTAACATGGATGAAAAAACTAGAGCCTTGGCATCAACTACAATTCAATAGAAGACTATATATATGCTGGATACCTTGATGCCAGTTACAAGGATCTGTTGCTCAGTTGCTTGCTCAACAAAAGATGGAGCCTCCCTGTGAATAGGCAAGTAGTGCTCTGTCTCTGAGAGGGATTAAAACATAGTTGTTAAAAATTTTAACATCATAATAGTATCTTATACTGACCAAATGAATGGGGTTCGTTTATCTCTTACTGAGGTCTCCCTTCTCGTCAATGGCTTCTCCAATGACATTGATGATGCGACCTAGAGTAGCCCTACCCACAGGTACCTATTGAAGATATGCCAAATGAAGAAATCAGCTTCAAAGATACCCAACTTTTGACAGAAACAAAACACAAGAGTAGGAAAATCAGAAAAAGTCTTATCAAAACAAAAAGGTATAGCACCAACAAAACCAGAGCAGTCAACGACAGAAAAAATAATTTATAAAGGACACAACAATGCATAAGGATAGATACATAAGATGTAATCCTTCCAATGTCAGCAATCATATCTGAAATAAAACCTTGATCCACAACCCAAAAACAGTTAAACAGTTACATAAAATCCAGCAACATACAAATCCACAGTTGATTCTACTGAACTGAGTCTCTCTTTTTTTTGGTTCAGTAAAAAAATCATTAAAAAAATCATTTTAAATTTCACATATTCCTGGGCTAAAAATTGCATCACACTAATTCTTTTTATCACAGATATCAATTGACAAAGTTTTCCTCTTCCCCAAACCCCGAACTTTCGATTGTTTTGCTTCCGAAATTCTAGCAACCGGACACTCAGATATACTATCAAAACAAATAACTATAATCAAACAAATCATCACATACTCCAAAAAACTAAACAATAACAAAAGGTCCAAAAATTTCTCATTAGATACCATCAAATCTAAAAACAAACATAATAAACAAAAACAAGAAATTTGCTTACAGTGATTGGGGATCCAGTGTTAAGAACAGGCTGGCCTCTGACCAAACCTTCAGTACCATCCATAGCAATAGTCCTAACAACACTCTCTCCCAAATGCTGGGCCACTTCAAGAACCAACCGGATTGAGTGACCCTGAACCTCCAAAGCGGTCAAAATCGGAGGCAAACCCTCATCAAATTTCACATCCACAACGGCTCCAATAACCTGACACACATGCCCGATCGAACCCTCTCCAGTAAACTCATCGATGACCTTCCCCTTCTTCCCCTCCGATTTGGCAGGAGGCGGTTGTGATGGAGGCGATGCGGCGGCGGCAGAGGTCGCGTACTCAGCCGCGCGGTTTAGGAGGTAACCGTAAGGAGACGCGCGGCGCGTGGAAGATGCAGAGACCTTGGGAGTAGGACTCGATAAAGTAGATTTGGAGATAGATCGGCGAGAAGATGATCGGAGAAGAGAAGATAAAAGTCTGCGCGAAGCCATTGGTTAGGGCTTCAGATAAAGACAGATGAAATGTTAGGGTATGTGAGAGAGAGTGAGCTCACAATCTTAAGGCCCTGATAACAGTAGACGTGATTCACTGCTTTACTGTTACTTACTTACCATGACTCCTCCGTATATGGGGAATACTCGATTTTGCTCCACTTTTTTTATTAAAAAAAATCATGATGCTGCCAAGGGTGCGAGGTAGAGTTATACGACTGTGTTTTCATTGTTACGGTGTGAAACGATGCCGTATGGCTCATGGACAAAAAAGTTGTGGATACGAATTTGTTTATAGTTTCAAGGAATACACGTAGCGAGCAGAGGAGGAGAAGGAAATTCGATGAATGCTCCAGACGGCGTCGTGCTTGGCTGGATAAAAAGTTTTTCCTTTTCTGCTTCATTTTTGCAGTTTGTTAGGAAATTGAGAAAATGCGGGGGAATTAAAAGGAATGATAATAATAATAACAGCTAGGGGTGAGCATTTTCGGTTCGGTTCGGTTTTTATCAAAAAAAGTAACCAAACCGAAAATTGTGATTTTTTAAAAAAAAAAACCGAAACCGAACCGGACCTATTAAAAACCGACCATTTTCGGTTCGGTTCGGTCCGGTTTTTATGATTAAAATAATTGAAAAAACCGAATTTGATTTTTAGGCTTTCTGATGGGCTTTCTGATGGGCCTTCTGATGGGCTTGCAATTAATTTCTCGAAAAACTGATTTTCTTTGTAAGATCCCAAAGTATTTTTAATTTTTTTTACCACTAATACAAATATTAATGTATTAAATACTTAAATATAATGATTATTAAGTTTTTTTTTCCTTTCTAATACTTTTGTTTTGTTTAATTTAACATGAGGTGAACTAATTAAAACTACAGAAGTAAACAAATTTAAATTACAGAAAATGCCTTCAAAGGGCTTCAAAATAAAGAAGCAACATTAACATAAAAAACTTCAAGAAATACACCCGGTTTTGAACTAATTATCATCCGTTGCTAGATTTAACTTTCCACCAATTTCTACAAAAAAAATAATAATAGAAATGTTAGATTGAAAATAAGTTGATTTAATTATCATCTGTAATCATCGAATGAAAATGTTGCTATTCAGAAAGGATATAACGATGCAAAGATGGAACACAAAAACACAACAAATCACAATCAGTTTCTGATATATTTAACATCCATCAAATCTTGCTATTCAGAAATTCATCCTTACCTTTTAAACTATCAAAAAATGGCTTAACAAATTAGCAAAGTCAATTTTATATAGTTGAGGTATTTCTTCAGTTATGGAAACCAGAATAAAATCTCAAGCAACAATAGGCTTTTAAATCTAGCAAGCAACCCCAGCTTGAAGCATATTGGTCATATGCTAATCTGGTCGGGAATGTTGACTTCCAAAAGCATAACCAGCGGTCTTCAAACCCAACATCATAGTTTCTGTCAATGATCTCATCAACCAAACAGGTAGGTAATAATGCAACAACATTCACAACTCAATTTTCTTAATTTGTTTAAATTATGTTTTATGCCCTTGCAACCACCTAGAAGACAGATCAAAAGCAAAGATAAAAACGAAATGGCAAACCTGTTTGGCAAGATTGCAAGCATGAGCTGGAGAGTTGAGAATCTCGTAGTAAAACACTGAGAAGTTAAGAGCCAATCTGAGACGGATTGGGTGAGTGGGAGCCAATTCTACATTTGCGATATCCTGTAATCACAAATCCAAATATTCAATACAACAAACTAATCAGAAGAGGAATACAGAGCAGAATTACAATTACACAAAATCCATCCTTTAACAGATGTTAAATCTATGGACAAAAGAAGAAGAAAAATTAAATCAAGATTAAACAAAGAAAGGTCAATCAGTGCTGTCTAGCTAGCTAATCGACAGCGTAAGAAATCCTCACAATAAATGTTACGCAAAAGAGCAAATTGGATTCAAACAAACAAAAAAATGAAGTAATCTATGAATAGATAATAAAAACAAATGGGCAAATCTAAAATGACGAGGCGAAAGCGTAAGATCTGAGAAAGAGATGGATGACATTTCATTAGATCTAGTACCTAAAATCACAGCAACAGCAACATGCCAACATCCTTACCTTTTATTTTTAATATGGAATGGATGACATTTCCCTTTCACTTACTCCTTTCAGATGTACCCACAGAGCAAGGTACCCATGAACATTAACTAAAACATTGAAATAAAACAGAGTAAATTATTTACTTACCTTTTGTAAACAGAGATTCAAACTTTAAAAAAACCAGAGGCCGAGCGTGAGAGAGAGAGGCCGAGCGCGAGAGGGAGGGAGAGGCCGAGAGGCTAGAGGGAGGGAGAGGCACAGGCGAGAGGGAGGGAGAGGCTACATGCGAGAGGCCAGAGGGAGGGAGAGGCTACAGGCGAGAGGGAAGGAGAGACCGAGAGGCCAGAGGGAAAGAGGGAGAGGCTACAGGCGAGAGGAGAGGCGAAACCGAGAAAGTAATCGAGGGAGAGGTGAGCGGCTGCTAGGGTTTTCAACTTTTACATTCAGTCTTTCAGAGCAATAAACGGTGAAAAAGGGAGGAAATAAGTCGCGTGCGGGAGAAGCTGTATTTATAGTGCTTATTTAAACCGAACCGAACCGGTTCGGTTCGGTTCAATCGGTTTTGTCCGTACAAAACCGATACCGAACCGAACCGGTTCGGTTCGGTTCAATCGGTTTTGTCCGTACAAAACCGATACCGAACCGAACCGGAATTTTTTTCAAAATTTTATACTCGGTTTAATCGGTTTTTTTTTTCGGTTCGGTTTTTTCGGTTTTTTTTCTCTCGGTTTTCTCGGTTTAATCGGTTGTTCGGTTTTTTTGCTCACCCCTAATAACAGCAGCGGCAATAGGATATATTTGATACATGGAAAGACCATTGGGACCTTGATCGGTAATTACAATAAACCAGGAAACAAAAAGTCAAATTCGTTTAGACTAAATTGCCCTTATCTCCGGAACCAACCCGAGAAATATTACGAGTGAAGGGGAAGTGTTGTCATCTAAGGCTGATCGGGAGGGCGATTTTGGTTGTTTTTTAAAGTATTTTTATTTAAAAATATATTAAAATAATATTTTTTTTATTTTTTAAAAATTATTTTTGATATCAGCATATCAAAAAAAATTCATTTAAAATAAAAAAAATAAATTTTGAGCAAACCGCAGTTATAATACCGAAACAAACAGGCTCTAGGACTACTGAATGCTATCAGTGCACGTTTTGTATTGCATTTTTAATTATGTTTTAAAAGCGTGTTATTGCAGAAAATATTAAATTATTTTATATAGATCAAATCCACAACATATTGTTTTAATGTGCAATATACCTTTTATAGCCAACATTCAATTTTTTTTGCCTGTACCTTATCATGGGACTGATAAAAAAATTAAAACGTGAAAAAATAATGTTATAATTTTTAAATGCTTTTTACAAACAAAAGCAACGCCATCTAACATTAACTATGAGTTGAAAAAAATAATGTTGATGTGCTTGCACAAATTGAATTATGAGCTTGCTACCTCCTTCTTCATGCTGTGGTGTGGGACATTTCGATATATTATGAGTCTGTTTGGGACAGCCGTTGCTGTAGTTTTTCAAAATGCTTTTTATGCTAAAATATATCAAAATGATGTTTTTTTATTTTTAAAAATCATTTTTAACATTAACACATCAAAATGATCTAAAAATACTAAAATATATTTATTTAAAATAAAAAAAATTGTGAAATGCGGTCTGAGAAGCTGTTCCAAACAGCTTCTTAATAGACTCAGGTATTGATGTATTGCGATTTTTTTTATCGATTTTTGTTGACTTCTAAATATTTGATTTATTATAAACATCGAATCGCTCCGCCTTCCCGTTTCTTCACGGAAATAGCATCAGAATCTTTTTCTATTCTCTCTCGTCATCTCTGTTCTTACATCTCAATTCTTGAAAGACAAACTTTTCATCAATATTTCACTTGAAGATTCGTAAATACTCGCATCGTTATGTGGATTATATTAGGCAGCAGAGTTAGCATGGAGAACTGGTAAGGCTGCTCGTTCCAGGAAAGGGCTTCGCAGCATTGTAGCAGAAAAGTACTCCCTTTACTACGAGCAGGTAGAGCCTCAATTTTGTGAACAGACATCAGACAGCAGTTCGCTTTGAAATCTCAATGATATTCAAATCCATGGGCAACAGCTTGTTTCGACACCCCAATTCTATGTTCCATGATGGCCAATGCCAGTTTTTTCGACTTGACTGATGGCTTTAACTGCCTGAAAAACGAAATCAAAACGGAAAAAAAGGTTTATTTTACTGATTTTGCTTATCAGAAAAGCAACTTGTTAATGGTCCTTGTTGAAAAAGAAGATACATCCATATAAAATATGGGATCAAGGTTACTAATCTAGCCCCTCATGGCCTAGCTCCAACTTCTAACAACGGGAATTTTTAAGTGTCTGCCCATATGCAGCAACATCTTGAGAAAGCTAAGGATTTATAGTTCGTATAAGCTGCAAGTCAAGGAGCCCGAATCTAGGGTAGAAAAAAGAAACCAGGCCATAATATTCACCTTCATTTGCTATATACTACTGGTATGTTTAAATTAATTTCTCTGTAGTAATGGTAGGATAAAAGAATTTACCTCTCGATCCCAATCTGTACATGCATTTATAGCAACAAGTGCCACAACTTGCACAACGAGGCCACATATGATTCCCATCCAAAGCCCCTGATAACATATAACGATAGAAAAGTACGAATAAAAAAGAAATTTGAGTAAGAAAACATGCTTATTTCACTTTCCGAGAGTGAGAGAGCAAAAGATCAGAGATGGGGATCTACCATGCCTCCAATATGGAGGATGAAAGCAAAAATAACGGCTAAAGGAATTGCCACAACATAGTAAGCTCCAAGATTGATAAATGCACACAGCTTTTGCCATCCACATCCTCTTGCAGCACCTAAACAAATAAACTGGCTAATAATGACTACAAATTCGGAAAAGTATACATACTTGACAACGAATTAGTCTTAAAGTTTGATTGTGGATTGTGTGCTACAAAGAGACAAGAAAAATGAATGACAAGTTCGTTTAAGGCGCTTGCCATAAGAAATGCGGACCTGAAAGCACGCATTGGAATCCATCCAAGAAGTCAGATAGTGCTAGTAGTGGCATCATATCAGCAACATATCTAATCACTTCTTCTTCATTGCTGTAGAGTTTTCCCCATACTTGGCGTGCCAAGATTGTAAGGATTCCAATCGCTGCACCCTCTGATAGGGCGATGATGATCATAACACAGATAGCCAAACGTGCGCCTTGTGGGCGCCCAGCCCCCAACTCATTTGATACTCTTGTGCTAGGATTGCGAGAGGTCAAGGACCACCAAACTAGATCGTCAGAATTCAAAATTCAAAATGGAATTTGATCTTTTGCAGAAGTGAGGAGGACTTCAATCTCATTGATAGCAAGGGAACCTGATAGAAAGTTACAACACCACAAAAATATAAGATGGAAACTGACCTTATGGTTCCACCAAGGCCAACAGAGATCATATAGACCATCCAACATGTGTTAAGGCTGTGGTAATTGAATAAAAAAAAAAAGATGTGATTATTAAATGTTTATGCAGCTGACTATTAAATGAACATGAGAATTTGAGAAAAAGAAGTACCTTATTGATAACACAGATGCCTCTAGTTTGGGATTTGGGAGAAGACCAGATAGCAGAACCACCATCTCAAATGACCAATACTCCAAGCTACATAAAACATTTATATAAGCAAGAAAATGAATAAAAAAAATCCATAGAGTTGACAGAACATTTCAATTCAAGTACTTGAACGTGAACTTGCCATATCATGATTGCTGAAGGAACAGAAAGCTTTACAAAGCTGAAAATATCATGCAAAGCTTCTTTTGAAAAGCCGGTCCAAGTTTTCGCGCAAGCAGGCGAGTACTTTACATATATTGCTAGCAGAAATACATTAATCCAATTCGAAATAGTAATCGCCAAGGCAGCACCTTTACTCCCAAGTTCACATCTAAAAACAAGACCCCAGCACACAAGAATGTGCAGCAAAGATGTGGCCCCGGAGCTAAGCATCATCGGGAAAACATTATTTTGGGTCTGTAACAATCTGTTGAGGCACTGAAGCAAGCCGTAGGCGAACAGGCTTGGAATCATCCAGCGGTTAAATGTCCCTGCTCCGGCTGAAATCTCAGCGTTTTGCCCTAAAGATAAGAGAAGGGTGCCAGTGTAAAACCAGATGATTGCCAGAGGGATGCTTACTGTTAGGAGCGTTAGCATTGCTCTCTGTGTGTGAATACCAAGCATGTGGTATTGTTTGGCGCCATAGGCTTGCCCGCACAGCGTCTCCAATGCACTTCCCATTCCTAGCTACAAAAAATAAAAAAGGTTTCAGATTCAAATCCCATGGTGCCTTTCTACTAGTGGATTTGTGGGCATTAGCTTGACTTAGGAGCGAGCAGAACATCACAACGATGAGTTTTAAGGTCAGCCTGAGACAAATTTTGTCACAACAGCGTCGAGTCCCTCTTTGGTCTGCTTTCTTGCCATAGCAGTCTCATCAACACACAAACAAGAAGGGAGTGTTTGGAACCACATTTCGGTCCTGTTTAGCACTGTATTTAAAGATTTAAAAGTATTTTTTTTTAAAAAAAATTATTATTATTATTTTAAATTAAAGAAATCTAGTGTACTGAAATTTCTAAACAGTAATTTCATCTATGCTGAAGTTAAAAATAAAAATAAAAAATATTTAAATTATTGTCCCAATCACCCCCGAAATATACCACGTTTCTTCTACTACTCTCTCTGCCAGCCTTCGAACTCGCAACAGTCAGCTTGTGCATTAGCCACAAGCCAGCGAGTCCCGAGGGAGACCGGCAAAACAAGGCTTACTTGAAGGCCTTTTTCTTTCCTAAAGGACCAAATATTATGGATTTAAAGCCCAACAATCTCTAAGGTGGAATTCAGGGCCTTTCTGAGCCCTCGAAGTGGCTCAGGCCCATTTCCAAGAGGAGCCTCGTCATTGTTAAATTAGTGAAAGGTGCAAACAGAACACTGTTTCAAGTTCAGCTCGATCTAGATGCCACTGAACCAGCACCACAGAATATAAATTAACCGTGGAAATCTACTTACCAATACACTGAAACCAGTAACTGAAGCGAAGGAACACGCCATGGAAGCACTGGAAAGAGCAAGCTCGCCAAGATGACCAACAAACATAATCGATATTATTTGTAAGCAATACTGCAACAAACTCACTGCTATGAGAGGCCCAGAAAGCCATAGTTGCTTCTTGGCCTCGCCAATAAAATCATCCCTGCAAAAACACCCTTGCTGAGATACCTCCCCGTCAACTCCATGGCTTCTTTCTTGGTTCAGAATCAGAAGTGATTCAAGACTGGATTTTTCCGCTCCAGTTTCCATCTTCCTTGGCCTTTGCTAGTCAATGGAGAGTGCAGGAAAAACACCCAGCAGATCGATTATCGAATATATATAATATAATATAATACAATAGCAAGGCAAATACATCAGCACCTGTGGCCCAAAAAATATTTGTTAATTTAAGACCCAAGTGGCTTGCTCGGTTAGATTTTTCTCCATATACTATGCTTTCATTTTTACTACTTCTGTCACGTCAAAAACTAAGAACCTTACCATAGCTGTATAATCCGGTTTGATAAATTCATCTGAAAAATTTACTTCCTCTACTCCATGTATCATCAACATCATGGCGATACCATCTATCTAATTTATATTCATAATGATCATAATATGATAGTTCAAGAACTCGGCATAGCAGCTAGCTAGCATCACCTGCTCTATCATTCAAAATTTAGGTCTATTCTTCAAGGCTGGTTTGTATTATACAAAATAATTAATTCCACTTCACTTGCACCAATAGAAAAGGAAAAAAAACCTTCCCCTTTTTCCGGGCAACACATGGCGACTATAAATTTGTTCCTAGCTTTCAGGCCTTCCTCCCAGTTTCCCCTTCCTCTTCACCCGCTCTGCTTCTCCTCTTCCAGCTTTCCTTTCTTACATACAGACTCACCTTCCACGAGAACACAAAACATTCTCCATGTCTTCGGATTCTCGATTTGAATTAAGATCTAGACTTCTGTCATATCAACCATTAGAGCCATAAACAACACTTGTTATGTTCTTCTTCACTTGCGTCTGCTACTGTATTCTCATCCTGAAGTTTTTGTCTGTACGTGGGTTTCATGCTTCTGTAAGATAAATATTGGTCACGAGATCCTTAACTCCCCCCTAATGTCCTCTCGAGTTTGCTAATGTGCAGGAGCAATTCTTTTAGCAATATTTTGTTTGACCAATTAACATCCATGATCCGGTGTTCATGCCCGGCAACAACGAGCTAGTGAGGAAGGATAAAAGTTCCGGTAAGTATAATATTGGCGCTTTAATTTCCTTCAGTTTCTTACTCATTCTGCTTCTGCTCCTCGTCTTTATAATTATAAGATTAAGGTTTTCTTTTGAAGTAATTGATATTCACAAAAATTACCTGAGATATGTACTGTATATCTCGAGTTCGAGCCAGAACATACATCTCATATAAGAGTTTGGAATAATTAAAATTTTATTTTTTCACTTAAACCAATAAAATATATTTTTTAAAAAGTGATATATTCTCGAATAAAAAAAAAAAATGAAGTTATGATAGTGCTGGTGAAGAACAAATTTTAAGTACCTGTCAAGAAATCTTAGCACAATCGAAGCTTAAGAAATCCACCTTTTTTTTTTTAGTGCTGTGAGAGTTTTCTATTGAAAAATATATATCAATTTCAACCAATCATTAATCAATCTTTCAATATATAATAGTAATACAGTAGATGCATTTACAGGGAGACCTATGATCGACTATAACACGTCAACATAACCACATCTGTAGTGGATCCGAAACTAATCAATCATATCAGGCCACACATAAAAATTAAAAGATGTTTTTGAGGATTTTTGTGCAGATTTTGAATATTGTCCTAGAAATTAATAGCACATGAAATAATATATACTTTTTATATCATCAATTTTATAAAATAAATTAACAATGAAACAAAAATTAAAGATACAAAAAGGGTTGCCAACAAACAAGTATTACTATATAAAATCTCTCCCTTTGATTTCATCTAGCCTCTCATTCTACGACATTATGAAAAACAATATTAAAAACAATCAATACTTCCACTCCACTGTCATAAAAAAAAAAAAAAACTACATCAAAATATATAAAAAAACACGGACCAGAAAGTCCAACGGGCTAAAAGCTGAGGCAATGGAGACATCCATGCAGACGAAGAAAGACGAACGAATTATTTTAGACGGTACCATTTATTCATTTTTAATAACCATCCATGAGATGCTGTCACCTCAAATTGAATGACGCATCCACATGGAAATGCTATGTCTACAGAAAATTAAATATATATTTTCATTCACGATGCTGCATTTAATCTAATCTGTCATGGCCACCAACCACATTTCATTACGAGGCATGGCTCATGGTTTTGTTTCCTTCCTTCCTTCTTTCTTTAGCCTCATATCAGTCCCAATCTATGCACTAATTATAGAATTGAATCCCCAGTCTGTTTTTTTCTTTCAATTTGGCCTCCGGTGTATCTTAGATTTACAATTGGGTCCTCCATCAAAATCCATTACTATTATGATACGAAAGCACTAGAGAAACACCGTGCTACAAATCCAAGGATGGTGACCCACGTATGTCCTGAAGCATGATCTCAATGTTTTTCGTCTAAACTCTAAAGTAATAATGTTATATTTTTTAAGGGAAAAAACGAATCCCTAAAACCCGTACACAACCCATTTGAATTGCGAAGCCCGGTGAGCCTAAAAGTATCATAAAAATATCCTCAAAGGAGCTGCCAAACCTAGACGTCTCTCTCTTTCTCTCTCTATTCTCTCCAGCTCTCGCCTTTTCATATTCCAACGATCCAATTCCTGTGAACCCAGCAGAACTCGGTTCCATTGCCAGACAAGCCAGAGACGCAGAGAGAAGAACATGGAAGAAAGTTTGCTACCTAGAGAAGTTGACGAGAAAGGGCAGGGTGTTATTCGTCCAACTCAAACCCCGACATGGGCTGTATTCACTCAAGAAGTGAAAAGACTTGGTTACATAGCGGGACCTATGGTGGCTGTGATTCTAACTCAGTACTTCTTGCAAGTTATATCCATGATGATGGTTGGTCACCTTGGCGAGCTTGCCCTCTCTAGTACCGCCATGGCTATCTCTCTTTCTGGTGTCACCGGTTTCAGTCTCATGGTATTTAATCTTTTTTTTTCTTTAATTATTATTATTAATGATATACACTGCATGTGCTTGAGTTTGATTGCTTTCCTGTCAGTCTCAGTCTGTTCTCGATCTAATTACAGTGTTTTTATTTACAATACATGCCCATTTCATTGGTCTTAATTTTACAAACAGTACTGAAGGATCGAAGTGGTCAGTAGGTGCTTATGCTGTCTCCCTCTGTATTTTTGTACACGTCCTCCTCTTTTCTCTGTTCATCGCACTAAAATTTGTCTCATCCAGTGACTTTTATTAGTTTAATGATTAAGCATGGTTACACCTTGCAATCAAGAACTTGGCATGAAATAGCTTGTGTGACGATATGGTTATCACTAGCGAGTATTAATTGGCCAGTCAGAATGTGTTATAACTAAGAAATTAAGACAATGAGAGATCAGCATGCTCAATGAATTAATTTAGTTTGTCCCCACAACGTGAAAAAAACAATTAATTAGTTCTCCCAATTTTGTTTTCTAAAAAAGGGGAAAATCCAACCATCTTGTTGACAGGTACAAACTTACTCAAAGGGGGTAATAGTTAAATGTAACATATTTTCATGTTCTACATCTGACAAAATAGTAACTTATCACCCCAATGATCTTTGCAGTAGGGCTCTAAATTTTATTTTTATCATATGAATTGTGGCTGGTTTTCTTTTTAATTTGTTGGCTATGATGGTTCCAAACGGTTGCTTTCATTGACTAGGAACAAGCTTGCCTAATAATGTAAGGAAGCAAGCAATTAAAAAAAGGTCAGGGTCTACATCGTAAGTGATCATGCAGAATCAAGTTGCTGTTTTCTATTAGTTTTTACTCTATCTTATGCGATAAAAGCAAAGAGTCTAGTAGACCATCTTACCAGTCAATTGCCTTGATGAAGACATTTATTGAATATAGCATTTAATTTTAATAAAGATAATTATCTTTGTCCTCTAGCTGAAAGTGTGTCTGAAATTTCCTTGCAACTTTACGATCATGATCAAGCAGGCCCCAGTATAAATAATATTATAAGTGAGAGAATAAGAAAGAAAAGCAACCAAATTTGGCTTTGCCTTCATTAATTTCATCAAGAGTGTGGCTATATATATATATTGCTTGCAAGGTAAAGAATTTTGTTGCATAATTTAAGTTGGAACACCCAGCAGCAGCAGCAGCTTGGAATAGTGGAAGTGACCTAACTACCTTACCATTACCTAATTAATATTACCGCAAATGTTCTAAATGATGGTGAACACTGTGTCATATAGGCTGTATGAAAGAAAAGAGTGATGTTTGCTAACTACTATTAAGAATCAACAAGGTAGCTATCATTGTTTTAAATCCGTAGAAACATGTGTGGAAGATGAAAACAAAAGGATGGATAATTTGCGGAAAAAATAAAGGACCAAACCAAAAGTCTGTTGTTTTTTGAAGCTGATTATTGTGCTTCTAATTGACCATAACGTGTAATTTGTGCATGTCACTGCACAGTTGGGAATGGCAAGTGCATTGGAAACTCTATGCGGGCAGGCTTATGGAGCGAAGCAATATAAAAAACTTGGAACTCAAACTTATACAGCAATTTTCTGCCTAAACTTAGTCTGTATCCCTCTATCTGTCATATGGATCTACATGGGAAAGATACTCCATTTCACTGGTCAAGATCCTACAATTTCGCATGAAGCTGGAAAATTTACAGTGTGGCTTGTTCCTGCGCTCTTTGCTTACGCAACACTTCAGCCACTTGTTAGATATTTTCAGACACAAAGTTTTATCATGCCCATGCTGATTAGCTCTTGTGCCACTCTTTGTTTCCATATACCTCTCTGCTGGGCCTTAGTATACAAGTCCGGGCTAAAAAATGTGGGAGCAGCTTTAGCAATGGGTATTTCATATTGGTTGAATGCAATTTTTCTTGGATTATACATAAAGTACTCTTCCGCCTGTGCAAAAACTCGCGCTCCAATTTCTATGGAGTTATTCTATGGGGTCGGAGAGTTTTTCCGCTTCGCCATCCCATCTGCAGTAATGATCTGGTAATTTAGCTGTAGACTAGGTTGTTTGTTGTTTTTAGACATTACAGCCTTCGATGTTTGAGATCATATTGATGATTGCAGCCTTGAGTGGTGGTCATTTGAGCTGCTTATCTTGCTCTCAGGGTTCTTACCAAATCCTCAGCTTGAAACTTCAGTCCTATCCGTGTGGTATGTTCTCCTTCTCTATAATCTTCTTGGCCCCAATCTGGTTCGGATCGTTTGCAGAAAGTTTGAAACATAATTGGAAAATTTAATTCTCAAATGAACTGAATTTACGTTGATTTTTGTCTACTTTTCTGCAGTCTCATGACTATTTCAACACTTTATGGAATACCATATGGACTTGGTGCCGCAGCAAGGTCGTGCTACCGAGAGCTTTATATTTACAAGATAAATTATCTATATAATACTGATGTATCATGCTGATATCTCCTATCTTTCTTTGTACAGCACTAGAGTCGCAAATGAATTAGGAGCTGGGAACCCACAAGCAGCGCGTTTAGCTGTCTATGCTGTGATGTTTCTTGCAGTTTCAGAGACAATTATAGTAACTTCAGCCCTTTTTGCCAGCAGGCGTGTTTTTGGCTATCTTTTCAGCCAGGAAAAGGAGGTAATTGATTATGTCACAACGATGGCTCCTCTGGTTTGTCTGTCGGTTATAATGGACAGCTTACAGGGAGTACTTTCAGGTTAGACCTCTCTATCAGCAAAGTATTTCTGTGCCATGGATAAAGTTTTGCACTGTTTTATAGATTCGAATTTCCCTTACTTCAGGGGTTGCAAGAGGGTGTGGATGGCAGCATATAGGGGCATATGTAAACCTCGGAGCCTTCTATCTTCTGGGGATTCCTGTTGCTGCCTTATTGGCTTTCTGGTTAAATTTAGGAGGCATGGGCCTTTGGATTGGAATTCAAATTGGTGCCTTCACTCAAACAATTTCACTCTCTTTTGTTGCACGCCGCACGAACTGGGAAAAACAGGTGTGTTATTCAATCTTGTACACTTGCATGGATCAGTCTTGCTTTGAATCTCCCCATTGTTGTTGATTAATCACAAACAAAAAACTGCAAAGTGTAAAACGGCATCTTATGATGATCGCATCTACCCTGTCTTCTGCTTTTTTATATTATGCTCTGCTGGTACTGCATTTGTTCTTGGTGGTTTTGTATTGCAGGCAAGAATGGCGAGGGAGAGGATTTTTGAAGGCCATGACAATGGATTGATGTGATTCGAGAGATATTACCAGTGATCTAATTTTGATTTGTATGAGAGAGATTGTAAAAGGGAAAGTCTGATTAAGCTGATGAGGTTAGCAGTCGTTTTTCCATTATTATTTTCTTATCCCGAAGCTTGTTTTTGAGTCTCAAGCAGACCATGTATCATCATGTATTCGAGGATGACAGAGACGATCTAAGAACAACTGTTTTTTTTTTAATTTTTATTATTATTATTTATAAAGTTAGGGGAAAACATTCTTCTTACGGTTCCTTTTCCTTGCTAGTTATATCTAAATGTATTAACAGAAAGTTACATGGAGAAATGGAGAGGATGTGCCTTTTAAAATCACATTCTCACTCAAAACTCACCGATACAGTGTTAGAATTTATATATATATTATTTTTGGATTTTTTAGTTTGTTATTTATTTAAAATTACTTATAAATAACTATGAAATTTTTAAAAAAATTGTCTCAAATTAATTTATTTTATATTTTCAGAATGTAAGAAACGAATTTTAAAACATCAAATAAAATATTATTTTTAAATAAAAAACATACGCTGGATTGTGAGGCGCAAATACCTTGCATGCGCGCTCGACCCCATGTTCCCTCTCGCGCGTGTGAGTTGGACCGTTCTCCGGGGTTTTTCTTTTTATTCTAACCAGTTCATCTGCTGGAGTTATTGGTGTTTGTGTTATAAATTATAACCCTGTTTTTTATCCTTTCTTTTTCTAAAAACAAAGAAAAAGAAAAGTTTGCTGCTTCCATTAACCGATGTGCTTTGTTTACAGATCCCGTGTCAAAATCCAATCGACGTTCCGAGGCGGGGAAAACCCGAGGCTACTCCTTTGTTCTTTCGGTAGTGTGTGTACGTATATCATATTTTAATCCTCTACGTTTTCACCGTATAATACCTTGTATCGAGCAGATCAGCTTTAAATCTTCAAGGTGGTTTTCTGTGCAATTGCGTGGACGAGATTGCTTGCCTGATTTGGTTTTTAAGTTTATAACTTGGACATGTCATGGCGCTCCTAGTATTGTAACTTCACTGGCTCACTAGCACATTACAATGTTTACTTCTGCTTGTGGTGTTTTTTCCATCTTTCAAAAGGTCAATTAATTAGAATTATTTATTTCCAATAAGATTCCGTTATTATAGATATATATATTACTAAATTTGTAACTATTTGGTATTGTTTGATTATTATTTTTCATTTTTAAAAATATAAAAACCACTAATTTACTGTTAATGTTTTGAAGGTAAACAGTGCATTTCGAAATTATGACAACAATTATCAATTTTGTTTTTTTTTTCTAAATTAAAAACATTCATGATAAACAAGCTTAAGTAACTACAAAGGTCCTTTATTGTATGCTTAAGTAATTATTTTCTAGAGGAAAAAGAAGCATGTAATGATATTTTAGAGAGAAATGCTATAAAATATGTATTTATAGCTCTTGGATCTCATTTTTTGTTGGAATCGCTGGCTGTTTACTCTTCTCTCTTTTAATTTCCTTTTCACTTCAGCAGCCTTTGAACCCTTTATCCGGTGACCGTAACATCCCTTATTCCATGCATGGCTGGTCTATTCATCGTTAAATTGAAAATTTCAGATATTTAATTGAGAAAATCAACTCTGTTTTGGTGTCATGAAAATAGATACGCTCGCCTACCCCAGCCCTTTATGATTGCAATTTTATTCTGTTTTTTTCCGGATGCAAGTATAGTTTAATGTTCTTTTTTCAAACGAAAAAGCATACCCATTGGATCGACCTGCAAAAATAAAACCCTCCCAGAATAACAAAATCTTTCTCACAGATTCTGGGGACTGTGGAATAATCTATTGAGGAACTCTATGATTTATTGGCATTTATTTAAATGCTGTGGCCATCCTCGTCGATAATGACAAACAATGAATCAAGATGCTGTCACAGTGAAAGTTAATTAACTAGTTTTTTAAATGTTTTTCCATTAAAAAAATACACGTTCGACATAAAAACACTTTACAAAGAATCTGAAATTGCATTATGGGTGTTAAAACTGCCGTAGATGGAGACGGGGAGGTGATATTCGCACTCCCCAGCCTTGCAATCACACGTGCATCAACTTAATTTTTTTCTGTAGATTATCAATCAGCATAGAATGGAGTTCATCCCAAAAATATGAGGTACAGGCCCGTAAAACTATCTATAAAACCAAACACCAAACAAATAACGAAGTCATGTTGCGGCAAAGCAGTAATGGTATCCATTTGACTAGAAATTTTACCATTTTTTTATTAAGCCATATGTGTACTGTATATGTAAGCCTTGAAAAGTTTCAATGTCTCCGGCATGGAGAATTGGAAGTTGTTAGTTACGAGAAAGTGCTTAAATGGGTTGCCAAGGTTGTCTCTCATTTTCAACATGGCAGCTGCAACCTTGATTTTGAGGTTTTGATTCATTCCAATGAAAGTTGTGTTTTTTTTTAACTGCTCCTTGTGGGGGGGTGGGGGGGCTCCAAACGTAGGGAAAAAAACATGTGTTGATATACAGATAAAAAGAACATGGGAAACTCCAAGAGATGCTCTGATAATATGATCAATCCTCATCAATTTCTCGTATTCATATCTCTCAACATCTAGACAGAAACGGTGGAGATCGAGGAGCCCACGAAAGACACAGTGAAGAGCATGGAAGAGAGTCTACTGCTACCGAAAAAGAGATCAGAATTAGAAGGAAGGGAAAGATTAGCCCTAACACGGGATGTGTTCACTCAAGAAGCGAAAAAGCTTGCTTATAGCAGGACCCATGGTGGTTACCACTACTTCCCTCTACTTGTTACTGGTTGGTGGGTCATTTGGGAGAGCTAGCTCGTTCAAGCGCTGCAATATCCGTCTCCTTCTTTAATGTTAATGGCATGAGTCTTCTTGTTAGTCGCCTTTCCTGCTTCCCTTTTCTAATCTCTGGCATGCATGGTCGCCTGCAACTTCCATTTCCATTTGCTTCTTTTTTTGGCAATTTTGTTTCGGGTGATTCTTTGCAACCCCTTGTAAATTGTGTTTGATTGTTATCTTCTTTAATTTCTCCGGTGATTCTTGTTTCTAGAATATTTCATGCACAATCAAGAACAGAAAAAACAGGGGATTGAAGAGAATTTAAAAATTTGCAGCGCATAACTGGTTTGGAGTAATCAGAACTTGACAGTGACCAATTATGGCAAGAATCGTGATTTAAGTTGAAAGTTGAAATATATATATATATATATATATATATATATAGATATTGCTTGGTTTATGGCTATTCTGGCACTGGCACCTAGATTTTTCAAAATATAAGGTCTGTCGGATAGACACTGTTGTCATAGGTTCTGAAAACCTCCCCAGGATCCTCACTTCTCACTTGCAATAACAGCGTGATTTCATGGTTCAGTTTTTGTTTACTGAAAATCCATTAAGCGTTACCTTGCATTAGTTAGTGGAGCCTTTATAGCATCTGTGCACTTGAATTACTGCTGTTCTTTATCTTTGACGAAAACCCTCTAAAGTAACTTAATTGCTAATACCTACAATCATGTTCAATGAAACTCGTATAAATGAGGCCGATCAGGAAGTGTCTGAATTGAGTGCTGAATAAAGGTCATTCCACCTAATTAATGCCAGAAAGTTGAAATATTTCCATGTATTTGAGAGGTCCAATTCAAGTAAATATAGGATAATAAAACTTCAAAGAGATGTAATAATTATGCATGTTTCCATAGATGCAGAAGCTTCTGCCAGGGAATGAACTCTGTTCATGGTATACCTAGGGGATGATCGGGGTGAGTATTAGTTGATCTACAAAAACCTTTTCTTCTTCATGCCATCTACAATTTGGTCATGGTGTGGATTTAAGATAAAAGTGGCATATTTGACAATTATCATTAGGCTACTCAATATAATGTGTTTCATACAACATTACCCAGTATATATCTGACAAAGCTCTTCTTCTTTGATAGTACAAGTCAAACCAGAGATGCTAAGGATGCCCACTCTCCTTCCCCATCCCTTTGACATTCATCATCCTTCGGTAATTAACAGAAACCTGTCATACTCCTGATTTACAGGCCACTGGCAACAAACCCCAAATGCTGAACAGATCATCGGCCTGTAAGCTTGACAACCCATGCACCACCAAAGTAAAGACCTAGAAGTGGTCCTGCTAGAAGCATCTGAGTAAGAGGATCTGTTGATGGTGTAATTACAGCTGCTGCAACAACTGCACCAACTACAACATATCTCCAAATGGAAAGCATTTGGTCTCCTGAAACTAGGCCAACTTGTCCAAGAAGAATTTGTATTACAGGAACCTGTTGAATAAGAAGGTTAGCTTGATCTATCACACACTGGGTTTCCTGTGATGTTTTGGCATTTCTTCCACATATATATATATATTTATATAAAACCCACTGACACCCACACAAAAATAACGAGAGAGTGAAGTGAAATAAATAGATAGATAGATAAATGAATCATCTTAGCTTGTTTTATATAACAAGAGAATGATAAGAATGATATTTTTTTGAACAGAAGAAAGACAATGAAGCTAGTTAAAAACTCCAAGGATACTATTGTTGCATACAACACTCCCAATTAGTTGCAGGTAAAAACAATTCTTCGTGGCATGATAAATAAAAGCCAATGCCACATCCAAATAGACAAAATGGGGAAGAAGTAAACAACTATAAAAAATATTTACCTGGAATGACAAGCCTGTGCTGAACATAAGCACAAGCACAAACTCGAAGTATTGATCAATAGACCACAAAGATTCCACAGCCCCTTCAGCATAACTAACGAAGAAATTCAAAGCTGCTGGAGTTAAAATCAAATAGGAGAAAATAATTCCAGCATAGAAAAGTATCGAGGAGCCGAAAACAATCGGTCCCAGGAACCTTCTCTCTGATTTTGTTAAACCTGGAAGAACAAAGGCTATGATCTCATAGAGAATAACTGGGCTTCCCAAAAGAAGGCCACAATATCCTGAAACCTGCAGCACAACAAACATTTTATTTTTATTGACATCAACTTATTAATATCCAATTAAAACACGAAAGGTAAGGGAATGAGGGTGCTGAGGTTGAATTTTAACAAGGTAAGATGAAACTAAGAAAATCAACTCGCATAAATATCGTATACCTATGGGATCCCATAATTTCTAAGGTACATATGACAATGGGAAGAAAGGCTTATGCTGGAGATTAGGCCAAATGGAAGGTATAAAGTAGAAAGAAACAATAACAGTGAGTGGTGTGATGCAACATTCAAGATAAAAATCCCCTTCAAAGTGGTCTTTAGATTGCCAGCAGACCACATTAGACAGTGAGCCAAAGATTTACATTTGTGGCATGAGTCTTACAATCATCGAACATCACCATTCAGAGTGAATAGGTAAGGCACATGCTCTCTCTGTGTTCTGTTTTAGCATTCTTCTGCGTTACAGAGGTGCTACTAGTGGTGGTTAGGGAAATGGAGCAAATGCACGTGGTAGAGACGTCAAATGTACGTGTCATAGACAAGAGTATATCAAACAAGTGATCAGAGCTGAGCAAGTGGCAACTTTTTAGGTTTCAAGCTACTAACATTTTCATCTCTCCAAAATAGGTGTCCATGCTTTCTTTTCATTCTTTTTCTCTAATCTTTCTATTCTTCTTCTTTTTGTCATTTCTCTACAAGATTTCATTAATGTTTATCATGTACACTTCATGGTACCATGGTTGATCCCCTGGCACTTTACAAGTTTTATTGTTTAAAGAGAGAGGGGGTTGATGGTTTGAAAGCCTTGTCTACCACTTGAAAAACATGAATCGCCTTAAAATTAAATTGCTATTGAAGTAACTGTGTTTCCTCAAGCAAGTTCGGCTTTCTTAACTGTTAATAAACAAAACTCGCAGTGCAGCCACTTTCAAGGGTTTGGATTTGCACTAGGTTGAAGATGGACATAAAACTAGTTACATCTTATGGAAGACCACCATTAGCTAGTCTCAGGTTGAGGATTACCTGAGTAATACAGTTACTTTTTCAGTGGGCAAGACCACTTGACCAAGTGATTTAGGACCCACCAAAAAAAATTATCTGCATTTGTTTTAGAAAGAAAATCTTGAAATAATTAATTATTTCCTTTTAATTATTTGCGACTCCTGGGGTCTTTTGCTTCGTAATCTCTTCTCTTGTTCTACATCATAAAAAGACAACATACAAGTGTGACATAAAGCTCATCTCAGTTACCGAAAATTTAATGAGTCAGCACCATGTGGAAATTAACAGGTAACTCAAAGTTTCGGGACTTTTATTTTATCCAATAAGCTGGTGGGGCTATCATAAGATGTACAGACTCTTTCAGTGAATCACTGATCCTGAAAATTGCAGAACAAGTTTAAATACAGAGCTAGAATATGGACAATGAGAGATCTTTATAATAAGGGGTTCATTAAGGTCATGATTCAGCACATCAACTTCATAACTAAATAGCTAGAATAATATGTAACCAAAAAACATGTCTTTGGATGCAGGGAGAATACAACACGAGGAGCAAAATGAGAAGCATAAGTTCATTATGTGTATCTAATTCAACATATAAAAAAACTCCTACTTTTCCTTTCATTTGAACTGGTAATATCATGTAACTGCAACTAATAAAGTGGCAAGCATTAAGAAGGCAAAAGTTATCCATTCAGTCTAACCTTTAAAGTTGTGAAGAAAAATTCTCCAGGAGCTAATTGCAGAAATCGCACACCTTGGGATTTAACAGGAGCTTCAAGAATCATAACGAGTTCTTTTGAAAATGCAAAGCATCCCAAGATAGCAGCTCCAACCGCCAAAACTGAAATAAATATTCTCTCTCGCAACTCTTCAAGGTGATCAAATAAACTCATTTCTTTATCATCGGGAAGTAGTTCTTTTTCGGGATAAAGAAAATTGTAAATCGGACTTCCTTCACTATCTTGCCCAAAGTTTTTTGGCAAACCGTCATCTGAATCTGTATTGTTAAATACAAGATTGATATTAACATCTTACATAAAGTCAAGTAAGCATGATTGCTACAAAGACCTGGATAAGATAAACTAACAAAGAATCATGAAGAACCCATGAATCCAGAAGAAGCTTCCATCAAAATATTCGGAATCTCGAAATTACAAACTAGTTTGCAAAACTACTATCAAAAACACATTTTCTGCGCTATTGTTGTAAGCAAGTGACGGCGGAGAGTAAAACTGCCTTACAGCAAATACCCTTCTTGCATAGCATAGCATAGCAGCAGGACCATAAATAAACCACATGAAAATCCGGTTTCCCTCAAATAATTAAGGACAAGGTAATTCCGATAGATAAGCAAGGGAAAAAGGAAATTTGCGAAATTGGGTCATCATGAATGATCTTACCAGGCCTATCCTCGAGAAGTGAGCTAGTACTAGTTGAATCTTGCTGCTTCTCGGAGACGTCATCTTCAACAGCAGCGAAACAAACGACTCTTCTGAAAATTGTCGACCTGGTATGCGGAGCATCGAGTCTCAATCTCCCTCTCCTCTTGGAATGAATGTTAAGTTGTAGTGAAGGAAATTGTTGGTGTTGGTTTCTGACTGAGTCCAAGCGTTTGTAGAAGCAATTGTGGAGTTGCAAATGGGAGATGAGACTCGCGCTTCCCATAATTTCAATGGAGTATTCCTTCTTCTTTTTCCCTCACGATGTTGCAATTAGCTATACATCCAAGGCAAATGAATCTAAAACGTTTAAAGATTGGTTGGTTCTCGTTATGCCACTGATATTTTTCTCGTTCCATTCCTTCTTGTCAGATTTTGAAAGTAAGCCTACCTTGTTGACTGGTGAAGCCCATTGGACTTACAATTGGAGCCCATGCAAATGGCATATTAATTCTCGCTCTCTTCTTGTTTAAAAATGTAATTGAAATTATTTTTTACAATAATTTTTATTTAAGTGTCAAGTTTGATCTAATTATTCCATTCATGTTAGATTATATATAAAAAAACTCCCAATCCAAAATTTATCTACAAATAACAAGATCAAAACCAAAACACAATTGGACAGAGAAAACATTACCTAAGAACATTTTTGTGTTTATTTTATTTTTTTAATTAATATTTTGACTGGTTTTAATTGACTATAAAATGATTTTTAGCGTCGATGTAAATGGTTTGAATTGATCACGCAAAGAAACAAAAGTACAGTCTTGAATCCTGAAAAACCAACCCAGCATCCTCTCTTGTGGCGGTTTCATGGTTCTGTGCTTCGCTACTCAAAATCGATCCAGGGTTTCCTTTCATTTTTTGAATCTTTCTTGTATTCGTGTTCTCGAATAATTTCTGTTTATTCTTTTCCGTTGATTTCTTTGTTTTATTCTTGTAATTACAGCCTTCTTGTCAGAGAAGAGATATGGCTATCAAGTAGCTTTTATACCCATGAATGTAAGAACAAAAACATTGCGAAAGATACAATCTTTGCAGTGTAATGAAACCCGAGGTTGTTAAGAGTTTTTTTTTTTTTTTTTTAATATTTTTTATAGCGAGTCGATGCAAAAACATAAAAAATAAAACTTTAATAAAAAAAAATATTGAAAGCTGTTTACGACGCAACCCAACACAGCTTCTCAGTATGCTACGAAAACTTGGCTGCTCAACAAAATCGAGTGTCAATAACTATCAAGTCAATTGGTTTCCTAAAAAAAGCTAGTAAATGATGTTTGCCATTCTTTCACCAAGCAAGGAAATAGAGAAATTCCCTCCGGACACGAGGTTGAATGCTAATACTCCTACTTCCTAGCTTGCAGGCTCATGGAATACAAAGCCAGTGATAATTGCTGAGACAGAATCTTTGGTAACGAGAATATCTGAGCAGAAAAGGAGACTTCTCTTCTACCCAGTTTAGCAGAAAATCCGACGAGGATGGAATCCTTAATAGTGGTTCGAAACAAAACAGCGACATGAGTCCGCTCAATAGGTTTTCTTTGACCTCAGAAATCATGGAAGGCAATGGACTACTAGGATCCTTGGATAATGTCCCTCAAAGATATACACTTCTCCTTCAGACCCAAGGAGATACTCAAAACGAAGAGATCGTAAGAGGAAAGACCGTATGAAAGAAAAAGCAATCTGATGCCATTTTCCATTTAACAAGAAGCATTTAGTGAGGGATCTTGCAAGCTGATCGTTTTTTAACGTCACCGGGCGAGAGAGACATCCTCGATACGACGAGGCATGCTGTAAGAATAATCAAGTGAAATGCATACGTACATTAAAAAAACAAAAAAAAACAGAGAGCTCCCATATTTCCAATCTTTCTACGTTCTGGTCCTGTTTTTAAATAGGACCTGAATGGAGATCCGAATAAAGGTGCCCCTGGTACGAAGCGAGTTCCTGGGAAGGTGGCAATAATCATGTACATGGCGGTAACTTTCAGGGTTAAAAAAACACTCTAGGATGTGTGGAAAAGACTAATTGAAGATTCCTTCTCTGCCTGTATAAAGCAAGAGACCATAAGTAAAAGGAGTGATGTAATTATTATCATGCATGTTTAATAACACCCAAAAAAAAGAAAAAAAAGTAGAATATTCTTCCACCCATTGTGGAGGGAGAGAAGGAAAGGAGTCTTTCACCAAGGAAAATATGTAGGAAACCATCTTATGGTTTAATAAATTTAAGTATTGTGTTTTCGAAGAAGAAGCTTGAGATTATAGGTCGTGGGCGTAGTATTGATTGCAATAACCAAAATCCTGCATAATTGAGAGAGAGACACCTTTTCGATTAATATATATACACGCACAGCGACATGGACATGGATTAAGAAAAGATAAGCTTTTCTAAATGATTCCCCCTTTCACTTTGATTGAATCAATGACTCCAGTTCACAAATATTTTCACGAAAATCGGGTAAACCTTGCGGAGTCTCTCTTTTAGAATTGTCGTAGGCGAGCCAAGAGATTGCCTCCTGTCGAGCATCAATTATTTGCACTATTGCTTCATAGGCTTCGCAAAAGTCGGAAAGAAAACCTTGAACTCTTTAAGAACTGCCTTGGATAATTGCCAGCTTGAACCACAGGATTTACAGCAGGTGATAAGATAACGTCAAGAAACCGGATCGAATAACTTCCAGGATGCTTGTGGCGAACTAAACACAACAATCATATAAACGTAAACAGCAAAATATGCGAGAATACTTCAGTTGAATCATATTTCAATGTTTATAAGCATATGCTATAGAGCCAACGCAAAATATAAATATTTTAAACATTCTGACAAAATGCCCCAAGGAATTGTCAGGCATTGCATTTTCCAAAGAAAAATGTGAAGTAAACTAGGGGCGTGAAAAATTGCTCTCTCTCAGAATAAGTTGGAAAAACTTTGCCAGTTTGATGATTGCTGCAAATTAGCAGCACACGCCTACCATCAGAAGCATTTTCCAACTACCTATCATAAAAGAATTGAATGCTCTAAAACTGTGATCCACTAACCTAAGAGAATAAGCATTTACAATTCCATGAAGCGATAGGGTATTTACAAGATGCATACCCATAAGGACATGAAGGAATAAAAGAATAGTGTACCATGCTAGCAAAATCATCGTATCTTTCTTCCCAAGCTTTTCCATGACCACACAATCAGGAATATTACAAGGCTAACTCCAACAGATGTCCAGAAGATGACCAACCAAACAGGCATTGGTTTGGGATAAAGACCTGGCAGAAATCAAAACAATAGGTCATTGCTGCAGGAAATGAGTCCTTTTGGATGCTGAATATTTTATTATCCAAGTGGAAGCATAAAATAACAAGATACGAATAGAGAGCATACCATGGCCAAACTTGATGCAAATGAGAAGTTCCACAATGCAAATAGCAAGGGAAAGCCAGCAAAAAGCGCCAACCTTTTTCACAGGCTTTCTGGTAAATTGACATAATTTCAACAAGGATAAGCACGCAGGTAATTAAGCCATATAACCAGCAGAACAACAATGGGAGAGAGGGGGGGGGGAGGGGGAGTACCGATCTTGGAGATATGAATTGTATTCACGTGTTGTAGGTATGGCAATTAGCCACCACAAGATCAACCTGTACACTATTACAGGGTTCCGTGGAGGAACCCAGAGACAAAACTTCAAAAAGAATGTGTTGAGCTCTACCGTCAGGAAGACAATACAGAGACTAAGAACTTGGATAAATCGCCATGGACCAAGCAATGGATGCCATTCATCTTTGTCCCACTGTGCTGGTGTAAATTGTCCCAATGTTCGTTTGACCTATTTAGTAAGCGGTCAAGTTGCATGGTTAGAAATCATGCATCAGTATTCGTTAACACTGCAACAATATTTTAATCAAGTGAAAATTATTTCTACTAAGATCAAGATTTGGAAGCCAAAGAGTACAGGTGTGTAACAGTGAGGATGACTAAATTAGAGAGGGAAAAAAGGTATGAAATTCAAATAGCATGTACTAACTTCTGGTTTGTATTCGTAAAGAACACTGTACTTGCAACTAAAAAATGTCAAAAGCAGACACAAAGGAACTGAGTTGTCGAGGCCATATCTTACCAAAAAATTAGAAAAGGTGACAGACACTCTTCTTCAGATATATTAAGGATGATACAGTCAGATATAAGATTTCTTTCTTCCAGTGCAAGGGTGCAAAATGTTTTTCATGATAATTTTTATTGACCTACTTTTCTACCCTCGAGGGGGTGGAAGTTTTTAGCCTGCCATGAGTAATATTTTCAGTGGTTTCTTAAAATTTGCTCGGCACCAGTATGTACAAACATTGTGAAGTAGTTTTAATGAAAAATTCTCAACCCAAATGATGGACATGAAATTGCCATTGGACTCTACTGGCGAGTAGATGTGTGCACTTATAGATGACGCTGACTCAGAAAAGGAGCAGGAGAAAAATGAGATCTCCAAACATACCCTGCCCATTATATTAGGTTGGCGACTTATACCAACCCACTCGTATGTTTTTCCATCAAAATACCCGACTGTATGCATTCCAGCCCATATACCTGCGAAGAAACCCAACAGAACAGGTCACAATAGGCTACAATGAAATAATTTAAATGACAAGCCAAATTTAGAAAACTACTACACAAATCTCATTCATTTGTCTTATGTAGTTTTAATTAATAGGATTAAACACTGGATATTTTAGCTTGGAATGTTAAGAAAGAAGAATCTGATATTGCAAGAAACTGAGAGGATTGCCAGGAAAGGGATAAAGAATAAGAGGGAGGGGAAAGATTGCCAGAAGCTTCACATAACTTACAGGCCACTCAAAATGATGCTAGTTATACTATAGTGGTGCATTAAAGCCCAGAATTGAGCCAAACTTAACACTAGTTTTGGTTTGAAAGGCAGAACATATCATGGCTGCTACATGGATATTCTGAACATATTTTACATCAGTTGTATGGCCTTTTAGTTACACAAAATTGTTAAAACCTAAACACATAGAGCACATATCAAATAACTTCAATGTATCCATGGACTAAAATTTTAACTTCGACCAAATCATTGAACCAGCAACCATTTTGAAGGTAAATTTGAGTTTTCTACTCGTTTATATAAAGTTAGAGATGCATCTTTGAACCACTTAACAGCCTAGCTTATCCAGGTTCCATCTGCACTTGATTGTCATCATACTAAAATTTTACTAAAAATATTTAGCTATCAAGATAACACGATAATTAACAACTATCCCTTAAAAATTGATGATTAATTAAATAGCCTAACACAACACTTCAGTTATGAGTGGATATGGATTTGACATGTATAATACGGTAAAGATTTATGCTCCCCAACCTGTGCATCTATATGATCATGTGCTGCATAAGAACATGCATGCCAGTTAAGGCTGTCAAACCCCATCTGGCCTGTTATCAACCCCAAATCAGTGAGACACTTAAATGGAGGTTAAATGTTCTGCAAAAGAAATTGAAACCATCTCCGAGTACACTTCCACTCAATTTTATAGATATTGGTGTTGTTTTGTTTCATTGGGAGGCCAATGGGCCTTATAGGCTAAACATTGGAGGGTGCCCTGAGCCCTCTAAAGTGGAAATCAAAATTGTAAACACTTGAGTAGTGCATTATTCTCTCCAATCATTTTTTAAATATATATTCAACGACCATCTAGAAAATGCCTCTTCATTTTAACTTCTTCAAACTCCTGAAATCTCCTATAGCCAGACTTTATATTCATAAACAATTAGTCATTCATCAAAATGATAGCCTGTCAAAGCAAACAAAAAAAACAGAAGAAGCAGCTCAAGAATTCTCACCAAACCAATTGCATATCAAAATATCAAGAATTATACTGTCCCACCAGCATTCATTGAAGTTTGGTAGCATGTGGCGAAAGGTAAACTGAAAATACCAATAATAAAGTTAGTTGAGCAGATTGAAAACATAGCTGAGGACATGTTTCATAGACAGACTAGGAAGCTGAGAACAACCAATGCCAGAAAAAGATGGGACTAACAAAAGGAAATGTTGGTATTGGCTAGCTACTAACCTCCATCAGCTCAAAACCAATTGACAACACCCATAGAAGTGGCTGATTACGGATTAATATAGCCTTGCCCCACCATCCAAAGATGTGTGCTAGAACAAATTCATCAAAAAGAGTGTCCTGGAAAGAAAGAAAAAAACAGAATTATTTTACATCCAGATAATGTGTGTGTGTGAAAAATAAAAAATCAGAATCTGTGTGTGTGAGGGGGGGGGGGGGTCTAACAAAAGAAATCATACCAAAACATTCTTAAACTTGCTTGTAGTATTTTCAGGCACATAAATGCGACAATCAGCGCCGTATGATCTTTCAGGTAGTTCTGCATAGTGAAAAATAATGAAGATGGTTAAGCAAGATGTCAATATCCCACCAATATGAGAATGAGATGTTAGGTAGCTTACAGGTGTGCTGTGGCTGCAATACAGAATGATTTATCAACTCATTTAGTGAATTTTAATGGTTATGGTGAGTTACAAAGCATTACCTATTCCAAGGTCAGGATGGAGAAACTTCATAAATTGCCGTGCATCATCACGCTTCTGCAAAGGAGAAATTTTAGCCTTCAATCAGTTACTATTCTTTAACATGGACAGAATGAGCTCATGAAGGGTGCGAAAGAAATGAAGAGCATCTGATTGATAAGTACATGTCAAATTTTAACACGTGTGATTCATATGGACAGAATGAGCTCAATTTGGATTGACATATAGAAATCTAAAAGTGTTCATTGTATGCTATTTCTTGAAATAGGATCGAAAGACAATTGATTATGTTTGTTTTTCAGATAAGATTCAAAATACAAACATGTATATGTGCGTGGAAACTATCTCTGTTAGAGCAAATTGCCTGTCACAAACATGCATGCACATGATTACAGACACAAAACCAGATCATGTATATGCACATGTGAGAGGAGAGTTAGCTTTACAAAATAAAAATCTGGAGAAGCGAGTTGGTGAAGGTGCAACAGCTTAGCACAAGTATGCATGAAAGAGATGTCTTCACAAAAAGAAAACCAACCTGAAAAAGCAGAAATGTGAGGGCAACGAGATAAACAATAGCCAATCCATGAACCAGCCGCCAAATTGCTGGATGTGGCCTTATTAGAACCCTGCAAGAAAATAAAAATCTTCATATGGTAAGAGTTCAATTGAGAGCCATGTTAAACCTATATAATTTGTCACACAAGTTTGCAAATCAGCCAGATAATTTATGTCCTCTTGCACCCACCTGTTTCTGATATTTTCTCATACAAATTATCATGCCAACAACCAAGTTACATTGAAACCTAAAAATACCTGAAATGCATCATTTATAATCTGTGATTGTTGGTCAACTAAAGCCCCAACAAATAAGTTAAGCACCTGCATGCTAAATTTTATATTCTCAAATTTCAAGGTGACAAATAAACCATACCATGTGCTTAGTAATTTGATATACAAATTCAAGTAACAACATAAAAGCAAATTTCAGGATAACTCAATCCAGCAACTTACGTTGAAGGGGCCTGTAGCAAGCAATAACCAAGAAAAACTGCAGTCATTGCCCATATACCCCTGCAAAGAAATAGCACATCATGAGGCATTTAACATAATTTTGCATTTCATCAGTATAAAATCAAATTAGCCGATCCCAAACAAAAACACTAACAAGTATGTACAAACCTTTTCACAGATACAACAACATCACCAGATGTGCTGCTCTCCGGATCTAGGGCTCCACTCGCCCATCTAGTAATCACATAAACAGACAATAAATGAAAACTTGTTGAAGAAATTTAGTACTCTTTAAGCTGCTGTAGTAATGCACGACTGCGTTTTAAATAAATGTATGGTCATCTTCTGCACAGACAAACGCTAAAAACATAAGCAGGCCATTTTAAGGCAGGCACAAAACATCTCTGGGTCGGGAAACTAACTAGAAGCATACACCCAGATCATCAATATCATTCATTTGAATTTCCCTGGCATTAGGGGAGAAAGAGAAAACTGAAAACAGAGAGAACTGCAGGTGTCCAATATCGACAGCTTGACCAAAAGAAAGCCTCCTCTGACAATATGACATAAGATGCATACGTTCAGGTTACATGTTTCATTAATATGGTCACACTTATTGCTTAAGTATATGTAAGGAAAAAAATAATGTCTTGACAGATTCCAGAAACAAAATTGAACATTGCAACCAAATATAAAAGAAAGCAAGATAATTTGAGAAAAATCAAATCCACAAAGTAAGACCTGGACACCAAGGACAACATTCTTTGGTTGAACTTGGAGAATCATAAGATTAAAATTACCAAGTGCATCACCCTCAGTTTGATACAAGAAAAGGAACTTCATTTGATCAAAGCAAATTGATTAAGAGTGGCACTTTCAACCTATGAACGGAACTGTAAAAGCACCAAACGCATCTCTGAATCAACCCAGACTAACAATTGGATATAGCAATACAGTCACAGAACAATTTGCTATTTTGACGACCAACAGGTACAAGTATTTTCTTACAGAGGACCAATAGAAGATCCATGATGATAGCAGGTCCAACAGGCTCTAGTTGGGAAACAAAAAATACAAGTACAAAGAGAAAACAATTCAGGCAGGCTAGAAACACTTAAGAGGTTAAATATCTAAAATTTAACATCTATTATAACAAATTTTAACATATCAATCAATAAAGAGGTTGATTGGCCAACTTTAAGATGCTGATAAAAATGTAAAAGTCACTCACATTAGAAAGCAAGCACCAATAAGTAACAACGAAATAGTTCGAGGCTTATATGCCCATGCTGTCCAGGGATCTACATCACCGACACTTGCTAATGCTAAATCACCGTTTGTATGAGCAAAATGGTCCTTTCTTCTCACTCTTGTTTGACCATTCAGCTCCATGATCGCCAGTGCTAAAGAGATGCAACTTGCTCACTGAAAATCATAGATCAAGTAAGAGATGGAGAGTGCTTCCAAGAGAGGGAGGACCAAACTTGCCCTCACCACCCATAAAAAGTAAATTATGTGAATTTTTTTTGAAAATAATAGTAACAGAGTTTCAAACCATATGGGAGAGCATTAGTTTATATGAAAGTGGCAAGGAAACAAGAAACGATTATTCAGAAGATGATCAACAACTATATCAGCAGTGCAAGTCTGCAGCCCATTAAAGGGTAAAGGGATAGGCTAATATGACTTCTTTCTATTGTGAGGCCAAACATTGATTAACAATTAATTATATCTCACAATTGATTTCCACTAACCAGCTATAATTTAAAGAAGCAAACATAAAATGTAATTCTAAAGATTCGTTTTTGAACACGAAAAACCATAACTGGAACCAATACAGCAGCTAATACAAATTCTTATATAAGAAAACTAAAGGCATGCAATAAGTTATGTATGGTGATAAATCTGTTTTTCATTTCTTGGCCCCATTCCATACTAAACATGATGGTTTTGCTATTCAAATGTTATGAGTGCTAGATCAGATAACATTCAATTTCGATGGGATAACCATACATGACCTTCATTGTTGATTCAAGGAGCATAAGGCATTACAAAACATGTAAGGTACAAGAATTCAGAAACATTCCAATAAATGTGATCAAGCACAATACCAGCCACCTCGTCATACATAAAAGCACGGTCCTGTAGCAATACCCTACAAAGTAATTTTGTCATTGATTAGCATTCTTAAATAAGAATGCAACCCATTTCATGTAAGCTCTCATCCTTAAAAACAGTATTCTATACACGCATAGGATTCACCAAGAGAAACTTATAGAAGAAACTTATACCAGCATAACCGATTTCAAAACTCTCTCTCATGTTATTTGACTAAAAATTAAGAAAAATTGATTAACAAGACCCTTAAATAAAATCCCAACTATTAATTGTATTCCATTACTCTTCAAACTTTCCACTTTTTTTCTTCTTCCTTTTTTTTCAGAAGCCTGATTGTACAAGGATAAATTTGACAAAGTGCAGAAGATACTTGTCTAAGAAACTTCAAATCCCTGTAACGATAAAGCCAGAAATGAGGTCCTTGTAATTGCGTTACAATCTCAAAAATATGCCACAGCTTCGCTATCAGAGAATTGATAGGATTTTAAAACCAGGGTATGAAAATTTAAGAAATTAGACCAAGCCAAATCTCATATTCAAGAGAAAACATTAAGCTTGCATACAAGCTACAATATTAAAACCCAGTAATCATTGAAAAGAGGTCCAGCTTTATGACTAGGAAAAGTGGTCAAAACTAAGACATAAGAAGAAATAAGCAACCTTTTTTATTTATTAAAAGGATAATAAATTTACAAAAAATGCAAATCACAGATTGAAAAAACAAATTAATTAGTACAGAGAATAAGACCCCACAATAATGAGGCAGTTAGTTACCTAGTAGTCATGTAATGTAACTACCGAACAGTACAGCCTGTATAGCTACTATGCAGCTTATAATAGGCATCATTACTACCTTAAAATACTACACTCCATCTTTATAACCAAAAACTCATGGGAAGGGGCCATTTTTAATGTTGGTAAAAAAGAAAATATCATTTTCATAGGTAACCCAGAAATCTCAACAGTTAAAGACGTGATAGAATTTACAGAAACTTGATTAGAAAAAAAAGACACATCTAATACATCAAATTAGAACAGCAAATTCACAAGAGAATCATTAAATGATTCTTACATAACTAAACCAAAACTTGGCTATCCTATAATTCAGAATCGAATCATTGCATGCAATTAAGAAAGCCTCGATAAGAGAAACAAGAAATGGTTTGAGTATCAGATTCAAAATGGCAACGGTGAATGCTATTAGTGTATGCTGACAGAGAGAAACGAGAAAATAAAGAAGAGGTAGATGAATGAATAAATAAGAGGTCTTGTTTACAAAAATTGTTTCTGGGTATTTTTATTTAATTAAAAATGCAAACGGCATAAACTGTTACTCCTGATATTTATTTCAGAAAAGAAAAACAGATACACAGAAAGTGCCTGAAAAGGCAAAATGGGCTTTTCATTCTTTTTTCTTTTTTGTTGTGCACTTACGTAAGGAGAAGAAAGATCCCTGGCAGTACGATATTGCAGGCGAATAAAAATAAGACCTTGACCGTCCGATCAGGTAATCGAAATCAAGAACAAATAAAGGGGAGGAGGAGGAGGAGGAGAGGGAGTTGTAGTATTACTTCAAAAGAAAGAGGGAAAAAAGTTAAACGGGTCTCTCTCTCTCTCTGGTTAGGAGCAAACAAAATCTGGATCGGTGCGAGGTATGATTAATGGCAGTGAAGAGAGGAAACGAAGTACATAATATCTGGGGAGGAGGTTTAAAAAAAAGGGCTAAAACTAAAAGGCTTTGCTTTTGTTGATAATCAATAAAAGAGAGAGAGAGAGAGATGATGGTAACGAAGATGATGAGAGAGGGAGTGGATTACTACGCTACTGCCTGTTCAAAAGCTAGAGAGAGAAAGAGAGGAAGAAAGTACGGCGGTCAAAGATAGATTTTGGAGATGTTTTATTAGTTTAGATCAAAGTTATGAATCCCGTTCCGTTCCGGCCGGAATGGCCGGAACGGCCCGTTCCACTTCAAAATCCGGGACAAAACGGCGACGTTTTTGTCCCGGTTTGAATTCCGGTCGGATCCGGAAAATCCGGCCCAATTCCGGCCGGAACGCCCCGGTTCCGTACCGGGCGTTCCGTTCCGGGATCAATGAAATATTGGATAAGTCAGCACCAAATCCCAATCACATTCAGTGTTCTCTTTAACATTACAAACACCTCATCTAATAACAAAACCCAGTAGATACAAAGAGGAAAAATAAAATGGGAATCCAAATTATAAAAAAGAAAATGGGTTTTCAATCTAAATATTACCATTTTGTTAGTGTTGAGCAATTCAGTGATTGCCCCAGAAACCAAAACCTCCAAAAAAATGCAGAAAAGAAGAGAAGATAGAACTGAATTCAGCAGATTTGTTGTTAATTGAAGCCCCACCTTGCTGCTTGCTTTTACGTTGAAAATAAAAAAAGGTGTCAGCTTGAAGTTTTTGATCTGGACGAAGACGGAATTGGGGGGACGGCGCAAGCAAAGAGAAAGTGGGGAGGGGTAGGGTTAGTGGGTTTTTAACTTTTTATACTAATAATAATAAAAGGGGCAGTAAAGTTTGTTGGTTTTTATAATAATAATAATGATAGTAATAATAAAGAAGGATTTATATGGGGTTATAATAATAATAATAGAGTAGGTTTTTTTGGGGATTTTTATAAATTGTTTAAATTTCAAATTTTAAATATTGCTTTCATAATATTTTAGAATTTTAAAGATATTTCTAATTTTGAGATTATATTTGTATTGTATAATTTAAATTTCATTTATCTTGAATTTAAATTATACTTGTTAAATTAATATTTTATTTTTTTTCATATATATAATTAAATAAATATGAACAGTACAAAACCGGAACGGAACGCCGGAATGCACCGAAACCGGAACGTTCCGTTCCAAACAAAAAACCGGAACGGTACCCGGAACGGATTTTACAACTATGGTTTAGATAGATAGATAGATACACGAAAGGGGCGGACGGGTTTCAGCCTTTTAAAAAGAAAAATTCCATGTCTAACTTAGTACTTATATTTTTAATAAACAATAGAGTCGATCCCTCTTCTCGTTTTTTATTTATTTTACCACTCATGTCCTAAAGTGAGTTCTCCGTTAATTAAGTGTTGACTGTTAAGTTGTGAGCCATCCCCAATTTGACTTTTTTTTTATTTTAAGAATATATTTTCTTTTTCAATTAAATCTTCCAATCTTATTCGCTGTGAGATTTAGTTAAAAAAAAACTAAAAATCATATTCCATTGCCAAGACAAGGTTTATTTTGCCCTTTAAAAAAATATCAGCAACCTTGCAATCAAGGTTGTCAAAATCGCGATTTTGACATGAAACGGAAGGGGCTTCGAAAAATCGGATCGTAAGATCGGATCGTAAAATCGTAAGATCGTACCCGAATTTGTCCGTACAAAAATCGTAAAATCACAGCTAAAATCGTGTGAGAAGAAAAATCATAAAATCGTATGTAAAATATTTTCGAATACAATATAACATAATCATGGCCATAAAACTTCATTAGTTAAGGTTTTTTTGTTGAATAGTGTACATATGATTTTTTTGTTGATGTGTTCTCCAATGGTAAAAACTATTTTGGAGAACCATTTTTTATCTTATTTTAAATAAAGTTCAATTATTTTATATATATTTTAATTATGCAATTAATTATATCATTAATAGGAGTAAGTTATATAATTAAATAATTGCTTTTAAAAAACACTCCAACAATAAAATTATTTTTTAAAATTATATTATTATTATTATTATATAACTTATTTCCCAATAAGTTATTAATTATTATTATTATTATTATTATTATATAACTTATTTCCCAATAAGTTATTAATTATTATTATTATTATTATTATTATTATTATTATTATAACACACACACACACCAGAAATGAATTATTATTATTATTATTATTATTATTATTATTATTATTATTACACCACCTCCCCCCCCCCGAATTATTATTATTATTATTATAACACACACACACCACCATTATTATTATTATTATTATTATTATAACACACACACCTGACACCACCTCCCTCCCCCCCGAATTATTATTATTATTATTATTATTATTATTATTCTTATTCTTATTCTTATAACACACACACGGGCCAACCCTAATTCATTTTTGCCCCCCCACATCTTCCTTTCCTTGTGCCGCCGCTGCTCCCCCACATCTCCCTCCCTTTTCTTGTGCTTTCTTGTGCTCATCTCCCTCTCTTTCTTGTGCTTTTGCTTGTGCTGCTCGATTTGAAGGATTTTGTGCTGAGAAGAGAAGATTTTGGGGGTGATAGATGACGATTTAGGGTTCTTGGCTGAGAAGAGAAGATTTTGGGGGTGATAGATGACGATTTAGGGTTCTTGGCTGAGAATAGAAGAGGGATTTTGGGGGTGATAGATGAAATTTGTAAAATTGTAAACGAAAGAAATGAAAAATTGCAAACGAGACCGAATCCCTTGAACTCGTAAGATCGGACCGATTCGGTCCGATTTTACGAGTCAAACCGATTTTGACCGAGTTTGACCGAGTTTGACCGGTTTCGATTTTTCTTTCCGATTCAACCAGTTTTGATGAGTCAACTCGCAAACTCGTACGAGTTTGCGAGTTGACTCGCGAGTTTGATAACCTTGCTTGCAATTAGAGATATTGCGGGTTTTTTACATGATTTATTAGTCATTTCCGAATATATTTGAATAAGTTGATTTTATTATATTTTTTCACATATTAAAATGATTTAATTGCACTTAAAAATGTAAAATTTGCATAAAGAGGCTTTTTAGTTTTTAATTATTCACTTTCAAGTTGTTTTATAATTTAACAAATATAAATATTATTAAAAAAATATTGAATATCTATATTACACATGTCTCCTCTTCAATATCCACACACCACTTTTCACAACCATTTGAATCTTCTTGATTATCCTTCTATGATGTGTCAACCTATGTGACTAATGAGTTTCTTATCGTTAGCCTTTTATGTATTTATTTTCTTTTCCTTTTCCCCTTAGTTTTTCATGTTTTATCCTTTGAAATTTCATAATGTTTCCCGATTTGTTTTTCCTTTGAATTTGATCTATGTTTATATATATATATATATATATATATATATACATGATATTTTATAAAATTAGAATTTGTTATTCAATCCCATCCCTCTTTTATTTATTTTTTATATGTCAAATTTTGTTTGTTTTTTTTATTTAACATTTTTTTTGTTATTCCATCATCCTTTATTTTATTTTATTTTGTCAAATTTTATCTTCATTCTTTTTATCACTAGTTTTTTTACGTAAGGAATTTTTAAACTTATATTTTTTAATTTTATACATCAATATTAAATTGACTAAGAATTGATTTTTTTTTATTGAACTTGAGTTTATAATTTCATGGGTTGTAAGTTTAGAATATAAACTGAGTTTCAGAATGTATCATTCGAGTTTGCATGGTTTTTTAATCTATTCATTCATCATTTTATTTAATTAGAGATAAAGCCATGCTATTTTTTATTTGTTTTTTGTTGATTGTGAAAATGATATAGGTTATTGTGCCCTTAGGTACTAGGTTATTTTATAGTTAAGCTTTGTAGTTTTATTCAACTTACTTTCAACAATATTATTCCGGTACCATAACCAAACCATGAAATTTGCATACAAACTCAGTTGGGTTTTTTATCTTGTTTTTTATTATATTTTTTAATTTTTTTATCAATATTTTATTTGTTGTAAATTAAGCCGTGCTTTTTTTCTATTTTAAATGCTATTAGGCAGAGTTATTTTATTCTCTTTTGATGTTTTCTTCATTGTAAGGTGACATCCTTTAACATTTGGTTTTTTATTTCAACTTTATCCCTTTAAATCTGATTGGTTGAGAACTTTTTTTTATTGCTTTTCGTGTTTATAAAGTTATTTCAATCTCATAAACATGTTTACAAGATTAACCTGGTTTGATTCTGTTTTTTTCTTTGATATTGAGTTGTTTGATAATATAGGTTCATAATTTCATTAATTTTTATTTCGACAGGGTTAACCTAGTATCAACATTTGATAAAAAAAAAATTCAATTTAATTTTTCGTCACTTGATTAATTGAGAATTTGTCTCAAACCTTTATTGTCTTCATTTCCATGGAGTTTATTTCAATTTTATGTTCATAAACGCGCGGTCATCAAGTTAACCTAGTTTGGCTCTCAAGTTTTTTTTGTTTAATTTTTAATTTTGTTTTTTTTCAATTTTATTTTTCAATATTAGATATCTATAATTGAGCTTTATGGTTTTATTTAATTTGCTTTTAATAGGGTTATACCAATATCATAATACACAAGGCAAGCCAACTCAAACGGGCTCAAATTTTTTCATTTTGTTTGTTGCCATTATATTTTTTCATTCATGTCATTAAATCAATTAACTTTATTAAACTCAAGTAATTAAATAACTCAAATCTTTTTTTTTTGTTATTCAGGAATACTTGCATGGTCTTAGCGCGGGACACCAATCTGACTCGATTAGTAAATAAAACTTCTCTGGATTTCCACCAAACCCTATCAAACAATTTGTTACTTTATTTTTTTCCTGCTTGTCGTAGGTTTGTTGTTTACAGTTCTTCTAGCTTTTAACATTCTTGTTTATGTTTATATATATTCAAACTCGTTTTCTCTTTGATCTTGTTCTCTTTCTTAGCATCCATAGTTACTGTTACACCACCACTAGCAATGATGAACGTCACCTTAAAAGGTTGGTTTTCATTTATTTATTTTTATGATTGTATGTGAAAATAGAAAGTAGATCAAATAATGAAGCCAGTTTGCGAACGTTTACAAGAACTAACACACCTGTTGATGAATCAACAGTCGATAAAATCGATGGGCTAATTTATGATTTTCGAAATGGAAGAAGAGACTACTTAACTTGCCCGTAAATTAATTTATGATTTTCGAAATGGCTAGCAAGCAAATTTACATGAATCTCTCAGAGAAATCACAAAAGGACGTTCGTTCTGTAGAATTAAAAGAAAGAAAATAGATGACTTTTTTTCGAATATTTTTTAAAAAAGAGAGAGTTCTTTTGATATGTCGATGCACCATGGTTATATTAGACATAAATGAGGGGTTAGTCCGTCAATAAAACTTGTAATAAATATAGAGTTGAATCGGTAAGACAAGGAGTGGAAATATACGGCATCACTCTAAGCTAAAACTCACATGGTAGAGATCTTATACCACATACAATATCATTTAGGTAATAGCTCGTGTTTTATTCTCTAACATGCATGTTGAAATAAAAATGAATAAAATTAGAAAAATATTTGATAAAAAAATCAAAACATTTTTTTTAATAAAAAATAAATAAATTATAACCAACATGGTGAAAGTTGAAAAGGGTGTTTAAGATTGTGGTGATGATTGTTTTCTAAAATTTATTTTTTATATTAACATATTAAAACTATAAAAAAAAACTTTATAAACAATAATTTGAAGCAACAATATCAAATTTCAACCAGAAAAAAAAGGTTGAAACTCTCTATCAAACACCTTCAGAATCAAACATCTTCTTCTTCTTGGCTCGACGCCACGATGACAATGATTCAATGAATGTGATAAGCCACTTTGTCAGTGTTTAACACACACAAGCAACTCATTTTAATTGGAAGAAAAAAATAGATATAGCAGCGATACACCGACGCCCCTTGACGAAACAAAAACGACAGCCAGTGCAATTACAAGGGGGGGGAAGAATCACACGCAGTGTCGGTGAGAAAAGAAAGTTGATAATCCAAATCTTAAATAAACTATAAAAAAATAAAAAAGTAGTAGTGATTTATGCTTTAATGATATCCATTAATGATGGGATTGGATTCAGTTTGACCATTCAATTGTTATCATTGCAGGCTGCACTGCCTCTGCCACTCCCCTGAAAGGTATGTTTTGTTCAAACAAGCGGGGGTCTCGCTTAGGCTGCTAGCCTCGTAAAAAGAGAGAAGCTAACAGAGGACTCTGTTCTTCCTTTCAAAATGATTTCGATGTGTTGGCCAATCATGAGTGTGCCGATTAGAGAATCAATGCAATCAATCCGGATCCGTTTTGGGATTTTTTTCTGGAAAGATAACAAAGTAGAATGGTTAGGATATATAAGAGTTAATTCAGATCTTTATGAATATTTAACGATTAAGATATGAATTTCAAGATCAACGGTCATCAAAACACACTCAGGCTCTGCTTTTTACACGTCATGTATAGTTCAAAAGATATCACCAATATTATTATAAGCACACGTTGAAATATCACCGAGCAAGGTCATCAAAAAACTTGACTAATAATGATTTTTTGGTGATCTTTCGAGATGTGTTTATGATCTTCTCGACGGCATGTCCAAAAATGAATCTTAATGTGTCCCCGGTGACTTTACTATTTCAATCTCTTCTTCTTTTTCCCCTTCAATATCATATTGGTCATTGAATCTTCATATAGTTTTGGATTAACTTTTATACATGATAATTAATTTGCATAGGATATGCATTTTTTATTCTTAAATAGACCATTGTTATTTTTAGTATTGGTTATTCGCAAATTTAGTTTTAAAAAACACAATTGATTTAAAACTGTGTTATTTTTAAAATAATTTTATAATCTTTGTTATTTTTCCAAAACTTTATATCAGATCATGTTGTAATGTTAAAAGATGTATTTTTGCATAAAATATTTGTTCACGTTATCTTTTTCCATGGATTGTTTTTAAATATTTAACTGTATTGAAAAACATGTTATTGTAAAATAAACTAGCTATGTGACTTGTGTATAGGGACGAGTTTGATTAAAAAAAAATTCAATAGAAAGAAAATTAATGTACAAAAGTTTATAACATGTTTTATAGCTCAGGAAAGATTAACCATGAATAAAAAAATCATATGCATGTGTTTAATTGAATGAATCGATGATCATTTGTGAACCTCTTTCTTTCAATCTTGTCACTCCCTCGAAAAGTATCAAAGATTTGACCTTTAATTTATTTATATTTATGTTTAATAATGATTTTCTTAACAATGACATTAAAATGAGAATAAAAATGATAGCATTCATGATAGAAGTAGTAATGACAATGGTAATATTTAATATGGTGATTGTAATAGTTTTGATTGTGATTGTCATGACATGGAGATTGTGATAATGATGAATAAATGATGATTATTATAATAATAATTTGATAATTAATAATAGTAAAGTTATTATGTAATGATTCCGTTCGGGTAGGATAAAAATAATAGAAATGATGCTCACATGATAGGCAATAGTTGTTAAAGGTATGGTGGTGTTTAATGTAACGGTGATGATGTTTGAGGTTGTGACAAAATGTTAATAAAATAGTGGTTGCATTTATATGTTTATAATGGTATGAGTGGTGGTGAACAATAAGTGATTGTTGTTTTTGTGATAGTGATAATAGTACTAGTGATTGCAATGATTAACAAATATTTTTTATATATATTAAAAGAAAACATGATGATTGGTGGCATTGTAATATAAAATGTTTCAAAATTCATTATGCGATCTACACGGGTTTATGATGTTTTTATCTTGGTTCTTAGAACTAGAATATTGAGATCAAAGTAAATTATTTTTTGAATACATTATGCGAGGAAATGTTATTAATATATATATATTAAGTGTGGAAAAAAAAAATGCAAACAAAGTCATATGAAATGCATGGGGAGGATAATTGTTTTTTTGCTCACGGTATCCTTTATTTATTGATTTAGATGTTATGTGTTTTTTATTGGATGATAAAAATATTTTTTTATTCAACAATAAAAAATAAAAATTCAAGCAGGCTAAAAGTATAAAAATAATGATAAAGAAATGTGGTAATCGCTGCGATAAAAGAAGGTGGTATGAGTGTGGCACTGCTAGCTCGGCCAGACGACTTGACAAGAACTGAAACATTAAATTTCTTTCTGGTGCCATAAAAACACTTTCCATTTCCAGACTGCTCGGGAGTACTATAACAACTTGAACACAGCTTTGACTGTCATTAAATTATAATTATTTCCTTTCCACGTTCAAGTGCCACTTGTCACTCCATGGAGTGACACGCCACTCTACATAGTACCTATACACAGACTTTTTGACTCTTTTTTTATCCTTAGAAGAGGTGGAGCAGGAGAAAAATCCCCGCAATGCTCCATCAAGTCTGAATTATGCAACGGGAGTTTGATTGTCTGTTTGGTTAATGGTTTTGAATAATTTAAATTTAATAACATAAAAAATAAATCACTATCAATCTCGCAAAACCCTAAATCCAGCATTAATTCTGCATCTAAAAATTATGCACGGAGAAAATTGAACTCGTTAAAAAGAAAATGATGGGTCTCATTCATTGTTACTGTGCCATTAATTGGAGCGTGTGCCAGCTAGGTCGAAATAATGTTTTCGCACGCACTGCTGAGACTGCGTTTAGACATGGTTGTACGAAGTTTTAAAAAGGGCCACTTCGAAAGGGACAGTGAAGGACAGGAGAGAATAATAGATTCACAGGGGAACCATTTTCTTTTCAAAAATTAATAAAATAAAAAAACAATAGAGCAATACGTAGTAGGATGATGGGACCACATCGTGGCAGTCAATCACCAAGTGTGTGTAGATACTATTTACTTCTTCGCGATTTGCAATGGTCGAAATTATATTTTTTTAACATAAAAATATTAATCATGTTAGATTTTTTATTATACTATAAATTTAGAATAAATAATAAATTTGTTCAGAATTCCTGCAGACACATGATTTTTCTATAAAATATATAAATTTTAAATCGATATAAATTTATTTGTTTAGTAGGTTTCAACGAAATCACCAGCATAAAATTATCATTGTCATTCAAAAAACAAGAAAATTCAGATATCTAAATTATTGAATTTACTGTATTAAGATTAGTTCATTTTATAATCTAAATTAAATTAAACACAACAATAAAAATATAAATTGTGAAAACACCTACAATAATCAAATAACAAATATAAATAGATGATTTTCAATCTACATTATTGAAAATCTATGGCTACATGACTATAACAGTTAAAATTATTATCAACATTACTACCCAAACAATTAAAATCATTAAATTGCTAAGAATAAAAAGAAAGCAAAACACTTTTACAAAAACAAATTCACTAAAAAATAATGATAAAATCATCTCAAATAATGAAACCATAAAATCATCTCAAATAATGATAAAAAATAAGAAAAGAGCAAAAACAACAACATTGAAAGAGACAAAACTAAAGTAAATATTATGGGTATAAAAAATCATTTGATCCAAAAAACAGATAAAAAGAACAAAGAAAAAAAGGAAAAAATATTAATTTTAAAATGATTACCAATATAATTCAAATTTTATGACCGAACCGAATAAAAAATAAAACTCCAACAAAAATAAAAACTAAAAGCATAGATTTATAAATATGAAAGAAAAAAAAACACTCTCGAAGAAGGACCCAAAAAACCAAAGGAATTACACTAAATAAAAAATTAAAAGTATAAGGGTTGAAATGAAAAACAAAATATATAATTAATTATAATTGAAAAACAAAACTGAAATAAATCAAAACCTTAAATTTGTTTTCAGATCAAAATGAAAAGTAGCTTATATGATCAAATTTCAATTGGAGGAAAAAATTGAAACAACTTAAAACCTGTAGACCAAAAAGTTAAAGGAACCAAGAACCAAAAAAAATTAAAAGAACAAGAATTGGAATGAAAAACAACATATATGATCAATTTTAATTGAAAAGCATAATTAAAAATAATCAAAATTTTCATTAAAGAAATCAGAAAGAAAAACAAAATCAAAAGATCAGGTATTGAAATAAAATACTCATAAACATAAAGGCTCCACATGTATTTTTCTGCTACGGGAGCGGGAAAAGAGAAAAACCATCCTATGTTTTTATAAACAACATATATAATTTTATAAACTTTTAATTCCAAATTTGTTTCATGAGTCAGAATATATATGATAGTCCAATTTGCAGATTAAAGAATAACTCTCATTAAAATCTCTAAAAAGTTATCATTTATGTATTTGCAATGATGAGTGATTTTGAACAATCAAATATGAATTTGCTATAACCAAACAAGAGTTTATCTCAAATAAATTGTGGTAGATGCATTTATAGATTAATAAGACACGTTTAAATATAAAAAACTATGGTACAACAAAATGACAAGTTAAAAATATCATAACTGTTGACTTGATTGTTGTATCATGTTTAAATTCCTGTAAGAATTTTTGGAGATTGTTATCCTTCTAGAAGCCACAACGTAGCTACCAGATATCTAAATATAAAAATTCCTACTAAAACTCCCATTTTTGACGGTCTGAGATTTTTATTATAATTTTCAAAACTAATTGCCAAGTTTCACCAGACGTTACAAACGGTTTTGCCCATCAATTAAATAATAATAAAAAGAAAAACAGACCCTTTTTACAGCATAGCAAGGTAAAAAGTGTGGTGCGTGAATAAAACTTTTTGCTCGGACGTCAGATTGCCAATTGTTTTAAATTAGTGTAATAATTGTCCTTTCATCTGATAACTTTTTAAATGAATGGCATATTTATCGAATTATTTAATGGGGGACAGAAGACATCAAACTGCCACTTCTGTAAGAAGTGACAACTAGACTCGAGAGGGAGGGAGGGAGGGAGATGCCAAACAAAGACACAGAGACAAAACGGGTCAACACAATAGTCGAAGCCACAATGAATGTCACCCAGAAAGATTGTATTATTATTGCCCCTACACATATTCCTGCATTCATTTCCCTTCTCTCCCTTTCTAGGGCAACAGTATGTAGCTGTGCTCAGTGTTTTCATGTAGGGTTCCTACCTGAAATTAAATGATGATACCGGTGGAAAAAAAAGAGAGAAAAAAAGCATCGGTCAGCTGGGAGAATGAAATCTTGAGTTGTTATGCATAAAAAACTGACCTCTTGTTATGAAGGGGCTCCACCGAGGTCAGCAGGTGCGGCCTCTGCCAGGGAAGCTTCCTTGGTTTGCAAACTGGGTTGCACCTGTAGTGGCACTTAAAATAAAAATTAATTATTGGGTTTAAATAGTTGTTAATATATATATATATATATGTATGTATATATATATATATGTATGTATAAAGCTTCGGACGGGGATTCTCATCTTTTCCACATGTAAAATCCGTGTAAACACATCAAGTTTTTAGTTATGATACGAATTTGGATTGTTTTTCAGCCGGAAAGAAAAAACCGCACCGTCCATATGATGTGAAGCGGATGCCAACTTCTTCATGAAAAATAGTATTTCTTTTAAAAAACATATATTTTTTATTTGTTTATTATCAAAAAATACTTTTCAATTATAAAAATATCTTACTTTCCAAGAAAATGTTTTTTAACAAAATTTAAATGGAAAACATTTTTCAAAAAATGTAAAAGATTCAAAAACATTTTATAATTTATTGATTATATCAAATCACTTTATGATTGCTATATATTTTGTTTTATTTTATATAAAAAATACCATCCCTTAGAATTCGATTTTCATATCAGTTTTAGTCAAAAATATTTTTATTGTTATTTGAGATTATTTTATTTATCCAATAGGGTCATAATTGTTTCGATTGTTATTTATTTTATTTGAAGTAATTTATAAAATTATATATTTTTAATTTTATTATTTTTATTTATTTTTATTTATCATATTCGGTCTTTATTATTTTAATTGTTATCTATTTTGTTTGAATTAGTTTTTAAAATTATTATCTTTTCAATTTCATCCTTCAACTTCTCTATCTATAAAACTTGGTCCTAACTTAACAAAATGAAAACATCAATAAATTATTTTCCAGCTCATTAATAAATTTCATCCTCGAACTTAATATGTCACGTGAACTGAGTTCTATTATTTTGTCTTGTGAGGTCGTATTCTTGAATTTCTTTAGTTTTATTATATTTTCTTGTTGTCCAGTTACCCAACTGTTTTTAAACTCGTGACCGGATGATATCAAATCGTTTGTTTGTAATATATGGCGGTGGATGACCTAGTTATTTTCTTTTCAACCCAATGGACCACTTTTGCACGTGAATTGCAGCAGGTCCTCCTTGACCACGTGCTTCTCAGTCCACGTGTCTATTGGTCTCGTACGATTTACATGTGAAAATTTGTTGACCTGGTGAAAAAAATGACGAGAGAGCTAATGCGAGACACGTGTAAGATTTACACGCTATTGAAATGTTATTTTGTCTAGCTTAAAATGGTGACCTGATGAATTCATTTGTATGACCCATCGGATTTTACTTTTCTTCCCCGCACAACGGTGACCTACTAGGTCAAATAACTTGTGTGAGAATGGAATTAAAGTTATTTAAAAAAAATAACTTTAACATTAATATATTAAAAGATCTGAAAACATCGAAAATTAATTTAAAATAAAGCACAAAAATATATTTTTTATTTTTTTTCAAAATCATTTTTGAAATACAAGAGCACTTGCACTGTAATTGTAGAATCCAAAGCCCACAGTTTTTGAGGTCAATCTTGATTTATTTTTATTGACCTGGGCTGATCTTTTTTAAAAAGCACCGGCAAATTTGTCAGAACAACCTCCGTGATATAGCTTTTTTTGCTGTTCGCTTTTTGTAAGGCTCTCACAACCATTCGAGCAAGTTCTCATCATGTAATTCCATTACAAATAATATATTTTGCAGATCAGCTAACTCTCAAGTGTTCCTCGTAGTTCATGCTTGTAATTCATTTTCCTTGGCTGGATCAGTGCTAAAGATAATCTGTGTTAGCTTTGAGATGTAGGAGGTGTTTGACACTGTGTTTCAAAAGTGTTTTTGAATTTTTTTGATTTTTTTATATCGTTTTTATTTTTTAAAACACTATATTGATATATTTTTAAATAAAAAATATTTTAAAAAAAATTACAAATACATTATTAAATATAATATAATGGTAGAATAATAACGCAACTCTTCGAATCGGGGAGGGGCTAAATCTAAGAATGCTTGGGGAAGTGAACGTCTGAGCTCTCCGACATCTGAGAAATTGGAGTTGAAATGGCACATCAATAGAATTAATTGTTTAGCCGTACGAGTCTTGAAACCATAGAGTACGGATGTAAGAAAAGAAATTCACTCGCCTATTTCGACTAGGAATTGTGAAGGCTTCGTGACTTGCTTGCTCAGTGACCTTGGCAATGAATAATCCCAGAATTATAACTTATTTCTTTTCATCTAATGAAATTAATTATCTAATCCTCTTACGTAAAACAAACTATATTTTTTAAAATATTTTTTATTTTTTATTTAAAATATAGTATCAAATACCTCCTAATTACTTGGAGATGCCTCAATTTATTTCAAATATCTTAGTGTGCAATTTACATTAAAAAAAAAAACTGCATTTAATACCTTTTTTCAAGTCCAGGTTTTTGCCACGATTTAAGAGATGAAAAACGTGTTTAAAGTTTAAACAATGAAAATCAAACAACTCTTGAAGTCATTAGTCAATTTACAATCAATTTTAACCGCACTGCACTTTAAAGGGGATGTTTGGGAGTGCTTCTTAAAAGCACTTTTAAAAAAAATTAATTTTTTTTTTAAGTTTTAATTAACAAAATTTGGTGTTTTTAGATTATTTTGATGTGCTGATGTCAAAAATAATTTTTAAAAAATAAAAAAAACATAGTTTTAATGTATTTTTAAATAAAAAATGCTTTAAAAAACAACTACAAACAGGCATTTTTATATTTTATATAATATCAACCCCCAATTCATTCAATGCTAGAAAGAAATAACATATTTCAACTGATTCATTCTTCCCAAAGAGACCTCGGGATATGTTGAAGCAAGCATTGATAGTGTCAAAGTAAATCAAATTTTGGATAAATTACTTTAAACAGCTCGTAGTTTAACGACAGTAATTTTCTTGGACCGCAGCACGCTATATACATATTTTATAATATAGTTTTTACATAATGTCTTAGTATGTAATTTCGTATAGCACCTTCCGTTTGCTGTTCGGTTCCCAGTTTCCCACTCAAAGATAACAAGAATATTATTACAATTATGCCATTAATTACAATATATTGTTACTCCTAAATGATAAATAATACCTTCTAAACAACCATCGATCACTTTTTTGGGTGATTTATGCTTTTAATTTATTATGCCATTAATTATGTTGATTTTTTTTTTGTAATTTATAAAAAGTGAGGCAGCAAAGTGTTACTGTCATATCCAAATAAAGGATGTTTAAGATAATTTATCCTGATTTATTTCATCATTTTGGCATATTTTAGTCCAACAATGATGGTACATTAGGATTAAAAGAAATTAATGAGCACGTGCAAACCTCAGTCAAAATCGACATAAATTTCTTAAGTGTCATTAATAATGAACAAATACGAGGGTGGCATTGTCTAAAATCACATGCGTTGAACTTGAGATGTTTGAGATTCAATTGACGATAACATCATACATTTAGGACTAAACATGTTTTCCTTGATTATTTATGATACTGCAGGGACTGGTTTGTAAAGATTAATAAACTACAGGGACTAGGTTAAAATGAACTGAAGAAATTATATTTTTCGGTATTTCAAGGACATTTATTTGGCTCGAAGACTGCTATAATTTATTAATGAATAAGAAAAGTATTTTTCTTAAAATTATTCAGGACATTACGGGGTAAAAATGAGGTTCCTCCAACCCAAGCAAAAGCACATGGCTGTTCCATGGACCGGCAGCGTCCCTGATATTGCGAGATTCCCCTACCACTGACCTCCTCCTCTGTTTTTTTCTTCTTCTAATATATAAATATATTTTATGGGCACTGACCCTCTATTTGAAACCTTCATAGTTGCATTGTCAAGTGATCCGAGAAGGAAGGAAGTGCTGAAAAAAGGAGACCAAAGAAGTCACCCCAAGGGGGGGGCGGGGATCTAATTATATTATATAGTTCAGGGATTGTTTTTTTCTAGTAAATTGCAATGATAATCTCTGCAATTCTCATTTAATTCAAGAAAATACAAGCTCTCATTATGTTCAAAATGCTCCCATTTAGGAGGTGTTCGAGAATGCGTTTGAAAAACACTTTTGAAAAAGAATGATTTTTTATTTATTTTAAATTAAATTTTTAGTGTTTTTATATCATTTTGATGTGTTGATGATGTTTTATGTATTTCTGAACAAAAAACACATCCTAAAACAACATCAACCACAACCAAAACAGTAACCATCGATGTTTATCATCCACAATCAGCAAGCTTCCCCACTTGCCCCATATGTTAAAAATCTGGAAGAAACATACACGAACCCGACCCTTTCTCGGAGCAAAATGTGGGCCAAGGAGCTCCTCATTCTTGCAACCATTGAAAATGATCCCCACAATTTGAAGTCATATGTTACAAATATGAAGGGACCCTAACACTGCTATCGATTCCTATGGGAATTTAAACTCTGGTCCGACACCCCAGAAACGTTACAGCGTAACGACGAAGATGCTTAATCACATGGTCGGGGTCACCTTCATTAGGGTCAATTGGGTCACCTTCATTAGGGTCAATTGGGGCACTAACTTGCCAAGATCTCAATAAATGGTAACGAAGTACAATTCGAGGATGATAGAATTCCAGACAATAACACATATCTGCTTCCACTTTCTGACTTCCAGTTTCCTCCCTCTCTAATACCCCAGCAAAACTTAATTTAATCAAGTTAGAAATAAAATAAATAAAAATAAAACAAAATCATTTCTTACTCCTGTAAAGAATCTTGACATGAAGGAGCAAACCTTACGCAGCCTGTCTCGTAGTCTCACAGTGAGATTCCACTCTTTTCAAGATTATTTTACCTAATCAACCTTGGCCTGACCCCGACAGCAAAATCAATGTCGTTTCGAGGATGGTCATGTAATTTTATTATAAAATTCAAGGGATCGAGATCCCATAGCAAGTGGTGGAGTAGAATCGTAGATGAATCTGATGAGCTCGAGGTTCTTTACCCCTTAGAAAAAGCCAAGACGGCTTTAGATTTGAGAAAGTTAATTTTATCTCTAGTGATGCTTGTGGAAAGGAAAACAGTTTATATTAATCGACAGATCTATTCTGTCAATACAGCAGTCTCAAGACTCTCAACAGCTCATCTCCTAATATAATACTAGCCATCTTCACATGCAAATGCACTGTATGTTCTACTTCAAAACATTTGGAGTAAATAGTATCGAGTTCGAGTCAGGATGTGTATTTCTTGTAAAAGTTTGAAACAATCAGATTTTTACTTGCTCATTTAAACCAATAATTTGTGCTTTCAAGTGGGGTTTACTCGTATAAAAAAAAATGTAGAGGAAATATTTATCAAAGTCACGGGCATGCAACCCCAGCACAGGCCCTCTCTAACAATGATCTGTGTTGGCTGGCTGGCTTCACTTGGAAGCTAAGTGAGAACTTCGGGAACTTGGTGTTTAGAATGAGACTTGGAGCAAGCTGCCAAAGCCTAGTCCATCAGATGTATCATCACTAGATTCATCACTATTCTGAGTTCCACAAAAGTAGAGCACGTTTGCGACATGTAAGGATTAAGATGGTGTGTTAGTGTTCACTTCTTTTTATGATTCCCTTATCAGTAGTGCCTTCATGTCGTTATAAAATCCAGAGGGGGGGGCTTAGATATTGTAGTCTTAACCACTTATCTTCAAAACAAGATGACTGGTGAGAAAGAGGTCAATGACATTCAAGTTCGAAACGCAAAATCATCTTATTACAAAGGGTGTTTTCATTCATTTTTTGCAGCCATTCGGTCAACCTGCCTTAAAATGCAATTTGTTCTCATCTAGACTCAAATCCATCAAATAAATTTTATAATTACTGACAAATTTTGCTCGGTTTTCAGGGTGCACTTGCGCGTCAGTGACTGGAAAAACTAGACTACAACCAGCTTCTATCCGAAATTGGAATTCAATCTTTGAACCGAGACCCCAAACATTCATCAAGCAAAACCACCAAAAGTCTCGTCCACTGGAAGGTTAAGGACCTCAAGGTGGTTGCAACTTGCATTCCTATCATCCAAGTTGAAAGAAACCGAAGCTGTTGTGCAAATCCGGATCCTTCCACCTTAAGAGAATAGACATGCAAATGAACAATATGAGATATTAATGAGCATTACAGAATAACAGTCTTAGTGCCCTGGATCCCTACATGACAAGGAAAGCAGCTAAAAAACATGAATAAATAATATACATGTTCGTGTATACAGCCCCCATGATGTTCCGGGCATCCTAATCTTTTTTCATCTAACTATACAAAAGTCCAATCAAAATGAACACTGGACCCAAAACAGCGGTTAGCTCTGATTCCATCTAAAGCCAGTGTGTAAAGTATCACTGATGCTGTGCGACAAATCAGAAGTGGCTGGTTCGGATGGCAACACTTTCAGGCATCCCCAATCATGCAGCTCCAACAGGAAAAGCATGAACTGGATAAAGCAGAGAGATCCATACCAGTTCTCTTAACGGTAACTCTTCAGCTCAACTCCAAGTCCAAATGCAGGTTATCTCATATTCCAAATCACCCACAAGTTATTAGCATTAGGTTGCAGCTCCTGTCTTGGACTTGAGCATCTGTCAAATTGCTAATGGTCATGACCCTTCATCAAAGATAAGGTTAGATTTGCTAAAGTAACATTGTCGCTCAACCATCATTTTCCTCTTTAAGAAGGGAGAAGGTGAGTTGGACCTACATAACAAGAAGAATAAATTTACTTGCGTTCAAGAATTGCTAGGCACCACAGCTTCAGCTAGTGGCTCTCCAAAAAAGCTGTCTATAGGAAGCTTCAGATAGCTTTTTTAGTAATGATCCTTTTTGCTCTTCTTTAGCAACATGGACATGTGATTGATGTATTCTTGGTTTGTTTGGGTCCTACCCGTCAGCCACTGCAGGGCTTCAGCCGCTGCATCTTTTTCTGCACTCTTCTTGTTGTTGCAAGGCTGTCCCATAATTTGCATTCCATTGAACTCAACAGTGGCGCGAAATTGATTGTTCTTCAACTGCTTTGTCTTGTAGGATGGTGCAGCATATCCTGCCCGGGTGACCAATGTCTGGAGCTGACTCTTGGAATTATCACCTCCAGGTCCACTATCACTCCTTGAAATTAAGGTTGGCTGTGATGCAAAAACAGCTGGTTTTGAGGACTTGAAGAACTGGCAACTGAACACAAATCTGCCATCACACTTATCCTCTGAAACTAACAAACGCACTGCAGAGAGAAGCTCGTGGTGCATGTGTATATCCATCCTGGGATACAGCAGCTGTCCGTATTCACCATAAACAATTGACAAAAATTAACAATATTAGACCCTTGAACAGTTGGTAACTTTTAGCAAGAGAAGTGGAGAGACAGCATACAAAACATATCAAAACTAAAGAAAAAAATATAAACCCAGTTCCCATCCAACGTTTGCCTACTTTGGTCTGAATCAGCTCATCAAGCTGTCTCCTCAAGCTCTGATACATTTCCTCTACATAAGGTTGCATGTAGAATTCCAGATATCCTCCCAACATTTTCAAGTGCCCATCCTGTAAGATAATTATGCATGGATAAACGTGATCAGTAAAAGAAAAACCACCACATGCAGTGATGCAACTCCAGCTAGCAAGTGATTTTTAAAAGAAGAGAAAAAACTCACAGCATCCCCTTTAGAGATGCTCCCGCCAAATAGAAGCAGCACTGAATCAGAAACAGCTGTTGAATCCCGGAGAAAAACAGTATTAACTTTTATCTTCTCATTGAAAACCAGCCATGGATAGGGGATTTTTGATTCTCGAGCATTAACCGAGTTCTGGGGAGAGGAAATACCAAGCAACTAATAAGAGAACAAAGACACGGAGCGCCTTACACTCATTTCAGAAGAGAAGAGATAACATTCAGGAAGAATGAACTTACAGAGTGCAGAAGCACCTGGCCGTCCTCCATGGTTTTCAGTGAAAATGACTTCTCATTGTGCTGTACATGAAATTAAGTCAGTACTCATGATTTGTGAAAATCACACAAAATTAAGGTATCATCCCTCTTTTCCCACCACGTCATCTAAATAGCACATTTATAAAATAAATAGGCCATTTCAAATCAAAGGAACTGATGAGCTATATATACATCATAATTTGGGTGATAATGTGAAAGCATGAAAACCCATGAAAATAAAATTACTCACCACAATGGAGCAAATTCCAGGATAGAGGCCACCGCAAATAACTGCTCTAACCAGATGCTCATCATGGCTCCATGCATTGCAGGTGGTTGGGTTGCCATCGACAAGCCCAGTATCCATGAGCAAGGAGAAGAACTCCTTCCGAAGAGAATCAATAGCTTTCATAGATTGTACTGAGAGAAAATTTTTCCAGCAGTACTCGTATCCAGAAAGATCTCTTTCAGCATCTCTCCAGCCCTCATAGGCTCGGACAAGTGCTAGGTGGTCACTATAATCACCGGAAAACTGAGATTTTGCAATCTCTGCTAGCTGCATAGCACAAATAGACAATAAGGGTGTGTTTGTTCTGAGTAAAATATTTTACAAACAGAAAAGAAAAATACATGGAAATGTTTTTACGATGTTTGGCGAGTAATGATTTGATGATATTAGAATGATGATGATGATGATGATGTGTTGTATTGATGAGAGTAGTGGTTGTCAGATGGTGACGGAGGTGGAGATGGTTGCGGATGAAATAATTAAAAGTTATTGTAAGTGGAGTAATCCATATTATTTTATGGAATTTCATGAGCTGAAAATACATGCCAAAAAATTAGCAAGGTTTAAAGGTTGATTGTAAAATATTTTATGAGAAAATACATGCCAAAACAAACACCTCCTAAATGATCATATTTTAAGAATAACAGGTAAGAATAACCAGCAGCTTATCAGACTTCATTATCACTATGCTACAGTCCCACAAATGGAATCCCACACCCCCAAACCTCAATGCACACAAATACCCACAACAGTCACATGCCACAAAAAGAAAAACAGTAAAGCCCTACTACCCAGAGAATATTCATATCTTCAGGCAACCACAAAGCATCAAAGCTGCAGGGTTGCCAGCCATTATTAGAAGTGCAACCCAAAAGCTCCCTTGCTAGCCACTGCTATGCTAAATCTGTATCAGGACAGAAGCTGAGTCAACAGTTTGCTTCCCCCTCCACTATGGTGACATCTAATACTTGCATGCCAATTGGTAATACCTAAGCCTAACTACAATCTCAACAAAAACAACTAAAGGGAAAACAAAGTTTGCATGATCGTATTCATATGAATTATTAAGAAAAGTTTAATGAAATCATGTGCGGACCATTGAAGCTGATAGCAGACTTGGCCATTAATATAAGACCTTTTGCTTTCATCCTAATTGAAGCACAAAGAGAATATGACTTTCATCTAACAATATAAGATTTGGAAGGTGACTTACATCCTTCTTGTCCAATGGCATCAGGAAAGGATCCCTGACACTAAGACTGGCAACAACAGTTAGTACCGGATCCAGGCAATTCAAAATAGCACCTAAAACGAGCATTTTTCCAAGCTTAGGCTCCACTGGAAGCATAGTCAAATATCGACCTGCCAAGTGATAGTCAGATTGAATGGAACAAAATCTTACCATCAGCACATGCTTGTGGATTAGCATAAGTTACACAAATCTAAAAACTGATAAAGAATATACAGAGAGATTTAGGCCTACCTAAAACAGTCAAGTTTTCATTCTGATCCAAGGCTCCGATGATTTTCAAATATTCAATGGCATTTTGAACCTGCAATAGATAAATTTAAACCAAAAGGTCAAAGAGGTAGGCATGAGCAAATCCCTTGTATGGTGGGAAAAGTCAACAATAATTTCTACAGGCAAGGGCAAAAAAATAAAAGGAAGCCCATGTATGTCACGTCATTATAAAAATAATGAAAGAAGGGTACCGCTAATAACTCAGGCGACTGCAAAGCCCTAGATAAAAAGTCAGAAATGCTTCCAAGTTTCAGACTTTTGATTTGTAGACAAAGAGACTGCAAAGGCGTTCTCAAAATTTCTGGCAATTGGTACTCTGCAAAAGCATCATATACACACCTAGGATAGAGGTGATAACATTCTCCTGGTTGAACACGGCCAGCTCTTCCTCTTCTCTACATTATACAAAATATAAAGAGAAACCAAACATGGTTAATAAACATGAATTTAAAAATATCAATTAAGCAGACAAATAAAAAAAAGGCATTCTGCCATTAACAGAAATAGTCACATCTCTTCCTGCAGGCCAAATATATGCCATACTGTAAACATTTAAGCAGATAGTGTAACATTTAAGCCTTTTGGATGCATTACAACTTACAAGAATAAAGAAAATTCTTTTGTTCCTTTTCCTTTTTTTCTTTTAACTGCGCACTAACTATAAGGCTAAAGTTTCATATTCTTTCTACTGAATAAACTATCTTCAACACTGTGTACTAATCATATAACTTTTTTATTGTTTAATTTCAGGAATCCAGTGATTGCCTAGGTTTGAAGGAGAAGTTGACCAGAGAATTTAACTTTCTACTTTAGCCAGTTGCGTGGGCTAGCACAATATAGTAACCAATAGGCCAACTCCAAATGAAATGCATGCCTTAAGAGATATTGTAGGGAAAGGAATGGAAAGAATTAAAGGGCCACATAAGACCTATTACTGCACCAACTCAACAAAACTTTTAGAAAAAGGAAAATAGCAACAAGGGTTTTACAACTTGACACAAGGCATTGTACAAAACTCCAGAATTGTTATTACAATAAGGCAGGGGAAATAGTGGTGGTCGCTTAACCCTGTTAAGCTCTTCCTATTAAAAAACAAACCCCCTTTTCAGGATTAATGCCCAACCATGCTTAACCCCCAACCAAAAAGGCTGATCAAATTAAGTTAACAGCAGATCAAGTAGTGCTACAATAATGCATAACCCATATTAACCGCATTAATCCAGCAACAAAAGTTGATTAGTAATATCATCGATCTTAATTCAACACTACACTGAATTGTTATGATCAGTGCATGCATCAGCTAGGGTTAAATATTTTTTTATAAATGATTCGACATTTATTGAAACTATTAGCTGATTTTAGTCAAATATGTGAAAATCTTTGTTGGTGGTAACTGTTAAACAACATGAAAACAGCTACTTAAACCATGGTTCTGATGAATGCATGCCCACAAACATACACACATGATCATGGGGGAAAATGAAACTATTCTAGTTCTAAAAAGCTAACTTAAATGGCTCTTTGTAGATAATTGGCTTGCCTTCAATGACTAATCTAATTTATCAACCACTAGAGTTCAAATGAGACCACCTACCATCTGGTCCCCAAACTGAATTTCATGTACAAAAACTACAAATGGTACTTTCCTGTTACTTGTCAAGACAGTAATTACGGGCTCTAAACATGCTGGGAAAGGGAAATACCTGTCCCACTAGCCCACCATGTGTTGAACCAATACAGGAATTTTTGTGACGATGAGGTTATTAAAAGAGAGAAAGAATGGTTGATAAGAAATTGTGACCATGACCTTTTCAAATGATCAAAACACAGCATACACAAAAATCAACACCAGATGCCATCTTATAGTTCATATCTCCAACAGAAGAACTTACTTGTTGAGCAGAAACCTTAGAAATCCAGGAAGGAAGCAGACAAGGAGTGTTATTCAATGCATCATAGGAAGACTCCTTTGCTTTCCCACAGTCAAGAACGAAAACAATATCATTGATGGTGATACTAGTCTCGGCAATATTAGTAGCCAGTACTATTTTCCGCACACCATCTTCAGGTTCATCAAATATTAACCTCTAAATGCATTCCAAATATATCATATTAGTAATTTTTGAGAAAATTGAACGGGAAGAATGTCCTGTGCAATCTTAAAAGATAGGATAACAAAAAATATCTTTAAAAGCAGCTGAAATATGCAGTACGAATTTGCTGTTCTGCTTTCCACTGCAGACGAAGTATAACTTTGGGTGACATTATTTGGCAGAAAATAAGCATGTGAGTGGTAAGAAACTACATGGTCAAATCAAATCAGAATAAGAGTAAATTAAAACAATAAATTACCTGCTCTGAGCTGGCCATAGAACCATGGCAAGTGAGCAACAAGACTCGGCTTGGATCTCCTAAGAAAGGATGAGCTTGAAGCTTATCCTTCAAAGAACTTATGTCATCCCACCCCGTCATGAAAACAAGAACAGCACCTGGCCTCTCATTCTCACAAATATTACATAAGAGATACTCAACAAGATTAAAACCTATGCTATCAGGATTCCAACATGACAAAGACTCCTGAGTCTGGCTACTGTACTCCTTAAAATCAGCTGTTCTAAGAGCATCCTGGTTATATTTTTTCAAAATGAAAAAATAAAAATCAGGAAATTTATAAAAATTACAGAATGATAAAATATAACCTTATGAACATCTATACCTCAACACTTGAAGCAATTTGACTCTTCCTTTTTCTCGGAGTTTGTTTGCCTATCCTCCACATCTTTTCTTGACCATAATCGTCAATTTGGTTGCATTGGGTCAATCTGTAACCCGTCATTTCCAAAATATTTTCCAGAAAATGAGTTTGTACCGGGTATGTAAAACCCTAAATAAGACCGTTAAAAGGACCATTAGAAAAAACCTTCCAACCCATGGATTGCAAAAAATAATAATAATAACAAGAGACAAACAAAAGATTTAACATGCCAAAATTGTTTGTATCACCAGATGTTGTCATATCAGGATCAGGCATCATAACTACAACACATAATCAGTGCATGATTTAAAATACCAGCACTAAACCACAAGCAGTACAAATGCCCAAAAAAAGAAAACATTCTTCAAAGAAATATTATTCATAACCAAAGGCATAACTTTTTACCTCTCTCTTCATAAGTGATTTATAATAAAAATAAAACAGTTAGTAGGAAGCAAAGAAAGGGACAGCCCAAGCAAATTCACATACTGATGAAATCTAACTATAAATTGCCTCGACAAACAATGAAAGAAGATGGTGCAACACTGCTAACAGGACTTTTAACTTACTGGAATGTGAAGTATTGGAGCTCCATCAAAATATGATGAGAAAAGCTCGGCATCAAGGGTTGCACTCATCAGAATCAGCTTCAGTTCTGGCCGATGAGGAAGGAGATCCTTAAGGACAATGAGCAGAAAATCTGGTGCCAAAAGTTCATCGTGAGAAATCAGATCTCATCATCCCTAAAATAAAACCTCAAACAGCTAAAAGTTACCCTCATTCATTCCACGTTCATGAATCTCATCCACAATCACATGAGTTATGCCCTTTAAATTTCTATCAACAAGCAGTCTTCTCAACAGGATGCCAGTGGTACAAAAGAGAAGGTGGGTATCCCTTCCTTTTACACCCTCAAACCGAACCTTGTATCCGACCTGCAAACAAAAGCCAATAAAACAAGAATATTTGTTTCAGTTTCTTAAAATGTGTTACTGGTAGAATATAGTGATTCGGACAAAGTAACTCAGAATGTCTCTGACAAGAAACTCACACATTCACCCAATTTCTCCCCTCTCTCTGAAGCAATTCTTTCAGAAACAGAAATAGCAGATATCCGTCTTGGCTGTGTACATATAATATTACAAACAGCTCCACGAGCAGATTCTATCTCAGATTCTAAAATAAATTGTGGAACTTGCGTGGTTTTGCCACAGCCAGTTGCACCAGAGATTATAACAATCTGTAAAATACAAAAAGTTAGGCTTGATTGCAAATCATATAGCATTGATAATTGAATAGTTGACAAGCAAAGTTAAGAATCAATTCATGCCAACATAACAAGTCTTTCCATCCCCGTGTGTGTGGAATTTCAACTTCAATATGTAACAAAAACATCCCAATACAAAAATTAAGACAAAAAACTTGAAAGTTCAGTAGACCACAAGATTTACCATCTTAAAATATAGGAAAACCTAACCGAAGTAATGATCTCCTTTTGACCGCTTATTACATCATTGCAATGAACCTAAAAGGAGGTTTACTAGCAGAAGAGATGGATTATAGACAAGGAAATTTATACTAACATATAGGTATTCTAGCCTGGCCCATTTAGACAAGCTTGAATAAACTTTATACAGACCAAGTGTGAGCTCTTAACCCTTATGCTGAATACATTCATTTCTTAGAAACACAGACAGATACCTTCATTTAACAAAATTAATGACAACAGATTTCCATGCAGAGTTGGAACCAAACAACTTGTAGCAAAAAAAAGGAAAAGAAAAAAGTACAAAAGACTTATGCATTACAAACCTGATTTTGTGAAATGGCTGCCAATATGGCATCCTTCTCCTTGTAAGCAGGAAGAGTTTTACGAAATTCAAGCATCTTGCAGCCTTCTGGAGATTCCTAAAAGAAATAAAAAAAACTCTCTTCATCATATTTCAGAAATCAAAATCTGGAAACATGCCGCAAAACAAAATCTAAACCTCTAAAGTTCTTTAATCAAAAAATAAAAAAATTCAATGTTTATCACAACTATGAACAAACATACTAGAATCCCAGATGATCTTTGCAAGTACACAGTGCATATATTCTTGCTTGGGAAACAAGCTACCTAGCACCATCCAGACTTACAGACAACCTCAATGAAGAGGAGAGTTAGCAAGTCTTAAGTCTGGACCAGCATCCACTTGTAAAAAATGGTTTTGGCTCAGGATATTATATACTCAATAATAGACCGTATAGACACAAACTAGCAAGGGCCGAATGAACATTTTCTCCTTCATTAGGATTACAAACTAAATGCAAGGACAAGGAATTCAAATGTTGCCTGAAACTATGATATTATTGTCCAAATCTTATTTGCACTTATAATTTGAAAAACCCTCTGTGGGCCACCACAGTGATATAATAAAAATGGCGAGCTAAGGAATGTTACATGACAAGTTACAATCCAAAACTGCTAGTTACAAGAGGGACTCTCTTCCTACAACTTTTCAGAACATTTATGTGAAAATGGCCATTGCAAAATGAAATTGTAACACTTTAGCCCCTCCAAGAGCCGAGGTCTTGATTTGTTCCCGTAAACAACCCAAGTTCGAGAATGAGAAGGGTGCCTACAATTATCTAAGTTAAGACATGGAGCAATGCCATAAGAAAATAAGCCAAATTTTATTTAAGGGAAAAAACAAAAGGCAATCTTTTAAAAATTAACTCTGCCACCAAAATAATAAAGTGATGGTGTCATGAACAGAGGTTCAAAGATGGGCCTACCAGTGTAATCCCCAGGACATCATATTTTTTGGGTTTATTTATTAAAAAAATAGGGTATATTATCAGTGAAAAGAGTAGAAAATATTGGTATAGGAGCCTGATAATTAGTTCAGGATATTAAATTTTAATAAAAATACATATAACTTCAATTTTCCAGCAAATGAAATCCCAATATCAAATCTTTTTTTATAAAAAAATGATGTGAGACTTTTAGTTAAAAAGGCACATCAGTTATCGAATTAAGAAGATATTGGAATCATATGGGACTTGTGTAGGGAAACAAAGTGGAAAACCAATACTATTCATTTAGTGCACAAAACAAGGAGCCACCTTTCTGGCAGTGGCAGGGGTTCAACACCCAACTGTGAAGCTGCTTTTTTGTAAATAATAATAGTGATTGTGTTAACATGCCATCTATTCTCTCAAGTCATTAAAAAAACCAGTTGATTGTTCCAAAGCCAGTGGGACTGGTTTTTCTCCAGGATTTTTCTTGAGGCAATGGGACAAGACCAGTTCAAGGATAAATGGTCTTGTTTTTAAGACTATGAAAAGAAAAGGGCAAGTAGGCTTCCTCTTTGTCCAATTAATATTTTTCATGGAGTAACTGGTATGGAGATTTGCATGAGATGATAGCTAAATGGAAGAGATGCATTGAAATAGCAATAGATACATGACATAGTTCTATATTATTCAGGGTAAGATAACCTGCCAAGCTTGTTGCTGATCACACAATTGCATACTTCTCCGCCACAGAATTTTCTCCATAACAGCCTTACTGGAAGCCAGTGGCTCAGGTTGCTCAAAAAGCCCATCATCTGTAGAGAGACTACTACTGCTTGAACTAGAAAATGTATCTGGAAAATTATTATTAGTCCTGGACCTTTGATAGAGGTAGTCTCCAAGATAAGCATCAACTCTTTGTAGCAAACCAAGTGGTAAGTTCACCTGCCAATTCTTCAAAGCTTCAATTTAGAGCTTAGAGACCATGTATAATGAAAAGTACAAAAGTTTTATATGGAACATGCAGATGATTTTTCCAAAAAGGGGCAAACAAATGTACAAAGGAGAACAAGAATAAATGGACATTGAAAATACGCATGTGGTGTTTCAGACCTAAAACTCAATTGAAACAGATTTAAGAACTTGGGACGAAATGAAGCGTGCAAAAAACAGGGACCAGAAAAGAGCAAAAAAAGAAATAAATACTTCAGCAATTCAGCTTTCATAATAACGACATTGTTTTAGTTTATGGACCAAAACTACATCACACAGATGAGAGCGAAACTCTGTAAATAGAAGCAGTAGAAAGTACCTCCCTCTGCGGACGCTTGTCATCCAAATCAAATCTGTAGTTTGGAAGCGGAACCTTGCTAAAAACAACAACTTTCGCATAGGAATGGCTGCCAAGATAAATAAAAACAGAATCAGTAAAAACACCAAATGGAATATATCAAGAAATACAGGATACCACCTATGCAAGCCCATTTTACTCGCAAGAGCTGCTATTTGCTCAAAATCACGACGATCCTTTTTCTCTCTTGAAATCAACTCTTGCTGCTCCTTGTCATGCAAAAGCATTGTTAGTTTCCGTTTCCACTCCTCGTTGTCATCAGAAAGGAAAGCGCCCTAACAAACAGAGTTTTGAAGAACAATTAAAAATTCAAAAATTAAGCTAAATTGATTGAATATAGACATTACATTTATTGATACGTTACTCACAGGTTGAACCACGGTGAAGTCCGTTTCAAGATCAGAGCCTTCCTCTGATACACGGTCATCGTAGGCAGAAACAAATTTCAGTGCCGGTTTCTTATTACTGTTAAAATGAATATTATCAGCGACACCGTTCCTCTTTTGTTGATGAAGAGGAGGACGGTTTCTAGGGTTTAAAACAGCAGTGCTATCGCTGTGATTTTCGCGAGATTTGGAGCCAATTGGAGGAGGAGAAAAAGCATTAGAGGAGGAGTGACAGTAGGGAGCGGAGACGAGGGAGCGGAGACGGAAGTGTGGAGGGACGTAAACGGCGCCGAATGAGGAAGGCGGCGGCCGGTCCTTCATTGCTATAGAGGAGACAGAAGTAGAGGGATTTACGGTTTGGGGAATTTGCCAGGGAGGAGAATGAATGAGAGTAGATAGCATGCGAGGTGAAATAACGGTATCGTTTTTGGTGGAAAATTTTTACAGGTTCTGATCGATGATTCTTCAGGTTGTTCTCTGGTGCTTGTGCTGGCTGGACAGTTGAGTTGAGCGAGCTTGTGTTTTTCTAAATCGAAACGATAGTGTCTATTTTCACGCGCCTTGGAGCACCTGGGATTCCACGTAGATGCTAGGTGGCTCCATGCACCTCTTTTCGTTTTCGAATATACCCCCTGCGCTCGGGCTAATTGTTTTTATTATGAAAAAACAATTCAATGATTTAAAAAGATCATAAAAAACTAAATTTAACAAATAATTTTAAAAAAAATGGGTAACCTGTTAGAGAATAATATAAATCATATTCTGGGGCCTCACCTACAAGCTTAAGCTTTTAGGTGAGATGGTTCCTTAACATGGTATCAGAACCTTATTAACCCAGCGGTCATGAGTTCGAATCTCACCACCCCCATTCTATTTGATAAAAATCAAACACAAGGTAGTATGGGTCTGTGTGCAAGTTTAAAACCCAAATGGTTTTCACTTGAGGGGGGTGTTAGAGAATAATATAAATCATATCCTGGGGCCCACCTACAAGCTTGAACTTTTAGGTGAGATGGTTCCTTGACATAACCCATGAATTTTTTTAATATAAATAGAAAATCTCATATGAAGTATTAAAAAAATCCCAATAAAACATTCGAGCATAGAACCGGAGAAATTTAACTACAAAAGATGGGAAAAAAACAAACAAGTTTGGATGAATGATTTCTAAATTTAGATTAATCTTTTAAAGACACAACCTGTTAAATTTTATATTCATATTCAATCACGAAACTCAATATTCAACATATATAATATCGAATAATGAGATAAATTAATATAATTTAATTAGAGAAAACGAAATTTCTTGAAAAAAAGCAAGATCTAACAAAGATCACAAGAAAATTGAGCAATACCATGTAAATTTAATATTAAATAATAAAATTAATTAATGATATATAATTAAGAAATTTTGTTTTAACAAATATATATCTATCAAGGACATGAAAACGAGGCAGCTTGCGCTACTCTCAAAACTTGAAAAAAAATCTCATAGAAAGCATAAAAAAATACCAAATGATGAAACAAAATAAATAATATTAAAAAAAAAAGTAAAGTCGAGCAAAAATCCTGCCCCTAAAATAATATTTCAAACTCCTTTAAATTCAGACCACTCAATCAAGAAACTCAACAAATTTATTGTTGAATGATAAAAAAAATCAAAGGTAAAAAATTAAGGATTAAATTTTATAAACGAGATAAATAGCATTTACAAAATAAGAATCAAATTTGACAAATAACAAATTATGTTGATATAAAAAATTATTTAAAAAAATCATTTTAATACAATTTAAAAAAAATATCACACATACTCCCAAAAAGTCAATTACCCTTGCACACCGTTTCCTTCTTCTTTTCATAGGTAAGTTCAATAATTCACTATATGATTAAATCCAAAATACCATTATATAATTCATTATATGATAAGAATACGCTATTTTGTTTTCAATGGGAAAGAAAAATCTACTGTGTAAAAAAAAAAAAGTAAACCAGTATACCTTGTTAATTCAACAATACCTAGTGAAACCCGAAAAAAAATGAAAATACCGTAACCCTCGTCATTTTTAGCATCGCAAAAACACTGCTCAAATCCAGTGTATTGAGTCTACACATCCACAATAAAAGTTTGATCGATTTTAGTTTTTGAAAACGAGCACTCTTTTAATCTTTGTTTTTTAATAAAACAAGAAAATAAAAGCCCAAATTAAATTAATTACAACTCCCCTTCCTCTGGATTGGAGCACGTTTATAAAACAGACTTGAGCAGAGCAAGGCTGCAGGTCAATCCGAGTTCTACCCAGGGTTTTGATAGGGGGGGAAACCCGACATATTTAAGGTCACGAGTCAATCCAAATAGAGCAATGTCAGTTCCTTACTTTATGGCAAAACCCCGGATCGACATGTCTGTCCAGATTTTATAACTATAATGCTCATATTGAAATATGAAATAAAAGAATAATCTTTTAAGGAAAACTTATTACAGATTCACAGGAAAAATAAGAACAAAGAAATGTTTTCAAAAGATGTATTTGATGCTGCTGAGCCATTTTCAAAATGTATTTATAAAATAAGAATATAAATAAGTTTTCCTTTCACTAAACCCGCTTCGCTGATCGAAGTTGGCAAAAGTTTTCCTTTCACAACGATTTTATTAAAAGCTCTCTGGCGTTAGCCACATTAGAAAAAAAACAAAGAAGCTCATCATCTAATGCTATAACTTCTCGGCCTGCATAGCTAGCAATCAACAACGAACAATACAAAGGGAGAAATTACACGGTTACTGGGGGGGCAGGAAGCACTGGTTTGATTAATGCTGCTCAATAGGTATAGCCCTTCACGAACATTCCCTTCTTAGCTTCCTCGTTTTCACCCTCGGCAGAATACCTTCCGAGCTGAGCCAAGGAGTTAGCCTTGGCACGCACCAAAAGTGACTTCTGAGCAGCTTCCACATTCTCAGGGCGTCCTTGCCACGTCTTCAGCACGGTGTTCTGCAGAGCACGGGCATACGAGAAGGAAACATGCCATGGATTGGGGGTTTGGTTCATTGCATTGAGGTTGAGGGTTGCTTGTACTTCAGATTGCCCTCCCGACAAAAACTGAAAAGTAGACAGAAGTAGTTCACATGACAAATTACTATTAAATCATCAACAAGGATTCAACAAAATTTCAAATTGAAGTCACTGTATAGATTACTGTAAGGAGACCTTCAATTTCTTTTACTATCTTGAATCAATTTGTTTACCACAATAAATTTGGATCTAATTTTCAAGAATTCAGAACCATCTCCTTTCACCAACAGAAGTTTAAAATCTCTTGCAAAGGATACTTGGCAACATTCTAGACCAAATTGTGAGTGATAACAGGATCAATCATATCATTCCAATTATAAGCCCGATCCCTCTAATAAGATATGCAAGTAATATTTGGCTTTAGGCACTTGAGACCTTCACTGTTCAATTTCACATTGTAAGAAGAGGAAACTGATGTGTTCAAGAAAAAATGTACATCAGTTTAGATTCCTGATAAAAATTGGGTTCCTGTGTTCATACCATGATACCAGGAACCGCAGGAGGTACTCTCCTTTTAAGCATCGTCAGTGTATACTTGGCTATGGTATCTGGAGATGCCTTCTCCTTGTGTTCAGCCCCTGGCGTTACCATGCTAGGCTTAAGGAGGATGCCCTCAAACACAACATTGTTTTCAGCCAAATAGTAAAAGACTTCTGCCCAGACCTTCTCAGCAACTTCAAGGGTCCTGTCAATTGGATGGTCCCCGTCAAGTAGAATCTCAGGCTCAACTATGGGCACAAGACCGTTATCCTGCACACAAAATTTATCATCAGCAAAGAGTAGCAAAGAACCTCAAAACACTTGAATTTCATAGTAATAAAACAAGGAATTGGTGTAGTCTAGCTTTATCAGGACTTGACAACTTCGTAACAATAAATGCCAACCTATTCTTAGATGGGAAAATCCCAACCAACATTCCAAACTGATAATCACCTCAACAAATTCTGATAAGCAACATATATCAGCACAAGCCACAGACTACCCTACCTCTCCCAGCCAAGAAAGAAATGTGTAGAAAAAAAGGAAAAGGACAGCATTGGAAAGGGTTTGGAAATATGAGTGAGGAATGTGCTACGAGAACAAAAGAATACCTGAGAGATGGCAGCATATCGTGCAAGTCCCCATGCAGCTTCCTTGACAGCCAGAGCAGAAGGGCCACAGGGAATGCTGACAACAGTCCTCCTGGATATTCCATTGTGATCATGCAACAATAAAACGCGAGGAATATAAAATGCTATTGGAATAGTAGACAAATTAAATGGATTAACAAAAGCACAACAATATTACATAATACTTGAGCAGACTTACCACTTAGCAAATCGTGCACCTTGCTTGTAATATTCAGCAGATCTTGAAGCCAACCCATCCAAACCTTGACACCAAGACTCGTTGTTTGAACCTGGTAGGGGGACTAAACCCTGAAACAATAAAAGTTGCGTTGTAACACACACAAAAGTTCACTGTGAAAGAGAAAAACCAAATATCCAATACACGATTTATATTTTGTAGATTGTATTGACCATGTACCTTGTCAACTTTGATGCCAGGTACAATGTTCTCATCAAGCAGGCAATCCACGAACTTCTTTCCACCAGTTGTAGACTGGTAAAGTGTCTCCTCAAAAAGAATAGCACCAGAAATGTATTCGCCTAGACCAGGAGTAGTCAATAAAAGTTGCCTGTATGCTTGTCGGTTGGTTTCGGTGTTATCCAAGCCAATGGATGCCAACCTCTTCCCACAAGTTGCATTTGATTCGTCTATGGCAAGGATACCACGGCCAGGTGATGCAATAGATTTCTGCACCATCAATCCAGAAGCCAGAGTCAGTTTTAAACTACGTAAATAAAAATTAATGATGACCCAATTATTTGTCTCCTTCCATTCTGAAATAAAATCTAGAAATACAGAAGCGATATATAGAACAACAATTATTGAAAGGAGTAAATAACAAAATCATTCAATATATACATATACAGGCCATGTAAAAATAGAAGCATTCCAAGCAATTTCGAATATCTGATTTGTCAACCAGCAAATATAACCAAAGCATGAACAACGAAAACAAATCTAAATACAGAAGAAGGAACTAACAGCGGTTTGGACGAGCTCGTCGGTGTATGAGTTGGCACGGATCGAAAAGGAGACTCGACGAGTTGAGGATCCCTGAGATCGCTGACCGAAAGGTGACTTTTGGCCGATCCATGAAGACGACGCTGAGTTTAGCTTTACGAAGTTTGCACAGGCCATTACTTCGAGATATAATAATTAGATCAAGATCGAGAGAGAAGTAAGGTTTTCGATGTCTACGAGAAAAAAGGTTTTCGCAGTCTGCTAAGGTTTTTCCCTTTTCTCTCTTACTTTGTTTTTGGTTCGGTGTTTGTGGTTAGGTGGGATTATAACACGAGTGCGAAAGTGAAGTGTAGTTGTGTTAGGCAACTTAATTCTACCTCGTGGAATCCGCCTGTGCTTTTGGAGAGGGAATAGGACAAGAGACAAGCGGGGATACCAAACAGTCCCTTTAGGTGGATTTGTTTTTGTCATGTGTTTCCCAGATTGTCCTCACGTTGTTTTTTTTTGGTAATGCATTGTCCTAGAAAGGTTAAAACTTAAAACACCCCGCACGGTTCATTTTGTTGAGTTTTGTTTTTACGTCTCAATAATGATTTTTTTTTTATAAAAAAATAGTATTTCCAAGTTATTTTAATGAAGGATATAAAAAATAGTTTTTTAAAAATAAAAAAAATATTTATAATATCTACATATTATTATATAAACATGGGTACGTAAGAGAAGAGAAAACAGGCCAGTGCAAACATTGTATTTTAAAATTATTTTGAAAAATAAATAAATAAAATATTTTTTTTATATATTTTTTCAAATTATTTTGATTTTTTGATATTAAAAATAATTTAAAAATATATTTTAATATATATTTAAATAAAAAAACATTTTAAAAATCAAATCAAACATGAAACTGACACGGTTTTAGATCTTATTTGACACTAAATTTAAAAAAAAAATGAACAAATTCAAAAATTTTATTTTTTTATTTTAAATCAATTTTTTTAATATTTTCAAATATCAAAAATAAAAATTTTAAAAAAGATATTTTAATAAATTTTTATATAAAAATATATTTTTAAAAAACAACTATACCCAAACTACATTGGATTTCGCCCACGATTCGTCCGCTGTGACTGTGAAAGCAGAGAAAGACCCGCGTGTGTTTTTCAATTATTTTGTCACCGTTATAATTGTCTATATACCCGTCAGATTTCTAACTTGCTAATTCCTTTGGTGCTGCTTTTAATTTTTCTGTTCTTCGTGTGATTTTTAGCAACTGTGTCAAAAAAAATCTGATAAAAAATGTAGGTTTTTTTACATGTTATATATATATATATATAAAATTAAAATCAAAAAATTTATATAAAATAAATAAATAATCATTAATTATAAAATTAAAAATCAGATGTAATTCAAAGTATTATATCTTGTAACTCGGATTTTTGACACAATTGTCTGAGTGTAACCAAATACTGAGTGTATTGTTCACTACCATAGTGGATTGACGTCTATGTTCTTGGCAAAAAAATTGTCTATCTTTAATTTAGAGTGCTAAATTGCATTGATGGTGCATTGTTTACCAAAGCAGAATACCGATGTCTACAGCCTTTGACAAAAACAAATGGTTGCCTTTGATTAGAAGGTACCAAGGCTGTTTGGAAACAAACAAAAAAATATTTTTGTTTTAAATTGATTTTACACTTTGGTTTTTTATATAAGAAAACACATTAAAGCAACCTCTCTCTATATTCTTTTTTTTAAAAAAAAAAATCGCAGCAAACACCCCTTAGATTGGCTCTTTGATAGTCTAACTACCGATTATGAACTGCATGATTTTATACTCACTCGGGATTTTCGGGCGCCAAGGTCAAGGCATGCATGGAAGATCTGGTGGTTCACCGCGGCTTCCACCTAACATCTGACATTCAAGTTCCTTTTGTTTGCTTTTTTCACACACACACGTATATATATGTTAAAAAAAACATTTTATGTCCAACGCTGATATCCTATGTCGCGAGTATAAAATGAGATAACTGCCTAGTCCATTTAGCTCTTGTTTTAACATGGCCAAGTCAGTTGGAACATTTAAAAAAAAAATCGCAGCATACACGCCAAGTCAGTTGGAACATGGCTTTTGGCTAACTGCCTAGTCCATTTAGCTCTTGCATCCACGAAAGAGCCGGCATTAAAAAAGTGTTATAAGGTTCTAGTTTTAGGCTATATAAATTACTTGGAATTAATATTTTAACATATTGTAAAACAACTCAAGCACGATCACATAATAAATACTTCTAGCCTGTTTGGATGGGCGGTGCAACCCGCGTTTTGCCAAATTTCAAATTATTTTTTTTACATTTTAAATGAAATTTTTTTAGTGTGTTTATATCATTTTGATGTGCTGATATCAAAAATGATTTTTAAAAAATAAAAAAATATCATTTTGATGTATTTCGGCATAAAAAAACATTTTGAAAAGCTACCGCAACCGCACTCCCAAACAGTCATTTCAAATTCGCACAAAGATATTCATGTCACGAGTATAAAATACATGTAATTAATTTTTTAACATATTGTAAATCAACTGAAAAAATTCTAAATAAATTGTAAAACAACCTCAAGCCTGAACACATAGTAAATATTTTCACCTCGCACAAAGATGTTCATAACATGAGGGCAGTGTTGTATAAAACGATATAAAAATGTATCTCTCTTCTTGGTAATGTGATTTTTTGTATATCTGATAAAAAAAACACTGATATTAAAAATGATTTTTTAAAAACATAAAAAAATCATTTTAATATAGATATTTTAAAAAAAATAAAAAATAATTTTAAACAGATTTACAAACAGTCACTGTATATGTGGTGCCCATGCCATTGCTGGCTTGTTGGGCTTGCTGGACACATCAATGGCTCGGAGATGCGATATATAACATTATCTATTACCTAAAACAGCTCGGTTTTTCTACTGTAGCCTGTGAATCATAGTCACTATTCACTGGCAATTTGCTCTGGTGCATCGCGGCGCACGTCTGCCTTTTTTTCCCCGCTTTTTGAACAGTTTATTGGCAAAATAACCCCCCGTAAACGACAAAAACTCCCGTCATTTTCAGGGGCTGGACGGTCATTGACCGTTCCGGTTCGTCCGACCGAGTTTTCAATTTGTTTAATATTTCATTGCACAGTGTATTAACGCTTTTGTCCCCCGAAAAGGACAAAACACACGGCTACGGGGGAGGGGCTTCACAGTAATTAGCTAATTTTTTATTATTATTTTCCGCTGACATCTGCTGGCGCGTCTCCAGACGTGCCGTTCGTTGCAGCGCTTACGCATTCTTTGGACGGCGCGTGTTGCGTCCTAAGGCATCGGAAAATGCCCAACCGGCGTCTAGAATGGTTTTCGGGCATGTTCTCTACCACCAGGAGTGGCGCGTGTAACACTTTGATGTCCGTAGACATGTCAATGGTCGTTTGAATCCCCCCCTAATTTCTCTCTCCTGCTTGCGCCAGATGACGTCAGCTAAGCTGTTTTTTATCAAAGTTCATTTCAGTCCTTGAACGTTGTAATTTGGTTTTTTTGCCCTTAATGCTATTATATAGGTTTTGATTTGATTCAATTGCGTCCTTCAATTGAAATTGATTATATATTGGACTTTCAATTCGGTCCTCATTCTTTTAATTTTTCGGATTGGGCTGGAATTTTTAATATTTTTGGTTTCAAAGTTTTGATGGATTTCAATTTCATCCTTCCATGCAAATTTATTATAAATCCTTAATATTTTCGGTCCCAAAGTTTGAGTTCTTTCAATTTTATCCTTCTATGCAAGTTAATTATGGATTTTAGTTTCATTTCGGACCCATTTATTTTAATTTCAGGTTATGTTTTCAATTATTTAATTTGAATGTTTGGATTTGCTTCAATTTTGTTCTTAAAATTACATGTATTATTTAAAGTATGTCAAATTCATTATATATTTATATATTTATGTCAAATTAAATTATGTTAAACCAATTATATGTTTTAATATTTATTGGATATTATCGCCTAAGAATGTATATAGCGAGATAAAAATTATCTAGGATTTTTTTAATAAAAAAAATTAATATCAATATTCTTAAATACATTTAATATAACAATACAAGCAATAAATCTTATAAAAAATAAAAAAACAAATGTCTTCAAATTTTAATTTTATGCTCTATTTTTTAAATTTTATTTCTTGAAAAATATTTTATAATCTTTTGGTTTTTAATATTTAATATCTAATATTACTGGGCAAAAAATACAACTAAATTTTTTTTTACCTAAATTATCTACAATTAAAAAATATTCAAGTCACTTCCCGTTTCGATTACATTTTTTTTTAGACGGCAGATAAGTAATTATAGCACGCAAAAAAATTAGGTTTATTTCTAAAAACAAATTACAATATTTTTATTTATAATGTGTCAGATCTAATATTACAAGAGGAAAAAGGCAACTCATAATTTTTTTTTTACAAATTTACCTAGATTATCTACAATTAAAAAATCTACGACCCACTTCCCATTTCAATTACACTATAAAGTATGTGAGACTAATTATATATTTTAATATTTATTGAATATTATCGCCTAAAAATATATATATAGAGAAAAAAACTTACCTACGATTTCTTGCAAAAAAATAATAATATCGGTATTCTTGAATACATTTAATATAATAATATGATTAATAAATCTTATACATATAACTTTGGCTTTGAATATAAATTTCTATTTTACACTCTTTTTTTTTTGTTCTGTTAATAAACGGAAACCTTTTTTTCACATTTTCTTTATTTTTTAATAACCGTCGTGTCCAAGTCTTTTTTTTTTAACCGGGTTTCTTTTTTTGTGTTTTTTTTAACCACAATATCCGTGACAACAAATTTCTAACAAATTATTTCACCTTCTTAGCAAATTTTCTAACAAATTTTATCAAATTTTTTTTAGCAATAACAATATTCAATCATTTTTTGGTTGAAAAAAACTATTTTTAACAGATTTTATCAATTAGAATTTTACTAATTAAATATTAAATTATCAAAATACAACATTTATAAAATCAATCAATTTTCTACATAAATAAAAAAGCCCAGTGGAGCGGTATATGTTTTAATATTTATTGAATATTATCGACTAAGAATGTATATAGAGAGAAAAAAATTATCTAGGATTTTTTTAAGAAAAAAATTTGATATTAGTATTCTTAAATACATTTAATATAATAATACAAGGAATAAATCTTATTAAAAAAAATTGTCTTCGAATTTTAATTTTGTGCTCTGTTTTATAAAGTTTATTTCTTAAAAAATATTTATAATATTTTGGTCTTTAATATTTCATATCTAATATTACTGGGCAAAAAATACAACAAAAAAATTACAAATTTACCTAGATTATCTACAATTAAAAAATATTCGGGTCACTTCCCGTTTCGATTACACTGTTTTTTTTAGACGACAGATAAATAATTATAGCACGCAAAAAATTTAGGTTTATTTCTAAAAACAAATTACAATATTTTTATTTATAATGTGTCGGATCTAATATTACAAGAGAAAAAAGGCAACTCATAATTTTTTTTTGACAAATTTACCTAGATTATCTACAATTAAAAAATCTACGACCCACTTCCCATTTCGATGACACTATAAAGTATGTGAGACTAATTATATGTTTTAATATTTATTGAATATTATCGCCTAAAAATATATACAGAGAGGAAAAAAATGACCTACGATTTCTTGCAAAAAAAATTTATATAGGTATTCTTGAATACATTTAATATAATAATATGATTAATAAATCTTATAGATATAACTTTGGTTTTGAATTTAAATTTCTATTTTATACTCTTTTTTTTTTCTTTTAACAAACGGTAACCTTTTTTTCACATTTGTTTCCATTTCTGAATAACCGTCATGTCCAAGTTTTTTTTTTAACCGGTTTTTTTTTTTAACCAGAGTATCCATGACAATAAATTTCTAACAAATCATTTCACCTTCTTAGCAAATTTTCTAACAAATTTTATCAAAAGTTTTTTAGCAATAGCAATATTCAATCATTTTTTAGTTGAAAAAAAATATTTTTAACAGATTTTATCAAATATAATTTTAATAATTAAATATTAAAATAACAAAATACAACATTTATAAAATCATTTAATTTTCTACATAGATAAAAAAGCCCAGCGGAACGGGCGAATTAACTCGTTAAACCTATTAAGTCTATAATTTCAATTATATATTTGACGAGTTAACCTTGTTTTCTTATAAAACTACTTTTATACCTTCTCTTAAATGTATATATTATTTTTGATTTATTTAATTAAATATACACATTAACTTTTTAAATAAATGTATTAACCTTTTAATTTATAGCTTGAGATTTTTCCATGTCAAACAATATATTAAAAAGTCAAGTATTTGTTTTTTGAAAAAAAATATACCACCTGTAATCAAGCACGAGCTGGATGACTAGTTCTGCACACATACATAGATCGAATTTGTTTTTGTTTTTAAAACCGTGTTTGCCATGAAAAATATTAAATTAATTTTTTTAATGTATGAATAAAGAAAATATAAAAAATATTGAATACATTTTAAAATAAAAAAATACTTTTAAAAAATAGATAAACGTCCGAAAGTTACCGTATACCAAAATTTTAAGGCGATGTGTCCAGTTGTCCAAAACTAGTCCCAGCCCCTTCCAGCTCATAAAGCCCTGAAAAGTCCATAATTTTTCGGAGATTTTTAGCGACCTGTCGTATGTATTTTGAAAAACGTTCATGGATGACGCGACTCAAAAAACGAAGGGGAATGGGAACGGCGTGGAATTGCTATCGACGCAGAGGCCGAAACCGTTCGAGAACAAGGAGCACAGCCCGGCGAGCTACGAGGACATGCAATTGGGTTACAGTCCTCGAATCTTCAGTTCTCTAGAGCGGTACATGCCTCCTAACATGCTCAATTTACATCGTGATCGTTGAGTCCGCTTCCTCAGTGACATTCTCACTCGCTACTCTCCTCAGGGTGAACGCGCTCGCGTTTGCCGCCTCCCCCACCTCTTTTATTCTATCTATGAATTGGATTGTCGAGTTAAGTAAACTCTGATTTTCATTCATTCTTTAGTGATTTAGGGAAACTGAAAAAAATGCTGTTATGTTCGTGGCTTTGTTCGATTTCGCAACGGCATCGCTCTTTCTAAAGGTTTATGAAAATGTTAGTCTTTATGTCTACGAGGTTGAGGATTGAATTTGGGAAAATTGTTAGTGTAACTCGGGAGAGAATCTGTCTCTTCATGCGCAGGGTTGATTGCTACTAACATGAGTAAGAACTGGCCTTTCTTTTACTTCGTCTCTTACATCTTAGAACTGATACTAGCCGAACTCACTTGTAGTAGAGTGGGGGTGTGGGTTTTAAGAGTGAAGAGATTTTTCTTGATGTCACTTTGTACGTCTTCATCTATATTTGCGTAAAGGACCTTCTCATGAATGGTGCATGATCAGCTACACTAGTCATCGTGACATGGTTCTTTCAGAGGTTGAACTTTGAGATTTTTATTAATTTTCTGAAATGAGTTTTGCGAGAATATTACTTTTTAAACATCGTGTTAATTAAAGGTTGACAAAATGATCTTTTCCTATCAATCTTTAACTACTGATGAAAAGGATTGTATCCATATAGGTTCAGAATGTCCTGAACTGCTAATGGTGTGGTGGGAATCAATGAATTTCCAGAAATTTTGATGCACCTCTCTTGCTCTAGTTGATGGTCTTATCATTGTTCTGTTGCTTTTCTTTTCTAAATGGTCATACTGTTGCCAGTTTCACTGATTTCTGATGCAAACTAGCAGGTCCAAAAGCGTAGAAAATACAGACAACATATTCTATCAAACTACAAGGTGCATTTAGTTTTTGAATTTTTATTTCGAAGTCAAAATTTGAGAAAAAACTGTTGTGCATGAGATGGGGTAGTTTTCCTTTTTCTTTGGTGTCATGTTTCAGGTGCTTTCGGGGTAGTTTTGGTAGCTGATATTCAGCAGAATTGGGGTGCTTTCATATGAAATATTTTTTTTGTTTCATAATTCGGAGGATGACTTGTTCTTATTTTGTACATCACTTTAGCTATCAATACAATTTTCTCTTATCATTTATGTTTTCAATTTATAAGTGGTGTATCCTTATTTACCAGGTTGTATGTTAGTCTATGGTTTTTTTCATTACCGGATTGATTTTTTTAATTATTCCTGGGATTGTTTTTTAGTATAAACCTCTGATCATTTGCACAAACACTATCTGGGTGCATAAGTTTCTCTTACAGCCTATGATGCTAGAGTTTATGCTGGCACTTGCCCCTCTAATACGGAAAGGCGTTCATGATAGCTGACATCATATGCATTCTCTCAAAACTGAAAACCTGCTGTTAAACACTTCACAGTTTCCATGGTGATAAGTGTAGAATTGTTGCAAAATTAAATGAGCATAGAATGATTTGGATTTTCATGTTTTGCATATAGCATACAAGTATTAGTTGTCATGTGTTTTCTTGTACACAGTTTATTGGCTAGTTACTTCTTGCTACAAAGTCGACATAAGGAGTTGTATACTATGAATGCCACACATTTCTTTGGCCTTCCATTTCTCAAAGTAACCAGTCAGAACTTAGAAGAGAGTTTATACGTTTGAAATGTATCTGCCAAAGTTCTGTGAAATGTTGGTAAATGAGGTTTTATTTTATTTCTCTTGTCATTTGTTGTGTAAATGGCATGATTCTCCTTGTATTTTAGTTTGTGCATTACAAAGTTCTGATTGCTTGGGTAGAAAGCATGGAAAGATGGGTGTGTGATCAGAGGTTCCATATAATTTGCCCAAACAGTATGAACAATTTGGTGTTGTTCTTGATGACTTTGGACTGGAAACCATGCTTGAAAAGTTGATGGATGGCTATACATGTCCCATGTCTATAGTTATCGCATCTATATTCAGTAAGGCTCTGTGCTTGTAAATTATAACTCACAATCAATCATTTATAAATATAGAAACTGCTCTTATTTCTATGTAGTTTTCTTTCCTCGTTTGGGTGGATTAACTCTGGTTTCTCACCATGGTTCTATGTAGTTTTGAAATAGTATGGAATCTCAGAAGATCTAATTCTCAGGCTTCCTCTTAACACCCGTTAATGATCACTTCCTAATACAGTTTTAATGCATTCTTGCATGAGAGCTGCGAACTTGATCTCATTTTTCTCTTACTGGTTTGGTGCTCAGTAGTGTGAAAGTCGGAGCTGTTTGCTAAATTGTTGGTCATATATACGTCAATAACAGTAGTGAAAAATTGACCGAATTCTTTTGCTTTTGGTACTTTTCAGTTCAGTTTGTCGAGAGCTGAAAGAACATCCAAATGATTTCAGCTGGTGTGGAGATTGTTGACGGGAGGAAAAAGAAAGACAATGTCTGCCAGTTGCTGCTTCGAACTGGTATGTGTTTTGATGAAAAGATTGAAGAAATGGCATTGACTTCCATGCAATAATCTTTTGATAAATGCTTTTGAAGGAATTGCTGAAGAGGGATGGTATATTGGCATCTTGTGTCATTGATTCCCTTCAAGTTTTGCTTGTGAAGTTATATGATAGCAGAATTCTCACCGGCAATTCTTTCTTTCCCCTTCTTCTTCAGTCCTTCTGCTAGGGTTTTGTTGGTGATATATGAAGGGTGGATGTGTTTTTTTTCTCTCTTTCCAAGTTGGATAAGTATGTCTGATTCAATGTTGTCTTATTTGCTTTCAAAATCGAAATACGTAGTAATCTTTGGTGCGTCGCAATCATACAAGAAAAATATTATAGTTGAAGTTCAATGTTCTACCCAATCATTCCTTTTCGTGCAAGAACTTTATCAGATAATTCAAGTAGGCTCTTAAGCAGATCTACAATCAATGACCATGGCCTAGCTGTCATTGTACAAATGTCTAGAAACTTAGGACTTTGGCTAATCCCCATCTAATTCTCTTCATTCTGTACCACGGTCCAAGCTGTGCTTCAACCTGATACAGATGAACTTTCACCTGGTCCCTTTCCAGGTTCCTGTTCACAAAGAAAATTAACGTCATTTTGAAATCAATTAGTGGTATTTTTCTTATTATATTTCCAAAATCAACAACAATTGAGTTACTAGTCATCTGATATGGTTTTCGGTGGCCGTGGTTACTAGTGATAGTTTGTGAAGTAGAATTATGACCTCCATATTTGTATTGTGCTCGGATTACGAATACGCACTGGATTTGGATATCATCCAAATCTAATGTATCAGAAACATGTTTTTAAAAATAAATTTAATTTTGGATACGACAGGATAGGTTAGAAGACAACTAATGTACAATGGCATATAGCTGGATACTTAATTAAGGTGAACTTTGTAAATTTCTTTGCAAAAAAAATGATCCAGATATTTACTAGTGATTTTTATTTTAAACTACACTGGTATGACTTGTGAAGAGAGATATTTTAAATAAAAAAATGTAGCAAATTTTATATTTATATATATTTTTCTCCATCCTCTTCGCCTGGTTATACCTTCCCAAACTAAATTTTTATTTGATTTTTAACATATCAAAAGAGTGCAATTAACTGCACGGCATGTCGGCCTTTTTCTTCTTCCAAGTTATTTCACACCGTTAATCTTTATTTGAAAGTAAATAAAAAGGAGAAGTTTTATTGAAAGAGTTAAGGTAATAAGTTACAACTAAGATTATAACAGTAACATCGATTCCTTCTTCCGTTTAAAAAATGTTGTCCATTTATTCTATTTTTGGATGTCTCAAAACTATTGTCCATTATAAAAAAAGTCAATTTTTTTATCAATCACTTAATGATTCTGAGATGGAAAGAGGGAGTCAATGTTTTCTCCTGGGGCTTCAAATACAGTGATTAATCATACGACAGGACTCCCTCCCCCCGTCTCCTCTTCTGGGGCTCCAGCCTGATTGTTTAAGAATCTTCCGGACCATCTAAACATCTTACAGTATATCCGAATGATTTTTACAGACACAGAGGTTCAAGCTCATTGCTATCCTTTTTTTAATTTAGGTTGTAATATAAAAACAATCACGCCGAATCAAGGTTTACTGTCATTATTATTCGCGCTATCATCGCTATGATCAATCAAATTCTATCCGGGCTCTTCTGCAAACTAACGGACAAGTTTATTAATGTATTATTGGCTTCTTCGAACGCAGTATGATAAAAGAAAAGATGTTGACAAATGCCTTGAAGAAAGAATTATTTAAGTTTGTTGGAGTGAGAGATTGGACCACTTAAGATATGTTTGAAACTGCATTTTAAAAGTATTTCTAAAAAATTTTATTTTATTTTAAATGAATTTTTTTGATGTTTTTATATCATTTTTATATACTGATATCAAAAATATTATTTAAAAATAAAAAATATTTTAAAAAACAAACTAATTTCTTTTAACTTTCTTGATCTTTCCGCATTGAGACTGGGCTTTCCATTTTGAGCCTCCCTTTAGATTTTTACTCTTTCTTGCCTATCCTGGCTTCAAGAGACCTCACTAGTGTCAATTGTCAAAGCTTCTTCACCACAGTCAAGAAAAAAAAATGAAGACAGCGGTGGCTGCGCCTAAGAAATATTCGATGTTCCTATCGTGTTTCGTGGGGGTGATCGCCATTTTTGTCTTTTTGAAGATTCTTACTTCTACATTATTAAGGATTTCGCATGTTTGGATTTTCCTCGCAATGGGTCATGAGTGGTTAGTGTTTGGCTATTTACTTTTGCATGGCAATGGGTGGTATGGAAATACTTGCTGATGATTTACAAAATATTACATATTCTAACCCAGCTTATTACGATTAGGGGCACCTTTTTTTTTTCCCTTATAATTTAATAAATAAATAAATTCGTCTAGCAAAAACAGAGTTCACAAGTGCTAAAACCTGGCTTCAGTTGCGTGCAGACAGCATGCAGTGCATTCGCAGGGGGGTAACTTTTGACTACATGTCTGGGGAGTTTTGTTTAATTGTTTTTGAAAATATTTTTTATTTAAAAATATATTAAAATAATATATATTTTTATTATTTAAAAAAAAAACATTTTTAACATTAATATATAAAAATTATCTAAACTCATTAAAAAATTCACTATTTTTCACGATCGTTCATGTGCTACCAACCACGCCCAGAGCCGATGCGGTGATATACCTAATTGGCAGCTGGTCAGGTCAGCAAAACCTCCCTTTCCTCGAAATCCTAGACCTTTTTTCCTCTCTATCTCTCGAACATCAAGAAAACTACCATCAACAATGAGATCATTTTAATAATTAAACATTAATAATTGATACCATGATCAATGAAGCTCGGGAGCCCACAAGTATTATTTGTCATTATGTTTTCAAAATGTTTTTTTTTTAACTATTTTATAATTTTAAATTATTTTTTTATGCTTTTAAATCATTTTTATATACTAATATCAAAAATATTTTTTGAAAAAACAAACCGTCTAAGCCATGTGCATAATTTAGGTTCTCCAACCCAACGGCCATGTGAAAAATGAAAAAATAGCAAGGGAAGCTTTTTATAATTTGCTTCTTTGTTTGTGTCTTCGAAGATTTCAGTACATGCACAGCCACTTGAAAGCGTGGGCGGTGGATACGCGGATCTTTCTGGACGGTGGAGATTTCATCATGAGTTCAGGACCCCCGATCCAAGGCTTTTCTCTCTAGTATATACACACACACATATATATAATGTTCAATTAATTGATTAGCATGGCCTTTCCATCGTTGTTTGATGCCTCTCTTATTTTGTATGCAAGTCACGGAGATCGTGGAAAATCTCTCTCGATCAGGGCCGGTCCCTGTCTTAATCTACGCACCGCCCAACCCGACCTTTAATTATTAATTTATTTATTTGTTAATTTACTTATTAGTTTATTAACCACATTTATGTTGGTCATTGAGGTGACAGAACTCTCCTTTACCAAGCGGTTAGGGCACCCCTAACTTCTCTCCACTTATAATAAGCATAGGCTGGTCTGGGTGCTTGCGCTATGCTACTGGAAGTTTTACTTTTTTTAAACAAAAAAAATATACAAGTCACATGAATATTTTAATATTATTGCTAAACCTGAGAATATAATTATTTTATTTTATTAAAATAATATTTATTTACTAATGTATTCATTCTTTATTAGCCAACACATTTTTTATTTATTGAAATCATTGTTTTTATTTTTAAAAAATATTTTATAATTATTGTGTCGTTCATATCACATACATAATAATTAAACAAACATTAAAACCCAGACACAGATTTATAATAATGTTTTAAAAAGTAAGTGGATTTGATTAAAAAAATATTGGAGAGTAAAAAAACAAATAAAAAAGGGAAAGGAATAAAAAAATAGCAAAGGGCTAGCCTGGTGACAAACCGCGCACCTGACTTTTCTTACTTTCTTAGACAAAAATGCGCAGAGAACATGTTGTGTGTTTGGAAATAATGCTAGCAGTCACTCAAAATCCTGACCTTGTGGCGTTGACTTGAGTCTTAGCCAGGTGAATTAAGATAATAAATTGTTATAAAAAGATTAAAAATGTTTTATTGTTAACTAAATAAAATGGACAAATTAAAGAAAAATCTAACCAACAACATCAATCAGGGGCTGGATGTCAGGTGAAAAGCAACCAGTTCTACATGGTCATGCGAATTAGAGCTTCTTCACATTATTTCCAATCTATATATAATTAAACGTGGAATGATTTTTAATTATATTTATCGAGGACTAACCAGCCAGAATGGTGCAATGATCAACGGGGAGTGCTCAAATCACTAGCCTTTTATTTTTCAACAACTCAAATTACATGATGGTGTAATTATGAAATTAAAGTTGATTTCTTCAGTGAACGTTGCTGTTGTTCTTCTAGATGCACGAGGAATGCAAGGTGTAGGTGTTTAAATATCATTCTATATTACTCGCCGCCTGTAAATTAAGCAGCAATATCCAGAGTGGATGTATGAAATCTTTGATGGCGTGTATCTCTAATTTTGTGTAAGTGGATAGATCATATCTCTTGAATCTGTATTTTAAAATGAATGGAAATTTGGACATCGGATTTTTTTATTTTTCTAATCTGGACCGGGGAGCTGCATTTGGATTTTGACAGGCTGCGTGATCAAATACAATGAATATTGCCAAAATGGAATGGAGAATTGACAATTCGTTCACAAATCTTCCACGTTTTATAATTCGTTCAACATTCGGTAATTTTTTTTTATTAACATGGTTGTCCGGTCAGCTTGTATACACATTGATTAATTTTACATGTTTTAAAATTAATAATTATATAAGTTTTTAGTGATTGTCATATTAGCAATCGTATAAATCAAATCTGAGATCACGGGAAGAGAAAATCCCTTAATCGCAATTTTTTTTTACTTTTTGGAGGAATTGTTATAATAAAAATATATGAATACACACATAGGATTAAAAAGGTATAAATCATTTAATACATTTTTTTTAAAATAAATTATTTCTAGAAGAGAAAGAATTGCAGATTTGATATCTATCTATATATTTTTTTTACTTGGGCGCCTCATTTTAAATTCGACCTTCTTATTAGAGTCGTTGAATTTTCCTTTTTATATATATATATATATATAAACAATATATTTCAGTGTATATTGGTGTTTTTAATGAAAAAATTGCATTTCGATAATAGATATTTTATTGTTTTTCTATCTAGCAAGAGCTTAACAATTCTAGGTAATAAGCAACAATAAAAGTTTGATATTGAAATGAAAAATAATAAGAAATCAAACACTAAACATGCAGTTTTCTGAATTTGGAGCATACCACCGAGCCACCTGTCAGATGGCAAGTACACGTCAATTTGACCCATCGCTACGTCCCTAATTCACGCCCTTCCCCCTTTGTTTTTCTTTATTTGTCTTATTAACTGGCTAACCCATGCCCGCCAAAGAAGAATGCCCTGAGAATATGCCCTAAGTAAGCACTGTACAGAAGCAAAGCTCCATAGTTGCGGTCCCTCCAATGGCGCGCAGTCTCAACTCTAAAAGGTTCAAAAAAGCGAATAACTATCAGGGTTCCCCTCAGCACATGGGCGTGGTCCTTCAATAATTTGGTATAATCTGCTGCTGCTGCTGATTTAATTTGTTTGGTAAATATAAACGTACATACTCAACTCTCTCTGTACATTTCTTATACGTACCAACTCTCTCTGTACATATAAACGTACGTATTCAACTCGATCTCTTTGTACATTTCTTATACGTACCAACTCTCTCTGTACATACAAACGTATTCAACTCTCTCTGTACATTTCTTATACCAACTCTCTCTGTAGTCTGTACATACAAGCGTATTCAACTCTCTGTGTACATTTATTATACCAACTCTCTCTAGTAGAACACAATGATCTAGTAGCTAGCTGGAGGCCGGTTAAACTAGAATTCAGGCCAAAATCTCTCCACGTACGCATCTTCAATCACGGCGGGCCGCTGTTTGTTTTAACTATACATGACATGCGCTCGTACGTATAGCAATCTCATGGAATTTCTCGCAAAGATCCCCTGATCATATCTCCCTTTATATTTCAGCAGTAACAGTGCTGTCTGTATCAGCAAACGCATGCACATGTAATTTGTCTGCCATGAACAAAGCGTTTGGAGGAAGTTTGACCTTTTTATTCCTTCTTTTTGACACATGAGATTTCGCAACCAGTAAATACTTCCACAGGAGTTTGAATTATCTTCTGATTTTCTATATTTTTGCATTAACCTTTAACTATTTTGTTTAATTATCTTTCGATATTAATTAAAGATCTTTTTTTTACTGTTCGAGAGCTGAAAAGATATTTGTTTTTAATACAAGGGTATAATTGAATTGAACAGATCGCAGGGACCCTTACGATATGATCTCCACTACCGGAATTAAACAAATAAATTATATAATACCGACTGATACCTCTCCTGTACGCAAGGGAAGGCGGAGGCGTCCAGAAAAAACACACATAGATTATGATATCCTTCTTTGTTCACGAGGAAAATTCCTTGTCAAAATTGACTATTCATTTTTAAAAAAATATATGATTCCATGTACACAGTTTCAGGACGTGACACCTTAACTTCCACGTCAACATGTTTGAATAAAGATAAATCGAGTGAGTGTCTGAGAAATCAATCAATTTTAGTGATAATTATAAGCTCTCATTACATTATAGAATCCCTCTCGTTTCCGTGTACGTAATATATATATATAGTATAGTCAATTTGCCTGTATTTATTTCCTGGCTAATAATTTTTTGCATCGAACATAGCCTACACTGGTGCTTGTATACCCTTGTGAGGGGGGGGGGGGGGGGGATCACTCATGTCGTACCGACACCTTGTGTCCTTAGAGGGACATTCAACAAAATTGGATGATACAGCCAGCAAGCCACCAGTTGGCCCTTCAACATTGTGAAAAGAATCCACTTTTTTTCCACTTCGTGCGGCTGTCGCCTGGTTCATGGTTGCCTTCCATGCTAGTTTTTTAAATATTTTTATTTAGAAATAATATATCTTTTTATTTATAAAATTTTATTTTTAACATCAAATTGATTTGAAAATATAATAAAAATATTTTTAAATGCCAAACACCGTAAAATAATCATATTTAACTGAATGTACGATTTTATTCAAGCTGCATCTACATCAAGCAATCTAATTTTCTCATCGTAAAAATATTTCATAAGAAAACAAATCGTGAAAGGCCATGTGCTTGAAAATATATTTTTATTATTCCTCTTTAGCATTTCACTTCAATTGTGTTTTTTCCTTAAATTTCTTTAAGATTATTTAAATGAATTAATTCAAAAAACAAAAGCAAATATATTTGCAAACAGTTTTTTATTTTTAAATTTACCTTTACCTCACTCTGCCCAAAGTACACGTGTTTCCCCTAGAAAATGGGACCCACTACACATGGCCTTGAGGAGACCCAAAATCCCCTTCCCCTTCCCATTCTTTAGGCCCTCAAACTTCGACATCCATAACATCACCAACCCTCTCAACCGAATTCTCTCTCTCTCTCTCTCTCTCTCTAGCTATTTATCAGACTCCTTTCTAGTCTCCATATATCATAGCCACCCTCTCTTTCTTTTTATCACACAACCTAAAACACTGTAAATTTTAATCTCAACCAAAAAGATGGGGCTACAAAACCAGCTTTACGACGCGTCTTCTGAATCGATCCCGTTGCTCCTCGTAGCACTCATAGCCAACTGTGTTGCCTGCCTTCGCTCCTTCTTTTTCAGCGTTTTCCACTCCGTGGGCCTTCAACGATTATACCAGGCCCACGTTATGGATGATGGGCTGTTGGGCTCAGTTGGCTCTGGCCTTGCCGGCCTCATCGTGCTCGCCGAGCAGCGTAAGCTCAACCGGGTTTCTTCTTACAAGTATTGTTGCGGTGGTGGTGATAATAGCAATATAAATGACAAGGGAGGATCGGATTGTGTGGTGTGCTTGTGCACGCTAAGACACGGGGACCAGGTTAGGAAGCTTGATTGCCGCCACGTTTTTCACAAGGAGTGCATTGATGGGTGGCTTGATCATCTAAATTTTAACTGCCCCCTTTGTCGGTTCCCCCTCGTGTCCGATGAGCGCGTGGAAGAAACGCGGAGGCGCGTGGGAGATGATTTAGCGGACTGGTTCTCCCTGAGATGATGCGTGGGCATGTCGGTGATGACGATAATTGGTGGGTGCTTTTTTTTTTTTGAAGTAGACTTATTATTACCCTTTCTATTTTGAGAAGGTTTGCGGCGGTTTTGACCGGCTGTGAAATCTCTTTTTTTTACCCCTCTCGTAGCTACTGCATATTTTTCAAGAGCTCCCGTGTCTTGCAGGCCGTCGGGCTCTTTTCTTTTTTGCCGCTGTACATTTTTCAGCTTCTCGTGTCTGTAATGATTAGAGGGTACCCTTATGTAAACACCTTCACAAGACTGCCCTTAATTGGACGGACCTTTTAATTATTTTATTCATTTTGTAGATTATTTGTGGGATGGAGTACTGTTTGCTATATCTTAATAGTTCTAACTCAACTCTTCGTTGTTGAGCTGCAGGGTCTCTGTTGCTTGAAGCCGTCGTTTGAGAGTTGTTTAATGGTAGTTTTTGGAAATGATATTTGTTTAAAAATATATTAAAATAATTTTTTATATTTTAATTTTTTTTAACCGATGAAAATAATTTAAAAATATTAAAAACATTTAATTTATAAAAAGCTGTGACAAACACCCAAAAAAGTCATTTTGTCAGAATGGTTTTGCGCGAATGTGGAGAATGATGATAAGAGAGCTGGTTTATCTATGAAATCTACACTGCAGTAAAGGACAGCCTACGATCTATCTAGGTTAAGGTCAAGATTTTTAGGGCTACCTGGCTAGAACCCATGTGCCTTTTGTATTTGACACGTTTGCTCCCACCGTGTTAGCCTGAGAAGTATTTTTTACACACTAATATTTGAGTGTTTTATAATTACTAAAATTGTGTTTGATATTGTTTTTTAAAATAATTTTTATTTAAAAATATATTAAAATATATATTTTATTTTTTTTTAAATTATTTTTAATATTAACCTATCAAAATAAAATTTGAAAATACATTAAGAACTTATGCTGTGATTTGCATTCCCGCTATGGAGGATAAATTTGTTGCACATTTTTGAAAAAGCTGAGTGAGAGCCGTGTAGATAGAGAATATTCGGTGATGCAACGCTGATTGAATGTGGAATTATATGCTGTAAAAGAAAAGGAAAAAAAACAAAAAAATGCTATTGTTGGTTTTTAACTTTTGATGCATGGGTTCATTTGGCATTGCGAATCTCAACTGCTTTACCAAATGGCTAAAAAATCCAAAGAATTCGAGACTCTAATATATATATATATATATATTCAAATGGTAAAGTAGTCGATATATATCACTCAACATCACACGCTCTATCAAAACAAAAATTAAAGGAGCGTGTGAGAAATAGTATGAGAATACCTTATTTTATTTTATTTTAAAAAGAGTGCCTTTCAATTTATTAATAGAAAACACTTGATTTGATTGCAGTTGCTTGCACGGCAGTTTCGATAATAAAATATGATGATGCCTTTGATAAGATTGTCATCCGTGTTGAAATTTAGAAACAATAATATTAGGTGATTTCGTTATTATTACAGTCATAAATGTTACAAGGAATTAATTGCAACTTTAAATTCTACTATTTGGAAACGAAAACACGGTTAAAGTTATTTTTAAAAATAATTTTTATTTAAAAATGTATTAAAATTAATTTTTTAATTTAAAATATAAAATAAAAATATATTTTTTTAATTTTATTTTTAAATACAATAACAAACAAACAGGATTTAAATGGATTAGTAAGCTGGTTAAAAAGAGATGACATATTCCTCGCTAACGATGAGACACTCACCTTTTAAACATTTAATATTTATTCAAATGAATTAGAAAAGGTATAACTTATTTAAGTGGGGCAATGCTTTAAATTACAAATATGCTCGGGAATTTGGATTTTTAGGTATTTGGATAGTTAACGATCACACATTCATTTTGATATTTCATTCTCAAGAACTGGTGCATGACAAAGATCTTGATTCCTGCAAAACATTATGTTTTTGTGGGGGTGTACAAACCTCATGCGATTAAGTTCGTTGTTTTATATTGATAAATTATAGTAAATGAGTATTTAAGTGTTTGAAATTGTGTTTTAAAAATAGTTTTTAAAAAAATATTATTATTATTTTGATGTGCTGACATTAGAAATAATATTTTAAAAAATAAATAAAAATATTATTTTAATATATTTTAAATAAATAAAAAACTCATATAGCACTCCTGACACATACAGTAATAATAGTGATTACCCTGGCTCGGCTCGTTTTTGTTTTTCTGGAAAGTCAAAGGGTTTGAATCAACATGAAAACATTCCTACGTTGACCATTCAGTCAAGCATTTAGGTGACCTCATCATGAACGGTAGAACGGTGGTCGTTTTTATAATTTGCTTTATAGATAACAAAAATCCGTGTGCCGGTAACAAAAACTGGTTTATGTGACATTCAGGATACTAATCTAAAAAACTCATTAATGTTTCTGTTGAAAGAATAAAATAGTAATTATATTATTAAAGTGAATAATAATTGGTATCTAGAGAGCCCCGTGGAGAGGGAGATCGAGTTTTGGATGAAGTGAAGATATAGCATCTCGATCTGCTGATTCATGTGTTCATAATTGTTGCAAGTTTGACAGCTCGTACTCTATAAATAGCTCCGCAAGATTGCCAAGCTCGTCTGGAATATTACCACTGAAACTACAGCCAGCAAGTATTCTGAAAGCTTGCAGGAAAGACACATAAAATGCAATTACTTTTATATTTTCCAGGAAGAATTATTTCTAACAGTTATAAATTTCAAAGCAATTTCGATTTTGATTTTCTTAATTATTATAAACATAAATTTTATAGCACCTATAATTTAAATTACTTACACATCAAAATGAAAACACTTCAAAGCTTAAACATCAAGATTTTGAGATAGATTTTTACGACCATTTGTGTAAACATGCATGTTTCGATGATTCTTAGGAACTTGCTAAGGCAGAACAACATTTTAAATCGCTTGTAAAAAGCTTGTTCCTGCGAGGTAGAAACAGGAAAGCTACAAGGATCTCAGTCCGGTCAGTTCTCCAATGTCACCACTTAGATTCCCTTCAAGGATTATGGTTGGTAACCCCTGAAATGTATAAAATTCTTATCGGTGATCAGAATGTTCTTGCTGTAGATCAATTATTTTTACTTGCGATAACCCTAATACAGAACATCACTCCTGGCTAGCTACAGCTTCTGAAAACTGTCAAAAAAATATCGGTGGCAATCATTTTGAGTAACAAAATCAAAGAAATTAAATGAAGTTAAAAGAAGAAGAAGATGGAGGAAGGAAAGCTGTTCAATTAACACCACCGGGCAGTGGTTCCTAGTTCCATGGCCGCTGTATTGAACGAGCTGCCGAATCGGTGTCAAGCTACTTCCACTACGTTCAAAAACAACTCTAGTAATTTTCTAAAACTGGAACCAGCCCGGCCCCACTAGCATACTTTCTAGGAAATGAACAATAATGATATTTTCATCATCGATCATCATTATCTCTTCTGTAATACGTCTCTTTAAACCATAATTAGTGTAAAACAAATTTGACTGGGTCATAGGTTTTGCAGTTTCCTCCTCCATTCCAACAACTTTGATAATTATCGAGCTGTAGCGTCATAAACATTAGGTTTTTTTAGTGCAAACGATGTCAAAACATAATCCTTCCTCTCAATTTCCCCCCCTACCAATGTTGTCAAACTCGCGAGTCAACTCGCAAACTCGTACGAGTTTGCGAGTTCGCTCAGCAAACCTGGTTGGACCGGACTCAAAAATCAAAACCGGTCAAACTCGGTCAAACCCGGTCAAACCCGGTCAAAATCAGGTTGACTCGTAAAATCGGACCGGATCGGTCCGATTTTACGAGTTCGTCATATTTCACTGTGCGCAGCATAGGGTTTTCTTCTTTCTTCAATTCCATTTTTCATTTCAGAAATCACTTTTCATTCACTGTCTCGACGCGCAGCTCTCACCCAGGTCCCAGTCACCCCTAAATTCCTAAACTCAGCCTCTCACCTGTAAGAGAGTAGCCGGAGAGGGAGGAAGGGAGATGGGTGGGTGGGCAGGTGGCAAAGGGATTAAGGGAGGCTGGGAGGGAGATAGCGGCGTGGGAGAACTGGAGAGTGGAGAAGAGAATAGATTTAGGGTTAGGGGGGCTTTATAGTTTATAATAATAATAATAAAAAAAAACGTGGGGGGGTTATAAATTTATTATTATAATAATAATAATAATAATAAAAAGTAGGTTTCTACGGGAGGGGGGTTTAATAATAATAATAATAATAATTAATTATTATTATTATTAATTAGCATAAAAAAGTTAGCATAAAAAAATAATTTAAAAAAAATCCTATTAATTTAAGACAATAAATAATATTAATTAACTTCAAATACAACAACCATAAAAAAAAACATACAATTACTTGAAAAACATACAATAAGTAGCTTAAATTTTAAATCTCAAATATTGTGGGTCTTTTAATTATATTTAAATTCATTTTTTAATTTAAATATAATTAAAAATAATAATTTTATTGTTGGAGGGTTTTTCAAAAGCAATTATTTAATTATATAACTTACTCCTATTAATTATATAATTAATTGCATAATTAAACTATATATAAAATAATTGAACTTTATTTAAAATAATTAATTATATAACTAATTGTTTTGTAATGTATTTTTAAGTTATTTTGAATCATGTATGAACCTTAACCAATGAAGTTTTATGGCCATGATTATGTTATATTGTATTCGAAAATATTTTACATACGATTTTACGATTTTTCTTCTCACACGATTTTAGCTGTGATTTTACGATTTTTGTACGGACAAATTCAGGTACGATCTTACGATTTTACGATCCGATCTTACGATCCGATTTTTCGAAGCCCCTTCCGTTTCGTGTCAAAATCGCGATTTTGACAACCTTGCCCCCTACATCGTTCTTGTAGAAAGAAACCATGACTAATTGGCAAATATGGTCATGGCCGACAGTCTCAACTACTCTGTTTTCTCTGCCAAGCTTTCTATTCATAAGCGGAGTGTTGAAATCATCCACCACTTCTCTTTCCGACTAAAACCGATCCAACCACCAGTGGTGAATCTAACTTTGTAGACTTTCTTGCCAGAACAACAAGACTGCATTTGACCAAAGGCAAAAAACTGAGTGGACTATTGGACATGTAAAAATTTCAATCAAGTAGTCCACTCAGATGGAGCCTGACTTGCATTTTTCTGAGCCAGTATTTTCTAGAAAAACTGTGTTGCAACTAATGAAATGAGGTTGCTGCAGATGGAACAGTTGCAATCACTTTCCCTGCAAGCTTAAAGAAGAACCGATACATGAGAGGAATAATCGTGGTGTCTTTCACCACAAAATATGCTTTTAAATTTTGATTTCGGCAGATGATTGTTGGGCAGAACTGAGAAGAGATTCTCAGTAGGTACTGCATTTTTAGGAAAATATTTCAAGTCGCTCGCGATTGTTTACATTTCTTACTGATTTTTTTTCTCTGTATTTGTTATTTTAATGAATTGTTTGGTTGTTTATATTCTACAACGTACTTAACTGATAAAACTTCACGTTTTGAAGGATGACATCATAAACACAATCCCTTTTCCCAGTATCCTTCTTAGATCTTAGTGCGGCAGGTGAAGGAGGGTTTCTTTCTGTTGCTTGTGAAGTTTTGTTTAATTGTAGATTTAACTTTGTTATTTTGTTGTTTTTTTTATAAGATTTTTCATTGATTTTAGAAATGATCTAGGTTATCCCAAGTCTTTTTATTTTATTTTATTTTACATTCTATGTTAATTTATCCTTTTCTTTTTGTAAAAGAGATTTTGGTGTTGAATTCAATTAAATCAATTGTTTGGATACAAGAATATTATGGTAACCCCTTAATATTTTAATTTTCTTAAATATAACTTTTTATTATTATTGAATGGCCTTCTATTTTTATTTTGTGGGTATTGAATTTTATAAATCAGCTATAATTAACTCAAGTTGAGTCACTATATTATTATTTTAATATTGTTTTAGAAAATATCGTCAAATATATTATCTTCATAGTATTTAAAAAGTTACCATACGTCATTTTTTAAATGTTTTTATATTTTTAAAAATAGGGGACAACAGGGCAGGTAAAGAATCTAGTTTTATCCCTATTCTAGGTAAAGTAAAATTCATTTTCCACTTGCTGATCATTACGTCTTATTTAGACATTGACTGTTGAATTGGATCCAAATTTACCCCTTGATAAACATAGCCAGTCAAGTCACTATCAAAGCACCGCCCCTCCCCTCCCGGAAAGAAACCATGACCGGAAGGCAAGAATCACCGGTATCTTCAGCCACCCTGTTTTCTCTGCTGATCTTTCTATTCTCAGCTGAAGTTGAACCAAGATTCACCCCGCATGTTTGCTCCCGTTCTTCATGTGGAGACATCGAAATCATCGACTACCCTTTTCGCCTAAAGACCGATCCACCTGGATGTGGTGAAATAGCCTTTCAACTCTCCTGCGAGAACAACAAGACCATATTAGAATTCCACTCAGGGAAGTATTATGTTAAGCAAATTTCGTATGCTGATAATAGACTCCGCGTTGTTGATTTTAACTTAGCTAGTGGTAGCTGCAGCCTTCCTTACAAATCAGTGTCCGTTGATGAGATTATAAATGATCATCACTACAGATTAGTCTCCACCACTTATACAAGTTTCATCAAGTGTTCAAGTAATTTGAGTGATCAAGCTTATAGACTACTTCCTTGTTTGAGCGGAAATGGGTCTAGTTTTTATGTTAGTTATGATAGCTACATAATTTCTAATCTCCAAGGACCTTGCTCGTTCATTTCAAGAGTTCCCACAGTTTATCAGACTGTCTTGTTTCCTTCCTATGACAGTATCCTGCAATTGATGCAAACTGGGTTTGATCTTGAATGGTCTATTGGGTGCTGGGATTCGTCATTTAGCTATGATTGTTACAAATCAGGTCAGTCAAACCCCAGCGATATTCTTTTGTTTCTTCATCTGCTTTAATTAGCACTATATTTTTTAAAAGATTCTTGCTGATAATTTATTCAATGATGCTATAAAATGCTCAAGTTTTCATCGCTTATGTCCCTGTGCAGGTAATTATCTCCCCCCTTGGCTTGCAGCTTTCCGCACTATTTGGAACGTTTTTTCAGGTATATCTTTCTCATTGGAACTCCTAATACTTGAGCTTATTGTTGCACTGGCTCTCTCAAAATAAAATAAAAATCAATTTGGTTCCAGCAATATATCTAGTTGGAAGATTCATCCTCGCTCCGATAGGTATATTTGGATTCCTAATCCACAAGTATATGACAACAAAGAAGGTGATTGACAACGAGCAGAGATTTCTGCTCCGTCAGCAGCACCCGATGCCAAGGAGGTACTCTTACTCTGACATTATTGCAATCACAAACAACTTCAAAGATAAATTAGGCCAAGGAGGATTTGGAACTGTATATAAAGGACAGATTCATGACGGGTTTTCAGTTGCTGTTAAAATGCTCGAAAATCCCAACTGCAACGATGAAGACTTCATTAATGAAGTCTCCATAATTGGTAGAATTCATCAGGTCAATATAGTATGGCTGATGGGATTTTGTTCTGAGGGGTCTTTCCGAGCTCTTGTCTTTGAATACATGGCCAATGGATCTCTTGATAAGCTTTTACTGTCAAGAGAAGCAGAACGTCATCTAGTTAGCTGGGAGAAACTCCTTCAAATAGCCTTAGGGATAGCTAGAGGGATTGAGCATCTTCACGGGGGATTCAATGTATGTATTCTTCATTCAGATATTAAGCCTCAGAATGTCTTGCTAGATAATGATTTCATCCCAAAAGTTTCAGATGTTGGCCTTGCAAAATTTTATCCCAGGGAAAAGGATTTTGTGTCCATCAGTACTGCCAGAGGAACCATAGGGTATATTGCTCCTGAAATGATTTCGAGGAGCCTTGGAGCTGTTTCTTGCAAATCAGATGTTTATAGTTTTGGGGTGTTGTTATTGGAAATGGCTGGAAGAGTAAGGAACTCTAATTCAAGGGGAAATTGTCCAGGTGAAGTATATTTCACGAGTGAGGGAGGAGATTTACAGCTTGAAAATGTTGCTGAAATTGAGGCTGCTATACCAAGAAAGCTGTGTTTAGTTGGGCTGTGGTGCATCCAAAAGGCAGCATCAGATCGTCCATCAATGACCAAAGTTGTGGAAATGCTTGAAGCCAATATCGATGATCTACAATTACCTCCCACTGCTTTATCATTTCCTCAATCGATTTCCAAAGAGCCTCAATCAGATTCTCCAACAGAATTGCTAATATCTGACACAGTGGAGAAAAGCTTGTAGAATGACATTGATTACCAGAAAAACAAAATTACAGGAAGAAAAGAAAGAAAATGACAGAAGTTCTGGTGCCGAAATGGTCTGCGGTGGAAATAGCTCGGATGCATGTCTGGCTTTAGTGATGCAGATTGTTTTGTGATCGTAGAAAACAGATGCATATGTTTTGGCTTAATTCTTGATAACAAAAACCAGGCTAGTATTCCGATCAACCATGCTCATGCCTGCTGCCAGCACCCCATTTTTGTTTCGGTACTATATAGCTTTTCTACCAACCATTCATAAAAATGTTATTTGCTCGCCTTATAGCTTTTCTACCAGGAAAACTCCATCGCAATGTGTTTCCCTGATTTATCAAGCCTGTCAACAACTGCGTGTTCAGCTGGTTTGGGTGGTGCTGGCTTTTCATCTTCTAGAATTCAGAAATTCAGAGGTGGAATGTTCTCGTTTTCCTACATGGAGTGTTTGATTTTTTGTGGACATTAACATGAATGGCTGGATGGGTTTTTGATTAATTAAGTTTGTTATAAATTATAAAAAAGAAATTTAAGTCATTCGAAGAAGAAGAAGTTTATTTGTGATTCCAGAGGGAGAAGCCGGGCCAATAGCCCGTGTAGATTCACATGAGAACAAGCTTGCACTTGGCCTCTGAGTTTAGATGGGCTTACTGCACTTCATCCAATCTTCCAGGCCCAATAAAAATTCTAAAAACTTTTACCCATCAAGTTGTGCACTTCTGGCTGGACGGGTAGCTCTCATCTCTGAAAGATTCTCCCCTTCAAAAGCCTTTTTTTTTGTGAATAGATTATATAAAAAAGAACCAGGAAAAAAAACTCCACTGTTTACCATTGCTGATGAGTAAAATTAAATTTAAAAATAAAATAATTTTTTGAATTAATTTATTCGTTAAACAATACTATAATATTATTTTTAATAAAATTATAATATATTATAAAATTTGATAAGTCAATCTCGTTTATTATTAATGTCTTTTTCTTACAAGCAAATTATACCATGCCTGGAAACCTAGTAGCAAAGCTTCGAGCAAGCTACTTCATTTTTATTTTTTCTATTTAAATCCAAAAGGGAAAGAAAAAAACAAGTTCCTTTAGATTTCTCTGTCTGCTGTGCTGTCTGTCTCATGAAATGGACCTTTTCTTCTTTAATCCTTGGGCAGCATTGCTTGGAAATTACCTTTCTGCAGCAATTATTGCTTACAGAATCAATAATAATTAAATCTAAAATCTTTTAAGCACCTAATTACAAACTTGTTCCGTAATTAAACTACCGTGCCTTAATCTCATTAATTAATTATCGAGATCCAAACGCGCGCTTGCTTCAACTTGATCATCTGCGTATCATGAAATAATTCATGACAAAACGTCTCAGCAAGGGATATAGTGTACCCAATAAAGACTCTAATGCGCTTTTAATGAAGCTTTTTAAAAAGATACAGATCAGGACTTCTTTTTATGATCCTTGAAAAGAGATAAAAATTCCTTTTCGGATTCATTGATTATTGCTTCGGCAAGGTTTTTTTTTTTTTTTTTTGAAACTAATTGCGCTTTTAATTAGCTAGCTATCTTTAAAGGAGGAAATTCAGGTGTACTCGAGTGCATGTATCTTCAAACGTATTTCTGCTTTTACGCCAATGATTGTTGATAAATTAAATGGCGAAGACACCATCATGACATTTCAATCTCTCAAGAAGACCTGAAGCCAAATCATGGCTTCTTTGACGATTGTATAGAGTACCATCATAGAGTTTTGATGCTTGCACCAGAAGTCGTTTCTCTCCTTTTCTGGATTAAAAAAGAAACCCTAAAAATGACCTTAAATATCGACAGGATTCACAATATTTTCCCAGCTTTTCTGCAGTACAATGTTTGTAATCTTGTAGGGACCAGACTTGGAAATTCACACTAAACTGATATGGCATGCTGCCAGCTAGTTCTAAACAGGAAGGAAATCTAAAATCCCACATTTGATGAGATTGTAGGAGCATGAGGCTTTCTCTCCCCTGAAAAAAGAGTTCGAGTGCCCATCAGCTCGTTAAATTCTATTGATTTATTAAAAAAAATAAAATACTCGTAATTCTTCAATTGACTTGCCAGCTGCAGCGTGAAAAATACGATGTCGTGTTGTCAAGTTGGAAGGGACCATCGGAACGGCAACTCGGGATATCCATTCCGAAGAACTCAAGATTCGATGCATGTTGCTTTATCGGTGAAAAATCATAATTAAAGCGATCAAGCAAACACAGAAAAACAATAAAGTAAAAAATAAAATAAAAATTAATTTCACCCAAGTCTCTGGCCGGTACAGATCAATAATCAAAGCAAGACTGAGATACTGGGAGAGAAATATAATAAAAAAGAAGAAGAAGCAAAACAAGTTTTTTTCTTTAATCCCCATCACATGTCAAAGCAAATAGTAGTACATGATAGGTGTAAGCGATGCATGCCCAGCAGCATTTCCACCATTTCCATAGCTAATTCAAGACCAGACTATCGAGACTCACCTTAACAAACTAGCTACCTTGTATGCATCTCTTACATCCCATGTCTAATCAAACATAAATTAACACAAAAAGACAACCAAAGGCGAAGTCGTGATAAACACAGAGCATAATATAATGAAAAATAAAAAGACCTAAAGTTAAGGTAAATCGGACCGCTACCCTCCATTCCCCGCGATGCAATAATGCACTCTCCCAATTCTGCCCTTTACCAGGCTAGAAACTCAGGAGAGTGCAATTGCAAAGCCTTGTTTGTATGTTCTTTTGCCATGAGTTTTACCCATATTTACAAAAGAACTCTTCTACTCCTTGATGCCACCACGACCACCCGCCACTTCCTTTGTAGCCACCGCCATGGTTGACGGCCTCCCTCCGGTTACCACCTCTGATCATGATTGAAATTACCTAGCAGATAGAATGAATGAATATCCAAGCTTAAATGCGGGCAAAAGCTTAGTGCTAAACCTACTAGCAAAAGAAAGACTAGAACGAGTGTGAATAAAGGGCATGGGTGACACGATGGGTCGTATATAAAGGCAAGATTGTAGCTTGTGGTCTAATGTGAGTGCGGCTTTTTAATTTTGTTTCCCAATATATTGTGATTTTCTTCTTCTTTAATGTATAAAAAAGGTGATGTTAAACCATTGGTCTAAACTTACTAAGGGCATGTTTGTGGGGGAATGCAAATAACTCCACTAACTCGGTTTCCAAGGCTCTTGGAGTTCTCATATTATTCCCATGGAGGAGAAAAAAAAGTTGATATTGATGGGGTTTGTTTGCCTGTGTATGTGAACGTGGCTAGTTTTCACTTAGCTCAAGAAAAAAGTCGTCTTCATTGCAAACTTTTTAGTTTAACTACCTTAATATTATTGAGAGGTGGGTAGATGCTGTTTTTCATGGCCAGCTTGTGGCTAGCCATCACCTATAGAACAATATAGCATGGAAATTCGAAGCAGACAGGTGAGAAATATAAGAAAATATACAATCAGCTATTGTGTGCCTACTTGCTTGCAGCTTGGGTGGCGCAATATGGCAGTACTGTTCATGAAAAGCAGGGTGCAGGGTGGGTTAAAGTTTTTGTTTTTTCTGCCAAGGCAAAAAATTTACTGGAATAGAGGTGCATACTGGGAAGATCACTCGGAACACACAAAATCGCATTAGTTATGTCAGCTATATATATGAACCCTCGTTGGATTTCAATGGCGTAATAGCTACAGATATATCTATATATAATCAGGCAGCTTTACTGGGTTCATGCACTATTTCTATTTTCCACATTAATATATGGTTATACGTGTGTTTAATAATTTGACATTCATTTTCTCCAATTACTTCACGTTCATGGCTTCAGAATCCATCTTATCGTCAAGGGATCGTTTTAATTTCCTTTATTTTTTAAGAAACGATAACATATCTGATAGCGGGTGGGTAAACAATTTGAAACGCAATACCAAATATTTTATGATTATTTCTTTTAATGGTATTGAAAAACTAAAAGAAAACAAAAAACAAAGAAAGTGACGTGACAATTTGTCAAAATGAAGTGGGGTATGTTACCTTAAATTTGAAGAAATAATTGCGCTGGCTGGTCTTTTTGGCTTGACAGAGATATTCACTTAGACATGGAGGAGACACTTTTAAGTTTGATACAGGAAGAAGCAAATGGGTATAGAAAGTTTGAGTCTCTCAATCACTTTACTATGGATTTGTCCATGGCATGAAAAAAAAAAATCTGAGAGAGAGAGAGCAAAGATATAAAGCTTAATTGTAAGTCAGCGGTGAGATTCCCCTTTAATCACTTTTTCCTATTCCCTCTCTAATTTTCAAAATCGTGTTGATAAAAGTTAAGCTGCCTATTTTTTACATTACATTTATTTAAAAATAGAGAGTACAACATTATAGCAGCATACTACTTACTATGCATGGAAATGAATATATATACAAGTCAAAATATAAAGGAATCATGCAGATATGATCATAGCAATATGAAGAGCGGATCATGGCAAAAACAACTATGGACATTGGGTCACAGGATCAATGAAGAGAGGGTTATGGGATTTTGACCGATGTAAAGCTAGCTATGCCTACAAGTACTCGATGATTCTGTGAAATATCAGCAATTTGATCAGAAAATGTACCGAGAAAAGAACACCATGAGCTACTTGTTCCTGAAAAAAGTCAACGTCGATCTCAACAGGAGAAGGAATGAAATACCCAGAGCGTTTTAGGGGGTGCATGAACCATACAAGTTCAACTGTGGTTGTTGCTAATGCGTGATACTCTCTCTCAGCTGTGAAATGTACTTGTTTTTTTTTGGCTTTCTAAGATAACAATTTATCGCTCACATAAATAATAAAATCCGTGGTGGAATGATGATCATCCTGCAACATACCCAATTTGCGTCCTGAAAATCACGAAGTGCATTGAGGTGAGCTCAAAAAATTGAGAGAGATATCAAATATGGTATCAACAATCACGAAGTGCAGAATGTTTTTGATATATATATATAAAATCTCTTTAACAACAATAAGATAGTGCTTGGAGGATTTTACATGAATATACAAATATGGTGAAAGACATAAGAAATATCATGCCGTGTTAAAAGTATTATAGTGTTGATGCTTCCGTATCAAAAACTGAACATCTGAACCAAGATTTAGCGGTAATAATTTGGAATTAAAATGTCTATTTTTTATATAATTTTATATTTGAGTTTTGTGGTTGTTAATATGATAGTAATTGAAAACTCACATAATCGTTAATTTTAGCTCGTAAAATTAATTGGAATGCATGCAAATTAACCCGCATACCCATAATAATAATAAAACAAATACTGTACATTGCTTCTTTATTGAAAAAGAAAACATGAGGTTAATAAATTCTGCACATAGATACTTGAACAATTAATTATATTTTTAATTTGTAATCGATGATTACCGGGCATTATTCAAATCAACCCGCGCAGTATTACAGTTAGAAACAAAAGAATGAACAGAAGCTAAGGTCGTAATCGATGGGCATTTCGTGCAGTGCAGTTACAAACTTGCAATCGCTAGGGTAATTAAAATAGAAGAACCTAGGTGGTGGTGGGGCAAACTTTAAAAAGATTTTAGCCTTCCTTCTTAGCCACTCACAACCACCTTTTTTTATTTTTCATAACAGTTCAGTTTTATTTTATTTTATTACTTTAAGCTAATTTTAAAATATTTTTAGATAATTTTGATATATAAACATATATTTTTTTTTAAATCATATTAAAAAATATATATCAACTATACAAATAAATATATAAATCAAATGTTATTGGGCCTAACAACCAGGCCTGGTCCGTTTAGAAATGGGCAGCACACTTGTGCTATTATTATTTTTAATTGTTAGCGGGGATAATAATATTTCATTTATCCTAATTATTTAAAAAAAAAAGATAGACAATCCATCATTTGTTTTTCCTAATGTTTCAACAATTATGGTGGTTGAAAGAATGAGGTTAATGATTTATTTTTTTACTTGGAAACTTATTTCTCTATATTTTTTTAATCCAAAACACTTTGATAAACCGATCAATAATTTTTAAAAAACTATTTACAACTGATATCCGTTGATTTTTTCTCTTATCTCTAATACTGGTGACTTAAATAAATAAACAATAAATTTAGGATTAAAATTGATTTTGATTTGGAATTTTCAAAAATTTAAGTAATAATATCTATAATTTGAAAAGTATGAGGTATTTAAATAAATATTTTTTGTAGTTCAAAAACCCATCTTTTTTATTTATTTTATATTAACATTTGGCCAATAATTTAGTCTTGTGAAAGCGCAATTTGAAAAAAGAAGAAGAAGGTATTGGGATGAGGGGGGAAACACTGTACAATTTTCACAGCATTTTATGAGAAGATATACCGTGCAATTTACAAAGTGAATCGCACGCCTCTTACTCCGTCTGTCTTTGCGATCCCATTAGTTTTTGGTCGAAATTTAATTTTTTTTTCATTTTAAAAATTGGTAGTTTGGTGTTTTTAGATCATTTAGATGTGCTGATTTCAAAAATGATTTTTAAAAAATAAAAAAACATTATTTTGATGTATTTCGGCACAATAAACACTTTGAAAAGCTACCGCAATCGCACTCCCAAACAAAGAATTATTAATTAATTAATTAATTAATAGGGTTGAGCTATAAAACCTGGTTGAAGCTATAGAATATTTGGCATTCTTCTTCTTGAGGCCATCCGTTCATGACAGGGTAAGAATGAAAACGACTTCAGGTAGGATATTTGGTATTTTTAGTGGTTGATTGGGAAGTTATTTTTTAAAATATTTTTTATCTAGTGTTATATTAAAATAATATTTTTTAAAATTATTTTTAGCATGAATATTTTTGAAATGATTTAAAAACACTTATTTTTTTTAATTTAAAACAATAAAAAATAAAAATGTTAAAATAACACTTTTGAAGCGAGAAAAAAGACACGTCCGGGGATCATCTATTCATCTTGCTCCCCGCCAGTGAAATACTGCGTGGGTGAATTGAATCTTAGCCGTCCATTGTACTGGTGATTAAAGTGACATAAGCACAGCGTGTTACGTCATGATGATGCCATTTACTCGTCAGTGATGTAGGCTTCTTTTCCATTGGTTGTCGTATACAGACATAACAGCTCATATCAATTAAACCTCAGTGCTGCTTCAAATTAAGTATAATTTTACATTTACAGGGCCGGATAAAATGAAAATATTATTCTAATAGACCCCCCCCCCCCCAAAAAAAAAAAAAAAAAATATATATATATATATATATATATATATATATATATATATATCAGTGAATTTAACAAAAAGGGTCAAAACTTCAATTCCACAGTCATAGCATCTGGGATTCGTAATTTTACATTATAGAAATCATATTTCAACCGAGTCTCGGGGACGGATGGATGGTAAAAAAGGTAAACAATCTGACACGGATTTCTCAAAACACCCTGGCAGAATATTTTAAAAACTACGTTGGACAAATCACCTTTACTCTACTCTCATCGTAATTCAACTTTATTTCATGCTTTTAAGTTTCTTTAAGAGAACATGCTGGACTGTTAATTTTTATATATAATTTGATGGCCTGCTTTCTGGTTATTGAAAATCTTATGCGTCCAACTTGTGCTGAATACCTGTTTTTCTTCAACTAAAGCTGCCCGGAGTAACTTTATCCAGCTTCAAGAAGTGAGCGAACCCAACGTGCCGAACCTGCCATGATATTAAATAAATTAATCGAGCCAGCCAAGCTTTAAAATTGTCGTAGTTTTTGCACGAAACAGGCTCGGAGCAAGTTATAAATGAAAAACCTTCGGGAGTTTCATTTATTTAAAATAATTCCCAGAAAAACGCTACAATTTCTCAAAAATTCCTGGAAACGAATGTAGAAATTGCAAGTGGGAATGGGAAGGCACCAGCCCACGGGCTGGTATAAAAAGGATCAATCATTTGATACTCGACGGCCTCATTTACGGCTCAATGTCCCATTAGAAATCCAAAAGGAGTGACGTGTTTATTCACTGTCTGGCCATTGGTGGACAAAGAGCGGCGCGTGAGGCCTCGAAAGTTTGTTTTACGCAACAGCAATAGCTTTTACCAAGATTAAGGGCATAAAAGGAAATAAATGTGAGTAGACGCATGCCTCCTCCTCAACCATCAGCATCGGATCCCGAATGGATGGAGTTCTTTTTTAATAAATAAATAAATAATAATAATCTCTCATTGTGGCTAGTGGTGGTAGGTGTGAAAGTGGAGAAGGTGAATTTGTATTTGGATAGAGGCTCTGTGATATTTCTTTTGACAAGATTTATAAGAGTTAAGTAACATAATATTATACGGTAATATCATATTAAAAAACAATTGACTAATCTTTCTTGAGGGTCCCTTTTATTATTTTTCCTTTGTCTGTGAGTGATTTTTTTTAATAATTGAGATATTCGGATCAGCTTATATACCGTAATTAATCTATGAACTTACTGAACACCCTGCATGTTTAGTTGACAAATAAAATACTGTAGAAGTAACAGGCATACACAGGATCGAACCTGGGTGCTCTCAATTGCGTCTGTGAGTGATTTGTTTCCTCTGGATTTGGCGCATCCCAGTGAAAGTGATAGACCAGTTTTTGGTTCCACTTGGTTTATTGACTCTGTGAGGTTAAAACGAGGCTGAATTAATAAACTATGTATTTTGGGCTTACAGTCCAATTACCGAAAAAGGCTTTATATAATTCAAAATCTAATACAGAGCCCAATACTCACTTCGTGGAAACAATATATCATAATTAACACTGTTTTTCTAAAAATAAAATACATTGCTAAAATTTATTTAAGTGAATTTACAAGATATGTACTATCAAATGTTAATTTTGTTAGATAATTGATTAATATGAAAATAATTGGTGATATCTCATCAGGAGTTTCGAAATTAAGTATTCTGACAGTGCCTTAAAATGAAAGTCTTTCTTTTTAAATAAAAATAGATTTGATAAAATAACTCAAAATATCTGTTGAAGAAAATATAGTATAGGAAAAAATGTCTGTAGTCACCATGCTCGGAGAAAACAGTTGTTATGGGAGGACTCGGTAAGAAAGTGCTGTCTGTCATTAACACCGTTGAAGGAATATAAAACAGAACGAGAACGACCAAGGTTCTTTTCTGGCCTCGCCTCCCATATCAAGGACTTTCTCAGGCTTCATCTTCCCCCACCTCTCTGTCTCTCATTGTTTAATTAAATCTTATCTTTAATCATGATATCCTCCCAGAGACCACCATGTAAATCCAAATATTAGAATTACTATATCCGTGCATGCAATCGGAAGGGCGGTTTCAGTTTGGGGAGAGGACATCCAATCAGCCAAGTTCTTTATGTTCAATTTAGGACCCGGGATTTGTCTGGGGAAAGTTGATGAAGGCTGCTGCTGCAACTACTGCTTATAACTTGAGATGAAGCATGGCTTGCGGGCTGGGATATAAAGAAGATGGCCTGAGGTGGAACACTGAGTTATGGATGTCTCTTCGCATGTGTATAACTACCGAACTGCTCCAGCTTAATCCACTGTCTAATATTTGAGCTTTTCATTGTTTATGATTTAGTCCTAACTTTTTGAGCATTTGTTGTGAGATACAACATGGTCAACACTAAACATTACTGGTAATAAAATAGCCCCAGACTAACCTTAATCAAGAAGTTGCATCGCGATGTAAATAGAATCATCGCATGCCCATACCAAAACTCAAATTTTAACTTCAGTTGCAATCCTTGGAGTTCTGTTCTCATCTGAAAATGTGAAAACAGAATAAGGAGCCAAACCAAAGCTCATCATAAGCGAAGTCACTCAGAACAAATATTACATTCATGATTCGCCACGGCTGGATGGTGGCTAGGAAATGAGAGTGAAAGCGGTAAATATGAATGATAACTCCAATCAGAAATTACTTGCTTTTCCGAGAATAAAAAAGCATCATAACAACAAGTTTCTTGGTTTGAAATCAAAGTGGAACGTGTGTGTGTGTGTATATTAATAAGAGCAATATTGCATTAACAATAAAAAAAGAAAAGAATAAGAGCAATATTCTCTCTTTCCAGCCCCTTTCTGATCTCCAAATCACTCGCAACTGTTTTTCTACCTCATCATATTTACTAGTAATTATTTTTAGCTTACATATGTCCAGTTTTGAACTGATATATATTTATACTTTACCAGATTGAAAGTGTTGTTGTTGTTTGCCACTCTCTTACAAGACTATAAACATCTCTCCACATCAAACTCAATGACACTTCTCCCATCAACATCATTATTTTACCTGCCAGGCTTGATTTCCCTGGGCTTAATGTGGCTAAGGAACAACCTGTCCTGCTCAGTGAGGGCATGGCGGAAGTGACAGCGATGGCCATAAGGACAGATATCACCGGCGAGGACCATTTTGCAGACCTCGGTCTTGTAGCGAGGGTGGCGGATGACTGGGCGGAGCTCCTCAATTCCATGAGCAAACTGACATTGGTTGCCGTATAGGCAAGCCCCTGTCTCCTGCCATTTGTTGCACAACTCTGTTTTGAACATGCCTTGACTATACACTTCCAGCTCAAGTGACTCCACCTCTTTCTTGCCTCTACGTACATAAACCTTCTGTTGCAATACCATCATCATGCAACTTGCGTTAAAAGATCGTGCAAGTTGTTATGCAAGTTGTTAATGACAGCACAGAGTTACAGAGAATTCCATTTAAATGCACGCTTGCTAATATGGAAGCAATGGACTGATATAATGACAAATGATCTATCAGATGCCAAGCCATAAACTTTTGAGCATACTCTAAATTTCATCACCAAGATTGCGTCGTGATAACTAAATAGGTCTTATTCAAACAGGTGGAGCCCGAGCCACAATATACCGTGACACTCCTATAAAAAATACCAAACTGCAAACAAAATTTCTGCATAGGATTTAAAATTTCAGCATATATCATAGTCTGGACTCTGGATATCTACCTATGCATTTAGTTGAAATTTGAAAGCAATTCCTACCTCCATTTCTTTTTCAACCACCTACAGCATGAAATGGCTCCTCGCCTCTGAAATGTATTTACTACTATCTTGCGTGCCAAACAAGGGGTGGATTATTATTTTATGGTGGGGTCATCACACAGGAGCCAGCCAATTGCACTCAATCTCTATGCTAGCTCCCAATCCTCTACCCATCTCACAAAGGATTTCACAAACCTATTACGAGTAATGATCTACACCTCCCACCACGCTAAATTTCCTTTTCATTTCAGCCCAACTCAAGATTTCTAGAAACAAAAGAACTAGCATTGAAGCCCAACATCCGATTAGGCATCAACTCATCAAGATTTTAACACTCACATGTTCCTGATATCATTATGCTAAATCACATCAATGGATTCTCTCTCATTTTAATCTCATCAGCTGACACATGTCCTAATAAATCTAGAAATTATTTCTGAAAAAAATTGCAAATAAGCAAATTAATTAAAGAAAACTATTTGGAAAAAAAAAGAAGCAAAAAGAATGCAGCGAACAATTGCTAGACGCTATTAGTAACAGTCGAATAGAGAGATCGAATAAGGAATAATTAGTAATTACCTCGGTATTGGGTGGACTCGGTGTTCTCGGCCGAGTGATGGCCCTAGTCACACTAGCACTAGCCGCCTGCTCCTGGTTCCTCTTCGAGTAGCTATTAAACCTCACTGAAATACCCTTATGCAGCGAAATCATCTCCCCGCAATCGCCCCCTGCCTCCATGACGCTCGTCGGACTATCATCCTCTTCACACATGTCATGACCTCCTCCGCTGCTGATGTTGCACAGATTGTGGAAACCACTATCAATGTCAAACGGCGTCCTTGTAGAGTCGTTGTTTTGTTTGTGGAGCGAGGCTTGGATTAGGACGATGAGCTGATTGTTGAGCTCGCGATTGATAAATCGAAGATCGGCGTTTTCTTGGCGGAGATACTTCATTTCAGAGGTTACTTCACGGAGGCGCGCAAGGCAGAGTGCGCTTCGGTTTATTAGGTCCTGGTGTTGCATTATGAAGCTAGAGTTGTCGATAGAGTGGGAGGCTTGAGAGAGAGGGAAAATATCGGAGTTGTAAGCGACGTCGTTTAGACGGTAGCCCTGGAACTTTGTTGCGGTGGACCGTGGAGGTGGTGAATTCGCTGTTTAAAGAGGAGGAGGTGTCTTTTTGAGTTTCCTTTCTCAATGAATTCCCCCCCAATCAAACACGGAGAAAATTCTTTAAATTATATTCAATGGTCAATTGAAATTACTATTATTTCGTACTAATTCTTCACCGACAGAACTTAATCAAGCATCAACGAAAGACAGAGCAGGTGGAAATTTATGCGACACTGCTATGATCGCAATCCACAAAACAAAAGAAAATGATACTATCAATAATCATAGAAAAAATATAGGAATTGCAGAAGCTTGTTATTCAACAATGAAACATGCTTAAACAATGATTGGAAAATTAATGAAAAGAAATGCGAACCTGAACCGGAGAGAGAAGGGAAGAGAGAACCACCCGGATGAAGAGCGAGGAAAGGAGGGTTTTATTTTATAGAGAGAGAAGATTGGAGGGAAAGAGAGGATGCAAATTTCTTTTTTAAAATCATTCCTCATCCAACAAACATTCCTTTCTTTCTAACAGAATTTGCCTCTTTTTACCATTTTGCCATCGGAAAAAGTAGGCCTCTCCTTGTAATTTCTTAAGGATGTTTTAGTTATTTCAAGTTTTCAACTTAAATTAAGCTCCCTTCTGTGCTACTTCGCCAGTATACTTGCTCGTTGCTGGTTGCTAGTTACTCTCTCCCTTTGCCACCTCCTTCGCCAGTATCTGATGCTATATATTTATTGGATGAATATTAAACGTTGATTCTCACGGTGATCAGGATTTGTTTTTAATCAAACGGTTCAGCCAAAGTTTCTTTCAATGCCGGGTCCCTTTTTTTCGGGTACATTGATTTCACTGTTGCTAATTACGTTATTTTATCTTACCTTATTAAAGAAGGAATGAGTCCGCTCAGGCGTTCGTAAAATTCTCGTGCTCTCATTTATTTATTGGGTATCGGAGACATAACAGAATAATATTGAAGGGATGACATTATTGAAAAACAATATGTGTATTTATTAACTCCATCATGCAGATCTTAGTCTTAATTAATCAACCTTTTTCTTATATAATATTTATTAACTCCATCATGCAGATCTTAGTCTTAATTAATCAACCTTTTTCTTATATAATATTTGATTATTGTTACAATAAAGAAAAAAAACAAAAACATAAAAATAAATATAAATATATTTCTTTAGCAATTTTAGAGTAAATTTCTATATTTTTCAGAATAAAAAAATATAAAATTGTCAAAAAATAGAATTTTTTTTTTTTGCTCGTATTTGTCCGTTACGCTATGTATACTCTCTTAAACACTACCTACTTAATGGACCACCCGCAGTAGCCTCTCTCATTTTGAGGGTGGGTCCACCCATCAAGTCAGGAGGGTGGGAGACTATATTTCTCTTAAAGAAGGGCTGGTTAGTAAGTACCAACATAATCTGGTGACCATAAAATCAAATTTTGTGTTTTTATTTTATTTTCATGATTTTGAGTTTGGTTAAAGTGTGACATAAAAAAAAAAGGTGATTTAAACAGCACGCAGGTGCCATTGCGGTTAGAGATGGCATTCGATTATAAAATCGCTTGGTCTTGAAGTTAATTGAAGGGAAGGGTGGCGCTGCCACTGCTGCTGCAGGGAATTCGATTTTTCAAGTCAATAATGTAGATTAAGTGCCTGTTTGGTTGGCCAAGTGGTTGAACCACTGTTTGGCCAAATTTTGAAAAACAAATTCATTTTTTTGATATTTTTAGATTATTTTGATGTGCTGATGTCAAAAATAATTTTAAAAAAATAAAAAAAAATATCATTTTGATGTATTTCTAAACGAAAAGTACTTTAAAAAATAACCGCAACCACACTCCCAAACAGGCACTAAGACACATGCCCTCCGCCGTACAGGAAGACCGGAAGAAGAAAAAAACATCATGTTTTTTCAAGTTAAAAGAAGACCTTGCTTCTTCATCACAACTATAATTACCTCTTTTGAATAATTCATCAAACTCTAATGCAAAATCAAAACGGTTGGTGGTGCGTGTGTGTATAAAGAAGCCCTGAGTTGGGGGAGTTGGAAAACTTTTTTTATTATTAATATAGATATCCGAATCAATTTATATATATCTCCACTAATTCTATGAACTTGAAATTTAATAATAATATAAACCTCCAGCGATCATTATATTCATAATCATTATACTTGAACCTGAAACTACAAGAAAAACAAAACTCTTAATCTTACCGGTATCATTAAGCCAAATATTAGATGGTTTGGAAATCTCTGTTTACGCCGTAGTTCTTGAACTAGCTACGCTACTAATTTCTTTTTTCCTTTTGTTTTCCTAGTTTAACCTTAGCCTAAACATACACTTTCATCCTCCAACTTTGCAAAATATATAATTACAATCCCTAATAACTATAGAATTTAGTTTTCATTCTAAACTTTATAAAATCCAAGGTGTGTTTTCTCTCCCTTAAACTTGATTGAAATTATAGATATGAACTTGAAAATAATTTTAGTTTTGGGGTTGGTTGTGTGTTTTGTAGCCAATTTCGAAGTTGTTGGAGGTTATATATATATAAGGTGTTTATAGTGTTTTTATAGTCAAAATATAATGGAAAATAAGTTGTTCTTGGTTTGAATCGAACAAGCTTGATTTTTCAGCGACTACAGATTGCTAGAATTTAGAGAAGGCAAGCAATGTGTCGCCTATAATTTATTTTAAGAGAATCAAGTGGCAAATAGTCCCTTTAAGAAAAATAAAAATTAAAGAAGACTTAAATGCATGAGTTAGTTAGACCTACACACTCAAGTCTTTTTCTAGAGGTCTAAGATCTTTATTTTGACAAGATTTTCAAGTCAAATCACCAAAATTAGCTACAACATGATTAATCTCCACATGACTATTTTTATCTCTAAACCATCCTTACAAGCCAGACATATGAAAATGTTTCATGTGCAAATCACAATTTAGACGCAACCTGTTTTTTTCCCTGGTGTCATATCATGGGTAAGAAGCACTTTCTGGTTTCTACCACATGCTAAAATACCAGCCGTAGCCCAGAAGTCGTGGTAAGCGAATATCTGAGATCTAAGACTTGCTGTGTTTTGGCCGCACATGAAATTCAAGCCATCTGCATATGAAGCTCCTAAACAATGACATTTTTTGAGGAATGCTAAATCCCTTCCTTGACGAAACCTAAACGACTCTCTGTAAAAGGTCGGCTACCACTTACTAATCATGTACGTCATTTGCTCAAATTGGTCCTAAGATGAACAAACACCTACCACATCCATTTTAACTTCACACAGCATTTTTAAACTTTTCCCTCTTGAGCTTCACGTATCCAGTGACACATAAATATACAGGTTTAGTTTTCAAGGTGGCTGACCCACTGGTATTTGATTCCAAAAGAAATTAAAAAAATATAAACCCTTTTCATCCCAGTGTTCAGAGGAGCCGCCTTTCATTGTTTTTTCCTGAAATACTGTAATAATCCACTGCCAATAAATAGAGATGAACTATTTTTTCAAAAGGTTTTCATAAATTAAGACGTGAAATACAAAGCTCCAGCAGAAATGATTAGGTGCAACTTACGTATTTACACAGAGAGAAACTAGGTAGCAGTCCGTTTCAAAATGAACAGCAAGAACGACAAGAAACACAATTGCAAGCAAGAATATGGGCAGGTTTTCTTCGACAAATAGTGTTACAATGATCTAATAGTTTCTGAGCTTGCTTCTTGCTTGCATACACACCATCCCCAATTAATTCCATAACAGGTTTGGAGGTCACTATACAATTGAGCCCAAAAGGCTGGAAATGACAGCCAAAATAAGCAAAGACATTTAACAAAACATTAAGTAAAAACAAAAGGCAAAGACATAAAGTTAAAACAAAAACCTGAAGCAGTAGCAAGAATTTTGAACAATTGAGCTGCTAGAAGGTAATGCGCCTGCATTAAAGCAAAGAAACAATAAATTGCAATCTAGTGCACAGACAAATAAGGATATGCTGCAGGCAAGGAAAGCACCATATTCCGAGGGAGGGAGGGAGGGAGGGAGAGGGAGGGGAGCATAGGAAAGCAATGATACATTCATTGAACATATGCAACTCAATATAGCAAGTCATTTACAACCTCGATTGTAGCAGCTACAAGCCTCACTACTATTAGCATAGAGCATACTACTGATCAATTTTAATATAAGCATACAGTAGAGTTTGATGTATCATCCCAACAAACCCCAAAAATGAGTGTTTTGGTATTCACAAATTTAAAAATTCAACACCTCATCCCTTATCCCAAACATAAGTATTGAAAACTCACAATTACATACCAAAACTTCATAAGAGGGCATGTTAGTCAGTTTTTCTTTGCAAGCACTTCAATAATGTCCTCATCGTCCATTCCAAGACTATCAGGGGTGGCTGTCAGATTGATTTTGTCCCCGTCAAACATAAAAACTAGGCTCTCAATTCGAAGCTTAGCTTTATCAGCATACCGTTTGAAGAGTCGCTCAAACTTTTCATCCTGTCAAAAAAATGAACTTCTAACATGGTTTATACCATTGATTATATATGTTTCACCACTTGTAATATACAAAAGGCATACATAACAAAGTACAGATATAGAGGATTTTGTTAAAATATCCAGAATGATAATTAAGATGACTTTATCATCGAGGGTACTTGCGCTTGTAAATTAATGAATAACTGAGGCAACATCTTACACAACAAAATCTATTTAAAATGACCAGTGATGACTTTCCAAATGATCTGTTGAAAACCTAATTTAAAATAGAAGGTCTTCGCATGAGAAGTGTGTGAGATGACAATATCCTAACCCAAGCTTAAATAGAAGGTCTTCGCATGAGAAGTGTGTGAGATGACAATATCCTAACCCAAGCTTAAATAGAAGGTCTTCGCATGAGAAGTGTGTGAGATGACAATATCCTAACCCAAGCTTCAAGCTACAAAAGAGCTTCAATTCCATTCATTAGAAATGGGGCAGAGGAATATCCAAGACTCAGCAAGCAAGGCACTAATAGAAAATGCTAATACGCTACAAAGTTTAGCCCTTCCAATACTAGCATCTTATGTTTCACTTGGATTGTGAGACTGCTGGTCATAACTGGTTTTCTTTTGAAGTTCATGGCAACTCTAGTGGCATATTTGCCTTTAAATCTTCCAGGTGTCATGCACTGTAGATGTCACTTGACAACTTCCCAGAAGGGGATACCCATATATGGTGTTATTTTTATTTTTTGTCTTAGAGAAGTTAATAATCTTATCATGCACTCTCCATTTTATTCTGGGGTTTGCATGAGTAATTTTATTGTGGCTACATGAAACAATCAGTTTTATAAACAAAGGCTAAACTTTAGATATATTTACCTTGTACACACGAAATTGTTTGACTTCATCCTTGTCTTGAATTGAAATAACTATTTTAGCTCTTTCATGATGAGGCTTTGATGGTTCCTCGGCCCCAGACTCCAGAGCAACTTGCACTGAATCACTCTCTCTTTTTGGTTGAAACAAACACTCTTTACTTGTAAAAGCTTTTAGCTCCTGCTTCCTTAACCTACATGTATGGTTGAAATAAAATTCTAAACCAAAGGTTAATATAAAATGGGAACACTAGACGATAACAAAATAGTTTCACAACATAGGCTGATTTTCTCAATTTCATAATAGTGATCTTCATTGCAAATGTATTCTCTTTGGCATTGTCTCACAATGCCATAAAAGCCAATTGCACATGCCTTGTGAATGCAAATTTAAGTAAACCTAAGTGCAGTACGCTCTCAGAAGATAGAAACCTCAACATTGCCACCAGATAACATTGAGAAATAAACCTTAGTATCAAAGTAGCATTCACAGTATGCTTATCATGCACATGTGTGCATGATATGTGTGTGTTCACCAAACGATTAAAATGAGCTCTCCCTAACTCAGCACCACTAATTGCCACTCCAGATCTAATCTCTAATGCTGCTAGCAGTATTCTATATGCTAACTGATCTTGAATTGTCATAAATTGTTCAGCAATTTTTTTCCTTTAATAGTTAACAGCAAACAATCATGAACCCAAACTCAGAACTCTTAAACATGAAATTACATTAAACAGAAAGATCTATTTGACAAGCTTTACAGGTCACAGTGACATTAGTGTGCGCAAAAATCAAACACGAGAAAGATTATAAATCAACAAGGAAATATATTTAACATTTAAAACTAAACAAACAAATCAAACACTTTAAATAAACAATGAAAAGCATGCCTCAGCTCTTTAATAGTTGAGTCCTCATCAACCTGCTTCGGGGACTCACTGGAGTCCTTGGGAGGAGGAAGTAGCCAATCCTCATCGTCATTGGTCACTTGGCTTACTTCACGATCACCGCCAACAATCTAACATATATATAAAGAATAGAAAAGCACACCATCTTCACTCAATTTCTCTAATCAAAACACACACAAATTAACAAAGTGGAAAGAAGAGATGAGAAGAAGGAAAAAAACCTCCACGGTATGCTTTGAAATCTTCCTTTTTTTAGGAGAAGGAACTGGTGTCTTAACATGGCAGTCGTTGTCGTCGTCTCCATCTGCCATCGAAAAACCCAAGCCAAATTCAGCTTTCTTTCTACCATAAATCAACCATACAGGGAATTAATGAAAGAAATGAAATTAGAGAGTATTTAGAAGAAACCGTCAGGGATTGTGATAGGCTGCACGCGACGGTAATCAAATAGAGAATCAAGATCTTCAACGAAATCAGCCTTCAATTTCAAACAAATAAAAAATTATTAGAGCTAAGGAAACCCTAGCGATTCGTTTAAGCTTTAAAATCAGGATTTGGAACGAGAGAGACGCACCATTAGTGGTACCGTTCAAAATCAAAAGCTCTTTCCTGACAAACGGTCAGGTAAGGATTTTAGTTTTGCTTTGATTTGATTGGTTTTACAGTGAGTGATGATTCTGAGGATGGATGAACAAGGAAATTTGAGTAGGGGAGACAGTCCGCGTGCTTAGGCGGTTTACTGAAATTACGTTGGGCTGGGTTTGATCAATTTCTGTTGGGCTGTTTGATCAATTTATGTTGGGCTGGTTTCTGAAATATTAACGGGCTCTACTTTGGACTGGCCTATTTGTATTCATTCAACAATAACAAAACTCATTATCCTCTCCGTACCATAATTGCTTTATGCACGCACCCTTAGTTTTGTGTTGAAGAATATTTTTGTGCTTTTTCTTTTTTTTATTATTGTTGTTGACAACTTTATACATTATGTTTGTCTGTTACATCCCCTTTCAGATGAAATTAAAAAATGCTAAGAGTCTTGTTCTCAGAAGTATGCGAGATACTTATTCTTCTTGTATATAAAAAATATAAATAGTAAAGATATAAATATGTTTGGTTAAAAAAACAAAGAGAAATATATAAAAATATATATAATTTTGACATATATTTTTAGATGTAAAAAGAATATATTCTTAGAGATAATATTTATTATTTTTGAAGTACCCTATAAAAAACTTTTAATTGGTCTAGGGCAGTCCACTAAGTCAATTCAGGTTTTATAACTATGATTATACTTTATATTATTGTTAACTTTCATACTCGATATAAAACTATAATTAAAAAAAATATAATTACTATTGTTAAAATATATAAACTTAACAATAATAAATATTGAAAGTGAAATAAAGTTATTATATTTTATTCATCATCAGCCAACACGAAAAAAGATAATCACTCTATTTTGTATATCATTATAGACATAATTTTATTTTTATATTCTAGTTTATCTTATCTTTTATATCCTCTATTTTTGTCTTTTATATTTTCATATATCTCAAAATAGTAACAAATGTTGTGTACGAGATTATTATGTTTGGACATTTAAAATAGTTTGCTATGTTAAAATAAATTGTTGAATCTAAGAAAATAAAGTAGCTAGGTAAGAAAAAAAATTGAGTCAGCCGAGTTAAGTCAGGTTTAAGTCATGTAATTATGATATTCTCGTAAAAAATAAATTAAAAAAAATTATAAAATTGAATCTCCAATAATGTAATTAAGAATATATATAGCTCAAAAAAAAATATTGTTTCATTTAATAAGGATGAGTTTATGAAAAACTTGAATGAAGTGATTCAAGAGCTGGATGCTTCAGCAGTAACGGGTCCTCCTTCCTGTTCATTAAATCAAAGTCGGTCCCTGTCAAATTTTACTCATACGCTGAATTTGCTTGAGGAAGAACCTGTCAACTCCGAAGGTTTAACTGATGAACCAAGCCCAGATGAGGTTGCTCGCTACCTGATTCACTATCAGAACTTTTACTTGAGAACGACAGCCCACAACCATGAGGGTACGTGTAATATTCGTGAACCTCAGCTTTGTCACTGGACCAATCTAACAACTGATATAAAGCAGTGAAATATTTTTCTTACATTTATGATTTTTCTCTTACATCAAATGGTGTTTTTGGTTATGTTTTGTTCTTGGCAAACAACGCATCCCGTAACTCACAAAAATTCAAATCCAGTGCTTGTAGGAACTTAACATTGGAGGTGGATAAAGGCCAACAATCGCGGTTGAAGATGGTTTGAAGCTTCCAACCATATTGAAAATTTTACCGTTTTTGCTAAGATTGTCAATTCCATTTCAATTGTTTTTTTTTTTTTCAATTGGGATAGAATATTTTGGTTTTGGAGTGTTTTGGCGCGCCGTTTCAGAGTTGTACTATTTATGTATATATATAATTAAATATATTAATTCAAAAACAAAGTTCAAATCCAAAAATAAAATTATTTATAATTGTGCAATTTAATCTTAAAAAAATGATCAAAATTATGAACATGTATAATATTACGAGAATATCATAACAATCTCGCAAGGTCATTACATTCTCTGATTGCTCTGAAATTTTAACATAATATATATAAATATGTCAAGAGCTCCTCGTAAAATTTCATCTCAATCTAATGGTCGGATTAAGAGATATGATTGATATTGTAAAATTATTCATCATTTAAAAAAATACTATTTGACCGAAACGGAACGGGCGGAATGAAACTGAAACGTTTCGGCCGGTATTTGGCCAAAAAATTCAAAATGGACTGGAATTTAAACCGAGATAAAAACAACACTATTTTGTCTTATTTTTTTAACTAGTATAAAAATTTTCGGCTATTTCAATCAAAACATAATGAAATTGACAACCCCAGTTTTTGTTTACTTTCCGTGCTAAAGACTTCGGAGTCTCAACAAGATTAAACACTTGTTTCAACCTTAGTCTGAGGAGTCCTTGTGTTTGAAAATAATTGAACTCCTTTTAAGTTACATTTCAAAAGCTTATCCATGAAGAGTTTAAAAATAAAAAATAAGAGCGATTGTGCCACTATAGAGTATACGAGCCAATTCGCTGCTCCGCTGGGTTTTTTATCTATGTATAAAATTGATTGATTTTATAAATGCTGTATTTTGTTATTTTAATATTTAATTAGTAAAATTGTAATTGATGAAATCTGTTAAAAATAGTTTTTTTCAACCAAAAAGTGATTGAATATTGTTATTGCTAAAAAACTTTTGATAAAATTTGTTAGAAAATTTGCTAAGAAGGTGAAATGATTTGTCAGAAACTTGTTGTCACAGATACTCTGGTTAAAAAAAAACACACAAAAAAAACCCGATTAAAAAAAAAAGACTTGGACACGACGGTTATTAAAAAATAAAAAAAAATATGAAAAAAGGTTACCGCTTATTAAAAGAACAAAAAAAAGAGTATAAAATAGAAATTTAAATTCAAAGCCAAAGTTATATTTATAAGATTTATTAATCGTATTATTATATTAAATGTATTTAAGAATACCGATATTAATTTTTTTTTGCAAGAAATTGTAGGTCATTTTTTTTTTCTCTCAATATATTTTTAGGCGATAATATTCAATAAATATTAAAACATATAATTAGTCTCTCATACTTTATAGTGTAATCGAAATGGAAAGTGGGTCGTAGATTTGTTAATTGTAAATAATCTAGGTAAATATGTCAATTTTTTTTTTATGAGTTGCCTTTTTCCTCTTGTAATATTAGACTTGACACATTATAAATAAAAATATTGTAATTTTTTTTTAGAAATAAACCTAAATTTTTTGCGTACTATAATTACTTATCTGCCGTCTAAAAAAAAAGTGTAATCGAAACGGGAAGTGACTCGAATATTTTTTAATTGTAGATAATCTAGGTAAATTTATCATTTTTTTTAGTTGTATATGAAATATTAAAAACCAAAATATTATAAATATTTTTTAAGAAATAAACTTTAAAAAACAGAGCACAAAATTCAAATTCGAAGACAATTTTTTTTTATTTTTTATAAGATTTATTCCTTGTATTATTATATTAAATGTATTTAAGAATACTGATATTAAATTTATTTCTTAAAAAAATCCTAGATAATTTTTTTCTCTATATATACATTCTTAGGCAATAATATTCAATAAATATTAAAACATATAATTAGTTTCACATACTTTAATTTGACATAAATATACAAATATATAATGAATTTGATATACTTTAAATAATACATGTAATTTTAAGAACAAAATTGAAGCAAATCCAAACATTCAAATTAAATAATTGAAAACATAACCTGAAATTAAAAGAAATGGGACCAAAATAAAACTAAAATCCATAATTAACTTGCATAGAAGGATGAAATTGAAAGAAATCAAACTTTGGGACCGAAAATATTAAGGATGTATAATAAATTTGGATGGAAGGATGAAATTTAAATCCATCAAAACTTTGATACCAAAAATATTAAAAATTCCAGCCCAATCCGAAATATTAAAAGAATGAGGACCGAATTGAAAGTCCAATATATAATATATTTCAATTGAAGGACGAAATTGAATCAAATCAAAACCTATATAATAGCATTAAGGGCAAGAAAACAAAATTTCGACGTTCAGGGACTGAACTGAACTTTGATAAAAACAGGTTAGCTGACGTCATCTGGCGCAAGCAGGAGAGAGAAATTGGGGGGAAATTCAAACGACCATTGACACGTCTTCGGACACCTTAGTGCTACACGTGCCACCCCAGGTGGAAGATAACATGCCTGAAAATCATTCTAGACGCCGGTTGGGCATTTTCTGACGGCGTAGGTAGCCGCACCCGCCGTCCAAAGAATGCGTTAGCGCTGAAACGAACAGCGTGTTCAGGGACGCGCCAGCAGATGTCAGCGGAAAAAAATAAAAAAATATTGGCTAATTACCGTGAAGCCCCTCCCCCAGACCTGTTTTTTGTCCTTTTCGAGGGACAAAACCGTTAATCCACTGTTCAATGAAATATTAAAAAATAAAAAACCCGGTCGGACGAACCAAACCGGGCCGGAAATGGTCAATGACCGTCCAGCCTCTGAAAACAGCGGCGGTTTTTGTCATTTTCGGGGGGCTTTTTTCGTTAATACACTGTTGAAAATGAAACAAAAAAAACGGCAGACGTGCGCCGCGATGCACCGGAACAAATTGCCAGTGAACAGTGACTATGAGTCACGGGTTACAGTAGAAAACCGAGTTGTTTTAGCTCTTTAGGTAATATATATACATATAAACGTTTATATTACATAAATATACAGAAATAAAAATAATTTGACATACCTAAAAGAAAAAAAATAACAAATGATCAGTATAAATAAATAAAATTTCAAAACCACATAAAAAAATTAAAATAAATATTATTTGATGTTAAGAAATTATTTGAACATGTCATCATAAATATTATATACATAATTAATATTTTAATCATTATTGGTTATAATATCGATAACACCATGACTATTGCTAAAAAAATTCATTTTTTTCATTTATCAGATTTATTTGTCATATTATTATATTAGAAGTATTTGAAAAAAATTATCATCGACTATGATTTTATTTGCAAAGAATATATATAAGGATGTTAATATTAAACAAATATAAAAATATATATCTAGCCTATAGTGAACAAACAGTAAATGTGAAAATTTATATATATATAAGGACATTAATATTAAACAAATATAAAAATATATACGTAGCCTATAGTGAACAAACAGTAAATGTGAAAATTTAATGATATTAGAAATAAAGTAAAATTGAAAAGAAAAACGAAGAGCATTTATATATAAATATGAACAGAAATAGGAACTATGCAAGAAATATGTATAAGAAATAAATGAACCAAAATAAAATACCACATTATAAGTATAATAGATAAAAAAAAAACATATGTAATAAATTTAATATAAAGGACAAAATTGAAATAAATCCTTATATTGAAATTCCATAATCCGAACTAAAACCATAAATTAAAAGAATTGGGACTGAAATGGAACTCAAATACGTAATTTATTTGCATGGAAGGATAAAATTGAAAGACATCAAACTTCAACACCGAACTTATTAAGGATTTATAATAAATTAACCTGGAAGGATAAAATTGACTTAAATCAAAACTTTGATATAAAAAACATTAAGGATTTTAGGCCAAAACACAAAATCAAAAGCACAGGGATTGAACTGAATTTACATTATCTAATTACTTTAAATTAAAAGACGAAATTCAAACAGATCAAAACTTATATAATTGTAATAAATAAAAAATAAATATATATAAGTCAAAAAAGGAAAAAAATATAGCCAGGAAAAAATATTTTATGGGAAAATATGAAAAAAATAATTAGAAAAAAACATAATAAAAAAAAGGCATGAAAGAAAAAAAGTAATAAGAAAAAAAAAACAAAAAACGAATAAAAAAAAAAAGTAAACCGGAAGTTAAAAGCAAAAAAAGAAAAAAAGAAATAGAAATGAAAAATGTAACCCGGAAGCAAAAGGTAAAAAGCCAAAAAAAAAAAAAAATCAATTGTGCTGTTTCAGGTTCGAACTCTGGCGTGCCGAGTTCACCAGCGTCCAGGCAACCGCCCAGCCACAGCCATTACTTTGTTATTTTCACCATACAAATTACGAAAACAAGCCGAGTGCAAAAAAAAAAAATAACCAGTGTACATACTCGCGCGAAGCAGGGAGACAAACGACCAGTGAATAGTGCTTTTCAGTCTGCATGAACAGTACCAGTCCGAGCTGTTTTAGCTCTTTAGGTAATAATAATTTTGCGAGTATTATTTTTTTGCTTCTGATGCTTGGGATGAATAAGCTACATAAATGATGGGATCTGATAAGCACAGAGAACGATTATAGTTCTCTCTATAACCTGGAGAGCATATACTAATGTTAAACAATGAAGAGACTTTGAAATTGGATCAAGAGACAATCTTCTTGAAAGAGAATGAATTATAATATATTTCACTCTCAGAGATGGCACACAATAAACTTCTTGATCGGAAAACTCGATTTTCTCATCTCTGGATAAAATTCAGCACTCTATTGCTTGTTCTGCACAAAACAGCTCTGGACAGTTATCTCAAAGTTTTAAAGCTTAGAACTTGACCATATTCTCAAATACTTGATCAGACACCAAGAACAGGAGGACTAATGGATGCAGATATGTTTTGCGAAAAATAAAAACGCTATCAGTAGACCTTAGATGTTGTGCACGCTATAGCTTCCAATACCACCTGCAATCGAAGTAAATTTATAGTGTATGTGTGCATATTTCCTTCTTCTTTTTTCATGTTTCCCCTGTTTTCTCATCAGTAGCCATTCACTTAGCTCTGGAAAGTCCATTGCAGTGAAGCTGGCAGAGGGTGATATATTTTTTCTTCATTGTCTAGAATCTAGAATCCAATCGAGGATAAAAATAAACTGCTTTTGATTAAATACATCGCCATACATTTGATGTTATAATAACTGTATTCATCTATTTTTTACATAAAAAAAGAAGCTAACATAAGACAAATAACAAAATTATCATTAATCGTTTGCCACAATTTCTTGATTTCTTCTGTAAGTGCACCGGATTGATCAGACAATTATATGGGAAGTAAATTTAACCATGTTCTAACTCGTTTGAACAGTGTTCAAATGGACGTTATGAATTTCATCAACCTGCTAATCTCCCTTGTAAATCTGATCAAGGCTTCTTCCTTCATGAATCAGTTGAATTTCATTCCTTTCAAACTATCTTTCTTTGACACGTAGTATATACATGCAAGATAAAAATCAATATTTCTGAGAAATGAAAATCACTCGATGCGCATATTTAGCTTTCTACATTGGTTACGGGACCTTTGAACCAGTGACGAGCCCACAGGATCCAAGAAGAGATGGTAATGATTAACAAACCGCCAACAGCGACGGGAGTGTAATTGAGTGTCTCGTTGGTGATGGGGTAGGTTACAGGCAATGAGAAGAGGATTGAGATGGTTGCCACCCAGAGGACTGCAATCCATCCAACCAGGACACCATAGCGACCCAAATTGAATGGTCCTGGAATGAAGGACTTGCGTGCCAAAGTCACCCGGAAGAATATGGGTAGGGCGTAAGCAATGTACAGTCCAATAGTAGCTATAGATACCATGGCCTGAAATGCCACCTCGCTTCCGAGATACTGCAGAAGATACAGGGCAAACAAGGGGCACACAACGGTTATTGCAAGAAATGATGCCAGCTCTTGAATAAAATTTCATAGGCGCATTTATATTAGGAAAGCCAGATTTCTTGGATTTGCAGCCAACAGAACAGAGATATATTGTTGCTGGGAACTAGCACAAACTCGATTGGACGATTGTGATGAGGAAAGTTTTTGGCAAGAAGTTCAGAAAGAACAACAAATACAACAAACTGAAAATAATGAAAATAGAATACCGTCAATGCCATGCAGAAAGATATGATCGCAGAGAGCCAAACGGCATTCATGGGGACCTCTTGATTGTTCACTTTGTGCCAAAGTGATGAGAGTGGCATGGCTCCATCTCTAGAAAACGCATAAACCATCCTGAGAATGAACATTCAAAGATTAGTCAGAAACCAAGTAAGAACTGTAAACTCGTCAGAAGTTTCAACTAACATGGGATGTCAAGCAAGTGAGATTACCTAGAGTTGCTTGTAACCGAACTCATGCCGCAGAAAAATATGGCAACAGCAACCACTCCCAGACAAATAATTCCCCCAACCCCATTGCCATATCTTCCCTTAAAAGCTTGGTAAAATATTTCAGCAATGGCATACCCACCAGCATCATTGTCTTCACTCAAGAGAGAAGAGATGTTGGTAACCGCAAAGGTGATACCAAGTAAGTAAAGCCATCCAAATATAACCGATATCCCGATGGCGCTAATTATTCCTTTTGGTCCATTCTTGTCAGCATTCTTAGTTTCCTCTGTCTAGAAATGGCAGTTTAAGGGGGAAAAGAGGAGATTATATAGTTTCATTCCTCCAATTATCCATAAAGCAGAAGTAAAGGGAAAAGGGAAGACAATAAACCATGTACTAGCTATTATGCAAGTAAATAATCGTGTGAGCTCGTGATGTTTTTGAAAAAGGGGTTAATTAATCTCAACAAACTGAATGTTTATGGTTTCACTGTTGCGTTTATAAATAATCAAACTTATATGTGGAGAAGTAATGTAAACATCTGAAATTCCCAGGACTGTAGTTCACAGGATTTAGACTCCACGTAATTCAAAGAACAATGCAACATACCATATGAGCAGATGCATCATACCCAGTGAGGGTATACTGACTCATCAGAAGTCCCAGAACGAAAATGTAAGGTTTGCTATTGATTCCATCCACATTATCAGTGTTGAAATGTGTAAATACAAACTTGGCACTAGCCCTCTCCGTAGCAACAAGGGGAATGAGAATCATAAGAACCAGAACACCTAAAAGTGTAAAAGATTCAGTAAAAATTTAAAGAAGTGGTTGGCTTAAGAGGGAAAAGAGAAGCTGTAGCCATAATTCTTCATACCTACAAGATTCCAGGCAGCAGCCAGCTGCCCGAAGAAAGATAAGACTGATATGGGAAGACTATTTAGCGCAGCATGCATGAGTAAAATTCCCCCGTGTATAGCAATAACTACATATTTTGATGCTTCATATCCACCACCATTTTTTCCACCTGTGCTAAGGAGAATGATAACCTGAATCAGCTGTGCAAGTGAGAAATCTACACTGGTCGTAACAGCCCACTGAAAATAAGAGTGTACGTCAAGTGGTTAGAGCTTATAACAGAAGATATTGAAGGCAATCAAATTCGAGTGAAAATTCTTAGCTGTACCTGACCAACAATATTGAACCTGCAAAAAAAGAGAGAAATTTTACTGCATCAGAACACGTCCTAAGGGAAGACCAATTTTGCAAAAGCAGGTCACATAATTATATCTGTAATTTGAGGTTTTGAACTCAAAAGAACAAGCTGGTGAAAACTGAAAACAAGTAAATTCTGGATATCCAATTCTCATTCCACACTTTACTGGAGAATCTGCTAAAGACAGAATAAGAGCACTGGCTACGGTTCGTTGACTGAGGTTTCAGGTGTGGTGTATGTTTGTATCTTGCAGGAGTTTTACTTGCATTCACTTTCACCAAGATGAAGGTCATTGTGAAACCTACATTTTAGTGCATTACCATTTCAATCTTTCTTCGGCGGCTAAAACTTTTCAAATTACAATTACTCGGAAGCCATCTACTGTATTTCAGAACGTCTTACTATTGCGATCCTTTCAGGCTCATCAAAATATTACTGTGACTCCAAGGCTGCAATGACTGATAAACCAGTTTAATTTGCAGTTTAATGAGTAAAGCTCGGCATACAATTTCAAGAAACTTCATCTCCGCGGCCTATAATGTAAAAAACACTAGCCTGCATGTGGTGCCTACAGTTAAAAATAGAAAAGACTCTGAAACTGTCCCTGAAGGGAAAGTATAGAGCATCAAGCACATTGAGTCATGGCTGCCACTGTGGATAATTTGCGCAGCCTAAAAAGTTTCACACCCCACCACATAAAATTCCTTGTTATGAAGCAAAGGCTTAACAAACTCGGTGATGACAACAACCAGGTCATGAGAAATAAAGGCAAGTAAATTGTGAAATCAAAACCTCAAATTCCAAACCACAATCAAATTTGAAGCTGGCAAGATAAATTAAGAACCAAAACACAATAGTAAACAAAAAGGATTACCAGCCTGTTATCCAAGATGCAAAGGGTGCCCAATTAGGACCAGCAAGCTTTGCACTCCAATAGTAGAGACCACCAGAAGTTGGATAAGATGAGCAAATTTCAGCCATAGATAACCCAACAATCATGGTGAACCCACCGGCTATGAACCATCCATATTGTAATGAAACTGGCCCTCCAAAATTGAGTCCAGTATTGTATAGCGTGGTTATACCAGTCAACACTGATATGATCGAAAATGAAAACGCGAAATTCGAAAACACCCTGCAATATTTTAACCATATCGGTCCGATTCATTATAAATTTATCTGAAGGACAGGGTCGACAAGAAAGCTTTGAAACATAAAACAAGAAATAAGAAAAGGGTTCTTGAGAGATTTACGAGAGGTCACGCTTGAGCTCTTGTTTGTAGCCAAGCTCTTTGAGACGGGCATTGCCTGTATCAAGGGAACCGGTGCCGTTTTGAGCTGTATGTGTTGGAAGACCCATGTTTAAACTTACAAAAGAAAGATCAGAGAGGGGGTTATGAGATTGATTGGTTTTGCAACCAAACTGGCCAATCTCACTCTCTGTAGCTCTCCGTCTTCCTCTCTCGGAATCTACAGTGTGTCTATATCTTATATTTACTTGCGATGTCTTTGATTCAAGCAATTTTTTATTGTTAAAACTAAAAATCAGTATCCCCACCGCCTTTTTGGATCGTAGACCAATGACTTTTATTTTGGATCGCAGCTTTCATGCTGGTCAGCTATATTCGGAGCACGTTTGTCCAAACGGAAATGACGGTTACGTCCCAGGCTTTCATTTCCCACCAAAACTGAAGGGTCAAACTTAAATTTAGCCCCTCATATTATCTTCTTATCAATTAGATCCCAAACTTATGCTTTAAGGCAAATTAGAGTATAATTTGATGTTTTGGGTGGAAATATATAATTAGCGCGCACGTGCAAATTGGATAAAATTAATTAATTGATAATAACAGTAAATGTACAGAGAAATGATACCTCTAAATGTCTAATGTAGATTATGTTTGGAAAAAACTCATTAAATCATAAGATTGGAGACTTGATTGACATTAATTTAATACATTAAGGGCTAATTTAGACTCCAAATTTAATATTATGTTTCAACGCCTTTGTACTCGCCATCTCAATGTCTTCTTTCGATTGGTGCTGTGGAGGTGACGTTGAGTATAGTTTTTATAACCTCGCTTGTTCAATGAGCTAATTAAAGAAATAGAATCATTTTAGCAACCAAAATGGAATCTTGGATTCTGATTCGCAAGGCTTTCCTTGTCCGGAGGTTACGGTGTCGATTGGACGGAATCTCTCACTTCAACGACTAGAAGAGTGAAATTAAAAAAAGAATTGCTTATAGTGTAAAAATTACAATTAGATGCCATCTTTTGGTTAAAATTGAAAGTATACCGTTGAAGAAATAAGGGAAATGGAGCCGGGAAGAAGGTGGAGAGAGAAATAGGATACAGCATGCAGAAGAGGAAAGTGAGAGGGGGTTGAATGGGACAAAGTGGTTGGCTTTCTCATGTATAGAAGCTAGCCGCAACATCGAAACCGTTGTCAAGGAGCTTGGATAGAGGATACAATTGAGATAATTTTGAAAATTAAGGGGGGTGTTGATATAAAAACTAATTCCGGGGAAAATCTGAACAAAACAAATATCAGGGGAAGAAATCAAAATTTACTTCGGTTCAAAAACAAATATTGAAATTTATTCAAAAGAAAATCTACGACGCCAACGGAGAGGTAGTAACCACCGGTCCTATTTAGCACGTTTGCAAACAAACTTGTTCTAAAATATCTATCTTAAGTTAAATATACAAAAAAATAGATGATAAATTATACAAAAAAATTAAAAAAAAACACTGTAAAAAAAGATGATAAAATAATATATTTGTGTAAAAATAGATGATAAATTAATACTTTTATTTTTATTTTTATGTCCTTCAATTCAAATGATTTTTTTATGCTAATGATATTTATTTTGATTTTATCATTTTTGTTGTTTTTAATTACTCAAAGTTTTTGGGTTTTTATTTTATTTTTTGAGATAATTTTATGGTTTTCATTGTTTACATGATTATTTTAATGATTATTTTTTTAATTTTTTTCTTGCTTGCTATTTTGTTAAAGTGTTTTGCTTTTTTATTATTATTTGGGGCAATTTGATGATTTTTATTATTTAAGTAGTAATGATGATGATAATTTTATGCTGATAATTTCGTTAAAACCCGTTAAACAAATAAATTCATATCAATTTAAAATTTATATATTTTATTGAAAACTCGCAAACTTTTATATATATATTTATTATTTTACCTAAATTTATAACATTATAAGAAAATACCACATTCTTAGTATACTTTTTATATTTTAAAAGGTATAATTTTAGCTACAGCGGGGCAAGTAGCCAGTATAACATATGTCGAGCCCATTCCATCTTATGGGTCTGGACATCATATGCATGGATGAAGAACAGGATAACTAGTGGGGAAAATACTACAGCCTCATGCCCTTTAACCGCTTTCATTTTCACCATAGCCTCACAGGATGATTTTCTTTCTTTCTTGTAGCCATCCAGCTTTTTATGTCGGTGATTTCATTCTACCAAAGCTCACAGGATGATTTTTTTTTCTAATTTAGTCTTTCATCTATTTAATTTGGCATTTTAATTTTTTATGGTCAAATAAGGTTTGCTGCTTCAAATTTGTGAAGCGATGATGATAATTGAAAGAACACGGACAGAAGCTAGAAAAGTGGATAAAAGAGATCACAGTTTCAAAATTGGGGCAGAAGATTCACTATTGTTGTAATTTTCAAATGATAACTTTTAGTCTTCAAGATTTTTTTAAAAATCAATTTTGTCTTAAAACTTTATTTTTTAATTGGTTCTCTATCTAGTGAGAAGAGTTTTGACAATCTATTTTTTGTCCCTGCCTTTGACTTGAAATGATAGATCCAAGCTCGAGAACAGTGCTATTTTCTTTCATTTTCTGTCCAATAACAGAAGGGGTGGAAAGAAAAATAAATTACTGGGCCAGGACATGAGGTGTCACTCAAGCCTACACGTCTGCTGTACTGTAACACGTTTAGCCCAGCACGCTGGCCTTTTTTTACTGGCTCTTCTGATTCTTCGTTTTTTAATTTCATTCTTTGTTAAATTATATCTGTTATTGATAAATATTTTTTGAATTTATTATTATATAATAAAAAAACTATTTTGATTTAATAGATTTTACAAGGGTTTAATTTATCATCAACTAAATTATTCACTGTAAACTCTGCTCAATTAATAAGATTATATTAAAATAATCTCCATACAATTTAATTTAAATTTTGAGCTAAATAACGAGTTAGATCCAGCATTTTTAATTCTTTAATAATTATGTTTTGGTATAATCATCTATTTTGACAACCCAGTCTGGATTTTTAAAGGGGGGAAAATATAACTTTTTACGATTATACAAGTATCGTGTTTTGATTTTCTCCTAATAAACATGATGATAAAGAGTTTGTAATCTGTAAAATAAACATTGAGTTCGAATCATGATGTACATTTCTTGTAAGAATATAAAACAAATCAAAATATTACTCGATTATTTAGACTCACAAAATATACTTTCCAGAAATGAATTTCACAGCATATGAAAAATAATATTTTGATTTTTAGCTCAAGTACAGTTAAATTACGAGTATATAACAACGACACTCGTACGCACGATTCCACAGCTTCGAACTTTGTTATTCTTTAATCTGAAAGGTATTAATATGTACAATTACACTACAATCATATAATATATAGCGAGTGGACATAAGGAAAATAAAACTTAAAAAAAAAAAAAAAACAGGGGCACAAACTTATTGCTTCAGAAATCACTCAAGTCACGAGATGCAGCCAATCTCTTGTAAATTTCCAGGAGCAGCCTGCTATCAACTTCATCACCGGAAGATACCGTTGAAATATGTTGATCTCTAGCAACCTTCTTCCCCCTGAAGAAACCTTTGTTGTTCAAGCTGCCCATGTTGGTTGCCAGCCGGATCATCATACCGATATAAGCATCATGAAACTTCGCCAGAAGTTTGATCGGTGATGCGATTTTTATGTGCAACTTCGGGACTGCTCTCAGTTTCCACCGCCGCCCTGAACCAAGCCTTGCGATTGTCAGCTTTCTTTTATTTGCACCGTTGAGTCTCTGGTATCTCCTCCTCCTCCAGCACCTCTTCACGTTCTCATAACATGTACTTGAAATCATCTCCATTTTTTTCTGCTACGAGAGAGGGGGGGAGGGAGAATTGTGAGAGAGTTTTATAAAGAGGCTTGTTAATTATGAGTTTTTATTCTTTCTATTTATCTGTATTTTCCAAGTAAACGCAGGCCGGGATTTACAATTTATGCGAGCTGCGTACTTTTTCTTCCATGCCGGGTCAAAGACAGAATTTCTGACCTAGCTAAGTTTTAAGGATAAGAAAACAATTATATTCCTCTTTCGATGCACTGTGGCACTTGATAAAATAATTAAGATCAAACACCAGAGGCTAGAATTTTAAGTGAATTGTATATTATGAATGCTCAGTTTTAGCTTAAATACAAATAAAGTATATATAGGTTTAACAGAAATTACTATTTTAATTTTAATAAATAAGACTAAATAATACTATATAAATATTTTTTAACAGCATTGTCTGCCTTTCTTTTTAAAGTCTAATTAATATGCTGTTAATTTGATTATATTGGAGATTTTTTTAATAAATTAATAAAAATTATAACTGATGTTTCTTGACCTTTCATTCCATTGTTCGGGGGCCGGCGCTCCAGACTCCTCTTTTCAGCACAGTCAATTCTCCAAGTTAACCATCCCATTGCTAGAGCAGTGGCTAATTCACATTCGTGTGATGGAGAGAAACAGAATTCTACTATCGATTGATTTTGCTTTGCGTGCATCGTGAGAAAGAATTCACTTTATAGTTATATGTGTGCGTGGCATATTCTATAGCAATAATGTTAGAAAAACATATTTATATGAAAAATAAATAAAAATATGAATGAGTCACCAGTTATAAAATTTAAGTTAGATAAAAATCAAATTCAAGAAACACAGATAACAAAATTTAATATTTTTAAATCTTTGATCCATATATATATATATATATATATATATATATATGTATATATATATATATATATTTATATTTATATGATCACCAAGTAAAAAAATGAATAATTATATAAATTTCAATCTGTCTGATTTTCTGCTTATCCTAAGGCATGATGGATCCAGGTCGAGCAGTGGAGCAAAACTCTCCAGGTGATGCGGTTCCAAAGAACCCTAGAAGGGACCTATCAGTCACTCTGATGTTTTTTTAGATCCAACGTAATAAGAGAAGAAGAAAGAATGTGTCCGTAATTATTATACCATCAAGATAACATTCAATTGACCAGGATGTGTTGACTGGGTTTTTTCCCCTTCATTGACTCCTAAATGCTGAAAATGGAGAATTTTATGATTTTTGTGGAATAATTATGATTATCGTGGAATAATTAATAATATCTTATTAATTATTTTTAAACTCGTTTTAAAAAACAATAGACAAATACGATAAGAAAGAGAGAGGATAAAATTCATATATATCCACAAAAAATAATAAGAATATCTTTGTCTAATATATATCTTTTCTAAATATATTTATTTTCTTATAAATAAATTCAGAGAATAACTAATAAATAACATTAATATAAGATTTCTCTGAAATGAACGGAGTTTATATGCAGTGCAATTTATTAAAGAATTCAGTGGATTCTAAACGAGATGGGCAAAAGAGGTAATTAAGTGGTTTTTCTCCTAGAATTAAACATTTGTCCATCCATGCCTCCAAGGGGGTTGGCATGGATTATGACATTAAGAGATAAGGATAAAGTTGCTTCATCGTACGTCGTCGTTCACTTTCAAGGCATTGTCGTCCATGATCCAGGGCCGTGGTTAGGTTCAGTCAAGAGTTTCAAGAGAAAGGCACATTATTATTTTTTGAGCTATTATCCCCCTGCTACGGGAACTCGGGTGATCTCAAATTCTACCGGAAACATAATTGGACAGGCTACAAATCTAATAATTCATTTTGAACTTAATGATCTGAGTTAATTTTAAAATAGTAAAACAATAAGGAATTAAATTGTCAGTATTATATATTCATTCAATAACTTAGATTTAACAATGTCCATGTTTCTAGAAAAACATAAAAAAAAAACCCAAACCATTCGAAAACAAAATCAAAAGGATAAAAAGCTTATTTGAGAGTTTGGATGATATTATTTTTTAAAGTTTTTTTTTTCTTCAGAAATGCATCAAAATGATATTTTTTTATTTTTAAAAATTATTTTTGATATCAACATATCAAAATGATCTAAAAACACTAATAAATCAATTTAAAAAAAATATTTTAAAACACGATAACAAACAGGAAAAAAAGGAATTAGAAACCTCCATCCTTCATACAAACTGAAAAAAAACAGATTTCATGGCAGCTGGTTAATTTTCTCGAGGGCAGGGGCTTCAGCCACGTTGCATTGACATAATTAGTAAATGATATTTGTTCGCTTATGCAATACATATATTTAAATGTATCAGCTCGCACATTCAAATCTAAATACAGGCTACAAGAAGAAAAATAAAATAAAAAATGCAATGGTTTGATGTAGATGGCACACGTGAGATTCAATTTAAAAGGGTATCAGTCTCGGTTTACAAAATCTGCCCGGTGATATCCTACCAGTTGACAAAATAAAAATGGTAAGCGACTTTTTCAATCGTTTTGTATCATCACTCAAAGGCCTCCGTACTCTATTGCCGGCCCAACAAGAAATTGAAGACTTGATCGACGAAGAGAAACTTTCGTAGTCTACCTACCTCTCCCAAGAATTAGACTAAGGGCTTCGCACTGACCTTGAACGCTCTCTATCGTACACAAAAGGCCCACGTTTCACAAAAATAAAGAAATTCTCTTGCCGAACATAACACAAGCCATGTACACCTAAACGATGCCGTTCAACGAAACAAAGGGGTGTTGCTGAGAGTTGAGCCAAAATCAGAATCAAACAAACTAGCATAAAGACATGGAAAGCCAAAGCTCTTGTACTGAAAAATTGAACCTAACACTGTACGGACGGGTGCTATCCCTGCTTATTTCACGATCAAAGCCTATTCCTCCCGCTTTCTGCTCCATCCAGCATCGGCCTGGTGTCCCAAATATTGGCTCTTGATGTTTCAGTTCCGTGTTGAGAATCAACGTATACGCTCTCAAGTTCTGACTGCTGCACATTGAGACAGTCGATGTTATTGGATGACTGAGCGCCATTTCGAGACTCTGCCAACATCTGGAAATATGCGTGAGGTCCCCAGCCTGCCACATTCAATAAATGAAATGAGAAATTCTCGCCAAACAGTTTCAAATACTCATATAATATATATAGCTGCACTTTTGATGCTGCGTGAACATTCAAATAGGCTCTTGACGTGACCCTTTTTTCTTTGATGCGAGGAAAATCCATCCCAAAAGCACACTTTGTAGGTTTAGGTAAGCTAATAAAACTCCGGCTATCCCGGATTTTTATAAAAAAAATACGTCGTCCCGACTCGAACTCGAGACCTGATGTGCAGATCACAAGACCCTTGCCATCACGCCACGCCTCTTGGGACCTCTTGATGTGACCCAGTAAGGCAGTGGACAGCAAGCATCTAAGCAATGAGTTTTGTCACCACCAGCAAGTCTTCAGTACACAACAGATTCAGAGTTATGAGAAACAGACAAGACTTTGTATCATGATTCAAGCTGGTGAGTTGTTTCAAGTTGTGCTGGATACAGGAATGCAATGAAATGCTTTCAGCATTTCAGCCTCTTCTTATAAGCGGGTAGTATTCCAGTTTCTCTCTTTATTTTACTGTACAGTCATGAACAAGTCTATTTATTTCTCTGAAGATGGACAAGGACTTCCAAATACATCATGAGAGTTGATAGCTGAATCTTGCAATAAGAGCACTGGAAAGCCTATTAAGCAACATAATGCATGTGCACAGGCACCGTCAAATACTTTGTGATAGATCACAAGAAACAAGATGTCAAATCGAAGGGGAAAAAAGCACATGGCAGGTATTGCCACTCTAATATACAGCAAGGAAAAAGACACCTTTAGAGAGGAAGATATTTAGGAATTCAGGATTTTATAAATCCAAGCGTCTAAAGCATCTGTTTCATGACAAATCAATGCAATTGCTGCTTCTGGTTTGAACTCAGACCAAGCTCTATGAGGCTCTGGATGTCTTTCTTAAACTTGCACAGAAACATCCATAGAGAAAGCCCCAACCTTAACATTCTAATCTCTATAGGCTAGGTAGTGCATATTACAAATTTCCACGACCAAAATTACAGGAAACGGCCAATATCTAAGAATCCAACAGCCTTGTCACTGTACTCTTTTTTTGAGTACATCAAAGGGCAAACCTTGCCACGAGTTCTTAGCATGTCAATAAAATGCATTTTTGAGTGTCAACTCTTAAATGATAAAAGCATAAATTCCAAATATATAAAGAAAATGGTTGAGAGAATGAAGACAACAGATTGTGCAGAGGAATAAAGAAGAATATACCATCGATATCATATGGCGGCGGGAAGAATTGCAAGTAGCAAAATGTAGCAACCGTTAGCCCTGCATGAAAAGGTGACAAAGAAATGAAAAAGGTTTCGCTGTAACAACAAGTTGGGAATTGAAGCAATATCAATGAAATCCTAGATTAACAGACCTATAAGTGCCCCAGCAAATACATCTTGCCAGTGATGCCAGTAGTCATCAACTCGAGAAACTGCCACCAAAGCAGCAACAAGCAATGGGAGGAAAACAATACAAAGCTTTGCAACATGGCCCCTGCGGTCAAAAACTCTAATTTTCCCAGACAAGTACAAGGCCAAAAACCCAAGACCTGCAAATGACCCTGCATATCAACAGGTAAATTTCCCTTAGCAAAGTTATTTTTGGTTATGCTAAGTCAGATAAACAGCCGCTACCTCAAAACAGTCGGATTTTTGCAAATAGCTTCCAAACATACAGATGCATGTGCACACAAACACAAAATAAATGTACCCGTAATCCAAAAGGCAGATGTTGGCAACTATTATTCATAATGGAACACGTGATGGACTGAATTCATGCAAACATGGAATTCTTCACTTGTGCAAACATGGAATTTTTCACTTGTTTCCCAAACAGCCACAAATACTAGGCAAAAGAACATGTATTTTTTTGTCTCCAAACAATATCATTTGATGAAATGCAGAGAACATTGCTTCTTAACTATTTAAACTAAATAAGATAATTTTCAGAGCTTTAAGGGGGGATGGTTTACATGTCCCAAGCTTACCTATCGTTACTTCAGGCCTAAGTAAAAACAAGTGTAACACTTCGCCGCATAGCATGAACAGACCATTACTACCACCAAAAAGAAAATGATAGCACGGCAATAAAGAATATGTTGAAGAGCTTGAATAGATGCTGAAGAATGCTATAACATTTTCCTGCTTATTTTGTAGAGCAGAGCCAAACATCGGAATAATAATTCATTTTGACAGCAGATGTTTTTAGTGGAAACTCACTCAGTTTTCTAGCAAACAACAGAACGTAGGCTAAATATCAATCTCCACACTTTATTTCGCATTCAGCAATTCATCATTGTATGATAGCAAATTAAATGGAACCTTGACCTTTAGGGAATTTAAGGGCAAGCAGCGCTTGAGTCGAAACAGTACATCTCAGGCAGGGTAATTTAAGTGTTATGGTAAAAATAGGAATAAACAGCACCATAAAGTGTTTGCAGTTAGAGGCAAAGAGATCATGGGAAAACACCATTCTCAAGTACATATGACTTGGAACAAAAAGGATAAGTGTTAGATTCCATAATTTGAAAATCATAGCCCTCAAAGTAATGGACCTACTTACAAGAAGTATGTCCACTCGGGAAGCTTTTATGACCTTCCTTGATGACACTCTTCAATCCAGTACACATTACATCGCTTGTGACAGGATGGAACACCTGGAAATGCAACACGTGCATGTTGACTGAGTACAAATACAAACACAAGCAGGAACTTGCTTGCAGGAACTTTGGACCAACAAAGTATTAAGGAGGATATCAAGGAAGTTTTTATTAATGGGACAGCATACCCCTTTTCCATCAGGGAAACATCGCCAAAAGAAGTCTGGACGAGGTCGACCAACAGCATCTTTGATTGCGTCAGTTAGAACTCCAGTGATAAGCACGGAAAACATAAGGCCTGAAAATTCATTAATCCATCTGGTGTTGGCAATCAGAATAGTAATATACATTAAGAGAAGCAAGATTTTCAAAGAGAAAACAAGAGCTACCCAGAATGGCATGGTGCATATCGTAGACATTCCTTCTTATGAAATAATACACGAGAATGATAGCTAAGGGCAGCAATATTGCAACAATCTGTTATGAGAGAGAAAGAGAGCATTGTTTTAACAAAATTGTCATATAACTGAATCTCAAAAAATAATCTCTCTTTTGTAATAATATTTTTGATAAAGCGGAAACATACTGGTACAGCCCAAATAGGAACAGTATTGTCCTTCAGTGGGTATGACAGGTCTGTCAGCATATCCTTTCCAACAAAGCGGTGAAAAGGTTCTATAACGTTCAAAACGACCTCAATAACCACAAGAAGCATTAGAATTAACCAGTCATGCATATGTATCCTCGCAATTTGGATTCCATGGGATCTTACAGTGTGAGTACCCAACTGAATATCCGGCATTTCTACTATTTTTCGGGAACAGTCAGAAAAACCACTGGAGAAATCAAACTGCAGATAAAAATGGTAAACGTTACTAGGGGAAATAAATGGGAAAATATTTTATTTTTGTAAGAAACAAATTATTAACACAGTTAATGAAGGAGATTATTAATCATAGCATGATAATCAACAGCATTAGTCACTGGAACTACATTTCGTACAGTACAACAATCTTCTAAGGATATGAATGCCATAAAAAACGAGGTGATCTGAAGGCCTAAAATGAAACAAAACAGTTTCATGCTAACATTTTTTATTAGTTTCATGGCAGCAAAGCAATCTCAGGCTACATTGCCACAGCACACAGTCCTCAACACATCTCAGAAACAAGTACAGATCTGTAACCAGGCATAGCTGAATTCCGCTACAAATCATGGATTGTCTCTACTATGATCTAAATGCCTTCAAAATTTAAGATTAACACGCAATTTTTAGGCTGAACTCAAATTTACCCGAAGCAAGCGATCTAGTGGCTCTTCAAGCAGGTTTTTGAATTTAAACGCTGCGTTTGATTGTTTACTAGGTAAAGAAAAATAACAGCCTCATTCCAAAATAAAAGATACGAGAAAATACAAAAACAAAATCCATAATAATAAGCCTAACAGGCTAACAGCATCATGTCAAGTCTTTATCCTTTTCTTCAATTAGTTATTAGCAAACAGAGACAACAAAACACCATCTCCTTTCCTTCCCTGTCGTTACCTTTCCTTCGGTTTCTCAGGAACCAAAGAGTTGAAAATAACCCAGAGACAAGAATTACAAGCATCAGCTTCACTACTGAGTTGATCGGAAAAGTTAAATGAGAAGATAGAGAGACGAAAGCTGTTGCAAATTCAAATTATTGAGAAGATGGAACTGACCTGAGAGAGAATCGGAATTTTTGAATTTGGATGAGATGTGGAGAGCAAGAGAAGGGGCGAGTTTTTTAAAGAAAAAGAAAATGCGCGTATCTTCTGTCATCTAATCTTACTTTTAATTACTTAATAATAATAATTAATATAAAAAAAAGGTAATTTAGAAAGAGACAAAAAAATGTATTTGTACAGAAGGGTCAGCGACAGGAAAAGTTTCTGTTCACCTAAAAAATCCTCTCGTCTCCCGTATTTAGCCGCGTTCTGCGTCATAATTTCGGAATGTTTTTATATACAGTTATACACCAAGGGCCACAATGTATCCATCCACATTAATGAAGCTGATCGTATTTCTGTCAGGTTAACGCCTCCCGTTGGTAGTCCAAAGCACGGGTACGTCAAAGGAAAGTTAAATTTATTTCTGATTTTCAATTATGTAAATGAATCTATTTTATATATGTAATTATGTGTGATTACTACCGTGAACGCAACATGATTTGCTTGGAGAATTGTGCATTAATCGAGTCTGCTGGTTGCTTTCCCTTGGTACAAATTGTAACAAAAGGAGGGGGGAGTAAATAATCCAGCTACTTTTCTTCTTCTTACGTTAGCTGCAGTAGATAATTATGCTTCCAAGGCATGCTTTATTTGTGGATTTCTTGCCTTGAAATCATAAACCACTGTTTCGTTTTCCAGCAATTTCACAATTTGCTATTGGAATTTGGAAGTCTTTTATGAGCTTTGTGCAGCACGGTGTCGTAAATCCATCACATATACGACACGATAAACTTCCTCTTACTAATTGACTGCCAGAAACAGAATGAAGGTCTTTCATTGTCAGTCTTCGACTTTCCCGATCACATCTCCCCTTCATCTTCTCCGCGTGCTTGTGAATTTTATACCTGTCTAGTGATGTGATGTAAATTGTTTTTTAGTTTTAGAAAATATTAAAATATTCATTTTATTTTTAATATTGACACATTAAAAATATTAAAAAGAACAAAAATATATTATTATGATATTTTTCAAGTCAAATATAATTCCAAACACAAAGACAAAATAGTTAAGATATTGTTGATTTGCGGTGTAGCAATGGCCATCCTATTTTATCTTTCTTGTTAAAAAAAAACCCTGGTTTTTTTTTAATAATAGAGAATATAGTTGAAAATCAACTACTTGTTTTTGGATATTTAAAACTTAAAGCTTCAGGACATGGTAGATTATTGATTAGTGTTGCATTGTTGGTTAAATTATTATTTTTTTAATGTAAAATAAGTGTTTCAGTACTATTAGTGTTTTTTATATTAAAAAATTAAACGGAATAAGGATTGATTTGATTTAATTTGATCAAAAATAAATATTTAAGATGAGTTTTTTTATAGATATTGAGACGACTATATATTTGATTGATTCTGATTAATTTGAATTAACTTGTTAATATTCATACCAGATTATGATACTATGATAATCTTGTATGAAACAAATCAAAACAAATACAAAAATTGATTTCTAATAAATTCAATATTGAATGATAAAATTAAAAGGGAAAAAATCATGGCAATCTTGATTAACTCGTCAAACTTACCACTCATGTCGTGAGTCTAGGATAATGCAATAGAGAATAATTTAAAATAAATTATGAAACTCCCTCGATTTAATGTTAAAATATTAAATTATAAAAAATCAAATAAAAATAACATGTGAGAATAATTTCAGTTAACTCGCCAAACATGTGATCCAAATCACGAGATGATGATAACCTCACACAAAACGAACTAAAATCAATCATAAAATTTAATTTTTAATCAGCTCAATATTAAATATTAAAACTATATAAAAAAACTCAAGCCGGTCAAGTTAACCCGTCAAACTTGCAATTCGACTCATAAATTTGAGAGTCTTATAAAAAAATTATAGAAAACAATTATAAAGCTCAATCTTGATAAGTATAATATTGAATAATAAAAATAATCTTAAAAAAATAATAAAAATATATTATCTTAAAGAGTAGTGTTTTGAGATAGGAGGTGTATTAAATTTTCGTTATTTTATAAAAAAAAAATTAGTGGTTTGTACTCTAGTCTCTATACACACGGGTTGTAGATCTAAAAATTTAAAATCTTATTTTTAAAACAGTCATAAATACTTTTAATATTCGGACATTGCCAGACACGCATTTTTAATTATGATTTTAAATGAGATCATATAGCTATTAAAGTGTCTTAACTATTATGATTTTTACAAATGAGTGTATTGACTTTAACTGTCTACAAATAAGCTTTCCCACTATTTAAAGAGTGATAATTGAGTGTATTTTAAATGTCGGTTAACTATTCTTTATTTTTTAAAAATAAATGCTCGCATGGGATGCATGCAGGGCCCCCCGGCGGAGCACCAGGCTCTGTTGAGAAAATAAAGCCTGGTAAAGGAGGATTAATTTAAACCAGCAAAAACAGAAAAGCTTTACTCTGACATTGCCGTGAAATTACTGTTTCTTTTTTATGGGTTTTCTTGCGAGTTTTTGAGAATGGGTTTCTCTCTCTGTTTTTTTTTAATCGAGCTTGACTTATTACTTGATAGTGTTATTAAGGTTGTTTTTGAAAATAATATTTATTTAAAAATGTATTAAAATAATATATTTTTATTTTTTAAAAATCATTTTTTTATATCAACATATAAAAATAATTTAAAAATACCAAAAAAAATTAGTTTAAAATAAAATAAAAACATTTTTTAAACACAATCCAAACAGAGTTTAAAGAAGATGTGAGCCGGGCTTGAGTTTTTTAACAAATCCAGAAAAATGTAAGATTTTAGTTATTGACTCCACCAACTTGGATAAGGTTTTCAATCAAGTGATATTTTTTTTTTAAAAAAAACAACAAGAAGTAAAGTGAAAAAAACAACAATTTAATGCCGAAAAAATACCTACTAGAAAAATAATTTTTCAATATCCTTAAAAGTTTTTTGTGATTTTATTTGCTAGCAAAGAAAAAATAAATGAGAATAAGATGGTCAAGTTAAGAGTAATGAAAAAAAAATGTGAATTTTAATTATTTGATAAATAAAATAATGAAACATGAAATTAAAAAATAAAATAGATTAAAAAAAATTAAAATGATATAGGTCTATAAGAGCCAACAAGCTAAATTTGCATTCTAATCATGAAGATAAATTAACACCATGAGAAATAAATGAAATAAAATTATGAACTTTAATTTTTAAGCGAGCGAGATGTTAGAGATGCAAAATAAAAAAAATACACAAACAAAAAACTTATTGAATCCATAATTCAAGATATGAAAACAAGCTAAAATTACATAAAAAAAGAGTGAAAATAACAAATATAAATCTAGTCAAGTAAGTTTTAGAATGCTTGAAAAACTGTTCACCCTTGAGTTCATTTAATTTACCTTATAAAAGTATTTTAGTAATCTTACATATTACAAAAAAGTGAAAAGTATGTAATACCCATTTGAATTGATAGTTTAATCCCTTAAAAATATTATTTTATTTATTAAACTAAGTGTTTGTTTGGTAATGTGATTGAGAATGTCTTTGAAAGAGTTTTTTTGTTTAGAAATACATTAAAATAATTTTTATTTTATTTTTTAAAATTTATTTTTGACATTAACATATGAAAAATATCTAAAAACATTAAAAATTTAATTTTAAAAAAAATGTGCTGGCAGATAAAAAATAATTTTATTATAAATCCAGCTTTTACTCAAAGCTCTGATAATTTGTCAAACCGCACTTCGTCCTTGTATATTCTTTGCTTGTTCATGACATAAAAGACCCTGTCCTCTTTTCCTCCTAGGATTCACTGCCGTCAAGAAAAAGATGGCAGCGTGGCATCTGCGGTTAAACAAAAAACAAGTAAACAAAGGTGGCTTGAGAATAGTTTCATCAACTGGGCATACACGCGCGCGCGCACGTGTTTGTGTATTAGCAGAAAAGTTAAACGGCTGTGTGAAATTACTGCCAGCTCACATTCATTTTACTATAGTAATCCACCATTTATTATTCTATTTTTTTCAATTCTTGTTACATTTTTTGAAATTTGTTTTTTTAATATTTCATCTTTATGGGTAACTGACAATTGATTTTTTTTTTAATATACGATTAGAGTGGTTTGTGATTTTGTAAAGTAATCTAAATTGCTTAGGTTTACAGGTTAGATAGTGTCTTTTTCATATTTTTATTTTTTATCTTAATTTGACTTTGTTATTGTCTATTTTTTTATCTTACAATTATTTAAAAAAAACTATATTATTTAACTTTATAAAATTCAGAAACTTATTTATAGATTTGGTTGGCTTCCATGGTTTACGACTTTGATGAGTATTTTTTATTATTTATTTCATCTTTCGATATCAAGCTAATTGAGAATATAGTGTTATTTGTTTTCTATAAGGTTATTGAAGTATTAGAAAAATATCTTGGTATTAGATTGATACTATGATCATCTATTTTTGTTATTAAATAATTTAAAAAATAGTTTTTTTTTAAATCATTATAATTTTAGTGGATTCCATAATCCAGTTTGTAGATTTGATGTGCTAGCCTAAGATATCCAATCCATAAGTTTGACTACTTTACTTACCAACCAAATATGTTTTATTTGTTTTTTTATCATTTATCATTTATCTTTTATTTTTAATATTTTTATTTTTGTCCTTTGATATCATGTTGAAAATGAAATAGTTGCATGATTTATTTATTTATCTGCATGGTTATCAAAGTCTCAAATAAATACTTATTTTGGAGTTGATGTTGACTTTGCAAGTATATATTTTTATTGTATAGTCAAATAAAAAATATAAAAAAATTATGAAACCCGGTATAGTTTACGATCTAGGTTATATGAGAATCGAGTTTGATCCCATCTTTTGTCATTTCAATTTTTTTTAAATATTTTTTTTTTAAAATTTAGTTATGTTTTAACTAAGCCATTCAAGTTACATTCTGATCTATAAATTGATCCACGTAATTTGATTGAAAACTCGAGTTAAATAAAGATTTCATACCAAAAAAAAAAGTTTTACCAACCCGACTAAGTTTAAAAACACCGTCAAAAAATTATTCGAATTCTTGATATTTTTCTTATATTTTTTAAAAATTATTTAACTGTGATAGAGAGCAGACAAATATATATATTGAAAAAAACTGTGTCTGATTGCAGAGGATATGTGGAGATGTGGGCGGGAGAGAGAAAAAAACAGTTGTTGCCCTCCCAGGCTACAACCGTGGACTTGCAGTTGGGTTTCATGCAGGGGAGAGTTATCCTAAGAACCCATACTTCGAATAAGTTGATACGTCAAATTGGATGTTTGATTATGTATTTTAAAAATGATTTTGAAAATATTTGATTTTTTTATTTTAGATTAAACTTTTTTTAATATTTTAAATTATTTTTATGTACTGATATTAAAAATAATTTTTAAAAAATAAAAAAAATATCATTTTAATATATTTATGAAAAAAAAACATTTTCAAAATTAAACAATATCCTAATATCAACCGGAATGCGAGGGGCTGTTAAATAGGTTATGCTTGAATCTCAAGGAATTCATCTTGTAGTTAATTAAATTTGCTTCATTAACTACTTCATATTCCGACGCTGGAATTTGAGATCAATATGAAAGAAAAATCACCTGAGAGGAGCTCGCATCCATGGCGTGCAAGATACCATTAACAAATCACTACCATTCATTTAACTACAATGATAAGTTGTCAATCATACTTCTAATAAATCGCAACTTTAATATCTTATATTTTTAATATATTATTTTATTAAAAAAATATGGTTTCAGAACGCGGTCAAATGACTAATATTGATATAATCAAAAACTGAATGAAAAATCTGATACAGTTGCAATTCGACATGACACGTGACACATGATGATTTTTTGCCTGTACTTTTCACCAGATGGCAACTCCATGGCGTTCCACTACTATCTTACGGTGACATAAAGATGACGACATATAGTGCAGTAAAAAGTCTTTGCTTTTAAAAATCATTTGAGGACGTGGATTTGTTCCTCAAATATGATACTTGCAAGCCACTACTTTCTTATTAATAATAATAATAAAAAAAGTTTCTCCCTTCCGTTTCGAGGTTCACGGCCAATAAATATATACACCCGAAGCTAATAAAAAGAAAAAGAAAGGATATGTGGGCGGGAGAGGAAAAAAAATTAACCTGTTGCCCTCCAGGTTACCACCATGGACTTGCATGCAGTTGGGTTTCATTCTTGAACAGTAAATTACAAAGAAAGGAAGAAGAAGCTTTGTTAATAAACTTTTCATCATCGCATCCATGGCGTACAAGATATCATTAACAAATCACGACCGTTCATTTAAAGTTGTCAATCATCCTTATACATTCTATTTGCCAGAAAAGAGAAAAAAAATAATGAACAATAAAACAACTCACACAAAATATGGACAAAAGCATATCAGAAGCTAAACACGCATATTCACATCCTTCCGGATTCCAATTCCTCCAGAGGGGCGAGGTCATCTCCATTTTGCCTGCCTTGTTGACTCACGACACGTGCATTCATGGGCTGCGAATTAAGTGCATTCATTGGCTGCCCCGCGTTTGTATTGGAGCGTGATTCCTCCAAAGCCTGGAAATATGCGTAAGGTCCCCATCCTGAATTCATCAAAGTACAGGGGACAGCTTAGAACAGCTCATCAATTTCATCAAAGAAACAAAAGTATGTGCAAACAGAGACCAACTCTTTCTGATAGATTTTGTCACGAAAAATAATCAGCAAACAGGAAGATCCAGCACTGCCTGAGAAAGAACGAACTTCTAGTGTCTAATGAAATAATCAGCAATAGCTCAAGATGTACTATTCAGAAGTAGAAATCTTACCATCATCATTGTAAGGGGGTGGGAAAAACTGTGCATAGCAGAATGCTGCCACAACCAGCCCTGCTACCATGTAAAAGCCAATCAAGTTAAATTTTGAAATGCATATTTATCTACCTTTCTCTATCAGTAACTGATAACAGAAAAACAGACCTAGAAGGCCTGCAGCAAACACATCTTGCCAGTGATGCCAGTAATCATCAACTCGAGAGATGGCGACGAGGGATGCAGCAAGTAGAGGAAGAAAAACGATGCATAGTTTTGCCACGTGCCCTTTCCGATCAAATGCTTTGATTTTTCCAGATAAGTACAATGAGAGAAAACCTAATCCAGCAAAGGACCCTGCGTACGTTGCAGCACTATTTTTTATCGGTTGACTTAAGGAGTTCTTCAAATATCTCCTTCTAAAAACACTTACTACTTGGAATGCTGCTATGAAATAACAAGTACAAACTGCTTTGTGACTGAAAAGTGACCTAAGCCTTATTTTCTTAAATATTTTGCACAGTTGAGTTAAAAATCGTTTCTCTTTGAAAATTACCTTAGTCATAGGAAATGCTACCTGGAAAGTCGCCAAATAATAACATCAGGAAAGTTTCAAATTTCCATTTCATAGTTTCCCTCGTGGTCATATTTATTGAAATACTATTTTGAATCTATATACCATATTATCATCCCATGGTTGATGCTACAGATCACAGCACAAATTGACCAAAACAAGACAGATAAGCATCGCAGGATGTACGTGGAACTGTAGCTTACATGAAGTATGACCACTTGGGAAACTTTTATATCCTTCCTTAACGTCACCTCCTTTTCCATGACATATTACATTTCCCCACCGATCAAAGAGCTGAACAGCGCAAAAATAAAAAAGTTACAACGATTGAAAATAGTAAATAGTGCCAAGTAAAAATGACACAAATAATTAATATTACGGCCTATATCAGAATGTAGCAACTTGCTGGGGACTTATTAAGTTCAAGGAAAAAGCTTGCACAAGAAATCAAGAAAATATCAGGCTTATTGAAATGGTCAAAGCCAGCTCAACTGCGGCCACGGTATAAAAGAAGAAGAAGAAGAAAATTGTTAGGATGCAAAGATTTTATAAAAAAGATAATTAAACTTAATTATTACAAAAAACCAAAAAATATGCATCGAAGAGTTCAAGAAAGGGAAAACAGAGACATACTTCCTTCCCATCAGGAAAGCAACGCCAAAAGAAGTCTGGTCGAGGCCAGCCAAGTGCATTTTTTATTGCATCGGTGATGACAGCAGTAATCAGCACAGAAAATAAGAGGCCTGCTCTTAATTTCGTAAAAAAATATTCATTATTATTTTACTCAAAACGAAAACAAAAAGGTACAGGCCAGACATAAAAAACATAGTGCAGGTGACATTACCTAGGATACTGTGATGCAGATCATAGACATCTTTTCTTCTGATATAAACTAGAAGGAAAACGGCAACGGGCAACAGAACTGCATACAACTGAATATCAAAACGGTAAAGACCCTGGCGAATTATATATTCGTTCTCAGCAACACAGAACCGCAAACAGAAATATTGAAAAATTAATCAATCTAAATTTGGCTTGGGATGTTCAATCGATGCACTCCTTTCAGAAAGCTTAAACCCTTTCCAAATAACAAACAACTTGATAAGTTAATGCTGAGGAAAACTTACAGGCACGGTCCATACAGGTACTGTGTTCTCTTTCAAGGGATATTTCAGGTCTGTCATCATATCCTTTCCCACGAACCGGTAAAATGGATGCATTACATAGAGAATGGCCTCAATCACTACGAGTAGAAGTAAAATAAGCCAATCGTGCAAGTGATCCCTCGCAATTTTGGCTCCATGAGATTTGATGGTGTGTGTTTGCGTCCCCGCCTGCCTCACTCTGCCCTGTTATTGAGAGTAGGAAAATCACAAAAGGAAAAACTCTAATTTCTCATTCAAATTCTTACTTAAACAGCTCAACACTCCACACGTATAAAACCATAAATTTTAGCTTTGTCTAGTAAGATTCCGGTTCTTGTTTGAATCAATTGATTAAAACTAGCAAGCAACTGAAGCATTCAAGCATATCTTTACCGACAGAGAACTATGGTGAAGAAGAGAACCCAGGACTCAAAGAGTCCATAAAATCTAGTTTCGAGACCTGTTCCTCGACCAATCCCCAGAAATTCATGGACCACTTTTGTCCATTATCCATAGCCACGGAACCATGCAACCCCCAGAAAGCAAAAACCTTTCATCATAACTTCACAAGCCAAAATATCAGATAACTTTTTTAATTTAACCAAACATTATTTATCTTTAACAAATTTCCCTCCAAAATTAAATTAGTCCTACGATGATGACATAATAATAACCTGAACATGAAGCGGTAAAAAAACCACGCGCAAACACACACGATGCCCAACAAACCTGAAAGATAGCACGGAAATTCGGGAGAGAAAAATATGACATCATGTTCCCCCACGCCATCGATGCTCAAACTCAGCGATGAAATTCTTTTCTACGCAGAAGAATAAAGCACTGCCCAACAAAGGGAAATATCATTAATTGATCCTGAGTGAGAGTTAAATAGAAGGAAAGCGAACAACGTGAAAACGGTGGCCAAGAGTATCAGTCAGTGACAAGGAAGGAGAACAAAAAGGAATCCCTTTATCTTTAATAGTAAGGGGAGGGGAAGAAAAAAACAAGAGGAAAAGAAGTGATTTCAAAGCAATGTGTGGGTTGTACAACAAGGCAATGATTTAGCACTCATCACAGGACCCAAAAAGGTGAATACGAACCGTATACTGTTATTATACAGCATTAAAAGTTATGACCTGTTTGGAAGGGAAAAAGACTGCCTGGTTTTGCAGGGGACATCGCCTGCAAGATTGCGGCTTTTGATTTTTACGGTTATGGAGAGATAGAGAAGAAGAAGATTGAGGGCACTTTGAAATTGATATCTATGCCCGCTGGGCTGGGCGGTTAAGATTTTCTAGACCGGTATGTTAAAGGCCTTGTAACCGTTTTCATTTTAATTTTGAAACAGTGTCAACTTTTGTTATCGCTATTTCGTGGTCACCAGTAAAAGGTTCGACTGTGTATCGTCTGGCTCGGCCGTCGGGGCGTTTGGTTTAAACGCGTGGGCCCAGCAAATGGGATGGGTAGCCAGAAATGACAACCGAGATAATGCCATCTTCCATTAATTGTAGCGCCGACGACGTTTCACTGCACGCTAGAGACAAATGGAAAGAACACAACTCTCAATGCCCTTCTTCTTCTTCTTCTTTTAATATTCTTCGATGAGTTTTTTAAACTCGCATTTGTATCCAAGAAAGGATTTTTCTAGAATATGTCTTGGATATTACACGTTGAGAAGTATTTTTTTTTTTAAATCCCTGCCAACATTAAATATTTTATTCAGATTCCACAGGGTTGATTTTTTTTTTTCAAGATAAAATTGAAAGGTTGTTCGTTTCCTCACGATTGAATGTTGAATATAGAAGTGGGTTTTATTTTTTTTATCATTCATTTCCCCCCCTTAATTTATCCTTTCATGTTATTTTATTATATTTTTTGTGTTGATATTTGTCTATATTCTATTACTTTGGACTCGGAGTAAATTCCATCTCTCATAAAATATATTTGATAGTTCAGTTAAACGAGAAAAATCTAGTTTATTTCGGTCTCTTAAATCTTAACAAATTTTAACTCCAATTCAATACTTATATTTTGTTATAAGGCAGTGATTTTATTGAAATTGGTAAAAGAAAACACAGTTAAAAACATTCACAAACAACGAGACATTACTCCGATTTAAGGGGGGGGGGGGGGGGGCAATTTGATCCAAATATTATACTTTAGCTCGTTTGTTTGTCCTTTTAATTTTATAGTTTCTATTTTGATCTAAACTTTATTCATATTTACATTCTAGTCCTTTATATTTTTACAGAATAAAAAAATCATGGAAAAACAATGAATAGGGGGGGGGGGGGGGGGGGGGCAATAGAAAGGGGGTTAAATTTGTATTTTTTACAATTGAGGTGCCCGCACTTCTTTCCCTGTAATTCCGCGGGTAAAAAATGAGAAACAAAAGTAATAAAAAAGATTGGATGAAGTAGAGATATGCACCCCCGTGAACCACGGAATTACAGGGAAAGAAGTGTGGGCACAGAAGCTCTGCTCTCTGGTCTCAATCCTATGGGCCTCGAGATTTAGTGGCCGGGCTCTGATATATTTTGGGTAGGTGTTCAGTGACACATGAGGCCCAGGAATGGGCCCACAAAAAAATTAAGGATTATGACGATGCTTAAAGAATAAGATTCATGACATCAATGATCATGACAATGTGATAATGAGTTGCAAGACTTGAATTTTGATTGCTTAAAAAATCTCTAAGTTGACATTGATTGTAACGATGATGAATTACCAGCCAATCAGCTAATTAAATATCTTGATTTCCATCTTTTTTTCATCTTTCATTACAAAGTTTTCTTCTATTTTAATTATGATAATCTATTTCGCTGGCAAAATAATTAATTAACTTGTCAGCACTACATGTCAGAGTTGAAAGAATGCCTCGTGACTTGTCAGCACGACATTTTTGTTTTGTATTCTCATTTTATACCTTGTTTATCAGGCGATAAAGATTATTTTTTAACTAATTTTTCTTTTATAAATATATTAAAATAGTATTTTTCTATTTTTGAAAATCAATTTTTAATATTAACTCATCAAAAAATATATAAAAAAATCATTTAAAAAAAAACACAAAAACAACAAATTAACTATTCCCGTAAAATCAAGAATGAACGATGGTTGCTTCGAATCATTCCACGTAAAACACCTTTGTATCCCATCATCGTCATCTCATCCGGGGAATGTAGACCAGACGGGACCGGGCCTCAAGAATATTTTCCTCGTTCTCTAGTTTCAATATCTCAGTGATGGGAGGTGGGCCCCGCCAGCATGATCTCTCATAGCAAGGTCGCCGATTAGATAGCTCCAATTTTTTCCCCAATAGATAGATACAGCAGCTTGGTTCGTTTTTTCTGGGGCTCCATCAACTATATCATTACCTTTTGAAACTCAACCGCAAAAGGTATCAAATTATCAGATCAGTAATAGCTGACAAGGAAAATTACTGGAACTTATTCGTATTTATCTCAAGGTATCGCATGGAAACCGCATCTAAATTTCTACTCCACTCTGAATGTTATAGCACCGAGTTGCACGACAATGAGTGTCCCTGGAACATTTATCGCGGGAGTTTAATCGTGGTGTTTTTTTTATTTTTAATTATCAACCGAAATTCTTCGAATCTACCAAACTGTAATATCGGCAAAGAGACTTGCAGTGTTAGAGAAAATAGCAATAATTATGAAATCTTCCCGGCCCTCTCTCCGGCGAATCCTTTTCACGGTCTCCTGACTCGCGAGTGGCGGTGGATGTTTTCTATAATTTCAAGAGAATCCACAGGTTCAAGTGTGTGACGATCAATACACGATGATCCATTCACAATGCGACGAATGGACATTTATGGTTTAGTTTAGCCCTCTGCAATTACATAAAATAACTCGAGAGCCCCTTCGTGCAAATTACTTGGTGGGGGCTTGGAACGGGTAAGAAAATCAATTAATCCCCATTTGATTCCTGCCGGGTTGTATCTGGTAACCTCACGCGGTGGGTTTTTATCAACCAAGATCCAGCCCAGAACACACGAGCAAACTGTTTGGACCTCTTTTAATGTGTGTTTGTTAGAGATTGGGATTTATATGTTTTTCTAAATATATTAAAATAATATATATATATATATATATTTTAAATTTATTGTTAATTTTATCCCGTTTAAAAGACAAAGAAGCACTCGGAAATTAATTTCAAATAAAAATTAAATTTTCAGTAAATGGTATTTTAGCCGCAATGACAAGGACACACTAGATTAAATGCTTTTTTCAGGTGTAAATAAATTCCTAGATTGATTTCCTTTCTTAGGGTCTGGCCTCTAACGTTGCTAGGAAAGTTTGGGTCTTAGGCGTGTGAAAATAAAACATGCTCGACAGTTGCTCGAGTTAGATGAGGAATATTTAATACTTCATTTCAGAAATGTTTTTTTTTAAATAAAAATAAAAAATTATTTTATACTTTAAATTAAAAAAATAATATTTTTAAATCATTTATATAAAAAATTATTTAAATAAATAAATAAATAATATAATTTTTAAATAAAAATCACTATAAAAACAAACAGAAACACAATAACAAACAGGCATGGCTCAAGTGAAAAAGAGGAATGGATAGCACAGCTTATTTGAAAGCAGGGCGTACAAGAAAGAGTGTGGTGGAGTTTCTAGAATCGAGGTAATCCTTCGTTTCTTTTTCTTGAACTTCGAACTTTGACGCATCTCGCGCGGTCCTGAGAAAAAACCAGCTGGGCTTGATTAGCTGTCTCCTAAAGTGGTCCCAAGCTGCCGTGAGTATTGACTGCCTGTTTCCTAATGGCTTGCTCCGAGCGGATACAACTTGTTCTGGCAACAAAATTTCTTCAGTCTCGGGGTTCATTGCTACAGGTTTGATCCTTTCTTAGCTGGGTCACTTTAACTTTTTGCGTTTATGGAAGTTGCCCGATAAAATAATTCATTTTTATTTCAAAGGACTTAATTAACTTGAATGAAAGTATTCTCGTCTCGCAACCCATCAAGTAAAAATAATAATTAAAATTCAATTTCAGGTAGGGTTTTGTATGGTAAAATAATTTCTTTATTGACATCGATGTTTTGCTCACTCGTGGAGTAGAATAGTTATAATCGAGCTTTTATCATGTTTTTTTTAATTCACCTCCTCTAAGATTACAGATTGAGCGTCCTCTTCTCAATAAAAGCTATCGACAGACAACTATCGCTCATAAGAGATTGAGTGGAAATTACAGGAACAGGTATATCTATATATGTGTTGTTATTTTTTACTTGAAGTTGATGTTTATAATGGTCAAGGATAGTATAGTAATTTACATACCTAGGCTCGTTAAGAAGTCAGCCCAGATAACACGGGTCTGATTTTCCTCCATACCTATTATTTTATTATTTAACTATGTGACAACTCAAAATATATGTGGGTTTGACGAGCTGTTAAAAAAATATATGCAAATTATGTTCTCAGCTTGACAAGTTGCCACGTATATATCCAAGGCTCAAAAAAATTATAATTAAATCAGATCGCCCATCAGCCACAACCAAGTTCACTTTCAATTAATTAATCAACGTAAGAAAATTATATTATTGCGAAATCAATCATTAATAATTAATTCATAAATTTACTTAAAGGGAAAAAAAACATGTAAAAAAGAGAAGAAATAATCGAATTCAATCTAATTAAAAATAATAAAGATATTTTCAACTAAATTAAAAAATATTTTATTATTAGTTACTCTCGGATTGCTATAAAAATTTCCAGGCCACTCTCGGAGCTTATTATTATTGACACCATCATTAGGTTGTCATCCCCCCAGGAACATCCGATCTGATACACCATTGTTTGTTGCTCTGTCCGACACTTAAATGACCGTAAAATGGCAGGAGATCATGATGATGACTACGTGGGTTTTACACATTGCTCTCGTGGACCGCTATTATTGGCTGGCTACTCAGTCCATTCTCTCGTGCATGCCATCATTTCCCTCGTTAGAATACGAGAGCCAAGAGAATTACTTTATTCCAGGTTGAGCTTCGCCCCTGTGGGGTAATCAACGAGGGCATCTTTGGAATTAAAAATAAATAACTATTCTTTTAATACATTGCTTTTATTTTCATTTTGTAGCTTCCAAAGGATAGTTAAATGAAAAGCTGAGATATTTTCTTCTTTACAAAACATAATTCCAACCCATTTATCAAGAGAATTAAAATAAATCATTCAAATATTTCTTCCTTGGTCTGCAAGATTTTTCTCAATGTATTTTTGAATTTTTTTTAATTAAAATATAGATGTACTGTTAAAATAATTTTTTAATTATAAATAAATAAAATATATTTATACTATTTAAAAAACTATGTTAACAATTTAGTTTTTTCAGGTGATTTTTGTCATCAGAGATGCTCTGATCCTCTTTATATTTAAAGTTTTTTTTCAATGTTATTATTATTTTTTTCCAACTAGTTTATCACATGCACTTTTTACAGCAGTCTGGAATCTGGATCTAAATTTTCTGGACTGTTAACAAATAATATATAAATCATGATTCTTTCATTGATACTCTGCACACTTGTCAAAACCCTAACCTAACCGGAGTTATTCGCTTTATTGGGTTATATTGATTTTCTTATATTATTATATAATAATAAATACAATATTTGTCACCAGCCCAGTATTAAAATATAAAACTCAATAAAAATCTCTAAGCCCAACAAAACGAGTCACCAAAACTTGGCATTTTTTGTATGAAACTGTGTCAATGTTGATGTTAATATCACGAGACATTGCCACGTATGTAATTCTAATTAAAAATTATTTTCACTAAAAGAATTATGCTTTGGTTATAAATATTAAGCTGCTCGTCTTACAATTTTATTTGAAATAAAAAGTAATTAAAATAGCAATAACAGCATTACCCTGATCACGGTCTGCCTTTGAAATCTTATCATGGCCTGCGAGAACATCAACTTGTATTATCATCTATAACTGGAATTATTGGGGAAAAAATGCTTCCTATAAATATAACAATATTAATATGGCTAGCTGTTGATTTAGGTTTAGAATATTTTTTATTTTTAACATTAATAATATATTAAATTTATATAGTACATTAAAATTATTTATTAATTTAATGCTTGTTATGTCAAGAAATTTAAATAAAAGCTGAAACGCAGTGTAAAACAATAATTGCTGCGTGCACCACATTATCCGCAGTTGTGCCATGTTTAATGATTTATTAACTATATTCTTTTAAAAGGTCAACCTTAATTTTTAGTGCATGCAAGCGGCCGCATAATGCTCACTCTTTTGCATCTATTTTGGGGATTTGATAAAAAAAGTGCGGCGATGGCAGCCTGGGCCGCAACTCCTCCACTACCTCCCAACCTTTTTTTCGCTTGCGACCTTTTAAAAATATTTTTGTTTAAAAATATATTAAATTAATATTTTTTATTTTTAAAAAATTATTTTTGATATAAATAAAAATAATTTATAAAGAAAAACAATTCATTTTAAAAAAATACTTTTAAAACACCATAATTAACAAGACCGTAATTGAAATTAACATTCATGGTGTCATTAGTGTTTTTCTTGTTTTTTTAAAGAAAATATTGATCCGGCGGAATAACTAGTTGGTCCACGGTAGCTCTTTGTCCGGGCGAAGTTTTTATCGTGAATACATTTTTTATTCTAACAAACTGCAGTGATGACGGATTTTGGAAACTAGTTTGCGGAGTGCGCGCGGCGCCGCCGCACTCGGCTTCCAATCCGAGACTGCAAATTAGCCTCGCACGACAAGACCTGGACATGCTATCTTCGAAGGAACCGATGGAACCTGAACCAACCTTAATGGATGAATATTAGCCAGTTGAATTGTATTTTCTAGAGACAAATTGAATGAGATAACTGGTGAAAAAATATGTGATGTTTTTTTTTAAAAAAAAATTTAAAAAAAAACTAATTCTTAACAAACCAACTATGGATTCTAGAAGGATATCCTCGTAAAAAGAAAATAAAAAAATAATTATGAAAAATAATTTTAGGAGGAACCGAATTTTTAAAAGGGGGAAAATTTTAAAAAAATAACAATTAAAAAGCAACCCCACGATAAGGGTTTAGCAAACTTGTGCCAACCCTATAGGAAAAAAAAACACGCGTCCTATTTTATTTTTTAAAAGAAAATGATAAAAAAAAGTCAAAAATAAATAATGCCATCTCATTCTAACTTCTGTAACTCTTGATTCTGGTCATTAGAACACAAGCACCTCATATAAAAACTAGAAAGCCTAATTACAAGCCAATTAAATATTGAAATATGAGATTGATTTAAAAAATAATCATAGGAAAGGATAAAAACAAGAATAATAATCAATAGAATAACATCGAGATTGAAATAAATTAGAGGACACGTAATTTTTATTGAAGTGTGAAATCAAGGATAAAATTAATTTTAAGAAAAGGACCTAGAAAAATAAAAATAAAATGAAGAGCAAGTTAGAAAAAATAACATGTCACGACACAGGACCGAATAATGAAATTGACAACAAATCAAATTTTACAAAAACATTTCCAAAATTAAAAATAAAGAATAAAAAAAATCAAAGTTAAAATCTCAAAAAGTACAACGACAATAAAATTTTGAAAAATAAATGTAAATTTTAAGGAAACAAATATTATAAAAAAGAGGCATCGCTAGCAATAAAACTGCGTTGTTGTCGAGCTATATGCTAGCCCAACGGGAAGGAGATACACAGCGATGGAGGAAGGAATTTCAAAGCAGCACAAAAACATCTTCATAAAATCACAAAACAAATACCCCACGCATGTAGATACATGTATTGCACGCGTCAATTATTTTTAATTTTTTATATATTAAAATACCAAATTATTCATCATTAAACTTCCTAATTACGAAAAACCCAATTTAAAATGTAAAAAAGCTCTTGGGTGTCAATTTTTTTGCAAGTAATTTAGTTAATTTATTATATTTTAGAATTGTGAAAACATCATGTTGTCCCTATTCATTTAATCATAACTAATGTCTTGTAAAAATACACGCTTCCATCAATATCTAGTTTAATTTTTTTTTACTGGAAGAGCAAAACTATCATTACACTGTTTTAGTGAATAATTATTCCTCTCACAACAAATAATGTTCTGGAATTAGGTTGTGTTAATTATATTGGAAAGTAATATTTTTAATTGAAAATATATAATATAATATATTTTATTTTATTTTTAATATTAGCATATTAAGATTATTAAAAAACATCTTAATATATTTAGATCAATTTAAAAAAAAACAATATATACACAATTATGATATAACATAAAGTTAATAAAGCGACAGGGAAAAGCAGAGCAGAGCCAGAGGGATCAATGAAAAGTTCAGCGGTATCTACTCGTGCTCCAGCGAAATTCTCTTATTTAATACCCTTAAAAAAACATGCAATGCAATGACGTGTGATGATAAAACGGAGAGTTTCGTCAAAATTCTCATGCCCATGAAAAATATATTTAGTAAAGCCAGTAAACTTCAAGAAAAAAAACTGGAAAAGGGAGGAGTAAAAAACAGAAGAGAGACCTGAGCCCAGAGACCATAAGCACAAAAAGATGGTAGACCATTAGCACCTGATTCTCTGGATTTTAACTCCTTTTTTTTCGTTGTTTGGAGGAGAAACGTGGCGTGACGAAAGCAATTAATCCTGCCGTTACTGTTACTTTACAGCCCAGCTTCTACATGGACGCCGTCTGGCATCATCCCCACTCTCCAACCTTACACGCGCCCGTAACATTCATTTCTTGAACTTTCCAACTGGCAGACAGCTAATAGCACCGTGTTTTATGCGCGTGGTTTGCAAGTCTGGCCGTGAATTTTTAGCCAAAAGTTTGCAGGATGGTCGCATCACCCACGGTGTGTGCTCACATCACTCGTAATTTCGTGGCGGAATAAGACTGCGGTTGACAATATTCTTCAGGGGAGTATTATAGTATTTTTATTTCCCTCCTCTTCTCCTTTGCTTTTTGAAAACGCGTTTTGTAAAGTGAGAAGATACTTTACTTGCATATTTTTTTAACAGGTTGCTGGTGTTTTTTTAGTTTAATAAATAAATAAATTAGAGTTAATTTGATATAATCCAATCTATTCTGCTATGACAAAAATAATTTGAATTACAAATAAAAATATAGTTTGACTTATAAAAATCAATATATTCTTTTATTAAAAAAATATTAAAATGATAATATATTTAATTGATTTGGATGAACTTACCAAATCTATGTTTTGGGTCATGACACCATAATAATATTATATAAAATAAATTATAAAATTAAATTCTTGATCAACCTGGTATTTAAAGAATATAATTGAAAAAAATCAATAATTAAAAAAAGGACTCGAGACAAATTACTTGACTCAACTTGAGTTAACATGTTAAATCTAAGCCCCAGTTCATGCGACCAGAATATCCCAGTAAATATATATGTATCATGATATTTAATTCTCAATTAACTTAATATTGAAAGGTGAGGTAAAAAAATAATTTAAGTCAACCCATCAAATTCATAACACGAGTCGTGAAATTGCGATAAACTCATACGAGGAGAATTAAAAAAAAATATCCTGATCAATTTCAGCTAACCTATCAAACTCATGATTTGAATTATAAGACCGAGATAATCCTATGAAAAATAAATTAAAGTAAATTACAAAACTTAGATTTTAATAAACTTATTGAATAATAAAATCAAAAATCATATCAAAATATAAAAAAGACAAGAGTCTACCCGAGTTAACTCACATAACTTATGAGTCGGGTCATTAAAATAAAATAATTTTATAAAAAACTCAAATTAAATTATGAAGACTAATTTTTAATCAATTTAATGTTGAATGATAAAAAAATACTAATTAAAGAAATAACTTAACTAGTTAACTTATCAAACTTGTAACCTATATCATGACTCATGAAAAAAAAAAACCATATATAAAAAATAAAGCAAGAATTAAAATTTGGCGAGACAGTGATCTGTAAAAACACCACCTCTATATTTTTATTTTCCTGACCGTGTTATTTTCTACATAAATGGAATTACAATTATTTCCGTATAATCTACCTATTCATTCAACTTCTTCCTCGAGAGACGTTTACGAGGTGGATCATACGGTCCAAATGTGTAATACAGTTATACAAAATCTCATAGGATTTTTAATATTTATATAAAAATAGAAGAATGATAAAATAAAAGGTATATTATTAGAGTAAAAATATTTAATAATTTAATTTGTTTTTATATAAAATATTTTTGTATATCCAAATCAAAAGCTTTTTAATTAAATTCCATAATGGTTTAATTAATATAGGAAAATTTATCCGATTTTGAGATATTCAAGGAAATTATTTGCCCCCACATCCTGTAAAATCCTCACTCGACACCAAATCAGATTCGAGCTTTGTATTTCCAGATCACAATCCTCGGATATTAACAGGCTGCCCGATAAAACGAGCATAACAACCTGGTGACAATCACCCTAAAAATTCATCTCTGATTAAAACTACTCAAAAATTAAAAGGCACCAATCAAAACTCCGAGAGTAAAAACTAACATAGTCCTTGTTCTACTAGATACCCACACCACCCCCAACTGTAACCCATCAGTTAACTAGCTAGCTGTCAAACCCCACCTCACTGTCCACAGCTTTTGTTTCAACTTCCCTTCTCCCTTTCACCAGTCTCCTATTGTTTTTTATCTCCTCCCAAAAAGGTTAATAAAATAAATCTAATTAAAAGCTTAAATATTTTAAAGAAAAAAGAACAGCAGGAGGAGACCCACCCAGACAGGGCGTGGAGTACCTATAAGAGCATCAACCTCCACTACCTCACCCCCCTTTACCTTCTCTCTCCTCCTTTTCCAACCACCACCGTCATCTCCCCATGGACCCTCCACCTCTCTCCGCCGCCGCCTCCACCCTCCCCACCCCCGCTTCATATCCAGACTCCATTGACTCCTCCCCTCGCTCCCGCAACACCGACTCCAACTACTTCGACGACCCACTACCCCCTCTCTCTTCAAAACTCCGGCTTATGTGCTCTTATGGCGGCCACATAGTCCCGCGCCCACACGACAAGTCGTTGTGTTACGCTGGAGGCGACACCCGCATCGTGGTTGTCGACCGTCACGCAACTCTCTCCTCACTCTCCTCTCGCCTCTCCAACACTCTCCTCAACGGCCTACCCTTCATTTTCAAGTACCAACTCCCAAGCGAAGACTTAGATTCTCTGATTTCCGTCACCACAGATGAGGATTTAGAGAACATGATCGATGAGTATGACCGGACGAATAGCAACAACGGTCCAAAACCGTCGCGATTGCGCCTCTTTCTGTTCCCTTCGAAGCCGGAGTTGTCGCAGTCTATTGGGCCAATTCTTGAGAACAGTGGGAAATCGGAAGATTGGTTCTTGAATGCTTTGAACGGAGCTGCTGCTGCTGGGTTGTTGAGCCGAGGCTTTTCAGATTCCGCTTCGGTTAATTGTTTGTTGGGTCTTGATTGTAATGATAGCAGTGATGGTTTAAATAATGGAAACAATAGTAATAATAACAGTAATGTTGATCTAGTTGCTGTTGGTGGTGGTAGTAGGGATGGGGAGGGGTCGAACAAGGTAGTTGTAAAGCAAGATGTTCATTCAGTTCCTGATTCTCCTATGCTGGAAAATTCGTCGTCTTTTGGGTCTACCTCTTCTTCGCCTTCGCTTGCGAATTTGCCCCCGATTAGGGTTCATGTGGAGGATGGTGGTGGGGTTAGAGATCAGAAAGTGGCGGTGGGAATTGAGGATCAATTTGCTCAAATGACTGTCGGTGGTGGAGGTGGTGTTGGGCAGAGGCAGGATGATGGGTTTGTGGTTCTGTCATCGCCTCCGCCGCCGCCTGTTGCGGCTGCGACGTCGGGTGTACCTGTTGGGGGTCAAGTGGTTGTCGGTGATTATCAGAATCGGGTTTTCTCTGACGATGAGAGATCCGACCATGAGGTTCCTGTGGGTTATAGAAAGCCACCACAACGTCAGACTCAGGTGCAGACTTCGATTCCACAGAACCAACAGAGGTCTGGCAATGCTGGTGGTGCTATTGATTTGCCTTCTCCAGATTCAGTTTCAAGGTACCTAATTTATTACTCCATATGTACTTGTTTGAGCTTTATTTATTTATTAAATTTAAATTCTGTGGTTAGATTGCTGGTTTAATTGTGAAGAAAGGATTAGCTTTTGAATTGGGTCGTCTGTGTTTGTTTTAATGTTTCAGCGATAGCAGTCTAAGCAACGCTATAAATCGACAAAAGCCCATGATTTATCCGGACCAACTTGTGCAAATCCCATCTGGAGCCAACAGGGTTACTGCTAATCCTGTTGATTCAAAGATCAATACTATCTCTGATCCAAATACTCGATTTCAGATTCAACAACAGGTTCAGGATTCTGGGTATGTATTGCAACACCAGTTCGATCAGCAGCAGCAGCAGCAGCAATTTATACATGCTGGTGCTCATTATATTCAATATCATCCCACGGGGGCAGTGCCAATGTCGGCATATTATCCTGTATACCCTCCCCAGCAACAACTCCACCCTCATCCTCAGATTGATCAGCAATACCCTGTGTACTATGTGCAGGCAAGGCAACCCCAAGCCTACAATTTACCTGTCCAACAACCTAGTATCAGTGAACCAACAACTACCATCCCGTCTAGCCACCCTCAAACTCCTCCCAATCCTAACATGCTGCCCACTCCCACAACCTTCAATCCCATGAGAAATGCTCACATGGCAAAAACTGAACTGGCTGCTTATAGAACAGCAACTCCAGGCACGCCACAGCTCGTCCAGGTCCCTTCCAACCAACATCAACAGCAATATGTTGGTTACTCTCAAGTCCATCACCCTTCTCAGTCTGTTGCCCCTACTTCTGCTAGCACTGCTAATTATGGTTACGAGTATGGCGATCCTGCACATGGTCAGATATACTATGCCCAGCCTATGGCACCCGCGATGCCTCAGTACCAAACTATGACAGCAGCTAGTGCTGTAGCATTGCCAGAATCTTCCGCACAGTTTGCCAGTGACAACATGAAGCAGCAGATCAGAAGTTCACAGGCAATGTAAGTCAAGTTGGAAGAGGAAAGAAGACAATTTTGAAAGAAGGGTGTGTGGTTTATATATTTCATTTTTCTGTTTAGCGTCTGTCTTGGAATTGGTACTGGTTTGTGTTTGTGCATTTGTGGTAGATAATAAGGAACTCTGCTCGTCTTTACTCTTCTCTTTTACGTCATGCTGTTATTGTCATAGGAAATGAAAGTGGTCTGGATAATACTGTAAAAGCTCAAACTACATATATCGTTTGATTGTGCTGTTCATATATCAGTTATTGAATAAATATGTACACAAGTTGTAAGAGCTTTCAATTTCTTAAATCCATGTTTCAGGAGGCCTGCATTTTTTCACACGACCTAGTTCCAGTCTTTTTTGTTTTATCTTTGTTACTCAAAACATAACTAGCAGAAACTCTCGAGCAAAGAGAAATCCTGGGCTAATCTTTCTCATTTCTGCTATGAAGTTCTTCTAATTTGTGGAGCAGCTTCTAATCCCCCCCCCCCCCCCCCCCCCCAGTATTTTGATGTTATTTTAAGGGTATAATGTGCACAATTAGATTCCGGCCCTCACCTGTTATTTCCCTCTTCTTCAATCATCTTTCTAAGCTTACGTAAGCACCCTCTTTCAATCATCTCTTGCTGCGCTTAATAATGAAGAAATTTATGCGTGTAGTGGCGTTCAAGTAGATTGTTCAAGGACGAAATGAGATAAACATATACACGGGCTAGCCTAAAGTAGGGGACGCGATTCATGCTATGCAATTATAGCCATTATTTGGTTCCTTGAAAAAGACATTACCTACCTTCTACCAATACTCAACATGATTGAATGATCACCACCACTGCATTCACTGTCTTGAAAAAGCTACGCTTTCTTCTCTCTCTCTCTCTTTACAATCTCATGAAAGATCGGATCAAATTTGTTTCTGCTGGTGGTAACAGGCCAAAGACGAGAGAGAGGGGATATTGTGTGAGTCACTGGTTTGTCATGTGACTGCGCTGCCACGGCACGTTAGATTCTCTTTTGTTTTATCTATGCATTAGCTAGCGTACGAGGTTTTGTGTTTTGCGTTTTTGAGATGGGAGAAATTAAGCTGCTTGTGTCTGATTATCAAGCCAAACACGTGTTTTTGCAGCCTTCTTCCTACAAAATCAGCCTTGTCTTTGGATTAGTTAAGCATAGACTCGATGCTGACTCCACTCCACGCCATCCCATTCCTTTATCAGAATTTAGGTTGTGTTGGTAAGAAAGGACAAAAGGGGATGGTGAGGAGGAGAAGGATGGATGTTAATCCATGCATCAAAATTGGCTAACACTTAGGAGAAGATGATGGTACTCGATCTCTCCAAGCTCAGTCGGATCGTGTAACCTTCTTGAAAGTTTTAAATAAATCTTTTTGTGAGAGAAAATTCTCTCGGGTTTTCTATTAATAATTGGAAAAGGAAATAACAATGTTTTTGGTGTTTTAGGGATTTTTCTTTAGACAAAGGAAATAATACTGAAAGAAAACTAAGAAACTAACTAGAAATCAAAGCTAAATTCTCTGGGCAGATTCGAGGTAGCCCGGGCCTCCTGGTCAAAGGATTTGCTTCAAAGTAATTTCACTCCATGCCTTGTAATCTGCCCTTCTTCCCTTAATATAGCTCTTAGGGATAATTAGTATTAGTATTGCATACGTCTTTCCTGTGTTTGTGTTGTATTTGGCTTTGACAGCTGTTTTAATGGAACGGCGTCGTTTCCTTGTTGCTCGGGATGGCCAGATGTCTCTGCCACGATCTCTGCCACGTCCGCTTCATCCCAGCCGTTCACGTAAGTCCTGTCCTTTTTCATCTTGTCCGTCCACGTTAACACTCTCTCTCTTCTCTGCAGATAGGCGTGCTGAAGACGCCTCTTTCCCCTCAACATTCATTTCATCCTCGTCTCTTCCTTTGAGAGCTGTGAGAGCCCTTGACAGATCATCCCCCCCTTCGTCTCCTTCGAGCCTTGCACCTAGAGCCATGAGAGAGTCTTTCTTCCCTTCTTCTTCAGTCTGCTCGTCGAGGGCCATGGAAGAACCGGGACTGTAACAACTATCCCTCCCTTCGAAAACCTTGTCCTCAAGGTTCGGGTAAGTCTTTCTCACCCATTCTTCTTCTACCCACTCAGCGTCTTCAGCTGGCTGCCCCTTCCATTTGACTAGTAGTTCATTTCTTGTCTTCCTTCGCCCGATCTACTGTCTGCGGTCGATGATCTTTTCGGGTTCGGGTTGAGGATCCTGTGTTGACCCCAAATCGGGTAGCCATGGTTCTGGGTGTGTGTTCTTACCGATCCACTTCTTCAGCAGCGATACGTGGAAGGTGCTGTGTATCTTCGACTCCTTGGGTAGGTCGAGCTGGTAAGCCACTGTCCCAATTTTTTTCAGTATTTTGAATGGTCCGAAGTACTTGTAAGCTAATTTTCCGTTTTTGTATTTTGGCATGCTGGTTTGCTTGAACGGCTGGAGCTTAAGGTACACCCACTCACCTTCTTTAAAGTGAACCTCTTCCCTGTGTTTATCTGCTTGTTGCCTCTGTTTCTCTTGAGCTAGGCTTAGATGGTATTTGATTTTTGCTAGCTGTTCTGCTCTTTGTAATAACTGTGTCTCTGCTGCTTGATTCTTGGTTGAGCCTGGTATATAATCTGTGATGCTGGGGGGTGAGTAGCCGTATACGGCCTCAAAGGGTGTAGCTTTCAGTGATGCATGATAGCTAGTATTATAGCAGTATTCTGCCATAGTCAACCAATTTGACCATCCCTTAGGGTTATCCCCTACATAGCACCTGAGGTACCCCTCCAGTGTCTTGTTGGTGGCCTTAGTTTGGCCATCAGTCTGAGGGTGGTATGCCGTAGACAGTAGTAGCCTTACACCTTGGATTTGAAATAATTCCCCCCAAAATTTGCTTGTGAATGTGGGATCTCTGTCTGATACTATACTGTCTGGTAGCCCATGCAATTTCATGATATTTTGTGAGAAGAGGGTTGCAATCTTTGTGGCACTGTAAGGGTGTGAGAGGGGGATAAAATGTGCGTACTTGGTCAACCTGTCCACCACCACCATAATGACTGTGTATTGGTTAGATTTAGGCAACCCTTCTATGAAGTCCATGGATATGGAGGACCACGGTCGGGTAGGTATAGGTAAGGGTTGCAAGAGGCCTGCGGGCTTGGTGTTTAGGCCCTTGGCTCTTTGGCAGATTTCACACTGTCTGACATAATCCTGTATTTCTGCTTTCATGCCCCTCCAAAAGAAGTCTTTTCTGGCCCTGTTTAGTGTTTTTTCTACCCCTGAATGTCCCGAGATGGGGCTGTCATGGATATATTCCAGGATTGTCTGTTTCAAGGGGTTGGTCTGACTAACATAGATTCTGGACTTGTAGTAAAGTACTCCCCCTTTCAATTGAAACTTCATGGACTCAATTGTTTCTTGTTTCATTTTTTGCATGATTTCCTGTATTTCTGGATCTTCCTTGTAGCTTTCCCTTAGTTGTTCTACCCATTGGACCAGAGGGGTAGAAATAGCCCATAGGGTACCCTCTTCAGTGGGGTCTTCTTTTCTGGATAGGGCGTCTGCCACTAGGTTTTCCTTTCCTGCCCTGAACTCCATTGTGAAATCATATCCTAACAACTTGGTTAACCACTTTTGTTGTGTGGGTGTACCCACCCTTTGCTCTAGCAAGTGTTTAAGACTTTGCTGATCTGTTTTGACCCTAAAGGCCTGCCCCAGAAGGTATGGCCGCCATTTTTGTACTGCCCTGATTAACGCTAGGAACTCCTTCTCATAGGTAGACAGTGTCAACTCCCTTCCTTTGAGGCTCTTACTGAAGTAAGAAATTGGCCTGCCTTCCTGCATTAGGACTGCCCCAATCCCACTTCCTGATGCATCACACTCTACTATGAAGTGTTTATTGAAATCTGGTAGTGCTAGCACTGGGGGTGTAGTCACGGCTTTTTTAAGCAGATCAAAAGCCTGTTCGGCCTCTGAGTCCCATAGGAAGGCCCCCTTTTTTAGTAGCCTTGTTAAAGGCCCAGCAATTCCCCCATAGCCTTTGATGAACCTGCGGTAATACCCTGTTAGGCCCAAGAATCCCCTTAGTGACTTGAGGGTCTTAGGCCTCGGCCAGTTAAGCATGGTCTCCACCTTGCTGTGATCAGCATGGACCCCCTGCTGGGAAACAATGTGCCCGAGATAGTCAATCTCCTTGCTAGCAAACTTGCACTTGGACCTTTTTGCATATAGCTGATGCTTTATTAGAGTCTCGAACACTGTTCTTAGATGTCTGCCATGATCCTCTTCGGAGTGGCTGTAGATGAGGATATCATCGAAGAACACTAAGACGAATTTTCTTAGGTAGGGGCGAAAAATATCGTTCATAAGCCCTTGAAAAGTGGAGGGAGCATTAGTGAGGCCGAAAGGCATCACTAAGAATTCATAGTGTCCCTCATGGGTTCTGAATGCTGTCTTCGGGACATCTTCTTCCCTCATTCTGATCTGATGAAAGCCTGACCGTAGATCTAATTTAGAAAAAATTTGTGACCCGTGGAGCTCGTCCAGTAGCTCCTCTACCACAGGGATGGGGAATCTATCTTTTACTGTCTCCTTATTCAGTGCCCGGAAATCCACACACATTCTCCATGACCCATCTGCTTTTCTGACTAGTAGCACTGGTGATGAGAAGGGGCTCTGACTGGGCCTTATGGTGCCTGCTGACAGTAGCTCCTTGACCAACTTTTCAATTTCTGTTTTCTGATAATAGGGATATCGGTAGGGTCGTACATTGATTGGTGATGTGCCTTCTTTAAGTATGATAGAGTGGTCTTGGAACCTCTTGGGAGGCAGACCTGTGGGTTCCTGGAAGATTTCCTGGAACTCAGTGAGTAGGCTCTCGATCTGTAGTGGTATCTGGTTCTGTATTGGGCCAATCTCCCAGACTTGTAGAATCAGCCCTTCTTCAGCTCTTCGGAGCTCCTGTAAGAAAGTTGGGCTGCTGTCCACTTCTGATCCTTCTGTTCCCATCCCTTTGATTAAAATTTTCTGGTCCCCCTGTCTGATCTCCATCTTAAGGGATTTAAAATCCCACAGTATTGGCCCTAATCCCCTTAGCCATTGTATCCCCAACACTACGTCACACCCTCCTATTGGCAGGATATACGCCTGTGTAGAAAATTGACCCCCTTGTATTAGAAATTTAATTTCTGGGCAACTCCCTTCACTCCACAGTTTGGACCCATCTGCAATGTGAACCCCAATGGGCTCGTGCTTGGTGATTTTCAGCCCCACCCTTCGAGCCACCTTCGGGTGTAGGAAGTTATGAGTGCTTCCAGTGTCTATTAGGGCTACAAACTCATAATTCTTCACTCTGACTTTTACCCTCATAGTCTTAGGGCTAGGACTACCGGTAATTGCGTGTAGTGATATTCCAATCTCCCCCTCTTCGTTCACCTGGAGGTCTCTCTGGTTAAGTAAGTCTTCTGTTAGATCAAGGGTGTCGTTGTCTTCTTCGGTTTCTTCGATTAGAAATAGCTTTGGGCCTCCACATCGGTGGCCTGGGCCCCATTTGCTGTCACATTTGAAGCAGAGCCCCTTGTCACGTTTTTCTTTCATTTGGGCCGGGGTAAGTCTGTGTACGGGAATGGGCCTTCCCTCTCCTCTAGGTGTGATGGGCATGGGGCTCCTCCCTTGTAGGCCCAATGTGCTCGGGCGCCAGGACCTTTTCATGATGGCCAAATTTTCTTCCTGCATTCGGGCCAGACCGTAGGCAGTAACCAGGTTTTGTGGGTTCAGCATTCGGACCCCCAACCTTATTTCCTCCTTTAATCCTCCAAGAAAACAGCTTAATTTATGGGCGTCAGAAAGCCCTCTTACTCGATTAGAGAGTAATTCAAACTGGGTTTTGTATACCTCAACTGTGGTATTCTGCTTGATGTTAATCAGTGCTTCCATGGGATCGTCATATGACGAGGCCCCAAACCGGATCTGGAGGGCAGTAACAAAAGCCTCCCAGCTGGTAATAATTCCCGTATCCTCTAGTTCCTGGTACCACGTTATAGCCTTTCCTTCCATGTGGAAGCTAGCTATAAATAGCCGGTGCTGAGCAGGAGTGTTGTGGAAGTTAAAAAACTGTCCTGCCTTGTAAACCCAGCCAATCGGGTCATCCCCGTTAAACTTTGGAAATTCCAGTCGAATAGACTTGATCTGGACTTGGTGATTTCCCTCTTGCGTGGCTACTTCGTTTCGTGGGTGCCCGTTCACGGACCTGGTGGGCGAGGCTGGTGGAGAAACCATAGGCCTTTTTCCCTGGGCCTTGGACATTTGATCCATTCGGGCCGACATGTTTCTCATTTGCTGGGCTATCTCTTCTAACAATTGTTGTTGGGCCTGTTGGCTCTGTTGTTGGGCCTCTTGTTGCTGTTTCATCCCTGCCACTGTTTCTATCAATTGAGACACTCTCGTACCTTCGGCCATGCCTGAAGATCGCGCTCTGATACCACTTGTAACCTTCTTGAAAGTTTTAAATAAATCTTTTTGTGAGAGAAAATTCTCTCGGGTTTTCTATTAATAATTGGAAAAGGAAATAACAATGTTTTTGGTGTTTTAGGGATTTTTCTTTAGACAAAGGAAATAATACTGAAAGAAAACTAAGAAACTAACTAGAAATCAAAGCTAAATTCTCTGGGCAGATTCGAGGTAGCCCGGGCCTCCTGGTCAAAGGATTTGCTTCAAAGTAATTTCACTCCATGCCTTGTAATCTGCCCTTCTTCCCTTAATATAGCTCTTAGGGATAATTAGTATTAGTATTGCATACGTCTTTCCTGTGTTTGTGTTGTATTTGGCTTTGACAGCTGTTTTAATGGAACGACGTCGTTTCCTTGTTACTCGGGATGGCCAGATGTCTCTGCCACGATCTCTGCCACGTCCGCTTCATCCCAGCCGTTCACGTAAGTCCTGTCCTTTTTCATCTTGTCCGTCCACGTTAACACTCTCTCTCTTCTCTGCAGATAGGCGTGCTGAAGACGCCTCTTTCCCCTCAACATTCATTTCATCCTCGTCTTTTCCTTTGAGAGCTGTGAGAGCCCTTGACAGATCATCCCCCCCTTCGTCTCCTTCGAGCCTTGCACCTAGAGCCATGAGAGAGTCTTTCTTCCCTTCTTCTTCAGTCTGCTCGTCGAGGGCCATGGAAGAACCGGGACTGTAACAGATCGTGAGTTTATTTGTGATGACGGATAAGAAGAAACCAACTTTAGGTCTCTATCCATTGCAGCAAACAAGGAAATTATCTCATCATCCCCTCTCTTAATAGTTCATCTCTCCTAACAAGGCTATCTGTTTTTTTTTTTTTTTTATATATATATAATAATAGAGGAAAGGATGAATAAGATAGGGTATGAGTGTGGAAAAACAAATTTTAAAATAGAACGTAAGGAAAACGTTGTTTTGACCAACTTATCCAACTTAAAAAGAATCTAGCAAAAAATTGAAAAAAACATAAGAAAAAAACTTGATTAGCATGTACTCGTATAAACTCACATAAAAAATCATAAAGCTCAAGTGTTAATAGTTTAATGTCAAATGATGAAATTAAAAAACTATTTTTAAAAAAAAAATATCATGAAAAAGAAACTAGAGTCGACCCAAGTTAACTTAATTAACTCGTTACTCGGGATATAAGATCACAATAAATACAAAAAAAGGAACAATGAACAAAGCTCAAAGCTCAAAGCTCAATAATCCAAATATCAAATGATGAAATTATAAATTTTTTTAATTAAGAATCTTAAAAGAGATGTAACTTAAATAGAGCTGATATTCAAAGCTAGTGATTCATGTCATGAGATTAAGATTACCATGTAGAAAGGTAAAAACATAAAAATCACAAAGCAAAATTTTCAATTATATATTTTTTAAAATAAAACAAATAGTAATCAAAACCAAACTTGGTATAACAACCACATGCAAGAAAATAATTAGGTATTAAACTTAAGAACAAAATAAATTAAGAAGATTAACAAAATAAGGATCAAAATTTGATAAAGATATTAAATGAAATAAAATGTCAAAGGACAAAACCAAAAAAATTATTAAGATTAGGACAAGTCAATAGCAATTAAAAGCATGACCAAAATTGAACAAAAAATTAAAAAAATAAAACGATGAGAGATGAAATTAAAAAAAGTAATAAAAGGGTAGAACACACACACACATATATATATATATATAAAATTGAGGATCGAATTGAATATAAAAATTAAATGAAATAAAAATTCGAAACATATTAAAAGCAAATCAAGTAATAATAAAATAAAAAGAATGAGTAAAAATTAAAATAAATAGAAATTAGAGGAAACAATCAATTTTTGAAAAAATTGTCATGAATTTCCATGAGAGAGGAAAGAAACGGGGAAAAAACATTGGAGCCTAACCACACATTCTCCATGAACACCCGCCTCACCGACATGAAGAGCAACACATCGCTCCAAACACTGTTGTGAATTACTAATTTTGATTATCATCTGACAGGCGTAGAGAACTAGAGATCACCATCCACCAACACTGTCGTTTCATGCATCAACATTTTTTCTCAATAATATTCAATTATCAAAACTATCAAACAACACAAGACCAACCTAAAAATAAATAAAAAATATAAAAGAAAACGACAAAAAAGACCTTGGAACCATGCTTATATTTTTATTTATTGAAGGGCAACTATGTCACTTCATTATTCTTAAAAAATTGAAAACATGAAAAAGCCCTCTTGTCCAAGTTTAACTATTTTTCCTTGCTCTTCAAGTATTAACGTAATTTTATTGTGTAAATAATATTGAAAAAACAAAAAAAAACTTTTGGATCAAAGATTATGTATGTACACACACAATCACCTTCAGTTACAAGTTTTGGTAAAATTGTTTTTGAAAAGAACAAAAATATAATTACTATGTTGTCTTGAATCACAGTTTTACGCCCACCCCCCCGTCCTCAAGCTCTTAGATTTGAGCAATCTTTTGAGAAAAAGAAACGGTGGCGGTGAGAGTAGCATTCCACACAAATTATTTCTAGTGACTAAGCATCTCTTTAAAGGATTTGGGTGGCTTAGAGCAATAGATGGGGATCTTTGACTATCTAACATTCAATGTTCAAAACCTGAACGGGTCGTCTGCCGAGGCGTGCTTACTGGGAACGCAAAGAAAATAATGACGGCGCCTACAATTCTCATTCTATGCTCGACCGCGAGGAGACGAGAGAGATATCCTTGGTTTTTATTTTTATTTTATATATATATATATATTATTGGCTTCCACCTCTCTGCCTCCATCAATGGCTGGTATCCAAAGGCTTATAGTTTTCGAGGATATGGACTTTCGAAAATGCATGGCACTAATGGCAGCCTGCCTATCAAAGGGACCACAGAGAAAGATACCGTCCAGCCCCAAATAGCTGCTTAAAATTGCAATTTATATCATGACCATTGGCTAAGTGGATTATTTAGCACTTCTAATCACTGTTTAATAAAAGGTGGATAAAACACCCTGGAATTACAAAACCTAGAGCTAGCCCCTGCAGAGTATATTATATAGAAAATTAAGGAAAAAGAAATGGATCAGTCAAACTGACACGGGACACGAAAAGGAAAAACATAAATCAGATAACTTATGAAATTAGATCGTGTCATTAGTAGATACATTGAAAATTGCTACAGGTTTAAATAATAATAATAACTGTTTACTTAGTAATCACGTCAAACACCCTCACACAGTGATCAGCTCCGCAAGAAGCAAGTTGCACACGCCTGCATGCTTCACTCTTTTCAGGGTTTCTCCATGAAAGTCGATTCACTGAAGACACGTGGCACAATGAAGTATCGAGCCGTACTGCAAGATTGGCAGCTGCAGTTTTATTGATCGTAAGACCCCACAATTCAATGAGTCCATTTTCCATTCCAACTGCGAGAAGCCCATGATTTCTTTGACGATCAATACCGATCCATGACAGTGCAGTGACACTGCTGTTGAACTGTGGCAAAGTCATCATCTGTTTAACTGATGATTCTTGCTCTACAGCCCAGACCTTCACTGTCTTGTCCCTGGAGCCCGTTGCAAACTGGTGACAAAACGGGTTCCAGGAACAAGACCATATAATTCTTTTGTGTGCCTCTTGTCTTGCTAGAAGCTGGTGACTAATTTCACCTGTGCCTATACAGATATCATAAATAAAAGATTTGATCATAGCATGCTATGGAATTTCATGGAGTCTTGAATTATAAAGGCAGTCACTATTGGGCAAGTTTATGCATAGAATTAATCCCATCATGTATCTGAAGAACCACGTACTTTCATCCCCAGAGAATAGTTTCCGAGTCCAATTTATTCTGAGTGAGGAAAATGAAATAAAGTGCACTGACTTTCTGACATCTCATTTTGGATGAAACAAACAATCATGGAAAATGCAATTAAATGCCCCAGAAGAACAGGAAAAGTAAAATAAAATATTTCACTCTTGCTATTCACTTTTGAAGCAAATCGCTCTTCTGACCATTTCCACATGGCACATGCTTTACCCTGAATTTAATCCACAAGTTCAAGGATGATGACACTAAAGAGCAGCATAGAAATTCATGATAAGGGGTACCTGTTCTTTTGATTGTGAAAACGGAGAACTGCCTATCTCTTGACACAGCCAAAAGCATACTGTCATCACGAGAGAATTCCATTTGTGTCACTGTTAAGCTATGTGACTGCAAACGACCAACTGCCTTCCAGGAACCCACTTGCCACAGCCATATTTCTGCTGCCATGGCAGACTGGGCCTGCAAGACATAAAACATGTATAATTAAAAATTTACAATTCCCAAACCTGCGTGTTTGCAGGGGCAAGTATTAGAACAATCATATGCATTTGCCTAAAAATCTATACATGTGGTGGAAAGAATGCCACTCATCATTTATACAAATTGTTGCAAGAGTACTACTCATTATATTTAGCTTATAATATATCCTCCAGTTTAAATTAATATTTTTGATATATGCGAATGAAAATTCTCTTACTGGTCCACTTCAACTTCAAAAAAAAAGATTTTCTTCCAATGCACTTCTTTGAGTTCCCAAATAAGTTTTGTATATGAAACACTACTGTTCCCATTTGACTACAATAGCATTGAAAATGAGACCAAATTAGTTCATATAAACGTTACTACAAAAGCCAATGGACATAGTATTCTAGCATGTTTATCGGGTTCAATCACTTCGAGCATGTTTCCCGGATGTCTTTTCCAACATGAAGGTTCATGTCTGAAGTAAAGCACCCAGGCAATTGCCATCCACCCAAGGGTAAGTACTTTTGCAGCTGAAATGCTGAATCAAACTAAACACAGAAAATTGGAAGAAACATGAATGGAATAGGAGTTTTGTATTTTTTTCTCCATCTTTATTTGGAAACTGAGGATAATTGTTGCAACAAGGACAGCTGTAAGCAATTTTCTCTCTCCTTTCCCATGCCTAAGGGTATTTTAGTTGAAGTTCTTGCTAGAGTTTAAAACAAAAGTAACATTTGGTATTATAAGCATATACCTTACATGAGGAAGCGACAAGCTTCCCCTCGTGATCACAGCTTAGGGAAAAAAGCTCATTTCCATGACCATAAAGTTTGTGTGACTCTGGCCATAGCGTGTGGTATGCCAGTTGATCTTCAATGGGAGGTTCAGTGAACACAACTGGAACTGCATCAGGAATGCTTTCGAGGGTGTCGAGGACATCATTTCCATTCCTTTCTGGGGTCTCAGCTGCAAAACAAAAACATCAGTTAAATGCTTTTAGTTGGAAACTTGCACTTGCTGCTAGTTGCATAAAATCTGTCTTCTCTTATGAAAAAGTAGTAGGAAATCATCAGTTTAAGTGATATATATCTATAACAAAAAAGGATTGTCATTAATTATTTTTTTTGTTTTTATTATTAACAATGAAGAGCCTTTATCTAATTATGGCTCCAACAAAACATGGTCCAGAGGAAGAATTTGAAACCAGCCCTCCTTTTTGTTTTTTTGTATGAAATTGCTACCCAACAGTTTTGCCCCTTGTATTTCAAAACCAATACCCTTTTACTTTCATACCCAGTAACAGGTTCTAGTCTTATTTGTTAGGCAAATACATACGCAAGCATGCGTACACACTTGCAGACACATGTGCTTGAATATATGTATCTATAGATTTGGAGGGTGGAGCTCAAGAGTGGGAGCAGGGTAGGATGCACCAACCCAATCCACATAAAAAATGCTAATTGGCATAAGAATACCATTGCAAGAATGGCTAAAGAGGCTAATACAGAGCCTTTTTCACTCATAGTAACCGTTTACTTCGCAAACTTTCATTGCACTAGATATGCTGTAGCAAATTAAAATGTCACATGAAGAGAAGTAAAAACTTTTCCCTGTCAGAATGCTTAAAACTGTCAGTTCCATAATCTAAGAATGCATCAAGTATTTGACATATTTAATTCATCAAGATGAAGCAAACCATGTCCAAGACTTTAAAATTATTACAGATATTATTAAACTGCAAGATTAGTACAGGAATTGTTACAAATATTATTAACCTGCAAGTTAGTAAATGCATAAATTCTATGTACTACATACTGCACACATATATAGAGAGAGGGAAAGACACTCACTGTTAGCATAAATAGGCTTCTGTGACAGGCCAAGAGCAGACATATTTGCACCCAAAATCTGAACATCAAATTGAAGGTTTTCAGGAAAACTAGACTTTTGACAAGTTGCAAGATTCAGTGTCTTCAAAAATGATAAAGGAGCTTCAAACACTCTGGCAACTTTCTCATCAGCTCCACCAACAAAACGATGGTTCCCCTTTCCTTGGATGATGACCACACAATTGATGTCATGGCCATGAATCTGAGGACGAGCAATTTCATGCCAGGATTCCTCATCTGTGAGAGAAACATTGTTTTGCCATGGAGCAAAAATACGAGTTGTCTGAAATGAAGACTCTTTGTCAAAAGTGACTGAAGTAATATGTAAAACTCAGATGTATGCATGCAAAATCACGAAAAGTTTTTTTAATAGGAATAAACTAGCAGTTTTACTAAGCAATAATACGAGAATAACACTACAAAAATTCAACAATTCAATTTTTATCATGAATGTCTTCAGGGTTGCTACTTTTAAGCTCTTCCCATAACTATTTTGTTTCTTTTCTTTTCTTTTTTCTAAAAACAGAAATCTTTAAAAGGCTATATAATTTCTCTTCCTTGCATTCGCAGGCAACATTTTCACAAGATAAAACCAGAGTGGGTATGAATTTTCTTTCTGATGCTTTTGCTTTAGTAAAAATTTTTTGGACAAGAACTTCAGTTATGACAAGTCAAAGAAATGTTCTAATTTCCATGTACGCCCCAGCTTTTATGATGCCACACAGCGCCATTCATATGTAGAAGCACGATTCATATAGTTCACATTCTGTCTATTGTCTACATAAACAACAGTAAAAAAACATGATATAAAACATATTTATAAAGCATTCTGATATTGGATTATTGTTATACCTCTTTGTTTGAGAAACTTTTCTTATTCATGTTAAGTTTCAAGATTTATTTGTTCATCAAATGGTTCACTGCACGTTACCTGATTAACTTTACATTTTGTATTTATTTAATATCGTTTTACCTGTTAAAATCAACTGGAAAGAATTTTGTGGACTCACAATAAGGAATGTCATTAAACAGTTTCTATATTATGAACATAACATTACCTGGTCATGACTAACTGATACCATGTATTCGCCAGACCTTGCCCATGCAATATCTGTCACTGCAGCAAAGTGCCCAGATGGAACTTTCTGTGGTTGCCAATGATCCACATCAACACCAACATTTTTCCATAGATGGAATGCCCCACCATATCCATGTGCTAGAATTGCATTTCCATCTGGGCTCCAATGCCCCCCATAAAATCCTAGAGCAGAATGACTTAACTCCCCAACGGTGACCACATTCATCCAGATACCAGTTGTCCTTTCAGGTTGCCAGATCATCATTGTTTTGTCCATTGAAGCAGACAGAATGCTCTGTGGCTGATGGTAGGTAGTCCCTTCTACTGATGCAGTTGACGGGGGCTGCCACTCCACCGAATACACCCAATCTTCATGTCCAATTAAGAGAGATTCTAATGATATCTGATAGGAGGAAGAGCCAGCAACAAGTACAGGACCCTCAATATAAGATGCCAGGCTTATTTCCTCTTTCCTATATGTACCCTGGTTGTTGGTCAGTGAACCCCTAAGAGTCATCTTCCATATGCGTATGCCTTTGTCCTGAGACGAACTTACAAGCAGAATGCTGTTTGCTTCATCATTACATATGGGCAATGAGAAGTCCAAACTCCTGATCCAATCTGTATGTGCTTTCAAATCACAAGCATGAAGAAACTGGAAACATAGGAAAAGAAAACCAGCATGTTTGAGATGCTCAGAAGATATTTTGTGCTGGAAAATAGGTAGGCTTAGATTCAGAGTTGGATACCTTTCCTGTCCTCTCCCCACAGTAAAGATGAATTTTGTTATCCAATCCTCCCATAGCAAGGACCATATGTCCAGAATTCCCAGGCAATTCTGCCAATGAAAGAGCCACCATAGGCTTTGAGCCAACAAATAGGGTCTCCAGACATGACAATTTACATTCACCTAAAACATGCGAACAAAGCTTTGATCATCATCAAGAGCAATTACTTCAATGTCTCATCAATGATGACAGCAAACAGGCTGAGTTAGGATAAATGTTGTAGAGAAGCCATGATCTGTACAAAATATAGACTGGGGTTATTCAATTCAATCAACATTTAAGATATCGAGCTGCAACCAAACTCTGTAGCTTTATTACAATAACCATTTCTAAAAAATGTTCGCACAAATTTTTTAAGAGTAATAAGGCAACTATAGAAAGTTCAACAAGGTATTATATACATGGAAAACACGCATTGGTCAAATAAGAAAGTTCTTATTGACAAAACAATCTCCATCAGATGCCGTCTTTATAGCAAGCTTTTCTCTGATTTGTAATGATGACAAGAACAAGCAGACTAAACACTGTTTGGCCTTAAATTTCAATAACAATGAAAATGAAACAGTCAATTTTTTTTTACTTGGTTACCTCCAGCAGTAGAAGGTAGGACCAGTTCCCACACATAAACTGAACCATCAGAAGAAGTCGATGCAAAGATTGCATCTGTTTCAGAAACCATAATTCCAGTTATGCATGTAACCCCCTTCTTGTGTGATTGTGGCATCTGTAACACTTGCCTCCACTGAAAACAAAAGAAACACAACGATAAAAAAAGAAAATTATAGAATATAAATTACTTGTAAGAGATACCTAGAGCTATTTAAACACGGCACAAAGTAACAATACCTAAAACAAAACATCACAGCTATCTATTATGATTCCAGACGTTCATGATTCAACAGGCTATATAGATAAGCAATAAAATAAGGGGAAAAACTTTTTACCATATCAATATGAAATGGAACTAATTTTGGATTGAATCATCAACGCAATCACACCAAAACACAACAAGAAGAGAAGAAACAGATTACCTTTTTGTCTGCAAGAGTGAATTCCCATAGGATAATAGCACCATCAGTGTCTCCAGAAAGCAGATAATGACGGTCTAATTGTTTTGCTGTCAACAAAAACAATAAATTTCATTAGGGATTACAAAAATGTAACCTGAAGTGGCCTATGAAGTAAGAATTCCAAATTTTGTGTGTTGAATTAGCAAAACTATATAGTAAACAGAAAGCAGTGTTGTCAAACTTCTTGACTTTTTATATATCTCTCGGAATACAAATAGAACACTAGTCATACATAAAGCTTTGTTCAGTAAACAACTAAGACCAGCCCAGAAACCCATGGGAGAAGAAAGCACCTTTAAAAGCAAACTTTGTGCTTGGAATCCAGTGAGTGCAGTTGACAGAGGCCTTGTGACCAGGAAGTGTGATCAGAATCTGAGCAGTCTATCCCAGAGAAAAAGAAGAAGAAAGAAGCCAGGTTTGGTTAGAATGTTACTACAGCAAGGTTACATCTGATAGTTAGAATAATGAGGAGCAGGGATACCTTGGGACAGAAAATAGCGACAGCATTTTGGGCACCGAAGGAAACCAAATCAGAGGCGCCCCAGGAAACGTTATTCACTACTCTGTTGCATCCTGCTGCTGTGAACACGCTCTTTACTCCAACTTCACTCTCTTCTTTATTTCCACTCATCTTCACCTTATTTTTAATAATCTCAAGAATTTCTTCGAAAGAGAGAGACTTGCTGGTTGCTGCAGCGATCGAGCTGAGAGAGCGGCCAAAACCTTCTGCGAGTTTTTTTCGGGTGAAAAGATGAGCGGGGGTATGATGAAGAACAAAAAAAAAAGAGGAGTGAAGTGGGCCTGATGTTTCAACTTCGAAACTGGACCGAGGATTGGGCCCTTAAGTCATATCCCTTGGGCTTCGATCCTATGAAATTATTTCTTCGACCATGTAGTTGCACACCTAATATTTTTTGTTCAGGAGAAAAATATGCGGATAGTTTGGTTGAGATTATTTTGTAAAATAATTTTTATCTTATTTTTTAAATATTTTTAATATCAAAAAATAAAATTAATTTAAAAATATCAATTTTTTTAATAAATAAATAAATTTTATTTTAATTTTTTTCAAAAATATATTTAAAATTCGGTATCAAACTATTATATTGTGTAAGTTGGAAGAACGGTGAGCGTCATGGGCTTTCTGAGACTTGCGGCCCACACCGACCTGTTTCGTCCGTCCCCACCAAAAGTCAAAAGGGTAGATAACCGACAAACGACCAAGATCCTGATGTTCATCAAAGATGATAGGAATCGCTAGGAAAGGAAAGGAAACGATCCCCGTCTCCACCTCCCCGCATTTTCCAGTCCTCATAGCCGCACCCTACATATACCAAAAGCAAAATAACATCCGACACCGACCAGAAATACACACAACCAGCCCCCACAACTGTTCTGTTTTTTATTAAAAATCAAAAGACGCAGAAGAAAAAGAAAATGACAACAACAATCCAATCAGATGTTCGTTCCGCCCTCCACGTAGCCAATCTCATCATCATCAATCCCAATCCCAATCCCATCCTCTCACGCGCCACCGCTTCCTCTGCGCGATGGTCTTTTTCTCCACTACTATTCTCGTACAGTAGGATCTCTACTCCCACGTCGTTTCTAGCGAGAGCCTTCTCCTCCGAGTCAACTGAACCTGTCGTCAAGGTTCCAGAGAAGCCTCCGATTTGCACTGCCGATGAGCTCCACTATGTCTCAGTCTCCAACTCTGACTGGCGTCCCGCTCTCTGGCGCTACCATCCATCTCCCCAGGTCGGTCCTACTTAGTACATCTCATGCTCTCGTTCGTTTATAATCTTCTCCTATATTGAATCATTTTTTTTTATTACAGGCGCCTCCTAGGAATCATCCGCTATTGCTATTGTCTGGAGTCGGGACTAATGCCATTGGTTACGATCTCTCACCTGGGGTAACACTCTTCTTTGCGAGTCATGTTTAATTCCATTTCAAGCAACATACATGTGATTTAATTGCAGAAGTTATTTTTTTAAGGCAAAACATTATTTAGTAAAGCACGGGCCAGCATACTTTTGATTGTAGTATATGCTGCTTTCAATGCGATTTTTTTCCAAAAAATGTTGGGACGTTTCTAGTTCGATTGACCTTTCCGAATATCGCCTATCCAATTAAGTTTAGCTTAATTTTGACTGCTTCAAAACTCTTGACACAGTGAATCAGGTTTTATCTTGTGAGCTTGATTTGAATTTCAGGGGTTTGCTGTTCCAAAAAACGATGAATGATTATTTTGTTCTGTTCTTTATAGGGCGGGGATCTTAAAATTAATTCTACTCGTATGCATGTCTTGTATTTTCCGACTGTTCAACACCTTATCTTCTCGCGTTCGTTTCATGATTGCAGTCTTCCTTTGCACGGTACATGTCTGGCCAGGGGTTTGAGACGTGGATTCTTGAGGTCCGGGGTGCTGGTTTGAGTTTACAGGGATCAACCCCCAAAGATGCTCAGCAGGCTGCCCGTGAAGTCTCTGAGCAGATGGAAGCTGTAGTTAAGAGTGTGACAAATGGATCTTTGTCTACAGACCAGCAGCCAAGTAAGGCTCCCAGTCCCATGTCAAATTCTAGGGTTTCTATTGTTGAAGAGGACCAACGTCTGGCGGGGATTGTAACTGTGTGGGATGAATCAAAACTAGTGACAAAGTTGACAGAAGTTTTCATGCGTTTGTCTGAGAGACTCTCTGGCTTTCTCAGCGAAAGTCAATCAAAGATTATGTTTACAAAGCTAGTCGATCAGATAGCAAAAATCTTAGAAGATTCTCAATTATCTGAACGCATGAACGAGATAAGGGGAACGCTTTTGAGCTTGTTAGAAGCAAGACAAAACTCAGCTATTGCTGGTCAATTCAGGGATCTGAGTCAAGGGCTGGTTAATGTTATTGAGGAAGGGCAAAAATCTGTTTCACCACAGTTGTTTGACTTGCAAGAGCGTCTTTCATCAACCATTGAAGATTTTCAGAAACAACTTGACTTGATTGTGACGTATGAATGGGACTTTGATAATTACCTGGAAGAGGATGTTCCTGCTGCGGTGAGGTGACATTTTATCTTGCTGAGACACTATGCACCATTATGTCTTTGCAGTTAGCCTTTTGATTATAATTTATTTACTATGATCATTGAAGTTTGGGTATAAACAGTTCTCGGTGATTCCTCTTGCATTAATAAGCTTTACCTTTATCCATGTAGATGGAGTATATAAGGGCCCAGACCAAGCCAAAGGATGGTAAATTGCTTGCTATTGGACACTCCATGGGAGGTATCTTGCTCTACGCAATGCTGTCACGATGCAGTAAGATATCATGTAACTGTAAACTCTTCTGCTTATAAGGGACATAGCACACATGCTTCTGCATTACTGGATTTCGTAAACCTGCTTTTCCTACACGTTAAAATATTCTTTATAGTTGCTCATGCTAGTCCCATAACATGTTTGGTTTTGCTCATATCCAAGGAATTAGAGAAGTACAAGGCTTACTTATAACCCAATCTTTAAATGAAAGCAGACTAAGTTCAGTGGGACAGGTGATCATCTTTGAGTATCTGAGTTCTTTGTAACCTGCCAACTGGATGTAGTTGTAGGAATTTTAAGATGGAAAAACTTGAAGCTTTCTCAAGCGTCTCCTAAAATCTTCTACCCTGGAGTTGGCAGATAAAATGGATTGGAATATGGTAGAGATGGTGTATTCCTCTGCCTGTAGCATTATCTTTTACTTCTCATGATCTATATTTTGTGCCTTTTCCTTTTCTAGTAGACATTTACTCTTGTTTCTAAATTTTAAACAACTGAATGCTAGCTTGTGTGGATATGATCATTGACTTTTGTGAAGCCTGAGTCTGTTTGTCACCAGCTTTAGCTGCATCAAGTCACCTAAGAAATTTACAATGCAAGAAAAAGAAAGGAGATAGAGAAACCTTAACAATGTTTCTTGAAAACCTCTGGATTCTTCACACAGCGCTTACAAATACTCGTTTTCTTTCTGAGTTTACACCCATAAATAATTTACGCCATTACATGCTCTTACATTTGAATACCATAACTTTATGAATACTTGCAGCATGGTAGTGATATTTGCAAATTAATGTTTTTTCTGTACTTTAAGACTCATGTTGGGTCTGTTAAGAATAAGATTAGTTAAAGAATTCAATGCAGCGCTTTCCCATATTTTGAACTCTGGAGTTGATGTGAAGGTGAAACTACTGACACTGCATGTTTAATATGTATAGTTTTGAATGTTCTGCCCATGACTAGCTGCATTTGTTAGACTATGCTGTAGTCTGAAGAATGGTAGAGTTAGATAGTGCCTGAAACCACCCTTGCTCAAAAATATGTATTTAATGTTTCCCATGCTTTCATTGGATAATGATTACGTCTATTAAACATGTACCAAATTAGTTTATCTGTTGAAAACATGGTTAGCCTTTATTGCAAGATTTACCAACCTTGGAATAAAATTGAAACAATGTCTTCTTTCCATCTCCTGGTCTCTTTTTTCTTTTCTTTTATGATTTGAATACAAAAAGAAATAAATTGTGATACTTTTACTAATAATATTCTCTTCTTGTTATCATATTCAAGGTTATGAAGGAAGAGACTCTGGATTGGCTGCTATTGTTACTCTAGCATCATCACTTGACTACACAGCTTCAAAATCGAGACTCAAATTGCTTTTGCCCCTTGTAAGTTGAAAACAAATTCTGCAAATCATATTTTTGTTTATTAGGTCAGATGTAACTGTCTACTTTGGAATTCTCGCGAGGTATCCTCATTTAAGATACTAATAATGAGACAATTGACAAATAGGCAGACCCTGCTCAAGCTCTTAATGTACCTGTTGTTCCTTTGGGAGCAATGCTGTCAGCAGCATATCCTCTTTCAGCCCACCCTCCTTATGTCTTGTCTTGGGTTAATGATTTGATATCAGCACAGGACATGATGCATCCAGAGTTGTTGGAAAAGCTTGTCTTGAACAACTTTTGTGAGTTTCTATTGAGCAAAAATGTTACAGTTCTTTTCTATTTCAGTTTAGTCTCTTTTTGTGTGTAAACAGTTTTGCTCTGTTTAGACTGTAAAATCAATGGGGATTTGAGCCTGCTTTTTTCTGTCATGTAAGGCGATGACAAGTTTTCTTTATTGTAACGGCCCTAGGACGGAGAAAACAGCAACCACTGATTTAGCATGGAAATGCTAGAGATCAATAAATATTTCCACTGGCACTATACATTGATGAAAATGAGAGTGTAAAGTGCATTAGGGATATGGACGCGGAGGAAAATCAAATTTATATTTTATTCTCATACAGGACATAGATGCAATCCTGACTCATTCATGCCATCTTGAAATGTCCCATAATTACTAAACTGTTCTCAGGATCTTGAAATGTCCCATAATTACTAAACTGTCCCATAAAGGTCCTGGTATTGATGCTGACTGATGAGTGTAGAACTATGGGAAAATGAGTGGGTTAGTTGCAGGATCTGTATAACTGTGAAAACATCATCTATTAAGTAATGAGATCAGGGAGGGTTTCTAAGGAAAGAGGAAAGTTTAGCAATATTGTTTTCATGAGGAAAATCTTATGGACTGTGTTTAAAACACATACACACATGGCCCTATGAGAAGTGGGATGTTGTTCAAGATACCATTGGCCTGCCTCAAAATGATTTCATGGGAAAAAAGAAGTATCAATTTAATGCAGTTGACCTGGGACATATGCTTTTCCAAGGAGGGGGGTAAAAGGAAAAATTGGTATTGATGAATTTAAGGGATTGTTATTGAAAAACAATTTTGACAATGAACGATTGTTGACTTAACACTCTCATCTTTTCTCTTTCCTTTTCTTTTTTCCATTATTAGAATGCATTTGATCGTCAAAACAATGTCTGTCCGCACACAGGCTATATTTTAAGCTTGTCTCACAAGCACTAGCATGCGGTTACTGCTGGTGGTTTCATAATTTGATTTGTTCAGACTTTGTTTGCCACCCTCACTTCACCCCTATACAAACTTGAGAATTGGATAGATGGCTTTCCATTGTTAATCTGAAACTGTTATTTGAGCATCTTAGGTCAGTTTCCCTCCTTTTCTCATCATTATTGTACTATTTTGTAAACATTGTTTTGATTTTTTACTGGCAGGTACCATACCCGCAAAACTTATTTTACAGCTTACAACAGCTTTTCGACATGGTGGGTTGTGTGACAGGAGTGGAAAGTTTTTCTACCAGGATCATCTACATAAGAACATTGTACCTGTATTGGCCATAGCAGGAGACCAAGATCTGATATGCCCACCAGAAGCTGTTGAAGGTGTGTAAACTACAGTAACTTGCTTAGATGTCTTTCATAGATGCTTTGAATCGTTTGCCTCTTTCTCATAGTGATTTGAATGCATAAGAACAATCGCTTGCTTCTTTCTCATAATGATTTGAATGCATTAGAAACTGTTAAGCACATCCCGGAGCATTTGACCACCTACAAAGTGTTTGGAGAACCTGGAGGCCCTCATTATGCACATTATGATTTGGTGGGGGGGAGACTGGTAAGTGGTTCATAACTGCAGCAATGCGTAACATCTTGTTTGATAGTTTCTTTTCAGTGCTATGTGTTGTAATATGCCTTTTAATCCTCACAGGCAATGGAGCAAGTTTATCCATGCATAATTGAATTTCTTAGCCGCTATGACCTCACATGATTATCCAGCAAATGAAACTTCGTTACCCATGCAATAGCAGCAGATACTATTTTCCTACAGGCTTGAAATACCCCTCTTGGATTCAAACACTGTGTAGCTTTAATTCAAATGCCAAGCACACGTGCATATTTTTGGTGAAGCTTTGCGGTGGTGAAAGTTGCCAGTGTTGGTTGGAAGGTAAACACGGAGGAAATGAAGTTTATACGACTTTCGATCTTGTTTAATAACAGGAAAATCAAGGTCAGGAAAGATTTGGTTAAAAGTATGCTCATTTTTCTCCATTCATTCAATTTCATGTAGTTCATGGTCTAATGATATAATGAAAAAAAATTCTTGTAAATCAAGCTCAGCTGGGATGACGAGATATTCTGTCCTGAAAATATCAGTTTAGGGTTTTCCATTGGTAAAAACCTTTTCAAGGCAATGTACTTGAAAGTATATTATTTACCGAGACATCAGATATGCATTTCTTTCGTTTCCTCCTTGTCCTTGAACAATACCGATGTTATTATGTTTTCTCTCTCTTTTTTTTTTATTGGTGGGTGCTATTTGTTTTTCGTTTTGCATTTTACGACACAAACTGTTGTGCGCGCAAGTTCTACGATAGAATCATTGCTCGACAACTTTTTTTCATTTTAGGTTGCTTTTGTTTACCAAAAGTAAGATCCGTTTAGAAAACAAATTTCATGAAAAATAAATTTGGAAAATATTTTCCCATATTTGATGTGTATATGCATTGTCTATTGGTATGTTTTATGTAATAATCTTTTCTTAATACAATATAAAATTAATTCTGTCGTTCAATTTTCTCTATCGCTTTTCAAATATTGGAGAATTGAAACGCGTTTCCGGCAAATAAAGAGGGCTTATGCTCGTGAACCGTGCAGTTGGATTAAAGATTTTTAGACGCCGTGGCTTATGTACATCATGTTCTAAAAATGAACTGCACATTGTATAATCTGAAGCAGATTGAATTCTCTATATAATTCTTTTACCGGTCAACTTTTATGGAACTTGAGAACGATCTGCTCAAATCTTGGTTCAAGAATAATTCTCATTATCTGATCTTTCTTCTTTCAAATCAAGTTCTCGTGTTAGTTTTTCTAGGGTTCTATATATGATTTATAGATTTTGAACACAATCATAAATATATTTTGTTTTAAGAAATTACATCTCGGATTAATTAAAAAGAACAGAGCAATATATATATAATGACAATCCCTTGACTTGTAGGTTATAATTATGTTAACCTGTGAATGGAATTGAAAGAAAAAATTATCCAAGGATTTGATTAAAAGCAATAAATAAATAAATGGATGTCAATTATATATGTTCTTTTATGGTTGCATGGTCAGGATTGTTATCAGACCAATCAACATTGAGACTAAATTTCTAAGTTGTCTCGATATATTCAGGTGAATAAGCTCTCCCTCTTTTTTAAAAATAAAATAAAATAAAATTGGTTCCAGGACGAATTGTGGTTTGACCAAAAAGTTGGAAGACCATCTTGCCGTAAACGGAGACCGGTGCATTTAGATTCCTGATTTATGAACTGTAAGCATCCTTTTCGTCAACTTAAACATGATCAGACCTCAAATTTTGCTAATAGGAAGAGGAATTAATAATCAAGATCCTCTGTGTTCCAAAGAACAAAAAGGTCATTGGATTCTTCTAATTCTACGACAATCCTTTTTTTTTTCCAGACTAGTTAAAAAGAATCCTATGCTGGCAAGCAAGTTTCATCCACACAGCAATGTCTTGCAAGGGCAAGGCAGAGTGGGATCAGGGGTGAAGATGAGACTGTTGTCCCCCCTAAAGAGTAGAGTTGTACTGTCGTTTGAAAGAGACTGCGCCACTAAAAAAAAAGCAAGAACGGAAACTCGAGCCAAAACTACATCTCTACAGGATTATTTCTTCCATGAACACGAGACACTACTTTTTTTCCATACAGGCAGGGGACATATAATGAAGTGCCGATTTCCATTACTGCAACCACTACTCCTGGAACAATGTGTACGAAGGCATTGTTGCTGATAGATGTCGAGAATTCAAAACATTGCTTATTCAGAGTACATTTTCCATTTCTTAAGAAAGTTGTAATAGATTTAAAAGAAAGAAATACATGGCATAATTTCATGTTTGTGTGTTGGACCCGGCAGTTCAATCCTGAGCATTCACTGACTGGTTTCTCACCGTTGGATTTCCAACCTGTAAAGCAGAACCCTTGTTGCTGTGTTGGGTTGCAGAATCCAAACCAACTTTTGTTACAATCACTTAGGCCATCCCTTGTTTGTCTGTTTTTTAGTAACTCCCTTGTGTACTTGCATGTTTGTAGTATCAGAGTAACACAAGAAGATAAGCACCACTCAATGATTAATAATGGGAGAAAACTTGCTTGTCTACTTGATTGGACCCCACTTCTACTTTCAATTGTCATTGTAGAATTCAATGTATAAATAAGTTCTCCTACCTGGTGCAAATCAACACAATTTTAAATTCTGCTACCAGCATTCATTCCAGTCATTAATCTTGCAATATTATTCCGATGGATTCTAATGCATCAGGCTTCCTTCATAGCCCTCCAGCTCTTCACTCTGCTTACTATCAGCCTAGGGAAGATGGTGGTATTATTGATCTGGGTCTCAGTCTCAGAACTTTGCAGCCTGAAGCATATCATCCATCTGGACATCGTATGCCCCTTACTCCTGTCTTTAATTTCTGTCTTAACTTTTGCAGCAGTCATCAGGTAAAAGAACTCTTACATGAAGTTAGCGTGGCAGTGACATGCTTTGCTTTACGAGTAGCATTTGTGGAGAAGAGTTGTTGAAGTCATGGGAGTGATGGAAAAGTCTGCGCTAGCACAAAAATAGCTGTGAACACAAAAACTGTTTTATAGTAGAAAGAAGTATTCATTACGATGGAAAACATTTTTGACAGAATCAGTAATACTAAATGATTCTAGATAGCTATGCCTCCACTTAATAGTAACAAGATCTGATTAAAATTTGTTTTAGATTGTCAATTATCAATTGGGACGATGTAGAACGTCTCTGCGTATCTAAATGAATTTCATTTTAATTTAAAGTTTGAGCCTCAAAAAGCAGAGCATTTTCTCTGCTATTTTTGATAACTACAATATGAATTTTCTAAATGGGGTTTCTTGTACATATATAAGTGTTAAGCGTGGAGGGATATGGTGACCTGATGGACTGGCCTCGGGCAAACTCGCCACTAAAACACTCTACTTCAAGCTACCATAGATTTACTCCACAAGATTGTGACGAGGAGGCAGAGGGGGTTCAGAGCAAAGAGAGGTGGGCTTATGTGAAGGTAAACATGGATGAGGTGATTGTTGGTAGGAAAATATGCATACTAGATCATGGTGGTTACTCAAGCCTCGCACTTCAACTCGAAGACATGTTTGGTAGGTACCAAAAAACACGTTCCAACTCATTCTCCCCACTTTCATTATCAAAGATAACATGATTAAGATTCGTTGTTCCAGGAAGACAATCTGCATCTAGGTTAGGGCTGTTCCAAGCGGGGTCTGAATTCTGCCTGTTCTACAAGGACGGAGAGGAGAATTGGAAGACCGTTGGTGATGTTCCTTGGAAGTATGCTCTTAATCCACTGTTTTTCTCTAACTTATACAAGATACATTTGTTTAACGAGTCACTCTTTCTTAAAAAAATGTCAGGGAGTTTGTAGAAAGCGTCAAGCGGTTGAGGATTGGACGAAAAGGCAAATCTCTTCTTTCATATTCACCAACCTTCTCCTGAACTGTTCTTCTGCCATTACGCCTTTTCAGGAATTTCTTTGAATTGCCATGTCTATTGTCTGTCAAGCAAAAATGAGTTGTTAACTTTTAAGCTCCCCAAAAAAATGGAAGATGACATTTGTATCAGGATAGTAGCCAGTACATATTCCATGTTTCGAGTTTTTTTTTTTTTTAATTATTAGCATATGCTCTATAGCATCATATGCTTATGTTACTTAGCGTAAGCATATGATGTTGTTTGTATGAGGTTGCAAAACATTCTCTATGGCTTGGATCGAGAAACTTAAGATCTATAAGAAAGCGAACTTGTCTTTCTCTGTTATTTTGTCATTCTCTGTTATGGTATTCATCATAAATAGTAGTTTACAAGAATAGGTAACTGTTAACATAGCTAACATCTGTTGTGCTCTAAAATGAAATATAATCACTGCATATTCTGTTGTGCTAGTAACTTATGTTGTGTAAGGAAATCATGGAAACTAATAACGTGTGAGAGGAAATCATGGAGAGAGAATCATGGTTGACAGACAGATTGTATCTCTTCAAGATATCTCGTCCAAATGTTTGAAGGTTATGTTGTCTCAGTGTTGGAAGTAGTTTGTTTGTTCCTCGTCTTCTGAAATCTAAATTACTTTTAAAAAATTACAGAATCTAAAAATAATCAAAATACATCAAACAATCACCATGCAAAAAAATTATATGCATAATATTAAATCTGAGTGTAATATATATATATATGGGGGGGGGGGGGGGGGGGCTAAAAATTCGAGTAGATTGTACCATTTTAAACGTTTGGACCCAAATGAAAATAACATATATACTTGTAAAACTGACTATTATTATTTATATATAAAAAAAAGGGGGGGGTTTGATTTGATCTGAGGCGCAGATGACCGTGATAGCCTTTATGGGCTTTGTAGGGTTTTATTGTTTCGTCGATGAACTCTGGGCCGTGAGGAGGGCATCTTTTTCCAGGATATAAATCAGACACAACATGCAGCTAGTTTTACTGATCTGAGAAGCAACAACGAGGGAGCAAGAGAGCGGCCTTTAGGGCTCCCGCAGCTGCTTTTCACCTTCAACAACAACTGGGTATTGCGGGCTTTCCTGTTTCTCTAATTGAATCATCCAGTACCTAGATTTACGCTGCTTCTGCTTTTAGCGTGAGACTTGAATATTCTTTACTGGGAAAACAAATTACGAGTCTGGTGGTAAAACCAATTCCAACAGTTTCGATGGCACCATAATTTCATTTTATCTGATGACTCGTATGGATCCTGGATCAGTTATGGTGAAATTCGGTGGCTTATTAGGGTGGATTGTGAGGAAGAAAGAGTATCTGCATTTTCGTTGTGAAAACAAATGGAATTGATAGGAATCGTGCATGATGAGTATGCTTATAGACATCTTCATTTACTGTCCCTTCCCCTGCCCTCTGACATTTGAATTTGCTTTCTGTTTTGGCATCTAACCATTTTGTATGTATTCTGAATGCTAATGTCGTAATAAATGTGATATTTAAACTTATAGTGCTTCGATGGATGAATAAATTTGGTGGGTTACTATGGTGGATTGTGATAAAAAAAAATGCAGCATTTATCAGCATTTTCCTTGTGAAAACAAATGGAATTGTTAGGAATGGTGCATAATGCGAATACTTACAAACATCTTCATCAACGGCCCATGCCTCGTGGCATCTGATTTTGCTTTTTCTGTTTTGGCACTTAACATTTTGTATGGTTATCGTTTGCAAAGAGAAGGAATGAGCCAAGAAAAGAGTTAAGATACAGAGGTTAGAAAATGTTATGAATTTGATCTTCATAGTCATAACATCCTGAACAATGGCCATTGTAAGAGTAATTGGTCCATGAGTCAATAACTGTCTTTGATGAAATGCATGGCAAAGCTTTTGACTCCTATTCCACTCTTACAATGTCCATTGATTAAGATGTTATAACATTGTTATCAGGGTTTTTCTCCCCAAAATCTTCACGTCGAGTGCAGTTCATGTTCTCAGGAAAAATGGTCAATAGAAAATTCTTAATGTATCCATTCACGGTAAGCGTGCAGATGGTTCAGGTATCAAATTTCAAAATTACATTTTCATTTTCCGCTCAACAGTGATGTGGTTGTCCTTCTTCAAAACAATTAGGCTGCTACACCCATTTTTTCCACCTTAAGGACAGTAGAATCTATTGTTTTCTTTTGACTTTATATGGTGACAAGTTTTGGCATGAAGTCATACTCTAGGTTCTTCAGTGCATGTGGTAGTGCTCTGTAATCAGATTCTCTTGCATGTCTCCTCTATAATAAAAATGGTAAATAGTTTATATTTGTTGATGATTTTTTCAGATAAATGCTGGCGTATCCAGAAGAAACTTTGAAGGTGTTCTGGTGCGCTGCTTTTTGGTACTGGTTTTGTCCATTTTAAAAGAAAACAAGCTTCATAAATTGAGACGATGAACTCTCTGTCATTTGAGATGATGGCACTGGTTTTAGGTACCAAGTTTACGATATCAATTTAATAATGGCATTTGAGATTATGAACTCTCTGTCATTAACTTGTTTTAGGCACCATGATTGATGGTACCAGTTTAATAATGTCATTTGATTCTTCTGTTGATTGGGGAATTCTTTTCTATTTATTTTAGCCTTTGCAATTCCTTTCTAAGTTTGATGATCGAGATCCAGTTGCATCACAGAATATGTATTCTGCTTTTATATCTCAAATAATTGAGTCAGGATCAAGACGAGCCTTTTCCCCTTCAATATAATACCTATGTTGTTTGGTGTATTGAAAATTCTATTTTTATTTTTTATTTTTAAATCTCTTGCATGCTTTTACAGGGAATCTGAATACAGGGTATAAGAGAGATAATAATATATATATTTATAATTGAGAAAGCTGCATATGCCATGATTGAAGGTAGAACGTCCAGAGCTCACTCTCATGTAATTTTTAACTGTCAACTCAGAATTCAAGATTCATTGACTAGAGTTGTTCCTTTTACTTCCATTTTATTTATCTGATCGTTCTGTGTGGTGGTCATTTATGTAGTGGCTGCATGGATCAAACAATATGAATAAAGAATTGACCAACCAGAGTTAAGACCACAAGAATGGATATATTCACCCCAAGTGCTGGTTCTGCGTATGCTTTCACACACTATCTTCCTTTAGCTCGGCCAGTCTTTCTTTTACACTGATGTTGATAGAAAAAAACAGTTTAGCACAAAAAATGTGTCAATGCTTTATTAAAGAAATTGATTAGCTGTTTTGAATTCATGTGCTGTATGATGGTTTTGCAGAATGTACAAGGATATTTGAAGGTCAAGGAGAGGGGATGAATTCGTGCCTGCCTATGAGAGGGATCCTTAAAAATCATGTTTTTGCAAAATCTTTTTCCGACCATAAAAACAAACACAAACAGGGTAGAACAACATTGAATGAACGCTATAGGGTTGAAGCTAAGATAATTCTTAGAATTTGAAAGGGATTTTTTTCTTATTTGCACAATTAAAAAATAATAAAACAAAACAATTTTATTTATTTATTTATTTATTGAAAATAAAAAAGTTTAATAAATATTTTGTGATTGGAGAATGCTGTGTGATAAATTGTCCACGATGAAAAAATGATTATGTACTAAAATTTTAATATCATTAATATAATTAAAACATTCTTAATAAAATGAATTTAACAATACTAAAACAATTATTAACGGTTATTGGAGTGTGTTATATTTTTTTCAAAGATTAACAGATTGGCCCCTTGTTTTTGGTGACAAACATGGTTTATTTTAGTCATTATTGATAAAACAACATATGATATCATCAAATATTCTAGTCAAGATTTTTTTTTAATATTAATAATATTGTAATCAGAATTTTGATATATTATTAAGATCTCTTTCTTTCTTATAATTTGTACAATTCATTTTGGAATCTCTTTTACATCTCACATAAATAAATTACATTATTTTGCCAAACTTTTTTTAAGTTGTTATTTTGTAAAAAAAAACATTACACGGCTCTATTTAAAAAAAAAATTAAAACAATAAAAGAGAAGAGGTTTACCTTTTAATTAGTTAAATAAATAAATGAAATGAAATGGTCATCCTGATTGGGAGTGTAGTTGAGATTGTTTTTTAAAAAAATTTCGTTTAGAAATATATCAAAATAATATTTTTTATTTTTTTAGAAATTATTTTTGATATCAATACATCAAAATAATCTAAAAATATCAAAATAAAAATAAAATAATATTTTTAAAATAACATAATATTAAACACCTTTGAATCCAAGTTCCACTGCAACGCAACCGCAGCTCACCCCAACGGTTAATTGGTAAAAACAATTAAAGGTTCTCCGATTTACAGTAAAAGATCTGCATACACAAATTACTTGGTCTGATGCACTTTATATGACCTTTGGTTTTTGTTTTTTTCTCAAGAAAGCAATTTATCATGTAAGAAAAAACCAATATAAAAAAGTTGACTAATAAGACAAATACTCATGCACCGGGCTACAGGTACGTCTATTCGAAACTTATGATAAAAAAATAAAAATAAAAACTCCTGCATTCTTGCTTCCCCGCCATGACCGATAAATTAAAGCCCCGAGATCAGTAAAACCTGAATTGAGCTAGAACCCTAATAAACCAGCTTAGCTGGAGTGAATTGACCAAAGACATTCCAACAAGAATCTCTGATAAAGTCAAAAAATGATTTAACAAATCTATGACCTATCAAATCCAGTGTACAGCTAAGAACTTTCTCGTTAATTGGATACTTTGATTAGTAGTGGACTCCACTACCTATATTCGCGCCACTCGGTTCGGTAACTAGATGGCTTCTGTTTTTACCACGAAACAGTTGGGCAACAATTCCCAGAAATCTTTAATTTCAACATGCCATCAAGCATGGAGATTCGAGTGAAAGGGACAAATTGGATGAATAAGTTAAGCAAATTGTTGGGGAAAATATGGCTGCCAGAAAGATTGAAAATAGGTAGAGGCGTCTAGTTCGTAAACATTACTTTGCAGGGTATTATCAGGATATATATATATATATATATATATATATATATATATCTGGAACTCACTTAGCAAGGGATATGGGCCAATCAGTCATCAGCCATTAGGGTTTTTTTCTTTCACGTGATGAGAATTACCTTGTCTATCAGTGCCACACAATAGTTTTACAATAGTTTTTGTTACCACAGGAGAGGCTGTAGCAGATAAATAGGTAAATTCATTGACGGAGAACAAAGAAAGAGACAATAGGATCTGCGATGAGAGCAAGAAGAAGACATTCTTTTACAAATTCTAACAAGCTACAAGCCAACTCATACAAAACCCAGTTGCTAGCATGCCCTTTTAGCAGACCTAACTTCACCTAGTCTTCACGCAAAACCAAAGGGGAGAATCCTAGGGTACATGTTTCCACTGAAAGAGCCAAAAACAATATTATCTTTGAAATCCCTTCTCAAAGTAACTGATGGTTTTCGAGAAGCACTGGAGCATTGGATTCGCAGTTCTGTTAGATTCCTTAATCAGAAGACATAGCCAATCTGTTAAAAACATCAGAGACATGCCTCATCGTAGGCCTCCTTTCCGGGCTGCTATGAACACAAGCCATTGCAATCTTCAAAACTGCAATAATCTCTTCTTCCTTGTCCACGTCTGGAGCCAGATAGGGGTCCAAGACATCTGCAAGTGGTTTCTGCTCTTCAATGCAAAGCTGAATCCAGTGAACGAGAAACATCTCAGAGGTACCAACATGGACCACTGGCAATCTTCCTGTGATCATTTCTAGTAGGATAACTCCATAAGAGTAAACATCCCATTTCTGTGATGGTTTTAAAACTTTTAGTGCTTCAGGAGCCTGGTAATACGATCCTAAGTTTGTAGATGGAACTGTGGCAACTTCTGAGCTTGGTGCACCCTTTTGTTGTATCTCTTGTGGTTTCTCTGAGGCAATTCGATTAGATTCCAGGGTCGGGGACCCTCCAGCAATGGTAGCAAGTCGTCCAAGCCCAAAATCAGAAATGCGTGATTCCATGTTCTGTCCAAGAAGTACATTACTTGGCTTCAGATCTCCATGAACATATTTTTTCGGGCTGAATTCATGAAGATAAACCAAGCCTTTTGCAATACCCTTTATGATTTTCAACCGAACAGACCATGATAATGGGGTAAATGACACCATTCCAGGCTTCCCTATTGACATTAGAGAATCGAGCCAATCAAAATAACAAAAACCAACAAACAAAATCATGATTGAGGAAACAAAAATAAAATCTATTAATATAAATGAGGCAAAAGAAAATTTGCTCCGGTGACATGATGGTTTCTGGAACTTACCATGAAGTGCTGTGGCAAGACTCCCATTCGGTATGTAATCATAGATGAGCAACTTCTCATCCACAGACCAGTAATACGCTCTGAGAGTTACAATATTAGGATGTCTTAGCTTGCCAATTGCTTCCACTTCTGTTTGGAATTCCTTGTATCTTTGAGAGCCTCCCTCACCCAATCTTCTCACAGCTAAAGTATGTCCATCCTCAAGCACTACTTTGTAAACAATTCCAATTCCACTCTTCCCTAAAACAAAAGCCGATGCCTTAAGCAGCTCATCCAAATCAAAAGCCACCTGTGCATCTAGTGCCACGAGATCATACTGCTCCACGTTCTCAGATAGAGTCTCAGACTCATCCTTCCTAAAGCAGAAGCACTCTTTCCTTTTCTTCCCTCCCTTCTCAAAACCATAACTATTTCCATCCCTATTCTTACTACGCTGACAAACCCTTGAATAACAATACGAAAACAACAATCCAACCAGGCAAATTCCAATAACATCACTAACAATTATCGCAACAACAGCAATCTTACTCAGTCCTCTTCCTTTCACACTCTTTCTGCCATTGTTATCCGAATCTTGAGGAGGGGAGTTGTTAGGCAGAAAAGGGATTGATGAAGGTGCAGTTGCACCATCGGTGACTGAAGAACATGGGTTTTTCAATGGAGGGCCACAGAGACCAGGGTTTCCAATAAATGCTGTTGGTCCTCTGTTCATTAGAGCACCAGTTTGAGGTATTGGACCACTCAAATTGTTATAAGTTAGATCAATATACACCTTCTCAGGAAGGTTTCCAAGGCTAGCTGGGATTGAACCAGTAAAGAGATTGTGTGACAAGTCAGCAGTTCCTTGTAAGCTAGACAAATTTCCCATATCACTGGGAATTGAACCATCGAATTTATTAAATGAAAGATCAAGTTTTTCAAGAGAAACTAGACTAGCACCAAACCCAGCTGGCAGAGAACCAGTGAAATTGTTTCGGCTAAGATCAAGGGCCCTGAGTCTCTTGCACAGAACAGTTGATGAGGGTATAGACCCATTGAAGAAATTCTGGGATAAATCCAAGGTCTGAAGGTACTTAAGCTTGCCAAATTGATTTGGCAAAGACCCAGATAAGGAATTCCCATAAAGCACCAAACTTTGTAGTCCTTGAGCTTGAAAGAGCTCAGCAGGCAAACTACCAAAGAACCTGTTATTCCTCAAATTTACATGTCTAAGGTCAGAGAGTGACCCAAGAGCAGAAGGAAGAAACCCATAAAGTTTCTTCTTTGGAATGCTAACAGACATAACTTTGAAGTTCTTGCATGTAACCCCATTCCATGAACAGGGGTTATCATCGGAGGAGTTCCAGTTACTCAAAGACCCTTCTGGGTCTTCATAGATGGACTGCTTAAATGACAAAAGTGCATACCCTTCACTGTTCAAACAACTCACTAGACTATGACAGTTAAATAGAGCAAGAAGCAGCAAAATTAAAGGAAACATGTCTCCAAACAAAGTGACCGTTGGAGGGTGCAAAATGCAAAGGTAGTTGAGGCTTGAAAGGCAAGGGGCTTACCTTTCAGAAGCAGAAAACCAAGTGAGAAAGAAGAAAGCTTGAGAGAGGCAGTTGAGGCTCCCTCTATCTGTGTGTGTGAAAGGGGGAGCGAGGGAGAGAGAAGGGGGTGTGCATGTGAAAGAGAAGAGAAAGGGCTGAAGAAGAAGGGTGAGGGTTATTTTGGTAAGCATAGACCAGACCTTGGGAAAGTAGATAATTTTAGTGAGTAAAGAAAACAAAATGGGAAAAGCAAAAGTTGTTGATACTATCCATACAATTTCATTTATTTTAAAAATATTCTTAAGAAAAATATAATATTTATGTTTTGTATTTTATATTAATATTTTTATATTTTCATGGATTAACATTAAAAATAAGTTTTTTAAAAATAAATTAATGTTATTTTAATATACTTTTAAATAATAAAATATTTGAACAGTGCCAGCATAATTGAAAGCTTCTTTAATTTCTCTTGTGGACAATTTATCGTGATATTTTCAGAAATCAACTCCATATAAATTACTTTTCTACTTTATGGCGGAGAGCTCCCTGTGTTTTTTTATTTTAATGTTTGCTTCTGGTAAGGTCCTGCCTAACCGTCTCTTTACGTTTAAGCCACAACATATTTCCGGTTTAAAGTGACGGTCCCTTTTATGTTTTCAGGGAAAATTAAAAAAATATATATTTAAATTAAAAAAATTTAGTATTTTATTATGTTGATATCAAAATTAAATTTTTAAAAAAATATATAATTTAAATGCATTTATAAACGAAAATACTTTTAAAAATAACTTCAACTACACTCTTAAATAATGCTTTTTTTTTTCCACAGAGAATAGAACAGGGCAATGGATCCATGAAAAAGCTGTTCTGGAATAATCAAAATCAAACGAGTATTTCAGTTATCACAGCATTCAGATGAAATGAATTGAATTCCTGGTCACGTTATAGACTTGGAATTGATTTATCCGCCATTGATTATTGCATAGAAGAGTATAAGACTAGATTTGGAAGGAAAAGGTCCATAAGAAAAAAGGTGATTCTTCTTCATGAAAGTCTGCATTACTTGGGGCGTGCATGGAGCCTGAGCTAGTTTTTATGGTGAAAAGAATTAATATCAAATTATCCAGTGGTTAAGATTGAAGCTGACAGAAGAGATGAATTGGATGGTCATGATGATCCCACATTGGTTATAAACCGTTAAGGGGACAGAAGCCATGATTATGATCACTATAAACCCAGCAATGATCATATTATATACAATAGAAATTCAGAACCAGTTCCATGTCCATAGCTGGAATCTTGACTGTTAGAGCATCACCGGCCAGAATTTAATCATAGATCCAGTACAATCAAACAAGGAACAGATGGTCCTGATCTCTCTTTCATTTTTAATTCGCGGGACCCTGGCCGAGGACACCTCGTGAATGCAGGCACACTGCCTGTAAAGGAGTCGATTCCATATCTCGTGATAAGAAAATGTTGGGGATGAATTCAGAAATGATAATAAAATAGCCGTTTGACGAGTGGGCTAGAAAGAGCAGATAGGTGAACCCCACTGTAGACTTTACACTACTTTATCGCTACGACCACAGAATAGGAGGTTTCCTTTTTATTATTGCTGCACATTGGTCATGTAATCCGCAACACGTGGCGTTTAGTATTTTTATTTAATACTGAACTTAAAAAAATGAAGGGTTTTTTTTTACAGCTGGAAATGAAGTTATGCTTAAGTGACAGTAGTGGTTTTTTTAAAAATATGTTTTGTTGAAATGATATTTTTTTTAAAATAATAATAATTTTAAAATGTAAAAATAAATAAGCTACAATGCGTTCTTAATTGAGAAATATATATTTAATAAATAAATAATAGGTATTAATGTTAATTAAATATTAAAATGAAAGGTTAATCTTCCTGATAAAAGTAAAAAATAGATACACATGTAAAATATTGAATCATGTTTATTTTATAAGCTAATTATGGTTGTTCTAATCAGGTTTGTATAAAGAGTGGACGAAGTATTTTCTGTTTTTATTTTTAAAAAAACAATAACAAGTTTTATTTATTGATAAACGACATGTCATCCTTCACATTATTTTTCATCACAGCAAGATTTGAGTTGTTGGATCTGAAATATCCATCTAAAAAAACATTATATAAACCTTAACAAAACAACTTTTCATCTCTTTAAAAAACAAAAAATAAATACTTTTTTTTATTAAAAAAAAACACCTTTAAAGTGCTGGTAGTTTTCTGTACGTGGTTAAATAGCAAAGCCACCCCCATCAAAGTACAGTGATTCCCACGGGTCTTTCTTTTCTTAGAATAGACGACACGTTTTTGTTACTTGTTATGAGAAAAAACTGTTGTTGAATACCATACTGCCTTTCTCCCTCGACCAGGCATGTGAACAGGAGAAGGGAATCAAACTCATTTCCTTTAATCATGCATCTACTTTCTTGCCTGTGCATCGCTGAACACAAAATTTGATAGGATATAATCATTATTATTTCGTTTCAAAATTATTTTTTATTTTTTATTTTTTTATTTTTTTATTTTAAATTAAAAAAATTGATGTTCTTAGATCATTTTCATGTGTTAATATTAAAATTAATTTTAAAAAAAATTAGTGTATTTTTAAACAAAAAAATACTTTAAAAATTATCTCAAACACAGTGACACACCATTAAGATTCCATGCATCCTTAATTCTGGGACGAGCGATCGATGCCATGTTATTGTGGTATGCGCACTTGCCCATTGTTTTATGCTTGTTGAAGTGATACTGGCAAAATTAAGTTATTGTTAAAAATTCCATGCAAGCTGATTTTGTCTTGTTGTTATGAAATTCTGTCCAATTAGACTGTAGGTTTGCCTTTCACCACGGGTCGGGTAAAGCCAGGGTTTTTTTTTAACATGAAAAACAAGAGAATCTCAGGAGTCTATTCAGTAACTCCATTGAATCCAATCAACTCAGTTGTTTTGATAATATAATAATAAATAAATAAAAAGCAATGACATATACGTCGAGTAAAGTACAATTAGGTTAGGCTAAGTTGGTTTAAATTCTCTATACTCCTGATTTAATATATGATACCGAGAGAGCCTTATAGAGAGAGAGAGAGAAGTTTAGCTCCTGAGAGACCCAACATTTAATGATAGAGTTGAAAAAAATCATCAATAAAAAAAGACTTCAAAAACATTAAGTCAACTTAAATTAACTTTTCAAATCTATAATTTTGGTTTTAGGGTAGAAATTACTCCATGAAAGGTAATATTGAAAAAATCATAGAGTCAAATTCTCGATCAACAAGATATCAGTGGATTAATATGAAAAAAAAGGTAGAAAAAAAATCTAAAACAAGACAAACATTAATTAAAATAACATGCACAAGATATGACATGAAAAACAAATGAAATCAAGTGTAGGGGTGTGATTAAAAAGAATCGATTAAGAAAATGACAAAAACAAAATAAATAACAATCAAAATAATAGCGGTCAAACTTGATAGATGAAAAAAAACTTCAATGAGCATGGAATTGAAAAAAACAATTTATGAAATATTTAGAATAAAACAACTAGTAATGAAAATATCATGAACTAAATATTTATAAACAATAAATTGAAGGGTTGTTTTGAAGAATTGCAGGGTCAAATGACTCAAACCTAAAATTAAAGAGAGAGAAAGGAAAAGAAAAAATAAAAAGCGCTAGATCAAAACTCCACTAACCACGTGCACCATTTAGTGATACAAGGGTCATCATGATGATTCAAACATCACTGCGAGAGTTAGCATTTAACCCCAATAGATGTCATAAATATAAAGATGATATTTTTATTTAAATTTAATGGATATTGAACATGCAAGACATAAATGATTAAATTTTTTTTAGACTTGATAAATAATGAATAGGATATGAATATTGTTAAGCTTTACCCAAAACCTCTCTCTAACCTGTCATGAAATGTATATCTATATTGCACGAGTATATTTAAAAAATATTTATATTCTTAAATAAAATATAACTTATACATGCCTTAAGACTGATATGAAATGCATATATAAAAATGAAACTTGGCATTTTATCATCTAATATACATGTACATACTTTTCATATCTATATATCATCATAAATCCATAAAAGCATAAGCTACTTGTGAAAACATTTTGATTTTACTAAAATATCCTTGAAAATATTAACTTCACTGCTAAGATACAATTTTTAATATATATTTTTATTTTCATTGTATACGAGCTAATAGGGATTAAAAAAGTCTTGTATTTATTGATTGTTTGGTAGTGTAGTTGCAATTATTTTTTAAAGTGTTTTTTGTTCAAGAATACATTAAAATAATATTTATTTATTTTTAAAAAATTATTTTTGACACTAGCATATAATTTTTAAAAAAAAACATAAAAAAATTAATTTAAAAAAAAATATATTTTTTTAAAAAAATTAAAAATATTTTTAAAACACAATTTAACAAGAGCTAGGTGTGATTTGGCGTTTACTTGGGCCAGGAATTGCCTAACCTAGTATTGACTAACATGAAGACTGATCCAAAAATACTCCACCGCCAGTAAATATAAAATAAGTAATATTATCGTCCATTCACAAATATGTGAAGTGTTAAACAAAGTATTAAAATATATTTTTTTCAAAAATGCTATTTCCACGTATCTCTAAAAATAACAATAAAAATCAACAAGATGGAGTTAACAAAAAAATATACCTGGTAAAGTAAAACAAAATGACATCAAACACTTGATAAAAATCATAACACTTATTTTTTCCACTATAATACAATTGAATTTTCAAATAGTTTTTAATTGGAGCACACATAATAATAAAAAGTTATATTTATATTATTTAAAATGTTATTTTCTTAATTTATGCCCTCAAAATAATATTTTCCACCGGAAACACTTTTAGAACATTTAAGATACTATTTTAAAAAGTTAAATTGATAAAGTGTTATTTTAAATAGTATAAATATATTTCCTTTACTATCTATTCCAGTTGGGAAAAAAAAACATTTGAAAAGTTAATCATAACGGAGTGAAAATAAATAAATGCTTTATTTTTTCTTCAGGGAGTTTGAAATTGTTTTTACCAGTATTAATTTTTTTTGTTGATCCCACTTTATTATTATTTTTAAATATTTTAACATTTCATTTGGCACCACCCATTAAACATATAAAATAATTATTAAAAAATCAAAATAATATTTTCCTCATTTTTAACTTTCCATTTAGCTCGTACCCTACGAGATGCTCTATACCTGCTCTATTTTATGTAAATCTAGTCATGAACACTGGGCCAGCATACAGAAAATGCAAATCATTTGATACAGTGGTAAAGATGATGAACCTCACCGGAAAAGACATTCCCTGAAGAAATTAACATCACGATCTACCGTTAATTTAAGTTTTTCCTTTCTTCTAACTCATCTGCATGAACTAGAATCTCGCTTTGTTAGGATACACAGATCCAGTGACAAGTGATCTATGAAGTACTGGGGTACATATGTTGGGGACACGGACAGGTATTACGAGGAGCATCTTTATTTTTATTTTTCTCTGTTTTCTCACAATATTGTTGCCAGGCTGGCAAGATAATTAAGTTGATTTTTTTTATTTAAAAATATATTAAAATAATATTTTAAAAAAACTAATCAACACAGGGAAACCAAAAAAAATAATTTAAAATAAAAAATTAAATTTTACTTTTTTTCTATTTTTTTGTAAAATACAGTACAAAACACATCATTAGTATTCTATGTTTTCTGGCATGTTGCCTTGTTTACGAACACGTATTTTAGGACCAGCAATATTTTCTTTTTTGCCAAGGGGATAACGAGATCTGGAAAAGTTATCTCGTGAGTATGTGATCCGATTCTTTCTTTTTTTTCCATATGTTCAAATACACTCACCAACAGAGTGGAGTTAGGGCTCTGGAAATGGGTGCCACGACAACCAAAGTCATCAGAATTCATTTAAAAAATAAAATGAACTGGCAATAGAACAGCAATCAGCTTTTCGGATACCAACGTAGATATTTCCGAAACAGGCCTTCGTTTCAAAAATAAATTTAAAGTTTCAGGACTGGTATGAAATTTTTCAAGACTTTGAAGTTGCTATGACTCCCTTTAAACTTGCAAGTGAAAATCCTAAGTTCTCTGCGGGGTGTAACAAAAACTGGTCCCTGTTCTTGAAAAAGAAAAAGTATTTTATACATAAAATGTTTTTTTTGAAAAAATAAAATTTATAATATGTAATAATTATCGATGAAGAAAATATGACTGTAACAATAATTAGTATAGTTTAAGAAACAATGATGTTGACAATGGAAAAAAAACGGGGGAGATTGTAATAAATACATGCTATTATAATTTTTTAAATATTTTATTATTTTTCATGAGCTGTGATAAATACATAAACAATAGTTTATAAAGTGATTATAATAGTAATATTTTTATGTCGATCACTCCTTAAAGATATTTCACCCGAAATAAACGACATTCGTTCACGTTTATTCAGCGCAGAGTATTGGGCCCAAAGACTGGGCCGAGTACCACTAATAAAAAAGGAAGGTCATTTTTTCAGAGAAAAGAGAAGGATCGATGAGCGTGGAGAAGACGACCATGATGGACGCGTGGATTCGAGGTGTAGTGGAAGCCATACATTCTGCCCCTAATCAGACTGTCCTCTATCTCGCCGGTGGTGCTTCCCAGGTCTGTCCTTTTCCCTGTCTATCCCCCTTATCACATCACCACTTCATAATTAAGAAAAGGCAATAAAATTTGCGCGTGATAATTGTAGGCGCTAGGATGGTTGATGTCAGTACCTGGAGCTTCAAATACAGTGCTTGAAGCTGTTGTTCCTTATTCTAGGATGTCCTTTATTCAATTACTTGGCAAGGTAATCATACTTGTTTTTTTCCTTTCAAGAAACTTTTTTTAAGCATACGATTTTTAATTTTAATTTTCCAGATTCCCAGTCAACATTGCAGTCAACAAACTGCAGAGGAAATGGCTTTATTAGCTTACAATCGTGGTCTCAAGCTTTCCAGCCCAGGTCACTAATTAATACGTGGTAGTATTTGCTGCTTAAATTTATCTGAATTTAATAATTAAATTGGCTTCTTTTCGTCTGTTGAATCAGGTTACCCTGTTGTTGGTGTGGGTTTTACTGGCTCTTTAGCCAGCTCACGTCCGAAATTCGGGGATCACAGGTTTTCTGTCGGCAAGACATTCTTTGGATTCGCAGCATTCTGGATTACTGCTTAACTTCTTGTTTTTCTTGCCTATAGGTTTTACTTGTCAACAAGAACATCCGATCGACTTTCGGTATCTATTGTCACATTGTCCAAGGTAGTCATGAAAGTTTATTTTCTTTTTTGAATTGAATTCCTAGTGTTGTGATTTTGTAAGTACTTGTGTCGCTAATCTTTAACTCAGGGTCTGAGGACTCGGGAGCAAGAAGATACAGTTTCAAGTCAGCTCCTACTCAAGGTTTGTGATAGACAGTTTGCATTTTTCAATTATATGTTTCCAGACAGTATAAAGAAAAGACAGAAGATACAATGTTTCCACTGAAAATCACGAGAGTTGCATCTTTTATATCTCTTTGTGTGAATTGTTTTGTGAAAGGTTGTGTGAACTTTCAAGATCTTGAAGTCAGTAAGATAAAAGACGTCCCGATGCAACGAGCAATCCTTTTACTCTACAAACTGTGATATGCCTGTGATGGCTCCAATTTCACACATTTCCTGGTTAATTTTTGTTAGTGTTTTCCCACTGCTTTTGGTTACAGGCTATTGCAAATGCATGCAAAGTCCAGGCAGCTACTGTTTCTCATTTGACCGAATCTGACATGTCTGATGAACACGAGACACATTTCAGCGAAGATCAAGAATTGGAACAACTTATGGATGGGAAAATATGCTTTAAGGTTTATCCATTTTCAAGTGGTACGATTAGTTCTCCAGATTGAATAAATTAAAATCGCAGTAAATTTTGTAGATCATTTAGTGTCTACCACCTGCTTGCAGAGACTTATACATCTACCGCTGAAAGAAAGATAATACTTTCTGGTTCATTTAATCCATTGCATGATGGTCACGTCAAGCTTTTGGAAGTTGCTACTAGGTACATGAATTTGTAGTGATAAATGTGAATTCAAGGCATTCTTGAGTCACTTTGATTCAATTTATTATGCCATTCATGCTCTAGACATTTATTTTAGCTTTTCAGTCATCTGTGCTATTGTGGGTAAAAATACATTGCTCCTCATTGTTTTCTCTGTCTCTCTTTTTTTTATGTAGCATTTGTGGCAATGGATATCCCTGTTTCGAAATATCAGCAGTCATTGCTGACAAACCTCCACTATCAGTATCACAAATAAAGGACCGCATCAAGCAATTTGAAAAGGCTGGTGAGGTTCATTATTTGATTGTTTCACGCCTAGACATCATGTATTATGTGTCTGTGGAAGGATCATGATTATTGTGATGATGTGGCTATAACTGGATGAATTGTTTTAGGGGAGGTGATATAATTTTGAGGTAACTTGTGGAGGCATAGGTCGCTTTTGAGTTAAAGGTAATGGAATGTTACTTCGAACGTGTCAGAATTATCATGTGAGTGGCACTATGCTGCTTTTGTTGGGGAATAGCCTTTTTTTCCTTTGATGTAGAGTATTACTTTAACTAACACTAAAGGCATCCCAAATGATTTTTTATCTCTGCCATGTAGTCTGCCCCTGTGAAAACAGCATGGTCAATGGAATTCAATATATTTCCCTGTCTTAGTTCTGTGGGATTCATTGTTTTTTAACAGTATGCTCATTTTCCCTCGATACCTTATTTAGCTTGTGGTCGTTTTTATTTCTTCTTCCCTCCACTTAAATGTTGAAACTCACTTAAGAACTGAAATATGGATCATATCTAGCTAAATTGTGCATGAAAAATGTCACCACGTACTTATATGTATGACCTATTAACAAGTTCACTTTTAGAATTGCAGGAAAGACAGTAATTATTTCCAATCAACCTTATTTCTATAAGAAGGCTGAGCTTTTTCCAGGCAGTGCTTTTGTGATTGGTGCAGACACGGTGGCAAGGCTTATTAATGTACGGATCCTGAAATTGCTTTAGTTAAATTTGATCAAGTTATATTATGACCTGATTTATGACTCTGGTGCATTTTATTGGTGCATGCTGCTTATTAAATATCACTTGGTATTCTATGCTGCTTTCTGCTTTCGTTGCAAATATCAAGGTGCCTTATCTCAAGATAGCATTTTATTGCATCTCTAATGAACTAAGATATTCTGTAAGATCTTTATTGGAAAAGATCTCTAAATTGCTGGAAAGATTCTATTGTGTAAATGCATTTTTTTGCTGCCTTATTGTCATATTGTGCATATTCACAAATCAATGTTATTAAGGGGCGTGAATTACTGATTAAACTGTACAGTTTATGGATCTCAGTTTCTTATGGACGTGATGCTAAATGTTTTTAGCAATAAAGAGAAGGCTATCCAGAGATAAGAGTTTTGCATTTTGCATTTCTACTTCTCATTTCTGTTGGAATGTATTTCGTATAACCAAAAGAAGAGGCATTGTTAACCTACAACTTGGAACTTTTCTAGATTTGAAAAACTAGAAAATGTATTTAAATAGTAAATTATGGGATTAGTACAGCTTCTTAAACTATGTTCAAAATCTTGAAATCTAAAAATGAAAACTAGAAAACTTGGTCTTCCAAGAAAAAATCTCATTCTTTGACTACTGAATGTAATTTCTAATCCTTGCAATTTTCTTGGAATTCATTCAAGTAAGCACATCCTCAAATCCCATTTTTTAAGCCCTCTCCGCAGAAGCCATGCATTAATGCTTGTTTATGGGAGTTAGTGGTATGGAAGGAGACTAACATGCTGTAATAATTTTTTGAGTTCCTAACATGGCCCTTTACTGATGCATTCAAAATGATCTGTGTGTGGATTAACTTTGCTTGCCATCATACCCATGTAACTCTGATGCTCTAGGATATGTTCACTACAGCTCCTATTTTCCCCTTTTATTTTCTTTTCCTATGTGAATTGAACTTTGGGCATAAGTGTTTGGTTCTTTGCATTTCAGTGTGTGTCCGGGGGGTGGAATTATTATGTCTGTAGATAGCGACAGAGAAGGCCATAATAATGCACTGGTATCTTTGTTTTATTGGGCCTACTCTACTCTTAGCAGGAATGCCTTCAAAACTACAACGAGGATAGGAAAATATGACCTGACTTGCAATGTAAATTGATGTTACTATGGAAACAATAACTTGATTTGACATTTACATTTCAGTTTCCCTTTACTAGGAAAAATATTTGTATTAGAATGGACAAGTTTTTCTTTCCCTGTACATTTATATTAATTTATTATTATTTTACTGCTTTCCAGCCTAAGTATTATGATGGAGACTATGGGAAGATGTTAGAGATACTTGATGGATGCAAAAGAACTGGGTGCACCTTCCTTGTAGGTGGCCGTAATGTGGATGGTGTCTTTAAGGTGTTTCAACATGCCAGAATCCCATTAAAGCATCTTTTTTCACCTCTGTTTTCTTCTCTTGGAAATTTTGTCAATGCCGTTTGCTTGGTCTTGCTGCAGGTTCTCGAAGACTTCGACATTCCAGAGACATTGAAAGATATGTTCGTCTCAATACCGGCTGATAGGTTCCGCATGGATGTTTCCTCCACCGAAATAAGAAAGAGTACTGGATTGTGATCTCAGAGGCAGCAACATCTACTGATGACATCCTTCTTTGTTGCTGATAAAAATGATAATTTTGCGCCGTGCTATAGAAAGTACTTTCCTATTATTCACGCATCTACATACTAGTAGAGTTGAAAGAAAAGAAAATTGTTATAGAAATGCAAATAAAACTCAACAAGGGTACCATATGCTGCTATCATTTTATCGTCACTGCATGTTTTTACACTTGCATTTGAAAGCAGCGCCGTTGGTGTAGAATAAAAATGCCCTTCCTGCTATGCTTTGGCATCTTTAAAGTAGGATTAGGTGAAAGGCCTCTCGCTATTGTCAACTTTCAGGCTCATATCTTTTTTGCTTCGTTTTTGGGTGTTTTCACTTTTCATTTCCAAGTAGGATTAGGCTAAGAGACTCCCAAAGCAGTGAGTCCATGGGCTATCTTTTGATACGACACAGTTTTAAGTATGATATGAAACCTCTAAATATCCTGCCAGCATTTTATTGTATTCCAGTTCAGTTTCCAGAAATGCTTCTGAATCATCAGTGTATGTCCCCAAAAGTGTGAATGAAATTCTGAAAAGCAGCTGATGATACTTGGCATTATATGGACGTACAACTAGTGATACTATCTTTTGATACGACACAGTTTTAAGTATGGTACGAAACTTCTAAATATCCTGCCAGCATTTTATTGTATTCCAGTTCAGTTTCCAGAAATACTTCTGAATCATCAGTGTATGTCCCCAAAAGTGTGAATGAAATTCTGAAAAGCAGCTGATGATACTTGGCATTATATGGACGTATAACTTGTGGTATCCTGGACGAGGAAAGAGGAAGCCATTCCATGAACCTAAGAATTGAACCCTAGAATAATAATAAAATAACAATAAAAATCCAGTGGATGTTGCTAAATCCCTGGAGGGAGGAGATGCGCTTTGACCAAATAAGAAGAAATTGGGATGCCTTTGAGTTTTGAAACGAAAAACGTGACCTGGATAAGAAATCTCTGGCTGCTATTCATTTCGTCATAATAATGGCTGATGCAATTACAGTTTTTTTTTTATAAAAAAAATCATGAATCGGCCATGAACTAAGGTGCTTATAATATAAATAAAAATGAAGACAACTCGTAAAAAAAGAGGATACTTTGCAACTGTTGCATTAACTACCTTATCTTCTTAACTAAAATGCTTTTGAACACGATGCTCACTTACAAATAGTAGTTTTTTTTCTTTCAAATTTTGATTGAAACTTGTAGGAGCAGAGCTTGGTAGGTATACTGCACCGTTGATAATTTGCAGAAGTGAAATTGTTCTTGTTCCTCTTAAGCTGAACCAACAAGCCATGGAGACAGCAGCGAGCTTGAGCTTATCCACCACAGGCCGCGCCGCACCCAGCACATGTTGAGCCATAAGTAGCAGTAGTGGTGGCTTTGTCTTTCGATGCACCACCAGCACAAGATAAAATGACAGATGCAATTATAGAGAGAGTGATGATTGCAGCCCAGAAGAGTAAAGCTGCACTGCTCAAGTCTTCACCATTAATTTTCCCATCTCCTCTTATCGTCTCTATCCAAACTCTCACCATCCCTCTCTCCCTCTCTCTCTCTCTCTCTCTCTCTCTCTTCTTGGCTCCTGATGGCTAAGGACACTGATCTGAGAGGTTGAAGTCTTCCTTTAGTTAGCAATATCAATTATGCTATCATTTCAACTTCTTTTTTTTGCATTGACTTGGCGCAGGATTACAAATAGATGTCAAATTTAATCACCAATTATATAATGCCATGTCATGAAAGCAAAAGCTCTGTAGCCTATAAGGTTTCCCAGAACAAATTACCTTAATTTTCAGTAGAGGGCAGATTGTTTATCTAAGTGAAAACCATGGACAGGATAAATAAAAGTTCCATGACTTGGAAACCACGTGTTGGGAAGAGAGGACTGGTCCAAATTTCAAACTAGTTTTGGGGACATAAAGCGCCGCACAAAGGAGAAAGGAAATTAGAGGTTGAAAAAAGAGAGGCCTCTCCTCACAGGGGTTCCATAATTTCTGGGATTGATTCGTCAACGACTCGTGGCCAATAGCAATTTTCCATCTCACCTAACAAGGTGCGACAAAGTCTACTCTCCAAATTGGTTTATTTTCTGCCAAGAGCGCATGCATATAACGTTTTGTCTGCAAATTAGTATGGGTGTGTTGCCACTGAGAAAATAACATTATTTAAATAAAAGCGTGAATATATTAACCTTTGACCCTCTCAACCTATTCATGCAAATACTTTTTATACAATCTGGATAGTCTGAATTTTTTTTTTATTAATTATTTCCTTTTATGCGTGTACCCGTTGGCCTAAACACAAAATTCATTGAGCTGGGCTTCGAATATTTAATTGTTGTATGAGAATATAATTGAGATTGTTTTTTAAAGTATTTTTTATTTATAAATATATTAAAATAATATATTTTTTAATTTTTAAAAATTATTGTTTATATCAGCATATCAAAATGATATAAAAATACTATTTTTTTAATTTAAAATAATAATAAAAAATTCAAAATTTTTCAAAAACATTTTATGATCGCAATCCCAATCATCCCCTAGCTGAGCTGTTTGTGTGAGTATTTTGACAGGCTTCCATTGCACAGATTTTGGGGGAGTTCAGACCTCAAATTGTAAATACACTATTATTTTGGTTTACTTTGTCTGTTTAGTATATTTATTTTGGTTTAAAATATCCTTAAAGATAAGAAGAGCACAGACTATTGTCAGTTTAAGACACCTGACGTGGTTAATAAGTGTTACGTATCCAGAATTTTATTTTAAAGTATTCTCTTTGAGATTATAGATTATAAATAAAGAATAAAAATATTTTTTAATCACGTCACATGTCTTAAATTAACCACCATTTATATTTAGCTTGATCCCATAAACATATAAAAGCAGTAAAACATAGCAGAGAACAGTAACATCATCTTCAACGGGAGTGCTATAAATGGAGGTAAAAATAAATAAAAAATATATTTTTAGTATTTTGTAGTAATTTTTTTTACTTCAATGTAGAAGCTATTTGGATAGTCAAAAATAGCTTCTACTACACAAATTGCTATTTATAGCAAAGCCATTTTTTTTTGTCTTGCTAGAACCTGGTGTGCCACATACTTCACAACTATTGTTCAAAAGTTGGTGACAAATGAAATTTTGACTGAATTTTTTAATATTTTAAAATTTCAAATTTAAATTGTTGCGGGATTTTTAATTTATTTTTTAAATTTAAATATAATTAAAAAAATTAATAATTATATTGTTGAAGGGTTTTTTAAAAGTAATTATTTAATTATATAACTTACTTCTATTAATTGTATAATTAATTGAATAATTAAACTATATATAAAATAATTGAACTATATTTAAAATATAATATAAAAAATAGCTCTTCAAAATAGCTTTTATTATTGGAATACACATCAACAAAAAAAATCATATATACACTATTCAAAAAACCATTCAAATCGGCACACGACTTTAACTCGGATTTTGGATCATCTCTTCATTATCGTCATGCCTTACACTCTTTCCTCGGGGATTTTAACTCTAATTTAAAATATAATTTTTTTAAAATCATTTTTAACATAACACATCAAAATAATATAAAAACACAAAAAAAAAATTAAAATTTTTTGAAACATTTTTAAAACACAGTATGAAACTACCCAGAGATTTGTTGGCTTCCTCGCCATGAAGAAATGTCAAATTTCAGTCACCTAACTGGTTACCTAACAAGTCCATCAGAGTTTAGACCACTCATCCAATGTTTTGAACCCTAAACCTCGTAGCCAATTGGATTTACAGATTCACAATTCTTTCTAAGATTCGTTCGAGGGCCCATTGTATATCAGAGCTGCAAAACAAGGAGCGGCCATTCTCCGATACATCACCAAGAAGCAACCACGACACTTGAAAACTTGACAACCAAAGCTTTTGCATCATTACAAAAACAACGATCATAGCACTATAAAGCCAAAACCGTATGTGCAAGTGACACAGTATGTATGATCAAAGAAGACCACCCTAACATAATCCGCGGAGGAAAAAAACACGAATTTCACATCAGACAGACAAGATATGAGAAAACTATGCGTGCTTGAACACCATTTCATTTTCCTCTGTCAATCTTTCTCCCAGTGATAAGCCCCCCAAAACCGTAGATATTGACCTCATCAGATCATAATTAAACCTTCTCAAATTCACCTGTTTGCTGCTGCTGCGGGTAGCTTGCACTGGTCATCCCAACACCTACATTCTGGTGTTTCTCCCATCCACCGGTGTCAGCTCTCGAGTGAGCAAAATAGTAAATGATTGACCCTATCAATGACAGCAATGTAAGAGCGGCACCGGCGGCGAAGACACCTTTGCGAAGGGTGGCGCATGATAATTCACCCTGATGAAACAATCCTCTGTACTTGGTATGATATGCATTCCTTGCTGATCCAGCTAATAAGCACGCCTCAGCTCCTAAAAAGCTTAACCTGAAAATTCAGTGGTTAAAATTTCTCACCTATTATAAATCCAAATAACTGGCAAATTAAGCCAAATAAGGCATATGCCATCTTGGAGGACAGCAGCCGCATCATTAGCAGGCATATATCTAAAATATCCTGAAACCTAGAACATCTAAAATATCCTGCTAACTACCGCTCATTAGCATGCAGGTAGAGAAATAAAGAGTAATGCTTTTTCACAGAAAAAAATAACAAGTAGACACCACAAGACAATTTGATGGCTATCCAATCACGTGATCCACGTAGGAGTTACTGGTGGGTTCCAACAATCTATTGTTTTATAAAATTTGTGTATTTTTGCTTATTAACTCTTTTTTTTAAAAAAAAAAATAACACGATTTAAAAAAAAGGGCAAAATAACACTTTGAAATACATCAATAGATAAATCCAATGAGAAAGGAGAGAAAAAAGAAAGAAAGAAAGAGGCCCTGGTTGAAGTTATGATTATAACATCATTAGTACTGTTGGAAAGATTGCAACAACATAAATCCAACAACACCAAAGAAGTGACCAACAGTGACAAGATTGGAGATATCGTGTTTTTTAATAAATAAAAATTTAAATGTAGTCACCGGTACTTTTCTCTAACCGTGTTATTTTGCCAATAAATCATAAATTTCTTCTAAAATTGTGTTATTCTATTAATAATCAGGGCAAAGGGAAGCCCTTATTCATGGAGTTCTCAAAAAAAGGTGTGACTTCAAGCTTCTTTTTAATAAATCCTCGTCACAAAGTCAAGACAGTGGGTCGGTTAACAACTTCCGAAAGAACAAATGTCAAAGCCTGCCATGCCTAGATTGAAACCTGAAACCCCAAGGTTGAAGATGGATGCACTTTGGCCTTGGGATTTAATCAATCACTACCAGATATAACCACATCAATTATTATGAATTGCCAAGTACTAATATAATTCAACGCACTCCTATTAAGATTAAAATATTTCCTAATCTTGTTGCTTAGTTCACATGTTGCCACTTAATAGTTCAAACGACAGGGGGCAAAAATTCGGCTAAAAATTAATTCATTTGTCGGTGGATGGGCAAATTTTGAAATGGGACCCGATTAATCAATTAAGTATATGCAAATTAACGATTGATCTAGACCGTTAAAATTAATGATTCTAAATAATTGGGAATAAAATATGATGATAGACAGGGAATTTGAAGTGATGGGAATGGAGAAAATGGAAACTGTATTTTACCAGGAAAAGATGAAGAAGATGATGGCACAAGTAGTGGAGCAGCTTCCGGTAATAAGGCCTTTACCGAAGCAGAGACACCTGGTAACGCCGTTAACAATCACTTGGCTCATAAGTATCAGCCCAAACGCCGCTAGCCCGTAAACCGTAGACGCGTCCGAATCGTAGACACAGTAAGTCCTCTCATCGTACTGGTCAGGCGCCACCTTAGCCTTCTCACACAATGCAAAACAAAAAATTAACAGAACGGATAGAGACTCAAAAATCGGGAGAAAGAGAGAGAGATAGTTACGGTGCTGCGACGGCTTTCAGCGCCGATGGCGAGGACGAAGGCGATGAGGTGAAGAGAAGTGATGACAGCTAAAATAGAGACCGAGACTGCCATTTTTGTTTTAATCGCTTTTGCTGCTACTCTGCGTGTCAGTGTCTGTATGTATGCACTGTTTAGTCTGTATCTAACAAAATGCTGTTTTGCATGCTTTGATGAAATCTCAGTTTTGCCCCTTTCTATTCATTTCTCCATGTTTCACTCCTGTTTCTATAGTTTAAAATCTCCCGATTTTGCCCTTTAATTTGAAAAACATTCCGGCGTTACCTTTAGCCAGTAAAGGGGCTACCTTTTGTTTTGGTAAAATTGAAAGTCCTTCAAAAATTACAGGAGTGATATTCCATAATTTTAAACTGTTGCGGAAAAGTGTAATATTGATGATCTTTAAGGGCAATTTTTTTTTGTGTGAGTTAATTCTCTGCTTTTAATGGTAGCAAATCAGCCGTCTAATCGAGCTTGAGTTTTGCCTTTCTCTTGCCCACTTTCCTCTTTACAGGGGAGCTGCTGTGCTTTTTCTGGATGCTCTGCTTTTGGGATAGGAGCTGGTATTCTTTTAGTTTAATTAGCGGGTAAGATATGATTATTAGTAATGGAGGTTTTGATCCGGTGCATTCATGAGCACGGCATAGAGATGGAAATCGACTAATGATGGGACCATTGAGGAATTTGATTGGTTTTGGTTCTAATCCTGGTTTTTCGGTGTAAGTGAGTAAGTAAGAAAGTGTGGAGGGGAGTGGGGCCTCTTACTGATTTCGTTGATTAACGTGTCTGCTCAATAACTCGGACACGGCTACCTTGTCGGGACGCCTGTTTTCCGGTGATTTGCCGGCTACACGACGGTACATTGACATGTTTATGTTTCACAGTATGTGTTTTTAAGAATTTATTTTTTTTATAAAAAAATATAACTTTTTAAGTGTTTTTACATAATTTTAATATATTGATATTCTAAATAAATTTAAAAAAACAAAATTTTATTATATTTTTAAACAGAAAATATCTTAAGAAATACTTTTTATCACAATCTTGACATTTTATCTATTAATATAGGTAGCAGTCTTGAGTCATGCTTTGTATAATTTTTTATAATATATTTATAATTTAAAAAACATTATATTTATAATTAAAAAATCACGTTAAATAGACTCTTAATCTTTTGAGAATTTTCACATGTTTTGTTAAAAACATAGCTGTTATATTATTTAGATTGGATGGATTCTATAATTTATTTTTATTATTATTTCACTAATTATTTATTTTAAATTCGAAAAGTAGTAATAAAATTGGAACATAAAGAGTTCAAATTAGCCATTTCGAAACTGAAAGCACAACTTGCAGTGCTTATTGGACTGTTTTAAAGGCTGTAACCATAGGGCTTGTCAAGCCCGTTTCTCACGAGGTTCTGGAAAAAAGTCACACGCATGAATAATACAACAATACCTGGCCTAAATCGTACCCCCCAAAAGAGACCCTTTTCCTTTCAGATCATAAACAGAGAGGAAACGACTTTCCCTTCCACCTCATTTTCTCTCCTCTGTCCAATTTATTCTGAGAGAAAAAAAATCTAAGGAAAAAATTAATAATTACCTAATCCCAATATATTAATAATTAATCGAAGTTATCCACAGCATTTAAAAAACATCAGACTATATAGATAGATAGATAGATTCATAAATAAATAAATAAATAGACAGATAGATAGAGTTTAGTGTCATGGCTGGCCGGGTAAGATTAGGCACTTTCATTCTTTAATTTTAATGTCATGGCTGGCCAGGTAAGATTAGGGCAAGGAAAAAATTAGTCTTCTTCGAAGAAAGCGACCAGCTTGATGGTTCAAGTACTGAAGTTTCCGGTTTAAATTTATTCCCCCCCTCGTTCGGGTGGTAGGAGATGGCTGTCCACAGATATGAATGGATTGACATTTGTAGTAGTATTTCTTAGACAATAATTTCCAATAAAATAAATCATTAAAACATTGTTTTTAATGGTCGATAATGCAACTCGATTGTATAATCAACGGTTGTAAAATCAATCTTTAATCAATTGCATATTTAATTGCAACTGGGAATGCTGCTATCCCTACCCTTAAGACCTCCACTTACAGAAAAGAAAAGAAAGAAAAACAGATATCCCTCAAGATTATATATATATATATATATATGAGACGTAAGGAGTTACCCCACTATATTTCATGCATCAAGGATACATAAAGCTTTAAATTTATACACAATATCTTCTGTAAATTTATTACAAAAAATCTATTTTATTTCTATTAAACATAAACACAAAGTTTATAGCGAAATAATAGAGATAATAAGATTGTTTTCTAATAATTTTTGTCAACATCAAACTCATAATTATATATAAAGTTTAGACGTCAAATTTGTATTCTGATTAAATTAAATTAAATTATATATATGTGTATTGACTTTCCCTCTAATTCTTTTTTCTAATATTTAAATCAATTCATTTGATATTTTGTTTATTATAAAATACAACAAAACCATTTTATTTTCTAGAAGGTATATTCTAACATGATATATTTTTCCATCGAAACAGTCTGCGGAGAGTTGCAAATATCTGTTGATCCCTCTTGTTTGAGAGGAAAACTCCTTTTAATATTGCCAAAACAAAAGGAGGCATGCATTTTTCCATAGTCTGTAACGCAGCAATAGACGCAACTCATGGGATTCAGCTTGCGAGCTTTTGGAGTGAGGGAATTTCAGTAGCAATTTAATTGCCTAAAAGCTCGCTGGCTAATCGCCATATTTTTATATTTCCTCGTCACATACATATAAAATTTACAGTAGGATAGCATCATTCCCGGTTTCAGTATACGCCGCCCAACACTTAAACATGCGAGCCATTATTTATTTATTCCTTTTTATTATTTAATTAACTCGATTATTTCAAACTCTAACCAATGAATCGTATATAATTTATTGTTTTTCATTTCTATTTCAGCTGGTAGAAGAAGCCTCCAAACAAGACTCTCATGGCCACACAAACCTGAGTTGGCAAGCACCAAGTATACCATCTCAAATCCATGATATAATTATAAGATACTGTGTATCTGTTCTTGTAAATTCATCAATGTGCCACTTCAACCCTCATAATTTGAAAATCCCTAATCTTATCCTTATAGTTTTCTAAAGTTCAGATTTTGCCCTTGAGTACCTGGAAGCTAGCTTTTTCTCTTTTTTATTCTAGTGTTTTCATCTCAAATCCCACATATATATATGCTATAATATCTATAAAAAAAGCAAAACAAAAACTACTAAAAAATTAAAAAATTTAATACTTGGGAGCAAGATCGGAACTTTATTAAAACTAAAAGGATAGGACTGACAGATTTTAAATTTTAATGAATCTGTTGAGTCAAAGAGAAGAGAAAAGAAAAGGAGGAGAAAAATACACACACACACTCTTCGATCTATCCAAAGAGGAGAAGTCTACACATCAGCATCTAATCAAGTTTTACCTAACGTAAGATAACGCTAACTCCTAAATAAATCTTAATAATAGTGAAACGATAAAACGAGCATGGATCAATACGCGGCGCATCGCTGTATCTTCTTCCCCTATAAATAACTCTCTCGGGAATCACCAAACTCTCATGCGAGAGAGAAAAAGAAGAAGATCATTATATTCATCCAAAAAGGCAAGAAATCGAAACTGTAATCTCCTCTACTTTTCACGAAATTTGCATTGATTGAGGATATATATATAGCATGTCAAAGGGTGAAATGGCTCGTTCAGATCTCTCAATGATCCTTCCAAGAGTTCTCATCGTCTCCCGTCGAACCGTTCGCAAGAATAAGTTTGTAGATTTTGTTGGTTCGTTCCCTTTTCTCCACTGCCCTTAATTTGTCTTTTGCTATTATTGCATCACAAATCAAAGCTCACCTTCTACAAATTGAATCATTTTGCATGAATGATTTGATGAGTTTTCCAATAAAAAATCGAATGCGGTTTATCACACTAGTGAGATATTTGAACCAATCCATTGGCAAGACTAACATGGTTATTTGGATTAAATTTATTTCACCTCTCCATCTTCTTATTTTTTCCCGTTTATATATGAATATATATATATATATGGTAAAATATACATATGCTGCTCAATCTCGAAAAATAGTTTTTCACTTTTCACTTATGAAACATGACCAGTGTTTTATATTTAATATACAGGAGAATACCATCTAGACTTAATTGTAAGTTATGGGGCGGTGCCAGTTATAGTCCCAAGGGTAAGTGGAGTCCACATGCTACTGGAGAGCTTTGAGCCTATTCATGGTGTTTTACTGTGTGAAGGTGAAGATATCGATCCATCTCATTACGATGCAGAACTATCTGGTTTTTCACCTGAAGAACTTGAGGAGATTAGAAAAGTACATGCAAGTGACACTTCCATTGACAGGGAGAAAGATACAATTGAATTAAGGCTTGCAAAGCTTTGCCTTGAAAGAAACATTCCATACCTAGGAATATGCAGGGGATCCCAAGTCCTTAATGTTGCTTGTGGAGGTACACTTTATCAGGATGTTGAGAAAGAACTCTCAAAGAAAGTCCCTGAAGAACAGAGAGTGGCGCACATGGACTATGAGAATTATGACGGGCACCGGCATGTGATAAAGGTGTTGAAAAACACTCCTTTGCATCAGTGGTTTAAATATTCTTTGGAGGAAGATAAAGTGGAAATGATGATTAATAGCTATCACCACCAAGGTGTAAGCAAATTGGCCCAACGATTTGTTCCAATGGCTTTTGCTCCTGATGGATTGATTGAAGGGTTTTATGATCCTGATGCTTACAATCCTGAAGAGGGAAAGTTCATCATGGGTCTTCAATTTCATCCAGAGAGAATGAGGAACCAAGACTCCGATGATTTTGACTATCCTGGATGCCCATCTGCATATAAGGTAAAGCCAAGACCTCAATAGTAGCGGTAGCAACTAGAATCCAGTTTTCCTTTGAAAAAATCAAGAATGCATGGTTTCTCCGCAGGAATTTGTGAAGGCAGTTATTGCTTACGAGAAGAAGCTTAATCGATCAGAATGCGTGCTGAAAGCTCCAAAACTTAATCAAGAACTGGAGAAAAAGAGAAGAATAATTGTCAAAAGTTTCTCAATTGCAAGAAACATGAACAGCTCAGGAGGTGGAACTGGTCAAGAATCAGAACTGCAAGTTGGAGCAGAGTTTCTGGAGGTTAGCTTTTATGAATTCATCGATCGTGATAGATAGGATTTATTTATGAATCCGGACGCCCCTTTAAAGTGCATTTACATGTAACCTGCAGGCAAATACTGCGCTAAGTTTGCAGCAGGAGAAGAGACTGAAACAAATGGGCGCAACAGTGAGAAATGCGTCTGTGTACAAACAAAGGTTGACGATAAACGAGGAGAGGGAGAGACTTGCAAGGGCTATCATGGGTAAAATGTCGATCAGCCAGTTATCCGATCTGATGTCATTCTATCATATGATGGGAAAGTTATGTTCAGAGGCCTTGGAGAGAAAGCTTCAAGACCGAGTGGATGAAGAACCGGATTTCTAGAGAATGCTCTCTGCTTTTGTAAAACTGTTCCTGGGTTATTTCTTCCCTTCTTCAATAAAGTCGTGATGTTTTTTTCAATATTTTTTAAAACAAATAAGTTTTCTATTTTTGTTTTCAAATTCAGTTATCACAAACGAAAAGTAAAGCAAAGATAATATATAAAAACAAATTATATTGTTATATCTTATTAGTTCTAGTTTATTTTTATTAAATTAAATGACATGTTATCAGTTTGTGCCACTTGTTAACGACTCGTGTAAATCACAATTCTCATACTCTCTCTTTTCTTCTCAATCGCACCTTAAAATTTTCTCAGGAGATAACGAGGGCCAGAGAAAGCTAGGGCGAGAAGGATTATAAAACAATGGAACACTTGGGTATTTGAAACAATATTAACAGATTTCAAAAGTGGGGTGGCTAAGCGAAGTCATCCTACAAGTGGAGGAAAGCTTTCCCAAGTTTACTCTAATATATATATATATATATATATATAGATATAGATATATATATTCATTGACACGTTTATGACAGCCCATTGGGATTTCAGAATATAGAGCCAGGGATTTCCATTAAAAATAGTTGCAAGATTCTGCTATTTTTACTTCAATTTCCAATCAGTATAGCGAGGCTATTCAACAAGTTTTCCAAGATGTCGAGCAACTGATCACCTAGTTTGTTTTTCGCGGTGATTGACAGCTTCAACTTCTTGCAAGTATGATTATGAAACACGTCAAGTTGTATACGCCGTTAAATGCGTTTTTTACGAGCAAGAACTTGAGCAGCAGAACGGGAAAAGCGTGCTAGCCCCTCGTTGGTTTTCTTCCATCAAAAGCAAGAGCTGTTATAGAAGAGTTGAAAATGGACTTCCACAGCACAAATAGACGACGACAGAATCACTGGATAACAGCCTCAGAAATCTGTCAGCACCATCTGGATTTTAGGGTCACGAAAAAATGGGTCATGCCACACCGGTCGGTGTTAAAATGGCAGCTAATGGGCTATAAAACCACCATACAAGGGAGACAACAATCTGGGACCACCATTCACCCGATCATATAATGTACAGATAGCAAAAACATTCTACCACGTTACTCCTGACGGATATCACGCAGTTAAGTGTTAAAATACATTGTTGGGGTAGGCTCAAACTTGAAAACACAACCTATCAAAATCCCCTTCCGGATGTTAAAATAAGACATTAAATCCTAAATACGAATAATCAGGACATAAAAAAGTGCCTGGTTTATCGTGACATACCCATTATAGAAAATATCAAAAACAAGCAAGACGAAACTTGGTTACACTGACAGCAACCCAGCCAACTCTTTACCTTGGTTTAGCTCAGACCTTCAGCAGCATATCCTAACTCTGTTTTTTCTATTCACTATTCTTGAGCCTTATTGCACACTTGCACTCCTTCCATTCTGAGCCACTCGACTTTATTTCTTTTTTTCCCCCTGTTTCTCATAAATTATTAATAATAACAAGAAACCAAGTAGAAATGACACCCAAATCCACTAATCATCAGCCTTCATTGTTAAACTCACATGTAAGGTATATGCATGTATCAACATATAGGTGGCCCTCACTTCTAGCTAGCATAGTGTGTTAACAGTCATATCTTTGTATCACCTCGGCAGAAAAACAGGAAGTCTGGATGATTGACCTGAAGCAGTCCCAACCATTTGCCAGCAGCCTGCAATAGGGAGTTTGCCAGCTGGCGGTCACCTCCACCATCAGAGGTCCACAAGGACCCCTTGAACTTGTAAGAAGCTAACCCAATAACAGGCAAGGACATCATGGGCACACCATCCTCTTCATCAGGATATGTCATTACAGGAGCCTGTGCAATCCGCTCATCTGCAAGGAAAGTTGGCATGATGAGTCTCATAAAATTAACCGAAGGCAAACTTTAATTGATAGAGATAAGTTATGCAGTTAGATTTGTCATCTAGAAAATTATTCAGGTCCAGAAAAGTTGCAGTGAGAAAGCAGGGTTTGCTGCAATGACAGCACTGCCAAATAATGGTTCCTCACCATTGAATTTGACTTCAGTGATACAATTTTACAATTTCATTCAAATCCACTGGTCTAACAGGCATCAATATTGTTCTGCTGCAGGTATTGAAGACTTCCCTTGAGAGAAACATAATAATAAAAAGTCCTGTCTAGAAAAGACTTGGGGGAGGATGTCTGTTGCTAAAAAGGATGTATGCGGACAACAGAACAAAATATAATTTGCAGAAAGGCAGTGTATAATTACAGAAAGTAAAAGAGAAGGAAAAAACAAAGATGCATGTTTTAATTCATTAACCATTGCACCCTTATTCCTTCATTTACTGTAGTGTCACCCTTTCCTTTTTCAGTCTCAAAATTTGATCCCATCTCAAAAAGTCCTAGAAATGTTTTTGTTCAATTTCCTATCATACCATGTATTCTCACCTTAATCACGTAGTAATCTTTTAATACCAGAAACCAATCCAAGGGTAAATCCAAACACCACAATACATTAGGTGGAACGTAAAGAATTTAATGTGAGCCATTAAAAGATGGCATTTCAAATGGAAATGCTTTTAAAGGAGGGTTGATAAGTTTACAATATAGCGAAAACAGTCGTGATTTGGAAATATCTCTACTCTGAGTAAGAGGCCCACACATTACCTAATTAAAAAATTGACAGGCAGAATAAGAAACGAACACACTTAAAAAAACTAGCATCCTAAAAATACTGAAAACAGAGTGCCACGTGGAAAATCAGAGGCCAGATGTATTCATTACCTCCCAATGAGGTATGAAGGGAATGATATGTAAGGAAGCAGGCATCCAGATCTTTTAAAGTTGGTCCTGTAGGTATTCTGTAAATTGGGTACCTACAGAAGTCCATAAGAAACCATAAGCCATGTGTGAATATAGCACTCGGATCGTATGCAGCACTAGAATGTTGAATACCAGGCCACAGAAATCCAACTTGAAGGTGATAAATCACAACTTCTTAGTGTCTTCAGGGATGGGAAACGGAAGGCAAGATCCAATATCTGTGGCAGCAGAAAGAGTCTAGGATAAGGTCAAAAGAGAGAGCCTAAAAAGGGAACCACACTAGTCAAAAAATGCAAGATTTACTATCTATGGAAAAGGACACTCAATAACCTTATCAGCTAATGGTTCCCGGCTGTAGGGAGGGTCTCGTTCAAGATATTCAAATAGCAAGCAACCTTGAGAATTCATAGATTCACCCTCATCACTGGAGAAGTCCTCTTGAAGGGCAACGTGTTGATCTCTCAATGATAATCTATTGATTCTAAGAGGAAAGTCGTTTGTTACATGATGATGATTCAATTGATCCCTTGAGCATTTCATTCCTCTTTCATGATCATAATCACTGCTTCCATCACTACTTGAATCCCTACAATCACTGTCACTATCCTCACCCAATAGCCTGTCACAAGAATAACCTTCAGTTCTAGCATACAATCAGCGAATCAAAAAACATGTGAACAGCTAAAAAAAAGTAGGGCAGCAAGATAATCTAAACTGTAACCAGTAAAATAGAGTGTATGTGTGGATCAGCCTCTGTGAACCATTTCTAAAACTAGCCAAGCAAATGAGCTTAGTTGAGCACTGGTTATTTGTGCTTCACAACAGTAATGCTTGGACACAAGCATGATACTGCTTCCAAAACAGTGTATGCGCAAGCCAATTATTGAAAGCTGAGGCATCAGGCAATTTTATATATTCATCATCGGGAATTAGGCTGTAGCAAGATATGGCTTTAGATCAAGTTAGGTGAAATAGGATAATGGAAATAGTATAAAATCTAATGAAAAGATTTTAGTAAGTTGAAATCTGAGCTTGTATTGAGTAGGGCCTGAGTTCAATTTCATTGAGTGTGAATGTATTTAAAAGAAATCATACACAAAACACATTGATAAAAAGTAACGTAACATTTTCTGTCACCTGTTCAACATCCCACAATTTCAACAGCCTAAAAAACCAATTTAACATCCAGTATGAACTGCCCACCAGTATATGATCTTATTCCAACACATCAAAACCCAAGGGAAGGCCCAATGTAAACATCCTATCTAGCAGAATATTTAGCAGTACTGATCTAAATGCATGATAAAATTATCGTTCATTTTTTATCATTTAGCAGCTGCATATCACCTTGACTACCAACTACAAAAAAGAGAAGGATAAGTTTTGCAACAGCATTAACAATTTAACACCATATTTACTTATAAGAGACGCTTCATAGAAATCTTTGACATCTATTGCAGGAAAAAAAAAATCATAATAGCCCGTTAGCAACCACGCTTGTGAGAAAACTTGAAGAGAAGCTGGCTCAAACTCCACTAAAACCAGATTGACTGCACATTATGACTAGCACTACATGAGTACATACAAGCTCAAAAGTAAAGAGTAAACATAGACCACACTCATTAACGACACACGCCTATTAAATAGAACTAAATGGGCAGTGGGATTATGGAATGCACAGATGCAAACCAGAAATAACAGTGCATGTTTCGTACACAAAGGACAGAAACCAGACAGCAAACTATAATGAGGCAAATGACTCTAACCCGCGAGAACAACATTGTAACAAAGTGCAAATAACAGGTAACAACATTTCGATGAGCCAACATTAAAAAAAAAAAAAAGTTTATAACAAATTAGCAAAACAGAAACCAAGACCATAACCATAACAAATAGTATTTTTATTTCTACCTTGGCTTGGGAGGCATTTTCGTAGAATCGGCATATATTTGAATACCAGAAAGATAAGGAACATAATATTGAACAACACAGTCACTATCATTCAAAATTAAAGGCACTCCTGCACCATAAGCACTCCATTCTTTAAAAGATTCCCACAGGTCACCCAGCACGAAATACGGCTCGAATTCGACATCACAAGTTCTCCGTTCCCGCATTGTCGTCTGCCACCAAAATTCATTTCAATAAATTACTAATAAATTTAGAATATAAATATATATATATATATATATTCGAATTCACCAAACCTTAGACAGATACTGTGCAGGAACAGAAGGCGTGATCGACTCCAAAAATCGATCCAGATTACTCTCAGAAGTCGGAACGACAACTTTTACCGGTTTAGTCAAGTGCTCTAAGCCATCGGCCCGGTGCTCAGCCCGCTTATCATCGGAAACATCGCTTCGTGCTCTACGGAGCTGATCGGTCCGGTGAGCTTTACGCGCTTTCACGGCATTACAGAACCGATCTTCTTCTCCTCGTTCCCGCGTTAACTGCAATCCTGTCCCCAACATTTCTGCTTAAAAACAAACAAACTTCTTCTAAAATCTAATCACTGGCCTATCTTATGTACGGAATAAGTCTGTGAAGGACTGGATTGAAATAAGTTGAAAAGTATGCAGGTATTGAACAATTTTGTGTGAGTTTATGAAGACATAGATCAGAGAGGGGAAAAGAGAGACAGCGCGGTGATGTTAAAACCCTAAAAATAGAGATCGTGAGAGTTGATAATGGATCTGAAAGAGGTGAGAGGGGTGGAACGGTAAATATGAGTTGAGGGGAAAAAATTGAAACGACGAGAGAAGAGGAAAAGGTGAGAGAAAAACCAAACGGAGGGAAAAGGAAAGAATTTAACACTGTGTTTTAAATTGTTTTATGCTTGCGAAAAAAAGAAGACGAAGATGATTTGAGGGAGTCCATGTTTGACAAGATGGAATACCATTATTGGCCCCACCTAATCATCTGACACTAATCAAAGGGGTTAATCTTATGGGGTTTTTAGGGAACAACATGATAGAAAGATAATACAATTAGACAGTTAATCCCTAGATTAAGAGTATTTGAAATTGTGTCTGTGATTAATTTTTAAATTATTTTTTATTTATAAATATATTAAAATAATATTTCTGATATTAAAATATTAAAATAATTTAAAATTACTAAGAAAATAAAAAAAACAAATCAGATTTTTTTGAAAAGCATTTTTAAATTACCAAACACCCTAATCAGTGAAAGATGTAAGGACGACTAAACTGAGGGGTTTGAAACTTTGAATGGAAGATGATAAGGAGGTGAGCACGTGTAAATTGGGCGGTTGTAAGACACGTGTATGGTGGATTTTGGAGAAGTAAAGGAATGCTCTCTTTTTTCTTATCCCATTCGATTGTCCCGAGAAAATTAATTTGGCTTTTCAATTTCCTTGTTTTGTTCATTTGGGGGATGTATATATATATATTATATTATAAATAATATAAAACGCGTACATGTTTTATTGAGTCTCTAGATATGGATTAATATGAATTTTAATAGTGAATTTTTTTTTTTTTTACTCTTGGTGTCGAGGATATCTTGGATATTTCTAGAAGACCTGTGTAGCGTTTGCAGATTGTTTGGAGGTGTCCTAGTTTTTTCTATTTTTATTTGTGTAGAAAGCTATTTATTTACCCCTGGAGGCTAGCAAGAGAAAAAAGGTTGGATAAGGATATTTTTGGTTTTTTGCCTAAACTTGAACAGTGTAATAACGACTTTGTCCCCGAATGAGGCATTAGCCAAGCGCTGGAAGTGAGGTTAGTTTAGTTATTTTCATGTGTTTGTCTATAGTAAAACTACTTAAATACTTTTAGAAACGACAAAAAACAAAGATCTGACACAGAGGGCACGAAGGTAGTTTTTCTCGTTTTTTTTGTGGTTATCGCTTGGTTCGAGAGTGCTTAGATCATTTTGTACTTTTTAATTATTTTTCCTCGAGGTTCCTGCAGACACGTCTTCCAGGTGCGCTTTCAGTTTTCATGTGTGCATGTCGTTCAGGCAGCTCTAGCGGTGTCCTTGGGTGGTTTAAAATGTCAGGTCGTTGTGTCTCTAGAGACGCAATCATGTCCTTTTTCTCATGATGATGCGCATGTAGTTGGGTAGAGATCCATATTGTTGATGGTCTGTTTTTCTTCTTTCCCCCCTTTTCTCTCTCCCGGAGTGGCAAAGTGGTTTCGGTCATTTATGTGTTGCGCGTATTTGATTTCGGTCCCTGGTCTTTTATTTTTGTTTTTCTTCTTGATTTCTTCAATAAAAGTTTTGATTGTTTTCAATTATATCCTTCAATTGAAATTGATCGTAAATGCTGTTTTTCATTTTAGCCCTTGTTCTTTTGATTTTTGGTCCAAATGTTTTAAGTTGTTTCAATTTTTTCTTTCAATTTAAATTGGTCATATATGCTACTTTTCATTTCAGTCCTTATTCTTTTAATATTTTTTAAAATTACACTATTTTTTAATTAAAAAAATCCTTTGTTTTTTTAGTTCCAAAATTTTGATTTGTTGCAATTTTGTACTTTAATAGGAATGAATTATGTGTTGTGTTTTTCATTTTAGCCCTTATTTTTTTAATTTTTTATTTGATATTAATTCTTATGGTTTTTTCAGTCCTTTTTAGACAATGTTTATTTTTTGTTTGTGTTTATGCATTTATGATTTTAATTTTTGTTTTTAATTTTTGACATTTTTTTGTTGAGATTTTATTTTTATCTGGTTCGGTCCTGAATATTTATATTGGTGATCATTTTACAATTAATATTTTTCCTTTTTCCCTTTGTTCTTTTTTTGGAGTTTTCTGTAAAAAAAAATTGTTCTTTGGATCAAATGATTTTTTTATGCTCCTAATATTTATTTTGGTTTTATCTTTTTTTGATGTTGTTTTTGTTTGCTCTTTTGTTAGAGTGTTTTTTTTATTCTTCAAAACAATTTTATGGTTTCATTTTGCCTAATAATAATAATAATAATAATAATAATAATTTTGGTGGTTATTTTTTTATTGTTTTCTTGCTTGCTTTTTTTTTTTGTAAAAATGTTTTGTTGTTTTTTTACTCTTCGGGCAATTTAATGATTTTAATTATTTGTGCAGAAATGATGATAATAATTTTAACTATTATGATTTTGATGATGAAGATGGTAATATAGCAATGAATTTTCAATGATTTTTTTTCTTTTTATAAGTTTAAAATCAACAATTTATTTTTGTTGTTTAGTTATTGCAAGTGTTTTTATATTTTGTATTTTCTTATTGTGTTTAATTTAAATTAGATTATAAAATAAATTAATTCTAATATAGTGAATTTGATAATTCAGGTATATGAATCTTTTTATTTTTTTAATGGTGATAGTAATTTTACAAGAAGATAAAATTATATTGATTTAAAATTAATATATTTTATTGAAAATTTGCGTTCCGCAAGAATTTTACACAAATTTATTATTTTGTTTAAAATTATTGTATATTAAAAAAATCTTGCACTCTTGATATTTTTTGTGTTAAAACAAATATGGTTATATGCGTATATTTATTTATTTCTGCTTCCATTCTTGACTAAGTATTTACTAAAAATTATGATATCTAGGGTTACCACGTCTCTATTTATTTAGAGTTTTTATATGATTTTTTTGTGCTGTAATGTTTCTGAAGATGCAGTGAACTCTTTAAAGATTTGCGACAGCCTGATAGTTTTTGTGAAGGGTTTTTACATTTTATTTTTGTTATTCTTTTATTTCGTAGACTACTTTCTCACGTGGAACTTGACTTCTTCTTTTTTAATGAGCGTCATGAATTGGCTCTCAATTGACTTGGATCTCGATTTTCATGTAATGAATAAGGTTTTTGATTTTATAAATATATTAAAATAATATTTTTATTTTTAATATTAAAATAATTTTACAAATATATTAAAATAATATTTATATTTATATTTTTAATATTATTTTAAAAATAAAAATATAACAACTCTATTTGGGTCGTGGAATATGGACATATCTATTTGGTAATGTGGTTGAAGTTGATTTTTAAAGTATTTTTAAATCATAAATGTATCAAAGTAATTTTTATTTTATTTTTTAAAAATTATTTTTGATATTATCATATCAAAATGATCTAAAAATATATAAAAAAATTAAATAAAAATAAATAAAATTTATTTTAAAAAAACATTTTTAAAATGCAATGTAAAACATCTAGCTTGTCTCTTGCCATGTAAAATTTGATTTTTGTTACATTCCATGTTCAGGTCGTTTTATGACCACTCCTACCTAATCTGAAAAGCAGATGGAAAATGCTCGAGAAGCATGTGTGCAGATTAGGTTAAACATTTCTCTCGAGTTAATGATAAATATGTGTGTGTGTTAAGAATACCATGAAAAACAAGTTCAATTTAAACACGGTTTTTATCTTGCTATTTTTTCTCGAAATAGAAAACATTATAATATGAGCATAGATTTTTATTTTCTTGATTGGAAAAATATTTTTAAACATTATAAATCAAGATATTTACTAGTTTCTTACTGGAGAAGAAAAATTATTACATCCAGGTCCTTTCTATTAAAAAAAAATCCAACCATGTAGACAAATATAATTATCTTTTTTGTTGATTTAATTATACTTTTAAGGCTGTCCATTTCTTTATCTGTCTTAAAAATTATTATTATTATTATAGACATATATGGAACAAATTTAGGTCACAAGAGTTTATTTTTTAGTACAAAAGCAAATAAATGAAATAAATAAATGTCGTTGAGCTAGTAATTATAAACCAATGAAAAAATACATGGTAAATTAATATATAACCTGGGATATTAAAATATTAATTGAAGCACCCTTGCAACAGGGGATCACATGGGAGTCCCAACCGACATCTGACAATCGAGATCCCGAAAATTTCCCCGAGGTGGCCCCAGCTGAACCTTTCATTTTCCCCTGACGCCCGAACTGATCAACATGCACCCACACAAGCCAGAGCCCCGCTAGGCGTCGAGGATGGAGGAGTTTAAACAGTAGATAGATCGCAATCGAAAACTTCGACACAAAAATCCATGAACGGCCCATTGATCAACCCATGCTTTTCGAGAGGATTAATTTCTACAGTATTTTTGTCAATCAATGAAATGTTGAAGTTTATTTAATATGTTTTTTTAACGTTAAATGTATTGTCTCTAGTACATGCACGTGCTGAAAAATGTTCGGTGGTCCGGCCACGTGCCACGTTGATAAAAACCAGTTGCCGCAGAAAAAAACATGAAGATGCCTATTCACGTGCACATTTGCATCGCTTGGCCAATTAATTTAATTTTGCTGTCATGTTCACTTAGTTTTTCTGTAAAAGGTTCAAGATCCAATATCCTAACGTTATCTCTGCCCACGAGCGAAGAGAAAAAGGATCATCTCCTTCCTCTTCCCCTTCTTCTATTAAAATCCCGTTTGGGAGTTTTGCTGAAAATTTGATTTTTTTTCATTTTAAATGAATATATTTTGATGTTTTTAGATCATTTTGATGTGCTGATGTCAAAAATATTTTTTTAAAAATAAAAAAAAATATTTTGATGTATTTCGATACGAAAAATACTTTGAAAAACTACTGTAATCGCATTCCCAAACAGGCACTAAGCTCACTGCTATTTTTTGCCAAGCTACATGTTTGTGAATTTTACTAAGCTAAGTGATGAGATCTCTGTACCTGTAGTTTTACAAAAACTAAATGATTATTCGTCAAGGTTTCAGAAATTATAAATTTAACAAGGAAAGAATGAATTTGTTAAATGGAAATGTGAATGGCCAGCACGGCTTGATGAATTGTTTAATTATTTTTATAAAATACAGGCACTGAGATATAATTAATTATTTGTTTTCAGGTTGGATGGGTACGAGAGGATCTATTCAAGAAGTCTTTTTCTAAATTACCTGTTCTTGTTTTATACATATAAAAAAACTGACACGTAATAACTTACACCTGCGTGATGGATTATATTAGGTTATTAGATCACGCTATGTGATGTAATGGAGTAAAAGAATTTTCTGAGTGTAAGAAAAAGTCATTTTTTTATATATTTTTTTTCTATCCATTAATTTAAAAACAGATGCATATGAAATAATTTTCTTACTGCATATTAGATAATATTCTTAATTAACATCAATAAAAAAACACACCGCATCAGTCCAAGTCATTATAGAATGACATGTGAAAATTAGAGGAATAATTTTTTTAAAAATTAAATTTCAAATTGATTAAATGTTTGAGGGGGAAATGACAAAAAAAAAACTTTTTTTTTAAAAAAAAGAAGAAAAAGTGAACACAGGTCAAACACACGCTACACGTGTCATCAGATTAAATAATGTTTTTTATTTCATTATTTATTATTTATTTAATAGATTTATATAACAATAAAAACACATGTAATTTTTCTGATTAAAAGATTTAAAAAAAACATCACACACGTATGGAATTGGGATAACAAAAGCAAATTGTTGATAATAGATAATGAAACTACATACATTTGTTTTGAGTAGATATGGAAATAAATAACTGATAACAAATATTGAACTTGTTTTTTTCTAGAAAAAAGAAAGAAAGAAAAACAAATTAAAAAAAAATTAACTCGATGTTGTGGTTTAATTTGTCGAATTTATTGAAACTGACAGGTTAATTCCTTTTTGTAAATATTTATTTAAGATAAGAGTAAGAAAAAAATAGCATCGCAATCCAATGACCCAACACACTAGTCATTTTGAAGGAATTAATGAAGTGTATGAGCCTTTAAGCCTCATGTCATGCCATTTATGTATGTTTTTTTTTTTTCTTGTCATTTAAAAGATGAACAATATTATTTTTTAAAAAAGAAATATTGAGATGACGCATTGCCCATCAAGACAGATGACACCTCGTCTTCAAACCTGGATTTTAGACATTGAAACATGCTTGATAAATTTCTAGCCAAAGAATTACGAATAAAAAAAATGTTTTGATATATAAAAAAACACAACATGCTATTTTTAAGGGAATTTCAACTAAAAAAAAGCTCGATAAAATCATAAAATAAAACTGATAGTCCAATAAAATGATGCCAGGTAAGTTGTTCGAAGATACTAAAATGATGTCACGAAGTTTTTTATAAAACAAAAGTTGCCAAGATATGCAAAATGATTTTTTCTAGAGAGTACCTGGCCTTACAACTCACAAAAACTATTTTAAGACTAGCAATTGCCCCCGTGTATCTTATGGTAGAACTATATTTTTTTTAACGAATAAAAATATTAATTGTATAAGATTTTTTTTATTATAATATAAATTTAGATAAAATAATAAATATATGTAGAAATATTGTGAAGTGCAAGTTTCTTATGGAACCCCGAGGATAAGAATGATATGGTATTTACAAGGCCTTTCTATGACATTCTCTAGCATCGGTGACACTTGGGCTGGGTTGGGCTGCTCTCGGCCCATCTCAAGTCTGGCAGGGATGGCTCTTTTGGCCCAACTTGGTTGGGTCGGTCCATTTATTTGGGTCAGACCCAGTTTGATTTAAAAAATATATAAAATTTATATTTTAAAAAAATTAAAAATTGTGTAATTTACTTGAATTATTAATTATATTTTATTATTATGATAATTAAATCTACAATATTTAAAAAAAATATGTGTGTATGTATTTTAAATAATTTCACAAGTTGACAGTAATATGAAAAGTATGGTAACCAAACACTCGAAACTACTTTTCATTAAACCTCAAACTTAACTACAGTTTTAATCAAACACTTCAATTTCAATTTTGAACCGCAGCTAAAAACGCTTTTCATGAAACTGTTTTTTTTCAACCTCAACTACAACAATAATAACTATGCCATAGTAGCCTAAAAAACATGCGTCGTTAGGTTTTTTGGGACACCAAAAATTAAAGGGGAAAAAAGTAAGAAAAAATCTGACAAGCTGTCAAATTAGACCGAGAGCTCTTATCAATAATAACCATACAAGAAAATTCAAAAAACCAATGGAAAAACAAAACTAACCTTGAGAAGTAAAGGAATTGAATGGAAGCAGAAACAGTTTCCTATGGAACGCCGAGGATAGGAATGATATGGTGTTTACGAGGCCTTTCTATGACATTCTCCAGCACCGGTGACACCGAGCCTAGCAAAAAAAATAACGACATATAAAAGACAAAATATAAAAATTCAAAGCAAATATGCAGGCTGTTAACGTTTCGAAGCCAACTTTGATTGAAAGAAACAAAATCGGGTCTAAAAGATTTGGACCCTTTTTAGTTTTTTTCGAAGATTACTCGATTTGAGAATCAGTAAAAAATAAGTGAAAGTGCACACCAAAAGAAAAGGGACGTACCAAAATGCTTGTATATATTAGAAAAAGATAGAAAAGAAAAGTAGGGTCAGAGAATGCCGTGTGGGTCCATTCCACTCTAAAACATACACCATGCCTCAATTTCCTCGGTTAAGAGTATTAAGACTGACCTGGACCTCATCCCCCCTAAAAGCAAAACCATGACCATAATAATTGTCATGAAATCCACAAACTCACTGACAGGTGTCGACGTATGATATGTGAAAAGTATTAAGAAGTAGACTTGGTAAAAATTGTATAAACATATTTCTATACATTGTTTTTTTTTTTTAAAAATATAATTAAAAAGCACCAGCATTCAAATACACACACAAAGTGAAGTAGTAGCAGGGGCAAAATTAGGATTTTGAAAATGGAGGGTGCCAAAATGAAATATATTACGATACATTTAAAAATTAAATAAACGAGTAATGGCTATGGTAAATAACTATCAGTTCAGTTCAGGCTGTAAGAAGGCCCATTTGACGAAGGGCACAAGTCTTTAAGCCGGTCAACTCGCGCTTCTTCCTGGTAAATGCTCCATCTGGGCAACACCGACTATTACTGCCTTCTATTCAACAGCTTAAGATTTCAGCATCGTGTCTGCTCCTCTCTTTCTCTTTCTCCTCCGCAAAATCAATATCCCTGAAAATGAACCGTAGCTTCTTCTTAACACCTTTTTCTCCAGTAGTGATTCTCTTTATGGCCACCTTCTTTCTCCTGGCAAAGAAAGCCTCATGCACAGACCCTCAATTCCTAGCTTGCGAACCCAAAAGCTGCGGCGACCAAAATATAAGCTTCCCGTTTCATATCCAAAAAGCGCAAGAAGAGTTTTGTGGCTACCCTGGATTCAATGTCTCTTGCAATGAAAAAAACAAGGCAGTCTTTAGCCTGTCCAATAACGAGTATATCATCCAAGAAATCGACTACCAGAACCATTATCTTCGTCTATCAAATGCAGCTGGTTTTGGCAAAAACACCTCCTGTGCTCCTCAAACACAAAACATATCTCTATATGATGGCAGGTTTCGTCTACCCACTACCAGAACAGGCCTCTTCTTTTTTTACAATTGCAACTCAACACTGCTACGAAATGATAGCAAGCTTTTAAATCACAAGGTTGATTGTTCTTGGGAGAATGGAAATGTTTCGACTGTAGCAATGCTCGATGATGATCCTTTATTGGGTTCTGCTTCAGAAAAATGTGGAGCTGGAGTTGTGGCGCCAGTGGATGTGCATAGAGGGGAGAATGTTTCGATTGGAGAGATGCTAGAGAGAGGGTTCGTGTTGAGTTGGGTAGCAAGTAATTGTAGCGTATGTGATGAGAGTGGTGGCAGGTGTGGATTTGATTACACCACATACCAATTCAAATGTTTCTGCCCTGACAGACCTCATTCTCGGAGTTGTAAATCCGGTGAGTATTTTTTCTCTTCTTGAAATGTTTCTGCCCACTGCCCCCTTGTGTGTTTCGGCTAAAAAAACAGTGCCAGTTGTGTGTCATCGTCAGGTCCACACAGCCACGGTCAAAACATATATCTTCTTTAACATTAGCAAGTTATCGGGATTAGGGATAAATCTAATTCTCTAAAATCGCTATGGTTACTGAACGGTTCATGGTTCATGCAGTCTACTCTTGAGTTTTATCTCATATTGGTCTCTCAATGGTTTCTTCCTAGCGGGATCCACGCACTCGATATTCCCTGCGTGGACCTTCTATCACCCTAACTCACGATTTCCATTTTCTTAAAAAGTGTTTTAATATTTTGATTGTTTTAATATATATTATTTATTTATTGATTTTCTTTTTATTTAATTCCATTTCGCCACTCAGATAGTAAATTAATCACTTCCATGTAGAATTAAGAATACTCAAAACTCATGCTGAAAGAGAAGGAGAGCTTTGGCTTTCTGGTTCCAGTTGTTTGACCATTTTAATCTACATAAATACAAAATTGGATCTGGAAACAAATTTATCTGAAAAAAATATTGATTCGACAACAGATTTGACATTGCTAGTAACGGTGTTGGACGGGAAAGTCCCACCGTTAAATAACAAGTCATCACATCAAGTAGAAGGACTCCTCTTGGAAAACATATCATACAGGAAACCAGTTTAAGAGGAGAAAATCAAGACCAAACTCACCTCGAACCCATTTTCAAAAAATCTAGTCTGCTAAGTGCATCACGCGCTCAGGTGGGACCTCGAACTCTAAAGTTGATTTGTCGTCCCTTTCGAGGTCTTTTTTTCTTCAATTAGTGGTCAAAATAAACAAAGGTACCAAGATTTTTTAAACAAAATCATTGCGGAACTATTTTGTCTACATTTGCCAATTGTTTATCCACCTCTTCTGGCTCTGTAATGAGCCATCGAGTCAGAGTAGTAGATTTCCTTACAAGCGGGACAACCTTGACTTGACTCCCTGGCCTCACGTCCGCAATAATTTAATGGATTTTAAAATCACGGAAGATTAGTTCTTGATTTTAATATTGATCAAACTGTACTGAAAATTCAATAGTTCACACCATGAGCCTCTGACCACCCAAAAGAGTCCAAAAGCCAACTAGTTAGGACTTAGGAGTGTTTGACAATTTGTTTTAAAAATACTTTTAAAAGATTTTGATTTTTTTTAATTAATTTTGTAGTGTTTTTGTTTGATGTGATGATAAAAATAACAAATTTATTTTAATATATTAGCATTGATGTAGAAAGATTTGATTATGCCCACTAGCCAATGCCCCCCGCGTCTCGTCGCGTGCGATACCATATTTTTTTCAACGCAAAAAAATATTAATAGTATGAGTTTTTTTATTATAATATAAATTTAGTCAAAATAATAAATCTATGTAGAATTCCTGAAAATGACAAGTTTTCTATAAAATATATGAATTTTAAATCGATATAAATTTAAGGTTTCAACGAAATAACCACCATAAAATTATCATCATTAACAAAGCAAGAAGATTCAGATATTTGAATTATTGAATTCATTGTATTAGGATTAATTCATTTTATAATTCAATTTAAATCACATTTAAAAACAAAATATAAACTGTGAAAAAACTTGCAATAATCAAATAACAAAAATAAATAGTTATTTTTCTATAAAAAAAAGATGAAAACATAAATTGAAAATTCATACGTACATTACTGTCATTATCATTACTATAACAATTAAAATTATTATCAACATTACTTCTCAAATAATTAAAATCATTAATTTGCCCCGAAAAATAAAATAAAAAAGCAAAACATTTTACAAAAAAAAATAAAAAAATAATCACTAAAATTATCATTATTATTGCAGAAACAATAAAATTATAAAATCATCTGATCCGAAAAATAGATAAAATAACAAAAAAAAAACACAAAAAAAAGAACAAAAGAAAAAATGGAGCAACATTAATTTTAAAATGTTCACCAATATAAATTAAAATTTCAGAACGGAATCTAATAAAAATAAAACCCCGACAAAAAATAAAAACAAAATCTAAAAGCATAAATAAATAAATAAATAAATATGGACAGAAAACAAATACTGCTCAAGAACGACCGGAAAAAAGAAAAGAATGAACACTAAATAAAAATTTAATAAATAAGGGCCAAATAGAAAATAAAATATATAAGTAATTCCAAAACTGCAAGAAATCAAAACCTTGAAACCGAAAAACAATAAAGAGATTTTAAAAAATGAAATGCAGTGTAACCAACATAAATTAAAATCTTATAATGGAACGGAATAAAAATAAAATCTCAACAAAAAATAAAACAAAAAAAAAATTAAAAACAAAAACTAAAAGCATAAATGCATAAATATGGACAAAAAATAAACATTGTCTAAGAAAGACAAAAGAAATTAATAACAAAATATATAATTAATTCCAATTGAAGTACAAAAATAAAACAAATCAAAACTTTGGGACTCAAAAATAATAAAGGGATTTTAAAAAATCAATACCGCGCAATTGCTGAACAAATTAAAAGAATCAGGACCGAAATAAAAAAAAAATATATGACTAATTTCAATTTGAGGACAAAATTAGAACAAATTAAAACTTGCATACCAAAATTATTAAAAGAACAAAAAACAAACCAAAAATCAAAAGATTAAGGACTGAAATGAAACTTATTGTATATAACAATTTCAATTGAAAGGCATAATTGCAAAAAATCGAAATTTCCATTGAAAAATCAGTAAGCAAAATGAAATCAAAAGATAAGGGATTGAAATGAAACACACACAAATATTAAGTATCGGACCGTTATGCCGGTAGCAGGAGAGAGAAAAGGGGTGCGAAAGAAAAATTATTCACTGGAGATAACACGGTCACATTAACATGCAACACGCTGGTCAGGGAGGTAGAGGACGTGGCGGCGCACCAAGTTACATGACATCGCAGAAGCCCAGTTTCCATCGCTGTAAGACCCTGCACGCGCTGCCTTAAAGATACGGGCAGGCGGAACACTGCTGGCACGTGCGTATGACGCTCCTGCAGTGTCCCGGAAAAAAATAAATAAAAAAGGATCAATTACCCACACACCCCTGGACCTATTGATATCTAAAATGGGGGTGCAAATACTGTAATACCCCCTTTTCTAGTGTTGTTGTTTTGTTGTTTAGGGGGGTTAGTTTTGTTATTTTACCGTGCAAAAAAATGAAAATACCATCCATATTCCTTGGAAAATTAGAAAATACCCCTTATCCCAGGGTTTAAAATTTTTTGGTTTTTGAAATAAAATAATAATTTTACTATTTGAATTCACAGTAAAATTATGCATAGTAAACCCGAGACATGATTTATATATATACTCTGACCAACAAAAGATAACCACCTAGTTATTGTTTGGAAAATTAATTAATGTTTAGAAGACAAGGCCGACAAAGTGATGAATATTCCGAGTATTAAAAGAAGTCGTACACGTGGTGGCAATGTTTCCAGTCAAGAGGAGGATGATGAATTTCCATCTAGTTCCTTTGCGTCTCCTAGCTCTTCATCTTAGCCATATCCACCAAATGGGCCCACATAACTTTTGTCCAGTTTCACTGTATTATTGCCTGTTGGGATCAGTTTTGTAACCTTTATCATCCTAGGAGAGCCACTCTCGTCGTAGAATCAAAATATAATTCTCGGGGTGAAGTAGCTTCTGTTCTTGAGCTATTGTCAAAAAATAAAATATTTAAATTTTTTTTATTGTGCTTCATTTAGAAAAAACAGCTATTCCGAGGTAAAGTTATCCCTTTTATATCTGTAGTAAAGGACTGACCCTAACCAGCTAGGCTGTGGAAGGTAGGTCTTTTTATAAGGCCTCCAAAGCTAGCTAGCTTCATCATTCAGGATATCAATTATGAAAACCATTCCTTTCGGTTGGTAATCTTGATGTGATCAGCACTACTTGCCTCACAGCAGCCTCAAATTGCTCTTTTGATCGGTCTTTTTCCTAGCGGGATGCTTGCACTTGATATTCCCTGATGCGGACCTTCTATAACCCTAACTCACGATGTCCTTTTTCTTCTTCTTTTTTTCACTTTTAGCAGCCATCCAGTATAGAACTAGTTGAACAAAATCATCGGTTTAGTGCATATAATTCACTTTTTTCAAACCACGTGCATTTTTAATTAGTCATCTTCTCCATTTCTTAAAAAAAGAACAGAAAAATAGGATTTCAAATCAAACTTCAACTGAACTTTCTAAACTTTAATATTCAAAATTCATGCTGAAAGAGAAGGAGAGCTTTGGCTTTCTGGTTTCAGTTGTTTGATTTTAACATCAAGCGACCATTTTAATCTACACAAATACAGAAATGGATTTCGAAACAAATTTATCTGGAAAAAAATGGATTCAACAACAGATTTGACATTGCTTGTAACGGTGTGGGACGGGAAAGTTCCATCGTTAAATAACAAGTCACGATATGATGTAGAAGGACTGCTCTTGGAAAACATATCATACAGGAAACCAGTTTAGGATGAGAAAATCAAGACCAAACTCACCTTGAACCCATTTTCAAAAAATCTACAAGAAAAATTTGGCAATATATAAGAAAAATGAGTTGCTTACATAAAAGATCGATAGACATATAATAAGGTTGGATTGAGGTGGTGTTCATCTCATGACAACTATCCCAACATGGACAACTCCCTAACAATATTTTATGTCCTCTTACAGGATCTACTAATTGGACTCAGAGACGATGGATTGTTGTGGGTAAGAAAATATAATTATAAGAAAGCCATTCTTATTTTTTGATGATGATATAGATGATGATGCATCTTAAATTACAGGTTCATCAGTTGCTGCGGCAATAGCTTCTTCCATAATTATAATATGTCTCGCTATAAGAAAAGGTTCATTCAGTGCAGTCATAGCAATGACCTCCAGGCTGAAGAATTCGCAGCATGTTGACAGTGTTGAAACATTTATGATGGACTACCATTCACTTACTCCAAATCGTTTTTCATATTCAGATATCAAGAAAATGACCAACTCATTCATCTATACTCTAGGTCATGGGGGCTTTGGTAATGTATACAGAGGAAAGTTACCAAACGGTCGTCTTGTGGCTGTAAAAGTCCTAAAAGATGTCGAAGGTGATGGAGAAGATTTCATGAATGAAGTTGCAAGCATCAGTAGAACTTCTCACGTGAATGTAGTAACCCTTTTGGGTTTCTGCTATGAGAGGAATAAAAGAGCTTTGATTTATGAATTCATGCCTAATGGATCTTTAGATAGCTTTATATCATACAAACGATCCCCAAATACAAACTGTCGTTTAGAATGGAAAAAATTATATGAAATTGCAGTTGGCATTGCTCGAGGTCTGGAGTACTTGCATAGAGGTTGTAACACTCTGATTGTGCATTTTGACATAAAGCCTCACAACATTCTTCTAGACGAAGACTTTCGTCCAAAGATCTCTGATTTTGGTCTCGCGAAGCTATGCAAGAGCAAGGTAAGTAAGATTTCGATGATAGGTGCCAGAGGGACTATAGGTTACATAGCACCCGAAGTATTCTGCAGATCTTTCGGAGGAGTTACGTACAAGTCTGATGTGTATAGTTATGGAATTATGGTTCTTGAAATGGTCGGACAAAGTAAAGATTTTGATATGGGATCCTTGGAAACCAACGAGATGTATTTCCCGGATTGGTTTTATATGTATCTTGAACCAGGAAAGATTTCAACATTTCATGGAGATAGAACGGACGCGGAAGAAGAGATTGTTAAAAAGATGATCATAGCGGGCTTGTGGTGCATCCAAACCATTCCATCACATAGACCATCAATGACAAAGGTTGTAGAGATGTTTGAAGGCAGTCTTCAGTCTTTGCAAATCCCACCGAGACCTTCCCTTTCTTCTCCTGGAAGGTTAGCTCAAGAGCACTCTTCCACTGCATCATCAATGCCTTGTGAGTCGTCCCAGGAGGGGTCGGGTATACAAGTTGTCTACAGGTGAAAGTGATTTGTAAATGGAAATTGCCACATTTGTTTTATTTTTCTCATGCCAAATCTCTCTTGACTCTAATTTCTAAGTATATATTGTAGGTTGCATTAACAGAGAGGTACAGACTACCAAGGCCTAGCTGTTACTAACAGCAGCCAATCCTTGTTTGAGTCACTGTTCTTTTCATTTCCTAAATTGAAAATTTCAGTATAGTGCATGTTTGTCTATCAGGATTCTTTATTCTCTTTCACCTCAAACTTCATTTCCCCGCTGAAGAAGAACTGGATACCACCCAATTGCCAGCCCTTTCATTTTGGTAAACTCGGTGAAATCCACTTCCCATTCACCAACGCCTGATCACGTCCGCACTGTAATTTTCTTGTGGTTGATGGTTGTGAAGATCCATTTAGAGAGGGAGGAGAGGTGGCGTGAATTCTTCAAACCCAGTGTTCAATTATACAGCTTCCAGGAAAGAAGAATCAACCTAACAATGACATATTCACAATGCTGAATGCCAAGTGATCCACGCTTGAAATGATAGCATTTCCTGCCTGCATGCACTGTCATCGTGAAGGAGGAGAATGCCAGATTAAAGAGAAAAACTTCTCTGTTCCATTGCGAGAGAAGGTATTGCCGACATGACACAAGCGTAAAGACTTGCATATCTACATATATTTCACTATACTTTGTGCTCTAATAGTTCTTAAAATTTCATAACCGTGTTGAGTTCGCTTTAGCTTTAGAGCCCAGCGGATAAGAACTCAGTCTACAGCAGTGAATCTATATTGGAAATAAACCTCCAGGGTTTGAACCTTTGTATATGTGTTCCTTAATTTCTGAGTTTAATTGGTTCTGAATTACTTTAGTTTTATTGTTTGACCTCATATAACATCATATTTCTTTGAAATCTTTTTGCCGAAAATAAAAGGCTGAGATTGAGGCTAGGGTTAGGTAATTCAAAATCCAATTTTTTTCTGCTTTATATGTTTCCATGATAACCTCCATAATTTCTAGCATGTATGGAATATTCCTGCAAGGCCATCAGTCATCCAAATATATTTATCTCCTTTATCAGGTTGTGGCGTCGGATGTCTATTTGCAGGCATGATTTTCTTGTCCGACGTTTATGGGTACCACTTCAGGAAAAGACGTGATTCCTCAAACTTGTTATCAATGAATTCTTCATCTGATCCCTCCTCAAAAGCAGACCTAGAAGGAGACGGTGTTTACCTTAGCATTCCCATCTTCTCCTATACTGAACTTGGGCGCGCAAGCCACCAATACTTTTGATGAAAGTTCTGGAACTGTATATTAAGAAGATGAAAGTTTAAAGTTCCTGTTGATAGATCAACTATACTACAGTAGAAAAGCTCTAATCAAAAGAAAAGGAAAGCTTTTCTAAATCTCGAGCAATGTGATCAATGTGTTTATTTTGAACCAGGGAAGCTCAAAGATCGATGGACGGGAAGTTGCAGTTAAGCGCCTATATGAACACAACTATAAAAGGGTTAAGCAGTTCATGAATGATACTGAAATTCTTACTCGCCTGCACCACAAAAAAAATAGAAAAAAACCAGTTGCCGCAGAAAAAAACATGAAGATGCCTATTCACGTGCACATTTGCATCAGCTTGGCCAATTAATTTAATTTTGTTGCCATGTTCACTTAGTTTTTCTGTAAAAGGTTTAAGATCCAATATCCTAACGTTATCTCTGCCCACGAGCGAAGAGAAAAAGGAAGAAAAAAGGATCATCTCCTTCCTCTTCCCCTTCTTCGATTAAGCTCACTGCGATTTTTTGCCAAGCTACATGTTTGTGAATTTGTACTAAGCTAAGTGATGAGATCTCTGTACCTGTAGTTTTACAAAAACTAAATGATTATTCGTCATCGTTTCAGAAATTATAAATTTAACCCACTTGTTTTTTAATTTTATCAACAGATTTTTTGTTGGTTTTCTCATTGTTTTTCACTGTATTTTTTTTTTATTTCTCTGGAAATTGTTTTTTTTTTAAAGATGGAAAGAGAAGTAGATGAAAAGAGAAAAGTTAACAAGGAAAGAATGCATTTGTTAAATGGAAGAGCTACTAAATGTGATGACCAGCAGTCCAGCACTGCATGTGGATGGGTACGTGAGGTTGTTTTTAAGAAGCCTTTTTCTAAATGACCTGTTCTTGTTTTATATATATAAAACAACTTTGACACGTAAGAACTTACACCTGCGTGATAGATTTTATTAGGTTATTAGATCACGCTATGTTTTGTATTGGAGAATTTTCTGAGTGAAACAAAAAACTTAATTTTTTATATATTTATTTTCTATCCATTAATTTATAAACAAATGCACATTAAATAATATTCTTACTGCATATTAGATAATATTCATTTAATAGATTTATATACCAACAAAAGCACATGTGATTTTTCTAATTAAATATTTTCTTTTAAAAAAACATTACACGTATGGAATTGGGATAACGAAAGCAAATTGTTAATAATAGATAATGAAACTATGGCCTGTTTGTGAGATCTGTTGCGGTAGTTTTTTAAATTGTTTTTCATACCGAAATACATTAAAATAATATATATTTTTTATTTTTTAAAAACTATTTTTGACATCAGCACATCAAAATGATCTAAAAATATCAAATCATGTTCATTTAAAATGATTTTTTTTACCAAAAACTGCGGCACGACGGGTGAAACGCGGTGCCAAACAACTTCTGTATACATTTGTTTTGAGTAAATAAGAAAATAAATAATTGATAACAAATGTTGAAGGTTTTTTCCCCCCTGAAAAACAAGGAAAGAAAAACACATTAAAAAAACACAATTAATTGGATGTTGCGGATTAATTTCACAAAATGTCATTCAATTTCACCCTTGTCAGAGCTACACCTTCAAAGTTTCAGATTATATTCATTTTAGCCCCTGAACCCTTGATGATTGCTCTTTTGACTCAAACTAGCTTTCAAACTTCATTTTTGCTTTGGTCTAGTCTCGGTTTGAATTGGCTTATGCTAAGACAATTCAAAATTCAATCAAGTTCATGAACTTATTGAACTTGCAATTTTATTTTGAATTGACTTTCAGCCTTATTTTTACTTTCAACTAAGTCTTTGGTTAAGCCAATTAAGGACTCCAAAGTCAATTAAGTCTATCATCTTATGCTTTTTGCAATTTAAACCCAATCTTCAATATAATTAGGCCCCAATCTTCAATATCTTTCTTCGGTTAAGCCCTCATTTGGTACTATTGGGTTTCTAAACTTCACTATTTTATCCATTTTAGTCGTTTAATTTCTGATTCATGAAATTGGGTCAAAATTTATTGTGTGAGACCCAAATTGTCAATTCTCCTAGTGTTCAGCAAATTGTGAATTAAATGTTTGTCCATTTTGGACTTTCAATTTTTTTTCTAAGTTGATTTCTTTTATTTGTTGGATTAGTGGGTGGAATAGAATTTGAAGTGGAGAAATCTTTGTCAAAAACTCATAAAATAAGATTTTTTTTGTCCAATACAATTAAGTGTTTGTGTGTTTTAAAATATACACGTAATTGAGAGGGTTTTTTTCATGTCAATTTCACTTAAAATCTTTTTTAATAACCAGGAGGCTCTCGAATTGGCCAAGTAAATCGAGTCAAATCAAGGAGACTTCATGCAGTTTAATTATAAATTTGAGATAGACAAGGAGTCGAATGAAGAGATTTCAAGAGTAACTTCCCAAACTAGGTTTAATAAAAAGTCAAATGAACTCTTTATGGCTTGCAAAACAAACCCTTGATTGATATTGTTTTCTGACAAATAACCCTGAATATTCTTTCTTTAACCTTTTGGCGTGGTAGTTGTTAAAACTATGTTTTTATAGTTCAAGGATATTATTTATTTTTAAAAATATATAATTAAAAAGCACCAGCATTAAAATACACACACAAAGGCAAGTAGTAGCAGGGGCAAAATTAGGATTATGAAAACGGAGGGTGCCAAAATGAAATATATTACGATACATTTAAAAATTAAATAAACGAGTAGTGGCTATAGTAAATAACTATCAGTTCAGGCTGTAAAAAGGCCCAGACGACGAAGCGCTCAAGCCTTTCAGCTGGTCAACTTTCGCTGCTTCCTGATAAATGCTCGATCTGGGCAACACCGACTACTATTGCCTTGTATTCAACAGCTTAAGATTTCAAATCAGATATGAACAACAGGCCAAGCCTAATCCTCCAAAAATCAAGTCAAACTCGCCCTCCTATAACTTCCACTGCTTCGATTCCCTCCTCCCCCATAATTTATTCAGCGTCGTGTCTACTCCTCTCTTTCTCTTTCTCCTCCACAAAATCACTATCCCTAAAGATGAACCACAGCTTCTTCTTCACACCTTTTTCTCCGATAGTGAATCTCTTTATTGCCACCTTCTTTCTCCTGGCAAAGAAAGCCTCATGTACAGACCCTCAATACGTAGCTTGCGAACCCAAAAGCTGCGGCGACCAAAACATAAGCTTCCCATTTCATATCCAAAAAGCGCAAGAAGATTATTGTGGCTACCCTGGATTCAATGTCTCTTGCAATGAAAAAAACAAGGCAGTCTTTAGCCTGTCCAATAACGAGTATATCATCCAAGAAATCGACTACCAGAACCATTATCTTCGTCTATCAAATGCAGCTGGTTTTGGCAAAAACACCTCCTGTGCTCCTCAAATACAAAACATATCTCTATATGATGGCAGGTTTCGTCTACCCACTACCAGAACAGGCCTCTTCTTTTTTTACAATTGCAACTCAACACTGCTACGAAATGATAGCAAGCTTTTAAAGCACAAGTTTGATTGTTTTGGGGAGAGTGCAAATGTTTCGACTGTAGCAATGCTCGATGATGATCCTTTATTGGGTTCTGCTTCAGAAAAATGTGGAGCTGGAGTTGTGGCGCCAGTGGATGTGCATAGAGGTGAGAATGTTTCGATTGGAGAGAGGCTAGAGAGAGGGTTCGTGTTGACTTGGGTAGCAAGTAATTGTAGCGAATGTGATGAGAGTGGTGGCAGGTGTGGATTTAATTCCAGCACATACCAATTCAAATGTTTCTGCCCTGACAGACCTCATTCTCGGAGTTGTAAATCCGGTGAGTATTTTCTCTCTTCTTTTCCTCTTGAAATTTTATATTTTACTTGAAAGTGCTGGCTAGTTTATGGTATAGGCCCACAGCCCACTTGTGTGTCTCGGCTAAAAAAGCGCCACTTGTGTGTCATGCTGGGATCGTCAGGTCCACACAGCCACGGTCAAAAGACTCAAAACATATATCTTCTCTCCACTGTCTAGATGAGGTTCATCTTTGTTAGGCTAGCGAAGGCTTTGATGAACAGTGACGTATACTAACACCACACCACACATCAAGAACAAACTGGCAAGTTATCAGGATTAGGGATAAATCTAATTCTCTAACATTAAATGGTTTCTTCCTAGCGGGATCCACGTACTCCATATTCCCTGCGTGGACCTTCTTCTATCACCCTAACTCACGATTTCCATTTTCTTAAAAAGTGTTTTAATATATATTGTTCATTTATTGATTTTCTTTTTATTTAATTCCATTTCGCCATTCAGATAGTAAATTAATCACTTCCATGTAGAATTAAGAATACTCAAAACTCATGCTGAAAGAGAAGGAGAGCTTTGGCTTTCTGGTTCCAGTTGTTTGACCATTTTAATCTACATAAATACAAAATTGGATCTGGAAACAAATTTATCTGAAAAAAATATTGATTCGACAACAGATTTGACATTGCTAGTAACGGTGTTGGACGGGAAAGTCCCACCGTTAAATAACAAGTCATCATATCAAGTAGAAGGACTCCTCTTGGAAAACATATCATACAGAACCCAGTTTAAGAGGAGAAAATCAAGACCAAACTCACCTCGAACCCATTTTCAAAAAATCTAGCCTGCTAAGTGCATCACGCGCTCAGGTGGGACCTCCAACTCTAAAGTTGATTTGTCGTCCCTTTCGAGGTCTTTTTTTCTTCCATTAGTGGTCAAAATAAACAAACGTACCAAGATTTTTTAAACAAAATCATTGCGGAACTATTTTGTCTACATTTGCCAATTGTTTATCCACCTCTTCTAGCTCTGTAACGAGCCATCGAGTCAGAGTAATAGATTTCCTTACCAGCGGGACAACCTTGACTTGACTCCCTGGCCTCACGTCCGCAATAATTTAATGGATTTTAAAATCACGGAAGATTAGTTCTTGATTTCAATATTGAACAAACTGTACTGAAAATTCAATAGTTCAAACTATGAGCCTCTGACCACCCCCAAAGAGTCCAAAAGACAACTAGTTAGGACTTAGGAGTGTTTGACAATTTGTTTTAAAAATACTTTTAAAAGATTTTGATTTTTTTAATTAATTTTGTAGTGTTTTTGTTTCATATAATAATGTTAAAAATAATTTTGTAAAAATAAAAAAATTACTTTAATACCATCCTTCTAAACAAGCATTGATGTTGATAGATTTGATTATATATATATATATATATATATGAGGTGGTCTGCTCTGACCGGCAAAAGATAACCACCTAATTATTTTGGTTTGAAAATTAATTAATGCTTAATAGACAAGGCCGACAAAGTGATGAATAGTCCGAGTATTAAAAGAAACCGTCCACTTGATGGCAATGTTTCCGGTCAAGAGGATGATGATGAATTTCCATCTAGTTCCTTTGCGTCTCCTAGCTCTTCATCTTAGCCATATCCACCAAATGGGCCCACATAACTTTTGCCCAGTTTCACTGTATTATTGCCTGTTGGGATCAGTTTTGTAACCTTTATCATGCTAGGAGAGCCAGTCTCGCTCGTAGAATCGAAATATAATTCTCGGGGTGAAGTAGCTTCTGTTCTTGAGCTATTGTCAAAAAATAAAATATTTTAAAAAAATTATTGTGCTTCATTTATAAAAAAACAGCCATCCAGAGGTAAAGTTATCCCTTTTATATCTGTGGTCATCGGCTTTGGAAATTGTTAGCAAGGAAGATAGGCCTTTCTGGAAGAGGTAGCTGGGTACATTCAGGACATCACTTATGAAAACCATTCCTTTCGGTTGGTTAATCTTGATGTGATCAACACTACTTGCCCCTCACCAGCCTCGGATTGCTCTTTTGATCGGTCTTTTGTTGATTTTATCCCCCACCATGCTGATATTTACTTAGTTTTCTCTTCTGTTTTTGGCAAAAAGATATTCACTTCATTTACAACTGCCAAAAGTCATTTACTGCTAACTGCACAATATCTCGGGTTACTTGTGATGCCACCCATAAACAAAACCAATGCTGCATTGGTCCCTAGGGACGAGGACTTGAATTGGGGCAAAACTGTCACCGATTCTGTAGTTGCCGCGCCTATTCAATTGGAGCAAGCCGAGGCTAATCAAACAATAAGAGATGCTGACTACAAGAATCTGTCGAGGGATCGATTTTCATTGAAGTGGATTGGATTAGGAAATATTGTCCTCATTGCCAGAGAAGTGGCGGCCGATCACTGCGATAATGGCATGGCTTGCTTCTATGTTCTTACTTGTCTCGTTCCAAACTCTCTTTCTAGATTAGTCATGATCTCATTCTCTGGATCTCTTAAGTTTAGGTCTAGATAACTATGCTAACCCCAGTACAACAGGCACCCCTAGGCAATGTCATAATCTGATTTATCCCAGATTCTAAGAAGTATTAAACCTATGTTGGCCAGCTTAGTGATCTGTTTCCTGTGTAATTGCCAGGGTACAATCCCGTGACGCTCCAGCCTACAGGGGAAGGTAATAGGCAGATTAAGATGGTGATCCAACAAGGGAGGCGATAATAGGCTTGAACAAAATGGTGATTCGATGGAGGAAATTAGTTATTAGTTCGATCATCAAAACTTCCTTTCTTTAATGTTTTTAACTGTCCCAATAAACGAAATGCTGGGATATTAGATCCCGTACTGGGTTAAAAAAGAAGAAGAAGAATGTCAGGCCTCTATATAACACAATCTTTTGATCCCCTTTCTTCTAGAAGAACCAGCCCCTTATCATCTTTTCCTTTACCAGTCTAGACGCTAATAAGAAGCTGCAAAAAGTCCTATCTTATATCACCACGTGATTATGTTGAATGTGTGGGGATTTTGTCTAGCCAAATAAAGGTATTTCTACTGAAGTTGGTTGGCTGATACAAAAGTTTACATATAGAAGCTATATTTCCAAACGTGTGGCCCACTATATTTATCTTCACAAGTCTTCTGAATCAAGTTTCTTGGTCAACTGCAGTTTTTATCGGGAAAGGAACTAAGTATATATTGTACGTTGCATTAACGGAGAGGTACAGACCACAAAGGACTAGCTGTTACTAACAGCAGCCAATCCTTGTTTGAGTCACTGTTCTTTTCATTTCCTAAATTGGAAATTTCAGTATAGTGCATGTTTGTCTGTCGATATTCTTTATTCTCTTTCACCTCAAACTTCCTTTCCCCGCTGAAGAAGAAACTGGATGCCATCCAAATTGCAGCCCTTTCATTTTGGGAAACTCGGTGAAATCCACTTCCCATTCACCAACGCCTCACGTCCGCACTGTAATTTTCTTGTGGTTGATGGTTGTGATAAAGATGCGCAGAAAATCCAATTAGAGAGCGAAGAGAGGTGGTATGAATTCTTCAACCTCAGTGTTCACTTATACAGCTTCCAGGAAACAAAGAATCAACCTAATTACAATGACATATTCACAATGCTGAATGCCAAGTGATCCACACTTGAAGTGATAATATTTCCTGCCTGCATGCACTGTCATCGTGATGGAGGAGAATGCCAGATTACAGTGCCTACGTATTTCACTATACTTTGTAAAGTGTTGCCGACATAACATTAGCGTAAAGACTTGCATATCTACATTGATCAAGCCTACATATTTCACTGTACTTTGTGCTCTTAAAATTTCATAACCGTGTAGAGTTAGCTTTAGCTTTAGAGCCCTGCCTTAAACATGCCCAGCGGATAAGAACTCAGTCTACAGCAGTGAATCTATATTGGAGATAAACTTCCAGGGTTTGAACCTTTGTATATGTGTATTCATTCATTTCTGAATTTAATTGGTTCTGAATCACTTTAGATTTATTGTTTGACCTCATATATCATCATATTTCTTTGAAATCTTTTTGCAGAAAATAAAAAGCTGGGATGGAAGCTAGGAATAGGTAATTCAAAATCCAATTTTTTTCTGCTTTATATGTTTCCATGATAACCTCCATAATTTCTAGCATGTATGGAATATTCCTGCAAGGTTATCTGTCATCCAAAGTAAAGGCCATCAGTCATCCAAAGTATATTTCTCTCCTTTATCAGGTTTCGGCGTCGGATGTCTCTTCACAAGCATGATTTTGTTGTCCTGCATTTATTGGTACCACTTCAGGAAAAGACGTGATTCCTCAAACTTGTTATCAATGAATTCTTCGTCTGATCCCTCCTCACAAGCAGACCTAGAAGGAGACGGTGTTTACCTTGGCATTCCCATCTTCTCTTATACTGAACTTGGGCAAGCCACCAATAATTTTGATAGTGAAAAGGAACTTGGAGATGGAGGTTTTGGAACTGTTTACTATGGTAAGAAGATGAAAGTTTAAAGTTTCTGTTGATAGATCAACTATACTAAAGTAGAAATTTTCTAATCAAACGAAAAGGAAAACTTCTCTAAAACTCGAGCAATTTGATCAATCAGTTTATTTTGAACCAGGGAAGCTGAAAGATGGGCGGGAAGTTGCAGTTAAGCGCCTATATGAACACAACTATAAAAGAGTTAAGCAGTTCATGAATGAAGTTGAAATTCTTACTCGCCTGCACCATAAAAACCTTGTCTGCCTTTATGGATGCACTTCACGACGCAGCCGTGAGCTACTACTCGTCTATGAATACATTCCCAATGGCACTGTCGCTGATCACCTGCATGGCGATCTAGCAATCTCCAGTCCACTGACCTGGCCTATTCGAATGAGCATAGCAATAGAAACAGCTAGCGCTCTGGCTTACCTTCATGCTTCTGACATCATTCATCGTGATGTCAAGACGAACAACATCCTCCTCGACACCAATTTCAGCGTGAAAGTTGCAGATTTTGGGCTTTCCAGGTTATTTCCCAGTGATGTTACTCACGTCTCGACTGTTCCACAAGGGACTCCAGGCTATGTTGACCCTGAATATCACCAAAGTTACCAACTTACAGATAGGAGCGATGTCTATAGCTTTGGAGTTGTCCTGATTGAGCTCATATCATCAATGCCTGCCGTTGATATAACCAGGCACCGGCATGAGATCAATCTCTCTAACTTGGCAATAATCAAGATTCAAAAATGTGCATTTGACGAGTTGATTGACTCAGGTCTTGGGTATAATTCAGACGAGGAAGTTAAAAGAATGACAACATCAGTTGCAGAGTTGGCTTTTCAATGTTTGCATCACGACAAGGAAATGAGACCTTCCATGGAAAATGTTCTGCAGCAGTTAAAAATAATTCAAGGTGGGGAGTCCTTGGACAATCTTGAAGAAGTGCATGATGATAACAATAGGTCGACGAACACACTGCCACCACCCTCACCACCCTATTGCGATGAGGCTGTTCTATTGAAGAACATTCTCCCGCCACCTTCACCAGTTTCTGTTACCGCTAAATGGGCCAGTAGTAGCTCTGCTACACCTAATGAAATCGTTCAAGGTTTCTTCCTCCATGCTGCTTAATTTCAAGTTGGAGCATGGCTAACACCAAGTTTGAGTGCAAATGTATATGTTACCTTTTCCTTGTCGTCGTTTTGGTGCACAGAGAAATTGAATTCTAGACACAGCATTGGCAGGTTTATGATCAAGGGAGTCTATGTAAGTATTGGAGGTCACAGTTATACTAAATCACCGGTGTTTATATATTCTGGATTCAATTCATGGCTAATTTTATCTCTGCCGTTCTTCTTTTGCTTTCTACAAGGTGATTGTGTTTAGAAAGGCATATCAACTTGTATTTCACTTTTAATCCTCTGATTAGCAACCATGGAACCTTGAAAGCTACCTATTTCGTAGAACAGTGAAGCGAAGCTATTGAAGTAGACTCAACCCTAATCGAGCGCAAGCAGCTCCTGGTTCTGTTTCTTCTGGAAAGTATTACGCTCGCCATTTGCTTCAACATGCAACTTCCAATCTTTGGGAAGTTTATAAAATCTATTTAATATTTCAATTAATTAAGAAATTTAAGTTAATGAAATGAAATTAAATCAGATCAACGTTAATTGTGGAAGCTTTTTTAATTGGATTATTATTCTGTAGAATTTAATATCATGTGTTTTATTTTTAAATTTAAATATACATCATAAATATTTTTTATTTTGATGAACATGCTATTAAATATCCATACCACTTAATAAATATAATTAAAAGAAGCAATAATTGGAAGAAGGCAGGAATGGACAACATATAAAATGCTTAGACACTCTATAATAAATGAGTCCATAACCATTGATTAAAAAACTCCACCATCCTCTCCTTAATCAATAATTAATTTTTTTTTATCACTATCCTATATCGATGTAATTATAAACATTGTCATAACTCAATTTTGGATTATTTCTCTAAATCTATTCAAAATAAAACAAAATTAAAAATAAATAAAATAAAAGAGATTGACGTTGGTAGAAAAATCAAGGTGAAAATTTTGGACATTTTCGAGAATCAAATCTTGATGCTGCCATGCATGAAATGAAGTTATGATAATATTAGGTATTTTATTTATTTAAGATGACTTTTATATCATTAAATAAGTTGTTTTATAAAAATATAATTTTCCACAACAATTCATTTGATGATATACACATATACATGAATAAACCATAAGTTATCTTACGGTGGAAAGCATATAATTGTCAAATACATTGTTAGCATCGAAACTTGAGTTATTGTGTTTATTTAATACATTAAAAAAACAGAACATATGTAAAGGCTCCATGTCATGATTCTTTGATTTGTTTTGTCTACAAAGCAAAGGACAAAATAGACTTTTCCAAAGACCTCGTCCAATCGATGAAGGCAAAGGAATTTTTGTCATTTCTCGTTCTCCAAGATATTCCATTCAAAGGAAGGAAGGAAGCACGCACTTCAAGAAAACTAAAGTGAGGAGGTAGAGATTTCCAAAACTGATCCTTTCCTCTTTCTTTCAAGCAAAACCACAAACACACAAAATCATTATGACTACTGATAGTGATAGACACCCCCTATTTTTATTTTAAATTCAAAATTTTCCACGAGTAATTTAAATAGACAGACAGGTCGATATAGAGAGCGAACAAATTGAGAGGCAGAGAGAGAGAGGAACCTGCCAACAATGGCGACGTTGCAGAGATTCAAGCTTCTAGCAACACAATGTGGCGTTGCACAGAGTCCAACACGAAGCCCGAGAACGAGCCCACTTGTCCACCTCCCCCAGCGCCGTAAAACCACACTCCGGATGCTCCTCGGGCGCCGATCTCCTCGTCGCCAGGAACCACAGCTACCGCCAATTCACCCGGAGAGGAAGCGAGACACGTTGAAGGACTTGTTTATATCTTCGGCGATGTCGTTTGATGACGAGCTGGAAGAGGAAAAGAGAGGGAATGAGAGGGAAGATGGGATTGGAGGATTTGGAGGCAAGTGCGAAGTGTATAGGATGAAAGTTAACGGTTTAGGAGACGGAGCGGGTTCGCCTAGACCCGCTTGGATCGGGTTTAGACACCGGACTATTTTGAGGAGAGCTTGGCGACCTATGCTTGTTGCTATCCCGGAGACCGAGGAACTCAATTTTTAATTTGATTTTAACTGCCATGTCAGGGGTTTTCTACTGTCACTGTAGTGCTAGTAAATAATTTTGGTGTTGATCCAATGTTTTGGGGTTAAAAAAGAGAGAAAGAAAGAATGCTTCAAATCAATTTGCCGAGATATATGAATTAGGGAGGTAGAGGGGTAATTTGATTTAACTATGCAGATGAAATACTGAATTCTTGAAATTCAGTTATGGTTATTGTTACCTTTTTCTTCCTCCTTTCTTTCTTCCTTTCCCTTTCCCTCTCCCTTTCCTTTTTTTTTAGATTAAATATATTGGTGAATCCAGTTTCACACATCAGATTGGAGTGGCGTTCTGTTTTTCGTAGGTCCCAAGTGTTCAATTCTTCTAAACACTCGCTCGAAAATAATATCAGAATAAGATGATGCATGGTTAATTAACACCCCTCTTCTTATTGCGTGATTAAGAATTTTTAATCTCATTCTCCAAACTTTGATCATAAAGAATTGGTAGCGAGGAAGTCTCTCTCTCCAAAGCTTGCTTTTTTATACCGATACGGTTATTTGTCTTTGTTACTCCGAAGCATTACATTGAATTTTGATGGCGGAGAACAACATATAAGAGAATGAAAAAAGAGGAGCATTAGAAAAGTGGAGTATGGGTGCAGGAATGACAACCTGAAATCAGAATGTCTTGCTGAATTTGAGTGTCGAACCCTTTAGAAGGTGTGCGGGGGAAAATGAAAGTTGATTGGACCAGTAGGAGTAAGAATAAGGTATGGGGCCGGATCATAACAAGGAAGAAAAAGTAGAGGATGAGGGCAACCTCACGCAAGACAAGAAAAAAGCAGGCTCGACTTTGAAGATGCCTGTGAGAGGCGTTATGCTTCTTCCAGCCCTCCATTAAAACTAAATTCGGCGCCGCGCCCTTGTTCCATATTTAGGTATAGGTATCATCATCTTCACCGAATATATAATTAGTCTAATAGTGTCGTTTTAGCCTCTTTTTTGCCCACAGCAAGCTTCCTGGTCCTCTTCTATACTGATGTTGCTATTGTCATTTGGTCGCAAGATTGATTGTTTTACATAAACAAGTCGAAGCTGAACAAAGCACTCTGCTCTCGAATTGATTTGAAAAACTAGAAATTAAATGTTTGACAGCGAGCTCAGTTGAAGACAGACAGAAGTTTTCATTACTTTCCATTCAAGAGAAAATACACGTGCATACAATACAAGTTAAGATTCTAAACCCCTGTTAATCAGAGCATGGCGACAGCTGCTCATCCAAATCTAACCATGATATACTTTTGCTTCCCTAAGTAAAGTTAACAGGATGGAAATATCTAAAATGCCTGGTCCACGCATGCACATCATCAAATCCTTTGATCATCCCCAACGTCCAAAGTGGATGTCAGGCATTCAGAAGAAGAAGACTGAATCGACCAACTTAGGCCATACCTTCCCATACAAAAATATAAATCAAAATTTTGGAGAAAAAGAATTTTGCCTTTTTTTTATTACCTTCACATTTGAATTGTCCAGTTCATTTTCTGTTGAGTTGAGAATTTCCTTAATAGGGAAGTTGTGAAGAGACAGCGCCAATCAGTGTGCAGCAGGTAGCTGCTCTTTGTTTCCCAAAGGAATAGAGGGAGTCTTATTTGGTTGGGTTTGTGATTGCCCCGAAATGGTGTTGTTACTATTAACATTTCCCTTGCTCTCCTGCTGAGGTTTGGCATGGTCATCGGATTTAGTCTGGGCATGTGAATGCCTCTTGTCAGGAAGCAGAATGCGCTCCAAGAACTCGTGGATCATCTCATAACTGGTAAATGTAATCACAGCAGATGGAGTCGTTCTCATCAAGTTAGTTGCACAGCCACGGTAAAATCCACGAAAACCTTCCTTTTGGAACACTTTCTTAATGCAATCAACGACACCGGCATAATGGGCCCCAGAATTTCTGAGATGCCCTTGCTCTTGAAGTCTTGAACGCACCACCTGGTATTTGACATTAAGATATTATAACAATAGACAAACACACACAGGAAGAAGACAGTTTTCATGGGAGATAAACCCTCACTAGAGTAAAGTGCCATGTCAAAGCGTACCTCATGTGGATAAGTCAGTACAGAGGCAAGTACTTTGGATACTGAAGAGGCAATTGCGAAATCCCCAGGACTTAAATTATCAGCAGTTGTATTACCTGAGAACTTCAAAATGGTATAATCAGAGCTGTTCAAATGTAATAACATACAGAAGTTGGACTGAAAACCCAGAAAGTATAAGATAAAAAACAATACCCTTCTTTGCCATGTAACACTTGATCTTTTCATATGCTGGAAATTGAATTGCAACGTGACTTATCCCAGCCAAAGAAGGCAGAATCCCGCTGTTTCAAGCAAAGAATGCAGCATTATGAAACCAAATCATGAGAAGAAGATTTTCTAATCATCTTAAAACCATAGCACGAATGCTTGCAAAACGTTGCAAGCATAAAGGACCTTAAAAATTACAGAAATATAACTTCACATTGATTAAGAATTTGAACCAGACCTATACAAGCCTAGTATGCCTTCCTCTTGTTTAATCCGCCTCAAAGCAGAAAGTACGCTTTTGTACGGAACCACTCCTTGCCTCATTCCTTGCGTCTATAAGAGAAGAAAAACAAATGAATATCTGAAGTGGAACAGCAATGGTGCAGCAATTATTAATTGATTATAAGCTATGCAGAGTAACAGTTGTTGTTCAAATGTAATATCAGAGTACCCCAGACATCCAAGCAAAGAATCATCAGGCATCCTGGCTTATCACAATATAGAAAAGAAAGTTTCTTCTCTAACACAATGTGGTGGCACACATTGACTGTTTACTGTCTAAGAATAACATATACAAGGGAAACATAATGTTAAATACTGTCAACTGAAGTTTGTTCTCTTATTTTTTAGTTTGAAGATGTATGCTTGTTTGGGTCAAGTATCCCGCTAGAATTGATGAGGGGTTTGATCCTTAGAACTCCACCCACTTTCCAGTTATGACCTGGGTTAGATACTTCTGCGAGATTAAAATATATAGTGACTTGGTTGTCTCACTATGAGCTCTGGCAAGGTGGCAGCTTAAACCAAGTGCAGCTAGAAAGTCCTTTCCAATAAAAACATGTTCATAGATGTATGTCTAATAAAAAACTACAGTGAAGTTTTGATAGAAGCCTTCAACAATTAGCAGGCAACAATTATAGTTGACATGTGATAGAATGATCTTAACAATTATACATATTCAAAGGAAATCAGATTCATAATCATGCTGACTTACCTGGAGTCTCGTTTTCACAACCCACAAAGGATTTGTTGCAATGGATGTGGCAGCCCCAGCACCGGCAGCAGCTACCATGTTTGCACCAACTGAGAGCTGGTTGTCCCCGTCCTCTACAATATGAGCCCATAAGATTTTAGAATAAATCAGAATAAGAACAGTACTTGACATTCTTCAATCTCAGAGAGAATATTAATAGAACAAGGTTTCTCATGTGAACTCAATAGAAGACCAACACATAATTTTCGAGTAAGAAACTCTTAGAAAAACCAACCATTTGAAAGGACGCCTTTAAGTTGGTCGTAAACTGTGAAAAACACCTACAAATGAAGTGAGCACATTTGTCATTACAGGAAATGTGAAGAGCACATAAGGTGGTATTTCTGCTTGTGTTTGCCTTTGGGAGAAAAAAAGTAATTTAATACAGTTCTATTTGATCAATCCCAGAGATAATCTATGCCCTGGAATTTAGCGGGTGTTTTCATTATATAGTTTTTCAATCAAGATGAATAGGGTGATGGCTTCTTATTGATCATTGTCTTCTTTCTACAGACATGTCAACAATTATTTTCCATTCATTGGAAAATAAATCCAGATTTGCTCCTCCCCAACATTAAAATTCTCCACAAGAATATGAGGAAGAACCAGAGAGGCTAGCTTGGGACAAGGTGGATTCAGAAAATCCACACTTCAAGTCCTAGATCATTTTAGCCCAATTGATCACATTGCAAGCACCCTGATGTTTTTCAAGCATCTATCTATAAAACAAAAATAATAAAGCAACATAGGCAAGACTCACAGCCCAATTTGGAAGAAGTGCCATTATAGTTGGAGAGAGCCCACGATAAAATCCCTTAATTCCTTCAGTTCTGGCAATGTGTTGAGCACTTGAGATGATGATACTACCTGAGCATAGAGGGCAAGGAAGAGCATGGGAATGGGTTAAAATCAATAAACAAGGAAACTACACTATCCATCTGGTATTTGGAGGATAATAATATTTTCTAGTTCATCTAAGGAATGATGGCCATCCAATTTACTCTGCATTACACAATTACCAGTTAATAATGATTGCTTAGATAAATAGGGAAGACACAATGCATGCATGTTTAGGGGAAAAGGTCAGGAAGATGGAGGAAGGAAGTTAGAAGTTTCCCATCGAAACAAATGGCATAATCATAATACTTTATGGACTGCTTTAGTACTTAAAACCAAAAATATTTTATAAACCAACAAACAAGCACCTGTTAAAAAAGATTACCGCGCATTATATCAGTTTAGTCATACCCAAAAAACCAGGGTTCATGTTCCCATTAAGTTCCTTGTCAAAGCTATTTAGCCTTCTGTTTCTTAAAAAGGTGCAGTCTTTACTCGTCTAAATATCTAAAAAGCAATCCAATCTCAAAACACATCCCCAGATTGTGCACCATAGATGCTTATAAGTTAAAACAATTCATAGTTTTTCAGAGGACTGACATCAAACATTATATTCAAGGGCACAAAATCTTCCATACCTCCTTGACCTGAATTGGGAGGCAAGCCAAGGACTTGTAACCTTGTCTTGATCACATCCAATGGGCACATGAACGTGGCTGCAATAGCACCTGCAAGAAGAATAAACTATATGATCTTGCAGATGTCCAATCTTTAATCAACTAAACTTGCATGCACCAGCCAATAAACAAAAATTCTTGTGATTCCTTGAATTAGACATAAAACCCACAAATTAAAATCACAAACAAAACATAATCAACCAAAAGTCTTGAGCTTTATCAAGCAGACCTGCGGAGGCACCAGCACCAGCACGGCATACTAACTCCCTGAAGCTTCGCTTATGGGAAGCTTCCCCACCTCCAGTCATCTTTGAAACCTCTCTAAAATTCTAAGAGTTCTATAAAACAAAACCAAATCACCATGGCAGATCTATATCTATAACAATCAATATATATACCTATAGGAATATGTAAGAGAGAGTGGGAGAGAGACGTGTCCCTTCTCTCAATAGCTTTACATTGACCAAGAGGGCTATGTTTTCGAGGTCGGGTTGGCCCCTTTGAAGGGATTTTAGGACTGAATTTTTCTTGGACCCGGCTGCTGTTAGACGTGTTAGAAACACTGAATTGAAGAGGTACGAGTTTTATCCTTCTGCAAGGTTTTTGGAAGAGAAGTGTTTTTTTCTCTTTGTTTAAGCTGACGATAGTGCAAAACAATTTGGGTCTTTGCTAGAGTACTTTGTTCGTATTTTTCTGATGAATGTTAACTGCATGGTTTGCTTTTGTTTGGCATTTTGATTGGGAATGCTGATTGTGTGAAATCAGAACCTTATTTGTCTGTTAATGGAGACTGAGTAAATTAAATAAATTATTTACGATATCCATAGTTAATTGAACTGAACGCCTTTTCGATTCTTTATATATATAATTCCATTTATAAAAAGAAGTTTGGTTTTGGTTTCAGAATTATTTTTTTATATAAAAAAATACATCATACCAAAAAACAATTAAAGACCGTTATAAATTAAAAAAAAAAATCAAAATCTATACATAAAAAAAATAGCTCGAATAAAAGTCTTGTAAATTAAATTATACTTATTTAATATTTTTCTGAATCAATAAATCCTTATATATTGGTTCGTGCTATCACATGTTCTCTTGTATATTAATATTATCCCTCATACACTTTTTTGCTATTTTAGAGCAGACGATCGATTTGTCTACGTGATGCGCTGAGTTTTTTTATCTATATAGAAAATTGATTAATTTTATATGTGTTGTATTTTAATATTTAATCAATAAAATTATAATTGTTAAAATCTGTTAGAAATAGGATTTTTTTTCCATCAAAAAATGATTGAATGTTTCTACTGTCAAAACTCTTTTGATAAAATCTGTTAGAAATGTTTTTTTTTCTATGTATAAAACTGATTGTAAAATTTATTGCTCATATTATTATATTAAAAATATTTTAGAATAATAATAAATAGATCATTTATATATATATATATACATATATGTATGAAAGTGTTGATATTAAATAAATATCAAAATATATAATTAGTCTCAGATAAGGAAAAAAATATTACAAATAATCATTATCATTATTTTGAATGTCTTATCTATAATAATAAGAAATTTTAAGATCCAACAATATTAACAAAAAGCAACTAAAAAACTAAATAAATGAATAAATTAAAAAATATTATTAGATTTTAAAAAATTGTTTGAACGGAAGAATAAAAAAAATAGAAAACATCATTTTTGAAATGATCACGAACAAAAATTAAAATGTAAACATTAAAAAAATAACTTTAATAACATTGGAAATAATAAAAATTGGTGAGACCATAATTATTGTTAGAGAAAAAAATTCCATAATTTTTTTTTACTTTCATATTATTATATTAAAAGTATTTCAGAACAATGATATTAATTTTTTTTTCAAAAAAACTTTGGTCATTTATATATATTAAAGCTCCAATATTAAATAAACATCAAAATATATAATTAGTGTGATATATTTAAAAGAAAATAAAACTTACAAATAATCATTATTATTATTTTGAATGTTTTATCGATAATAATTAGAAAATTCAATACCTAACAATATTAACAAAAAATAAATATTATTATATTTAAAGAAATTACCTGACTTTAAGAATAAAAGAAAAAGAAAAAATGACAAGCATTATTTCGTTAAAATTTGGACATTAAATAGAAAAACTTAATAGCATTGGAAATAAGGAAAAAATGGAAAGAAAAGCTAAGAGCATATACATATAAACATGGACATAAATAGAAACTATGTAAGAAATATGTATAAAAAATAAAGGAACTAAAATAAAATCCAAGATTAAAAGTATAAGGGATAAAATAAAAACAAAAACATGTGTGATAAATTTAATTTAAAGGACAAAATTGAAATAAATTGAAACATTGAAATTAAATAATTTAAAACAAAACTGGAAATTAAAAGAATTGGGACCGAAATGAAACTGAAATCCATAATTAATTGGAATAGAAGGATAAAATTGAAAGAAATCAAACTTTGATACCGAAAATATCAAGGATTTATAATAATTTTGCATGGAAGGATGAAATTGAAATCAATCAAAACTTTGATACAAAAAATATTCAGGATTCCAGCCCAATCCGCAAAATTAAAAGAATGGGGATCTAATTGAAACTACAATATATAATCAATTTCAATTGAAGGATGAAATTGAAACAAATCAAAACCTATATAATAGCAATAAGGGCTGGGAAAACAAATTCTAACGTTTAGGGACTGAAATGAAATTTGACAAAAAAACAGTTATGCTGATGCCAGCTTGTGCAGGCAGCAGAGAAAAATAGGGGGGATTCAAACGACCATTGACACGTCTCCGAACACCATATAGTCACACGTGCTGCACCGGGTGGAAGAGAACATGCCTGAAAATCATTATAGACGCTGGATGGGCATTTTTGGACTCTGGAGTAAGCCACAAGCGCCGTCCGAAACATGCGTGAGCACGGAAATGGACGGCACGTCCGGCGACACGCCAACAGTAAACCGGGGATTTTTTTTTAAAAATGGTTAATTAGCGGATCATCCCTCCCTCCCAAACATGTTTTTTGTCCTTTTCGAGAGACAAAACGGTAATTGCATTGTTCAATGAAATATAAAAAAAAATAAACCGGCTAGACAACCCGGACCGGACTGAAAACATGCAATTACCATTTTGTAACTATTAAGATTTCCTTTGCTCTCCTGCTGGGGTTTGGCATGGTCATCAGATTTAGTATGGGCATGTGAATGCCTCTTGTCGGAAGCAGTATTCGCTACGAGAATAACATAAATTATATTCTGAGATCTCATCTAATGATTTAAGTTTTTAGATGAGATGATTCTTTAATATGGTATTAAAGATTTGTTGATTCAGCAGTCACGGGATCAAATCTCATCACCATCTTCTATTTGATAAAAATCAAGCACAAGGTAATATGGACATGTGCAAGTTTAAAGCCCAAAGAACTTTCATTTGAGAGTGAATGTTAAAAATTAATATGAATCATATTCTGTAGCCTCAACTAACAACTTAATTTTTTAGATAAAATATTTTTTTAATACCAAGAAGTCGTGGATCATCTCATAACTGGTAAATGTAATCACAGCAGATGGAGTCGTTCTCATCAAGTTTGCACAGCCACGGTAAAATCCACGAAAACCTTTCGCTTGGAACACTTTCTTAATGCAATCAACGACACCGGCATAATGGGGCCCGGAATTTCTGAGATGCCCTTGCTCTTGAAGCACCTGTTTGGATGGGCGGTGCAACCCACGTTTTGCCAAATTTCAATTTTTTTTTTTTGCATTTTAAATGAATTTTTTTTTGTGCGTTTATATCATTTTGATGTGCTGATATCAAAAATGATTTTTAAAAAATAAAAAAACATCATTTTGATGTATTTCGACACGAAAAACATTTTGAAAAGCTACCGCAACCGCTCTCCCAGACAAGCGCGAAGTCGTATGGCTACTGAATGGTGCTCCTTCACTTGATAATTGCCAGGAGCGTGACTTTTCGATTGAAGTTTTATGAGGGAAAGAGAGAGAGGGTTCGTGGGTTTAATCCTTTGCATTCATGCTTACTCCATTTTCTTGTTTCGATAGCCCTTCAGGCCTAAACTATGGCCTGTAATAGTTTACTACAAGGAAAGTAGAACTAGCAAGACCAAACGCAGGCTAATCACATGGCTCGAGATAAGGATGTTGGTTTCTTTTTGGAATGATTAGTGAATTTGGATTCTACGAATGATCTGATTCCTCTCTTTTTTTAATGGTTTTAATTTCTCTTCCAAGAGACTGTAGGTGGCCTTATATTAACTAATTCCATTTTTAGAATAAAATGATTTGGAGTAAATTGTTGTTTAGTTAACTAACCAACTAACTAATTAATCCCTTTAGCTTAGTGCCCGTTTGACATTGTGATCTCACCGGTTTTTGACCGAAATTTGAAAAAAAAAATTCATTTTAAAGACCGGCGGTTTGATGTTTTTAGATCATTTTGATGTGCTGATTTCAAAAATGATTTAAAAAAAATAAAAAAAACATCATTTTGATGTATTTCGGCACGATAAGCACTTTGAAAAGCTACTGCAATCGCATTCCCAAACAAGCTCTTAAAACCCTATATCAAGCTTTTGTATTTTCATATTTGTTGTCTTAATTCCTCTTCAACTTGCTTGAATTACATCTCCACATAAATTGTGATTTACTGGCAATTTAAATAATGTTTAGCATAAATTTAAATTTTAATGTAATATTTTTTTATTTTAGATAAAAAAATATGTGTGGGTGTTTGATTAAGATTAATTTTGATTTGAATAAGATTTTTGTAATGAAATTGTGTTGAAATCTTTGTTTAGTCAAAGTAAAAAAAACTTAACTCTTGATTTGTGATTCTAGGTTACAAGTCTATTTTTTTAAATGGTTCCAGTCATCATTTATCAAACATATTTCTAATTTAACTATCCTTGTCGTAAATTATATATAAAAAATAGATCAAAATTAAAAATTATAATTTAAAAGTTATGTCAAGTGCACTATCAATTAGTTTTTATTTACTACCCAAGACCAAGTGTTTTCACTATTGACCAACATGTTTATCTCATATCTGTCTCGATTAATTGCTAGCTAGCCTCATTCTTCATATGCAGCACCTTGTTTTATTAAAGCTAAAACATGTTTTCCACGGAGATTTATTTTACATGCAATAATTTATCCATTCTAGTTTTAATTAAATATATATTTTATTTATAAATTGCAGTTAAAAATATTTTTTTTAATCAATTGTTTTAAAAAAATTACAATATGGGTCTGTTTGAAAAAAATAAGATTTCTAGTTATGATTGTAACATTTAAAAGTTATATATTATAAAATTTTAAAAGAAAACTGAAAAAAACTATAATATTAACTTTATATTATTAAACATTTAAAAATTTCACTATAACAAATAAGAAATACTGCATTTTAAAAGTATTTTTTTTAAAATAATTTTATCTATTTATTTTTATTTAAAATTATTTTCATGTGATGATGTTAAAAATTATTTAAAAAAAATAAAAAATATTTTAATATATTTTTAAATAAAAAATACTTTAAAAAATAACTAAAACATATTTACGAGAGACGGCCGAATTAGCCATTCATTGATCCAAAGATTTTGATATCTAATAACAAAAAAGTTTTTTTTAAAGGTGGTCCCCCACCAGCACCAAACCAAGCAATAGGGACCACCTATATAAATAAAAAATTGCAATTATTGCCAAATGAACATACGTGCACCACCCCCACCTGTGTATAGAAATCTGCAGAACACATGCAACCTCCTGCTGGACTCTCTTGAGTACGTGCCAGTTTTCCACTCATGAAAGAAAAAACATTTATTAAAAAATTTAAAACCTAAAAAATGATCTGTCTTCTGTTCTTGTTACCCTCTTTTCTTGTAGTTTCAACCTTCAAGCACCAAGACTATCAATTCCATGCTGCCGTAGTCCCGTTTTAGCTCATTTTACCGCTCAAATCTAATGAAAGTGGAAAAATCGTCTTGCTAAAGGGTAAAGAAGGCACGAACTCATTTTTTATTTTTATTGCTCCTCTGTTATTCACCCAGCTCCAAGCCCAAAGCGTCATCTTTGGTTAGGTAAACAAGCACAGACTCCTTACATCGTAGTAACTTTATAACACTTTTGTACTTCATTGGGTTTGTGTGATTTGGTCTTATAACTGCAATCCTGGCTCTCTAAAACAAAGAGAAAAAAGGTGGGATGGGACAAAAAAGGAGAGATTTTTAACAGCAAGGGAAATGTGGGTATGTGAAGAGGTTGCTTTATAGAGCCAGCAAAGCTTCTCCCTTTTCTTTCTCTATTTGAAAAGGTTGTCTTTTTAAGCAATCCATTTTGTTTTTCTTTGTCAAGTTTCTGTGAGGAAGTGATTTGATAAAAATAAGAAAACAGCTACCTCTGTTTGGTAGAGGAAAATGTATAGAAGCTGATCTGGTACTTATTATTTTTTTTCAATCTTTCACCTTTTATTTTGTTTATTTCTATATTTATGACATGCAATTTTGTTTCTTAAATTGAAAGATTTTGGGTTAGATTAATGGTATTACAGTTCATTTTCTGTCAGCGAAACGCGTTCCATATCCTTGTAATTGTGGCGGTGGCTACTTTAGTGTCTTGATCAGATCTGCATTTTTGCTATTCTTGCTTCTTCCTGGCATTTCACATTCTCTTGCTAGATCTTGCAGCTTATGTTTTAACAGATTATGAATCCAATGTTACATGCAGTTTTAGCTTGGCTCACTTTTGGTGCTTAACTGTTTTAAGTATTCAAGGTTTACAGTAGAGCTTTTGGTCTTCTAATTGTAGATTATGGTTATTTTTGCTACACTTGTTGTTCACTACAAATGCAACTTTCTTAAACTGCGTACTTAGTTTAGACGTGTTCATTTTCTGCTTGATCTTAAGTTTAAATAATGCTATTATTCTCTGACTGATGACTGTAGATCAAGTTACAAAAACTGGCGATTGATTGAAAAATTTTAATTTCAGTGTTGAGTTTTGGAGTTTTCATGTGAACGGGGTTGGCGGGTTTGATATATTTTGGGAGAACCATTGATATAAAGGAAGCTATGATTAAGTTGGATTGCACCAGATATAACCATAAGCACTTTGATTTTAGGGCATGATATGCTCCTGGGACAAGAGAAACCAGTAACTTGAAGGTCTGAGGTCCAGACTCCGGCGGTTAAGATATTGGAGTGGAAGATAATGGCTTCTGGAGAAGAGAGGCGTCGGCATGATAATCTTGTGCCTCTTGCTGCTTTGATCAGCAGAGAAATGAGGACCGAGAAGATGGAGAAACCAATTGTCAAATATGGTCATGCAGCCCAGTCTAGGAAAGGGGAGGATTATTTCCTGATTAAAATGGATTGTCAGCGGTTACCAGGGAATTTGTCATCAACATTTTCTGTGTTTGCGGTAATTCTTTTTCTTTCAACTCCTATCATGTCTTCAATCCTTGGTGAATGCAGTTTCTTATGCATTGTTGTGGGTATGAGTACATGGTGCACCAAACTTTGAGTTGGGTGATATATTTCAATGCTGTCCACTTTCCAGTGCTGTTTTCTCTGTAAAACCAACTTTACAAGAAGTTTTGGAGTGGGGTTTTCATTTGATATTTGATCTTTTTGATTGATGATCTAATATTCCAAAGAGTTTTATTTTGTTGTTGGCCAAGGGCAGTGGCTGCTTCAAACTTAACAACTTTCCCTTTTCCAGTCCCTGTTATAGAATTGTATGTAAGGTGGAAAGCTTTGATTGTCCTCCTTTCATAGAGTTCAGAAACAAACAAATTATCTGTAAGACCTGAATGTGTTTTCTACTGCTTTATCTTTCTTGTTTGATAATATGGTCATTGTTCTCTTCTAACTGTCAGATCTTCGATGGGCACAATGGAAATGCTGCAGCAATATATACGAAGGAGAATTTGTTGAATCATGTTTTGGGTGCTATTCCTCGTGATCTTGGACGGGAGGAGTGGCTTCAAGCTTTACCCCGTGCTTTAGTTGCTGGATTTGTGAAGACTGATAAGGAGTTCCAGAGCCAAGGCATGGAATTATTTACCTTGATCCTTCAGTGTTTTTTTTTTTTAATCTTTTCTAGGTTTCCATTTTGTGCATCTAGGTAACTCTGATAATTTCTGTTTAAATCTATGATGTGCCTTTCTTCAGGAGAAACATCGGGTACCACAGCAACATTTGTAATAGTTGATAGATGGACTGTTACTGTTGCTTCTGTTGGGGACTCAAGATGTATTTTAGATGCTCAGGGTGGTGCTGTTTTCTCCTTAACTGTTGATCACAGACTTCAAGAGAATGTGGAGGAGTACGTGTCTATTCTCAAGACCTTATTCATTATAAATATTTGACAGAAATATAATCTGCTCTACAATATCTGCAGGAGGAAAAGGGTGACTGCAAGTGGCGGGGTAGTTGGAAGGCTTAGTACTGTTGGTGGTGTTGAGGTGAGGTGCTTTTAGATTTTGCACACTATTCTTATTACAACTGTTAAAGTCTCACCGCTTGTCATTTAAATGAATGTTTTTTCAGGTGATGATAATTTTGGTATATTATTTTTCTAAACCTTTAAATGCTACAGATCGGTCCACTTCGCTGTTGGCCTGGAGGTTTATGCCTTTCTAGGTCGATTGGAGACATGGATGTTGGAGAGTTTATAGTTCCTGTTCCATTTGTAAAACAAGTGAAAGTAAGAATCATTTTCAATTTACTTCTACTAAGTATTTTTTAGTTGTTGAATTTATTTGTACTCTTTTTTATTAGTTTCTTTCTCCAAATGCAAAACCTGTTCATTAATACTGAATGCTGGTGCTGTCTCTGAGCGTGAACTCTAACTTGCTCCATTCTATATTAAGCTATCAAATGCAGGTGGGAGGCTTATAATTGCTTCTGATGGCATATGGGATGCTCTATCATCAGAAATGGCAGCAAAATCTTGTCATGGTTTACCAGCTGAACTTGCTGCCAGACAAGTAGTAAAGGTGATTAAAATTCTCTTCTGCAGCGTTTCTCCTTTGCAAGTCTTTGTTCAATCAGAGTACCCTTCAAATTTCCAATGCAGTTTTAAAATAATATGAGGTTAATATTATGGGCAAAGCTGACCTGAAGTAGCATCTTGCTTTAATGGATGCTTGTGTCATACTAAATGCTCTAATTGCTTTCTTCATTTTACATGTTCTTCAGGAAGCGTTAAGGACAAGGGGACTAAAGGATGATACAACCTGCGTAGTTGTTGACATAATTCCTCCTGAAAATTCAATTCCACTTTCAACTCCTCCCAAGAAACAGAACAAGCTAAGAGCCTTGTTGTTTAGGAAGAAGTCCCATGATTCTGCCAGTAAGCTATCGAAGAAGCTTTCTGCCATAGGTATAGTTGAAGAGCTGTTTGAAGAAGGGTCAGCTATGCTTGCTGAAAGGTTAGTTCTGTCATTTTTGGATGCATTTTTTTTCACATCGATCCGCATCATATAGCATGAAAAGCAAGTTTTTAGTAGAAGGAGAGGAAACATGCATCATGTTCGATCAGTTTCATATTATATGCTATCACTATGTTAACTCCTTGACAATAGCAAACAACCTCAAGTGATTTTTTTATTAGGAGGTATTATGTGCACTACCTCTATGAAGGGACAATTGCTCTTGACCTACATTAGCTATGAGTTATGACTAGTCGAGGGGGATTTTGTTTTTGATTTCCTGCTGTTTATTGTAAATTGTGAATGTATTTTTTTAAAGTACCCCTTAACTGTTCCAGTTGTAATTTGTCATATTTGAAGAGTTGATTTTCTCTCTTTGATCTCTCTATATGTATTATTTTTTGGGTCATCTGTGTCTTAAACATTGTAGAAAAGTGATTTAAGTTGCAAGCCTCATGCTTTTCAGTCCTTGGCTATTGTGGCAATGAGATGGGAATTTGTTATATTTATATTAGAGCCCTAGCACTAAGAAGAGGAACATAAATTTTTAAACAGCTTCTTTGAGTTGAATTTTGTAATTTGTCTTAATAGCAGATAAGAGAAACCACAAGCCTTGATCATATCTTTTATGAATCTGGTGCTACAGTGACATTTAAAACAATTGGATATCTTGAATCCTTTTTACTTTGAATCAATGCTGATAATTTTCATCTCTCGCTAAACACGGTTTACTATGGAGCATGGAAAATTTGTATTGTTAACCTAAACTGTATAGGGTAATAAAACACCCCATAACATGTAGTTTAATTTGTTTAGTTGGCGTGTCAGTAGGGTTATCCTTGTTTACTGGTCCATTTTTTTTTTATCATGCATACTTAAAATGGGGGAGTTTTGCGCTTGTCTTACTGTCTACCTACATCTTAAGTTGTGTTCTGCAGACTTGGGAATGGGAATTTTTTACTTTACGTCTAACTTTTATTTTTAATGTGTTCACCAGATTAGGGAATGATAATTCCGCGTCGCAATCAACATCTGGTCTTTTTACATGTGTTGTCTGTCAAATTGACCTTGCCCCAAGTGAGGGCATCTCGGTTCATGCCGGGTCTATCTTCTCCACCAGCTCAAAGCCTTGGCAAGGGCCTTTCCTTTGTGCTGACTGCCGTAATAAGAAGGATGCCATGGAAGGAAAACGTTCTAGTGGAGTCAGAGTGGCTTAACACTTTACTTTCTCACTCATTCTTTCTTCCTTAATTCTTTTGTGTTTTGTTTTTTGGCACACGACATTTACCTAGGGCAGGCAATTGTTTGAATCTTAGTACCGTGGCGCGGCAAATGTATATGTAATATGTGCCTATAATGTAAAATTAGCCTTAGCATTTAGAGGAGTTGGTTTAAGGAGCACCTGCTTGGAGTTCCAGAAATGCTGATAGTCTGCTAGTAGTGAAAACCGATCAAGATGAAGAGCTGGATTATTTTTAAGGCTTGCTATGCTGTCATATTCTCTGTGCCTAGAGGAGTTTGCCATTTTATCACTTTAGTGCCGGGGAGGGGTCTTCAAATCTTCTATCGAGTTTTCATGGCATCAAAAGGATGCTGGGGAAAAGGAGCGATCGTTTTTCAAGGTGGGTTACTAAGGTGCCTTTGGATTCAATGGACGGCTGACAATAGGTCTTAGTTCTAGACTGAACTTCGTAAAGGACTACTGACCGTAGGTTTTTCAAGGTGGGTTACTAAGGTGCCTTTCGATTTATTACGAGCTACGACAGGTTACATGGACGCTTCCATTTTTTCTGTCACGGTGTCTGTTAAAAAGAGCAGGAATTTTCAATGAGCCTTTAGCTCAGCCAGTAACCATCTCCTCTCCCGTTGAGGGATCTAGGGTTAATTTAAGTTGCCCTCGTGCATCGTTTTGAATCGAGTCCAAATCCAAATGATTTTGGAAGAAGCGGATTATTTTATAGTTTCCGAGCCTGTTTTGGAGTGCGATTGCGATAGCTTTTCAAAATACTTATCGTGCTGAAATATATCAAAATAATATTTTTTTATTTTTTAAAAATCATTTTTGAAATCAACACATCAAAATGATCTAAAAACATTAAACGCACATACGCTTTAAAATGAATTTTTTTTTTTTCAAATTTCAACCAAAAACCGATAGGATCGCAATGCCAAACGGTCACTCCATCTAGCAACTTGTTGTGAAAACTTGAACTTGGTTACATTGGCCTAAATTTTTTTGCAAGTGGATCATAAATGCGTGTATGATCTAAGTTTGCTGATCAGGGTTATACTTAAACAGCGTTATCAACCTGAAATTTAAAGCACAATTATACTTATACAGCAAGGATGGAGGAAGATGGCTAAACAAATCCTGTTTGGTTCCCACCCACATTGGAAGAATTGGAACCCCATATCCTTCAAACTTCGATAGATAAAAATTTCTCAGACTGCCATTATTTAACGCCTCAAACAAGCTCAAGACTTTCACAGAAGCTTTCTGACGAACCATCCTGTCTTTGCAAATTACTGCTCCCCCAAGTTCAACTTGTTTCCACGAGTTTCCAGGGGACAAGACATTAACCAGTGTCACAAACGACTGTTATTTTGGACAGTTTTCTTGATTCTGGTTGCTGTCTACTTGAAAGGAGGCCTGGATTTATTGTTAATGATCTAAACCGTTACCTCTTCACTGGACAGCGAGGGGAAATTAGAACGAGTAATGGCGAGAGCAGGTATAACACCTACCTCCCTACCTACTGCATATATTTTCCACCTTCTTCTTTGCTGGTAACAGCTTATAACAGTACTTAATACTATTTATTAATGACAGCATAATTGTCGATAATGCAGCTGACATCATCGGTAGGCTACTTGTATATGAATATGATGGCCACCATGAATGGCAGGCCTGCAGATTGATCAAATTGGTCACAGGATACGAGACACTTCCACCCTGTAGAAGACAGAGCAGTTGGCCATTGATTAATCTTCTCGTGCAAGAGACCATTGCCTGCAATTTCTGGTGCAGCAAAGACCTTTTCAAATTTCAACTCAAACTCACCTCATTCCAGGACTTTATGAGATAATGCGGCATATGTCATATAAATTATTATGTGGTGATGGCCAGTCAAGGCATCACCCTTCAATTTGCAAGAATATTTTATAATTTGAAAATAATATCATATATCAAATGGATTTAGAGTGTGAAAATCAACTAAATAAAACACAATTGTCTCTCAAAATTACTAGGCTATGCCCCTTTTTTAGAGGTTACTGTGCTGGTCCAATGTTAAAAAAAAACACTGATTCCTCCTGCGTTCTTTGTTCCATACAAGCTGCAATAAGCTAGTTCGCATCAGATTAGTTAGAAAATGTTGAGTTGACTTGTGCAGGCATGGCTTAAGAAGTATCACAGACAACAATTATACAAGGAAAGTTTTCAAATACAACAATTTTGATGGTATAGAACTATAGATAAAATCTAGGGAAGCTAGGTGAAGTCTATAAAACTCTTGCATTTCTTAGGTAGCTCAACAAAGACTCTCATACGAAAGGAAGAGACCGCAAGGGAATCGAAAATCTTTCAAGTTTTGATCGCTTAAAAAATGCTCTGCCTTTTGCATTCAATTTGCACATTCCCAAATGGACTTGAAATAAAAAAACCAAGTATTTCTAGTACTATTAAGGTGTTCAAGCTTAAATAGGATCTTCGAGAAACAGTGCTTATCTTATAATCCAACCAGCCGGTCTATTGCTTTCGGACAGAGAGTGGATGGGGCTTGACTGGGCAGAAGCCCACTATTACAACAAGCAAGTGATAATCTGCACTGGGACAACAGGCCCGGAATACAAACACAGATAGACCCAGAATTTTAGGCCTACGATAAAACCCTGGGAAGATACCTGAACACGTGCCGGCCCGGCGGGACCTGTGAGTATTCCTTTGAAACTCGGCTTAAGTCGAGCTCAAATTCGAAACCGTAACTGTTTATGGTTAAACCCTTTTTATCTTTTTTATATCGTTGCAGAAAATCATGTGGAGTTATGTAGTGTATATGAAAAATATTTTTAAATTTATAATTATAAATTGGTATAATTGGTGATTATTATTTTGAAGAGGTCGAATTATAAATAACCATGCGCATTCATGCAATAAATACTCAAAATAAATACAGTTCATCATGCCCTGTACAAAACTATTAAGATTTTAAAAATCAAATGTTTTATTTTACTATATGATAGAAATATTTACATATAAATAATTCACAAAATATCATAAAAAATAGTATGTAATAGCTGAATAATAAACTCGTGGAACACTTATAAAAACTCTAGCTCTTTTAAGTGCTTCAAATTAAGTTTTTTTTTATACATATATGAAAATAAATTTTAAGAATTCATAGAGGATACCAAAATAAGTCCCTACCAATCTCCTGCGTACGATGCACTGGTTCTTACAACGTTGTCTTAATTATTGGACCAGAAACGATCATCGGTCGTACCACTTCAACGCCCCTGACGCTCTCCATCAATTATGACTATCTCCACACTCAATTGCTGTGCCCTACCATGCAAATGTGAGTTGAAGTCGAAGGCTCCATAGTCCATCCCCAGCCCCGAGACAAAATTCTCCTTCCGAATTTCTTATACTCGATTGCATTGGAAAACGAAAGCTAGTAATCAATTGCATTCCACCTCGGAGACATACGAAAATAAAAAAGCTACCACCAGGCTGCACATGTATTAAATATTTTATTAATGAATTCATGCCTTCTTCGTGCAAGGTGGGAGGAAACTATGCCAGTCTACCGTGATTTTAATATATCAAATCTTACATTGCCCGAGGCGCAGAGAAATGCTGGTCTCCGAGGCAAATTGTGCCTTGTTTGTTTGTTTTTGCTACTACTCCGATAGCATAAGCTAGATTGGCCATTTGTAATCTCGGAAACTCAATTTGTTTACTAATTTAGTATGTTCTCCGCATTATTATCCAAAATTCAAACTTTGAAAAAGATATAAAAAATAATAATGTATTAAATATAGTAGTCAATGTACATGAAGCATCCAAGCAAAACAAATCTCACCGAATTAGATTTGAGCTTCCTGCCGCGATAATGCATGATTGTAAAGTGTAGGTTCTGTATTCCATCGATATGCAAAGGAGCCTGTCGTTAATCTACCATGTGGCAATAAGTTTACGCTGTAATAATAACCTGTTTATCTCTGTATTTTAATGTTTTTAAATTATTTTTACAGGCTGCCATTAAAATAAAAAAACATTACTTTAATATATTTATAAATAAAATCATTTTAAAAAAGAAACACCATCAGAACAACCAACAGAATCGAAGATTACCAGCAGCCCGGTTTTTAGCGAAAAAGCTGAAAGCGAAAGCAAAAGCAAAAGCTTAAAATGGCAACAAATTCGAAAACCAAAGCCAAGCCAAAGGTGCGCTCTTTATTCGTGCCGCTGCTAGCTGAAGCTTATGCCCTTTTCGAATGCAAATCACAATATTACCCCTACTTTCTTCCGTAATCTCATGACTCTAAGAGAAGACACTCAGTAATTGCGAGCTCGTTAAACAAAAAGATGAACCAAAGAGTTCCTGTCTTGTCTGTCAAAAGCTGTATATGTCCACGGCAAAATGGTAATTTACTTGCTGGATAATAAGGACAAATTCCCGTCCCAGTCAAAGAAAAGTCGAGAGCTCGCTCTACTCTACTAGCTAAAGACTAGCCCCGGGGAATGCTTTCTACCACAACCTCCTCCAGTAAACAGTAATACTGAAAAGGTGAGAGCCACGCGTGTCAGGAGATCTGTAAGTACGGATTACGGAAGATAACCATCAATAAATCATAGTAATACGAAACCAGGGCTTTTCAGCATGATTGGTTAGGCAAGATTATTTTTAAAAAGATTTATATTGTTTTTTTAAAATTATTTTGATATTAGAAATATTATTTTATTTGGCTGAGCTTATTAATATCATGGTATATCTATATTTATTTAATTTTAAATATGATAAATACTATTTGAAAAACTTATTCGGACATGAAAATTAATCTTAAATTTCAATAATACTATGTATACAACTGTTAAATCAAAAAGGGATTCTGCAAACTTCAACAAGTATGACTACAGGTTTGGAATTGGTCAAAGTGTAATTAATAAAATTAACTCAAAAGCGTTACTCTAATGGCGATGGAAGTACGGTGAAGTCTTTTCAATCAAAATTAACCTCGCAGCACATCCGTTACATGCTTTTCAGTTCACTCTGCCTGTTTGTTCAATCAACACCTCAAATCATCTATGGTAGAAATATAGACTGTTAATTATTAATAATTTAATTTACTTGTCATTTACTTAAGGAGTTAACCCCTTCACTTCTACATTAATTACACCCCCACCCCTAACCTGGCTCCCTTACAAGTCACAGACAATCCTCTTCACTCCCCATCCCTACCCTTTCACCTCCTCTCTCTGCTCTTGCAGATCCTCAACAATGGCACGAGCAAAACCCATTTGTCTATTTCCATACATGGCGACTTTCTTCTTGATATCTCTTCATTTCTCCCTTCTCCAAGCTTCTTTTAACCCAGATTCAGAACCTCTTTTGCAATTCAAAACCTTGTCAGACACAGATAACAAGCTCTCAGACTGGAACTCCAGCACCGACCCATGTACCTGGACCGGCATTGCTTGTCTGAACAACCGAGTCTCTCGTCTTGTCCTCGAAAACCTTAACCTTCAAGGCAGCTCTTTGCAGCCCTTAACCTCCCTCACTCAGCTTCGAGTCTTGAGCCTCAAAAGAAACAATCTTTCAGGTCCCATACCTCAAAACATCTCTAACCTCAGCGCTTTAAAGCTTCTCTTTATATCTCACAATCACTTCTCTGGTACCTTCCCTGTTTCTGCCCTCTCTCTTTCTAGACTTTACCGTCTGGATCTGTCTCACAACAACTTCTCCGGTGATATTCCAGTTACTGTCAACCATTTGACTCATCTGTTGACTTTAAGGCTTGAAGAGAATCAGTTTACCGGTTCTATTTCTAGCTTGAATTTACCAAGCTTGCAAGACTTTAACGTTTCTAATAACCGGGTATCCGGTGACATACCCAAATCTCTGTCGGGTTTCCCTGCATCCGCTTTCGCTCAAAACCTCCCTGCTGGTCTCTGTGGACCCCCGTTACAGGCCTGTAAAGGTGTAGCTTCCGACCCAACAAGACCCGGATCCGATGGGGCTATAGCGTCGCCATTGTTGCCTGGAACTAACCCAACAGGCACAGTGTCTTCAACACCAAGCTCAGTAGTAGCACCAAACAAACCAACAAACACTAACCACAAAAACAGCAAAACATCAACCAAAATAAGCCCATTAGCCCTAATAGCCATTATATTAGGGGATATTTTAATTCTTGCCGTGGTTTCTCTCCTTCTCTACTGTTACTTCTGGCGCAACTACGCAGCCAAAATGCGAAATGGGAAGGGCTCAAAGCTGTTAGAAACCGAGAAAATTGTTTACTCCTCGAGCCCTTACCCGAACCAGCCGGGCTTTGAGAGGGGAAGGATGGTGTTCTTTGAGGGAGTGGAAAGGTTTGAGCTTGAAGATTTACTTAGAGCTTCAGCAGAGATGTTAGGGAAAGGCGGGTTTGGAACTGCATACAAAGCAGTGCTTGACGATGGGAATGTGGTGGCAGTGAAAAGGCTTAAGGATGCTAATGTTGGAGGAAAAAGAGAATTGGAGCAACATATGGAGGTTTTAGGGAGATTAAAACATCCTAATTTGGTTAGTTTTAAGGCTTATTACTTCGCTAGAGAAGAGAAGTTGTTGGTCTACGATTACATGCCCAACGGGAGCTTGTTCTGGCTTCTTCATGGTACGTTGCATTACATTTTTGCTCCTTTTTCTCTCCGTTTCCATTACAATGTTTTTTCGGTTTATCTAGTTCTTCTATTGTTATTGTTCTTTTATTGTTTAGATTCTTTTAATGATCGCTCTTGATTATTTGGAGCTCTAGGAATTGCTTTAGATTGTGGACCATGTAAAAAATTGACAAATTATTTCGGGATCATGCTCTAGTGGGGAAGGGAGAGTGCAGCGGAGGAGTCCAACATGTGGGGGTAGCTTTTAGTAGTTACAGGTGTATTTTGGGGCGGGGTCCATGCATGGGTACTGTTGTTGTGCATAATTCATGACGGACAAGGGAAATGTTATAGATGTTTGACGGAAAAGTTCAGCTCAAAAGCTTAATCGTGATTTGGAATTTAGCAGGAGAGGACAGCACTACAGATAATTGTGTTTCTCAAGCAGCCTTTTCCTTTTGGTCTGTTTCCTTTTCCAGCGAATACAAGACCGAAAACTAATCTCATTAGCGAAGCTATACTCCTTTACCCTTAAAAAATAGAGAAGCGAAGCTAGACCCATGGCCATTTTGTTCAAGGTTGACTCTAAAATCCAGTAGTTTTGTGCATTTTGTGCAATTTCGATGTCGATTAGGATCATTCTACTACTTTTGCATCAAAATCCGGTGGTGTAGATGTATATCAGCATTAAACTGGTGTTTTTAGATATAGTTATATTAAACTCCTGGTTTAAGGTATAATTATCGTGCGAGTTAGGTTTATCTGAAGTCTTACTTGCATAGATAATGTGGAATCTGTCACAGAAGATGGTGGGATCCACTAGTGTTAACGGGGCAATGAGTCAAGTCTACTTGCATGAATTATGAGGAATCTAGCGGGCAAGATAATGTGATCTAGTAGTAGGGTGCGAGTATAGGTTAATGGGGCAATGATTCCTCTTATTTTAGGCTCTTTGATCACATCATAACCATGGCCCAATTTCACCATTGGATCGGTGGCTTAGATCAATCAGGCCAATATTAAGATGCTATTCGACCCAGATTGCTTGGGACTCTTATCTCAAACATCTAATGGTGACATTACATGAGGGAGACACACCTGATACGTAACCCAGCTCTTCTTGTTTATTGTAAAATTAGTAAATTTGTGGGAAGATATGCCTGATTATGTGCCCCGACAGGTAACCGAGGACCAGGAAGAACCCCACTGGACTGGACCACTAGGCTAAAAATAGCAGCTGGAGCAGCCCGAGGGATAGCATATATGCATAACTCTTGCAAGGCTCTTAAACTCGTCCATGGTAACATCAAATCCACAAACATCCTTTTAGACAAGTCAGGCAATGCCCGTGTCTCAGATTTTGGGCTCTCTCTCTTTGCATCCTCTGCTAATTATGCCCCGAGATCCAGTGGCTACCGTGCTCCCGAAGCAACATCTGACGGTCGAAAACAGACCCAAAAATCTGACGTGTACTCCTTTGGGGTTTTACTGCTGGAGATTTTAACAGGGAAATGCCCTTCTATAGTGGATTGTGGTGGTGGGCCTGGAAATGGGTATGATGGGCCTGTAGACTTGCCGAGGTGGGTGCAATCTGTGGTGAGGGAGGAGTGGACGGCTGAGGTGTTTGACTTGGAGCTGATGAGGTATAAGGATATTGAGGAGGAGATGGTTGGCCTACTTCAAATTGCATTGGCTTGTACAACTCCATCTCCTGATCAACGGCCTAGGATGGGCCACGTGGTTAAGATGATTGAGGAGATACGTGGGGAATTGTCTCCTTGTCACGACACCTTTGACTATGTCTCCGATTCTCCTTGCTTGTCTGAAGACACTTGTGGAGTTAGCCAGTGATTGAACAATTTGGCGCAGAAGTAGACAGGCGGTTTATTCAGTTATAAACTAAGAGTATTGGGGTTTGATGTAAATCATGGTGGGATTTGTCTTCCTGCATTATTGAGTTTTGCTGTGTTATTTTTTTTTGGTTAGATTCAATGAATATGTTTCTCTTATGGCTGTTTATGCTTAAAGATCGGCGAAGAGTTGATGAAATTTGTTCTACCAATGACGTGTTCGCAATCATGAAATTGATCACTTAGACGGGGATGGCCAAGCCCCCACATCTCTTTAATCAGTAGTGCTCTCTTATCTTGTGGCGCTTGTCATGTTCATATGCGTAAATTATTCATGAAAGTTAGTGCTGGTATATTATATGTAATTTTGAATCTTGGACAAATAATCATTTAGTTCTTTTTGACCATAGAATCTTGATTTTTAATCATTATGGAATGTGCACTTCAATTTAATCGTTCTTTTCTGCTAATGGTATGAGGGTTTGGTTTGAAAAATGCATTTCAGACCTGAAGGTAAGTAAAGCCTACAAGATCGAATGGAATCAATTGGTTGTCGAAGTATGGTGCGGACGTTATTTGGTTCCATCTAGGACTCTCATTTTTTTGAGCTGGGTTCTTGCTGCTAAATGCCCCTCCCCATCATGAATAAAACTGGGTTGCCAGCCATTTTTGGCCACTAAGCTCCTAAAAACATGGTTGATGTTACAGTCAACGTTCCCTCATGAGAATGCTCGGTTCATCGATCACGTTTTCATCATAGAAATTAGAATCCTAAATTAGTAGAATATAACTTAGGTGATAGGTATATATAGTTGTAATACTTCACAAATTAAAACGATTCTTTTTGGTGAGAGATTCTTCTCTTGGGAAATTTTTATATAATTTTTCAATGGAAATAACAATGTTTTTTTGTTTAGATTTATCATATAAAAAGAGAAGCAAAAAAAAAAACTAAATCTACTAAAATTCTGGACAAATTTGAGGTAACTTGGGCTTCCTTGAACAAGTGATTTGCTTCAAATCAATTTTTATTTAGCTTTTTTGGATCTGATCCCTCCGGTCCCTTTTATTATTTTTCCATAGACTTTGTGGCAATTAGAATTGTATTAGAATTGCATTAGATTTATTTATCTCTATTTAATTCGGATTTGATTGTCAGCTAAACCCTGTGAAATGGTATTGTTCCCTCCCTCTTGTTACTCCCTGCAAGCTATTGGCACCAGACGTTTTTTATCTACAGCCGTCCATGCAAGCTGTACCTCACTCGATCTCCACCCTACGCGCTAACCCCTCTCCTTTATGTCTTCGTAGGACATCTTGTTGGGGAAGCCATTTCCCATTTATTCCTCAGTCCTTTCGAGATGTCCTGAGAGCTGCCGGACTGTTACAATAGTTGTCTTCTTCTGAACAGGATCACTTACTAATGTGGTAGCTCAGTTCGAAGGATTACAATTCATTTGGACTTATTCAGAGGAAACGGCTACTGGTCACTGTTAGAATTATAATGAGATTAGATGTGCTTTAGTTGTAGGATTCTAAAGAGATTAGCTCTCTTTTAGCTATAGAGTTCTAATTAGTTTATATTTCTATTCCTAATAGGATTTATCATAAATCCTATTTTTATCCAATAATCTCTCAAATTGTGAGAGTTTTATGACTTTAGTTCATTATCATTGTAAGCCTATATAAAGGCAATTTGAATTCAATAAAAGCATGTAATTTTGATCCCAGTTTAGTTTCTAAGTGTTCTTCAGGAATTCTGCCTATTTTATTTTGTTCTTCAATTTCCAGTATTTACTCTGAACAGTAACTATTCTAAACAGCTACTGTCCAACAGTCACGTGATGAAATCTTGGTGATGGCAGTCATTTTCATGTTAATTTTTCCAAAAAAGAATTGATGCATTCGCTGTGAAAGCATGAAAGATTCTAGAAAGAGAAGAGCAGCGGCGGGAATGCTCTGAGTGCCCAGGCTTCGGTAAACTGAACCAGAAATCATCAACTGGACTGTGATTTAGTTAGCAACATTAAAAAATAAAAATTAGCAGATGATTATGAATTTCTGATAGATTTTTACTGTCCTTCGTATACTGTGCGAACCAAGACGACAGATTTTGCTTTCACCATTGCTGCTATATGGTATCAGCAAATGAGTTAGTAACAAAATCAGAGCAATAGAAATGAATTAAGTGCTTCTAATAATTAAGATTAATATTATTGAAGCAGAGTACATGGAAATACATGCAAGGGAAAACCCTAAAAACTTTTCATGTTTTATACCTTGTAACGTGAAGGGAATAAAGAATCAATGTGCTCTGAAGTCCAATCTCTTCGAGAGGGAATATGCAACATTTATACAAATGAATAAAGAATGAAACTATGCTAGAAACCTACTTGTTGAAATGCATGATTTTGGGAGCAAACCTCAAAAGCCTATCTAAAGCATTAGGCCAGAATTTCCTTGCAAACAAGAAACAAGTGTTGGTGTGATTCCCATTATACACGCAGTCGCTGCCACTTCTCATCCTCTCCAAAAACTCAGTGGTCACCTCTGTCCTCAAGAACTTAGCAGGATGAGGCCCGCCTCTGGACCAATCAACCCAAGTCAAAGTCCTATTTGAATTCCTCCTCGAATGCTTCATGGTCACAAATGTCGGCAAGTAATGCTCATCAGCGTAGCACTGTCCCGTGCAGTGCTTTTGGAACAGGGGGAAATATTTCCGGTCCGAGACAACTTCAATGGCAAGGTCTCGATCTATTTCGAACCACTGCGAGCCCTTCCTCCATTGTTTGATTTGGATCCCAGGTCTCATCCGTGGACTATACCGGCCATTACCTACCGGTCCTTGCAAGACATAGGACTCCACGTGATTTTCGGTCGAGTTCATTAGGTAAGTGTAGACGGTGGAGAAGTTGAAGATCGGAATGCATGATTCCGAGAGGAGAACAAAACGTTGGTTAGCAATGTCAAGGAGTGCATTGGCTAATAGTCGTCTTTCGGCTTCAATCATGTTTGCATTTCCCCATAGAACATCCTGCATTATGGCACGTGAACAGGAAAATGAGTAACCATAATTGACAAAAAAGAACCGTAGAAACTGTGCTATAGAATGTCAGGAAAAAGCAGTCTAATTGCCCCTGCAGACAACTAGATCGTTCTTTTACGCTGTTTTTCTGTTGATTAGATCTTTTCTGCATAGTATTCTTCTTATATACTAAAGTTAAATCTATTTTTTTAATGAGATCAAAGATAGATTATACGAGTTGGAATTAAATTTAATGAGAATTTCCCCCTTTTTTTATAAAAAATCTGGCTAAAGAGTATGGCTAATGAGAGTACATACACATCAAGACAATCCGGAAATGACTGCAAATTAATAAATTATGCACAAACTTCATGGAGGAGGATGAAATAATAGGTTTCTGGCTGAAATCAGGAGCCTAGCGATTCTGCCATTACTTACAGGGTACCTTAATTGGGGACGTTAGAGATGCTATGTTTCGATAAGGAAACTGCTAAGGCCCACCCGAAATGGGGTTTCGATTACCACTTCTCATAAAGCCCATGAAAGAAAAACAACATGTCTCTGAACATATTCCCCCTTCAAATTAAAATGGCTAGGAATTGGTCATCATAGAACCTTGATGTCAATGATGTGCATTGATTTGCTAAATTTGTCATGTAAACGCTTGTATGTGTGTGTGTGTTTATATATATATATATATATATATATATATTTGTGGTGGTTGAGATTTGTTTCAGATTGAGATGATAGTTCTTAAATATGATTTGGTACGTAACCCGATTCAAATTGTAGATTACAAGTTTTGATCGGGTTACCAAGTCATCTTGAATTGATTCTATTTTTTTTAAAAATAAATTGACATTATTTTTATTAAAAAAAATAATAGTTAACGGGCTGTAATCTAGTTTTTATAATTTGCTATTTTTTAAAATCTAATTCAATTTTAACATAAATCAATTGAATCAGATTTTAAAATTATGGCTGGGATTTCCACGAGTTTGTTTCTAGCTAAATTGCAATTTCTCATGAACTGCACTGTGTGGAGAAATGAAACTCTATTCTCCGCGCTATACAAAAGGAATTCATTTTCATCTTTCTAGGAAAAAACCTAGGTAGTTTCTCACGCATGAATGGCTATTTATTCTAAGTCTTCTAATCCTTTTTCTTTTTTCATAGAAATCAAAAGGACTCTAATCATTCAAGTATTACTATTAAGAAAAAAAATATTAATCATTAACTAATAATTTGTGCAGTAGATCTATTGTCGATCAAATTAAACAACAGGATAACAAAAACTAAATTCACATGATGAAGTCACGAGAAATTAAGCAGTAAACTAACCTTACTGGGAATTCTTCTGCCATGGAACACAGGACTTTCGGGCTCTGACGCATTGTAAGATGGACTTGAATGCACATAAATTGAGTACAACCCATCATGCCCCTTGAAGAATTTCTCCCACAGTGGAGCCATCAAAACTGGCCCTTTTGTCAAAAACATAAAAGCAATCTTCGGAACTCTATCAAATGGAAACTCGCGTATATTGGGAGTCATGGAAGCTCTCCAGAGCAATTCCTTTTCATCCATATCATGCTTAACAGCAGGCACCTTCAAATATTTTTTCAAGCCGATGCGAGGAGGCGGCTTGATCAATGGTGGTGGTGGTGTTGTGGTGGTGGTAGAAAAAGAGAATTGTCTGACATGTAGACTGAATGATATGTTGCTGAGATAGGAACTGAGAATGACTCCGGTGGCAAGGCCGCAGCCAAATAAAAAGAAAAAAGAAAGGACATTGATGAGCTGCAGCTGGGCATTGAACAGCTTTGTCAATGTAGTGGCCAAGTTCTGGTTCTGAGCTTGACCCTTCATGGCAATCGGTTGATTTGTCAGAGGAAAGAGCTCGATAACTTGAAAGAACTAAAGTAGGGGGCCGGGGTAGTGGCAGGCTTGCTAACGAAGGCTTCGAAATTATTCTTTTAGTTATCAAAAGCTGTTCTTTTCTTCGAGAACAAGAGATGTCAGTTAGAAAAAATGATGGTATCTTAAGAATAAACTATACTTTTTCAAACGAACGTTAGGTATATATTGTGCTAGAAGGGATGGATGGCCCCCAAACACACAGATGGATATGATAATTAGTAGAGTTGTCTGTCAGAAGTTTTTGTAAATTAAAAACTAATAAAAAGAAATTAGTCTGATCAGACACTCACTATTTTTACATATATATGCTTGCAAAGACTTGGAGCTTCTTAAAGAAAATCAAGCATATTTAATGGAGAAATTCAAGAAAGATTCATCACAGTTTGATGAACTTTTAGAGAGGAGGAGAGATGGCGGATCTCTAGAGAGAGGTGTGGAAATCAGAAGACGAGATGCTGGTGGCTTAAATTTGTGGTGCGACGCTGTTTCTTGACGGTGGATTTATAGATCACCGTTATAAAATTCCAGCTTTTTTTTTATTAATGAAAATTAGGACCTTTTCTCTCCAACTTTGAAACGGCCATGTTCAAAGTTCAAACATTAAAAAGGAAACCACGTGGAATAACTCAAAAACAAGCTGTTTATGTCTCGACAAGACACGGCTAGTCTCATTTATAGAAGATTCCATGCTTGAGTAAGTTGATTCTATTCATTCAATAGTTGATTTAAAAAAAAAAACTAATAATAATATTTAAAATTAGCATTATACCTTCTCTCGTCCCCCCCCCCCATCTTTTTTCGAAATGAATAAATTGGAAGGGGAAATTAAGACAACCTGTGTGTGCTTGCTAGTTACCAACTCTGACCTTGTAAGCTAAATGCCCTTTTGACTTTAAAAAATAATTTCAGTAGTGAGTTATGGACAGCGCTAAAAAGAGGAAGCCGCCAGTTAATACAATTACGTGGAAGAAACGTACTTCACGTGTCGGCTTGCCACACACGACTTGTGAGGGGTTGGTAGCCAATGAAAGGCTGCCCTAGGGGAGGTGCTCACCCTACAGAAACCATACCGAGAAAATTAATTTATTATGCATAGAATTGACTACGAAATCATTGCCAGCGTTGCTTGCTAACCGTCATTAAACCCAAAATCACGGAGTGACCATTGGTATTGAGAAACCATTTGTTACTCACTCGGTTTTTGAAATAAATAAATAAATTATTTTTTAGATGTTTATAGATCATTTTGATGTATTGATATTAAAAATAATTTTTAAAAAATAAAAAAATATTATTTAATATATTTTTAAATAAAAAATATTTTCAAAAACAATTTCAATCACCCTCAGAACAAACATTTAATAGTTATTTTAGTCAGGCTCTTAAAAAGAAAAGGAAAAGTAAAACAAAGAAAAACAATAGCCCTTGTGGTTAATTCAGTTTGGAACAGATTTTTCAAATTATCTATGATGGGAGGAATCCCCCCCGCCCATCACCATCTGTCATGAATTATCTACAAAGAAACTTCCCCTTTTATTATTATTAATGACTTTTATTCTTCGAGAATATACATCTCCCATTCACGAAGCAGTAAAAGTTTGCTCAAGTCGTGACAGCAAAAGGGATCGGCAGACGTTAAATTCTATAAATGGGCCTGTTAATTTGATTTGAGGTGGGCTCTAATATTCTCTTAAGCCTCGAACAACCATGGCAGCCCGTTTCAACTGGCCCGAACATCATGAGGCTCAGATTAAGACCGAAAACCGAGCAATCCTGGAGCTATCCTTAGCAAAGGGTCCAGAGTACTTGGATGAAACTTCCTTGCAAAAAGGAAGCAAACTGTGGTGATCCCACCGTTATATGTGCATTTAAACCCATTCCTGATCTGATTCAAGAATGCTTCGGAGACATCCTTTCTCACAAATCTTCTAGGGTGAGATCCACCGCCAGACCAGTCAACCCAAGTGATGCTCCTATTTGAGTTCAGCTCAGGGAGAATTTTGGTTACTAGAGTTGGGAAGTAGTGTTCATCCATGTAACACGGAGGCCTGCAATGATCTCTAAAAACAGGATGGTATTTCACGTCAGATATCATCTCGATCGCAACCTTCCGGTGAACTTCGAACCACTGAGAGCCTTTACGCCAATCAGATAATGTCACGGTTGGCCGCATTTTCTTGTTGTATCGACCACGCCCCGTGTGTCTTGGGTCATCAAATGAACCCAGGAAGCTCTGGTTTGAGTTCGTAAGGTAGTTGTAGATTGTGCTGAAATTGAATACTGGAATGCAGGTCTCGGAGAGGAGGACAAATCTTTCATTGGAGAAATCGAGTAGAGCATTGGCCAATAAACGTCTCTCGGCATCTATCATAGTTGCTCTCCCCCATTCAGCTGGCTGCAAGAAACACTTTAAATGCACTGGATATGCATATCAAAAAATCAAAGCCTGCAATATTCTTCTAATTCCTTTGGGAGGCGCCGAGTTTTGCCTGTCAATACATATACGAACTGAAAGCAAGAATAAATTTACGAGTTCTGACCTTGCTTGGTATCTGACGATCGTAGAAGACTGGTGATTCAGGGTGTTTATTTGTGAATCCCGGTGGCCTGTGGAGGTAGATTGAGTAGAGCCCTTCATGTCCCTTGAAGAACATTTCCCAAAGTGGCGCCAAAGGCAGACTCCCTCTGGTCAAGAACATGAATGCAATCTTTGGTGTACGATTGTAAGGGTATTCATCAATATGTGGCACCATTGAGGCTCGCCATAATAGCTCCTTGTCACTCATAGAATGACACAGTTCCTTTGGAGCTAGCCAGTCTCTCAAGCGTGTGATTGGGAATCGCAATGGTTGCAGGGAAGGAGGAGATAAAAAAGAGCTGCAAAGAAAATATGAACATGGTGACCGAGATGGTGGAGGGGTAAAGGTAGCCGACTGGGGGAAGTAAGAATAGTCTTCGGATACCAGATATTTCTTGACATTGTTATTTACGAACATTGTAAGAATCACAACAAATGACACCATCGACAAACATAAAACTACAGTGGCTGTAGCTTGAAGACTGCCTTCTCGAACTGCTGTTCTAAAACGTGTGGACAGGTCTTTTAGAAACACAGTGATCTTACACTGCTTCATTTCCCCACCCTGTCTCTAGCTTAAAACTTGAACCACCTAGAAAATGGTTTGATTTTCATTGATTCAAATCAGCAAGGTTTTTAAACCAAGACAGCGTGATCGGAGATTTTGGTAGGGCCTGAAACGTTAAAAAAAGAGCAAGGTACATGTAGCTTGAGCACATGGGAAATGCCAGAACAGAGAGGATTAGAAGCGCGAATTGCAAGACATACCTGATTTTCTGAGAAATGAATGAAAAGTTGGGATTAATTTACTGCAATTGGCTGTGGGGTGTTACTGATTGAAAGGTATGGATATCGTGGCTCTGGATCCATCACGCGCTCCCATACGTGAATAAAGCAGGGAGAGGATCAAGAATATCATGTGCTGGACAGTGAAAGCAGTGAAGGCTGAAGCATTTACTATACTTAGAGGTATGTTCAATGTGAAATTTGGAATCTAACTCGTAGATATCGTAACAGAAGCTTCAAATTTTCTTGTACTGGAAAATATAGCAAAACTAAATAGAAAGCTTGTGTTGTAAGTGAGGAAAAAGGGGCCGAAGCTTCTGTAGTCACCTCCTCCTGATATGAGACAAATTCGTAATCTTGCAATGTAGGTTTTCAAAATTCATTTTAGACTGATTTCTGTTTAATATTTCACCACTCTCCCGATTAATGCTTATAGTCTATCCCTGCAATTGTTTAATACGTTCCCAGATTTTTTGTGATATTATCTAATGAATTAGATCGCCTTCAAAAAGATATTGGCCAGATTAGGAGAGAGGAAGTAAAAAAGAGAAGCTTAACACATTATTAGTCCAAAACTAAGAGAAAAAAAGAAGATTAGAGAAGGGGTAAAAACTAGAGAGCAAAGAAAAGATTTTAAAACAACGCTTCTGGGTAAAGAAAACGATATGAATTTCTTCTATATACATGTTTTTTCCATGTTCTCCGAAGGAATTTTATTCATACAATATCAATATGTAGAATCTCTAATTGAATACATTGATGAATTTCTAAATGAACGTACATAGATTATTATCGGGGACGAGAGAGCTCATCGAACCGGCACGGTCGAGATTAACTGATCATAGTTTGACGCGTCCAAAATAACTATTCAGGTCCAAACCCTAGCACAATAGCTCAACACAATTAACTCATATACCAAATAGCAAGATGTTTCATAATCATCAATGCAGATTAAACTAGTAGACGCACTAAGATATTCATGGCTGTGGTAACACTGAGACTAAAGAGAGATCAATTCATCAAGATCACACACAAAAAAAACTTCACTTGGAATTTCACTTTACACTTATATAGAGATGGAGCAATAGCATTGTAGTGCACGTTATCCTTAGTATATGATGCCCAAATCCTTCTCAATTAAGGAAATACTCAGAATGGTTAGCCCACATGTATAAAGCTTTATAAAGCCAAGTACTATTGTTGCTGAGAAATTGAATATCATAAATATCAACGATTGACTTCGTAGAAGTACCTTGTATCATAAATGGTGGGCTTTCTTTATAAGGTCAGCACACGATTCACTTTCCCCAAATTGTACAATAACAATCACCATATGAAAGCCATGATGCATTGAATATTTGCAAGAAAACCCCAAATGATACACATTGAACTGTCTTATTTTAAATTAAGTTAGTACTTAATGAGTAGAGCACAGCAAAGATCACTGCACCTTATTTAGTATTGTTGGTATATTTAGGTTTTAAATTGTGACAGAAACCCAGCAGCAAGGTATGTGCAAATCCATCTGGATGGAAAATCCATTCCACAAGTTTTTTGGAGCTTCTGAATTGAAAATTCCTACAATGCAGTATCCTCTAATCAGTCCCACTACAAAGTATCCATCTACACTGCAAGCAATCTTTTAATTCTCAGATTACAAGAGTGATATTTCATCGTATATGGTCCACATAAATGAATGACTAGGGAAAATTCAAGGTAAGGGGTCCAACCTAAGAGATGCCAGACACCGCAGCTCTCCTCACTTGGGTTCAATTTTACCCACCTTCACAGCAAACGCAACCAAACTGCAATTGAAGGTGTCTACAGAGAAGCCCTGCACACTCTCCAAGGAATAGTTGGAATTTAACTCAAAAGAGGAAAATCTCACTAATTCCTAATTTTTATCCTAAATAACATTGCTGTGTCAAACTTTTGCAAGAAACAATGAATTGCTAGAATTTCACAACATCACTCGTCTCACATACAAAAAAGGAAAATAACTTGAGCACGTGAATAGATACAGTTAGTTTCATGTGGATTATCAGAAGCTCAGGGCAAAAAATACACTGAGGTAATCGCGTGTTTAAAAAACATCTGTTAGCAAATGCACCTGCTTGAAAAGTCAAAGATTATGTGGATATTCTCTATAGTCAAGGTCACCAACCATAAAATAGATATATCAATCCAATCCCACCCCTCCTTTTCCCCAATACTCACTCATCTTATCACCATAGGTTATATCCTTCCAAAACAACAGGCTCCGCATGTATGCAGCTATTAACCCCTACTATCCATAATAAGCCTTTTAGTGTAACTGAGAATCGGGCCTTTTCTATTTTATTTCTATTTTAAATTTGCCTAAGTCCTTTATGAGTATGAAAAGAAAGCACAGGGACTGTTGGCCTATGAATGAATACACAGAAAAACTAGAAACATCATGTACAACCATTCATACATGAATTGAAGGGGGGGGTTGTAAAATGACGGTGGAAGAAATTACCTTCGGCAACTTATTTTGTTGGGTCAAATGATCCACATGAAGTCTCACATTTGATGCAGCATGAGACCAAAGACTGCGATCAATCCCCGAATATACATTAGCAACTATGTCAAATAATGTCTTAGCTCCATTTTCTATAGCTTCCAAGATGGATAATTCTCTACTTCTACGGTTCCTGCAGAATTAAAGAAAAGAGAGTGCAATTTAGCATTATGTAAGTCTTCATAATCATTATCGTTTAGCGAGCTACAATACTGAGTTGGCTCACTAGTAAGAGCATTGGTCATTTTATACAGCTTGGTAAACCACAATTGAAAAGTGTGTATAGCTTATATGAAATTGCAACTCTAAACTAGATAAAAGCATTGTTTCATAGCTCAAAATAGTCCATCCTGAGATCTTACTAATGTGCAGAGAAAAAGAAAAACTCCTAATGTGAGCTCGTAAAGAGAAGTCTCTATGGTCCTGCAATATCCAAATCTCATATGAAAAGTTTAACTAAAAGCACAATAATACAGTGTGGTGGCTAAAGAAAGGAAAATGATTTATTCATACTTTAGATATCCGCAAAGCATGTGCTTTGGCCACAAATTAACTCTTCCATGCATTGGGATCAAGATGTGTGGAGCAAGCTCAATAAATTTGTAAGTCGATTGGAAGTAATCCTGCATAAACAACAAACCTCTTCACTAAGATGTTTAAATTATAAATAATATGTATATAAAACTTGGACAGAGGCAAGTTATTTGAACATTTTATAATATTACATTCCATTTTCCCATTACAGTTTGACTGATGTAGCAACCTCATGAACTGCATACCATGCATACCACAAAGTCTAAGAAAATCAACTAACCAAAGTTTCTATTAGAAGGCCTTAGTGAGACTCTAAGGTTTCTGTAAATTCTGTTCCAGCCCCACTCCTGCCCTGGATCAGCTAAATCTCTCTGGAAAACAAATTCCTGATCTTCTCAAGTACTAGTTCACCCTTATCCATTTCAGAACAACCATTAATTTTCAAGTTCAAAGGCTATTCTATATCACATATTCTTTAGTCAAACACTAATACATAAGAATATATCAATACAACAATGATACAAACAACAGATTTAGATTGACAGAACAAGGAAATTTAACTCCTGTTAGTAGTGCAAATATTAAAGCATGAGATTAATAATGTAGTATCGTTGTGGCTTATTATCTACTTACAGCCATATTTCCACCAGAAGCAATGTCCAGGAGGGCACTTCCTTGGCTGTAAAAAACCCACAAATACATTAGGAACGCAGATCATAGAGAGCAATATGAAATGATTAGAACAAAAACTACAGAAATGCTAAGTTCTTCTGTGTAGGTGCATGCAGTGGCAGAAGGTGAGTAAAATTGTTGGGGGGCTAAGTTAAATATAATACGACTTTAAAGAGCAAATAAAATAAAATTAGAGGGATGAATCAGAATATCACAAGGATCAATATGAAAAATATGCAAAACTGTTGGGAGCATGATGAAACTTAGGAAATTTTGATGGGGCTTAGACCTGTAGCCTGTTCAAGAACAGTTTATGCGCGGCTGTTGCACCTGGGTGTGAAGGGTGTGGGGGATTTGTTCCAGAGAGTTTATATGCAACTGGAAACTGGAACCGAGTGCTTTGTTCATCAGAAGAAGTTTTAGAAGGGAACTTGTGTCAATACATATCAGCAACCATTAATTGCTGCCGATTCTTGCTGTACATATTAATTTCCTATTCTATTTAGTTTCCTATCTTGACTACAATAGCAGTAATGTATAGAGTCCTATCTTGAATGTATTACCTATTATTTAGCAATGTAATTAGGGAAGCTTTTACTATATAAATGAGAGAACCTCACACATATGGGGCATACGGTTTTTACCCTAATTCTTATTGCTGTCAACTTGAAAGTGGGAAAAACTCCATTTAAAGATTGAAATCCTTTCAAGTCTCAATTACAGCTTCCTAGTAAATTTGAAACGACTATTTGGCTATCCTAATAGAGAATTCTCTTTTATTCATCATATGAACCAATGATCACATCCCATGTCTTTACTCACAAACATGTGCAAACAGTCGCTAATGTAGAGGGTGAAAATACAGACAACATGATTATATAAACTTTATCCATAGCTCATTTTCTTTGAAAACACAAAAACACAATGCATAAATATACAAATGTCAAGGGCAGGTTACTTTTTGGCTACACATAATAATGATTTCCTGTTTTTTATTGACATGATTTCAAATCACGGAAATGATAAGCCCTCCGCAATTCCATCATAGCATCATTTCCTAATTTATAAATCACATGGTTAAGACTGCCCTCAAAATGATAGCACAGTTCCATCAAGAATCTATTTTTAATGAATAAGTGCAGTCTTCTAAGAACCTTACCCCACACAATGATCGCCTACTATCAAGGAGTGAGTTTCGACATGAAGCAGTGCCAGATGCCCATCTGTATGTCCCTGATTGAAGAAAACCCTATATTTCAGCTAATAATTAAAAAGTAGGCCTTCTTTCATGGGTTGGGCGAATAAGTAGCCAGCTTTACCAACAAGCATGGAATATGAAGAGCACAAATTACAGACATTACAAGTTACAATGAAACTTGGTTTTTCATCTCAGAACTACAAATCACACAGAAAAAATTACCGGAGCAAAAATGATATTCAATCTCTGACCACCAATGCAAATGTCTTCTCCTCCAGAAACTGAGATGTGGCCAAGCGACCAGTCATCTGCAAAATATATGGTGTCTACTAAACTTCCATGAAGTGAATGAGATTGAAAATAATGTTTATTAACCCAGGAGCAGTTGATTCATGGACTTTACATTACTATTTAAAATCGGTGCTTATGATACAAAGAAAGAGAACATTTGTTTACAGATGTCATATATTTAAACACTGCATAACAAAATGATATTATCACAACGCCATAGTAATTATAACCTTTCCTAATGCGGCGCATTGTGTTCTCATGTGCTAATAAAGTTGCATTAGGATTGCATTTTTGGATCACAGAGAGGCCTGAAACAAACCACAAGACAGCAAATCAGAACCAAAGTAGAAAAGGTGATATTTAAGAGTCCAGGCAAAGTGTAAGTTATGATCCCAAAGTGTAAGTTACAGCATTTTTGCATATCTTACCATCAACATGATCTCCATGGTGATGGGTAACAAAGACGACCAACTTTTTTGACAGAGCAGCAACAATTTTCAAGAGCTGATCAGGCAAAATAAAACACCAATCAACTTTTTAATTCAAAGAATTGCACAGCTTACAAGAATAAAATAGCTAAGCCACTGTTTGCAATTTGATTGACATCATTAGCACCAGCCACCAAAAAATAAAATGACCAAGGTCTTCCCCATACAATAACCACATCATGGTATGGGCTGGCAAATGGTTGTTAAGTTCAATTCAGATCCATGTGGGCTTCTTAGATTCATTTTTTAATTTTTGTTTTCAGGTCACTACAGTAAATTTGACACACCTAGAGGTTAGACGATGTGCATGAAAACTATGGTTTTCAATAAAATTCTGCAAAGAATTCAGAGATGGAATATCATTGAACAGCATCCGAGTTGATACTAGGAGATGTCTTTTATATGCTAAACTAATAGAACAGTTTATGTGTATATTGTATGACAGCAAATATTATGGCATCCAAGCAAGATACATCATGCACTTGGATCAATAGCCAACAAAGAGAATTATAGAGATCCCGAGTGTATGGTCTTGGACCATATTTTTTCCCTTCCAGTTAGGTTCTAATGAGTTTTTTATTTCAGTTAAATCACGACCTGCTTCCACTTATGAGCTTGTCATCCAATACAATTGCTGCAGCTGCCAGTGTGTCAAGAAAATCTAGGCTGCATTGTGGGAAGAGTGCATTGAGGACATATTGCATGCCCAATTTTGACAGAGTTTACTTCTGCTAGGATTTTTGAGCAAAATGTACTTCAGAGTCAGTAGCCAGCAGACGTACCTCCTCATGAAAATCAGCTTGGCATCCTGGGTCCACTATCAATGCATCTCCATGAGCTACAAAATTATAATCTCCACTTTCATTTTTTACACTCTTAGGTGCAAATATAACCAGGTTTGTTGTATGGAAAGGCTTGGCTGTTCTACTTTTCATAGGCACGATTATAACACCAGGTGGATATTCCTGAAAAGGAGAATAAATGTCATCTAAATAAGGAGAGGGGGGGAGTTATATTTAATAACGAGAAATACAAGATTTCACACCAATATGTTTCAGGGTTTTCACACCAATATGTTCTGATTTCCACAACTGTCATTTTCCATAATAAGAGAATCGTTTAACAGGCAATTGAGAGCCAGTTTAATGAATAAAAAACTACAATTCCAAAATGTTTCTTAAAGAAATGCATCCAGCAAACCTGATAATGCAAGGTAGCATTCACTTTCTCTGAAGATTGTGCCGAATCATTTATAAGACCAAGAACTACCAAAGGTCCCACACGATCACTACTTTTTTTCACATCCACAAGCCAGCTCAAACAACTTTGGACAGACATCCACTTACACAGCTCTGCATTTGTAATCCCGTTCATTCCAAATTAGTTTTGCGAGCCTCACCAAAGATACAACGGTAGTACTAATGACTAAAACAGAACCAAAATGAGATTTTATGAGACAAATATGTATTTCCAAACACCAGGCATATCTAGGTCCATCAACGTGAGTTTCAACAGATTCTACTGTAACAATCTTCAAACCTCAATTCTCTACCAACATCAACGTCAGCAGAGCTAGCTATTTCGTGTGGGCGCGTGTGTGAAACATGATTAACATAGATAAAATCAGACCTGGTAAGTTTTGATCCCCAGGTAACAATCTCCCTACAATGTACACTCTATGAACTGGCAATCCTGGGCCAAACTCAGCTTCCTCCACAAGCTTCAAAAATCTCCACTCTCCTCCATCACTTACCTTAAACCCCACTTGCTCCAAGACCTTAAGAAACAAAAACCAAGAAATCCCAGTTCATTAATCAATAAAACAAAACAAGCACACGATTTAAATTACAAAATCAACTCATGGGATTACCTTGTTAATAGCCAACTCAACATCGAATTTTCCCAAATCAGTCTTCTCCAAGCCTTCTATAACAATACCACCAGACTCCAATTCTCCGTCTTTAAGGTCCAGCTTTGTAGAGGGTAAGTCCCAGAGATCGGAGTCAACAAATGTATCATACTCTTCGACGCCGAATTTCGGAGGCGGGTTTTGCTTTACAAGGAGAAATTCGGCTTCGTTTAAGGGATTTTTGAGGATTAAAGCAAGATTGTAGGTGACCATTTTTACTTCGACTTTTTTAGCGAGGTTGGAGATGTGAGAGCAGTGAGGGAAGACTAGGTGTCGATATCGATTATAGACAGATGAGGGTTAATGCAGCAGTTGTACAGAATCTACAGATATGTCGGTGAAGTGGCAGTACGTTAAAAAAGGACAGCTCACTTTTTATTCACTGTGTATCTCTAGATTTAATTTACTACGAAATAACATAAAGATTTGTCAGATTACATTTTTCTAGATAGAATTCATTGTCATGATTAATACGTTTCATTTTTCTTACTATTATATATATATATATATATATATATATATATACTTACATATAAGAATAAAACAAAATTAAATGATACAAATATAAGAGCGTTTGTAAAAGTCATGATACCTTTTTTTTAATTGTATTGATATTTTTTACTTAAGAGTATTTGTTTCTGTATATCAAAAGTATTTTTATTTTATTTTTTATTTAATTTTAAAAAAAAATAGTGTTTTGATATATATTTTAATATGTTGATATTAAAAATGTTTTTTTATATACTATTTTAATATATTTTCAAATAAAGAAATACTTTACCATCATTTCCCTTTTTATTGGAGAAATACACCTCTCTTCTAAAACGCAGCCCTCTTTTGGTTTTCTACTGATAACAGCCCTCTTTTGGTTTTCTACTGATAACAGCCCTCTTTTGGTTTCATACCCCATCCCTTCTCCTTCTCCTTCTCCTTCTTCTTCTCCTTCTTCTTCTTCTTCTTCTTCTTTGTACTTGTGTCTTTCGTAGTGCAAATAACTTTAAAATCCATAGCTGTATAACACAAAATTTTCAACTTCTTACGGTTTGTGCCTTCAGAACAAAAGCTTTGCTGTTTAAATACGAAAGGAAATTTGGTCGGTTCTGGATGCAGATTATTCCTCCAACTGGGCATGATAGTGCCACTCATTTCCTCAGCTGAGTGACGGCTTTGGATGCATGTTATCCACGGGTTGTTTCGGGTATGAGAAATTTTATAGTACTCAAACTATATGGATTGAATATATATAACATATAAGAGATAAACTCGGAGAAAAAGAGTAAATCATATCCGATAGTATAACTGGTTAAGGTATAGGTTTGGCACCATAATATTCTCCATACCGAGATTGGTTCGGCTACATGATAAACGCTTTGAGAAGGCAACTATTTTTGTTGCAGAGAAATTAATCACAGCTATCCATATATTTATATCAATGATTGGCTTTGTATAAGCACCTTGAATCATAAAATGTTTAGCAGCCGGTGCATTTTGAACACTTTCCTGAAGGCTCGAGCAGACGATGAATAATCACCATATGAGAGCTATAATGCATCGGTCGTTTTCGAGAGCTGCAAATTGTACGCCCTTATCTCACTTACTTTCAGCTAAGCTTGTACTTTAAGGAGTAGAGCACCGCAAAGCTGACAACTGCTCCACCGATTAGTATTTTGAGTATATGTAGGTTCTTGGACCGTGACAGAAATTCAGCAGCAAGATATGCCCAAATCCATCTGGATATAAAATGCACCCCGCAAGTCCTTTGGAACTTCTTAATCGAAAATTCCTACAAGGAAGTATCCTCTAATCAGTCCCGCGACAGATTATCCAACCTATGATGCAACCGATCTTTCATTTACAAGATGGAAAATCGTCAGTGTATAGTTGAATGACTAGAGAAAAATGAATGGAAGAGATGAGACGCAGTGGTAAATGGGCATCAGATTTTCACTAATTTCAAATTGTTATCCTAAACAGCATTGCTGTTTCCAAATTGTCCAAGACACAAGGAATTGCTACAGTTCCATAAACTATTTGGTATTTGCCTATGAATGAATACACAGTGAAACCAGAACAATACTATACAAATGTTTATGTTTACTGTTAGAAGGAAAATAAATTTGTACCATAAACATGGAAGAAATTACCTTTGGTAACTTATTTTGTTGAGCCAAATGTTCCACATGAAGCCTCACATTTGATGAAGCAGGAATCCAAAGACTGCGATCAACCTCAGAATATATATTGGCAACTATGTCAATTAATGTCTTTGCTCCATTTTCTATTGCTTCCAAGATGGATAATTCTCTACTTCTACGATTCCTGCTCGAAAAGGAAAAAAATCAAGTGCAGATCAGTATTGTGTAACTCTCCTGATCATTATTGTTTAGTGAGCTAGAACGCGGAGTTGACAAAAGAATAAGACTGTTGGTCGATTTATAGTTATACAGCTTGGTGAACCACAATTGAACAGCATGCACATCTATATGAAACTGCAAGTCTCAACTAGGTAAAAGTATTTATTTCTTGGCTCAAAATAGTCCAGTCTGAGACCTTCCTACTGTATAGAAAAAAGAAAAGACTGTTCGACCACCTGAACTTGAAAGAAAATCCCTAATGTGAAACTGTAAAAATAATTCTTCAAGGTCCTGCTTCCTTGACAAATCAACCAAAAGAACAATGATACAGTGTTGTGGCTAACGAAACAAAAGGGATTTGTTTCATACTTTAGATATCCACAAAGCATGTGCTTTGGCCACAAATTAACTCTTCCATGCATTGGGATCAAAACATGTGGGGCAAGCTCCATAAATTTGTAAGTCGTTTGGAAGTAATCCTGCATAGTCAATAAACCTTTCCAGTAAGATGTTTAAATTAAAACAAGGAAAATAAAAACTCGGACAGCAGCAATTTATTTGAACATTTGTTTATTTTATATTCCAGTTTGACTGATAGCATATTCATGGACAGCATATCACGAGTTTAAAAAGAATTGACCGATAACAGTTTCTATTCTCCACAAGGCTCGTAGAAGGCTCAGTGAAACTCGAAGGTTCAGCTCTATTCCAGCCCCACTCCTGCGCTAGATGAGTTATTTTCAACATCAATCCCTCAAAATGCATATCCGTAATCTTCTCAAATATTAGTCTACACATATTGATTGCAAAACCCTCGGTTTTCAAATGCTATTCTGTATCACATTCTTTAGTCAAAGCACCATCGTAGCACAAAAGAATATACTGATACATACCGATACCAATAACAGAATAGGTTTGATGGAACAAGCAAATTTAACAGATGCTGGCAGTGCATATATTAAAGCACAAGATTAATAATGTATTCACTTTAACTTCTTTATCTACTCACAGTCATATTTCCACCAGAAGTAATGTCCAGGAGGGCACTTCCTTGACTGCAACAAACCCATAGATGAATTAGGAATGCAGATCATAGAAAACAATATGAAAGAATGAGAATAAAAACCAAAGTGATGTGAGGTTTTTCTGTGTTGGTGAGCACACACACTGGCAGAAAAATGGGAGGAGAAAAGGTAGGTAAACAAGGAGGGAGCTCCTGGAGTTTATATGCAACTGTAAATGAGTGCATCGTTCATCTGAAGATTTTAGAAAACTGTATGGGGCAACTTGAAAGAGGGAAAAAACTCCATTTGACAGATTGAAATCCTTTCAAGTGTCAATTACAGCTCTCCAGTAAATTTGACGTAACTTTTTGGCTATCATCCTAACTGCAAGATGAATCGCCTGCAAGTTTTCTTTTTTATCCATCACACAATCATTGATCACCACTCATACTTTTACACAAAAACATGTGCAAACACTCAATAATGTGGAGATGAAAATACAGACATGATTGTGTAAACGTTATCCATAGCCTTCATTTTCTTTGAAATTACACAGAAATGCAACATATAAATATACAAATGTCAAAGGCAAGTTTCTTTTGGCTCCAACTAATTATGATTTCCTTTTTTTATGAGCATATGATTTCATATCATTGCAACGATATGCTTTTCATTTTTCCATCATAGCATCATATCCTAATTTATAAATCACATGGTTGAGACTGCCCTCAATACGTTAATGTAGTTCTGTCAAGAATCTATTGTCAATGATAATTGCAGTCTTCTAAGAATCTTACCCCACACAATGATCACCTACTATCAACGAGTGAGTATCAACATGAAGCAATGCCAAATGCCCATCTGTATGTCCCTGATTGAAGACAACCCTATATTTCAGCTAACAATTAAAAAGTAGACCTTTTTTATGGGGGGGGTATGAAGTACACAAAATGTACTATACATCCATTACCAGCATGTAAGGAATATGAAGTAAACAAATTACAGACATTCCAAATTTCAGTGAAACTAGGTTTTCATCTTGTAACTGTAAATTCCAAAACAAACAATCACGCAGAAAGAATTACCGGAGCAAAAATAATATTCAATCTCTGACCACCGATGCAAATGTCTTCACCTCCAGAAACTGAGATGTGATTGAGAGACCAGTCACCTGCAAAATATAAGATGTCTACTAAGCTTCAACAAGGTTAACAGGATTGAAAATGATGTTCATTAACCTGAAAAAATCATGAATCACTGCGCTTAAAGTTGGTGATTATGGTATTAAGAAAAGAGAGAAATCTTAAAAACACTGTTTTTTAAACACTTCATAACAAAATGACATCATCACTATGCCAAAGTAATTGCAACCTTTCCCAATGCGGCTCATTGAGTTCTTGTGTGCTATTAAAGTGGCATTAGGATTGAATTTTTGGATGACAGAAAGACCTGAAAGAAACCACGAGACAAAAAATCAGAACCAGTGTCTAAACTGTGTAATTAAGTGTGGCACAAGCATCTAAAATGAGAAAGGCACAATTCAGCATGCTATTATGTTCTCAGCTATTTGGAAAAGTTAGAGAAATCATAAGGATTGTGTTATGCAAGGAGAGCAAATACTCTATGCTGTTCTCATGATGCCAAGTTAAGTTCCTATGCTTTTGCATATCTTACCATCTACATGATCTCTGTGGTGATGGGTAACAAAGATGACCAGCTTTTTCGACAGAGGAGCAACAACTTTCAAGAGCTGATGAAGCAAATGGTAGAGTAATCAATTTTTAATTAGAAGATATGCCATAAGAGAATTGAATATTTAAGCCCGTGTATGCAATTTGACTGACATCATAAACACCAACCTAAGCAAAAAACAAATTAGAAGAAATGACTGCAGTCTATCCCCGTACACAACCAAATCAAAGTGTGCACTTGTAAGAGGTTATCACATTCAATTCAGTTCTGTATTTGCCTTCTTCATTTTATTCTTCTTCTTTTCTTTCAGGGAACTAGAGTGAATTTGATAGGAGCAGAGGTTAGATGTCCTGTGTGACAGCTATGGCTTTCAACAAAGTTGTGCAAGGAATTCAAAAGGATGGATATATTTAACAGCATTGGAGTTGATACTTGGGAAATGTCTTTATAAGCTAACTAAAAGAACAGTTTGTGTGCTTTATTTTGTGACCATAAATATTAAGGCATTGCAACTAGATGAATCGTGCACAAAGATAATTGGCCCGGGGGAGAATTTTGGAGATCTTGAGAGGTATGATCTAGGAAAAATAATTTTTTTCATCATACAACCTGTTTCCAATATGAGCTTGTCATCCTAAATACAATTGCTGCAATTTCCAATGTGTCAAGAAAATGCAGTCTGCATTGCGTGAAGATAGCATTAAAACACATTGCTTGCCCACTTTCACAGAGTTACTTCTGTTATGATTTTGGAGCAAAATGTGGCTCACATACCTCCTTGTGAAAATTAGCACGGCATCCTGGATCCACTATCAATGCATCTCCTTGTGCTACAAAATTGTAATCCTCGCATTTATTTTCTACACTCTCAGGCGCAAAGACAACCAAGTTTGTTGTATGGAAAGGCTTGGCTGTTCTACTTCTCATAGGCACAATTATAACACCAGGTGGATATTCCTGAAAATGCGAATTATATTTAATCACTAGAAATACAAGTCTTCATTTTAGTTAAAGGGAACGATGCATCCAAGTCAAGTGGGTTTTCATTTCCACAAGGAAATAATATTTTCACATGCATCTAGCTTCATAATACATTTGCTACCAGAAGTGCATCTAGCAGACCTGATAATCCAAGGCAGTGTCCACTTTCCCTGAAGAATGCACCGAATCATTAATAAGACCAAGGACTACCAAGGGTCCCACGCGATCACTACTGGGTTTTACATCCACAAGCCAGCTTAAACAACTCTGGATAGACATCCACTTACACAGCTCTGCATATGTAATTACAAGCGATTAAATTAGTTTTGTGCAACTCACCATAGATAATAGCAGTCTAGTTAACATTTACAAAACAACTAAATCTGTTTAACTGTTCAAATAATTTGATATTTTTTTTATCTTTGGTCAACAAATTCGTGCATTGGATGGATTGGGAAGCTGAGGTGTCGTGTTCCTACAACGGTGGAGCAAAATGTTATGTTTGATGTGACAATAGACTAACTAACTAACTATCGTCTATGGAATTCCTTTGTCAAAAAGAGGTGGCGCAATAAAAATAATGACCTTGGGCCCGCAAGTCTCGCTCAGGCCCACATGGTCTTTGTTATAACAAGCCATGGGGTCTTTTTTATTGCCTTTGGGTTTTCAACCCCTTGTTTGTTTTTTTATCTTTTTATTCTTTTTAATTTTTCTTTTAATATATATCTGTGTGTGTTTATTGTATTTGGTTTTTTGTCTTTTTTTTTTATTTCCTTCAGGAACATGCCTGTGATTTTTTTTAATTGGTTCTTTGCTTTTTTCCTAACTTTTATTTTTACTCTTTGATTTTTTTTCCAATCTTATACATTAAACTTGAGTTTTTCTTGAATTTTATTATTTAATATTACATTAATTGTAAATTATTTTTTAAAGTTTATAAAATAAAATTAATAATTCAAATGGAATTCAAGATAAGGAACTTATTCTCGCAACAGCTCATCACCAAAGCTATCTTGGCTTCAGTGTAAATGACCATTTGAAATATTTAAGTGCGGATGTTTTTTAAAATATTTTTATATTTAAAAATATATTTTTTATTATTTTTAAAAATGATTTTCGATAATAAAATGATTTAAAAATTAAAAAAATATAACAAAAAAAAATCATAAACTTTTTCGAAACTGACAAACACCCAAAACTCGTAGAAACTTACGTTATGAATAAAAAATAATCCTGTGCGGAACCAATTCAAAAAAGAATCCTATATACAGAACCCGAATCTATTTATCAATAACAAGATAGTTTTTTGTTCCAGTCAACAAAATTAACACAGCTAAAAACAAACCTGGCAAATTCTGATTCCGGTTCAACAATTTTCCCGAAATGTACACTGTATGAACTGGCAATCCTGGGCCAAACTCAGCTTCCTCTAGATGCTTCAAAAAACTCCACTCTCCTCCATCTTTTGCCGTAAACCCCACTTGCTCCAAAACCTGCAAAAGCCGCACAAAAAAACAAACAATTGAAACCCGATTTTCTAACCGGTAAAACAACACAGGCCCACAATTTAAAAACACAGAATTAAGCTTGCAAACCACCTTGTTAATAGCCGAATCAAAATCAAATTTGCGCAGAGTGGTCCTCTCTATGCCCTCGATAACAAAACTACCAGGCTCCAATTCTCCTTCTACAAGTTCCAGTTTCTTTGAGGGTAAGTCCCAGAGATCAGAGTCAACGAATGAATCATACTCTTCAATTCCGAGTTTTGGAGGTGGGGTTTGCTTTGCAAGGAGGAATTCGGCATCGTTTGAGGGGTTTCCGAGGATTAAAGCGAGATTGTACGTTGCCATGGTTGGATTAGTTAGGGAGGTTCAAGAGGGGGGGAGCAATGAAGGATGGATGATTAGGTTTTTATAATAAGTATTGACAGATAGAGAGTTAATGCAGTGGTTCTACTGAAAATAATAGTGACCCGGAGGGAGGGGCGTTTATCGAAGGTACAGTTGGGATGGCAGGTTTTGGTTGGTGTTATCGTTAATAGAGGACGAGTAATTCTGTTTATTGTCTAATATCACCATATTTAATTTATTACGGAAGAATATATTTTATTTTATTTTGGCATGATATTTTTCGTGATAGAAGTATCTGTCGTGATTATTAATATGATTTACTTTTTCTCCCCGTTTTATATAAAATGAAAAAAAATACAAATATAAGACTATTTGTAAAAGCCATAAATGCAGTGATTGTTAGAATTATTGCTTGGAATAAAACTTTTATTGTCTGCCTCCCTTTACTAAAAAAATGAAATCTAGATAAAAGTTTGAAGTGAGATCCAGATCCAGGAATTATGGCATAGAGTTTTTCAATTGGTTTGGGCTAGGACCTAGACATGGGCTCGATCTGGGTTTGCTCTGGTATTACATTTTCTGTGGGCTTATTCTCCATATGAGAAAATCCCCATGGGCTGGAGTCAGAAATGGCCTTGGTCTTTGCTGTCAACAATACTGTCATACCACCTGCCCCCCCTCCCACGTGATATCATCAATCACTATCATACCACTAATTTGTTTTTAGATTATGTATGAACTCAATCATGCTCGACATTTGTGTAAAGCTTCGGAAGAGATCATGATCCATGACTTGTCCGTGATGTAAAAGTTGCATAATTAACCAATGGTTCAGGCAAAAGAGAAACGCAGGATGCCACAAAGATTAAGGGGGTGTCTAGGAGTGAGATGTGCTCGGTAGTGTATGAAAAGTTATTGTTTTGGGTGTTTGGTTAATGTAGAGAAGTTGAAAAATCATGTGACCCCCACCTCAAAAATATGTGAAACCCGCGTTTCACGGAAAACAATAAATTGATATTTTCCATGCGTTTCGTGAGGAGAGAGTGGGGCTAGGGCACAAAGGGCTGCAGGGAGGGAGGGGTATTTTTTAGTTTATTATTTATTATATTTTCATATAAAAAATATATTTTTAATATTAACATAATCTAAAAATTAATTAAAATATAAATAAATATATTAGAAGGAGATCACAATATAATTTTTGTCTCGCAATCCTAATTTTATTTCAGATGATATTTTACTATATGTTGTTCCGGGATCGCAGAGACCTTCACGTATGAATTTATAGTTTGTGATGAAATTACAAGTAGTTGGATAAGAGAATAAAAACAACTATTTAATTTACTTGAATTATTAATTATATTTTATTATTATAATTATTAAATATTTAAAAAATAATATATACATATATATACACACTTTAAAGTAATTTCACAAGTTAAAAACAATATGAAAAGTTTGGTAACTAAACACTTGAAACTGTTTTGCATTAACCTCAAATTCAATCACAGTTTTAATCAAATATTTTAAAAATTATTTTGAATTGTAACTAAAATAATTTTCATGAAACTGTTTTTTTAAAACTTCAACCACAAAAACAAAAACAATATCAAACACATTTTAAGCATATCCGCACGGCAGGAGCTACTAAAGCCACACAATACTGAAGTGCTGAGTGCATGCAATGCAGAAGAGCAGCGGTGCTAACCCTAAATTCGGGGCACTCCACCTGGCCTGTATTACCCAAGTCAACTGTCCTCCAAGTGAACAGGAAACGTTACTGGGCAGTGTTTTGTCTAGTCAATCTGCATTCCCAGCTTAAATCTTTTCCTTCTGGAACCTATTGAAAGTTTGAAGCTTAATTTTTGTTCTTCACTTTTATTTTGATAAGAATTTCTAGAATTGATCAGATTTTCTTAATTTCTTGAGATTAACCATCTATATATGTCCAGGACCTTAACCCAGAAATCACAACTTCAATTGAAGGGTTAGTACCAGTTACACTATATTCCTCCCAACGGCTCTGGATCTACATCGAATTGCATGGGCTCGATGCATTTGGGTGCAAATATATGGAATTTGGCTTTTCAGGAAGCATAAAAGATGCTCCGGATATTTTGCCACGGCAAATAATTTTTGGACTGGTGGCATTATTTATATCAAAACACACGTGGATGCCATTGAGACGCTTTGATAATAGAGGTAGTGGATACCGATCGAATTTTCTATTAGAAGATAATTGCCGGAAGGGTTTCCTTGATCCATTCTTAAAAAAGCATATGCATCTTCTGGATAGTGCAGATCAAAATGAAGAAGGTAGGTGAGGTTGACAGCACCTCATCTGGAGAAGGTTATAGTGGTAACTTTTGGGCCCATGGTGGATTATCCATATTTAGTGGGGCAATATTTAATTGAAGAATGTGTGCCAAACATAAGCATGACACACTCATTCAAATGACCAATTGATTCAATATTGGTTTTCCACGCTCATCCACTTACAGGTAAAACGCCTGCATGGCTGAGTGCCCTGCCCAATAGCATCCACGTAATCTCTCGTACATGAATAAAGCAGAAAAGAAAAATATTTGTGTTAACGCCGTTTAACTTTACAAAACATCTTCCTTTCTCCATTCATTTAATCATGGAAGCACCATTCATTTAATCTCCTCATGTTTGGATTCCATGCATGCACCATGCACTCGGAAGAAGATAGTGATTTATTAAAAGGCTAGATTTAATTAATTACTTCTGTGCAAAGAAGAAAACTCCTTTTTTCTTTTTATAATTAATAAGCTGGTTGAAGTTTATGATAACGTTTAAGGGTCCAGACATGAAAATTCATGTCTTTAGAGCTCACTTCCTTTTCTGAATTTTTTTCTCAATATATGTAGTTCATTCACAAATACATAAGCAGCAGTAGATACCAGAGGGAAAGGAAAACCTTTTTTTTCCTTTTTTTATTAATTTATTTTGATATAATAGTTACTTAACGGGTTATCTTAAGCTAGCTCAGATTATTTTTGTGTTTTTTATTTTATATTTTTTAATTTTATTATTTAATATCAAATTGATTAAAAATCAAGTTCCATAATTTATTTGATTTATTTTTTATAAAATATCTTTATCTATGTGAATAAAAAAAGAGAGATTTAATTTTTAAGCACAAATGAACAATCAAATGGTCTAGTTGCTGAAAAGCAACGATAATCTCCAGATATTAGGGAGGGAGCGGCAGGAGAGAACCTGGCGCTGGCACGGGCATGTCTCGTGCCACCTAGCGACTGGCACACCTTCCACGCCCGTTTCATGTGCTCCCTTCATGCCTTCCTCGAGGATAACAACCGGATCGGCCCTTTCCAGAATCAAATCTCAATATTATTATCCCCTCCAAAGCGTGGTATTTTTTCTCTTTCAATCCTGCTTCATTCCATTCTCGGTTTTTTTAATATATATATTTATATATACACATTTTTGCTAGTTTTGCAAAAGATGTTTTTTGTTTTTTTGTTGTTTGTTTTTGAAAATTTCTTTTTCACTAATATTTCCGTGTATTTATTTTTTGTAAAATAGTTTACATGAAAAATTATCAAAAAATATATTTTTCAGTCAACTATACAAACTTAATTCAATTATTGTAAAATATATTTAGTTTGTGTAATATCATAAAATATTTTATGGATAGCAATTTACTTTCAATATCATCCATCCCTCGAGGCGACAGCGGTAAGATAGCAGTGGTAGTTGGTAGTACTATGACGTTATCAATATCACCAAAAAGATCTTAACAAAATAGATCTAACAATATCAAGCAAGGTCATTATTGATGATAATTGGAGTTATTTATCATGTATAGATCAATGTGGTCATTGTCATGATCTTGCTTGATGTCATTGGATTATTCTCTTCGTGATCTTTCTATAATATTAGCGGTGTTTGTTAGAGGATAATATAAATTATATTTTGAAGTTTCACTTAACTCCTACATTTTTGACATTGTTTTAAAAACGTTTTTTTTACAAAAATAATTTATTTTTATTTTTATTTTAAATTAAATATTTTTTATGTTTTTGTATTGTTTTCATGTCTTAATGTTAAAAATTGTTTTTAAAAAAATAAAAAAATATTTTTAAAAATAAACTCAATAAAATTATATCAGGCACGAAATCTTGAAAATTTCCTTGAAAAATAAAAGCAAGCTTAAACACGACGAAGGTTTCCTTCCGTGGAGAGTCTGGATGTGGCTATCCCGAGTGTCGTACCATATGACTAATGCATAGAAAAACTCATTTTAATATTGAAAAGAAAAATACTAAACAAGAAAATCAAATACTCGGTAAATATAGGAAATATTCGGAACACACGTCAGATCGATGAGAAGGATGGACGCCCTTGATGTCACACGATTGACAAAAGGTGTCATGAAAAGGAGCACACGTTGGATTTGCTATGCTCTAATTATACAATCATCAATCAACCACCACGTGCGATGTTTTTGTCTGGTAGACCAACTTGATGACCATATTGTCCTTTATCCGTTCTCGGTGGAAGCTCACGTGGACTCCGTGAAAAATCTCCGGGCCCCTCGATGTCCGTGGTGGAGGCTGATTCTTAATTAGTGCCCACGAGCTGATTTGCCCGCGCGTTGCGCTGGGCTTTTTTATATATAGAAAAATAATTCATTTTTAATGTGTTGTATTTTTTTTTAATTTTTAGAAAATTATTTTTGACATTAGCACATCAAAATTATATAGAAACTTTTTTTTTAATTTAAAATTGGAAAAAATTAAAATTTGTTCAAAAGCGATTTTCAAACGCATTACCAAACACTCATGTCATATCTTACCAGAATCATAGTTCAATTAATTTTTTTAAATAGTAATGAAAAACGAAAACCACATTTCAAATCACTGTTTATCACTGTTTGACATTGTCATCTCCTTTGGCTATGTACAAAATAATAGTCATGGTGCACGTAAGCTAGCTTGGACATTCTAGTTATAAAAAAAATTAATAAGTTGAAAAAAAAAAACAATGTTAAAGGATTATTCGCGACACGTGTAACCTACCCCGGTTCTAAAAAATATATATGTGAGGAAAAAATTGTGGTGCGTGTAAACTGACCTGGACACCGCGAGTATAAAAAAAAAAGGAAAAAACATTTTCAAATATTAATAAACAGTGAAAATTGTTAAAAAAAATTAAGTTCAGAGATTTATTGTGATGCGCATAAGCTGACTCGGACACCTCAGTTATCGAAGAAATGATTGCAAAAAAAAACATGTGAAACAATTATGAACAATAGAAAACACTGTTCTTTACTCAAAAATCATTTTCGGTGGCAGGGAGACTCGAACTCCAGCAACCTGAGAAAAAAAATATTAACTCTTATTATCTATAATTAACTAAATAATTGGCGATGCGACGGGTTTTTTTTCTCTATGTAGAAAATTAATTGCTTGTATATGTATTGTATTTTATTATTTCAATATTTAGTTAGTGTAATTATATTTAAGAATACTGATATGAATTTTTGTCGTTAAAAAAATCCAAAGTTATTTTCCCTCTCTCTTAATATATTTTTAGGCGATAATATTCAATAAATATCAGACATATTATAAATAAAAATATTATAATTTGTTTTTCAAACATAAACTTAATTTTTTTTTGTTATAATTATTTATTTGCCGTCTAAAAAGAACAGTCTAATGGAAACCGGAAGTGACTTGTATATTTTTTAATTTGACTTGTAGATAATGCAGGTAAATTTGTCAACTTTTTTTTTGAGTTTTTTTTTTTGCAGTAATATTATATTTAAAATATTAAAAATGAAAACATTGGAAATCCTTGTAAAGAATTAAACTTAAATAAAAGAGCACAAAATTAATTTTTGAAGCCAATTTTTTTTTTATATAAGATTTATTAATCATATTATTATATTAAATATATTTAAGAAAATATAATTAAAGAGACTTTTGTGGAAATCACTGTTAATTCTGGAGAATAAAAAGTGATGTGCGTAAGCCACCACAGACAACCCGGTTATCAAAAAATAAACTAAAAAAAATGTTAATAAAAAGGTAAAAATCATTGTTAATTTCGGGGAATAAAAAGTGATGTGCGTAAACAAACATAGACAACCCGGTTATCAAAAAAATAAACTAAAAAAAATTTATAAGTGGAGGATAAGAAACAATAAAAAATGTTAATAAAAAGTGGACCGAGAAATTAATCATGGTGCGCATAAGCTGCCCGGACACCACGGTTAGAAAAAATATTTAAAAAGGAAAAAACGTTTAAGAAGAAAAAAACTATTTAAGAAGTTAAAAAAACGTTAAAAAAAAAAAGGAAATCAAATTTTTTTTTTAAAAAAAAAGGTAAAAAAACGTTTTTTTTAAAAAAAAATCAGTTTTTGAAGTTAAAAAAACGTTTTAAAAAAAAGGAAATCAATTTTTTTTAAAAAAAAAAGTAAAAAAACGTTTTTTTTAAAAAAAATCAGTTTTTCAAAAAAAAGAAAAAAGAATCACTGTTTAAATCCACAGTGAAAACAGAGTGGATGAACAGTAAATATTGAACAGTATTTTCGTGTTCTCCTTTGGCTGTATAGATAATAGATAATACGTGTCCATGGAGGATCCGTGTCTTACCTGGCACCTGTTTGCTATACCACCTGAGTTGTAAATTCTATATGACAGGACTGGGCTTTATAGTTTATTATACAATATACACACACACATAGAGTATTAACATTAACATTAATATATATATATATATAAATACAGTATTAACATTACACATTAAAAAAAATGAAGACGGAGTTTGTCCGTATAATAATGTATATTTGTCTCTTTTTAATTCTTCAAATTTTATGAAAATTAAGCCTTATATTTGTTTATTTTTTTATGAAATTATCCTAGATTTTTTATATTAATCATGAGTTTAACAAGTTAACTTGAGTGTTTTTTCCAAAAAAATTCTCTTGATTTTATCATTTAATATTGGTTTGATTTCGAATTAGATTTCATAATTTATTCTAGTTTGTTTTATATAAGGTTATTCTCTTCTCATGATTTGAATCATAGGTTTGACAAGTTAACTTTGATTGATTTGATTAATTTTCATGGTTTTTTTAATCTATTTGTTTTCAACTTTATTTCTTAGCATTGAGTTGAGCAGTAACTTGTTTTAATTTGTTTTTTATTAGGTTATCTCAGTATCATGAGCGAGTTGTGAATCTGACAAGTCAACCGATTTAACTCGAGTCATTTTATTTTTATTTTTTCTAACTATTTTTTTTAGTCTTGTATCGTAACACATTATTTATTTAGAATTTAGACTTGTGATTTGCTTTGACGTGTTTTCCATGAGATTACTATGATCTGATGACTTGATATGTGGTTTGAGAAGTTAATTTGAGTTGATTTGAATCAATATAATATATTGTTATTTTAATATTAATTCTCATTTTAAAAATATTTTTTTAGAGTTTGACTGTAATTTTATTAGCTATTTTAGTTGTTTTTGGATCACACTAAGACAATTGAGTCACGTCAAGTCAAATTTTACTTACTTTAGTTTTTGTCTAGTAAAAAAACACTAGTAATGATAATTATTTTTCAAGTTAAAAAATTGTTCATTTCATAATGTAGCAAGAGATATTTATCTAGATTGGGTGTGTAGTGGAAATTGACCAAGCCACACGGAGCGATGATTTTAACACGTACAAATGACAAAAAAAAGTTTTAAACTTGTATAGCTATTAACAATTTCATCCTAATCTATTTATTTTTTTCATTTTCATCATGGATGTCATCTATTTTTCTTAATATTGTGTTGAGCTTGTCTACAAAATCAACTTTAACACCAACAAATAAACTGAAAGTTCAAAGAAAAACAATTAAGAAGAAAAACTAAAAGTGGAGGAAATTTTATTTTGCCTTTTCTCACAAAAAATAAAACTAAATACTATTGGGTTTATCGGGGTCTGAACTTTATATTTTTTTCAATTTATCCTTGTATGAGATTATCCCAATTTCATGATATAAACTGCAATTTTGACAAGCTGACACGAACGAGTCATTGTTTTTCTTCTTCAATATTATCCTTTAACCCCGGGTGTATTGAAAATTAAACTTTGTGATTTATTTTTATTTATTTTCTATGAGATTGTCCAATATCATGACTTAAGTCATAAGTTTGATTGCTTAATTTGGATTTACTTGTTTTTTTTTAAATAAAAAATTTTAGTTTAATATCTCACACGAGATTGATTGAAAATTAAATTTTATAATTTATTTTAACTTGTTTTCTATTATTTTATCATGATCTCATTAGTCAAGTAACGAGATTGAAAGATTAACCTCAACTGATACAGGTCAAGTTTCATGAAAAAAAATAATTGTTTTTTTTTAAATTATACTATTCAATGTTGAATTTATTGAAAACCAAGTTTAATTATCTGTCTTGATTTACTTTATATAGGATTATTATGATTTTATAACATGACATGTCAACCCAATTTGATCTAACAAGTTTTTGTTCCAATATTTATAAAAAATATCATATTGAATATTTATTATTAGCTGGGTTATATTTTTATTGGTTATTCAAGCTGTCTTTAAACACTTCAAGTTGAACGAGCCGCATCAAATTATTTTTATATCATTGAATTTTTTTATTTCTAAAAAAACATTAATAATATCTAATATTTTTTTCTCACAATAAAAAAAATCATATTACCCATAATGAAGCGCATGTTAATAGTGTTCATTTATTAAAGCTGTCCCAAACACAACTCTCGTGGTGCTAGGCCTTGTGCCCGGGGGGTCAAGATTCGCGCCGAGGTCAAGATTCGTGCCGAGTCCAAGCACAGCGCCTGGACTCAAGGGGCGCCAAGCCATGGGTCAGACACGATGTCTAGACCCAAAATCAAGCTAGCTAGTAGACGTGGTGTTGATGACTTGATGGGCCTAAACCTGTTTTTGAATTATTTTTGGAATTCGTGCCACTGTGCATTAATTTTATAGCAAACTGGGGTCAAATTCTATTTTCTCATCTTTTTTAGACAGTTTTTGCAGATTTGGATTGAATAAAATGACATCTATTTTAGATTTTTACAAAATAAATATATTTTAATTCGAGCTCGAAACTCAAAACTTTTACCCTATCATGTCTTGTGTGACGTCAAATTCTACGTGCTAATGCAAATATGAGAATAACCATTAAAAAATTAAAATAAACTTGTATTAGAGATACATAAATTATTCCGCTTATCCTGTTTCAATCTCAGTAAATCCGGCTCGCGTCCTCTGATTCACATCACCCATGAATCTCCGTAAAATAAATAAATAAATCCAAAACTAAAAGAAATAAAAATTCAATTCCTAAAAAAACAGAGAGAGAGAGAGAGAGAGAGAGAGAGAGAGAGAGAGTTCCTAAAGAAATAATAAAATGCCCCCGTCTTCTCCATCCACCTTATTTGTATTCTACCTTGTTCTTCTTCTGTTTTTATTCGCTTCGTTCTCTTCTTCTTTCTCGCATACAAAGACAAAATAATCCAAAAAATCCACAACAACTGGAGAACCAAACAAGAAACAGATTAAAAAAAATATCACAAAAATGAAATTCTCTTAAAAGAAAAAGGAAACAGAAGGAGAGAAATTAGGAATTTCAAGATTCTTCTCCAGCTTGTTAATTAATTTTCTGATATAATGGCGACGCCATTTTCTAGTATAGACGGAAGGGGGGCAGGAGGAGTAGCGGTAATGGCAGGTCCAGTGAATCCAATCGATCCTTCTGCACCGTCTAAAACCTGCCTAAAAATATCTGCTTTGAAATCTCCAATTCTTATCTTCCTTTTCTTCCATAAAGCTATCAGGTCCGAGCTCGATGGCCTCCACCGCGCTGCCATCGCTTTTGCTACTACTGGTGGTGATATCAAGCCGTTACTTGAGCGTTATCACCTTTTTCGCTCGATATATAAGCATCACTGCAATGCTGAGGACGAGGTTGGTTTAACTATTTTTTGTTTCAATTTGCTGATTTCGAGACTTTTGATTGATTTTTGTATACCGAGTTTGTTCGGCTCATTTTGCTATTTTAGTTTTCAATTTTTTTTATCAGATTCTGTGTTTGTTAGTGTATTTGCAATCGATTGAATGGAGTTTTGGAGGTTTTTAGGGATATGCGAATAAATCTGCCTTTTAACTTATTTTCCATTTTAATGATGATTTTGTATGATTATTGCTTAATTTTCCCTAGTTCTGTTAATTGTGGTAATTTGAGTTGATTATTGTGGATTGGTTGAGAGTGTGCTTTGTTTTTCGCTGTAGAGGGACAGTAGACAGGACCAGTTGAAGGTTTGTGCATGGTTGCATTGCTACATATGGATAGTATCTCTATACTTTGATACTAGTATGGTGGTGCTAAATATTTTTCTTATTGCAAAACAAGGTTCGGCAAATAGCAATAGCAGTTCATTACGTGCCCTTGTGATCGAATTACACGTTTGATTAAGGCTTTACTGGATTGTTAAGAACGAGCATGTATTGTTGGGCCGATTAGTTTCCTAAACAGCAGGTTTTAGAGGAGATCAAGTACCATGTGCCTTGAATTCATGTTGTCTTGCTGGAATATAATTAAAATTTCTCTCTAGTTATATAATTTGGCGGGATTTGGAACTGTCATTTCTTCTTGAATTACTTGATCACATATAGGGTAATATTCACTTTCCCTTTCCTTTTCATTTTTTGTCATTAGTGCACACAATGACATTGCAATCAGAGTTTAGAATTTTCTTTTGTTGCATTGATCAAAGTGCATATCCTCATTTCCAACTTAAATGTTGAATTTCAGATTTATAGGGTCAAATCTTATAAATCATGAGACCGCTTGTAACCAACTTGTTGTCTTATGTGCACTTTAGTTGGATTTGCAGGTCGAATTTTGTCTACTGGGAAGATATTGTTGGCGAGTTACCATGTGCATGCTAGCCTCAATAAAGCATGATACTGCCACAACATAAAATGAGACGCTTAAACTGTTTTTGTAACATCCATTGCATGTTTACGACAAGACCCTCTCAAATGCTAGGAAACTGAAATATCAGATAATACTTCAATTGTCACCACTCATGGTCTTTGGTCATTAGACAAATTATCACATGGTAGATTATGGACTCCATATGTGTTGTTAGGTACTTAATTACTGGCTTGTCTTGATTATGGTATGCATTGTACGCTATAATCACTTCACATTATTTCAGTTATATTCTTTCCCCCCCTTCTAATCTGCATTCTTTTCACAAGGTATTAGTTATTGAATTAGCATTGCATTTATACTCCTGTCCCTCCTTTCTTAAGTTATAGAGTATTGCATCATCTAACTAGCTCTGCCCCGGTGGTTATTTTTATACCGATAATTTTGGGGTTGAGAGCTATTTGTATCTATACAAGCTGGTGGGGGCATCTGACACAAAACAAAATAAAGCTGGCAAGAGTTTAGAAGTTAACAGATATTACAAGTATGTAAAACGTTTGCTAAATGGACAAAGAAAATCTGATAATCATTGTTTCTGCACAACAGTAACATCAACCATCTATCTTTCTCCAATTAATTTAGCTGTGAAATATCTTTATGAGATATGATCTCTGAACTGAACTTATCATGGAATTTATCACAGGTTGACCTAGATATTATTATATGAAGTGTGATGAATGAAAGAGGTGTATTTTGGAGAAGTCTGTCACTTGTTCTTGCAAGAAATACCAGCTTTGTAGCTTTTAGTAGAAATGGTTTTGTCAAATAATGGTATAAATTTTCTTTTCCACATGTTTGGCTATAGTACAAGCTTTATAATCTTGATGCAGTTCCCGTTCCTGATCCAGTAAAAGTGAAATGGGAATAAGACAATTGTTGCTGTAGTTTTATGCTTCTACTCCTGATCCTTCGACTGACCCAAGGTTGAAGGTGCTGTCAGAAACAACTGTGGCATGGATTTCCATGGTCATCTGTCAATTGGAATTTGATAGTTTGATCAAATCAATTAGTATTGGAAAGCATCAGTGATTTTGTAGGTCTATAATATCTGAAAAACCTAGAAAACAGTGTTTCCTGGTTATGTGTATTGAAACACACAGGACTGGTATTTGGAACATTGATGTGGTCAATTTTTTTGGTTCACTTCGCCCATCAAGTCTTGCACTGCACAATGGTGTATAATCTCCCATTCTCTTAACCTCTCTCATTCTTGATGTGACTGAGATTCAATGGCTGGCAGTATTGGATTATGGATTATGCATGTCTTTATTAGCTCAGTTAGGTAGCATCTACTAATTAAAACAAGCATTTGTGGGCAATAAATCTCGTGTCTAAAAGTCACTGTTATAATTTTCACATAGATTTTTAAGGTCGCTGCTATCTATTTTTGAGAGAATCACGATTCATAGCATGATGAAGCAGTTAATGTGATAAATGATGTTACCAGCCACAAATTTCATGTTTGAAAATGGATAATTTCCCTGTTCTTTGGGTCTAGCTTATAAACAATTAGCCGAGGAATCTAACAGTATGTTTTTTGTGATTGTAGGTTATTTTTCCTGCTCTTGATATACGTGTGAAGAATGTGGCACGAACTTACTCCCTTGAACATGAGGGGGAGAGTGTTCTTTTCGATCAATTATTTGAGCTGCTCAATTCAAGTATGCAAAATGAAGAAAGCTATCGTAGAGAGTTAGCCTCTCGTACAGGAGCCCTTCAAACATCAATTGATCAACATATGTCCAAGGAAGAGGAACAGGTATACTTTTGTATCAGCTGTGCAAGGATAGCTTTGCATTTTCTCATGATAGGTTTAAGACAATTTAAACCTGTTCCCCCTATTCTCTCAATCTGTATCTTTTAACCGCACATGATGTGCATAGCTTTCTTTAATGCTTTAAACAGTTTAGGAACAAAAAGGAAAAGGAAAGATAAATAGATTCTGCTGGTGTAGGGAGATTGTAACATGTAGATTGTAGAGTTTCAGATGTAATAGTGAATGATTGACTAAACTAGAGAACAAGAAGATATTAAAAATATTGACTAACAATCAGAAATGTATATTTCAACTTGAAATAAATCTGTGTCAACATGACTACTTCAGAAATCTGAAAGGTGCAACGAAATTCTGTGCATGTTTGCATGTTGATATTGATTTTCCTCCAACACATTAAACATGAATACCTGCTAGTTCTTCAAGCTATCAAGCATTCCTTGCTCTTAGAGTTGTCTGTTTCAGCATATGACTAATGTGGTTTGATATCCACTCCAGTTGATAGAAGTTATGATCACCACACAATGAGAGATGTGTTTCTAGTCTTCATGCACTGCCATTTGTTATAAAAATGTAAAGGAGAAGGCTAACAATTCTGCAGTCACCTTTCAGCTGTTCAATAATATTTTCCCCTAAGTTTAACAGGAAAAAGGGGGACAATATAGGCTATAAGTTCTAATAGCAAATTGCCAGCTGCAATATCTTTTTTATACAAGATATATATGGTTGTGGCATGAATATTATGACACCACATCTTATCCTCCACAAGGATTTCCCTGAGGAATAGAGCGCACATCTGCATTGCTCAAGGGAAGACTTCTGGATAGATATTCTAGAAATAAGTATGTTTGTCTGTCTTTCAAATTTTCTACGTGCAACAAATTAGTACTGCTCAGAGTGAGTTGACAGTGAACGAGATGCTCTCTGAGTTTTGGAATCCATGCCATTGAAACTTCTCTTTCTAATTGGCAATCATATTTCACAAATAATTCATTAGGAATTTGATACACCCAGTCAAAAATATATTTGAATTTCACCAGCTTGTTGTTGGTTGTGGCAGGTCTTTCCCTTGCTAATTGAGAAGTTTTCACTTGAAGAGCAGGCCTCATTGGCATGGCAGTTTCTGTGCAGCATTCCTGTTAATATGATGACAGAGTTTCTTCCTTGGCTTTCTTCCTCTATATCATCTGATGAACATCACGACATGCACAAGTGCTTGAGTAAGATAATCCCAGAAGAGAAACTTCTTCAACAGGTGAGGATATATTTGGCGGTTAATTTTTTTTTGGATGGACTTGAACAAGCTGACCCAGACTTCTTTGAATGAAGGTTATTTTCTCCTGGATGAAAGGGGCAAAATTGTCTGACACATGCAAGAGCTGTGAAGATAATTCTAAGGCCTGGTGTCAAGATTCAAGAGCGCCAACTTTAGGGTGTCAAAGCATGAAAGGACACTGTGCATGTGAATCTTCTAGAATGGGAAAAAGGAAATATATGGAGCTAAATTGTGATGCCACCCTTTCCACTGAATACCATCCAATAGATGAAATTCTGCTTTGGCACAATGCTATTAAAAGAGAGTTGAATGATATAACTGAGGCAGCTAGGAGCATACAGCACTCTGGAGATTTTTCTAATCTGTCTTCATTTAACAAGAGGCTGCAATTCATTGCAGAAGTTTGCATCTTTCACAGGTGCAGTTATTTTTGTGTTTCCATATTATGTCCTTGTAACATTGCTTAAGCGCAGCAACTTGTTTGTTTCATCAGTAGTGCGTTGACGTAACTTTTTCCATGCCTAAAGATAATTATTTGGGGGTGATTAGTCCTTCATAGTATGGTCCACTGGATGACTTATGCATCCTACCTCTTGTCATTCTTTTGAATCCTTGGTTGTGTTGTCTTTTTAGAAAACCCTTCTCCTCAATAAAGTACGGAAGCTTTTGAATGGAAAAATCTCCTCAAATTGCACTTCTTTGAAGGCATTTGAACTTCATGGACCTTTCCTTTTCCTTTCAGTGCCTCCACAGGACCCAAAGACAAGCATAATAAAAAGATAACATGAATATTATTTTTTGTCTTATTATCAAACTTGACCATTCAAGATTTTTGAAACGTACTTTTTCGTTTTCTATGACTGCAGTATTGCCGAGGACAAAATTATATTCCCTGCTGTAGATGCGGAACTCTCTTTTGCACAGGAGCATGCAGAAGAAGAAGTTCAGTTTGACAAGCTTAGGTGCTTGATAGAAAGTATTCAAAGTGCTGGAGCCTACTCATCTCTTACTGATTTCTATACAAAGCTGTGCTCCCAAGCTGATCAAATCATGGACAACATACAGAAACACTTCCAAAATGAGGAAGTTCAGGTAAGCATGTTGCTGCATCACCGTGGAACTTGTCTTTCCTACAGAGATGATTGTCTAGTTTCTGCATTTTCTAATTGAACAAGAAGGAAAGGAAAGGAAAGAAAGATGGAACTTAAAAAATGTCACCTGCATATTGTTTGAGATTTAAAATCAACAGTCATGCACCTCTTGGCTTTTGCTAGCTTGGCAGGCCATCTGACATGTATTTTGCATTGTCAGGTTCTTCCACTTGCTCGAAAGCACTTTAGTGCCAAAAGACAGCGTGAACTTCTTTATCAAAGCTTATGCGTGATGCCCTTGAAATTGATTGAATGTGTCTTACCATGGTTGGTAGGATCACTTAGTGAAGAAGAAGCCAGGTCTTTTCTTCAAAATATGTACATGGCAGGTTCAGAGTCAATTCAATACCTCTCCTTTTTATTAATACTCTTTATATCTTTATGACATTTTATAGAGGGTTTGCCACTGGTACGGTATTCATGCTATTGGTGCTTCATATCTGTCAAGTCCTAACTTGCAGTGTGATCTCTTGCAGCTCCAGCTTCAGATACTGCACTGGTTACACTTTTTTCTGGTTGGGCATGCAAGGGTGGTTCTAAAAATGTTTGTTTGTCTTCAAGTGCTATTGGTTGTTGTCCTGTGAGAATTTCAGCAGGGACCGAGGAAGATACTAAACGACAGTTCTGTGAGTGCAACCCTAAGTCATCTGTTGATGAAAAATCTTCCTTTGTCCAAGCTGATGGAGCTGATTACTGTAGACAGCCAGGGAAATGTGGAAACTTGTTAGCCCAGGAAGATAGCAAGGCGTGCCCCTCTTCAGGGCCTGTTGATACCCAAAAATCATCCTGTAGCAATAAATCTTGTTGTGTCCCTGGATTAGGAGTAAGTAGCCACAATCTAGGGATTAGTTCTCTTGCTGCAGCTAAATCTCTACGCTCATCTTTTAGTCCTTCTGCTCCTTCCCTTAACTCCAGCCTTTTTAACTGGGAAATGGACATGAGCCCCACGAATAGTGGTTGCTTATCACGGCCTATTGATAACATATTTCAATTTCATAAAGCCATCCGCAAAGACCTGGAGTATTTAGATGTTGAATCTGGAAAACTAAATGAATGCAATGAAACTTTGCTAAGGCAGTTTACAGGTAGATTTCGTCTGCTGTGGGGTTTGTATAGAGCACATAGTAATGCAGAGGATGATATAGTATTCCCAGCATTAGAATCTAAAGAAACACTTCATAATGTTAGCCATTCTTACACTCTGGACCACAGGCAGGAGGAGAAATTATTTGAAGATATCTCATCTGCACTTTCAGAGCTCACTCAACTTCAAGACTACATGAAGAATGCAAATCATGCTGATGAATTAATTGGAAAGTTTGCTAATTTGTCTGATTGTAACTATACAGTTAGTCAGTATAATGAGCTTGCGACAAAACTTCAGGGGATGTGCAAATCCATAAGAGTGACACTGGATCAACATGTTATCCGTGAAGAACTTGAGTTGTGGCCATTATTTGACAGGCATTTTTCTGTAGAGGAGCAGGACAAAATTGTTGGTCAGATAATTGGTACCACAGGCGCAGAGGTGCTTCAATCGATGTTGCCATGGGTAACGTCTGCTCTCACTCAGGAGGAGCAGAACAGGATGATGGACACGTGGAAGCAGGCGACCAAAAACACAATGTTTAGTGAGTGGCTTAATGAATGGTGGGAAGGAACTTCTGCTGCAACGCTGCATGCCACAACATCAGAGAGTTGTATATCACTAGGTTTCTGCAATCTTTTATTCACACTATCATTTTATTTTTTATTTGCTGTTGACTGTGGCACAATTTGTGTGTGAATAAAGCTGCAAACCTGAGACATTCTGTGATGTTTCTTGAAAGTGGAATTTTATTCTAGCTGATATTAAAACATTTTAAAGATATCTTTTTGTTGTTCTATCTTCTATCTTTTTGTTTAGGTACTGATCTTCAAGAAAGTCTGGATCAATGTGATCATACATTTAAGCCTGGCTGGAAAGATATTTTTCGGATGAACCAAAATGAGCTTGAAGCAGAGATTAGGAAAGTTTCTAGAGATTCAACTCTTGATCCAAGAAGAAAAGCTTACCTTATTCAAAATCTTATGACAAGGTTTGTTCCTGCTGTGTAAACTTTCTGCAGTTTTCTGCATTACTATTCTTCTACTTGCTCTGATCAACATATTTGATTTTGTTAGCCGCTGGATAGCCGCTCAGCAGAAGTCACCTCAAGCAAGAACTGGTGACCATTCAAATGGTGGAGACTTACTTGGACGTTGTCCTTCGTTTCGAGGCCCAGAGAAACAAGAATTTGGGTGTGAGCATTACAAAAGAAATTGTAAACTACGTGCTACTTGTTGTGGCAAGTTATTTGCATGTAGGTTCTGCCATGATAAAGTCAGCGACCATTCAATGGATAGGTAACTTAATGTTATTCAGTCCTACTTGGTTTTGATTGGACTTTCTATTAACCTGATAGCATTTTAATTCTGTACTTTCAGGAAAGCTACATCTGAAATGATGTGTATGCGCTGCCTGAAAATTCAGCCGGTTGGACCGGTTTGCACTTCTATTTCCTGTGGTGGGTTCTCAATGGCGAAGTACTATTGCAGCATCTGCAAATTTTTTGATGATGAAAGGTATTCAGATTCCCTCTCCCCTTGATTAATTGATGCCAGAAAACATAAAAGAAAATAGTGGTTTCTGATTACTCTTAACCAGGTAGTACATTTCTGGATTTCAAATAGAAATGCGATGTACATTTTCTATCATTAAAATATATTCACTTGTTCTTCCAAAATCTATAACTTGCAATCTCTCTTGTAGTTTCTCTAGCTTGGAAATTCAACGTTTTCAATGATTATAATTACAGGGTGCATATGAAGTCAGATACATGTCTGGAATCATATACCAAAAGAAATATATCCGCATGTTACACTCTCTTCCATTTTATTTAATGGAATAATAAGATTGATTGCAATGATAATTGACTGTAAATGACCTATTTTCCTTTTCATTTATTTTTTAAGCCATGGTGAGAAATTGTATCGGTCTAACCTGCTTTGCAAAGCGATTCAATCATTTCAACTCTCCATTGGTATTTAAATTCATGCAAGTAACTGCTTCTGAACTCATCCTTACTACTTGTGATGCACTGAATTTATTTCAGGGCTGTTTATCATTGTCCCTTCTGCAATTTATGCCGAGTGGGTACTGGACTTGGTGCTGACTTCTTTCATTGCATGAAGTGCAATTGTTGCCTGGCAATGAAACTAGCTGACCACAAATGTCGAGAGAAAGGTCTGGAAACAAATTGCCCAATCTGTTGTGACGACATGTTCAGTTCTAGTGCAAGTGTCAAAGCTCTTCCTTGCGGCCATTTCATGCATTCAACTTGTTTTCAGGTCTATTTTTTACTGGTTTTGTCTGGTTATTACCGATCTTTTCTGTTTCAATTTTTTGCCTGTTGCAATGATATGGTAGTACCCTTTTTGGTGTGCCTGGTACTTAATTCTGTTTGCACTTCATTGTGTCAGGCGTACACTTGTAGTCACTACATCTGCCCAATTTGCAGCAAATCTCTGGGAGACATGTCGGTAAGATACAAATTATTCATCTACTCAGTCTGTTCCTCTATAATGCTATTGTAGAGTGCCATGAAGGGAAGTGATGTTTAGAGTTGCACATGGCGTATTAATGAGGAATACTTCCAATATCTTGAACATTTTTTTGTTGTTCCTTGGATGGAATTTATTGTGCTCATAAAAAATTATGATCACTTACAATTACTGCCCATTGTCTAATTTCTAGATCTTGTTAACCTAGCTATTTCTCTTCTCCAGGCATTGAGCATTAAATTTTTGTTGTTCCGTGAGTAAATTTTATTTTGATGATCACAAAAAAATATGATTACTTACAAGTACTGCCTGTTGCCTCATTTCTAGATCTTGTTAGCTTGGCTACTACTCTTCTCTAGGTGTTAAAACTAAATGGCTGGCGTGATCTTTTCTGAAACTTTTTAAAGTTCAAATGGAGTTCAGTAATTTATTTAAATAATTCCTGATAACAGAAGGGATCATGAGAATTTACATGTTCACAATGCGGTAATGACAGCCTAGAAAAATGTTTTTGGTTTCTTTCTTATATTTTTTTAAACAACATGCATGAGACTTGGTTTTGTTTGACTAGTTTAGAATCTTGCTTTACTGTTTGAACAAGGGGTCATTGCAGGTTCTTGTCCGTTCATAATAATTGTTTTGTTGATTGTGATACTTATTTGGTGCTAGATGTGCAGTCTAGTTATTTTGAATGAATAGTCCCTGAAAGAATAGTATGGCGGTATGCTTGTTACTTGGACTGTTCTGTGCGCTTGCATTTTCCTTGTATTAAACAGGGTCTGCATACCAAATCCTTCTACTCTATGTACCAAATGACTTCTGGAGAGATAAGCTTCCAAGCAATCCTCAACTAGCAGGCTGCTAAGAATTAGACATTGCATGCCGGGATCTTTTCAGCTACCCTCTTTTTAGTTGCCAAGGAAGCTAGAGGAAATGTTTAGATTATAAAATTGAATATTGTAATCAGATCTGAAAAACACCTGAATTGCCTTAATGGTTCCAGGAAAAAACTGAGTTATTCTTTTGGACAAAAAATGAACTTCGAAACCATACCTGTATCTGCATTCTATTGACGTATGCCGTTGAAATGTAAATGAAAACTTATTTTAGAATGCAGTGTGAATGTTTGTTCGTGTCCATATTATGTACCAAGGATGATATAATGATGAGGTATATTAAACACTTCTGAAGGCATTGTTCTTTTCGTTCAGGTTTACTTTGGTATGCTTGATGCGCTGTTGGCTTCTGAGGAGCTTCCAGAAGAGTACCGGGATCGCTGTCAGGTAATTATCTGAACTTTCCTTTGAGCATAATCATCCTTCAAGGAATACTCAGACTGATTTCATTAATGCAGCATATATTGTGCAATGACTGTGACAAGAAGGGCACAGCACCGTTTCACTGGCTATACCACAAGTGTAGGTTTTGTGGATCATACAATACCAGGGTAATTAAGGTCGATTCAACTGATCCAAACTGCTCAACTTCAAACCCGTGAGGGCATATGGCCTTCGCATGGCTTATGTAGGCATGTAAGCACTCCTTGCGCCCAACAATCATGTGGGTTTGTAAATGATATGCCATTACAATAGTCAGTTCCATTTTACCATTTTTTTCCTCGGTTTTATTATTCAGCTAGCGGGGGGCAGGAACACCCAAATTATGCCGCATGGTTTTTGTTTCTCATATCACGCTCATTGGCTCGCCCGGATAAAGTGTTTCCAAAGAAGTGAGTAGGAAAATCGAAAAATTTTTTGTTTTGGTTTTTGAGATTTGCCCAAGTTACCTTCTGAAATATTACAGTCCTCGATTTTATAAGCTATGTTCCGAGTAATGACAGTTGATCTTGATCTCTGTCGCTTAGAAATCTTGAAATGCATATATGGGCACCCTGAGATTTTCTTGTGAAATCCCTTGGGAATGCTTCACTTTACATGTTTAAACTTTTAGGCTATTTGGTGTCGTGTTAGAGAGGGTTGGATGGAAGAAATGTAATTCATCGGACCACAAGCACTTCAAGTGAAGCATACTTTGTGGCTTTTATCTGCTAAAGTGCATCAAGGAGAATTTGACTCGGCCAACGCACAACTGTGACGGTCTAAGCACTTATACCTACCTTACACCTGAAGAGTTTGACTCGGCCAATGCATTTCTGTGTTTAGTCTCACCCCAGCTAACCTTTTGTTCTTTAGTGTCTCGTGGCCCCGATTTGTGGTCCAATGGCAATGAAAGAGGGTTGCTAATGATCGAGACTCCTCTTCCAATTTTCTCTCATACCAGAGGGGGGGCGAAAAGGAAAAATAAATTTTGTGGTTGCTGAATTCGTCAGCCCAACGCTCATCTGGCTCCGAGGTTATATAAAAGAGAGACAATTATGTTTTGCCTTGACAAAACCATTCAGCACCTGGCTTGGCCAAGGCGATGTTTTACTGAATTCCTCTCCATAGCGTGTCACCCTGATGCCTTATCCAAGCTATACCTCTCATCATTATGAAATTTCTGCAACTAAAAAAATCATCTGGCACCATCAAAACTCCAAGGATTTGCTATCTTATTTTCTATGAAATCACAGTCCATTAGCGCATGTTGAAATATATTACAGTCCTAGGTCTTGTAAGTTTTGTTTTTGTTAGAATCGTTTTTTAGGGATGATGAACTCAAATTTGATTATTCGAAACTTTGAAGATTCAACTGAAACTTGAAATTTAATAGAATTTAAATCTCTCTCTCATCATCTATTGTTTTGGTTGACAAAGGCATGATAACTCCACAGGCTCCTCTCTCCCCTGTTTACTTGGTTAAAGTCTCATGGACATGAGTAAGACTTTGAGGGGCAAATGACGTGTCAAACAAAAAAAAGCTAGTGCTTGATCCAGCTCCTGCTCGCCTATTTTGGCCATATTCTCGAGCGCCCCCCGACTGTGTGAAAACCCCATACCCTTTTTGGGTTTTTTTTTTTTTTACACAATCATATTCTACTTGTCTTCAAGACAAGACTTTTATCGGAGGAGAAAAATGAATAATCAGTATCGTCCTCTAAACCAGTAAAACTCTTCTATTATTATCCCACAAGAATCTCTCCTTAGCATGACACTAATAGTCGTGCCACCCTACATCCACCCTCTATTATCGGGAAACGTAGGGGGTAATATCTATAACTCGTAGATCACTGCGAGGCAAGAGATTTGAGACCCATTCCCAACAAAAAGTTTTTTTTGACTCGAAAACAGTAAAACTCATCTCTCTAGAACATAATTTTAGTGAGCAAAATCTGATTATTTCAGATTTTTATAAAAATTAAAAGAATTAGCGGAGAGTTACGAATGTTTTACTCTTATTCCGTGCTATATTAAATGAAATAAAAAAATAGTAGTAAAAATAAGGGTATGGATGAATTTAGTTTTTTTTAAAATGCTTAAGAAGAAAGAGATTGTTTTTGTGTTTTAAAAGTTTTTTTTTTAACTATTATTTTTTAGTGTTTTCCAGTTATTTAGAAATTAAAAATATTATTTTAAATAAAAAAACTTTAAAAAATAATGAACATTGTATTAGGCTCAAACTAATGCATTTGCCGTGTTTGATATGAAAGGTACGAGAGAATTGTCACCATATAATATGTTAGTGGTAAGAGTATTTTTGACATTGAATTAATTACAATAATATAGGTAAAGTGCTATAAATTATATAATTTTCCCCTGTAATAACATTCAACACGCTGATTTATTTATACCATAGAAAGGAAAAAGAAAAGAAAAGGGCAAAAAAATCAGAAAGCTGAAAATACGCTAGGACACAAAAAATGAAAGAGAGAAACAGAGAGCAAAAGGGTCTTCTCTCAAGCCAAACGACTCAAACCTCTCATTCTTCTCTCTCCCTCCCTGATATAATATTCTGTAAGTTTTCAAAAACCCTAGCTGTTGCTATGCTCCCTTCAATAGTATCTGGATCTTGTAGTTTGAATTATTTTTATATTATTATTATTTGAAACTGGCAATTTCGCTTTTGTTTTCCTCGAGAAAGAAACTAATTAGGGATCCAAAACTTGCTTGAATTCCGTGTTTCTTCTTCTTCTTCTTCTTCTTCTTCTTCTTAATATTATTATTATTAATTAGGTTTTTGCAGATTCAAAGCAGAATTAATTAATCTCTCTCTATCGTGACAGTTTTTGCATTTAATTTTTAGAGGAGAAGAAAAGACGGTCCGAAGTTTTTTTTTGGAGAGGAAGTGGGAAGAGAGATGGGTTCGAAGAAGACAGAAATTACATCAGCACCGCCAGTACATCGAAGAGATCCATATGAAGTATTATCGGTATCAAGGGATTCTACCGATCAGGAGATTAAAACTGCTTATAGAAAACTTGCTCTCAAGTAAGTTCTTTCTTTATTGCTGCTTTACCATTGATTTTTTTTCCGGGGGATTTGCTGCTTGTATCTGACTTTTTAGCTTACGGGCTCTGCTAGTTTTCGATTCCAGAGTTTAAGTTTGTTTCCTTATTGCACTTATTTATTTGCTGAATTGATCAGCTCTATTCAATCTTACTCGACGGAATTAGTTGTTGGGTCAGTTTTCGTTTCCCATGATCAAGTGAGAAATTTGGAATCAGTACTGGGAAACTGATTTATAAACAGTGCAGTCTCAGGAGTTTTTGATAGATTTGCTGTCAATGAAGTGGGGTTTTATTTTAAGTATGTGAATAGCTTGAATAATCTTGTGAGTTTGATGCACTTGTTTTGTTTGGGAACTTTCTGGTGTACCGTGGGAGTCATTATGTTCCCATCCGTGTTCTACTTATATTCTCATGCTATTTTCCAAATCGGGCTTGGAAGATGCAGACCATCAATTTGATTAAAAGTGGAAAATTGAGATCAATGAATTAGACGAAATTGCTTGCACCTTGGTAGGTTGTAAGTAGAAGGCGGGGAAGGTAATGGAAGCTTTGGTTCTTTCTTTCTAATTAAGGAAATGGAAGCTTCAGAAGAAAAAATTCTTTGAAACTTTTTCCTTGCATCCTTTTTTTTTTAACCCTAGGATGCACAACACTTCTCCAAATCAACTTCCTCCTTTGGTTTTCCATCCCAGTTAATGAACCAAGTTACAGATGGTCCTCCTCTAATCATTATTTTTTAGGCTCAAATTGTTCCTCTGTTTTCATCCCACCTCTTTCCTTCATTTCCTTTTATCTTCTACTAAATGAAGTATAACTGTTTTTAACGGCAAAATGTTTGGGGTTTAGGAATTGTACATTTTGGAACTGGATGTCATGTTTTCCAGACATGTTCAAATTGAGTTCCACTCAGTTGCCGTTTCGAAGCCATATATCCACATGACATAAACAAAATAAAATGCTAATATATATGTCCTTTTCAATCAGTTTTGTTAAAAAAATTGTCTTTTATGCTCTATAAAATGTAATACTGAAACAAAAATTGGGTAATAAAGATAATTTAGCTATTTCACCTATCAAATCCTTTCTTATTATTCTCTTTATAGATAAGTGAAGTTATTTTTTTTTGGAAAATTGTCTATATTCCTCTCATTTGCAAGATCTTTCATGCTCATTGTATAACATCCCATTTTTGTTGTGGGGTAATCATTTGTTCAGTGACAAGGTTGTTGGTTGATTTTGATGTCAATTTGTGTACAAGTTTATGGTCAGTAAGAAATAAATTTTGAACAGGTATCATCCAGATAAAAATGCCAGTAATCCTGAAGCTTCAGAACTTTTCAAGGAGGTTGCATATTCCTACAGTATACTCTCTGACCCTGAGAAGAGGAGGCAATATGACAGTGCTGGGTTTGAGGTGCCTTTTTCTAGCTAGCACTCATTCTCTCTCGCTCCCTCTCTGTAATTCCATTTACATTTTTAATGTATGATGTTTAGTGCTCCATGTTGTGAAAAATGACACTGGATAGTGTAGCTTGAGGGGCTATTTTGTGCAGTTCGCTGGAGTTTCCCTTTGGTAGTTATAAAAGACAGCAATCAGGGTAACTATGTTATACATTATAAAGTGTTGAAAGTACCAAAAATATGAATGGCTAGTGAAACATAAAAGATAATATAAATAGTGGTCTAGCACCTTGACAACTAAACTTAGTAATAACTTTCTTTTGGCCATATTTGTGCTGTTCCACATTCCGTCTATCTGGTTATGAGGAATGTCAGGGCATTCATTTACTCTGTCTAGCTAATTCTGAATAGTTGCATTTTTTAATACATAATGTCACATGCTGTCCCTTTCTAGAGTTATTAATTTGTCAATTCATAAAGCTGGAATATCTTATTTCCTTTCTTCTCTTAATTTTTGCAAATTATATGTTTTATTTACTACACATCCTAATTTTTGGACTTTTATAATTATTTATAATCAGGCCTTGGATGTTGAAAGCATGGACATGGAAATTGATTTGTCTAATCTGGGAACTGTCAATACAGTGTTTGCTGCGTTATTCAGGTGATTTGAGCCGGAAGTATTTGGATTTTTTTTATTTCTTTTAATATTTTTTTTAAGTTTCTTATTTGGTTGTTTTTAGCAAGCTTGGTGTCCCTATCAAGACTACAATATCTGCTAATGTTCTTGAAGAGGCTCTTAATGGAACTGTCACTGTCAGACCCCTACCTGTTGGTACATCAGTTAGTGGGAAGGTACTTGCTACGTTTATGACTGATATAAGTTACAACCATACTCTTTCTTTTTTGTTGATGTATTTGATCTTAATTGCAGGTGGAAAAGCAATGTGCCCACTTCTTTGGTGTAACCATAAATGAGCAACAAGCTGAGGCAGGGATTGTTGTGAGAATAACTTCAGCAACACAAAGCAAATTTAAGGTTGTTTGAGTTTCAAGTGCGGTGAATATGAGGAGTTTTTTGGCCCCACACCGCACCACTTTATATCTGCTTCCATTACTTTTCTTTTATGCTAATATAACAGCTCTGTGTTGCATTTCTGATTTGCAGTTGCTTTATTTTGAACAAGATGCCAATGGTGGCTATGGTTTGGCCTTACAGGTGCTATTCCTTTCTTGAACTCCTGTATGCTTATAGCTTATTCTTTCTCAAGGGAAAAACATTCTTTAAATTTTTGGACTGGCAAAATCAAGGATGGAAGCTTAATAACTTTTGTGTTGTTTTAGCTTATTGCTATATTTTCTCTGTAAAGTATGCATGGAACAAAGTTCTGTACCTTTATTGATGTTGTGGCAACTTTTTATATGCTTATCACCATATTCTTATTGGCTTGCAACTTTGGATGGCAGTGTTGTGTATTTTTATGATCAGGGCTTTTTGTTATGACTTTTTTCCTATCAGTTTTCTACCTATTAAGCCATCCATGTTCTTCTGTATCACTACAACCTGAATCTCACATTCCAAAGGCACCCTTTTAGGTTTTGAATCTTAATATGCGTGATCATAATAATATAATATTGTAGTTTCAGGCAGCAAATGTTATTTTTCCAATCCTTTTTGACCATTACATGCACCAAAATGGATTGTACACTGTCATACCAATAAATAGCAAAGAATTTATCAAATTGGACAGAAAGAGAGGTTGTACCAACCATAGGATTATTTTCTGTTATATAGATCTTCCGGGTTACTGATATGTGGTGCTGCTGACCTGTAATGGTGGATCAAAGTTGAGGCTTTTAATTAATGACTTGTATTTACTTGATTTTATGGTGATGAAGGCGAGTCTTGAAAATGTCTGTTGAGCTTTATAAAGCCTTGAGACTGTCAATAACAAGCATCAGAGCTTGATATTACGAGTCACCATGAGAAAATCACAGGAATTGGATTACTGGATTACTGGAGCTCTTGGGCAAGGTGACTCATGCTGAATTTAATGGATTATCTTTTCCCTTAACATGTATTACTTTTGGCTATTAGTGAGGAAAAAGAATATGCCAAAAGAGCGCCTCCCATTTGTGCATACCTCAAGTATTCCTTGGAAGCTAAAAGTGTTAGGTCATCTGCTAGCTTACAATTAAAAAAGTAGTGAACCAAGTATTGTGTTTTACTAACCTGCACCATAAAATCTATAAAGACGAGATCTCTTAAACTAGAAACAGGGTGTCTTCATCAAATAATCTTCTATTTCTCTCCCTCCTGATCAATTATGAGAGAGCGTGAGGAAGCACCCCAAAAGAGGATGTGATGACTCAGTAAATGGTAGCACTATGTGGATGATAAAGGCATTGATGCTTGCCAATGGCAGTGTCTTAGACAGGAAGATATTGTGGCTTTAACATCTGGAGATGAACTTCTTCTATCAGATGACTTGGGGCCTATCTTTGTAGTTTGAGTATTCTTTCTTTTGCAGTGGTACTTTTTTAAACAAATGTCTCATTTTGCTGCTGATTGAGCCTTGATATCTAGGATGAAATTCTTTATATTGGGAGCATTGAATTGGGGCTTAATTAATTGAAGGAATTGGCTAGTAAGAAAGATGACAGTATTCTTCTCCGATAGGTTGGTTTGCACTGGAAGCTTTTGACTTCGAGTGCCATCTCTAGTTGTTAACTTTCTTTTAGGTTCTGATAGTGTAGCAAATGTCAAATAAAAGCTGTGTAAAGGTTCTTTGGATGGTTTCGGCCTTTAGTAAGGATTTTAGTGATTTTCCAGAAAGTTTGGTTTAGCATTTCCTGTGTTGAATGGTATATGCTAATTGATTATTTTTTTGGGGCAAGCTTAATGATTGTGGCCATGTGAGTTCCCCAAGCTGCATTGCAATTGTAATCCATAGAGAGAACACATAAGAGTTGCTACTCAGGTGCCAAACTTCCTAAATCCTTATTGTTTCTTGTCTGTACTCTGGCTTCCTCTTTTGCACAATCTCAGGTTTTGAAAGTACTTAAGACTGCCTGGTAGATATTGACTGATCTTGGTTGAGCCAAACTGTATCAACCTTTTTAATTTTACGTACGTGCTATTTAATGCTACTATTTTTATCTTGCATTTGGACTTGTGTGTAATTTGATGAGGAAAAACTAAAGATCTCCTGTCTTCCTTAATAAAGTTACGAGAAGCATATTTTCTCAGACATCAGAGTTTGATCATTTAATTGTAGAAGCTTCATTTCTTATGGATTTATTTTAGCGGTTCAAAAGCAAAGATATTGATTATTCATTTCATATTTCCTTGGAAGTTCAATTTCATTTCCATGATTACTGGTGAAATCAAGTGATATCCCATCCTTCCATTTAACAACTTCTGTTAGGTTTATGAATTTCCCTTTCTTAAGATGTTATGTACCCTGGATAGTGTTTCTGATCATCCTATTTTATTCGCTCGGCCACTTAGACATGTATTTAAATTGTTTGTGTGAGCTGTTTTGATTCATATGCTTAAATCATCAGTCACTATCTGGTGATGTTATAATCAAAACCTTGATTCCGGATCTACAAAACTAACTATATTGCTATCCATAAACAGGAAGATAGTGAGAAGACTGGCAAGGTGACCTCTGCAGGGATGTATTTCTTACATTTTCAAGTGTACAGAATGGATTCAACTATGAATGCGGTATGTGGTCCCATCCTGTTACTTGCTTTTTTCCTCGTCTTATTACTTTGGTGGGTGTTATCTGCTTTTTTTCTCTTGTGTGGCTGTGGTAATCTTTTTTCTACACGGTGGTGGTGCAGTTAGCAATAGCTAAGGATCCTGATGCTGCTTTCTTTAAAAGGTTGGAAGGTCTTCAACCTTGTGAAGTTTCTGAACTGAAAGCTGGGACTCATATATTCGCAGTTTATGGTTGGAACTATTTTCTGTGTCTTAGAGCATGGTTTAGTTGTCTTACAGAATCCTTATCGGTCTGACGTTTACTGAATTCTTTCAGGAGATAATTTTTTCAAGACTGCTACCTACACAATCGAGGCACTTTGTGCAAAGACTTACGAGGATAACACGGAGAAGCTCAAGGATATTGAGACCCAAATCCTTAGAAAAAGAAATGAGCTACGCCAATTTGAAACAGAGTACAGAAAGGTAGAATCCGCTTTATTGATGTGATTTGCAAAGGTATTGGATGATGCCCATTTGTCCTTGAAAATCACTTGTGATGTTTTGTAGGCTTTGGCCCGTTTCCAAGAAGTAACCAACAGATACAGCCAAGAAAAGCAATCTGTATGTTTCAAAACCTTGGTGTCTCCTGTTAGATGTTCTTATTTTACATGCGTGCAATATTTCCCAAGTAAATTGGTAACATACAAAAGCATATACACATGCTATTGTAAATTTCCTTGAATTGTTTTCTGGAGCTGAGTTCATTGCAAGAGGAGAAGAAGGTCGTCTCGTTGCTTGTTCACAGTGACAAAATTTACATTATATCTTCTCCTTTTTGTCTCTTCAGCAGGGGAAAGTTATATGATAGAAAAAAGTTGAAAAATGATTTTTTCCGATGAGGAAAATTAAGGATGTAGCTTCTTACTCTAGAACCATTTGTCACCTGAAAATGCTGGGAAGTTCTGTTTGAGATTATTTTCCCATCCAACTTAGTATTTGATATCTTTTTTCCGTTATCATGGTGGGAATAATAGCTGCCATACTTTTCTCTGGTTCCATATCTCCTCTTCGCACTGAGCGTTGGAGGTCCAGGTTCTTTTCTTCAGCTCACCTTACCGTTTTGGTTGCTGCAGGTTGATGAGCTGCTGAAACAGAGGGATAGTATACATGCTTCATTCACTGTAAGTAAGATGGTGAGCTACTTAGGTAATGGAAGTACAAGCAATGTTATCGGTGACGATTCAAAAGCTGAGAGTCCAGTGGAAGATGGAGGCTCTGATGGAAAGGATAAATCCTCCAAAAAGAAATGGTTCAACTTGAACCTTAAGGGGTCTGAGAAAAAGTAGACTTCAAAAGGTATTTTGATGATTTTGTATTCCTTCGAGGGATTTGACTAGATATCCATCGCTGGTTTAAGTACTTGTGCCGCCCACTTAGCATGCACAGACATGCCTTGTATTATTTGTTTGATTTTTTATTTTCTCTCTTAGGGCTTTACTGAGTTGGTTTATTGCAGCCTTTTCCGAAATGGTCCTGTAAGTTTCAAAGTCTGAAGGAGTGTACCTGTATGTATAATTTTAGTTCATATTTTCTTAAAACTGCACCGCACCCGTCTTCTTAGTTCAAGTATAACCTGAACATTTGTTGTAATGCTTACAAGTGAAATAAAACATTCTTTTGTTTATTCCATTTTTTCTCTCTCGTTGTGGCTGTGATGAAGGCATTATATATATATTTCGTAATGTATCCAAACGGAAATGAGTAGTTTCTGCACATTGGTGTGTGTGTGTGTGTGTGTATATATTTCGTAATGTATCCAAACGGAAATGAGTGGTTTCTGCACATTGGTAACATTATAGTCAAGCTGGCATTCGTACATGAAAGATTATTGTATCCAGATTTTGCATATTTATTATCAACTTGACTTTTCGTATAACAGATTGTTAAATCAATCTGATGGCCAGCGACTTAGATAGATGCTCAGCCACTTCAATCATCTTCTGACCTCCAAGTAAATATATTATATATTTCCACGAATGACAATTATCTGTAGGCGTTTTCGACAGCATTGTATTTAAAACATTTGTACATGTTAGCAAAATTTTGTTCTTATAAACAGGGGGTTGAGATTTTGAAACAATTGTGAAGACAAACATCCTTGGAAGTCTAGAAAAAAAAGCGTGTAATATCAATATGCCAAAAGAGTACCGGATATCATTTTTCGCATGAAAAGCAACATGCAATCAAATAGAAGAAATCCCGTTGCCAATTTATAATAACTATTGGATGGTAGTTTTTTTAAAGTAGAAAAAGACCTCGGTTGCCGACATGAGAAATAGCTTTGCTTGTACATAAACGATGAACTTTTCCCAACAAAATTTAAGCTTTTCCGAAAGAATGAGGGATTTTATTTTTTCCACCAGAAAACCAGATTTAAATTGTCTAGGACTATCCGTTAGGAGACTTCCAATTCAGTTTCATTAATTGGAAAGTTCATGAGATTCATCGAGTGTATGATCATCGTCTTAAACTTAAGAAGGGTTTAATCATTGAGGGCGATTTGTGGTCTTCAAACAGCATTCCTATTATTATGATTTAGAGTTTTCATGAAGGGATCTTAGACTCAACCCTCGGAAGAAATGCTTTGAATTTTACGGATTGAAAGAGCAAATTATAGCTTAGCTCCTCTAAATTTTAAGAGTAAATAATCCATTTCAGTGTATGACCTGGTCCCCTCCAGTTTTTCATTACTCAAAGCTCGTAACTGGCACCGATTTTTCCTCTAGCCTTTTGTTATTGATAGTTACTCTCAAGAGAAATAAAATAAAATAAAATAAAATAAATAACTTGCGGTAGTGAGTTGGAGTGAGAGAATAGGAAACAGTACAATCTTAGGTCATCTGTGTTGGGATGACTTTTTAATGTGAACAACACAACTAACACGAACTCCCTTTCTTTTAATCAAACTTCTTGTCTTGGATTAAAAACAATGGCAGCTGTGGTTGCATCTACTAGGATTTTTCCGGCAAAAAAATTCCTCGAGGACTCTTCGTTTATACGTGCACAAGGGTCTACATAAATAATTAATCAATAATCACACGAGGCAGTCATAAACTGCCTGAACCCATAATATTCTAGCTTTTAATTTTTCTGATGAACCCTTATTCAGAGACCAAGCCCCCACATGCACGCTACAAACCCTGAAAGCTAGTTTCTCAGCTTTCAGAATTTATACTGAATTTAAGAAATATTTTTTTTAAGAATTCCTTACAGTTTTTTATTCTTTTTTAAATGAAAAAAATATAATTTCTTTTTCTATATATATATATATACAATCACTTTTTAGATTGATTTTTTTCTTACATTTTCATATATAGTTAGCGTTACATAGTTAATTTTTATTATGAATCTAATTAAAGGTTTTCTTTTTAGTCAACAGTATAACTTTTTTAATAGTAAAATTCAATTTAAATGAAGTAAAACAAATTTAAATTTTAGGCTGTCACGCATATGATATCTTAAAATGATTATCATAAATTATAATACATATTTATTTTATTTTATGAAAATAGTTATAATCCTGATTTATTTGTTATTTTTTTGGTGAACAAACTTGTCTTCATTCTCAATAAACATATTTTTTGATTTTTTTTAGAACTGGAAAAAGAAAAATAAATATTTACTGGTGAACAACCAAGAGATTCCCTGCTACAGTCTTTATTATATTTCCGAGTTTCTTGTCACCAATATATACTTGTGGGTATAAAAATTGCTGGCAACACCGAGCCTTTTATTTACCCATTTTTATAAATATTTAAAATGTTAAAAATAATTGTATTTATTTGTGGAAAACCTTCTAATTTTTTAGAGAACTTTCGAGAAAAAGAAAAGGAACGTGCTCGCTTGTAAGGAACCCTCTCACATGAAAATTTAAGCAGATAGATAAAGTCTTGAAATATAATTTATATTATTCTCTAACACATCTCCTCGAGTGAAAACACTTTGATCTTGAAACTTGTACAAATTCGCACTATCTTGTGCTTGACTTTTATCAAATAGAATAAAGATGATGAGATTTGAATTCATGACTGCTGGGTCAACAATGTTCTGATACCAAGTTAAGAAACCAATACAAGAGTAAAAATTCCAATCTATTACAAACTCTTCTTCTATCTTTATTCTAAATGGACTTTAAACTGAAATTTGTAATTAACTAAACAGCTTGATCAATCAATTCATCTGATTGAAATACAACTAAAACATTAATTAAATGAAAACACGAATCCAATCTATACTCTACGGAAAAACAAAGTCTTCAGTTCTTCAACTTCCCAGTTGCAATCTTGGAATCAAATTCTTCAATCTCCAACAACATTGAGATAATATAGCTGCCCTGATTAACCTAAGACAAGGGAATCTTTGCTACGCAGCAAATTTTAAGGTGGTCGGTATAATTTAGCAGAAATTTGAACCTAGAAAGCAAGATGAAGTTCCCAACTGCTTCCTCAAGGTGAGGCATCATCATCAGGAAGGTATTCAAATACAGAAATGCAGTGTGGCCACCAACACTGTATAAATGTGATTATTTATATAAGAGGCGAAAAGTACGCATAGACTGATGACTATAGAAAACACAAGTTGCATAAACTTTGATATATAAGAAGGCGTAAGCTAAAAAGAAAAACTAATTTGGAACATTACAAGTATTTTAATAACATCAGCTAGGCGAACCTGTATAAAATTTGTTGTGGTAGAAGTTGTTGTCATGTCACGTGCAGGTGTTTCCCAACTATATAACTTTGGGTTAGATTTATGTGTGTCCAGTGCCATGCTTTATTAGAAACCAAAGCACATATATTTTGTCTCATTGGTTGACTACAGTATTCTACTTCTAGACTTATTTCGCAAGCTTCTGTTTTTTAGATATCAAGAAGTGTATTATTGAAAAGTGTATTTTATAGATTTTGATGAGCAACTAAAATCTCAGTTATTGTAAATTTTTATAAAAGATGCATGTCCTGATTTGAATTCAAAACATGTTATATAGATTACAAACTCTCTGTCATCGCACCGCGCTAAACTTCTATTTCATTAAAAAGAAAATGGGATTCATACTAGCAATGATTTTTTTTAAATAATGGTAGATATTCTAGACGGTGATCGAAGTTTGAAATGCTTCATATCATGTTAACAACATGAAAAAGGGGTCACCTCACATGACTTAAAGCCAACTCCACCCCACCCTACTCCCACTTTCTTACATGTTTTTTAATGAAGTAGGTAGTGTCACTTGGAATACATGGAGGGTTCTTTGCCCGCAATGTTTGGGATTCTTTTTTTTTTTTTTAAAAAGAAAGAGATTGAACGCTTTGAACATATCATGAAAGTGATTCCCGACTTGAAAACTAAGTCACTTTGGGGCAATCTTTTTATCTTTTTGGATGCTTCCAAAGTAATTGTTGCAAAAGGGAAGAAAGATGATTAGAAAGTTAATGGAGTTCTAACGTGATAGGATCATGTCTCAAATAATCGTCGACAAATAAGTTTTTATATATATATATATAGACTCATTGGTTAATGTTCTTAGATAAGCACAGCTTTGGTGGGCCATCTATGTGATTCGGGTGATCTTCTTAAATGATAATATCGGCGTCCCTTCAATCAACCAGCAAAGTAAGCATGATTAAGGCCCCTAAAAGTGTTTTTATATCAGACGGTGGAAACCATCAACAAAGAAGGAAGAAAAAGAAAACCTTCGTTGATGAGGGAAGAAGATGGTGATTGGGCAATTCTTTCACCACCCTACCCTCTCTAGCTAAGCTGCTTAAAACTCTTTCCAATGGGCCCACTGCCACAAATTTGCACATTGTATTGTACCCCGCTGAGAGGGTGGGTCCTACCATAGTTTGTTCATAACATGGGGAGGCCAATTAGATTTACCCTCACACGTGTCACCCTCCATCAGAGGAGAAACCCCTGTGCCCGTGTCAACCAGCCATCTTGACAAAACTTCTTCCCTAGCCATGGCGGCCTCTTCTGATGCCTACCATTCATGCTTTTATTGACAGGCCTGGTTTTTTTTCCGAGGGTATGTCCTACGTTGATTTGGTTGTCGGTGCTACAAATTAAGTGTATGTTTTATTAGTGCGGTTATATTTGTTTTTTAAATTGATTGTAATTTAAAAATATATTAAAGTATTATTTTAAAAATAATTTTTGACAAGAAATAAAATATCAAAAAAATTAAAAAATAATTTAAAAAATAATTTAAAAAATAAAACACTGTCAAACAACCTCCATGACTAGGAAGTTTCAGCCGATCACGGTTTTGCTCGCCCCACAAAGCACACAGCAGGGAAACCCTAACCCCCCCCCCCCCCTCTAATTATTAACCTCTTGTCGAGGAAGGGCAATTCATTTATCAAAAGGATAGATCATAACTTTATAATTTAACCAGTTCCTGTGCTTTGATATTTGATCTCAATATTTTAAAATCTAATCTCTAAATCGATGATGATCAAGCGGTTTACCCGGCATAAGTACTGTTCCCGACAGCCATATATCTGTGCGAACTCTTTAACCTTTATGAGTATGACTTCTCATATCATTTCAGTAACTGTTTTTGTAGATTGTTTTTGAAAATAATTTTTATTTAAAAATATATTAAAATAATATTTTTTTTATTTTTTTAAATTATTTTTTATGCAGCATATTAAAATTATTTAAAAATATTTTAAAAAAACTTAATTAAAAATAAAAAATAAGAATTTTTTTTTCAAATGGATTTTTGAGTAAAACACTGTCTGAGAGGGTCACATGAGTGCGTTTTATTTTCAGGTGGGAAGAACCAAGAAGTACTACTCGATCCCCCCCTGGTGGGGGGATATTGGCCCAACCTCTGCCTTTTTTTCTAACCTTCCCGGGATTGAAAAAAAACCTGAAGAAAAAGATCATTGGATCCAACATGCTAAAGCAAAAGGGGTGGTTAGGTTTCGAAAGCTTTTTTCTAAACTAATGGAGATCCCAATAATCTAACCTCTGAATCCATGTACGCTGAAATTATCATTCAAACCTTTCAATGGTGTTTGGATTTACGGTAAGATTCGTTTTTAAATGTTTTTTTTATTATATTAAAATATTTTTTTATTTTTTTAAATAACATACCATAATAATATAAAAAATTAATTTCATATGAAATAAAAAATATTTTTTTCAAAATAATATTTGTTTGAAAGTATAGTTTCAGTTATTTTTTAAAGTGATTTTTATTTAAAAATATATTAAAATAATATTTTTTTATTTTTAAAAATTATTTTTGATATAAGACCATAAAATTTTTTTAAAAAAAAAATTTAAAAATAAAAATAAAATTTTAAAAAAAATAAAAATTAGTTTTTTTTAAATCTGACCGTAAACCCATTTTAGGACCTTCATTAAACCTAACGGGCCCACAGGCAACTATTCACCAACGGGCCATCACAACAATCCCATCAGACCCCCCCAATGTTTTTATGCGTTCGAGTAGATAAGGATAGAGAAAATGGTTAAATTAAAAGGGAGAAAAAAAATATTCAAGAAGCCACGTACATTTCACAGCCGTTGGTTATGATAAGCTAGCTTGACCTTTCGTTTTTTCACTGGTGGTAAAGTCATCGACATTACCCTCATAATTAAGAATTAAAATTGTCATTTGGTTATTTATTTAATTTATTCATAAAATGGGTGTGCAAATAGCTTAATTTATAAACACACCTTGAATATGAACAGGTTAACATAAAATATTAGCTGGTGACAATCATGTTTACTGATGGAGGAATCTAACGGTCGAAAAAGAACATGAGCGTTCAACTCAAAGGATGATCATCAGCAAGGTTCATAGGGGATATTGACAAGGCTTCTTTTTTCTTTTATATGGGAAAATTTGACAAATTGAAAGAGCCTTTTGAATACACCACACACGAGAAAGAGGGGACAAGGGTGGGTCATACCTTGGAGTTGTGATGAAGACATTGCGAGGAGGTTTTCAATAATTATATACATCAACAATAATATTATGCTCCTCTCAAGTGGGTTATCACAAATTTGCTAAAGAAGCCTCTCTCTCTCTATCTCTATCTCTCTCTCTCTCTCTCTCTCTCGGTTACTAAGATTCGGAGAGATCTCTCAAAAAGAAAGAAATTCTTATAGTAATGAAGATTTCAACGTCAATCACGCAAACATCCTCGACATTATTCATCATCAGCACGAAATGGTAGGGCCATGTGATAGTTGTAAGCACCTGAACATTTATATTCATAAAATTATTGTTTGATTTTTCCATTCAGTTAGCCAGTCTTATATACTTTTTTTATTTATTATACAAAGTATGGCCTTTCAAATAAGTTAAGGCAGCCAGCTAGGCTAAGCGCAAGCTCAATCTTCTAGCTTCTTATGTTGACTTCAATTCGCAGAAAAACTCCCATCATCATCATCATAGGGGAGGGAGAGAGAGAGTACTGATCAGACATAATAGCGAGAGAGAAAAGGTTATATAGTATATATCATGTGAAACATGCGTATCAATGATAGATATGCAAAGATTCAGATGGCGACACGCGGGCCATCAAGAAGTGATTGATTAGTTCGGCACTTCGGCTGTGTTAAATCTTGAATGTATCTTGCTGCTGTTTTAGGACTTGGATCCTATGATGCAACCATATAAAATGCCCTGCATGCATGGGTCAATGTTTTGACTTTTCAAAGCGAGCATGGCGGGTGCTCCTGGGATTGAGATCCAGGGTATCTGGACTTGAGATAGCAGAAAACATGTCTGCAGTTGAAAGAGGGGTGTGTGTTTTGTAAAATCTCGGCATACATTATTAATATTTAGCAGCCCGAGATACCATGCCACCAGGAAGCCACCAGGAAGCAGAGACATGGGCTTCAAATGACATGGAGTTTTGTAAGTTTTAAATTCTAGTCAGAATTAAAATTATTGAGGTTTTATATATTTATTTGATCTCACAAAATATATTTTCAAGATAAAGTTTTCTTGTATAAAAAAAAAGTAATAAATTAAAATTACAAAAGTGCCCGAGCTCTAGAAGGACAATCGAAGATATAATTATATACATGCGCAATTTGATTAATCAGAATATTGTTTTAACCCAAGTTATGGAGGAGCATTGGCATTATCTATAGTAGAAAGGTACGTGTGTCACGTACGAAGTGGTTCGCTTGGAGTTGTCAATGGGTGTTGAGCATTAATGTAGCCAATAAAGTCTCGTTAATTGGTTGATCAGACCAATTTGCTAGCTTATAATTGGTCACCTTGACTATACATTTCATCACCTATGAAGTGAATGCAAGTGGTCCAGACCATTCGTCCACAGTTTTCTAGATTGAGTTCATGTAGTTGAAATTTTAAAGAAATTGAGTTCAATAATTCTTTTTGATATAATGACGAAATCCTTTGAATTAAATGATGAGAAATTATGAGATAGCGATGAATTAGAAAACCAAAAAGATTTCGATAGCTTGGCTAATAATATAATAAAGAATCATTATCATTATTATTATAAAACATGCAACTTGTTAATTACCATTATTATTATTATGTTTAATTTATTATGATCTAATGGGGACTATTATTGAATTGGATCCCATTGTCTCACACAGGGCATCCTTGCAATTTACCCCATATACACTGCCATAACTAAATTCTTGTTTATCATTATATTTTAAGAGTAATTTTAAACTTTAAATTAATTTTTTTTATTGTTTTTAAATTCACGTGTTAATATGAAAAATTATTTTAATATATTTTTAAATAAAAAAATATTTTAAAAACAGCATCGATGACAATTAAAAACAGCACTAAGAAAAGAAAAGTGGAGTTACGCAGTAGAGAGGGAGAGAGAGGGAGAGATTTGGCCGAGACAAGGGCAATCCTTTTGGGTCCAGAGCGCTCTTGGTTCGTGTTCCCAAAGACCATCACACACTTTCTCCACCTTGGGATGTCCGCAACTATCTCTCTATTACAAATCACGCTACTCTTTTCTTTTTTTTTCTCTTTTTTTTTATTAACCCTGTATATATACCCCACTCATGCAACATCTCACCTTGTACTTCACACCCTGAGCTCCCACACCTCTGTCTCTTGTTGTTGTTTCTCCTTCACTTTGCTTACCTATCTGAAAATGGCAGAGCTCGACTACGAAACAAAACATAACTCATCCTCTACTCGCTTAAAACTATTCGGCTTCAACTTCTCGGAAGATGAAGAACTGATAACCACAACAGACTCTCTCAAGTCGTCTTCTTGTAATTCTCCCGACGACTCCTCTTTTGCCACAGCTGCTGCGACAGTAGTGGCTACGGTTTCAGGAGACAGCAGGAAATACGAGTGCCAGTACTGCTGTAGGGAATTTGCAAACTCACAAGCCCTTGGTGGCCATCAAAACGCACATAAAAAGGAAAGGCAGCAGCTCAAACGAGCTCAAATGCAAGCCACAAGAAACGCAGCTGCGGCTGCAGTTTCGTTCGGTAGAAACCCTATGATCTCTGCCTTTGCTCCTCCCCCGCATCTCCTGGCCCAAGCAGCAGGCCAGGTTGTGGTCCCGGCGGCTTCTCCGTCGTGGGTTTACTTGCCACGGGCGGCGCCACCGTTTCATGTTTCACATGGGTGCGTGTTTCCTAGTGGGGTGGGTGGGAGGGGTGGAGGGAGCTTACCATATGGTGACAGTGTAGGAGATTTCGGATTATCTTCTGGTGCTAGTGGACCACACCAACAAGTGCAAAGTAGGGCCCTTTTTAGCAGAGTGGTTGATTATCATAATGGGCCTACATCATTGAGTAGGTTCTCCGTAGGTGATGGTGGGCCTACCTTTGATGAAAAGCCAGGCTTGGACTTGCATCTTAGTCTTGCTCCAGCTGGGCCATGATTTTTTAGGAGTGACTTGGAATGTTATTTTCCAGGTCGGATATTTGTACATTTTAAAATTTTATTTATTTATTTTTGTGATGATTTATTTCACTAGATCAGGACTTGCTTCTTCACCACTATTTTAATTTTATTACTGACTCGCTACCAATGGCAAAATATTTGCTCGTTAATTTTGTATACACAACTCAACTCGGTCGATTTTTATCTGTGGACACATCCAAGAAGTTTCTTCGAAGCCTTGAGGTCACATTACACTAGCTGTGACTTCTTATCAGACTAGGGATCATAAATAGCTGTTCAGAATGCCATTACCTGGCGCATATATTAGGGTTTCGTTTACTTGTCTTCTCAGAATTTATTTTGTACAAATTCATCATGGCATCTGACAGCAGGACAATTTAACATGCTAGCATCATTATTAGAGCACAGATATTTCTAATTAACATGCATGCTTCCAGATGCCAAGAGCCATTGTTTTCCATACTTGTCAAGTCAATCGCTTTCTCAACACCGGCGCATTCATCCCAACGAGCCCTCCCTCCCGTATTTTCCTTTTCAATATTCTTATATTATAAGTAAGCTTCGCAGAATTCATTGTCAATTCATGCGGGGGTGAAAAGAAAAGAAGAAGTGTTCTCCATTACAAGAAATAATATTAATTATTAATTATTAATTATGAGATAAGAATGTAGCTTGACAAAACTATGTTCAGCTTTCATAATTAATTAATAAATTAAGTATAGCCAACGGGAAAGAGAGAAGGAAAAACTATCATCTATTAGCAGAAAGAATCAAAGAAAATGCATCAGTGCACGAACTCCAGTCTCCAAAAAACTAACAAATCGTTTGATTATATAGTGATTTAGTTAGTGCCTCTTGTCAGTGCCTTCTGCCTCTTGACTTTTGAGTGATGCGATGCGGGGCTAATCACATTTGCAAACCATAATCCTCCACACAGATTGTAGTCAAATTATTATTTGATTTGGGGGGTGGTGAAATCTGAACCTCTCGCCAAGAAAAAAACTAGGGTATAAGAAAACAACAGTCCTCCTAGCTCGTGCTAGGTTCCATCTCCCACCAATATTAGCTTCTAATTATTGCCTTAAGATATTGTTTGTCACCTATTCTTTAATCAGAAACACGGCCCATTAATTACATTATCAGCACCAGTTGGAGCTTGTGAATAAAACAAAGCTTGCGTGGAACCACTGTGACCTAGCCCATCATTCTAGCTAGGGTTTCCACCAAATATATATAAAAAGTTGACGTATAAACGGTCAATAAAGGTCATGCAGATCTTCAAAACGCAAATCTTTCATTTTGGTGCGAAAGTGATCGGTGTAGAACTTTAAAGTAGGAACATAATGGCAGGGTCGGTCCTTTAGTGCATATATGTCTGTGAGTGACCATAGCTGGCCTGGCTAACTTTGGCCAATAATTAAAATTTGTTCACCAAAAAAAAAAAAACATAGCCCATTTTGGCCGGATATGCTCGTAAAAATCCTGATAGCCAGGCAGGATTTAGGAGATAGTGCATCGGACAAGAATATTCCAAGGATGTGATTGGATTTGGTTGCTTGTAAAACACATATAATACTAGCTGGGGATCGGGCCCCGATCTCTTGCTTCATCGATGCCCATAAGACTGATGGCGACTCGCACTTCCTAAGTTACCAATCAAAATCCCTTTCTCAAAAACTATGTCACAAGTGGGGAGCCATTTCAATATATTAATCATAACCCAAAATGATTTAAAAGTATCATTTCATTCCTCTATGCCTAGTCACCATGATCCAGACAATTTTTTTAGCGCAATTTGTTTGAGTATTCGAACATGATTGAGCGCTCTAAAACAATCTAATTAATCCATAATTCGACGAAACTATGGGACCATGAAACAGTATTGAACTTGGAAAGTGTTTAATATTATATTTATGATGTATATTGTATTTGAAAGTGTTTTTATTATATTTAATTTTTAAGAGCATTAATTTTTTAAAATAATTTTAATATGTTGTTACTAAAAACATTAAAGAAATTATTTAATGATTTTTTAGTCTAGGCATACTTTTGCGAAAACACTCGTATCCAATAACTAAATACGCAAGTCATTTCTCAGAAATTTATTACAAAATGAAAGGTACGAACTGGGCTACTTAAGACTTTCGATAGACATGTATCCTTGTGATTCATTTTAATGCCTCGTTCAAGAGGGGAAAAAAACTTGTAATTTAGGGTTTTAAAAACTTCCAACTTTGTCAACCCATTAATTATTAATAATTATCATCTTTAAGGAAGACAAAGACTTGCAATGGAGGACTTATCGACCCTTGATGACCCTGCCTAGTAAGGTAGGTTAAGCATCTATTCTTACTTTTCCTAGAAAATGACCTCAAACACTACGGTCAATCCATACCATAATCAATTTATTTTCCTTTTATTATATATTTTTACATGTAAAAAATAAATCCACCTTTTTACTATCCAAGACCAGAGGAATCGTGATAGTTTTATTTGCAAGAGATTCGAAATTTATCCGATGACTATGATAAAAAATATATATATATATATAAACTCTCTTAATTATCAAATCAATCCTGTAAATTTATCTTGATAAATAAATAAACTACTAAGCAGCGTTGTCTTCCTTTATAAATGTAACGGTTGGTTTGACAATAGCTCAAAACTTCCCGATTTTTAGTGTGTTTGCTTCACAGTTTAAACATCATTGGTGGGTGAGTGGAAGCGACCTGATTCCGCTTCTCTGAAAATAATTGCAATTTCTTGAGAATATTTTGATGGCAGTTTTTTACATGGAATGCAGGTCTGATAGATCAAACTCAAGTTGAGTGAATGACTGGTTTTGTTTTAGGGTTAACGATCAAGTTATGCCTATATATATGCTGGAGGATTTATTGGATTGGTCCCTAAGTCCTAGAATCAAGTCCATGAATCCTTATTTATATTCTAATATATCTCCCGATAGTCTTGTTGTCACCTTTTTTATGAAGAAAATAGCATTCAATGTGTAAATTTAATTTTAAAAAACAAAGACTTTTCTCTTAAATATAAACTCATGTTAGAATCCAAGTGTACAAACTAAAATAAGAAAAATGGTTCCAAAAAGACAAGTGTACATATTAAATAAAAGAATAAAGATGTTTGAAGAAATAAAAGGAAAAGCTAGAAAACTATTATACAAAAATGCTTAACCATAAAATAAAATAAAATAAAAACGAGGGCCATCAAATGTTAATAAAGCTAGTTGCTATCATAAAAATTAGTTATGTGCGAATCATCAATGAGGGGAACCCCAACCAAGAAAATAAATTACTACTCTTTTGTCATTATTAATGCTGGGTTTGTCTTAATTTGTGGGCTTAACTCATGTACTTAATTCATGTAAAAAACTAAATTTATTATATTTTAGGGTTAAGCTTATTTGTGAATGTTTATATTCTCCCCTTTGGCAGCTAGGAAAGGAGATAGAAAAAAAAATAAGTTTTTAAAATTTTGAGTTAAAGAGCAATTTTGTGTAAAATGTTTTAATCTTTTATATTCTCATAGATAATTTCTCTATTTGTCTTGGTAGTAGAGTACACCAAAGTTGTCAACCTATATAAATTTTATGTGTGATTAATTGTGATTGTCTTTTATATATATTTATATCTCATTTTAAGTTATTTTCATCTTTGTCAATGTAAACCAAAGGAGAAGGAGAAAATGTCAAGTATTCAATATGCATGTTAATGCATTTGAAAGCATTGTGTATGTTATTGTGTGCACTCATACAAACATTTCATATGTTATTAGTATGGTAAATGGGTTTATGAAGAATATTGGCAAAGTTCACTTACATATCATGAAGTGAATACATTGTTATTCTAGAGGTATTACAAATATTGGATTTGAATATGATAGGGGTAGTTACATTAAAGATGATGTTAAAGGTTTTATAGATTCATATTACACTAATAATTTGAATAGGAGTAAGTCATTTATTAGTTATGTTTCACTTTATAGAGGTGTGTCGTTAGTTGAAAATAAACTTTATAATTTATTGTTATATGAATATATGACATTGATAGGGGTAGTGAGAGGAGTTATATGACTAAAAGGTTTGATTGGTAATTATAATTTTGTTGTTGTTCATTTTGATAGCTAGAATGTTATTCATCTGGTTAAAGACCAAATATATCATGAAATGACCAAACTTATTGATGTTATTTATCACTTCATTCTAGACATCATGTTGCATAATGTTGTATCAATGAAGAAGATTGTTAAAGTTGGTAACCCTCAAGATATGTTGACGAAATTTATCATTCCAATCAAGTTCAAATATTGCTTCGACTTGTTGGTTTATATAGTACTTAAAAGGTGCTTGATAGAGGATGAGTTCAATTTTTATAAGTCGGCTCAATTTAATTCGAGAAGGAGATTTAATGGATTTGTCTTAAATTATAGGTCCATGTGAGAAAAAGAAATAACTATTTACTCAATCCTAAAGTGTTTAGCCCACCACTTGTAAGCCAAAAAGGTGCAACCCCATAAAGCAGGTTCATGTGTATGGCCTTGCTTTATTTTTATTCATCTCATATGTTTTTCATTTAAAAAAATATATGATAGATAACCTATCGTCTATTACATGAAAGAAAATATCACATATCAACAACCTAGCCTACAATCTCATTACTCCGACCCACGTGTTAACCAATTGATCTAAAATACAATTATCATCAAAATAATTAAACTAATATGTTAACATGGTTGAATGTTCTCATGAACAATAAAGCAATATAAGAACCCCTAGTTGTTTTAGTAGTATAGTATAATTAATCCTTGATGTTAATGTTGAATTTGCTCGAGTTACCTGTAGCAAAATCAATAATATTCAAGATCAAAATTACACTTCCAACAAATTAAGGTGAAAAGTTCAATGAAAACCATCTAGTAGGTGACTCAATGGTAAGAGTTTGGGATTAAGAAGTTTGCTCCTCTGTGACCTCTAGTTCGAGCCTATAGTAATATGATGATCAATGGAGACTTACATGGTCGTTAACTTTAAAATTCGTGGGATTAGTCGAGATGCATGCAATCTGACCCGAACACCAATATTAATAAATAAAAAATCAATAAGACCATAAAGAGATGATTTTATTTTTCAAAGTAGCATAATAGAAAGTTTTTTTTAGAAATAACATAGTTGGAAATTTACTTTTGAGAAATAATATAGTTTGAAGAGTATCATTTGTGACCTAAGATTTCTCTTTTTTTTTTTTAAGTTGAGGCAATTTCTCCAGCCTCTCAACTCCATGTTAAAAACAACAATCAACTCAAAATATTATATTTAACACTATTCACTATTAAACGCAACCTATAATTTCATTTTATTTCAACTAAAATCATAATTAAACAAGCTCAATTATTTTTATATATCAACACAATCAATTCTTGTAATATTCAAATATATTGTTTAACTACATATAAAAATTTTACGAGCTCATGGACAATTGAATTTATACCCCGTTCAACAAAATTCTAAGTTAATCCAAAATCTCCAACCGAAACCCGAACCCTAATATAAAAATAAATAAATAAATGAGGGGGGGGGGGGGGTCATGGTTTTGACATTTTAATCGGAAATGAAAAGGCATGTGAGAGATATGACAATAAAATCAAAGATAATAATTATGATTATGTAAATAAGTTTTTTAACTGTTAAAACTTTTCAGGTGTAAAGTAATTCTACGACTCTCGAGAGGTGACTTTTGGCACCAGCTGCCTTGTGCTTCTAACAAGAGTTTGAACTATGCCACTGGTTCGACGAACTGTTAGGGGACCTTAGAAAGTTTCCAACGATTCGAACCCATTATTAATTGCCATGTGCATGGGACCATGGACCCCTACAATGGGTTTGGTTGGTAGTTTGTTTGACTATTTGCACCCATCTCCTCTTTTTCCTAGGAATTGATTGATCTGGAACTACATAGGATGCATTCAAATTAAAGTCTTTCAACTACCATTGATTGCAAATTACCATTTACGTTTGTTCATGTTTACTTCTCTCAGTGATCTTTCAAACTCGCTGGGAGCCAGCTTTGTAGAGTCCATAATAATAATCTTTTTACCTTTTTGTGTTTCTAATCTGAGTGGGATGGGTGTCAACATTACGTTATTGTTTGTCTTCATGGTTACCTTGTGTTTTTTAAAATATTTGAGTTTTTTTAAAATTACTTTTTTTTATGCTTTTATGTTATTTTGATATACAAGCATTAAAGAATTTCTCTTTTTTTTAAAATAAATATATATATATATATATATATATATATATATATAGAGAGAGAGAGAGAGAGAGAGAGAGAGAGAGAGAGAGAGATGCAACTTAAAGGCAACCAGAGTGAGAGGCTTCGGTCTCTGCTTTCTACGAGGGGGAAGTGGGGGCCTAAGAATCGTGATCGATGTATAGTTTTTCTATGATAATTCCTGCACCTTAGTAAACTTGTATTTAAATACAATAAAGACAGGCGCAAGTTGGGCCTGATTGCAAGTTAGCAACTACTAAACTTTCAAAAAAGAAAAATTAAAATCTTTGTTTTGCAGGTAATCCCAGCCATAAAAACATAAACTCGGTTCATTACCAGGAATGAAAAACCTTAAAGATTCAATGATGTTTTTATCAATTTCATCATTTCTCTGGACTTTATGTTGCATCGTCATGTTCATAGTTCACACCCAATTTCATCGTGATGAATCGTTGTCATTTGTCAAGGACCAACTTTACTAGTTCCTTGCCAACCACAAAATCTTATCCTGTTAGAAAAAAAGCTATCTCCATTTTATAGAGCGCACTAAAAATAAACCCCCCACCCCAACATCATGAGAGAATGGAAAGAAAGAAACAGTAATGGAAAAGTTATGTATCGCGTAGAGCTTCCTGAACGAGCTGAAGAATCTCAAAACATTACAGCTTCGAGCAATTTGCCTGACCTTGTAATTAATCACAGAATTTTCGACCATAAGAAGTTATTACCTTTGATCATTTCTATTTTCTCTGTTCTTCAAGAACAACCGAACAAACCTGTAACCCCCTCTCCCCCAAACCTTTAGCTAAAAAACACAGATATCTCCTTAACAATAAAACCATGATTCAACCCTAAATAACATGATTTTTTTGAAAGTATCTTTTCTGTTTGGATGTAATTAAAAAAATTCATAATCATACCCTTATAAATCCATCCAATTCCTCTCCTTTTCTCACCTAATGATAAAAACAATCATTGACCTACGGGTTTGTTTTTGTATCGAGTTCAGAGAGAGCAAGAGGAATTGAGAGGATTTTCATCAACTTTTCCGTAAATTTTTATTGTGCAAATGAATTCAAATAATAATATTAGTTTATTAAAAAATTCATGGATTTTTTTTATAAAAAATATTATTAGAGTTTCTGTTTTTGAAATAAAGTTAGGAGGGCTTTTTACAATTTGGCCTTTGGGACACCTGCAAATACTACTGTATACCGCATCACATCACTTCTATAGTTCATTTGAAGGCGTTACATTTATGGTCTACATAAAAAGAACTTATTTTTCTTCTGATACAAGGCTGCTTCACAGGAGGTAAGCATATGATTACCATCCTTCTTACATTGTATCTTGATTCAACAAGCTGGGAAGAACAATTTCTTGTCGCCTGCTACATGAAAAGGGTCCCGCTGGCCACTTCACAGGGCCATGATGTGTGTGAGAAGTCCTCCAATGTTACAACATAAACCAGTACATAAATCAAAGCCTATTAATATTTTCTTCATTCCGAGTCTAAGTGGGTATAAAACAGTAGAAAGTGATATAAAAAAATCTGTATCACATGCAAAAGCTGGGGCCAGAAAACGGTTGTCTACTCAACTTGAAGCAGTTTGTGGTGGTGGCGTTGCCTCTTCCACAGCTGTCTTTGCCTTCTCTTCTTTCTCGACTGGAACACAAGGTCTCCAAACTGTTTCCTTGCCCACGTCCATTAGCGCGATGCCCCTTGCAGACAAATCAGTTCTGATCTGATCACTTTTCTTGAAATCCTGACTTTTCCTTGCCACTGTTCTGTCCTCGATCAGACGCATCACATCATCTTCTGCCAGTCCCGCTCTCTTCAATGCCTTCCCTTTTAACTGCTGCAAAACCTGTTCCAGGGAAAATCTAATTTTTGCTAACGAATTTCAAAAGGGGAGAAAATTCACATTTTACAAATCATTGAAAAAAAGAATTGGGAACTCTGTATGTGCTATAGTATGGCCTTATCTCAAGCCTGGATAAGCAGGGTTGCAGTAGGTTGTTGTACACAAAAGAAATCGCTAAACCTCACCTCAGCACAAGTGCAAGGAGGAAGCAATCCCAGAATTCTCAGAACTTCAGTAACTTCTTTCTTGACTTCAGTAACGGACCGAATCAATGACAGTTGTTGCTTCTTTTGTTGTTTCTTCTGGCAATTATCAAGGAAAGAAGTACATGTTTAATCTCCATAAATGCACAAAAAAGTGTCCTCAGCAACATAGTGAGATGACCATACCTTCAGCATGACCAAAGAACCATTTATGAACTTCAAGGCTTCTTGGAAAACACCAGTCAATAAAGGCGAAGTGTTCAGATCATCTGACATTTTATTCTCAAAATCTTCATGTAGCCTAGAAATGCATTTTTGGGCATCAGCAGTAATGGCGCCCTCCTTCAGACTGACTTCAAGAAATGGCAATAAAGCATCCTCACAATCTTGCAATGTCTACAATCACGGAATAAATATAATTTACTATAAGTATGAATACTAATGATATCAAAGTGGCAGCATCTGAGTCTGTCACCAAGGGCAAGTGTAGATGTGGATGCAAGCATAGGTGTGCTTATGATTATTCTTTGTGTTGAATCATGGCACCATATTTACCGGAATCAAAGGACGGTGATAAGGGAAATGAACAGGTTATGAACAAAGCATGTCAAGAAAGGAAAATGAAGAAAAGAGGTTCATTTTAAACCCCCATAATCATGCATCCCAATCCAAGAGAATTCTACTTACAATAAATTGCTAGCTAAAAGCAATCTGGAACTCTGTTTGATATAGCACTTGGCAAACTTTACTGTGCAACTCAGGTAAACAAGGATTGCTTGTAAATCTAACCGAACAGCAAAGCTCTAAAAAACACCAACTAGTGAAAAAGTCTAAAAGGAAAAAGTAGATTGGGCGGACATATTCCCTACATAGGCATGCACAGCTGACATGCGCGAACACAATTTTAAAAAGGTGGCCCTCCATGACTGGTTGAAGGCTTATAAAAACTTTGAAATGAAAAGTTTGGGGAGCATGCATAAGCATCAAACCTGATAAATGTAGAAAATAGCATCTGATGAGCTTTCCAGTTGTGAAACAGAATAATTGAGGGGAGAGCGATAGTGTGCACTTATCAAGAAGTGCCTCAAAGCCAGTGGATGATATCGTTCAGTAATCTACAGAAAATTGTAAAGGGAATCATAAACGCATACAATGAATAAAGATGAAATTTCTTTATTTAAAAGAAATTCGATAAAAAAAAGGAGCAATGACAACTAAAAATGATTATCAATTTACCTGGCGAATTGTGAAAAAATTACCCAATGATTTTGACATTTTCTCATTGTTATTGGTTACATGACCATTATGCAACCAGTAACTCACACTGCTCTCTTCACATGCAGCACAGCTCTGGGCAATCTCATTTTCATGATGAGGAAAAATCAAATCAATTCCACCGCCATGGATATCAAATTTGAAGGTCAGATACTGTGCACTCATTGCACTGCATTCTATGTGCCATCCTGGCCTTCCAGGGCCCCATGGGCTCTCCCAACTTGGCTCACCTGGCTTTGCCGCCTGCAAAAGTAGACATGGGATATAGTGCAATGCCAACAACTTTATATATTTACAGTGATCTTGAAAGAGATTTATACCTTCCACAATGCAAAGTCAGCAGGATTGCGTTTCCTTGAGTCAACAGCAACGCGTTCCCCCGCTCTATTATTTTCTAGCCTCTGCCCAGATAATTGACCATAATTTGGGGATTTATCAACGGCAAAGAATACATCCCCCTCCACTGAATATGCACAGTCTTTTTCTATAATCTGCATAAATATTGGTCTCCACTTACATACAAGAAAACAGAACTCTCTTACAACAACTTAATCACATCTATAAAAATTGAAGAAAAACTTGGGGTTCATCATCGGGTAACCTCGAAATAATCAATTAAACAAAGCTTTGGCTATACATGATGCAGAAAGCAACTGCTGTTCATGTCACAAACACATAACTGGTTCAAAGGAGCCAAAAGTGTGCATCAGAAGCAAATAAAAGGTGCAAGTAGAGTGAGCTGCACTTTGATTTAAAAAGAAAAGGAAAAAAAATCTGTTCCTCTGGGTTTTACATATGTCAAAAGTTCTAAACTACCTATTTAACCAAATCCATTTGGGTTATAATAAGTTACTAAACTTCAAAAGTATCAATCTGGTTTAATCACTCAGAGCCAAAACATTTCGAGAAATTCCTATATATCTAATTGATTATGAAGGACCATAATAGATGACTTACGATGTAGCATCATGCACAAATTACTTGTTGCATCTTGACACTTCCATTCTCTATTTGTTAATATGTTATTGCCATTAGTCGGTGGAGAGATTACAAAGACTAGTGGCTACCACAAAGGTAAACCACTCAAAATCACAGTTAAGAGTTTAATCCTGTTTTAATTGAATGTACCCTGGATTCACTAGAAATTTGAATGCAGCATCTTTCTTGATGTGTCCAACACAGACACGGCAGAAAAACTCATTGACATGATATGAAGAATTGGAAGGGAATAAAGATCGAACTGCCTTACCAATCACTCTGTAAAATATTCAACAGTGAGCCATTAAATTTCTACAAATGTCAAAATATGCCCCACTTGGGTGCACACACAAGCACACTACCACACAGAGAGTACAATAATTGAACTTAGTCAACAGCAAAGTGAACACAGAAGGGGGAACCTGAGTTATCATGTCCTTAATCTGATCCATGTGATCAGATACACGTGGCTGATGGGTTGGAAGGAGGCACTGCAGATCATTCATGTCAACAAGATATTCTTCACAAAAACGGCTACTTAAAGATAATGGATCTTCACCAAGCTCATTTGCCCGGCGAATTATCTGCAAAAACAGAGATTGGTGAATTTTAGACAAGACACTAGCCAAAAGTAGAGAGCATTGATGTATGAGCATGTATATTTACAAATTTTATGAGCCATACATTATTGTATGAGGATTGACCTGAACAAAATCGTTATTGCATAAAAAGCCTGTAGTAAAAGTAAAAAACTGGGAAGAATTGAAAGAAAACGGAAAACAAGGCAAATCTTGATGTTGAGGCGTTAAACTTCTGGCCAGTTTTAATCATTATGAACCAACATAGAACCACAGACTAGAGAAAAAAACTTATTCTGACTCCTTATCTTTGCCCACCTTTAGGGCAACCTTACACGTGTACAATAAAAAAAACTGCGTACATCATCATATCCTGGCTAAAAAAACCCAAAAGTGTGCACCCTCTGAATGTTTTGTAAGCCTATTTGAGGTTTTGGGGATTAGGAGAGAATTATCTAATGCTCCACAAGCAGACTTTGTTCACAAAAACCATAATGGGACATATATAAAGAAAGGCTTTCTTTGGGGCCAGGGGTGGTCACAGCCCCTTCTGAAAACTGACGCTGGATCATAAAAAACAATGGCACAAATTTACACAAAGTCTGAAATAAAATGATCTGGAGTTCTTAATGTATTTCATACACCCTTTCTTTCTAATTACAGTATCAAGTGAGCTTTTTAATAAATTAGATTTAACTCGCCATAATAATGCACTTTCCTTCTTCAGCAACAATCAACAAATATTCCAAGACTGAAAGAATGTAAGAATCCACAGATCTTTACCAAATTTATGCCCAGTGATGTATAGTGAACAAATACAATATTGTGATACTCCAACTATGAGCCTTCGACATGTTGTGATTGTTGGATTGAAATTCTCACCTTGTCATCAATATCAGTGAAATTGCGAACATAAGTAACTTCATAACCCAAGTGCTGTAGGTATCTGTAGTTGCAGTTCAAATGAAAAAATGGAATCACAAAAAATCAATGGTCGGTGATTTCATGCATACATAAAATCCAAATAAAGAGCATAGAACTGCATACATAAAACGCCAAAAGAATGCCAGAACTCAAAGCGAATAAAGCAATTTTAACTAGTAAAATATTAAATAAAATATTAAATAAAATAAAATGAGTGCATGGCCGACCCAGCGAGATTAATGCCACTTATCAGCCTGATGCACTGAGCAACAATCTCAACTTCATATGAGGTAACCTAAGCATAAGCAAATCAATCAATCTACCAAATAAGTAAAAATAAGTTAATTTGCATGTAATGGTGTGTGGTTATGCTTTAAACAGATCTGAAACTAGAATTAAACATCAAATGCAGTAGCAGCGCAGGCATGATGAAGGTGGCTGAAATCAAATTTTGGACTTCCTTTTGTTGGTTTATTGAATTGTATAGTTCAACACCTTCATCTCCATTTCAATATACACAAACCTCTCTCTCAACAAGGACAGTGAGTTTGTGCTGTCATCAATGACTGCTGCTCTGTAATATTAATACCTCAATGCCAAGGAAGGAAAGGATGCAGTAAGAAATGAAAAGGAGAGACTATCTGCTTGATGATTGAGGGTAGCAGTTTCAAGGTCTTAATGGAATGGAATGGCCCAAAAACAAACCCACCAGGATGGACCCTAAATAAATTTTGAGTGAGAGTTGGACTCCACATAGTCGAGACAAAAAAATAGAAATGGAATATGAATTCTTTTGCTTTTAAAGAAATCCTAATTCATTTCTTATAACATGTTTCATTTTGTTGTAGTGTGTCTTGAATTCAAGTATGTCTCATTTCATGTGACTAGGAGGTCAAGCTCTGTTGCTTGGTAGTGAAGTATATCATACTTGTTGACCGACATATTATGTGAATTCCTGAACTAGGATTTTTGGTTTTGAGTATTTTGCATGCTCTGTTGCAGACTTTTCAACTATAAATGGAGATGTTATGTGTGAGAGAAGTTGTGTGAGCAAAACACAAGCGTCCTAGTTTGAAAGAGAGAAGAGGGTTGGATGCAAGAGGATTTCAGAGGAGTTTGACTGATCCATGAGTCAAAAACAGAATTTATAAACCGGAGGCATAAAAGGAAAAGGAAAGCCAAAATCCCTGCAGTTTTAAACTTGTATATTAAAGGAGGGAACAATTGAAAGAGTGCATGCCCGGCCGGCAAGGCTAATGGCACAAATTATTCTTAATTTAAATTTAAATGAGGTAATCTATCCAAAACTTTGAAGTCCAATTAGATACTGAGCTCAAACATCTTGTCAGCCAAAATCTAAAAAGGACCAGGGGTTTGTCTGATTGCAGCAAGGTACACAAACATTGCTCGAGGAGAAAGATCTTTTACAAAAACGCTTTCCTCGGCCTGCAGCCAGAACAGTTAAATTTCTACAGAGGAATCGCCATTGATTTAACCTCAAATCTATACATCAGAAAGCATATTTAGATTGATTAAGAAATCAATATCATTTCTTTCGATGGAAAAGGTTATTTTATATATTTCTACATCTACACCCCTGTTATCTACCACAATCAAAATGATCAAATTCCCAAATAAATAAACAAAATCAATTGCATATATAAAGAGAGAGTGCGTGAGTGTGTTTATATAGATAGATAGATAGATAGAGAGGATAGATGGGTAGAATTGAACTAGCCTGAATAAAATGTCGAAGGCAACAGCGGCGCGAGCGTGACCGAGGTGACTGAAATCATAGGAGGTGACACCGCAAACGTACATGGAAACCTTGCCGGGAATATGGGACTTGAATACCTCTTTTTGTTGGGTCATCGAGTTGTAGAGTTTAAGCTCTTCGTTGTTTGCCATTTCGATCTACGAGGACGATGAGGTAGCGTTGTCTCCCAGCTAACTTTACTAAAACCTCAACGCCTGACGATACGAGAAGCGGTGTGAGAAAAAGAACTGTCGAAGGGCAGTGAAGCGATGGGGGGTAGCGGTTTTAGATATTGAAAATAATCTAACGGATTGGCCCTAGTAGAAAGCCCATCTGACTGGACCACCCTGTATTTCTTCTACTGGATTTTATTTTATTCCTCGTCAATAACTATTTTCTTTTCAGAAAAATTAACTAAATTTGAAGATTAATAAAAAAATACGTATTTTTATAAGTGATACACGTTCTGACTCGAACCCAATACATATTTTACAAATAATAAATTTTTATCATTACATCAAATCTCCTAGAAACTATGAGATCTCTTTTCTTGCTCGAGCATTCTGATATTTTATAAAATTGAACGGATAAATTATGCTACGGAATTACATAAGGAGAATTTTAAGAGCTGATTTAATTTTCTAACATGGACATGTTAATGATACTAAGTGTCTGTTTGGAAGTGTAGTTGTGCTTGTTTTTTAAAGTGCTTTTTGTTCAAAAAAACATTAAAATTATATTTTATTTATTTTTTAAAAAATATTTTTGACATCAGCACATCAAAATAATCTAAAAGCACCAAAATTTATTAATTTAAACTTAAAAATAAAATTAAAAAAAAATCAATTTTTTTCAAAAATACATTTGAAAGCACTCCCAAACACCGCCTTAAATAAATTGAAAGAGCTGCGACTTTCTTACCGTATATTGAATAGTGCTTATTGAAAACAAAACGTTGGGGTTATTTTATTGAACACTTTATTTCTTCTTCTTTTTTGTTTTTCATTGCACTGTGCAACTTTTTTGAATTTTTTCTATCAAATATTTTTTTTCACCTCATCATCTTAAATTATATTAATATGATTTTATATGTTGGGAGGTTTTTTTATATTTATGTGAAGAGTTGAGTAACATCCCATTTTATACAAGCTACCCTTGCCCTTTTTTTAATAATGAATACATCTTTAAATCTCTCTATTAAGATGTATTTAAACAATGATTCAATTATTCTATAATATAAGAAATATACGTTGAATTGGTATTGAAAAAATTGCAATATTTACAATTATTTTGTAAAAAGTATACATTGCCTTTTGATTTAAGTCATTAGAACGTCGACATTAATTTTTTTAGTTGTCACTGCTTTATAAACTACGCTACTTTGTTCTCGTGAAAAGTTTATTAATAAGACAGGTTTGGCTACTATTTTTTTCTTTAGATTTTTTATAATTTTTTAATGGATATTCATTTTAAATTTGATAAATTCAAATAAATTAAATTTTAAAAGCGCTCCATTAATTTATTTTATTTTGTACTTTTTACATATAAGATAACTTCCTGTTTTATTTTTTAACCAATATTAATTATTTTTTATATAATTTATGTTTTATTGTGTAAGGGGTTATTTGGCTACCAAATATTATTTTTCAGGGTGACATTTGATAAATCCTAGCACTCCCAGTGTAATGGGATAACGATTAACGAGTGCCCATAATGCACACTCGGCTTGTCAAAATTCTCTTCTCTCTCTCTCTCTCCACGCCCTTAAATTTCACGTCATCCCATTTAAAAACCCAAACCAGCCCCTGCTACTTATCTCCTATCCACGTTTGGTCGTTATTTTTCTAAAAAAAATTGAATAAACAATGAAATTATAGATTATTTTTTCAAATTTACTTTTTTTTATTTGTAATAGGTTATCACCTTTTTATATGTATATTTTAAGCTTGGTCTTCATTTTTTTTTTGCAACTTATTTTGTCTATGATAATTTTATAGGTTGTTGTTCTTTACAATTCCACCCTCCATATTATATTTTTCTTGATAAGTTCTTTAAATTATTTTTATATATATAATTTCATCATTCAAAAATAATTTGATTGAGAATTAAATCTCTTGATTGAACCTGGTTTAGAGTTTAAAATATTAAACCCAGTTTAGGATATTTGCCCATGTTTACTTCTTTTTTCATTTTAAATTTGTTTTTTACTTTATTTTTAGGAGATTTATTATTTTTATAGTTTATTCTATATGAGATTAGTCTCGGGTTTATTGCCAAATTTATCAATTTCAAAGGTTAACATAGATTGAGTTTTTTTCCTGTCATTTTTCTCATTTTTTCTCTTTTAATTTTATTCATTTTTATTAAGTTTATTTAAAAATTGGAGTTCGAAGCGGGTTATTTTAATTTCTCTTTTTGTTATTTATTTTGTTATGATTTATTTATTTATTGTCATTGTATTTCTTTTAATCATATCATTAATTGAGCTGATAATCCTAATCTTTTTTTTTTCTTAGCATCATTGTTGATTTTTTTTTTATCTGTGGCTAAAAATCTAGTTTTCACTATATTTTCTTGATCACCTTTTACTTTATAAAGTCAATTTAGGAGTAGCGAGCTTGATAGTTAATATGGGGCCAGGGCTCATGGTGACATTTTTTGGAAAACACCCTTCTGTCACGTGGGAGCTGGCAAGTAATGATTCGGTGCGCACCTTATCACCCCAAAAATACACGCTGGGAAAAGTCAGCCCGTGATATATTTTGACCGCTTGGATGCCCTAGCATCATATATAATATTAATTGTGGAAAATGATCCAGGGGAGTTTTGAGTATATATGCCATATATGTAGAAGCTGACATCTGGACGTGATAAAAAAATAAATAATGAAATGGTAATGTTATTTGAACCAAATTCCATAAAATACACTCACAAACACAGATTAAAATTTTAGCTAATACTTGACAATCAAACGAGAATCCCCCCAGTCTCAAAAAATCATTTGGAGAACAAAAAACGCTGATCAATTATATCAAAACAAAGAGATAAAGATGAAAATTTCCGAGACAAGACTACTTGATTTCCATCACAATCCACGTGAGTGGCTAGACTGATTCCTGCCTCTGCAATCTCATATCTTGATAGAACCTCTCAATGAACCTCTCAGCTCTCCGATCAACTGAATCTTCCTCGTCTACCAGGTAATCCAGGGGCTCCAAAAAGTCTCCGGTACTGATGGTGGCAGCTGGTAGAGTACTATCCATTGACAATCTATACTGCCCTTCTCCTATCCGATCAGCTTTCAAGCCACCCAAACATCTACACAGGAACAACACAGTGTATATGTTGTCTTTATAGCTTCTAAGTCTGAACTGTTTCCTGGGATAATCATGAATGAGTGGAGTACTCGAAGGAGAGAACTCATATTCCTCTAGAAACCCGTAGTTGTAATGCTCGAGCAGCTTGAACCTTTTAAGCTTTCTTGATTTCTTGATGAGAATAAGCTTTGCAATGGCGGGTTTCCTCATTTGGGCAACAAATATTCGAAGAAGATTAGAGACCTTGTGGAAAATGGGCAGTCTCTTTCTGTGCATTTTTGGTTTGGAAAAGAAAGGACTTCAATCTTTTCACGCTGCAGAAAGGGTTTTGGTAGGGATTCGAGGGTTTGATTCATGACTCGCGAGTAAGGGAGCCTTTAAGGATTCCAAAAAGGTGGCGATGAGGTCATTGGTGGAGAGCCAAGCTGTAAAAATATGGTATGGTCGGTTGCGTTTTGGATTTATTATCAAGGAATAAGAGAGCCTCAAGAAAGTAGCCGTTAGACCGGCCCCTTCCTTGCTTGGACCTGTGTTTTTGAGGTCTAAATTGGAGCTGAGCCTTTGACCACATATTCTACCGCTATGATATCCTTATTATCCATGGATATATGTGACTACAAACAGAATTTTTTCAGAGACAATAGCAAAAAAAAAACTTACATTGTTTTTATTTGATATTTATCTGGTAAATTAATTAAAACAAGGCTTGAATAAGTTTATTTTCGGAATATTGATGAACAATATGATATTTTGTTAAACTATGAATTTAGTTTCCAAGTTTTTCTTCCAAATAAGTTTGACATCTTATATTTTTCTATAAAATCCTTATAATGTATTTAAAACTTGTTATTTACTTTTTTTTTTAAATACTTTACATCAACTTTTGTGTTTTTTTTCTTAACGCATTTTTTTTAATTTTATTTAAAAAATAAAATTTTTATTATCGCTATATTTTATTCTTTTGAATTACTATAATTCTTATAAAATGTTTAGAGCATATCATTAATTATGCTAACGATCATCAATTTTTTTTTAAAAAAAATAATATGGTTTTGATTTGAATATAATTGAGATTTACAACAATGGTAATATATACAAAAAAAATAGATTAAAATTGTTTTGCAAGTGATAGAAACTGGACATTTATAAACAATATTATGACATTTTTTAAAAGAAAAATCAACTAAATGGTAATTGTTTTAAGTGTATGTATAATAGTCGTAAAACAATTTGAAAGATAAACTATAAAAGCAGACTTGATGATATTAAAAGATTATTATAAAACTTACTGATAATATGTATTTCAAAACTAAACTTATGTATACTTCTGGATGTTGATATAAGGATTCGAAACTAGAGAGGCAAAATGAGGTAAAAAATTTCAAAAATTTGTTGAATAATAATAATAATAATAATAATAATTTATCACGTATTGAAATTTGAGTCATATTATATAAATAGATTTATTGGTTGTGTATTCGATTAATAATAGGAGGTTGATTGTGCGTTTACCTAAAATTAATTTTTGTTTTGAAATTATTAAAGTGATATTTTTTATTTTTAAAAAATTATTTTTATCATAAAAAATAATCTAAAATTATCAAAAAAATTAATTTAAATTATAAAATAAAAATAAGATTTTTTTTCAGAAATGCTTTTAAAAAGCAATGACAAACAGGGTATAGACCTCTCGACCAAAAAAAAATGATTTTTTTTCTTAATCAGTTATTTTTTCTGATTATTTTTTTTAAAAAAGAAGAAGAAGATATGGTGTCGTTTTTTAAAGTTAAGTTTTCTTCTTTAATTGTATACTTATATAGTTGTATCATGCTGGAATGAATAACAATCGTGCTTGCATTACAGTGCAGATCAAGCACAACTTGGCTGGTAAAAACCTCTTATATGTGGAACCGTGGAAGGAGGAGCGAGTGCATAATTTTTTATAATAATTATGGATAAATTAATTAGTTTCAACGAAATTGTTAATCAACTATCTCATCTAAAAACTTAAGCTGATACGTGAGGTTCTGGAATATAATTTATATTATTTTTTAACACACACCCTCAAGTGAAAGTCCTTTTGGGTTTGAAACTTGCACAGGGCCACAATACCTTGTGCTTGATTTTTTTTATCAAATAGAATGAGGGTGGTGAGATTTGAACTCGTGACTGTTGGGTCAACAAGACTCTGATATCAAATTAATGAACTATCTCATCAAAAAATTTAAACTGATAAATAAAATTTTAAAATATAATTTATATTATTCTCCAACAGAACTGCATAAATTAAGTTATAATTTACTCTTAATAAGATTATCCACGCAAAATAATCTACAAGTAAGTCACTTCCACTTGCCCATGCCCCTGCAATGCATGATGTAAAAGAAATGACATCTGTCACGGGAAAACATACAGTGCTTCTGGCGCAAATGCCACCTTGGATTTCATCAAATTAATTGGTAAAATGGTCGTCTACTTCCTTCTTTTCCCCTCAGGCACACATTTCCTATGCCAGCAAAGCATTAGAAATGTGCTCCTGATGCAATCACCTTTGTCTTGAGTCCAAGCATTCGTCCGAGCGATCCCCACCTGTTTTCTTTCTCCTTACACATTCTTTCTGTTTTGGGTCACTTTCAGTTTGATTATTTAAACTCTTAAGATGCTTTAACGGTTTGTTCAAGAAATCGATCGCTTGATAATTCATGTGAAAACTGATTCAAGTTATTCTCGAGTTTTTCTCCCTGCAACAGACACTGTACTTCCGGCCGGTAACTTTGCCGGCACAATCTACATTACGTGTGCTCCTGAGAATCTCCCTCCACTTCTCGTGTAATAAGTTTGATCTTGCAGGGTAAAATGGTTAGATCTCGAGTTCGGGATCCACCTAGTTATTCCAGGACCGGGATTTGTCTGCTTGAGGTATTGAAATGAGAAGAGAATATTTCCTTCATTTCTCGTTTAATACGGTCATATACTCTGATTTGATCCTCCGATGACGACAATCATTTTTTCCTTTTTTATCGATGATGCTGACCGGAAAAGGTCTGTCTTGCAAGAAGATGGATTTCAAACAAAACATGGTCCCTAACTAGATTGAAATCACATCTTGTTTCGTGGCGTATCTCGAAAACCGAACCATACTTAGCATTGGAAAACTCCATCAAGCTTCGATTTTGACATTTTAGATGCTAATAATTTTACCATGTTAGAGCAGTAGCTGTCGAGAGCTGCAAATTTTGTTGCCGCGGCGTATAAAATCCGTTGGAATGTCTCCCTAACAATACGAGAATGATTGGACGAATGTCAGTGAAGTTAGCGTGCATAGTTAAACAAGAGGGCAATATTTAGGCGACAATGTACGTCATGCATGACAAGGAATGACACCCAGACAATAACCTTTTATATAACATTTTCTCTCTCTATAATTTATAGAAATTCATTTAAACACCGAGGTGACGCGAGCAGTGGTTTTTATGGTTGTGCTTGAGCGGATCTCCTCAAATTATCGTACGATAATTTTGCTGATCAATGCAACATTTTCAGCTGGTTTCCTTCGGACTTGTTAAGCTCCCTCCGCAGCTGCTGTGTCTGTTAAAGTACCTTCACCTGCACCCAATCATATGTTTGATATAATGACGCGTTGTATTTTTTAATTAAAAATATGCTTTTATTTTTAATATTATTATATTAAAAAAATTCAAAAAATATTAGCCTACGTTGTTCATGTGAAAATAACTTTAAAAATAAAAATTAACATGATATCAAATGAAAAAACAAACAAACAATATTTTAGATCTATGAGGAGGCGAAATCCATAATTTACCCCCTTTGTTATCCCTTGAGCCTGTTAATTTAGTCCATGTGTTATTGATTGAGTCAATTGAGCTCTGTATTACGTGATATTGCCAAAAGGAGACAAATTGGGCCAGCAAAATTTACTTTTGATTTGTCAGGTGTAGCTTGCAAGGATAACATCGCGGATGGAAAAATAAATCTGCTATTAATAATTATTTTTTATTCATGGATAAATGTATAAATGCATTCATATGAAATTAATCGACACTACATGTAACGTGTCCAATAGACATGTTTGGTGAAAAATAAAATAAATAAAAGTTGATCGATCACCAAATCAGTTCCTAGTCTTTAAAACCTCATTAGCTGGTTCTATTTGACCATAATTACATAGAATATGACGTCATTTTGACTTAATTAATATATAATCATGAACTAAATTGATGGCCTGCGAATAACATGGGATTTATCAATGTTTATGATGCATAACTCCTGATCACATCGGAAGAAGAGGAAGTAGATCTGAAATCTTAATTTTTTTGAGGTCGGGTAAAGAGTACAGTGCTGTTTATCATTGTTCTTTAAAAATATTTTTGAAAAAATTGAAAATTTTTATTTTTTATTTTTAATTATTTTTTTATGTTTTTAAATTATTTTTATATAGTGATATTAAAAATAATTTTTTAAAAATAAATAAATAATATTATTTTAATATATTTTTAAATAAAAAAACATTTTCAAAACACAATCAATCAAATCAAATTAGACTCTCAAACAGTTACCGACATTTGGTATATAAATTCGCAAGTTGATCTCTATTCGACTCACGAAGTTATAGTCAGTGTCGAGTGTGTACGTACGTATTCGAATTCAAATACAGTTCAAATACATTAAAGAAAAATTAAATCCTTGTTTTGTTTTCGATTTTTCGTACATTAAAGAAAATAGAAAAAGAACGGCATGGGTTTTTTTCTAAGAGAATTTATTCACCACTCTCTCTCGTTATTTATTTATTTATTTATTTATTTATGTACATACAGGGCCTGGACCTAAAAAAGAAACACAAACTATCTACCTGCCATCTCTCCCTCTAGTGTGATGTCTTTTCGCCCGTTGGATTATAATTGTAGTTTTACGAAACAAGCCACCATCATTACCATCGTCTCCATCTTTGCCATCTCACACCGTGATCCTGCCATCACTACTGTCAATCCTACGACTATTAATAACTCATTCTTTTTCTTTTTATCCAGCACATCTAGACAATACAGAACAATTCATTTTCCTACAACATATTTTTTGCCGAACAAAGAATTCTTAAAAAAAGTGCTGAATAATATTTTAAAGAAAATTAATAAGATGAAACGAAAACAACCTCAACAGGATAAACATTACTGATCCGTCATGCTCATATCCGAGCAGGTGGTGGTCCTTAACGCGCGCGCGCACCCCGGAAAAAAAAACACCCGAGTAATAGCCAATTCCCCCCCCGTGGAGATTGTAATTAAAATTATGCTCTTTTTGGATCAAGAAAAACTCAGGCAAATGATTTGTTTTTTCTTAGACCAGAATCACAGAAAAACTGTTTATGGGCATTCGATGTCAAAATCCAAGATTTAAATTCCTAAGTGTTCCCTTTTGTTTTATTTTTATTTTTTCTTTGATACTTGTGGCCAATATTATACATATATATATGAAGGGGTATTTGGAAATATAATAGCAAATAGTTTTCAAAACAGTTTTGGCTTTGAAATTCCTCATAGTAATTTTTAAAAGATATATATTTATGAAATAAACACGTCAAAATATTTAAAACCACTAAAAATATATTTTTTTAAAAATACAACGGGTTTTCACCATAACAATGAAAAGCTATGCTCTTTTACAATTTGGTCTTAGATTGTTTTCCAGTGAGTTGATCATTCAACATCGAGTTTAATGAATATTGAACTTCATAATTTATTTCAATTAATTTTTTAGAGTCATTATAATTATATGAAGCGGGTTTGACAAGTTAGCTTAGGTTAATTCAAGTGATTTTTTTGTTCTCTTTTCTTAGCTGAATTTTTTTCTCTAATTTATACTTCAACATTAAGTTAATTAAGGATTCAACTCTTTTTTTATTTATTTTCACAGGGTTATACAATATCATAACTCGGGGTATGAGTTTCAAGGATTAACCAGGTTGATTTTTTTTTTTTAATTTCACCATTTAATACCAGGTTGGTTGAAAAAATGAGTTTGTATTTTCTTGTTTTTCTATAAAGTTATTTTAGTCTCGTGGTCTAGTTTTGTCAAGTTCCCTTGAAATATTTTGTTGTTATTTTTTTAATTTAATCAATCAATATTAGATTGATTGAAAATTATATTTCATAATCTTTTTTATTTGATTTTCATTGAGGTGTCATGACCTCATGAACTGGATCGCAAGTTAGCCTAGTTGTCTTGTTTTTTTTTTATTTAATATTGAAATTATTAAGAATTAAACTTCATAGTTTATTTTAGTTTTTTTTTTCTCTACAAGGATATTCCAATATCATAATACTGGTCATGAGTCTGGTTGATTAAGTTCGGTTGATTCAGATTGTTTCTATGTTATTTTTTAAATGAATTTTTTATAATCTTGTTCTTTGATGCTAACTCGATTAGGAATTTATTTTCATAGCTTGTTTAAAAAAAATACGATTATCATGATTTAAAATTGACAAATTTACCTAGATAAACTCGACTCATATTTTTAATTAATTTTTATTATTTATTATTTAATTGATTAATAATTACATCTAGTGAAAAAGTCTACACTTGTTTATCAGAGCCTCGTTGATCGGGTTTGAAGATATACAAAATTAACTTTATTTGATTTGAGTAAACTCAAGTTGATTAGAGTAAATCCAAGTAGAGTTGGTTTGTTTTTATCTTAGTTTTATTTTTTTAAAATATAGTCCTAGTTTTTAGTTTTCATAGTTAAATTATATTTTTAATCATTTCAAGTTATTTCTAAAACAGGTCAAATATGTCAAGACTAAATATAGTCTTAGTTTCTAATCTTTATATAATTTATTTTATTTTATTTTTGCTAGAAAAAAATGTATTAACAATGCCTTAAATTATTTTCTTATATTAAAAGAAAACTTAATTTCACTCGCAACGGTAATTATCTTGTGTTTCCTAATCACACACGGCTATACATTTTCCTTCCAGGCCTAAGAAACAAAAAAGAGTAAATATAAATATTTCTTAATCAACAGCTACAAATAAGATTCCTAATCATCCAACGGTGGCTACTCAAACCATCAGCACTCTAAAACGACGTATTACCCGGGAAAACCCACACCCTCGCCCTCCCACACCCTCAGAGCATTTTATCACACACCAACGCTCATATATCATTACAAAAACACCCTCGCACACCTTAAAAATCCCCACATCCCGAACGTTAAAATCGCTCTCTCCCTCTCCAAGTATCCATACCCTCCATTTCTTATATAAACTCCCTCTTCCCGGCGAATTCTAAACTTTTGTTTTTCCGAGAAAATTCAAGATTCCTGAGAAACAAACATAAAGCTAGAGAGAGAGAGAGAGAGAGAGAGAGAGAGAGAGAGAGAGAGAGAGAGAGCTTGTGATCGGAGCTCGTGAGAGACAGAACGAGTTTTTTCGATCAATGGTGTATTCTGCTGAAAGAGAAGATAGAGTCATGGCCATGGGACAAGAGAGATCAAAACCGCCGCTTCACAATTTTGATCTCCCTTTCTTGAAGTGGGGGAATCAAAGGCACCTCCGTTGCATGAAACTTCCCGACTCAAGTACCGCCGCCGCCGCTGTTCGGGACAACAAGAACGAGACCAAAGGAGGCAGGTTACCAGTTGAGCGACAACGCAGCAGCAACCGATCTCCACAAACGAAGATTGGAAATTGTGATAACCGGCGGTTCAAGGCTCCGAGGGAGAGATTCGGCGGAGTGGAGGAAGGGATTGATGAAGTGAGGGAGAAGATCATGTTTGATCTGAAAACGGAGGCGAATAAGATGAAAGACAAGATTTTGAGGAAAGAAGTGTCGGATGGTGATAGTGAAGTCGAAGAGGAACAATTTCAGACTCTGCCAAGGCCTGTGGTCCCGGCGGTTGAGGAAGCACCGGCGGAGCAGGAAGTGAGGCCGTGGAATTTGAGAAAGAGGAGAGCGGCGATCGGTGGAAGTGGGAATCCAATTTCAGGGAAAGTGAGCGGTAATAATTGTTCGCCTTTGAGAAGTGACAGTGCTAAATCGCCGAGATTAAGAGGAGATAAGAGGGACAGAGAGGAGAAGGAGAAGGAGAGAGTGGAGTTTTCGGTGCCGTTATCGAAGAAGGAGATTGAAGAGGATTTCATGGAGATGTTGGGCCATAGACCTTCTCGTAGGCCCAAGAAACGGTCCAGGATTGTGCAGAAGCAGATAGATGTAAGTTAATTCAGAGAATTTATTCTGCAAAGTATTTATTTTTGTTTCGGGGATTACTAATTTGGTGTTTTTTTGGCTGCAGGCTGTGTTTCCTGGTTTGTGGCTAACAGAGGTTACTGTTGATAATTATAAGGTGCCGGAGTTGCCGGAGAGCGGAAAGGTACAGTCTTTGTGTTTAATTTGCATTTCCAGTGGTTGATTCTTTGACGATAGAGTGAAGGATGATGGAAGGCAGACAATTAAGATTTTGATTTTTGTATAAATTTTTTTGCTTGTTTGATTCTTGATGACGAGGTTAATGATAAATCAGTCAATTTTTTGTAAAAGGCTCAATTGGTTGGTGGATTTAGTTTTTTTAGCTCTGCAACAGTGAAATTCAAAAGTTCGTTCTTTTGCCTTCCTTTTTGCCTTCCTTCTCAACTAAAATTTTGAAGCTTATAAATTTATGCAGTTCTCGTGTTAATTAGTTTAAGAAGATCAAATTTGCTTTAAATCAGCTAATTAGTTGTTTAAAGCTCAGTTTGGGTGGTGGGTTTAGTTTTGTCTTCATTGTTTTTGGTGAAGTTCAAAAAGTTCCTTTTCCCATTCTTTCTCTACTGCCAAACAGGGTGTTTTGATTTTGCTGGCGTGCTTTGATTGATTTCTTCACGTTCTTAAGCTTAACACTTCTGTCCTTTTTTTCTCTTTTTTTTTATTGCAGAGGTAGCAATGCTGGTTGTGGTTCAAATTTCAAGGCTTCTTTTGCTGACTACTGTAGTAACTTTATGAGCCTAAGAAGTGGTATACAAGAGCAGTCTTCATCCTTGTGACTTGGGGATTTCATAATAGAGTTGATAATCCTGGTGACTCATTGAGATGTTAGTTCAGCTGTTTTGAAATGCTAATATTGTTTTCATTAATTATAATCTTTTCTGTCAGAATAATGTCCTGTAAAGAAAGGGTAGCTGGATGTTCTAGAACGAAAGGAATGCCTTGTTCTGTGAGCTCCTTTTTGTTGAGTGCACTTACAAGTTGATGATAATGAATGGGAATTTCTATTTTAACTATAGTGTTGGTGGTTTGTACATGCTCACCTTTTTCTGCTATTCTCCAGACAGTTGATTTGGATGCAGCAAAATATGTCTGAAGAATGAGGCCATTGTTGCCTGAGAGGAACGAGCTTGCTGGGCTAGAGAAAGCTTTCCTCGCATGAACTGCTGGCCTCAGCAGTTGGTAGATTTGAAAATTGTATCTTGCCTTGAAAGCTCATTCAACAGGTGCCCTTTTCTGCTGCATCGACCCTTAAACTGACAGCTGATTGTTACTTCGAAGTTTGATCTGCTAATGTGCGTGCAGCTTTCTTGTTTTCATCGATTATTCATGCTCTAATCAGTTCAGCTAATATCTTGCTATTAGATGTCGAGCAATTCTGGTTTGAACTTGCTCTCTCACTAGATGCCAATAGGGCCCTCCTTTCAGCCTAGGCAGCTTAGTTGCCGTTCCTTTTTTAATTGGAAACGAAGATCGCAGAATACGTGATGTCCAGTATTTTAGATTATTGTTGCTTCTTATCGTTCTATTTCACTTGTGTTGTGATGAAATTCGTCATTGTTTGATGTTGGATTCTCCGGGACTGTGACCTCATCTTATTTTTCTTCCCTTCCTCTCCGAAGATGCTGTGAAAACATCCCGGTCCTTCTTTCTTCATTTTCCACGGTCCAGGAGTTGACCAGGTGATTCTAAGGGTTTGTGCAGGATCCCACGTCCTCCTCCATTGAAACGAATGATTTCAAAAAAAGCCGCTCGTAAATCTTTGGATTTTCATTTTAATGCTATATGATGCTTATAAAACTGTGTTAGTTTATGAAACAATTTTCTTTGAAAGAAAAGCTACACTACTGCTACTGTCAAATTATACTTCATAGATACAAGTCTACTGGTCTGGCCTGACGTGAGAGTAAGAATGCACGGGGTTACTTGTCAAGACCTCCTTGACCGTTGGTAGAACGTAGAAATTGGACGAGTTCTTTTCCTTTTCTTTTTATTTATTTTGATCTCAACTGTCGACTTTTGGGTATTAAAAAAAAGAAGTCATATGGTAAATTTATCGTATAACTAGATATCGATTACTATTTATTTTGAATAATGTAATTATTTTTTTAATAAAAAATAATAAACTAACTATTGGTAAAATATTTTTTTTTTCATGGTCCATTTGCTAAAATAAAACTAATTTGGGATATTTTTTTATATTCTATAGTTGTATAGTGTAATAGCTATATTACCATAAGAAAATAGGTTGTTTTGAAGGGCTTATTCAATTTTTTTAAATTAAAAGTATAATATGAAAACTATATTATTTTTATTATAATTTTATATAGTAGCGGGAAGATTCAACAATGAACTTTTTAAACAACTGAAGGTGGTTTAAATGTGTTTTGTGATGCGGCTTTTATAATGTTTCTTAGGGTCTTGAATGTGAGAAAAAGGTTGAAAATAGGTTTTAGGGTCTCAACCTGACTTTTCAAGCGCTATAAATGGTTGGGATACGAGCCAATAGACTACGCGTCATATACCGATAGATGACACGTTGTTCATTTACTTTACTTTAAAATAAAATAGGGCATGATTTGTCACCCGGCCTTGAACACGCACGAAAAAGGAAGGCCATGGACTCGGTTTTGCCTTTACAGAGCCAGACGTGCAGGCCCAGCCTTTTAGGTAGAGTTGCACGGGCTTTTTTATAAAGCCCTTTCAGTCTCTTTTTTTTTAAAAAGATTTTGATTAAAAAACACTTCAAATAATATATTAAATACTGTTTAAATTATTATTAAGATTATTTATAAATTATATTAGATACTTTCATGGTATCATCAACAATTAATTTCGTCGACTATCACATACCAAACAAGAAAAAAAATGTTCTCAGGGAATTAGCCTACAGGGCATTGATTGAGAAGAAGAGATAACGAAATAATCGACGAGCATAATCCATTCCCTCGCCAAAAGTTGCATTAACCAGAGGAAAGTACAGATACTGAGTTCTCGGATGCTTGCTTGGACGTCACAGCGGGTCAAAATTCGTAGGCGCGTGAGAGAAAAGAGTTGAGAACATACATTTCCTCTTCAAAAGAAGCTGGTCAGGTCAGCGGTTGGAAATGGTCATGGTTTCTTCGTATTCATTGCTTTCTGACTCAAGCCGTGCTCGCACAATTGGACCTAATCCTCGGGAGGTTATAAATTAAACCATGAAATCAGCGTATCCATTTCCCAAACCCATGATTAACCCCTCTGTGTTGGGTTTCTTTTAGTTGCGATATTTTCTACGCGCTTTCCGTTTCAGGAAGGAATACCATGCATCTCTACCAGACCAGGGAGTTGCCAGGGAGCAGGGAGGTCGGACCAAGAATGGAAAAAGGAAATAGTGAAACGATTTCCTCGTTTGAAAAATCCAAATACTGGGCCTTTCTATCCAGGTTGGGCTCTATAATGGGCTGTCCTGTCCTCTCATGATCCATCTATCTCTTTCTTACACGAGACTAAATTTCTTTCGGGTTTAAGCCTAGTTAAATGGGGATTCCATAATAAAACTAATGTAAGCAATTTAAGAGGTGTAAAGGGGAAGGCAATTAAAGAGGGGAAACAAAAAACTAGACTGCTGGCATGTAGCGTTGGATCTCCATGTATTTCGAGAGCTCCCTTGACATTCCAGGCCGGGTGCGCGTGCAAAAGCTAGACAACATTTGCTGGAATGAGCAATATCCAACAACACAGACAACTAGATTTCATTTTCAATTTCTCTGAAAACGATAGTGGAAGCCAAGCCCATGGATGACGAAAAAATCACAGAATATCTGTATTGAAAGAGGAGCAAGTACACAGGAACAAGAGGAAGACGTTGTAAAATTAAAGCTGCAATGTTCGCCAATGAAATAACATTTGTATCGGTAAATCTTAAGAATACTTGCCAAGTCCTTTTGACGTATTTAGATAATGGTAGTTTTAGATATAATGTAGATTAAGTGGCTTTGATGATTTTCCTAGTTGCTATATATGAAATATTTAAAAAGATATATTAAGTACAGCAGATCCGGTCCAAGAGGGGGACATTGTTAAAGGGTAGTTAAAAAAATCTTAGCCGAAGCTAACAGGAGAAGCAATTAGGCACTGTTTGGGTCAGAAAAGCTCAAGAGGGACCTCTTAATCCTTCATTTTTAATTCCTGAAACCACTTACTTGTTGCAGCTGTTTTGTCCTGAATCAACATGTATATAGAACGGTCATATATATATATATATATACACACATGAATATTCAGATTAAATTATGTATATTTTGACTAATCATACAGAATTTGAAGTTAACAGCCATATAAATCTCCAATGATCATCATATTAACAACTATATAATTCAAAATTGAGACTACAAGGAAGCAAAACCTTTAATCTCAAGCCCTTAACACTATCCTACTATATAATTATCTCTTATATTTTTTTTAGTTGTATATGAAAAGACCAAAAGAGGCCTCAAATCAAATTCGAAAGAAGAAAAGAGATCCACGATTGATGAAACTATTGAAAACTAAGAAAGGAAAATAGTAATAATAATAATCGAAGGATGAAAAGAAAGAAAATCATGAATGTGGATAGCAAGAAAAGGGAGGGGGGACACCTTGTTCATCTGTCTCCCGAAACGACCTCCATGTTGATAGCTAGGCGTCAACAATTGTCACCATCATCCAATTCCAACATCACAACTCCGCCTCCAAAATACTGTTGTTTTCACTTTCAAAAAGTAATTAACCCATGTAGTAGTTGTGTTTCTTCTTAAGATCTAATCATTTCTTGACTCGAATTTTCTTTCAATTTACAGACTAATCACATGCTAATCCATGAACCAAAATGATAGACAGCTAAAGACACCTGTACTTGAAAAGATTCAGTCGCCAGCAGAACAGAACATGCAAATAATTATCCCTTCTTCCTTTTAACCTTACCGTTACAAAACAGTGAGCCAAGACCGAAAGGATTGACGGCTCCCCTGGAAATGTAAGGTGGTGTTATATTCAACACAGGACTGATTCTGACTCCATTCCCGTAAGAACCACACTTCCTTAACAGAGGAGGCTTCTGCTGTGTATTGTAAGGGTAAAATGGAGCAGAACCAGGCACCGATGGTTTTCGACTTGGAACTGAAGCTTGTTTCTGCAATTTAGGTTTTTGAGTCTCCTTGGATGACATTGCTTGTTTCGGAGGATTTGGGGCTGACCCAGTAGAGTTGCTTCTGGAAAGAAAGTGTAGCGATCGAATTAGGCCTTTGCTTCGAGTGCTATCGCAATTCAGACTATTGCTTCTCTTGAACAGCCAAAAAGATTTCGATGCGGGTTTTTCATCAGCATCAGGACTCGCTGACAAGAACTCCTTCAGTTGCTTCTTCTCTGTAGTCTCGGTGGTGGTCTGATGCCGAGGTTGAGAGGTCAAAGACGTCGGCTGATGATTATTACCTTTGGAGGAGGAAATGAAATGTTTCCTTATTTCAACAGGCAGGATCTTGCCGTTAGAGAAGAGCTCGTCAGCAGAAGACAATTCTTGAACGAAACTGTTGCCAATGCAGAAATCGAAATCAGGATCCAGCAGGGATGAGTCTAGTCTGCGATGGTGATGATGATCTTCGATGGAAACAGCATCTGTTGGTTGGTTGAGATCATGGGAGAAGGAGATTCTCGGACTGATTCCAGCGCTTGAAATCTCCGAGCAGACATCTATAGCCATATCAGGAGCAATTCACCACTTCTTTCCGAGGAGGCAAGGGTTTTTGCGAGTCTAGCTTCCCATTTCTTGAAAGCGGGCAAAAGTTTCAAAAAAAACACCAAGAAGCCATAAATGCGATAGATTTGGAGTCAAGAGAAAGCAAAGGACGAAAGGGGAGGAATTATGGGGGATTAAAAGTCAGAAATAGCAGCTTTAGCTTTTGCTTTTTGTCAAAACTGAGAGCATCGTTTTTCAACAGCGGAGAATGGATCAATTATACATCTGCCGAGCAAACTTGAAGCAGCAGTAAAACATTTGATGATGCCAGGGAAGAATAAAGAGAAAGAAGGTAGACGAATTTAAGCACCGAAAGGCTACGAGAGAATGGCTCTCTAGGATGGTTTCCAATGAGGCAACAACGCTTTTACTTTAAGAATTGCCCATAGCCCCAATGCGAGTGACAGAGACCTTCATCTTCTATACAGTCGTAACTTCTCTGTGGAGTAGAATACATATACAATAATAATAATACATCGAACGTTTAAGTAACTACAAACTATGATTAGGAAAAAAATTGTGACAGCGGTTAAGGAATCAACTCACTATGTACTTCAATTTTTTGATCAGATATTATAATATAATTTATATTATTTTTTAATATCTTCTTAATTGAAATTTAAAAATTATTTAACCTTGAAACTTGTATAGATTCATACTATCTTGTGCTTAATTTTTTTTATCAAATATAATAGGGGTTATAAGATTCGAACTCGTGACCGTTGGATCAACAAAATTCTAATATCATATTAAAAATTCATCTCATCTAAAAATTTAAAATATTAAATGATATTCAAAAATAATTTATCATTGTTATCGTATATTTTTTTTAATTGTTTAGTGATACCTGGCAGGAAGAGTTAACCACTTTTTCCCTACAGTGAAAAGGTTTTGTCTTATCGTATATATTTATATTTCTTCCAAGCAGGCAGTGTATTGAAAATGTAGTTGTGAAGTTACTGTCTAACGCTTGGGGGGTGATGATTGTGAGGCTAACAAAATTACGTGGCACGCGAGGAGGTAGGGTCGATTGAAAAAATAATTTACTCAGGGAAGCATTATACCCTTCAGCATTTGGAGTTGATAGGTGAAGAGGTACTATCTTTTATATATATCGTTTTTGTTTCAACATTTTAATGACACGTGGATGTGACTACCTAGTCTAATTATTATTTTTTTAAGAAAAAAGAATACCACCGTAAATATAAAAAATGACAGAATAATGCTTTTTTAAATAAAAAAAAATAGTTTGAATAGATCATGCTTTTTTAAAACACAACAAAGTAAAATTCTATTTGTTTTTGTCAATCAATTTTCCGGTTATTGGATCCAGTTGGTTAGTGGATTCAGTTATGTTAATTCGCAAACCATTCCGTATAAAAGACATGGGAGGAGTTAAATCCAGGCATGGGAGGAGATGCGGCTGCGCTAGACTAGAATAACAACTTAAAAGAACCATAATTTTTTATTTGATTGCCGAATTGCATTTGAATTTTTAGAGTAGCAATATTTATTAAATATAATTATTCCAAAACATGACAATTATCTTGTCAGACTTAGAAATAACAAATTTAGTAAATATATCATTTCTGGGACATCATATGGTCAAGTCATGTTATTTCATCCAAAGAAATCTGTCAACTGGCCAATTTTTTAAACTTTGCATAGGAACTGCCCAAGTATCCAATCTAATTCCCATAGATCCAAGGAAGATTGATGTTTTTCGTAGAGGCATAAACGTGATGTGTCCCTAAAAATCACCAAAAACCCAACCAGAGAAAACACCACCGACAAATTATTTCCCGTCAAAACTCATCCTCCGCAAAACAACACTAAGGTTGCCGGTACAAAAGTTAAGGAGTAACTAATACCGATAGCTACGAGCTGCAGATATGCCACTGAAAGCTTTATTCAGGGAGAAGAGACTTACCGTGATACCCTTCTTGGAAAGGAAGAAGAAGAAGGGTTATAGGGTCATTTTGCTGGGCACGAGTTGGGGGGTTCAATCATCGAATATCCCTTTTTCAAAGTCCTTGTTTTATCCTGCATTTCACTTAAAGGTCCTCACTTCATTCTCTAGCATCACTGCTCGTTTTGTATTTATTGTTTTCTTGCAAACAGGATATTTTTGAGATCCAGGGGCAATGACGTGCACTTCTTTACAGGACAAAGGAAGGCCCTTGTCAGCCTGTCCGAGTATTATTCATTCGTCTGCCACATGTTACATGTCCATTCATCTGCCACATGTTACATGTCCGATCATGTCACACCCTGCTTTCTGCACGCATTTTGGCATCTCCTAGGAAGTTGTACACCCTGCAAGTGCAATTATAAGGGCCGGTCCAGTCTGCCCGGTGCCCATTGCTCGCAGACATAGCACGAGCAACATGTACATCGGGGGTGTTTTATTTAAATTAAGTTTTTTGATATTTTTAAATATTAAAAATAAATGAAAATAAAAAAATATTATTTTAATATATTTTTAAACAAAAAATACTACCAAACTTCCAAATAATCACAACCATCCGATTCCAATCACCAATGTAGAAGCCAGCGCCGCTTGAAAAAATCCGAGGACATCGAGGGAACACCCGCAAAACTTTATGCATTTCCCAGTGGTGAGATGATTAACAGGGAATTAAAGACCAGGATAAATTAACGCGAATTTTGAATGTTCCAGATGGGACTCGAGATAATAAAGTTGTAACTTAATCGGAATTTATATCATTTTTCAAAACATTTCCAGCTTCAGCAACAATGGAGCAAAGACTTGTAGAAGAGAAGAGTTCTCATCTTTTGAATCTCATTCTGGGCCAAATCAATCAATCACATGATTTCAACAGGACAAACACATGATTTGATGGCTTGGATGCCCTGCCCCATTTGTGGGACCTGATGCTTCGATCTCTGCACTTTCATTTTTTTCTCCTTCTTTTTGCCAATCCAGAACAAAAAATCTCGATCACGATGAAGAGAAGTACCCTTTCCAAACAACTAATTTCATTTTTGTGTAAAATTTTGGAAGGTAGATTTGATCTCGGATTTTGTTCTCAGAGAAGATGAGCGGTCTCCAATTAAATCGGACCTTGATCACTGTAGATCCATGTTGATTCGATCACCTCCCATTTAAAATTTTAAAGGTTTGTTTGATATTGTTTTTGTTTTTTTGGTTGAGTTTTTTAAAAAAATAGTTCTATAAATAATATTTTAATTGTGATTCAAAATAATTTTTAAAGTGTTTTGTTAGAACTGTGGTTGAGTTTGAAGTTAATAAAAAACAGTTTCAAGTGTTTAGTTACCAAGCTTTTCATATTGCTTTCAACTTGTGAAATTACTTTAATATATATATATAGTTTTTTAAATATTTAATCATTATAATAATAAAATATAATTAATAATTCAAGTAAATTAAACACTTATTTTTATTTTCCCATCAAACTACTTATAATTTCACCACGAACTATAAATTCATACGTGAAGGCCTCTGCAATACTGAAACAATATATAATAAAATATTATTTAAAATAAAATTAGAATTATGAGGCAATATATTGTGATATCCTTATAATATATTTATTTATATTTTAATTAATTTTTAGATTATTTTAATATTAAAAATATATTTTTTTATAAAAAATATAATAAATAATAAATTAAAAAAATACTACAAGGCCCAGCCCCCCAGATTCAAGATAAGCAGACAGTACGGAAAACAATTATTAGCTGATTTTCATGCAACCGAATTTTATTGAATTTTTGAGATAGCTCTCATATTAATTTTTTAACTTATCAACTGTGATCAAATAATAAAATCATATTTTTTTCTCAAACTCGGTGCAACCTTATTCCCAAACACTTTTTAAGCATCTGGCAGTCGCTCTAGTAATTTGCCATGCATGAAAAAATTGGAAGAAAAAAAAACTCAATTGCCACGCCGCAAATTGTATGTAGGCGGGTTTGGACGGGGTCGTTTCGAGATTGTATTTCTTTGAGTTGGATAAAAAATTACGTGAAACCATCAAGTATGTATACTAGTTTGAATCAATATTAATTTAAGATTAAAAAATTTATTTTATATGTGATCTTATATTTGAATACCATGAATATTAATATGATAATCAATGGAGTTTTACATAATTATTATTTTAAAGACTTATAAGATTAGTCGAGTCGCGTGTAAATTGATTTAAAAACATATGTTAATAAAAAAATTATTTCAATTTATATCAATTCATGTATAAAAGTTGTTTTAAGTAACAAATAATTTGTTTTCTTAAAATTATTCTACCAATTACAACTCGGAAGGGAGGGAAGATGAAAAAATCAGCTCAAATTTCTATTCAGCACATCATTAGACTCGAGACTATAAATTTAAAAGTTATTGTAATGACTAACCCACAGGTTAGGTTCACCTAATTAACTTTTTTTAGTTATTTCAAATTCGAATCAATGTCTCGTTCCGAATTGAAATTGTTAGGTCCGTGATTTTATTTACATACACGGGAGCACATATTAGCTCATTCTAGCTAAAAGCAAGTGAAAATTGATTAAAATAACCCCAACAAGCCATTAACAAACAACGTGGTAGATAGCACCTACACGTGTCCTCCGTCCTTCCTTCCTTCCAAATAAATAAATAAATACCTCTAATCTATCCTCTGCAGAACATAAATAAAATAATGAGTAAATTAAAATAATATAAAAGTGTGTCCCTACCGGGTTTGAAATAAAACATCTGGTGGTTACCTGCTACTTGCTTCGCGTATTTATTAAGATGTTCGTTCGCTCTCTAGTGCCGTTTTTGTTGTGCATCTATGCCGATTTTTATTATTAATGTGGATATTCGGATTAAATTATGTGTATTTTAATTAATTTTATAAGTATTAAAAATAATAATTATATAAATCTCTAATAAATATCATATTATAATAACCATATAATTTAAAATTGAGATGGCAAGGAAGTAATTTTTTTAGTTGTAAACAATTAACACCGGCTACCTACTAGATTGTTATGGATGCCGATCTTTTAGTTTAGGTGCATCCTTCGATCACACCAGTCTCAATCTTTTAGTTATTATAATAAATTTTCGTTTAAAATATTCATTAACCTCTTACAGACAGCATGTGATTGTTAATAAAATACATGAAAAGGTATAACTTGTAAATATTTAATTTAAATGCTCAGTTAAATTAAATATAATTACCTGTAAAGTGCAGTAAAAAAATAACCGTAGATGTGGTAGAATTGTAGTTTTTTTTTTTTACTATATTTGCAATCTTTTTAATCACATTAGCTTTTGATACAAGGGCTTATTTAGACGAGAATGTGAAAACGCGGCCCATTATTTGAATTACATATTGGAAGGGTTTATTAAAATATATATTTTTTAAATCGAGCTACGACTTAACTTATTGAGTTATTCGGTCTTCTCAAGTAAATTTTCATTTTTTTTAAATCCTATCTAAGTTAGGTCTAAAATTTACATTATAAATAGATTCATGGTACGATTCTAATTTATTATTTTTTTTATACGAGGAAACTTCATCTACTAAGAAATATGCTTCGAGAGCTCAGATGAGCAAGTAAAATACAGGTTGTCTCAGTCTATTACAAGAGGTGCACGTCCTGATTCAAACTCGAAACTTGTTGTGCAGATCGCAAACCCTCTACCATGACATCAAATCTCTTAATAAGAACTTTCTGGTATATTATGCTCATTAAGCTTTTATTTATTTTTATGTGCTTGATTTTGTGGTATAAAATATTTTTTAAAATCATCAAAGCATGTGTTTATATATATATATATATATATTTTTTTTTTTTTTTTTTACACCAAGACATCAAAATCATCCAAAACATATTAAAACAAAATATTAACTTAATAGACTCAACTTCTACTTCTAGTAACTTGAATCATGGTGTGATAAAACTTTCGATGAAAGCCGACAGGAAGGCCCATACTTGACGTTTGGATGCTCGTCTCTAATTATGAAGTCGTTATTTCGTTTTCTCCGGCGTTTTGGACCCGTCAATAGTGATGTAAGGGCCCAATTGAAAACTACCGGTGGAGGCCCATATATCCATTTGAAACCAGTCCAAAGCTGACCAATCCACTCCTTGTGCCCTGCCTGCCTTATACGATATTTACTTCCCGCCCAAAAAAATATCGACACTTTCCCTGGTTTACAAGTCCAAAAGGATTAGAAAAAAGAGATAATCGTACCGTTAGTAACCATACTTTATTACTCTTCTATTTCAGTGCACACATTGGAATATTGGATCTTCAAAGTGTTTATATTTTTAAAATTAATCAATCGAGTACTTCTATTTAAAACCATTTAGAAATTCAACGAGCTGTCCATCAAACATCTATTTTACAGATTACTTGATTTTAGAGCATGATACATTTTATTTTTTAAAATATATTAAAATATTATTTTGATCTCAACATATCAAAACGATTTAAAAACATATATCAAAAAATTAATTCAAAACAAAATTAATTTTAAGATTTCATGAAAGGCAGACCACGGCTGTAAACAGGGCCTTAATAAAATAACTCAACTAATCAATAATTTTGAAAGTATAAAAAACCTATAAAATTTGTTTTCAGCAGACTGAAGTAGAAAAACTCATAAACTCTGGGTACTGATCTTGCCATTTCCACGTAAGAAGTCACTGTCTGAAGGCAAGTTCTACAGGGCGTTGTTACTATTGAATGCCGAATCCCTTTTAAAACAGAACACGTGGATTCTTGCGTCTGGAATATGGAAGAAAATGGGGAAAAGTAAAGAGTATGAGAATCGCTACTGTAAGCTGGTGAGTTGTTGACACGTGGAAATAATAAAAATAATAAAGAAACTTGATTTTCACTTGTTTAATTCAGTATTTTTAACGGGAACTGCAGAGAAAATATAGCTGTACGGTACAATCTGGATGGATTTCTAGAAACTGAAAAAAATGCTAAAAAAATTCAAGTGTTTTTTAATATATAGCAAAAGCACTACGTCATCGAACACACGAAGACCACCTGACGTCCGCAGCGTGAAGAATCTAAAAAAATACCGGGAAAAGAATAACGCGAACAGTCACTCACAGTTCCCCTCTCCTCAATCTTTCACTTCGCGGCTCCATTATTCCAGCCTTAAAATCAAGGTTTTATCAATATACTACCTCTAAACTTGAAAGGAAAAAGGATTTGTCTGGGATCCGGAACCTTACAAGGTTAATCCAAATCTTCCTCTTTAGCTTCATATCTGAAAAAAAAAGAATGGCGGTGAAGGAAGAAGAGAGACTGGAGCTGTTCTTGAAGATAGGTCTGGATGAAAGAACTGCTCGTAATACCATTGCTAACAACAAGGTTACCAACAATCTCAATGCTGTTATTCACGAGGTATTCGATTTCTCCTCCTCCTTCTTAACTGCATGCACTGGATTGATGTATGAGGGATGCGTGGGTGGGTTATAATGTGAAAATAGTCTTAATTTTGAGTTTCTGAAATAATTCTGAGCTTTATTCGAAGAGGAGCGACGGCAAACTTCTTTTTTTTTTTTTTGAAATTCTGGTAAAATAACTTTATTTTTATTTTGTTTTATGTTTTTTCTTTTGTTGTTTTCAGGCTGGTGTCACAGAGGGATGTGATCGAACAATTGGAAATCTTCTTTACACGGTACAATTAGATAATTTGAAGTGTACAAGCTTTATAATGGAGTTAAAGTAGAAACTGCTGTTTTCATCCAACCTGGTGAAATTTTTAGTTTCCTCGTGGTTGGTCGATGGTTATGCCTTTGTTCATTCTTCTTTTCTCTTTTGGAAAGCAAAATCTGGCTATCTGGGTTCCATGGGTTTGTTTGCTTTCAATCCCAAACTCAAAGGGGTTTTCATTCTCTATTTTGTGTACTAAAGCGAATCACGGTTGCTTTCCGTGCGCTTAACAGGTTGCTACAAAGTACCCAGCCAATGCCCTCGTTCATCGCCCTGCTTTGCTCGGATATATTGTCACCATAAAGGCATGGACTGCAATATCCTCGATCCTTTGTTTTTGTATGCTGTTTAGTTCGGGTTATGTTGTTTCACCTTTTATGGCGACACTAGTTTTTTTAGCGTAACAAATTAGTTTCCTCTCAGGTTTGTCTTTCCTTCAATGCTTGCAAATTTTGAATCAGAATTTAAAATGAAAACATCTTGTTTAAAGGAATTAGGTCGATTCTTAGTACTTAGCTCTATTTTTTTTTTTTTTTTGCAGATTAAAACCACAGCCCAGCTAGAAGCTGCATTTTCATTTTTATCTAGTACTGCTTCAGAGAGTTTTGAGTTGAAGGAATTTGAAGAAGCCTGTGGTGTTGGTAAGCTATCCTTTTTACACAACATAGCTGAGCTATGCCATATGCACTAGGATCAGGTTATGTTTGTATGGTTTCCGTTCTTATTATGGTTGTATTTGTTTGTTCTACTTATATTTCATTGTTATTTCTTCATCTTTTTAAAATGAGTTACACACTCGGAGTGCTTTTGCCACTATTAGTTGATTAATTTCCTTCTAGGAATAGCAGACATTACTAACTTTGCTGTACTTGCAAGCAGGGGTTGAAGTCTCTGAAGAGGATATTGAGCAGACTATTAATGAAGTATTTGAACAGAACAAGGGATCAATATTGGAGCTTCGTTATCGAACAAATGGTCAGTGTAACAATGTTTATAATTTAAGTTACTTCTCCATGTTGTTTTTTACCTAGTTATCTACCTTGCCTTGAACAAACAGACTATTATTTTTATCTAGTGCCTTGGGCCACTGTTGTTATTTCTTTAGCTCTTGGTTTTGCACATCATCATGATAATGTGGTATTATCACCTGGATTGATACTCATACTTGTTTGGACTATAAGATAATGAGAGTTGGAGCTGGGCATTGGTACACTGTGACATGTGTAATAAACCCTTCCCAGCTAGAGAATGGAGAAGGGAGTTGAGCACGACAGAGATTTTTTTTTATGCTGCCCCTTGGTTTTATCATGCATAGAAATTTGTTAATGCAGAGACAACTCTATACTCATCCTTCACCTGTCTCTCTTTCATCTTTATTGCATCTCAAGTTTAGGGTTTTATTGCAGCCTTTCTTTACTGAACCTGCATTCTAGTTGGTGCTCTCTCTTGATGAAAAGTTTTGTTTTCAAACTTCAAGATATATTTTTTTGTATATGATTTGTGAGCGATGTTCATTGGAGTCCATTTCTTAAACTTTTTTAAACAGACTCCCTTGACATTTCACCATCCTTTGTTGATTGTAATCTTTTGTGTGATTGATGTTGTTTTTCAAAGTGTTTTTCATTTAGAAAAGTATCAGAACGATATATATTTTTTTTAAATTAGTTTTGATATCAGCACATCAAAATGATCTAAAAGCACTAAAAAATAAAATAAAATAAAAATTTCAAAATTTTTCAATAGTATTTTTGAAACGCAATGCCAAACAGGCTCTGACACAAACATTTCTTTTGCCAGTGGGAGATCTATTTGGGCTTGTCCGCAAGAGGCTCCCATGGGCTGATCCAAAGATTGTCAAGGTGGATGCTTATTTGTTTCTGAAATAATTTATTGCAATGTTGGTGCCTTAGGTAGAGTTTTTGCTAATTTATAGAAAGGAGTTTATCACACTGCTGTTGAAAGCATGCTGTAGGCTGAGAGGAACAAGTCACTAGGCCCCGTAACTGATCTACTTACATGTCCTTAAGCAAGGTCTTGCATCTTGGTACTATAGAAACATGGAAGATATTAGTATATACTTAGGTTTTGGATGAGCCTCCAGAGCTTCGAAGATGTACCCTATTTGTTAGATTGTTTCAGTTTTATGACAAAGTATACCACACCAGTGACTTAGATTGTGATAGCAATCATGGTCATGGCATCATGGCAAACTGGGTACCGTGGCCTTTGATAATTATTATGGCAGTTGCAAATGTGAACTGTCATTATTTTTTACCAAGTTCTCTCTAGTATGTGCACATCTTTAATATTTTTACTAAAAAGGACTATGTTAGTGCTCTCAATTGAGCTTATAACTTTTCATGAAAAATATGATGCTCCTTATAACAATTTAGCTTTAAATTTATTTTACCCTCAGTCTCTTCTTGCACTGATCACAAAGATTAAGCCAGAATCCAATAACTAAGTAAAAAAAAAAACCCTTAGAAACTAAAAAAACCCATTCTTTTCGTTTAATATCTACATCATGGTTCTTATGGATGTGGTGTTAAATGATGCACCATATTGCAAAATGGGGCGGAATGTAATGGACCAGTAAACACTTGAAGCCATGAGGTGAACACAATTATTTTCCTATACTAATGAATTATTACCATATCATGCTTATTGTTCCCTAATATATGTTATAAGAACTCATAAAATATGATACATTCAATTTTGAAGATGTGCCTCTGCTACGGCACTTGCCTACACTTTGCATCTTGAGCCAAGGGTCCAATTTTTTGGAACATGGTCCCGGGATTTAACAAGTCTGGCTTATCAGTTTGTGGGGTATGTTATTTCTTATTTGTCAACACTTTTTGCTTCCTATGTCTTGTTTGCCAGAAACTCATTGATGCAAAATTATATGAATTGCTCGGTGGAAGGACTGCAGCAGACAACGAGAAGGCTTTGAAACAGAAAAAAGAAAAGCCTGCTAAAGTCAAAGTGAGGGAATTGCAAGGATGTTATATTTACCTGCATCTGCCTTGATATAAGAGTGTTGATTGTTTTCCGTTTCTGATTTTGTACTTGTGTAGGATAAAAAAGCTGCTGATGACAATCCATCACAGCCATCTGAAGATCTTAACCCGTTCTTGATATTTCCCAATCCCGAGGAAAATTTCAAGGTATGTGTTTACGGGAATGTGTGATTATCTGATTTTGATGTTAAAAATTACTGCTACTCATTTTTTTAACCTTTCACGCTGTGCCTTTTTATATCTTTTCTGGAGTTATCGACATTGTACTTTTTTCATCTATGAAGTTTAAACTTTCTTATATGAGACTGTCAGTTAGGAAAAAAAGATATGCCAGCACTGCTGCTAGCTTGCTTCCATGCTGGTGACATGATGATTTATTTGAGATAGTGGAAAAAAACGATGGAGAAGTCAGGTGTGTGAAATATGGATTGTGGCAAATTCTATGAACCATCGCTTTCAATGGTTGTATTTGGGAAGGTGGTGGTAATAAGACCAAAATTATGATATTTGCATTTTTATAAATTGTTTGATTGCTATACACATCCATATGGGTTGAGTTGATAACCACCACCATTACTGTGATTATCCATGCCATACTTCAGAACGAAGATGAAAACTCATGTGCTGTTCAAGATAATACTTTTTAAATCAAGCATGCTATGTGCACTATGCTTGCTATAAATTTTCATCTCCCTACTTGATGTCATCCCATATTCAGCCTTATATAAGTTTTTTCATTACATGGAAACACCTTATAAATTGCTGTGGATTATCAGGTGCATACTGAAATATTCTTCAGTGATCGACCTGTTCTGCGATGCTGCAACACAAAGGAGGTGCTTGATAAGCACCTCAAAAGAACCAGCGGGAAAGTTTATACCCGCTTCCCCCCTGAGCCAAATGGATATCTACACATTGGTCATGCCAAGGTATTTCATGTTATTCATGTTGATCTTTGAGGTTATTGATTGAAAAGGAACTGTGACAGGGTTTGAGATTTATTATTTGCCTTGCCTGTGGAGCTCCTCATTATATAAACATTTCCCAGGCAATGTTTGTTAGCTTTGGCCTCGCAAAGGAACGAGGTGGATGCTGCTACCTTAGGTGAGGAGTGCTGTCATTTTTATTTCAAATACACAGTTGCTACTTGCACATCTATATCCAATGCTTATCTTCTAACCCTTCTAGAATTCTAAGTGTAGCTTTATTATGTTACCTGCTCTGTCAAACATAATGGTCTGGACAAAATAGTGGCAATCCTTATAAGTTCGATCAGTGATCATGCAACCTGCATTTTCTCATAAAATTCCCATTCTGTTTAATCAAGGATCTGGTTTTATTGAAATCACAATAATATATGTTCTCCAAAACCTTTATCCATCAATAACATACCTCTGTTTTCCTTTTGTATAACCACATGCATAGACTCCCATGCTTGTCTGCTTCATCCCCGCCCACCCACATGTGTGCAGTCATGCATGCACATGCTGCGTTTAAAAATGGGATTGAAGGAGCATCTTGGTTTTAAGCCATACTTGATTGACCTTCATATGCATTCATGATAAATAAAATGGACTGGCTTTTTTTATCTGCCTTTGAAGTCTAACTTGCCACCTGCATTCTATTAGGTATGATGATACAAACCCTGAAGCTGAAAAGAAAGAATACATTGATCATATTGAAGAGATTGTTGGGTGGATGGGTTGGAAACCATACAAGGTTATATTGTTAGCTTGTTTCTTCTTCTTTTTTTCCCGTCTTTCTATATCTGTTCTATGTACCTCTTTGACATCCAATATCTGCTGGAGTTTTGCAGATCACTTACACCAGTGATTATTTTCAAGAGCTTTATGAATTAGCAGTTGAGCTGATACAAAGGGGTCATGCTTATGTTGATCACCAGGTTAATTCAAAGTTTCTGACTTCTGAATCAATGAGAGAGGGAGGGAGGGATCCACTCATGCTTTAATTGATATTATCTAGTAACAGAGGTTTTATAGTAACGAGTGATTTGCATGAAATGACTACTTTCCTGAGATTTGTATTTTCACCTCGCATTCATGTTACTTATATTTTTGAATTGATTGACTTCAAATTCAAAGAGTTAATTTTGTAAATGCTGTTCCTAGACACCGGAAGAGATCAAGGAGTATAGAGAAAAGAAGATGAACAGTCCTTGGAGGGATAGACCTATTGCAGAATCTTTGAAACTTTTTGAAGAAATGAGACAGGGCATGATTGAAGAAGGCAAAGCGACCCTCAGAATGAAGCAAGACATGCAGAGTGATAACGGGAATATGTGTGACCTCATTGCTTATGGAATCAAGGCAAGTATAACTGGATGAATATCATCAAGGACCCAACTTGCTCTTTATCATGTGTATTGATGGTCTGATTTTTCTATCCTTCAGTTTACTCCACATCCACATTCAGGAGACAAGTGGTGCATCTATCCTAGTTATGACTATGCTCACTGCATTGTGGATTCTCTGGAGGACATCACACATTCGGTATGTTATATTTTTTTATAGGCACCTGTTTTCTCTTGTTTCACTTTGCCAGGATTAACTTTGAAGATGTTGGTTGTTCATTTATTATCTGCTAGCTATTTGTCATGTCTTTGAATGCTGTTTCTGAAATGTTAGAAAGGTTAGTTTTTCGCTAGTGTCTATTTTGGTATATTGAAAAAGGACCAAGATATCAGATTGGTAAATTTTTTTTCCTGTTTCTAATTTGTTTGAGATAATTGAGGTTGAATTTCCAAGACATGCCAAGTTTGACATTGGCCTATCAATTGGATGCCAATCGCTGGTGAAAAAGTGGTAATTTTACTTTTTTGTGTGGAGGTCTTTGTTTATAATCATCTTTTGTATCTTGGTATGGGCATTTTAAAAATTTTAAGCTCGGTTTTAATGCATTTAAAATGACTTGATAGTTTTGTTCTCGAGCAATTTCTGTAGAAGGAATTCCTGACTAACAGTAAACTGAAGTTGCCATTCTCACACTAAGGCTTTTAATTTCATATCTGGTTAACGAATTTCCTAACAGACAATAATCTGAGATTGTCATTCTCAGACTAAGGCACTCAATTACATTTCTAAGTGAGATTTAATGTTATTTTTTGAAGACAATTCTTTAAGTTTGAGCACTGATAAACAGTCAAATTTAGCATGTTTGTTTGTTTTTTTAGCAACTTGGAATGCTGTTTGGATTTTTGTTGTTCAATTTCATTCATATCTTGGCCAGCTCTGCACTCTGGAATTTGAGACCCGACGTGCCTCATACTACTGGCTATTACATGTATTGGATATATATCAGCCTTATGTGTGGGAATACTCACGACTGAATGTTACCAACAATGTGATGTCAAAGCGTAAGGTGAGTAATCATATTGTAACATTTTGTGGAACTCTTGAAAATTGATCACCTGGTTCTGTTTTATGATAAATATAATTGCTTTAAGTTTTGCTGTTGCAGTTAAATTTCTTGGTTACAAAGAAGCTTGTTGATGGTTGGGATGACCCTCGATTGATGACTCTAGCTGGTTTAAGGCGGAGAGGTGTGACTTCAACTGCAATCAATGCTTTTGTCCGAGGAATTGGTATTACTAGAAGGTTGTGATAATATATTTAGACAAGTAGTCAGAGATGCTCAGTTAATCAGATTTATTTTGCTGCTTTTCTAAAATATTGTCATGCTTCTGCAGTGATTGTTGTACGATTCTCTTGGAACGGCTTGAGTATCACATAAGAGAAGAACTAAACAGAACAGCACCCCGTGCAATGGTTGTGCTGCAGCCTCTAAAGGTGTGTGTTTTGCATGTGCTCTTTCCTTGTGAACATTTTTCTTCTCACTTTCATCTCAGTTTTTCTATCTTTCCAGGTAGTCATTACCAACCTGGATTCTGGTTTGGTTATGGATCTTGATGCTAAAAAATGGCCCGATGCCTCAACAGAAAATTCTTCTGCTTTCTACAAGGTAAATATAATTTTCTGGCTGAAATCTGATTTCATGTATTTGATGAAGGTGCAAAATAGACTTCTTGGTTTTGGATTGAGCTCAGCATTTGTTATGAACTGTCAACTGTAACCATCACGAGTTCAAGTTTCACCTGGTGCAACTTTTATTAAGCTTAACCTGCATACACTGGATTGGATTAGTGAAGGTAGCTGGAAGTTCAGCTGGCTGCCAAGAAATTTGGAATTTAATGCTAAACAGTTCCTAAAGATCAAAATTCACCTTGAGATGATGATTAAAATACTCCAAACACTGATGTTTTTACATGTGCAGTGATATATATAACACATTCTAGTTAGAGAAGCAGAATTTTGTCTTGTAATTACGAGTTTTTTTATCTTCATTTCTATGCCTTGTTGCCATTTGGCCTTCCAAATGGGAAAGGTTAAAGAATATGACATGATGAAATTGACTGTTTTTATGTCACTAGTGATTCTCTAACTTCATATCTTTCCAGTTGTTTGATATTCTAATTTTTTATTTTATATTATTTCCTGTTATCCAGGTTCCATTCTCTAGAGTTGTATACATTGAACAATCTGATTTTCGGATGAAAGACTCAAAGGACTACTATGGGCTTGCCCCTGGTAAATCTGTCCTGCTCAGGTATGCAGGGGTTTGTTACACTGCCACACTCCTTCCTCTTCATAAAATTACCCAAGCAGATTTTGTGCTCAATAAGCAAATCCTTTTCTAGAAAGCTGCCACAACATGGAAGGTGTTTTTTGTGGTCAGGTATGCATTCCCGATAAAGTGCACGGAAGCAGTCCTTGCTGATGATAATGAGACTATTGTTGAAATCTGGGCTGAGTATGATCATTCCAAGAAAACAAAACCAAAGGTTTTTTATTTATTTTTTCCGTGGTGTATTTTGCTAACTCTCATGTTTCAAAATGATGTGCGATGCCATTGTGCATGATATTGTGAATGGCACTCTTTGAGATTGCTAATATTTTTGCTGCTTGTTGGTGACCCTTTGCAATATAACTTGTTTATACACAGGGAGTTATACATTGGGTTTCTGAACCTTCACGGGAAGTCGATCCACTAAGCATAGAAGTTAGATTGTTTGATAAACTATTTAATTCTGAGGTTGGCAGTTCTTTATTTTCTGTGGATTTGTTCATATTCTTTCCCTCATCCCTGCCCCAGCAAAATAGAATGATATCTCATGACTTTTGCGTTTATTTTGTCAGAATCCTGCAGAACTTGAAGATTGGCTTGCAGATGTGAACCTGCACTCCAAAGTGGTGATATATGGTGCATATGCTGTGCCATCACTGAGAGATGCTGCCATTGGAGATAGATTCCAGTTTGAACGCCTTGGTAAATTTCAGATCTCTTAGTTTTAGATTGTCTGGATATCTTTGGAAAGTGAGATATATTGGTGGCTGCTGCAGGTGGGTGTGAATTTTCTTGTTAATGCGATGTTTAATTTAGAATGAAAAGTTGCGATTGTTGCTTCGGAGTCACTAATTTAGTGGAACTCTGCTTTCTTCATTGTGTTAAAACACATGCAACTACCCCTTTCCATTCCATTTGATATTTTTCCAAGCTAGATTTGCTATGGTAGTTTTGTTTCTTACATTTATGACATTAATGTTGTTCCACTCCGTCTAATATTTGTGTTTTCCATTCACAATCCAGGCTACTTTGTGGTTGACAAGGACTCTACTTCTGAGAGGCTTGTCTTCAATCGAACTGTAACACTTAGAGACAGCTATGGTAAGAGTGGGAAGTAGGTTATTACTAAAGGAACCTGGTATCTGAAAGGGATACGAGCAACTGAAGCAGCAAAACCTTTGTTACATGTAAATGAAACATTCAAGTTAGCTATTTACCGGAAGTCATGCATGAATGTTACTCTGTGTGTATTGAGGTTTACTTCAGTTTTGTACATCTTATACGTGGAGAGCCATAATGGAAACTTGTCTTTCATCTGTCTTTTCAGTTACATGTTTCCTTTTCTATGCATATACAGTTTGCCAAGTTTAATCAGATGTGCATTGCACCTGGTATCTCAAGCCAGGAGTTCCCAAAAGTTTGTGCCTCTTTTTTTTGGAGATCATTCTGGACCGTGGAGAATCGATTGTAACCCTTGATGCCAAATAATGAAGTTATTTTTCCTGGATAGTATTGAGTACTAGTTTCATTGTTACAATGAAACAGTATTTGCCCCTCTGACTTTTAGTTGTGCGGCTGCATGCAAGGCAAATGAGGTTTGCGTGCGTTCGTTTCACAGGAATGGATGAAGTTGGAAATTGAACTGTGATCTCTGTCATGCTAGCTATGAATTTTTCCATGTTCAGATACATCTCTTTTGCACTGCATTTTGAGAAACTACTGGCACGTGGCACTGTGGTAGGTGTCAAATGCTAAATCTTGGACGGCAACCAAGTGATGACGGCGCATGCTGGCTGAGGTTCAGAGGCGGGGGAATTGAACGACGACTGTAAATATAATCAAAGTAACGCATGCCTCTTTCAGGTTATCATCTGAAAATGGTTTTCCCTTTCTTTGCACTAATAAGAATGAAAACCTTTTTTCCTCGCCTCTTAAATTTCCTTGTCATATTCTAAAGTTCTTTCGGCATCCCAACCTATTAACTTCTAACTCCCACAGAAACTTAGAAAGTATTTTTCAGCATATTGGTGGGGCATCTTGAAATCCAATCTCCAATAAAGAGACATTATATAAGGGTGTTTTATAATGCGTTTCAAATTTTTTTTTGAAAAAAAATAAATTTTTATTATAAATTAAATTTTTTTAGTAATTTTAGATATTTTCATGTGCTAATATTAAAATAATTTTAAAAATAAAAAATATTATTTTAGTATATTGTTAAACAAAAAAAATACTTTAATAAACAAACTCCAACCATCACACAGTATGCTTTTGCTTTTAAGAGATTTCAATGACTTTTAACTGGTGAGTAGTTGCCCTTCACATCATTGGACCTACCACCATTGCCCTTAGTTCATGCATCATCATGTTGAAATTCGGAGTTTTTTGGGCGTAGGGGATAGGTAAAGTTCCCAAAAAAAAAATAGTATGCGCAAGTGCCGATAAGGGGTCAATGACGGTTTGAGAAAGCATTTTTAACTGCGTTTTAAAAGTACATTAATTTTTTTAAAAAAACACTAAATTAATTTTTAATGATTTCAAACATATAAAAATATTTTTAAATTATAATACTCAATCATACTCTAGTTTAGGATCCTCGTGCTCGCGTGTTGACAGTGACAGGAGTGATATGACTGAGAATGAAGAGAGGATTCCATACCCCTCGCATGAAATGAAACCCGGAGAATTTCTTGTGGTCACGTGATAAAGTCCAGCTTTTCCGAGGATAACCATCAAATCTGACCCTAAAATAATCAGAGGTACATCTGAGAACAAGATTCTACTGACACCGTGGGCCTTATCAAGGGAGGACCGTCCATGATCTTTCAGCTTGATATATCAGCACGTGCAGAAGAGTACTGCAATAATTCTCTATCAATTTTCCCCCTTCCTAGATCCCAGGCTACACGGTTAGTTTCCCTTCAATTTTTCCTGCTTGATATATCATCACGCAAGCGATAGGCGACTTTTTAATATTCTGTTACTGTTGACCATGGCATGTTTCAAATCTACAGCTTAAAGAAGAGTGGGTTTTCGACATTGATGGTGAAAATTAATTGAAAACTACAGTTCAATATGCTAGATAATTATTTTATAAATAAATTAAATATGTTTTACGCGGTAAATATTCCTTATAAAAGTAAAAATAAATAAATAAATCTAATCTAGAGAAAATCTTGTGAAAAATCAGAAGTTCTAACTGAGTTGTTTTCTGTAGCTTTGTCACGAGGAGATTTTATGAATTATTATTGGGTACGTTTATTTATAACTTTCAACATGTCTTTATTATTTTTCATCATTCAGGAGACCACGCGTGCTCTTATCCCCAAACGTCTTCACAAAGTTCAATGTCTTGAGTCTTGACATCCGTGCCCTTTTATCCCTGTTTAGCACTATGTTCAACTATATTTTTAACATGTTTTTTTTAATTATTTTGATATGATTATATTGAAATATATTTTTTTAAATATATATAAAATATTATTTTAATAAAAAAATATTTTAAAAAATAAACCCTATAATCATATGCAATCAGGGCAAGACTGTCTGGCATTTCATTTTGAAAGAATTTTTGAAAAAAATAAAAATATTTTTTTTTGTGTTTTTATATCATTTCATGTACTAATATCAAAAATAATTTTTTTAAATTAAAAAAATATCATTTTCTTCTCTGAACAAAAAATACTTTTATAAACAACCATGATCTCACTTTCAAAATCACCGAGGGTTTGTATGGAAATGTGGTTGAGGTTGTTTTTAAAAATATATTTTTTAAAAAAATAAATCAAAATATATTTTTTTATTTTTTTAAAAATATTTTTGACACCGGCATATAAAAATACCAATTTTTTAACTTAAAAATATTTATTTTATTTTTTTCTCAAAAATATATTTGAAAAACTGTGTCAATTTTAATGAAAAACAGTTGGTCTCTCGTAAATCCATAAAACAGTTGACGGGCCCAGTCCATCGTGGATTAGATGGTTTAGCATGTGAAACGTACTGGTGAATTGATGTGCATGTGATCATGGTGAGTGCATGGCGATGATCAAAGATTTAAAAACTCGCCAGCTAATATCGTAAATGTGGGTGTTTTTTTTTAAGATTTTTTTTAAATCACCTGGTTTTTAAAAATATATTGGTAAAATTATACATTTTAATTTTTTTTATGAAAATTAAATAACTTATACATGCTGCTATTAAAAATAATGATATTCAATCGTGTTATCATAAAAAAAACATGACTTTCAACGAAAAAAGGTGCACATAATAAGAAAAATAAAATGAAATAAAAATAAATAAAGAGATTCTGTAAGGACATGAACGCTTCAATCACTACATTATTGTTTTATTATTATAATTTTTTTAATAAAATAAATTTAAAATATAAAAAATATTAATAATAACTTAAGTGAAGCACACCTGATATCTCAAATATGATAGATGAGCGATTCACTTGTTAGTGGTTGAAAGTGTGACTCACTCTATTCATAGTCGACGATCTGTTTAGATGTAATTGAATCCATCTCTTCAATATTTTTTTAACGATATTCATGGTGGTGTAGTTAAATCCTCGCTATATCTATAATAATTTTTTATATCCTTACATGCCATCAATTTCATAATTGTTTTTGAGATATTGTTTATAATCATAATGTATAAACCGTATTATTTAGCCAATTTTTTTCCCACATTATATTATTTTACCAGCACTTTTTTTTTAAAAAATGTTAATAAATAAAATAGATGTGTTTTTCAAAGTGGATTTTTTTAAGAAAATAATACAGATAAAAGATATTTAAAAAGAAGAAGAAGAAGAAGAAGAAGAAGAAGAAGAGCTGCCGAGACAATTGTTTTCTAAAAAAAAAGGTTTCCGGGAGCAAATTCTTTTCAGAATAAACGGTGCCGTCTCCTTCCCCTTACTGTAGAGGAGTGGAAAAAAGAGAGTGAAAAGGCCGTACCGATAGCTCCGCTGAAAAGAAAAGCAGATGAGAAAGAGAGGAAGGATAGCCACGAGGCATCTAAATGCGTCATTGACAAATTAGCCGACATTAGAGTGGAAAACGGGTGACAGCTACGAAGCCCGGGCCGGGTGACTCAAAAGTGAAAAAAGGATTTGGTTTACAATTTTCCACTTTCTTCTCCGGCCGGTGAGCTTTTGATGAAGTTGCAAGAACACAATTAGCGTTGAAAATGTGTCGTTCGGAATAGGTGTGGGCCGTGTGGCTACTCCTTGTATCATGTTCTCCTTTTGCCCCTACTAAATCTTATTCACTAGTCAGTGTATTTTTTTATAATACGATAACTAGTATTTTCAATTAAAAATATATAAAAATAATTCTTTTTAAAAATCAATCACTTGCTGCCCTTATTCTCTATTTCATTGTAAACCTAATTGGTTACTTCCAATTATATAAATCAATAGTTCAAACCGCACTCAAAGATATACAGGGCATTTCCCTTTTTATAGGAACTTCTGTGCCATAAATAATGGTGTCTCCAATTATAGCCCCTCTAGGAGTAAAATATATCTCTTCTCACCATCCCCATAGTGTGAGATAAATGTATGCATTTCGATTAGGTTAACACATTTTTTTTAATAATAATTCTGCGCAGATACTACAAGTAAACACAAAACAACTACTTAAAATCCCAAATGAAAGTATGGAGAAAGTTAATGCATGGAAATACTTGCAAGCCGCGACAGCTTATCATGTTCCTAATTTGACGTATTGCTGATATAGCTATGTGCATGTTTCTTATTATTAGTTTCACCGCAATGGTATTTTATGTGCGTGTATTTATGAAAATTCTACTCACAATCATTTGCTTCATATTAGAAACAAGACACGTGTGCGAGACCCACAACCAGAAACAAAAAGAATATAATTTGGAAGCCCATATTAATTAAAGACTCTGGCAATAGAATATAATTTACGCCTATACATGGGATGTCGAGGGCGCCACTTAAGGTTTCAAATTATACGAAGTAATTCTACCTTCCCATGGTGGGAATTAGGAGTCTGGGTTCCAATTGCATGACGCATATCATCCTGTTAAAGTGCAAGGATTTATATATACCTTCCCATGGTGGGAATTAGGATCAGATTTAATTAGACGATACCTGTTGTCTCTATGAATTTCCTTATTTGAACAATTCAATCTAGCACTTGGAAATTTCATCTCGAATTGGTGCTATTGCCAAAAACTTTACGATGTGGAGGTACTGGCCCCACTCTCTCTCTCTCTCTCTCTCAGGTAGTAATTTTTATACTAAAGATGTCACATCTCTTGAGATGGTGACCAATCATTTTACAGGAGAGAAGTACCGGGTGAGGAACAATGATTGTTTGGGAGTTCGGCACCCCCACCACCTTTTCTATCCCAATCTCCAACCCTCCCCTGGCTCCAACGTTGGTGTCCGGTGCATTGAATCTGTCAACAGATGTGATTCCACCTCTGATCTAATCCCACGTGTAGTCACTTCAATCCATCATCTCATCAGATTCATGACCACCACATTTAAAGGTTCCCTTCCTTCCGTTAGCGCCGGAAGTCGAGGAGCAAATGATTTGATAAACAAGTGCTAAGAATTCAGCCACTTGAAGGGATGAAGGAGCTTACAGTTAGCTATCCTGGAAATCTTCCTCACCAGTTTCATGGTGAACCACAATGTCTAAAAATGGACTCGAATCGCACTTGAAGTTGTGGCTCAGCGGTGGGAAGTGACTTGTTTCTTTTTTTATATTTGAGTTTAATTTTTTTTATGTATGTTTGTCATCTTGTGGTGCTTACCTATTCAACTGAATTTGCAAAATATTCGGTTGAATTTAGTTGTGTTGGACTTAAATTGACCCGGTTATAAATTTTTTTTTTTTTACTCGAATCATCATCATTATGGTTCAAACAGTACTTTAATGTGAAAAATAATTAAAATAAGATGTGATTAATAAACATGAAAATACCAAACACCATAAAATAAAATACATATACAGTCTTCATAAAAAACAAACCACCTGAACTCTCAAAATATTCAACTTAACTACAATATATAATGCTGGAGTTATCTATTAAACTGATACATATATATTCAATGCGGATGTATGAAGTCCGGGTCAAGATGATTAGCAGAAAATACCCTAAACACGATAACAGGGGCCACTCTAGATGCCTGTTTCTCTCAAGTCCCTAAACTGGCACGTGTCGTCCATATCCCATAGAGTATCTTCCATGCTATCAAACACCCAATTGCCCTCTCCCATCTGGCATTCCAATGGCGAATTGTCATAAGCGCCCATTCCAGCGGAAGCCTGATCGAATCCATCCAGGTCATAGCAGCTGCCACTCAAAATCAAGTTGTTGCAGATAGCATCACCAGGGAGAGGCGAGCAAGTTGGGTTTTCAAGAGTTTCAGGCTGCGGTGAGATTGTATTGGAATTTGTAGAAAGAACGTTAGGGCTTGTTACTGAACCTGATTTTTCACTGCCAAGATTTGAATAGTGTGCCGATTGGCTTTCTGGAGGACACAGCAATGTTGAAAATGAACTAGGAACTGTTGAATTGGATGGTGGAGTGCTGACCCCATGATCAGCTTGTGATTGTGAATCAAGTGTTGTCAAGGAAGAAGAGTAAGAAGCCTGCTCCATTTTTTGAAGCAATCTCGGTATCCAAAAACTCCTAACAGCATCAAGAAACTTCTCACTATTAGCCTCAATGTTAAGTTGGCGTGCCTCTTTCTGCACCTTTGTCCTCCAATAATTCTTGATTTCGTTGTCTGTTCTTCCAGGCAGATGTTGTGCGATCTTCGACCACCTGGGATTTTCAGAAGAAAGCAAATATTAAGAGGGAGTATAAGACAAAAGATTTAACAGTAACCTTAATTAATTAGGTTTTGATTTGATGATGAGATTGTATACCTGTTACCCCACTTGGAGTGCAGTTCAAGAATCAAAAGCTGTTCTTGTGGAGTGAGATTTCCACGCTTGATGTCAGGCTTTAGGTAATTCAGCCATCTCAGCCTGCAACTCTTTCCGGTTCTCTTCAGTCCTGTAAAGTTAGAGCATGAATAATTGGGCAACCAGAACAAACTAAGAAATGAGTCAAAAATGGTTCGTCATGGGATCTTTAATTTACCTGCACATTTTGCCAACATGTTCCAACGACCTTCACCATGACGAGCAATGTAACGAGTGAGCAAAGTGTCTTCTTGAAGAGTCCATGGCCCTCTTCTTAGCCCACTTTCCTCTTCACTAGAACTGTAAATCCTCTTCGTAACACCACGCATCGATGCTCTCATCTTTTTTTAGATGAAATTGGTATTTAATATTTATTGTGTGGGAGAGAGAGAGTCTAATTAGTGTGTTTGAGACTACTGAGAAGGGCCAGAAGTTTACAGACCAACACTATATCATGGTTCAAGCTATCAACTAACCTAGAGATACTTTGCAGGTGAACTTTATTTGCAGTTTCTTTCACCAAACGCTCTTTGCCTTTATATACAAATGAGTGGAATGGAATTTTTCTGTGATGGGGGTGGTCATTTCTGATTAGTGACGTGCAATGGTTTATGAAAAGACTGCAAATGTTTCATCAAAAAAAAGGGGGGGGGGGGGGGGGTAGATTGAAAGGAGGCACCGAGGCAAGTCCCCCTTAAAGGACCCTATCCCCTATCTAGCAGAACTACAAAATACCAATAATGAGATGCTTCAAAACTTTCAATGAGCATAAATTAATATATTTTTCGAAGGTTTTAGCTAATCTTAAGGAATAGATTTGATAAGTAATTAAGATGAGAGTATATTTAAATGTAAAAAAGCAACAACTAAGATACTAGAGTCCCATCTGTTTTTAAGTTTTTCATAAAACCAAAAATATAGAGAACTCAACTCTATGGATAGCTTTATTGGTCAAGTTCTAGCTTTGTTCTCTAAAGATCATCAGTTTGAGTTTTACAAACTTCAATGTTATTAAAAATTTACATGGTCATTGATTTTATGATCCGTAAAATTAGTCAAAATATGAGCAAACTGACTTGAACATCCACGTTAATAAAAATAAATAAATAAATATAAAGAAGTCACAGTCGCATGTACAAAGTGGGATCTTCCTTTCCATCCCACCAACTATGTTAATGGCAGACTTGGATGAAAACAGTAGTCAATGACTTAACAGAGTGCAATTAAAGAGAAATTTCTATTTCAACAAGTTATATATAGAACTGGTAAAGGCGCAAACAAGAGTAAGAAAGATAACTCGAAAATGAATCTTGCTTGTCTCTCTTGCTAATGATTCCTAACCTTTTCCTGTGCTCATTTCTTCTTCCTCCTCTTTGCAGGAAACGTGGTTGACTGGACAAAATATATTATTCGACAGCACACACCATTATTGTTAGAGGTTGCCAAATTTTAATGGGAGTCTGATCGATGACTTCGTTTAGGGTGATGCATTATCCATTCTACATTTCTTTTCTTTTTTTCAGTTGTGAAAATATCTTTAATTCAGTCATTTTCTTTATCAATATTGCAGGCTAGTTTTTTTTTAAAATAAATAAATAATAAATAAAACCCTAATAATATATCATCCACAACAACTTAATATATTTTAAAGAATAAATTTTTACGAGCACCTCAGTTTGAGTTAAGAAAAACCAAAGAAAGAAGAAACAATCTCCTTCAGATTCTTCAATTTCTTGTTTTGCCAAGGTCATCGAAGCTAATAAGGACTTTGACAAAAATAAACTCACTCACAACGAGAATCAATTATTGATAGGGATGACGTGGATGGATATTTTCATTGTGGGGACTTAAGAGTACTATACAACTTTTATAATCAGTGACCCAATGCCTTGAGCACGTGACTTTTTTTTTTTTATTGTGAATTATTTGCTAGATGAGGGCTGCTAACATGGCTTGGATTATGACTGTTTGAATAGAAATTCTCACATTACTATTCCAATAATAACGGAGAGACGTGAGCATGACAAATACCGATCTTATTATTTACCTTGCGCGTGTTTGGACGGCCGGGGCCCGGATGAAATTTGATACTTATCCGGCCGATGAGAGAGAGGGGAAAGGGTGTTGTTCATGCATCTCCTGAAACTCTTAACATGAATAATTTTGACTCCATGTTCTCGCTTCTCATTTATGGAATCTTGTGTTCTGAATTGTCTATGCAATTAAAGTTAATATAGACTTCAGATAAGTGGGGGGAATTTGAAACACATTTTCTATGGTAGGTGGCAGGGGTATATCCTAGAATATTCGAGTGGGAGGGCATCTATTTGCCCCAGCAAGATTTCTTTTTTAATGACAATTAAAATTCATCAAAATGTTTCTGCACATTATTAGCTCCTTTTCAGATTTGCGGTAAGAGGATAAATAAATAAATAAATAAATAATGTTACTGCTGTTTAGTTTGCCGTGCACTAAAGGCCCAGTAAGATAGCCAGGTGTGTGACGAATAATAGGGTAGAAGCCCAGTAGGAGGGGTTAGACTCTTAAGCCTGGCATGTGATGGGCTCAATTAAAAAATGAATTATAACTTAAGCCTTCTTTCTGAGAAATGCACTCCTGTTTTCAGGACATGGGTTACCAGAAAGAGTCGTGAAAGAAATTCTGTTGAAATTTAGTATAAATCTCAAGAAAAATAACAATAATTTAGTATAAATTTAGAGTATGGATTTTATGTGTCCAAAATCTAAGATCTTGATTTTCCAGGAACCGCAACCATCTTCAATGACCGCGAAAGATGATGACGAACAACGCATTGTTTGTGTGAGCGAGAGGCATGTTGTCTGTAAAAATAAAATAAAAAATCTTGAAGCAGTTGATGTATTATTAGTTCTTTAATAAAAGAAAAAAGAATATGTTTACCTGGATTTCTAAGTCCATGCATGCCTAACCTTTTATTTTAATTTTATTTTAATGTTTTGATAAAAAAAAAATAATTTAAAAAAATTAAAAAAACATGTTATTTTTATAAAAATAATATTAAAAATATCTATTAAATCATAGATTCTAACGCCCCCTTCCACAAAAAAAAAATCCAAAAAGAAAGAGATCGTGTATTTACATATGCAACTACCCCAACTAGATATAGATAGCAATTTAGCATATCAGGGTGACTGTGTCCTATGATTATGATCTTGCAGGCACTGGCTATAACCCCCCCGCCACACGTGACGTTCCCTGCCACCTCACGTGCCAGCGCAAAATGGATGATCCATCTTCCCCGTCAATCCTCGTCGGTTCCGTTTCCAACATCCCGGCCGCCACATGTGCGGTCCCTGCCCCCTGTCAGAAACTGCATGTCGTTACCATTTATCGATCTCAAATCTGGAAAAGGGTAATCTTTTCATCTTTCTTTCTTCAGGGAGTAATTATCTTGGTGTTAATTATTTGTATTTATGTGGGGGAGCAAATGGGTTTTGTAGAATGAGTGGGTTCGTGGAAATGGAGCTAAAAGTGCGTGATTACGAGCTGGATCAATACGGAGTTGTCAACAATGCAGTCTACGCCAGTTACTGCCAACATGGTACTTATATTTCTTCTTTTATTCAACATTTCTGTAGCATTTGATTAGATGAGAGTAAAATTGGAAACGAGAAACTGTTAAATTCATTTTCCATTATCGCCAATTTTAATTTTAATCAGGTCGTCATGAGCTTTTGGAGAGGATTGGTGTCAGTGCTGACGTAGTTGCTCGCACTGGCGATGCTTTGGCACTGTCAGAATTGTCACTCAAATTCCTCGCCCCGCTTAGAGTATGTCCTTTCTTCTTCTTTTTTGTTTTTCCAATCAACCACACTAATCCTTTGTGTGTTTTTCCCTGTATATTTTGGTAATGTCAAGCTTATTCTCTAACAAAGTAGATGGGGAAAAGAACGGGGAAAACTAGTGAATGTAGTTGGTTTAGCTGTTCTTGAAAGTACGATTTCTAATTGTGAAAAAAGGGTTTTAAACTTGAAACTTCTTTGTATTCTCTCGAGTGCCTCACTCGCATTTCACTTTAATCCCCTATCCAAGTTAAAGTCCAGGAAGGCAATGGCTGCTTCTCCGTGGAAGGGTCTTAACACAAACTTCTGTCCATACTCTATTTCCATTAGTATAGTACTGGGCCTCGGTAAATACTTTCATGTGCATCTGGTACAATGCAACCATGATAAAACACTTGTTCTGTGCTTGATTGGAAAGTTTGGTCAGTGTGTTTTGCAATATGTGTGCTGCAACTAGTAAATGTAATATCTTAAACGTGTTTCTGGTAAGTTTTAGTAATATTCCTTTCTTATTGGTGCTTCTAGAGTGGAGACAGGTTTGTTGTGAAGGTAAGGATCTCTGGTTCCTCTGCTGCTCGCCTATACTTTGAACACTTCATTTTCAGACTGCCAAATGAAGAGGTAATTTATTATCATCCTTACAATTAGGGTGCATATATTAGGGATATGTCCTGTATATTCTCAAAATCTCAGTAGCTCCAATTGCATTTTATGCAGCCTATTCTGGAAGCAAAAGCAACGGGTGTCTGGCTTGACAGAAAATATTGTCCAGTTCGCATTCCACCTGAATTCAGATCTAAATTTGTTCAGTTCCTTCGGCATGAGGAGTCTTAAGTATATTTATCGTGACAAGAAATCTCAGACAAATTTGTTACCCATTACCAATTGTAATTGGTAAGATAATTCTCAGTTTCCTTTACAACTGACCAAGAATAATTAGATGATGAACTTACCGAAAAGAACAAAAAATGATGAAGGTAGTGGGGTATTACTCACAGAATTACATCTAGCATACCTAGGAAACCTCTTGACCACGAATGGAAAGTATGGTTTCTTGTGATTTATCAAATTTGCACACCTCTTTCGCGTCCCTGATTAATGATGTTAGTTCACATTGAAGAGAATGTTAGCACCTTCTAACATTTAATTCCTGGTCATGTTAGTTCACGTTCTTAGCTTTAAACAGGCATTCTTTTCGTCTTTATTAGCAAGCTGCCGGCATTTTTATCGCTCATATTAGAGAATTAAATTCAGTGCTTGATTGAATTGAGCATAGAAAATACTAGATAAAAATCTCAGTTAATTTTTGTTCTTTTAGTGAAAAAAAAATCAGTTAATTAAGGTGTAAAATGAAAAACTGAGTTGCTGTCGTAGATTTGAATTTCAATAGATGGGAAAAAATGATGGATATCGAATATTTAGAGGCTAGGAGCATGATAGAGTCCATTTATGAATGTTTGTCATCGTAACCATTCTTGGTTCTGGCTATACCATGCTTGTAGTTATGTGTATCGTTATCTTATACGATTTTACAGGAACAAAACATGTTCTCCTTCGAAGGAACATTATTCCAGCAGTCACTTCTACTGCTCTGAGATTCTTACTCAATTTTACAGACTGAAACCATATTTCTTCAAAGCTCGAAAGTGAGGACAATAAACTGACCCTCATTTTTTTTCCTGGAAAAGGAAAGGAGGTGTCATCAATCTTAGCGGTCTATCCAGACACGTGGTGGAGGCGAATGGTGTGAGGAGTCCCAAAGGACTAAAATCTTCTAATGGTCGGGGGGTTTTATGCATTGTAATCCCATTAGAGGATAAATTTGGATTAGACCTCTAAAGTAAAGGAAAGCGCTAGAAAGTTTGTGCCACCATTATTCCCAACGACATGTCAAAAGCCGACCGTATTTTCTTTTTCTGAGGATAGAGACGGAGACGATGTAGTGGGATGTTGTGAGCTTGAAATTAAGGGCCTGTTTTGCTCAGTATGGTTGTAGTATTTATTTTCTCTTTAAAAACATTATTTAAAAATATATTAAATAATATTTTTTATCTTTCAAAATTTGTTTTTGATATCAACAATTAAAAACATTAAAAAATTATTTTTTAAAAAATACAAAAACAAACGACTCCAAAAACGCACGCAATGAATCTCTTGAAAATCACCGTGTTCAATACATCCTTATCCGAACTCAACTAACTGGCGTAACTAATGCAACTAACGCCAGTTTGGTTTGACTGTGTGGTAAGACAAAAAGCAAATCTGCATCCAACTACAATTCTACAAAATACTGCATTGTGATCATTACCGCCAGCCTTTAATATAAAACTGAGGACCTATCTATATCTAGAGAGATTTCATTGCCATCAACAAACAGAGAATTAGAGCGCTGTTCTGCTATTTTAGAATAATGGATCAGGGAAAAGGTAGTGAAAAGAAGAAGGTGATGGTGGCAATAGATGAGAGTGAGAGCAGCCACTATACACTTGAATGGTATCTTGATAAGCTAAGAGATTCCATCGCTGACTCTGCTGTTATCATCTTCACTGCACAGCCTAATTCTGATCTGGGTTATCTCTTTGCTTCCACTTATGGCACTGCCCGTAAGCTCCTTCTTATTTCCTTCATGAACATTCATTTCCTTTATCAGCAATCGTAAAAAAGCGAGCAAAGTTTATTTTAAAGAGAAAAAACAGTTTAAAGAAAAACAATAATTTATCTTCTTCTTTTTTCCCCATTTGTATGATACTCCAGAGTAGATTTTTCTTTTTCTTTTTTGCAGCTATGGATTTGGTTGCATCCATACAAGAGAATAAAAAAAAGGTTGCATTACTTCTGTTGGATAAAGCGAAAGATATTTGTGCCAAACATGGGGTAATGGTTTCTTACATTTTATTAACTTGCTCGTTATTAAAGCATTCTGCTTGGACGGAGATGTAGTTTATTCAGCACTGTGATTGTAGAATGAATTTGTTGATGGTTACTGGAAATGATCTATATAATATGTTGATTGAGCGAGTAAATTGAAGCCCCTGTAGCTGAAAAATAAATTTAAGCTCCTTCATACAGAATAAAAAAGCATCAAAGTACAAGCGGGCTGCACATCAAGAATTCATGCCTGTTATTAAATGCAGAAATGCTGATACTCTTTTGTCTTTCTAAAGGTCGAAGCAGAGACACTGACAGAAATTGGGGATCCTAAAGAGGCAATATGTGAAGTTGTAGAAAGGCTCAACGTCCAACTACTTGTTGTAGGTAGCCATAATCGGGGACCTGTGCAGAGGTTAGTCTTTTCTTCTGAAATGTTCTATGCATCCTCCTTTTTTCGTCTATCCTTAATGAAAAAGAAAAGGCCTGGCTTTCATTTCAAAATGTAATTGAATGAAGAACAAGTCTTGTGTCCTTAACTCGTAGAGCTGTTTGGCAGGTTTATTTTTCATAAATTATCAAACACGGGTGCCTCTGCACTGCACCGAGATAGACTAAAACTCACAAATGACTAATTTAACTCAAGTTTTTCTGGGCAGGGCTTTTCTGGGAAGTGTCAGCAACTACTGTGTGCACAATGCCAAGTGCCCTGTTCTTGTTGTGAAGAAACCTGCAGTTTGAGGAATTCACCGTCATTGTGCTGCTATCATGTGAAGCAGGATGCTGAGTTCTGGTTATACGGAGACCAGTAAGTCTCAGTTTTCTGTCAGAACAAATTTATAGCATATCAAGTAAAAAACAATCCTCAAAATGTTCCGATGATGCTGTTTGGTAAGTTCGATATTTGTATCTAGTCAAAAGGCGTTGTGCGTGTAAATTAATATATAAAATAAATTCATCTCAGCTAGTTTGGCGTCTGTGAACATGGGTTATCTTCAGCTCTTTTATTCAGATCATTCTCGGATATGATGCGAATCTGGCAACACTAGCTCTGTTTTCGTAAGTAGCTCATATAAAAAGAAAAGGAAAACAAATTTTTGGTATACTGTGGTTGCTTATATAGGTTTGCTTCCCATCCCCCTGAATGGACATCCCAATAGCATTTGTCTAATTGTCCTCCGGTGACCATTAGTATCCTCAACTTCGTTGTTCAGAATTTCAAAATCATCCATTGCTTACTCAATGTATTGACAATGATTTACCCATCAGCTTGCAAACAGTTAGTAAAAATCACCAAATTTTTTCTACTGTTTTTTGTTTCTAAACAAACAAGTCTGTTCTTGATCTACTTGACCATGGATCTTCCCAATATTGCATTTGAAGTCCATTCCTCTTAATCTTTCAACAATACTCGATCAAATGTTTAGAATATTATAAACGCTAGATTTTATTGAACACATCAATGTACCTATCCATGAAAGAGGAACAGATTGCCGGCAAATTCTGTTCAGGTGACTGAAAACCTATAACTGTACCAGCAATTTCTGTTCAGGTGACTGAAAACCTATAACTTTCAAACACTTTCTGGTGAATACAGATGATAAGTTATCCTCCCATGGATGAGATAACCACGGCACTGTTTAGTGCTTACACACATTGAAAAAACCAGTCAAATTGTATAAAAACTATATTCAGGGGACTATCTCGATTCAAACTGTATAAAAATGCAATGCTTGCCCGGCCCAACTAACGCAGGTACTGTTGCAACACCATCAGGTTTGGTCACTTCCAAATTAATCCAGCAACAAAAGCAGGAGCTAGCCATTTTCTGCCACAAAACTTACAAAGAAACTATACAAGGAAAGGAGGATTTAGGATTTGTATCTAACAGCTAAGAAAGTTATTCCTTCTCCTGTAATTGTTATAAAATACGTCAAATATTAGCTTCACACACACATGCCCACAATATATATATATATATATATATGCCCTGCGTTTAAATAAAATACTTAACTTGAGCTGCCTAAATGGTTGGATTATATGCTAAACACACACTGGCATTTATTTTTGTTGATTTATCTATATATTTTCCTTATTTCTATTTTTCGTTTCTGATCACCTGAGACTCGGTCTGTCTACAACAAAGCATTGACTGTTAGCCGAGCACGAGAAAATTCATTACTTTGTATGGTCCTTGACTATTAGCTGAGCACGAGAAAAAGAAGGATGCATACAACAAAGAGAAAAGGCATCTGCATTATTTAGTTTCGAAAATTCATCGGCTTAGACTTTAGCTGCCCTCTATAGTGTCGAAGGTTGAAATGCAGAATGGGTAACTCAAGTGAATAGACATAAACCCATCCCCCAGCTCAAACTGCTAAACTAACTGTGTGTTTGAGAGTGTGGTTGTCGTTGTTTTTAAAAGTGTTTTTCGTTCAAAAATACATTAAAATTATTTTTTATTTTTTTAAAATTATTTTTCTCATCATCACATCAAAATAATCTAAAAACACCAAATTTTATTAATTTAAACTTAAAAATAAAAACAAAAAATTTTCAAATTTTTTCAAAAATACTTTTGAAAAGCATTCCCAAACACCATAAATGATCGAAACTTTTAATTCAAATCCCCGTTTATCACTCATATTGTACGTGAATGAAATTAAGAATTCTATAATGTTGTTTTAAACTTTTTTCAATATTGATATAATATGTATTGTGAGATGATGTTGCTCTTTGTTGATTGATTGTTTTGCACCGGCAGACATACATGGAGAAGAAGAAGAAACCTCTAGGGCTGTCCCCTTGATCTAATTATTATCAAGTAACGTTGCGCCCGTCTTATCTTTGAAATCAAGCTAACGCCATGTCAGAAACCTATTCTCTATCTTGTTTCAAGGCTATTTTTTAATGAACTTTATAGATGAAAAGACTTGTTTCATCGTTGATGTAGAAACAAAATGAGATGGCACCAATCAAATCGGTTACTTATCAAGTCGAAATTATGTCATGTCCCTGTCAACTAATTGATGATAGAATAATGTACAAGAGAGTCAGCAATGTATAAAGTCGTCAACAAGATTGTTAAAATCACGATTTTGACACGACACGGAAAGTAGTTCGGAAACTCGGATTGTAAAATCATAAAATCGTACCTGAATTTTTCCTTACAAAAATCATAAAATCACAGCTAAAATCATGTAGGTAGAAAAATCGTAAAATCGTAAGTAAAATATTTCTGAATACAATACAACATAATTATGGATATAAAACTTCATTAGTAAGGTTCATATATAATTCAAAATAATTTAAAAATACATTACAAAACAATTATGTCCATAGAATTTCATTAGGTAAAAACTAACAAATTTAAAATAAATATTTTGATGATATGCTATATAAATTAAAATCAGTCTCATGTCCGTCATTTTCCTCGTTATTTTTAATACATTTATCAAAAATATTATCATTGAAAGGATTATCAGTACTAATACTGGTATCAACAGTCAACATCGATATTACTAGTACTAGCTCCAACAAATTATTTTGACATCAAGATATGAAAATGATTTAAAACATCAAAATTTTTTAATTTAAAGTAAAAAATAAAAAAATTTAAGTATAAATTTTAAAGTTAATATTACTGATTTTCAAGAGTGATTTCATGATATATATATAATTTTTATTTTTTATAAAATCAACATAACAATTTTATTTTTTTATAATATATATTTTTTATAATTTTATTTATTTATTTATAATATAAATTTTTATAAATTTTTTTAATATATATATATATATATATAATTTGTCTAGCAAAATGCTTGACATTCTGCTGGACAAATTGCATTTGTCCCACATCGGACAAATACAATTGTTTCTCAATTGTTCTCTTGTTAAATACCCCACTCTCCACTCTCCAGTCCCCACTCTTCAGCATCAGTTAAAATGTTTCCTTCTTTTCTTATCCCACATCGGATAAGAAATAAGGAGGTAAATTTTTTTGTGTATAAATATAAGAGGTGATTAGGTGAATTAGTGAATGATTAGGTTTTAAAATAATAAAAAACCTGGAGTAAAATCGGACCAATCCGGTCTGATTTTACAATCTTGACCGATTTTGGTTGAATTTGACCAAAATCAATTTTTCTACCCGAGTTGACAAGGTTTGATGAGTTGGCTCATAAAATCGGACGATTTTACAAATCAACTCGCGATTTTGACAACCTTGATTGTCAAGAAAAACACATTGTTGTCCACTAACCCTCTTCCAACTTTTTAAATCGTCAACAATTGTTCATCAATAAAAAGGAAACAAGGAAAACAAAATGCAATATCTTTGGCAATAGAATACTTGAGTTAATAATGATGTTTAAACCATTTATATTGAAACCTTTAAGATTGTGCCTCGTCCATGTTGTGACTAAGATACACACTTAATTGGGGTTGATGTGGGCCACGATTAATGTATGCTTTTTGAACATCATCGATGTCATCAGCTAAAAATTTACATATTTATCGATGTAATATCGGATCATGTTCAAGAGTTGAAGTGTCGGATTCTTGACCATGATCCTCTCTTGGAGAGAACATATTTTCACAACTAGAAGGTTTAAATTTATTGTCCTCGATCCACTTGATGATTTATCACTTACAATCAATACCTTTGATTCCTTTTGGACTTGTATCACTGCTCAACATAGAGAGATCCTAAATATAATGAAAGCTATACCCAACTTATAATACAATACAATCATTAATATAGCTAAAATTACAAATACTGAAACAATTTTAATTTTAAACAACCAATTCAAACCAATAAGGTTTTAGCAAATTATAAATACCTTAATTTGTTGCTTTCTAAACCATGGAATCCCAGATGAACATCCAAAATATATGGTCTATCAAAAAAAATATGTAAAAAAAAACTAAAATCTTGCTATAATCTAAATTAATCAAGAAAAGTTCCAAATATTTTCCAGATATGTTGACTAGATCATTCAAAGCATAAATACAGAATTTACAGAATAAATTCACTTTCACAACTCACAAGTACAATTGCTGTAAGGTTTGCCGACGGTTCTCGTTTATTGCTGGGCGAGTGGTGTCGGAGAATTTTTATTCAAAGCCATTTGGCATGTTGAAGGATGATCATGGGAGCGAGGGAATTAATTTCATTTTATTTATTGAGAAAGTATAAATAATTGATAAATGGAGAGGGGAGAAAACGAGGCAATTTGACATGGAAAACGTGTACGCTAATTCTTAAGAAAAAAATCGGGCATAGCCCGGGCAGCCCTTTGCATTTATACACGGTGCACGGTGAAAGGGGTTTAAGAATGACTTTGTAAATTATTTTTGAAAAAAATTAAAAAAATTAATTTTATTTAATTTTTTAAATTTTTTTTTTTATGTTTTTAGATCCATAAGTTGATATCAAAAATAATTTTTTAAAAATAAAAAATATTATTTTAATATATATATATTTTTTTATTTTAAAAACAACCACCTGGCTGTTACGGAACTAAGCGCCAACGAAAACACTGTCGCGACAGTGGCAGCATGCATGGGCAGTGGCAGCCTGCGTGGACCGTATCAAAATCATGGCAATTCGGCAGACATGGGTCCATGCCCGAGCCGAATCTAACTTGGATACTAATTTTACAGACTTGAACAGCAATACATGTGTCCTGGGTGTTGACAGGGCAGAAATTCATCCCCGTGACACTAGCCATCAGCCCAAAGTCTCAGAAAATAGACAGGGCAAAATATGTAAATTAAATAAATAAATATATATATGTCCAGGGCCCGGGCAGCCCTCTGCTAGCGCATTCGTCCATGATGCAAACAGATATTTGACTGGCCGTTATGACTTTGATAAAACTGACACCACCTTCTCAGTCTTCAACTAACAGATACGCCATTTGAGTCCTACATCTTTTATCTCCAAACCCTAAAGTGTGTTTTTTGCATCTCTTTGTGCTTCATTACTCAAAACCCTGGAAAATGGCAGAGCACGGGGTGGAAAATGGAGGAGGACTACTTGAGAGGAAAGTGATGGTTGCCATTGATGATAGTGAGTGTAGCCACTATGCTCTCATGTGGGTACTTGACAATCTTGAGGAATCTATCACTAAATCACCTCTAGTTATCTTCAACGCACAGCCTCCTCCCACCAATAACTCTTTTACTGCTGCTGCTCTCAGTTCTGCTCGCATGTACTGCTCGGTTTCAGCCAGTAAGTGTTCCTTTTTCTCCCTCTATTTCTTATATGTACAAAGTCTGAAATTAAAGGATTTGATTTCTTTTGGAGTTTTAAATCTGGTTTTTTGCGGAACCAAGGCATATTGACTAGAAATCAAAAGGAGATTCTTGTTTCGTTCAAGTCCTCAGTGAACCAAAAGATGTCCATGGAGTTTGCAGTGTCCACATAAAGAAGTTTTTTTTTCTTCTTTTTTCTAAAACTAGAGGAATATGATCCTTCGAATCTACTATTCCTCGGTCATAGTGTGTTTCTGTGCAAAGAACCTCCTCTATTTTCTTTTTGTTACTAAAATTTTGATTGACTGGTATAGAATCTTAGGAGAAAAAGACCAACATCTGGATTCTGGATGTTTGAAAGTGTACGCTAAAATCATTTATGTCGTGTGTTACAGCTCCGGAGTACACTTACACAATCCAGGAGCAGAATAGGAAGCTCGCGTTTGCTTTGCTGGAGAAAGCTAAAGAAATTTGTTCTGGTCGAGGAGTACGCTCACGTTCTCAGTTCAATACTGATTGGCCTGAAATTCATTTGATTCAGACCCTTCCAGGATATTAGAGCCTTAGTTTGCATGTGATCTTATGGGGCATGCCAATGTGTGTAAATGAGGACTTACATTTATTACTTTTGTTTTTCACAGGTTGACGCCGAGACATTAACAGAGTTGGGTGATCCTCAATCAACCATATGCGATGCAGTACAAAGGCTCAATATTAGCCTGCTTGTTTTAGGGGAGCGCAGCATTGGAAAAATCAAAAGGTTAAACCTTTTCTATCTACAAAAGTCTATCTCTCTGATGCTATTAGAAACAAATCTTACAATTCATCAACTCACGAAATTGAAGCCAAACATTAAAAAATGTTTGGTGGTGTCATTGAAACAGAATTGTTTCTTGTTTATGAAAACTGTTGCTGTTAAAAGTTGCTTAAGAAAATGTGACAATGATATGAAAATAGTTATTGTTGACTCATGCCTCAGTAACTTAAGATTTTTTATTGTAGTTTGAGTTACGATCATACCTTTCAACCATGCATATAGTCTTCTCTGCTGTTTTAAAGAAGGGTGTGAAAACTTATTAGAATTTTTTCCACTAGTCTGCATCTTCGCGAGAAGATCCAGATAGAAGAAACATTTCCACTTGTTGGTTTATCCAGTTATGCTTTCCTAGTTTTTTCACTCTATTTTAAGTTCTTTAATAACTTCAAATAACATTTCTGGGTTCTGATTCCAATATCTTTATACAGAGCTATCCAAGGAAGTGTGAGCAGTTACTGTCTTCACAATGCAAAGTGCCCTGTTCTTGTCGTGAAGAAACCATAAAAAAGAAAAGTGTACTATGTTGCCAGCTTGGAATTAAACTACATATATCTATTTCTTGTACAGATATTTGAGATGATCCAGCTGTAAGTTATTTGTGTTAAGAAAAAAGGTGGTGCTGCATTGAATGCCTCACAAAGTTCGACCTCTCGCATGTTAGGTTAAATGCAGTGAATGATCATTAATTTGGCACGAACTTGTTATTTTCATGGAATGTATATAGAAAGCACTGCTTTTTCTTTGCACCACCATTGTTTCTAACAGTGTTTACAGTTACATGTCTACCCGTACTTGTTTGATTTAAACTAAATTTTAAGAAAACCAGAGTGCTTGAATTTTTAGAAGAAAATATTTTGTTAGATCTAGCATTTCATAACATATAGAAATTGATGTTCATGTCGAATTATCAAGAACGCATAAATTGCATAAACCATAAAGCGGAAACGTACCTGAATCCATATCCGGAAATCGCTATCTAGAGTCGTACGGATAGCCTTCCAGATTAACACGTTCATCTTAGAGAGCCCTTTGATTCTCTCTACCTTAGCCTTATTTTCTCTCTGATAATGGGAACGTGTAATCTGGGGACCATGACCATATATATAGGCAACCAAGTGCCTTTTGGTATTCATGATTTTTGGTATTCCCACCCTTTGGTATTCCTATTTTAGCCCATCACTAAAATAGGAATAACCCCGTAATCTCTACACATTAAAGGTCCACACCCAAACCCAATTGCCTAAAAAATACTTAGCAGATCATTTTAATTAGGGTTCACTTTATTTGACAATCCACAAACACATAATTATTCTCATATAAACCCATCGTTGGATTAATGATCCAACATATTTAGTTTACATTTGAAAGCAATGCCTAAAAGCTAGGATACATTGCATAGATAAAGCCCCCCAAATGATCAACATACAGCGGTGTCTCTCAAAAGCTTCAGAATGCTCTATTTAATTCCAGAACCAAGCATTCGTCACTGAAATATGCGGTTGAGCGTGGCTGCCAGACGAACTCCACCTTGAGCTAACCGCCGTTTCACAATCGGTAAACGGGATAGGAAATAATCATCTGCAATGCAAAAGAGGCGGTCTTAGTTTTTCTGATTAATCGAATATCAAATGCATGCACACAAACCAGTAAACCTCAGAAGAATATCTTTGTATCTTGCCAACCTTCTAACTCTGTCCCTTTAGTCGCCCCTTTATATGCCGATTCGCATGCTTCTTTGATACCCTCAGATGCATATCTATAAACAAACAATTTTATTCTTAAGATTGATGTATGAGTTAACAAAATTGTAATAATAAAATCCAGAATCAAGTTAATCATCGTCCATCTTGGCAGTTTGAATTAAGTTAAATTACACGCAAGGGTTGAAAATATTGTCACAAAATAATCTTATGGTGATAGAAAGAAACTCCTTATAAATTGTCTGTCTCGTAATTAATCGAGGATGTTAAACATACATGTCCGGGCAGGCTGTCATATTGAGGCTGCAGGTCTCCCAGCTTGGAATTAAATCTGCCCAGTCATTCTGTTGTTTGTTAGAGAGTAAAAAAAGAAAGTTGTGTCAGAAAGGGTGAAGAAAACAAACAGATTTATAGGGCCAAGCATCTTTCATTTGATTCAAATGTTTGAAGAAGGGTACCGTGATATTTTTCTTAACGGCATCGATCAAGTAACTCACGTTTGCGCTGTAAAATCTTTTCTTTGCTGTCTCTATTATATCGGCATCCCAAATCTGTAAGCATTGACATTAGTACAACGTTAAGCTTTTTTGTTAAACGCTGAGGCATTTTCGACAAGGTTTGGCAATTGGACTGACATGGTGAAGGACTTCTTTCCTTGTGTACCAGTGGACATCAATGGTGGTGCCTCCTTTGTCTGAAGCAAAACCCACATGCAGAGGCTGCATTGAAAAAACATTACTGCCGTTTACAAAGGAGAAAAGCATTGACTCGACAAAGAACACAAAATTGCGGAATAAAACGTGCAGTTTTCTCACACCTGATGGATGTCTCCCATAAAATGAGAAAGGAAGAGAAGGGCTTCTGTCAGGTTATCTGATAAATCAACTCATTTCGTTAGCAAGATTTATTATGACAGGCAGGGAAGATTGTTGACTAACAATTTGTTTTCATTACTATCAGCTTGCGAGGAGCCACTGTTGTAGGTAAGAAGCTGGGTGGTGTAATTGTTAATCGCCCCTGCAACACACCTTCCTTTTTCACCACTGTCATCCTTGCAATCCCCTAAACACAAAAAGAGAAAAAGTTAACGCCGGCTGCAATGGCTAATTGAAGCAGAACCACCAAATTCGGTTCTCGTCTTTCTAAAGGAAGTTAACACCAGGAACAAAACAAAACAAAACAAAAAGTTGTCTGATTCATAAGAAATACAGACAGGGGAGGGAAAAGGGGAGAAAGAGTAAAGGGAATAGTATTCATAAACAAGCAGAAGAGGAACTTACTGGTGTATTTGTAGTTGCAGACATCTGGGGTATTGATGAAATGAAGAGGGGCTGACCATTTATAAGGGGACCTATCTGCCCATGAACACACGCTTCCTAAGTCATTCCCTGCATATTCCGGCAGCAGTTGCTTGACAGCATCTGCGGCAGCTTTACTTAAACGCGACTGTTACAACACAAAAGCACGGCCACGAAATACATATCGATTGATCCCTAAAAGAAGAAAAACACACATCGATCGCGCATAACGATATAAGAGCAGAAGAGAAGCTTAACCTGAGCAATTCTGCAAACTGTGAGGTGTCCATCGATTCCCCAACCATTAATCACTGGAAACAGAAGCAGAAGTGAAACAATTGTCAAAAGATTGGTACACCAATACCCCATTGTCAATTTGCACAGACAACTCTCTGAGCTCTCAGTATTACTATTTATGCATAGGTATCATTGCCAACGGGGCGACAAAAAAGAAGAAAATAATCTTAAACGTGTAGAAAGAATTGTTTGTTTTTGTGGCAGAACTCTGATTTTAAAATTTTTGAAATTTGTTTTGTCTAAGGCCCGTTTGTTTCTGGAATTTACTTTCCGGGAAATCATTTTCCAAACTTTCCTGTATTTATTTATCTTCTGGAAAGTTGGTCAACGGAAAATACTTTCTGCAAGTTGTGAAAAATTTAGAAATGTCATTATTTACTGATTATATCAAATTTGATCCTTAAATTTTTGATTGTTATATATAATTTGTTTTTGAATATTTATTTTTCAATTCCATCTCTTAAAATTTAATTTTTATATTAATTTTGGTCCTTATTTTTATAATTACTATTTGCCTTTTTCTTATCATTTTTTATTGAAATTTTTTATCTATCAAATTTGATCCTCATTTTTTTTATTGTTACTTATTTTATTTGAAATAATTTATGAAATGTTAATTATTATTATTTTAATTTATTCAACTTTCATTTTTTTAAAAAAAATTTAGATTTGATCTCTATTATTTTATTAATAAATTATTTTTCAGTTCATTTTCCATAACACAAACAAACACTGGAAATTATTTTCCAATTCATTTTCCATAACATTATCAAACATCAAAATTCACTTTTAAGAAATTTACTTTTGTCGGAATTTATTTTCTAAAAGGTTTTGACTAAGCTGCTTAAGACTCTTTCCAATGGGCCCACTGCCACAAATTTGCACATTGTATTGTACCCCGCTGAGAGGGTGGGTCCTACCATAGTTTGTTCGTAACATGGAGAGTAATTAATTTTTGTGCTCTTTGTCGTTTTGATAAATTTAAAATATAAAATTTATATATTGTTTTAATATATTTTTATATGGAGAAACATTTTCGAAAACAATAAATGCCAAAAACGCTCTCTGGATGGGTGTGAACTGAGTACCCAACCTTTTTCCTAGTGAATCTGTCCTAAAGAAATCCATAATGTGAAAGGCTGGAAGCTATATCTGTGTTTATTTTGGACGGCGACAATACGTGATTATTTTGTTTTGAATGAGTAATTAGTAATTAGTATTACTAAAGAGCTAAAACAGCTCATCCTTTGAGCTGTTCACCGTGACTCATTGTCACTGTGGAGTGGCAATTTATCACGGTGAATCGCGCCTGTATGTTTTTTTTTTTTGTAACCGAAACTCTTTTTCTATTTTTTATAGTGAAAATGGACAAATGAAAGGGTTTGGCCGAGTGACTCTCTCGCGCTGCCAACACAGGCGCGCGCGAATTCGAGACGCTCGGCCACCTAATTGAAACGAAATTCTGATTTCGTTTTTTTTTTTTTTTTAAATACTGGTTTTATCGTTTTTTTTTTATTACTGTTTTTTTTTAAAAATCATTTTTTCTTTTTTTTTATTACTGTGGCCGAATTGAAACGAAATTCTGATTTCGTTTTTTTTTTTTAAATACTGGTTTGATCATTTTTTTTTTTAAGTTACTGTTTTTTTTAATAAAAACGTTTTTTTTTTATTACTGTTTTTTTCTTCCTTTTTTTAAATACTGTTTTTTTAAAATAAATCGTTTTTTTTTATTACTGTTTTTTTTTAAAAAACGTTTTTCTTTTTTTATTACTGTAATAAATCGTTTTTCTTTTTTTTTTGTTTTTTAAATTACTGTTTTTTAAAAAAAAACTTTTTCTTTTTTTTTAGTACTGTTTTCTTCAAAAAACATGTTTTTCCAACTTTTTTTTTTTATTACTGTAATAAATCGTTTTTTTTTAATTACTGTTTTGTTAAAAAAAAACGTTTTTCTTTTTTTTATTACTGTTTTCTTCAAAAAACATGGTTTTTTGAAAAATATATTGTTTTTTTAAAAAAAAAAATTAAATGGTTTCTTTTTAAAAAAAAAATGTTTTTTCTTAATAACTGGTTGTTGTTGTTTTTTATTACAAATCTGATTTGTTTTTTTTTAAATGTTTTTTTCTGGTTGTTGTTTTTATTTTTTTACAAAAAAAAATTTGTATTTTTTGTTAACTTTTTTTTTAATAACTGGTTATTGTTTTTATTTTTTTACAAAAACAAGATTTTTTTTTTAATAACTAAAGGGTCCAAGGCAACTTACATGCACCACGACTAATCTCCGGATCCACTTTTTTTTATAATGTTTTTTTTACACAAGGATTCCTTTTGTATTTTTTATGGTGGAAATAACATCTCAGAAGCTTTGGCCGAGCGGTTGTCCGCGCACTGCCAACACAGGCGCGCGCGAGTTCAAACCGCTCGGACACCAAAATGTGATTTTTTTTTATTACTGTTTTTTTTAAAAAAAATGTTTTTCTGTTTTTTTTATTACTGTAATAAATCGTTTTTCTTTGTTTTTTTTTTAATTACTGTTTTTTTTAAAAAAAAAGTTTTTCTTCTTTTTTAGTACTGTTTTCTTCAAAAAACATGTTTTTAAAAACGTTTTTCTTTTTTTTTAATTACTGTAATAAATCATTTTTCTTTTTTCTTTTTTAATTACTGTTTTGTTAAAAAAAAATGTTTTTCTTTTTTTTTATTACTGTTTTCTTCAAAAACACATGTTTTTTTGAAAAATATATTGTTTTTTAAAAAAAAAATTAAAATGGTTTCTTTTTTAAAAAAAGTGTTTTTTCTTAATAACTGGTTGTTGTTGTTTTTTATTACAAATCTGATTTGTTTTTTTTTTAAATGTTCTTTTCTGGTTGTTGTTTTTATTTTTTTACAAAAAAAAAAATTGTATTTTTTCTTAAATTTTTTTTTTAATAATGGTTGTTGTTTTCATTTTTTTACAAAAAAAAAGATTTTTTTTTAATAACTAAAGTGTCCAAGGCAACTTACGTGCACCATGACTAATCTCCAGATCCATTTTTTTTTATAATTTTTTTTTACACAAGGACTCTTTTTGTATTTTTTATGGTGGAAATAACATATCAGAAGCTTTGGCCGAGCGGTTGTCCGCGCGCTGCCAACACAGGCGCGCGCGATTTCAAACCGCTCGGACATCAAAATGTGATTTTTTTTTTAAGAACTGAAAGAAAAAAAAAATTAAAAAAAATTGTTTATTTTTAGAAATTTTTTTTTAATAACTGGTTTTTGTTGTTTTTTTAACAAATCTGATTTGTTTTTTTAAAAAAAACTGTTTGTTTTTTTAAAATGTTTTTTTGTTAAAAAATGATTTTTTTTAATAACTGGTTTTTTTTTTGCAAACAAAAAAAAAATTGTTAAAAAAAAAGAATTATTTTAATAATTGGTTGTTGTTTTTATTTTTTTCCAAAAAACAAAATGTTTTTTTTTAAATAACTAAAGTGTCCACACTAACTTACGTGCACCACGACTAATCTCTGGATCAACTTTTTTTTTTATATTTTTTTCCCTATTTTTTTTCTTAACCAAGGTGTCTGAGTCAGCTTACACGCATCACAGTTCTTTTTTTCCAAGTATATTTTTTTCCTAGCCAACTGAGCGCGCCGCGAATAATCCCTGGGCTCATTATTGTTTTCTTTTATTACTTAAAGAGCTAAAACAACTCGGTTTTCTACTGTAGCCCGTGACTCATAGTCACTATTCATTGGCAATTTGCTCCGATGCATCGCGGTGCACGTCTACCTTTTTTTTTTTTTCAACAGTGTAATACATTTAATATAATAATACAAAGAATAAATCTTTTCAAAAAAAAAATCTTCAAATTTTAATTTTGTGCTCTGTTTATGAAAGTTTATTTCTTAAAAATTATTTATAATATTTTGGTTTTTAATATTTCATATCTAATATTACTGGGCAAAAAATACAACTAAAAAAAATGACAAATTTACCTACATTATCTACAATTAAAAAATATTCGAGTCACTTCCCGTTTCGATTGCACTGTGTTTTTAGACGACAGATAAGTAATTATAGCATGCAAAAAACTTGAGGCTTATTTCTAAAAACAAATTACAATATTTTTATTTATAATGTGTCAGATCTAATATTACAAGAGGAAAAAGACAACTCATAAAATTGTTTTGACAAATTTACCTTAATTATCTACAATTAAAAAATCTACGACCCACTTCCCATTTCGATTACACTATTAAATATGTAAGACTGATTATATATTTTAATACTTATTGAATATTATGGTCTAAAAATATATATAGAGAGAAAAAAATGACATACGATTTCTTGCAAAAAAAAATTAATATCGGTATTCTTGAATACATTTAATATAATAATATGATTAATAAATCTTATAAATATAACTTTGGCTTTAGCTTTGAATTTAAATTTCTATTTTATACTCTTTTTTTTGTTCTTTTAATAAACGATAACTTTTTTTTCACATTTGTTTTTTATTTTTTAATAACCGTCGTGTTCAAATCTTTTTTTTAAAACGGTTTTTTTTAACCAGAGTTTCCATGATAACAAGTTTCTAACAAATCATTTCACCTTCTTAGTAAATTTTCTAACAAATTTTATCAAAAGTTTTTTAGCAATAGCAATATTCAATCATTTTTTAGTTGAAAAGAACCATTTTTAGCAGATTTTATCAATTACAATGTTACCAATTAAATATGAAAATAACAAAATACAATATTTATAAAATCAATCAATTTTCTACATATATAAAAAGGCCCAGCGGAGCGGGCAAATTCACTCGTAAAAGAGCTAAAACAGCTGGGGCTGGAACTGTTCACTAAGACTGAAATCACTGTTCATTGGTCATTTGTCTCCCTGATTCGCGCGAGTATGTTTTTTTTATTTTTTTTTGCATTCAGCTTCTGTTTCTAATTTGTATGGTGAAAATTACAAAGTAATGTTTGTGGCCAAGCGGTTGCCTAGACGCTGGTGGACTTGGTGCGCGAGAGTTCGAAGCTCAAACAAACAGCACAATTGATTTTTTTTTTTTGCTTTTTACCTTTTACTTCGGGGTTACATTTTTCATTTCTATTTTTTTTTCTTTTAACTTCCGGTTTATTTATTTTTTTCTTTTTTTTTTATTACTTTTTTTCGTTTTTTTTTCTTCCATGCCTTTTTTTTTATTATTAACAAAAATACTAAAATACATCAGTCATTTAGTACATTTACTATTCACGCACACCCAGATCCACTGTGGACTGGGGTGCGTGATCTGCTACTTCTTACTTTCAACATGCACGCCTACATTTCAAATAATCAAAGGTGCAGTGAGGAAGTGATAAAAAGAGAGGCCATTGCAAGGCATTCAATGTAAGGGTCCACCAGACCACTGGATGGTTAAGATTAGAGTAGGACGAGAAAGGAGCAAAAAAGAGTGTACTATTCATGTGTGCTGCCTGTTAAAAAACCCAAAGGTGCACGCGAATCAACAAATTAAAACAACGCTTCTGCAATACCAATACGGGCTTCACCCTGCCCGATAAAAATAAACACCTCCCTCAGTGTAGGCCTTCCATCACCGTTTATCTTGACTTGGGATGCGGAACGCCAATTAAAGAAAAGCTATTGTTCAGTTTAGTGCCCTGACATCCATCAGTCAATTAAAGAAAAAGCTATTGTTCAGTTTAGTGCCCTGACATCCATCAGTCAATTAAAGAAAAATCTGTTTTAAGAATACGTTTTATTAAAGTTGTGTTTGGTATTGTTTTTAATTTTGCGATTGAGATTGAAAAAATGTAGTTTTAAAAAAAGTATTTTTACTACGGTTCAAAAAAAGTTGTGAAGTCTTTGGTTAAAACTGTGATTGAGTTGGAGGTTGAAAAAAAAGCAATTTTAAGTGTTTGGTTACTAAGCTTTTCATATTGCTTTTAACTTGTGAAATTACTTTAAAATACATAGACATATACACACATATTTATTTATATATTTATATTAAATTAATAATCATAATTTCATAATATAAGGAATCATTCATGTAAAATGAACACTTCTTTTTATTCTCTCATCAAACTATTTGCAATGTCATCATGAACAATATCCATACGTGAAGGCCTCTACAATCCCTGACTATTTTAGCGCCCTACAATATCTGGTAAAAATATATTTTTTTATATTAATACACATATATTATGTAAATATTATTTATATTTTAATTAATTTTTAAATTATTTTAATTTTAATATATATATATATATATAGACACACACGCCGAAGAATATATATATATATATATACACACACACATGCCCAGCAAGATGAATATAATGTTTATGCCATGTTTCGATAATTTATATTTGATGCAAAATATAAACTTTTACTAAAGAAATTAATTAATTTAATTATTATTACTATATAGCTAAAACAGCTCGCGCTCGACACTGTGGAGTGGACTTTTATCCTCCGTGCATCGCGCGAGTTCGTCCATTTTTTTTATTTTTTTTACACAGGTCTACTTTATGTATTTTTTATGCTGAAATTGACAAATGACTTGCTTTGGCTGAGCAGTTGGCCGCGCGCTGCCAACACTGGCGCGCGGGAGTTCGAACCGCTCCGACACCAATCTGATTTTTTTTTTAAAGAACTTTTTTTTTTGTAATTTTTTTTAAGAACTATTTTTTTTTAAAAAAAAAAATTTTCTTAAAAACAAATGATTTTTTTTTATAACGGGTTATTTTTTTATTTTTTTACAAAAAACAATATTTTTTGTTTTTAATAATTAAATTTATTTATATAGCTAAAACAGCTCGGGTTTTTTTTTTTAATTTTTTTCGTAATAACTGATTGTTTTTTTTTTTTACACAGGTCTACTTTATGTATTTTTTATGGTGAAATTGACAAATGACATGCTTTGGCCGAGCGGTTGGCCGCGCGCTGCCAACACTGGCGCGCGCGAGTTCGAACCGCTCGGACACCAATCTGATTTCATTTTTTTTTTAATAACGTTTTTTTTTTTACAATTTTTTTTTAGAATTTTTTTTTTTTAAAAAAAAAGTTTTTTTTGTTAAAAACAAATGATTTTTTTTTTAACGGGTTGTTTTTTTTATTTTTTTTTTTAATAACTTTTTTTAAAAAAAAGAGGAAGTTTTTTTGTTAAAAAAAAGTTTTTTTTTAATAACTCATTGTTGTTTTTTTTTTTACAAATCTTATTTGTTTTTTTTTTTAAGAACTTTTAAAAAAAAAGGGTTTTTTTTTGTTAAAAAAAATGTTTTTTTTTTTAATAACTGTTGTTTTTTTTTTTTACAAAAAAAAGATTTTTTTTTTTAAGAACTTTTTTTAAAAAAAGGGTTTTTTTGTTAAAAAAATATTTTTTTTTTTGTACTTTTTTTTTTTTTTTACAAAAAACAAGATTTTTTTTTAATAACTGAGGTGTCCAGGCCAACTTACGTGCACCACGACTAATCTCCGGATCCACTTTTTTTTTATTTTTATTCCTATTTTGTTTTGCCACTTATACATTTTTTTTCTTAACCGAGGTGTCCGGGTCAGCTTACGCGCACCACGACGATTATTATTATTTTCTAGAATACCTAAAGGAGATCGCAATTCCAAAAAGTGATGAATATATATATTTTAAGGTGTTGATATGAAATAAATAGCAAAATATATAATTAGTCTAACATATTTATCAGAGAAAAAATCACAAATAGTTATTATCATTATTTTAAATGCACTAATATTAAATAAATAGCAAAATCTATAATTAGTCTAACATATTTATAAAGAAAAAAACTTACGAATAATTATTGTCATTATTTTCAATGCCTTATCTACAATAATTAGAAATTTCAACACCTAATAATATTTTTTTAAAAAAAATTAAAATGAATGAAAAAACAACAATAAATATTATTAGATTTTAAAAAATTATTTGACTTGAAAAATAAATAAAAAAGAAAAAAGAGAATGATAAGCCCAACCATTACGAAACACCTCAACCGCCAACGAATGCCCAATTGACTACAAAAAATAAAGTTATTCATCTCTAATTGATATCATCGATTGTATTTTTTTCATCAACCGATTATATAATTGTCAAAACAATTAAGACACACCAAATAATCAATCAATTGCAGTTTTGCAATCTATGAATTAAATAAATCGACACAAAATAGCAATCAACCAGAAATAATCCATCTCTGATAGATTTTAGCGGTTGCAATTTTGCTATCAACTGGTTAAATCGTTCGTTGCTGTTAAAATAAACCCAATCATCAACAAGTTCGATACAAGAAAAAAATAATTCATATTTTATTCATTTTATTAATTGCAAATTTACGTCCACCAATTAAATAACTGTCAGAACAATCAAAACACGCCTACCAATTAATCAATTATAGTTTTTCAATATGCAAATTACATAAATCGATAAAATATCTAAGCAAGTTCACCCATTAATGAATTGGCTATAAAATACAATTCACTCATCTTTAATAGATTTTATCGATTATAATTTTGAGAGTTGTCAACTAAATTATTATCCGAGCACTTAAACTGATAACAACAACCAACTAATTCAATACAGACAAAAAAAATACAACAGAATTTAACGATTACAATTTGCTATCTACCAACTAAATAATTCTTTGCAGGCTAAATAATTAATCAGTTTGCTACATCAAAAAAGCCTAGCGCAACACGCGGCTATATTCTGATATTTGTTAGGTATCAACGCCTGAAAATATATATAAAAAAATGAACTGAGTTTTTTTAAAATCTCAAATTAATTTAATCTAAGTGTTTTGAAATACTTTTAATATAATAATATAAGAATAAAATCTTGAAAAATAAAAATAATAAAATCACTATAAACTAAAAAAAATATCATGTCACATATATATAAAATAATGGCAAAAAAACACCCCCCCCCCCCAAATGTAAGATAAGTATGATATGTATGCTAGATGAACAACTAAGTCAAGTGGTTAACGCGTTGCTGCCGCACCACATGATCGAGAGTTATGAATCTCTCCCGGCTGATGATGTTTTTAAAAACTGATGTGAACAATGAGTTTCACTTTTCATTACTATTTGAATTTTATTTTAGCTACGCTTCTTTTTTTTTAAAAAAAAATCGGAGTATCCATGTGAGCTCTATGCACACACGACTAATCTCCAGATCCACCTTTTTTTTCTTGCATGTTCCTATTTTTTTTCCTTCGAATACATTTTTTTTCCATGACCGGGATATTCATGTTAGTTTATGCGCCCCAATTTTTTCTCCATTACGGTTTTAAGAAATTCGCTTTCCCTTGCACTTTTTGTCTATACTAGACTTTTTTCATTTGAAAAAAAAAATTATATTTCTTACATAATTCTTATTTTTGTCCATATATATACATGCTCTTAGTTTTTGTTTCAATTTTTTTATTCCTCTCTTATTCTTTTTTTATATTTCTTACATAATTCTTATTTCTGTCCATATATATACATGCTCTTAGTTTTTGATTCAATTTTTTTATTCCTCTCTTATTAAGATTTTTTTTGATTTTTCAATTTTTTTTAATAAACGAGGTGGCCGAGACAGCTTACACGCACCATGACTAGTCTTTGTACCCATCTTTTTTTTAACATTTTTTCCCTTTTTTTTTCCAATTACACTTTCTTTTTTCATTTTTCTATAACCGGGGTGCCTGGTTAGCTTTTTTTTTAATATGTTTTTCATTGGGTTTCTTTTTTTGTGTTTTTTAACCAAAGTATCCGTGACAACTTACGTGCACCACATCTAATCTCTGAATCCATTTTTTTAACATTTTTTTCACTGCTTTTTCCCCCACGTATACGTTTTTTTAGAATTGTGATGCCTGGGACAACTTACACGCGGCGTGAATAATCCCTAAACCCATCTTTTTAATTTTTTTTCTGTATTTTTCGCACTTATAATTTTTTTTTTATAAACAGGGTGTCTAGGTCAGCTTACGGGAACTACTACTATTATTTCATAAAATAGTTAAAGGAGATTGCAATTTCAAACAGTAATGAACAATTATTTCAATTGTGATTTTCATTGTTTATTACCATTTGAAAAAAAAAATTATATTTCTTACATAATTTTTATTTTTGTCCATATATATACATGCTCTTAGTTTTTGTTTCAATTTTTTTATTCCTCTCTTATTCTTTTTTTATATTTCTTACATAATTCTTATTTCTGTCCATATATATACATGCTCTTAGTTTTTGACTCAATTTTTTTATTCCTCTCTTATTAAGATTTTTTTGATTTTTCAATTTTATTTTGTGTTGGTAATCATTTCAAAAACAATATTTGTTATTATTTCTCTTTTTTTTATTCTTCAAGTTAAATAATTTCTTTAAATATAATCATATTTATTTTTTCTTAATATTATTAGGTATTGAATTTTCTAATTATTATATATAAAACATTCAAAATAATGATAATTATTATTTGTAAGTTTTATTTTCTTTTAAATATGTTAGACTAATTATATATATATATATATATACATATATTGCTTTTTTTGAAAAAAAAAATATCATTGTTCTGAAATACTTTTAATATAATATTATAAAAATAAAAAAATTTATGGAAATTTTTTCTCTAACAATAATTATGGTCTCAACAATTTTTATTATTTCTACTGTTATTAAGGTTATTTTCTATTTTCTCTTTTTTTTATTCTTCATTTCAATTTTTTTTTTAAAATCTAATAATATTTATTTATTTTTTTCCATTTATTTAGTTTTTTATTTTTTTTAAATACTATTAGGTGTTGAAATTTCTTATTATTATAGATGAGACATTCAAAATAATGATAATGATTATATTTTTCTTATAAATATGTGAGACCTATTTATTATTATTCTAAAATATTTTTAATATAATAATATGAGCAATAAATTTTACAATCAATTTCCTTCATATAAAAAAAATCATTTCTAACGGATTTTATCAAAAGAGTTTTAGTTGTAGCAATATTCAAAAAACATTTAGTTGAAAAAAAACCTGTTTTTAACAGATTTTATCAATTATAATTTTGCTTATTAAATATTAAAATAACAAAATATAACATGCATAAAATCAATTAATTTTTTATATAGATAAAAAAATCCAGCGCATCGCACGGATAATTCGCTCGTTAATTACTAAAGATAGAAAGGCAAGAGAAGCATAAATTTACCATCACTTTCACAAACCCAAAAAGAAAATAATAAAATATAATAAAGGACAGAGAAAAATAATGTCATCTCCATTGTTCCTTATCCCTTCCACTTCCAGCCCCTTCTTGTTCTCTCATTTCTTCACGAGCTTCTCTCTCTTTCTTTTTCAAAAACAAAAAAAAACCCAGAGCAAATAAACTAATAATTCATCTCCAATGTCACCACCAGAACACCATGCTATGAAATGAAACCATAAAGAAACCCTCCCTCTCTGTCTTGAATCCTTTTCTTTAGCAATCAAGAAAAAACACCTAAAATGAAGAGAGAGCATCAAGAAACCATTGGTGGTGCTGGGAGTTCTAATGGCAACAAAGCTGAATCTTCTTCTTCATCAATGGCAACCGGGAAAGGAAAATTATGGGTCGAATACGATCAAGATGCAGGTGGCATGGATGAGCTACTCGCTGTTCTGGGTTACAAAATCAAATCAAATCTTCGGAGCTGTGGGTCGTTTTGTGCAGAGGAGAGGAAAGGGATGAGAGGCGCAGAGGAGAGGATTTCAACAGTAATATCTCTACTTCAAATAACAATCGGCGTTTCAGATAATAACAATCACAGATACAAAAGCACCATTTATGTGCTTTTTTTGCAACACCGATTCGGAGCATTTTTTCTGTGGATCCCACGTTTTGAAACACAGTTTGGTTGTTTACCAAACACTGAATTAAGAAGCCGTCGCCAATCGCACCACAATGCCAAACGGCCTCTAAGACTGATGTTACTTTGTATTTAATTAATTTGGAAGTTGCCGAACAATTTACAAAGCAATTTACATTATTTATATTAATTAATTGAAAAGTTGCTTATGACACTTTGATATTAATTAATTTGACAAGATAACATTTTGGTCGATGACAGCAACAAGAAATAATGAAAGTAAAAACCCTTACCGAAGGCAAGACAATAAAATAAAAAACCATAAAACACCATCAAAACAAAGGTGAAGTGCAGACTTCTCTTTCTCTGACCTCCTTCTCTTTCTCTTCCAAGCCTATACCGCAATGGACTTCATTTTAGAAGCTAAGAGAAACCCGCAAGCTACTTTTTCCTCTTACTTTGTCTTTGATGGCGACTCTGGGCGGGTTAAGTCAGAACCATCACAACCACCAAAACTATTTTTCCTCTTATTTTGTCTTTGATGGCGGCTCTGGGTGGGTAAAGTTCAGAACCACCACAACCACAAAGGTATGTCAATGGCTAAAGAACCCGCCTTTAGCACCTGAATATCGTCCAACACAATCTGAATTCCAAGATCCAATTGCTTAAATTTTTAAAATTGAAAATGAAGCTTTTCAATATGGAATCTGCAAAATTATCCCTTTTGTCGTACCCTATGCTAAAATCCACTCTTTCCGATTAGGTCTTCATGGATTAGTTTCCACACGGTTTAGTTTCTACGAGTGCCTTTTGCTGGGTTTTCTTGATGGATCACTATATCTTTAGGTGATCTGTACTTTACTGGGTTACTTGGTTTAAAACTCAGTTTTTATTGGGATTTGTATCCAGTATTTTTTAGGGTATAACAATTTTTTGTTGTGATCCATCACGATTTTAAAGTGGGGTACCTGTGAAGAGTGTAGCGATGGATTTTTGCTATATGACCTTGAAAGCCCATACTCATGTGGAGAAAGCTAGCAAAGGTTGTTTCAATAACAGAGATAAAGAGTTTTTGGGTCAAATGGCCAGGGGGAGTTTCAATAATAATATTTGGGTTAATCAGTTGGCAAAAAGCTTTAAAATTGACAAGAGTGTTAATAGGCTCAAGCCTGTTGTTGCCTTTTTCGTTTTGACATTAGGTAATGGCAAAGAAACTGTGATAAGTTGATTCGATAGTGTCATAACCCAATTTTTGGGTTACTCTCCCAAAATAAAATAAAAATAACAAAAATAAAATATAAAGAGTTTTGATGTCGGTAAAAAATCATGGTGGAAATTTGGAATATTTTCTGAGCCGAATCGTATCTCTTTTGTACCCAAAAATGAGAAAAGATACAAATTCAAAGTAAAAATTAAGTCAAAAATCATAATTATGTTTTAAATAAGCCGATTTGATATAATAATGGGCTAATTTAAAGTATTGTTACATTTGAGAATTAATTTAGGGTCCAATTGAAGAATTTAATTAAGTGCAAGGACTTAATTATGCTTTAAATTGGTCTAATTAATTTTATTTGGGGCTTAATTGATGAAAAAATGAATTCTCAAATTTTATTTGGGCCCAATTGAGAAAATCAGAATTTTTGAAGGTCAAATTGAATTTTTTAAAGCTAATTACGCAAATTAAGGGCCAAATTGAAAACAATTAAAAGTTTAATTGTCAATTAAGGGCCAAATTGCGTAAATCAAGGGTAAGGGACCAAAGTGAAAAAGATGCTCGAAGTCAAGGGTAATGTTGAGATTCGACCAGGGGCACAATTGCATAAAATTACAAATTTAAATCCAATTGAGGATGCAATTGAAACAATCATAAATTGAAGGACCAAAGTGCAACTTTGCCTTCTCAAAGCTGCACAGCACGCACGCCATGCCTTCCCCGCCGTCTCCCTTTCCCTGCAACCCGCCGACCGGCCGCCCACGCCTGCTGACCAGCCATCATCGCAGGCACGCCAGACACCACGTCGTCGACCTGCAGCCACCCTATCAGACCACCATCGCCTATAAAAGGCCGCCATGCACGACGGTTTGGAGGGAGGAAAAAAAATTACACAGAGAGGGAATTAAACAGAGAGATTTACGTGGAGGGGGAGAAAAAACCAGGAAATCTACGTAGAAGAGAGGAGGAAAGGAGGGAATTACGCAGAAAACAGAGGAGTAGAGTTACGTGGGGGAGGAGAAGAGAAACAAAGGAAAAAAATGCAGAAAAAAAAAGAAGAAGAAAGGAGGAGAAAATTCCAGGAAAATTGGCAGAAGTTTTGGCGAAGAAGAACAAGGAAATATCACGCAAAATAAACGATCACCTTCATCTTCCTCGGTCTCAGCCTCAGCCATCTCTCTTGGTCTGCAGCGCCCCTTTCTCTCTCCCCGACATGATTCTCTCTCTAAAAAACGGATGTGCAGCAGCTCCTTTTCTCCTCCGACAGCAGCCAGCCGATCACCAAGGACCATCACACCATCACCGGCGAGATCGCCGTGAACTCCAGTAAGATATTCTTCTCCATCGCCGGCACCGCAGGAACAGAGGCAGCCATGAAGACAGCGCATGTCAGCGACTTTGGAGGCTTCCTCCGGCCACCACAGGCCACCGTTGACGACGCCACCACGACAGGAATCATCACCTCGACCTCCTCTACCCAAAGATACTAACAGGTACGCGTTTCGCCATACTTGAAATTTTACTATTCATCGTCTCCCTCGGCTCTGCATGCACAACGGGACGCAATTTGCGTCCGCTGTTCACGTGGGCCTAGGCATAGTAAGCGAACTGGGCCTCATGCCCGGCCCACAAATTCAAGGAATGTGGGCTTCCAGTCCATGAGGACTGGTAGCCCGCCCCAAAAAAGGCGGGCTGTCAGCCCACTGGACTGACAGCCCAGCCCGAAAATCAACTGGGCTTCCAGCCCATCCGGGCTTCCAGCCCAGTCCCCTCAAGCTGGGCTATCAGCCCACTGGACTGACAGCCCAGCCCATAAAAAATAAAAAATATTTTTAAATATTTTTGAAAGATATATATATGTTTTTTTACTATTATTATTACAAAAAAATCAAAATATAAAATGTGTTTTCGTGCATACGCCCGAGTTCCAAGATTTTTCAAGCATATTTTTCGTAAAAAATATTTTTGCATCTTTCTCATGTTTTAAAATAAAAATTGGTTATCGTAACCAGTTTATGATTATCCGTTGGAATTTGGCCAAAATATCAAAAATAATTTAACAATTATTTTGTTTTAGCTTTCGCGGTGTAAATTTACATTGTAAAGAACACCCGTAGATAAAAAATATTTTTACTACGGTGTAAAATTACATTGTAAAGTACATCCATAGACACAAAGAAGATTTTCAATTGCGGTGTAAAATTACATTGTAAAGTACACCCGCAGACAAAAAAATGTTTTTTTTTAAAATGCAGTGTAAAAATATTTTTTTTTAACTTAGAAAAAAATAATCAAACAACAATGCAGCTTACCTTAGGTAGGGTGCACTAGGGGTGATGCGTCTTCCCCTTGCACAACAAGTCCCCTTACCTAAACTCTCGCAGACCAATAGGTTTCCTAATAACCTTAATATTAGGTGGCGACTTCTAATAATTATAGTCGTAAATTTTACGACTATAAACAACCCCACATTTCACCGCACACCGTTGTCTCTCCAGAGAGGGATGGCGAGGCGCGAAGCGCAAAAAAAACATCGTCGCGACAGACAGTATAATCAATTTTTGTATTTCATGATCATTCTTTGATATTCTTCGTAACTAAAATTTCCTATAATATCAATATGACCACCTCAATTTCTGAATAAGAATGATTTTTATTTTTTAACTTGCGTGACTTTGATCATAGTTTGATGTGTGTTCATCCTTGAATGATTTCTAATTTATGGCAGACCTTACAACCGCCACAATTTGAGAGAAGAAAAACAGACCCAAAAAATGTGGCATCAATCATATTAGGAGAAGGTGTTGGGACTCAGCTGTTTCCCTTTACCAGAAGGGCAACAACACCAACTGTAAGGAAATACATATAATTTATAGAAGATTATGAGTTACTGTTATAAAGTTTGAGATTGAAATATGCATTTCATGGTATTCTGCAGGTACCACTTGGAGAGTGCTATATGCTTATAGACATCCCAATGAACAACTACATCAATAATGGAATAAACAAGATTTTTGTGTTGACCCGATTCAATTAGGCTTCCCTGAATTGGTACCTTGCACGCATGTGCTTCGTAAATGGTATTAACTTTGGGGATGGATTTGTGGAGGTATGATTCCATTCTTAATGTATTTATTTCTTTGACTTCAGATTTTAGAATAGAAAATTTCCTGCAAACAGAATCCAGGATGCCATTTTTTATCTTTTTTTTCTGCCATGCAGGATTTATATGTTGAAAGAAAGCAATCAAACCATGAAATTATTTTTTTTAGTGACATATAATCATATTATGATACAAAGCTAGAGCTTACTTTTGGTAAATTTTCATGCCAATGATTTGATCAAGAAATTGTAAATCATCCTATCTTGACAGATGCGTGATAAGAGAGCTTCAATGATAACATTGAACATATATTATCCAATCTGCAGTTCTTATGATACTAACGAATCTAATGAAGGAAATTGCATCAAATTTTTAATTTAATATGGTTCCTTCATAATGTAGTGATGGATAATATACACATTTGATTAACAGGTTTTAGCAGCAAGTCAAACAACAGGGGAAGCAGGAATGAAGTGGTTCGAAGGAACAACAGATGTTGTGAGGCAATTTACATGGGTTTTTGAGGTGAATATGAAAAATTATTAGGTCATTTTCATCTGCATACAACTAACTGTACTCCACATTGCTCTTCATCCCTTACGCAACTTGAATTGGAGTTTTATGAACTTTGTTGGCTCCTGTAGGATGCCAAGAATAGGAACATTGAGAATATACTCATCTTATACAGAGATCACCTTTACCGAATGAATTATATGGACATTGTGCAAGTATGCCATTATTCCTCTAATGACAATTAGTTTGATTATATTTAACATTTTTTAAATTCGGGCTTACCTGTTTGCTTCATCAACATCATATTGATAATAATGCTGATTTTACAATTTCATGTGCTATTGTGGGCGAAAAATCTATTGAGTCTTTAGTTGTGCTTCAAGTGATATTTTTTCTCTTTTTATTTGTTCCAAGGAAAAAAAATTAATATAACATTCTGTCTTGATTACTTTGCAGTCGTGCATCAGGTTATGGACTGGTGAGGATAGATGGCAGGGGCCAAGTTTTCCACTTCACCGAAAAGCCAAAGGGTTCTGAATTGAGACAAATGGTGAGAATTTCAAAATTCATATGCCTAGACCTAGAAACCTTTGAATCTACATCCACATGCATGCCCTTCTTATATTTGTCCAAAATAAGTAACACAAAATTATGAAGAACAGAGCAAAATGACAGTCGGCTTCATTTTAGAATAACAAAGCAAAATGTCAGTCTACTTCAATTTCTTTCAATGTAGGATAAAAAAAATCTAAATCTCTAGCATTTCCCTTTAGACCATTACAATAGGCTAATTTATATATAGGATTTGAAATTTTGACCATCTGGTGATAAAAGGATTATCAAATCCAGATCATACTTAATGACTTGAATTTTAATTACAGATTATATTTGTTGCCTACGCTTTACTGCTGGCCAATCAATTTATTAACATAAAAAATGCTAGGATTAAAAAAATCAGTCTGCATTATTTGTTCAATTGATAATTTAAATAATATATAAAAATACAGCAAAAATAAATAAATTGACAAACAAATCAGCAAAAAAAAGGTAAAAGAGTATCAAGATTATTAAACAACCCAATGCTAACTTAATATAAAGTAAACCGCAAAAAATAACAAAACACAACTCTAAAAAAGAAACATCAACATAAAAAAAAGAAAAAAAAACAAGTAAACCCAAAGGAACCTTCTAAACTTGGTCTAATCTTTAAACTTTGCACCTCTTTAAATCTTGGTCCCGTGTTGAATGAAGAAGCATAACTCTTAACCAATTTAATTTTGAAGGATGAATTCATTGAAAAAACATTAATAAAAAAAATGAAAAAAATAAGTATAAATTTGAGAGAGAAAAACCTAAGGGTGCCTGAGCTTATTTTGGCCTTTGTGTTTTGTTGTGCTTTTTAGCTATATATTTTGCTTGCTTTGTTATGATTTGTAGTTTTTTTTCTGCTACCATTGTTCTCACTTTAATTAATTTGTGTTATGTATCTAATGTCGACATGCTTTTGAGCTTTTCTTACCTTCTTACCGGTTGATCGCTGTTTTATTGAGATTAAAACTTGCTCCCCTTGCTCTGCTGGTATGTGCAAGCTTTTTTTGATATGAAACATTAATGCTTTTGTTTCTCTTGCTTTCTTATGTTTTGTTGTTGCCTTCTCTGTTTTTTCATGTGTATTTTTGCCTATTGTCATAGCTATTAATTGAGTGGTTTAGATTGCGCTGGCCATTTGTTGCCGACAGATTTGACAAGCTTTTCTCATCTTCTTTTCAATTGAGTAGTTTTGATTGGTAAATTAGTTTTGCTATCATTAGCCTAATACTATTCTAATGGTTAAAAAAAAGCATATCATCAATTCGGTCTTTCTTTCTTAGTCTAATTAACTTTAATTTACTTCACTTGAAGAAGCGAGAAAATTAATATTTCTAGACCACACAAATAAATGGATAGTCAATTCTGATAGCAAAACACTTTGATCAACACTCGGTTTTATTTGGATGCACAAGTTTCCTATTGGAGTTTTTTTTTCTTAGCTTCATTTGGTTAGCTTTGAGGGTTTTTTTTTCATTTAAAAAATTATTGCATGCTCACCCAGATAAATAAATTTTATAGGTGTTATTACAAAAGTACTTTGTTTACGACAAAAGTGTCATTTATGGAACAATAATATTTGCCCTGTGTAAAGACAATGCTTAAAAGGTTTGCTATTTTTTCCACATTTCCAGAGCAAAGCTTCATCAGCAAAATCGACATTTAAACCATCAATTTATCTCCAAGACACATTTTATTAACAGAATAACCATATCTTTTTAAAAAGACGCAACATTAAGTTTGAATTTATTTTTTATATTTGCAATAAATGATATTTTCATCAAAGCATAATTCATTTGTTTGGAAAAATTATTTACAATCATCTCCTTGCAGTGTTAAATCACTTACATTTGCTTTCAAGCTTTGTTTTCTATTTTTCCAGCGTCTTTCGTTTTCCTTCATTTCATCGCTAATAATAATGATTGTTTTTTCATTGTCAGGACTTCCCAATAAACAAAATCGCCAAATCATTTCTGCTCCTTTTGCATGCCTCTATATGCTGTTAAAACATCATTTTTCTCTCTTGAACAGAATGCTACTTTATACTACTCTACTCAATGCCTCTACCAGTTCAGTGCAGAAAAAGACAAACTTCAAAAGAGAAAGCAGAAGGTCTAATTGTTTCATAGACAACCATTTTGTAAGATTGCACAATTAGATTGTGTCCAGGCAGTTCATATTAGGCTGATAGGAATGGAAGTCATGCTTTATGGAAGCTCTATATGATGTTTTTGGTAGGTTATTTATTTATGAACTTATTTTAATGTCCCTTTACCGTGCAATAAGTGTTCCTTTTCATTTATAATATTCATGCTTTAGCCATTCCAACTATTGGAAGGCTTTTTTTTTTGTCATTTAGATGATTTTAATGCCTTGATTTTGAATAATGTTTATGATAAAAAAAAATGCAATTAACCCTGTTGTTTTCCGTGTCATGAGTTTATTCTAATGGCAAACAGAATTGCGAGTTTATTCAAATGACAAATAGAATTGTAATGCAAATGCGATAATTACTTTATTTATGATTCCATGATCCAACAATATAGTGACTTTTCCTTCACTTATATTTTACAAGATGCGTTGCCCGAATGCTTGACTTTTTTTTAATGTGATAAATTAATTGATTGTTGTGCTTGTTTTTGTTGGATGACTAATTATTTAATTAATAAAATTGCAATCGATCAAATATATTAAAGAAGAGTTATTTACTTCATCAAATCTATTAAAGAAAAGTTATTTATTTTTTTGTTGATTGAGATATTATTTAAAGTTGAAATACAATCTACAATCAAATAATTTCCTGCAAATCATTAGTTTTTAATGAGTTTTATTGATAGTAATTTTATTAATTAAGCATTAAAATAACTAATTATAGCACGCAAAAAATTGTTAGTTTATTTCTGAAAAAAAATATTTATAATGTGTCAAATCTAATATTATTAGAGAAAAAGGTAACCCATAAAAAAATAATTATTACTTAGGTTATCTGCAATTAAAAAATATACGAACCACTTTCTATTTTGATTATATTATCCTTTTTCTATTATAATTTTATTAATTAAATATTAAAATTACTCATTACATTATATAAAAAATCAATTAATTTTATACATTGAAAAAAACCCTGCGCAATGCACGGCCTGGCTCGTTTTAATCTATTATGATTTGGATATGCAGTGACGGCTTAGGATCCGATTCTTTGTTCACACTTGGAAGGAAGTTCGAATTACCATTTGACTAGAATACACTCAATGTTTATGCAGGCTTGGAAAGGAAAGGATCCCAAAACGGGCAGCATCATGGCTGAATCGGGGGTGGTAGGATGGCGATTGAGATACCCTGTTCATTTCCTTATGTGACATTATACATAGGAATGAATTCTGATTATCCTCTGTTGTGAAATAATTGAGATCAAACAAAATTTTAAAAATTGGATAAAAATCCAGTGTTTTGGGATTGCTATATTCATATATCATTGAAATCCCTTCAAAAAACATAATAAATAGAAATTCTTTTTTATTGAAATTAATCAATTATTACTTTGCGTAGATGTTCAGCACGGGGCTACAATAAATTATTCAATGTTTGGGTTTAAAATCAAATTTATCATTATTTTTTAAAGTATTTTTCATTTGAAAATATATTGAAATAATATTTTTTATTTTTTTTAATATCATTATATAAAAAAATACAAAAACTCAAAAATAATAATATAAAACAAATAAAAATACATAAAAATTTTATTATTTTTAAAAACATTTTTAAAATAAAAAAAAAATAGACTAAATGCGGCACAAACAGTCTGCTTTCAACAGGATGATTAAACATTGGACTGCATATTTGCAGGCCGGTTTAAAGACGAAGATCGTTTTTTTTTTTTAATTTTGATATAAACAGCAACATAAACACTATTTCCAGGGAACAAAGAAAACAAAACTGGTGTAACCTTTTCATGAGACCAGACTTCTCTCTTCGATCCTATTCCTCTAGTCTTGACTGGGCCGATCCGTTACAGCCCAAGTAAATCTATATCCGGCCTTCAAATCAAAAAATGATTCATAAAATACTTCTAGTCTCATGGGCCTGCGAAGAAACCAAAGTTCCGCAGTCCATGTCATGTACCATGCTACTACGGGCCAGTGCTTCATCTTCTTGTTTATTTGTGAGTCAACAAAATATAATGTTGACCGTAACTCCGAATTTTCTTTGCTGAAAATTCATCTGTGAATATATTCAAACCTATGGAGCTGCTAAGTAAAAAACTATGTCTGTTATATTCAAGTTAGGATGCTGTGGACAACTCTTGTCAAAGAAACTAAGGGTAATCCTGGTGTTTCTAAATTCTCTGATCATTCTAAGCTGGTATCGTAAATCTCCTTTAAATAACCTTTCGTATGCAGGACAATTCCCTGATTAAATTGCTTTTTTAATTTATTATTGAAATTTTATTCATACTTTTCTCTTCCTTCCCAGTGTTTTCTATTAACTTATATAACATTCTATATAATTCTAATTAAAACATCTAATTGTTTCTCAAATGCTACCATATCATCGGAATGGTCCATTTTCTAAGCTAAAAAAACCCTTCGAGGATTTAACACCTTTTTCTTTATTTTCCGTGGATCATCCACCAGACAGCTATGCAGGTGATGGATCAGTTGAGCCAGACTAAGCTCTTGCCTGGCACAGAAAGATGGAACCCTACCTCATTGGATCTTTCTGCTGCTTCTTTTTTTTGGTCACGAGTCATGACCTCTCTTGTTCCTTTTTTGAATGTGGGGCTTATATCAACCAATAGAGGCACAGACCAAAGAAGAACCCGTTGCATTGCATGATATTAGCCACTAAAGAGTCAGCCTGCCGTGCCCTATTTGCTCCGCCGACCACTCGATCAAGTCTAATCATATTGTTTTTTTCGCTCACTCCAAAAAATCATATGCAAGCCATTTAGGCGTGCGACTCGCACGGACTAATAGACAAGGACCTCTCCATCTCTGTTGGGGTCGGATATATGATTAGGCTCAAAGCCACTAAAATTCTGTCTCGATCATAGAGAGGTTGATAGATCATCACAAGATCAAAGGGTTGTGTTTTAGTTCAAAAATGTCTACTGGGCTAAAGTACGATTGAGAGTTATGACACTTGGCCGCAGAAAAAAAAGGAAAAAAAAAGCACATGAAGTCTTGATTTCTAGTGCCATGTTTAAATCATTGATGCAGTTTTTAGGATATATTAATATATCCTTGCGGATTTCTCTGATCATCGTGTATCCATACATGTATCCGGTAAGCAACCATGGATGTATTTTACATGGAAATCCATTAAATCTTTGTTACAACTGAAACTTTTGATCATCCTAAGAACTAACATGAATGTATCATTTTATCAGATGATTAAGTTTAGATTAAATCAAAAATTAACAGTCTTGTCGGATTTTAAAAAACATGTCTTGCATCTGGACCAGTTTCACGCCTCGCCACGAGTTAATATAATATTTTGCTTGAGCAAGTTTTCATGGCCACCTTTATAATTTATTTTAAAAGGCAAAAAAGAAAAGGTAAATCTACTTGCCCTCGCCATCAACCAATCACTTCTCTGCTGAAAAAAACTGAATCCATTAAACTTCACTGTCGGCTAGATCTCTCGATACCCTTATTTATTTAATCTTTAATGTTAATGAAGTTCACACGTGAGAGGCACGTGAATGTTAATAAAAGAAGAACAAGATGGTCAGCAAAATTGATCTGCAGGTAATTTCCAACAATAAAGTGGGTATCCATCAAAGCGGAAAAGGAATAAAAAATTATATCCAAAAACATATTCGCCAAAACAAATAACAGAAGAGGAGTTCTCTTCCGGGGAAAAACCCAATGACCATCCTAAACGAACACAAGGATAAACATAGAAAAACTATCTTAGCCCATTAATCATCCCATCAAATAGAGAAATTAAACTAATTAACAAAAATAAAAAATCGAAAATTAACAAGAATACTTCGAAATTAAATCTCCACAATCCATATTCTTTTATACAAGATTTTTTTCCAGAAATGAAAGAAGGGCACAGAATGTTTTGATAAGCATGGTAGCATATGATCAACACCTCTGTGTGTCGAATAAAAAGAATGAGATGCCGGTGATAGTGGAAAGTGGACCACGACATAACATAATACTAAAAACAATCATGCAGAGAGTCGAGGCACTCCCCGGGAACAAAACTAAAACTAAAGAACAAACAAATGACTTGTCACCGCGTGTCAAAATCCAAGTGGCAGAAAAGTCTCCAACTTGAAAGCTACAGATCTGGACAGGTGGGCCAATAAGACCCTCCCTCATTCTGTTTTGGTTGTAAACTAAAAGGACCAGATCATCTCTCCCTCTGTCGCATGACTCATCACTGACACCAATACACATAACAATTTTACAACGTTAACTATGGCTTCTAGACCATCTCTACAAACTACAAAAATATATAATAAATTAACATAGCTATTCCCACATGCTGACTCGGTAGTCTCTGTCCTTTTTCCCTATCCATAAAAAGCCTGCTAGCACTTTTTATCTGACGTGGACCTAAAATCTCTACCGCGTGGCCAATGGTTGCCGGCCGAATAAGATCCCTCGACTTATTCATGGCATATGGGCGCGCGCGCTATGTTCTCCTTTGCCTTCAACACGGTCGAGTTATGAAAGCATCACCTGCAAAAAAATCATCATCTGTAAGGAAAAAACAGGATCCATGGAAATTTTTAAAAAATGATGAAAAATGAATAGCTGAATAAAAAATATTAACCATCTTATCGGTGGCTTTAATTCAACAATCAGAGTAGGAGTGTTTTTTATATCAATCAGAGCAGAATCAATATAAATACTTGGCTACACACATTTTGATGTGTAAGAGCATTTTCAATTGTAAAAATAATTGAGAAGACTCATGTTATTTATATAATTTTTTGAATAATATAAAAATGATTTTCTTACGTGCATTTTATTAGAAAAAAATATTTTAATAACCTTTGTATTTTAATATTTTTAATTTTTAAGAAAAGTTTAATTGATAAAAAATAATTGTTAAAATAACTCATTTTAATGTTTCTGACTTTTTAATATATATATATATATATATATATATATATACATGTAAATGCTTTTTTTTTTAAAAAAAAAAGATCATTACGGTTTTTCATTTAGTCCTTTCATTTGGAGCTGTTAAATCAATATAGAAAAACTATATAAAAAAAACAATTCTCTTTCATTAGGCCCTTAGGTGTATGACCATATCCAATTGTACAGCTCATTTATGATTCATAATTTGCTTATTTGATGTCTGGAGCATATAAAAAAAAAATGAAATTCATTTAAAAATAAAATAGACATTGAAAGACCAATATGCCCAATTTTATTATCCTCACCCGTCCACCTCCTTTGCCTTTAAAAAACCAATCCTTCGGCCTTTAGTATCTCCTCCATTTCACATCTCATCTCTCTCTAATATTTTGCGTCACAGAGTTCCAGTCGAGACTCTCCTCGTCTTTCATTCCTTTTCACTGTTCATCCAAATTTTCTCTAGCAACCTTATAATTCAGATTTTGTTATAAGGATTGAGAGATCAGACTCTTGTGTTTGCACATACTTGTTGCTAGCTACCTAGGTAGGCATGGAGATCCCAGTGATCAACAGAATAAGCGATTTCGAGACAGGCATAACTTCTCTGCAAAACCCGTCATTTCTTTCCCAGATTTTTGCTCTATCCGGAGTAGAAAAAATTCACCAAGCTTACAGTTTTTGGAAATGGGGCGCTCTACTTCTTGCCCTAGTCGCCTCTTTCACAACCATAATTAACAGATTCAAGATTCTCGTCATTCGATTCAGAAACCACCCTCTCATCTCCTCACCATCTCTGATTACCATTCAAGAAGATTACGATTACGAAAGCGAAACAGACTTATCCTGCTCATCGTCAATATCCTTATCAGATGAGGAACAGGAAGAAGAGTCCCTGTCAACTTCACGAAGCTGGCGGTCCGTTGATGATCGTGATCAAGATTTCAGTGTGAGAGGTTCTGGCAATCGTTACATTGATGCTCAATGGCAAAACGGTAATTTTAGGCCCCGGAGACGACGAAATAGCAGCATTGGAGATTTTTTTTCGTTGTCTGATTTCACAAACGAGAGAAACGTGGTAAAGCTCTGGGATAATTTAGGATTGGGCCTGGGATTAAACCTTAGTAACGGCAGCGATTCAAGGGACGCGGTCGTTTCTTTCTATGACATTAATAAGGAGCAAAATATATGTTCCATTTTTGGCAGCAAATGTGATGGTTTCTCTGCTGTTTCCCCGTCTCCTTCAGTGGTTGTCTCCGCCGAGACAAATTTATCGGGTCATTCATCCTTAAGTTTATGGGACAGCCGTGTTGGGTTTCGGATGCCGGAGGTTTTTGCGGAGTTGAGACCAATGCTGGCGAAGGTTGTCGGTGTCGGTGTCGGAGGCGGCGGTGGCGTTAAGAAGGTTTATGTAAGAGATGATGTCACTGGTGAGATAACGGTGGGTGATATAAGAAGAGTCAGTTCGCCGTTAGTGAATTTGACGGGGTCTGATGTAGAAACTTGGTGGGATGCTGACGCCGTTATTGTCCAGGATGAATGTGAAAAGTCTGTTTGACAACGCTGTGAAGAATTCACCCGTATTTCTAGGAAATGGCAGTGGTCAAATATATGATTCTGCAATCTGTAAATATACTTAATTAATTGACAATAAAAAAATGAAAATAAGTTCAATCCGAGCGCCACATAATTTGTTATCGTTTATTTTTCTTTTGTTTTAATATATCTGCTTAGCTTGCGATTCAATAATGCAATCTGTGGTTGTTGTTGATGCTTTCTTGTGATAATAATTGCACTGGGTGACAAGAAAAGACATGGATTGTGCTAACTTTTCCAGATGGACTCTCTTATTGTTCAAGTAATCAGGAACTATTCCATTGGAGGAGGAGGAAGAAACAGAGAGAGAGAGAGATACACACTACCGTTTCTGATGAATGAAAGCGTGCTTTGATAGGAACTCAACTGATACAAGTAACTCAAGAAAAAGAAATTTGATAGAGTGATTTTGGAATTTTATGCTGGTTTGTGCAAAGTTTAGGAATTCCTCCTTTGTTTATAGAGTATTGTTTTTCCATTTGCATCCCTGTATCCTGGATAGGTTCAGGCACCTTTTAGCAAACACCAAAAAAAGGGCTCGTGGTGCAGCTGATTTTAATTGATCGCATGCAGGGATGACTTTGCAGAAACAAGGTCCCTTTACAATGTCAAAGTCGTCCATTGCCGAAATTAAGAGCACTCTCATTCAGCCTTGAAGACAAAGAAAATTTGTAGTGGTCCAAATCTCCGCCTTTCCTTGTTATGCAGTTGCTAGGAAGCTGGATAGTTGTATAGCTGGATTCCCTGGCGTGTCAGTTTGTCATTTTTACCCTTTTCCACAGCGCAATTTTAATTAATAATTAAGAAGTTGTGTAGCCTTGCCAATTGATTAGCTGTAAATTGTTGTTGGTCTAGCATCTGTGGATCTCAAGCCGAATTTTCAGTTTAATATTTTATTTTAAAAGTGTTTTTTTAAATAAATTTTATATTTTTTGTTTATTTTTTTTAATTTTCTTGATGTACTGATATAAAAAAACTTTAAAAAAGCAGTCAAACAAAAGGGATAATGGTAAATCACTGCATCCATTCTTCAGAAAGATCTTATTGGGGACAGATTTGGCGTTGGTCTGATCACTGTAACACTCAATCTAGTCTAGCTGTGTCTAGACGTCAAGAAAGCTAAGCTGTTTTATTATCTCTAGTTATGTTTCAAATAAATAGGATGTCCTTTTTTAAAAGGTCTCTTTCTCTCTCTCGTGATGTTTCAGAGGGGTAGATTGCCACTACATTGTACTCAATGGTGCACCGTCCATCAAAGATCATAAAGTCTTGATGGCGGTGATATATAAAAATCAGTCTTGGTTTTCAAGTTTGAGAGAAGATAATTAAGGAAATGGATATTCTCACAAATAAAATAAAAATAAAACAATGCAGGAAGTGGTTGGGACATGGTGGAATCTCACCAAGTGAAAGCAAATGATCAGACAAGGAGAGATGCTTTGCACAGCACATAATAAGGGGTCTGCCCGTATTATTATTTATTAGAGATTAGAGAACCCTGTCCCAGGAAAAAGAGATGCTCGTAAGTTTAGTTGTTGCACCTAATTATTATGCTGGTGGGAGAATGCCACTTGACCCCTCACAATTATGTGACTTCAATATCCAAGAGATTCAAATGTGTGTACACGTTTGTTGCTGTCATGGCAAAGGTTTTTTAATTTATGATTTTTTAAGCTTAAAAATACTTTTCTTCGTGTTTTCTTTTATCAAAAAGTGAATTATGTTGACTCGTTTTTTCCTCTACAATTGATCATGAAAAATTCAAGGAAGAATTTTCCAGGATGACACTTCGCAGCAACAATCAAGCCTAATTTCTTTTCTTTTCTTTTCTTTTTTTGAATTAATTTAGATCAGTGATGACCATTGTTGAGAAAATTGTTTAAAAAATGGTTATTAGAAACATTTGACGCCAAATTTAAAGAGAGATTCATTCAATTTTTTGGCTAATGTTTTTTGGAATTGATCTTCAACACGAGTTTCTCGATATAAAAACATTAGCATGTTTTAAATAAGTAAAAATGAATAAAAAATTAATCTTATTTTTTGGTGAAAGTCAAATATAATTTTAAAAGCTCTATTCCACGCATTAAAGTAACAAAAAGAATTTAGTTCTTATAAAGTGAAAAGTTAAAGAGTTCGAATATAACATAAATTGTAGGAGGTATGTGCAAAGTGGGATTGACTCAAAAAACACAAACACGTTGACTTATGTTTGTTTAGCCTGATTATATTTGAATTTATTGTAAAATAATATGTTAAGTTATAAAAATTTATTTTTTTATCAATTGAAATGTGAACATAAGCTTGGTCTATGGTTTCTTCCATAAGCTCATGTTGTAAATTTGAATAATTATTGAGCTAAAAAAATAGATTTATTGCCACTGAAGTTTAATTCTTGATTTATTATGGCTAATCAAAAGTTAATGATAATGAGAGTTAATTATTATTATTATTAAAATTGATTCCTTTACTTTCAAAACCCACCTTGAAAAAATGAACGATGAGTTCAACACTTTTTTTTTAAGAATTTTATATTATTCTCCACTTTATTTTAGTGTTTTTTTATTATTTATTTAAACTTTGATGTTTCTCTCAAATCTAAAGTTTATATTCACTTTGCTGAAACGTAATTAAGTGTTTATTTTGATTCAAAAATACATTTAAATCAACTTATTATTTTATTTAAAAAAATTAAATCGAGTTGAAAATAATTTGAAAGTTCTCTATCGAGGTTTTTTGGTTTGGTTTCTTTGTCCAGTTTTTCCAATCACTGGTTATTACAATTATTTTGCTCGCCCCTGATTGGATGATAACATTATTTCTGTAATAATGGTTTTAAGCTTGCCTACGACAGACATCCTCTAAATATTTTCCAGATTTCAATACCCAGGTCCCAGTCCCCTAAAGGGAGAATATATATATATATATAATGCTGGGAGGATGAATTCTTTCTATACACAAGTAGGGAGCTTAAAGCTGCTAATGTTGTCTCATCATGTAGAATATACCAGAATGTATTCTATGTCGGAGGAAATATTTCGAGGCTAAATTGAATGAAATTTTTATTTATTTTATAATATTTTTAAATCATACTGATATTAAAATAATTTTAAAAAATAAAACAATATATTATTTATAAAAGAAAATCACTTTGAACCACTACCACAAAGTTGCTAATGTGGTTCTGTTTGTTATAGTGCTTTCCCAAATTCCAAGTACCTTTTATTTCAAACCTCTAGTTGGAAGCACCATATCTGAATAAACCAAAAGTATAAATGACATTTAATTTTACCCGTTTCATACCCAGCGAGAATGATCCCCCCCCCCCCCCCCAAGGGATAAAGATCAAGTGAGAGAGGGTATGATTTTTCATATTCTTCTGTTTCCCTGTGATTTACAATCTTTTTAATTTTAGAAAAATGGTTTTCATAATTTCTGCTTTTAATAACCTGATGCATGTATTATTATCTATTGTGTTTTCTCTCCATACATTTATTTATTTAATTCCATCCACCTTTATCGCTATCTACCAGATTAATTAACCAACTAAACTGTACATTAAAAAGGAAAATTCAAAAGATTTATGAGCTCCAATAAAAATACAAGTTAGATATATTTGAGTTTTCTGAGGGAGAGGCGTTGCAACCACCACTACTATTAATTAAATTCGGTTTTTCTGATCGATATTCGATATATGAGTTCTGCTTAGACTAAAAAAGTTCCAAAAGGCTAGAAATGGTTTGTCAAATGGTTAGCTGGGCCTGGTAGGCGCTAGAGCCGCAGCCGAAAATGAAGGAAATCAAACATCAGAAGAAAGCCCATCAAAGCTGGTTTGTCAAATCCGTTTGGGCTAGGAGAATTTTCATGAACCACAGGCCCGATGTCCATGAAGCAACTAGATCTCAATAAATAAACAACGAGTAACTGTGTTTTTTTATAAAAAAAAGTTTTTTATTTTAAAATAAATTTCTTTTTTTAAAAAATATCACTTTAATATCTTTAACATTTGAAAAACAACGTTAATGCATCAGTATAATACTAGAGGATTCATTCTTTAATTAGCAGGAAAAAGGTAGCAGTCTCTCGTAGTATCATGGGCATATCCATTCTTCGTTCCAGGGGTATCCTCCTCTTTGACTATACTAACTGTAATAAATATCGAGGCGGCGCTAAAGCTTCTTCCTGCCAGGAAATTTTGCACTTATTTTCATTTCTCATCAGCCAAAATCTGATCTGTTCTTGTGTGTATATTTTGGATTAAATAAGACTCTGAAATCAATGATGAGCTTGGGATGTGTTTCAAAAATTTATCACTGGTTATGGTGCGAATTATAATTAAGGTAGAAATCAAGACCTAATATCAATTTGGTGGATTCTTTTTCAGAAATGGAATTCTACATGACCTTAGAGGGCTTGCAAGCTGGTTCTGTCTCCATATGCGAGGAGGGAAAGAGCTGACTAATTAGGGTATACACATTTGCTGTGTTGGACTATGATGTATATAGATATTCTTTGCTGTGCCTTCAGATCCGCATTCTAGTCCACGAATTTTAGTTGAATAAATACGGGCAACCTAACTCTGTATTTTCTATATATCCACACCTAGACATGCAAGCTTTAAATACCAAACCATATCTGCATTTACATTAATGCTGATGTCTGCACGTATACAGTGATGGTAATAAACTTGGTGGATCCTAAAGAGCTACAGTACCACTAAATTTATTTCAAATAATACTTTGCAGAAAGATAAAACAGATTGAAAGAGTGTCAAAAGAATTCACTATGTATGAAATGTAGTAAAATCCCTCATGCCGTGCCATACCCACAGGAGGAGATATCAAACTTCCCTTGAGTCTTCGATGGCCAAAAAATGAATTAAATTAAATATTCAACATGGTAGTTCACAATTATTGACAATATCTAGCTGATAGATCTCCCTAATTCTGCAAATATGAAAGCACTGAGTAGGGACTACGTACACACCAAAAAGAAAGAAAGTCAACCACTTTATGAACAAATGAACAATTGATCGTTTGCAAAGAACCAGAAAAAATCCAATCCTCTGATTCCCATATTGCCACTCTAACCCGTCAATATTCAGGTAGGCCTTTGATGAACTCCAAAACAGATGGAGATATCGGATTTCCCATCTTAGGGGATGCAAAAACTGAATTAGGACATCTAAATAGAGACCGAGGTGAGTAAAACAAATCGGAAGGTGTTGGGGTAAACAGAGGAGCATCGGCGAAGTAAGGAGCATGCGGTGGCTTAAGCAATGATGAAACAACAATATCAGCACCCCCGCCAGCATCAGCAGCCGCATGACAATTCTCTTCTGCTGAAGTTGAAGGCGAGTCATTATAATCATGACCGTCATGCTTTCTTTCGTGACCGTTAACTTTGCCCGCTGTTAAGCCCTTACTAACAGCACCTTGACGATCTTGCCCTTGCTGTGCGGGAGGTGCCATTTCCTGGTTATTGGACCGTGAAAGTCCCGTGAGTTTTTGTACCAAGGCCATGAAATCCTTGGCTTGCGTATGGATTACCTTGGGTGAATGTGTATAGATAATAACCGGCTGGTTCTTTTGCTGCTGCTGTTTTACTCCAGAAACAGGAGGCTCTATTGACGATGAAGAATTCGACGTAGAAGCTGATGAACAAGAAGAAGAAGATTTGCGAATGAGATGGGATTCTTTATTGATCCTCAATGGAGATGGACGTAGACCGTTGATGTTATTTTGTCCGAGATGATACTTTGCAGAATTCATTTGGATTAAATCTCGAAAGAAAATGAAGCAAAACAAGAAAACAGATGTGCAGCTGGGCTGGCTTGACAGGGAGCAATATACAGGGAAAAAATGAGTTTTTGACGTTGAGAAAGTTATTACAGCAGGGCGATATATATAGGAAGATGAGGTGTAATTTTTTTCTTATATATATATATATATATATAGAAGAGCCGGCTTGCTGACCGTTGACATTAAGGAGATGTTGAAATTTAAGGTTGTAAGCGGAAAAGCAGTTGTTGGGCGGTACCCTCGTCTCTCTTTCATGGCAACTTGTTTAGGTTTTCATGGCCGCTATTGTCGGCTATGCCAGTTCAGTTCTGCATACTTTCACACAGTTGTTTTCTTCTTCTTCTTTCTTAAAAAACACCCACTGTTTATTTTATTTTTTCTCTTAATTGACACGCTGATTACTCTATTGTGTGTATATTTATTGAGTTGTTGCCGCAAGTTGTGCCACTTGCATGTGGAAGCTGGGCACCTTCATTCAGCTAGCTAGCTTCATTTCCATTTACATGATGAACATTTTAAAGGTTTCCAGTCGAGGGACAAATTATCTTATTGTTTTGATAAGAATAATGTTTTTATTTATGTAAGAATAGGCTACAAGTACAGGCTCTTACATTCAATGTAATCACTTTAAAAAATGTTTTCACAGGCTTCTCAAGTCTAGTTGTAATCCAAAGCTATATATACTTGAATAATAAAAGGTGCTTTTGAACGAGTTTACTTGCTATCTGAATTAAATATTATTTCTGAAAACAATCCCTCAATAATGACAAGTACCCAACACAAGAGTTTAAATGCAACTTTATTAGCAATTTGTATATCTAATAAATATCTTTTGGGAATTATTGTGTTGACTATGGCTTTGAGTTGAGGGTATGACTTTTAAATGTTTGATGGTATTTTAAAGTGTAATATCACAATATTTTTTTAGTGTTATTTTTGTAAGTTACAACAAAAAGACAAAGCTTTTCCAAACCAAGTATAAGGAGGAGGGTCTCTATCCTAAAAAAGTCTCATCTCTTAAACCCCAGTGCATTAAATTTGATGGGGTAATTCTAATAATGGGAGAAAAACTGCTATGTCATGCACCATGCTACCAGGTGGGCAGGGCAGGGCCGCCTTTCGTGATCGAGTGAAATGAAATCTCAATTTTAATCAAACGATTAAAGGAAAACGAAATTTCGATTTCACCTCCCTGTAGTGATTGGTCCTCTTTGTAGACAGCTTTGACTTCAATCGATCTGGCTTAAAGTCAACGGTCAAAATCTATAATTTTATCGCAACTTAGTTTTTTCTTTAATGATGTCATGGCCATCTAATCCACCACGGGCCAAATGTTTTTTCTTCTTATAAAATGATTATATATAGGCTCTTTTTTATGCATTATTCGCGGCCCAACAATAAACACCCCGTGCCTTTTAAATTTTTTATCTAACTATGATTTGCAGCTAGAATAAAAACCCTTCTCCACTGAAATTTGGAGTTTTGAGCATTCAAAATTGGGATTCACGGCCGACTCCTTTTGTCTTTTTGTGTTTAAACAAAATGAATGCAAGATCGATTAAATATATGTTTCCGGACTTTATATATTTTAAAATACCTTTATTTACGCAAATACCAATGAAATTCAAACTTGAGATCTTAGATCTGGACAAGTCTTGATTGAAGTTGATCAACCTCGCCAAAGAGGCACGGGGCAAAAACTAATATTTAATACGTGCGTATTTGAGTAGTCAATAAGATGGCAGAATCATCTTCACTGAATTTGAATTGTCAACACGATCGTCGCCATTATTTATACAAACGACCTGGAAAATAATACTATTAAAAGAAATAGGGAAAAATATAAAACTGAAAACAAAGACCTCTATTCCTTTCTCCTGGCAGTTGATCAATAGACAGGAAAGATAAAAACGACAGGTTTAAGCCGTGGTGTGGAGATTTATTAGAAAAAAATTAGAGTCTTGTGATATTTATTCTACGTGGAATCAAAGACTGTAGAGCAAATTTGAATAGCGACGAAGAATCAAATAGGGAGACTAATCAATAGACAACAACGAACCAAAACTGCCGATATTGGCAGCTAGAATCCTCGGATAGTCCATCGCCATCTCCAACTCCTCATCAACATTATTTAAAATAATAATTAAAGTCAACATTACGTGCATTTACTAGCCAATTCCTTACATCCCGTGGTTCGGAGAAGGCAGTCCATGGCAGTGTACACGAAGGAGATGTCTTGCATAGGCTTCAATTTGACCTGCTGCTATCCAAAACTCAAAATTAATTCGGGCGGGCAGGTTTATGCGGTCAAAATTCTAAGAGCGATTCTTCGATTGTACGGCGATCCATCCAACTTTCTTAGATTTTGACCTCTCAAAGTCTTGTTTCTAACCCGGTAATCATTTATCTTGGGCTTAATGTCGTGTGAAGTCAACGGTCAAGAAAAAAAGCTGGGTCATTAAAGCTCAGAACCTCTCTAGTTTGGGCTCCTTTGCGAAAGTCTTTTTTTTTTTTTTCATGTTACCATGTTTAGTCCACGCCGAATGCTAGGTAGGCTCGGGCCACCCGTTTTAATGGAGGCCGATAAATCTTAATCCCCTAGTATTTTTCATGATTATTGCAGAGAAACTCTTACCCTAACCTTGTAACTTGTAAGAGATGGGGATACGATGTTTGGTTTTGCGTTTTGAAAAAAAGTATTTTTTTTGTTTTGTTTTCTTGTTCATTTTAAATTAATTTATTTTTATATTATTTTAATGTGTGAGTATCGAGAAATAATTTTTAAAAAATAAAAAATATTATTTTAATATATTTCAAACAAATATTTGAGAAGCAACAATTAACCCTCTTTTAAACATTCTTTAATTAAGATTTATTTTTTACTATTTACACCGCAAATCGAATGTCGAATGTTATGTAATTGTTGCAACTGTATGGCTGTGTGAGCTTCTTGTACTTTTTAACATTTTTTATTGATTATTTTTTACCCTTTTTCTTATCCTCGCACTCTCTTTCTCTTCTTCTTTTTTTAGTAATTACAGAAAATTAAACATTTATATATGTAAATGATTTTGTTGCCGCTAAACTATTGTTTGAAATATCTATATATCAATTTAATATTTATATACGTGCAAGGGCGTTTGGAGTAAAAATATTATAAATTAAAATTTTCAAATCTTTAAAAATACTTTGCCGGTGATTGTGAACTATCTTCTAATGAAAGATGGATATTAAAACCATAAAAAACTCAGATAAATACCAATTCTATCTTCCTTTTCTTTTTCCATGCTACAAGTTTCCCGGTAAAAACACCAACAACCAGGGGTGGAACTACGTTGAAGGGTGAGGGAGCCATGGCTGATGACACCCACTACAAAAAAGAAATTCTTTATGATGGATTGCTGCAATAGAAATATTTTGCTGCAAATGTTGCAATGGATTAGCATCGGAATATACTTAGCAACAAATTTTTTATTGGTAAACATATTAAAAAAAAAAAACTCTCCTGAATTGCAATAAATTTGTCGTTGCAGATTTAAATTGCAACGGAAATTCCGTTACTAATTCATCTGCAACGGATAATCCATCACAGATGAATTTGCAACCACAGATTTGCATTGGATTGTTTTCGATATAAATTCCGTTGTTAATATTTATTAGCAATGAATTCCTTTATCAACAACAACAGATTGATCCATTGTTGTTGACCCTTTTTTTTTGTAGTGACTTCCAAATTTCGAAAAATAAATTACATTTTAATACTAAAATTATTGGAATTTTTAAACTACACCCTTCAATTTTAGGTTTAATTTATAGAAAATACGAGTTTTCAACCCAAAATCATTTATCAAAGTGGCTTTCCTTTCCTGGGTTTATATTCAAGTATACACCGCTTTCATTAAAGCTAGAAGACAAAAATGAACTTAACAGAGAAAAGACAACATCTACAATTTAATTAATATAAGATAGTAATTTCTTCCTTTAATTTTGTTACCCCTCAGACGATTTTAGATTTTTTTTTTAGCCTTCAAATATTTTGTCAGGTAAATAACATTTTAAAAATCAATTTGTACCCTAATTAAACAGAGAGGTAGGTGTAATTAATAGAAAACGTAGCTTTCAAAACCCACATGGGCATCATTGTGCCTCTACAAGCACAGTCTATGAGACCTGGGACAGTAACATCCACCTTCAACTAGGAAATTGGAACATGGAGTGATTTCAATGTCTGCTCTATTTAAAAATAGAAGCACGTAGTAATTTAATTTAATTTAAAGGGCATCTGCGTAAGAAGACATGAGTTTCATAGGATCGTGCGCAGAGGAACAGCACGCGCACTGCCATCTCTCAGTTGTAGCAGGGTCTGGGCTGCTCTTTCTGGGTTTCTGCTACAAACCCATCGTGTTATACGAGTTTGCATTTTGTTAATATCATTTATTAAGCATGTTAAACTAGGTTTCTTCCACCACTCACTTTTCCATGTTTTTTTTGTCTTTCATTCTTTGAGCCCCTCCTTGGATCTTCCATTTCACTACTTCCCATCATTCCCTTTCTGTCATCGATTTATTATTTCTTAAATCTCTCTCTCTCTCTCTCTCTCTCTGTAATTAAGACATTAACCTTTTTCAAGCCAACATTCCCAAGACAGCTTCATCAAAACTAGCTTGTTCACATCTACGCGTGGAGTCATGCTTTTCATTTTTCGAAGTGACATGATCATCAAATTAAAAGATTGTTTTAGAATGTATTTGGAAAGTATTTTTATATAATTTGAAAAAATATTATTTTTATTTTAAATTAAAAACAATGGTGTTTTTAGATCATTTTAATGTACTACTATCAAAAATAATTTTTTAAAAAAATATATATCATTTTAATGTATTTTAAACGAAAAATATTTTTAAAAATAACTTTAATCACATTATCAAAGCAATACCATTAAAAACTAGCCTATGCCGAGTGGACCAACTCATTCATCTTCATCTATTGGTTTTTCTATATGTCCCCGTATGATGCCAGAGCATTAAATTTAAATAAATATAAATGCATGGTCAAGGGTTCTGGACTCAAACATCACATAGAAGCATGTTTATATACACAAATTTATTTACGTGACTGTCAGTAGAGCGATAAATTGATCGTTATATATACCGACAAATAACTTTGTTTGTTTATGGTGTCGTCGTGTTCGATTATATATATATATATATATATATATATATATATATATATATATATATATTAAAACTAACATGATCAATCCAATGTTATTGTTCAATGAACCAAACACACTCGCAATTTGTCCGGTATTTTCTCGCGTACCAAACATCATCTGCAAGTGCGTACTTGTTTTTTTATGTATAGGACTCATAACAATTGATTATTAAATTGTCTATTGCAACTTAAATTAAATGTACTGAAATTGTCTATTGCAACTTGTTACACACTACAATCATACTGCAGTCTTGGAGAAGGATTCCCCCATTTTGTTTGACCGACCTGTTATTATGCTGTGTAATAATACCTGTGCCTGCAGATGAACACCATCGAGCGTAATTATAGCAGGCTGGTTTCCTGTTTGCTGCGACAAATTCATTATATAATGTATGCCATTCCATTTCTTTCATGCTCTTTCTTTGAATTTTTGGATGCTTATATCGTGCGCATTGCACACACGACATGGCAATTTGAGCATTTCTTAGCCACCTGTTGCAAATGTTTGTTGATATTAGTCCAATTCATTTTTCCAATTCAGGGAAACTAACCTCTTTGATTAAATGAAATTTGTTTAGTTTTCAAAACCAAGTAAAATATGCAATTCTTAATTATGAATCGAATTATACAATGAATTTATGTCCTTGGAATAGCTAGTTGATTGTATTTTACTTGGCTTAAAGAAAAAACCTCCCAAGCTGGTAGCATGGCGTTTAATTAGAATTCTTCTTCATCATCATCTTGTAAAAACAAGCTGAACGACCCATAAGACATGTGCTTCAAAAAAAAAATGTGCATGATCTTTTGCCGTCCAAGAGTTTAGCCATTTTTTTTTATTTTATGGTTTGGCCAAAAGAGCGAAAATATAAACATCTAATTGCCTGATTAAGAAAAAGAAATACCAGAAAATTGACTGGAAATCCAAATAATAATATATATATTCCTAATTTGTTAGGCTGAAAGAGTGAAAATACCTACCACCTGAAAATATATCATAGTTATCTAATGGAACCTAACCATAATCACGACTAGGACTTCTAATAATGTTTATGATTGGTTGATATCTAATAATTAAACGCTTAAACGAATAATGCTATTTATTAAAAAGATTCAATCAAAAATATCTTTTCAAAAAAACATCAACAATCAATGGAGAGGACTTGACTTGTGGGTCTCCCACTGCTTATCAAATATATGGTTAACGAAATTCAGGATAAATATTTTTGGAAGAATAGCGTTAATCACTTCAATTTCCATTCATCTAAAATACAGAAATTCAACAGTTGATTGAGCCGAGCCTCACTGTACATGTGAGCTGGCCGAGGTACCTAATACTCTAGAACACATAAATGGCATGGCATGGAGGTCAATCTTGCCTATGATGGGGACAAGGTGCAGGACTCCAGCTTCTATGCTGTCTAATTTCAGTTTTTAGCTACCCTATTTGATGAGGGTAGCTAAAATAGCTAAAAACATGCCTTTGAATATGATGGAATAATTTGGACGAGGCAAATTCGATTTAATCAAACTCAAAACCGAGAACACGAAAATGGGAACTCCCGAAATAATATGTTGGACTTTTCGGACAGCGACTACTGGCTAGTGGCTCATCCTGAGGCTGGGACACTACAGAAAGTTCTATGATTGCTTCGGAAAACACAGAACATTCAACTCTAAAAAATGTTCTTTATGATAGCTGTATGACAATTGTACAGCAGTGACGAAAAATTGCCAGTGGTGCTTCATAATTTGAAGCCCATTATTGTTAAATTATCAAATATTTGCCGATCAGATGATCGGGATATATATTTGTGTATACATACTCTTGAGGACAGTTCATACGTTGCAAGGTTCAACGCATGGGACAAGTGACTTGGTTAAATAATACATGGAAATAATAAATGTATGATCCGAGTTTGGATTGATTTATCTAATATAGTGATGGCCCATCATCTCAATTATTTGGTTTAGCCACTAAAAAATGACAAAGAACAAGCTGGATTTGGAAAATTTGAATAAAACCCACAAGTGTGTGTGTGTGAAATTGGTTTTAGCTAATGGCCTGCCATGTGTAGAAGATGGTTGATTTATTTAGAATCACGTAATTAAGTTCAGTTGATCCCATGTTAATCTATTACGGTGGCAAATTAACCTTCATATTCTATATCAGTTTCAGGGGAGTTTTGATATTGTGACAAGTTTTGTTTTTTCACCCAACTACACACACACACACACACACACACACACACACACACACACACACTTCATGTTTTACTACACTGAGTTTCATATATCATTGTGTTTCAAATCCTGATTTTTTTAAAGCTAGAATAATATATTATTTATTATTATTATTATTATTATTATTTGACATGCTACAAGCTATTTCACAATAATTTTAACTAAACTAATATTTTTTTGTAATTTATTTTAAAAAATTACAACTAAAAATATTTTAAAAAAAAACTATAGCCATAAAAACTATCATAATACTTAACAGCTATTTATTTATTTATTTATTTTATCTTGATATTGTTAAAGATAAAAAATAAAAATTTCGATACTATAGAATGCTAGGTAATCTTTTGAGTATTTAGAAATATAATAATAATTATTTTTTAAAATATTTTTCATTTAAAAATATTTTAAAAATTATTTTTATATAAATATATCAAAACAATTAATTTATATATAAAAAAACACTATTTTCAACGGGATTCACAAAGCTCAACTCTAAAATTTGCGATCTCCAAGCAAGCAGGAGGGCCTAATTATATCGACATAGGCAAGAGAAGGGTTGCCCTTTCACTGTATAACATGTCCTGTTTCAGAGGTAACACGCAATCACTGTTTCAGAAATCTAGAGCTGAAGGACCACTGTCCTAAGCCTCCTCCAACCAATGCAGGTTGCAGAACCATGAATCAATGTACATTTGTTTTTGAGGGTGCTTGAATACCTATTACCTATGCTTTGACCAAAGGGCATAGATTCTCAATTCCATCTACACTGGGAAAGAAACAGTGCAAACGATTCCACAGAATTTGATACGTGAGCATCGAACTAGATTGGAAACCATACGATTCTCTTCAATCAGATAGCATGGAAGACAAAACATGATCCTGTTCAACTTAATTAGCTAAGAGATTGACCAAATCTATGTAGGGAAGAAGATCTCAATTGTGTATTTATTTTTTGTAAAAAAACAAATTTTCTCTGTATAAGATTTGATATTAAAGAAATTGTGAAAAAATAAAGTATATCTATCAAAAACCAGGCAGAATATAGGGTAAACGAAACACGACCATTATTATTTCTGTTTGGGAACACACGAGTTTAGAAATACGTGTCGGGGTATGGTTTAAGAAGGGAAAAAAAGGGGGGGGGGGCTATTTTTTGTTCCGTCGTGTAAGCTTCTTGGCATCCAATTCTCCAGACGGTAATGTGCGGGAAGAATTTCTACTTCAATTTGCTTAGAATACAAATCCCAAGAACGAATTAGAACTCTGTAGCCTCTAAAACAAACTAGTGTGAGTAAACACTTGCTAACAATTACATTCACAAAATAACCTTTTCATTTCTCCAAAATTCAGTTTTTTTCCGTATATTTATATTGTCTTAAAATGAACTCATTAAGGAAAACAAAAAAAACAATACAAAACCAGAACCAGGAACATACTACGGCTGCAAAACTGGTTGCTCATTGCACAATCCGGCACCCCTTTATGAATCCTCAATATGTAAATGTAACTCAAAAATTCTTCCATCGTTTTGCCCAAGACCCGAATCTAACGAGAAGAGTTATTATGCACAGTCGCGATGGATGTGATTAAGCAATCTTCTTCACCATGCTTATCGCACAGATTGCATTGATGGCGCTGCAAACTTCGCCATGCTCGCATGATTACCACGCACGATTGCATGCACCTGGCAGGCTAGGATTTTGAAGCCAGGATTGCAAATATCGTAGCACGCGTAGCATTGCCGAAAACAAAAATGATTCCCACCCCGGTTAAAAAAGAAAACAAGATAGCTGGAAAAAGGCTGGATTGAATGATTTGATTGTAAAACCTACTACTACTACTACTCCTACTCATCCAAGAAGCGTTTCACAATCTTCATGCTTGGCTCCATCACATCTCTCCCCCAAACCTCCACCCACCTCTTCTTCTTCTTTCTTTTCTTCGTTTTCCTTTTATTACCGTCCTCATCTGACGTCCTCGCCATCATCACCTCTCTAAAACTCTCCGTGGCGTCCACTCTTTGCAGGTCCCACCCTGCACCTTTTAATCTCAAGATCTTTCCAATCTGCCTCTTTGCAAGCTGACACGTGTTCTCCTTTATCTCCCTAACGCACTCCTCGTATATTCCTCTCTGTGCCTGATCCCACTCCCCACCAATGCCTCTGCCACAACCAGACCCAGGCGGGTACTTTTTGAAATACCGGTCAAACTCAGGCACACCGATCGCTTTCCTCAACACCGTTTGACTCGCTGAGTCAATTGACCCATAATATTCTGACAACTCATCGAACATCCCCGAGTCGAGCATTTCATCGACTCGCATACACAAGTAATCGCATAAAACAGGCAATGACACATCCACCCACAGAAAACAACAGTTATACCTTAACTGGGTCGAAACAGGGTTAGACCCAGCAAAAACGTTTAACTCGGGATCAAACCGGTCAACAACTAGAGCGTGAATAAGGGAGTTGGACCCACCAACCACGATAGGAAGTCTTTGCCTTGAAACAATACCTGAGATAGCCAATCCACCGGCTACCCGAAACTCGGAGAGGGTCAACTCACCATCGTCTGGGTCGACCTCACCGAGTAAATGGTGAGGAACACCAAGGCGGTCTTGAATGGGGATTTTGTTGGTGATGATGTCGAGACCTTTGTAGACTTGCATTTTATCGGAGTTGATGATTTCGGAATGGAAGCGTGTAGCTAGATCAACGGAGACCTTTGTTTTGCCACACCCTGTTGCTCCCATTATTACAAGAATCTTGTCTTTTTTAAGGTGGTGGACGCCGGCGGAGGCGGCGGTGGAGGAGTCCGTATCCATACGGACTCCTCTTGGTGGCGGGCGTGGCTTGCTGAAGGGTTTAGAAATGGTAACGGGGTGGAGTGGTTGGATTTTATGGGCAGTGTAATGAGAATGAATGGTACTCTGTGGGAAGGGAAGTTTCATAGGCAACGAAAAAACAGAGAGATAGAGAAGAGTGAGAAAGACAGACAGCTGGCTCTCTGGATATGTATTTTGCTGAGCTGTGCTCTGGTAAGCTAGGAGCTCCGCAGACATGAAAGGAACATGGAGACACTTTAGAGAGAGAGAGATGTACAGCAGAATATTTCGGACTGAGATTTTGTGCTGTTACAGTAGAGAAATTGAAATGGCATTAATTTTGTATGTGGCTTAGCTACTTGTACTAAAATATGTATTAGTAGTAAGCAACTATTTTTCTTTTTTTTAAACACTCTGAGCATGGCTTTTCCTGCTGTTGTCATGTCTAAAGGCTGTTTGAGGAGCGGAGGACTCAGGACTGCACTTAATTGCTTGCTTAGCCACCTCGCCTTCAGCTTGGGATGTATCTGTTGGTGAAATGCCGCGGAGCTGTAGCTATATATACTATTCATTAAAAACTTCGTTATCTCATGTTCTCAGTTCTATCCACGAATATAATATAATCACTGCTGTTTTTTTTATTTATTTAAAGTAAACCTGAATTTATTTTTTATCATATATATGATTGTCGTGATGAAAAAATAATATAAATAGTAATGAATTTGAGGTCGGGAATTTAATAAAAACCAGGAAGGCAGTTTCTATACTATTACAAGGATTGAGAGGTGATAATTATAATTTCACGAGGGACAGGGTGATAATTATGTACCGTGAATATGTGGGTGTTTGGCTCTGTGATGCAGTCTGCAGTTAAGACTCACCGCAGAACCAAACACATATTTTACCAAACAGGAAGACAGAATTATACAACGGGTCTTACCAATAAATTAGAATTTTAGCCGCAATTGCAAAAGCAACTAAGAGATGTTTTTGCATCTGCGGCACACTCTGTCTCTGCCTCAAACACACAGACACGAAAATCACACTGCCTTCTCCCTCACGAAACCACACTCTCCCTCAGCCATCTCCCTCACAGGCCAGCCACATCCATCATCCCTTCCCCCTCAGCCACACTTTCCTCAGAAACATTGCACACCACACTCACCTGCATCACTCCCCCAGCCACACCTGCACAGAATCAAGAAATCTTGGCTTTGGAATTGATTGTGTTCCTAGTGATGGCTAGGCACAAAGCATGTTTTTCTTCTCTGACAAGCTTATAAAAAACTCCCTGATCTTTGGTTTAAAAACAAACTCCATGTAAGAAAATCCCTAGTTTCCATGTTTTTTTGAACTCACCCTTAAAAAGTAAAAACTGGTAAAAAAAAAATATGAATATCCTTTCAACCCCCCCAACCCTCATCTCTGCCTCTCTACATCTCTTCTCCCTCATCTCTGCCTTTCTTCTCCCTCACCGCCCACACACACTCGCAATCGATCCAAAATATACCCATGGAAGACATCCTCTCTTTCCACACTGCATTTCACCAACAATTTCCTTAACATCGTTACCAAAATATCCAAAATTGCAAACTCTTTATTGCTATTTCCGTTTCGACCTCTATCACTCCCTCCCGTTCCTTCTATTGATCCAATAAACGGCGTTGATATCGAGTTTCCGGTAGCATCACTATACAATTATTCTTCTTCATCGTCCTCGTCTTCGATGTCATTTCAGTGAAAGAAGGGAGTTGGAGAGGGGGTAGAGTTGAGCCGGTGAGTTCGACAAGTTCGCAAGATTTGGATCGGAAAAGCCGAGTCATTTTGGTTGAATGTGTTTTTATTTATTTATAAATATGGCGAGCTACTGAGTGTGATACAATTGCGAGTGTGGGCAGGAGCAATCGATTTAAATAATAACAATAAAACGGAATAAATCATATAAAATACTGATGATAAAATAAAATATTTAATTTAATTTGCAAAATGTTTTTATTTAATTTATTAGAAAACGATCACAATGTGATATTACTTTTGAATATGATCGCAATCATAATTTTGTTCCTGAAGATATTTTACCAGATGTTGTTCCTCAATCAAGTAGTCAGGGATCGCAAATGCGTTCACGTATGGATTTAGTTCGTGATGGAATTGCAAGTAGTTTGATGAGAGAATAAAAACATGTGTTTAATTTACTTCAATTATTTCAAATATTTTGTTATTATAATTATTAATAAATATACAAAATTATTCTAACAAAATATTTATATATGTGTACATGTGTGTATGTGTGTATTTTTAATTAATTTCACAAGTTGACAGCAATATAAAAAACATGGTAACCAAACACATGAAACTGTTTTTCATTAAACTTAACCTCAATCAAAGTTTTAACCAAACACTTAAATTTCAGTTACGAACCGCAGCTAAAAGCGCTTTTTATAAAACTATTTTTTTTAACCTCAACCACAACAACAACAACTATGCCAAACATGTCCTATTGAGAATCAGATGGAGAACTTGTTGGAATGAGTGATAAATACAGATATTTGGATTTGAAATTTAATGCACTGAAAATCATTTATTAAATTTTCCGTTTCTTTTTTATTTTCGTTTTTAATTATATTCCTCAAATATATAATACGTAGAAGCTCCTTATAATCAATTCTTCTTTACTACAGAATAAATAGCTCAATTTTATTGACTAGTAAAACCATATTCACAATTAACAAGACGCCTTACCAATGTATAATAATAAATAATAAATATTTTTCTTCTCCTCGTATTATTTACTGGAACAGTATTTCATTTATTTTTTTCAATGCTAATTATACCCTTTAACATTATATTTATTTCATATTAGATTTGGATCACATATTTGATGAATTCACTTGACTGGCCTGATCTTTTCCTGTTAATTTTGATCTTAAATTCATCATTCAAAATCATTGGGTTAATTAAAAATTAATATTCATAATTTGTCTGATATATTGACTTCAATAATTTGTTTGTTTGTTTTAATTTTATATTTCAATACTATGTTGATTGAGAATTAATCATGATTCATTTTTTAAAAAAAAATTGTTAGGTTGATGACTAGTGAACCTTGGTTGTCTCAATTTTATTTTATTTTATCATTTTTAACTATTTTTTATGTTATCATTTAACATTAAATTTATTAAAAATTAAACTGTATAAATTATATTGATTTGCTTTCTACAAGGTTATTATGGTTTTATGACTCGGCCAACGAATTTACATGTTGATCCGAGTTAATTCTAATTAATTCAACATGTTTTGGTTTCAATATCCATATAAAAAATATTTATCTTAAATTTTGTTTGGAGCTAAACTATACATTCATTGACTATTTATGTTGTTTTTTGATTTACTTAGTTAATTGAATCATATCGGTTTAATCTTTATATTATTCTTTTTTCACTATAAAACTATTAACAATGCTTAAATATATTTTTTATTTTTTTTAAAATAATTCAACCCATATATATAGCACATACAATATATAGCATTACCAATAAAAAAATAAAGAAATATCAAAATTATTGGATATTTCTATTATCAATGTGTTGTTTTTAATTTTTAATTTTTTATTGGATATTTCTTTAATAGTCACAACTGACTCTCACATCCAAAAATCTAATTTCTATTTATGATGGACCCCGCAGAAACTACTATGGGACTAGATCAAGATACGAAAAAAATGAAATCGTCAGGGAAACAATAGCGCATAATGTCTAGTTCAAGGACAAAATGCGCCGTTCTTACAAAACAAAGAAAGAAAAGGGGATAAAATGCATGATATTGTGTTTTAAAATAATTTTTATTTATAAATATATTAAAATAATAATTTTTTATTTTTAAAAATTAATTTTGATATTTATGCATGAAAATGATATAAAAATCTTAAAAAAAATTTAATCTAAAATAAAAAACTTATTTTTTTATAAAAATATTTTTAAACACATTGTCAAACACCATTTATATTTTTATATATATATATATATATATATTATGTAGCCTCACTTAATTGAAAAACACACAAATACGATAACTCCGGCAAGAAGAGCTGACAATCAGCCGATTTATTTTACTTTGGAGCAAGTCACGAGAGTGTTCAGTAAAAAGGGACGAGAGATTTACCTGACAATTAACTAACTTTCATTCCTATCCTAAAAAACAACGCCCCAGACACATCCTGCTCACTCTTTCCGCCGATCATTTAAGACTTAAAACATTCATGAAATTCGAGAAATCATTCCTAAATCACACCACTATAGCTTTGGTGTGCTGATCTTTCCATGTGCACTGTGATAATTAGTTTTAAAAATATAAATGAAGATCAGTTGGCTAGATCTTCGGTGGAGCTTATTCTACCATTCCGACCATATTAGATACTACATTAACACATTCTAATGAATTTGTGTGCGTGATGTATAACGACCAAAGTTTTTTTTTTTTTAAAAAAGTTTTTATTTCTACAGGAAACAAGACAGGAATTAGTTGCAAATCTAGGTGGAGGATGTTTAAAATATAGGCAACCGAAATTCAGTTGCATTATAAATGAAGATTTCGGACACACTAACAGGAAGGGGGGATTGCAAAATAATAGGGCTTCTCATTCATGCTTGGGTGTTTTGTTTTTTTAATAATGCTTCCTTCTTCCCGTAACACAGCAAATGTTACGGAGTGCTAGACCGCGTAGAGGAGTGGCATTGCCACACCGACGTGGGGGTCTACACTCAATTTCTCTCTTTCTTTTTTGATCTGAGATAAATGATATTATTCCAACCAGCTTTTACCTTGATGGATTTATTTTTCTTCTAAATGATTTTATGTATTTAAAAGAGCAAATGATTTTAAATATTAGTTCTAATATTTCGACCAACAAGATCAAAAGAGAAAGCGGGTCTCCTCTACTGTGAGGTCTTACCGGCCCTAAGGATTACCCCCTTTCGAACTTGTTGAAAACGATTCATGGTAGTGGTCGGCACATGGTGCGCATGTATTTAAAAATTAGCGAATTTTTTTTTTTAAAAATATTTTTAATATTAATATATTAAAATAATTTAAAATAAAAAATTTGAAATGCATTCTGATAAATTTCTTTAGTGGCAGCTTATTTGGTCTTTTTTTTTCTCGGGGTGTAGTGCTTAGCAAATTTCGTTCATGTTTCATATATAGTTGGGATTGATTTTTAAAAGTATTTTTTACTCAGAAAAGCATTAAATTATTTTTTTATTATTTTTTAAAAATTATTTTTGACATCAATACATAAAAATGATTTAAAATATCAAAAATTTTAATATAAAATAAGAAATAAACATTTTTTTTTTCAAAATACAATACCGATCATGAACTTCACAGACTACACTTTAATGTGTTTTTGCTGACGGTACAAGCTCCAAGCAACATATGGCAATCTAGGTTTTCTTCCCCTTTAATCTATCTAGAAAAAAAATATGTATTCTCTCAAAAAAAAAATCTGGGTTGTCTGGTGTAGGCTTTTTGGTCAAGAGTGTAAGTCATCAAAAAACTATACAATTGGCTATGCAAAAAATTAAAAATCTAAAGTTTTTTTAAGAAAAAACTAAAGATTAATCGGTCATCCATATTGAAATTATTTTTAGAAAAAACATATTTAAAAAAAAAAAACAATAAAAATGAACAGGTCACTTCTAGATGTTTAATAGCATCTGAGTCCCTATGATATCGGTAAGGGCATCTCCAGCAGGGAGTGCTATTTTGGGGAGGCAAATCTCCAAAATAACATTTTGAATAGTGAAAAAATAGCATTTTTGTTGATTTGTGCTCCAGTAGTAAAAGCCATTTTGGAGAGCCATTTATTTTTATATTATTTTAAATACAGTGCAATTATTTTGTATGTATTTTAATCATGCAATTAATTATACAATTAATAAGAGTAAATTATATAATTAAATAATTGCTTTTAAAAAACCCTCCAACAATATAATTATTAATTTTATATATTTCTTGTTAAGGTATTTGTAAATAAAAATAAATATTTTTGATATAATTATATTATTTTCTAATATATATATTACATTGATTATACAATTAATAGGAGTAAGTTATATAATTAAATAATTATTTTTAAAAAACCCTCCAACACTATAATTATTAATTTTATATATAAACTTTTACTCTCTTGTTAAGGTATTTGTAAATAAAAATAAATATTTTTGATATAATTATATTATTTTCTAATATATATATTATATTTTATATATATATATATATATATATATATAAAAGGTGGCCCCAAGGTGGGGCCACCTTTTTTAGCAGCATGTCCCGAGCTGCTATTTGTAGCAGCTCGGGAAGGGGGAGGTATTTTTACCTCCCCTTTTGGCACTCCTGCTGGAGTGTCTAAAAATATTGAAAATTACTAAAATATTATTTTTTTATTTTTGCCTCTTCAATTTGGCATGCCTGCTGGAGATGCCCTAAGGGGAACACAGTCATGTGATTTTAAAATAAACAAATAGGTCCTTGACATTTCTATTCTGTGCCAGTTTCAATCATTCTTTATAAAAACAGCTTCGATTACTGTTATATTTCAAACTGGATGACACTCGATGTATAGCGATGCATTGGCAATCGAAGTTGATTTTGAAAGAAGGGTGCCACCGTGAAAAAAGTGAAATGTGAAGGCCTCAATTGCCCATTTTAAAAACTACAAGGGCTATTTTTGCTATAAATTAAATTTTCATCGTTTGACTCATGAGTTGTAATTTATACCACACTCTTTCGTAAGAAATCGCTTCGAGTCTTTTTTACCAAATAGTTTTTATTTTATTTTAAATTATTTCAACTCATTTTTATCTTAAGTTATTTATATAAAAATAATTTTAAATCATGAATTAAAGTCAAAAGTCATAGTTAAAAAGTCATGTCAAACGGATTATAAATCCTCTTGTATAGTTATATCTCCGTGGCTTGTATCAAAGAGTGATTTCGAGCGACAATAAGGAATTGAAGAGTAAAGTCCTAATAAAAATTTCTTCAAAACAACATCGTTTTGATCTATAAAAAAAGGTCACTCCTGGAATCCATTCTTAATGATCCAGTTTTGACTTTTTTTTAGCCTAGGTTAACTGAATTGGTAATGCTGACCTAGACCTCAAGATTTAAGATTTAGATCGATTCTAAAATTATGATAATAATTAATTTTAAAAACACGACTTAATAATTTTAAAATTATTTTTTCAATATAGATATTCTGAAAATAAAAAAATAAAAAATATTTTATATTAAAACAGTCATACTTCATGGTTTAAAGATATAACAATTCATTTTAAAATTATCTTAATAATAAATTTATTTTTATTTTTGATATCCTGTTTGTTTTTATTCTTAAATAATAACTACACGCTAACTTGATTTCCTTTTTTTTTTCCATGGAGCTTTCATATTATTATTCACTGTCATTCATTTTTATTTTAAAACATTGTTGTACTATGATATCCTTTAAAAATATTCATTCACTTCTATTTTAAGTCATTGATGTACGATAATATCCTTTTAAAAAATGTCTACTCCTTGTATTGCGTACTTTAATATTTGATCTTCAAATTTTGCTATTAATATATAACTTCTCATCCGCCATAGATGCTATGAGTCAGAGGCTGCTCCGATTGCTTGTACCCTTTTTATATTGATAAGATCACGAGAGAGGAAAAAAGCATGATCTGGGATTTCTAATAATAACTAAACCAGATCAAATCAAACGGATCATATTTTTCCAAGTATTTTGGACCGGATTTTGGTAGAATTCATAATCTATATTGATTTTGTTTGATTTGAATTTGAAAATTTTGAAAACCAACAAAATAAAAAAAATTGGAAGTGTAAATCCAAACTTGGTTTGGATATATTCAACATAAGATAAGATGGAATTGGTTGAAGCAAAGATATATTTAATTACCCTTTGAAAATGTTTATTCATGGTTAAAGCTAAAAAATAATTGATCAAAATCGAACAACCAGCCACCTCGGAGAAGAATTCCCTTCCGATGGTATTCCGAAGGTGTATTTTAGACAGCGAAAAAGGGGCCCCATAGTTTATGGCTGGATCTCCTTCATGCCCGCTTTTACCTCTCCAACATCATGCAAAGCTTCGGCCGATTATCAGCGTCGGAGCGCGCCTTCAGGCTATCAATTTGGTTCGATTTACTAAAATCTCAAATTCTTCACATTTCTGTTCCATGGCTTTTTAAAAAACCAAAATTAACCGGGTTTTTTTTTTATAAAAATGAAATTTGATTTCTAAACAAATTAAATATTCATATGAAAATGTTAATTCATAAGTAATAAAATAGAGTCCAGACAATTATAAATGACTGGCTTTCGATTAAAAACGTATGGCTGGTGCGAGTTTTTATATGATAATATTTATCTAACATCACTTTGATAAATTATCTACTCCCTCTTTTGAAGTTATCATGTTAGTGCGCGAGATTTTTTTTATTTTTTTATTCGAGTATGTAAGCTTTTAAATTTTTTGCTTCAGTTAAATTCCACCAAACACAGGCTGACATGATCATTTAATTTCCACCTATAATTTTAAATGGCGATGGAACTAATAATTTTAAATACAATCCATTATACAGCAAAGTTTTTATCATACAACTTTATACGTGCGTCAATTTTCCATGAAATGCTTGTTCTCGTAGTTATGTAGAGAGACATGCACGTACCAAGCTTTATGAAATTCTAGAGTGTTCTCTCTCTTTATTTTCCCATGCCCAACCAGAAACTTGATGAATTAAAGTTTGAAAGTGGTAAAAATTCGAGAATACATATATACACTCAAATAGTAAGAACAAGAAGTACAGCATCCAGCATGAGCATTTAATTAAAAACTCCACGCACTCAGATAAAACAAAAAATATTAACACTTAAATACAATATAAAATAACCAATAAGAAACCGCTGGGGATTTCACACTCCCTTTACAGAAGACTTGGTTGCCTTGATTGCAAAATGCTTTGGTGTATTCATTAACAACTCGAGCCAGGAACAGCTCCTGTTTTGATATTTTGACAAGTGGTACTTTCTTCCTATTCTTGGCACCATAATGTTTCTTGTGTATTTTTTAATTATTATGATTTTATAGGTTCGAAAAACATTCAAATACAATCTACTAGAATACAGGAAGAAACATATTTTTTAAAAAATATTTAGTATTCAGTATTCATGCTATATGTTGTACCGTATTTCTCCGGAAGACCATATTTTTACGTACTATTAATTGATCAAACGCTACATCACCAGTCACTTCATATCACCACCGACCAGAGTCCCATTTTCTTAATGATTTGTCACTCAGTCGAATGATTCGCACTCAGTGTCCATCTCCACCAAGTAATTAAACTCTGCATGACCCATCAATCAAAGGTACAAGAATATAGGGTGAGAAAAAACTTAAGTATACAATCATTTGGCATATTCAAAAGCGATTCACTCCCACCCGCTTCTCACATTGAGTGTTGTCCATGATTTATATGTAATCCTGAAGGTTTATTTTGATCACAAGGATATTTCAATATTTTCTTTACTTCTATGAGTTTTAATTTCGAGCTCATCATCTATTTTTGTTTCCAAGTAAATTGAACTCAATAAAAAATATATGTTTATTGAATCGTTTAAAGAGCAAATAAGATCTGGGATTGATGAGGAAGCTGATTTGAGATCGCTTTTTTTATATATATAATTAAACATTAAAAAAAAATTAGAAAACATTTGAAGGTCAACCATGAACATCTCAATTGGCATTCTATCTCTTGCTGGACGGCTCGGGTACTGGTCGGGTGAAGTGATCTTCAATTGAGTGGGCAGTAGAGTTTGGTGGGTCTTAGTCTTCACGTCTACTCCCGGTCACAACCATTGCATGGTGATTAAATAATGTCATTACAAGTTGATAGAAGATGGTTACGCTTTTGTATTTGTTCTAATGAGCTTGACATGTGTCATTATTTTACATTAACAGCATATGGAATACTGGCTAATTGGTGTGGAAGTTAAAATATACTAATTAAGTTTAATTTAAATACAAATTTGTTGTCAACGCTAGCTTGCTCTGATCCGAGCGACGGAAATGACAATGAGAGGGACTACAGATATGGTTCATGCATGACGCCCATATCCTCAAAATCTGTCTCGTGATGGACGTAGCAGTGGTAGATTAGCCGATTGTGGTCCCACTAGGTTAAGCATGTATACTTTTAAGCTTCGAAAAATCATTTTTAAAATATATATATATTATTTTAATTCAATAACACGTCAATAAATTTTTGCTCATTGATGTACTAGCGCGTTATAATTACTCGGGCAAGTTATTATACCGTGGAATCTATGATTGCTACTGCGGTAAATAAATTAAGTTTTCTAGGTGCTGAAATCTACTTTTGAGACCACAACGCTTAGCATGATATTTTTATTTATTTACAAAAAAGGTAGTATTCATCGATCAATTTTTCATGTACCGGATTTCACCTTTCGGTTTGTAGAATCAAACCACCAATCAATGCTAGCACTGAAAATTTATAAGAATTTCACATCATAAAATCTGATTTAAGGTTTGAGTTGCAGTGGTTAGGGAGTGACTATGATGTTTCATGCTAGATAAAAAAAAAAAAAAAAACTAAATTGGAAGGGTGGTGATGCATGTAGACTGGAGCAACAAATTTTGTTATTCTAGTTTTCAAACACTTTTTTTAATTGAGTCCTTCAATCATAGGATGTAAAACCAATTGCTCTAAGATAAAAATTGAAAGAAAGGGAACCAAGATAGAAAAGGCACAAAAAAAAGTGATGTGTTCGAAGCTTGCATAAAAATCTGACTTGGTCCTTCAATTTCAAGACTTATACCCTTTTAATTTTTTATTTCTAAAAATTAATTTTGCTATAAAATTATTTTTTTTTATTTTTAGTTACTGGTTCGTGACAAGATACCAATACAAAAAGAGTCATCATTTATATCATTTTCAACCACCATAATGATTTAATTTGGTGGCCACATGTTTCCTTTGATAAGAAAAGTTTGGTGATGATTGTTTAGAACCTTAGTATTGCCTAAAAGATTAGATCCAAGAGAAATTTAATTAGGTTTGATTTTATATTTTTATGTTTTTAGATTATAAGATTTTTTTATGTGTAACATAACTGTTTAGATCATAATATTATTTAGAAAAAAAAAACAAAATAAAAGGACAGAAGAGTCACGTCAAGAATCTAACACCGATATACACCATCGTGGTAGAAAGTGCTCGAAGAGATGATTACATCAACACAAACAAAAAAGCATCATCGGGTTACAGATGTGTGTAATTTATAGGAGGAGTCGTTATTTCTCGAATCTAAATTCACATCAATAGTTTAATACATGTCTTGTAACCTGTACTACGTTGTGGGAGGTTTCCAAGTTACTATCTCTTGTAATGTGAAGTAAAAAATGTTAGCAGGAAGGGCAAGCTTTTATGTATAGTGAATTTTTATATTTTTAAAATTGTAAATGGAAAAATAAGTTTACATTTAATAAAAATAATAAATAAATATAACAATTGATAGAATTAATAAAAAAAAGTTACTCTTGTCAAATACTAGTATGAGAAGTTGGTGTTCTTTTTAAAAGCAACAAATAACGTGTGCAAATATTCTACTCTATAAAATTTTCATGGTATTTCTCCCCCAAATCTTTTTATTTTGTTTCTATTCATTTCCAATATAATAAGAAATATAAAATATTTTAACTGTATTTATTCAATCTGTTAATTATAGGCAGGTTGTATTTTATGTATTTTTTTCCAATCATATATTAATCACTATATATTTCATCTCTAACTACAAGGATATTAATTTTTGATTGTTTATGTCTTCTACAGACTTTTTTCTGTGCGCGTGAAGTATCTGCAAGCTTCTAGGCTCCACGTGATTTGTAACAATTATTCCACTCACAGTATAAAGATTTTCCTTTTCACAGCTATTATTAACTCTCTCTTTTTCCATTTAAAGAATTTATATTTAAAAAAAAACATTTATTTTGATATTAACATAACAAAATAATTTAAGATGAAATATAAAATATTTTTTAAAAAATATAAAAAGAAATACATTTATAATCTGTAAAATATCTACCATTACCGTGATTAAAAGATATTGAATTAACCACCCCGCATTATTTCTGAAGGAGAGAGTGACCGAGAGAGCGTCAAGTAATTCTTTTTTTTTGATAACTAGGAAGAACCTTATAATCATCGGAGAAAATGGTGGTGCTATGTCCACTGCAGAGATCAGTATATCCTCTTTTTTTTCAATTTAACTTGAAAGTCGAAACACCTTCTAGATTACCCTTTCTATATCCCCCGAGTTAATATTGTTTTAAAAATATTTTTTATTTAAAAATATATCAAAATAATATTTTTTTTATTTTTAAAAAGTTATTTTTGATATTAACACATTAAAATAATTTAAAAATATAAAAAAATTATTTTTTATTAAAAACATTTTTAAAGCAAAATTACAAACAACTCATTCATTATAGTCTAGCGCAGCTCCCCGCCATAAACTTCAATTCAACAGCCACTCGAACGTGACACTAAAAGAAAGGTCTGGTTGTGCAATGATGGTAATATACAACTTTTTGACAATGTTATTGAATAAAATTCGAACATTAGAAAAAGAGAACCCGTTCGGTATGAACTTATCAATCCGAGACGACATTCACCAGGTACAGCATCTTAATTTCACAGAGAAACTTTTTTTTTTCCCTTTCTTTTCTTTGACAGCAAAACCTTTTCTGGGCAGACTGCAATGCAATAATACAGGAAAGGGAAAACAAAATCCTGTCGCCGTCAATCTCCATTACCGCATCAATGAATTAGACATCTCGTTTCACTTTAATTGTCAATTGTTTCTCAGCGGTCCAATCCCCCCAACTTCCCACCTCCGGAAGAAGAAAAATCCCCTCCCTGCACCGACCATTTCCCAGGTGAAAACCTGGACCAGCCATTTCACCAGAATATATATATATCGGCGGCCAAGCAAATATTATCCTTCCTATGCAAAAATGAGTCTTCCTATTTGCTTTTAAGGTTTGACGGTTACCCGTGCAAATGCTTCGTGTCCAAATCAGCTGGAATATCGGAAACCGTACCCAGATGGACCCACTTCAATCACGAAAATTTTAGCGACAAATCCCCAATAGCATCTTGGAAAAGTTATAATAAATAATAAATTCACATCAATGTGATCAAAGTTCAAAGTTGGTTGGTGCTAAGTCATTTTAGCACATGAAATCTGCCATTTTTTTCGTACGTGTAGCTCTTTTCTGGCCAGTCATTCAGTCGGCATTCCCGCACGGTGTGGTAGTTTTTCTCTGATTTTTTTTTCTTGCAGAGGGACCCAAGCTCCAGGCAACTACGCTACAAACTGTAAAGATTTGAGCAACCCCACTAAAATCACTCGGGAACCAATTAGTTCTTGGCACTGGAGAATTCTGAAATTATATAGCAAAAAAAGTCTTTTCAGGTTTTTGCGTTTTGAATTGCAAACATTTTCTTTCAGGAATAATAATTATTCTTCAATTATAATTTTTTAGCAATGATGACATTGAATTAAAATCCAGTTAAAAAGAGGTAAGGACAGTAAAAAGAACAGGTCACCGAAATATGAAAAAAAAGATGGATTTGTTTTTTTTAAGAAAAACTACCACCCTATGTCACCCTGTGCCGAAGCTGGCATCGCCGCCGCCGCCGCCCACCGGGAGCAAACAACCTCCCTCAAAACAACACCCAAAGAAAACATTAAAAACACAAATTTATGTACAAACAATTTTCAGTGCATTTTTTTTAAATGTAACTCTCAGGAGTATCATGAAAGTGATCCTAAGCAAAGAGCTTTGCGGGGTCACTTGGATCATTGTTTGGTGAAAGATCACAGACCATCATTATCATGATGATAACCCACTATTCGAGGGTTTGAAACTCGGACGCCGGGTGGTGCTGAAAATGGGTGGTTGTTTGTAGTCATCATGAGATCAAGCTGATAGGGGTTGTTTAAGTTCAGAAATGATGGCGGGGTTTAGGGGAAAGACGAAGGAGAAAGTGGAACTTTTCTTATATATAAATATAAACACACATATTTATATAAATCACTACAGGACGCGATTACTTTTTATTTACTACGATTTTGAAGCAGCTAGTTATTAAATTTAATTTCATTTCAAAAATATTTAAAAATAAAAATAAAATATAAAACACAAATGAAAATAAAAAACAAACACTGCTAAAAGAGAGGCACAACAAACCCGATTCAAGTTGGAACAGAAGAAAGCCAATAAACAGACAAACTTGCTTATATGACTCCACCTGGCTCAATTACAAACCCCCATGTCATCAGTGTTCAGCTTTTATAGCCATCATACGCATCATGATGAAGTGATTCTATCCTTAATTTATTTACAAAGACAGGATCAGATAATTAAATTCGAAAATTCGAGAATCAATGTAGAGACAAATTGAACTTAATACGTACAAAGCATGTAGTGTGAAATAGAAGAAAGTTAAAAAAATAGATAAGCCACACACCCTTCGTCTTCTTCTTCTTCTTCTTCGTTTTCAATTATTGTTTTCTCTCTCTCATTCTCTACCAGGGATGTTTGAGTTTAGGTGAAAATTTAGGAGATTAGGTTAAAAAAAGGACCACATGACGTGATGATAATAACAACCACACCACTATACATGTTACCATGTTAAATATACATCCAGTTTGTCCATGACAATGACTTGCGTCCATGGATAGATTAAGAGAAGCTCAGGTTCTCTTTATCCCTTCATTGGAGGTAGGAGTCAATTTAAGAGAGATGTCTAGATAGATCAGGAGAGGACACCTGATTGGGCCTCGAACATTGTCCGCGGTCTGCTAGAAAGAGCCCATCACCAATACCCATCTAGTAATTTGGGTCATTTTTTCTAGTCCTTCTTCCTTAATCAACCTTCCTTGCAGGTTGATGATCTCATCGATTTTGTTAGCGCTCTCAAGGTGCCATTTATTAGCTCCACCTCGGGATGCCTTTCAACCAATGAATAAGAACAAGAGAGTAATTGACCTCAATCAAACTACATCCTGGTAATTTTTTGAAACCATTGCTACCAAAATTGGCTTTCAACCATTAAAAAGCTCACAATACCTCAGAAAAACAACCATTACGTGAAAACCCTTCAACCATCTCATTCGACGGAAAACATTCCTTTGTGGCAACTCTTCAAATAATCCTCACAGACTGTGTCATCCCCATTACTAGCATGACCATTCAAAACTGTTTTCCAGGAAATAACATCATTGTTTGGCATCTTAATAAAAAGCTTTTGCGCTCACCAAACACCCTCTAAGCAGCATCGATTGCTTCTCCACTAGCTTACATATTAATGGATTCAAAATTAAGTGGAGAAAAAAACCCAAAGTAAAGCCTAATAACTTACAAAATCCAAAGAAAACACCTACAAAGAAGAGCCCGGTCCCAGCTCCTAAGGAGATGGGCCCCGGCAAGATCTCAAGCCCATGCACAAAGTATGGGTGTATGCCCAGCTTATTGAACGTGCTGTCAGCTTACTGTATCTTGAGTACAGCATGTTTGGTTCTGGAATGTGGTTGAATCTATTTTTCATGTCCACCAGGTTTGCTATCTTGCTCGTACCTAGTATTTTCTTGAAAAATAATTTCGAGACCACACGAGCATCTTTCAGTATTTTTCACTAATCTTATGTGTATTAAAATACAACAAATATAACCATTTATGTGGTTTAGTGGTACAAACTTGGGACTCAAGGTTATGGTTTCAGATTCAAGACTTGTGATTGCTAATATGATGATCATTGAAGTTTATATGATCGTTAATTTCATGGCATGTAAAATTAATCGAGGTACGCGCAAGCTGATACAAACATCTATGTTAATAATATATATATATATATATATATATATATATATTAGCTTAATCTTTTTATATATAAAAAAATTCATGTGCTGAAAATATTTATGAATCCTTCAAACCTAAGATTTTTTATTTTTTTATTTTCAACATAAATATTTTTATAAACTATATATTTAAAATATCATTTTACTTTCTCCATATAAAACTTTTAATTTTATCATTTAGAGATTTTTATATATATATTCCTGGCAATAGAAGCTGCCAGACACCTGATTTAACTAACATCAATTAATTATCTTACACATCTTGGGTTTTGTGAGTCACCACATGTCCATCAACGTAGCAGCCACAAAAGGGGTCCCTCTAGTCTAAACCCACTTTTAATCACAAAATAATCCAACCCTTCACCTTCTTTCAATGCATTAATCTTGACACAAGATTTAAGAACAAGTGGAAAAGTGAAGCAGCTAGGCAAGGCATCCAATCCCTTCATTTGCCTGAACAAAAGTTTAAATTCCTTGTGAAATTCGAATGGTGAATATCCTCTGAACATTACGTTCCAGATGGAGGAGTTTATGTCAGGAATTTGATCGAACAGTTTGTGGGCGTGCTCCATTTTCTTGAATGATGCATTCGGCGTGATGATTTTTTGGGGTGATATAGTTTATGTGTTCGAGCCCGTGAAAGACAATTTGGGAGTGGATGTGGTTAAGGGTCTTTCATGAGAGTGAGATGAACTTGTCTTCTTTCTGTGACTGTGAGGGGATTTTCCAACTACACGTGGTAAGCATCAAGTATGCTCGCTATTTTCGGCAGACGGCGTTTTAGGACCATAAAACATGAGGCTACCCGAGACCGTTATCTCCGTCAAATCTATTAAAAGCGACGGCGTTTTTAGCATGGAATAATCCACAATAGATAGTGAGTGTTAACTAATATTGATGGAGGGCAGTGTTGTTAAACTCGTGAGTCAACTTGCAAACTCGTACGAGTTTGCGAGTTGACTCAACAAAACGTGTCAACTCGGGGTTGAAAATCGTTTCGGGTCAAACTCGGTCAAACTCGTACGAAATCATAAAATCGGATCGGATCGGTCCGATTTTACGATCCTAAGTGTTTTGGAATTTCAGACTTTAGGGTGAATTAACTCTTCTCATTTTCATTTGCCCTGAATCTTCTCTTCTCTTCTCAGTTCTCATCACGCATCAGTCGTCCCCAAATCTTCTCTTCTCTTCTTAGTTCTCATCACTCATCACTGATGAGGAGATGAAGAGGATGAAGAGATGAAGACTTGAAGAGGAAGAGAGTAGCCGGAGAGGGAGGGAGGGAGGGAGAATGGGCGGGCGGCGAGGAGAACTGGAGAAGGGAATTAGTCTATTAGAGATTGGGGGGGGGGGGGGGGGTTATAGTAGTAGTAGTAGTAGTAATAATAATAATAAAAATAAAAGTAGGTTTTCAGGGGGGGTTGTAAATTTATAATAATAATAATAATAATAATAATAAAAATAGGTTTCTACGGGAGTATAATAATAATAATAATTATTATTATTATTTATTATTATTATTATTAATTAGCATAAAAATAGTTAGCATACAAAATAATTTTAAAAAAATCCTATTAATTTAAGACAATAAATAACATTAATTAACTTCAAATACATCAACCATAAAAAAACATACAATTACTTGAAAAACATACAATAAGTAGCTTAAATTTCAAATCTCAAATATTGTGGGTCTTTTAATTATATTTAAATTTATTTTTTAATTTAAATATAATTAAAAATAATAATTTTATTGTTGGAGGGTTTTTCAAAAGCAATTATTTAATTATATAACTTACTCCTATTAATTATATAATTAATTGCATAATTAAACTATATATAAAATAATTGAACTTTATTTAAAATAATTAATTATATAACTAATTGTTTTGTAATGTATTTTTAAGTTATTTTGAATCATGTATGAACCTTAACTAATGAAGTTTTATGGCCATAATTATGTTATATTGTATTCGAAAATATTTTACTTATGATTTTACAATTTTTCTACCTATACGATTTTAGCTGTGATTTTATGATTTTTGTACGGAAAATTCAGGTACGATTTTACGATCCGATCTTATGATCCGAGTTTTCGAATCTCCTTCCATGTCGTGTCAAAATCGTGATTTTGATAACCTTGATGGAGGGACCCGATTGAGGAATGCGTGAGTCATTAGAGAAATAATTGAAAAGTTTATTTTGTTTTTGGACTCAAAATGGGTGTGCATGGTTACATATTATATTCCTGCGGCTCAGAATTACAAAGTGATACTTTGCACTATCTCTTGGATACAATTCAATGGTCTGCATTTTGGTATTGCATTAATTGAAGGATTTTTTATATCTGTAAAACATCCAAACAAATAAAAGAGGATTAGTTATTCAATTAATTGATTTTGAAAATTCTAAATTGTGATCCATTGATAGTTCTGGAGATCCCTTAATAGACAATTTTCTCAAACAATTTTCAGAAATATTCTCATAACCAAAAAACTTGCCTCCTACGCGAACTCATGATCATTATATTTACTTACAACATGAAACAAAAGCAGTTTGTGTAGCACCATACAAATACCTTTATTTCCAAAAATATGAGATTGAGAAAATAATCAAGAAAAATGAGGATTGTTAAGCCTAACCAAAGTCCTTTCCCATCCCCAGTTTTAGTGGTAAGGAAACAAGATAGTAGTTGGAAATTGTGTGTGAATTACATAGCTCTTAACAAGGAGACCGTTAAAGTGAAATTATTGGAATTAAAATAATTAATAGATTTTGCTAGTTTAAAAATAAAATATAATATCTATACATGCAAGGTTTGATATAATAAAATACATCCTATTATAACAACAACAACAACATCGATGGTTTAACACCTAAAAATATTATTATTATTATTGCTAAAACAATAAAAAAATATTAAATTATTCCGAGGAGAAAAAAACTCAAAAATATTAATAAAAGAAAGCAACAAAAAACTATTATTATTATTATTATAATTATTATTATTGCATGAATAATGGAAAATAAATTTAATAAAAGAATAAAAAAACCCAAAAACTTTAACAAAAGAATAAAAATTATTAGCTAAAAAAATTATTTGAAATGAAAATAAATAAAAAAAACTAATAAAAAAACCAAAAGAAAAAACAAAGGAAAACAAATAAGAAATATCTATTTTTAAATTATCATAAACACAAACTAAAATTTAAGAGCAATATTTTTGAACAAAAATGTTATCTCAACAAAAAAAAATTAAAAATCAAAACTAAAGGCACAAATATATATATAAACATAGACAAAAATATGAGCTATTTAAGAACTATAAAAAATTAAAGGAATTAAAATAAAAAATAAAAAATAAAAAATATAAGGGCTGGAAACAAAACCAAATATATTATCAATTTCAATCAAATAAAAAAATTAAATAAAGTATAACATATATACATGTAGGGTTTGATAAAATGAAACACATTAATATACCATATTATAACAACATGAATGTTGAAGTCTTAACATTTAAAAATATCATTATTATTATTGCTAAAACAATAAAAAAATATTAAATTATCCTGATGAAAAAAAATCAAAAATATTAAAAAAATAGAAAATACGAGTCGAACCCCCTCCCTGATTACTATACAGGAGCGTTGTCCACTTAGCTGGAGACTTTTTTTGGTCTTTTACCGTGAAAACATATATAAATATAAGCAAGGGATGACAAGTCACCATATTTTAATGACATTTGAAACACCAGAACACGCATTCCAATTGACAATGGATCTGAATATGCATACCGTGAAAACATATATAAATATAAACAAGTGACGACAAGTCACCATATTTTAATGACATTTGAAATACCAGAACACGCATCTCAATTGACAGTGGATCTGGATATGCATGAACAATGTTTTGCCGAGCTATTTTAGCTCTTTTGTAAAATCAATTATCTAATATTATTTAATCGAATGACCAGCTAGTTAAGACAAAAGGATCAATTTTCAAAGATTTTATGTGCATTATACCAAAAAAAAAATGATTATCGTTGACCGTTAAAACCGACCACATGGAACAGCAAAATAAAATGTTGTCGTCTGCATTAAAAAGACCACGTGCAAAGCTGCAAAAACTGTAGTACGCACGCCCATTAAAATATAAAACATAAACAAAAACAAAAACAAAAGGCAGTAGGCCAGAACAAACTCTTTTTTAAGTGGAAGATTACTTTAGCTTTTCGTTGCTCGTATCTTCTGTTAATGGATCTCTCTTTCACTCTCAGATTTCGTCCACCTTACCCCTCTCTCTCTCGCCGGAAACTTGACTCTCCGATCATCCATCCGCTAAAAAAGTTCCTACCTACCTTTTACCGCCCCGAAACTAATCCAAATGCCAAACCATTTCCAATGTCATCGAGGACCCGGCACTCAACTGTCGTGACCGCTAAGCTGAACAAGCCAATAGATGATGTGAGCGAGGAGCTGAACTTGATTGCTTCGCAAAATTTAGACCATGCCCCAGCTCGCAGAAGGGTTCGATCAGCTTTCATTCAAGTGCAACAGCAGCTTGATCACCCACTTTTCAAGGTTTGCTTGTTCTCTTGATCTGATCACGATCGTAGTACTTGTTTTGATCTCTTGAATCTACATGGTTAGTGACTGATGCTATTTGTTTTGGGTTATGATTGGTGGATAGATGACACCTCCTGGGAAGACATACGAGGTAAGCACTGCTGCTTTCCACTGATACTTGTACTAGTACTTCCTACTCTATAAGCGAGCATCTCCTTTCTCAATTTGAATTTGTTTACACATTTAGTTTTTTCTTTTCGATCTTGAGAAGGCACCTTTTCTTTACATGAATATTGATCTTTGATTCATTTTTCTTATCTGGAAACACAAAACATCATGAACTGGGTTGAATTCACTTTCCATATTGTCCTGTTGAAAGGGGAATAATGAGAAGGAAAAAAAGAAGAAGACATTTTTGGAATTATGCTCGACTGGCTCGGTTGAAATGAATTCATTTAGTCATAGTATCAAACGCAAGTTGAACTGTTTTTTAGATGCTAATATGGTTGTTAATTAAATCTCGGTGATTGTATTATTGGATTTTCTTAGTGGTACGAAAGGAATTCTAGAGGTTTGGAAATTTTTTGCAAAAGATGGATTCCGGAACCTGGAGTTCGAATGAAAGGTGCCGTGTTTTTTAGCCATGGGTATGGTGATACCTGTACCTTCTTCTTTGAAGGTTTGTCATCCTATCTTTTACATGTTCATATAGATTCACTGGCAAAATTCTGTATTTGATATATGGAGAGTTGAAATCTCAGGTATTGCAAAACGAATTGTTGCATCTGGATACGGTGTTTATGCTTTGGACCATCCTGGTTTTGGCCTATCTGAAGGATTGCATGGTTATATACCAAGCTTTGATGAATTAGCTGACAATGTTATTGAACAGTTCACAAAAATAAAAGGTTAGATAAGCATATTGTCATGCAATGGCTATAAAGTTACTGTGATTATCTCTTGTTTTAGTTTTTGATTCACATAAATACCAGGAAGTTTTAATTTCTGATCCGTTTTATATCATGATTGGCAGGACGTCCTGAGTTAAGCGGGTTGCCCTGCTTCTTACTCGGGCAGTCCATGGGAGGAGCTGTTGCTCTCAAAGTTCATCTAAAAGAACCACGCGCATGGGATGGCATAATCCTTGTAGCCCCTATGTGTAGAGTAAGCCCATCCTTTCTCCTACTACAGAGATAGTTTTAGCGAGTCCTTTCTTTTTAATGAGCTCATTGGTAATACATTTGCATTTCTGCGTATGTTTAAATATGTGGATTATTTCCAAGCTTCCCTCCTCTTATTCCACTAGAGAGCAAATAGTTAATTGCACTTTGCAAAAAGCAAATCCCCTGCATTTGGTACCCGATTGAAGAAGTGCATCAGTCTGCTGTCAAATTTGGAAAAGCATACTTATAAATGCCTGGCCAGCTCATATTCTGGAGTGTAGCATACAAATAGATCGTCATAGATTCATGAGATATGTTCATAAAGTCGTGATTTTCTGTAAGGAATTTCATGTTTGACAACAGTTTTCAGCTGTCGTGGAGGTTAATAGCGTGCCTCAGCAGAGGAAGTTCTAGTCAGACTGTCGAACAGTTCGTCCTCATTAAGACTTACCAAAAACCACTGAATAATGGATTGATGGCATCTGATACTGGAAAGTGGACATAAAATACAGCAGATGTAGGCTCTCAAATGTTGTCTGAGTCTTTTGACCAGTGAAAAGAGTGGCGTCTACAATATGCACCCGAGTTTAACCATCTGTTTGCTTCGTAAATTTTGCAAATTGGTCACTGTCATCTTATAATCACTTAGGTGAGGTAGGATTACCATCACTCTCCATAAACAGACACGTGGATTAATATTTGTTTGCTCTTTCTGGGTTGACTTCACTGGGTTCTTAAGGAAGTTACAAGCATAACTATTTTATCTGCGGAAAGCTACTCATGATTACTTGAAAATCTTCTAACCTCAAGTTCTTGCCAAGATTGCAGAGGATGTTCAGCCTCCAGCACCAGTTCTTAAGGCATTAATTCTTCTCTCTAAAGTTATGCCAAAAGCAAAGCTCTTGCCACAGAAAGATCTAGCAGCACTTTGCTTCAGAGACCTGAAGAAAAGAAAAATGGTAAAAGAAAAATCCTAACATCTGCAACATTCCCTCTTCAACTTGTTTTCTCTCTTACAACATTTAAGAGCTCATGTGTTGTCCATAAAAGATCTGAAAATCAATGAGCGAGTGAATGAATCACATTCACTCGAATAAGTCAAAAACTTCTTCGTGGAATTTTCTGGTAGATGTAATTGTGTGTTGTAAATTTCGAATGCTCAGTATTCCTAAGATGTTTTCACAGAGAGAAAAAACTGTTTCTTTTTTTATTTCTACTTCAGGCCGACTATAATGTTATCTGTTACAATGACCAAATGCGATTGAAAACTGCTGTGGAGCTCCTAAATGCTACCAAGGATATTGAGAAACAAGTGGAAAAGGTTGGGTTTTTAGTCTTATTGTACTTTTATGATTCCTTCATCTATCTCTGTTACCTCAACAACGCAATGAGTGCTTTTGATGTTACACACAAACACATAAATATCAAGATAAGCAGACTGATTCACTCATGTTGCAGGTTTCATCCCCATTGTTGATTCTTCATGGAGCTGCTGATAAGGTGACAGATCCTTTAGTGAGCCAGTTTCTCTATCAGAAGGCCTCTAGCAAAGACAAAACGCTAAAGCTCTATGAAGGGGCCTATCACAGCATTCTTGAAGGGGAGCCTGATACCAAAATTTTTGCAGTCTTTGATGATATTATTGCATGGCTTGATTCCAGATGCTCAGCTAAGTAAAATATTTTTTTCTATGCTACAGTTCTCCACGCGATTTCCTCGCTGTCTCTGGCTATTTTGATAGTCACCCGTTCCTCACAAATTTTTCAAATTTAGTTAATAATGCTATTTTTTAGGAGCTGGAAACCAAGAAAAATCTCAGTTCAGTCAATTGTGTTTGTGCATTGAGAATTATAAGGTAGAATGGCAGATTGCTAAGTTGGTACTTCAAATGATGTTCATAGATTGCTTTAGCAGAACACACAAAAGATGTTCAAATAAAACTGGCTGTAATCAAAACTTAAGAAGATAATTCACCTTCTGGATTATCGTAATCGTATTGGCTTCATTTGAATAGCACACGCAGAACAACTTTCTGAGGTTATGAGCCATTTTTATTCGATGCGTTGCGAAATGGTAGAATCTCAATGTCTCTGCAGATCCTTACAGGGTTAGTGATGGCTGCCGCTCCATTTATTATATCAGTCTTAGAGGAGAGGGTTCCTGACGTACTTCTCTTCAGGCGCAAACAGAGCAGTGCAGACACTTCGTAAATAAACTATGTTCTCAGAATTGACAAAACAGCACACGCCTCTAAAATTTTTGGGTCGACGAGCTGTTGCAATACCGACATTGACAAACATCAATTCCTTTTAGATTACCAAATTTATAATTTTATGAAAGTTTTAACTAGTTTATCTAAACTTAATGGTTCAACCCATATTTCTAGAATGTGATCTCGTTTGTTTGTGCGGTGGTAAAATGTTTTTTGTTAAAATTTGATTTTTTGTTTTGTTTTAAATCATGTTTTTTGTGTTTTCAAACTGTTCTGATGTGTTGATTTAAAAAATTAAAATTTTAAAAATAAAACAATAATTGCTGAAGGGCTCTCTCTAGCTCAATTAGAGGCCAGCACTACTAGACACAAATACTAGCCACCTAAAACTGGGTTTCAATATTAAATTAAAAAAATATAGGATGGGTTTCACATGTCGAGATACTTGAAATACCAAGATGAGAAGACCTGTACTGAATCAAGAGCATGATTTAGCCAATCTGGGCTTTAATTGTGAAACAAAGTCATCTTTTTTACTTGTTTCCTTTCAATCTTCATCTTTTTCTCACTTTTCTTCTCTATTACTTGAATAAAGCCAGCCTTTGGATTTTCAAATGCGCGACCATTGGCACGCACCTCTTCGTGCTCCTTCATCTTGTTTAAGGAATTGCGAGCCCTACCACATGGCATGTGGATGGGATGCTGGCTCAACAAATCTCTTCCTGCCGCTCATGTGGTTAGACTTGCCATTCTTATAACAATACTCTCCAGCCATGGATTTTGCTCGTAGCCACCAAATAAATAATGCACATCTTCCTTTGAATAGAAACCCGATACCGGACGCTATTAACATGATAGCTTTAAAGCCTACCACATAAACATATGGTTAGTCTTTAGAAACCAAGATTTGGCTTCTTCAAAGAGGGAGGAGAATAGAGAATATTAGAGATTGTGAAAAGTCAGTAGAGGGGAGGGAGGAGAATAGAGAATGTTAGAGCTTGTTAGATCTCACATTCGGCAAGATCCTCAATTATTCCTGTTGGTATACTAATGAATCTACTTTTGTTTGAACGCCTACAAACTAATCAACTTTTTTCATCCTTTTCCATATAACAGGGAATGTCCAGCTGACCTGAGAGAGGCTATTGCAAGCATTATTTTTGCCGCTCCAAGATGTTCAGAGGTGCCAGCAGATCAAGAATTTATTTGCTGCAAAATATGGAAAGGAATTCAACTTGGTTGCTTCGAGATTAATTAGTGCTATGGTCAATAATCAACCCCGTTTGAAGTGAACCCAAAAAAGAAAAATAGTAAGGTTTAGGAATGAAGATTTTTGGTTCTGTTGCATGACTCGATATAATATCCGACCCTTTATGCTATCTCCTGGGTGGATCAAAGCAGATTGTGGCAGAAGCCACACTTCCTCAAGCTCCCACCAAACAGAGCTCTCCTCTATCTCCAGTTTCCAATGGGGCCAATCCTACCATAAATATGGATAGCAAACAAGGATCATCATCTTCAAGCTTCTGCCACCGTGAGCAACATGTCCCAGGTCACTTCTAACAAAATTGAACCATCGATCAGGAAACATAATGCCGGATCATTGACTGATGGTAATATGGAGACAACACAAGCATCTGATGTCTTGGAGAGAGCTCGAGCTGCCATTGCATCAGCAGAGCGCGCAGCTGCTGAGCTTGTAAATGTAAAATTTGGCTCATATAAGTTGGGTGAAGGCAAGTCATAGTTATTCCAAAGTCGACCTTTGATTATGAAGCTATATCTCAGGATCACGGAATAAAGAAAGCGAAAAAAGAACCAAAAGAAAACGGACAGCAACTAATTATGTAAAAACACAATCCTACAAAAACTGGAAACTACCGTGTTTCATATTGGCCGTATTTTTATACCTTCATGATCTTTCACTACTGTCTCAATTTCCTTAAGATTTTAATTCATTTGTTATCTGCACATAATGTTTACTACTTCTTGTCCAAAATTTATTGTCTGGATTAGCTACTCTTTGTTAGGAGCCTAATTACGAGACTGATTAATTGCTGTAAAATGTGATCTTTGTTTTGAAAATTGTTTGGTAGTTACTGGCAATTGAAGGAGCCAGGGCCTCCACACTAATACTTGATTTAATTTAGAAATTGCATGTCTATTTTATTTAACCTTTAGCCATAAATAGGCAATTACATAAAACAAATTAACTACACACAAATTAAATAACTTCCCACTAATCCTATTACTACCCACCCTGAATAACTGGACCAAATAATAAAAGTAAACCGAAATACATAACAGTCCCTTGACCTAATTTAATTGCAAACTAACCCTTTGCAGATTACCCCCGAAATAGCCCTTAATTAAATATTTCCCCCCTTACATATAAAAGGAAAAACCCTAATTACGAGGTCTTGGCTGTCGGCGCATAACACTCTTCATGTGACTATGTTTGTAAGTTGTAACTACACTCATTAGATCAGACAAGTATATGTTACAGGCCAAAAACAAGAGTTATGATTCTCCATCCAATTGGTGATATGAATAATGGTATTATTTATGACTGATTGTTTCCGTGATGCGTTGTGTGTTTTGTTTTAATTGTAAAATTGAAAAGTTTTGCACGGTTCATGCTAGAAACTTTCTTGAAATTTTGATTAAAAAAACTATAATTTATAGATTTCTGAATTAAACTGCAACTGCAAAGCTGATGAAAATATTTTCCTTTTTTTCCTCTTAAGAAAAAAATCTCGGGTAAAAAAAAAGCTCAAAACACGATTCTGCTTTGGTCCATAAGATGGCTAGGAGGGAAAAGGAAAGGAAAGGAAGGTTTTCTTTGCGAGGCCGGACTTGTACCAGAAACGGGCCTGTTTCTCGTGGTAGATAGTGATTACAAGCCCATTTCCACTTACCAATATCAAAATCTATGAAGTATATTTTCCTGATGAGTTAGTTGTGTTTTCTAATTTGCTCCTAAAACTTCTTTCCACAGAATATTATAAAGGAAAGAAACTCAATTAACCTTCAAACTTGCCAAAAAGATCTGAATAACCCATGTACTTGGGAAATTGTCACCGGAACGTCGAGTTTGAGTAGATCGAGTTCTTGGTATTTGGTACTCTATTTTCTGTTACTGAGATGCCTCTCGTTTATTTACGAGAAATCATACCAAAGTTTTGATATTTTTCGCATCTTCTTCTAAAATCAGAGAAGGAAAGGAAAAGCAAAAAGAAAATACCAAATCTCATCTCGCTCAGAGGTACAATCTATTTATCGTTTTCTTTGTTGTTGATAACATTCTCGTTTTCTCCTCCATCCCTTGTTTATAGGCTGCTCCAATTCACCCCCTTTTCTGAGAATCCAGGGCCTGGATTCCTTACAAAAGGAGGAAACACACACGAGGATTCTTCCCTTGCGGATTAATTCGGGACATTATAAGCTCGTTTGTCTTTTGCAGAATTCTAACTTCATAATCACATGTTTGGTATAGAATTCTAACTACACCTCAGTATACTTTGATCTAAAATGGAAAGCAGGGATACTGTTGAGAGTTTAACCATCACAATATAACACAAACTTGAATGCAATATTTAGAATCCTTATTGATTTGTGATAGTTTAAGCTTATAATCTCCAGAATCATTTATTTAGAATTTTAAAAGTGTTGAATATCAACGAATAAAGGCTTGGAAAATTAAATACTCCTTTTCTATTATTGGTATCAAAACTTATTCTTAAGAGGAAAGGCCTTTATTATTTATACATACTGCTCAAGTAGTTTTTTCGAACAAAAATGATCTTAGTAAAGGGACAACAAAGATCTTAAATGAGGTAGTGCAAGAGTTTTTTTGAGGGGCAAATAGAAATTGACCAACTTGGGATCAACAGGATTAAAAGAACTACCATAATTAGTTCATTATTTATCAACAAACAAAAATAGACTTTAATCTACCTAATAAATCATAATAGAAAGAAATAAAGTTTAGTGTAGTGAGCAATGAAATTGGAAACTACAATTTAATGTATCATAAAAAAAATAAAACAAAAATGATAACCTTTATTTCACACATGAAAGAAGTGTAAGAAAAATATATATAGGTAATATTGTGGTTACTGGCTAGCAAAAACAATAAATACTTCACACAGTAAAACTTACTTTAGAGAATGTGATTCTAGTAATCAGTAGATTACGGAATTAAGAAATATATTTTCAAATTCTATGCAATTATAAGGTATTGAAGAGCTGTATATCATTCACAAAGTAATATAAAAGAAGATAAGGGAGCTCCTAAACTGAGTGTCTAGAAAGATTAAGATTGTTAAGATGGGAGAAAAATTCCTAAATCAAGAACTCTAGTCTAAAAAGATTTGTGTTTAAAATCTTTATTTCATCAGTTAATTGGAATCTTTATTGAATTGATATCTAGAATACTTGTTAGATTATGATAGTTTAAACTTGTAATCTCTATATATGTACAGGAGTCATGTATTCAGAATTTCAAGAATATGATTATTATCCATATTAAAGAACACAAATTTAATTGATTTCATGTTTTTTAATTGTGATTATTTTAGAAGTAACCGTTAAATAAATTAAATTTCATGCTTGACAGAAATCTTTATGCTAATAGCCAAGAACAAGTCACCAGCGGCCGCTGTTTTGGCCTCTTTCAAGACATGCATTACTGAATAACGAATAGGGCACCAGAAAGTATCGTAACATTTCAGTGCAAAACAGAAAAAGAGAAGAGATAGAGATTGGCGAAATGTATAATAGTAATTAAGACGCATCGACTGAGGATCGGAGTTAGTGATAGAAAACTTACTGTAAAGCTGCTTAAAGGGATATAATTACCAGATTCTGTAGCACCAAGACAGATTAAATAAGGATATAGTTTGATAAGAGATAAAGCCATGCAGCAGCTTTAAACATCCCCACACTTGATACTGCATGGAAAACATGCCGAGTCTGCTCTCTTGATTATAGCCGGCTGCTGCTTTTGCTGCCTATACCGCCATGTCTTTGCATGCAGTCTCTCATATTTCAGTATATTGACAGTTATATGCAACTTTTTTAGTGTGGTTCTGGCTCTATATATATCACAATTCAACTAACACTAATCACGCCCCCCCCCCCCCCCCCTCTCTGGTGTTTTTGATCCCGAGAGAGAGATATTCGAGAAAGGACGGGAACTGTGAAGTGGTTCAATTAATGATCTCAAAATGTAGAAGAGAGGTTCTTGATTAAAAACTCAGTGCCTTCGTTAGATTAATACCATGCCATTACTGGTAATTAATGTCGTACTGATCTAATAATTTTGGGGAAATGCTCACGTAATCGAGGGTCGGCATCTAATAATTCATCGAGTTCCATTAATTATGTACTAGTTGATTTTTTTTTTGGTAAAGATCGGGGCTTTACGTCCTTCTAAATTAAACGCGGAATAGTAGACCCAATTAGGTCATAGTACAACAAAGTGTAAACCCCTGCCGGGGGATCAGTAAAATTATCCGACCCCCTATCTATCAAATCTCTAGTTAACCCAAAATTAGCTAATCAATCGGCCACACAATTGGCCTCCCTGTAAACATGTAAAGTTTTAACCTCCCAATCCCTGCTCAACAACTCTCTAATCTTCATAATCATATTATAATTCCTATCTACCCTCACACTATCCCCATTAACAATCCCAACTACAACCCTGGAGTCTGATTCTATAATCACTTTTCTAAACCCCTTATCCCATGCTAGCTGCAACCCCCCATAAATAGCCCATAATTCCGCTGTCATGGAAGAACAAAAACCAATATTCCTCGCAAACCCCCCTAGCCACGACCCCATATGGTCTCTAATAACTCCTCCTGTACCTGCCATCCCTGGGTTTCCTTTGCTGCAACCATCCACGTTAAGCTTGATCCAATCTTCTGCTGGGTATTTCCATCCTATGTTCTCAACCTCCGTGTCGCCATTCTTCATATCACATCCACTTCTCTGCTCCTTTCCAATATCTTCAACCATTCTTTTTATAGCAAGAACAGTCCCATACCAATTACCGGAGTCTCCATCAAATGTTCTACAACATCTATCCTTCCATATAAACCATATAGTTACTCCGAAAACCAAATGCCAATCCCCAATATGCGAGTTTCCATTTCTGGGAGTTAAATTTGAAATTAACCAGACATACCAATTTTGGTTAAAAAACAAATTTCTTTCTTCAATTCTTACGAAAACCTCCCAGATTTTTCTTGCTTTAGGGCAATCTCGTAAAACATGAGTTAAGGTCTCTACTTCATTCACACAATGACTGCAATATCTATTATCTGATATTCTTCTTTGCCACCTCCTTTCATTTGTCATGATAGCATTATGGCCTACCGTCCATAGAAAAACTCTGATACGCTCCAAGCCTTTCCACTTCCAAATAATCTTCCACAAAGGATTCCGGTCCAAGTCCACCCCTTCTTCTTGCACCATATAACCTTTTCTAACAGTAAATTTTCCATCCGTGGATTGATCCCAAACCATAGAGTCTGGACCTACATACTGCATTGGAGGAATGTAACTGACAATACTCATCACAACCTGAGAAGGTAAGAATTGGGCAAACAATTCCCACTTCCAGTTGCCCCTATTATCCACCATCTCAGCTACTGTATTGTTAAGAGTTTCAATTTGGTCCTCCAAATTAACATGATTAATTAGAGGCCCATAACTCTCCAGCCAACTATCTTTCCAGAATAAAATCCGTCTTCCGTTTCCCAAACTCCATCTGACATTCTGATTCACTACATTCCATTCCTGACATATTGACTTCCATAGAACTGAATCTCTTGCGGCCGCCACTGGATGATTTTCTCCCCTATTCAAGTGCATATACTTATCTTTTAAGAATTTCACCCAAAGACTCTTTTCCTGTAATAAACCCCATGTCAATTTCATAATAAAAGCTTTATTCATCTGCTTCATTTTCCTCAATCCCATCCCCCCGTCCTCCTTTGGATGACACATCGTTTTCCAATTTACAAGATGAATTTTGTCTTTTCCTTCATTCTGCCCCCAGATGAATCTTCTGCATATTTTCTCTATCTCCTTGCAAGTATGCTTAGGAATAACTGCAGCTTGCATGGGGTATAACGGAATAGTAGTAAGAACAGCTTTACAAAGAGTGATTTTTCCTGCCAAGGATAAATTGTTTGCTTTCCAGCCTGCCAATCTCTTTTGTAAATTCTCTATTAAGTAGCTATACGTCTGATTCGTAACTCTTTGATGGAGTAAAGGCACCCCAAGATATCTCCCCAAGTCTCTTGTGACTTGGAACCCACTTCTCCTATGGATAGTATTCGCCAATGAGTCTGACACATTCTTGGAAAAGAAAATTTTTGTCTTTGCAGCACTAACTTTCTGACCCGAAGCTGAACAAAAAATATCAAGACATTTAGTGACTCTCTCTATTTGCTCCATGCTTGCCTCTGTAAACAAAAGCATGTCATCTGCAAAACACAAGTGAGAGATCTTCAACCCATTTCTGCGCACCCTAAAGGGCTTCCAACTATTCTCCTCCACTCTCCTATTTATCAGCTGAGACAATCTTTCCAAACATAGCACAAAAATATAAGGAGATAAAGGGTCTCCTTGCCTTATACCTCTGCTAGGGAAAAATTTCTGGGTGGCCCCACCATTCCATAAGACACTAAGAGATGGAGTTTCAATACAGTGCATGATAATTCTTATTAGCTCACTAGGAATTCTAGCATCAGTCAGAGTATCCCTTATAAATGTCCAGCTTAACCGATCATACGCCTTTTCAAGATCCACTTTAATGGCCATAACCCATCTTGCCTTTCATTTTACGCATTGAGTGAATAATCTCCTGTGCAACAATAATATTATCTGTGATATGTCTTCCCGGGACAAAACTACTCTGCACTTCACTAATCAGCTTCGGCATCAAACTTTTCAATCTTCCCACTATCACTTTAGTAATCACCTTAAAGATCACATTGCATAACCCAATTGGTCGAAACTGGTGAATATACTCAGGTACTGGAATTTTAGGAATCAGAACCACATGAGAATGGTTGATTGGAGATATATCCATATTTCCTGTAAACACCTCTCTTATGTACCTGCAAACAGACTTACCAACCACCTCCCACTGCGATTGGTAAAAAATAGGCTGATATCCATCTGGATTCGGAGCCTTATAAGGTTTCATCTCGAAGATAGCAGCTCTAATTTCCTCATCAAGAACTGGATTTACTAGCTGATCCATATACCTGGAGTCAATAATGGGAAAATGTCCCTCCAAAAGATAATCTTCATGAACATCCTCAATATCTATCTGAAATAATTTCTGAAAATACTCCCTGGCTATATTTTTTAATCTATCTTCCTCCCACACCCAAACATTCTGCTCATTCTTTAGAGCCTTTATTTTGTTTCTTTGCCTCCTAATAATAGTTTTTGTGTGGAAATAGGAAGTGTTCCTATCTCCAAACTTAATCCATTGGCAACGGGACTTCTGGTACCAGTGAATTTCCTCTTGATGAAGAATCTGTCTATACTCAGTCGCTAGCTCCTCCTCTAGCTGGTATAAAAATGGATTCCCCCTCCATGCAATAATTCTTTGGATACCTCCAATTCTAGCCAAAACCTTTCTTTTCCTCTGGAAAATATTGCCATAAACATCCTTATTCCATTTCTGCAACTGAGATGACAAACTCTCCAAAGCCCTTGGCACCTCTACCTCTCCCTTCCAATTATTGCTTAGTAACTCCCCAAAATCTTTATGTTGTAACCAAGCTGCCTCAAAGCAAAAAGGTCTTTCTACTCTCTGGACCCTTCCTCTTAACTCTTCCACCTCGACAAGTATAGGATGATGATCAGATCTAACCCTTGGAAGGACTAGAACATTCGCCTCCTGATACATTTGTCTCCATTGATCATTGCTGAAACATCTATCTAACCTTTCATAGACTCTACCATAGCCATTTCTCACTCCCCCTCTCCATGTGAATTTAGGACCCTTACTACCCAGATCTATCAATTGACAATTCTGAACCCATTTCGTAAACCGGTATATTCTCTGATTATCGATTCCAGCTCCCCCCACCTTTTCCGAGGCCATCAATATCTCATTAAAATCTCCTATAACCATCCACGGCATTCTAATACTCCTAGCCAGTTGCGCCACTTCCTCAAAACATTGCTTCTTCAATTCATTATTGGGATTAGCATACACTACTGTAAACAGCCATGAATCTCTCTCCCCTTCTTTCATAATGCCATGAATAAAATGTCTAGAAGACTTCAGAATTTTTATATTATTTTTCGACTTATTCCACATCAACCATAAACCTCCTGACCTCCCATTAGCTTCCACCCTAAAATTTGAATCAAATTTTAATTTCTCAACAATTTTGTTCGCCTTATCCCCACTAATTCTCGGTTCTACAACCGCCACAATATCACAATGATAAAATCTCCTCATATCATGAATAACCTCACAAAATCCATTATTTCCAGCCCCTCTACAATTCCAAAATAAGAAATTCATAATAAAATGTTTGTAGTAGACTTACCCCTCATACGAGTCCCAATTTCAGCATGAGAATGCCTCCATGGCATCTCCTTCTTCCATCAAATTCTCACCTTCAGGTGTGTCCTGTCTTTCCTCCATATCATTATCTACCATCACCATATTTCCTTCTTCCATCCATGTAGCTTCATCTGGGGGGTCTGGTCGCAGGTTACGCTCCACCTGCCGATGATTTGGAGGAATTATTTCTTCTCCCTTCATATTGTGCATGAATGTCTTCTGCTGAATCGTATCAGCCTTAGTAACAATTTCTCCCGCCACTTTCTCATTGTGCATGGTTCGGATCATCCCATCTTCCTTCACCTCGCCTCCAACCTTTTCTTTTCCTTTGCTTCGGTTAACTTGAACATTGTTTTTTTTCCATTGAATGGATTTCAACACCTCATCCCGGCTCTCCTGCCCTCTGCTGCTTTCCACACCAGCCCGTGGGCTATGAATGGGCTTCACTATTTCAACCCAGCCCTCCTGTCCTCTGCTACTCTCCACCTCAGCCCGTGGGCTTCGAGCCCGTTCTCTTTGTCCCTCAATCTGGCTATTCCGCGCAGCCTGGCCCACAATTTCTCCTCTTGGGTCGCTGGTCAACCCATTCTTTTTTAGGCCCATTTGCCTCACCTTTTCTGCATTTAGTCCGCTCGTCTTCTCCTTTCTTCCATCAGTTTCCTTTTTCTCATTTACTTCAGCCGTTCCCAAACGGTCAGTTTCCCCATTCAGCTCCACCAACGCATCATAACGGGCTGAGACATTTAATGTGTTCTCCTTCAATGCTCTTGATGAGTCACCCAGAATCACGGCTTGATTCCTGTTCTTTCCATTTTCTTTGTTAGCCGGAGCCAACGTCCTCTTGACCGGCCAGCGAGGTCTCCGTTCAGCTATCATCCAATTTCCAAAGGATTCCATTATTTCTGGTCTGGCTGGAAGAACTGCAGGACCCCCAGGCAAGTCCATCTCACTTGTTATCTCCTCATTTGTCTGATTTTCAATCTTTTCACTTGGGCAAGATTCTTGTTTATGGCCATATTGTCCACAATGAAAACAAACTAAGTGTAATCCTTCATACATTATGCGACGAATTCGTCGTCTTAGTTTGAATTTTGCTAACAATGGTTTTGTGAGATCAACCTCCACACAAAGTCTAGCAAAATTCCCTCTTATTCCCACGGCAGTAGCTCTGTCTACTTTTAGGGTTCTTCCAATTTTGTTGCCTATTTTCCATAACACTGCAGTGTCATAGTATTCCATTGATAAATCCGGTAGTCTAACCCACACTGCTACTTTGTATATGGATGCCTCCAGTGTTGTTAAAATCGCGAGTTGACTCGCAAAATCGTACGATTTTGCGAGTCAACTCATCAAATCGTGTCAACTCGGAGAAAAAAATCGTTTCGGGTCAAAATCGGTTAAAATCGGTCAAAATCGTACGGAATCGTAAAATCGGACCGGATCGGTCCGATTTTACGATTCCAGGCTATTTTACATTTCCACCGAAAGTTACTTGCCACGTGGGCTTAGGCCTGCCCCCTATGCCTGCCCCCCTGCGCCCCCATGCCTTTCCCCTGCCCTGCGCCCCCTGGCCCCCCCATGCCTTGCCACGTGGCCTTGGCCTGCCCCCAATGCCCTGCCCCCCTGCACCCCCCATGCGAGCCATGCCTTTCCCCCATGCCCTGGCCCTTTATGGCTCTATCTCCCTCTCTTTCTTGGTTTAAAAATTAAAAAATCTATATGTTTTAAATTCTTCTGGTTTAAAAATAAAAAAAATGGTATTTATTAAATGCTCCTATATTGATTATTGTATATTTATATATTTTTTTTGTAATATATTTTTAAATTATTTAAAATCATATATTAACCTTAAATAATAAATTTTTATGATTATAATTATGTTGTATTGTATTCAGAAATATTTCACTTACGATTTTACGATTTTTCTTCTCACACGATTTTAGCTGTGATTTTACGATTTTTGTACGGACAAATTCAGGTACGATCTTACGATTTTACGATTCGATCTTACAATCCGATTTTTCGAAGCCCCTTCCGATTCGTGTCAAAATCTCGATTTTGACAACCTTGGATGCCTCAATCGGGTCAAAATTTGGGTGCCATGTTCGGACAATTAAATAATGGTCAGCCACCATCCACGGTCCCTCAAATAACACATGAGCTCTATCCTCTGTTGTTGCAAATTTTGCCAAGTAAAATTCATTCCCCAGGTCTGTTAGCGTAAAATCACCTCTCAGCTTCCACATAGATTTTAGCCTTTGAATAAGAAACATGTAACCCACTCTGCGTCCCATGAGTTTTATGATAAGTGTCTGTTTCCATGGTGCTCTAATACGTCTCTTCTCTTCAGCAGAGAGCTTGATTACTGGACAATCATCATCCTCTGAACATCCTTCAGTGTCAATGTTGTCTTCTTCAACTGCTGTTTCTGCGAAAGAATCTCCCATGAGAGAGTCAATGTAGCTCTGTCCCCCTTTCGATCCTCCTGGTACGTGGGTATCTCTGATTTTGACTTTCTTGCTTGATCGTGTTAGTTGATCAGCTTCTTCAGTTGTGGTTTCCGTTGTTGCAAGACAGAGTATTTCGTTGTCCATAGCTTTCTTTTTGAACTTCAACTTCAGCTTCTTCGTTTGTTATATTATGTACTAGTTGATGACTTTTCTTTCTGGCTAGGTACTTTTACTACTATTCTATCACATGGCTGTACTGGCTCTTTTCCTTTCCTTTCTTTCTTTTCCAGTTAAGAACCCTCGTTAACATTTTTTCTTATCATTTACTCTTGGTGTACCATAATCTTTTGAATTTCATCTACCCTCATTCCAAAATATCTTATCTTCTTGAGATGTCACATTAATTGGTTGATTTATTGCAGGATAAAATACAAATTCTGAATGCTTCAATAACATTTTGTGTACCATAATCTGTGTGTATTCGTGAATTTAAAGAAAGAATGCTTCGATAACATTTTGTTTTTATTTTCCTTGGCTAAAGTAAGTAACATGTGTTGATAGTACATTTTCATGCTCGTACATATTTGATTTGCTAACGAGTCATGTGTTTATTTTTTTTATTAATTTCTTATTAACTCAACAAAATAAGTGCCTTTTAATATATACCTGCTAATGAATTCAAAAAAGCATGCCTCGATCACTTAATTGAAAACCCATGGAATTTATATTATTATTATTATTAGTAGTAGTAGTATTAATCGTGAAAGATATGATTTAACATAAGCGTCCGAATTCCAATGTCGAAAAAATATAAGAAAACAACAATAGATCGTTAAAAGATAAATTGTGGAAAGAAATGGCGGTTGCTTCGTTATCGGGATATGAAGGGGTAATGAAGGAGCTGCCTTTGAGGGGACATGGCTAGCTACAAGTATATTTTATAATAGCTACTACCATAACTTCAAATTACTAGCACACCGACCAACTTAGAAATAAAAGCAAACAAAAATAAAAGATTCGATTGCCCTCGTTCACTTCTCTTTTCATCTCTTGATGATTTATATACAGTATACACTTACAGTTATCCCTAATCAGGAAAATAAATCAGCGTCCGTGATTGCTTAGTATATATTTCAGCTGGGTCTAGCTAGCACCTAGCTAACGATTTTAGGGTTAGCTGGTGCAGCATGGGGCCACGATGTTAGCACCCCGAGTTCATATCACTTTGTGCTTGAGCCTAGAGCAGTGGCCAGTTACAGTCCAGCAGAACCTCTTAATTGCTATGGTTAGCAGGGTTAGGGTTTACTCTAATAAGAGCCTGTCTCTTTATAGCTTCCAGTATTTGATGGTCTCTGTCAATTAGATTGCTGATACGGGTAAAATAAAGCACCCATCCTACTCAATCATTCATCTTTCACTCAGAAAATTTGCATCTTTAGGCACCTGAAACTCCTCATTTTATTGAACAATTCAAGTGAAACATTTGGCCGAAACTGAGATCTTCTTTTGAGGCTCCCTGCGCAGGCAGCTGCATTAATTGTCTCAGAATGTGTTAATGGCTTTTTAACTCCTAGAGAATTCTTAACTGCACATGAATTGTCCAAGGTGGTCAGATCAATTGAATGGTAAAAAAAAATAACGATCGGCAATGAACACTAGAGATTAAAAGTGTCTAATCCAGGTTGCCAAAGCTTGATGTATATTACGCTCTGGCTACTGTAATCAATCCTCTTTGGAAATTACCCTCAGCTCCTTCTGTATTACTTGAAAACTACTCTAAAAGCCAATCAATTGTTTTATCAATTTGTCCAAGGCTAAACCCATAAGTTACCCCCAGTAAACTTTTCTGATATTTGAATCGTTAGCCGAGAACGAAGCATATAGACACCCGCCGCCACCCCTCCTATTTTTATCGGTGCACAAAAGTATATACAAGGAGAAAACTCTGTTAAAAAAAAGTTGCCTCTTTTATTTATTTACTGGTCAGACTCTGAGTTTCTGACCACTACTGATGGTTTAATTGAGTGATTTTGATATCGAATGTAAGAGTTAAATTTAAGCTTCGACCAAAACACTTGAACCCTACCTTAATGTGAATGGTTTATTCACAGATCCATAGATATTACTTTTGTCTTAATTTGTTTAGTCATCAAAGATCCATAGAGGAAACGGGAAGAGAGAGGAAGGATTCATTATTTTAGGCACTAAAACTGCAGTAGTGAAATATATATACGCACCAATCATAACAAGAAAGATTGACTTTTCTTGACAGATGTTTTATTGTTTCAGCAATCAAGGAGCTAGGGTGAACGAAACTCGAGCCAGAAATATTATGTCCATGTCATTGCCCGTATTGTGCGAGCCGTGGTTTAACCATAAATGTCTCAAGCAACCAGAAGATACAAATTTTGGTTTCTTGTGGTGTGCATATATATATCTGTGTATGTGTATAAATGTGGTGTTGACTGTTGAGTGTGGGAGAGAAGGGATTAAAATATTAAATAACCCTCACCTTCTCACTCCTTTTTCGGACAATATCTACACTGGGGAGGGCCACAAAATAAAACAAGAAACGGCAAAAGAAAAGGAAAGTAAAAATAATAATATTGCTAGTACAAAAATAATAAGCAGTTAAGTATTTAATTATTGCCATGCAAAATCAGGTCCAAATTCAGGAGGGGGTCGGGCACCTTTAAGTTCAAATCGAACTCCCTGCCCCACCTCACAAGCTATATAGCCTCCAGTCCCCTCTCTTTCTCAGTTGGTTTGTACACTTGCACCAACACCAGCACAGGCCCCGTCCGAACCCCACAGCTCCAAGCCAAACCAGCTGAGTGTATCCATGAGCTCAAAAAGCTGCCCCAGTCTCTGTATATAAACAAAACTTCTCTCCTCTGCATGGCCCCATTCGCCAGTTTGTTAAGTCCCTCTCTTTATCTATCTCTATGGATACCGTGCCAAGGCAGATCGATTTGCTTCGTTCAATACTGCCTAGTCTACCATAATCCCACAAAAGTAGAACAAAAGAGAAGAAAGAAAAACAAAAACAATCTTTAGAACCCATCTTGAAACCGATTGATCGATGAAGGATGATCGAAACGCTGCTGCTGTCTTCCTGCTGCATGGTTCCTTCCCCAATTCAAACCCTCTTCCTGATTGCTCAGTGATCCATCTCTACCACTTCCTTCCGTGCTGCGGCTTGAACCACGTCCGAACCCACCATGACATATCGGTGCACCAATGCAAGTGTAATTGGATTCTGAGCTACCCATGCTGTAGTTCATGTTCTTGTGGGAAGGGTGTGTGTGTGAAGTGTTGTTGAGTACATGTCCAATGTAGTAATCGTTGATGGGCTGTTGAGGATACTGTGAGCTATAAGCTGGGAGGCGAGAAGGAGGTGTGGGTAGATATGATTGATGAGGATGTTGTGCTGGCGGTGCTGGTAAGAGAGTTGATGAAGAGCCAGAGAACAGTCTTGGTGGGTACACAGATCTAAATGGATCTCCAATATTGTTGCCTGCTGGAATGTAGCTCCCTGTTCCCATCGGATGGCAGCTGCTAAGAATATTAATTGGGGGAATCTGGTTTCTTAGCATCTTGTTTGGAACCAATTCTATGATGAGATTGATGTCAACTAATTTAAGTAGATTGAATCGATTTAATTTGCCAATTGAATTTTTTTCGTTTGAAATGAGTTTTAAAATTGTGGAATTCATTTGACTTGAGAAAGTGAAAACACACCATTCATCCAAATTGTCTTCGTTTCTAAAAAATCACATTCTAAGCATATGTGTGAGAGAGAGGAAAGAAGAAGGGCGTCGGTGAGACTAGTTTTGAATGGGTCAATTCTAAAGCAAATCACACCCTTTTTAATGATTTAAAAATAAATAAAAATATCAACATCAGAAGAAGAAGAGCTTTGTAACTATTGAAATTAAACAGAAATGTAATGATTGGAGTCAAATAATGGTCATGACCTTAATTTGGTGCAAAACAGCAAGATGTGAAGTCAAATATAAGTGTTCTTTTTTGCTGCTATGAAATCAAAATGGGTATACTTTTTTTTTTGTGGAACAAAACAGGTGGAGGATCTTTGAATCGCTGATCGCATGAAATAAAACAATGTAGGTCGTAGGAATCTTCTAAAAGTACATGAAATTAGAAACCTTTCTAGTTCAAAACAGTATCTGATTCATTTGATTTTTTTGCTTTTAAGGTCTTGTTTCCTTCCCCATTTGTAAGATGTGAAGAAAAGAAGTACGGATGGAGTGATAGAAACCCCATGAAGAAAGTATGGAGTAATGGAGGAGATAAGACGAGCAAGAAGCAATGGTGGATAAAGATGGTGGATGTACATAGTTACGTACCCTGGATGACCCCCAGGGGCGGCTAAGTTATCACTGTTGAACACCAGTCGGCGAGCCCGGATCAACGTTTCTGTCTCCCTCTCTGACCAACCAGCGACACAAATCAAGTCAATCAAGGTATCAAAAACCCAAGAACACGCAAGAATTTCAACAACACATCAACTTAGTTTTCCTCAAGATTGACACGACCACGCTATACTATTAATTTTCATGGCAAATCATACTCTCTAGTAAAAAAATATAAGATAAAAGGTATTCTGTTTTGACGTATCTGATTAATACATGTTGAAAGAAGGTGAAGAAAGAGAGGACGTGACTTTGCCTTGTCTGTGCCGGTTCATGTGCCCTCCAAGAGCTTGAGATTTGCAGAACTTGAGTGAACAAAACCTACATTCATAGACCTTATCACACTCTTCTTTCCCATTCTTAGCGCCGCTTTTCTTTTTTCTGTAGCCTGCAAAAAAAAGCAGCCAATTAGTGCCAAAAGCCGAGCCCTTGTTACCGATCTCTTCTCTAAACCCTCGTTTTTGTTCCATCTCCTCTTCTTTAATATATCAATTGAGGCTTCATGATGCCAAATACTATGATTTTTTTAATAATAAAAAAAAAACAATGGGTAAAGTGAGGAAAGAATGAATTTGCCCTCATTCATTTCTCCTCAAAATCATGGTGATCTTCCATTTTCTTTTCTTTTCTTTTTTAAATTTGTTTGGTCTTTTATCTAAAATGAAAACGAGAAGGAAGGCCAGGGATAGATAGATAGATAGATAGATAGATAGATAGATGTGCATACCAGGGGAGGAGCCTTCATCAAGGACTTGCTTACCATCTCTAGAGCAATCTTCAGGCAAGTTGTTGAGGTCTAATGGGTTATCCTCGTGTCTCCTGGAAAAACAAATTAAAAAGAAAAGGACAAACAGAAGAGTTAAACGGAGTGTTGAAGAAGAGAATACTGAGCTGGTAAGGGAGAAGATAAGAGAAAGAGGTGTGAGTGGAAGGGGTTTGCGCGGGGATGACCTACATGGTACCGACAGAGAAAGACACGAAAAAAAAGAGATGTAAACACTCTTTTCAGATGGGAAGATAACTAAAGCTTTATAAAATGATGACTTCAGTTTAAGACTGCAATAAAGAGGCTAGCTGAGTTGAGGGGGGAAATGAGCTTCGAAAGCTCCCAGTTTCTCTGCCAAACCCCTGAACTCGTCTTCTTCTCTTTCTCTCTAATTGAAAGAACAGCAAGGGACAGTGTGGTCTCGTGACTTTAAAAGGGGGAGAGGGTAAGGCAGACGTGGTTGTCTTTCATCATTTGGTTGGATCGAGAGAGAGAGAGGGATGAGAGGGACGTTGCCTTAGTTTTTCCTTACCGGAGGGAGGCTATGTCTGTTGCCCTAGCTAGAACAACTAGTATCAAATTCGATGATTTATGTATGCGAAAAATATTTAGAATATTGCTAAAAAGATTTAGAATAAGAAAGGCAATCAATCATCGGTGTCCTTTGCTTATCTTCCATCACTAATTATTAAAGCTATGGAAGATGACATTTATACCTTGAGCGCGCGCATGCAGTCAAGACAAGCCTTGCCCTCCAAATATGCTGCTCCTGCTCATTATGGTGCGAGAAGGGCAGGCTTCAAGTTTATGGTCCCCATTGAAGCTTAAGGCTTCTGGGGCATCACTTTACCTGGCTTGCCATGGATCATGGAAGTGTTACTATCAAAATCTAATTATCAGGGTTTTGTGAACTAAGTTGGGATATAGTCTCAGCCCCACAAAAAGTATTGTTTTATTCTTTGGAAACTCTAGTTGCTGATTTACAGTCCCTTTCAATCAATCTGAAATAACAAAAGCTAAGCAGTATTGGTTTCTCCTCTTCTCCTCTCTCTCTATCTCTCTCGGTTCTTACCGTACTACGTCCGGGGATTGAAACTAGGTTTGCCAAGTTGACAGTGAACAGTGTTTGCTTATGTGAATGCTCAATCGATGCGCACAAACAGACCATATAGCTTACTAGCCTAGGGTGCTCTTAGGCTACCCTGCTTCACCTGTGTTCCTCTTGAAAGTAATATATAGCTCAAAGCAACATGGAACCCATTGGTGTTTCAAGAGACAAATTCATATACGTGCAGACTCTTAGGTGCGTGCATGGTTCACGTGGACCACTCTATAATTTGGTCTTGACTTGATGGTAATATTGATTATGTTAGGAAAACACTATTTGGATGTAAATCTTTTTTCCATTTGCATGACACGGTGGGTGAAGCTCATGTGTGCCCCAACATCTGAAAGTTTTCTTGTTTGTGTTTCGACCTTAATCACAAGTGGCCCATTCCTTCATACGTGTCCAGTAGTAAATCCACCAACATTTTATCCACCAACATTTTATCACAGAATTTTGTCAAATCTTTCAAATTTACTTAATTCCCGCGATGATGAGCTCTCTATTTTTATTCGATTTTTGGAATAGAAAACAAATTAGGCAAGAAAACTAGTTGAGGGCAGCGAAAATAGATAGTGTTTAAAGAAGTTGTTGCTCAAAATCTGCGATATTTATACATACGTATATTTGGTCCAAGTATTTGTTTACTTGATAGTTTCATTCAGTTAAGTTTGAATCCTAATAAATCCTGTTCCTCGAATATCATATTGTACTGTCTGAAAACCCTTTTAATTCATCGATAAACCAAAAACTAAATTTCGAATTCAATTCTTGAAAAATTAAAGCCAATTGGTCTAAGCTCCTGAACTTTCAGTTAACAGCAAGTTTTTCCCTGACTTACGAAATTCTTAAATCTTGATTCAGTCCTTCACACTATCTTCTATTTATGATACTATCGCCGTCAAGATTCAGCTTATATTATTTAATTTATAAAAAATAATTGTAAAATAAACAGACCATATACTATTTATTTAACTTACGCGTAAGATGCTGCAGACTTTATATTATTTAATTTTGAGTCTCTTATTATGTTCCAAAAGTTATTTATTCCAATTATTAACCTACAATTTGATAAACAAATTAATGAAGTCTTCCTTAAATTCATTTATAAGCTCATCGATCAATTTAAACAGGTTGATGAACGTGTTGAGCTTCATTTAGTCAAAGCTTAAGCAGTGTTTGAGCTTCATCCTTGTGAGGTTTATTTCTCATGCAAATAAATTAGTATAGATTCTGAATATGTGTGAAATATGACCGAGATACAAACGTGGGATTAAAGTTGTAATTTGTTTGAGATCCAGATATGATTTTAAGTTTATGAGATTGAAAAATTGTCCAGTGATTTCGAGCATTCTTGTTTCTATTCAAAGATTAGGGGTTTAGTCGAGCTGCAAAGACCTTGGTTGTTTCGCTAAAAAAGCGGAAGGTCAGGGTTCGAGCTTCGAAGGCTAACCGTAAAGTCCCCTGTAAAAGCCTGGGACAGCCGGAGGTTTACGCATGACCTGGGCCCACAAAGTACGCTTTCCGGGTCATGTGATTCCTCCGTTCCAATATGGATATCCAAAAAAAAAAATGTCCTTGTGCGCTTTTGGATCCGATAGCCCTCCTGGGTCCTCTCCCCCTGTTGACGGGGGCCTAACTGGCCCGCTTATAAAATTGATCAAGATTGCCATTCCAATTCTTCCTTAAACCTGCCACAAGCACCCTTTCTTTTCTTTTCTTTTTCACACGAACTATAATATTTTGTTTTTTTACAAATTAAGAAAATGCATATACAAATAGGCTGATATGGGTGCATAAGTGTGATGCACTTAAGGGATCCTTCGCTTGTTTAAGAGCTAGGTTTTCAGTATTCTAATGTAGACTCATCAAATATAAAACAAATATCATAATTACTATATTTTATTAGATCTTAATAATAAAAGCATTCTCAAACTAGTTTTAACATGCTTCTTAGTTGGGTTTTAATTAAACAAACCATGCATTCTCGTAATTGGTTCGTTCAATTTATTTATATTTTATCCTCTCTTAGGAAGTCAAATTCTAGAGTATAGGGTGGAATGGAAGCATGAATAGTAAAGTTGCTTGTCAACTAGGTTAACCTCTAAGATTTAAAAAGATCAATAAATGAAAGACAGCTTAAATGATTTGGAGAAATTAGATATATACAGAAGCCCGTACCGGAGAACAGTTCCCTTTTCTAGGCACCGGAGGAATTTCCTCCAGGGTGTTCGCTGCTATTATGCAATTGGAAAGTAGCAAAGCCACAACCTAAAACTTGGTAGCATGCCTGACTTATATTCGTGGGGATTTGCATGGAAAAGTTATATCTAGCATTGTTGAAATTATATTTGTATATCAATTTTTTGAAAAATTATAGCGTTCATTTTGGGCTAAATATATATACTAATCATTTACCCACGTCACAGCTGTGACCATATTTTTTCCAACCAATTCCTCTTCATGACCCTGACCCTATCCCAATTCTCCCCTTCATCCACTGCCACCCCAATTCGATCACCGTCTTCCGATCGATCCTCTCCAACCCGAACCCAAAAGCATACCGTGCAGACTTTGCTATAAGTTGATTTCTTCCTATGCTTTCTCGTTGTGAAATCCCGAGTTCTCAACTCCTCTTAACAAGAAAAATACATTGCAAGGCCCAGAGCAAAAACTTAGGGTATCAACTTTACTCTAATAGATTTGACTCTTGTAAACACAATCAACCATTGAGAGCTTGGATGAGATGGGCTTTCTCTAAATTTGATTGAGGCTATATTTCACGGGAGAAAATCCAGATCAAGAAAAACAAAGAAAAAAAAAGAGGGGTATAATATTCTTATGGAGCACCCACCTATCAATTATAATTTGGAGTGGAAAGTAAATATTATGTCATGCGGGCAGGTAATGAAGACAAGGAAAAAGCGGGTGCGGAGGTGAGAAAGTTGAAAGCTTTAAAATGTTTTAAAATTCGGTAGACAAATATACAGGTAATTTTCTCTGCGCAAAAATATTAGTAATATCAGCAAGGCCAGAGAGTTGGGCCAGCGAAAATCAACATGAAAAACTCATGGCCTGTTAGGTTTGGGATTTATATCAGACCAGTTAAAAAACTGTAACTTCGATGAGCCCATATTATGATTGGACTCTCCATTACACATGACATGGACTTCAGTAATTTGGAGCGGGAAAGAAACCACGTCGTTTAGAGGTAGAATGGAATGGAGAATGGAGAATGGAGAACGAAGAATTCTGCGACTCCCTCGCACACTCCTCATCTACTCAGTCCACGGCAATGGCAGCACCAGCGGCTTCTCTTCTGTCACTTCGCTTCCCTTCTTCTCCGTTCAAGGTAATTTAATTAATCAAAATTATTCTATTATGGTATTAAAGCACCCCCGTTATTTGTTTAATTTTTCTTTTTATCTAACAGGGAAACTTGACAGGCCCTAGGCGTGCAACTTCACTTGTCTAAAACTCCATTCTAACAAGAAAAGGCCATTAGTGATCATCAACCAGGCAGCAGCAGCAGCTTCTGTCTGTAGTTAATAAATCTCCAGGAACGAGGTTCAGGGTGGACAATCTGGGCCCGCAACCGTGGTCTAGAAAGAAAGGAAAGAGGTATCCCGGCAGCACAAGGAAACAGTTGCGGGTTTGGCAAGAGAGGTCAGAAATCTCGATCTGGTCCTGGTGTTCGAAAGGGTTTGAGGGTGGACAAATGCCTCTGCACCGCCGTATCCCTAAATTGCGTGGAATTGCTGGAGGCACTCTCTTTCTCTCTCTCTCTTTAATTTATCGTGTAGGAAATTATTAATGAATTCGTTTTTTAATGTTTGATCAATTTTTATTTTTAACATTAGGATTATTATCATTATTGTTTTGGGAAGATTTTTATTGACGTATGTTTCTGTAATTGGCTTTCTATGAAAGGATAAAGCTGAGTGAATTTTACTAATGATTTCTATTTACTTTGAAGCTTGAATTACTTCTTTTGACAAAGTGTTTTCCCTTTATTCCGCATTTGTTGTGGAACTCTGAGATTGAGTGAAAAAGTTTTGCCTTTTGGTATTTCTTCAATGTTTTTTTTTGAATTCTTGGTCATGGTTTTCCCTAGGAGGTGCTTATGCACAATGAATCCTTGAAGAAAGGCTGAGCCATCATTTTATTTTTTTAAGTGTAAAATGAGCAATACTCAATTCTTAAGGTGGTTATGTTGACCTTATAATATCCCAGATAGAATGATTAGCCTTGAGCAATACTCAATTCTGAAGTCCTCTGCGTGGTTATGTTGACCAAATAATGTCCCAGATAGAGTGGTGAACCTTGTATACTATTGATGGAATTTGCTGGTGACATCTATTTATGCTATCTTATACATAACAAAAAGATTCCAGAACAATGAATGACAGTTGAGCACGGGTTTGAAAATTCATGGTTTTGCCTTGCAAAGATCAATCAATGGTGGTTAAACTAAATGGATATCTCACTACCATTTGGTGTGGAGTAATATGAAATTCTCTCAAACTTCTTGTGGTTGTTAAAGTGGTGAAGAATTTAGTGTACAGGGATGCTTCTGTGTTTCTGGTGCTTTTTAATTAAAACCATGTAGCACAACTTGGAAGTAGGGAAGGATTCATTTTTTGATTGACAATAGCACCTTATATCAATAGTGCTTTAAGGAATGTTTTAGGGTCAACAAGTTCCTCAATTGCCTTTTTGTTTGATTCAGTCACTGTACCCGCCATGAAATTGATTTTTTTTTTTTTACTATCTTTCTTCCACACATGGAGACTTGCATGTTTTAATGATGCGTGTTTTCATTTTTATAAACTCGCTGGTATGCTTTTGTTTCATTCAAAGGTATGTATGCGGGGTTGCCAAAATGTCCCTGTGAGCTTAGAAGACATAACAGCAGCAGGATTCCAAGAGGGAGATGAGGTGTCACTAGAGACTCTGGAGGAGAAAGACTTGATTAACCCCTCAGGAAGAGAAAGGACACTCCCTTTGAAGGTGTGGGATAGTTCTTTCTATGATTGATATGCTTACAACAAAAATTTCACTGGTATATCTGAAATGTTTACATATTTTCTTAATTAGGTAGGATCTTCGTATTTTAATGTGGCCACTTGTTCCAGATGTCATTTCTGTTTGTCCTTGTCATAAGTCCGTCAACACTTTAGTCTGATTTTGTATGCTATGATGAGTGTGTGTAAATCGCAAGTACATGTGAATAAATAAATTTAGGAACTCTGAACTGGGTAAACCATCAATCTGGGATTATTGTCAGAGTGGAAAGATGCAAGGGTCAAGCTTTATATTATCAGGCCTGCTATTTGACTGGTGAGAGATTTCCTAATATCATTTATAAGGTGACTAAAAATGAAGACATGTTCCTCCCCTTCTATTATTATTATTATTTTTATTGCTGAAAAGGTTTACCCATTATCTTTTTGATATTATTTGAAGCTCCAAATTGTTCAACGTATAGCCATATCTTGCAGATCTTCGCTCTGGTTTTCAGAGCATCCGTTATTCCATACATGTGGTTTTTAATGAAGTGCAGCGTAGTGGAAATAACAGTTGCATTCTGTTTCTTTCTGGTTATGATGCCTCCAGTTGGAATACGTGTTTTGCTTCTTAAGGGGTGGTAGAAAAATAAAAATCGAAGCGAAGGTTCTAGATAAACGGTCCTATTTCGCCTTAGTATAAGGTGTTTTATCCAAACAAAAAAGGAGGCCTTTATTTTCGGTGAGCTCATGGTATCTTTTAGTTTGCATGCGAATTTTGATTCCAAAACCTTAGAAAATCGAGCTAAAATGATACCACTATCTGTCCTTGTAGATTTTGAGGCTGCTGGATGCTCTCTTACTGTGTTACCTGGCCGAAAGAAGTGGGTGAAACCATCAGTTGCAAAGAACCTTACTCGTGCAGAAGAATACTTTGCTGAGAAACGAGCTGCGGCCGCCGCATCTGAACCAGCCGCAGCTTGAATCATTAGTCCTTGGATTTTTATACTTTAATCAGCAGGTGGGGAAGTAGATTTTTCTGTTTGGTGGGTGTTTTTGATCTCCCTGTTTTGTAATTTCTTGCATTTATATCTCTTATTTATTTATCTAATGCCTTTCTGTAATTTGGTTAAAACTTTGGCAGCTTCCCTCGCTCTCTCTCTACTCTCCAGTAGCCGATATTCTCTCGGTTCAAGTATTATACTCCGGTTATGCTTTCTTGTCAAGTCAACTTTTGGGAAGGGGGTAAAAATGGTACTTGGGAAATCAATGGTGCCATCATCCAATAATCTCAGGAGGATAATATCAGCTAGAAGAAACCGAGCCCAGGAACATCAAACGAAAGGTCTTTTCCAGGAAATTTACTTTATGGGTGAAACTTCCTCGCAGGATTAGATTAGCAACAAGGAAGGCCGAGCCATCGCACATCCCACCACCCACTAAAATTTGTCATGATCCAAATTGTTAGTATCACAAAATAAGAATCTCAATTGGGATTTATATTAGTCAATGCAATTTACCAAACCTAATAGTTGTCACAATCATACTTTGCTTATTTCACTTTGCTTTTCATATTTTGTGGATTGAGACACGAACCATATGCTTTATGGGGTCATGTTCGTAGCATGACGCAATAGCTTTATCGCCTAAATTGGTGAAGTGGCCAGGAAAGGAGAGAAGAGGGGCATCAGGCATGGAGTTTTTCTAGCAATTAAGTGCCACTTTTGACAAAGAATCAACTGATCGCGCACTTTAGCTAGCACTGCTATTATGAGGAAAGTAACAAGTGAATACCATACTAATCAAACTAGTATTGTTCGCAAGATTGCAGGATCAGACCTAACTGCCCTTGCTAACTTGTTTCGTGTGGTTAGGAATTCTTTTTGCTAACTAATCAAAAGGTGATCCCTTTTCTTTTGAAAAAAAAAGACCTCCTTGCTTAACTAGATAGATGATTAAAACTTTTGAAAAAGACCGTCACGTACCTTGAAAATTGCTTGCTATTCCCCTTTTTCTTGCTTGTCAAGTTAAATTTAATTGATTTAATTATCCTAGGTTGTAAGCAGATTATCTGAATGATGACATACGGGGCATGGTGGCATGAATTAGGTCAAATGGCCGGTCATAGCAGGAAATGACATCAACCATACACGACCTTTTCTTCTTGTCGCTGCCTTGCTCTCAATAAATCATTTTGAGGTATTATTGCTAAAACATTATGCTTTTCAGTTTTCATCCACATGCAGGCTCTGGCTTGATTTGTTGAGATTAATAATAACCGTGGCCTTGTTTGCGTTGTCATGTAGCCCCTTTACCAGAGCGTCGGTTACCCTTTTTACCACAAATCGAATCGTAGCTTGTCTGCATAATTTGGCGGGAATCGAAAATCCGACACTGGTCTCGGTACATATGAACCGCAAAGAACCAATGTTTTGTTAACTAACACGGTTTTCATCTGTCAGAAAAACAAAATGACAGTTTTAATTATTTCATTTAAAAATTTAAATTTTTAAATGAAATTATATAATATAATTTATATTATTCTTTAATATATCTCTTCAAGTAAAAGTTTTTTAGGCTTGAAAATTGTAAAACTCTATGTTATATTTTACTTGATTTTTATCAAATAAAATGAGATGGTGAGATTCGAATTTGTAACCGTTGGGTTAACAAGGTTCTGATACCATGCTAGAAAATCATCTCACCTAAAAATCTTATTATTATGTTTGATATTGTGGTTAAGGTTGTTTTTTAATATATATTTTGTTTATAAATATATTAAAATAATATATATTTTTATTTTAAAAAAAAAATCAACATATAAAAATGATCTAAAACTTTAAAAAAAATAATTTAAAATATATATATATTAAAAAAATTCAATTTTTTTAAAAAATATTTTTGAGACATAATAACAAACATGTGCGACTCTTTACATGAGAGTAAAGAAAAAACATTTTCCTACCCAGATATATCGATTTTCGGATCTGATTCTTTTTCCCTGTATATCATCAATTTTTCTATTATACTTTCGGGTCGTGGTAAGAATCTCTACTTGCATGTTTTCGAATATATTTCTGTATCAGTATTCATATGATAAATTATAAAGAATATTCATATATGAGCTAGAAAATTTATAACAGTTTTACTTCTTATATGGACTTGGGGTTTGAGTTACAGTGATTAAAAATATGATTACCTGTTTACCCTTTCAACCATCGTGCCAGCCTCTCTTGGATTTCTTGAAATAACCCTTCAAGTAGGTGGTTTATGCTTCGTTACAAACCCGACCGAAGTCCAATAAAATGACTTTAAAATAATTCAATATTAAATGTTAAAATAACAAAATAAAATGTTTTAAGTTAACCCATGCTAGCATAATAAATATGCAAATAAGATAGTAAGGTTGGCCATCCTTGTAAAAAAAATTAAAAAAAAATAATGGTGGTCAATTCGGCAATATATTTAGTTAATTGGGTAGTAACTGAAAAAAAATAAGAATGAAAAAGAAAAGATAGAAGCTAATTAATTAAATTATGCATTTAAAGATAATTTAATTATATTATAATGTTTGAAGATGTGACTTATCAATCTCATAATTACTAATCAACTATACATGAATTATAAATCTAGTTCATTATTTTTTCAATGGTAAATTGATCAATACATTTTTCTAATAAACAGTGAATCCTCTTGCATTGCCAGTGTTTTTTATATTATCATATTATCAGATAAAAAAACATTTATAAAAAAAGTAAACTTGTTGAAGCACGTGATAAGTATTTTGTTTTTTCAACAAGTCACATAACCTAGATAGTTTGTCATATTGTATCAAAATATACAGTCTAAAAATATTTTTAAAGACATGTCCTCCTATCAGTGGTCAGAGATGTTTGTGGATTTATCAAATTAACTAATGGTGTGTTTCGCATTGCGGTTACTGTTGTGGTTGAGGTTTAAAAAAAACAGTTTCATAAAAAACACTTTTAAGTTTTAACTGAGATTCATAACTGAAATTGAAGTGTTTCGTTAAAATTGTGGTTGAGTTTGAGGTTTAATGAAAAATAGTTTCGTGTGCTTGGTTACTATGTTTTTCATATTGCTGTCAACTTGTGAAATTATTTTAAAGGACACACACACATATATATTATTTTTTAAAATATTATTAATCATAATAATAAAATATAATTAATAATTCAAGTAAATTAGATATTTGTTTTTATTCTCTCATCAAATTACCTGCAATTTCATTACGAACTAAATTTATACGTGAATATCTCTGCGATCCCTTGCTATTTGATCAAGGAACAACATCTGGTAAAATATATTAGTAACAACGTTTTCGATCCAGTTGTAGAGATATAATTTCAAGGTCAAATTCAGTTGCAAGTTTTTGATTCAAAATCAATCAAAAAATATCATGGTTGTGGAGTGAAACGAAGTCACACACCTTTTCCTTTCATCACGTCCTGATCTCTATCTACATTTTTTTTTAATTTTTGAAAAATATATTTAAAAAAAAAATCGGATTGGGCCTCACCAGCTAAATGGGCCGACCAACCTAGTTGGGTAAAAAATGTCCAACTATGTTAGACTTGGAGTGGGCCAAGAGCAGGTCCAGCTCAGTCCAGGATATAAATGATGAAATGAAAATGGTGTGCTGCAGTGTTTACGTAACACGTGAACATTAGCAGGGTGGTCGCCCGACGGTGATGATAGGCTCACCTACCGGTACCGACACGTAGAGAAGGCCGAGATGGTTCTTCCTATGATAATGACATCGAAAATAGTGGTTTGTTGTGACCGAGAGAAGCGATGAAAGGTTGTTGTTGTTGCTGCTGCTGCTAGAGGTCACAGCGGAGCTTATAGCATGAAGAAGAAGCTATCGGTATTGAGAAGGATGATGGTGGTTCTCTCCAGGATTGTTGCTGAAGGAGAGAGAAGGAATTGTCGATGACTGTGGAGAGAGAGAGAGAGAGAGAACATCGACTCACTGTGGGAGAGAGAGGGAGTTGTGGTGCTTCTCCTAGAGATTCTCTTGGTGTCCATAAGAATGCAAGATGGAGGTTGTGCTGGTGAGAGAGAAAAGAGACATGTGTCATGGATGCCAATAACATGCATTTGGTGTCTGTGTTGAGAAGCTTCTTGCAGCTGCCTCTCTAAAACTAAGATTCAACCTTAATTTTGGGTAGGTCCCACAGTCAAAAAAACTATGGTGCATCATTTACCAAACAATTTTTCTCTGCCGTGAGCCTCAACCACATAAGTCACTGAAAGCCATACACTCACTAAGTTATGCAAAGACAATTTTCATGTAAGTTAATTTTGAGTACAGGTTACAAAAAATATCATGGCAAAAGTTTTAAAGGTCCACAACAAGGTAAAGAATTTATTTCAAGGAAATTCTACATTCTACATTCTATTTTTTACTATTTAATATATTATCAATTAATTTTACTTTTATTTTTTACCAGATTATTTGAGTTTCAATAAATAAAAAAATTGGCATTTGGCTGGTACTAAATTTCCCAAACATCAATTTTGGTAATATATATTTTTCTTGAAAAAAATGTTATAAGTTAGTAATTAAGCATTCGAAGATTGATTGACTAAGGCCTATCTGTGATTGTGGTTAAAGTTGTTTTTGAAAGTATTTTTTATTCAAAAATGCATTAAAAAAATATTTTTTATTCAAAAATACTATAATTTTAAAAATATTATTATCTTAAATTTAAAACTATATTTTTTATTAGTTATTAAACTTGCTTTTAAAATCACCATAACAGTCCGATCACGTCTAATAACTCATGCAAATATTATTTTTAAACATGCACTCTATAATAAAATGGATTTTGATATCAACCCTATCAAAGAATTCATGCTAACCTAAATATTTTTTATATTAAAAAAAACGTTGATCTGATCCATTGTGCAGTGTGAGAAAATACATTTTTAAAATAAAAAACGCAGTGCTATGCAAGAAAAAAATACGAAAAAAAAGAGAAGCAATCCAAGTGGTGGAGAATGCTTTCAGATCCCCTGAAATCCGTATGTAAAGAAATCGTATGGTAGAGCGCAGTGTCCTCGTAAAATGCTACAGAAAAAATAGCCGGTCCAAATTCAATGGCAGAGAGAGAGATTAAAAAAAGGTAGCAGAATGCCGATCTGATGGGTGCATCGTATCATGGACTGACACCACACCACTTAATGGAGGAAACGTGGCCAACGTGTCTTTTTATTCCCCGAATGAGAACCTTTTGACCAGCTTATAGCCTGGCTTCTGTGTTTCCTGGAACAAGCATTGCCACGTGAACAATTTAGCAAAATATATAGAAAACAAGTATATAATCGTTGCATATCATCGTAAGGGTATCTTCGATGGCATCGCCAAATAAAAAAAAGTAAAATTAAAGATTTAGTGTTTTTTTCTTCCAGATTTGAATAAATAGTCAAATAAAATATAAAATATTTTTTTATTAAAAAAGTCATTCTGTGTATCTATAAAAAAGCTTTAAATAAATTATTTGTCAATATACTCGAATAAAACAACAATAAGAATGAAAGTAGGATAAAATGAATGGACGGTAATATCCCAGGAGAGAGAGAGAGAGAGAGAGAGAGGATAAGTATGATATATATAGTCGTCATCTTCACCTTCCTGCGAGCCTACAACTTCCACTATCAACCTGTTGTTTTCATATTAGACGCACAATTAAATATTTTTCAAGGCTTTATAATGGCAGGAGCGCTGCTTGGAAGAATATTCATGCGTTGTTTTGAAGAATATTCATGGTAGGCTGTTCATTCATCACAAATCATGTCAAGATCACACGTCATTTGTAAATACTTGCTATATGAATTTTTAAAAGAATACAAATAATAAACTTTGTGATCGGAAGGAATACGTTTGAAAAATCACTCAAACTGACGGGAGGAGCTGGATTTTAATTTGGGGATGACAGACCGAGAATCAAGTGGAAATATATTCAAAATCGGTGGAGACACCTGCATTGTGGATTGCACTCCATCTTCTTCCTTTATTAAAAAAATAATAATAATCTGAAACGACTCCGACCAATTTAAACATGGAAACAAAACAACGATAATTTGTTTTTCATGGGACTCAAACTATAGTTTGGTCCTTGAGTTCCTTTACTTTTCATTTTTTGTCCTTGCGGAGAGTTTTACATTTCAAACTTCAACTTTATTTTTTAAGTTTTAGTTTCTAATATCTTTTTTTCTTAAATGCAAATTTATTGAAAATAAGAAGAAGAAAAAGACAGAGTAGTTAGTTGGGCCCGTCATAGCCACCACAAAAGCAATCCCGGTGCTAATAGCTTTGACTTGAAGAGGGAAGTCTAATGAAGATATTTTGTTTTGAAAATGTTGTTGTAGGTAAATCAGGACCCGTATTTTGTTTTTATTATATTGGATTTTAGTTTTTTCATCTCATTTTAGGCCTTTTAAGGTTTGAAACTGATTTATTAAAGCTATATGATATTTTTAAGTTGATTTAGATGAAAATAAATCAAAATCCGGGTTTTTAAAATTCAAAAAACCATACCCTCACTTTCGGCCCATCCCGGTTGGCTAGAAAGCGAACCGGAAGACAGCACATTATTTGATATTAAAAAATAAGATGGCAACATGATATTTATCTATTGAAAAACAAGGCGCACTAGCCTGACTTATTTACTGGACATGCTTTTATAGATTAAAAAATTTGAATCATTATATTAAGAGCGTGTTTTGGAGAGCTGTTGTTGTAGTTTTTTAAAGTATTTTTTGTGCCGAAATATATCAAAATGATATTTTTTATTTTTTAAAAATTATTTTTGACATCAACACATCAAAATGATCTAAAAACACAAAATCATATTCATTTAAAATAAAATAAAAAAACTGCAAAAAATCAGCGTTTAAAACGCCATCCAAATAGGCACTAAAGCAATATATATATTTTTCTTCCATGATTTTACCTGTTGTCTAGCCCACGAATGTTTATTTTTACTACAATTTAACCATGATATCACTAAGCTTTTTTGTTGATATTAATTGGAATTCCATTTATCCACGTGGAGTAGATGGTGTGCTGCTCGATGGATGCTTCAAGGGTGCGGGATTTTTTTCGGATATAAAGCCCGCCTTATTTGACAAACAGTTATTTTATACAGTAATTACTTGATTTTCCTTCTCCGTTACACGACTCGCCTGTAAAGGCATTATTGTGCTCAGATTAAAAATAGCTTGGTGTCATGCAAGGACCTTTTCCCCTCTAAATAAAGTTCATACTGTTATGCTACTAGTAATATCCAAAGAAAAAATTAAAAAAAATGATATTTATATTTTTAAATCTGAGACTATTATTAATATTAGAAAAACAGTTTTACAAATATAAATTATTATATTTTTATTCCACTTTTACAATCAAATTTACATTTGGATTTTTGAAACGCTCACGATAATAGTAATATCAGAAAATTCGACTACGGCACTAAACTATTTCACAAGTGAGAAAAAATAAATATTTAAAATCGTTATAATTTTTTTTTAAAATACGCAAATGATAATTTAAAAAAAAAACATAGATGAAAGCTAGGTATCGTAATTAAAAATCAATCTTTTATGTGATAAATTATAGAACTGAGCTTATTGATATAAAAAAAATATCATAAAACTTATTGATGCCTTTTTTCGAAATCAATTCAGCATTTTAGTGTGCACATATTATTTCTTCAATAAATAATGAAAACCAATACATACACGTGCGCGCACATGTATGTATGCATGTACTTGATCGAGCCGTGCACTAGTGCAAAGGGCCATACGTGGTTAGTTTAATCAAATTACAGGCGGTGGTTGTTGTATTATTTTAAAAAATTATAGTATTTTTAAATAAAACATTCTTTTTTAAAAGTTTATGCATCATAATCCCATAGTTATAAAACATTTTTTTTTTTTTCAAATTTCAATAAAATACTAAAAATCCATGAATTAAATATAAATCCATTCCTATTTTTTTCTAGAACAAACACCGAAACAGCTTATCAATCCGGGCGGTTCTTTCTTCATCAGATAATGTAACCGCAAGCGAGCTCATGCAATCCTTGCTCATCTTGCATGCTTTTTTTTTTATCAACAACTTGTATGCTTTAGATTCCCCCCCCAAAAAACCTGCTTGCTATCTGTGCATGTGCTAACAAAATAATAATAATAATAATATAAAAAAAACCGTGGCTTCCATCGTTTTGAACGGTTTGGTTACGTTCCTATTTTGATGATAAATACTGAGATATTTTATAAAATAATATTATTATTTAAAAAGAAGGGTGCTAAAACCGATGAGATTTTTCGCGGGAGGGGGGCACCGCCTGCGTGAACAATATAATAATGTACAAAAAAAACAATTAATGCGCAGAGAAAGAAAAGGCAATACCTCAATTTAGTCCCTAGCATATGACAACTTTCACTATATCATCCCGATTCTAAAATATATTTTCTAATTCGGTCTTAACAAACGCTGTCACCCCAGCCCCTGGCATTCCATACTACCATGAAATAGATTTGAATTTTAAAAACCATATATAGTCATGAAAATGACATGCATACGAAAAATCATATTAGATTTTATACAAACTATAGTATAAAATGATAAATGGATGGCTGTATATACAAAAATATTGCTTCAATCATTATGTGTTATAAACTAATTAAATAATTTGGACCGCGCAATTTAGAAGGAAATAAAATTTATCAATGAATGGAAATAAATTTCATTAAAAACGACTGGGTAAAATAACAAGGATGTAATTAAGCAGCCTGATATATTTAGGACCAATATGAATATATTTCTAAGCACTAGTAACATTAAAAGAAAGGTAGTCTGACTCGGTGAAAAAGGCGGTTGTTATTGTTGGCGTGATGTAGCCCCCTCCTCTCTTTTATTTATTTATTTAAATTCATGACTTGGCTGTGCTGTTGCCCAATACCCAAACGATCTCTCTCTGTAAATTATTTTTCGTTTTGATTCTCTCTCTTCTTCAACTTTTGTTTTGAAACACACTGCTCATCTCCACCCCTTACATCTTCTTTCTTTCATCTGTAACCCCAAATTAATTGCCACTCTCTTTATATATCTCCATCGTTTTCTTTTTCTCATTTTCTTTCCATTTCTGATCATAATATAGCTTAGCTAAAACACTTTACAAAGTTTAGAGTCTTTTGCATATTTTCTTTCCTTAAGCTGTGCAGTTCTACAGTTAAAGCAACCAAAGGTAATACAACGAACTCTTTAGAATTTCCCCTCTTCTCGTTTTCTCTATTTAATTATGTTTTCACCTGCAGTTTTCCTTTTTTTGTTTTTCTTTTTTAGAATTGATAGATCCTCAAATAATTCTATGACATCCCACAAAAGCTTGTTTTAATTTTTTTTTGAAAGATCTCGATTTCTTAGCTCGTGAATTATGGAAGTTTTTGCTGTTTATCTTTTTATAATTTCAGTCATGCGTGACGCTGGCCGTTTTTTTATTTGAAAAAAAAAGCTTTGTGAGATCTGCTAATAATTTGTATAATTTTACTCTAAAGTCAATTTGTTTTACTGGTTTTATGTGCAGGGCTTTGTTCATAGAGAAAAAGGCTAAAAAAATAAACCCAGCTAAGATGAATCACTGTGCGATCCAACAAAACGTTTTTTCAACCCGGGAGGAGATTCGGAGCTCCGTTTCAGTTCCAGTCTCGGACAGGAGAGACCCAGTGGTTTGCCCCAAACCCAGACGACTCGGTCTGTTAAACAACCACCCTGCCAGGTCTATCAGATTTCAGCTCAGGTAATATTTCCTTGAAGTTTTCACCTACTGCTCTTTTTTGTTTCTCCATAAAAAATCTGAAACTGAATAAAATTTTATGTATTTTCAGCCACCAATCAGAGCTCTGTGATTCAAAAGCAGGGAATGAATTTTTGGAAATAATCCTCACCAAGGTAATAGTTTTCTCTCTCTCAGTTTATTCAACTTATTTTATGATTATAAATTTCTTCATTTTGAATATGAGGTTAAAAAAATCTGGACCGGTCCCATAGCAACGGCTAAAATTTCAACCGTGAAGGAATTTATTGCAGATGTTTTAGGACCATCCATTAACCTTGCCGGTGCCTATTTCTTCTCTTGCTTGATTTTTAGTGCATTAATTTGTTTTTTTAGGGTGGTTATGGTGTGGATAATCAATCTTTTTGCAAACAAGTAGCCTCGTCGCCGCCCCCATTTTTTTGCGGGTCGCCGCCAAGCAGAGTAGCTAACCCATTAATTCAAGATGCAAGATTCGGGGATGAGATATTCTCCCCTCTCTCACCGGTCACGCCTATTCCACCTACGATGGGTTTATCATCGTCATCGTCATTATCTCCAAGGAAAGGAGGACTGGTTCGGGCAAATTTTGGAAACAAACCAGGTGTGAGAATCGAGGGATTTGATTGCCTTGACAGGGATCGTAGAAACTGCAGCATCCCTGCCTTGGCTTAAAACCCCGTTTCCCACAAAGTACATAGTTAACAAAAAAGAAAGCTAAAACAGATACCGCTTCGGCACGTAGTTATAAGAGGTGATTTTGGAGTTCTCATGAGATGGAAACTGAGGGATCCTTCTGCTAGTGTAAAAAATGTCTCAAGGGATTCTTTATGTATGTAAAAAATATCAAGTATCTTTGTAAGTAAAATGAGTTCACAAGAATAATGAGGGCTTTTTTAGATCTCGTTCTAGGAAGAAGGTCACGAGTCTATAATCAATCCTCTGTATGATTGCAAGTAACCAGTCTCCAAGTGAGAACCGGCAGGTCGTTCTTTTCCTTTCGCATCCTTGTTTTTCATCGAGCAAATGGATTGACAAGGGAAATTTGTACAGGATCAAGTTGTTTAGAGAGTATTCTGAGATGGGGATTTGCAAATCACAATGTAAACAAACCTTTTGTATGATTCTGTGTTGTCACTCTGTTGCTCATTTTTATTTTTCTCCTCGTCTCCTTTTGGATTCGAACCTCCTCAAGCAATATCTTGTGATGATCCATTGATATTCGCTTGTGAATTACGCCAATATGTGCTGAAAATGGGCCCCGAGAAGGAGCTGATTTTCAATGCCCTCCCCTTATCCATCACCACGATGAACACTAAGATCTTGCTTTGTGAAAACCGCATCTTTAGAATGAAGAGTTGAAGGAGTCCGTATGATTGCTGTTGTCTGTTTATGGGCATGACAAAAGCAAGAAACAGTTTTTCATCGTTGAATTTATTTAGTCCGTCCAGCAGATCCTATTATTATTAACTATCTGTTTGTCGTCTTGAAAAAAAGAAAAAAATATATATTTTAAATTAAATATTTTTGGTGTGTTAATATAAAAATATAAATATTATTTTAATACATTTATAAACAAAAAAATAATTTAAAACAACAACATTTCCAAACAGGACCGAATCAACAACAACATTTGTAAACAATATGAATTTAACTGTATTATGAAGAATATTTGAGATACAAATATGAACAACAACATTTCCTATGGATTGGGAGTTTTAAGGAGTTCTTATTTGAGATAAATTATGAAGAATAGAAAATAAGTTCAAATAATTTTAGTGTGGTTCTCAACATTTTTATGTCTGCTATTTAAAATCAACTCATTCTAAGCTTTGTTGGATGTTACGCGTTTGACCATGTAGATTTATAAATCTTTCCAGGGCCATTCCGATTTGTTTTCTATTTTTTGCATTTTTTTAAAATTTAATATTTAATAAGAAAAACGTTTCTTGACCAAGTCTTTTAAATTATTTTTAAAATAATCTGATTTTTTATAAGCACGTGAATGACTTTCGACTCAAACTATCAAAAAATCTATTGAGATTGTTGATCCATAATAACAGTCAAATAAAACTGAAAAGGTAGTATTTATCTAAAACATGATAGCGATAAAATTGATGAGATTACTAATACATATCTCAAGACACAACGACAGTGGATAAGAATTGTCTGGTAAAAACCATATAGATGGTCAAGTGGGACAAGTTTAAAATTTAGAGAATTAACTTGTAGAATTAATCAAGACAAGTATAAGCTAATCTAGACATCACGTTAATAAAAGAAATATTAGGTACATAATTGACCCATCTGTGTGATCTTGAAAGCAGTAATAATCCCTTCAGATTGCAGTGATCAACATGTCAAAATTGCTTAATTTCACTGTTGACGATGAGATTTTTTTATTATGAACCCGGAAACACAGTTAATATAGGATCATTCGACTGGGAACTATATGAATTTTGGAATACCCTTTCTACGATCAAATCCTGGCACAGTGTGTTCGCAGAAAATGTCGCCTGTCATTTCTCCGATTAGTCGAATTATTCAGCACTTGCCAAGAGATGAAAATTCTTTGGAGGGAGTCCAGGAATAAAGGAAGCTCATGAGGTTATCAATTTTTACTTTTGTTCGTATGACCCGTCATATGGCCTCTGCTAACGTTGTAATGGACAATGCTTTTCATTTGTTTTTTAACTTTACTTGCATATCTGGTCCTCACTTGGTAAAAAAATAAATATTATGTTTTAAATAAATTTAAGATATTTTTAAAAGTTTTAATTTTAATTTTTTTATAGCATATAAAAATAATTAAAAAAATTGGAAAAATATCAATTTAATATCTTTCCATACAGGTGTATTTTTAAAACACACTCAAGCATAAACACGTTCAATGCTTTGGGTTGCAGATCATTGTTAAAAAATTAAAAAATAATCAAAACATTTTAAAAGAGGCGCACTCTCTAATTTGCATTTGAAGTGAAACAGCAACTTGGAAAACATTCGATGTGTCCAAAATTAAGTTGTGCCTAGGGGATGCTTGTTACTTTAGCAACAATTGTTTTTAATATATAAATATATTGCTTAAAAATATATCAAAATACTAAAAACAAATATTTTTGTAAATTATTTTCTATAATTTCAAACATTAAAAAATAATTTGAAGTAAAGGAAAGAATAAATTAAAATTTATTTATTTTCTCCAATCTCTGTTTTTTTTTTAAAAAGAAAAAGAAAAGGAAGAATAGATTATTGGACAGAAAACTGCAACGTGTCCCCCTCCTTTTTCTTTAGTTTTCATGAAAAAAGGAGTAAAACTCTCACGCACTCATCACACCGTTGCAGTGAAAGCTGCAGAAAGAATTGAAATACTTTTAGCCGGAGCAATGTGTAGTAAACTGCAGGCTCAAACCATGCTTTTCCAATTTGAAAAAAAAAAAAAACTATGCCGCCTAGAATATCGTGCTTGTTACTGAAATTGAAAGTAAAAAAGATAAGCATTCAAATTAAAGTAGTTTTTGAGTCACCGCCGCTGCAGTTTTTGTCAAGTCGGCTTTTCAAGTCCCAAGGCCAACGTGAGCGAGGCAGGGGGCAGCTGCCCGGAGGAGTATAACCACCGTTAACATCCAGGAGCGTGCAGCTTCAGACTCTAGTCTGAAGAAACCAAAGATAAGACGAGAGGGATACTCAAACTAAAAATAAATATCATTTATGTTATTCTATAAAACAACGTTAAAAATTATATTAAAATTGATACGATTTAAAGTATTATAGTAAAATGAAAGCAAAACACTGATATAAAAATAATGATCGTATCAATTTCAATATAATATATCAATCAATATTTTTTTTTTCTAACAGGTCTAGTGTGTGTGTGTATAAAAAGTTTATGATAAAAAGAAAAATAGCTTAAAGTAATAAAAATTATAAGATCCATTAGGAATTTCTTTTTAGACGCAAAGCATTAGCAAATAACAAATTAATCTATAAATCAAATTTGAGCCGAAACACTTTATTGGTTTGATTTTTAAAAAAGATTGAATAATCAATGGGATTGAAAGAACAACTGGGATTGGCTGGTTTTCTCAGGACAACCACGTGAATCAGTGGGCTTGCCGATCTTGATCATTATAAAGGACGGTGCCAAGATATCGTGTTCATAATCAATATATTATTCATGTAGCTTATTTTTTCTCGAAGAAGATTTCCTCGTGCTTCTTCTAAAGGCCTATGACATGTCAGTTATTTGACAAGCTTGAAAATAATATACATAATCTTAATTTCCATTAAAAAACAAGAACTGAACAGTGATCTGACGCCAAGTCCTGATTAGATTTGTTTAGCTGTCCGGTTTTTTTCTTTCAAATGAATTGCACCCTTTGAGAATAACTTCCATTGTTCCAGAGTTGTGATTCCTTGTTGACTCTAGAAGTCTGATGATTTTTAATTTAAAATATACTAGATTAATATAGTTTTAATATAGTCATGTCAAAAATAAATAAATAATTATTTTTTAAAAACATCTCGTGACACGACACCAAACAAAATACGAGAAGGAAAAAAGGAGAGACGTAGCACGGGGCATTCAAAAGATTATTTGTTTTTCTTTTTAATTTGTTTTCTGGGTTGTTTTACAGATTCCCCTGAAATAAGGCATCAATCAATTCAAGGGAAGGCTCACCTAAAAAGGAGGTATCGTATTACACGTCACGGTCGACGAGGCAGTGCTAAGCAAGCGTGTCATGATCTGAGCAGGATTCGAGGCCAGCACGAAGATAGCATGCATGTCGAGTCATCAAATGTGGCCTCCTGCTATGCACACACCTTGTCCATCCATTCAGCTACCCCAGCAGCCATCTACCCCTTGGGAAAAACAAGTGGTGCTCAAGTTTTGCCGCATTTGGTGACGATAAGGTAGACGCAGGATGCATTGAAATCGTCAATAACTGCTGAGAAACCCATTTCTAGACATCAGCCCTAGCGTTATCCTATTCTTCCCTCGGCCGCATTCTTGCATCCTTCGATTGCTAAGAAACCCATTTTGCCCAGAAAACGTGGCAGTTTAACGACGAGTCATTCAAGATCTTATTTTCACCAGGCTGTCCCTTGATCACTGAAATTCATTGAACAGAGCCGTGTACAGGATACAGGTCCAATTTTTTTTGACAAAACTACCTTCGTGTCAGCAGTTCTCACCCTTCTATCTCAAGAAAAGCATTCGTTGGCATGTCTTGCGAAAGGGACAAGAAAGTGGCATGTGAATATGTGATCACGAAAACCCACAACCTGCAATCTCGAAACCAACCTTTTCTAGTAGCCAAGTTCTCCTTTTCCCTATAATTAAACGACCATAAAACTATTCTTCCTTCTCTTGAAAACGCTGTTTTATTGCAGAAGAAAATGAAGAGGCAAAGAAATGCTGATCATGGCAGCAGTGCGAGACCAACTACGGCTGAAGGTAAAACAGCTGCAATAAAGACAGCAGGGAAAGGTACAAAAGCGAAAGAAAAAGGCAAGATCACTGCGGCTGAGAAGGTGGGAGAGGAGAGGAAGAACACAGATGGCGAATCAAGTCAAGTGGTGATGGAGAATTCACAGTGCTGGGAGGATCATTGGCCATGGTTTAGGGGTGCTGTGGATGAGCAAATGTCATGGGGGTCCGCTTGGTTGCCATTTTGCGATGTGGACTACATGGGCGAGGCTTGTCGAGAAATGTTTGGTGATGTTGTCTGGGAGGATGATATTTGGAACTTGAAGGGTATTGACAAGATACCGAATGAATAGAAGGAGCGCGGCTTGATTATCTCTACACTGCTCGTTCAAATCTTTCAGAAGAGTACTGGTTAAATCCCGAGGCTGTTGCGTTCTAATTTTGCTGTTTCTTCCGTTCTGGAAGAGGCCTGATCTGCATGGAGATCAATCTCTGAATAAATCTCCATGCTCGTTTAAGCAAGATAGGAAGGTCGGCTACAGATGTATTTTATGCTGTTTAGGTTGTTTAACCCAGCAAGGCAGTGCCAATTTACTTGAGCATTCTCCAATAATTTACTCTGTCATGTACGATGTTGCAACTAATGGGTTGAAACTGGAGCTGGGAAGTTTAGAATCTGAAATCTGACCAGGTTTTTTTTTATTAAAAAACAAATGAATGAATGCGGGCTCAATGTAGATAAGTTTGAGATTGGCATTATGGTCCTGGTAACAAAATAAACTCCACTTAACTCTACAGCTAGAGCGTATCAAGGCCCTCCATGGGGCCTAGCCTGGTCTAATAGATCTGGGTTCAAAACCCATGTCAAGTAAAGAGCATTGGATTGAGCAGGCCCATCTGGCACCCCACGGGCAAGTAACTCCATCTAACTTCATTTATTAAGAAAACACCCTGATATGTAATGAATTTGGACACTATATAACAATTCATTTTTTTTTATCAATTACATGGGTTTGGAGATTATAAATCGAGGATCTCTTTTATATAATATCTAATAAAAATATAGATCAGGGGATAATATAAAATTTAAAGACATGTCAGAGTAATTAGACTTTTAAAACAGCACAATGCAAGGAAAAATTAAGTTAATGATTTATTTATTTATTGGAAATGTTGGGGGGGGGGGGGGATCCCCTCCTTTTATAAGGATTCTATATCGTGTTTTTTTCCTTTTGCAATCATTCAGATTTTACAATTTAGCATTGTTGAGTTGTAAAACCGAGTCAGTTTACACGTGGATGGATACTGGATGCGTAGTGGCCTTGAACCCATCAATATCCAGCCAAATTGCTCTAAACCACTGCTTCCACCCAGTTTCTCTGAGCCCAAACCATCAATTCCCATCCTTTCTATCATGTCCATACCTAGTAAGCTTAAGAAGGCGGTGACTTATTTTTTTAAAAAAAAAGTAAAGATAAAGTTGTAATATTAAATATAGAAAAACTTAGTTAGTAAAAGAAATATAATGAAAAACATGTAAATAGCTTTATTTTTTTTGCGCCTTATTTTTCAAGTTGAAAATATAAAGTGTAATTTACATATAAAAAATAGAGTTAAAATGAAAAAAAATCAAATTATAGAAGGCTGAATTAAATTATAATTTTCTTAAAAACTACTCGGCCAAAACTTTTCTTGAACATACATTATTCTCCCTGATGAGTTGAAATTAAAAAAAAAACAAATTAATAGGAAAATTGGTGTATAATTAAGATGATTCGAATTGTCTAAACATAATCTGAAAAAATATAATAAAAAGAATGAAGAAAATATCTTGGATTGAGGAATGTGAATGAAACTTAAATAATTAAAATTCTCAGAATAGCTCCTTTTTTTTATCCGGATGCTTTTCGAATTAAAAAGATAACAAATCAAAAGTACGTTATTTCTCCTTTTAATCAAGGATAACAGAAGAGCTTTTGTTTTCTTTTCCAATAAAATAATTTATTTTTCATTTATCAAAATTTATTTTACATGCTAAAAATCACTCCCAAACTCTACTGCTTTGAAACTGAGGGTCACGGCGCGTGCAAAACACAACAGAACTTCAACTCAACACATAAGTCTTTAAGCCAAGGCATGTTACCACACTCATTAATATCGAGTGGGTCTTAAAAAGGTCTAATAAAAGTCGAATTTTTCCCGACAACCTATCGCTTATTTCCACTCCTCCTGCGTGCTAAGTAAGTCCTCCCTTCAGTTGGCGCAGAAGATCGATTTCACTCTCAAAGAAAGAAAGCAAAAGAAGATTCGTAATTTTCAGATGGGAGAGGGAAAAGGTTCAACTCTGGTTCACCTTCTAGTGGTGGTTCTGTGTCTTGTTGCCTTTGGGTTCGCCATTGCTGCTGAAAGACGCAGAAGCATTGTACGCAACTTTATTCTTTACTCTCCTTTCATTTTCTCTCTCCTTTTCAGTATTTTTTAGCTAAAAGTTAGGTTTTCAGGGTTTCTGTTTATATTTCTCTTTGTTTGTGGTTTGATTGATTGATCTCTGTTTTGTTACTAAATTCTGGGGCCCTGTTTCTCGTGTTACTAGAGTCTGTGATGTTTCGTGCGATGATATAAACAGGAGATCTGTGTGTTTTTAATACGTAATGTGAGAATTATTGGGTTTTGTATAATTTTGCAGTTGCTGTAATGTACAAAGTAGAGAAATTTGGCTACAATTTTTTTGACGAGGGGTAGAGAAGAGTCTCAAAGTTTAGACCTGGCAATTGGGTTACTTCCCATTTGACTAAGATTAGTTACATGAAATTCGCAAATGGCGAGAAAACCTGTATATTTGTGCTGGTAGGAGTGCTGTGACTCGAGCTGAAATTGGTATGAAGACAGTGGGTTTTGACAACGAGTGAACAATTTGTCTTTGGCAAACTATGTTCTTGCTCTGCCATAATCTTTTAATATCTTCTCGAGCTTTCGTCTTTACTAACAGCATTACATTAATTATCTTCCAAATTGTTTTTACTTTGAGATGTAACTATTTTTTCCCTTTCCATAATCAATATGGTCGCTACTCACTAGGCTTGCTGCATCAGAACTAGATGGTGTTGGTAAATGAGTTGTGATTCCCAAAAATATTTTAGTAATTGGAGCATCATCTACAAGGGCAGAGCTAAAAGGAAATGACAAAAATTTAGTTTTCATCCTTCATTTTCTTAGCTTCAACAGAAGAGCTATATTGAAGAGCCAAAATAATATTTTTAAATTGAAGAGCTATTCCTGCATTTTGATCAAAAGAGCTAAAAAATTGTTTAATATATTTTTATGCAAAAAAGTGGTTTTGACTGAACTTGTATTAACTAATTATTATTAATAAATAGTTGTATCAATATTATATATATTAAAATAAAATTGGCTTTTCTATATGATTTTATTTCTTTGGAGTGCATATCAAAAATATTATATCAACACTATTCAAAAAGCCATATTAGTAGTTTGGCTTTTCTAATGAAAAAAGCTATTTAAAGGAGTCAGACTAGTAATATGGTTTTTTGAATAGTGTAGATATAACATTTTTTTATATATGCACAAAAAAAATTATTTAGAAAAGCCAATTCTATTTTAATATATGTAATATTGATACAACTATTTATTAATAGTAACTAACTAATACAACTCTAATCAAAACCACTTTTTTGCATGGAAATATACTAAACAAAATTTTGCCTTTTTTGATCAATATGTAGGGATAGCTCTTCCCTTGGAGCTATGAAGGATGAAAACTAAAAAAAATTGTCTTTTCCATTTAGCTCTCCCCTTGGAGATGCTCTTAACAAAGGCCAAATGCTTTAGTGATGTCATAGACCATGTAATCAAGTTTTATAATGGATATATATCTGCTGCAATTGGAACTCAAAATTTGAGGCATAACCTTTTTGTTTCTTGATTTAGCATGTATATTATCTTAATCTTGAAATCTAGCGTGAATCATTAATTGACTAATAAGAATTAAGAGTCACTTGAAATTTGTTCCTGTGTCATGAATCTCCTGATGGATACCTTAGGATCTTGCTCCTGGAAAACAAACACTACACTACCAGAAGAGAACTTTAACTAATTGAATATTCAAATATAGAATTTCGTATCACCACTTTGTTGATTTTTCTTTGGTGAACTGGAAGATGGAAGTAAAAGCTTGCAGTTCACTGTACTTGCTTTTTAAGAAGTTCTATAAACCAGATTTTAAGCCCACTAATTAGTGCTTTTTCAGCAACATTAAATCCGCATAAGAAAACAGCGATCTTGTCTGATATGGCACTGCGCAGGCAGGTCTAACTTGGGATGAAAGCCTGTGTTGGTCAGACATGGGTTGCATTGGTCCCCTTCCAGTTGACAATGAATAGAGCACTGTAGGCATGTTGCTGTTAATACCAGCTATCCATGGTATCTGCTTTTCATGAAGAAATTGTTTTTTCTGCAAACAGGGCCATATTGAAAAAGACGCAACAAACGCCACACACTGTGTCTACAACTCTGATGTTGCAACTGGCTATGGAGTGGGCGCTTTCTTATTTCTTCTTTCAAGTGAATCACTATTGATGGGTGTCACAAAATGCATGTGTTTTGGGAGATCATTAGCCCCTGGTGGAGATCGAGCTTGGTCCATCATTTATTTTGTTTCATCATGGTGAGAATTTTGGTGTTCAGGATTATCCATTCATTACAGGGAAGCTTCATGCAATGCATTGTTGTTATCTGTCAAAACACGCAATTAGTCTCTCTTTGTTAATTTCTTCTTTCTGGTGAATCATTGAGACAGGCACAGGAACACCCGCAAACAAACCATCTGTATTGAATTATGGTTTTCATTTATTTTTTCATGCCTATGCATCTCCTTGCCAGGATCCATACATTCCTAGCTGGTGAAGTGACATGCTGTTGGAAACTACACATCAGTGACTAGTGAATTGACATAGTGTTGTAAATTACAATTTGCTACATTGAGGCAGAGGATGACCTATGCCAACATGGTTTCATATATTTCTACTCTGGTTTGAGGATAACCTGTGATAACTGTGATTAACCTACATCTATGATTCCATCGAGAATCATTTTCTTTCTCCAGAACTCTATCATTTTTATGGTTGAATCTGAAACATGCTTGCTCTTTAAGACGTTTTTTTCATCTCGTGCATCTGCAGGGCGACTTTTCTGGCGGCAGAAGCGTGTTTAATTGCAGGTGCAAAGAAAAATGCTTATCATACAAAGTATGTCGGGATGATCTATGCTCAAAACTTTACATGTGAAACCTTGCGGAAAGGTGTTTTTATTGCTGGAGCAGTGTTTGTGGTGGCAACAATGATTCTCAATGTATACTACTACATGTATTTTTCCAAGGCTACTGCCACCAAGGCAGCCCTCAAAACAAATCGCACAAGCTCTGTCGGGATGACCGGATATGCTTAGAGTCAAGAACATGGCTAGAAGGCTAAGTTTTGATCCAGATGTTTTGAGTCTGCTGGTGATTCTGTTGTGCAAGTGTGCTCGATATGCATTGCGTTTATCTAGCAATATATAGCGTGGTTATGAATGTTACCGTCATTTGAAAGGATTGTGAAAAGTTAACCTTGAAAATCTGAAACATCAAATTTCGTAATTAAGAGAATCGGGTTGTCTGAATCCCATCCAAATTCATGGCCTGTCCACGTTTCTAGTTCATTTTTAGCCTATTTTATTTGGATTTAGAAGCTGTTATGTGCACGGGACTAGTTGCAAACCAGGTGCTTTGATTGTAATGTTTGCATTTATTTAATTTCTTTTGCCATGGTTGGATGAACCATAGGGCTTCATCCGGGGTGGTTGCTTCTTTGTCTATTGAAATTGGTTTCAAATTACGGTTTGGATCATGGTTTTGGCACAGCAGACTGTTGTTGGCGTTCCTTAACTGTCACAGTTAGATCGGGTGTAAAATGTTTGTAAATCGAATATCAAGAGATATTTATAAATTAATTATATAATACTCTATTGTGGGTGGTATTTATATATATTAATAGATTTAAAACTATGTATTGTAAATATATACATGAATTCAGAGAAAATGATCAAATTTTATCAAAAATTAAAATAAAATGAATCATCTTTCAAAGTGTAATGGTCCTTATGGTGGCTGGAAGGTTTCTCATGCTCTTTTCGCTGTCGTATCTTACAAAACTCTTTATTGCATTATAAAACAGGCACGCTCTGTTGAGATGCTGTGTTTCATGTAGTGTTTTTTTGGATATTGAGATAGTTTTTGCAACAATAATTTGTGAAAAAATAGTTTTATTTTTAAAAAATATATATAAATCATAGAATTTTGTCACTAATATTTTAATTTTATTTACAAGCTGTTCAATATTTAAGAAAACAATCCTTGTATAATCACTCTTAATCATATAATTATTCATTAAACAGTTTTAAATTTTGTAAATTACAGAGTTAAATTTAGAAATGTAATGAATCCTCGCATTATATAATTTATTATATAGTAAATTCTATTGCCACCATATTTATTATTATTATTATTATTATTATTATTATTTGCATAAAATTTCACAGACTAGCTTGATAAGATCATAATCATGAAAAGAGCAATTTCTATCTGTATTTTTTTACAACCTCGTCAATAACAAATAAAACCAAGCTAGATGAAGACACAATAAAACCAATAGATTGGTCATTTCACTCATTGAAGAACACCAGCATGTCTGGCGAAGCAGGGATTGGATTATGGCCTTTTAGTCTTCGGCTCCAATTTCGTACAAAGGAGAAGGCTTGGGCCTTCTAGGATTCATAAGCCCTGTTTTATTTATTTACTTACTAGATAATCCCATGCTCAATTGTGGCGGGATTAAAAAAAATACATATAAAAGATAATTCTTAGATGAAAGGAATTTTTTTTTAACAAGATCAATAAACTCGATACAGCGAGCCGAACTAAAAAAAATTACTAGATTTTTTGTCAAGCTTCGAGCGTCAAGTTAAATTATAATAAAAATTATTTTAATATAATAAGTTAAAAAAAATGAATGATTTGTAAAAATATAATTTACCTGTAAAAATATTTTAAACATTATATTTTTAAAAAATAATGTTATAATGACACGTTGAATCTATTTAGGTCAATTTATATTAACCTATTAAACTCCTCGATCTAAATCATGAACTTTGTAAATTTTAATACCTTTGTTTTTTAAACTATTTTTATTTAATTATGTAATAAAAATAAATGTTTATAAAATGACTCAATATCCAAGTATTTTTATAAAATCATGATAACTTCATAAAAAATAAAAAGAAACTGAAATAATTAATAAAATTTATTTTTAAATAGATTTAATGGAGAAATGAGAAAGGTAATTATGTACCAGATGCAATTTCCATAATAGCTTAAAGTGTACCAAATTCAGACTACTTCCAGATTTTATAAATTGACGATATGAGGTTTTTCATGTATCTGTTATATCCCTAATTCACACCGTCACAGAATAACTCTAAATCGCATAATTACAGAACAGCTGGTTAATTGCATTCATTCGTGATGGTCGGAAATCGATACAACCTTTGGAATTGCCTTCTCTAGTGGCAGGTTGAATTTATTAGCATGACTAATAATTGTTCGAATGAATGAGTTTTTTTTTTTGAAAATGTTTTTTTGTTCGGAAACATATTAAAATATTTTTTTTATTTTTTTTAAATTATTTTTAATATTAATACATATAAAAATGATATAAAAAATTTTATTTAAATTTAAAAAAAATCAAAATTTTCAAAAAAAAAATAATTTACAAAACAAAACTTGCTCAGATTTTACGACCACAGGGCTAATGACATGATGGTGTCGCGCAGAACATCCAAAATGTACACTCAAATACGTGCAAATGGAAGCAAACGATTGATCTCTTTCACGAAGGCGCCACGTCGTAGACTTTAATTTTTTGTTTTTTTTCCAAGGAAGGGAGAGGGGTGTGGGGCCGGGGAGAAGCAATGCCAGGTGCCAGGTAGAAAACGTAAACGTTGCGATGGACAGGATGCGGAAAAGGACAGGATTGAGAGGTAAAGGACACCAGGGGTAGTACAAAGTCCAAGCATAAGCTGGATCAGATTCCCCCAGCAACAGACCAAAACAAAATCCCTTTTTTTTAGACGAAGTTGTGGTGATAAAATATTATCCTCTATATTGATTCAATATGCAAATACTTGATTGCCCTATGAATCTAATTAAAAAAATATTTAAATTAAAAAATATATTATTATTATTATTAAATCCAATTTAGTAAATCAATCGACTTGTAATCTTACTCTATCCATGTTTAAAATTAATTATGGGATAGTTTTAACTCAACTAACTTGGTAAATTTAAAAGTAAGTTAGATGATTGGTGAAAAGTGTCACTTAACTTTATAGAAAAATTGAAGACAGATACATTTTGTTTTTGAATAATAAAATTAAAATATATAGGATTTATGTGGGCTTTATGACTTAATTTGTTGAACCATCAACTTAGGTTATAGATTTAACAAGGTTTAATAATTTTTCTTTTATAATAAATACTCACAAAATTAAACATGGATAAAAAAACCAGGATTTTTATTTAAAACTCTAATAATTTCATAGAGAGCAAACCATGATAAACTATAAAAACATGTTTGAAATCAATTAAATATTGAATGATATTTTTTATTGGTTCACGTTTTGTTTCTTCAATCGAAATAATATGCTTTTATCTTAAAGTATTTTTGCAAGTTCAGAGTTGTACTTTTATACATGTAATTCAAACAATTATTAATTTAAATTTAAAAATGAATTATCTTGAAATTATATTATTCAAATTTCAAACATAAATACAAAATAAAACTTGAATCGATACCCGGTCAGCTTAACAGGGCTAAAGACAACCTTGATAATTGATAAAAAATAGTTTGACAAAAACAAATTAAGATGACATCTTTGTTTTTTTTTAAAAAAAAATATAAAGACAATAATATATTGGATTAATTCGGATGATATTAGTTATTTTTTTAAAATTCACAATTCATGTCATATATTATGATAACCTCAAATAAAATTTCTGGAATAGACTATTATAATTTGTTCCTTTTGAACTAGAACAAAACATGCAACTATTTTCTTAAAAAAAAAACACAAAACTAACAATCTTATGATAAGGTCAAGGCATGATTTGTTATGTATAATATTATGCAAAACTAAGACTTTGCTGGGAGAAGTACTAGCCTTTTAAAGACATCAGAAGCTAGGCCGTCCTTTAATCTGTAATTAATGGTGCAAATTGCAAGCTAGGAAAGAAACGTGTTATGATTTATTTTGAAAGAGTAAAAATTCACAGGGTTCCATCAAATTTGATACCTAATACCGTACGTATTTCATTAATCCAGACAGGATTTCCTTCTTACACTCGTCAAGCACAACCAAAGTCTCCAACACCGCCGCGAGATTCCCGGCCAGCCTCGGTCAAATCCCATGTTTCTCCTCAACGTCTAATTAACACTTTAACCTCTGTTTTGGTCCAAACTGTCCCATGGAAGCCGCGTGGGAAAACTTTTAATATTAGTTTTCTTCTTATTCTCGCAAACATGACGTGATGTAACATGCTCTACAACTTCATTATATATATATAACTATATATATATGTATAGATAGAGAGAGAGAGAGAGAGCGAGCGTCCATCAACAAATATATCCACTTTTATATTAATTTCCGTTTTTAAGGCAAATGATATTCTTCGATTATCTTTTCTTTAAGTTATCCACTCGAGGGAGATTATAGGTTTTTAGATTTTGTTGTTGTATTTAGTAGCATCTGTAGATTGATGGATATTACACCTTAATCTGCGAAGCTAAAATTAGAGTAACTATTCACATGTAGAAGACGACATTAAAAAATATTTCCGTGACGTAAAAAACAAAAACTTCGCAAAGTAGAATATGAAGTTTTCAAACCTACCCTTAAGTTTTTATTTTTAATCTAATTAAAAAATAGATTATTCATTTTCACAAATTAGATTATCAATTTTAATTGCTCGAAGGTAAATGAAGTTAATCATTCGTGAGATCCAACAAAGTAATGCGAGAGTTATTTTATCCAGTGTAGCTTAATAACTGAACGAGGATAAAAGTATAATCCTGTTTGGCTACATGACTGAGCCTTGTTTTATTTTTAAGGAAGTAAAAACTAATTTTTTTAATAAATTAATATTAAAAAGATTTAAAAATATATTTTAAATTTGTTATAAAACAAAAAAATAAATAAAAGGTAATTACTATTAAAATATCAATCATTATCTTAAGCACCTTTTGCGATCAGATTACAAGAGCAATGATTATTATGTAGATTAATAATTAAGAGAATGATTGAGAAATTGCAATTAAATAGTGATGGGCCATTGCAAAGAGCACACTCAATAAAAGAGGCGCGTGGAGCTGATATTCAACATCATGACCGACAAGCAGCAGAATTCAAACTGAATTCTCATGGTAGATGCTGTTACGACGTAGTCAATGTTAGATTCGTAATTTGGTGGTGAAGCATGGACAGAACAGCGAAGCTATCTCTTAACAAGATCAGTTCAGTAATATGCTCATATACACAACAGATTTAAATCAAAATAAAAAATCGATAATAGCCTGCCAATTTTCTCATCACGTGGGCCAGTGTGGGTGCATGAGAGAAGAAGAGTGAGAGAGGCGCATCCTTACAGCTACTCTCTCCTTCCTTGCCCCAAAATAGCCGTCGCTTCTCACCTTTTTATAGTGCCTTTGTATCCATGACACTGCGTGTGAAAGAGAGATTTTCGAGCCTCGAATCCAAGCACCCGAGCCTCATTTCAGCCAGCTAGCAAGATTTCTGGAGAGAAAAGAGTGTAAAAAAGGATTGGAAGTTACAGAGAGGGGATTTTGAAAGCTTTATGTGGGTTATCAAGCGAGATGTCGTTTGACAGCTCCAGGAGATTAATGTGCTCTTCATCTCTGGCGGTGGTCCTGGTCATTTTTGTGTTACAGATTTGGGTCTGCAGTGATTGCAACTGCAAGGCAGGGGCAATTAGATTACTTCAAGAGAATGGCTTGGAAAAGCTTAAGGAGAGCAGCGATATTACTAAGGATAGCCATAAGAGCAAAGAAAAGCACTTCAGGAAGTACTTCGATGAAAGAATCGACACTTCTTATGGTTTCAACAAAACTGAGAAAGGATTTGAAGAGAGCAAAAGAAGAGTGCCCAGTTGCCCAGATCCTCTCCATAACTAGTTGAATAGCTCAAATTTCAAAATTTCTTCTTTCTTTGTGGTATTTTAGTCCAAAATACCCACGTTTTTCTTATCATTTTCGTTCTAGAATTTTGATTAACTGGTTTCTGTAACTTCAGAGGGAAAAACTGGGGTATTTCGGTATGTTGAGTCCTTTTCTTTAGTATGGATGATGATGAAAATGGAGGATGATGATGTGTATAGAAGCTGATGATTTTGATTTATACTGATTAATACATGGAAAACTTTTGTATTGCCATAATCTGTCTGTATGCACAACATTTTGAATCCTGTTTAGTCCATCTATTCTCTCAATCAGAGGAAGCAGAAGAAGAAGAGGTTACAGGGAAGAGTACATATGGCAGGCATTGTAATTACGCGCAGAGATTCTTGTTTTTTCACTACAGCAATAAGATGTTAATACTTCTTACTTCACCATCACAGAATATTGGTTGTTTGTGCCAGTGTCAAAAAGATATGGTGGAAGCTTTTTTCTTTTCTATCTGGGTAACATGAGATGATTGCTTTATTCAGTCTTGACTGTCCAGCTTTAGCATTTTCTGGCAAATTCTTGCAGTACTTGGTCTTCTCCTCGTTTGGCAAGTTTTCATTGATCAGTGTCGTAGTCTATTCCCCCATCTTTCCCCATCAAGTAAATTTTGGCTGCCCACCACATGCCTTTTCTGCTTTCAAAGCCCTGCCCATGATCTAAATCAAAATCTCACTGTAAATTTTAATATACAGCACTAATTTTGATTAAGGGATCTGCCCCCTAGTATGTATGGATTTTTTTTTCGCAAGTTTCAAGAGTTGACTCTCTTGCGTATCCTCACCTTTGGCACAGTGGATCCACCGCCATGCTCTCACGGAGCATGTCCTGGGTTCGGACCTACTGGGTCGTTTGGGGTGGGGATGTCTAGCCGCTGGGTCGTTTGGGGTTGGGATGTCTAGCCGCTGGGTCAGTGGATAAAAAGAAAGAAAGCGTTGACTCTTACCAGTTGACAGTTGATTAGACTAAGCTCTAAAAGAGAGAGTTCATGTGTGTAAATTAAATCGCCTACAATGCCGTTGAGGATAGTATGGTAATTGAAGGGAGATGCTTGCGTTGCTGTAAAGGTAATTTATTACAAGTACGATTTTGCAAGCGGAAGACATGAGAAATCTGGAGTTTAAGAGCACAGAGATTTCTTCCTAAGATAGTAAATCAGTAATTAAAGCACAGAAAGCTGAATGTTAGATTAGACTTCTGTTATTGGCTTTTCGCCCATCAATTTGTTTAGTTCGGAAACTTTGAAGTCTAATAAATCTTCTATCGCTGGTTCCACTAAACTTTTTGTCCCATTATTAAAATGCGCCGCAAGGGCAGGTTAATATCGACTATACAATGGAAAAGAGGTGGAGATGTGTTTTTTTCTTCTAGCTAAAAAAGTGCCGGGCGGGAGAATCTCTCTACCTAATGCACATATCACTTGCGGATGTTTAAAAAGTATTCCTCCCCCATTCTGATGGGCTATTAATCGATTTATAAATCTATTTTTTATCACCAGCCCCATTAATCTGACTACGATGGATTAACTTCCGTACATTATTGGTGTTTCCTTTCTTATTCAAATCATATATTTAGATGTTTTAAAACTGTTGTTGAAAAGAAAAGAAAATTATTTTAAATTAAATTAAAAAAAATGGTGTTTTTTTTATTCTTTTATTTTAAACTATTTTTTTTGGTGTTTTTTATTTTTTACTTCAAATTAATTTTTTGAGTGTTTTTAGATCATTTTCATGTGTTGATAAAAAAAATCTTAAAAAATATATTATAATACAATTCTAAACAAAAATCATTTTAAAAAACAATTTCAACCACGTTTCTAAATACACACTTAAACAATCTTTTCAAGAGATAAGGTTATTCTCATATTAACTTTCGTGTTAACCCGTATTTTTTCTTTCTTTCTTGAGTTCCCTGATATCAACTTGGTAAATTAAGAGAAGTTTTATTATTATTTTTTTGGAGGATGATATGAAGGTTTAAATCCTGAAAGTTAAATAAATAAACAAATATTTTTAATGAATGAACTAGTGAATAGAAACTATCATTTGTGAAAAACCTAGCATCTTATTTGAACCAAATCACATGTAAAATTGAACTCAATTGATGACTCATTGTAATTATTATGTTTTGAATAAATTATTAAACTACAAAATTAAATTAGCAATATTTACTCTTTTATTTTAATCTAAAATTGCATGGTACATCTTCAAAAATCGTGACTCTCCTAGATATTTAGAAAATCAGAAGATCTACAGACTTTCAATTCGATTAAAAAACAAGCTTAGATGTTTTTCTATGATTTTTATTCAAATTCGCCTTTTCCTTTTCTCTCAATGAATGGAAACATTGTGAACAGAGCATCAACCCTTGAAATTTAGATCGAGCAGACAATATACAATCTCGTTCTAAACACTCATACCACGAGTTGCTTCGATATGGAAAACTTCGAAATGATCATACACCATAAATGGTCTAAGAGCATTTAAACCAAAATCACACTAGTTTTAGCAAGGCGAGGGGTGAGAGAACAGAATTTTCAAGTGTCAATACGCGTTAGCTTTGTTGCTATGTAGTAGATAATAAATAGTATATATAATTGTTTCAAAAAATATATCAATTTGGAAAGACACTTGAACGGAAAGCATCGCTTGTTTTTCAGAGAAAATAAAATGTTTTTTTAAGAAAATAATTTTAATTCGAAATGTATTATTGAAAAGAGATCTATCACTTTAACTACTAGTTTTCTCTTATAAATTTGCATGGAAAAGGATCTAATAGAACTCCGAGGCAGTGAAATGTACACCGATAAAAATTCATCACGTCAAGCACCAGTGCTCCGCATTTATTAATTTATTTTTGTCTCAAATGACAAATTTATTGTCCTTTGAACTCTATGATTGAGGCGGTCAGATTCCCGAATTGTGATATGTGAAAACTCCTTAATTCTAATATTATTCCACTGATATTGTTTGTTTACTTTATTAAGTTTTTAATTAGCAATAAATAAATCAGTGGTACTAACAATAGGGGTACCAAATTGCAGGGGAGAGCGACAAAAGTAAGCATCGCAACCAAATTGCTTGCTACTAAAATAGCAATAAATTCTATTCCATGGGCATTTACGATATTCTTGGGTTGTAATTATAAAATAAGCATTTTTTTTTTGTATTTTGCGTTAACAAACAAAGGAGTCCTCTCGTATTCTTGTAATTTCGGGAGGTATTACAAAAGAGAGAGAGCCAGAATTTATTTTATTTTTTATTTTCTTGGAAAAAAAATAAAGCAGAGAAACCAACGTACGTACTATGCGGCGTAAGAAGTTAAAAAAGCTGCAAGTTATTTTGAAGCCATGTTAATTTGTCTGCATGCAACTTGGATTTGGAATCAAACTGATTGTCTCGTTCTCAAATCCTCCGCTTCAACACAATTCAGCTCACCAACGCACCTATTTATATATTCAGTGTATATATAATGATGCATCGGTGCTATACTATTCAACTCGAAAACATTGTTTATTATTATTAAAAATAGAAGAATGATTTGAATAAAAATATAAACGAGGAATCTCAAAGTGTGTATAAATCTTTAATTGATTTTTTTAGAAAAAACGAATGCAATTTTTTACGAATGCGAGAAATTTCATTTCCTAGAAAACATGTTTTGTGGGTTTAAGTGAACGATTAAAATTTTAGTTGTCCCGGGTTCTTACAAGGAATACACGTACTGACTTGAACTCAACACTTGTTGTGCAGATTGTAAACTCCGTGTTATCATACCAGCGTAATTGGATTGGAGACTTTGAAAGCAAACTCATATGTATTTATAAAAAAAAAAAAAAAAAACTATTTGATTGATAAAATTGAAACTCTACATATAAAAGGGCATTTTTAAAGTTTGCCCAGATATTGAAGAAACCTCGAGAATAAATTATCATGAATATATTATTATAATATTTTTGATAATTTGCTTAAGATCTGGCTGTAGAATCACTGGGATTTGGATTTGATAAGTGAAAAGTACTAATGACAGTGATACCTTTACCTGTACTGGTATATATACACCGTGTGTAGAGTACACCTAGGTCATCTGTACCTATCAAGGTAACACATGGGAACTGATGGGCCACTTAGCTCTCACCTGACCTTGCCGTCCAAAATTATTGACAGGTTTTGTATTTGGACTCAGGGTGTCGAAAAGCCTCGAAGCTTTTTTCACATTATAATCAAGTAGAAAACTGAAACTGAAATGTCAGGGGCCAAAATAGAAACAAATGACGATTTCAAAGTTAAAATAAAATTTTAATTTTGTTTACAGAGCTTCTTTCAAATAACAAATGTTTTTTTTTGGTTTTTTTCTCTCACACACACACACATGTGTATGTTAAGTGTAAGCTAAAAAGAAAAAAAAACATTACATGTTTAACAAGTCAAGCTTAAAATCAAGATAGATGTCTTATCTTACAAGATTGCTTGTTTTAATTTACATTTGTCTCTTGATTTTTCTAGTTTTATTTTTAGTTAGTATTAACGATTTTTTTTAATGTATCAATACAAATAATTCTTGATTTATTTAACCACTATGCATATTTTTATTTATTTACACTGGTAAAAATGTAGGCGCAAAAACAAACAAATAAATTCAATGCGTGCAATTTTTTTTAATAAAAGATAAAAAAAATCTTTAAATTACGGCGTGGCAGGGGTAACATAACTAATGTTTTCCGGTGATGAACGCATCATGGGAATAAATGTGTTGTTGCGTAGGGGCCTCTCATGTATAAAAATACGGAGCAGATACAATTAACATACGTAACAAGCTTGTTATGGACAAAAGGGTTGTTTCTCATTGTCTTCCCGGTGTATAAAAAAATAAATTAGACGTAAAATATACTACCAGCTTGCTATATTTGACCATACACACACTGCTATTTATTATTTAAATATGAGATTTAATATGCATTTCAAATAAAACATTTTATTAGAACGGAATATTTAAATACTACTCGCTGCAACCGGAATATTTAAAAACCACTGCCTTCTGGTGGTCTTGCTGTGCTCATAATGGATTTGGTGCAACTTGTATCAAGGCTCATGTTGGTCTTGCTGTGCCTCATAAATTGCTCTCGCAGAAGAAGTCGGTAAACAGCAGAGAAGGGTAAAAAAGGAAGAGAAAAATAAAATAATTGTTTGGAAACATTGATGATTGGTGCGCTATGCTTGTATTCTAAAAACCTGGAGGGAGAGTCTTCCGAAACTCTTACAAAATGCCAAAAGTAAGGAGAAAAGATTCCTTTTATTCCAGCACACAAAATTAAATACACACGCTGAAAAGCTGTACGGTTATATATATACATGTGGTTTAACTGTTGTTTTGCTGTAATTTATTTTATTATTATGGTATGTTAATATTAAAAATAAATAAATAACTTTTATATATTTCACAGTATTTTTAAAACGTAGTCTCCGTCACCATAAATATTGTAATCATGAACGAGTTTAGGAGGTGGGTCTGCCCCCATTTTTTAACATCCCTGCTAGCTTTGCAATATATATATTTTTAAAAATATCTTCCACGAGCTGACCTCTAAATTGACGCGATTCCAATCCAAAAGCCACATCCTAACATAGGATTTCTCTGTTGTGACGCAGAGTTCTCTTCTAGTAATTCTTTATAAATTTGGATGGCAATTCTGTGATGCTCTCAGTTTCTCATTAATGATAATGGGCTTTGATCCATTGAGAAGGGACCGAATTGTAAACCAGATTTTGAGTGATGTCGCAGAGAAAGAGTGCAAAGGGTGAAAGGGTATTTCAGTCACAGTCTGTTTAGTTAGCTATTTTTGTTAAGCACCGTTAGTAATTGGTTTCAATTTGTTTCTGTTATTTCCATTTCAGTTCACATGCGTATAGCATGTCAAGCATTTTCCCTTGTTTTACTCTGCTCGGTATTTCTATATAAACCAGAGCAAGAGCCTAATGAAGATTGAACGATTCATTGTCAATTTCTTGCGTCTTAAACATCCAGCCTTCATCTATTTTGTGATTATCTGTCTGTGCATTTAACAAATTGGTATCAGAGCCTTCATAAACACCATAAACACCATAAAACCCATAAACACCATAAAACCCAAAACACCGAGTGAGGAGAGATGGCAACAGATTCAAACAATTACGCACAACCTTGTATCCCAAAGTTTGATGGAGATTACGAGCATTGGTGCATGCTCATGGAAAATCTGCTACGATCAAAGGAATATTGGAGCGTCATTGAGACAGGATGGGTGGAAACAACACCGATAGAAGCTTTGACGGCAATACAGAAGAAAGCCTTGGAGGAGATGAAATTGAAGGATTTGAAGACCAAGAATTACTTGTTCCAGTCAATTGACAAGTCAATCTTGAAAACAATTGCCCAGAAGGATACTGCGAAACAAATTTGGGAGTCTATGAGAATCAAGTATCAAGGGAATGCTAGGGTTCAGCGTGCACAACTCCAAATCCTTAGAAGAAATTTCGAAGTATTAGAGATGAAGCCTGGGGAAGCAGTGACTGATTACTTCTCGAGAGTACTGTTGGTGGCGAATGATATGAGGAATCTTGGAGAAGACATGACAAATGGGAAGATTGTTGAAAAGATACTGCGTACTCTAACTAAAAACTTCAATTACATCGTTTGCTCAATTGAAGAGTCAAACGACATCAACAAGCTTTCAGTAGATGAGCTGCAAAGCTCATTGCTCGTGCACGAACAGAAATTTAGAAGGCACAGAAGTGGTGATGATCAGGCATTAAGAATTTATGATGATAGATTTGGGAGTAGAAACCGAGGGAGGAGTAGTTTCAGGGGAAGAGGCCGTGGGAGAGGACCTCAAGTTTACAATAAAGCAACAGTGGAATGCTTCAAATGCCACAAACTTGGACACTTCCAATATGAATGTCCAAGTTTGAACAGAGAAGCCAATTATGCAGAATTGAATCAACTGGATGAGATGTTGTTGATGGCACATGTTGATTTGGGGAACAAAGACCCATGTTATACAGAATCGAACCAAGAACATGCCAATTTGCAGAGAAGAATTGATGAGGAGAACAAAGGTTCAAGGTACACAGAATTGAATCCAGAAGAGGAGAGGCTGTTAATGGTACATGCTGAGTTGCAGAAGAGAAACCGAAATGATGCTTGGTTTCTAGACTCAGGCTGCTCAAACCATATGTGTGGGGAACAAGGTATGTTTACCAACTTAGACACTAGTTTTCTGCATTCTGTCAAGTTGGGAAATAACAACCGAATGAGGGTAATTGGAAAAGGAAATGTGATATTGGTTATAAATGGAGTGAATCATGTTTTGAATGAAGTATATTATGTTCCTGAACTCTCTAATAATCTGTTGAGCATTGGGCAACTTCAAGAGAATGGTTTAGCGATTTTGTTTAAAGGTGGATTCTGCAGAATTTATCACCCTGAAAGGGGACTGATAATTGAGACTATGATGAGTGCCAACAGAATGTTTATTCTGTTGGCTGAGACGCAGAGAGGTTTAAATGTTCCTAGGTGTTTGCAAGTAGATTCCATGGACTTACCCCGTCTGTGGCACAAGAGATTTGGCCATCTAAGTGCCAAGGGATTGCAGCTGTTGCAACAAAAGGGAATGGTCCGTGGATTTCCCCATTTTAAAGTTGCAAGTATGACATGCACAGAATGTTTTGTAGGCAAACAACGTAGGAATATAATCCCTAAGAAAAGCATATGGAGAGCATCACAGCCACTAGAGCTAATTCATGCAGATATTTGTGGCCCTATCTCACCAAGGTCTAATGGGGGGAAGAGATATATGCTATGTTTTATTGATGATTATAGCAGAAAGTCATGGGTATACTTGTTAGTAGAGAAGAGTGAAGCATTTCAGCAATTCAAAGCTTTTCATAAGCTAGTTGAAAAGGAGAAAGAACTACCTTTGAAGTGTTTAAGAACAGACAATGGGGGAGAGTTTAATTCAAAGGAGTTCATTGATTTTTGTAAGCAGAATGGAATCAAAAGGCAGCTAACTGCTGCATACACGCCACAACAAAATGGCGTGGCTGAAAGGAAGAACCAAACCATGATGAACATGGTCCGTTGCTTGTTGGCAGACAAGAAGATGCCTAAGAGTTTTTGGCCTGAAGCTGTAATGTGGAGCTGCTATGTGTTGAACCGATGTCCATCTGCAGCAGTGAAAGAGGTGACACCTCAGGAGGCATGGACTGGGTTGAAACCTACTGTGGAACATTTTCGTGTGTTTGGATGTGTTGCACATGTCCACATTCCACACGAAAAGAGGGGCAAACTGGACAACCGAAGCTTCATTTGTATTCTGCTTGGATACAGTGAAGAGACCAAGGGCTATAGGTTGTATGATCCTATAGAAAAGAGAGTGGTAGTGAGCAGGGATGTATCTTTTGAAGAAGAGAAGGAGTGGGATTGGGGTGAAAAATTCCAGGAACAGATTCTGTTGGACCTAGAATGGGGTGAGCATCAAGAAGGAGAAAATGAAGGGGCTGTTGAAACTGACAATGGGGAAGAAAGTGAAGAAGTCAGCAGTGAAGGCCAACAAAGTGTGAGGGAAAATGAAGTTACAGCTGAAGTTGCAGCTGAAGTTGAGGTAGAAAGAAATGAAGATGTTACTGCTGTGATAGAAAGGGGTAATGAGGAGACTGAAGGGAGAATATGTCATGCCCCAGCATGGATGACAGATTATGTGGATGGAGAAGGTTTGAGTGAAGATGAGGTGTATGTCACGCAGATGGCAGTTGAGGATCCAGTTTACTATGAAGAAGCTGTGAAAGAAGAGAAGTGGGTACGGGCAATGGACAATGAGATTCAGTCCATTGAGAAAAATAACACTTGGTCACTAGTAGACTTACCAGCTGATGTCAAAAAGATTGGGGTAAAATGGGTTTATAAAACCAAGTACAATGAAGATGGGGAGATTGCAAAACACAAGGCGCGCTTGGTGGCAAAAGGGTACTCGCAAAAGGCTGGTATAGACTATACTGAAGTATTCGCACCAGTAGCTAGAATGGATACAGTGAGGATGATTATATCCATGGCTGCGCAGAAGGGATGGAAAATAGGCCAATTTGATGTGAAGTCTGCTTTTCTTCATGGGGAGTTATGCGAAAATGTTTACGTTGAACAACCAAAGGGATACGTAAAGAGAGGGAAGGAGCAGATGGTCTACAAGTTGCACAAAGCCTTGTATGGGTTAAAACAGGCTCCGCGAGCTTGGTTTCACCGGATTGAAGCATACTTTCTTAAGGAAGGATTCCAGAAATGCGAAAGTGAGCAAACATTGTTCACAAAACAAGGCGAAGGGGGTAAGATTGTGATTGTTAGTGTTTATGTTGATGACCTAATTTTCACTGGTGATGACTATGACATGTTGGCTGAATTCAAAAGTTCAATGTTGAAAGAATTTGACATGTCTGACTTGGGAAATATGCATTTCTTTCTTGGAATTGAGGTGGTGCAAAGGGAAGATGGTATTTTCATTTGTCAACGAAAATACGCATTGGAGATTCTAACAAAATTTGGGATGTTGGAAAGTAACGAAGTGAGCAGCCCAATCATTCCGGGAGTTAAAGTCAGCAAAGATAAGGATGGAACTCCAGTGGATGAGACATATTTCAAACAGTTAGTGGGGAGTTTGATGTACCTCACAGCCACACGACCAGACATGATGTTTGTCACATGTTTGGTAAGCAGGTATATGGCAAAACCCACTAACTTACATCTTCAGACTATAAAAAGAGCACTTCGGTATTTGAAGGGGACAGTGAGCTATGGTATCTACTATAGAAAGGATGGGAATGGTGAATTACGGGTCTATACAGACAGCGATTATGCTGGAGATGTGGAGGATAGGAAGAGTACAAGTGGTTATGTCTTCCTGTTGAATTTTGGTGCAGTATCATGGTGTTCAAAGAAGCAACCAATTGTCACTTTATCAATAACTGAAGCTGAATTTGTGGCCGCGGCAATGTGTACGTGTCAAGCCATATGGATAAAGAGGATATTAACGGAGCTGAGGTATAATGATGAATATTGCACTCGCATATGGTGTGATAATAGTTCCACAATTAAGCTTTCAAAAAATCCCGTGATGCATGGACGTAGTAAACACATAGATGTGAGATATCACTTCTTGAGAAATCTCACTAAAGAAGGGCTGATCGACTTGGTGCACTGTGGAAGTAGGGATCAATTGGCTGATATAATGACTAAGCCCTTAAAGGCTGAAGATTTTCAGAGGCTTCGAAATTCACTTGGGGTTTGTGATCTTGCAGACTTAAGCTAATTGTTGCTGCAGCAATTAGGCTTAAGGGAGGGTTTGAAAGGGTATTTCAGTCACAGTCTGTTTAGTTAGCTATTTTTGTTAAGCACCGTTAGTAATTGGTTTCAATTTGTTTCTGTTATTTCCATTTCAGTTCACATGCGTATAGCATGTCAAGCATTTTCCCTTGTTTTACTCTGCTCGGTATTTCTATATAAACCAGAGCAAGAGCCTAATGCAGATTGAACGATTCATTATCAATTTCTTGCGTCTTAAACATCCAGCCTTCATCTATTTTGTGATTATCTGTCTGTGCATTTAACAAAGGGTCCTGACATTTTTTTCACCTCTAATTAAGGGTATCTGTTAATCAACCTCCTAATTATGTAAAATAGTGTAATGAGATTAGGTTGATCAGGTGATTAAAACTTTTTGCGGCAGTAAGAAAAGTTTTCAGCAAACAAGTTAGCTTCCAATAACAATAATAAATTAAACCCTCTAATTATTGCGACAACGACTTCAAAATAAACATCCTATGGTCGCGGAAGTGGCAACTCCAATAAATTAAATCATGGCTTCCCATAGCTTTGCTCGACCACCCATTTCTTGTTTCGATAATCATTGAAGTGTGTTGATGAATAATTTCCTTAAGATTGAATGGGCATTGACAAACTGTTTCTCGACAGATAATTACATCACCATCCAGGACAACAATAATAAATGTGTAAAAGACAAGGATATAATGGAAACGATTGAGAAATTTAAAGACAGAGAATTAACTTTTCTATGACTTTATTTATATATATAACATTGAAATTATTATTTCGGCCCCATCATTCTCGTATCCGAAGATATAATACTAATGCGAATGTTCGGGCCGAAACACGCCGTATTAGGACTTGGGTCTCCATATATTATTGAAAAAAGAAATAAAATGTGCCCACAGAAGAGAAGAAGGAAATTTGAATCCTTCCACGTCTGTTTAAATAAATTAGATCTATTTTAAATAATAGAAGTCACCCATTTAAAGCAATACTTGGACTATAATAATAAAATAAAATCTCAAATAACACTGTAAAACGAATCTCATTTATAATTAACGTGGAGTTCTATTGGTGGGTTATTTAATTAGCTACTTTAAATGGCCTTCTTTACATTAACTTTCACGTAACGTAATCTTAAATTATGATTAGACAAGAAGTTTGGTTAAGAGATTTCTTTTTATCAATCTCAATTTTTTTTAATTTCATCTTCATATATTTTTTTTAGTCTTATGAACTTTAGAATCTGTCCAGAAAATATTGACTCGTGTCATGTACGTTTTGAAAGCTATGATCAATCATTCAATATAAATAAAATATATTAAAAAAATTTTAGCATGCATGATACATCATTTACTGGTCATGGATGGATGAACTAATACATGCGTGGTTTCCGAGCCTCCATAGGGTCGGGGGCCGGGTCTTCAAAACGGCACCGCTCGTAAGAAAATGAAATCAAACGTTACAATCTGCTCTAGACGTGCTTCAAGTTGCAGGGATACAAACAATAAGGTGATTGTTTAGTAGTATTTGCTTTTAAAAAAATATTATTTTATATAAATATATCAAAATAATTTATTTTTTAATTTATTTTTAATACCTCTATATTAAAATAATACCTCAGAAGAGAAGCTGCAAGAGACAAACACATAGATACCATCAAACATCCTCATGATATTTGATCGGAAGTGAGTAGATACGGTAGCCAAACATATCAATGCGGCGACGTTTTTTTCATCGCCCTTTTTTTCACCCCCCAAAAAAGAAATTTTTTTCGTGTATATCATTTATTCATGGACAGCTCAGACGCAACTGAAACTGTCAAGATTTTCATTTTTCAGGAACTGATAAATGTCAAAGTTAACACCTTATAGAATCCATGAATAGATACCATACGATTTTCAAATCATGAAAGGGAACTAATTAAATCAAGAGAGGATAATGTAATCCAAGTCCATGATCAGCCCTGAAAGCATATTGAGGAGAAATGTGGAACTCTAAAAACCACTGGCGTTCCACGTAGCTCGCCCACAGTACGAGTGCAGAACCCTTTTATTTTTATTACCAGTATTATTATTTACTTGAAGGGAAAAAAAGTGGTTTTATTTTTATTTTTCTCCACATGTACGGACTCCTGAAAACCGGGGAGCTTTTGAGCTTCGCACGTAGCTATGTTGTTTTTAACAGCTATTACAGACGTGGCTATCCGCACGAATTAAGAGGTCTGACTTCGTGCCTCACACGTGCCTCTTTCCACTTTTATATCTTTCTCCTCCCACCTTTTATCCTCCAGCAGCCCCCGCCCTCCTTTTGTCTCCTCGATTTTTTGACCTTTCAGTTGTAAAGTAGTTTTAAAAAATGGAGCTGAGAAAAGGAACAGAAATTAAATGCCCCGTAATTTTTTTATGAAAAGACCTTAGATTGTCTGTGCATTTCTTATTGGTGTAAAAGCAAATGCTAGAGTCAGCTCCGCCTCAAGACTAAATTGCCCCATCTTTTTCTCTCTCGTTTTGTTCGTGAAAACAGTCATTAATTAAAAACTAAATACTTAATTAAAACTAAGTACTTTGTTTTATATTAAGAAAACACTAAAAGAATACAATTGAAGGCTAATTTAAATTTATTTGAAAGGAGATATTATAATTAAAAAATAACATACCAAAGTAAAACAAACTGAGGAAATGATTAGTGTTTTTTGAAATTTTTAGTTGAATATTCATTCTAGTTCTTGTACCTTTTGAATCATAAATATTGAATCCATCTGATTTTTGAAATTTGAAAAAAATATTCAAGATTTTATTGTATTTATGATGTTCCGAGTTAAAAATTAATTGTAAATCAACTTTAAAAAAAATACACATGACCGCTTTTTTTCATTATTTGTTGAAAAAACCTAAATATTTTTTTTCCCATGAGATTTTTTCCAACATACAAATAAAGACGAGTTGCATGGATAATAGAGAGTAATTTTATTGTGCTTAAAAAGTAATTAGTAATATCTAATTAATTATTCTCTAAATTTATTTTTAAAAATAGAAAATAGAACTAAAAAAGATAAGTTCTAGAGGAAGATATTCTCTTTTTTCTAAGGTTTACTTTTTAAAAATAAAAATACACAATTAAAAAAGATAAACTTTACATAGAAATATTTTTATTATTTTTTATTGATCATGTATTTAATATTCTCTTTTTTTCTGGTTAATTTTTAAAACAAACCCTAAAAATAACTAATATAATATCGTTAATTACTACCTTCGCATCATAAAAGTTTCCCGTTGATTTATACAGAGAGAGAGAGAGAGAGAGAGTAATCGAGAACTCTTCATTGATTAAAATGCTATTAAGAGTCAAGACATGATGGTATATCTGTAATAAAGTTTATGCATGTAGGGTAAAGTCCTAGCCAGCTAAAGAGCTAGAATAAGAGGCTTTTTCAAAGAAAGACCTCACCCAAACAAGAAAATATTAGGAACAAAACCCCTGGTTTTTAGCTTTCAATTTCACTCCCAAAACACCACCCTTTGGAAACCGCTGCGCCGCCTCCTTAATTCCACAACTCACCCACCGACCCTTTGCCCTTAAATACTCCCCCTCCTCTTTTCCTTACTTACTCTCTCTTACCATCTCCGTACAACCACCCCTCCTCCTCTAGCTCAGAAACGCTAACCATGAGAATGAGCTGCCATGGCTGCAGGGTCCTGCGTAAGGGTTGTAGTGATAACTGTACCATTAGACCTTGTCTTCAATGGATCAAATCCACTGATTCTCAAGCCAATGCCACTCTCTTCTTGGCCAAGTTCTATGGTCGTGCTGGCCTCATCAACCTCATCGAAGCCGGCCCCCAGCGACTCCGCCCAGGTATAAATATACGCGCAGCCACACGTCTACAGTTTTTTCTAGAAATTTTCTGGTCTGGTCTGATTTTGCTTTTTTGGTTGCGTGCAGCTATATTTAGGTCATTGCTATATGAAGCGTGTGGCAGGATAGTGAATCCGGTCTATGGGTCAGTTGGCATGCTTTGGTCAGGTAATTGGGCCGAGTGCCAAGCAGCCGTTGATGCAGTGCTCAAAGGGTTACCCATCGTATCAACCCCTTCTTCTTCTGATATACCAGCACCACACTTGATCTCTTCTCTCAACACCCACGACATACGTCACGTGTCCAAGTACCAAAATTCTCCCGAACTCCACACAGTCAAGAACAGAACCCGGTTCAAGCGGTCCATTGGCACCAGGCCCAATTCACTGGCTGAGCCAACGGTCAGGCTTAACCCGGAAGAGTTGGGATTTGAACCAGTTCGGGAACCGTGGTCTGGTCATTTGGGAAACGGGGATGGTTGTATCAAAGATGAGGATAGAATATTAGCTACTGAAACTGTGGAGGATTCTTTGTGGAGTCGGGTTGAGCCAGAACAAGTCCTCAAATTTAATCGACAAAGTGATGATAGTGATCTTAGTTTGGAACTGACTCTTGCTTTGGTTTCTGAGTAGTGCAACAGATTGAGTTGAGCATGCAGGTGTCCTAGCTAATCAAGCTTCGTGAGATCATGCATGGTGAAGCAATTTTGACGTCTCGAACGGATAGCAATTCAGTTTCACATGATCTTCTTTTGCTAGCAATTAGCATGTGTATATATGTGCGTGCGCTGGAATAATGAATTATTATTTTTCCTAGAAAAAAATACGAAAAACTCTCCCTCGATCTAGTGTTTATTAAGTGGTTGTGTGTGTGGGTGCGTTTTTTTAGAGGAGAAAGGCATATATATTAGGGACATAGATTTTACCTTGGCTAATTTGGCGAGACATATGTATAGATGATTTTCTCAAAATCCATGAAATATACCGGATTAATGAAATGAAATAAACAAAATACTCTCCTCTTTTCTTTATATCTTCTCGTTCTGTGTTCAGCATATATTGAATAAGCCGTGGCACCGTTCATTAGAGAGATTAAGAAGCTACAGCTACTAATTGAACACCATAGTATTTCGATTGATAATAGTCAAGTGATAAGTAATAGTAAGGAGAGGAATTCTGAAGGATCTTGATTTGAATTCGTGATGTGTTGTGCAATTGATTGTGATGTGCTGTTGATTGGGGTCTCGAGCTGATTAATTAGCTCTTCTGATCATAATTTGTTTTTAGCAAATTCGGTCAGCTCTTCTCATAATTTGGTTGCTGATGAGCTCTTCTCATAATGGTCATCTTGAATTGACGAGCTCTTCCCGTAGTTTAGTTTTAATTTGGGAGTCTCGAGTTGATGCTCTCTTTCTAGTTTGGTTTTGAGAGTGAGTATACCGAGTCGAGTTAGCCCACACTACAAAAGTAATTGAACACCATTATTTTCCTTTTTATTAACCTCTTAATGCTTTTTTATAAAATTAAAGCTCTCTAAGAATGGATGATAATGTTGGTTAATTAATTGCCAATAATCCGATGATCATGAAACCAGAACAATCACGAGCACTTTGCAAATATGGCCGAGACTTCACTCCACGTAATGCTGTGACTCAGTAAGGATTCAGACAGCTGCTCTTCATGCATGGAGTCTTGGCGAATGTGAGCTTCCAAGTTTCATTGCATGTACTGGCTCTAATGCTCCAAGCGGACACTACGCTTCTCACTTCTGCCCCCCATCAATTTGTAGCTGGGCCGTTACTCCTTTCACCAATTTAATTTACATAAATTAAAGATCTTATTAAATTAGTGACCTTTTTAATTTCTTGTTGTATATCAAGATCTCGAGGTAAGCTCTTTTGGTCGAATAAAATAAATATTGTTAATTAATGTTGACACTTGACACTGATAGAATCGTGAAAACTTTATTTTACACGTTTAGTACGAGATTCATGAGCATGTGCTGTAATTTGTTTGGCGAATAATAAATTATTTTACTTGGCAGATAATAAGTAATAGAACATGCTTGTACTTAAGGGCATGACTATTATAATTATTTTTTAAAATCACGGAGTTAAATTAGACAACTTGATTTTTAGGGATAGAATTGTGAACTTATTCTAAATTGTTCTACGACCCTGTATTATAAATCAAACATACCACAGACATATTGTCAGAATTTTTTATTTTCAATTAATTATAAAAATAATATTATCAACGATAACATTTCTAATAATAGTATTCCAGGAAAAAATCTAAAAATCCACACATTAAATATAGTTTAAGAGTATTGTTCATGCAATTGTGGCGCTCAAATACGCAAACATATCTGTGTGTTTTTTGGTTTTGAATAGATATAAGTCTTTTGGAACATTGTTTTGAGAGTTTTTGGTTCAACGGGGTAACGGTAACCGCAACATGCTAGCTAGTAATCGATCTCGACTAAAAGAACGCTGGTTTTATCCTTAAACTAGAGCCGGTTGAATGGACAATAAAACGATCAATGAAGATATGTTTATTATGGTTATAGGAATTGATCTGATGGCCAATCTAGATTTTAATTTTATTTTATTTTTTTTTAAAAAAATCAATATTATTTTTTCAATCTAGATTTTTTTTACTTGAATTAATATTATTTTGGGGAAAAAAACAGGTTTTTTTATTAACCTAAGGCATTTCAAGTTTGTTTTTATGTTTTACAGGTGTTTTAAATAATTTTGAATTTTATTTTTTCTTCATTTTAAAATAATATTTTTAGATTATTTTGGTGTGTTAATAATAATTAGTTAAACAAACAAAAAATAATTTGAAAAACAATCGCTACCACACTTCTAAACTTAATTCTCCGTGTTAAGCAAGTTCCTTAACTATGGTTATGATTTACTTAAAACTTTATCTCAGTATCTCTTTCCTAATTTAGTCAATTAGGAACAGCTTAACTAAAGTTGAAATTTTTTCCTACTAATTCCGGTTTTAAACAAATGACTGCAAATGAGAATTGCTCGAGGTGGGATTACTAGCAAATATTGGCTACAGCTATGGAGTCTTTGTGATTTAGAGATTCAGATATATTAAATTGTATGGTTTAAAAAACCAAAATGAATCAAATTCCTGGGATTTGAATTTCGAATCATGGCTGGTCAACAGTCAAACTTGACCAAATGCTGCATCAATCAATCCACAGCATCTGCCCCTCTCATGCTAGTAATTTTGACTTTAATGGGAAAATAATGGAATTGAAAGAAGCGACTATCTTTATCTCAAATCTAAAATATAACAACCTGTAAGTATTCTGATTTTTTTTATTAAAAAAATGAATAAGTTTTTAATTTTATTTTTATTCAATCATCACAGGTTCACAAACTATTTTTTATAAATAAAAAATAGATCTTGAATGTCTACACGTCTTGATTGCATTTTCAAATTAAAATAAGAAAAGGATAGTCTAACTTAAATACCTAACAAAAATTGACTGATCACCCCCTTCTCTCAAAATCATCATAGCCGGTAGCAGCCACCACTAATCTTCACCGCCATCACCAGTCCTCACTCTCTATCTCCCTGAACAAACCCACAGTCACCACCAATCTCCTTGAGCAAACCCCATTCACCCGATCAACAATACCCGACGCCGCTAACACCATCGAAACACCAAAAATTGTCGGCGCGGTGAACTACTCCGCCTTTCCCTACATCAGATCACCGTTATAGAGTCGACCTTCCCTGGATCTCAATGTTGCCGACAAACTTGTTTCTGCATGATTTACTAGGCTGTTAGATTTATTATTCAAAGTGTAACTCGGTGAGATGATGAATAGTTTGGTCTTGCGGTCGAGATCTGAACATCTATATGCAGTGGTTTGGAATTTTGGATTCCTTAGAACCCACTGTCAAGTGTCTATAAATTTATCATTTGTAAATTTTATCAAAAAATAGTTCTCGGTTGTTAAATTGAAAATTTCAAAGTTAGCATATCTCAGTTCAATTGAAAGTGAACGCAGTCTTACCTCTGTTTGTTCACTCAAAATTATATTTTAAAAAAAATCTATTTTAATGGAAAGTTATTATTTTTTATTTATGTTTGAAAGTGTGATATATATTACAATACAATCTTTTATTTGATCAAAATAATTGAATAATTTAAAGCTAACTCTGTTTATTTATTTTTATGATCCTTTTTAGCCCTTTTCTTTTGCATATCCTCTCCTTACTGGTTTATTGAATTTGAGGCTAGAAAATTATTTTCTCCTCCTTTAGCAATGAATCGCGGATACGAAGGCTCCTCAGCAACAAATCTTTGAGATAATGCAACGAGCACTTCTTTGTTTCTATTTAGAAATGTAGCTGAGATTTTTTTTAAAGTGTTTTTTTATTCAAAAATATATTAAAATAATATATTTTTATTTTTAAAAAATAATTTTTGATATCAGTATAAAAATAATTTAAAATAATTTTTTTTAAAAAAAATTAACAACTCTTTAGTCAATTATTTGGTAACAAATACATGTTTCTAGCCAACGTGATTTTACAGCTATTGTTACTCGTAATTTCCCAATATGATAGGGACATGCTCCTGCCCTGAAATTGACAGAAGCCACGGTCCCCGTCTACTTTTTTATAGCTCGGCTGTCCTCTCCTGCACTTCAAAAGGCCATAAGCATGGTAATGATGTAATCGAATATCATGTATCATTAATACTAATTTACACTGCACATACATGCCCTTGGTTCTAAAATTTAAAACAACAGCGAAACTCTATTATATTTTTAAAACAACTTCAAAAGGGCCTTCTCTTTCTTATTATTATACTATATATTAAAAGAAATCATTGGTGAATCATTATGGATTATAATAGTATTGTTCAGTTTTCGGGTCGGTTCGCTGATTTACTGATTTTTTTGCACGGGAAAATAACATTTTATCCCAAAAAAAAACAAAAAAACAGTTAATGGATGGAGGGATCCATGGTAATTGCACATTTTCAATCTGGTTCGGGTCACCAGTTTTTTATTTTTATATTTTTTTTTGCACAATAAAATAATCATTTTGACCCTCGAAAAAAACGAAAAAACATTTATGGGCGAGACGGCTGTCACTACCATTTTATATTTTTTTGAAAATGGCTAAATACGTATATATCCCTAATAAGAAAAAAATGAAGAGTTGTGTCTCGATAATTGACCATCTTTTTTATTATTAATCTCTGGTTATTACAGGGGTGTGTCACACGCGTTGGCAACGGTAATTGATCTCGCACCCTCTTCGGGCGACGTGTGCTGCATCATATGGTGGCGTAAAATATGTATTTAGTGTTTCCGTGGATGCGCTACCGTTTGCTATTCCCCATGGTGTGGCGCGTGCAATCAAACAATGGACGGAGTAAGACGATGAGTGATTGAACTTTTTTACTCCCTTTTCTCTACCTTGACCCTAAACAGCACAGCAATCCCCCGGGTTTATGACCTTTTCATTCTAGTCCCTTATCTTTTAATTATGTTGTGTGATCCTTATTTCTATTATGTAAGTTTTGATTTGTTTCAATTGATTATATATTGCATTTTCATTTCGGTCTTTATTCTTTTAATTTTTAGATTACTTTTAAATCCCTTAATATTTTCAGTACATAAGATTTGATTTTTTTTCAATTTTATCATTAGATTGAAATTGATAATATATCTAGTTTTCATTTCAACCATTTTACTTTTTATTTTTTATTTTAATTCTTTTATTTTTTTTATTTTTGTCCATGCTCATATATATGTGCTCTTAGTTTTTTTTTATTTTCTCCTTTATCGAGATAGCATTTTTTTCAAAAATTATATTATTAAATTTTAGTTTGTGTTTATGATCATTTGAAAACTGATATTTCTTATTCTTTTTCCTTTGTTCTTTCTTTTGAGTTTTTTATTTGTTTTTTTATTTTTATTTTTATTTTCACGTCAAATGATTTTTTTAAACTATTTTTTTATTTTTTTGTTTGTTTTTTTGTTAAAGTTTTTGTTTTTTTTATTTTATTGAATTGATTTTCCCATTATTCACGCAATAATAATAATAATAGTAGTAGTAGTAGTGGTAGTAGTAGTAATAGTTTTAGTTTTTTTTTTACTTCTTCTTTTGTTAATATTTTTGAGTTTTTTTCTCCGAGGTAATCTAATATTTTTTATTGTTTTAGCAATAATAATAATGATATTTTTAGATGTTAAGCCTCTGATGTTGCTCATGTTATAATAGAATATATTGATGTATTTTATTATATCAAACTTTACATGTATAAATATTATATTTTATTTTTTTAACTAACAAAATCTATTAATTATTTAAATCTCAACTATTATAAAAATAGTTTGACTAGTTTAGGGCTATTAAAGGTCGCATTTGTCTCCGATCCAATATAATTGCAAGTTTGCAGTCGTGGTGATTTGACATTATTGATCCGATGCAAAATTTCCCGAGTGCACAGGGAGACAGACTCTGTTACTATAGTCGAGGTTGTAACCTAGCTACTAGAGTGGCCCATTCCTGACTACCATGCTAGGAGTTCGAGGCTCTCTCAATTATCTGCGCTCCGGTCCTCAGTCCCTACTTCCACCTGATTCAAAATTGCAACCATACATTCAGCATATTCGCTTAATTTTGATGGCAGCCCTCAAATATGTCCTTGTATAATATAAGGGGACTAGTTTTATCAGTTGAAACTTTAAATAAAGATCAAGAAGGTGGTTGGGAATGAGGTGTAATTGAAATTTGAAAAAAATTATTGTTTTGGGTGTTTAGTTAATGTAAAGAAATTGAAAAAGTTATATGGGTTCCATCTCAATAAATCTTATAAACTTCATTTCATGAAAAACAGCAAATTATAGCAGTTGTAATCAATACAAATCAAGTAAAACACATGCGTTTTTGCTTATATTCAAGTGATAGGTGAATTGGATTAATGGTGTAAGTCAATGCTTATAGCGTTGCTTGATACCGTTTTGAAATTTAAACTATGCCCAGTGGTTTTTAAAAATAAAATAAAATAAATATATGTGTATATATATATATATATATATAATTAACGTTGATACTGAAACAATAAAAAAATACATATTTTAGCAGCAATTGCAGATGAACTCTAATGATTTTTTGAATGGTAGTTGTTCAGCTGGTCTGATCTAATGATGGGTCATGTCCGTGTATGTGTTCTTGCTTTCTCGTATTAGATCGCATTTTAGTGTAAGTCATGTTTGGGGGTGTAATTAAAAATGTTTTTTTAAGTATTTTTTATTTAAACATATATTAAAATAATAATTTTGTATTTTTTAAATATTATTTTTTACATTATCACATTTTAAAATAAAAAATATATATTTATTAAAATACTTTTAATATACAATACAGGTTTTATCTCAAATTATTTTAATTAGATTCGTATTGTTTTTTGCAAAAAACAATTTCAATTATGAATATATTAAGATTATTTTTTCATTAACCTCAAACTCAATCACAATTTTAACCAAACACTTCAAAAATTATTTTGAACCGCAACTAAAAATATTTTTCATGAAACAGTTTTTTTAAAACCTCAGTCATAAAAGCAAAAACAATACAAAACATAACCCAAGTCTCTGTTTATCCAGTTTTTCTTTTCAAATATGAAACGACGTGGTTTTACATGCCACCTGGTCCCAGTCTTCGACTAAGCAATTAAGACAGACGTGAATGAGGCACAAGGTCAATCAATGTCACATGCAACTTACATACAAAATTCGTTAGATTGAATATAATAATTTAATGGAAGGAATAATTCCAGAGTTATTTGACGTTTAAATTGGCATGATTCAAAATATAATAACTGGCTGTTGTGTAGACAGTCCCTGTCTTGAAAAATTATGGAGCTGGTGGTCAGTTGTTTTTGTGGTTGATCTTTGCAGCCCAGAACATGGCTCGTGATGATGTGTATTATATATATGGTCCACTTACACATAGGCATCCAGGCCACGCGCGTCTGCAGCGAAAGGCCGGGCCGGGAATTCAGAAGATGGACCAATCTCGCCCGAGTCCCTTTCAAGATTGAACCTTCCAGGTTCGTCTTTACGTTATTACCACAAGTAGCAGTTTCATAAGATTCGTGTATCATTTTCAATGATGATTTTATTCCCATCCCCTCGTGGTTCTTTCTGAGAAATCCCTAGAAAATGTTAGCGTTCCTCTTCAAATGAATGCAACAAAGTTAAGAAGGATATATATTCTAATAAAATAATGTTGTGTGGCATGAGGGATTTTTAATACATGAAAAGTTTAATTGGTTCATATATATATATATATATATATATATATATTAAAAATCATTACCGTATGATTTTATATATTAATATTTTATTCTTTATTTTTTCCACTTTTTTGGACAGTATTATCCTCAAACCCTGGTGAAAAATTATTTTTCAAAACCTAAAAATGTCAAAGTTTTATATATAAAAAACATCACAAAAAAGAGAGGTGTTTTCTTAAGAAAATTATATGAGAGAATTATAATAAATAAAAGCGTTAGAGGGTGAAAAATTATAAAATAATACATAAGAGAATACATCCAACATATAAGGATTGATGGATCCATTACCCTATTATTAATTATTCAATATTAATTTTCGGAAATAAGAAAAATTGAAAGCTCCTTCAACTATTTTCTTATTTTTCCTCGCTGTCACCCTTCTATCAGAAACCTTTATATACTAAGGCTATATCTAATTTTATTGTATAATCAATTAAAAAATGAAAGTACTTAATATATTTAATGGAAATGAAGGTTATCTGTTTTTGGAGTGACAGATGACCTTTTTACAATGTTTTTCACTATATTTCAAAAATATATTTGAAAAAAAATTGATTTTTTAAATTTTTTATTTTAATGAATTTTTTTTGATATTTTTAGATATATTCATATATTAATATCAAAAATAATATTTAAAAAATATAAAAAATCATTTAAATATATTTCTAAATAAAAATATTTTTATAAAACAACTTCAAGTATTTTTTAAACACTCATGACTTATTTTACGAGACCCTCAGCCTTCCCTACGAGAGTTTTTTAAATCCTAAAATCTATGAATGATAACACGAACTTACCGATCTTGGTCAACAAAAACGCATCACGGTTATGTACTTAATTTCAAAATTTTAAAAATAATTCTATTAAAAATATATCATCACTGGTATTCATGAACATATTTTTATTTCTCTCTCTCTCTCTATATTAGCTATTTACTTATGAGAGACTGAAACTATATTTTTTTCAACGTAAAAAAGAGATTTTTTTTATTATAATATAAATATGAGCAAGATAGTAAATTTATGCAGAATTCTTGTGAAGTGCAAGTTCTGTATAAATATATGAATTTTAAATCTATATAAATTTATTTGTTTAATAGGTTTCAATAAAATCACCAGGAATGAAAAGTACCACAATGCCCCCCAGTTACATGCCTTCGTTTTTGTCTTCCTAAGAGTATTTGTGTAGTTTCACTGTGCATGAATATATGAAAAAATAAAAATATCCCTACTGTTCCGTGTCTTTTTGCCAGCTTTCCATGGGTAAAATGGTAGTTTTAATGTGCAATTTAAAACAAAAAATACAAGAAAAATCCAAACAATTTGAAAATATCATACATGTCCCTTGAAAATATCCAAAATATCCCCGATTTCAAGGGTTAAATTTTTTGACCGGAAAGATAAAATGATAATTTTACTATTAAAATCTACAATAATTTGTGTCAATATACACAATGAAATGACCACGCCTTTTATTATTTTTTAATATGTAATGTATAATTATCATATAAGAGTTTCAACACTTGCAACTGGTTAAATAGAACTAAAAAGAATAAAATAATTTTAAAAATCTGATACATGTCAAAGCAAGCACCGTAGTTTTAACTTCAACTCATTCTAATGGTTTGAGAGTGTGATTAAGGTTGTTTTTGAAATTGTTTTTTCATTCAGAAATAAATCAAAACAATGTTTTTTTTTTTAAATATTTTTGACATCAACAAATGAAATTTAATTAAAAACATAAAAAAATAATTTAAAATAAAAAATAAAAATATATTAACTTTTTTAAAAAATTACTTTTAAAATACAGTGTCAAATAGAGGTTAAAAATATCAGCCCACAAGTGTTTATGTCATGACGTGTGGGCTAGCTCGTTTACAAGCTTAGCACATGGGCCTGTGTGGTATCGGCAAGTCTAATGTCGGTCCATACTTCCTAAAAACATTTTCATGTTGTCCTATCAAACAGACCCGTTATGTGAAATTATTCCAAAATTCACTAATAACAAATTTGGTAATGTGTTAATTTTTATTTTTCCTGTCATCCAGGAAAAAAAAATCTTTTGGGTAGGCAAATATTTTTTTCTTTTTTACATTGGATTTATATATAATTGTATTTTAAACTGAAACTAATTAATATATTTTTTATTTACTGTACATGAAAACATTTCTCATTTAATTTTTTAATTGAATTTTTCTTTCTTAAAAACAACACACATTTTCTAGATCACCACACCGCGAGTACCACCAGCATTTTAACTTTTGTTTTTCTTTTTCAGAAAATAAGACTGGCATCTTGAATGCCGACATCCATGAACCACAGGTGGCGTAAAAAACTGCCATACCCTTGACGTGGATCCTACAAAAACAATAGAGATGAGAAAAATTCTCACAATGGCTCGGTAAAATCGATAGAAATACATGGAATCAAAATATTTCCAGTGGCTTTAAAAAAAAAATAGCAAGAAGGAGTGGACACAGAACAAAATTTCATTTATTGAATTTGTCAAGGTCCCCAGTCGAGAGGCCTAAATAAATAATATACATCAGGTTCGATCGTAATCAAGCTTGTAGAGAGCTGGAGTGGACGAAATTTATAGTCCTGCGATGGCTGTCCTTTTAACAAACCTCCCTTTCATCCTGGGCCTCTTCTCTGCATTCAATTTCCTGACCTCGTATCTTATTTTCTTGGAGAACAGTCTTGTTCTCCGCTTCTCTCTGTACCTCGATACTCTCGCTTCTCGCCCTCCATCCACCAGAGCCGGGTGCGCCCCCGATCCACTCATATCTCCAAAAGGATGGTGAAGTTGGGTCCCGCTAATTCCCTGAAAAATTCCCATGCACTGTCTTAAATTAGGCAAAATATTGCAATTGCAGTTCAATGATCAACTGATTCAAAGTTCGAATCCCATCATGCAAAGAAAACGAGAAGAAAAAAAGATTAACCCAACATTGAAAGTGAGAAGTTGTTAAATAAACCTGGTTTACCATTCTAGATTTGAACCCAACTAATTACGTATTTTAGTGAGTAAAAAAAAGAAACAAATTACCGGCGATGAAAATAAAATATCTTACCATGCCGTCCGGCCAACATTCATCAGGGTCGAAATCGGGCCTGTAACCGCTTGTCCAAGGAGATCCCTGGCTTGCCCAAGCAGCCATGACAGCCTCGTAATCCAGACTCAGCAGTGTTTTCGTTTTCTTCTTTGCACCCCCATAATCGTCTTCTCCATCACTGTTCTTCAAGAGTCCCTCTACCTTCTCATATTCCTCTCCGCAAGTTGCCGGGGAGTCAAAGTCAAAGCTCAGCTCAAAAGGAGGATCCTTTGCCATGTCAATCTCAATATCAGCATGGCATTCCCTGACATCCTTTTCTTCCATGCCCGCGTCCTCTTCCTCTTCAACCTTCACCTTTCCATTCCCTAAAGGATACCCTTTCACCTCCAGCACGTTTTCTTCTTTACAGTCCATAAGTCCCAGTTCCTCCATCCCAAAAGACTCATTTTCAAGACCCCTACCAAGCAAACTCTCCATATCAGCTGCAAACTCTGCAAGATCCATGTCAGAAGGTAGGAATCCATGCAAACTCTCAACATCCTTCCCTTCACTACCTCCTAGCAAAACCTTTGATTCGATTCCACTAGAATCAGCAACTCTCTGATCAGTATCATCACCACCAGCTGGTACTACTACTCCCGCTTCATCTGAGATTGTTGTTGAAGTGCATAATTCAGCAGCAAAAGGGTCAAGGATTGGAACCCTATACAGCAGATGCTCTTCTTCATTATCTTCAAGCGATATCTCATCGGAACCCACTTCAGGCACGAGTGGAATCGGAAAATTCCTTATCGTTCCTTCAATTTTTGACTGAGACACTGGCTTGCCATGTCTTGGTGTCCTGGCTTTTCTAGTGAACCCCCCATGCCATGATGGCATAGAATTCTCTTTTGAACCTTCATCTTTAAATGAGGCAGACTTTAAACGAACCCTTTCATGTCTACGTGCTAAGGAATTAGCAGTGTGTACTGAAGAGTCACAGGCTTGGCAAAGAAATGCATCATCAGCTGCACAGTACCATCTAGCACGCTTTTTTATGCAGCTATCACAGGCTCTGGCAGTTTTGCCACCAACAGCGTTGGCCAAACTTTTGCTACAAATCATAAGGCAGTGTTTTTATTCAAGAAACAAAATTTGAAGCCAAAAACGAGTGAGAACGAAAAATAAAGTAAGCAAAAACTAAAGAATCCAGCAAGCAAAAGGATTCCCGGAAATTAATTATTGGGTCATTTTGATTTTTTGTGTTTTTTCAATTCTTGAACCTCACAGTGGCTCAATAATTTGACTATATAGAGGGTGTGACCCACAAGGAGCGCTTTTGTAGTCCAGTTAACAGCGTGGGGCTCGCTCTTTATTTATTTTTGGATTCACCTCTCGAGAGTTTTCCACGTAGAAAGTTGTTTGCACTTTTGGGACCACAACAATGCCTTATCTACTTTCTTATTGGTTGAGTTTGCGAAGATCATCCAATGTTATGTGTTCTAACTGGCTGGCAATCATGTCAAGGGATTTCGGTGGGGTCAAGAGGGGTGGCCAGGATGAGAATAAGTCTTCTTGAGCCCATCTTCTCTCTTCGTTCACCAACTATACGTGAAGGAGACCCTTTCGTTGGCATGTCTCCCTGCTCCGTTATATATGGTTAATGAAATTGTTTGTTTTTGTAATTTGAGATTTTTTTTGAAATTGATATTTTGTATTTTAAATTTATTCTAATATATTAATATAAAAAATTATTTTAATATATTTTCAAACAAAACCTTTACATACTTTAACCTATGTCAATCTTCCTCTTTTAACTGACGGCCCAGCTCTACAGCTGCGTATCTGTGGAGCAAGCTATAAATTTTCCATCAATTTGGAAGACGCCAGCATCTGGCTTACTGTGTATATCCCAGAATGTACAGGATTTTTATGAACCTTCAGGATATCAGTGCTAAAATAGACAGAACTGATTAAAAAGTAATTTCATTTGTTTCAGACTGCACATCACTTCTTTTAAAAGCCTATACTTGCAAAGACAATACATAATTACCAAGCTGAAACCTCATCAATTTTTCCAATATATTTGTCTGTAAGCTTAGTCTTTTATGCCATGTTTCATTTTATTTTCAGTAGTCTGAACGAAAATTTCCAAATGGCATGCATATGGCTTTTTAATTTTCATTATTTGTGGTACAGCGATATATAATTGCCAAACTCGAACTCCATCAGTTTATATTTTTACAGGAGAGAGTCTCATCGAGCTAAATTCGTAGCTGGACATGTGAAAGTAAGCACAAAAACTAGAAAACACGTCAGTTGAAAATTTATAATCGTGTAAGAAGAAAAAATAGAGAAATTCTAGACAAACAAGTCTGACAGAACCTGCTGTTAAATAGGTTTTAAGAGTACTGGATAACGATGATGTGTGGCCTCGTCATTATGTCTTCTTGAAGTTTCAAATCCATCCTCCAGAAATTACAGAGAGGATAAAGCGTCCCGTGGAAACTTGGACATATTCCTTGCCTTTAAATTGACTCACATGGAGCCATCCCTGTCCTTATCTCTTTCACAGATCATATATGAATACAAGCTCTCATCAATTTGTAGTTTTGAACTCTTCCTCACAAAATCGATTGTAAATCCTATAGAATAACGACACCTATATAAGAGGAAAGGGATCTCTTGAATTTATTCAAGCCGAGGAGAGAAGGAATGTGTGACAGGGTTTGTATTTTCCTGAGGTGCTAAGTATTGCAAAGACTTGTCATATTTTATCTGTCAGTACTTGACTAAACCTGATTTAATCTTTCCCAGGGATAGTTGTACAGGTTATTTTAATAGCTTAATAATTATATTTCTTTATTTTCAGTCTTCTGATATATTTTCGAATTTATATGCATGTAAAGTCAATGTGTATGAAGAGTCTGCGTACTTTATCATGATTCTCTAGATTAGGCCATGAGTCGACTTTTCATACCTAACTTTTCGGAGCCGAAGGGGCTAGTGATCGTTATCTTCTTCAAACAACGAGCCCACCCAAAATTCCAGATGAAGGAAGAGGGAAGCCACCTCCCTCCATCTTGCGTAAATTTAAACCTTCAACTTAATTTTGATGTTTATAATTTTACCTATACAAAGTTACCCTTCTGGAGAGTACGATTTAATAAATGTATTAAGTAGTCATTCAATAAACTTTTATCAAGTTACACATGAATATACTTTTACCCAAAACTTAATTTTTATCAAGTTTTGTTGCTGCATGTTTATATAAAAATTAGACTTTGTTATGTGGTACCCGTAAGAAAATGTATTTTTAAAACTGAATCATAATTCAAGAAATTATTTTAAAAAAATGACTCGAAGTAAATTTTTTTGATAATAAATTTAATATAAATTATAATCAATAGATAAAAAGATAAAAATTTCATTCCATTAAAAATATAATTTGAATAAATTCTATTTCAAACTTTCTATTTGAATCAAAATCAACTTATAGGTTTTCTTTCTTTTGAGATAGAAGTTAATAAAATAAAAGAAACCTTAAGTTTTTGTACCTGGGCTTAGTAAGCAAGGATTCGGCTCTTCACTGTTTATGCTTCAAACCTAACAAAGCCCAACAAAGTTCTTAGGACCCCAAAACTTGGCGTAATCTTATTAGCCCATCTTATTAAAAAAATAAAAGAAAGAAAAAAAGCAAGGGCAAAGGCGTCATCAAGAAACCCCATCGCATTGGCGCGCGCAGGGAGTTTCGACTTTCGAGAAAACAAGCATTCCTCTCTCTCCCAGTCGAGGCGGAGACGATTTCGAAGGTCATTACCACCACCGTCAGCACGGCCTCTACCACCAACACCACGACCTCTCCTCTTGTCAACAAGTAAGTCGATCGATACCAATCACTAGTCTTCTACTAGTACATTTTATCAGTTCTTGAAATGGCGTCGTTTATTAGTAGTCGTTGCTTCTCCCTGACTTTGAAATGGATATCATTGCCTTTAACTTTACTTTTGAACAAATTATGTCGTTTGCGTCGTTTCTGATTGTTGCTAAAAGTATCACCATTTTACTCTCTTTTTTAACTACTTGGTGATATATAATTTGTGCAATTTGTTTTATTACAGGAGTGGGGACTGGCTTATAATCTTGCAGAATGGCGCAGAAGGATTCCTATATCGAACCTGACTAGTTCGGGATTAAGAATTTTTTGTTTAGAAAACAGAACCACTAGTATGATTTTTGTGCTCTATGAAAAATAGGAAACTGAATTTTATGATTCATCTTCATAATTTTAAATTACATAACTGTAATGAGACAGGAAGAAGTCTCAAGATGTTGCTTGAGTTAAAGCATATACATTGATTTTACTTGTAGGTTTCCCCCCCTTTATTGTTTGGCTTGGATTTGGCACCCTTGCACCTTCTCTGGTTTACAATCATGATTTAGTTTCTTCAGGGTGCTCTGAATATGACAAAGAAAAAGCGCATGCCTCATCATGTTATTGGTTTGCAGGGCGATCATGATGGTCTTAGGCCTGTTTTGAACCGACGATCGCAACGCATCACTGTTCACCCCGAAGCTATAGGGGAGCTTGAAATTCAACGCAGAGGATTATTACTGAGAGTCGGCTTCTTAATGAAGACAATACACTTCTTCAAACGGATTTGACAGCTGCAAACAATGACACCCGTACTCAAACTTCACGATGATGTAGAGGTACAGGGAAGGGAGTTGATTGAGATACGAATGAAGCTTGAAGCTGAACTCCGTACTTCTGAGCCTCTAAAGACTGAGGTTTTGCAGCTAAGGGAAGAAGTTCAGAACTTGAATGCTTTACGTCAGGAGTAAACTGCCCAAACTCAAGGTTTGATGCAGGAAGCTGCTCAAGTAGAAGCTGAGAATCAGCAATTGGCTTCAGTGAGAGCTGAAGCGGATCAAATGCACGAGGAACTCAAGGTATGACTTTTTGACATATGAGGTGCTTGACAGTCTTTTAAAATTGTTTTTGAAAAAAAAATGAATTTTTTTTATTTTTATTTTTACTTTAAATTAATTTTTTAATTGTTTTAGATCATAAAATGATTTTTAAAAATAAAAAAATATTATTTTAATATATTTTTGAATAAAAATTATTTTTAAAAAACAACCGCAACTATATTTTCAAACATGCATAATATCGAAAAAATTGAGGTTATTTTTTAATTAAAATATATCAGTAAAAAGTGCGTGTTTGTTTAGGTTTTAAGCTCAAAATATTCACTCAAGAGAGTGATATTAATACAGATTTTTTTTAAGATTTCACTCAATAATGTTCTCAAAGGGAGCACTCAATTGCTCTTACTTTTTTTTATTCTTCTTTTTTCACTCACAGTGCATGAATGATGCGCCCCCGGACTCAAAATTTCATTGGATCATTGCTTGTAGATGTCAATTATGGCTTCGGCACATGCTACTGAGGCGATGATGATGGCTGCTAATTCAAGCCTTGTTCATAAGTTGGATTCATGAGCTTTGGATAAGAAGCACAAAATGAAAAACACGAGGATTTCAGGTCTATGGTTCAAGGATTGCATGTAACACGAGCAGGAAGCAGAGTTGGATGGAGTCGTTCGTTTCACCATCTCAGCTATAGATAGCCAGTCCTAGCTTGTTTCTGGACTGCAGTGACACCACCACAGCTGTTTCATCTCGGACATAACTCCTACTGATGGTAAAAGATGCACAAAGCCAAAACTTTTGCTGTCACTAAGTTCTTCCGCATAGCATTCCATTAAACAAGTTTCTCCCTTTCGTTTTGAATCTCCCCCAAACGACGTATTCAATTAGGAAAAGGCAATTCTCAGAATCATATTCTGCTTACAGTAGGTGTCAGTGAAACACTGGGGATGTAACATATTTAAATGGATCTGACACCTTATTAATTTTCAAATCCATTAACTACTGAAGCATGCAGTAAAATTTAAGTTATAAGAATTGGAAAGAGCGTTCTACATTGGTTTCTTCGGGTGCCAAAATAATTTCAAAGGATGGCGAATTAGCTTAGCAAATTCAGCTAAACAAGGAATATAGAACTACAAAACGAGATAAATAAATAAAAGCAGGCATCTAATGTTTAATTATTGTTGAATTGCAATAAGAAAATGTGTAGCTATCCTCCAACTAGTATGATTCCAGCCCAGCCCTACGACCGTTCAGGGTTCTTTAAAACTTTTGAAATGGCTTGAATAGTGGAAGGTGTTGTCCGACAACAGCCTCCAATGAGGCTAGCTCCTAAGTCGTGCCATCTCGTTGCAAAGAGCTCGAATTTATCATCATCAAAACAGGTTGATGGCTGTGGATGCACGGCATAATAGGAAAGTAATTGATAAATGTAATATAACAATCGAATGCAAATGCAAGAATAAACTTTAAGAAAATGATGATTTGAAATAAAATAAATTGAAAAAAAGAATTGACCACCAAAAGGACTTACCAGCCATCTTTTAGCTCTGCCATCCCATACCTCGCCGCTATTCGGATACACAGCTATTAACTTTTCAGTCAGCTGGGGAGGGGGGGAATAGAGAACAAAACTATTCAGACAGATTCAGAAAAACAAATGTAGCAGGCCAAACCACTAAAAATGCTGTATTCCATTTTGTTTAAAATTTACTTAAATAATGAACAGAGTAATAGATTGTTGCATTGCATTTTTTTTATCATTAAGTGATTTTTTCCGTGTTTCAGTCCTACCTCCTTAAATTTGCAGATGAGACTTTCAATAAAATGGGGAGGCGCACAATTAATTCCAACTGCTTTTACTCTATCACTCTTATTTATGGCCTCAAGACACTGCTGGAAGCTCTCTCCAGATGGGGCATTCTCACCATCCACGGAACTGAAGCAAATCCAAGATGGAATATTGATGTTTTCTTCTTCAAGTAACTCAACACAGGCCTGAAATTGTCAATTCAGATGCTATCAAGGGGCAGTACACGACGAAGACGGTTGAGGTTATAATTAGAAAATATTCTCATATTTTGGGCAAACAACCACTAAAATACTTTCAATTAATAATGAAGACAATTTAAGAGCCCTACAAAGTGTAATGCAACAGAGAAACTCTCTTTGGTATCATCTTGGTGAGTAATGCGTACATTTCTAATAATAATGGCCATATTATTGCCATTGAAGTAGAAGGCTAACATGAGATAGACATGTAGCTGCCAAAAAAGGACATGGTGATTGATTCACAGATATAAGATTTTTGAAAAAATATAAAGGAAACAATCAAAGAGAGATTGTCAAGATGTCTATAATAAGAAACTAATAAAAGAAAGATCGAAAGGATCTTTAAAGCTATCTACGATGAGTTTCTTAATGGAAATTATAAGGATCTTTTCCAGATATTTACTCTAGGCACAATAAGTAAATTATGAACAGAAGTCTCAAAATCTACATGTGAAAGCTATTGATTATCTGCAGCAGTATTCCTTTTGATATATGAACTCTTATGGTTATATACTGCATTGTCAATTTGATTACACAAAAATTGTCATTCCTCATATGTTACACATACAATTACCCTGCCAAAGTACAGCGAAGTATGGACTGGCAATAGAAATTGAGGAGAGTTGTACATGCATACCAAACCCTAATGATAAGTTGTAAGGCACATCCATAAAACTCAATTGGACAACAAGAAGTACATAATCAAATTTATATTTTGCAGAGTTTCATGCTTCTATCAAGAAAAAAATAACAAACTTCACAAATTAGTAATAAGTTTCCTAACAAAACAGAGCAAAGATGTAAAGTTGCTCATGAGGCTAGTTGAGAATTATGATCGTGTGGAATGGCACAAAATGATCAACTTAGCCAAACCCAACTAGTTTATAGAGGCTTGGTTGTTTTTGCTGCAGCTCATGAGGCTGCTTCATAATTTTAAGATGCAAGGCATCCTGGCTATTTAAATGTTGATAAGAGAACTTGCATTCGCAAGAAACGACAATGATTTGGCCCCAAAATTAAGAATATCTTCAAAAACATGAATTGTGCTCCATAATTTTTATGAACTAAATAATTTACTACATGTGAAACTCCAGAAAGCAGAAATGGAAGAAGAACGAACCTGGGCTTCAAGTTTATTGGGAATGGTCTCAAAGGCCAGCAAATCCGGCCCTGCTTTAACCAGAACTTGCAACCTCCGCCGATGGAAATCCTTCAGCTTTTCCAGATTCACATCTGGTCCATAACACCCACTGGAATCAAATAGCACACTCACATTCAAAAGGTGCAAATACAAAAACGACATTGAAAACCTGAAGTCAAAACTTATCCAGAAAGGCTTCAGAGAAATAAGTATTTTTTAAGGCACCTGTACTCAGAGCCATCAGCCAGATAAGCTCCATAGCTTCCAATGGAGGCTGCAACCAAAGCTCGGTTATATCTATGCCCAGGATTCCTTTCCACCGCATCCCAGAACTTATTGCGGGCTTCAACAGCCAATGTAACACTTTTCTTCAATAACAATTCTCCTTCTTCAGCGGATAATCCCCTGGACAAAAATCCTGGAAGTGTGGCCTATAAATATAAATGAATCCAAATAAGATAAAGAGGAGGTAATTAAAAATGAAAATTTCAAATTTAGTCCAATTTTGTCTTTCACCAGCAAATAACTAAGAGAAAGACTAATTGGCTAAGTAGAATCAAGCACACAATAAATTAACAGCGACAAGAAGTTAGTGCAAGTCATGAATTCAACCAGCCTTTTCTTTCTTTCTTTCTGATCTGTTGGATAAAGAAATCTATGTTTCTTTTGTTATGCATTCAGTTTTAAAAGACATAAATTTACAACATAAAAATTTGATCAAATTCATTGCAGGTGCAACAAACCTGGTAAGATGAAGTAACCAAAATGTCTGCACCAGCCTCTAAATATTCCAAGTGAACCTACACCATATTAATAAAGAGAATAAAAAACTTCGAAAAGGATTTCAAAAACAGAGCCCGTAATTTATTTACGATCAAACAGTATATAAAACTATAAGACGACAATGTGTGTGTTGGGAGATAACAATAGAGAAAGACAGACCCGCTTGATGAGGTCAGGATCTTTGATCAAACAGAGAGCACTCCAAAGAGGGTCGTTAATGGTTGCCCCGTGTTTCTCAAGCTGGGTGGCGAATCCACCGTCGATAACCGCGCAGCCTCCTGCCTTCTTTATCAGATCCTCCAACAATGTTTTTTCCTTCTGGATACCCATTTCTCCCTGGAGCTCTCTCTCTCTCTCTAGATAGTGGGTTTACAAGACTCGGACACCTTCTTGACAGAGTATTTAATGGCGCCGGTTACAAAGGAGGGCGGGGGTCTTTGTTAGCGTGTCCTTTTTTTTTTGAACGCGGACGAAATAGCATACAGGTTCAATTTCAACAACCTTTCACTTTTTTTATAAAAAAAAAGTAAAATAAAAAACCTTGGGCTCGGTCTTCCAAAAAAAAAAAAAACCTAGTGTGGTATTGATTAATTAATGCCCACGTATTAGGAAAAAAATAGTTTGATCGTTATTAGTGTAAAAGATCTTATCAATATTGCATTTAGTTAGCATAAATGGCTTGAACATTTTTAAGTCATTAATTTATAGCTCCTCTCGAAATGACTTTAAATTTCATCTTGGATCAACTTCTTTGCTTTTATTAAACTAATTTACCTACCCCCCACTTTCTAGCAATGTCTCGGGTAAGAGCTTCCAGCAATTTCTTGGTACAAGTTTCAAGCAACGAGACTACAGCTTTCTTGTTGACTGGTCAGCCAGACCAAAAACTTCTTGGTGAGATCGAAGATATGCTTGACATCTGTCAAGATTGTGTTATTCGGAGGTGGGAACATCTATCTTGTATATTGACGGTCCTTCATTTTGTGATTTACAGTATTGGTGTGGGAGACGTTAATTATAATATTTATGCTGACAGATTCTCTAATATGGCAACAAATTAGATAACAGGTCGATAGATGGGCTAAGGCTATCAAAATGTGATAGTTAATCCCTCCATTGATGTCGGACCAGCAAATCTACAGCATGTTGATGTCAATGCACTGAGATTTCCTGCAACTTTTAATTTACCTTTAAGGACGAGAGAGGCATTTCAACTTTTAATTTTCAGCATGTTGATGAATCCAGTGGAGGTTGGTGTTTTGATTACCTGGCTCCCTCACAATGCAAGTCTTGGGGAACCACTTTGAAAGGCAAGGCAGGTTTGGTGAGTTTTTTTTTTTTTTTTAAAAAAAAAGAGGAAAATAAACATTTTTTATTAAATAATAAAAAGTCTCAAAAGTATAGCTGGCTGCAAAAACAAACAAAGCCTAAAATTGAAAACTACAAGGACTATTTTAATCTTTGCGATTGAAACACTACAGCGTGTGCTTAGAGAAAAAGTTTTTTTTTGCGTACAAGAAACACTCCATCGTATCTACACAAATCATCCCTGTAAGGTTTGGAGAGTTTTCATTGATAAATCTTCACGCGCGCTTGACGCAAGCAACAAGCAGTAATAGACACATTTTTTTATGTACTAATAGTTACATGCTTTTTTATTTAATTTGAAGCTATGAATCTATGGTTTGTTTTTTTGATCATTTTACTTTCAAAAATAATTTTAACAAAACAGATGTTTTTTATTCAATAACCAGACACATATAAAAATCAACCAGCAACAACAAAAAAATATGTTTGGAAGAACTCATTTTTTTTCTAAGAATATTATTAAAACATAAAAAAAACGATCTATCGATAAACTACTTCATCAATAAAGCTATAAAGTCAAGGCTTGGAAGTAAAACGTCACTGTTTGTGAGTTTGTTTTAAATTGTTTTTGAAAATATTTTTTATTTAAAAATATATTAAATTAATATTTTTTATTTTTTTTAAAAAATATTTATCGAAATAAGCACATAAAAGCTATCTAAAAAATCTATAAAAAAATAATTATTTTAAAAATACTTTTAAACACATATCGAAATAGAAGACCTTTGAAAATGAAAGAGTTGACCAGACACCGCTGTGACTAGGAACGGAGACTTAAGGCATGGGGGTTGGTGATCACCTTAGATCTTTGACTTTGGTGTTGTCTACTCCACCAACCAAAGCAAACAGGCCTTGAATTGCGTCATCATTTACTCGGGTCAACAGCTACAACTACAGCGAGGAAATGGATTTTTTTATATGTAATTTTCTCTAGATCGTTCTTTAGATCTTGAAGCCAAACAAGGACCCTTACCAACTTATTATGTATAAAGAGTAGTAGTTATTGAAACTCATTTTTCATTTATTTCATAATCTTTTTAATTACTTTCTTGCGAGCCACAACTGTTCGTAGCTAGAATTTTGAAAACACAACTGGGCCTTGGTCTTTGACCAAAAAAAAAGAGGTAATTCATTAAATTTTTAGAATTAATGTAAGCCCCATATCTAACTCACAAATCAGTTATAGGCACCCCCCCTATTTCATCATAATACATTAAATTTGATGGAGAACTTATCGATATATCCTTGTATATTACACCACTTGTCAGTCATATCCTTGAACAAATTTAGTTGTAATATTTAGTTTATTCTTATTCTTTAATGTAACATTTTGTAAAATTAATTTCATTAAATTGACAATTACATAGACGATATAAGAATGATTTTAATATAAAGTGATAAAAAATATTTTGAAGTCAATAAAATATACACGTATAGAGTGCAGATATTAGAACTTGAATAAACTCAATGATATATAAAAACTATCACGTGTTGTGCACTCGATTCTTAAGTCTTACAAAAAATAGTTGGCCAAACGAACACGACCATTATGGAACAAAAACATTCCGGTCAGAATTTAAGTGGAGTTTAATTTATAAAACAAACTGAAATTATAAGTTGTATAAAATATATTTTGGTTTATTATGTTTTTTAAACTAAAACGAAATGTCAGAACAAGATAAAATTGACCTTCATATAAATCTATCGATAAGATCATTTTACCTAAACATGTACGGTGACAGTGCTGTTTACGAAATGAAACTTACCCAGTGCCTCGTTGCAATCATGTAAAAATATAATAAAAGAGTGAGATTTTTTTATAGTATTGTATATTTGGGTAAAATAATCATAAGTAATGTTAAAAAAACTAATAATAATTTTCACACCTTAAAATCTGTTTGTTATATCCACCGACGTAGCTTTAACACCAAACAATTCTTCAATTTCCTTCACCTTGCTTGCACAGCCGTCTTCAAATCCAATCTGCGAGAAAGCAAAAAAAAACATTAATTTATTATAAACTTGATAGTGTCCGACGGGTTTTGAACTGGCCATGGAGCCATTGTGAAGAGATCGAGAAAGCAAGTGTCGGTTTCTGTCTTTCTTAAAAGATACTACCTTTGACCGTTCTTCTCAAACAATAAACATGTAATTATGGCTACAAGAAAAAGAAAAAAAAAAGGAAATTGCCATTCCTCCCCAGAGTGAAAAATAGCTTGCCATTAATTCTTCGAGCAGAAACTGAGATATCTCTTAATTAATTAAAACCCCCATTTAATTTTCAATGGAAATTAAAATTAGGAGAGAATTGACGATTCCTCTTTTAGAATTTAAAGCAGAGTCTTTCCAGTAAGACTTTCATTTTTTTAATAAATGAACCGTCACTTTGACTTTCTTAATTATCAATTCTAACAGGTGATCATATCAATTTGATAGGAAAAGTTAATGCTGTTTCAAGGAATTAACATAAAACACCCCATCCAGTGTTCCTATTCATTGAACTAAAAAACCATAATGCAGCAAATTTGGTACACCTTCGATTGAACTAAAAAAACATAATGCAGCAAATTTGGTACGCCTTCGACACCGTAGATCTTTATTTTATGATTACTATTTATTAAAAAAATATTATGTACGAACAATGAATTAAAAACTTATTACATTCTGGATTATGCTTTTTTTTTTAAAAAAAAAAACAATTGAGATTGTGACACCCTTAATAATTTTTTTCAATATTATGATAACAATTATTTAAATCAATTTGGATTAGCTAAATTATTCAGCAAAAATCTCAGATAATGAGACCTAAATAATTCTTTTAAAAGCAAATAAAAACAAATTTAACGCGCAATATTCAATTAACAATGATATAACTGGTAAAAACAATATTTTATTAATAGAACTCAAATAAACTCGTAAGGTAGATCGTGAACCTCCTCATAGTTAAAATTTCTTTTTATCACTGAACTTATTATTTTTTATATAATTATATGATAATCATGCTTATTTTGAAGAGAGAGAAAACATAACAAGCATGTGAGACTGAAATAGCAAAAACAAACCTAATTTTCCAAGCTAAATAACAAGAAAAGACCTATTTTAAGTTAAATTAAAAAAAAAATCGTCACAAAGCAAAAGATGGTTGTATTTTAATTTCAAAAAGACTTCATAATCATATGCATTAAATAACAAAAAAAATGCCAGGGTGTAAAATATGGGGAAAAAACAGGAAAAACAAAGAAGGCTAGGCACGCGCTTGGACAGTCAAAAAGTTATATTTTTTATTTTAGAAGGTGAGCAATATAAAAAAACTCAAACGAGGCATCCGTCGCAGCTCCAAGCTAAAAAATCCAACGACTTGAGGATCTCCATTATTAATTATTTTATAATAATATTTTTTATTTTAGAAGGTGAGTAATATGAAGCCACTGGTTGCCTGTTCAGAGGCTTAGAAACGCCATGCCTCGTAAATCCATGTCGTTATAAAATTTCCAGTGGAGGTTGGTGTTTTGATTACCTGGCTCCCTTACAGTGCAAGACTTGGGCAACCAGTTTGAAAGGCAAGGCAGGTTTGGTGAGTTTTTTTTTTTTAAAAAAGGAAAATAAATATTTTTATTAAATAATAAAAAGTCTCAAAAGTATAGCTGGCTGCAAAAACAAACACAGCCTAAAATTGAAAACTACATGGACCATTTTAATCTTTGCAATTGAAACACTACAGCGCGTGCTTGCAGAAAAAGTTTGGTTTTGCCTACGAGAAACATTCCATCGTATTGATAATCTTCACGCGCGCTTGACGCAAGCAACAACCAGTAAGAGACACATTTTTTATGTATTAATAATTACATGTTTTTTTTATTTAATTTGAAGCTATGAATCTAAGGTTTGTTTTTTTAATCATAATAATTTTAACAAAACAAATTTTATTTATTCAATAACTTCACATATATAAAAATCAGCCAGCAACAACCAAAAATATTTTTTTATTAAAACCATTTTTAAAAAAAATCTCAGCTATAAAAACTATCACAATATTAAAAATACCCAAAACACAAAGTTTCAATCAAGTTATTAACATCAAAATATTTTTTGTTGTTTTTTACTATTTTCTGTTTTGGGTTGAGAAATGGAAAAAAAAATGTCCAGAGAATAACTAATAAGATTTTACTTTTTAGATCAATTTTGAAGTAAAAAACAGACATACAGAGGGAAAAGAAAATAAAACTTTGTGATATCGGTTATTTTAAAAAAAAAAGTTGTTTGAAGATAAATCAAAATAAATTTTTAAAAATATTTTAATATTAGTATATCAAAATGATCTAAAATATTAAGAAAATAATTTAAAATAAACAAATAAATTATTTTTTTCAAAAATATATTAAAACATAAAAGAAACAAACTATCCATCCATAAAGTATTCATTAATAAAGTTAAGGCTTGGAAGTAAAAGAAACCTTTGAAAATGAAAGAGTAGAAAAGACACCACTGTGACAAGGAACGGAGACCTAAGACATGGGGTTGGTGATCACCTTGGATCTTTGACTTCGGTGTTGTCTCCTCCACCAACCAAACCAAACAGGCCTTAAATTGCATCATCATTTACTCGGGTCAACAGCTACAACTACGGCGAGGAAATGAATTGTTTTAAATAATTTTGTTTAGACTCCGACTGAATATACCTTTCGACATAAAAAAATTAAAAAATAAAATAAAATTAGTATTATTACCATCATGAATATAATTACTATAATCATTTGGATTATACTAGAACAAAAGCAAAACCTATATGTGTGTGTGATTAAAGCTGCATTACCTGTTATAAAATATGTTCTGGAATTTTATGAAAAATATTAAATTAATAAATTTTGATGTCGGAGAGGAAATTTAGAGAGAAAACCAATGACACTTGCCATTATATAAAATATTTGTTTATATATAAATATCAGTTTGATAATAACATTATAATTTTCACTTTCAAGTTTTTTCTTTAAACTTTCTATTTCTATTTATTAAATTTATTTATTTATTTATAAAAATCATTATCCGTAAATTTAAAAGATATATATTTTTAATCTTATCAAGTATAACCGAGATAACTAATATGTTATATATCCACCGACGTAGCTTTAACACCAAACAATTCTTCAATTTCCCTCACCTTGCTTGCACAGCCGTCTTCAAATCCAATCTGCAAGAAAGCAAAAAAAAACATTAATTTATTATAAACTTGTTGGTGCCCGACGGGTTATGAACTGGCCATGGAGCCATTGTGAAGAGATCGAGAAAGCAAGTGTCGGTTTCTGTCTTTCTTAAAAGACAGCAAGTAATATGCATTAATTTCTGCTTTTGAATTGACGCCCATTAGTTCCCTTTGACCGTTCTTCTCAAACAATAATAAACATATAATTATTGCTACAAGGAAAAAAAAGGAAATTGCCATTAATTCTTTGAGCAGAAACTGAGATCTCTATTAATTAATTAAAATCCCCATTTAATTTTCAATGGAAATTAAAATTAGGAGAGAATTGATGATTCCTCTTTTAGAATTTAAAGCAAAGTCTTTCCAGTAAGACTTTCATTTTTTTAATAATTCAACCGTCACTTTGACTTTCTTAATTATCAATTCTAACAGGTGATCATATCAATTTAACAAGAAAAGTTAATGCTGTTTCAAGGAATTAACATAAAACACCCCATCCAATGTTCCTATTCATTGAACTAAAAAACCATAATGCAGCAAATTGGGTACACCTTCGACACGGTAGATCTTTATTTTATAATTACTATTTTAAAAAAAATATATATGTGAACAATGAATTAAAAACTCATTACATTCTGAATTGTGATTTTTTTAAAAAGAGATTGTGACACTTAATAATATTTTTTTAATATTATGAAAACAATAATTTGAATTATTTTGGATTAGCTTAAATTATTCAGCAAAAATCTCAGGTAAGGAGTCGTAAATAATTCTTTAAAAAATAAATGCAAACAAATTTAAAAGCTCAGTATTCAATTAACAATGATATAACTAGTTAAAAAATATTATATTAAAAAACTCAAATAAACTCGAATTAACTAATCAAATCATCATACACCTCCTCATAGTTAAAATTTATTTTTTACCACTGAACTTATTGTTTTTCATTTAATTATATGATAATCATGCTTATTTTGAAGAAAATAAAACATAACACGCACGTGAGACTGAAATAGCAAAAAACAAACCTAATTTTTCCAAGATAAATAACAAGAAAAGACCTCTTTTAAGTTAAATTAAAAAAAATGCTAGTGTGTAAAGAAACAGGAAAAACAAAGAAGGCTTGGCACGCGCTTGGACAGTCAAAAGTTATATTTTTTATCTTAGAAGGTGAGCAATATAAAAAACCTCAAACGAGGCATCCTTCGCAGCTCCAAGCTAAAAAATCCAGCGACTGGAGGGTCTCCATTCTTAATTTTTTTATAATAATAATCGCGGTGCTTGGATCTCCATCCTTCCTGAAATCCAAAGGATGTAATGCTTGGTAGTGGAGACAGTCATTAAAGGCTTGAATATACCCGCATTAGTTCTGGAATTAAGTAGTCTTGTGTGAAAAATCTTTTTAAATCTGCTCTCGACCTTCTTGTTGCCTATCCAATTAATTTAGTGATTTTTTAAAGACTTCAAGAATGATGATAGTAATAATGACCTAACTGCACTTGTGAATTCATTACGGACTGCATTGAGCTCCAAACTTCCATCCAGAAAACTTAGCTAACGAAGGAAGATATTGCATATAAACATCAGTGAAACAAGCCTGTTCGTTAATCCCCTAACATCTCTTCCCTCTCTGCCGCTTCGTGCCGGACCTAGCTCAATTCCAGAAACCCTCCCGGCAAACTTCAGCGTGCTGATAGTTACAAAAAATGAAATAACATCAGGTTTGAGCTGTACAAACATAAGCGTCTTTGCTGTTAAATATTGGCATGAGTATCAATAAATGTCTTCCATTGGTCTTCACATTCTTTCTCTCGCCGTGGAAATTCAAACCCTGAATAAAGGCCTAGCTGATCAATTCTTTCATCACATTTTCCCGTTCAAATTGCAAATTTTTGCATTTCATGAATTGAATATGATCTAATCTCCTATTAGCCAAATAAGATGTTTATAATTAGGATCATGCATTATTCACATGTGAAAGTATATTGATTTGAATAGAAAATTTTGATGAAGGAGTTAATTGATGATTATACCAAAATCCCGATTTAAACTGAGATAACTAAACATGTAGGAATTTAACTTTTATACTAAAAAAAAGCCACTGTCACATTTCTTTTTATCTCATGCTGAAAGAATTCGATTTTCCATTATGAAACGAAGTACGACCTGTAGATCAATGAAAGGGAAAGTGTAAGTCCTTTCCCCCTTGAAGAACAGAGTATATTCACACACAAAAAAAGGGTTTCATCACCAATTATTTTCCGAAATAAGCTACAAATCATCAAATTTTAGAGATAACCATTCTGGGAATTGTAGAAGTTAATAAGCCCTCATCCTCGTTTCATACTCCTCTATTTGTCCATCCCCGCCTGGAAAAAAAAACTGGGAGAGACGATACAAGTTAGATCCTGTAAGATCTAGAAATTGAACAATCACATTTAGAAGAGAGGAAAGAGAGAAAAGTAATTCGTGATCTCGTAAAATCTAGAAATCTAACAATCACAGTAAGTCAGAAGAGAGGGATAAAAAGGAGAGGGGGAAGAAAAATCTAGAGATTGAACAATCACAGTTAGTCAGAAGAGAGAGAGGAGAGGGTATAAAACAAAAGAAAGAAGATGAGGTAAAAAAGAAAAAACCTGAATTTGGAACGCGACACCACAACTTCGAGCGCACCTCAATAATGACTGGAATCACTTTTAAGGGTCCAGTTTGTGGGACTGGCGAGCCAATCAAGCTAGTTAGAGGGCACGTGGCAATCCCTTTATTATCCATACTTTTCTTCGCTCCGGTAGTTAATTATTTAAAAATATATTAAAATTATATATTTTTTATTTTTTAAAAATTATTTTGATATTTAAAAAATACTAAAAATATTTAATTTAATTTAAAATAAAAAATAAAAAAAATTATTTTTTTCAAAAACAACACTTTAAAAAACTGTTTGTTTCGGCGGTACAACCTCTGTTTGTTTAAAAAAAAAATTAAAATATTTTAAATAAAAAATTTTTAGTGTTTTTAAATTATTTGATGTGCTAATGTTAAAAATAATTTTTTAAAAATAAAAAAATATTATTTTAATATATTTTTAAATAAAAAATATTTTTAAAAACAATCATAACCACCCTCCCAAACAAGTTCACATTAAGAAGGGGCAAGGCGTGTGTACTTATTGGTTTACTGGAAAATCTGCAGAAACACGATCACATACTTGTCAACTAATGCAATGGAGGGTCCCACTCTGGTATCCACTTCGATTCTCGCAACTACTATAGTAATGGTTGGCGTTTACGTGATAGCGACGTGCTCCTCTTTCCTTTTTACCTCTGCCATTATGCTCACGAGCAGTTCATCTGTAATTGGATTTTCTGGATATTAAACTTTAATCACTGCTTTAAGTGCATCGTCAGTGAAGCTTTGCTTTCTAATTAGAAAGAGTGGATGTCCTTTCCACTCCCATGCATTTACTCAAATGTAATGTCATGGCATATCGACAAAATACAGATGTATTTATGATCGCATGTGCCAATTTCTTATTTCATAATGAAGTAATAGATGGAACTATTTTTAAATGAATTACTAGTCAATTTATATATCAATTCGGGACGACTATACATCACATATCTTCGAACAAGTAAAAACTCCGGGTTTCTAGCAAGAAATCGCTGCTTCTTTTTTTATTAGCATGACAAATGAATAATAATTTACTTAATTTCTGGGTGTTTAATCATGAAATGCAATATATATAGGTAACTAAGTATATTTTGATATTCTTATTTTAGCTCATCACTAAGATAGAGAATAATCTTCTAATTTGTACACATTAAAGATCCACATCATATTAGATACACCAAAAAAATCAATTGTTTAAAAATATTTAGCAGATTATTCTTAATTAGATTTCATCTTATTTAACAGTCATAAATACATAATTATTCTCATATAAGCTCAACATTAAATTAATGATACAACAATATACACATGGCAGCTAATGCAAACATTCATTCATTCGAGTTGGATTTCAAAAAAGAAAGAAAGATGAATTTGATTTTATGTAGCCCGATCAAAAATTTGAATTGACAGCAACCTCGACAATAAAAAAAATCAAGATGTTATTTTATGTTTTTATAAAATAAAAAATAGATCGAGTTAAGATATTTTTATAAAAATAAAATAAGATGAATTGACTTGACTTGAGTTAATTAGCTTGATATAAAACCCGAGACCTACCTTGGATCAGGTTTAAAAACTATGCTTAAAAATAAAACATGTTTTATTGGAAACAAAAGTTTCTTATTTCTCCAATATTCTAAAAAAAATGGAAAACAAAACATCTAAAAATTGTTCCCGGTTTGTCAGCAATGAAAGAAATAAAGAAATCTATGATGATTGTGTTTCATTGTTTTAAATAAAAGCGAAATAAGCCTTTTGTATTTTATTTTGAAAGTTCGTGTCTCTAAACTTATTTTCCTAATTTATCATGGGGGGAAATCAAATTAATTAGTAAAAAAATTATTATGAAAGAGTTTTACAAGAGTAAACACAACCTTACTTCAAAATTACTTGCATAAAATTATAAAAATAATAATTATAGTCATCTCAAGAGTACATGGTAGCACTCCATCCCTGCAGATGGCAATAGAGTGAAAGCACATGAACATCGGCGATGAAGATAATTATAGTGGAAGTGGTAGTGGGAAGGATGTAATGTTATGATTGATAAGAAATGTGATGGTGGCATGTAGATACTCTAGCAATTAATGATTGTAATATTGGTCACGGTCCGTCGCTGTATTTTTTTTTACTAGAAACGAGTGTATAAATTAATAATTTTCATGGAAAAACATGTTTCTGAAAAACTTTCTTATGCCAGTTTTTTTTTTAATTTTAAATGTAAGTCAAATAAGACCTTTGTTTTTATTTTGAAAAATTGTATTTTTAAACATGTTTTTTAACTTATCATGGGAAAAAATTAGTCAGTAGATAAATAAAAAAGCTAGACATTAAAGGTGTAAAATAATTTTATAAAAGGAAACCAGCATTACTTCAAATTACCTATACGAAATTTACAATTTTAGGACGGGAAAAGACATTCCAAGAGTACATAGCAGCACTCCATCCATGCACATAAATGCTTATGGTACAAGTAGTTATGGTGGTGGTCATAACCAGAGGTGGGATAACAACCATGACAATGTCCATTCGATGATGATATAAAAAATTGACGGTTCAATATCTGACATTCTTTTTATTAATAATGTTGGTGTGCTGGCCAGATTGCATGTATTTCGACTAATTTTATGGGTTTTTAATTTAACAATCATGTAAGTATCTTGTAACCATCATATTAACAGCCATATAACTCGAATCTGAAACCATAAAAAGAACAAATGAATTTATTAATCTTTTTTTTTTTGATAAAAATCGGGGCTAAAAGCCCTACTAGATTAACCTTGGAATAGTAGACTCAATCAGGTCATAGTACAACAAAGTGTATAATCCGGACGGTGGATCCGTTAATACATCAGTTTGACTATCTAACACATCTCTACGTAGCCCATAGTTAGCTACCAATCAGCCACACAATTGGTCTCTCTATAAATATGAACCGTTTGAATCTCCCAATCTCTCTCCAGCATATCTCTAATCTGCATGGTTAATGTGTAATTTCTGTCCATGCTCGATGTATCCCCCTGCATAAGCCCAATTACCACACGAGAATCAGACTCTAATATCACCTTTCTGTATCCTCTATCCCATGTAAGTTGTAGACCTCTGTAAACTGCCCATAATTCAGCGGTAACCGATGAACATATCCCATTATTCCTTGTAAAACCTGCTATCCAAGAACCCATATTATCCCGAAGAACTCCTCCCGCACCTGCAACACCTGGGTTTCCCTTGCTGCACCCATCCACATTCAATTTAATCCAATCATTTGCTGGATAGGTCCAACCGACCTGTTGAAACTCCTTTCTCTGGCTTCTCTCTCCTATACCAGTCACTGGAATATTTGTATGATCGAAAACCATTCTTTTTATTGCTAGAATAGTTCCATACCAATTACCTTGAGTAGAGCCAAACACGTTGTTGCATCTCTCTTTCCAGATATACCATAAGATTATACCAAATTCCAAAGGCCAATTCATACCGCTAGCAACTCTTTTCCTGATGTGCATATTGGAGATCATCCATGAATACCAATTTTGGTTGAAAAAAAGATCTCTTTCCTCTACCTTAACAAACACTTCCCAAATCTTTCGGGCCTTGGGACAGTCTCTCAATGCATGAATTACTGTTTCCACTTCATTTAAGCATTGATTACAACATCGGTTATCTGTCAACCTTCTTCTCCATCTCACTTCATTTGTCATTATTGAATTGTGCGCCACAGTCCAAAGAAAAAATTTGATTCGCTCCATTCCCTTCCACTGCCATATAACCTTCCAAATGGGGTCATGATCCATTAATCTCCTTTCTTCTTGCACTCTATAAGCTGTTTGTGTCTTGAATCTGCCATTTGAGGATTGGTCCCAAATCATGGTGTCTGCAACCATATCCTGAGTAGGTGGGATGTGACCAGCAACTCCCATCACAATTGGCATGGGGATTAGGTGAGCAAATTCTCCCCATTTCCACTTACCCCTCTCATCCACCATATCAGCCACTGTGTAATTAATTGTATCCACCGGAATCTCCCCAATTATGTGCCGGTATAAAGGACCATAGCTTGCCAACCAACTATCTTTCCAAAACATTATCTGCTTTCCATTTCCTAAATTCCAGCTGGTATTTTGCTGCACTGTATGCCATACCCTACAAATTTCTTTCCATAGAACTGAATCCCGCGTGGTAGCAGTCGGGTGGTCATCTCTTCTATTAGACTTCAAGTATTTGTCCCTTAGAAATCTTACCCACATGCTGTTCTCCTGAGCTATCCCCCAAGCTAATTTCATTACAAAGGCCTTATTCATTGTCTTCATTTTCTTTATCCCCAATCCACCCTCTTCCTTTGGTTGACACAGCTTTGTCCAGTTAACAAGATGAATCCTGTCTCTTCCATCTTGTTGACCCCATATGAATCTTCTACAAATTTTCTCTATCTCCTTACATGTATGCTTTGGGATTACCGCAGCTTGCATTGAATATAATGGGATAGTTGATAGCACAGCCTTACATAGAGTGATCCTTCCAGCTAGAGATAGGTTTTTTGCCTTCCATCCAGTTAACTTTTGTTGCAACTTTTCCAGTAAATAGCTGTATGTTTGCTTCGTAATTCTTTGATGCAACAAAGGAACCCCAAGGTATTTTCCCAAATCCTTCGTAACCATGAAACCACTGTTACGACTAATATTCTCCGCCAAGGCGCTCGATGGAAAAGAAAATTTTTGTTTTTGCCACACTTACTCTCTGACCCGATGCTGCACAGAACTCATCAAGACACTGTTGAATCTTGTTCATTTGGTCCACACTGGCTTCTGCAAATAATAACATATCATCTGCAAAACATAAGTGAGAAATCTTCAAACCATTCCTTCTCACTGTGAACGGCTTCCATCTCCCATCTTCCACACTCTTGTTGATTATTTGGGACAATCTTTCTAGACACAATACAAATATGTATGGCGAAAGCGGATCCCCCTGTCTTATACCTCTGCATGGAGTAAATTTCTGAGATGCACTCCCATTCCACAGAACGCTAAGAGTTGGAGTTTCTATACATTGCATGATTATTCTTATCAAATCACTTGGAAATCTGGCATCAATAAGAGTGTCTCTGATAAAGCTCCAACTTAGCCTGTCATATGCCTTTTCCAGATCTACTTTTATAGCCATAACTCCTCTCCTGCCTTTCAATCTTCGCATTGAATGGATGATTTCCTGGGCTATAATGATATTGTCTGTGACATGTCTTCCTGGAACAAAACTGCTTTGAACTTCACTTATCAGCTTCGGCATCAAAGGCTTCATTCTCTCAACTATCACCTTAGTCACAATTTTAAACAATACATTACATAGACCAATTGGTCTAAACTGATGTAAATACTCCGGTGTTGGAATTTTTGGAATGAGAACTAAGTGGGAATGATTAATCTCAGCAACTTCATTTTTTCCCTCAAAAATATCCTTGACATACCGGCAAACTGATTGTCCAACCACTCTCCACTGCGACTGATAAAAAACTGGTTGATAACCATCCGGACCTGGAGCCTTGTAAGGTTTCATGTCAAAAACTGCTGTCTTTATCTCCTCATCAAGTACTGGAATAACTAATTTTTCCATATCATGCGGTGCTATTAACGGAAATTGCCCTTCCATTCTTCTAGTTCCTTGATATTCCTCCGTATCATTCATGAATAAATTTTGAAAGAAATCTCGCGCCATTTCTTTTAGTCTAGACTCCTCCCATATCCATACATGAAACTCATCCTTCAAAGCTTTAATTTTATTCCGTTGCCTTCGAATAATAGTTTTTGTGTGGAAATAGGAAGTGTTCCTATCTCCATGATTAATCCATTGGCATCTCGATTTTTGGTACCAGTGTATCTCCTCCTGCTGGATAATTTGCCCATATTCAGTAGATAATTCATCCTCTAACCGATAGAGAAACTGATTCCCTCTACTTGTTATCGCCTTTTGAACACCCCCCAGTCTTGCTAGAACCCGTCTCTTCCTTTGGAATATGTTGCCAAACACAAGCTTGTTCCATATCCTTAATTTATCTGTCAAAACTGTCAAAGTGTTGGGAATCTTTGTGGCTGACTCCCAGTTATCTTCTAAGAACTTTGCAAATTCATTATGGTGAATCCAAGCTGCCTCAAATCGGAATGGTCTTTCCGAATTAGAAGTCCTTGTTCCCATTTCTTTTAGTTCTACAAGGATTGGATGGTGATCCGATTTAATCCTTGGAAGAACCAAAACATCAGCATTACTGAATAGATTTCTCCATTGAGCATTCCCAAAACATCTATCCAGCCTTTCATAAACTCTTCCATAACCATTTCTACAACCTCCTCTCCATGTGAATTTTGGGCCCTTACTTCCCAAATCTATTAACTGGCACTCCTGCACCCACCTAGCAAAACGATAGCATCGTTGATTATCCACGGCAGCTCCTCCCATTTTTTCATCCGCCATCAAAATTTCATTAAAGTCGCCTATAACCATCCATGGTAATCTAACACCACTGGCCAATTTTGCAACTTCTTCAAAACACTGTTTTTTCAAAATCGCATTTGGATTCGCATATATCACAGTAAATAACCACTTCTCATTACTCCCTTCATCTACGATACCATGAATAAAATGTCTTGAAGAATTCAAAATTTTAACATGCACTTTTGAATTATTCCATAACACCCATATACCCCCAGACATCCCTTGAGCTTCAACTCTACAGCTAGATTCAAAATTCAATTGTTCAACAATTCTGTCTGCTTTCGCCCCACTCACTCTCGGTTCAACAATTGCCATTATATGAAAATTATGAGTTTTCCTCAAATCATTCATCACTGCACAAAATTCTCTACTGCCAGCTCCTCTATAATTCCAAAAGAAAAACTTCATGATTAATTGGGATAAATTTACTTACAAGCCCTGAAGAATAATCTTCAATTGGATTGTTCCGTGCAGGCCAAAATCTCATCTACCATCATCTCCTTTCCAGGTTCAAACAATTCCGTGTGGGGCATCCCTTCAACTCCCATCATCTCCTCTCCAGGCTCTGTTACTATCTCCATCAACTCTCCTTCTCCCATGTCGTCTCCTCCTTGAACTCCAATGTCAACATCTGGTGGTTCTGGGTTGTGAGCTTGTCCCTGGGGTGTGTGATTTCGGGTTGTAACATTTCTGTACATTTCATGGTAAGTGTGAAATTCTCTTTTTTGCACCTGTGTTCGTTGGCCTGCATAACTCGTTGTTGCCTTCGGTTTCGCCATTGCAGAGTGACCTGCTCTCCTTCTTGTTCCCGTTTCTTGTCCACCAATCAGCTCACTTTCTTCCATTTTTTCTTTTCCTCTCTCAGCCCGTGAATGTGTTGTCCCTGGGCCGTGCACATTGGTCTTTGTCGATGCCTCCGGTTTCTTCAGCCCATCACTCCTTGGTTCCATTCGTTTTGGACCTTCTCCTCCATTCTTATCATGTTGCCCATTCCCGTTTTTCTTGGCCTTTTCAGCTGCAGCCGTGGGCTTTAGTCCACAAGCTCTTGGCTCCATTTGTTGTGGGCCTTGTCCTCCATGTTTCTCTCCTTGTCCACTGTCGGCCCGTTGCTTTGTGTGCCCCATAATACTGCCAGCTTCGCCACTCAAGGTAATGTCTCCATTCCCATTCTCATTTATTTTCTTTTCTCTATTTCCATCACCCGATTCTGCAGCATCTCCTTCAATCGCCATTAACGCATCAAAGCGTGCAGACACATTTATTTGGTTTCCAGTTACAGCCTTTAATTCTTTTCCTGAACTGACGCCTGAAATTCCTCCCTTCCTAATTCGGGTGTTCTCCTCCATCACCATCTTCTTGTTCGGTCGTCGTTGTCTCCGTTCAGCAATCATCCATGAGCCAAATGATTCCATGATTTCTGGTCTGATAATGGGTACAGACTGATCTCTAGTCTCCTCCTTGTCACTGGGTTCCTCTTGAGCCGCATGAGGTGCATGAGGACAATTTTCATGCTTATGTCCGTACTGTCCACAATGGAAGCAAATTGAGTGTAATCCCTCATACATTATCCGACGAACTCTTCGTCGTAGTTTAAATTTGGCCAATAAAGGTTTCGTGAGATCCACCTCCACGCATAACCTTGCAAAGTTCCCTCTCATGCCTACCGAAGTTGTTCGGTCAATTTTCAGAGTTTTCCCAATTTTGTTCCCTATCTTCCACAATACTGAAGTATCGTAGTATTCTAAGGCCAAATCAGGTAAACGAACCCACACTGCTACTTTGTCTATTGTGGCTTCGACTGGATCAAAATTGGGATGCCATGTTCTTATTGTTAAATAATGATCAGTCACCATCCATGGACCCCCAAAAAGAACATGTTCCCTGTCATCAGAATTGGCAAATTTCGCCAAGTAGAACTCATTGCCTAAATCTGTTAATGTGAAATCAGCCCGAAGTTTCCACATATTTTTCAATCTTTGCATGAAGAACATGTATCCCACCTTCCGTCCCATAAGTTTGATTATGAGAGTCTGTTGCCAAGGTGCCTGAATACGTCTCTTCTCTTCACTAGATAGTTTGATAACCGGGCAATCATCTTCATCAGAGTCATCATCCTCATCCTCCGATATGCAGTCAGTTTGCTGGTTGTCCTCGTCAATTTCATGTGTTGCCAATGATTCTCCCATAAGTTTCTCCACATAACTTTGTTCAGTATTATCTCCAATCTTTACCTTCTTATTTGATCTTGTCAACAAATCTGTTTCTTCGGATGAAACCTCAGTGGTTTCAGAGAGCATTTCAGAGAGCATAACGGTTGTTAGAGCCATTGTTTAACATATCATGAAGTATGCAAAAATAATTTATTTTTTTGTTAAGAAAATGAATTTATTAATCTTAAACTCTTACCACTGAATTATTATTAGTTGGTTGACATTAATAAAATTAATAGTGGTAGTTGCAATATTGATAGTTGCATAGTTTTTTCTTACTAAAAATGATCATACAAATAAATTGTGTTTTTCATATCCATACACGTAGTGTGGTTGTTGCATGACGATGATACTGGTGGGGATGTTTTTGATATAATAATCGAAAAGTTATATGGTGACTGTAAGTGAAAGTACGTAGTGATGGAGTGGTGATTATGTAATTAAAGATAAAAAACTAAATCCATGGAAGACATAAACATAATAGTTAAAAAAGCAAGGAGCATGTTGCAAATAGCATCCAGAAAGTTGCTGCTGAGCGATAATTTTGCGAGACAGTTTCTATGATTACTTGAAAGCACTATAATTATACTGCCTTCAAGTTACAAAAAAACTTGAAAATTTATATTTTTTACTTGAAATTATTTTTCTTCATGTTTTTAGATTATATGAGAAATAAATTTTAAAAAATAAATAAAAAATTGTTTTAAAGTATTTAAAGTAAAACTGTTTTTAGAAAAACAATCACTACCAGTTTACCACAATAAATATTATATATTGTTTTCAAGTATGACAATATAAATATGATTTTTATTTCGTTTTATATATAAGAGATTGAGGTGGTGTTTGTTTCCGCTTTTTCACCAGAGTTTTGAAATAAGTTGTAATAAGTTGTGGTTTTAAGTGTTTGGTTAGGGGTGATAAGTTGAAAAAATGCTTTTTTTCCAACTCAAAAGTACACCCCACCAGCGATTCAAGAAAAACATGAAAATGCTGCTTTTCTTGCATCTGCTGTGCAATAGGAGAGAAAAATGGGTGGGGCCGGGGGGCTGGTGGGTTGGTAGGGGGGATGTTTATTATTTTTTTTATTAATTATATTTGTTATAAGTTTATTATTAATCATATATATAATGTTAAAAATATAATTTAATATTAAAATAATCTAAAAATGAATTAAAATATAAATAATATTTACATAATATATGTTTATTAATATATAAAATATAATTTTAATATTAACATAATCTAAAAATTAATTAAAATATAAATAATTTTTATATAATATATGTTTTATTAATATAAAAATATATTTTAATCAAACTGAATTAATTTTTATTTTAAGATTTTTAAAATTGAAAATTAAAGGAATATGACTTGTAATGTTGAATAATTGATAAAAAAAAAATTGACATGTAGTGTTGAATAATTTGAAGTGAAAAAAAAAAAGATAATTGGAATCTTGAATAATTGATAAAAACAAAAAAATATTTGACATGAAGTTTTATTATATTGATAAAAAGAATTTGGTGAGAAAATAAAAAAAAGTGTTCAATTTACTTGAATTATTAATTACATTATATTATTATAATTATTAAATCTATAATATTTAAAAAATTATATATATATATATATACCTTTTAAAGTAATTCCACAAGTTAAAAGCAATATGAAAAAACTTGGTAACCAAACACATGAAACTGCTTTTTATTAATCTCAAACTCAAAAGCAGTTTTAACCAAACACTTCAAAACTTATTTTGAACCGCAGCTAAAATGTTTTTTATGAAACTATTTTTTTAAAATCTCAACCACAAAAACAAAAGTTGTGCCAAACACACCCTGAATTCTGTTATGCCACTTGATTATATATACAGGTGGGTATGTTTTTGTTAGATGTCTCAGTCTAGCCATTAATCAGATGGTACAGGTGACCGGAAACAAGGGTATACAATTAGTTTTTGATTGATATTGTATTTTAAAATATTAAAAAAATAAAAAAATAAATCTTTATTTTAAATTAAAAAAAATAATATTTTAAAATTATTTTCATGTTCTGTATAAAAATAATTTTTTTAAAATAAAAAATATATATTATTTTAATATATTTCTAAATAAAAAATAATTTCAAAAACAAGAAAACACCACAATGGACTTGATTCTGACTAAACTTGAAACGTAGCCAACAAGGAAAAATTCCGTGAGATAAGTTATAACAGCATATTAAATATATTAGAATTGTGGTTGTTGTTTAAACTATTTTTTATTTTAAAATAATATTTTTAATATTAGTATATTAAATTAATTTAAAAATATAAAATAAAATTAAAACAGTTTTAAAATACATTGGAAAACAGGCAAGTGACGTGGAACCTCCAAGAACAAACAATCGAAGCTCAAAAAAGGAAGCAGCAAAAGTGGAAATAAAAAAAGGAAAACGAACGTCGCATAGATAGTGGCGCTCTCATAATTCTATTCGCACTTCGCTCCATTGTTTCGAATGACGAAGAGAATGAAAATGGCATATTTATGAGGTACAGTTTTGACATTTCACTTTAGAAATATGCCCAATAGATTCATGGGCCCCACAGCCCATGTAGAAACTGCACAAAGGGTATACACGGGGAATAAGAAGATGCTTTTTTTTGTCCATGGTATCATTTGTTAGCATGATAATTATAAAGGTAATTTTTCATTAATTAAAATTAAATTTCTTTATATGTTCCTGGACAGATTATCCATATCATATTAGTGTGTGTGTGTGTGTGTGTAATTCACAGCTTTCAGATAAAAAACCTTCGTCTCTAAATATTCTTTCTCAAGTTTCGTGGTAATTTGATTTCACGATGCCTGGCATAATATCTCATATTTACATCATTATCATTATAATTAGACCACGTGGACTTGCACCTACCACGAATTTAGAATCGAGACGCAATTGGATTGAGTGTATACACGGCATTTTTACGTGTCTACTTGGATATTAAAACTTGGGGTTAACTTGTGCATGGAATCCAAACTGAAGGCATTAAGCTTCATTTTCACTGATACTATGTTGGGTTTTTTTCTATCCAAATTTTGGGTATAACACAGTAACACACCACCTGCTAGCAGCTGAATTGAAGCCAATATCTTAATCAAATCCTCCTCCTCGATAAATTTTATAGTTCTTGACCACCAATCAATCCAGGCTTCATTATTTCATTTCTCATTTTTGCAATTATTTCTTTCTCCCCAGTACCGGAGAGACCACTAATACTCTTATTCTGCCTCTTTTTTTGTTCTCTCTTGCAAAAGAAGGACATTCATACAAGAAGTGCCATATCATCCAATGTCCACGCAAGTTTAAGGTAAATTTCTTAAAGAACAATATGAATATATAGAGTAATACAGTGTGATAAGGAAATGAGAAGAAAGAACAACAGAGAAGACAAGAGATCATCAGAGAAGTGAATGCAAATCCCCAGACTTTGAAGATTTATAGCAAACAGCAAGAATTAATAAGTAACCCGCCAATCTTCACGCCTAGAGCTTGACCACTTCAGGAATGTGTACTGGGTACCTATCGATACAGTCAGCCCATGGACTATCTGTTGGCTTCTTGATTGTTCTATTACACTTCCAAACTGCGCTGTTACACTTAAATCCACTGCCAAAAGCTATCTGCCAAACCCTGTCTCCTCTCTTCATCCTGCCTTTTGCTTCGATGTAACCTATCTCATACCAGAGCGAAGACGACGAGGTGTTGCCAAAACGGTGCAGTGTCATCCTTGAAGCCTCTACATGCTCTGCAGATAGTTGCAGGTTCTTTTGCAGTTCATCTATAACAGCACGGCCACCGGCATGGATACAGAAATGTTCAAAAGCTTGCTTGAAATCAGGAATGTATGGCTTCCATTTGGGGTTGAAGATTTTGCGTCCAATGAGAGTCAACAAAAACAGGAGCTGTTCAGAAGCCGGAAGGACTAAAGGCCCAATAGTAGTGATGTTTGATTTCAAAGCCTCGCCAGCTATAGCCATCAAGTCCTTTGATAGATTAATTCCAACTTTTCCTTCTCTATCTTCTTCTTCATACACACAGCGGTAAGCTTTATCGTCTGCGCCTTTGTGGGTTCGTACCACATGGACCAGGCGGTACTTGGCAAGCCAGCTGTGAGACCTGCGGTTCGATAAGAGAATTGCTGCACCTCCCATACGGAACAAGCAGTTCGGAAGAAGCATGGCTCGCTCATTTCCCTGGTAGTAGTTTGGTGTGATGATCTCTGTGCTAACCACAACTGCATTTGAATTTGGATGCACTTGAAGAAGATCACGAGCCAGGTCGATAGAAATTAGCCCAGCACTGCACCCCATACCAGAAAGATTGAAGCTCTTTATGTTGCTCCTGAGCTTATACTTATTAGTAACCATTGCAGATAGAGAAGGTGTTGGTGAGAAGAGACTGCAGTTTACGATGAGGATATCGATATCTTTAGGTTTAAGCCCTGTTTTCTTGAAGAGAGAATCCATGACGGAGAAGATAACAAGCTCAGCTTCTCCTCTTGCGGCCTCCATAGTTGGTTTCGGAGGAATATAATGAATTGCAGGGGGCAAGCAAGTCTCTTCACCGAGTCCAGACCTCTCAAGAATCCTCATCTGAAATTCAACACTCTTGGGCTTATCTTTCAAGATCAGCCTGGAATGCTCCATGAAGGTAGAAAACGGAACCCGGCAAGTGACAGGAGGCTTGTAGCAGGCATAGTCAACTAGGTAGATAGTTCTTGGCTTGGACATGAAATAAACAGTAGCAATAAAGACGATGAGAAAGGATGAGCATAGGATTTGGACAAGATCAAAATGGAGTGATCTCCATAAGCTCAAGATTTCATCAGGGCCTAAACGAAGAACCTCAATTAGAACACCAACCATAACAGGTATCATCAAAAGGTACAAAATGTGATTTACAAGGTATTGATAGCCAAGTTTAACATACTTGAGCTTGACGGAGTTAGAGAAATCAGGCAAGATTGGAGGCATTATTTTGCCAAGAAGAAGAAGAAGAAGAAGAAATGTTGGGGGGATTGTGTGATCGTTACTTGAGAGAGAGAGTTGATGATATTAGGTGAGGGGGGGGAGGCTGGGAGGATGGGAGATATAAAGGCACGGGACAGTGGGCAATGAAGGGGGCAGATGAGAAGATTTAATGAGGCACTCAACGCCCACTTAACTCTGTTAATTTTTGCTCCTTTTTTATTTTCCCTCTCCAAGTGTAACTAAACATCCTACCACCTATACGGGTTCGGAGTGCCCTTCCCTGTCCTATATCCATTGTTATTGCTCGTGTCGGATTAAAAAAAAAATTGTGAGGATGCAACATGATTTGAAACCAGTCAAAATTCAAGTAATTCAATTGATCAGTTTATAATATAGTTAAAATTTATTTTTATTTTTTTAATAACATGATTTTAATTGACTCGAGTAAGAGTTATGGACTGAGATGAGTTTATAACTCTGTCTATATCTCTTCTCAAAAAAAAATCTTTGGTTTTCAAATCAAATGATTGCTAATTTTATTAATCATAAATTATAAATTAAAAGATATATTTGGATCTAGAAATTATTGATTGAGCAATCTAGCATAGTTTCAAGTGACATATATATTGAAACTGAATAGTAGTGATAATGTTTATAGAAGATGTTTGACACTGCATTTCAAAAGTATTTAAAAAAAATAAAAAAATATTTGTTATTTTAAAATAAATTTTTTAATGTTTTTAGATCATTTAGATGTAATGGTGTAAAAAAAAACTAAAAAAAAAACATCATTTTATTTATTTCTATACGAAAAATATTTTTAAAAACAGTCTCAATTACATATTCAATCAAACACATAATCTAATTGTTTTGAGCTATAAAAAAAAAATCAAAGAAGGAATGTGTACAAAATAAAATGGTTAAGAATCACCAACTAATTATATGATGTCTTGTCACTCTTGTGTATGTGCATATTTTAACATTTCACACCCTAGCCTCCCTTTCCACTGGAGAAGGGGGGATAGCAAAATGTAACATCTGTCATTTGTATTTAAGAATATTCAATACATAAAAAATAATTATTTCTTCTTTGTAAATAATAAAAACTATGTTTTTTAAAATCAAATATATATTTATTACAACTCTTCATAAAAATCATCGAAAGGATCTGAAAAATCGCCAAAATGAATTATTTTGTAAAAAATCTGGTCTATGTCATCAGCCCCTCAGTCATGGAGGATAGAGAGTTGATGTAAGTACATGATTGTATATTTTTCTAAATGCTGTGAAATATATTTTCCCTGGCATCTAGGGTTATGGAGAATCATCAGTGACAAAATTATAAAACAACTGGCGTCTAATGTCCCCATCTGTAGTATACTGCATGGAAAGCTATTGCTGACCAGGCGACAGAAATTTAATTAGCAAAAAGGAGCGTCCACGCACACGTACAGTGTAGATAGAAATCCAACGACTGGATCAGTACTTTGACTTCCACAACTGTAGCTCGACAAATCTATTAAAGCAGGGAAAGGTAAAGAAATAGTTACGTTTCTTGTAGTAATAAATTGATATTTATATCTTTAATCCCAATCAAACCTTGATCTTGTCGTTGTGGCTCTTATGCCCGTGAATTTATAAATCATGACCCTTAAGCAATCCTCCTTGTACAAGGTAACCCAGAGGTCTTCGTTAGAATCGGCAGGCGCTTGATTAAGCCATAGCCGCGACAAGATTCATATATGAAAAAAAGGAAATTAACTAATTTTATACAGTAAAATCAGAAAAATATATTTAATTTACTGGTCATCCCTGATAATTACAGAAAACTTTTGTACGGGGCATTAAATGTTTGAGCGCCATTCAACAGCGTGCTACTGGGGTCAACACGTCACCACCCGTGTGTAATAGATTGTTTAATGTTATGGTTTGATTGTTTTTTAAAGTGTTAGAATAATATATATATTCAAATAATTATCTTTAAATTTTATTTTTAATATTGAGTATTAAAGCAATTTAAAAATATACAAAATAATTAATTTTAACAAAAATAAATGATTATTTGTAAAGGGAGTTGACAAGGCAATGCGGAACACGGTTCTAAGCCTACAAAGTTTTCATTTCTGCACTGCAGGGGTCCGTCAGCATTTAGATGCACCTTTCTTTTTTCTCTTTCTTCACCAGCCTCGAATCCTGACGTGATGTCACCGGTAATCGGTACTGGGACAAGTGTCGAGGCGAGGCTGGTATACAGTTATGCTGCTTTTAAATCAGTTTTCGTACAGACCGAATACGAGTTTTATACAATGTGATGTGTGATTATTAATTAAAAATATTCTTAAATAGTACTTTTTAATTAAAACAATAATATTAATATTAAAGTTATTAATAAATATCATTTAATATCTTGCTAAATAAAAAATAATTTCAACAAAAAAAATAAACACCCTGATAAATTAATTAGATTTTTAAATACAGTCAAAAGCATATGATAGTTATTTAGACTTAAAAGAATTTTACTTTTAAAGGCATTGATATTTCAATTCTAATATTTGAAGAGAGAACACATCTTTTTAGTCATGAAACTTACCTCTTTGATATTTACATAAATAAGTTAAATTACTTCGTAAAAGTAATCAATTTTGTTTTTCACGCTGCACATAATTTATAATTCAATTAGTAAAAAAATTACCTAATCAATCAATATACTTCAGAAAATGCCTCCATTCTACATTATAATGTTCCTATATTTATGTATTATATTCTATTTTTTAAAAATATATTTATTAAATGATGATGAAATTCAAATTTATAATTATTAGTTACAAAGTTATCGTACCATATCAAAAAATTATTTAACTCAAAAATTTAAATCACTAGGTAAATTGAAAGCTATTATTTAACTCCGTACCATATCGTACCTTGCAGGCATGTGACATGGGTTAAAAGCTATTAGGTTAGAGGTCACAACAGATGCCATCAGGAGAGGTGAACTTGAGGTTAGTTGAATAAGGCCATGGAATAGACAATCAACTAAGTCTAGCAACTATAATTTAATGTCATTCTAATCCGACATCAAATTATAACTCTTATGATTGGAATGAGACATGAAAACAACATCATATGTAAAAAAAAATAAATGGTTTTTTTAAATAAATCCCAAAAAATCCAAGTTAATTTTTTAAACTTGTATCACATTTAGAAAAAAAAATCTAAAAATCCAATGAAAATCCTAGATTTCCTAATAACAAGACAAACTCCAGGAAAAAGATGGTTGCACTTGAGGAAGGATAAATTTAAACATCAAAACATAAAGCAATATAAGATAGACTTCAAATTCAACTAGCATGTTCTTGATCGAGAAGAAAAGAATGCCTTTTCTTCATAGGATATACGACCGAAAAACTAATGTCTAACTTAAATCTCTTGGCATTTGAATACATTAGGCGATTTGGTCAACATCAAGCACCCATTTTATGATTTACATGTGCGCGTGTGTCTATATGCCCGTCAAAAAATATTGCACGATATAATGAAAAATAAAATCCAGAATATATTAAATTTGTTTTCAAAATCTCATCCCGTAGTAGTTTTTCCTCTAATGTCCTTATTAGTTGGACGAAGGCTCCTCTTTTTAAAAATATTAGGAACACCAAAACTAGTTTTCCCAATTGATATAACAATGTTAAACATACGAGGAAGTTTGATTGGACAAGGAAAATCGAGGCACGTATTTGTAAGAATTCACTACCGTTAATCTCCTTTTCTATTCATGTATTAATCAATGACACTTGTCGCGGTCACCTTGTTTCAAGGGCCATAATTTAATTTGCACCAGAAGAACTCCAAAATGGCCGGGCTGGCTGACATGGTAGCTAGGCTGTTCTGATCACATAGTTAGTTTTCAGGTTTTATTGTCACTGCTGTACAGCTGGGTAGGTGGACTGTAGATACTATTAGACCACACATTTTTCCTTCTGTAATGTTCATGGTATAGAAATAAATAAATCTATAAAATATTTTGAAAGCGATGCTCCTTTATCAGTTTATGCAATTGGATGTTGTCGTTCCAAGGCTTCTTCTAATATTCAAGCCTCGCCGATTATCAAATTAACTGATGTGGGCTCACTATGTTTTTCCTAGTTTCCATTTTTAATCAAGTGCCATGAATAGTTGGGCAATCCTCTACTTTCCAATAAAATTTGGGTTCTTGCCCGCCAGCATATAATTTTAATGTCACCTCTCAACTGACGGCTTTCATTTACATTATTTTATAGTTAGATAGATGGGTGGGATCAAGGGTTTAGATTAGGTTATAACACGAACCTATCTGTGTGAACACGATGGCTCTTTCTTCTCTTTTATTATTTTTACCAATGCACCCCTGCATATAAACTGTGTGAACACGATGGCTAATTACTTTTGCCTTAAAAAAAAAAAAAAGATTGCCTTTAATAGAAAAAATAAGATCGTCATGAAACATGGGCATTGATGAACGAGTTGTCGACTGGAAGAGGGTTTTTTGGTCTCAAGTGAAAGCGTGGAAGGTGAAGTCATGAGAGACGAAAAACCATCTTTAATGAGAAGATAAGGTATCCGTTGGTTGGGGAGGTTATAAAACCTTTCAAATTCAATTAATCCGTTCATCTGTCCCTGAGTTGCCGTGTGCTTATAAGGCCCGAAATGAAGTCCAAGAAACGCGAGGGGATGATGAAATCACGAGCTGAATTCAAGCTTGACACTGCAATCATCATACGTCTATTAATTTTATATAAAAATAAAATACACGTGGCAAGTACGGCTGAGATCCAAACTAACACAGCAGGTGGTTGATTGGAGTTGCTGCAGCTTGCGAGAAATTAAAAGAGTTTTGGGTGTGTGAATTGCCAAACAAGAAAAGACAGCGCCCTTCTCTGTACATTAATTAATTTATTCGAGCACCCAAGCATTACGCTTTTCTATCAGATCGAACCGGATTGCGCAGGGGAAGGGGTCACAAGTAAATGGTGTTTATTATTTTGCTCAAAAATGATTTTGAAAAAATTTAATTTTTTAATTTAATTTAAATTATTTTTTTATATTATTTTCATTACTGATATTAAAAATATTTTTTAAAAAAAAATATCATTATAATATATTTCTAAATAAAAACTATTTTTAAAAATAATCTCAATTACATTATCAAATAAACAGTTAGCAAGACCCATCAATTGTTTTTTTCAGGAAAGTCGACTCGTGCCCCTCTGTTACAAAATAATTAAGCCAATATTTATTGGCACGGCAAAGGTAGATCAAATTCAAGTACCCTCCTGCCATCACCACTCAATTGTATCTATAAAAACATAGCATTTATGGGATTTGTACTAGTAGTATGATTTACTGTATGCTAATAAACTATTATATGTTGAAAGTTTATTTCAATTTGTTTTTAAAAATATTTTTTATTGTTAAAAAATTATTTAAATTTTAAATTTTAATTCACAGAAACACAATTTTTATAATAACTGAGTGTCATCAATACCATGAACGGCCGGTAGTTGTCAATCTCTGGATGACAAACTCCTGAAAAACAGTTGTGCAAGAGAGAAATGTTAAGAATACCATCACTTTATTACTTCAATTAATCTGATGGTATGGGGTGCTCTTTATTTCCTCCAAGTGCCAGCCTTTTCCTCACCACAAACTCCTGAGAATTATTCACAGAAAATATTTTTAAATCAAGGTGTATTGAGTGGCATTAATTAGTAGTTGGAGATTTTCTTAAATCAATGTAGATTTATTTTTATTTTTATTTTTATTTTTTTCAATTGAGCTTTGGACGACGCTACGAGAAGTAGTCCCCAGCCATGATAGCAACCGCGTGGATTAAAGTTATTAGAACTTGAATCTGTGTAACTGAAAACAGATGTTAGATGAGCTAACCATGCCCACTTCCTTAAGTAGATTAGTCTTTAATAACTAGTGTGTTCCTATTACAATTATTAAACCCAGCACGGTTTTGACTAAGTGATTAACCTAGAAACATGGGATTCAAAACCTAATTTGAGAAGGGCTTTTAGTTGAACTGAAAAAAATGAATTAAACACTTCATTTTACTAAAAATAGTTGATCTAATAATCATGTCATGTGTTGTTTCAATTCAATGGCTGATCCAAAGACAATACAAATAATTGGCAAGAATATAGTTTAACGAAAAATAATTTTAATATATTTTTTTAGTATTAAGATAATAATATGTTTAATTTGAGCTAGTTTATCAAATTTACAACTCGGATCATAAGAATATGATAACTTTATAAATTATAAATTAAATCTAATTATAAAGTTACATATCTAGTAAATCCAATATAGAATGAAAAAAAGAGAAGAAAAACCAAATATTTGTTTAGTGAACTTGGTTTTGTAAGTTCTAGCAACGTACATGGTAAATGATTTTATGAAAAAATGGAGAAACTCGTTCAAAGCTCTTGCTTTTGCTATAGTTACAGCTTGATAAATATGTTCTGTTCGGATGTTAATTATATCATTGACGATGGATACTTATCATCTAGTGATTATGTTATGTTCGATGGAGGAAATTGTAGGAACAATCGATGTTTTTTCATTGACGATGAATACTCACTATCTGGTGATTATGTTATGTTTGATACGGAGAAGCTTTTAGGAATAATCGATGTTCTTTCTGGAGCTCTACAGCTTCATGCTCAAAATATTTTATATACAACTTGTTTTTACATCGAAACCAATTATTCCAAGACTAAAAGGGTGTTTGAGAATGAGGTGTGGCCGGAATTTCTAAATAAGTCATGGTTTTGGTGTTTGGTAAATGAAAAAAAATAGATGATTTTTAGTGGGTCTCATCATCTTTAAAAATTAACAAAACGCTGGTCGATCAAAAGCTGGAAAGAGCTGGTTCTTCTCAACCTGCTTTTCATTCCACTCTTCTCTCTCGGTGCGGTGGCATCAACAATTCCATCAGTTCTTGGTTCTGTGGATGAAATTCCAAAATAGAGGGGAGGGGCGGGGAGAGGGGATCATTCATTCCACTCTTCTTTCAATTCCATCAGTTCTTGGTTCTGCGGATGAAAAAATTCCAAAAGAGAGGGGAGGGAGGGAGGGAGGGAGAGAGAGGGGTTTAAAAGTTAATTAAAATATAAAAATAATATAAAAAGGAATATATTAAAATATTAAAAATAATATAAAAATCTAAAAAGTTAATTAAAATATAAAAATATAAATGAATATATTAAAAGATATCATAATATAACTTTTGCCTCAAAATTCTAATTTTGTTTTAGATTAAATTTTACTAGATGTTGTTCTTCGATCAAATAGTCAGAGATCACAAAAACCTTCACGTATGGATTTAGTTCGTGATGAAATTACAAGTAGTTTGATGAGAGAATAAATTTTTTTATTTAATTTACTTGAATTATTAATTATATTTTATTATTATAATTATTAAATATTTAAAAAACAATACTTTTGAAGTCTTTTAATGGATATACATGGTGTTCGAGATTATTTTTTGCAAAAGTGGATCTTGTCAACAAGAAGTGGTTGCAAAGCATTAGTATTGAGTTGATATGTTTATAATGGTAGACAGTGTTGTAGAGTATAGTTGTGGTAATTTTTCAAAGTGTTTTTAATTAAAAAATATATTGAAATAATTTTTTAAAATATATTTTTAATATCAGTATATTAAAATAATTTAAAAATATTAAAAATTCTGCCTAGAGTAAAAACAATTATTTTTTTTGAAAAAATCTTTTTGAGTGTTTCCAAACACCCCGTAATGTATTGTCAAAAGAAATGTGGAATTTCTTGCTCGAAATCTGGATTTGGATGATGATCGCAATTCATTTATAATTGAAAATGCCTGCGTGCTAAAGATTTATATCAAATCCAAATCTAATTCATGTCATTTTTTTAAAATTAAATCAGGAAATTTAAATTTCACTAGCCTAATCAAATTTCATCATGATTTAGCAGAATCAAACGTTAAATTTGAAAAAAAAGAGGCTAAAATTATTCTTTTTTTATGAACTAAAAAGGTTTGTGGGACATGAGTTCCAACTGTTCATACCTTAATATTAATTAGCTATGGATTTATTGGATAATTTCACTTATCACCACCCTACCTAATTACATCGGTTTTTTGACCAGTTTTACAATAATCAAAGGGTTAGGTGACAATTTGATTTAATTTTAGTAGGGTTAGGTCCACTTCATAACTATAAATGCGAGAAATAAAATAGTTAATATATATCATATGTATATTAAATAATAATATTATACATATATGTGTTTTATATCAAAATTAAGATAGATCTATCTATCTATATAAATCATATTATATTTTTAAAAAACAATGTTGTACAGAATATCTATATGATATAAATATATATATATATATATATATATCTCGGTTAGTTTGGGTAAATTTTAAATCAAGTTTAACAATATTTTTATTCTATTTATCATTATTTAGATAAGATGATTATGCATCCAAGTCAGATTAAATTGATATTCATTAAATTCATATCAAATCATTGTTCCTTCTAACTGCATGTACCTGGAAATGGACTGGTTAATCAAATAGTACCACGAGAGATAGCAAACTGTTGCGAGACTTTGATAATAAAATAAACTTGAATTGAAACTAAAAAAAAAAAGGATTCGATAGTTTAAGCGTCTTTATAATTATACTGTAAGATAGTTTTTAAAAAATATTATTTTATTTAAAAACATTTTTTATATATTAATAAATCAAAATAATCATAATACATAAAAAAAATGTAATGTTTTTTAATGTAAAATGTACTTTTAAATTGCATGAAAAAAAGTCACCACGCTTACAAACACTATGAAATGTTTATTTTTGCTATCAAATTGTATTTTTTTTTTAAAATTAAGTTTTTTATTTTAAATTAATGTTTTGATTGCTTAGATGTTTCAATGTTAAAAATAAAATATTATTCTAATATATTTTGAGACCCCTCTTAGTTTCTGCTTAACACCACGTTTCAAAAATAATTTCTTAAAAAATAATTATTTTTAATATATTTTCAAATCATTTTGATACACAATAATTTTACAAAACAAAATCTAATTTATTATATTTTAAAAAATTCAAGGTTCATCAAAACTCTCTCTCTCTCTTGCTGGCGAATCGTCAAACGGGGTAGGTACGTGATCTTGAAGCTGGAGCCAGCCTTTGGCATACTGGGCCCTGGATAGCATGTTCTAACTATTGGTTCCTTGCCGTGGCATGAACCCCTACAACTCCGAGAGTTATTATGGCGAGCAACAACCTCTAAATAACCACCATGGTGGTTCGAATTATTAATTAGTTTTGATTACTGTGGGGAAAGTAATTCAAAACCAAATTAATATATACAAACAATATTAAATAAAACGTCAAAAATGGGCCAGCCACAATAAGTTTTCAAATCTTTTCCATGAAACTCTTCAATTCAACAAGCACATCAATTCAATTCAACGAGGCGATTTTTCTTTTGTGTACCAATTCAATTGTATTACTAAATATTTGTTCGACCTCTAAATTATACTCTCTAACATACATCTATAATTAAACCTAGAAACATCTTAAAATTAAAGAGCATGAGATATGACATTTATTGTCACACTCGGGTCAAGTGTATCGTCATTTTCACTATGTGCTGATCAATAAATAGAGTATCAAGCATGGTATTGTCTATTCTTTGTAGAAAATCACCCGACAAATAAAATAGTTTTGGCTTGAATATGTGCTGATCAATAAATAGACAAACATGAATTTTGATTGAGTACTTACATGTTATACCATCACATTCAAATCATTTTGGATGAATATAATCAATAACTGTCTTAAAACTAATATCACACACGATCGATACAGGTCAATTCAGTATATGAAATCTAAATAATTTCTACACAGCCCAGATAATAAAAACAAAACAAAAACCAATATATTTGTATACAGCGGGGATTCACATGAGATGAAGGCACAAACCTTTCACATGATTTCAACGGCTCTTGTTCTGCATCCGATGGCATCCATTTCAGAAAGGAACTAAACGTGGACGTTTGACAGTATCAAGAAATATCCTGCCATTAATGCCTTTCTAAACAAACCCAATTGCTATAGCTATTGGTAAGACTCGACAATGTTCGGGTAGATAGCTTCCATTGAGATCTCCATGGAGGCCCAACATCACACATAGCGAAAACCGGGCCCAATATTAAAATCGGGCGTTTACGTTTTGATTGCGATTAATTTAATGGAAGAAGTTAACCGTGCTTGTTTTGCCAGTGTTTGAAAAAAACACCATGACTCGCTATTTAACAAGGAGTTCCGTTTAAAAAATCAAGTTTTATTTTAATTATGATTTCAAAAGAATATAATTAATAAATATACTCTGTAATTTTATACCGACTCAATAGAAAACATTGGTTAAAAAAATATAGCTTATACTTTATTTTCTTAATCTATATTTTCAAATTATAAACACAAAAACTATTACACAAGAAAAATTAACTAAAATATATTTGTGTCAACTAGAGGATCCCTAAAGTTGACAGGTTAAGGGGGTATAAACTACAAGTAACATGTCTGACTTGAGCGAGTTGAGTAGTTTGCTCAAGAAAACAGTTTTAATTTGCGAAGTGAAGAAAGAGAGGCAGACATAGAATCCAGAATTGTGGTTGTTATTTTAAATTGATTGTTTAATATTGTAGTTGTTGTTTTTTAAAGTAATTTTATAGAAAATATATTTTTTATTTATAAAAAAATATTTATAATATTATCATATCAAAATAAATTAAAATTATTTTAAAAAATCAAAGATGTTCAAAATTACGTTTTAAATATAAAATCAAATACATTCATATAAAGATAAATTATCTCTCAGCCTATAGAAAACGACAAGTGAAAGTTCTGTAAAATATATAATGAATCCATAGGAAAGAAAGAATCTCCTGAGTGATTGTGTGGAGTGAGATATTGTATTTTAAAGTATTTTTTATTTATAAATATATTTAAAAATAATTTTTTTATTTAAAAAAATTATTTTCAACAACGATTAAAAATATTAAAAATTATTTTAAAAAAATCTAATTTGTTATTTTAAATAATATTTTAACTGAAAATATTAAACGCACTGCAAGAGCAACTCTATAACCATAGGTATAGAAGAAGTAAAGGCAAAAAACTATCATTTTAGCTTTGTTTTATTTAATTTGTTTTTATCTTTAACGACACAATTTGAATTACTAATTTCAGCTTCAGCTACTATTTGTAGCAACTTAGAGCAAAAAAAAACTATAAAGTACATAACTGTTCAATCTAATTATATCACTCCCCGAAGCAGATATAATCAGTTGGAAACCACCGAACAAGAAACCCAGTTCAATCCATGTCTTCGCAGCTAATGATCTCTCACTGCAAAGCTTAGTGCTTCATCATAGTGATGGCGGGAGAATTGCAAGAACCATTAAGCTGGATTGGACTGGTAGATTCTCTACTCTCTGGGTCCATATCCCTTGGAAGATTTGAGAGTGAAGACTTGTCTTGGGAGAGAAGGTCGTCTTTTTCTCACAATAGGTATCTTGAAGAGGTTGAAAAATGCTCAAAACCAGGCTCTGCAATCCAGAAAAAGCTTATTTTGAAGCCCATTTCAAGAAAAAGCTCTTGCCTGCTTCCGGATTCACTTGACGGCCTGAGTGGGAGGGGATGCCAGAACTGCGAAGATGATGAGTATGAAATTTTGGGTCAAGGAGAGGAAGATGATATGAATGGAAGATGCGATTATTCTCACCGTGAGGATGATGTCCTGGAAAGTGTGGAATAGTACAGTCCACCAACAAAAAATGACTCTTAATGGCTTCTTGTATTGGAGTTGCTAAAATACCTGACCGTTCCCGCAGCTGGACTGTGATTTTTTCAGAAATTTATTTAAAAAAAAAAATTACTTTTAACATTTCCATATAAAAATAAAATTTTAAAATAAAAACATTATAATTCGAAACAATACCTAAATCATGACCTCCTTCCACCATAACAAATCCAGAGTGATAAATAGACAGAGAGAATAGGCCCCTTTTGCCTCTGCACTGGAATAAAACCCAATACTGGAAGATGCCGGAATACTGTGTTACAGGTGGAACAGGGTTCATAGCAGCATACTTGGTCAAGTCTTTGCTAGAGAAAGGTCACACCGTGCGGATCACAGTGCGAAACCCAGGTTCTAGTAAATTCTGTCTCGTGCAAATCTGCTTTCAACTCTGCTAAATCTTCATGATCTTAAATTTTACGCACGCGCCGTCTAAATTTTCAGGGAATGTTCAAAAGGTAGGGTTTCTTCAGGAGTTTGATGGAGCCAAGGAGAGACTCAAGATTTTTCAAGCCGACTTGTTGGAAGAAGGCAGCTTTGATGAGGCAGTGCAAGGCGTTGATGGGGTCTTCCACACTGCTGCACCGGTGCTTGTTCCTTATAGTGATAGAATTCAGGCAAGGTTCCCTGAACAATTTGTGTTATCCTTCTAGCTGTTGATCTTCTTTTTAGTATGTTCTCTGAAAAAGGAATTAGGAAAGCATGACTGTTAGTTACCCTGTTTGCTTTATTAAAGAAATTAGCACTAAGAACTAAAGTTTGAAGGATTACAACCACCAAAAAATTATTATTTTATAAACTTTTTTTTTAAAAAAAAAAAAAACCTAGTGAATTGTGAGCCCCCTAACTTGATCTGGGTTTCTTTGATGTAAGCTAACTTATTGAGGATTTTTTTTGTTGTATGTTGAATTTTTTGTTTGTGCTGGGATATTTTGCAGGAAACTTTGATTGATCCGTGTATTAAGGGCACCCAGAATGTGCTGAACTCCTGCTTGAAAGCTAGTAGTGTGAAACGGGTTGTGTTCACCTCTTCATCTTCCACAATGAGATATCGTGACGATTTGCCACAAATTTTCTCTCTTAATGAGTCACACTGGAGTGATATTGAGTACTGCAAACGCCATAATGTATCAAGATTTCTTGCTTTGTTGAATTTCTTGTATCATTTGACAAACACATGTGCACTCTTTCTTCTGCGCGGTGGAGGAATTAAACAATTCTCCTTGCTTTGCAGCTCTGGTACGCTTATGCAAAGACCGTCGCAGAGAAAGAGGCGTGGAGAATATCAGAAGAAAATGGGATCGATCTAGTGTCCTTCATCCCATCTTTCGTAGTTGGTCCATTGCTTGCCCCAGAACCAAGTAGTACGCTGCTTTTGATACAATCTATAGTTAAAGGTTAGTTAGTGTACCAAAAAGATAACATTATTTAGTGTTTTATAATGCTTTGCTTATTGGCAGAGGAAAAAATTCACACAAGTTTTAGCTCCTAGTGTAGGGAAAGAATTCAGAAATACACAAGTAGACATGAGTCTTATTTGCAGTGTTTGTGATGTGATCAAACTCAACCCTAGGCAATGAACTGTTGAAAAGATTGCAGGATGATATTATCGGGGGACAGATGCAATGCCAGTTATAGTATTTACGCATTATCCTGGCAGATCACACTCAAGTTCCTGCTCTGGAATCACACTTGCAGTATAAATCCCTTTTCTTTTCCTGAAATGTTTTCTATTAATAGAGTTGCCGCATTTATCTATCAGGCTCGCGGGGAGAATATCCAAACATGACTGTGGGGTTTACGCACGTAGATGATGTGGTTGCTGGTAACATTTTAGCAATGGAGAATAGCAAAGCAACAGGCAGGCTAGTATGTTCAGGTCCAGTAGCTCACTGGTCACAGATTATCAAGATGCTCAGGGCCAAGTATCCATCCTATCCGTATGAAAACAAGTGAGTAAAGCAATGGCACCAACAATTACTTGGCTGATTTCTCGAGAATCTAGAACAACCCCTCATGAGTTTCTGCTTGTTAACATTTGATGATCATGGAACTTCAGGTGTAGCAGCCAGGAAGGAGACAACATCCCACATAGCATGGATACCACTAAGATTGCTCAGTTAGGATTGCCCCCTTTCAAAACTCTTGAACAGATGTTTGATGACTGCATCAGGAGTCTCCAGGAGAAAGGATTTCTCTAAATCCCATAATTTATGCTTTAAGGTTAATTCTATTGGAATATTTGCTTTGAAACTAGTGAATGACCTCTGTATTTCTCGTAATTAAGTGTATTTGATAGTAGTTTGGAACTCTACTAATTAATGAGAAAGTTGCTTGCTGGTCTGGTCACTTAGATACAATTATTTCATCAATATTTCTTCTCTTATATCTCTCACCCGGTCCCTTCCATTCTTCTTATTTATCTCCTTTTCTTTCTCCTCTTTCCGATTCTAGCCCCCGAATTCTCCCCAATGAACTTGTCTGCTCAAAATCATCTAAGCTGTCAAGGTTTATTGCATTTCACTGATTGACCTGTGTCGCTGGCTGTACTGCTAGAAAAGACAAAATTATGAGGATTACAGTGAGACCTGTCTGTTGTTGCTTACAGAGGACAAATTAAAAAAGGTCCATTGGTCCCTACCATGAAAAATGAAATAAAACACTTTTAAAGCTGTCAGAATCAAATTCATCACCATCAATCCCATGCATGAAACAAAGAAACTGCTGGACCTGATAAATGTGAAAACATTAGGCCCAATGAATCAAAACATAACATTTGCCTGTGAAATCCCATCCCCAAATTCAACACTCCATGGGCCTATAAAGCCGATCAAGGGTGCCGGAATTGTTAGATGCTCCGCCGCCTGTATGAAAATGGAATCAAAACATAACATTTGTCTCCTTATTAATCTATTTGTGGTTTTCTCTCGAGGCTATTTTTTTCTGCCTATGCTGTCAAGGTCAGGCAGACTAAAAAACATTACAATCAACACAGCTAATATGAAATTCATCAACTCGTTAACTGGTATGCTTACTGAACAATTAATTGAATTGTAGTTCAGTCTATGAAAGTGTTTGGGAAAGCTGTTGTTGTAGCTTTTCATAGCTTTTCAAAAAGTGTTTCGTGCTGAAATACATCAAAATAATATTTTTTTTATTTTTAAAAAATCATTTTTGACATCAACACATCAAAATGATCAAAAAACACTAAACCATATTCATTTAAAATAAAAAAAATTATAACTTTTTTAAAAACCATGATTGAAAAGGCTAAAACAAGCAGATATATATATCAGCTAAAAAACTCCATGAAATTAAAAAAAAATCGTATGAAATGACCGCCATTGAGGTCTCCTAGCTATCTGTTGTCACTGTTGATTGATGTGATTTCGTACTTCATTTGAACTGGAGCCAGGATTTTTTACATCATCAAATCCTAACAGTTATTTGAAACCAATTTCTAGTATAATTAAATCAAATTATAATATTTAATTTGAATTTTACCATATTTTTTTAAAAAAAATCAACTCATTTGATTTTTTTATATTAATTTCATTGTTTATTTTATTTCCTCGAGTGTTTTTTTTAATTAAATCCATTTTTCAATGATTCCTTTTAATTAATAGGATGCTTTTGTTTGTTATTTTGAGAAAGTCAATATGCTCATAATCTTATCCGGCAAAATGAAAAAAGTATATGGTGCGATAACAAAAGTGATAGAGATATGTAACCAATGGATAAAGGTCAACCACGCCCACACAATAATATCTAGCAGCCACGCAATCTGGGATCCAATGCTTGTCAGCCCACCTGCTGTTTAAATACATTTTTTTTAATAAAGAAATTATAATATTAATACACACACTCTTTAAAGAAGAAAATGAAAAAACAATAACCCTACATAACAAGGTTGTATTGAAAAATATTCTGTATTAATCCACGTCGTATTTCGTGTTGTATTTCCTTCACAAAAATGCTAATTGTAAACGAAACAGCGTGACTCCTAATTTATTGTAATTTATAATCTTAAACTATCTACTAGTGGGAGCTTCGGTCATCTAATGATACTCTCCTCTTGCAAAGCAAAAGGAGGGATAAAACCTATAAATGAACAGTGTCACCAAAGAATGAATCATGGGTTGCCCAGCCTTTTTAGCTATATATGAGGCTAAGCAGATCAGTGATTGTTTAACACCATCTTTCAAAAACATTATTGAAAAAATTAAAAAATTAATTTTTTGTTTTAATTTTTTTTAGTGTTTTTATATTATTTTGATATAAGATATCAAAAATATTTTTTAAAAATATTATTTTAATATATTTATAAATAAAAAAAACACTTTAAAAATCAACCTAAATCATCACAGTCACAAACAAACAGACCAAGAAAGAGTTTCTCTTAATTCTATCTTCTCACTAACCCTGTATAAAAAACCTATCTTTTTATCTATCTCTCTATCTATGGTTTTTATACAATATCTATCTATCTATCTATATTATAAAAAATGGATGTACTGTTAAGTCTATATAATCAATAGATTCCACTTTCCTAATCCTGCTGGAAGTAGTCGTCGCGCTGTTATGTGTCAGCAATTATAAGGCAACCCTCGTCGCTTTGTTTCTCAACTGAAAAGCATAACGAATAACGATGTTGTCTGGTTGCGAAGAAGGATCTTTCTCGAAGAAAAGAGAATGAAAGCTTGCGATGTTTAGTTTTGCGGCTGTATCGATTTTTCACGTTGCTTTTTATTTGAACAAAATAAATAGTATTTTTTTCTAATATTTTTTATGATTCCAATACAACAATATCAAAAATTAATAATATTCAAATAAATACATTTTTAATTAAAAATCATTTTTATAGAAATATTTTTACATAGCATTACCTACACGCACTGATAAACAACAAGTGTGGTGTTATGAAACAGCATAGAATGAAAGAAATACTCCTTGGAACTTTCCTGGCCGAGCGTCTATATTTATTCTCAACAACTACCAAAGTTATAGTGAAGACAAATGAATATAAGAGTTGGAGCGTTTTGCTTTATTAAAAGCAATGCTAATCTTATCTACAACAAAAACTTTTCCCAATTCAATTTTTGAAAAACTTCAACTGTTGATCTTTGAAGATAATTTTTAATTTATTGAATTCATTGGTGGATTCACTGGTTTAAAATACAAGTGAATTTGAAAAAGCATGGTGGATAAAATTGACACTATTCCTTTGTTAATTTGCAAAAATCCCAATTTAAATGACCACCCTCTATTTATTCATTTATTTATAGAGAGGGTGCATGCTTTATTTTTATTAACTTGAGTGTCCAGACTAATTTGTGCATATCTCAACTAATTTTATGAGTTCTGAAATTAACGACCATGTAAGTCTTTACTGGTTTTCATATTAGCAACCACGGGAGGAGTTTTCGATTAATCTCATGGACCTTGAAGTTAACTGTCATATAAGTCTCAAATGATTATTATATTAGCAACCACAGGGGGAGTAAACTCTCTAGTCTACCTTTTTTTATTAACATGGATGTTCAGGCCAATTTGCACGTATCTCGACTAATATCAAGAACACTGAAGTTAACGACCATATAAGTTTCAAGTGACCATCATATTAGCAATCACAGAGAAAATTTTCGATTAATCTCATGAGTCCTGAAGTTAGTAGTTATGTAAGTCTTCAATAATTATTATATTAGCAAACACAGGGAAAATAAATTCTTTGGTCTCAAACTTGCATAACTGGATCACCTACTAGATGATTGTATGTGTTTTTTTTTTTGGTGGGGGTGTTCAAGAATAAAAATCAATTATGCAGTAGACCAATCTCTTATTAAACAACTAAATCACGTGACTTTACAATTGATCTACATCCCTTTATTCCTTCTTGACTACTAACAGAATAGTAACCAACTCTTCTAACTACTAACTAACAGCCATCATAATTGTCTAGCGACTTGGCCACGTGGAATTTATCCCGCGTGCTTTAATACTGCAGCACTGTCTACACCATAGTTGTAAAATCCATTCCGGGTACCGTTCCGGTTTTTTGTTTGGAACGGAACGTTCCGGTTTCGGTGTATTCCGGCGTTCCGTTCCGCTTTTGTACTGTTCATATATAATTAATTATATATATATATATGGAAAAAAAAATTAACAAATATAATTAAAATTCAAGATAAATTAACTTTAAATTATATAATACAAACACAAAATCAAACAAACATAATCTCAAAATTAGAAACATCTCTAAAATTCCAACAATAAAATTATTTTTAAAAAAATAAAAAATGAATTTAATTATAATTAAAAGATCCAAAATATTTGAAATTTAAGCTACTTATTGTATGTTTTTCAAGTAATTCTATGTTTTTTTATGGTTGTTGTATTTGAATTTGAATTTTGAAATTAATTAATGTTACATATTGTTTTTTATGTTAGAAAAACTTAAAAAAAACAAAATAAACACATTAAGAAATAATCAATAAGTTCAAACATAATTAATTAAAATACATTCCATTACAAATAATTCAATCAAATTAATTACAAATTAATACCCCTATTTTTTATGTTAACTATTATTATATAATAATTAATAATTAATAATTATATAATAATTAGTATAAAAAGTTGAGGCACGCAAAATGCAATTTATACTTTGAAATTGCTTTTGGCATGATAGTGACTATTGAAAAAAAAAACAAGGAGGTATAAGAAAAATTTGTGTTGGCTGGCGCAGCAGCCCTATAATTAAAAACCAATAAAAGCATAAAACCCTACCTATCCAACCCTACCCATCCTTTCTTCTTCTTTAGCCGCCGCCCAACCCTACCCGTCCTCATCTTCCTCTTCCTCTTCCTGGGTCATAACTTTGTTTGCCTTCAAAGTACTCTACTAAGGTCCAGCTTTCTTGGTCAAAACAACTGCTTCAACCATCCTCATAAACCATACTCTTTGATCCCCAAAGATCATAAGCTGAAACTTAAAACATGTGCCAAATTTGACCTTTTCGAGATCCTGGGAGGCAGATGACTCTGTAATGGAGAAAGAGGTGTGCAGCAAGAACTAAAGAGAAATATTGAAGAACAAGCATCATCAATTGCCGGTAAAGAAGAAAATTCAGATAGCTTGGAAAAAACAAGTGTGGCGGATGATGCTTTTGAAAAAGAGCTGATGGGATTGACCGGGGGTTTTCCTGGTGGAGAGAAGGGATTGAAAAAATTCATTAAGGAAAACCCACCTCCAAAGAAACAATGAGTTTCGAAGCTTACAATTACAAGCAAGCCAAAACCATCGGGGAATTGGGTTTTGGGTCTGGTTTGGGGGGTTTATTAACTCCTAAACGACATCGTTTTGATTCTAGTGTAAACGACGTCGTTTTGGCTGACATCGGAACGGAATCCACGATACAAAACTGGGGCGTTCCGGTCGGAATAGCCGGATCGGTCCGGAATTCTACCCGGGACAAAAACATCGCCGTTTTGTCCCGGAATTTTCACTGGGACAGGCCGTTTCGGCCGGAACGGAACGGGATCAATAACTCTGGTCTACACTGCTACTGCTGTAACTGCATTGCCATAGCAAGTAGCAACTGCTCTTCTTGCTTTTAGCCTCCTTCCCAGCTCAACCTTGATGCTCGTGACAAAATCTTTATCTAACTCTTTAAAAATAATATTTTAAAACATGCATGATTTGCCTTACTCGAAGATAGTTATTGATATTATCTGGTCTTTTTTTCTATTATTGAACTTAATTTCTTTGTAATTTTATAATATATATTAGCATGGTTTTACGTGTGGAGTTTTATTTATTTTCCATATTTCCACGTGTGTAAAGTGTTGAAGAGCATCTCAATGTTAAATTAAACATCTAGGTTTTTAAATAACATCACGGATGACTTGCAATATATATTTAAATAACAAAAGAAAGAAAGAAAGAAAGTCATGCGAGTGGGTGGGGCCCTCCAAGCGCTTACAAGCTTGTTGGTGTGGGACATGCCCAGACGCCCTCCTTGCAGGCCTAAGCCCCTGCCTTGTTTGTTGTTGTCTTGCCTTTTTTATTAAAATTATTTTTCAATCATTTGATAAAATAATGATTTATCCATGACATAACCTTTAAGAACAATAGACTTTTTTGGAAGTATTTACATTTATTTTATAGATTTAATTACATGATATATATAATTTTAAAAAATCTGCTCATTAATATTCAATAAAAATACTTTTTTCTTATTTTACTTTTTATAGTATGTTTTTATATGATTTTTTCATATTTAATATTCGTATATTTATTCATACATGCATGTAAAAATGATCGATACATGATTTTCTCATTTTAATTGATGCTTTCATGAACATAATAGCTTTTAACTCAAAAAATATTTTTTACCATTGAAAAAACAAATCTCTTTCTCTATATATAACGAATAAGGTAAAAGGTGTTCTGATTAGAAATATTAGTTTGTTACTCTTACGTGAGAAATTAACTCGCGATCCAACCAAAAACAACTACTTCTGCCCGAATTAAAATAACACCTGGGGATGCATTTAGTCCTTCCTTTGCAGTATTCAATTTTAAAAGAAAATCCGACGCCACCCACACCTCTCCGGGCCGGCTTTTAAACAGCATGGCCCCGGAAGAAAGTTATACAAATAGCACGGAGAACAATTAACAATGAAATAGAATGCATCTACAATATCTCTGACTTGAAATCAACATGTTCCGATATTCACTATTTTTGCCTCTACACAACCCCAAGGACCGCTGCATTGGTATAAGCAAAATTCAACTCAGGACACGGGTATTTCCTCGTGTCAATTAATATATAGAAGCGTTAATTTCCACCTGCCTTGACTTTCATGTTACTTTCGGCTATCCTGGTACAAGTTTATCAATATCGTTTTGGTCACGGTTCTGATTTTTCTATTGGAATAAAATATTTTAGTTTTGAAACGTTTTTGCATATCGTTTCAGGATTATACTGTTCATATATAATTAATTATATATATATGAAAAAAATTAAAATATTAATTTAACAAGTATAATTTAAATTCAAGATAAATTAACTTTAAATTATACAGTACAAACACAAAATCAAACAAACATAATCTCAAAATTAGAAACATCTCTTAAATTCCAAAATATTATGATTTTGAGCCGGAACGGTACCGAGGCATTCCGGCCAGAATTTAGCCAGAATTTACGGAACGGGATGGAATTAAAACCGAGACGAAAACAACACCGTTTCATCTCGGTTTTTTTAATAGCATGGAACGTTCCAACCATTCCAGCTAGAATTGAACGAAATTAACAAGCCTGTTCTGGTCTATTAACACCAAAAAGTTAAAAAAACAATTATGAAATAACATGGTTATATATAGAAGCTTTACCTATAAATTTATCCCATTTTAAAATACTTGCAAATAACAACAATTATCAAACATTAACATTTTTCAAAGTTTATAATCACATGCAGCCCGAGGCTTACAATTTAAAACACAAACCAGGATATTTTTCTCCCGCCATGAACTTTTACATATGAAAATATTTTTACGAGGCTAATATAATTATCCATGATCGGTAATTATATAAAAAAATAAAAAATGCTTAAATGAAATCCACAGAATTATAGTGTATTTACTTTGATTATAGGAGGCTTGGAGATTAAGGATGTGTTTGATATTGTTTTTGCTTTTGTGATTGAGATTTTAAAAAAATAGTTTCATAAAAAACACTTTTAGTTGCGGTTCAAAATAATTATTGAAATATTTGGTTAAAAAAATATAATGGTTGTCAACATGTTAAATTAATTTAAAGTGTATGTGTGTAGTTTTTTAAATATTATAGATTTAATAATCATGATAATAAAATATAATTAATAATTCAAGTAAATTAGACACTTGTCTTTATTCTCTCATCAAACTCCTTGTAATTTCACCACGATCTAAATTCATATGTGAAGGCCTCTACAATTCCTAACTATTTTATCGAAAAACAACACCTAGTAAAATATCATCTAAACCAAATTAGGATTCGAGACAAAAATTATTTTTTGATCTCCTTATAATATATTTTAATTAAGTTTTTAGATTATTTTAATATTAAAAATATATTTTTTATATAACCCCCTGGTTTGTATATTATTTGATGCTCGCCCCCCTGTGGTTGTATATTATTTGCATTTTGAATTATTTGATAGGTTTGTATTTTCAGGGACGGGAGGGGAAACGCGTGAAAAGCAGCTTTTTGCTGTTTTTCATGAAACGGAGGTTGATTTTATCGGGTGGGATCTACACCAATTTTTCAGTTTTTTTACATTTACCAAACACCAAAACAACAACTTTTTTTCAACTTCCGGTGATACCTCACTCCCATATACCTTTTAAGTTGAGTTCAAAGTATTTTCATGTTTTAAGAGTTAAAACTAAGTGATTTGTGGGTTTAATAGAGATAGGAGGGCTCCTAGGATGGGTTCATGCTATTTGATATGGTCGAGATATTAAGTTTCATAATATGTCGTGTTTTAAACGCATGACAAATTCAAACTATTTTATTTTATTTTTAAAATTAAAATATTTTATTCCAAATAAATTTTTATTTCACGGAGTTAATTTACAAAAAAGAATTCAGGACCTTTTTTTTCTTTCCTATTGAACGGCAAACAGAACATGTAAAAAGGTACAGCCTGGTAGTGATTGGGGAGGTAAAAATGGTCTTGCAAGGAGGATAACAGAAAAACCAGGGTTCATTGCTGCTCTAGCCATCACTTTTTAAGCATGCGACAGAAAACAGTAAAGGACAGACACAATGAAGCTGGTGGCACCAAACAGAAGAATGGTAGAAAGCAATTGGTATCCAGCTAACTTGAAGGATCCTCGAGAAAACATCGACCCCAGACAGTGCAGCCCACTTTTCACCGAATTTAAAATTTCTGTATTTAAAATTATATTTTAAAATTAATATACTGATAAAACACATGTATCTATAAATAAAAAACAACATCACTCCCCTTGATTCTACTTGCGAGATACTTACTAGCAAATCAAAACCCACCAAAGCAAATTAATTTGTGGCCCACTTCTTCCAGGACAACCCTTTAGAAAAAGCAATAAAACCTGGCATCACTTCCCTATGATAAATACTAGTCTACCAGAAAATGACTGTTAAACTTGCTTTGCTCTTTTGAATATGAACAGTAAACGGGCAGGGAACGCCACACCTGAAAGCTGCCCAACACTAATTCAGAGTAACAGAACATTGGATAAAAAGAAATTTTACATCCCAGCCTGAAACCCTGGGATTATGCCACGAAATCGGAGCAGTCCCTCTAGTCCTCTAGCACAGGGATACCAACTTCAAGGACTGGGATCAATGGCACGATATTTATTAGTGCTGTGCGTCGAGGTCAGAGATTCACACAAACAAAATGGGATTTTTGGCACGATATCATTACAAAAAAACTAGTTCCAGTCTTGGAAAGAATGCCTCAAAAGATGAAATAAACAGGCCAAAAGACGAGATAAAAATCACAAGTTTCATTTCATAGCACTTCAGATGGACAAAATGCGAGGAATGAGCAAAACTCCCCAAACCCAGTAACATCGAAAACCGTCAAGAAAGTCGAGAATTCCTTGGAAGGCTCTAAATAGCACAGAAAACCCAAAGAATACTTAAACCCTACAGCAAAATGTGGCCCTTCATCCTCTCTCAAAAAACACACTAACTTAAACTCACTTGCAAAACCATTCTCAAGGGCCTGTGTTACAGACCCTGAGGATCTCTTGTTGCTATAATATGACTTAAAATAAACTAGTAGATATAAAATTTTACTACCATGAAAATCCTAGCTGCAAAACTTATAGGCATGCAATGTTGGGGGGCTTCTGTTGATGATCATCCAAATAGTTGAATTCCTCGTTGCCAAACTCAAAATCGTAATCAGGAAGCTCGCCTGGTTCTTCACCATTTAGCCCGCAAATAGCAAGATCATCAATACCACAGTAATCATCATAAAATCGACCAAACTCATCAATAAGATTACCAAGGTCGAGACTCAGGTTAAGATCTTGATCTATAGAGCAGGATGCCAGTGGGTCGTTCATAAAATCTAAATCAGGTATCTCAAGATCCGCAACAGAAGAACCAACGTCTTCATCTTTGATCACAAGAGCACATTCACCAGTAACAGTCAGCACAGGTGTGTCAAGCTCAAGAACAGAAGCAGGGGAAGTATGCGAAACAACGCTATCATCTGTATCCTCGGAAGATGCAGAACTGACTTGTTTTTTGCTGCTGTTGTGAGAATGAGATTGTGAGATGGCCAGAGACGATGAAATGTTCTGACTTTTTTGAGAGGCTAACATAGCCAAAGCCTCGTATTCCTGCTTCTTTGCCTCGTAGGCTTGGGCAGCTTCTTCAAGAGTATCGAAAGTACCCAGCCACGTCCTAGCTTTGGTCACTGGATTCCGAATCTCAGCTGCCCATTTACCCCATTTCCTCTGCCTAACACCAACAGGTTTCTTTGGTGCTAGTTTCTTACCTTCGAATGTCGATGATGGGGTATCGGGCAAAACCCTCTTCTTCTTACCGGGTTCGGTCAAAACCCTCCTCTTCTGACCCGGGGATTTAGCACTGTTATTACTTTCTTGACATGAACTCTCAGGCTCAATGGTTTTTGGCTGGGGGGTTACAACCAAAGGAAGATTGATTTCTCGAACAAAACGTTTACTAAACGATTTCTTGTCAGATTCATCATCACTCGAATCGGATTCGGTAGCATACGGATCATGACAGATGACACGGATTTTTCTCATGGTGGACTCCATTTTTAACTCCTGCGACAAGATTCGTTTGGTATCGTTGGGTTTTTTGCCGGACGTAGTGTAAAGCAAAGGCTGTCTTTTTGGTGGCATGATGAATGGTGAGTAAAACTCTACAAAACCCCCTCAAAATGATCCCAGAAAAAATTGTTAAGGAAAAAAAAAACAGAACAGAGGAGACTGAAGCAATGAAAAGTTATTTGATTATCAAGTGAGAGCCCCTCTCAAGAACAGGAAAAGATTAAAAAACCGCTTTAAATGGAAAGCCTCTTCTCCAGAACAAGTCCTGCAAAAAAAAAAAAATAGACCCATTTCAGTATTTGACGAAAAACACATCAAAAAGAAACGAAAAATAAAACGTGGGTTTATCGGAAAGAATATTAGACAAAAACTTACCCTTTTGATTTCAAAGGCATCGAAACGGCCGGGTACCCCAGATTCAATCTCTGCTTGACACAGCAGAGAAGCATATAGCAGAAGAAGCAAAAGCACCAAGAAACAACACCTCCAAGGCAAATAGTAAAAGCTTTTGTAGTGAAGAATGAAATCCAGAGCTGCAATTGCGCCCCAACGAAAGTCAAATCAAACTCAGCCGACATAAAACCACTCCTCAAAACACAGAAACCTCTCTATAGGACTCTTCTCCGCTCTTTTCAAGCCAAAGAAAAGCAAACCATAGAGAGAGATACTCAGACAGATATATAACAGTAGAAGAACAACCAAAACGTAAACAAACCCCCGAGTGAGATACAAAAAAATTTCTTAAAAGGATGACGAATCAATGGATGAAAATTCTCACTCCATAACATGACAAAACATTTATTTTATTTTTTTACTGGTACAAGGACGAAGGCCTAAACTTCGAAACGCAAATCTCCATAAGAAATCATTTAAAAATAAATAAAGAAGTTATGGTACTGGCTGGATTCCTACCTCTTCTCCTCTTACACTACAGGTCTCTATCTCTCTGCACTTCTCTTTATTCTAGGTCATTGAAGGTTTCACTTTTTTCCATGCGGTCAAAAATTTAGACGGTGATGGAGAAATTGTTGCTGCTGTTGGGAATTTAATACTATCAAGGAGAGGAAGTAGCAGCTGATAGATATATTACCTGGCATGTGATAATGGATGATAGTCATCTATTTACCATGTCATGTCTATCATGCCGTCCAGTTAAAATTTTGTTTTGACATGAGTTCTGAGTCGAGCACGTGTGAGTTATTAATTTGTTAAATGTTTGGTGGGTTAATATGAAATGCGTTTTTTATGGAAGGTTGATTATACGCGCTACGAGGGCACGCGTGTAGTGCGAGTGTATGTGCGAGGGTGTGTGGGACAATTTTAGCAGCTTCTTGGGAAACGGAGCGCCGCGAGCCGGCATCGTATTTGAGGGGTAGTTAAGTCTTGGAATGACTTGTGCTCCGATACTTTTGTCAAAACTCTAAAGAATAGAGTGTTTTGAAGAATTTACATTTTTTGCCACTCAAAATGAGTTGTTCCTAAAGTAGCCTTGTTGTTCAGTGAATTTTCCCATCCTGGACGGCACGGTACTTTTAGAAATTTCTCATACAGACCCTGTCTAGTTTCCTTCCTTTCTCTTTTCTTTTTTGGAGAAGACTGAGAGGCAATCACGGGGAAGCATTTGTAGAGTCATGTATTCGGGTGGAGACTTTTTTGGCCAAATCTTTGAAAGTGGAGGAAATACTTCTTTTACTTTTTACCTTGTTATTTAATGCGATTCTGAAAATAAGAAAAGATGTGGATATGCAATTATGTTGAAATGTGCTGTTGCCTTGTGTGACTATATTGCCCATATTGTTTTTCCTTTCCTTTTTTAATGCAATCATGTTGAAATGTGTTGCTGCCTTGTATGACTCTATTTTCCTTATTTTTGTTTTACCTTTTTTTAATGGCCATTCTACAAGAAACGCTCAATGACTTGGGAAAGAGAGCAACCAGTGCACCTAGATTCATACAAATTGTTTTTCTACTTTCATTTTTTTAATTGCATTGTTTTTTATCGAACAAATTAACAATTGATTTCCTATTAATTGTTGTGAAAAAATACAATTAAAAATACAGGACCTGAATGTAAACCGTGGGAAATTAACATGGCCAGTCTAAAATTAGCATGACATTGATTTTTTTTATCATCCTAGTTGATTTTTATCCTGTTGCGGGTTTTATTAGTTTTTGAGGGTTTGTTTCGGTCTAAAGTTTTGTTTCTTAGCCATTATTTTGAGGGGGGGGGGGGGGGGGGGGGGGGTCATAAAAATCATAAATAAAATAAAAAGTTACAGGCTATAAAAGATTTAGGCCGTGAAAAAAAGTCATTGTTAGTGTATTCATTTTGACAAAAAAAGAAGTTACATTTAGGTATGCACTGTCTTTTGCCATGCCTGAAAAGGTAATTTGAAGCTCACAAATTTACCGTAACCTGGTTAATTTTGTATTTGGAACCAAAGTTTTTCTAAGTTTAAGAGCATGGATGTTTTTTTTAGATATTTATATATAAAAAAATAATTTTCGAGGGTGCAATAAATTGGATCTGTGTTTTTCAACAACCACTATGCACTATAGTAATTAAAACTAAGGTTCATGAATGGTATATTGTGGCCGTTTGGCAGACTTTTTCAATTTTGGTTTGAGAAAAGTGGTCTGAAAAAAAAAAAAAAGGAAAATTGTTTGGTTAAGTAAAAGTTGTGCTAAAAATTGTGTGGGTCCCACCTTAAAAAAGGCAGAAACCATGATTGCGTGAAAAGAATAAAATCTCTGCTTTTCACGTGTTTTCAAAGTTAGAAAGTGATGAGGCTATTAATTATTGTGGCCCGAATTTAGATTCCAGAATAAATATTTTGTCCAACCTGAAAAATTTAATTCCTTCCACTTCCTCACTGCTACACATTGATTGCTATGTTAATTAATTAATTTATTTATTTCTGAAGGTGGCCATCGTGTTTACAAAAAAAAAAAAGCTTTTTTTTTTGGTGTTTTTATGAACACAAGAATATATACACGAGAAACTTGGGAATCAATTTGTAAAGTTAATACAGTAGCAATCAGGAGGTAACAAATTAAAAAATAATTTATTTTTTTAATCTAAAATAAAAAATGTTTAAATCTCAAAAAAATAGTTGGTATTGTTATTAAACTTGATCTCACAAGTCAATCTTGAATTCTCCTGGTTTAACTTCTTGTATAGTTTTGTTTTAAAATTAACCTGTAAAAATTATCATAATATGATCTAGTTAACTTAGTAAATGTATAAATAACATAGACAATAGATAAAAAAAAACATGGTTTTATTTATTTATTAAAAAAAATGATACTGCTTTTTGAAGTGAAAAAAAAAGACAATTGGAATCTTGAATAATTGATAAAAAATGATAATTATATTATTATAATTATTAAATCTACGATATTTTAATATATATATATATATATATATATACCCTTTAAAGTAATTTCACAATTTTAAAACAATATGAAAAAAGCTTAGTAACCAAACACATGAAACTGTTTTTCATTAATCTTAAACTCAAAATCAGTTTTAACCAAACACTTCAAAACTTATTTTGAACCGCAGCTAAACTGTTTTTTATGAAACTATTTTTTTTTAAAATCTCAACCACAAAAACAAAAATTATGACAAACACACCCATTGTCTAAGCGACATGTCACTTTCTTGTTTTTTAAAAAAAAATGCTTGGCAACCTGCTGTCCAGACTCCAGACCTATGAAAAAGAAAACTCAACATGCTCGGGCTTGGGCAATCTATGCGGGCGCGCGTGTAAAAACAGTGTAAAGGGAAGATTAGTCTTTATATTAATCAAACCCTAATAATATCATCTATAGGTCTAAATGCCTATTTGGTAGTGTATTTATAATTATTTTTTAAAATATTTTTTGTTTAGAAATATATTAAAATAATATTTTTTTATAAAAAAAATTATTTTTAACATTAACAAATCAAAATTATCTAAAAACATAAAAAAAAAATTAAAATATTTTTTTCAAAAACACTTTCAAAAATCTCTCCCACCTCATTGGACTTAACATCGACATTTATTTCTGTGTGCGTGTGTTAGAATGCATTGACTCGTGTGCAGTTCATGTTATCAAACCTAGGAGTGTGTTGTCTCATGTGCTGGTCACGTGGTCGGACATGGATCGTGACTATGCACACAGATGTCATCCCATAAAAATAACTCGTAAACTATTGTAAGTTTGTAGTTGCGAGGTCAAGTTTCAGTTTGTAAGAATGTTTGAGATTCTTTTTTAAATTGTTGTATTTTTTATTTTTTTAAAAATATTTTTTATATTATTATATCAAAATATTTTAAAAACACTCAAAAATTTTAATTTAAAATAAAAAATAATTATTTTTTCAAAAATATTTTTAAAACTAAGTATCACAATACTATTTATTATATTTACGAGTTGGATATAAAAACAGGAGCCCATATAAAATATTATATTAACGAGGTGGATGCCAAAAACAGAAGCCCATAAAAAGAAGAAGGACCGAGCATACCGACTTCGACTATAAATTAGAATCTGTATTTCAAAATTGATTTTGAAAAAAAATATTTTTTTATATTTTAAAATAATATTTTTAATATTTTTAAATTATTTTTATTAATGATGTCATATATTTTTAAAATAAAAAATATTATTTTAATATATTTTATAATAAAAATATTCTCAAAAATAATTTTAACCACAGACAAATAAATACTAAGTTGTCCTTGATCGCTAGTGTCACCTTCAATCAATCAGGATAATTGAATTCTACTATGTTAATATAAATTAACACTGTAATGTTAGAGTGATAATTCTACAATTCATATTAAATAGTAATTCAAATTACAGGCTTCGAAAATAAATAAATTAAATCAATCATATTTAATTTAAATATAATATTAATTATTCACATTAATAATCACAAACACAATAGTATTGTTCTCATATTCAATATTATTTACTCGCAATATACACCGCTACAATGATCTAAAGTCGAGCTAAGCGTTGGCATCTACCAATCATATAAGAGCAAACGATGGAGACTCTGACAAGCCTAAAAAACATCGCTTTGACAGTCTAATTAATATAGTAATAACCATTCTCATTCAAGCGTGGAAAAGGACGGTTACAGACGAAGCTAAGAAACAATGCATCTTTACAATTATTTTTAATGTGTTTTTCACACAAAGAGACATTAAAATGTTTTTTTTTTAAATATTTTTCATATCAACACGTTAAAAATTCTAAAAAATAATTTAAAATAAAACAAAATATTTTTTTAAAAATTAAATCGCTTAGCCAGACACAAATATCCCTTGATAAATAAACGAAGACACGGCAGGGAACACCCTCGTCTCTGGACAAGACAAACTTTATTATATAAGTAAGGCCCCGAAGTTATTTTAAATTAGTGGCTTATTATTTTATATTAGTTTGATCACGCACACACATCCACGCATGCATGAACAACACCTCTTTATTAAATTGTTTTTCCTTTTCCATGAATGTTCTTGATCTCTCTTTAAACCCTAGTTTACAAAATGTTCATATGAATCCTTTTATCATGTATAAGTCTTGTTTACTCCTTCTCTAATCAATTATATTTTTTGAATTTTTTTTTCACTAGGTGAGTTGTTGAAATTGTATTTTTTGAATATAAATTGATGAAAATAATAATAAAATATTTATTCAAGAAAATTGTATTTTAAAAGTCACTAAATCAAAAGCTACCGCGCCCACAACAAATATACGGTGCAGCCCATATTTCATGATTTTTTAAAAATATTTATTTATTTATGTTTTCAAATCACTTTTTTATATTAATGTCAAAAATTTAAATAATTTAATGCATTTATTTAACAATTTTTTTTAAAATCAACCATGACGTACTACATCTCTAAACACCCTACAATGTAAAACAATAAAACCCAAGTTCAACGAAACCAAATTACACGGACTGTTGAGTTAACTTGACTGGCCAGTGAATTAGCTTTGGAAGTGAAATTTCACAAATAGTTTTTTCATACGACAATTTTTAAACAAACTTAAACAAGACTGTTAAAAACAAAAGATTGTGAAATGCCTTCTAAAACGATGCAAATCTAGACGCTAATGAAAATCTATTCAGTTATGAATTTTCTTTGATAATATTATTAAATCTGAATTAATTATTTAATCTTAAAACCTCGTGAATCAATTTTTTATTTAGTTAACTTGAGAGATCTAAAATTAATTTAAATAGCTAGTAAAAATATTGAGTCTAAAAGAAATCCATATGACCTAAAAAAATATAATTTTATTTTTAAAAATTAAAATAATTTTTTAAATATCAAAACAATTTAGATCACTTGAATTAACATATCAAATTAATAATACAAGTCATGACTATAATAAGCTGAGTCGACTGGGCCTTCATTGCCTTTCTTGCTTCCCTGATTGGGCCTTCATTGGCCCAAGGGAAACGAAATTTAAAACTGAATTGAAAAGTTCAAAAAGTGGTCGCAGCATGTTACATGCGCGACCATGATTGAGGAGGACCCCCGTTCTGAGGAGGACCCGTTTGGGATTGCAATTGGAATTGTTTTTGACCGAAATTTGAATATTTTTTTTTATATATTTTAAAGACCGGCGGTTTAGTGTTTTTAGATTATTTTGATGTGCTAATTTCAAAAATGATTTTTAAAAAATAAAAAAACATTATTTTAATGTATTTCAGCACGATAAACACTTTAAAAAGCTACCGCAGTCAAACTCCCAAACAGGTTTAAATTTCTCACAATTTGCTGTTTCATGATTGGAAAATAAAATTAATATTTTTATCTAATTCCACGAACCCCTTTTACTGAACCGGTATCCTGTAAAACTAGTGGTAATCTTAGCCTCCAAGTCAAGGCCCCAGGGCCCAAAACTAAGCTAGATTTCGTTCTACCCCGCGGTGCACACAGCCAAGAAAACTTTTTTGACACAGAATATGGGCACAAGAAGTCAATCGAGACCATATCTATCCAGTGTAGAACAAGAATACGAATCCATAATCCAAAAGCTGCATTATTACTCGAGGAAACTTGAAATTGCACTCTTCATTTCATGCTACAATATCATTGAAAATGTTCTAAGAAGCATGCTGCAAAATATACCTTCTTTCTCTGAACTGTTTTTCATGGAAGAGGATGAACATAACCTAGCTCGTCTCCTCTACTAGCCCTGACAACAAACTTAAAATGCATCAGCAACCTAATTAGATGGGATAGTACCGTTTCAATACGAAATCCGAAATAGATGCAGTGAACTTCTCAATGCTCAACCGCTGACCCCATTTTCCAGGACATAGTAAAGTTTTTGCCAACAGGAATTTCTAAACCATCAACTTCTACCATCATACTCTTCTTTTCATCGCCAACTTCTAGGTTCGAAATATACTTCTGCTCCAATGAGCTTAACTCGATGTTTGAAGCACCAGTCACTGGCTTCCCTTCAACCTCCAGGGAAGATGGTGCTCCGCTTCCACCCAATCCCAACACCGTTACCTGGCCAATTTTCCAACCCTTGTCTAAAGCAAACTTGCCCTCCTGAACTTCTGACCACAATTTTACAGTTCCTTGACTTACAGTTGCATAGAAATCTACATATGTTGCAGAACCGCTTGCCAATTTCATTTCTCGGAGCTCATCGTCATCAAGGAAAAGTTTCCCGGCGGCTTTTCCATCACTAGAGCCTGCAGGGAAGGTGACTAGAAGCGTAAAAGGTGTCATTCTGGCTTCCTTAGAAATTAACCCACCCTGTTGCATGGGTAGGATTGAGTTCTGGTACAAATGCACATTAACTACATGCAAGGGTGCGTCAAGAGTAACGTACTGCCCTCCTCCTGATGTAATGATCTGTGTCATATTGAACATGCTGTACCAACTACCAGGAGGAAAGAGTGCTTTAACCTGTGATTTCCCTTGCTCGAGCACTGGAGATATCATGAGGCTACTTCCAAGCAAAAACTGAGTGCTCAACCCGTAACATTCACTGTAATCTGGGAAGGAGAAGAAAAGTGGTCTGGCAATCGGGGCCCCAGTGGTATGAGCCTCGTAATTCAGTGTGTACAGATATGGAAGAATCTTGTACCTCAGGCCAAGTGCATTTCTGGCGGATTTGGCCACCGAATCCCATTGATAAAGTTCCTGCCTTGGGGAATAATAGTTCGCATGATCCCTTGAGAACGGGTAGAAAGCACCCACCTCGATCCACCTGTTGCAAAGCTCTTCAGTGGGCGCAGGATAAAAACCACATATATCTGATCCAACCATCGGCACCCCAAAAATACCAAAATTTATCATAGTAGAAATAGAATATTTCAAATCCTCCCAGGTGCCTTTGTTATCACCAGTCCAGTGAGCAGCATATTTTCCAGATCCAACATAAGTGGATCGTGATAATATAAATGGCCTCTTGCCTTCAAGACCTTGGAGGGCTTTGTGGGTAGCAATGGCCTGAGAGAATCCATAGATGCTATGAGCATCATACTCCAAAACACCATTGTAGTGAACTGCACTGGTTGCGATGGTTTTGTACCCTATTGGAACTTGCAATCCTGAAGCATTTATCTTGTAAGGTGGATCATCCCATCTTGTTTTTGTTATGTTTTTGCAATCCAAGCAGCAAACCCAACCTGGTCCAGTTCCACTTGGACACTGCTTGTCCTTTGGGATTTTGCACAGTCCTGAACAAAAATTTGAAGCTTCATTCATGTCAATCCAAAGACCATCGACAGGGACGAGTTCATGGAATCGACGAATTTCATCACCCCACCATTCAACAGTTTTTGGATTGAGAAAGTCAGGAAAGTTAACAGCTCCAGGCCAAACTTGAGCTAGGTAGGGCTCACCCTGATACTTGATAAACACGTCATTGACAATGCCTCTTTGGTACACACCATAACTGGAATTAACACCAATTCCAGGATCAATAATGACAATATACTTCATGCCAATGCTATGTATTTTTTCTAGGAATGCGAGGAGCTTTGGACGAGGATAGTTATTGGGGTTGAGGGTAAAGTCCTTGTGGCCATCCATGTGATCATCATCATTCCAGATGACATCCAGCGGGATCTGAGCCTTTTTGTAGTTCTCGACAACATCTTCAACCACAGACAGGTTATGGTAACCCCATCTACATTGGTGGAACCCTGTTAACATCAGAATCACAAGATTAGCAGAATGATGTTTCCCAGAGTTTAGAATGTGATTCTTTGGCTATATGACGGCAGTCATATTCAACAACAACAGAAAAAAATATTGAATTGAATTACAAGTTTTCAAAAGCTAAAAATTCCAAGGTAAATAAATCAGGAAGCACAGGGATCTATGCTTGAATGGATGATGTACTCACATTCTGCCTTGTAATCCGTAGAAACAAAGAAAAAACCACCACTATCAAACTTGACTCAGCCTAGCAGGTTGACCCGGACACAATCAAACCATCAAGGTGTCAAAGAAAAATCAACCTGATTTGACTGGTCAAAACCTAATTTGGTTTTTTTCCCAATAAAACATAATACTGGCTTTAAAAAAATATACTGTTTTGATTGATCATGCTCAACCCACATTTGAGCCTTCAGCTGGGTTATGAGCCAGGCCTGGTTTAATTACTATGGAAATAGCTTCCAGATACAGTTACTTAAGTCACAACATTATTATAGTTCATGAAATAAAGACAAACTGGCAACCAAAGCTTTTTCAATCGTGTTCAAGAAATAAGTACAGGTAATTCAATAAATTTTCTTTTATCTTTTTTTTAACTACAATATACTTCAACATAAGTTGCAGACATCGTGATTCAGATTCAGCAGCTCAAACATGGTAAATGTATCCAGCTGATAAATTTGTCTCCACACAATTTAACCTAAGAGACAAGATTAAGCTCCCAATAATGGCAATCCTTAGAGCCATCCCCAACAAACTACATCAAACCGATGTTTCAATACTAATTAATTTACCCGACAGGTATACTAATAGTTCTTTTTATCAGATCTCCGTTGTCTTATCAATAACCTTTTTAAGCTAAAAAGTAGCCTAAGTAATTAAGCAAACAAGAAGCCGCAGAATCACATACAAGATACGACAACAATGGAGAATTTCAGATTTTCTCGTGTATATTTTTTTTTTGTTTCCTCGCAATTTCTTCTAAATAGCGATAGCATGCCTGTCTTATGTTTCGATGGCTCAGCTACCGACATTACAATCTTCACAGTGCCGAGGGAAAAACAACAAAACAACACTATACATTCCCCACCACCGAAGGCAATCATGTGGGACACGCATATAATTATCAAAGCAATGTGATAAAGATTGGAGATTTTCCACTTAATGTAGGAAAGACAAGTTTTTGGAGGACCGCATTACCTGCAAGGAGGATTGGCCAGCGGTGCCTTTTGGGGCCCGGTGGTGTCCTTGCAGAGAACATTAGCACAAAAGATCTAGGATTCTTGGCAAAGAAGATAATTTCAAGTGCGGGATATGGAATTAAAATTACTCTTTCTTTATCTGTAACATGGATAGTGGAGCTGAGGTCTACACCCCGATCACTGACCCATATGCCATGAACCACGAGGATCACCACCGGGCATCCAAGACCCAAAAAGAGTTCCATTCGGGTCTTTATATGACCCAATTATCCCATGAAACCGGAGTCATAACTTGCAGCTCCTAAAAGCTCTAGTGATCCGATAAGGTCAGACCAACCACTATTAAATTAGAATCGAGCCTAACATGATAATATTCCGAATAAAAAGCCTGTTGAGATTCGATGAAATGGAATCCTAAACGAGGCTGATATCTTGAAGCCAACTGCTACACCATCTCTAATCAAATCTAGTCTGCTCCCTACCAACTATAAAAATTAAGAATCCGAGATTAATTTTTATTCAAAAATATATTAAAATATTATTTTTGATATAACATATAAAAATAATCTAAAAAACATTTTTAATTTAAAATCAAAAAAAATAAAAAATACTTTTAAAACATAATTACTTCTAAAAATCATCTGCTACACATAAGTATATCTAGTCTACTCCCTACCAATTATGAAAATAAATAAAAGGTACAAGCATTAAAAAAACTGCACAGCCTTTAGTGTTCTATGAAAAGTAGCCATTGCTATCTTATCAAAAGTACATAGATCACAGAGCCCAAAATAAAGGTAGCTTCTGAGTGACGTGTCGTCGCTATTAATCATTGTCTTCAAATCATCTAATAAGACTATAAATTAATAATTTTACCCTTGTAAGAAAACGCACACCCACGTCACGTGAATTACAGCTTATATAAATAGTCTTGAATCTCAATATAAATACCCCCCTTTCATGAGAAAACTCCATCTTCTTTTTCGCTAAGCTTTGCTAACACAGAACAACCTACTAAAATTCGTTTCCTTTACCTTCACAATTAGTGTTAAGTATTGAAATGCCTAAAACTTTATAAAAAAAGAGAGACTGTTTTGCAGGTTTCTAGGTGTCTATAAACTTTGAAAGGACCATAAGTTTTTCAAGATTTTCAACAACCTTATCAATGGATCAATAATGATAATATCATTTTGATTACAGATTAATATATATAGGCTTAAAGTTGATTCCGGTGAATTACATGATAAATTAGATAGGTGAAAGCATTTAGAACCACAATAAAGTAGAGTATATGATGGACCAACCCCAACTAACCTAAAGGAAGAAAAAGGGCAATAACATGCCTGTCATGCAATAACACGAGTATCCACTAACGCAGCACATCGACATAACACCTTCAATCAACCTTTGCCCACAAGCCACGCCAATCACCGGTCCTAATTGCCTCGACATCTCAATCACTCTCCGTCGGTGAATTGACCAGAGAGATTAACACTGCTATCATTAATTAAACTTCCGGCATCATGACGAAACAAAAGGAGCTGGAAAAGAAATGTATTTGATTAACTTTTACTGTGAACGGGGGGTTGCTATTATTCAAGTTCGTATGCTCAAACAGGCACCAGGGACCGATATTATAATGTCTATATTGGTATTCTAGACTTCCCACTTTGAACATTACTGTTATCACATTACTGGATAGGTAAATTCCATTATAATGTCAAAAACTCCTAATTTCGACCTGCCACACGCTACTATCAATAACACGTAAGGCAGTCAACGTTAAACGCCATTTCTATCCTTCTAAAATGAATAAAAAAAAGAAGAAGCAGGTGATGAGAAAATGCAACGAAAACAAAAGAGAAAAATAGTGTGAAGAATAGGATCGTACCGAAAGCCCAGTAAGGCATTGCAGCTGGTCTGCCAATCAACGAGGTATACTGATCAACAACAGCAAGAGGAGAGGGCCCAGAAAAGAAGTAAAAGTCAAAAACACCCCCAATAATCTTGTATGTCAAAGAAGTCCCTCTATAGAAAACATCCATGCCATTGCTATTCAATAACAGAACAGCATGGGCGTAAGCCTGACCCTTGACATTTCTAAGATCCATGTACACCGGATGGGACCCGTACAAATCAGCATTAAGATTAATGGCTGAGATATCAGTTGTATACAGAGTGTATGGATCACCAGGGAATAGCTTAATACCGTGTGGCTGAGTATTCTCTCCAAGACCATACAACGAAGCATCATTTGGCAGCTGTGTGGATATCTCCAGGTACTGGTCTTTAAACACCATTACACCAAATGAATCGGACCCGTCAGAGCTTGAATTGAAAAGGGTCTGCCCATTTGATTTTCTCTTCACAGAAAAACTAAAAGGGTCTGCTATGTAGCTAAAAATTAGCTCAGAGCCTGAGTATTCTCGAACTGTTTTCAGGTTCTTTCTTGAACTCCCTGTTGTTTGCTTCAATGCAGGTGCTTGCTCTCTTGGTAAGAGATTGTACGGCACTTCCCATCGCTGCTTCTCTGCATCAGTAATATGGACCCTTAAACGATCTTGTGTTTCATGCCTGTACAAGTTTTAAAATGTTATCTTTAATTTGGAGTTGGGTGCGGTGCGGTGCAGTGAGAGTCATGGACGCGACAAGCATGCAAATGATAGTGAAGGGGCTTACTTGACATGAAGCTGCAGGAGGGGGATATCAGGACCGTAGATTTTGTTCCTTTGCTTGACTTGGAGGAGGCCACCAATGCCTCCGTCAGGGGTTTCTTTAATGGAGATGAGACGGTAGCCTTTGCCAATTTTGGTGGGTGTAGAAGATGAGTTTACCAGATGGAAACATAGGAGCAGAATGAGAAGATTATTAAAGAAAGGCAAAGAAAGGAAAGAGCTCGCAGAAGAAAACATTGTTGTGACTAATCTGACTGGTAGTAGTGTGAGCAGCGAGTAGGAGGCTCTATTTAAGGACCTGTTTGGGAGACTGTTTAGCATTTAGAGTCCATGAAAAGTGAGGGAGGAGTGATCAGCACATACAAGTGAGGCAGTACCATGACTGTGATTTGAGGCATGAGGCCATCACTGCCATCTGACGATGATGAAGGTCTGTGGGCCATTGTGCCCTAAAACTGAAAGTCGCTTTTTTTTTCTCAATAATTTTTGGCCCCTTTTGGTTTTGACTGTGGTACTAGGCTCCATTTACTAGGATAGCTCTCCGAGTAAGAAAAGAATATCTCATGCGGTAGAAATAGAATTAATTTTTTCTTACATTGTGTATGGAAATGAGATGTATATTATTTTTTTAATTAAAATTATATATTTCTTTAAAAAAATTATAAAAAAAAGTCTTGGATGTGCGTCGTTAATCATATTCTTGGATGGAAGGTTTGACGGGCTTTGAAAATACCTGATATTATGTCTGTGGAAATAGCGGACAGGATGTTAATGCCAGCAGGAAATGACGGGCAAGTCTGGACCATGAATATCGCAGAAAAAATCCTACCAAACTTGACTTCCACAATCTATTCGATCAAATCCACTCTCTCTTTATCTTTTTTTATTCCTTATTGACCACGCGTTTATTTTATTAAATTTTTACTCCCCTTGCACATGTTTTATTACCTGGAAATGATTTGTAGGCAAAGCAAAGATCATATATTTTTAGTACCGTTTGTTTGCTGTAAAATGATTTTTTTTTGAAAAATGAATTCCTGGAAAAGTGAATTCCGATATTTGACAGTGTTATGGAAAATAAACTCGAAAATACTTTCCAGTATTTGTTTGTGTTATGGAAAATGAACTGAAAAATAATTTATTAATAAATTAATTTTTTTTTCAAGTTTATAAAATAATGAGGAACAAATCTTCCAAATTAAAAAGTTGAATGAGAATGAAATTGAAAAAAATATATAATTTCATAAATTATCTCAAATAAAATAAATAATAATCAAAATAATAGAGATCAAATCTAAAAATTAAAAAAAATGAAAGGTGAATAAATTAAAATAATAATAATTAACATTTCATAAATTATTTCAAATAAAATAAGTAACAATAAAAAAAATGAGGACCAAATTTGATAGATAAAAAATTTCAATAAAAAAATGATAAGAAAAAAGCAAATAGCAATTATAAAAATTAAATTTTAAGAGATGGAGTTGAAAAATAAATATTCAAAAACAAATTATATATAGCAATCAAAAGTTTGACGATCAAATTTGATATAATCAGTAAATAATGATATTTCTAAATTTTTCACAACTTCCGGAAAGTGTTTTCCGCCTAAATTTTCCGGAAAACACTTTCCTGAAAACCAAGCCAAATTTTTCTTTGACTGGAAAGTGTTTTCCGTTGACCAACTTTCCATAAGGCAAACAAACACAGTAAAGTTTAGAAAGTGGTTTCCCGGAAAGTGAATTCCAGGAAACAAACAGGGCCTAAACTGTCATGTTAAACAATGGGTTTTCATTCAAAAACACATTTTGATTTTTTTTTTTCAAATATGGAAATATTATTATTGAGTATGGATAACTCTTTTTTTTTAACATCGGTGTTCAGGTTATTTTACATAGCAGTGAACATTTTCAGTTTGGTTTTTTTATTAAAAAAAATAATCGAACCAAAAATTATAATTTCTTTTAAAAAATAACCAAAACCGAATCAAATCTATTAAAAACAGATCATTTTCGATTCTATTCCGCTTTTATAATTAAAAAATTGAGAAATTTGAATTTGTTTTACTTCTACAAGTTTTTTTCACCAACCAAACATGACCACGGGTAAAACATGTCACATATTCAACAATTTGATTTTTTTACACCATCACACCAAGCAAATCAAATCCATTTAACCCAGGCACGCGGACTCCATTAATAATATTATAATACTAATATATTAAACCCTAAAAATTCCTATATTCTCCATAAAACAGAAACCCACATGCAAAAATCCAAGAAACACAAATATTTACAAGTAATAGACTAATCGTTCATGAGAGTCGAGAGAGAGAGAGAGACGAGAGGGGGGCTGCTAAGGGTTTTTTTCAAAGGAATCGTCGATGAGAGGCAAGAGCGAGGAAGGCGGGACGGCCAGAGTGGGGTTGCTAGGGTTTTTTCCCAAAGTAATCGTCGATGAGAAGTGAGAGCGAGGGAGAGGCGAGAGGGACATATTGGGGCTGCTACCTACGACTGCTAGGTTTTTTTTCTTTCAAAGTAATAAACTAATGAAATGAAATTTTATATTGAGTGTTTTAACCGAACCGGTTTGGTTCAAGTTACTTGTTTTTTGCCTTACAGAACCGATACCGAACCACCGGAATATTTTTAGAATTTTATAATTTATTTAATCGGGTTTTTTATCAATTCGATTTTCTCGGTTTTTTCTGGTTTTCTCGGTTTAATCGGTTGGTCGGTTTTTTTGCTCACTTCTAATTTTGTGTATCTTGACTAATCACACAGACTCTGAAATTGACAAGCATGTAAACAGTTTACGCGGATAACTCTTTTATTTGGATATATAAAGGGTGTTTGACACTGTGTTTACACAAATAACTTTCAATTGGAATGAAATATTTTGATTACAGAGTGTTTCAATGTGCTGTTTCGAGGTTGTACCATAATATATATAAATATACCAAGAGACTAATTGTAAAATTTTATCACAATTTAATGGTCAAATTAAAAGACATGATTAATATTGTAAAAATTATTCATTATTTAAAAAAAATATTATTTGTCTGAAACGATTCCAAGACATTTTGGTCAATATTTAACCGAAAAATCCAAAATAAATCAAAAATTTAAATTAAGATAAAAATAATATTATTTTGTCTTTTTTTAACCGGTACAAAAATAAACTAAAAATTAAAATAAAAATAAAAACAATACTGTTTTGTCTTATGCATAAAATATTTCGGCATTTTAATTTACAATCATAGTCTTACTTTTACTATCAGCATAAAAAAAAGGCCTCTCATTTAACTGTATCCGTATGCCATAGAAACTCGCTATGGATGCATGCTTTTGACAGGAATACAGAAAGTAAATCATATACATGTATGCAAGTACATCACACGCGCATATTTACCGCTGAATAGGTGCGAGAGAGGGAAAACCTTGGCAATAGCTAAAATTTGAGTTGCAAGTAACCTTTTGGTATAGCTGCGATTTTTGGATTAACTCTTGCTTGGATAGGTGGTTGTGGCTCTTTATGTTCTTAAAGTAGTTCTATGTTAGCTGGGATTCAAAAGAATTGAGTTCCAAGACGGTTTCAAAAATTTCATCAACACTTCTTTCATCGGATTTTGACAAAAAAGAAAACCCTAAAAGTAGCCCGTTTGGCTACGCTAAGCCCATATAAATGGAGGATAGAGTTTCCACGATTTCTATCCTGTTGAGGGGAATGCATTTGCCTATCCCATGTGCGATTTAAAGCAAAATGACAGTGTAATTAATGCAAAAGATTTGGGATATGTTGATGTCAGCCAGGAAGATAGACAGGACGAGCCCTCTTCCACAGAATTTTGAGCTCTAAAATCAGTTTTTTGAAAATAATTTTAATATTATTATATAGAAATAATCTAAAAACATTAATTTTTTTAATTTAAAATATATATTTTTTTCTTTCAAAAACACATTTCCAAGCACCTCGAAATCTGGCATCAAGATGGCAATATTGTTCGTATAGACAATACGCGTGTGCTCGTGCTAAACTGCGTTTGTGCGATTGCCGATACCAGGACAAATTCCTGAAAACATTGCACGTTGAACCTTGCATGATCAAAAGATGATTTCTCTTCTTCTTTTTTTATTTCCACGTGTACAAACCATGCAGTTTGTTAATGCTTCAGATAATTAAACCTGGTTCCCGCTGAGCGTATTAAATTCTATTTTATTGCTCTCGTCCTCGTTGTTTCAAGGAGGCATCGATTATTTTGCTAGTAATGGGTTGATCAGGGATTGCTTGGAAAACAGATAAATTATATATACTTGGATATCCTGAAGCCAGAGTGAAAATACTGTTAGTATTCATTTATTTGGACTGACACCGTATCCCAGTCATTTATTTAGTTCTAAAATAACAGATACACAGACACCCCGCCGTCATGGCAACTTCCCACGTCAGAGGAATGAACTTAAGTGCCTATTTGGTATTGCGATCTTATTGGTTTTTGGTTGGAATTTTAAAAAAAAATTATTTTAAAGACTGGCGGTTTGATATTTTTAGATCATTTTGATGTGCTGATTTCAAAAATAATTTTTAAAAAATAAAAAAAATATCATTTTGATGTATTTCGGCACGATAAGCACTTTGAAAAGCTACCACAATCGCACTCTCAAACAGGCACAAGCCTTGCTGTTTTTAAGTATTATAATATTTATTTTTAAAAATGTATATTTTTTAAAAATATATATTAAAATAATTTTTTATTTTTAATAAATTATTATTAATATCTTCGTATTAAAATAATCTAAAAATAACATGAAGCAAAGAAAAAAATTAAATTAAAATTAAATTTTTTAAAAATACTTTTAAAACATGAAAATAAACAATCATTTAGAATTCATCGTATGGTGCTGACTTTTTTTTAAATTTGTTTTTTAAGTTCAATTAAATATATTATTATTATTATTATTTAAATTTATTTTTAATATCAATAAATTAAAACAATTTTAAAACACCAAAATACTTATTTTTAAAACATATATTACTTTTTTACAAAAACATTTTACCACTACCAAAATAATCAGTTTCTTCCTCGAGATCCACTAGTATCAATATTTGAATATGCCTTGTCGTGGATATATTTTTATTGTTGCTGATGTTGTTGGCTTCGGCGATCCAAGGCCAAAAGAAAAATAAAATTAACTAAAGGAGAAAACATAGATTCATTTGCATCATGGTACAAAGTCAGATACATGCTTTGAATTTGAACACTTCAGAATTGATTACTTCTTGCCAGTTAATTAAGCATATTATAGATTTAATAATTGTAATAATATAATGTAATTAATAATTCAAGTAAATTTGATATTTTTTTTATTCTCTCATCAAATTACTTGAAATGTCATCATAAACAATATCTATACAAAAAGGTGTGTGTGTATTGTTCTTTAAATATTTAATAATTATAATAATAAAATATAATTAATAATTTAAGTAAATTAGACGATTGTTTTTATTTTTCTATAAAACTACTTGTAATTTCATCACAAACTATAACTCTATATGTGAAAGCATCTACGATCCCGATACAACATATAGTAAAATATCATCTGAAATAAAATTAAAATTGCGAGACAAAAATTATATTGTGATATCCTTCTAATATATTTATTTTTATTTTTATTAATTTTTAAATTATTTTAATATTAAAAATAGTTTTTTATAAGAAAATATAATAAATCATTCCCCTCCCTACAAAATATAATAAATAATACTACTCTCAGCCCCCCTAAAACAAATATCCCCCCCCCAAAAAAAATAAAAATAAATAAATATATATATATATATATATATATATATATACACACACACTTCCCCCTTGACCTGGCTTCTCTTTTTGGTTTATTTTAAAAATATTTTTTATTTAAAAATATATTAAAATAATTTTTTTATATTTTTTAAAAAGTTAATTATGATATTAACATATAAAAATATTTAAAAACATTAATTTTTTTTAATTTAAAATAAAAAATAAAAATTTTAATTTTAATTTAAAATAAAAAACATTTTTGCATACATAGTGAAATTTAATAAAAAGCCAAGGTGAGTCAGAAGTCACCATGTATATATAACCCCTAAAAATAATACCTCAGCCCCCGTAATATCCAGCCCCCCCCCCCACTCAACCCAGCTTTTCTCACAAAGAAAAAATGTGAAAAGCTGAGATTATCAGCTTCTCACGCAACCGAGTTTACTGTGGGGCCCATGCAAAAAAAAATTAACTTTTCACGATACCAAACATTGATCAGCTTTTTTTGAACCCATTTTTCTAAAAAAGAGGTATTTCAGCGCTCTCAAACGGCCACAAAGAGAAGTTGTTGGAAAATTGTGAGGACAAAAAAAGCAAATGGTCGATCATGATATCGACAATTAAAATGACCTGACTTGATGTGAATGATCGTCATGGTGGTGGCTTTTTTCTCTAAAAATAGCAGGGGGAATGAGAAGTCATGTTTGGTTTTGATTTTTAGGATTTTTATTTTTTGAGATGTTTTTAATTTTATTTTTCTTACCTAATTGTATCTAATTCTTATTATTATCATCATTGCGTATTTTTGCTATTATATATTTAAAATAAAACCAACGTTTTCCCCTTTTTTTATAATGCATCGTAGTCATGCGATGTAGCGCGGGTATAGAAATAGCGTGGTATCTAATTCCTGTCGCTTGAATGGATTGGCATTTATCTTTTTGACCCAGGCTATAAAATGAAGGGTCCATCAACTACAGTCGGTTCAATAAGGCAGCGAACAAGCGAATCACGACTAGAAAACGATATGTACGGTGACAGCAATTTGTTCGGCCTATTCTCTTTAGGCTTTTCACTATATTTTAATTTTTTTTTAAATGAAATTTTATTAATTTTAACTTTTTTAAAGTTTTTATATCATTTTAATTTATTTATATCAAAAATAATTAAAAATATATATATATATATATATATCATTTTAATATATTTACAAACAAAAATCACTTTTTTAAAATAAACATAATGACATTACCAAAAAGGAGTATATGCTTTTTGATGTGCACGTAAACGTTTTGTCTCGATTTTCTAGATCAGGTAATCCTCTGATCTAATCTCCATCGAAAGGATATTCTTAAGCAACTATAAAGTGAACCCCTACAACCGCACTAAGCAGCAGGGAATTGTCTCGGTTCGGCCTCAACTATCATTCGGCAAAAGCAAGAGCGTGACAGTTCAGACTTCAAAGCTGAATCCTCAAAAAACAGGAGGTATGTGCGCAGATAACTACTCATTTTAATATTTTTTTATATGTTAAAATCGTTTCAACATAATTAAATATATATCTAAAAAAAATTTGTATATTTTAAAATAAACACTATTTTAAAAACTTACCAAATATTCTAGATAAGCCTGAGATGAAAACTGAACAGTATCATATGGCTGAAGTCAGGCCCGCGAACATTTTCCACTCACAAAGAGGTTGATATGGGCTTAGGCACAATTGGGCCTTGCTCAGCATAACTCTTATTCTTACAAACTACATGTATCCCATCTCGAACCATTTTCACAACGGCGCGCTTTACCCGTGTTTGCCAAGTGGGTTCTCTTGTGGCTAATCAGAGTTGAAGGGCACCGGGGTTTTCAATGTTTATGAATTCAATTAATTTTTTAATTTAGGCAACGCGGTCCATTTTTTTCAGTTAAGATACGTGGTAACTTGTAATTGATACCTAGCAAGATAAAATGAGAGGTGACTAACACTTGTAAGAGATTTTTTTTATAAATTAAGAGCTCTCGAATGTTTAAATAATAATTTTTTAAAAGAAAAGGAATATAACAATATTTTAGAAAAATAAACTCTGAAATATATATATATATATATATATATATATTAAAATATTAAGAATGAATATATTATAAACTCAGAGCTTGAAGATTCATAAAATATTTATAACTCACAAATCTTTTTCTTATGGAGAAAAAATATTGAAATGTTTTTTTGTTCTAATAATATTAATAAAAAATAAAAATATCTTACACAGATATTAATATGATAAATTCTTTTAAAAAAAATTATACACCCATAAAGATGAAAAGGATACAAAATATAATTGAATTTATAAAAATTAAGTACTAACTGCTACCATAAGAATTGAGCTATTTCTTATAATCAGGCCCATGAAAAACTAGACTGACTCTTGAGACTAAGCCCATAAAAATGAGGCTGCTTTATTGGGTTTCCATGTCTTCAAAAACTTTTTATATCTATTTAAATTTAGATTTATCAAAATATCACATGAAAAAAAATATGGGCATCATTCGAAAGTGATGCCTCGTTAACCACGAGTTGTATGCTTGCATTAGTTAAAAAGCTCAAAAGCCAGCAGTTAGGAATATCACGTGGCAACTCTTCATGAAGACGTGTCGTGCATTGACGTTACACGCTAATGCCACTGATCACATCACCACCGTCCACCAAACATTCGGTGGCGGACAAACTTCTCCCAGCGCATCTTACAGCAACTCGAAAAGAGTAAGGCTATTTAGAGAAGCTGGTAATATAATTTTTTGACTATTATAAATATAGTATTTTTTATATTTATGTTTTAATAAAAAAAGCATTTAGAAAGTCAATTTTATTTTAATATATATAATATTAATATAATTAGTTAATAAAAATGCAATTAAAATCATTTTTTTCATAAAAATATATTATACAATTTTTTAATTTTTTTTATCAACATATAAAAATAACTCTTCAATTTAAAAAGTTTATTATATAGCTTTTCCTTTATCTTTTACTTTTAACTCGTTTTTTAGCTTTACCTTTCTAGATGGTCTTATAAGAAGAATAAAAACTGGCCACAGCCAAGGCAAACCCCAGCAGTTTTTTTTTTTAATGGAGGCAGAGAAGAGGAAACGAGAAGATGACGGGAAAATGAACGGAAAGAAAGGGAAGGAGGAGGGCGTGCTCAAGGGAAGTCAGCAGGAGGTGAAAGAGGAGGAGGTGGAAGAGTTTTTTGCTATATTGAGGAGGATACAGGTGGCTGTCAAGTACTTTGAGAAAAGTGAAGGAAAGAAATGGAGGTCTTTGTTAGAGAGAGAGGATTTCAAAGAACTTGACGGCGCCGATCTTGACACAGAGAAGAAAGAGGGTAATTCTTTTTTTGAGAATTCGGGTTTGGATCTGAATTTGGATCCAAATCCAAATGAATAAATTCTGTAAAGACCGGCTAATTAGCTCGACATGCGATGGCGAGCTTAATTCTTTTTAAAAGCTCTAAAGTCTTAACAAAACCCCTTTCTGTTTTCATCGTTGTTTATATATATATATATATATATATATATATATTCTAAAATCGATGTCATGTTCTTAACTATGTTTATCATGTTTCCGTTAGCAAAGTGATGTAGAAAACAAATATCATGCTACTTGATCAGCCTCGATGGATTTTTATTTTACTTTATCATTCCACTCTAGATTAGTTAAGATTAAATTTTATAATTTATTTTTTATGAAGATATTTTGGTTTCATAATCAAAGTCTCAAGTTTTATTGTTTTAATATGGTTAAATATGTTTGTTTTGTATTTTATTTTTATGAAACTTATGTCAGTATCATGATCCAATTCAGTACTTTAATATTTGATTTGTTTTTTATTGAGTTGTCTATACTCTATATCTCATAACCTAGGTTGAGTGTTAGAGGGTTAACTTCTTCTTTTTTTGATTTTTTCCTAGTTTCTTAATTTAATATTGTGTTTAATTGATAAATAAACTTCATAATTTGTTTTAGTTTACTTTTTATTATGTTATTTTAATCTCAAAACCCGAGAATAGTGTTTAACGGTTTAACCTAGGTTAATTTAGTTTATTTTTGTGTTATTTTAATTAAAATTTATATAAATTTATTATTTAACATTAGGTCTAAAAGGACAATTAAGAATTAACTTTCATAATTTATTTTGATCTATTTTTTATGGTGTTATTTTTGTCCCGTGACCAAAGTTGTAGATTTGACAGGTTATTTGGAGTCAGATCATGTCTTTTTTTTCTATGAAGTTATTTTTTTTTATTTTTTTAATCTCATGGTTTAATATTGGGCTTATTGAGGAATCAATTTTGTAATTTATTTAAAATATTTTTCTATTGAGTTATTTTGGTTTTACAACCCGAGTCACGATTTTTATAGATTAACTTAAGTAACCTTTTTAGGTAGTTTTTAATTGATTTTACTTCTCAATATTAGATTGATTAGGAATTAGGATTCATAATCTATGTTTATTTACTTTCTATAGAGTTATTATAGTCTTATAATTTTTATGTGAACTTGAATTGATTTAAGTCAATCCAAAATATTGTTATCTTAATATTAAAAAAATAAAATCTTGAAATTATTTTTTAATAAAATATTTTTTTATAGGTTATATGGTTTGATTTTGGACTCGCAAGTCAATAGAATTGTATTGGGTCAACACACATGATTTTTTTTTCTATTAGAATTTTTTTTTAGCAACGTCTATATATTTTTATGGGAAAAAAATAACTGGACCATCATCATAATGTGGTAAAAATTCTAGCGAAGACTAATCACATACATATGATTTAACCACAAGTCATTGTTAATTAATCGATAAAATACAGTACCATGAGACAAAAACTTAGTAAAAGAAACAATTGTTTACAATAAAAGTGCATGATTATATATATATATATATATATATATATATATAGTTTAATTCATACCAATGGATGCTGATATTATTTGGAACATGATTGATCATTTTTTGGTTTGTTTGAGAGTATGGTTGAGATTATTGTATTACAATGATATTTTTTTATTTTTTTAAATTATTTTTAATATTAGCACATAAAAACGATCTAAAAACACTAAAATAATAATTTAAAATAATAAAAGAATTTTTATTTTTATTTTTTTCAAAAATACAACTGAAACACAATATTAAACAGTAGATCACCTTCTCTAACAACAACTCTGGGCCCCGGAACATCCCATTAACTGTCACCATGATCTTAGGGTGGCGCAACTGGGTGACATTTTTCAGTTTTATCTGAAAGAATATGAAAACAAATGCCCGTAATGCCTGCATGCTTTGCACTGGCAACCCCGGGATAGGCCCAGAGGCAGCACATAACAAAGAGTAATATTGCAAGAAGAATTAATTGTTGGTGATACAGGAGCTAAAGCACCCATGCTTTACGTGCCAGCTAAAATATTCTGCTTGGTAAAAAATGAGTGGAGATAGGAACTACGTACTAACGAGCTAAAATATTCTGAGCGATGTGTTGGTTTTTTTATGTATAAAACTAATTGGTTTTTTGTGTATTGTAATTGATAGATCTAATATTTAACTAGTAGGATTATAATTGATAAAATTGATTAGAAACGAGGATTTTTTTCATCTAAAAGTGATTGAATGTTACTACTGTTAAAATTTTATTTTATAAAATTTGTTAGAAATTGTTAGTTTTTTCTATGTAGAAAACTGATTGTGTTTTGTACGTGTTGTAACGAGTTATTTCAAATTTTTAAGTTGATTATTTAAGTTAGATGTATAGCATTTTTTCAAAAAAAGGACCATTAACAATTTGATTACATGTTGAAAAATTTGGTGTTGATTGTGGCAAAGCGAAGAGCAATTTTTTTATTATTATTGTAGATAATTTGACACATTTTTTCCACTTGTCTTGTCAACATGCGGTTTCATAAAAAAAAAAATTACATAATATGAGATCTAAAATATCATACATAAAAATGACATAGAAGTTATTTTCCAAAAAAAAAATGACTAATGAATTTCTGTCACAATTTTTATAGTTGTCATTATAAATATTATATACATAATCAATATTTTAATTATTATTAGTCATACTATCGATGACACCATCTTTTTTTGTTAAAAAAGGATTTTTGTTTTTGTTTTTGTTTTTATAAGATTTATTTGTCATATTTTTGTATTAAAAATATTTTAGAACACTAATAATAAATTATTATTTTATTTAAAAAAAACAAATATGTCATATATATATATATATATTAAGGCTTTAATATTAAAAAAATATAAAAATATATACTTGGCCTCATATATTTATAAGAAAAAAACAATCAAATAATCATTATCATTATTTTGAATGTTTTCCCTATAATAATTAGAAATTTTCAGAACTAAAAATATTAACAAAAAAACAAAACAAATTAATTAAATTTTAAAATATTATTTGACTTGAAGAATAAAAAAAAATCAATAGGGGAAAAAATAAAATAAAAATATCATTTTTCAAATGATCACCAACACAAATTAAAATTTATTTTAAAAAAAAAAACCTTAATAATAGAGGAAATATACTTAGCCTCATATATTTATAAGAAAAAAAATACAAATAATTATTATCATGATTTGAATGCCTTGCCTATAATAATAATAAAAAATCGCAACTAAAAATATTTTTTTAAAAAAGCAATTAAAAAAATTAATGACAAAACAAAAAAAATATCACATTTAAAATATTATTTGACTTTAAGCATAAATAAAAAAAAGAGGGAAAAACACTAAATATCAATTTTCAAATGATCACCAACAGAAATTAAAATGTAAACATTAAATTTAAAAAAACCCCTTAATAACAGAGGAAATTGTAAAAATTAAAAACAAAAACCAAAAGCATGTACATATAAGCATGGACAAAAATAGCAATCATTTAAGAAATATAGATAGATAGATAGATAGATAGATAGATAGATAGATAGATTAAAAGTATATGGGTCGAAACTAAAAACAAATATATATTAGATTTAATTTAAAGGACACAATTGAAATAGATCTAAACTTTATTGTTGAAAAAATTAAATGATTTCAAACTAAATCGGAAATGAAAAGTTTGAGAACCGAAATGAAACTCCAATGTATAATCAATTGCCATGGAAGGATAAAATTGAAACAAATCAGAACTTTGATGCCAAATATATTAAGAATTTCAAACCAATACAAAAATTAAAAGATTGGGGACCGAAATGAAATTACAATATATAATTCATTTCCAATGAAAGACAAAATTGCAACAAATCAAAATTTCTATATCAGAAATCAGGACCATAAAACACTATCAAAAGATAAGGGATTGAAATGAAAATTTACACAACTGAGAGGATGACTGAGTACTTTCACCGGCAGGAAAGAGAAAAGGGGGAACGAAGGTTCAACGGCCAACTGAGACTTTTTCGGGCACCTTTGAATGCATTGCGCACCACCGCAAGGTTGGGGATATGGAGGCACATTCGATGATATGCTGGTTGCAATTTTTTTACCGTCGTAGTAGCCCACACACACCTCTCACAGGGGGCATGAGTCCGAAATCGGTTAACGTGTCTTCCGAACGTGCCTGCTGCAAACAACAGGAAATATTAATTTAAAAATGATTAATTACTGAAGCACCCCTCCGCTTACGTCTTGCATTTTATCATTTGTGGGGCTAAATCAGTATTAACACAGTGTTAGTACTGTTCATCTCAGAATAAAAGAAATGTGAATTACTGTCTAACCCCTCCTACCATGTCATCGTTTTTTTTGTTTACGGGGGCAGATCGATAGTTACTCAAGTATTTCACTGTTCATAAAGAATATGTAAGGACCGTGATACCCCTACAGACAAAAACTTGTTTTTATCTTATTGGAGGCTAGATTTCTTATTTTACTGTGCACGAAAAGATAAAAAAATGAAATTACCCTTGATTTCAAGGTTAAAGCTGAGGCACACCAAGGAGCAAAACAGTCTATCCATTATTCCAATCTATAGCAATTTTAGTCTGTCTATACAGTGAATGAGCAAGCTCGTTTAGCTTTCTTCTTAATGGTGAAACTTAACTCTGCGTATCATTAAACTCAGTTGGGAGTTATTTTGGCAAATAGTCTGTAGCTAGATCAGTGCTACAGTCAGTTTGATTAGGTAATCAGAGGTTTAAGATTTGACAAAAGGAAGAGAATTACCTCCTGCGGTCCATGTTTGATTTGGAGTGTAATCAAAGTGATGAGTTAATTAGGGTTTAGGTTTTGGTTCGAATATGCTTAGACAAAATCTCGTACGTCTTTCTTAGTTATTTCGAAAGAAATGTCAGCATGCTAATTTCAATATCCCTTCTTCATAAGTTACCCTCTTCGTTGAAAATTGTTATCGTTGAATTAAGATTTTCCTCAAAAACAAGTAGCATGTTTGTAATGAAATTTTATTTGGTATCTCCCACCAAACAGGTTGGAGAATTTCAAGGACGTCAGAGAAATATCAGTCATGCCAAAATCTAAGCGCCAAGGATCGATATATATACACATGGAATTGCTTTCATTTAAATGAAAATTGGAAACCTCAATCTTTGTTCAGCCACGGGTTTAATTTCAAAGATCAAAACGTTTAGTGTGGACGAGCAGGACAGTCAAAGGGATCCCATTTGCCGATTCTGAGGTAGTTTTCAATTTAACGTCCCATGACTCTCAGGAACATGTATACTTGTTGGTGATGCCACAAAGTCACAGAGCCAAGGAATTAGAAGCCAGTTGAGCCACCCTTCTTCCAAGCAACAAAAAGATATGTGTATTATATCGGGAATTAGTTTGCTTAAATAAACTCCAATTTAAGGAATATAATCACTGAAAAAATATTAATAAAACCCTTGTAATGGAAAAGGAACAACAAAAACATATGGAGAAAAAATCTCACAAGAAAAAAAAATCAATGAATGCGAAATATGACGAGAAACAAAGATCCGAAGCAAAAAAACTGCAAGCAATTACTAGAGATATTAAAGAATCATAGGGGGTTGAAATTAAAAATCATTCTTTATATCATAGATTATTTTAAATTAAAAAATAGTAGGTATGAAATAAAAATCATAGGGGGTTGAAATTAAAAATCATTCTTTATATGATAGATTATTTTAAATTAAAAAATAGAAGGTATGAAATAAAAATCATAGGGGGTTGAAATTAAAAAAATAGTAGGTATGAAATAAAAATAAAAGGACTAGCCCAATAAAATGAAACAAAAAAACCAATAAAAACATTTTTTTTAAAAAGGTAAAAAAATAGAAAAAAATAAATTTAGAAAAAGAGAAAACAATAAAGCAAACTTGACAAATCTGGTCTAATATCTTAAAGTTGCATCCTGTAAAATCTTTAACTCAAATTCAATCAAGAAAATAGTTTCCAGCCAATTTAATTTCAAGTGGTGAGATAAATTTTTTTAATGGAAACCACAAAAGCAACAAAAAATGAGAATAAGATTTGATTGAAAAAACTCAATTACAACGCAAATTTAAAGAAAAAATTAAAAAAATAATATAAAAAATAGTAATTAGAAGAATAAAAACTTGTAGCCCAAGCTTATTTTTATTTTTATCATTTTAATTTTGTACAGGAGCGGATGACCTTTCATCCAAGTGATATGTTGCTCATCAAGCTCCTAGAAGACGTGGTGGCAAAAGACCGGAGATCCACTTTACATATCTCAAGTCTGAACCGAGACGTATTCATTTTATAAGAACATGAGATAGATAAAATTTTATTCGTTTAATAAGAACCCGTAACAAGTACTAAAGGAGGGCGTGATTTCCTCTAATTCAAAAAAAAAATGTTGCCCGTCAAAACAAAAATCATGTAATTTACAAGACATCATTTTAACCATCGTTGACAATGATGACTAAAAAAAATCAACAACTAGTCTTTTGGTTAAAAAAAATTGTATTCAAGTTATTTTAATCTTATAACACTCACAAGCTATTCTACCAACTCCAAAACCCAAATAAAATCAATTTATTTTTGAGTTTCTCAAACTATGAGGGTGTTTGGGTTGTTTTATATTTTTTAATTTTAAAAATATATTCTTATGAATATTTTAAATGTTGAAGAAATACTTAGGATGAGAGCAAGGACGGATATGTTACGTTGTCTAAAGCTCAAGACGCTTTTATTATTCAAATTAAAAGGAAATAATTTTTTTTTATAACCAGGGTATCTAAATTAATTAATATACACTATAACTAACATCGTCATTGAATTCTTACAAAGCCAAAAAAATATGTATACAACATCATGGGATATGACAGGTGTGCATAGTGGAGCTTAAACCCCGATGTAGAGAAAGAGAATAAATCCTTTCCCTCGCTAGACGACAACTCCACCTGCAAGAAAATAACTTTTACTTAGAAAATGATAATTTCTATAGAATGAAGATTTAATTGGAAAATTATAATATATTGGATTTAATTGATTAAAACATGATCTATTGAGATTGAAAGGAAATAACTTTTACTTAAAAATTGATAATTTCTATAGAATGAAGATTTAATTGGAAAATTATAATATATTGAATTTAATTGATTAAAACATGATTTTAGGACGTGGCTGAAGATCAGTGGATGAGATGGGGACAAATTTGAGCTAGTTTTTGCATTTCATTTTTTTTTTCTAAAAAATTGTTTTTTTCAGTGTTTTTAAATTGTTTTAGCATACTATATTAATTTTTTTAAATATATTATTTTAATATATTTCTAAATAAAAAATATTTTAAAAAATAAATACTAATATAACGCACCCAAAATCTATATCCACGAATCGGTCATAAAAGCCGGCAACCAATTATATTATATTTTGGCTAATCAGCATCAGATCATAATTAAAAATAAATAAATATTGACAAGAAAAATGAATTAGTGGAGCCCGCGGGGCGTGTGATGGAGGCCGAGATCTTGCAGCGGGCGCGTGAGCGTTGATTTATCTACAAATTTCATGTTAATTCAGCAACATCGAACGCAAATGGCGCGTGAGCGTTGATTAATCTACAAATTTTATGCTAACCCGGTCCGGTCTAACCAAAGTACCAAAACACCCTCAAGTCGGACTGGGTCTTTTCTATAAATAACTTGTGATCCGGTGCAGCCCTGGCTGGGAGGGTGTGAATTAAGAAGAGTCACAACATCTTGAGCAGCAAACAGAAAACATAAAACTAAAGGGGATAGTGTAAATACCAAAACATTAAAGGGCAGCCATATGAAAATAGTACTATAAATAATCAAAAACCAAATCCAAAGTTCGTCCCCACCCAAAAAAACGAGAGGCAAGGAGAATCCTTAGAGATGAGCTAGCGGCATCGACAAGCCACACGATTCGATTCTCTAACACGATATATATTGTTTCACTTGAAAAGCTGCCACACAACTACATTGCCCATTTTCAGTTTGCTAGAATCGGAGTAAGTTGAAGTCATTGTTTGGATCGGGTCTGCTTTAGTTTAGCTTACTGTGTTGTGATTTGTCATTTTTTTTGTTGAATGCTGTAGTTGTATGTTACTGTTTGTAGTATTGGTGCTTTTGGTGTTTGTATTTCGTGCAACGCAGTTGAGCAACTGGTCTATTTACGGAGAGCCCCCATGGGCTTGGTTAGTTTTAGCTTAATGTGTTATCCATACTGATGATTCACACACGCACATATAGTTTTGAGAAATGAGCTCACTGCTTTTTCATAGTTTTGTTTGAAAATGGAACTAAAGCTTGATTTTTTAGAAGCCAACTTAGAAGGGCTCATCATGGTATAATGAATTGAAGTGGTCATGGTTGAATTCTGCTTATTTTGATCCTTTTCCCACTTTTCTTTCACATTTTTTATCCACATTGATGTCATTTGTTTTCACTATCCAAGAAAAGGAGTTTTCTTTTCTTTTTAAAAGGGCATCAGAATTGAATTCCAAGAAATCCTCTAGAAAGTTGATTACTTGTCATTAATCGAGACGATCCTCATTCAACTTAGCTTGGTGTGACTACTGTTCATTTTTTTCAAGGGCGAGTTTGAAGATTGAACTGCATGTTAATTTGTAAATATCTTACCTCCATGCAGAACATGGAAGCTTCGTGATTTTGATAAGGTTTATATCGAGTGATCAAAAGATGTTGCCTGTTTGTTCTGCCACTCCAACTTGTTCCCCTCATTCTCAGGTGAGATACGCTTCCTGAACTGTAATTTAAATCATGATGTTGCAAAGTTTCTATCATTCTTGTATCTCATGGTTTCATCTCTGCCCTTAGATTTGGAGATACATGACCTCCAACAGGGTGGAGATTAATCCGGTACTATAATTGATGTCTATGCTAAAAGAGAAAAATCTGGGGTATGTGAGATATGCGTGCTTTTGTAAAGAATGCGTGATGTATGTGAGAGGAAAATCCAGGGTGCTGAAGTTAAGGATTTGAATTGATGGTACCAATTAAGCCCCAACTGGTTAAGCATAAATTTCAGTACCGCATTATGTAGAGTGCATGTGCCTAAGTGATGGTTTTGAATTGAATGTATCAGCTGATACCCAAGCTCTAATGTGGTATCATAGTCCAGTGCAGATTCTCTTTCATTCTTTCTGTTAAGCTTAGACATCAGAGGGAGGCTGAGTAAATTTCTTAACATTCTAGCAGAAAGTTTGGTACGGCCTTATAACCTGCTTGCGCCTCTCTACTTAGCACTTTAAGCTTGGGGTGTGATGACATTTTCTCTTCACTTTTATCTAATTATTCCTGTCAGAAAGAAAAAATAAGATATGACATCTGAGAAACTCTTCAATATTCAAAGTCCTTTTCCACCTTTAAAGAAAAACATTTGAAGCATCTGTGTGATGGTAACTTCCATGCACTTGGGTTATTAATTCACCATGTTATGCATTATTGTGTCACATCTTTCTTCATATACCTGTGAAATAGTATTTCTATTTTCAAGCATTTCATTCATGTATTTGAAACAACAAAAACTGCAGATTCCATTACATGGAGGTCCGCAACCATTCTGCTCAGTCTGGAAGGATATTGAATCTAAATACTATGTAGATGACAGGGTACTTTTGGGGATGTCAAATGGAACACGTCCCCAAAGAATGTCCTTTAAAACACAAGCTATCAAGTCTTTCTACTCCAATTTTGTTGAAAGCAATGAACAATCAATATCCTTGGCTTTCATTAATGATCATTCCTGCCCAAATGAATTAGTTGACATTAAATGCAAGTTTTATAATGATTGGACTTCTTCCATTGGAGCAATAGATGAACTGCACCTTATGGGAGGAGGGGGGGGACTGAAACCTTTTGAAAGTTATAACATAGCTGATGTTGAAAAGGAATTTGTGGACTCTACAGACCGGTTAACTGAAAATACAGATAGTTTTGTTGGACTTGTGGAACCAAAAACAACATCAACTATCAATATAACACCAGAGAATCTCAGCTTGGGGCCTGAATCCTTGGAAATGGATAATGATTCATTATCAAGTGCGAAGACTAGTTTGAATGATTTTTTGGGTGGGTTTAAGGACTCCATCAATACTTCAGTAAATAAGGGAGAAAATGCTATGCAAAGCTCTCTAAACACAATTACTACTTCAATAACATCCATTAAGAAAAGTGCTTCAGAAGCAGTTGATAGTGCATTGAGCAAAGTATTCTCAACTTTCAATCAAACAGGAGAAGTGACTGGCGATAGATTAACTAGCTTTTCAACTGGTTTGAGGGAAGCCATAAAAAAAACTACTAACACTTCTATTGAAGTGCTAAGAGGTACAGTTGTTATAGTGGAGGAATCTTTAGTAAAAGGGGCTTCTTTTGTTGTTTATTCTTATGGGTCTGCAAAGGAATCGCTTCCTCCAGAGATCAGGGATGCACTGAATCTGTCTGAAGAAAGGGCAACAAAAATATTGAGGCCAATTGGTGCAACTTTTCAACAGGTATATTATACTTGGCGCATTTTATGAAATTAAAAAAATAACTCCATCTCCTGTAAAGTCTTATTTGGTTCATTTTAGAACTCTTTTTGTCAGAGATGTCAGTCACTGCTTTCACCTTACAGGTGTTCTAGTTGAATCATGTCTATTACAATGTTTAATTATCGACCCAACTCATTTATATTCTCAAACCATCATTGGATTTCATATACCATAAGCAGGTTTACATTGCTATCGAGGGGCTAGAGAAAAGTCTTGGCCTGGATCCAAATGATCCATTTGTACCTCTTGTTCTTTTCCTTGGAACCTCGGCCACTTTGTGGTATGGACGTCCTTTCTTGTGTATAAGGATTTGTTAATGTAATCTGCATTACATTGGAAACTTAAGTTTTGTATCAGATTTGTGCAGGGGGTTTTATCGGGTGTGGGCATATGGTGGTTACTCTGGAGATTTGTCTCCACAATTAACTCTGAAGCTCTTGGAAGGGAAGGGAGACACCATACTCATTGATGTCCGGCCTGAGGCAAGAGAGTAAATTTTTCTGGCCTTTCATGTTCTTAAGTTTCTTTTATTAAAAATTTGAGTACCTCAATGAGAGAGGCTAATGTTAAAGAATAATATAAATCATATCATGGGGCCTCACCTAAAAGCTTAAGCTTAAGCTTTTAGGTAAGATGGTTCCTTGACAGCTAAATCCTACTGCTCTCACTTTTACTTAATGATTTCTACTTTTTTTTCAACTTTGTTCACTTATAACTTCTATCTTTTGGTGACAACATTTCATATTTTCAGTACTTATTTATTTTTTCACTAAGAAATATCATTTACATACACCTTTCACCCTCATATCTTTTATATTATAGTAAAAACAATCTCAAATCAGGCAACCTCATTAATTTCCTTTTATTATCTTAACTTGGCATTGAATTGTTTGATATTATTTTTGTGAAGGTTCTCAGAGAAAGAGATGGCATCCCTGATCTTCGGCGAGCCGCTCGGTTTCGCTATGCAAGTGTAACTCTACCCCAGGTTGGTTTTCTTTATAATATTGTCAAAAAGCTATGGTTGGAGGAATATTGCTATATGTTACAAGGAAGATCGAAGTTTGGAACAATTACTTTGTTTCTAAATGTTAAATAACTCTTTGAACCAGAAAAAAAGATGAAATAAAAATGAGCATCGGAGCTTGAATGCATCCTTTCTTTTGTAACCTTTTGTTTTATATTCCTCAACTCTGTTAAAGGGTCAACTTTTTTTTTAGATTGATGGCCCAGTAAGGAAGCTGTTAAAAGGTGGACAAGATCTTGATGACACCCTAATTGCTGCAGTCATTCGAAACTTGAAAGTTGTAAAGGTACAACTTTATGTTTTAAGACATTTGAAATAACTATTGTTTATGCATGTTGAAGGTTTTAGAAAAAATGAGAATTCTGAGTAGTGCCAAAAGGTAAGGAAGTTTTAGGGGAGGGGTGATTTGGGCTTGATCTAATCATTTTTGTGTGTTTTATCATCATTAACCTTGGAGGACACAAGAAATTGTTTCACACTTTTCCATTCTCTAAGATTTCTTTTCATCAGGCCATGCTCATGTGTGAAGGTCAACTGGACACGTACTATAGTGATCCAAATGACATGCACAAAAATTCAAGTAGAAGATGCATAAAACTTAAAGTGTTCAAGGCATTGTTTGTGAAATTACTTGCACTCATAATTTTGCATTGAAATGTGGGTGGTGTCATAGGTTCAATATGCCTAAGCTGAAGGTACTGATATAATTTGTTTTCCAGAATTTTACTGGTGAAATAACTTGCAATCACACTTTCCATTGAATTTTAGGTGGTGGAATTGGTCCAACAGGGCCTAAAGTAAATTTTTGGGGTGGTAGGGTTTGTCCAGAAGTACCTAAATAAATTACATGGGACAAGTGATCAACTTTACAAAATGTGTTATTTGGAAATATTATTGAAGTATGGTTCCTACATCACAAACTCCTGTGATTTTCCATGTTTGACAGTCTGTTTGGCGCAATGGTGCAACCACCGTTTCACTAATTTTTTTATATTTTTTGCTGCAAATTATTTTTTTGTGTGTGTTTTTGGATTGTTTTGGTATGCCGATATTAAAAATTAATTTTAAAAAATAAAGAAATATTGTTTTAATGTATTTCCAAACAAAATGTACTTTGAAAAGCAACCTCTACCATTATCGTAAACACGCCCTAAATCTGGCACTAGGAATATTTTCTTAGAATTTTTTTTCTCTAATACTTGTAGGACAGGTACGAGGTGATAGTTATGGATGCTGATGGTTCTTGTTCGAAAGGCATTGCAAGATCCTTGAGAAAGCTTGGGGTTAAGGCAAGTATTTGGAATCTTATTTTTTGTTACATAAATGACTAAGCATTTATGCACATGGAACTAAAAAGGGAGAAAGAGAATTTCTCCACTCTCCTTTGGTTGAGCTTCTTGGGGATTAACAATTCAGAGAATTTGTCCCTTATCAGTAACCTTTTAAAAAAATAACAATCTCTATATTAACCAGAGTCTGGAAAAGTACCTTGCTGCTTCTTGTTCATTTAGAATGTTGTTAAACCAAAACACTTTTACTCCTTATGTATCTTTGTCTGGTGTATAAATGCTATAGATAGAACCCATTTTTCATACATGTTCTCTAGATAGTTTCTGCACATGAGTTTGGCTTTGGAATCTGAATAGACTACACTCTAGTTCTACATCTCACTCTTGTCTTCATGGTACCTCATTAAAAGGAAAAAAAATCTTGTTACCTTGTCTGACTTTGTAAGTTGCAATGGGTTAATCAAGCTCAATATTCTTTTAGCTCACTCTATAGCTTGCGAAGCCATACAGTTGTGTATATCACTTGCAAAGAAAAAATGTTAAATGTATGGATACAAGATAATACCATGGTCAAAAAAATCTTTTAACTTACCTTTTAAAGTTAGTTGTATTTTGCAGAATTAATCTATGTGACCTGCAATGTAAGAAAATTGACTAATGCCAGGTCTTTTTTTTAATCTTGAACTGCAAAACATTGTAACATATTGCTAACTGTTTGTTTGCATTTTTACATGACAGAGACCATACCTGGTCCAAGGTGGCTTCCAATCTTGGGCAAAGCAAGGTCTCCGAGTCAAGGAGCTCAGACCTGAGACAGCACTAACTATACTTAGTGAGGTAAATTAATGGCATGACTATTGTATTCTCTTAGCTAATTGAAATATTTAGAGGAAAAAATTCAATTTGTTGCAAGCCATTGAATAACTCAAAGTATATATGTTGCAGATGACATGCTGTAGTATTACTTCCTTAACTTCCAATAATATATTCAGTCAGCTCAGATAAATCCTGGAGAGTTTATTAATTTGACATTTATTTCAAAAGCGCATTATAAGAGTAAATTCATATGCCTGGTGCACTTCGGTGCCCCATGGATATTATCAAAATGGCATTCATACGGCACTGAACAACACGAATACACACAGACATATGAGGCATATACGTTTCTGTACATGCAAGTGCATAGATTCACATGGAAACTCAAGCTGTAATCTCCACGTGTGTGCTTGCGGGTGTGTGTGTAGACATTGTGGGGCACTGCATGAAATCACACATGTCTGGACATGTGTGCTTGTATATATGTAATGGGTGGGCTACCATAAACTGGATAAGCAGGCCATGGGGATTGTTTATGTTTTGAAGCATGACTGTGCTCAGATTTATGAAATTAAATTATGCACATTATCCTAGCTACTAATATTTTTCATAAATATGCATCAAATCTGAAGCAAATTTGAAAAAATGATTATTTTTCTTGAATTCAATCCAGTGGTATTAGAATTGGTAGCTCTTTTCCAAAGACTATTGGTTTCTTTAGTGCACCAGATTGAACTGTATGGAACTCAGTGGTAGAATTGATGGTTAGTCTAACTGTAGTTTCAATAAATTTTCCAACATGTTAGGTGCTACCAATTACAGAACTCTTGAAGCTGTTGTGTGCATAATAAAAGGTCATGTCCCAAGTACCTGAGCCCAGGTCTTTGTGGGCATTTAACACTCAAACAAGTTGATATGATCATCTTACAACTCAGAAAGCTCATATGAGCTCAAAAGTTATTTCGATATATGCAACAAGCTGACTTTTTGGATCATGTTACAATCTGGGATCCTTGTTCAACAACCTTCACCTTCAATCAAAACATTTGTCTTTTTCTAAGACCATTCAGTCATGTTGGATTCATATTCATTATGCTTTGTCAATCTGTGCTGTTCTTTTTGATTGATTGAAAATTTTAAATACATGTACATTCTGCAAGTGCTTGCCTTTTCTAGTGCCAGATCTAAGTTTTTCTCCATGTACTTGAGTTTTGATAACTTGGCATCATTTCAGGAGGCTGAGGCAATTCTAGAAGATATCAGACCTTCACCAGTGCAAGCACTTGGGTATGGCGTGGTAAGACTCGGAATTCTTTTTGTGGTATTACATCAGGTCTTGGTTAATCATCAAATCATGATTGAGAAATATTTATTTCTTATCATCCAAATGTCCAGGCATCCTTTGCTAATAAAAATATTTACTTTGTGAACAGGGTTTTGCGGCAGCATCATATGCATTGCTAGGTATGTACATTTTCTTCCTCGTGGATAGGGTTTCTGTTACTCTCTAAGAATGATCCCCCAAAATCTTGAAGAGTTTGAAACATTTAGATCTACTATATAGAACCAATGCTATAGATTCTGTTTTTTTCCCTTCCCATCCTTCATGCCAACCAAACTTGAACTTTGTTTCAGAGTGGGAGAAGACCTTACAATTTATTGCCATTGTTGGCCTCAGTCAGGTATACTATTATTAGTTGTACTTCTCTGGTCATTGATTCTTTCACAGTTACACACACGCACACACTCTCACTGATATTGATTTCTAAGCTGATAGTGGCTAAAACAAACTTTGCACTTTCTGAACATGAAATATTGTGCTCGTGCACAGATCCTTTGATGCATTTCATAAAATAGTGTGTATTTGACCATTAAGCTAGATGCCCCTCTGTCTATTTTGCTTGTCATTGCTAAATTTAGTTTAGTGATCCATGTGTTTCTCAAATTATTGGTTTGTCATGCACCACCAGACTATTTATCGGCGGGTTGCTTCTTACAATGGCCCAGAAGATTTGAAGCAAGATATGAGGTATAACCCACTACAGAAGTCTTCTGTCATTCATGCATTTACCATATTAGACACAATTGGATTTGGTATACCTATATGAGAACAAGGTTTGAAATCAAGTCTCTGTTCCTGCTCAATGAGTTATGCAAAGCGCACTCATTATAGTGTTTGATAGATAGGTGTTATGTGCTGTACTGTTGAGAAACTAATCAGATTATGCTGGTGCAACATCATTTAGCCACCCAATTGACATGTTTTACTTAAAATGGACCTCGGTGTTTGCATTGGAAAAGGCATGGGAAATTTTGTATATAGGTGGTCTCATTGGCTTTAAATGTTCTACCAACACTAGGATCTTGACCGTGTCAGCAATCCAATTCGTGTTCATAACCAAACTACCTATGACCTTATCAAGGTCAACATTTCCTAACCTCCACGAGACTTTTGAGAAGTTGTTTATTCACTTGGCAGTTGGATTTTTTTTGGTAGTGGGATCATGCATGGCTAGGTTTTTGGATTGTTTGAAGTCTTGATTAACTGGGAGTTTAAATGTTTCTTTGAAGGCTTTTGCTCTCCCCTGTTAGATTTGGAGCTCAGGCATTTTCGTGGGCTACCGGAAAATTAGAAAACAACCGCCTCGGACTACCCACATCACCTTCATCTTCTGATGTTCAGAACCGGGTGCTGCAAGCTGCCGCAAAGCACGGATCCCAACCATCTGAAACTGAAGTTCAGAATCCGTCGCCTGACGCCATTAAATGAGAATGCAGATCTCTCAGAAGCATAGGCATCGAGGAGGCATTTACTGGCGGCAGCACATCAATCCGAGAACTTAACTGAGCTGTACATATAAAAATAAGAAACATTCTACCGATTCTGACCTCTAGGAGAACAAAATTTGCATGTTAATTCCAGATAAATGAACAAGTTCTTGTACATTTCTCTAATCAAGTGTGTTGATTTCTTGTGCTCATTGACGCCAACACAGATTCCCATTCATAATTGAATGAATACCATGGAAGGGCAAGGAGCAGCCTCTTTGCCTAATTCATTCCCTAATTTTCTATGCCTTGCGGCCACTGGATAATACCGGGGCTTTTGCCAAGTAGGTTGACATTATCATTATAAGAAGTAAAATAAACATATACACATAATTACAAGAATCCGCGCTTCATCCAACAAACTATCAAGTCTGAAGACTGAAGGGAATTCAGCTTTCAGCCAGCCCATGTATCATGCTTACAGCAATCAGGTTCCTTCCCAATCTATGCATTCTGCTGACAACCATGTTGTTAATTTTGTCCCGTTTTGGTCAAAATGTTTCATACGAGTTAAAAAACCAAAACAAAACAATGTGGTATTTATTTTGATTTAAATTCCGGTCTATTTTGGATTTTTTAGTCAAATACCAGCCGAAACATTCCAGTTTCGTTTCGGCCAAATAGTGTTTTTTTTAAATAATAAATAATTTTACAATATCAATCATATCTTTTAATCTGACCGATAGATTGAGATGAAATTTTACGAGGAGTCTCTTGATATATTTATATATATTATTTTAAAATTTCAAAAAAATCAGAAGATGAGATGACCTTGCGAGATTGATGATGACATTCTCGTAATATTATACATGGTCATAATTTTATTCAGAAAAACCATTTTATTGAGTTTTTTTTAGATTAAATTATATGATTATAAATAATTTTATTTTTTGATTTGAACAAAAAAAATTAAATTAATATATTTAATTATATATATATATACATAAACAGTTCAGCCTCAAAATAACACGTCAAAATATTTCAAAACCAAAACATTCTATTTCAATTGAAAAAACAAAACATCAATGAAAACGAAATTGACTAACTTGTCTAAAACTGCAACACCGAAACCGATAACGAAACCCATTTCATAAACGAAGTATCAATGCTAACTTTTACAAGGTGATTGACAATTGACAGATAGAGCCATATAAAGCAAGGGTAGGATCCGTAACAAGTGGGTCCACCTATGCATCCCCGTAACCACCAAGTAGACCAGCCCTCACGAGAATGCAACGTCCAGGGTCTGATGCTCAAGCACCAACTGGTAACCAATGCCTGACAAAACAAGGAAAAGAACAAGTGAACGAACAATGCCATTCTGTGGTTACAGAATAGCTGAAAATCCAAGAAAACTAAATACAACTTGCAAATAAATAAATACCCTCCATTTTTCAAAGTGTTTGAACATGAAATATCAAGAAATGTTTGTTTATAGTATTAGAAGAAAATATAAAACGATAAGGACGACCTGCCAAGGGATCGTAGAAACCATGGACATGGAGATGTCCGTCATCTCTTGAGCTTTTGCTATCTGTAAAAAATTTCACTGCCATCTCTTGGATCCTCTGAAGGTAAAAGGAGTAACGAGAGAAAGGTGCAGAGATAGGGATTCTCTTAAAGCTGCACCATAAATTGACTAAGCTGTGAACAAATCAACTTTGGACAAGCCTGTTCTCTGCATGAAATAAATGGCTGAATCTTCCACTGACTCGTCAGCCAATATTAAAATCTTCCACTGAAATATACTTACAGTTGTTTTTAAAAGTGTTTTTCATTTAAAAATACAACAAAATGAGGTTTTTTTTGTTTTTTTTAAATCTTTTTGATATCAGCACATAAAAATAAAAATGATCTAAAAACACCAAAAAAATTTAATATAAAGTAAAATATAAAAATAAAAAAAATTCAATTTTTTTCAAAAACCCTTTTAAAACGCAATGTCAAACAGCCCTTAAATAAACGAATCATCTGGTAGAAAGAAAAATCCAGTCCATCATAACTAATCCTCAACGCATTTCCAATTCGAGGAGGGTTTAGAGCTGATTTTTTCAATGCACTATGCCACTCTTATTTGCTTTTACCATTAGAGCACGGTTCAAGATAATATATTTAACATAAGGGGTTGTTTTCTCTTAAAGTCTAGCAAATGCATATATATATATATATATTGCTTCCTGTTTGATTTCTAACGTGAGATGGATCAACCAAGTAGAAAACCGGAACAACTTCCTGTCCATTATATTTTTTGCAATTACAGGCTTCCCTATGCACCATTTGGAAGATGCATAGTTTTCAGAAAATAATCGCAGAAAGCATGGACTCTTCAATTGCTTTAAAAAATGGACAAATTTCATCCTCTCCAAGCTCAATATCTATGAAGGTTAGGGTTTGTTTCCACTTCAAAGCATCATAAAGCCAGCTGGTGTAACCAGAACGAGGATCCTCTCCTCTTATACGAAAGACATCATGTTTCTTAGGAGGGGTAGGGGTTCATATTGAAGAAGAAGCCATGAGAAGAAAACATTCACATCATAATTGATCTTGATTTCCTTATGGCAAGCCTTTAGTTGAATTGAATGTTCATGGCACCAGATCGTTCCACACCCAATTTCCTGCTTCTTCACCCTCACTAAACCAAAGTAATTCAGAAGACCTCCCATGAATCTCAAACCAAAAGCACACAAGCATGGCCTAAGTACGAGATCGTTCATATCTAACAGGCAACAACACGAGAAATCACACTGATACCAGGTGCTTAAAATGCACGATTTGAGCAAGCACTCAACAGTCAAGAAACATAAATATGTCCATTGCCTACTTTAAGGTTAAAGTGAATGCCATTTCATCAAGCCCGTGAAGGAGGGAGTCTCTAATCTTATGCCTACATGTCACCATTTATGTATTGCGAAATGCATTACAGCAATCAGCTAAATTTTCTCAAGCAGAAGGGCATACAGTAACATCACATGACAGATGCTCAATATTAACATATATCGAAGTCCAACATTTAACAGCATCCATTTAGCCTTTTTAACAGTTACCTTCACAGTGACGTGAGAAAGGGGAATTGGGAGTTCGGAATAGGCAAGGAAAGATGACAATAACGATATAAAACCTATTGTGCCGATTCATGCTTGTGTAATGAAGTTGTACACGAGGAAGATGATCTGCCAAACATGCAAGAAATAATGTTCTCTGCCTTGTGAGTGGCAAGTGTTCTTGTTACATCACCTATCCTACGTTCTAATATTAAGTTCTTCATTGCTTGTGTAAACTAAAAGTAGGCAAGATAAGATCTCTAAAGTGCATTCAACTGTGCTCAGTAATGCTAACTACAGGCTTCTCATACAAAAACCTAACAAATGAATATAAACAGCAATACACATCATGTTTGCATAGCATTGGGGTGGTTTAACACATGCATTGAGAGAAAATAAAATGACACAAATATGATATAAAAGAAAAGATTAAACTCAAGTTCATTCAACAACCTGAAAAGGAGATTGTAGCTTTAAAACCATTCAGTGCTGGATCAAGCTTACAGGTACAAAACAGAACAGAAATATAAAACTACAGAAATGACAACTTTTACTGGGTGATCAACTTCTCTGGGTTTGAGGTATCACCAGATGGTCCTTTTTTCTGTCCCATTATAACCATTGGTGGTGGGTTTACTAAACCAGCTCTCATAAGAATCCCACGTACAGTGTCTGTAGGTTGAGCACCAACCGATAACCAATACCTGCAGAAGCAAGTAAAAGAGTAACTCAAAGGCAACAAAAACAAGATTACAGAGTACTGACTTGTTTAATCAACCAGGAAAATAGATGCTGCTATAAAAGAGGTTTATGCGAACTAAAAACTGATCTTTCAGTTTTCTCCTTTGATTCAGAATTGACAAAACTCACTGTGAAGATATCTCTCCTACATGAAATAAATGTATAGCATGCATATTGATCTTGCACGCAATATTGTGTTTTTAGTGAATTAAAAATCAAAACTCAACACTTCATCTCGCTAAAATCTCCAGGATCATCTACTCTGGTTCACAATCTCTTTCAATTGGGCTAAAACATAAATAATCTGATAGATTTACATAGCCACAAATACAAGAAGCACAAACAAAACAAAAACAAATGCAGTGAAAGAATATAACTAAATGTTTTATATATATATAAAATATAAAAAACATACTTCACAAGGTCAACATTAAGACCCAATCTTCTAGCATCACCTTTAGCTACAAAAAAGAAACGAACAAATGTGTAAGAATAATTAAGCAACTTCATAAAGTTCCAATATTAAAAGCATAGCAAAAGTTAAGCTCAGTAATCAACATGTAACTTCCCCTAACAACGAAATGAAAGACAAAGCATAATTAATGCTTCAGTGACAATAATAGACTAAATACATTTACTTTATTTGATGATATATAAATAACTGTAATATTCCTATTAATAATGTTGGACCAAACCTTAAAAAATGATTTTTTCCTACACCTGATGATCTTTGCGCTTAAAATTTTATGACTTCAACAGAAAACACTCTAAAGTATAAATAACCATTGCTATTGATGGTTATATTAAACTATATTTACATAACAAAATGAAATACATCCCACTTTGCAGACGATAACCCCACAAATTTTAATTCTTTGATAACAACTTTATCTACAGAGACACTATATGATAGTCTGGGAACTTGGAAACGAACCCAATTGAGAAAAAGTTAAGTTGAAACTGAATAAGCCTCCGAATTTCAAGTCTTTAAGAATATAAAAACATCATGCAAACCGACCATATAAAACTACTAAGAGAAGAGTAAAAACAAATGGAGGGCACCTGCTAAGGGGTCATAGAAACCAAGAACTTGAAGGTGCTTGCCATCTCTTGGTGTATGGCTATCAGCAGCAACGATTCTGTAAAATGCCCTATTTTTGCATCCCAGTCTAGCTAAACGAATCTTCACAGCCATTTTCTTTAGTTCTTCAAGAGAGAGAGGAGAGAGCAAAGGCAAGACAAGAAGCGAGTGTGGATATGGGTTTTTATATGGATAACGAGGATGAGATGGTTTGTGGATACTGGTTTTTCTAGTCGTTGATGATAAGGGTTTTTCTTAGTTGGGCTTTTCTACTTCTTTCTTGTCGAAACTACGCCGTTTGGAATACATATTTTCTTTAGAAAGCTTAAAGCCATACAAATTATGTATACACCACTCAAACTCAATTAGAAGGTCTTTGTAAAATATGATTTCAGTGGTATATATTTTCTAATATCTCATTGGACATTATTTCTAAAAATATTTAGTGCATTAAAATATTCAGTGGTATATATTTATATAATATAATTGTTGATTTGAGTGCACTTTGTGTGAAATAGACTCTACAACACAATTATGATCTTCAACTCCATCTTTTATTTCATTTCTCATCAAGTTAATCGTCACTTGACTGCTCTAAAGTTTAACTCCGAAGTTTCCTTTTTGATACACTCTAATTTGTTGACATGTGGAGTTCTGTTCTTTTTTGTAGAACTTGTTAGCTAAAATCTAATTATGGAGGAGACTGGAGGAGAAAAAATTAACCATCCACCTTCAATTATCATGTTCTTTAGTGCAGGAGATTGTCCCTCTCGCTTCAGGTAGCCCTAAGAAAATATCAAAAAACAAATCAATTAAAGACCGATTATTTTATTTTATTTTTGGATTCGAGGAGAACCTACTTTCCGGAAAGCGTATTTTATAGGTCCAGGTGAACGAGTAAAATTCTAGCTATCTCAGACTCTTACAAGAAATACACGTTCTCACTCAAACTCGAAATTTGTTGTGCAGATCTCAAGTCCTTTGTCATCACGTCATTTCTCATCACACACCATGCCATGGGAAACAAGAATGATTATTTTGCCTTCTGTATTGTCCCACTTGCTCCTAATTTAAAACAAGTAATTTAAAAATCACTCCCTGCTGATAACTAAAATATTGAAATTAAAAACAATTAATAAAAGATTCCAGGATCTGTAAGATGACAGCATTGAAAATCAATCTGTATTTTACATAAAGCTCTCAGGTTCTCTAGCATGTTAACTCAGAACAATGAGTTATTTCATTGCTTGCAAATTCATCACAGTATAAACAAATTGTGGGGAACACTATACTAAAATTTTCATGGTGTTGGCAATCAACTTTACCATGGACAGTAACTCTGTCCTCGCCAAAAACCCAAAACTTCCGAGGTTGAGTTTTTGAACAGGAAATATTCTATATGTGAATATACAATCTCCCATTGCACACATGTACATCTGCAGTATTTTTTTTTCTTCTTTTGCCAGAAACTGCAGAACACTTGTCGTTGCCGTTTTCGTAGGTGTCCATCTGATTTTTTTCAAATAATCTCCTGTTTAGGGTATGTGAAAACAAAAAATGGCTCATTCCCATTCCTTCTCTGCAATAACCACAAAAGCATCTTCTAGTGACCACCTCCTTCTCTCACTTTTGGCGGTTGGATTGAGAACAGCTCTTTCAGCTTTAGATACAAGATATCCAATGACAATCTCTCTTCTCTGTCTGGCTCGTAAGAGCACTTCATAGAAACTCAATTCCTCGCCTTCAAAAACATAAAGATTTGCTTGCCTTATTTGTAGTTCATTTCCCTGATGAACACAAAATGTTTCATGAATGATGAGTAAAAATGATCAGAGGATCATAAATTTCGACATCATCAATAGCAACAAGTTTAACAGCATAACCAGGAATGATGCTGATAGGATGTGGAGGATTGCCTAAGGTTCTAAGCAATAAAGACAGAGAGGTCACTAGCAAAACCTTTGCTGTTGTGGCACAACATATTAAGAGGCTAAAGTATGGTTCGAAGGAGTGACCAACTTAAGGCACTGGGGAAAGAAGCTGATGGTCACCCACTGTGTTAACTTATAAGAAAATGAATCCTTTAGTTTAGCTGTCTTAAGCCGATTGACACAGAATGCATCAAAACAATCCAACAGAATCATGAGGACAGTATAACAGCATAAAATTACAAGTGTAACTGATTCAGATCCTTGTCGAATTAATGCATCAAAACAATCCAACAGAATCATGAGGACAGTATAACAGCATAAATTACGAGAAGTGTAACTGATTCAGATCCTTGTTGAATTATGGAGTGCGTGACAAAGAGGAAAAGCTTTCTAGAACTAGCATACAGTACACAGGATGCAAGCTGCTTTTTTTGAGGGGAAAAAGGGTTGAATATTGTTAAAAGGTGTTTCAATTTCTCCCCGCTTGCAAGAGTTGGCTAAAAAAAATAGCATTCATGTAAGAACTGTCAAGTGATGTCTGTCAAATCATCTCCTACAAAGAATTTCCCAAATTTCATTGAATTGAGCAAGATTGCAGGATCTCAATTATTAAGTTTTTTTTAACCTTAAGTGCATTTGAATTAAAAAAAAAAATAGTTATGAAACTGTTGGAATTTTCTATTGCAATTTTGAAAGTCATTTTTCCATTTGAAATTTGGGTTTGCCATAGAATGTGATCAGATCTCAGAATTTAACAGAAGAGAAACAAAAGAATACCTCCTCTGCAAAGAGCTCTTTTAATACATGATTTATTTGTTGATCTTCTGCAACCATGGCCAACGCCATGCTAACAAGCTCATTTGATAGAACGTAATCGCTGATCTTTGACATGGCAAGTAACTTTTTAGTTCTTGGGTCCAGAATTTCACTTATTATTACTGATTTATCTGAAGCCTGCTGCATCTCCCCAATCCACGAGCCTTGTGACAAGCTTCCACTGTGAACCTGGTCTGACATTGGGAGACGCTTCGACTGCATGGATCATGAGAATAAGAACGAATGATTACAAAGATCAAAGAGCACTAAATCTCACAAGTGATCTCCAATGTCACCATATTAGTCAACACCAGGATTCTGTACAACTATCTTTTCTTGGGTTCTGGAGAGAAGAAACAAGTTTTTTTCTGGCTTTTCCTTGATTTGATGAAGAGCTGGCTACTTACTCTTCAGAAATGAAGGCAAAAAAACTTCTGTACGTAAGATTACAGGGCATCTTGGAGGATGGAATACAACAATAATTGTTTATAAAGGGATGAAAGGTGACCAGCCCATGTCGAATGGAAAAGACTCTCACGGCCCCACCCCCTCCCAATCATTGATTCAGTTTCACAATTTTTAAATTGCAGTTTCTGTGTGGCAGAAACCAACTGTCATAGATAAAACATATCTGTGTCATAGCCTATCCACCAGAACTTTAGTTAGATCAAGTACCTGAATATCACGAATCAATAGTAATGTGGCAAGAGATCTGGAGTCTGCTTGCATGGCTGAATCTTCCACTGACTCGTCAGCCAAAATTAAAATCTAAACAAACAAATACTTCATCAAAATCTTTTTAACAAAGAATAACAATAGTTCAAAAAATATGATCCCTGTCATCATAACCCAACATTATTAAGTATCATTCTACTTACAGAATCAAAAGATTGCAAAGGCAGGCTTTCTAAATGACGTCTTATGACTGTATTTCCCACTCGATTAACCAGTTGAATATTTTCCAACCTACTCAAGTCTAGGCCACCATCAATAAGCTTCTTTTCCCTCTCTTTTTCATGAACATCATTGAACATCCAGAGCTCTGAACCTTGTGCTAAAAATGCATCCAACACCTAAACTTGCAATGATGAGTGAACCTAACATTAATATTGATGTAGAAAATAAAAAAGTCTAAAAGAGAAAAAAGAGCACTCCAAATTGATGCAAGAAAAATAAATGTAGAAAGAATAGTTCCAGTGAAGAAACATTTGTTGCAACTGCGACTGAAAATTCAGTAATGACAAGGAAGTATTCTGAAATGTCTACTACCACTTGCTGCAACAGAGAATTTAAGATTTCAGAATCCTTATAACATTACCATAATCATATCTTCCATGTCTCGTCTCCAACCACAAAACAGTATCCTTTCTGCAGGCTTTGGAACAATGAAGTCTTTGGGTAGACTTCCTCTCCATACCTGCATCATCCAGACAAAGAAAAGATTAGGGGCTTCACAAATGAACTTACCACAATCATATCATCAATGTCCCTCCTCCACCCACAAAGTAGAATCTTCTGTGGCATTCTTGCAGGTTGGGCAATGTGCATGAATGATGCTTTTTGACCTGATGATAAAATTGATTGTATCATGTAAGTTCTTTTATTATGGTCTGCCCACTTACCTAATTTCCACTGAAGGGACCATTCTAGCGTGCACGTCTGAACTGTTTCTTTATATAGAGCAACCAACCTGACCATGATCTGCTGTTTCAGTTTTCATTTTGTTTCCTTTTCAATTTTACCGATTTCTTTACATCATATCAAAAGCGCACACCATATCCTTCACTAAATTACACCGATCTAGTATTTATTGAAGAACCATCCTCAAAGGGTCTATGGTAGACACGTCACATGCAAGGCGATAGTTTCCCCAACCACACTGCAACATGTACAATGCCAAAGAGTTCGTGCATATATGTGCAACAACATACTTACCTATAGGCCAACAAGATGCTAAAACTAACTAAAGTGAATCTATTTTATTTATGGGTATGCTTGGGTATCTAAAGCTAGGACGGACCTTATTTTCTTTCCTCTATGCAGATATCTGCTGCATTTATTATGGACTTTTCTTTCCCTTTTCATTTTGTAATTTTATCTCTGATAAAAAAAGCATCCTGGCTCAGGCAAGCTAAGATGGCTTTCTTTTGCTAACTGGGTAAGGCACAAGTCCTGTCTCTTATTATGCACATACCACATAGGATGACAGAACAAAGACTAGGAAGCTTCGGTAAAAAATGCGAGCAATCTATAAGAAATCTTTATTTCTGAGCGAAAAATGAAAGCACCGTAGGTAATGCAGCTGGAGCATAGGTATTGTCATCTTCTGCTATAACAAGGACTTCATCACCTTCTTGTAGAACATACGAGTCTTCAGGATTCAGGATAATTTTACCCCCACGGGAAGCAACCTTGATCCCACAAGGTATAGCATCAGGAAAACTGATTAGTATGTCCTCAAATTGCATGCCATGCAACTGTGGCCATCTTTTGATGTAAAACTCACAATTTTCAAACCCAAGTATGTCTTCCCAGATCTGTCACAAGCCATCCATATTTATCACATGCAAAAAACAAGCAGGGAAGTAGTTTACAGCATAATAATGTAAGTAAAACTCAATGAGAAAAACTCCATAAAGTAAATAATGCTCACACTGATGTTAAAGAGTGTGACTAGAGTATTAAGAGTGCAGAAATTAACCTGTGCAAGTCCTGGCTGCCGAGCACATTGAATCATCAAGCGACCAATAACATCATGAGCTACAACAGTTTCAACAAGATCTCCACCAACAAGTTTCAAAAGAACCTCATTGTCAAGATCACTTAGCTCCACAACAATGTGCCCTTTCAGTCCTTCTTTCACTCCTACAAGACTTAAGACGGTTCTCAATGCACGAGCATCACTCTGTAAAAAACCATAAATGAGTTAAAGGTTATCAATGCTTATCAGTAATAATATCAGATATGAAGCGCATCACTTCTTCACTCAAGTAGCAGACCTGGTCAGCATTTCCATCTTCAGCAAGGACAATTATTGCACGGGCCTTGGAGACAGAAACCTGAAAACTTAAGGCATTACCAAACCAAGAAAAGCAATAGAGAAAACAATGGTTTCACCATTCATGGCAAGGTAGATACTCGCATCATCAGGTTTAGAAGAAGAAGAAGAAGAGAGAGGAAGCTCAGCGTGAACTTGAAGAGTAATGATATTCACTGAAGAAACCATGACAAGACATGTAAGTGTAATCTTCAAGAATACAGTGCAATATGGTGCAATGATCTGCTTTAAGAAACAGTTAATCATATATTTCTTGGGAACTGGCATGCTTTAGCAAAATTAGTTATGTGGCCTGAAACTAAATTAGACAAGCATAATTTTTTTTTAGGATAACTAATCAAGCCATTTAGCATTAATGAATCACTTATTGATTGCACAACTGAAGAAGATTGAATCTGTCCAGCTACCAGAGCTTTCAGCAGAGAAGGTATGTCTGTACTACAACTTGTAAGCAATATCATAGAATGTACACATACCTTTTTCAGGTCAGCCAGAATTAAAGAGCTCCCGCTTCTGCATATGACAAATGTTCCTTTGAAGTCAAACTCCATTTTAGCAATATCCATTTCCATCTCTTCTTTGTCTCGTTCAGCCATCACCACAACAATTCCTCCCCCCAAACTCTCATTGGCTATAGCAAGCTGGTTCAGCAGTGATCCCTAGTTTCAGAACAAAATGATTGGTGACTGAGGAAATATTTGCAAAATATTCTGCAAACACCTAAATATATTTATTTTGTGTTATCCATGTGCTTCTATGAATTTCTTCAGAGATTTTTGTATTAGGAAGGAGATAATTGTTCCCAGTTTATTTAAAGGTCTTTGAGATGAGCTGTCTACACTATTCACAACTAGGGTAGTGTTTGGTGATGTGTTTACACTGCTTTTGGAAGTGCTTTTCCAAGTGCATTTGGGCTATAAAAGCATAGATTTGACTGGTGCTTTTGGATGATTTAGATATGCTGGTGCTGAAAAAAATAAAAAAAACAACTGAAAAAGCTTCAATTCGATGCCTTTTCAATCCAAACACACTTTTACACAAGCACCTACATAGCATTACCAAACACACACTAACTCATATAATATTGCCAACAAATGTATAAAGCAAACAAGCTTTACACTAACAAGATGTGGAATCAGAATCTTACTAGTTTATCACTCCACCCAAGAATTAGAGTATGGTTTTGCTCAACCACTTTGCTCCTTCCTTTCCTTAACGAATCAAACTTCTCGGAAATAGCGTCAGACACAAGCCCAAGCATCATAGCAAAAATAAGCATCCCGCCAAAGCTAATAGAAACAGAAACAAGCCTTGGACCAATCCCCTCTGAATTAGCATGATTGCCCGAATCAGCTACAAATGTCCAAGACAACCATAGACAATCCGCTAAACTATCATTTGTCACACTAAACATTGCCAAGCCACCAAGACAAATAACCAGCACTGTCGCAACTAACAATGCCAGAGGCTTTGCATATGGACGAACCGATAAGAAAACATCCACCCGATAAGCAAACTGCTTATTCAACAACACCGCTTCCCAAATATAACCCGATGATTTCCATGTTGATACAAAATCAATGTACTTGAAAGCAAGAACTGGAATAGACAATAGCGTAAGTGAAACAATCAAAGCCAAATTCTTTAACCCATTATTACCACCATAATCATAATCATCAATCTCCTGCATTACTGAATCAGAATCATCTACAATGGATAATAAATCACACGCTCGCAATTTCACATTTAGTTTCAATATTTGATCCTGCAATAACAAATACAAAGAATCCCATAAATAACAACAAAATCCTGCATTAAGGTTAAAGTCACTAACAAATACTTCAAAAGATCAATATAACCATAGAGGACTTAAAAGTTAAAACCACTAATCTTGATAATGAAAATCAAAACGTAAAGAGAAAAACTCACCTGCAAATCAATTACTTGGTAATGTAAGGTAAAATTCTTGTGTACCGATGAAGTCAAAGCGGTAATAACAATCTGCAACAGCCCACAAGAAAGCCACTTCAAAAAACATTTCTTGACTACTTTCCCAAGATCAAACTAGCAAAAAGGGCGCCGCGTTAACACTTACAGCTACTGCGATGGCCAAATCCCATCTGAATCTGACGCGATGACCCGACGGCCCGGAAGAAACCTTCTCAGTAAACTGCTTCTCACTGGAAATAACAAGTTTCCGGTCCAAAAAGGAATCAATTTGGTCTTGTTTTGAAGAATTAACAGGCGGTCGAGGGAATTCCAAGCGCCGGCGAAGAGTGTCATGTTTAGAAGTGGTAGGGGGGGGAACGGAGGAGGAAGGTCGAAAAGACTGCGATTTAGAGAGGCTGGGATCAAGAGAATGTTTGGGAGAAGTGGAGAATCTGCTGTGGGTTTTGGGAGGTGAATGGTTGATCAAGGGAGGTGAAGGGAAGGAGCAGTCCCTATCGAATGAGGGAGAAGATGAGTCTTCGGATTCGAGGGACATGGTGGGTTTTTTTATTGAAATGTTTTCTGTTTTTGTGTTTAATAATCAACCATATGCTTTCAGTAATTTATTATTATTATTTTAGGACCGCAACTTAGTGATATTTCGAGCATACATTTGTCGCCCGCGCGGGTCAGAGATTTTATTTTTCAGGACATGCATAAATAAAAAGTAAATGTGCTGTGCTTTCTAGAAAGAAAAAAAATATGAATTCGAAATTTGATTTATATTTTTAAAAATAATAAGATATAATAAATGTTATTTTAAAAAAAAAAAATTACAACTATGGTAAATTAGACTGATTTAGATCCACTTTTTTTTGTTTTTTTATGCGAGTAAACCTCATCCCTGGAAAATGAACTTTATAAGCTAGTTGAGCGAATAAAATCTCAGCTGTTCTATACAAGGGATGTAAACTCTGACTCGAACTCAAAATCTGCTACACATATCACAAGTCCATGGGTCCACCCTTGCTAACGTGTAAAGTTTATAATTCGATCTATAAAATTATCATAAAAAAAATTACAAAACTCAATCTTTTTAGACACGTGTTTGGCACTATATTTCAAATGTGTTTTTAAAAAAATATTTTTATTTTCTACTTTAGATTAAAAAATTTACTATTTTTAAATTATTTTCATGTGTAAATGTCAAAAATAATTTTTAAAAAACAAAAAATATAATATTTTAATATATTTATAAATAAAAAATACTTTAAAAAAACTGCAATTACAATCTCAAACGGGCACTGAGTTAAATTATCTGAACACACAGCACAACTCAAGAGAACAAGACATCCTTATAGAAATTAAATAAAAATAAATTATATTGCTCAATTTTTAGTAAATTTAATTTTGATGGGGTGAAAATAAACAAGAAAAGTTCAATTTTTAATTAAAAAAAACAAAAAAAAAGTATAGCTTTAATAACCTGATAAATTTAATGCTGTAATAATGAGAGAGAATGTGTAGAGAGCGTATGTATTTGGGAAGGTATAAGAATAATCAATGCGTGGAAATTTGTCCTTTGAAAGTTGTCTGCAGAGTGAGGGATCCATGTGGTCAAAAGTCAACCCAAAGGAAAGAATAAGATTTGATTCTTCTCTTGATATTTTCCAATTATTATTATTTTATAGCAATTTTTTATTAACAAAACTAAGATAATGTGTTTGATATTCCGGATAATATTAATTGAACTGAATAATATATAGCTGAATTAGACGTGATATATAATTATCATATTTTGTGTTTAGTGTTCGTGTACTAGAGTAAATAATTTATCTTATTTTATATTCAGTAAATAATAAACAAGACAACTATATTCACATCTCATCTATTTTTTAATTAATATATATATTAGAAAATAATTGTTATTTTATTTTGAATAAAATCTTTAATTTTTTATATTATTAACATTTATCTTGATATTTAATTAACCAATTAAATTGTGGAAATCAAATTCCAGTAGGAGATTTGTAATGTCCCATATTGGCGGGTGAGGGAGTGGTAACTGGTCTTATTAAGAATGTTGATTGATAACTTGTTATACGTGTTTTGGGGCGTCAGGCTCAGAAGTGGTCTCGCGCCACCAGAAACAAAACCGTGAGGGCAATAAAGCTCAAAACAGATAATATATGGCAGGTTGGGTTAGGCTGTTAAGAGATTGGTTAGCTTGTGATTGATGGGGTATGCTTTTTGAAAGAAAAAAGAAAAAAGGGTTTTTCAAGTTCTGAAATATTTGTAAATCTTAGCTAACAGCACCACGAATCTAGTCCTTAGGCCTGCTTGGTTTGTTTCAATTCGAAGTTTTTCATATTCCATGACTTCAATTTTGTATTCAATTTCAGGAATTTAGTCCTTTGAGATTACATGAGTCATGATGCAAGTTTTTTTTTGTAAACCTAGGTGAACAAGTAAAACAATGTATGTCTCAGACTCTTACAGGGGATGCATGTCTTGGCTCGAACTCGAGACCTGTTGTGCAGATCGCAAGCTTTTTGTCATCACGCTGCACTTTGTGAGTCCAGGTGAACGGGTAAAACCCCGGATGTCCCAAGCTTTTACAAGGAGTGCGCGTCCTTACTAGAACTCGAGACTTGTGAAAATCGCAAGCTCTTTGCCATCACGCTGCACTTTGTTGGCCCAGATGAACACGTAAAACCTCAGATGTACTAAATTTTTATAAGAGATGCATGTCCTGACTTGAACTCGAGACCTGCTATGCAGATCACAAAAATTTTATCATCACGACACCGCTACGACACGTGGGGACGCAAGATGCAAGTTGTTCTTAGAGAGGGTGAAAGTTCCTTCTTTCTGGTTCAGGGCCAATGGAGTGGTCTACTGTTCCATATACAAGGTCACAAGGACCCGGAAAAAAATGGAAAACAACTCAGGATCTCAGGAAATTTTTCTAGGGCACGTTCATGGGTGTTAAGGAACCATCTCACCTAAAAGCTTAAGCTGATAGGTGAAGCCCCAAAATATGATTTATATTATTCTCTAACACACACCCTCAAGAACTTGCACATATGCCCATTCTACCTCGTGTTTGATTTTTATCAAATAAAATGAGGGTGGTGAGATTCGAACTCGTGACCGCTGGGTCAACAAGATTCTGATACCATGTTAAGGAACCATCTCATCTAAAAGCTTAACATGATAGGTGAAGCCCCGAAATATGATTTATATTATTCTCTAACAATGGGAAATGCAAAAACTCCATGGTTATGAGTGGGAACGAGAATACAGTTTTTGGATCTATACTGGGCTATTGGTGGGTCTGAATAATATTGGCTGAAATCGAATGAAATTGACAATCTTGCTGGCACAAAATCATTGCGTGAATGTTTGTTGATACGAAATTAAGTTACTGTTCTTGTACTCTTTTATTTTAAAGTCCTGTATTGCATTTAAAAAAAACAAATGTGTATTTGGAAAAAAACATTTATTTTATTTTTTATTTTAAATTAAAAAAAATAGTGTTTTTAAATCAATCTTATATACTATATATTTAAATATATTTTTAAACAAAAAATAATTTTACTTACACTTCCAAAATCCAATCCGTCACTAATCAGGTTTCGACTATGTTCATTGTCCTGGGAGTACACAGCAAAGCAAATGAGTTATAATCTAATATCTGGCTTCTAATTTCAAAATATTTAAAAAAAAAAGAAAAAAAAGGGTTTTCAATGCGTTTCAATTGTTTGCATGATTATTTTGTAATTTTTAATTATTTTCATCTTGTTGATATCTTCTTGAAAAAAGAACATTTTTAAAAATATGTTTTCAATTCATTTGTATCTATTTCTTGAAAAAAAATATTTTTAAAAATAAATGAATTGTTAAGAAAATAAGGATCATCACACAAAAAAACATATCCTTATCTCACCCACAAAAATCCCAAAATCATAACCTCCACAAAAAAAACTTAGGTCCTGTTTGGAAGAGCTGTTGCGGTAGCTTTTTAAAGTGCTTTTCGTGCCGAAATATATCAAAATGATGTTTTTTTATTTTTTAAAAATTATTTTTGACATCAGCACATCAAAATGATCTAAAAACACTAAAACATATTCATTTAAAATGGAAAAAAAAATTTGAATTTCTGCGGCGCGACAGGTAAAAAGCGAAAACAAACAGAGAAAGAGAACCACCACCACTCAACTCCTCTCTCTACCGTTTTCTCGCACCACATCCTCTATTTTTGCAGCCCCCGTCTCCATTTTACAGTTCATAAAACTCCAGCTGATAGAAATATAGAACACTGCTCGATTTTTAAATCATAACATTTATGAAGATTACGAAACCCAACAAAATAAAAATCATTTTTTTAAAAAAATATTTTTGAAACACGGTCTTTTGTTGTTTCAAGTCTTGTAAATTCGTCGGGAATTTATTTTTATTTTTATTTTGTAAAATTATCAGCATTTTTTTTCAAATTCATTTAAATATTGCTATTTGGTTAATAGTTTAGCCCAATAAACTTAAATGGCATTAGCTCCAAATCCTATCACAAAGCTAAAAGTAGCCGTTGCAACTAATCAGCCCACTAGTATTGCTGGTGAGCAATCAGATCATGAAAGGAAAACTAGCCGTTAGCAAACCCTCCTTTAACGGTCATCTCTCTGCTGCGTGATATATAAATGCTTCGCTATCCCTATCTTCCCTTCAACAAATTATCTCAATCTTCAAAACCCAGTCGCCGATTACAAAAAACCATCAAAAATCTCAAATGGGTCTCATAAACAATCACAAATCTTGTCCAGTGACTGAATCCCACCACTCGCTCCACAAATTCTTCACTATATGCAACTACATTCTGCTATGTGCAGCCTCTAGTTGCATATTCCTCACTCTTTCTCTCCGCCTCTTCCCTTCCCTCTGCGGTTTCTTTATCATTCTCCTCCACATGGTCACCATCATCGCAGCCGTATCTGGTTGTTCTGCCTCCTTATCTGGGTCCAACAAATGGTACGCAGCTCACATGGTCAGCACTTCTCTAGCAGCAATATTTCAAGGATCAGTTTCCGTCCTTATCTTTACTCAAACTGGTGATTTCCTGGGCTACCTGAAGTCTTATGTAAGAGAAGAAGATGGTGCTGTGATCCTGAAGTTGGCTGGTGGGCTTTGTTTGCTGATTTTCTGCCTTGAGTGGGTGGTTTTGGTTCTTGCTTTCTTGTTGAGGTACTATGCTTTTGTTGAAGGAAATGGTAATGGCGCAGGTGCTGATTCTTTTGATAGAAATGGTAAAGTTTGAGAAGAAGAAGAAGAAGAAGAAGAAGAAGGTTGAAAAACTGCCTGCTCCCTTTGCGATTTCAGAGATTTGCTGGAAGTAATTATATGGATTTGAATCATTTGATCTGTACTGTACCAATCCTATTCTTTGTAGTTTTGATTATGTATGTAATTTCATGTCTGTAACAATCCTTCTATTCTTTATTTTTTATGAGAAAATCTTCCTTTTCATTTCCTTGGTTCTTTGCCAAAATGGTTTTAAGCCAAAATAATTATTTCTTTCATTAACATGAACCAAAAATTTGCCCAATGATCCATACAATTGGTTCTCTTAGAATCCTCTCGTGGCTTAATTGGGTTGAAAATGGTAAAGCATGTGTTTCTTTTATTCCTTTTCCCCCTTGAAATGTATTGTGATGTCTTGATAACATTACACCATGTTTCTTATATTTCTTAGCAATATATTTTAAAAATTAATCTCAATCACACTCGTACACTCGTAAATTGACACTTAATAGTGACCTAATTCCAGAATTTGGAGAGAATTATGGAATTTTGTTGGGAAGCATTTTGTTGCTCATTCTTATTATTGCCACAATTGAAAAATTCTTCTCCTTAATTATATAATAATGTTAATTTTTTTGGGTAACCACTAATGCATATATAATAAAACTCACATTTTTTTATATCCATTATTTTCCATAGTCTTTTTTTTCACTCCATTAAATTTGATACCGCTTGCCATTTTTTGTCAAAAGACTCAAAACTATAAAAGTGTTATCGTGTGGAGCTGGATTTCCCCCCATAAAAGTAATACTCAAATAAACATGTTTTTAAGAAAGAAAAAAAATCATGATTTGGTTTATAAACTTAATTAGATTAAATAAATTGATTTTTTTAATTAGATGATAAAAAACAACCATAATAAATTGACCAAATAAAAAAAATTGATGACAATATAACTTAGGGGAAATCATTTTTTTTCAAATGAAAAAAAAAATGACGTGGATAAGAAAAAACTAAATATGGAAGAATAAAATTGGTTAAATAAAGACAAAAAAAAGGCCACGAGGTAGCTTGATAAAACTATAAATTAAGTGATAAAAGATTAAGTCAACTCGCTAAACTCATGACTTGAATTATGAAATCGGGATAACCTAAAATATAAAAACAAAGACAACTATAAAGTCCAATAAAAAACCAACATAAATGGTGAAATCAAATAAGAAAAAAAATATCAACCTGCGTTAACTTTTTAAACTTGTAAATTAAGTTGTAAGACTAAAAATATCATGTATGGATAAAATCTCAAAACTTAATTCTCAACAAATTAAATAAACTAAAAAAATTTATATAAAAATTCCAAAACAAAAAAATAAAAAAATAAAGATCAAAATTAAATAAAAACAAATTGGAGAACAACTACAAAGATTTCATTGAAGGAAAAAAAATTTAAAAAAAATATTTTAACAAAAGGATCCATGAAAAAAACATTTAAAATTAAAAGAATTAGAACCATGTCGAGGGAAAACTCTATATCATAAATTAGGATTGTGTAATTAAATTGAAAACAAATCAAAATTTTATAAAAGGACCAATAACAAAAAAAAAATAAGAACCGAAGTTGAAATGTCAAAAAAAAACCTTGAAATTTTGAATGACTAGCTTGAATTTTGGGCTAATGAGAGGTAAAAGAAAGAAAACATGGTGAATTATAAACCCTCCGTCACTACTGCCATGAATGATTTTCTCCCCCGTGCTAGCAATATTTTTGATTAAATATTTTTTATATTAATTAAAAGAGCACATTATCTTCATTTAACTTAATAATAACAAAACAAAATCTCAAAGAAAAGACAAATTACCCTTAGACCCAAGTTATAAAAAGATTGTTTTAAAGGGTGATTGAATTATTTTATAGTGTTAACAAAAGTAAATGACAAAGAACCCTAAGTATCATGTTTAAAAATCTTATTTTAAAAGTGATTTTATTATTCAATTGTGATTTAAAAAAAAATAATTCTAATTGTGATCAATCTAATGATAAGTCATGAGAAAAGACTAAATCATCTTAATATCAAGATCATTGATTCTTAGGTAGGAAAAATTAATAATTTACTATTTTTAGTAATTGGTGATATAATTTTGAGAAATAAAATAATTTTATTTTTATTTTTAAAAAATATAAAACAACCATGTTTTGATAAAACGAGCTAATCACCATGTGTTTCACCGTAGTCAAAATGATATTTTTCAATATATATAAAAAAATCCTTAAAAAGAGAGCAAAATTTTTTCCATAATGCTATACACCCGGGTAAAATGATAAATTTTTAATTTTTTTATCTTGAATTTTTGTTAGGCAAAAGTTTTTAATAAAATATATAAATTTTAAATCAATGTAAATTTATTTATTTAATTGGTTTAAACAAAACCCTTTTTTAAAAAAAAAAAACACTAATGTTAAGCGATAATTTTTTTTAAAAAATAAGACAAAAAATAAAAGAAAATATTGAGCCACATAAGTTTTTCAAACCATTAATCCAGTATATTAGATCTGAAATACTATACATGAAAAAGTTGTAAAACTCAATTCTATCATTATAGCTTTCACTATCTCCACTCCTATATATAATTATATCCTAATTATTATTGATATTAGTATTGTTATCATCATCATCATTGTTATTGTTATCACTATTTAAACCATCGTTATAATTATTATTATCACAACTATAACTAGTTTTACTATTATTTTTATTTGTATTCTTATTATTAATGCATTTTTTTTTTATTATTAGTATCATAGTCACCACCACTACTATCAACGCGATTATAATCACTATTATAATTACTAATACTACTATTGTTATTAATATCATCAAAATTATTATTAGTATTATTATCATTATTAATATCATCACTATAATTGTTTTTTTTTATTATTGACATTCTTAATATTATTTCATGAATTATTGTTATTATTATCACTGTCATAATCATTAATATCATAAACACTATAACTATTATAATAAATTATTATTGTTATTATCATTATTATTAGTAATGTTACTATTATTATCATGATTACAGCTACTAAAATTTTTATTCTTATTATTATTGTTTAAACAATGAAAATCATAAAATTATTAGGAAGAATAAAATAAACAATACAAAAACTTTAACAAAAGAGTAAGCATAAAAATAAAATAAAAATGATAAAACTAAAATAAATATTATTAGTATTAAAAAAACTATTTGATTTGAAAAATAAATTAAAATAAGAAAAAAACCAAAAAAAAAGGGAAAAAATAAGAAATACCAGTTTAAAAATGATAATCTACACAAACTAAAATTGAAGGACTAAATTGAATAACATCTCAATAAAAAAAGAAAATGATAAAAAAATAAAAACCAAAACTAAGAGTATAGACACATAAATATGAATAAAAAATAGAGATTATTTCAGAAGGACTAAAAAAATTAAAGGAATTAAAATAAAAAAATAAAATAAAAGAATAAAGGCTAAAATAAAAAAAATATATGATCAATTTCAATTAAAGAACAAAATTGAAACACATCAAAAAATTTATACAAGAAAGCAGGACTAAAAAAGAAATCAAAAGACCAAGGACAAAAAAGTACAAAGCATAAACAAAGAAGACTTATATGCATATTCGGTTTTAGGAAAGAGAAAAGAAAAGAAAATCGATCATTGACAACTCTCTGACTATCTTGCGCTGACATGTGTATCACCATGAGAAAGAAAACATGGTGACACATCCAGTGAGACGATAATTGAATATTTTCAACCGCCACATGAAGCGTTAAGAACAAATATTTTAATAAAAAATATTAAAAATACCAAAACATCCAAAGTTTGTTTTAATAATAATAAAAATGCATATAAATATACCAAAATACTCCATGACCAACTCTTTGTTTTTGTCTTTTCCTAGGGTAAGTTAGTGTTGTTATTGTTCATAAAAAATAATAACACCAAAAATACCCTTGCAAGCTACTCTTATTTTTGTCTTATTCAAAAGCAAGATAGTTATTTAATTGTCCATAAAATCTGAAAATATCTAGAATATCCTTGTCTAACAATTTTTTTTTTTAAAGAGACAAAATTGTATTTTTACTGTTACAAAATTGGAAAAAAACACGTATACCCAGAACAATTATTTAATGACAAAAGAGAAAAGTACTAAAATACTTTCAAACCTATGAATTAATTGTTATAAATTGAGGGGCATAATAATAATTATACTGTTATAATTTACATTGAATTGTGTCCAAAAACAAATATCAAATACAGTGAATTGTTTTTTTTTTTTTTTTGTTAATTGCCGTCATTTTCCGAAAACAAATATAAAAAAAGAAGATGCTACGAGGAATAAAAAGAAATGAATTTGGTCGTAATGCTTATCACAGTTCCGAGTGAAAGAATTCCTTCACACGTCGAATCGAGTATCGACAACAGCAACGTAAGCACACGCAAGTCAAAACACATAAAAAATCGTTAGGCAAAGAGTCCAGACTTCTTGTTTTCTCCCTCCCTTACCCAGAAAAAATGGCCTCCTCCTCCTCTCTAATGATGAATCCGTTGACTTCACCATTCTGCAAATCCCTAAAACCAGAGTCTCTCCTCTTGGTGGGCCCTACAACATCACCAACAACAACTCAACTGAGGCTGCTGAAGCTCAAACAGAAGCCAAAGTCAGTGTCTTTCTCTGTTGCTTCTTCTTCGTCTTCCCCTGTGGTGTGCAAGGCAGTGTCTGTCAAGCAACCAGAGACTGAGATTGAAGGTCTCAACATTGCCGGGAATGTTACTCAGGTAAGGCGTGGTTGATTCTTTTATGTGATTTCTGAAGTGGGTTCTCTTTAAAGTCTACGACTTTTATTTTGTCGTTTATTAGAATGGGTTTTAGTTTGGTTCTTAGTGGAGGTAAATGCAAGTGGTTTTTAGAGTAATTTCAGGGATCTGATAGGTGGCTTCTGTTTTAAGTTTATTTAAAAGGCTGTTGATTTTCTTGATGTCAGTGGTTATTGAAATTGGTCTTGGATTAAATTAATAGAATTCTGAATTGGGTTCGTGTTTTTCCTTGAGAATTGAACTTGATGATAAAAAAGATTTTACTTTAAGTGGCATAATCGAGTGTATTTAGCAATGGTTTATGAGAATTGGGAATTTGGTTGGCTCTTTTTATTTGGGATTTGAGGTTGAATTTGGTTAATTATGGAGATTTTCTTTATGAAAATGCTGTTGATGTATGGCCCGTGGGATTATAATCTGTAATCATTTCAATTTGAATTGGAGAACAATTTTTTCTCCCTGCATTCCAGTTAAATGTGCTGTTAAATATAATTTTCTCATGTTGTTTTGCGCTTCACATGTATCGTAACTACAGTTCACCTCTGGCTTTATCCATACTCTCTTGATTTTAAGAGCTCGGTTGTTCCTTGCGATAAATTTCCGTATTTTAGTTCTTTTTATACTGTATATTTTTTTTAATTACCAAGCGTCTTATGAATTTTCATTTCTTTGTATTTTTCACCAACTTGTCGTCACTGCTTGCTTATACCGGCCAACTGAAAGCTTAGTTTACTGGTTTTTGTCGATTGCTTTGTGATGCAGCTTATTGGGAAAACTCCTATGGTTTACCTTAACAATATTGTTAAGGGGTCTGTTGCAAACATTGCTGCCAAGCTTGAGATCATGGAACCATGTTGCAGTGTCAAAGACAGGTGAGGATGGTGAAATTGCAAGTCTAAGAACTCAAGATTTTGCAATATATTTTATCTCGCATAAACATAATTAGCAAGCTTAATGACTGGATGAAAAAGGTAGAAGCCACCCTAAAATGTCAAGCATAATCAGGTGAAATATTCCTGAAATCTGTTTAAACATCCACAGTTAGTCAATTAGCAAATTAACCCAGTAATTGAAGTCTGAATTTGCACGCTTTATGTTGATATTTGACTTCTGTCCCAGATCTCTTGGGATAGGACTGCAATTATTCCTGTATCCTCATTAGCGTTTCTCATATACGGTCATTGTTTCTTATGTTGGGTTTCAGGATAGGTCATAGCATGATAGCTGATGCTGAGCAAAGAGGACTTATAACTCCTGGAAAGGTAATAAACCTGTGCAAGCATCTGGAAATTACAACCATTGCGGATTTCTCAGCATTGATTTTTGCCTCTTTTCATTTTGTTTGCCTAGCTCAGATGTGTTACATCTTGCAAAAGATTGAGTGAAAGGTGCATCCAAACTATTGGTTATTTACAAATTTTATATGCATGAATGCTGCTTTGTTGCAAAGTTTGACCAGACAGAACAATGGTTAAATCCTTGTTTAATTTTATGTACTCTCTCTGTTGTGGGATCATTAAAGGGATGGGTTATCCTATTACATTAGGATGAGACTTGATCAATACTCTTTATCAAAGTGTATGTTTCCTTGCATAACACTTACATTTATACAAGCAAGTGGGCATCTTTTGAAGATGGGTACCTGTGTTAAATGCTGGTCATGCACTCTATCTAGCCAAGTGTGCATTTCAAATTGCAGTGATTATCTCTGATTTTTCTTTGTTCAATTGATGTGCTGAACCATCTAGTTGCTAATTTGATGTTTTTAGTTGTAATAATTATTTGTTCATATGTTTATAATTGTGGTTGCTTACACAAGCACAAGCCACAAGCCACATTTGAATTATTTCATTGTGTCATTATTATGGACCAAGCATGGTAGATTGGTAACTCTATAAAATATAGTAGCATGGATCTTTTAATCATTTCTGGTCAGTGAATTATTCTCTGTTTTCAGAGTGTTCTTGTGGAACCTACAAGTGGAAACACAGGCATTGGCCTTGCATTTATAGCTGCTTCAAAAGGATATAAACTTATCTTGACAATGCCAGCATCAATGAGTATGGAGAGAAGAGTTCTTTTAAAAGCATTTGGAGCTGAGCTTGTTTTAACTGATGCAGCAAAGGGCATGAAGGGTGCAGTTCAGACAGCTGAAGAAATTGTGAAAAGAACACCCAACGCTTACATGCTCCAACAATTTGACAATCCTGCAAATCCTAAGGTTACTGCAGAGTTTTGTCCATTGATAATTTGTCTTCCTGAGGATCTTTATTATATCTCACTGATGTACTCCTGTTGAGTCAGTTTCTATTGTTTGCTGCTATCATGTGGGCATGGTTTCATTTGGTCGGCACCAACCCAAGGGGAGGGAAAGATCCCTAATCATGAAAGAAGGATTTTTTTCCGTGGTGGGACACATCTTTCACATTAGAATTCTTCTTAGATCCTCAGAGTTATGCAGTTCATCATTGAACCTTATGCAGATCATGCTTGAACCTTATCACTAATTATGTAGTTATTGAAAGACTCCATTTTATTTGGCAATGGACTTGATTATTTGGATGCCTTCCTCAAGAGAACTTGTGGAATTGGAATGGGGAGGCACATAGATCCAGAAACCCAAAACTTGGATTTAAATGAATGTTCTATTGCAGATACACTACGAAACAACTGGACCAGAAATCTGGGAAGATACAAGAGGCAAGGTAGATATCTTTGTTGCTGGTATTGGAACTGGCGGTACCATTTCTGGAGTTGGTCAGTTCCTCAAGGAGAAGAATCCCAAAATTAAGGTACTTGTATTTCCTGTTAAGTATTGTCAAATGACATTCCTTGAACAAAAAATGAAAGAAAAAGGAAAAGGACAAAAGGCAAATCATACGTAAACATTATTTTCTGCTGACACCCCTTTCAGCTTGTTGACTAACCAAAGTTTAAACTTCATAAAGCATGTAAGATGGTGTGAATCCCAAGCACATGTTCTGTAACCTGGTCGTCTGGTTGGCAGTGAATTATGTTCAAGAAGAATTTTGTAATGTGCGCTGTTTTATGTTCTGTTTCCCATTTTAACATTTTTATAAATTAGGTTATTGGTATAGAACCTTCAGAAAGCAACATTCTCTCTGGTGGGAAGCCTGGTAAGTAAAGTCTACCCACTTCCAATTTATTGTGGTAGGTTCCTCTACTGTTTTTAACTATTATAGTACTGTATATTATTTAATTAAAAATACAGGTCCTCACAAGATTCAAGGGATTGGAGCTGGTTTTGTACCAAGAAATTTGGATCAAGACGTGGTTGATGAAGTAATTGAGGTTGAAATCTTATCATTCTTCTGTCTCACAGTTTGAATCTCATTATACATAATTAATTCATTGCCCAAGTCATTTGGACATTGATGGCTGAACTTTGATAAATCACGTTGTATCATTATAGACTGTGATTTGAGTTGGTTGGCATATACAATCTTAAATTCAAATCTTGATACATACATGTGTGTCAAAGAACCACTCAACCCCAGAACTCAAGCTATTAGGCCACAAAAAAAAAGGTGCTTTATATTGTACTTAAAAAAATGTGTGATAAATAGATGATGCTTGTTTGAGAAACTGCCTCATCTTTTTAATTTTGATAACTAGTTACTTCATTCAATAGACATTTTTTGCTGCTGCAAAATCTTATACAAAATCGTTTTCAATTTATTTATTTTTAATCAATGCACAACCATGTTTGTGTGTTATATTGATTGAACAGGATTGGTTTCTTCATCCTGCAGTATAATTATAGAGATGTGACCTATTTATGAACTTAGATGACGCTTGATTTAGAGCGCAGAGGACAAGCTTTTTCCTTTAGTGGTTCCTGCTGAGCTTGATATATCTATTAAGCTAACAATTTTGATAGAACTTCGGGTTTTTATGTTTGTAAAACAATAAGTGATTGCATGCGTATTTAGTGTGACCAAACCCGTGCCCACCATGCCTATGCAGCAGGACTGCTAGTTTGTTTCTTTCAAAGGCATCAGCATATGTTTTAAAATGCTGTTTAAATCCTTTTTTGCACTTACAGTTGGTCATTGCATTTACCAATCTCAATTCTTACTGTTGGTTATTTGGCAGATATCGTTTAAATCCGTTTTTGCACATACAGTTGGCTATTGCATTTGCTAATCTCAATTCTCACTGATGGTTTTTTGGCAGATATCAAGTGACGAAGCTGTTGAAACTGCAAAGCAATTGGCACTCCAGGAAGGCTTATTGGTTAGTCCTTTCAATCTAACTTTAAGCCATCTGAAACAAAAGCAAATTAGGATTTCCTCTGAATCCCAATTGCATTGTATGTATATCCACATGCATGCAAGCCCTAAAAGTAATTTTAAAGCCGATTTGGGAGACAAGAAAAATTGATGGACTACTAAATCATTGTTCACCTTAATTTTATGAAATGACTAACTACATCTCTTTCTTTGCTATCAAATATACTTGGCCATTAATTATTCTTAGCTTATGAATTCGCTACTGGCCACATCCTGCTCCTTCTCTGTTAAATTCTGAATTATGAACCAAATCTTCTGTTTTCACAAGTGGTGCATGAGTCCATCCCAAGACAGATTCTGGTAACTAATATGTGGGTTGTTATCATGTACCTAGTCTTCATGATGAGAAGTGCTAGCACAGTGCGCTGCAGCTTCTTCTTTTTCTTTCTATTAGTGATGATATATCATTGCTTTGTTCTAGTTTAAGCTCTCCTTTTCCCTGTGACCTCCATCCTACTCTCTTCCTCTCTCATATTCATTGCTTGAGTTTTTTTTCTTGCACAATTTGATGTATGCTTTATTACCAGGTTGGCATATCTTCTGGGGCAGCAGCGGCTGCTGCAATTCTGGTCGGAAAGAGACCTGAGAATGCAGGGAAGCTGATTGCAGTAAGTCCTTTCAAGTAGATTGTAATGGATTTGAAGTTTTAATTCGTATTGTTTTTCCTGTACCTTTGAAAAGCAATTGTCTTTCATGCTTTAAAGTAGCCTACCTTAAAATAGACTGAAATATTTGGAATGCGGGGTTTGGTGGAAATGGTAACGAGACTTTTTTATGTCATGTCTCTTTCCGAAATGAGTTATTGCATATTGAGCAACATTTATGAAAACAAGAAGACATTCCAAGTAACTTGTGGGAACCTGTAGTTACATATTCAATATCATCCATCTATACATATAAATGCATCAAGAAAGTACTATTAGGAAGCTTTGGAGACTGGAATATTCTTAAGAGTTTTGCATGCAACACTTGACTTCATGCAATTGTTGTGTCCACCGGCACAAAAATAAACAGTTCTAGATAAATTAAGGTCAAAAAGTGAGATGCTAAGAAATTAATGTCTTGTCAAGTGATTTATTGAGGGAGTAATGAAAGGACATGCATAGAAGTTTCAGAGTCACATTGGACCTAGAGTTACAAGGTAGGGACATGCATTTAATGGTGTGATTCTAGCTACTGTTTTAGTCATATACTCCTACTAAGTGGACCTCCCCTGTTTTTGGTGTATGAAATTTAAGTTGTTGGGGGGTCCTACTTTTATCTGTGTTGTCAGAAGATGGACTCGTTTTTCTTTTTTATGCTTTGGCACCTTGGAGGCATGATGAGTTAATTAATTGGAATGATTTCTATGATGATTTGTTTAACCCTGGTATTTGATGGATGCATTCATTCAGTCTACTAGTTTGACCATGTTTTAAAGATGCTAATCCAAAGGAAAATAATTGCTGGGGGCTAATAGATTTGGCCAGTATTCTTGTCTCGTAAAGGTTTCCCTTCCAATTAGGAAAATGGATTGATCCAGGACCACTTCACTAAAACATTGATCCTGGACCACTTCACTGAAACATACTAGGTAGCTATACATAAGCAGCTGGCTTCCACTATCTTCACATTTTGACATCAACAACTATAAAAGACAAATTATAAAATCTGAGCCAGTCATCAACCACTTCTAGACATGCAATTCCCCTTTGCTGTTGTCACTTGAAACCATTATGAATCATAGAATGTGGATCTCTACCTTACTGTTGTTTTTCTTTTTTGAATTCCAGACATGTGAACTGATTTTCTAGCTGTGGTGTTCTCAGGTTGTGTTTCCGAGCTTCGGGGAGCGGTATCTCTCCACTGTTCTTTTCCAGTCAATTAGAGAAGAATGTGAGAAAATGCAGCCTGAGCCATGATACTCTCCTAGCTTTTGTTTGATTTATTCCTTTTTTTACACGTTACACATTAAAAAATAAACGTTTTCCTTTCCATGTCTCCTGTGTGCATCATTGATTGGTTCTTAGATTGACAATCTTCTACTGTAACTGGTCGTATTCTGTTTTTCACGTTTTTGTTGAACTTTTGAAAGAAGAAAATATATTGAAATTGGAAGTTTTAGATGTCCTTGTGCCACCTGAAGCTAAGTTGATTGGTGTTTTGAGAGAAAGCAGGTTTACCATCTGGAGCAAGTCTGAAGCTCTTTGGCTGCAAAATGCGAATCCAGTCAGAGCTACGATATTATTCAGTTTTTTAACAATATAAAGCCTTCTTGCACCTTAAAACAATTATAATTATGGTTAGTGCCAGTGATGTGCAACTGAAATTAATGCCATTGAAGGTTGAAATGGTATGGTGTTCACGGGGCAACTTCTTTTCCATCCCTTTTTTTTATATCTTTTTAATTTCGGGGACCAGGGTTGTGTTTGGTATTGCAATTATTTTTGTGGTTGAGTTTTTTTAAAAACAGTTTCATGAAAAGCATTTTTAGCTGCGGTTCATAACTGAAATTGAAGTGTTTGGTTAAAATTATGGTTGAATTTGAGGTTAATGAAAAGTAGTTTCATGTGTTTGGTTACCAATTTTTTTATATTATTGTCAATATGTGAAATTATTTTAAAATGTGTGTATTATTTTTTAAATATTATAGATTTAATAATCATAATTAGAAAATGTAATCAATAATTCAAGTAAATTAGACATTTGTTTTTATTTTTTTATCAAACTACTTGTAATTCTATTACGAATTAAATTCATATGTAAAAGTTTTTATTATCCCTAACTATTTGATCGAAAAATAACATATGGTAAAATATTATCTGAAACAAAATTATGATTATGAGCTAAAAATTATATTATGATTTCTTTCTAATATATTTATTTATATTTTAATTAAGTTTTTAGATTTTTTTATTATTTTAATATTAAAAATATATGATAAAAAAAATCGTGGCATGTTTTTAATGATTATTTCACTCGCTTCAACTTTCATCCATTTAAGATTTTGACAGGCCGGCGTGAATTCCAAGAAAATTGAGAGAAATAAGAAATAAAACACCTTTGACAACGAACCATGAAGATAAGGGCCTGTTTGGTATTGCGGTTGCTGTTGTGGTTGAGGTTGAAAAAAAGTAGTTTCAAAAAAAGTATTTTTGCTGCGGTTCAAAATAAGTTGTGAAGTGTTTGGTTAAAACTGTGGTTGAGTTTGAGGTTGAAAAAAAATAGTTTTGTGTGTTTAGTTATCATGTTTTTATATTGTTTTTAATTAATTTTTAGATTATTTTAATATTAAAAATATATTCTTTATATTAATAAACATATATTATATAAACATTATTTATATTTTAATTAATTTTTAGATTATTTTAATATTAAAAATATATTTAATATTAATATATAATTATTCTCTCCCAGCCCCAGCCTAATATAATTTGCCGTTCTTTATATTTAATATTAATATATTAATATTAACATCCAAAAGCCTGCCCAAATTCATATTTCTCTCTCTCGGGCCCCCCAAACCTGCTCCCTCTCTCCTCACCGCACGGGAAGCAGAAATTTTCTGCTTTCCGTTAACCTGCGGTTTGTAAATATTTTGGGGTGGGTCCCATGCCACAAAACCTGCGTTTTTTATTTAACCAAACAACATATGCACTGCTTTTTTTAAACCTGCGTCCGGACCACAATACCAAACGAGCTGTCATTTTAATCATTTTTGTGTTTGAAATTGTTTTTTTTTGTTTATAAATATATTAAAATAAAGTTTTTTAATTTTTTTAAATTATTTTTACTATTATCATACAAAAATAATTTAAAAATAACAAGAAAATTTAATTTAAAAAAAAATATTTTTTTACAAAAGCAAAGTAACACTTAGGGCCTGTTTGGTATTGCGGTTGCTGTTGTGGTTGAGGTTGAAAAAAAGTAGTTTCAAAAAAAGCACTTTTGCTGCGGTTCAAAATAAGTTGTGAAGTGTTTGGTTAAAACTGTGGTTGAGTTTGAGGTTGAAAAAAAATAGTTTTGTGTGTTTAGTTATCATGTTTTTATATTGTTTTTAATTAATTTTTAGATTATTTTAATATTAAAAATATATTCTTTATATTAATAAACATATATTATATAAACATTATTTATATTTTAATTAATTTTTAGATTATTTTAATATTAAAAATATATTTAATATTAATATATAATTATTCTCTCCCAGCCCCAGCCTAATATAATTTGCCGTTCTTTATATTTAATATTAATATATTAATATTAACATCCAAAAGCCTGCCCAAATTCATATTTCTCTCTCTCGGGCCCCCCAAACCTGCTCCCTCTCTCCTCACCGCACGGGAAGCAGAAATTTTCTGCTTTCCGTTAACCTGCGGTTTGTAAATATTTTGGGTGGGTCCCATGCCACAAAACCTGCGTTTTTTATTTAACCAAACAACATATGCACTGCTTTTTTTAAACCTGCGTCCGGACCACAATACCAAACGAGCTGTTAAAAGCTAACATGGAAGGCTGGGGTTTTGCTACTGGAGAAGGCTGCACTTGTTGCCAGACTGACCCCCTCACTCTTTAGCGTGTGAACTGCACGTGCCAGCCAAACTTACATTGCTCGTCAACTGCAGTCCCTTATTTTTTTCACAATCCAATTTTTTCCATGAGCCCGTAATTGTTCTAAATCAACAAAACCTAAATATGTTTTGATTTAGTTTTTTTTTTAAAAAGAAAAGAAAAGAAAAGAAAAGAAGGGTTTAGTGTTTTTTTTAATAAATTTAAACTATAAATTATAATTGATCGATTATATATAAATAAGTTTTTACTTTCAAATTCACAAAATCACACTGCTTCTTAACTGGACTGATAATTTTTTTCAATAAAATTTTGCTGTCGTAATTATAGAGAACAATCATGATATATTATTGCTTCTTTATATAAATATTAAAAAAAAAAACGTGTTAGCGGTTTTATTGTGTCCCTAGATACAAATCACTGTAAATTTCAATGGTAAAATTATTATTTTACCTCTTGGACTGAAAAATTTAACTCCCTAACACTGGGGGTATCTTGGACTTTTTCATGTGTAGTAATATATAAGCAATAAATTGCATTACAACTTAAAGAAAGATGGACAAATATGCAAACCACTAGTCAGATCTTGAATTTGTTATCCAGAGATCATTAATTTGAGTCTCACATGGAATTTTTAACTTTTCGTTAACTTTAGGATCCGTAAGATTAGTCGAGATACATGTAAACTATCTCGAACACCTACATTCCAAAAACAATTGAATCAATAAAGAATGCATAACCTGCAGGGATCCACCGGCAACAAACTATGGATGTAGTTTCACGTTCACACTAAATTATTTGTGGAATGTCAAACAATCAGATTCCTTTAATTTTCTGTTCATGATAATAAACACTTGGTTTAATTTAAACAAACAAGCTGGTGCGTTTTGCCCTAATCGCTAGTGCAACGTTAATGGATGTTAGGTAAAATGTCAACATTAATACTCCATAATTCTTCTAGACTCGTGCCAAAGGCTCGATTCATAATGCTGAGGACATGGATTTATATTAATCATTTAGATTAATTATATATATATATGTGTGTGTGTGTGTGTATGTTTATACACACACACACGACTAGGGAGAACACTTTCATATGTATATATATATATATATATATATATATAGATATGTTTATACACACACACGACTAGGGAGAACACTTTCATATATTTAATTCACCAAATGTATATTCAAGTTGTGATTTTATATTTTGCGGGTCTATTTTCAACCAGGAATTGTGGCATGTATGTTGACTGCCATCACAGTCTTAAATCACACGTTCTTTTTATTATTTATTCTGAATGTTTAATGAATCTGTAGCTTTCTGAGCATGGAGAATAATTACGGAAAAAAGAGAGTAACCCAATGGGTTAGCGGTCCCCTATCCTACTGTTCTTGCAGTCAATTAAAAAGAAAGCTAAAGGAGATTGGCCATCAACTGTTCACCAATACTAAAATCATTGTGGATTGACAATTTGGTCCGATGTTTCACGTGTATATGGGAGCTTTTTTTTAATTGAACAGTGTATTAACGAATCTGCCCCCGAAAACGACAAAAAAACCGCCGGTCTGGGGGCTCAGCGGTCATTGACCGTTTTCGGTCCGGTTTATTTGGCCTTTTTTTTAATTTAATAATTCATTGAACAATGCAATAACCATTTTGTCACCCGAAAAGGACAAAAACCAGGCGTTGGAGAGAGGGACGATCCGGTAATTAACCATTTTTTTCTTTTTTACGCCGGTTTACTGTTGGCGCGTCTCCGGACGTGCCGTCCATTTCCGCGTTCACACGTGTTTTGGAAAGCGCGTGCGACTTACTCCAGCGTCCAAAAATACCTAACCGGCGTCTAGAATAATTTTCAAGCGTGTTCTCTTACACCTGGTGCGGCGCGTGTGACTGTGTGGTCTTCAGAGACATGTCAATTGTCGTTTAAAACCCCCCCCTCCATTTCTCTCTCCTGCTTGCGCCTGATGGCATCATCACAACTGCTTTTTGGCAAAGTTCATTGCAGTCCCTGAATGGTAGAATTTGTTTTTCTGACCCTTAATAGGTTTTGATTTGTTTCAATTTCGTCATTCAATTCAAATTGATTATATATTGTCGTTTCAATTAGGTCCCCAGTCTTTTAATTTTCTAGATTGGTCTGGAATCCTTAATATTTTTGATATCAAAGTTTTGATTTATTTCAATTTCATACTTCCATGAAAATTTATTATAAATCCTTAATATTTTCGGTATCAAAGTTAATTTCTTTCAATTTTATCCTTCTATATAAATGAATTATGCATTTCAGTTTCATTTCAGTCCTGATTCTTTTACTTTCCGGTTTTGTTTTAAATTTTTTAATTTCAATGTTTGGATTTATTTCAATTTCATCCTTTCAATTAAATTTATTACATGTGTTTTTTTTTATCCCTTATACTTTTAATCTTGGATTTTATTTTAGTTCATTTATTTTTTATACATATTTCTTACATGATTCCTATTTCTGTTCATTTTTAATTCACCAAATGTATATTCAAGTTGTGATTTTATATTTTGCGGGTCTTTTTTCAACCAGGAATTGTGGCATGTATGTTGACTGCCATCACAGTCTTAAATCACACGTTCTTTTTATTATTTATTCTGAATGTTTAATGAATCTGTAGTTTTCTGAGCATGGAGAATAATTACGGAAAAAAGAGAGTAACCCAATGGGTTAGCGGTCCCCTATCCTACTGTTCTTGCAGTCAATTAAAAAGAAAGCTAAAGGAGATCGGCCATCAACTGTTCACCAAGACTATCAACTGTTCACCAAGACTAAAATCACTATGGACTAGCAATTTGCTCCGGTACTTTGCGCGCATACATGAGTTTTTTTTTTAATTAAACAGTGTATTAACGAATCTGTCCCCTGAAAACAATAAAAAATGTCGCCGGTCTGGGGGCTTTGCGGTCATTGACCGTTTTCGGTCCAGTTCATCTGGCCATTTTTTTTAATTTAATAATTCATGGAACAGTGCAATAACCGTTTTGTCCCTCGAAAAGGGCAAAAACCAGGCGTTGGAGGGAGGGACGATACAGTAATTAACCTTTTTCTTCTTTTTTACACCAGTTTATTGTTGGCGCGTCTCCGAATGCGTCGTCCATTTTCGTATTCACGCGTGTTTCGGACGGCACGTGCAGCTTACTCTGGCGTCCAAAAATGCCCAACCGGCGTCTAGAATGATTTTCAGGCATGTTCTCTTCCACCTAGTACAGCGCGTGTGACTGTGTGGTCTCCAGAGACATTTCAAGGTCGTTTGAAATTTCCCCCTCATTTCCCTCTCCTGCCTGCGCCTGATGATGTCATCACAACTGTTTTTTGGCAAAGTTCTTGCAGTCCCTGAACGGTAGAATTTGTTTTTCTGGCCCGTAATAGGTTTTGATTTGTTTCAATTTCGTCCTTCAATTCAAATTGATTATATATTTCCGTTTCAATTAGGTCCTCAGTCTTTTAATTTTGCAGATTGGTGTGGAATCCTTAATATTTTTGATATCAAAGTTTTGATTTATTTCAATTTCATCCTTCCATGCAAATTTATTATAAATCCTTAATATTTTCGGTATCAAAGTTGATTTCTTTCAATTTTATCCTTCTATATAAATGAATTATGCATTTAAGTTTCATTTCAGTCATGATTCTTTTAATTTCCGGTTTTGTTTTAAATTTTTTAATTTCAATATTTGGATTTATTTCAATTTCATCCTTTCAATTAAATTTATTACATATGTGTGCTTTTTTTATACCTTATACTTTTAATCTTGGATTTTATTTTAGTTCCTTTATTTTTTATACATATTTCTTATATGATTCCTATTTTTGTTCATGTTTATATGTATATGCTCTTAGTTTTTCTTTCCAATTTTTCTTTATTTTCAATGTTATTATGTGTTTTTTATTTAATGTCCAAATTTTAACCAAATAATGTTTGTTATTATTTCTCTTTTTTTTATTCTTCAAATTAAGTGATTTCTTTAAATATAATAATATTTAGTTTTTTGTTAATATTGTTAGGTATTGAATTTTGTAATTATTACAGATCAAACATTTAAAATAATAATAATGATTATTTATGAGCTTTATTTTCTTTTAAATATATCAGACTAATTATACATTTTGGTATTTATTTAATATTAGAGCTTTAATATATATAAATGACCTAGGTTTTTTGTGAAAACAAAATTAATATCGTTGTTCTCAAATATTTTTAATATAATAATATAAAAGTAAAAAAAAATATGGAATTTTTTTCTCTAACAATAATTATGGTCTCGCTAATTTTTATTATTTCCACTATTAGTAAGGTTTTTTTTGTGATATTTACATTTTAATTTGTGTTCGTGATTATTTCAAATATGATTTTATTTTTTTTATTCTTCCGTCCAAATATTTTTTTATAATCTAATAATATTTTTTATTTTGTCATTTATTTAGTTTTGTAGTTGCTTTCAGTTAATATTGTTAGGTCTTAAAATTTCTTATTATTATATATAAGACATTCAAAATAATGATAATGATTATTTATAAAAAAAAAAATCCTTATCAATATATGAGACTAATTATATATTTTGATATTTATTTAATATCAACACCTTCATATATATATATATATATATATATATAACCTATTTATTATTATTCTAAAATATTTTTAATATAATAATATAGGCAATAAATTTTACAATCAGTTTTCTACATAGAAAAAAACAATTTTTATCAAAAGAGTTTTGGCAATAACAACATTCAATCGTTTTTTGATGGGAAAAAACATATGTTTCTAACAGATTTTATCAATTATAATTTTACTGATTAAATATTAAAATAAAAAATTACATTACACATAAAATCAATCAATTTTTTATATAGATAAAAAAAACTCAGCGTATCGCGCGGGCATATCGCTCGTAGAACCCTAAAACAACAAGATGGTCAATAGTAAGAACTTGAGATTAAATATTTTGTTTTTTCTGTGATTTCATATTTAAATTTGTGACTGCTAATATGATGGTTATAAAAGACTTACATAGTTATTAATTTCTGAACATATAAAATTAGTTGAGATGTACGTAAGCTGTCCCGAACAATCATATTAATAAATAAAAAAACAAAAGAGCCTTAAAGGAGCGGTCAGGAAGAAGCCGAAAAGGAGTGGTCAGGAACAAGGTTTAGAGATTGTTTAGGGTTTTAAAACTGATTAATAAATAAATTAATAAATTAATTGATTGATGGTAAAACATTTGATAGTTTCTGTGCCTGCTGCCCACCTGATCTCTTAAAGCATGACAAACCCACTATGTTTTTGTTGTGGATGCCAGCATGCAAAGCATAAACAGTGATTAATTATTGTACGTAAAATTGTGCTTTAGGGTTTTGCTGAATGCGGGGAGCGTTAGAAATTTGTTTTTTAATGTATTTTTTATTTAAAATAATTTATAATATTAATATATTAAAATAATTTAATTTTTTTAAATAATTTCAAAAATATTTTTAAAATACAATCATTTATGTACAATAAAGAAGGTGGCTGATAACATGGATTGCGTTCAGCTTAATGTGAAGGAGAGCTTTGGATAAAACTATAAATGGGACATTTAAAAATATTTAAGAATTTATTATTATTATTATTTTGTATATATGTTTCTCTAAGGATATGTAGCATGAAAAATAAAATCATCGGCTTACATTTTTAACTCGCTATGTTGATCGATGAAAGCTCTCGATCGCTATGTCTATGATTTTTCTTAATCTGAAATTTGGGTCATTCTTATATTAAAGGACCTTGATAGAGTAAATGAGCTCGGGCCAATGGTATCCAAATTAGCAAGAGCTTCGGTTCAATGGTTTATCTGACTGGATTTTTTTGGATACAAGGATACCTCGTCTTTGAAAAATAGACGGGGGAATAAAACTTCGGCTGTCCTAGCTCTTACAATGGGTGTATGTTCTTGTTAAGAACCATCTCATCTGAAAATTTAAGTTATTACGTGAGATCCCGGAATATGATTTATATTATTCTCTAACACCCCCTCTCAAGTGAAAATCTTTTAGGCTTGAAACTTGCACACAGGCTCACACTACTTTGTGTTTGATTTTTATAAAATAGAATGGGGATTGTGAGATTAAAACTCATGACCGCTGGGTCAACAAGACTCTGATACCATGTTAAAGAACCATCTCACCTAAAAGTTTAAGCTTTTAGGTGATGCCCTCGAATATGATTTATATTATTCTCTAACACCTGACTCGAGCTCAAGACCTCCTGTACAGATTACGGGCCTATTTGGGACAGCTGTTGCTGTAGTTTTTCAAAGTGCTTTTCGTGCCGAAATATATCAAAATGATGTTTTTTTATTTTTTTAAAATCATTTTTAACATCAGCACATCAAAATGATCTAAAAACACCAAAACATATTCATTTAAAATAAATATAAAAAAGATTTTTTTAGAAACGCGGTTTCAAAAACTGTCTTAAACAGTTTCTACAAGTCTTATATCATCACGCAAGTTCAATTGAAAGGACGTTATCACATGCTTGCTGAGTAGTTATATTTTTAATTGTATATAATTTTATAAGTAGAATAATTTGGAAGAAGATAATAAAAACAGGGAGGTTAACGGTGGTTGACCGGCCGGTTCATTGGCTCAATTAGTTTTTTTTATTGGGTTCAATGTGGGGATAATTCATTTCAAAAACCAGTTAGACTGGAGATGTTTCACAGTACAGTCCAAGCTAGGTGGTGACATAAATTAGTTAAGAACTGAACCCCACGTTTCCATTTATTTATTACGAAATTATCATCTTCATACTTTTCCTTTTATTTTTCTATATAAATACCGCTCAGGCCTCCTCATCTCGCACTGATCTCTCCTTCTTCCATTCCCAAACCAGCTGCTGCTCCATCTCTCGATCATTCAACAATGGAAGTCAACAAGGAAACAACAGGGCCCTGTCTCTCTTCCCCTATCCCCGCCATTACAGCAAGGTAATAGCTCATTGACTAACTATATATATTTACACATTCAAAAACTTAAGATATGACGTGAAATTTCAGATGGTGGTGTAAGGATACAGTTGCGATAGTCACAGGCGCCAACAAGGGGATAGGGTTTTCCATGGTGAAGCAGCTTGCTCAGCTCGGATTGACTGTGATCTTGACTGCTAGAGATGTGGAGAAGGGAAAGAAAGCTGTTGAATTGCTAAAAAACCAGGGCTTGCTCGTCCATTTCCACCCCCTTGATGTCTCAGATCCAGCTTCTATCAGAACCTTCGCTCTGTGGTTTCAGAAGAAATTTGGAGTGATGGATATTCTTGTAAGCTAATTTCCTCTCATATTTTCTTAATTCTTAACCTAGATATATACTATTCATCAGACTCTGTGAAATTTAGGGTGGATTTTCGAAATGTTTCAAACTTTGGAGGACAATATATATCATGATCATCAGGTGTTTGATAGAGAATCGTAGATGAACAGCACACGAAAACATACACTTGCCGATACAGAATATTTAATCTCGTAGGAATCACGCGTTATTAGGACCTTCTAATAAAGAATTTATGGCATAAAAAAACAAATTACCTTGAAGCATCTGCCGTTAATGTCATCTCAGCATATTTTGAGAGCACTAACGAGCTTTATTTTTCTTTTGGACTTGTGATTTGAACTGTAAACTTAGCTACACAAAATCCAAATTGAAACCCATCAAACTCGGAAGAAATAGGTTTCTTTTTCAACGCAAGGCTACTTAATTTGTTTTATATATGATTAAGTCTGAGAGAGAGAGAGAGAGAGAGAGAGAGAGAGAGAGATCCCATATTCCCATGCCAATCTCAACAAAAGTCGCAAGAGAATACAAAAGATAGCCAGTTGTTCGTGGAAGCTGACGTTGTTTGCAAACAGCTAGTTAAATATTTGATGACTTTTGTCTTTTATGGGTAATTAGTTCTAGCTTCGGGACCGGATGAAAAGAATATTCGATATACATGGTTGATGTTTTTTTTTTAAATGTTTTTTATTTAAAAATATATTAAAATAATATATTTTTTTTAATTTTGTTGGATGAAAATTACATAAAACTACTAAATAATTTAATTTAAATAAAAAGTAAAATATTTTTGTTTTTCAAAAACATTTTTAAAACAAATAAATAAAAAACTGGATTTTATATGTTAAAATTAAATTAAATTAAATTTTAAAATGCAGCGTTAAACACCTCCAAAGTTGCTTAGATAGAAATAATAACATAAATCTTGATATTATCTAAATTGTTTTAGCATAAATCCAATTCTATATTTTTTTCACACCTCATGACTGATTAATTTTTTTATTGTCAATAATTGTTATTATTAATGATGTTTTTCAGATAAACAATGCTGCTGTATCATTCAATGACATTTATGAGAACTCAGTGGATCATGCAGAAGTTGTGATCAAGACCAATTTCTATGGAGTCAAATTGCTCACTGAGGCTCTCTTGCCAATGTTTCGTCGATCGGATTCTATAAGTAGGATCCTTAACATTAGCTCCAGACTTGGTTCGATTAATGTAAGTTAATTAAATAACTATTATTATTTTTAATATTAGTCGGGTTGTTTTATTTTATTATTAATATTATCTAAGATTTGGTATCATTTTCATTTTAAATTTGAAGATACAAATAGAAACCTTAATTTTTTTTTCTAAAACTTGAGAATCAACAATCAATTATTTTTTAAAAAATTGTATAATTGGTCTTTAGTTTTGTTTTGATTTTTTTTATTCCTAAAAAAAGAACAAATAAATTTAATGTTTTTTGTTTTCGAAAATTAAATTGAAAACAAAAAAAATAAATACAAAACCACCCTTAATTAAACTATTTTCTCATAATATCTATGTTTCTCTACTTTACTGAAAGGACTAAACCTTTACTCGAGTCAGAACGTATATTTTTTATAGCAATTTAGAATAACCAGTACTTTATTCACTCACCTGAATTCATAAAATATATTTTTCAGAGATAGAGTTTTCTCAAATCTAAAAAAAAAATTAAATTCTTATCGCACCGAATTAATTAACCATTTTTTTTTCTTTCTGCAGAAGATGAGAAACCCTACGATGAAGGAGATGCTTCTAAATGAAAATTTATCTGCAAAACAGATTGAGGGAATGGTGGATTTGTTCCTTGAAAATGTTAAAGATGGGACGTGGAAAAACCAAGGGTGGCCGGAAATATGGACGGATTATGCAGTATCAAAGCTAGCACTGAATGCGTATTCTAGAGTTTTAGCCAAACAATTTGAGGGCTTTGGATTACGGGTGAATTGTTTCTGCCCCGGCTTCACTCAGACGTCGATGACCGGCGGCAAAGGCACCCACACGGCGGATGATGCCGCTGAAGTTGGTGCTAGGTTGGCCCTGCTTCCTCCCGGGGAGCTATCAACTGGAAAATTTTATGTAGGGTTTAACCCCGGAATTATTTCTAAATTGTAGATTGATGCATTGAAATAAAAGATTTATACATTTTGGAGCACTATTAATGCTATGTTAGAGAAAGTGAATCCTCTTTTTATATAATTTGAGAGGTTGGTGGTATGATACCCTGTTTGGGAATGCGTTGCAACCGGTGTTTGCCGAAATTTTTTTTTTTTTTCATTTTAAATGAATATATTTTGGTGTTTTTATATCATTTTGATGTGCTGATGTCAAAAATAATTTTTAAAAAATAAAAAAAAATATCATTTTGATGTATTTCGGCAAGAAAAGTACTTTGAAAAGTTACCGCAATTACACTCCCAAACAGACACTAAACCCTAATAATTAAACTGTTAATCTCATGCAAGATGTGATAACAAAGTTATTAAACATGGATCACAACTTGATTGTTCTAATCACGAGTTCTTGGTTGAGCGGATTAACCATTTTGACTTGAATTAATTAAAACAATATTATTTTCTTAATTTTTTAAAAAATAAAAAATCAAATTACAATTTAGTCGAATCACAATTTTCAATTGATTGTTTTAAAACACGTTTAAAACAAGTTTTAAACTGAATTTAATAGCGGTGATTTAAGATACCACCACCTATATAAAAAAAAAAAATGTTAGGTTGCAAATGAAAATGTAATAAAATAGCTTTGTAATATAGTGATATTATCAAATATAATCAGGGCTTTCTTTCAAAGTTAATTACGTCCCAGCCCCTCACCTTTTTTTTAAATACAAAATTAGAAAAGCTGACTCATTCTAATTATAATAAAGCTGGGGGTTGCCCCTTAATTGAATTGCTCACTGCTCCCTCTCATTCATACATCATTAATGCAATAAATTGTGGGACTCGTTAAGGGTATTATTATTATTATTATTATTATTATTATTATTATTATTATTATTATTATTATTATTATTATTATTATTATTATTATATTCCAAGATTCCATAAGACGCTCAGCCCGACTCATTCTAATTAATAAAGATGAGGGGCCGGTGCCCTTGATGGAGTTGCTCAGTCCCTCTCATTCATACATCAATAATGCAAATCTGACCACATGCATGCTTCATTAAAAAAAATGTCTAGTGTTTGACTATCAGCAAAATGACTTAAATTGTTTTTCAAAAAAAATAAGATATTTTGAAATAAAAAATATTTTAGAAAACAACCTCAACAACACTCCAAATACGCAAAGTGTGAAACTAAGCATACATGAATAGACTTACCATATGCTAATTTAGTATCTGTTTGTAAATATGGTTGAGATTATTTTTAAAGTGATTTTTGTTCATAAATACATTGAAATAATATTTTTTTTAAAATATTTTTGATATCACCACATGAAAATAATATAAAAATACTATTTTTTTTTTAAGAATTAAATGATTTCAAATAGAATAAACTCTATTTTTATTACCAGTTGAACCAAGCCCATCTAGCCGGGCATGGATATTGTTTCACATTATATTTTAAAAATATTTTTATTTTTTAATATTTTTAAATGATGTATTGATATTCAAAAAAATATATATTTTTAAATAAAAAATATTTTATAAAATAATTTTAACCATACTTACAAGTAGACAAGACGAATATTGAGTGTGAATGAGTAGCTGAATTAGTAGATATTTTATAAAAACACATGCAAGACGGTGGAATTAAAAACAATATATAGACATTATGAGCTTATTATATATTATATAGTAAAGTCTTCTTCCACATACGGTGCATTTTTTTCAAAGTGATGATGGGAAGTGTAGAGGATATTAATGGAAGCGTTTATACCATAACCACGCCATTCTTCCAGATATTGTAGGTTCTGTTTGGCAGCAAGGTGTCGCAAGGAAGCCTTACAAGGTCGAAGAGTAAATATTTTATTTTTAAATAAGTTGAATGACTAATTATTATTTAAAAAAAAATTAAAAAATAATTCAAAACTTTGGGGGCTTCTCCTAAATTAAGTTCTAAAATTCAGATAATTAAATTGAGATAAGTTGATTTTTTCATTATTATTAAAGCACTTACGGAGCAAATTGATATTTAACTAAATATAAAAAATAAAAACTTTTGTTTTTAATTTATTTTTAATTTTATCATTAAATCCTGATTTGTGATATGTTATTGTTTTCAATTCAATCATCATTATTATTTTGATGGTTGTTTTTTTAATTTTGTTAGATTGTTTTTTTCTTTTTAATTTCACGCTTCAATCAAGAATGTGAATTATTTTAATTTCTTGTATTAATTTTGATTCTCATTTTTTTTCTTGACTTTTATTAAATTGATTTTTCTTTTCAATTTCACTCTTCAATTAAAAATTAATTTTAATTCACATTCTTTTTAATTGTGATTGTTTTTTATTTGAGTCTTTTTTTGTAATTGAAATTATTATTTTTTAACTTTATCCTTCACTATTTGATTGATTTAGAATTGATCTTTATAAAAAATAAAAAAAATCAGATAGAGTGCTTAAAGTCTAATGACCTAGGGCACAAGTTTAAAAAATTAATATAGACTGGTTTTTTTAAGATTTCAACCAAATCAATTCGAGTCAAAATGTTTGTAATATCAACCCTTCACGTGAATATTTTTTTGGAATATGAATATCCGGACCAATTTACACAAACATTGACTAATTATACAAATCCTGAAATTAACTATCAGTTAAAATTTTTAGTGATCTTGATTGATGTAAAGATTGAACTGGTAATCTCTAAAAAATAAATCAAGAAACTTACTAGCTTATCAACAACCTTCAAATGAATCCTTCCTTCTTCACATGAAGTCTTGGATATTTGTTCCTTGTTCGAGTCAAACCATCATTCATCATCATGTTTCGAGAATGCAGACATCGCAGAGATGGGAACTGATATGAACAATAACTTGTTGACTCAAAATAGGAGACACCCATCATTATAAGCTAAAGTTTTGAGCACGAATTAATGGAATCTTCCCACATGGTCACTTTCACTGCCAAAGTCTCCCACCCACGATGAAAGCTCGCTCACACTGTAGCCATTATATATGGTCTGTTCTGATGAGATCAAGCTGGGTAGTTGGTTTAGTGCTTGTTTGGCGTTGCGATTCTACTGGTTTTTGACTGAAATTTGAAGAAAAAAAAGTTATTTTAAAAACCAGCGGTTTGGTATTTTTAGATCATTTTGATGTGATGATTTCAAAAATAATTTTTAAAAAATAAAAAAAATATCATTTTGATGTATTTTGGCACGATAAACACTTTGAAAAGCTACCGCAATCGCACTCCCAAACAGGCTATTGGCTGTGCTCTTTAATGGTTATCTATTAAAAAAAAATTAATTTTTTTTTAATAAAAACACATTAAAATATCTGAAATACTAAAAAATAAAAACAAAAATAAAAATTACACATTTCAAAGTATTTTCATTCAAAAATACATCAAAATGATATTTTTATTTTAAAAAAATTATTTTTGATATTAGCACATAAAATAATTCAAAACACTAATTTTTTTTAATTTAAAATAAAAAATAATTTTTTTTTCTTTCTAAAACGCAATTAGAAACAGGGCTGAAAAGCACTATCCTCCATGGCAGCATTGGGTGATCCTTGAGATGGTCGACGCGTGGCAGTGGAGACAACGTCCCCTCTTTTTTCTCTATTCTCTTCTCAATTTTCACACCTTTCTTTGAGAGAGAGAAGAATGCATAATAGCCTATCAGATTCTTCTTAGGTTAAATTTCATCATCATTTTTTTAATTGATATTTTTAGCCTTTATTTTTTTTCAATTTAATCCTTTTAACTCTGAGTTGGTTTCAGATTGTTCTTGTTTTTATTGTTTTTTATAGGATAATCCCGATTTCATGACTCAAGTTCTGTGTTCGGTGAGTTGACTCAAGTGGACTCGAGTGATTTTTATTTTATAAGAAATTATCTTTCGACAACAAGTTGACTAAGAACTAGTCTTCATCATTTTTTAACTTGATTTTCATGGATGATCTCATTTTCATGACCCACTTCGCAAGTTTAGAGGGTTCATTCGAGCTAACTAAAATCTAATATTTCATATCTTTTATTAGATTGGTTTTTTAGCATTAAACATTTGGTATGTTTGGATCGGTCTTCTTGATTTATTTAATTTTGTTTTCCATGAGATTATCATAGTCTCATGACATCTTATAAATTTTACATATTAGCCAGAGTTGATATGAATCGATATAATATGTCATTGTTTCAAAATTAATAAAAACAATATCATCGTATGTATCATAATCTTAATATTTTTTTTTTTAAAATAACATTAAGTGTACATTAAATTTCAAACTCGTGATTTAATATGTTTCTTGTTCCTTATAGAAAAATGTTAGCTTCATGTTTATTTTTGAAAAGGTAAAAAAAATATTAAACCTATACACGTGCCAAGATGTAGTATTTTATTTAGAGATTGATCATCAATACTCGTTAATTCTAATAAACCAGTCCTATCTCTATAATAGAAGGCCCATATAGCAGATTCTTAGCCCATATCTCAATTATCAAAAATAGTTATAAGGCCCATGCTCTCTTTAGCAGGCCCAACAATAGCTAGTCACATTCAGTTGCCGTGCTAGTCACCAGACTCGCCAACTGGTTCGCTTCAGCAATTCTCAAGAACGAAAGAAACCATAAAAATAAAAATAAAATAAAATCACAGTTCTTACTTGTTAGGGTTTTTCAGAGGGTTTTGAGCTTCACATACAGAACCCCAAAATCTCAGGTTCGGTTATAATTTGCATGAATGCTTTAATTATTGGTGTTTGATTTCATTTTATGATCGCTCTTTGTATGGTTGCTCGGAAAATGTAGGAAAAGGAAGGGACTTTATCATGTTTGTTTGCTTATTTTGCTACTTCTGTTTGATTTAGCTGTTTGGATTCGTAAAACTTAATTCTGATTTACTGGGAAGTTAAAACTCAACATGATGTTTAAAACCCAGATTTTTTGTTCTTCATTTTTCTCTGTTTTGAGGTTCCAAACTTTGGATTAAGTGTAATTCTAGTGTTGGATTGGTTTTTGTTTTATTGCTGAATTTATCAAAGGTTGGATTCATCGATTTTATTCGATCTAATTGGTTTTGATATCATTAATAGGAGACCAAGGAATGATCACTTTAGGATTGTTGCATGGAGGAACGGGTGTTTGTGCTGCATTTTCTTGCTAAGGAAAGAAGTTGAATCGGTGTTTTGATTGTCAAATGGAGATTCATATAATTGACTAAAAAAATTAATTTTTTGGGGTCGAATCATAGAATAACTCTCGGAATTTATTGGAAAGGACGTGTATATGTTTGCGAACACTGATTTTTTTTGAAAGATGAAATTATTTTGTCGCCAAGTGGGGGCTTCTTGTTAACTTTTTTCTTCCCCAAGGCTATATTTGTACACGTTCCTTGGCTGCTGCACTTTTTCCTAAAAAACAAATATTGAATTTGAAGCCTTTTTTTTTAATGCGCTGATAGATGATGAAAGGGGTTAAGAAAGAAAGAGAGCTAGATTAGAGAAAGATAAAAGCAATGATGCAGATGTAGAGCCAGTGATAGAAACATAATTGAGGGAGAGAAATTACTGAGTTTAAATTGAACTCACTTTGATGTTGGTAATCCTTTCATCTTACACCCATTTCTTGTATTCTTGCAAAGTTTCCGAGTTCAATTACACACAGTTTCATGATTTGTTAGGGCATGTTTAGTCCATGGTGCAATTGATTTGAGTTCAAGTATTGAATTCTGTGAATATTGATCAATCATATCTTGGATTATATTGAATAATATTCCCTTTTTTCCAATGAAATCGTTTGAATCTGGTTCTACTAGCCTTCTTTTTTGGCAGCATCTTTTGTTGGCCAGAAGAGGTTTCAAAATTGATTAATATATTACCTTTCCTACCTTGCAGCTTTGGCAGTCTAACACAGTATCTGCTCCAGGTTTCATTTACAAGATGGCTGGATTCAGTAGCTTTGCACCTAAGACCAAGAATCTGGTAGTTGCTGGAGGCTTGTCAGCATTTGTTTTTGGGGTGTATTTTTACACCATGAGAGCTGTTGGAGGGACAGATGAACTCCAGACGGCAATTGATAAGTTTGAACAGCAAAAAAGTAAGGAAGAGTCCGAGTCAACCATCACATCAAAGGCTTGACCCCATGGTCCTTGGTGTAATAATATAATCAGAACAAGGCGAAGGATAATTTTGTGAATGAGCTATTTCTAGTTGGGATTTAGCAATTTCACTGTTCTTGATCACTAAGATAATGAAAACATGGGAGTGTAACTTGAATATGAATTGCATGCCAGTGGTCACCAGTTCATGAAATATTTGGGCACTTGATACAAACAAGGTCGTTAGATTGGTGATTTCTTCTGGTGTTGAACTCTTCAATATTGATTTCTTCTTTTGTTACAGAATAACGTATGATTTTCCCTTAAAAAAATAAATTATGGGGTCTGTCAGGAAAAATGATTCGACCTTGCCCTCATTTTTCAGACAAATTTGTACACGTGTTCTCTGTAATTTATTGAATAAATTGATATGATACTGCTGCATGTAATACCAACTCTGTTTATATGATCTGCTGATGTTTCTAGCTTTTTCTCAGTCTCCTCAGTTGAGTTTTAGGAAGGATATTCAAACCGGAGATGCCGGAAGCTCCGTGATGTCTCCATTGTTTCCTTCCAAATTGGATTCCCCGTGAGACACCGTTATATGAATTTCGCATGTAAATTAAACCCGTAACATTAACGCCAGCACAGTTTGATTGGTCCCTTCAGAGGAACCTGATTAATATTCACTTGAACCTCTTCCAAACAGTGTTGTTTTGGCTAAAATATTTTATATCAGTTAAAAAATAAGATAATTTTTATCCTGTTTAAAATTTTGGTTCGTTTCGCTCAAATTTCGGTTGGAATATTCTAGTTTTGTTCTGTTTGTTCCATTTCGATCAAAGTGTTTTTTTTAAATAATAAATAATTTTACAATATCAATCATATCTATTAATCCAACCATTAGATTGAGATAAAATTTTACAAGAAGTCTCTTGAAATATTTATATATTATATTAAAATTTCAGAATAATCAGAAATGTAATAAACTTACGAGATTGATGATGATATTCTTAAAATATTTTACATGTTCAAGATTTTATTCAGAAAAATTATTTTATTATCTTTTTTAGATTAAATTGTATAATTTTAAATAATTTTATTTTTAGATTTTAACTAAATTTGTTTTTAAATTAATATATTTAATTATGTATGTATGTGTGTGTATATATTATCATTCTGTTGCCACGGACAACATGGCCCACTTCCGTTTGTTTTAGAGAAGGGAGATTGATCACAGAGAAATTCAACCCCGTCTCTCCTTTAATCTTCAAACAACGTAAGCTTTGGTGCAGAAATTTCCACAAAGTCACAACCAACCCAGTTCACGGTTAAGTTGACAGGTTAGGTCCTGATATTTTCAAAACACCAATTCTCCAAGCATCAAAATGGCTCAGGAATAGGTTGGCCAGATTGGGACACACCACTGAAAAGTCAAAGTATTCGGTATTTGAAAGGATACCAGGCGGCCACCAGAAGAATTCAAGATGCAAATTTGTCGATTTGGGCAAACCTCCAAGTTGTTAAGCTTGAGCACGATAATGACCAGCTAAAAGCTAGTTTAACTTCTTCAATCTTCTTATTGAACCTGGATTTCTCGACCGGATCCTTGAACAATCCATCGGATATTCCACATCAATTGCTAGGAGTCCCGCGTCACTAGTCTTGGAAGAAGACGATATCGATGGATCAGGCTCCATATACACATGGTCTAATAAAAGATAGTTTTATTTAATTTGGATGCTACCTGGAATTTATATTGTCTTAACACTGCAAGTGCAATCTATGCATTTTTATTGGTTAGAGAGAAAATGTCTTTAGTTCATTTATATAACCGGACTTGTGTTAGAATGGAGGAAATCAAGACCCGGAATCCAAACCTGAACATCCCTCAAAAAATTTCCTTGTTTGACCAACTAAATCCACTGAGTTTCAGTAGCAAAACATTTTAGTTTGCTTAATCAAGGGGCTATCAAGATCAAAAGGAGTGTAGCTTGAATCTGAATTGTCGTTTTAATGTTCATATATAGTCAACAACAGGGAACCTGCAACGTTGTTAGAATAATGGTATTTTCATCTAAAACTCGGTTCTATACTAAAATCGTGGGGCTTTTCTCAAATTTGTTTCTGGGTTTCAATTTACTCAGTTTCTTACTCGAAGGCTACACTGTTCACAAAATGTCAATGTGATGTTCATCAATTTAGTTTCCATTCAACAAGGCCATTGGTAACAGCACACTCAACCAATTTTCTGATGCATGTTATGAAATATGGAACAATGACCAGAGGAGAATCTTAAAATTAAATGGCACTTAAAATTTGAGCAGGTTTGAATTCATCACAAATAACTTCGTTTACATTCTCTGATCATGCCAAACAATGTTCATCCGGTCATCCAATGTTCAATTCCCACAAGTGCAACTGGTCCACAATAGAGGCATTATAATGTTAGGAAATAAAACTCCTGAAACCTGCAGTAATTCCTTTGAAAATTGATAAAAAAAAACCTATCAAAGATATTCTTCAGATAGCTTCCAAAATCCATCTCATAAGGCCTTCCTTTCACTACCAAAATAATGCCAGGAAGCTCAATTCTCATCTCCTCAAACACTGATTTAATCACATAAAATCATTTTCCACATTCATAGGATCGAAACTTGCGAACAATAAATAAAAGGAAATATCAAACTAGCACTAGAAGCACAATATTCCAACGAAGGAAGACTAGAGGTATTTATGGGTGCTGTTAAGAGTTTTTAGCTTCATGTCATTTTTACTAAGCAACCATGCCTCCAGAGAAGCAGAAAATAGTTGCAGCAAAGCCTTGGACTGCAAATGTTTGGTTCTAGACAGAAAATAGGGAGCAGCTTTTCGAAGTTCATCTAAAAATAAATTTATTATCTGATAACAGGGCAGTCCTGTTCCGAGAAAGCCAGAATGATGTTGTTCAGTTCCATTTCCATTCAAGGAAGATGAAACCACTAGTAACAAAGTTAACAACACAATTCCCTGTTTTATGAAACTAGGGTATGCAATAGGGAATCAATCATGGCAAAAGGATCTAAGATAAAATGCTTACAATTTTTGTTATCAATCTTAGCATTGATCTCACAGCCAACAATGTAGTTGAAACAATACTGTTTGAGTTCTGTGATGCTTATTATAAACAAAGTTCACCTGTTCATCGAATGCCAATTTTTTCCACAAGGGGCCCAGGAAAAGAATGCATGTTCAGCAGGTTCCACAGTAGAATCATCGATTGATCAGTTTTCGATGCAAGAACTTCTAGGCCTTCACTTCCACTTGTTTTGGTCCACTTTTAGGAATCAACAAACCAAGCCCTTCCTTCGTATCAGGATTCAAATAGGACTTGTTCTTACGCTGATACAAGGGATTCGAGGTCAAGACCCGTAAACCCGAATTCTGATTGATCTCCAAAACCTCAGGCAACCCATCACCGCATCCTTTGGACATACCCACATCAATCCTAACAGCTCTATCATTACAAACCACGTTAATCCCATCCTCCTGAATTGTATGCCCCATGATCATCCTCTTCACCCCAGGAACCGTAGAAAGCACATGTTCAAGCATGGAACAATCACAATTCTTCTCCACATCAGAATACTTCCTCAACCAAACCACTGCATTTCTCCCTCTACAATACCTCGGCGCCGCTTTCCCCATCAGCCCACTAATCCAATCTCTGACCTCCTCATTGATCCTCTCCAATCCATACTCAACATGCCGCGCCAACAAGCCACCATGAACAAAAATCGAATCCCCTACAACCAAAACTGTAACATTCTTTGACAAAAACTTATTCGCAATCGGCCCATTAGGCCGCAAAGCAGCAATCCTAGCTCTAATCCCATGAAGAATCTGGGAATCAACCCCTCGAAAATTCAAAGGAATCCCATCATACATATTCCTTGGCTTTTCTAACCCAGCACACAAACTTTTCATTTCATTACCTAAACAATACCAATAAGCCCAATCCTCAAATTCCTTTAACCCTAACTTAGTCACATACCTAAAGTCACCTTCTATATTCATAATCTCATGATTTCCATTCATGGTAACAAAATTACCTCCATCTTTCATTGCCTCCCTCCTCAACTTCTCCAAGAAATACAAAATCTTTATCTCATCATCCCCTCTATCAAGAACATCACCAACTTGCACGACGGTAGCTGACCCGCCAGCCCATTTATCAGACCCGTCAATCAAACCAGCAAGCCTCAAAGCCTGCTTAGATTTCTCCAAATCCCCATGGAGATCACCAATGGCAATGAGCCTATCAGGAGCTGGATACCTTGTTTGTAAAGAAAGGGGTGTTTCTTGATGGGGTTTTTGAGGATCCAAGGTAGGGTTTTGTGAAGGTAAAAAGAGGCCTCCACTGACTGAGAAATCAACAAAGGTGTCGACGAAGGAGGAGAGGAGATTTGGGATGTGTTTGCATAATGCCTTTTGGTTTTCTTCTTTGTTTTCCATTTTCGAAAACTACTGGACTCCTCGTGGATGAAACAAACACGGTGAGCGAGGAGGGTTGGCTTTTGCAACGTATATTATATTATTGGATTAATTATAATTTAATTTTTTAATTTATTGAAATCAATGAATTAGTTTTATTAAAGATAGTTACGTAGTTCCTTAGCTGATGTTAATTATTGAGATATTTAATTTAGTTTTCAATTGAAAATAGATATAAAATTTATGAAAATAACTAAATTACAAGTAAATCTAAAAATACTTACATCTTGTTTTTTTTATAAAAAAAAATCTGAAAATATATAAAAATAATAATGTGTAATATTAAAAATAAAATTTATTTTTTGAAATTAATAATAAGAATTTGATAATATAATATGCTTCACAATATTAAACGCACAATAAAACTATAATGATTATTTAAAAAAACTAATTGGATAGGTTATGATTTATTTTATTTTATTCATTTTTTTTATTAAAAAAAACACACAATAGAAAGTTTGTTTTCTCCTTTTTCTCTTGGAACAAGTGTTCTTCAATCTATTGGTCCATAGAATAAAATAAAAAAAACGAAAGGAAAATAACAAGAGGCGTGACAAATTTTTGTACCTTTTTGGCAAAAGTCTGTATGCCTGTAAGTGACAAATGCCAAAGACAAAAGGATTCTTTTTGACTTTTAAATAACGTGTGTGATTTTGCAACATTCAAGTCCTTCCCTTGAAAACAAATCAATACTAATTAAATAAGAATTATTTTTTGAAAATATATATTTATTACTAACTAATTGAATTGATAAATAAAAAAACTGTCTTGGAATGGTAAATTTATTAACAAGATCCTAAAAGAAATTAAAAAATGATTTTATGATATAAGAATGAATAAAAATTATTCTAAGTAAATAAAATGGATTAATTTTATTGGATTTGTAGATTTATGAACATGATACCAAATAATTTTAAAGAAAATGATTGTATGGTATAAGAATGAATAAAACTTATAATAAGTCGATAAAATGAATCAAATTCAATTTAATTCTTGTAACCCAACTTTTAGAATAAAATAAAGAAATTACATTATAATTTGAGAATATAATAAAATAAAATATTTTTAAGAATACCATCGTGGATAAATTAAATAATCTTAATACATAAAATATATAAATAAATCTTGAAAAACAATAAATCAATAATTATTCTTAATCAAATAGGCTAGGTTTTAAGTTTACCAAGCAATGTCCGAATCCAAGCCCATTGGGTCTCATACTCCATTTTCAGCAAAAGAAGGCCCAACTCGCTTGCTCCTTAAAAATCTTCACCAAGATTCTGAACTTAAACCCCTAAAACCCTATTTCCACTGGTTGAATCCCTAAAATCCCAAAAAGTCTCTTGCTTTTCTTCACTCTGCAAAAATGGCAGATCATATAGCAGCAATGGAAGCTCAAATGGTGTCGGAGAGAATGAGAAGGAAGCTCAGTGAAGTTAATTCAGCTGCTCAAGTTCAACTCTCCCCTGTCCAAGATCACATCAATTTCACTCTTCAGGTATTGCTTCTGTGTAAATATTGAGGTGGATGAATGTATCTGTTTCGTGCAGTTGTGGGTTATTTATGGACTTTCTCATGTGGATTTTCTTTATTTTTTTATGGGTATGAATTGGTTTGCTGTTTAACTTTATGGAGGGAAGGAAACTGCAAAGATTTTTTGTGCTATTTATGGGCTTTACTCAACGGCGCCAAATTTAGCTTATGGTTTTTTTTATATATTATTTTTGGAGATTTTCTTTTCGTATTCTGAAATAAAACGTTGGAATTTTTTCAAAAATTTCTACTGTTTTATGGGTTTTATTAGGAGTGGCAAATAGACAATCAGAGAATCCTGTTTTTTATTATTATTATTATTTCAAGGGGTTGACTTGATTGTTTGAAATGATAATTTCTTGCAGCAAGCATACTTCAAATGTGCATATGAGTGCTTTGATAGGAGGAGGAAGCAAGAAGAGATAAGCAATTGCGTTGAACATTGCAGTGTCCCAGTTCTTAATGCTCAGAATCACTTTGAGAATGAGATGGCCAGGTTTCAAGTAAGTTCATTCTATCTCTTTAAATTCTTAATGGGTTGGATGTGATTTATTCTATCATTTAGAAGTAACATAAATGCAGTCATGGGGATTAGGGGGGGTAGGCTAAGGGTTTGTTGGTTTCGCTTTCATCACTTTCAGTAAAAAACTAACTGAATTTATTCAAATTCAAGAGACACCGAACTAAATGTACAAACAAATGAAGCATAAAAGTATCTTGAGTTGAGAGTGTTTTAGAGAGTTAACTAGTTTTATATTTCTTTTTTATTTTCAATTACCTTGACAGCATACATGGAGCTTTCTCTCCTTACGTAAGTAATCTAAAGAAAACTGACCCTCTAAATACTCTGAAAACCTAAATCTATTTGAGAGGGTTAGTTTAGTTATTGCCATTATTTAATCACCCTGTTGTGTAATCAAACAATAGAGATAGAGAAGGGCAAAGGCTAAATCATCTCCCACTGTAGTAGCGTTCTCAAGTCACTTCTTAATTCCATTTTTTTTTTCTTGGAAAGTGTTCCATAGTTTCTTAAAGTGCAGTTTTTGTTTGAATGTCCAAACCAGCATCAAATTCTTGTTTAGCTTCAAATTCCAGCTATATTGAAGTGTTAACGGTGTTTGGAATAAAAAAACTAGCAGAAATTCTAATTATAACCAGGCTTGTTGTATGGTAAAAAAATTGTTAATACTATTTTGTTGTCAAGTGTTAACATTTGTGTTGCGTAAAACAATGTGCTACATTGGCCCTCTGCTGCACATCTTGTAGTTTACACCCGATCTTCATGCAAACTGCAGCTGAGTGCCGTGCTCCGTGCTCGGATCATCATAATGTCAAGTTTATTCTTCATTGCAGGAAAAGTTGAACAGGTCTCTAATGGTCTGCCAAGACAAGTTTGAGACAGCGAAGGCTCAGCAGCTTGGATCTGATGCCGTAAATGTTTTGGAGTCGTGCGTTGACCAGTCAATCCAGGATAACATGAAGACACTGCCCCATCTAGTTGTAAGAATGAAGCAATCCCTTGCTATCCGTGATGAAGCTAAATGAGCATGGTGACAATTTAATTTATAACATTCAATTATTTACAAATTTCTGTATTGGTAAAATGAGAATCGGTGCGACGTGGAGTTTTGCCATATAGTCCTTGGAGAGACTGTAAGAGTTAAGGAGCCAGCATCATATGTTCACCTTGTGTTGAATTCTGCTCACCAAATCAATGACAACTTGAGTTTAGGCTTGGGGTTGCATCTTAGCACTGGAAAGCAGTGAATGGATATTTGCCGCTAAAATGGTGTGAATTAACACCAGTGAAATGTTCAACTTTATTTTATTGAATCCAAGCATGTAGTTTTTGAGAAAAGAATGAAGAACTGTTTCCTTTTCTGCATGCATCTGGTCCCCTGAACACTGCTAGTAGGGGAGTAAGAGAGTTCACATGATCAAATCACAAAATTATATATGCCAGAATCTTGACATAAATAAAGTTTTCACAATCCTTTAATCTTATATATATAAATATATAATAATAATAATAAAACAAGCTGCGTTATACCAAAAATATTTTGAAAATTGATTGCATTTTAAATATATTTGTATGCATTTATAATGGGGCAGCTAATTATTTTGCTTTCACTAGTTACCCCTTTCCCAAAAGTTTTTGCTCAGCCTGTCCTGGGTAAGTGTTTTTTTCCTTAAATAATTAGCTGCCCGGATAATTAATCGTTATATTTTTATGGATAAGAATTGTTTATTATTTTATTTCTCTTGTATATAAAACTAAAATATTTTCTTATAATTATTATTTACCATGTCAAACTTATTAAAAATAACTTATATCAATGACATATTATTTAATAATATCAATCACAATTTTTTTTTAAAATATGATGTATACTTTTTCTTCGCCAATAATCAATTGCGTTTAATGATTAAAATATTTTATGATGCATGAAGTAGGTAGTTGTAATGTTTTTTTTATATAAAAAAAAACTAACAAGAAAATTAGACTAAGTGTCTGTTTGGAGTAGAGTTAAGGTTGTTTTTGAAAATATTTTTCGTTTATAAAATACATTAAAATAATATATTTTTTAAAAATAATTTTTAATATCATCACGTGAAAATAAATAATCTAAAAACATCAATTAAAAATAATATAAAATATTTTTTAAAAAAATATTTTTGAAACTCAGTGACAAACAAGATCTATATGGAAAAAAGCCACAAGAACTAAGTGAAAATAAAGATAAATTAAATTGGTATATTTTAACAATTATCCTTATGAATATATATAATCGTTGGCCCTAATAATCTTTCTGACTTCAACCCTGTCTCTGGTAAGAATAATTCCAAAAAATAATATATATGAGCACTGCCCATTCATTTCATTCAAAATCATACAAAATTTTATTAAATTAAATAACATAATTATATTTTAAGTTTTATATATCTCTTTTTTGTTTGGGCCGGCTCGAATTTAAGCTGGACAAACATGGGCCGGGCCATGCAATCCAATTAACATGGTCTTATGAGTCTTTTCAGCGTCTAGGGTTTCCTCTCTTCCCTACTCCCACCTCCTATATAAAATGTTCTTCTCACTAACTTGGCCTAGTATCCTGCTCCTCCTCCCTTTTCTCATGGTTCTTATGTCGAGCTATGCTATTATTTTTCTAGTTTGAGTTTATATTTAAAAAAAAAAAAATAGGAAAAAGAGAGAAGCCAATTTGCAGAGCAAGGGCGTCAAAATAATGAGATGGCGTGATTTGCATTGAAGGTTGGCTATATCAATGATAAATTGGCGATTCTCCGTGCCTATCAAATCTCTTAATTTTGATTATGGCCTCGAACAAGTCGCTACAAATCTTTTTAAATCTCTCCTGTTTCCTCTGTTTTTCTTCGATGTTTTTATTTATTTCTTCGTCAAAAGAACTGAAATTAACATTTCAAGGCGAATTTAATCTATTTTCTAATTAAAAGCCAAACGGAGTTTTGATTTGAGAATCAGATCTGAAATCTGGGGTTTCAGTTCTCAAATTTGATTTTGTTTGAACTTAATATTATTTGTTAGTATAGAGGACGTTGGGCGACTTTAACTAAATAGCTGATTGGGGGATTCATTTGAAACTGTAGTCAATGGCTCGTCATTTGGGAGATTCATTAAAACTGTAGTCAATGACTCGGTGCTGCTTTTTAGGTGTTTGGGATTTACTGCGTAACTGTAGTCAATGTCTGAGCATGCGATCAGAGATTCAGAACGTTAATAATATAAGCAAAACGTAGCTAAACAAATCCAGGCTTGATCTTTAGTTGTAATTAGCTAGGAATTTATATTTTTAGCAAATGATTAAAAAAAGTCTTTATGTTTTGGATTAATTAGTGGATTGATTTGGAAGATTTGATGTATATGAAACTAAATGTTTTTTATTTGTTTATAATACTCTTTATCAAACGAAATATATTTTGTATAAAAAGATAGGTTATAAAAATTTCTGAATATAGAAGAATTGCAGGTAACTCAAAAATAAATCCTTCAATTAATTTGAAGTTAACAAAGACCATGGTGGTCGAACCAAACAAAGTTGATCTTTGATAAATTCCATCCTTGACAAGCATGAACTTAGATCTCCAAGGGCCCAGTCCAGTCACATAGACTGGGCATCACAGCGTAACCAAAATCACCTATATAAGGTGTTCTTCTCACTTTCTTGGCTCAGCATCCTCTTCCTTTTCTCGTGGTTCTTCTGTTGAGCTATGTTTTTATTGTTATGCTTTGAGTTGATAGTTTTTCAAAAAAATAGGAAAAAGAGAAGCCAATTTGCAGAGCAAGGGCGTCAAAACAATGAGATAGCGTGATTTGCATTGAAGGTTGGATATATAAATGATAAAATTGGCGATTCTCCGTGCCTATCAAATCTCTTAATTTTGATCATGGCCTCGAACAAGTCGCTACAAATCTTTACAAATCTCTCCTGTTTCCTCTGTTTTTCTTCAATGTTTTTATTTATTTCTTGGTCAAAAGAACTGAACTCACATTTCAAGGCGAATTTAATCCATTTCTAATTAAAAGCAATACGGGGTTTTGATTTGAGAATCAGATCTGAAATCTGGAGGTTCAGTTCACAAATTTGATTTTCTTTGAACTTATAGAATACGTTGGGCGTAATTAACTAAATAGCTGACTGGAGGATTCATTTGAAACTGTAGAAATGGCTCGTCATTTGGGAGATTCATTAATCTGGAGGCCATGATTCGGTGCTGCTTTTTAGGTGTTTGGGAATTTACCACGAATGACGAAACTGTAATGTTGGTGAGCATCCGATCAGAGATTCAGAATGTTAATAATACAAGTAAAACGTAGCTGTTAAACAAATTCAGGCATGATTCTTTGATTGCTCGTTTAAAGAGTTGAGGATTTATGTTTTTTTAGAAATCTTTAGTTGTAATCAATTGGTAATTTATATCAAGGTTGTGTCAATATTGGTTGATATTTTTATTTTTTATTGATACAAAACGATTTGATTTTGGAGTATTTTGATGTTGTACTGTTTATAAGCAATTATATATATAAAAAAAATTGAAAAATCATCAAAACTAAATATAATTTTTATTTTTTATAAAATTAAAGTTGACACAAATATTTTATTTTTTTTATAATATATATTTTTAATTTTAAACACATAAGTTTATAACTGAAATTTAAATTGAGATGAAATTGATTTTTTTTTTTTTACTGGTATGAAATGTTAACGGTTATAACAACCTTGATTTATATATTTAGCAAATATAAATTAAAAAAAAACTTTATTTATAATTAAAATAAATATCATGCCTCTTATTACAATTTATTACTTTGAAATGTGATAATCGAAATTCAGAAGCTTTATAATTAAAAAATATGCTTTATGATTACAAAGCATTTACAATTCTGAATATAAAAGAATTGCAGGGAACTCAGAAAATAAATCCTTTAATTAATTTGAAATTATCAAGGACCAGGCGGACAAACATGATCTTGGATCTCCCAGGGCCCAGCCCAGTCACATAGATTGGGCTTCACAGCGTAGCAAATAAAACCGTATAGGCCCTCTCTGTAAAAGAAGGAAGCATGGATCTTGATGGAAGAGAAGAGTGCCAGCTGGCTGAAATAAATATTTAAGCATGGGTCACGTGTGTTAGTGGGAGGGAAATGTGAGGCAGAGAAGACGGTGGCTGATTCTTGTTGTTTGTAGAGATGTCATTTTTTTTTATTTTTTCTTTTCAAGGAGAGAGAGAGAGGTCACGGGTTTGTCACGGGTTCTTGCAGAGGTTACGCGCGGGCGGCGCGCGCTTTTTTATGCTTTAATTACAAAAATCTCCTGCTACTTCATTAAAATTCATTTTTTTTTTTGTTTGTGAATTATATTTTTATTTTAAAGAGTATTATATTTTCTATTTCACTCCTTATTGAAAAAAAAAAGAGTTGTATGAATATTTATATAAAATAAGATTCTAGATTATTTCATATGTATATAAAGAGAAACTTTTAATTATCCCCTTGTGTGTCAACATTTAGATCTAAAATTCCAAGAAAAGTACTGCTGCTTTTGAAATAAACATGGTTGAAAATATTTTATTTTTCTTTTGAAAAAATATAAATATATCAAAAATTTATGTTTTTAATCATTTTGCAATGACATTGTGTTTGAATTTTTTTTCAAAAAAAATCAGCTTATAATTATGAATTAAATAGTAAAATAATTGATTTGATATTTTTAAACAAAATCATTCAAGCATAGTTTATATTAAAACTAGAGGGTTTTTTTTTTGCTTTTTAACACTTTGTTTACATAATAAAATGACTACATTGCAATTAAAACCAAAAAAAAATAAAATTGACTTTAGAGGTTTTTTTATATGTTTTATCATGTCTTTTTAGTTATAATCAATGTGAACAAGGGGCAACTTAGTCTTTTAAAAAAATATACTACGAGTACTGACAAGTGAGAAGAATGACTCTTCCTTGAAGGGAACCATGATTTATAAGTTGTTCGGTAATCTGTTAACTTCCACCCTAAAACCCACACGCGTGAGCATAATGTTTGTGTTCGTTTGATTAATATTTGCATTATTTGAGATTTATTTTAAGACTGGGAAGTGATAATTGTTTTAGTTATGTTTTGAAATACTCTAATGTATCTTTAAGATAGAGATATTTATGAAACTTGTGTAATCTTTAAGGGTTGTGGTACTTAATAATTTTTCACAAAGATGTATAAATTTTGATTGTTAAAATATTTTATTGATATTCAAGAAAAATTAGTAATTAAATTAGTAAAGTTTGATTGTTGAATATGAATAAATACATAGATTTTCCATTGATGATTAAAATTTATTGCATTAGATTATTTGTGGATGATTAATAACATTTGTACCAGTTTATTCATTGTTGATTAAAATATTATTTTAAAGCTTAGCTAAGCATTAAAATAGAGACATGATTTTCACATTTCAATATTACATCGATCCTCCAACGTTCAGATACCAGAGATCATAAAAACTAAAATTTCTAACAAATTAAGTTCTTATCCTCCAACACTCGGATTATCCATTGCAAATAAATTAGTAATGAAAAATCCATTGCAAACAAAATAAATTAGCAACGACAAATTTGCATCGGATAGTTTCCGATGCAAATTTCATTCCTGGTGTTTTTTAGCAACAGATTCCCTTGTTATCTGTAATGGATTAAATAGTTGATGATGTATCTTTGTTTTAGTAGTGACTCGTGTACATGATATAATTAAGAGGTATTGTAAAAACTAACTCAAATGCTATTTGTTTTCTCTTGAAATTAATTTATTCTTAGACCTTCTCTTGTGCATTGGAAAACTATGGTGTTGTGTTCTCATATTTGCAAAAGAAAAATATGCAATGTGATGATGATTTGAGTGCATCTTTGCTCAAGATAAGCTACATACAACACTATAATCTTCAATTTCATCTTCATTGTTGCAATTGGAAGTACCATAAATTGTTTTAATGGGTGTTCTTGTATTTTAGTTTGTTGTAAAAAGAGACAATCTCATTACTACTATTTAATAAAACTAATTACATCTGTGAACTTGTTTTAGTTAATAAAATAATAATAATAAATTATAACTTATTAATTAGATAATATTTGTATAATCATAATACACACATGTATTAAGTTAAATGTTTTTTTTTATAAAAAAAAACCTTGCTAAAATTAAATAATACCATGATTAATCAATAATTTATATTCATGGAGGATTAAATATACGCGTAAAAAATCCAACAGAAAGTATACAAGTGCATGTTTTGACTTTCTGAATTCTAAGACAACGAGGACCAACATCAATGCCAGACTTCATCTGTAATTTATTATGCATGCTCCATAATCCATATCTCTATCTCAAGATCCTATCTTATTCAGAATAGTTCTTGTTCTTCAGCAACCTAACCGAGATGGCAGCCGGATTTCGCCTTATATCGCGGCCAAAACGGTGGGCATGAAAAGTTGCACGATGAAGATTGTCATCTTCATCGTCAAAATTGCCAAGAAAAAGATTGTTTGCTTACAGTCAGGACAACACAGACTCACACAACAGACTACTTGAAAAGAACACAACATCAAAACTATGGCTGCCCCCGTCAGCATTCCTAAAGACAACACACAAGAAACCAACTGTATCTGCGACTACAACTTGACCAAATTCACTTCAGAACGAATTCCCTTCCCACAGACTAAAACTTTAAGAGCTGCTAGACAAATTGCACTTTCTGGCTCTACTTCTGGATCTGAGGTGAAGAGTGAAACTTACCATTTCTGTTGAATATTGCACTCAAAGCTGCACTTGTCGATCGAAAATCCAGCTGAAAGGAAGGATGGGTCCTTTCTTGGTCCTCCCCTGAGCTCTTTCTTCCAGCCTTCTAATTCTTGGAGGTAACCCGCAGACATAATCCTGAGCTTTTTTACCCTCAGCAGAAAGTCCAGTCAAGTTCTCCACCTTCCACCTGCCCACCAAGAATTCCAATATATCGGCATAGTCCTTGGCAGTGTAGACTCCAAGACGCTGTGCAACGGCTGAAAAGTGCTCGAAAAGGTCATCGTCACGGCCATCATACATCAAGTGAGCAGGCATAGCAATTTTCTTCCTCATCATGTCAGCAAAAGCCAGAACAGTTGCGTCAGGATCAATCTCGAAGAGCTTTTCCACTATCTTTGTGTAGGCAGTCTCATGGCGCTTTTCGTCGGCAGCAATTATACCACATATCTGAGCCAATTTCATGTCTCCATGCTCCTTGGCATGTCTAGCAGTGTTCCCATGGGAGATGAAGGTTGCCCTCTCCTGGAAAGAAGTGTAGATGAACCCCAGGTAGGGACTATTTTCTGTCCGTGGATCCTATGAAAAGATACAAAAATAAAATATCAAATTAGAAAAAGGCACAGAAGTGCATCACAATTGGTAACCGGAGACCCCATTGAAGGCCAAAGGATCAATTATGTTTCTCCTGTGAAGCATGCATCTGAATATAAGAAAATTTGCAACAAGGATCTCACCATTCCTGACCCAATTAAATATTGAATTGTCTTCTCAATTTGCCTCATGTCCACTCGCCCAGAGAGATAGAGATACTTGTTAAGAAGGTCACCGTGCCTATTCTCTTCAGCAGTCCACGCCCTTGTCCAAATTGCCCATGGTGAAAGGCTAGCACCTGTTTCATCACGAACTCCATCCAAGGTATTCAGCATTGTTTGATAAGTTGGAAGAGCTTCTTCTGTGATCATGTCTCCAACCAAAACAACAAAGTAATCATCTGGAAGCTCCTTTGCCCTCTCCCTGAGTTCCCTGACTTGTTCTTCAAATCCATCAGAGGCAGGATCAGGCAGAAAATCCTGTGGTTGCCAACACTTCTCAACTGGCTTCAGATGAACCAAGATGTTCTCCTCAGCCCAACCCTCCATAGATTTGAAGATTTCAATCTTTTGGGGTGGCATAGAATGTGTGACCTGTACATGCACCTCCCTAGGGGGCATAAAAGGCTTCTTGACACTCTCAACCTCCCTGCATTGAGTAGAAAGAATCAGGATCGTGTACTTAATGTATAGATTGGATTTGTCTCAGCGATTAGACACAGCTTAATGCTTCTACACAATGACACAGCATTACAATCCGTGCCGATATTTAATTAGTCATTGTTCCTTCATGGCTGGTTGTATAAGATACAATGAAAAAGAACACAAAGCGAGGAGAGAAGGGATATATGCAGAAATTGATTTGAAATTTGTTTTACTCTAATGTCAGGGCAGTTTGATGCAAGGTTGAGCACACGCTACAGGTTTGTATATACAGTCTTCACTCACTCTGTCTAGAATCTCTCCGGTAAAATTTCAAGGGTAACAGTGGAAAGAGAGTTAAAGACAGGCTTCCCTTCCTCTACATTTATTGAATCTAAATTTCACTAATTGTTGCTCACATACTGTTCAATCTTCCTGGCAGATCTCTAACTGTATCACCATAAACTCCTCTGGAATACAAATAAAAACAAATAAAAGTGGATGTTCCCATTGTATAGCACTACCATCACCAGAGGCTCATATTCAGGTTTGAATATCAGAAAAATCTTAATGGATTTATTTATCTTGATTATATAAAAAAATGATCTATGGCCCTCATTCAATGTGTTGCACATTAACTAGCAAGTCCTCCAAGTTATAGTTAGCTGGTTGAGTGGAACATCAGACCCAGCAGTGTACGACATCTCTGCTGAACAATTACCCTTCCTCCTTTTAAAAGTGGCCAATTGAGGATTGTTGATTTTAGGAGTAAACAAGAACCAAAGTACAGTTTTCAGACAAACAGACTTTGCAAATGCCACAATCTATTATCAAGCCAAATGCCAGTATCACAACCACCACAAAAGAAAGCAAGGGATAGTGGGAATCAAACATATTATCAAATGATCTCATATGAAACAATAAAATGTTAGATTCACAATTAAAAAAAATGGCAACTCGGAAATTCCACCTCAAAAAGAAGAGAAATGCATAAAATAACATACGACAAGAACACAAGTAGTTGGCTTGCAACTACCAAAAGCAAGAAAGTGGAAACAAATAGGGCTACGAGTTATAGGAAAAAAGAGTTCTTTGGTTCTTATCAACATGACATCCACCTTCAAGTTAGCTAATAGTCAAAGCTCTCACCTATGGAACCAGTGCAAGGGCTAAACATTTGGGATATCAAACTAGGTTCACCAACTTAAATGCCGACTTGAAATAAACCAAAGAACCAATATCTGCCTCATAAAGATGTCTGAAAAATATAATAGTACTATATGGATCACCTAGAAGAAGAAGAAAAGACAATAAATAAAAAATTAGCATCCGACGCAAAAATCATAAAATTTAAAAGAAAACTGCTGAAAATCCTCAAAGATTAAAAATGAAATTCGAGTTCACAAAACCCCTCAAGTGAAAGAAGTATCTCAGCAACACCTAAAGAACATGGCAAAAAGCTGCAACTTGAAGAAAAGTCAAAGATTCACCATCTGTCAAACAGTGCAGTATGGGAACCTGTCAACTTAGCCACCCATTTGAACTACTTCCACCAACTTGAATATCCTTTTTAGATTTAGATTCAACGACATTTAAAGAAAAACAACGACATGACAAATAGAAAATGTACTACGGAAATTACACCTATCAGCATAAAAATTTACTCATCGTGTTTGAATTGAAACACACGTAAAGCTGTGCTACATAGATCACTCTACAAATGTATGAATCTAATAGAACTGACAGCCGGAACGGAAAACAAGGACTGCAGAAAACAATAACTCTCAAAGCATATAACAGCAGTAGAACAAGAAATACTAAACAACAAAACACCCCCCGGTCACTTTCAGGGCATGACCTTTCGTAGTAATGTAAAAGACACGCAATTACTCAATAAGCTAATAAATACAGACAAAACTACTTCGACAGAGTGAACATGAGCAAGCAACAAGTGTAAAAGCATGCAGCAATCAAATGCAACATAGATCATAACGATGCATCAATCAAAATATTAAAACCAGATTGAGAAACTTTCAGCCAAATTTTTTATCGAATGATCATTGAAAGTTTCAATTTTTTTTTGTCTCCAAGCACCCATATATGTTAGATCTGAGCATCTTACTTCATTCATCTCTAAAACCAAACACCAAAAGCTTCAATGACACTGACAAAAAATATGAAAACCTTTGACATAAAGAAATGCTTCTTTTAATAGAAGAGAATCATGCTAACCTGGAATTCTAGAAACAAAGATAAGGACAATACAGTAAATATCTTAACCACCCCTTCACCGTCTAGCCAGAGAGGACAGCCAGAAAAAAAAACCGTACTGGCATTAAAACCACGGGATATAAAGAAAACAACAAAACCATAGAGAATCAACCCCACCACATAAATGAATTTCAATAGCGTGTGCTTTTAATGACTCTAGACATCATAAGCCAGAACACGTTCGTTGAATCTCATGAAACCTGATTTCACAGACGGCAAAAAAGTGATTCCCCTGCATTAATTCTCTTCTCTTGGTTGTTTTTTTCATACCATGCTAAAAACACGAATGAATCAAGATGATAATTGTCTTGCCATTTTAAATCGCAATAAAAAACTTTTTTTAAAAAAAAAATACTTCGATGTTAGAATAGACTTTAAACGCGAGAGTGTTCTGCTGGACAATGTACAAACTCGAATTAAACTCTCAAAAAATAAAAATAAAAACTACATAAAACAAACTTGAATACCTACTCAAAACAAAAAGGCATATCTCTGTGAATTCAAGTTATAGAAGCTAAATTTGAAGGGGGCGGCAATTAGACGATGAATAAAAAAAGCATCGCAGGCAAAGACCAAAACTCATCTAGAACAGAGCTGAATCAACATTCATTCTAATCAAATTAGGACAAAACAACACATCACTACAGGCAAAGTCCATAATTATTGAAAAACTGCTGAAACTTTCAAATTTGATACCCAAGAATAGAAATATGTGTTTGAAGGCATAAACAAGAGAGAAATATGTGTTTGAAGGCGTAAACAAGAAGATCACAAAACACGCGAATAAGTAGTGAACACAGAAGCCAAATTACAGTAGTAAGGAAACAAAAACCCAGATCCAAAATCAGCTGAGAATCTTGAAAAAACCATGAAAAGATCCATGCTTTAAGCAAAAACAAAATGGGCATTGAAGAGAAAATGAGAAGGAGATAGAAAGAAACTCACTTGGTGCTTGAATTCAGGGTGTAAGCCATGCAAACCTTGGGAGATCTGAAGCTAGCCATTGGAGGAAGAGCAAAAGCAGGTAACTTTTGAGATTGAGAGACAAAAGGATTGAGCTTGAGAGCCATTGTTTGCTGTTTTGTTTCTGTGTCCAAAAGGTTCAGTTTCCTCCACAAAATCCTTTTTCAAGGAGAGAAATAGAGCAGAGGAGAAAATAGTGAAGTGGTTAGTGAGGACACTTCAAATTTTGAGACTCCTAAGTTGTCTATGACGCAAATACTTTATTTATATCAATAAATATATATAAATTGACTAATATCTCAACAAATTTACATTTTTGCCCCCATTGTTTCTCACTACTTGCTTGTTTGGGAGATTATTTTTTTATTCAAATATATTAATTTTCTATATAGAGAATATTTTTAGTTTTTTTTTATTTTTACCCCATTTAAAAAATATATTTTAGAAACTAATTTTTCTTTACATTTTTTTTTTACAAATAAAGAAAACAAATCAGCAATATATATTTTTTATAATGATAATATAATTATTCAGAATTCTTATATAAATAAGGCTTGAATAATATATATTTATTAATATGGTATAATTAATTTTTTTATCCATGCACGAGGCAGACGGCAAGTTTGACAAATCAAGAACATGCGATCATACTCCTAGTCAAAATATATATGGTATGGTATCTTTCTGTTTGAACGATGTGGGAGTAGCACGATGAGCATGTGATATGTTTCAAGAGATAATTTAATTTTTGTTTGTAAGGTTTGATCATGGTGTGTGGAGCCTTTCTTGGTAGAATTTTGGTGGATTTGCTTTTATTATTTTGTATAATAAAATAATATGTGATTAGTGTAAAATAATATGTGATTAGTGTAAATTAATTGATTAGTTATATATATGCCGAGCAAATCATTAATAATATGTTTGGAATTCTTTGGATCCAATTCAATTCATAAAAGAATTGTTTTAAATATTAATAATTGAATTTTAAATCTTTAAAGTGGTATTGACTAGCTATGCTAAAAAGATAAATTATATCGGGATCAATTTGTATATAGCTCGACTAAATTTATGGATCTTTATGCTCGTGTTTCTAAAAATCATCGACATAAAAATAGGGTAAGTTACTAGTTTTAAAACCATAGAAAATTTAAATTAATATCATGAATAAAATCAAATGAATTCATTTTTATTTTAAATATAAAAAATCAATTTCAAATTTGGTTTATAATAGCGTGTAAGTTTTAAATGATAGAAAATTGACGAATTCAAATCTTTTCTTTTTATATTAGAATTAGTCAATTCAAATCCAAGCAATTTTCACTTGGCAGGTATCTCAAAAACAGTGATCTAATAAAACTATTATTTGTCGGTCATTAAATAAAAAGCCTTTTCAAGTTGTCTTTTGTTTTCTTGCATCTGTCCAACTCTCTTCCCCCTCCCTTCTCGACAACAAGGATTTCCAATAACCAGATAGCTGGGATCCACTGATACAAAATTATAAATAAAAAATTTATTTATTTATGTTTTCAGTTTGAGTCTTTTGAATCAAAGTTGTCAATTTCGTTCTGTTTCAGTCAGAATAGCTGAAATATTTCATGCCATTAAAAAACCAAGACGAAACAACATCGTTTTTGTCTTAGTTTTCATTCCGACCGGAACGTCTCGGTACTATTCCGGGTATGCCGTTCCGGCCTTAAAATCCTCTTCATTTTGATTAACTTGTGATTTGTTTTTCTAATTTTGAGATTATGTTTGTTTGACTTTGTGTTTATATTGTATAATTTAAAGTTAATTTATCTTGAATTTTAATTATGTCTTTTAAATTAATATTTTAATTTTTTTTATATATATATAATTAATTATATATGAACACTACAACCCCAAAACGGCACGCCGAAACGCTTCGAAATCAGAACGGCCACCGGAACGGTATTGACAACCTTGGTTTGAATCATGTAATTATTAATATAATAATTATAAAAAATCTACATAATTATTTATTTTAAAACTCGTAAAACTAATCGAGATATACACAAATTCACTGAACACTTAATGAACACTTATGTTAATAAAAAAAAAAAGATTTCCCATCACATGCTGTTTTAGGATTTGGTTAATGGAACTTCAATGAGTTGGAATTGAATTGGGATTCTGTTCGAGGAATTTGGAGATCGAGCTTGCTAGAAGAGATAGAGAGAGAGAGAGGCTTGGAGATTTGTTTTAATAATTCTATAAATTATTTCATTTTATTTTTACTGTGTGCAAAACTTTAAATAAGATAAATGAATTTCACAATCCATTAATATTAAAATTAATTATTTTTATACATTTACAGACCATATTCTCTAATAAATAAATAAATAAATAAATGAAAGGTGTTACCGACAGTGATTCGATCAAGACTGGAAATCACAGGCTCACCTTACACGTTTAATTAATTAATTCATAAAAAGGAGGAAACATGTATTTTTTTTATCAAATCTTCGGGATTCCCTAAAACCCATCTCATAAAATTAAATTAGACACTCTTTTTATAATACAATCCCAGTTATTCATGTATGATGATGTAATATGAGGTTAAATTTGTGTCGGAATTGTAAGAGAAAAGGAAAAGAAAATTACAAAATGTTTTTTGTTGTATGTATTGACTTCAGGAAGGAATGGCAGATGAAAACTCATAAATAAATGTAATATTTTTTATTTTTAAAAAATATCAAAATAATATATCATATACAGCATGTGCTTGTTTATGAGTGTAATTGAGGTTATTTTTGAAAATATTTTTCATTAAAAAATACATCAAAATAATATTTTTTATTTTCTAAAAATTATTTTTGGCATCGACATAAGAGAATGATCTAAAAATATCAAAAAAAATAATATAAAATTAAAAAAAAAATATTTTTGAAATGCAGTCAAAAATCACAGATGATTTTTTTTTTTTTCTTTCAAGTTGTCTTTTGTTTCCTTGCAATCTGTCAAGCTCTCCCTTTCCTCCCTCATCAACAACAACGATTTCCCATCACATGATGTTTCAAATTTTATTCATTTTATGCTTTTCAAAATAATAAATAAATCTCCTATTTTTTACATTTTTGAAGCCAACAAAAAGCATCAAGCCGTGAAATGTGGCCAGGGAGCCGTCCACCATAATAAAGCAGCTGCCCTGTCAGGTGCAAACAGCTTAGATACCGGCTCAGCCAGCTCACTGTGTGTAGAATCTGTAGATAGATTCTGAGTACGACTATAGTGTACGACTACAGCACGCAAATTTATTTTCAACGGTGATATTCGGCCAATATATTTAGTGATGTTCGGCATTGTGATTTCATTGGTTTTTGGCCGAAATTTAAAAAATAAAAATTTCATTTTTAAAACTGATGGTTTTGTGTTTTTAGATCATTTTGATGTGCTGATTTCAAAAATAATTTTTAAAAAATAAAAAAAATCATTTTGATATATTTCGGCACGATAAGCACTTTGAAAAGCTACCGCAATCACACTCCCAAACAGGCCCTAAATGAATGATGACATTTTTTTTGTTTTTTGTATACTGTTCCTGCTTTATCAAAGGAAGTTATATCTAGGTGCTGGTCCATATCAACTTTTGCAATAAATTTGCTTCTGGTCCGTCCATTTATCGAGGCTGTTTGGGAATGATTTTTGATTTTTTTGGGTTTAAATTATTTTTTTCAAATATTATAAAATTATTTTGATGTATTAATATCAAAAATAATTTTTTTAAAAATAAAAAATATATATTATTTTAATATATTTCTAAATAAAAATTATTTTAGAAAACAATCAGCTTCATCGTATTCATGGAACCACTTTATTTTCTAGTCTAAGTGTCTGTTTATAAGTATGGTTAAGGTTGATTTACAAAGTATTTTTTATTCAAAAATGCATCAAAATGATTTTTTTTTGTTTTTTTAAATTATATTTGACATCAACACATTAAAATAATATAAAAACACACATAAAAAAGTAAAACGTAAATTTTTTATTTTTTTTCAAAAATATTTTTAAAACGCAGCGTATCCCCACCTACTACCTGAATTCTCTTTATTTTTTATATTTTCACCGTAAAAAAATTTAAATAAATAGTCTGTTTCATATTATGATAATAATTTTGGCTGAGAAACTGAAGTCTTAGTTGTCGGTGTTTTACATCATTGGTGCCAAAAGTCCTAACAGTTGTTTTGAGAGCATTCATTTTTAAAAATATATTAAATTAATTTTTTTTTCAAAAAATAATTTTTAATATAACATGTTAAATGATATAAAATCACACAAAAAAAACTCCCTAAATTTTACTTTTATTTTTTAAAAAATAAAAATAAAAAAATAAACAATTTAGAATTCAATTTCTGTAGTCTCGAGTTCAAATCGGGATATACACCTTTTATAATCTGGGATAATCAGTATTTTATCCGTCCATCTAGACTTATAAAGTATGTTTTTCGGGATGTGTGATTTCCTCACATTCAAAAAAAATACAATCTTTTATATACAAAAAAAGTTAAGAAAAACTATGTAAATTGTAGTTTTTTCTCAACGAAAATCCAAAAAAGAGTTCTTAGTCAAACTCGTTCAAAACTATATAATTATTTTTTTAATTAAACGTGATTAAATCTGTAATTAAAATAAAACGCAGCCCCAACTATAATAATAATAAAAAAAATTCTAAACAAATGGTGATACAAGATAGAATTCGATTTCCGTTTCAAGAAAATGTCTTGGAATTTGTTGTTGTTGTTGTAATTTTTTATATAAAAAAGTTAAGAAAAACTGTATTAATTGTAGTTTTTCCTTAACTAAAATCCAAAAAAGAGTTCTTAGTGACTCATTAAAAACTATATAATAATTTTATTTTTAAATAAAAAAACTAAGCATTGAGTAAAATGGACAATGGCTTCGGCTCTGTTTCACAGTGCATTTCAAAAATATTTTTAAAAAATTATTTTATTTTTTATTTTAAATTAATTTTTTTGATATTTTTAAATTATTTTCATGTGCTGATGTTAAAAATAATCTTTAATATTTATTGATGTATTTTTTAATAAAAAACATTTTAAAAAATAATCTTAACCATACTTTCAAACATGAACTTTATCGGTGGAAGCCCCACCCACACCCTAAATTCACATTATTTTTTATATAATCATCTTAAAAAATATAAAAAAATAATATGTCTCATATTGTAATAGTAATTAATTTTTTTTAAAAATATTATTTCTTATTTATTGAAATACAAAAACAAATAAAAAAAATGTGTGAAAAAAGTGATCAACACAGATGCATGCATTATGCCATAATGTTGTGGGTGGGTGTATTTATTATTTCATTACTTTTGGCTGAGAAACTGAGTCTTGGTTGTCGGTGCTGTACAGTATAGGTGCCAGAAGTCTTAACAGTTGTTTTGAGATTAGTTTTTAAATTATTTATTTTTAAAAATGTATTAAAATAATATATTTTAAAAAAGATATTATTATATCAAATAATAGGAAAATAACAAAAATAAAATAGGAATGGTAATGTTGTTAACCAATCATCATATTTCTATTACATTCATATAGAAATAAAAATATTTATTTATTTTCTATAATTATATCTCATTATTCATTGGATTTCAAGTATATTTAACATTTCTTTAACTGTAAACCTTTTGAGCTTTAAAATTTTAATAAAAATTAAATAAAATTGTGAGATTTAAATCTCTGATATACTATATTAAAGGGGTATTTAGTACTGGTTTTCAAAAACAATTTAAAAAAATTGAATTTTTATTTTATTTTTTACTTAAAATTAAATATTTTTAGTGTTTTCTAATTATTTTCATATGTTTATGTCAAAAATATTTTTTAAAAAATAAAAAATATCATTTTAATATATTTTAAAATAAAAAATATTTTCAAAAATAACTACTACACTTCCCAACCAATATGCATATGCACAACCCATATATATAGAACAGAATCATGACTTTCTAGTCTATTTGTTCCTCAGAATAAGTAAACGAGGACTTGTTTGGGAATGCAATTGCAGTAGCTTTTTAAAATATTTATTATGCCGAAATATATCAAAATGATGTTTTTTTATTTTTAAAAAATTATTTTTGAAATCATCACATCAAAATGATCTAAAAATACCAAATCACAGGTTTTTAAAATGATTTTTTTTTTTCAAATTTCGGCAAAAACCAGATCTCAATTACAAACAGGCACAAAATTGTGAACAAACAGAGTATGGGAGTTCGATATTCAGCTATTGTTTTCAAGTGGGCCAAACTCTAGCAGCCATTGAATTTTGGTAGTCAGGGATTTCAGGGTTCTTGTCTTTTAGAAAGAAAGTCTTCCCTCTTCACGAAGAACAGCATGACATACAATACTTGTCATCAAGAAAAGATCAAATGTTCAAGGCAATCCAAAAAAAATCATGGTATTTTGTTTTTTTTTTAAAAGCAAACCCTGTTACATTCAAACCATCATTTCCTATTTGTATCTTTATTATGTTTACATCAGTATTTTGGAGCTTAACATCACCATACACTCAATCAAATAACACGAAAAATATGTGAAAAAAAGGTGTTAAAAAGATCAAGGAGAAAAAATTCACACAAATCGGTTAAATGGCCTTCGTCCAACCGTAGCCGGCATCGAGACAGTTGAATCCACACTCAAGTCTCCTATGGATTGAAGTGACTGATGCTTTTCTAAACCCCTTTGCGAGCTTGAATCCTTGCTGGTGAAGAAGGAGCCTTTGTTCCACTTGAAAGATCCAATGCCTTGTGTGAGAGGGAACGACAGTCTCCTCTTTTCACTGCTCGGGGTCCCTGGAAACCTCTCTTTGGGATTGCTATTAGCTCTTGTTTTTGCTTTGGCTGAAACCGTAGGAGTCATGTAGTTTGGCACCGAAAATGGCGGGCAGCTCGTGAGGCTATCGTCATCCTTCAATGGCAAGTTGAACGGAGAAATCCCTCCACTGGCTCTTGCTCTTGAATATTTTGACAAGCTAGGGCTGTTTGCCTGTGGTGTTCTGAGTAGAGGAGTTCGCGCTGGTCTTGTTGATACAAATGCAGTTGATTTTGAGGATCTCGGTGTGGGAGTGTCCATGTTATCGAACCCCAAATTTTGTTGCTTGTGGCTACTTGATGGGGGTCTAGGGCTAGGTTTTATCTCTGAATGTGGCCTTGGTGGTGTAAGTTGAAAATTCTTCAAGGCTTGGCTTTCGGGAGGATTCGTTGCAGGTAGCTGACGTTCTAACCAGTTCCACCACCATGGAAATCCATTGGAACGGATATCCATGAGAGCCGACTGGGCAGATTTTGGAGAGGCTTTCCACAGCTGTTCGAAAACAGAAAACAAATTTACCAAGATGTATTCCTTTTCTGCAGAGACTACTACATATCTTTATGGTGGTATCAGTCATGATGTTTCAATTAATTCACAGGAAAATCCAGGCAATAATCCAAAATACTACAAGGTTATAATAATTTTAGTTCTTACAATCAGCTCTAGCAATCTTAACTCAACAGAAAATGTTATAATAATTTCCTAAATATAATGTCAAAGCAAAATTGAAATGGATTGTAGCAAAAAAAATGTTAGAAAGAAAATGAACTACAATGTTTTGGGAGGTAAATAGCCATTTAGTGCAAATACCTGGTGGGAATATGAATAAGCCATGGCCCTTTCTCTCTTGGCAGCTGCTTCCACCTTTCTCTGCAACCTTGCATCAATTTCCTCCTTTGTCAGAATGCTGTCGTCCCAGTCGTCACCTTCCTCGGGCTATACCAATACCCCCAGTTATTATTGAGCAGACACAGAAGCAAATATAATGCTGTCTTCATTTAGACGACAATAGCAACAGCAACAATAATGAAGTCACTCTTTCATTAACAAGTTAAGGACATGCTTTAGCATTACTCCCAATGGACAACCTAGTGGCTAAGATTTTGGATTTCTATGAGCAGTTTGAGGTTCAAATCCTGGGAGGGGCGGGGAGGAGGGCTAGCATCCATTATGTAGCCCAAGGGCTGTTGCACATCCATTGCACCCGAAAATAGGATGTACTTTAACATTGCTCTGTGCGAAAAGTTCTTATATCTTTCCGCTAAAGGAGCCATGCATTGATCAGAGGGATAATACACAACATGTTCCATGGAAGTACCATGGCCTAAAGAAAAGCTAGAGTTTCTTCTGGTTACCTGTTACCAACAAACAGGGCACCAAGACATATTGCTTCGAGTACAAGGCAGAGACCAAAATCATGAATCTGAAATTGGAGGCCAAACCTAACTTGCCTAGGTTTTAGGTGAGATACTTAATTTTAACCCGCGCCAATTCATACTGATTAACACATTGATCTAGGTTATCAGACATATAGCTCCTTAATGGAAAGAAACATACACAAGTCAAAAAATGGACTTACCAACTGGCCCCATTTGCCCAAGGTACTATCCACTTCTTTATCATTTTTGTTTTGAGCTTGACGTCGTGCTTGGTTTTCTAACATTTGGATCCTCCGTGACTGAATCTGAGACTGGACCCGAACCAGGAGCTGCATGTATTTCATTGCATTCATCGTCTGCCGCTTCACATTCTGTCCTCTTATCACTCCTTGAAGCCTCACCAGGCCCTTCAAAGCTCTGAAGCTCCTCCTTGCCTTCATGACAAGTACCACACAGTATCAGTTTGACATTATTCCAAAATGACTGAAGAGTGAAAGAATGCTGTAGGATCGCCTATAATGTTAAATCTGGGGTTTTTTAAAAGCAAAGGCACCACCAACCATTAGCCAGAAAAATGGCAAAAGATATGGCACAAAGGCAACAAAAAATTAAATTGCAGGATTCTGGGTAAAAATCCCATTCTGAAAGTCATTTATATGTATATGATTACTTGTATATATCAACTTCCATTATGAAGTCTTAAAATGAGGAATTCTATAGAACCACAAATATCAACAATAGATATTTTTGCTTTTCAGCACACTTAATAGCCAGATTTCTTGTTATTTTTCTTCATCAAGCTTTCCATATTTCGCATGCTACAAGTGAGAAGAGAATCTTACAGCATAGCCTCTATAGGCTGCTTGGATCTTGGTTGCTGAAGCATGATGGTTTCTTAGAGTTGGTTCTGGCCTGTAATATATCTCCTTATGGCGTTGAGCATTCCTAGGAGAAGCTGCTCTAGGGGAAGCAACTCTTGGAGAAGCAGCTCTTGGAGAGGAGACTATCTGAGAAGCAACCCTCAGAGAAGCAGCTCTTGGAGGCACAAAGGGTGGTGTAGTTGGTTGCTCAGGAGGTGTGGGAGGCCTGAAAATTAATTTATGCTCTCTTTCAGCCTCATCCAAGATTTTCTCGATACTACTCGGTTCTCTAAACAGGGGAATGAATGAAGTGGTCTCTCCATGTCCTAGTTTTCCGCGACCCTTCTTCTTTTCTTTCGTGCTTCTCTTATCTGATTCCTGCAAGGTAATTAGCATTAAATAGGATAAGTTTTCAATCCCGCAAGCAGTTTGCAAGTAAATACTGTGCATGAAGAAGCAAAAAACGCTATCATTATCAATCCAAATAAAAACTAAATGAGAAATGGGTAATAAAATTTAACATACCAAGAATGAACAACAAACATGAAATGTCATGAAACAGGTTGTGTTATTTTTTCTCTTCCTATACGGGGGAGACATGTAGAAGGCCATGAGTGAGTAAAAAATGAAAGCAGCCTGGTACATGTTCTGCTTCATCAATTCAGGAAGGTGAATCTACAAACAATGGTACATTTGGACAACTTTCATCGAAGGTTTTCAATTTTTCCAAACTCCATATGGACATGCACATTTTATTAGCATGAAAAACAAAAAAATCAATTTATCGGGAATCAATCGTCTTCCAGGATATAACTTAATAGGCCATGAAGATTACTGGATTCTAGTTGAACTTGTAACCACCACCATAACAATCTTTTAACTCATTTTCCTCCGAAGATAGAGAAAAATGATATGATAAACCAAACAAATTCTGTAAAGAACCCAACAAAATACATTTTAGGTCAGGCAAAACTCATTTTGAAAGAAGCTGATTTCGAATACAGCATCAGGAATAGCAACTTACATTAGCTAGTTTGTCCTTGGAGTTTGGTAGAAAGACCCTCTTGATTGCTGAAAACCAATTCCCTTTCTTTCCCATGTTCCTAGCATTACTGTCTCCACCCAGATGAGGAAATGAATCGTACAATCAACTGCCTGCAGGACCGAATGAATCTGTGATTACCTGTGTATGCACGAACTAGGTTACAAATCTATATATATCACAGCACAATAAAAACATGGATGTAAGATCAAACAAAATTAACCACACGTCAATGAAAGACCACACTAGCAAGAAAAATATAAGCTGAAATACTACCAGATAAACACACGAAGATGGAACGACTTGTGTTTTTAACTGTTATATTTGCTAGATGGTCTCAACCAAGGAGCAACATGGCCAAAGAAACTAGATTTGAGACATATAATTAGCAAATAGTTACAACAACTGCTCGACTAGCTCGATGACAAATTTCCCACAGGTAATTAGTTGAAGAATTCACATACAGACATACACGCCATCTTTTCATACAAGTATTCATAAGAAGAAAATAACAGGAGTCTTCGTACTAGATTCAGATCATTCGTGCCAAAGAACAAAGACACCCTCCATCTTTTCATGTCACAATCAAATAAATGGATTAAGTTCCAACTCAGTTTGTCAATCAAGGGATAAATTTAAAGATGTCAAAGTTGGTTATAGATACAAACAAACACAAATAGCCAAAGCAAAAACTATTTCTGAAAACAACTATGAAAGATAACTTTTAGTTTTTTAATGGATAAAAAAATTTAGAGAAACAAATCCTGGACAAAACTTGATAAACTCCCCTTGTACAAGGTTGTCTGTCCAAAACCAGGCAAGAAAAACAGTTAAATTCTGGAACCATCCCAGAATTTAGAGAAAGAGGTTGAAAGGGTTTGAAACTAAGAGAGAGGGTTTTTTATATATTGTTTTAATGAAATTAAAGCTCTTCAAGAAAACAAAATCTGACACTTGAAAGACAAAAGGGGATCCCAAGACAGAAGGGGGATTTTAATATGAAAAAAATCAACTTATGATCACCAACAGTACCAATCTCTCTAAAAAGAAGAAAAATTTAACCTTTTAAACCTCTACACAGCCCTTTACATCTCCATAGAACAAACACAATTACCATGCAGCAAAAAGATCACAGCAGAAGCAGCATAATTCACACAGCCCTCGAAATTGCAGAAGCTTACATGAAGAGAAGAACTCACAGAGAAACTAAGATCATGAGCTAGAACATACCTTGTAATTAAAGAAAACCCAGTGTTGCAAAGACCTTAAAAAAGCTGTTCACAAACAAATGAAGAAAAGAACCACCAGCCAGAGAAGACTCCCACTTTTGCTAGCCACCCTTTCCTGTCCTACACAGCATCATAATTAATTCTTCTGTTTTCTTTTGAAATCTTTTCACATATGCTATAACACACACACACAGCACCACTGGTGTGTGTATATTTCTTTAGTTTCTGCTCTGGTGTCCTCCTTTTTCTTTCTTTTGGAGCTTCTTTGAATCAGGTTCTTGGTGTGTGAATTATCAACTTTTCTTTGCCACCTTCCACCTTTTGTTGGATTTATAATTTTCTTTTCTTTTTGGCTAAATGATCATGATTATGAAAGAGAGAGAGAGGTGAGGGTTAACCACTTTGTCACTCAATGTAGGCAGCAACTTCAGCTAACTTTACTTAAATGGGAAGACTATTTTGGACAGCAACACACTTATTAGGTTTGGTACTCTCTCTGACATTTGTTTGCAACTGTTACCATTTCACATTACTGTTGTTTTTCATCTCTACCAGAATTTTAAAAAAAAATGATTTTTTAAGATTTTTCAAAATATATAGGAATGTTAAGTGTCTATTTGGGAGTACGATTGCAGTAGCTTTTTAAAGTGCTTATCATACCGAAATACATCAAAATAATATTTTTTTTTATTTTTTAAAAATCATTTTTGAAATCACCACATCGAAATGATCTAAAAACATCAAACCGTCGGTCTTTAAAATGAAAAAAAAATTCAAATTTCGGCCAAAAACCGGTGGGATCCCAGTGCCAAACAGGGCAAGTTGCCGGCGTAGTGTTTAGTATCCCCACTTTAAATTTTGATTTTTTTAACTTCAAGTTAATTTAGTTTTTTTATTTATTTATTTTGATGTGTTTATACTAAAAAAAATACTATTTTAATATATTTTTAAATAAAAATATTTTAAAAATTAATTGTTATTGATTAGTTATTATAATTATTACTATAAATGAACAATCATTATATGGATTTTAAAAAATATATAATTATGTTTGGAAAAAAACCATACATTATGAAAATAAAATTATGTACAAGAAAGGTGATGCATAGGTAATAAGTTCGTTAAAGGTGTGATTGACATTTAATGGTGCAAAAGAATGAAAAAAAATAAAGTTTTAAAAAACTCCTTACATTTTTTTTATCTCATATTTTGAAATGAAAGTCGATAATCATATGGATTTTGCTGGGCCAAATGTCATTATACAAGTATTATTTGTTTCTAAATCATAATATATCTAGGGTTTACATGATGAAAAACTTATTTCTTAAATCATGCGTTGATTGAATGTGAATTTATCTATCAGGTCAGTCAGACAAAATAAAATTAATTTTAGATTGTTTTTTTACATCCAATATATATCTAGAATAAATGAATTTTGGTTCATATGGTCATGTTGGGTGTGTGGTTGAAGTTGTCTTTTAGAGTGTTTTTTGTTCAGAAATACATCAAAATGATATATTTTTTATTTTAAAAAAAATATTTTTGACATTATCATATAAAAATGATCTTAAAACACACAAAAATATAATTCAACAAAAAAAACTATTTTTTTTCAAAACTATTTTTGAAACACGTAATTACCACCATTTACTTTGATGTTCTTGTAATTAATCTCGAGTATCTGCTTTGATTTTATTCTTTGACCTAGTAATGAATACAGATAGATCATAGACCCAAAATTCAGCACCAAAATCCAAGTTTGGGTTCTGTTTTTTTGTTCTTTTTATGTTGTTCGCGTCAAGAACATTGAAATTGTATCATGGTTCTTAGACTTGTACCTCGTCCAAGTCAATTCTGCGTGATATTTGGTCCGATCTCTTCCCACCTTTTAGCAATATTGTATTTTCCCAGAGTTAGTGACGTTATGATAAAAATTTTGAGATTTATATAACAGGTCTCGATTTCGAGTTAGGAAATATATTTTTTGTAAGAATTTGGGACAACCGAGATTTTATTTACTCATCTAAATTCATAAAATACACTTTTCAAAGAATAAAATTTCTCGAATTCAAAAAAAAAAAATTGTATGTTCTTAAATCCAAGTGTAGGCCTGTTTAAAAACGTCATAGATGTTGTTTTCCCAAATATTTTTTATTTTAAAATAATATATATATTTTTTAAAATATTATTAATAATAGCACGTCGAAACAATAAAAAACATAAATAATAATAATTTAATTGTATTGCAGTTCTAAACACCGCCATATAAAATAGGTTATATTATTCGAGTAAGAGAATGAAAATTTGGTTTTATATATATATATATAAAAAAAAAAACTGAAAAACAAGAAAGGGAGCTAGAAAGTTGAACCGTTCCAATCAAATCTCATCAAAATAGATTTTATGTGTGTGTTTATAATCAACTTCATCAAAATAAAGGAATAAAGGTTGGAACTCTACATCATAGTACATGGGTTAATTAGATATTGATGTAGGAGCTTGTTGTAAGAATGTTTATCCCAATAAATTGAGATAAAAATTGATTAATGAACTCTATATTGTTTTCATAATATATATATATATATATATATATATTTGGCACAAGGCCACATTTTCTTTTTCTTCCATAAATTTAGAAATTATTAGTCTAATAATTTTAAAATTCCTTGGATTGAAACAAATAGTTATATCCAAGATAAAAAAAAAATCATAAAAAAATAAAAAAATATTAATTTAAATAGATAACATATTGATATTGATGCTCGAGTTGACCTGCCACCACACCCTAACAAGCCCCCTTTGGTAGCCATCAACATAATGACTGCACGGAATTTATTTATTTATTTATTTATTTATTTAACAGTAATCTTTGGGTAGAGCGTGCTAAGAATGCGATGATGGATGAGGGAATGGGCTTAAAGAGACGGGCCCACAGGAGGGGATTTCTTGATATTTGTTTTTAATGAGCTGGAGAGCGTGTGTTTTACCTTCCGTGTGTTGCGGTGGGGCTGTCAGTGATGGGAAACAGCCCAACAAAGGCAAAGGCAATGAAAGGTCCCCGCCCCGGGAGGACCTCTTTCTTCGACAGGGATCGTGGACCCGATGACAACGAAATAGTATCCACTACATTGTTAAATTATAAGAAAAATAAATATAAAAAAATCCAAAGGCAAGAAAAAAACTATTAAAATTAATATTCTTTTGTGAGATCAAAACACCATTTTTTTATATATATTTTTTTCAACAAAATAGATATATTCAAGTTTTTTTTTTTACTTGTTTATGTAGAAAATTTAAATGTTTGTGCATGTAATTAAATAAATAAATCGACAACTATATATGTCATGAAAAGAAAAAAAAGTCATAAATGACGATTAAAAAAACAAATATAAATCAAGATATTTCATTTTGCAAGATAAAATATTTGCTCGGTTATGTTTGCTAAGTTTATTTATTAAAATAATTTTTTTTAATCAAATGATAATAAAGATATACACATGTTAAATTGATTGAGTATGATAAAAGGAAAAACAAAACTATACAAGATTTGCGGCCTGTTTGGGAGTGTGGTTGTTGTAGTTTTTCAAAGTGCTTATCGTGCCGAAATACATCAAAATGATATTTTTTTTATTTTTTTAAATCATTTTTGAAATCAGCACATCAAAATGATATAAAAACACCAAACCGCCGGTTTTTAAAATGATTTTTTTTTTCAAATTTCAGCCAAAAACCGGTGGAATCGCAATGCCAAACGGGCACTTAACATATTAAATGTTATTTTAAAAAACAAAATTTACCTACACATAAGATAAAAAAACAAATATTTATTTATTAAACTTAATTATCAATTAATCGAATATTATGATCAATAGATTTACATTGAAACGTAAGAAAAGTGTACAATATCGGCTCAATAGTACTCATCCCAGGCATTTTAGTGTTTTTTTTAATCAATGATGGGATATCAGCCGTTGGATCAGAATATCATAGTGGGTCCTGAAAAGTTTGAAGCAAGAGATTGCCAGATGGCCAGCATGATTGTGATTCTGCAAGCAATGGCCGGGGTCCATGAGTAGCATTCACTCATTGCTGTACACCATTCTCACACCCTGTCTTTTCACGTGAGAGATGGGGGGAGAATCATGGGATTTGCAAGGTTCATGGGACATGGTTGTACCAATAGTAAAATAATAATTTTTAATAATTTTTAAAAAATTATTTTTAATATTAATACATTAAAATAATTTAAAATTATTATTTTTTTAATTTAAATAAAAAAATTTAATTTTTCAAAAACACATCATAAAACACGCGACAGAAGAAGCGGCAGCTCGTCCAGTTCTTTGAGAGATTTTTTGTGATGCTGATATGGTTTTCTGGGAAGGTTCTAGTGATTCAGTGGTTGATTTATGCATTTATTGTACTTTATTTAATATTAGATTGATATTAAGAAAATAAAAAAAATCAAACATTAAATGAAAATAAACATTCTTGATTTAAACAAATAAACCATATCATAAGATTCAACTAAAAAAACCATTATTTTTTCAATTCCTATAATAATTTTAAAGCTTATTTTTTTTATAGAATTAAAACAATATTGTTTCACAAAGATTTTTAAAAAAAAAATCAATATATTAATAATTGAGTTCTGACTAAAGTTGTTAATTCCGTTCCGTTCTGTGCCGTTAAAAAAACCGAAACGAAACGGCATCATTTTTGTCTCGGTTTTAATTCCGGCCGCAACATCTCGGTACTGTTCCGGGTGTGCTGTCTCGACCTTAAAATCCTTTTTATTTTGATTAACTTGTGATTTTTTTTTAATTTTGAGATTATGTTTGCTTGACTTTGTGTTTATATTGTATAATTTAAAGTTAATTTATCTTAAATTTTAATTATGATTGTTAAATTAATATTTTAATTATATATATATAATTAATTATATATGAACAGTACAACCTCGAAACGGCACGTTGAAACGCTCTGAAATCAGAACATTCCGTTCCAATAGAAAAAACGGAACAGCAACCAGAACGGTATTGACAATCTTGATTCTGACCGAGTCATATCTGAAATAATTATATCATCAAGTTAACGAGTGTCGTCGAATCTCATATAAACTATCCAAGTTTATATATATATATATATAAAGCTCAAAAAAACCTAAAATTTGCCACACGAATTAGAGACATAACATCGGATGCCTTTTATGTTTCACGAGGGATGTTTTTCCGATGACCCTGAGATTCTTGACAAAATTGTGCTCTACTTTATAGCTCTTTCATCACCAAGATAGCTAGAATCCAAGAACAAAGAATTTAAAGGTCAATAAAATTGGAACCACCAAAAATGTTTCCAAAAAGCATATATTATATGTGGATTTAATTGTAGCATTACGCAAGATCCACTCATACATGGATGGACCGCTTGTCATAAAAAAAGACAAATATAAATAAAAGGTTGGTGGTTGGTGGCCAAGGTTACCCAGAAAAGATGTAGAAGGTGGCCTAAGATGCAGCTACTTGCTGCTGAAACGTTAAAAATACCCCACATCAACTTTATCTCTCTCTTTTTTTATTTAAAATTTATTTATTTTTTAATATTAAATTCAAATGACCAGGTGAGGTGGATAACAACATGCTTTGTGGTTGATAATATATAGAGGGATAGTTGTGTTTTAAAATATTTTTATTTTTTAAAATTTATTATAGATATTAACACATCAAAACATATAAAAGTATAAAAAATAAAACAAGAATATAATTATTTTTTCATAAAAACACTTTTTTGAAGTCGAGTTCTGAAATTAATCATGATTTAATCTTGCTTTTAGTGTAAAAAAGCGGCTAGTTAACAAAAAAATAAATTTGTTGGGGCTAGTCATGAATCTTCTAGGGCTATTCAAAGGTGAAGATCATTTCAATTTAAGTGACAAAAAGATGGAGCAGAAGAGGTCATACTAGTTGGCTTCTAGGGTTCTTCTTCTTTCAATAAAGAGGATCCGCAATTGTCTTGGGAATTCGTGTTTGTCAGTTTCTCATCAAGGCTATACGACAAAATAAAAATCCAATAATTAAGGAGTGGTTTGGTATTATTTATAAATTTATCTTCGTGTTTTTTGAAAATATTTTTTATTTAAAATTATTTTTTATATAAACACGTAAAAATTATTTAAAAATTTTAATTTAAAATAAAAATTGAATTTTTTTTAATATTTTAAAAAAGAACTTTTAAAATACAGTGTTGAACACCCGAAAACAGGAAGCGGCAGCTCGTCCAGTTCTATGAGAGATTTTTTGTGACGATGATATGGTTTTCAGTGGTTGAGTTATGCATTTATTGCACTTTATTTAATATTAGATTGATATTAAGAAAATAAATAAAAATCAAACAATTAATTGAAAATAATTTTAAAACCTATTTTTTAGAGAATTAAAACCAAAGAATTTTTTTTCTTTTAAAAAAATCAACTTGGTACTAATTGAGTTCTGACCGAGTCAGGTCTGAGTTAATGATATCATCAATTACAGTAAAAAACATTTCTTCAATTAGAATTGGGCTGGGTCCCAGTCTCATCAAACCCTGTATAAACTTTCCGAGATTTTTTTTTAAAATATATATATATAAGCTCAAAAAACCCTAAAATTTGTCACTTTAGAGCCTGTTTGGGAGGGTAGTTGTGGTAGTTTTTTAAAATGCTTTTCATGCTGAAATATATCTAAATGATATTTTTTTATTTTTTTAAAATCATTTTTAACACCAGCACATCAAAATAATCTAAAAACACCAAAACATATTTATTTAAAATAAAAATAAAAAAAAAAGTTGCGGCGTGACGGGTGAAACGTCACGCCAAACAGCTTCTTAGAGACATAACATCGGATGCCTTTTGATGTTTCACGAGGGATGTTTTTCCGATGACCCTGAGATCTTGACAGAATTGTGCTCTACTTTATAGCTCTTTCATCACCAAGATAGCTACAATCCAAGAACAAGAATTTAAAGGTCGATAAAAATGGAACTACCAAAAATGTTTCCAAAAAGCATATGTTATGTGTGGATTTAATTGGAGTGTCTATTTAGGAGTGTGTTTTTAAAAATAATTTTTGTTATGATTTTTTTATTTTTTAAGAAATTATTTTTAACATCAGCACATGAAAATGATATAAAAACATCAAAAACAATAATTTAAAATTAAAAAAAATACTTTTAAAATCTCATACAAAATAGGGTCGTATTATTACGCAAGATCCACTCATACATGTCATAAAAAAAGACAAATATAAATAAAAGGTTACCCATGAAGTTGAAGGTGGGCTTAGATGCAGCTACTTGCTGCTGAAACGTTAAAAATGCCACCATCTTCTTAGTTGTAGGATCTCATCAACTTTATCTTCTTTCTGTTTGTTTTTTTTTATCAAAATATAGTGTTTTTTTTTTAAATAAAAATAATTTTGATTTTTATGGATTTTAATTAGATTACGGGTCAATTCATCAAATCATCTAAATTTTATGTTCGAGTATTAAATTGAAGCATGATCTAATAAACTCGAGGGTAATTAGGTTTTGTTTGATATTGTGTTTTAAATGTGTTTTTGAGATATTTTTTTATTTTAAATTTAATATTTTAGTGTTTTTAGATTATATTCATGTTCTGGTATCAAAAATATTTTTTTAATTTTTTTTAGAGAGATAATGTTAAATTCAAATGGCCAGGTCATGGACGATCATGGAGTTGGGATAAGAGCATGCTTTGTGGTTGATAGGAAGGGATAATTGTGTTTTAAAATATATGTTATTTAAAAATATATTGAAATAATATTTATTTTTTAAAATTTATTATTAATATTAACATATCAAAACAATATAAATATATATAAAAAAAAACTCTTTTTTGAAGCCAAGTTCTAAAATAAGGGCATGTTTGGGAGTGCGATTGCGATAGCTTTTTAAAGTGTTTTTCGTGCCGAAATACATCAAAATGATATTTTTATATTTTTTTAAAATTATTTTTGATATCAGCACATTAAAATAATCTAAAAATATCAAAATATATTCATTTAAAATGAAAAAAATTTTAAATTTTCAGCAAACGCCGGTTGCAACACACTCCCAGATGGGGGCTTAACCATTATTTAATCTTGCTTTTAGTGTAAAAAACGGCTAGTTAACAAAAAAAAACATATTTGTTGGCTTCTAGGGCTATTCAAAGGTGAAGATCTTTTCAATTTAATTGACAAAAAGGTCGAGCAGAAGAGGTCATAATTGTTGGCTTCTAGGGTTCCTCGTCTTCAATAAAGAGGTCAATTATCAAGTAGTAGGGATCCGCAATTGTTTTGGGAATTTGTGTTTGTCTGTTTCTCATCAAGGCTATACGACAAAATAAAAATCCAATAATTAAGGTGTAAAAAATATTTTTAAACATTAAAATAATATGAAACATGAAAAAAACTTAATTTGAAGTAAGGAGAAATAAATTATTATTTTTGTAAAAATATTTTAGAAATGCAAAATTAGATGGTTCTATGAAAATTTTTAAACTTGATTAAACTTTTAATTAGGCATATAGCTAGTTCAAATTAGTCTATCAAGAATATAATTAAATCCTCGTACTTAATTTTTATACAAATTCATCCGATAATCATTTAATTCAACCATGAATATGCATTGTCTTTCAATCTCGAGTATAATTGGGTTATCAGTTTTATCCAAAATCTTTGTTTATTTCTCCGTGCATTGAAAATCCTTCTCAATATGTTATTGCCACGTTGTTAGGTTTATTTATTTAAGGAAAATCATTAATAAAAACTCAAAATTAAACTATAACAACAAGCATAATGCCTATGGATTTAGAAAGAGAGAGTGAGATATTCAAATTTCAAAGCCAAAGTAAATTGTTGCTTTTAATGTAATTACTACAATTCCCCTTTAATCATTTTAGAAAAGGAAAACCATAGATTACTTTTTAGGGCACAAAAAGTATCTAAACACTTGATAAACATGTTTATCTCATATAAAGATGTATGATTGTGAGCCAGGCTAGGGCATTAATCTAATCATGCATGCCATGCCATGCCTTTTCATTTTTTAATTTCTCACTAGCATTGTAATTTCCTACGTGGTAAATGTGTTGTTCCCTTTCTATATATGCTTTGAAAATCCAAAAAAAAATGTTTTCGAAAAAAATTGTTTTTATTTTTTATATAATTTTAATATACTGATATCAAAAATAAATTTTAAAAAATAAAAATTATTTTATTATATAAAAATCAATCACGATCTTTATGAGTATTTCTTTGAATCTCTACATTAAGGCATATTTGTATTCTTTTTTTTACTGATTTAATAAAAAAGATTAACTTGGTTTTGATGTATTTAAGTTGTCCAGAAATTTACACATAAATAAAGAAAAAAAATGGTGGAGCAATGTTTATAGAGTTGCAAGGGATTAACTCTTATCAATATTTATTATATAAATATTATAAGAACATTTTATTTTTCTAATATGATATTGTAAGCCAATTAATATATGTATTTATATTTATAAGAAGAAAGTTATGTTTTTTTTTAACACGAGATAAAAAAAAATCTTTTTACTTTAAATATTTCAACTTAAAATGACAATATCTTTTCAATATGATATTAAATCTTTTAAAATAATTTTTAAAATTTCATTTTTTATAATATATATAACCTAAAATCACATAAATTATTAATGACAAAATTCTGTAATTATCGCATTAGCAACGGCTCTCTTTTCCGTCCCTGTGTCGATTTAGGAATTTAATATAGGTTGTTTTTTAAAGTATTTTTTGTTTAAAAATATATTAAAATATTTTTAAAAAATAATTAAAAAAATACTGTTGAAACACATTTTTATATCTTCAATTAAAAACTTAACAGTAAGTTAATTCTATGTCTGTTTGAGAGTGTGGTTAAAGTTATTTTTGAAAATACTTTTTATTCAGAAATATATTAAAATAATTTTTTTAAAATAAATTATTTTTAACATCAGCACATTAAATCACAGTCTTCTTATCATTAACGCACAAAATTCTCAACACAAACTCTAAACTAAAAGCCAGACCATATTCAGAACCCTCAAAATAACCCCTCTCCGATCCTGCTTTTCCCCTTCCTTCCCATAATCCGGCTCCTCCCATTAACCAGAGGAGGTATCTTCTCAGGATCAACCGCCGTCCTGCAGGTCGCCAAAAACATTGACAACAAAGAAATCCCATCTCCTCAGGATAGCACACTTCTGCTCCAACATGATTATCAGATTGTTGGGTTAACCCCAGTTAACCGAGTTCACTTATTTTTAAAAATCAATATCGATTTGTAATTTTGAAATAAACTCTTGGTGTTAAGTTGGTCGTGCTTGGATCAAATTTGGTGAAGTCATTCAAATTTGACAATATTAACATCATAAACTGAATCAAGTTTTGGAATATAGATTCTTCAGATCAAGTCTTTACCTGTTTGAGAATGTAATTGAGGTAACTTTTAAAAATATTTTTCATTTAGAATCATATCAAAATGATATTTTTTTTTTTTAAAATCATTTTTAACATCATATCTCTTAATGAATAATTTTATAATATCAATAATATCTCTTAATCCGCCCGTTAGATTGAGATAAAATTTTACGATGAATCTCTTGATATATTTATATATATTATATTAAAATTAAACAATCAGAGAATATAATGAACTTGCAAAATTAATGATGACATTCTCGTAATGTACAGAGGACATGTGTGTTCATACAGGTTAGGCTCCGGGACTGATCTTATTTGTGGCATCGAGCAAACTACTTGTTCTTAACCAGCAAGGTCTGCGACCTGCTATCTGCTGCTCATATTGGACTGAAATTTTCTTAGGATACAGCTTCATTTCCAGGAGCTTAAAAATTGTGTGAGGGAAACTCGTAGAGCCAATAATGATATAGAATTTGATCATATCACTGGCTATCAGGCTCACCTGAGCATTGCTTGTTCCAGCCACCTGAACCGGCTTTTCGCTCCCCTCGCTTTCTCTTGTTTCTAGGAATTTGGAGGTCGGAGGCCAAACATGATTTGAGAACTGGTTGAACCTGAGACCCCATATTTTTTTCCATTGAATCGGGTTCTGGTTTTGGAGTTAGAAAAGGATCGCTGCTTTCCCCTTCTTCACCTCTCTCTGGTTCATGATGCTTTTCGATGAGTTGAACATTTGTTGCCATGAAAGTGTCTTGCTCTCCTTCAACTGCTTGATTCTGTATCAGGACATTATCCACAATCTGCATATATCAATGTACCATGTACATTAAATGATTTTATTTTACCAAAGTAGTAGTTATTGGATTCTCTACTGAGGTCAGATTCAGTGTAAGCTATTTGATTGGACAGAAGCTATTAGCTACATGGTGATTTTTAAAGAGAATCCCGAGGGTGATGAACACAAGAAAAGATTGCAAAAGGGCCAGAATTCCATATATGAAATAAAGTTCAGGCAGAATTCAGAGAAATGATGGGAAAATAATGGGAATCTCAATCCTAAATTCGCATTGTACAATTAAAAAAGAAAACTCATGATGCAGCAAGTGTATGGAGTAAGACAATACTGATTATAAACAATTCTTACATCTTCACTTGAATCTCCAATTTGTGGCTGATGGAAGGTAACCTCAGCAGCAGACAATAGTCCCACTGTGCTTTCAATAATGTCAGGCACGTGAACAGCCTCGCCAAAACCAGACATGGCACTTTCAGGCATAACCAGATCTCCAATATCATATTCAGGAATATTCTGAGTTGCAGGATAAATAGCTCCTACTGATATAGTTTCTCCATTTCCGGCAGAGAATGTGGGACTAGGAGCAGAGCTAGTCTGTGCATCGCAAGCTGCAAGAAGGCTCAAATTCTCCGAGGATGAAAACTTGGAGGCATTCTTTGACATCAACATGTCAAGTTGATTCTTCAGCTTGTGAACCCGAGAATGCACTATTTCAATTTTTCGAAGGACCTGCTCCAAGGATTTATCACCATCTCCAAACTCAATAAACATTTCATCATTGTCGACTCCAGATTTATCATTGCCGTCAGCATGTTGGTCTGTGATTGCTGTTCAAGATTACAAATAGTCAGCAACCAGTATCAATAATGGTTATTTAAAAATGACTGTAAGACTTAAACCAAGGATAAACATCATAATATGGAATAAGAACACTATTCACCGACCTTTACAGGAAAAATAGGATGTATAGCATGAAAATCCGCATGAATGTACAGAAGCTACAAAGAAGAAACAAAATCAATCCGTAGCAAACAACTTTACCTGTGTTGCTAAAATCATCAATCACTGAAGTGCCCTCTGGATTGGATTTCTTGTTTTCTGCAATTTATCACAAGGTGGAGTCAAGGGACTATGAGGGAATACAGAGCAAGAGCAGAGAACAAAAAGACCATATGCAATCTGGAAAGAAGAAGCTTGTACCTAGATAAGAAAAAAGGTTGTGATGAGTCATGTATGAAGCTGCATCAGTTGTGTCTTCAACTCTCTTGCGTTTCCTCCTCTTTACAGCCTTTCTTCTGTAACATTCATTTGAAAATGGCAGGGACTTTGAACAAAAACCTTCAAATGTAGATTGGTAAATTCCTGAATGCTTCTTCTCTTCACATGCTGCAATTTCTCTGGCATATTTTGATGCTCGAGACTTAATTTGTTTGATTTTCAGCTCCGTCCATTGGCAGCGCCACATTAGAGGACGAACAAAACTCCTCCAATGATTTGTTAGCTTCTTCTTCCTATATGGAAGTAAAAGATGTTGAATAAGTGCTGTACTTTAACAAAAAAATGGCAGTTGAATTTAAAAGCCCCTTCAGCAGAAAAACATTAAATTGCATGAGAAATCCAAACTGTAGACATAAACTAACGTTAAAAAATCATTTATGCAAACATAGGGATATAGGTTATTGCATCTTGGTGAAAATGCTCTTCACTTTAGAACAACTATGGTTCAAAATGTGGTTCTTGTGTAAAAAAATTCCACAGCCGAAACAATAGCCAAGAAAGGGACAGAAAGATCATGAATTTGAAACAGAACACACCTTGTCTGAAAGATGCTATCAAATGCATCATATGGGGATGCCAAATCACTGTCACCAAAAAACTGTGATTCCATTTCAGCTTCGCTTAGTCCAGAACATTTCTCAGGATCAGAAGCGGTGTCGGCAAATGAGCTTGAATATTCAGTTGCATCGGGGTCTTCAACTTCAGCTGATCTGGTCTCATTAATTTTCGTACACGTAACTATATCAACCTCAACATCCTCGAAGTCCTTTGGAGTTGTAGCTTTTCCATCCAACAGAATGTTTACCTGGTTAATAGTTTCCTTAGAGTCATTCGTGCAGCTTAAACCCCATGATGTATCCTGGACATTTTTATTATCTCTATCAATCACAATGTTAGTAGAATTTTCCAGTTTACAATCTGGTTTGATATCCATCATTGGTTGTGCAGGAACCGTAGAATCTTAGCCAAGCTCACTTTGACTCGTTAATGAATTCCTTCATAACTAGTCTGAGAAAAAACTGAACCAGCATGTGTTAGCGAATCAATTTAATCATTTGAAATAGCATACTGAACAAATTTCTTTTCAAGTTCAGCCCAGAACAAAATAAGACATGAAGCGCAACAAAAATGAAGAAATTAGCTTTCAGTTGTCGATTCAATTTAGCTAATTCCAACACGCAGTGGAAATTTTCGATTATTACACCAAAAAATGGCAGCAAGAGAAATTTGATTCACCAAGAATAACATCATTATAATTGAAATTCAACCTGCGTATCTTAAAATTAAATGCTGATTCTGTGCCAACCAACATAGAGAAATGCAGAGAGAGAGATGCATGATTGTGTAATCGGAACTTTAAATTCTGGAATAGACAAGTCAGGCACTTGGTAAATGATAACTATCAAATTTCACCAGGACTTCAATAATCAAACAGACTTTCTTCCCATTCTCTCATGGGATCTTTTAAAGCTTAATTATGCACAACATTCTCAAACTTATTGATTTTTAGTCACAATGTATAGAATTCCTGATGGGTGCGCTAACATCTCTGAAAGGGGGAATTTGGTAAGGTAAAATTTCATTGAAAACACGTTCAAGAGGAAAAAATGGGACCAGGGGTAATTTTTCTTTGAGTAACAAGAGCGACAACAGGCTCACTCTCACAGCAGAAAAAGACTTCTAACGATTTGAGCTCTCCAATAAAAAAGAAAAAAAAAAGTCAACGCAACAGGTAAATGCAGATAGCAAGAACAGAGCTTACGAAGATACACTTTTTCTACTTACAGTTATATATATACATAAACAGCGAGGATAAGTTTATCCATGTTAAACACAGAACCTGACACAAATTGTACATTTACTGAACACAGCAGAAGTGCCAAATATGAAAAGTATATATATATAGAGAGAGAGAACATGCTGCTAGAACAGCAAAAAGAAGCTCAGAAAACCCAGCTTTACTAAAATCCCATCACTAATTTTCTCTAAATAACCACAAAAACTTGAGAACACAGAACAATTTCTCACGCACCCCACAATGAAACATGGCGCAGCAACCAGCTTGTTAAACCAGCCTAAACAAAATTACACTCAGACATTCCCATGTACAGCACACAGTGATATTTATAGCAAGCAAGTGATCAAGCTGTTTCACACAAATCCAGATGCATTTTTTTAAGCTGTGGTTAAAAGGTTGAGCCCATCTAGCCAAGGAAAACAAAAAACACGAGACTTTAACACGACAAGAAAGAGAACAAGCAGCCTATGAAAGGAAGGAGAAACATTAGCGAAATTCAAACTCAGGAGAGAAAGCTAAAATATATAGACATTTACATTCAAACATATAGAGAAAGATAGATATACCTCTGTGTTTTGTTACTTGCGGAGAGTGAGAGAGAGGAGTGGCAGTGACTGGGAGTGGGAGTCTGGCAGGTTGCCTGTGCGGCGAGAGGAAGAAAGGGAGGCAAGTTTTTTATGTTGCTGCGGTGGACGTAATAAACCTAAAGTAGTAGTTGCTGGTAACATGTCGTCATGTTTGAGTAAATTATATTTTAGTCCCTGTAGTTTCATAACTATTTTATTTTAGTCTCTTTTGTTGTTATCTGGTTCCTTAAATTGTGTTAACCACTCATTAATTGATGGTGTTTTAAGTTTTATTGTCTATGTACAAGGCCTCCTTATTGATTAATTCATTTCAATCAACCATGATTAAATATAATAGTCTAAATAAAAGGGATCAAATTGTAATGAAATTAAATAAAAAGGGATGCAATTGTAATTCACTCTACTTATTCTCATGCGTGCGATGGCTATATTTCCTCACTTTCTTTTTCTGTATATTTCTACCGGTTTAAAAAAATAAGAGATATTCGCGCAGCCAAAAGACCAAACTACCTTTTATTTTATTTTTAATATTTTAATTATTATTTTTGATACGCACATATTAAAAATATATTATAAAAAATAACTACTATCTTAGAATTGTTTTTTTAAAATGAAATTTTATTTTTTTATTGTAAATTAAAATTTTGATGTTTTTATATCATTTTCATATGCTGATGTTAAAAATAATTTTAAGAAAATAATATTATTTAAATATATTTCTGAACAAAAAACATTTGCAAGAACAACCTCAACAACACTTCCAAATAGATACTTAATAAAAATAAAACACAATTCATGGAGAAATATATAATAATTATGAAAACAAACACTATGTAATAACATGTAAAAATAATAAACTTGGAAGGTATTAACACAATGCAATAAAATAAAACATCCACAAATAGAGAGATCACATAACTTAGGATTTCTCAATCCACTAACCTAACTTATAGATAAATATAAATAATTATGGCAACAAACACTATATAAATAATATTAGTTATGGGTGAGGGTTGAATTGAAATGAATGTATAAGCATCTACAATGTGTTTTTTGACATCAAGAAAAAAATATAGTCGCAATCTGAAAACCTTATATATGCATATTTAATTAAATAAATTAGAAATCATTTGTGATAATAAATGAAAAATATCATTGATAGTAACTATGTTAAATCTAAATCGAGATATTGATGTGTATTAGGATATACAAGTTTACAATATAGATAATGCACTCGATTGTGTTGAATAATGTTGTTCATCGAAATGATTTTTTTATCGAGCTGGGTAATACAAAAAACATGAAAGAAATTGGGTTAGAGCAATATTTTCTTCAAGCGCCAAAAAAAAACAAGACATTGTTAATGTGTTTTCCAAAATAAAACAATAAGTCATGAATTTAAAATTTCACACACACATACACACATATATAAGAGTACTGATACAATAGTGTATTGCATTGACCTATGTAAACTTGAGTTAATTAACTAAATTTGCAACTTGATTTGTGAGATTGTGATAAATTTATATATATATAAAAATTGAAATAAATGAAAACAAATTGATTATCTATGATCAAGTATATTGAAAAGTCAAACGACACAAACTTTGTTGAATTTGCTAATTATTTTTTCTTCCCATCTTTTTTATTACATATATCATTTATTGAAATTATAAGAAAATAATAAATAATTGCTTCTGATAAACATATGATGCTTAACCCCTTGATTATGTGCTCCAAAGCTATAATTAAAAATCTAAGGTCATGTATTTTAGTTTTTTGCATTATCATCTCAATCCCTGAAATTTATATAAAGTAATTTTAGTCCTTGACATGGCACAAAGAGGAGAGGAGACTTGCTCCCATGATCGACCTGGGGATATGCCGCCTGATGTTGTAAAAAAGAGTCTGAATGGTTTTTAATTTTCAATATTCTGTATTATAATAATGTTTTATTGTAGATGTATTAGCATTCATCCTAGTGTTAACAATAACACTATTTACTAAAATAATTTTTTTCTTTTCTTTTTTTATCCATGTTTTTTTTTTCAATTTTAAATTCATCATTAGAGTTATGGAAATTGACTTCAAAACCTTTTTTAATTTAAGGCCTGTTTAGGACAGCTGTTGCTGTAGCTTTTCAAAGTGCTTTTCGTGTCGAAATATATCAAAATGATGTTTTTTTATTTTTTAAAAATTATTTTTGACATCAGCACATCAAAATGATCTAAAAACACTAAAACATATTCATTTAAAATGAAAAAAAAATTGAATTTTTTGGAAACACAGTTTCAAAAGCTGTCCCAAACAGCTTCTTATTTGTTACGAGGTTATCTCACATTCATGATTTATACCGCGGTTTTAAAGAGTTAACTAAATTGACTTGAGTTTTTTTTTTGTAATTGAAAATTAAGTTTAATGATTTATTTCAATTTATCTTACATGAGCAAGTAAATCTTAATTGGTTTCGATTGTTTTTTTTTTAATTTCATCATTTAACATGTGATTTATTAGAAATTGAGTTTTATAATTTTTTTTATGAGTTTATTATAGTCTCATTACTTGGTATGTGGACTAACATAATAACTCTGGTTGATCCGAATCAATGTAATATATTTAAATTTTACTAATTATTCAAATTCTATTTGGACCACCAAGATTATCGGACCACACTATATCAATCTCGTGTAAAAAACAATTATAAATAATATTCTCTCACATTAAAAAATAATCAATCCACCATAATCTGTGCCTCTCTTGCATTTTATTTTATTTTCTTTCTCGACAAATTTGTGCCCGTTTGGCTATGCGTTTCAATCGGCATTTTGCTGAAATTTGAATTTTTTTTCATTTTAAATGAATATAGTTTGGTGTTTTTAGATCATTTTAATGTGCTGATGTCAAAAATAATTTTTAAAAAATAAAAAAATATTATTTTGATGTATTTTGACATAAAAAATACTTTAAAAAGATACCGCAATCACACTCCAAAACAGGTAGAAAGACTCTTCACGCAATTTGGGTCGCCCAAGAAATGTACAACCAATCAAAAACTCCTAATTTGTCAAACATGGTAACCAATTAAAAACTCCTAATTTGCCAAACATGATCTGATCATATCATCGATCTCGTGGCTTCATTTAATGAGTTTTCTAACTACCCTTGCAGCATGCCAAGTGTCTATATTCTTATTTTCTATTTTTCGCCATATAATTATATTCTTAAAATTTACGAGACATGGAGGATGTTATTAAATAATAATGGCACTTGCCATTTATCCAAATCACACGTCACCTTAAAAACATGTCCGTACATTTTTGGTTCGGTTTTTATAATAGAAATAATCAAATTGATTTTTTTCCTCAAAACAACTGAAATTTTACTGGTTTAAATTAACCAATCCCGGTTTGATTCGGTTTAGTTTTTTTAACTAAAAAATAATTTTGTTTTTTTAGATTTTTTTTAACCAGGTTTTCTCTTCTCATATTTAACCAAAATGAAAACATATTAAAAAAATGAATTGAATAGGAAGAATAAAAAAAATATAGCATGTATTTTTAGTTTGACCTAATTCAATTCAATTTGATCTACTGATTTTTTACTTAAAAAACCGAAAACTAAACTAGACTGGAAGTTTTTTTTTATATAAATTCTATTCGATTTACTTGTTCTTTTCTCGGTTTAATCATTTTCTCGGTTTTTTCTCACCCCTAGTAATTTCTTCTTCTTTATACACCAATATTTTCTCTTCATCCAAAAAATACTTTATTTTCAAACTAAATTGATGACCATTGATTTTCTATTTTTATTTTAGCATTGACCATTGTTTCCCATCCGAACCCAAATTGACAAGTGAAATCAAACAAATCTACAAGTATAGAACACGCACACATACATGAGAATTCAAACAAGTCATGTTTCTTAAATCTTAATAAGTTATTATGAACATGTCCATATACATATACATATACATATACATATACATATTATTTAGGGTGTGTTTTTATTTTTTCCATTAAAATTTAAATTTTGCTTATTTTTTTTATTGTTTTGGTATACTAATGTTAAAAATATTGAACAAGACATACTAATTCTCACTTTTTATTAATAAATTTATATTTAAACGTCTCCATGATGTCAAGGTATTAGAATTTTCTATTTGCATTGATCGTGCTTGCAATTTGCTCTCTCTCTATATATATATATATATATATATATATATTAGGGTTTGTCCTATATTTTTAAAGTTTTTTTTTTAATCTTTATCACATTCCGGAAAAGTCATCCAATTCAGTTCAACACAAGCGTTTGAAATTTTATTTTATTTTGTCAAGTTTTCTAGATGAAGAAAAGGAGAAGACCAAATTTCCTGGAAAATTCTCGAGGGCAATCCTGGAATTAGTCTTCCAATTAATGAGTCACAATTTCTTAGGTTCCCAAATTATAAATGCTCTCAATTAAATCCCCAAACAAGTATAGTATATCTAAATTGAGTCCTCGCATCCATGTTCATTTATATTTCCGTCCAAATCACATATACCATGCACGATTTTGAGAAGACCTTGACGTCTCTCATCAGAAGAAGGAAGATCTTAGATGAAAAATGCATAGTAGTTTGAAAAACTAATTGATAAATTTTTTATTCAGGGACTATTTTGAGAGTAAGATGATAGTTGGAGGACTAATACGTGATTGTAAACTCATGATCATAACCATTTTTTCACGGGTCAACAAAAATTAACGACTTTTTCCTCGTGCATAAAACGATAATCATTATCACGGGCGTTAAAACCTTTCAGCTGGCCTTTCCCAAAACTACCCTCCAAATTAGCCAAACCTATCCCTACAATGGGGCATCATCCGTAATTACTAAAACACCACGAGGCTGTTCCCGTCAACGGACTCCTTAATTTAACAGTCCCTGTCTTCTCTGTCGCTATTGATCTTAAAAATTCAACCCCCAACAACGGTGTATTTTATAGACTGCGACTTGAGTTTCTCTCTCTAAAAAAAATTAAAAAAAAGGAAAAGAAAGGAGAAAAATTGCCCTTTCTCTCTCTAGAAATGGTCATTCTCATTTACTCTTCGAGATCAACACGCTCTCTCTCTCTCTATCATTATTATTTAAAACCCTAATTTATCATTGATTGGTTTAGTTATTGACGAGAATTGAGAGAGAGAGAGAAGTTTGAAACTGAGGGAGGATGTTTGAAACGGCCGCGCTGGAATTTTTGGTGCCGTCATGGTGGGAGATCGAGGTGACGGTGGCGGCTGCTATGTTTGTGATCTTGGCGTTTTGGTTTTTCTCGTGGAGTGGCGGCGGCGGAGATGGCGTTGGTGGTGATCGGGCGGTGGTTTTGGAGAATTCTGGAGATGGCATTGATGATAATGATAAGGTCAGTTTTGTTTTTTTTTTTTGGATTTTTTAGAATTCATTTTTAATCAAGTTTGATTTTTTTTTTGAAGATATTTTTTGCGTGTCCTGTGATAAATTTCTCTGATTTTAGTTTGTTGTTTTGAATTGAGTTTTATGTGAAGTTTTAATTTTTAAGATTTTTACGTGATTTGTTTTTTGTTTTTCTAGGCAATTGTTGACTTTTGGAGTTATTTTATGTGAAGTTTGATTCTTTCTTTCTTTTTATATGATTTTCTTATGGTTATAGCTAACTAGTGTTCTCGAAGTGGATTGTTTGAACGTCTTGAAGAGTCTTTTTCATGATTTTTGAGTGGGTAATGCCATTGATAATGTGAAAAAGTGTCTTCTTCTTTATCTTTTGTTGTTGTTGGTGAAGTAATTTGATTTCTGCCTCGCTTTAGGGGCTGAAATGATGATAAGTTCCAAAAGTAGTATAAATTGAAGTAGTACGTGCTTTGAATGCTTCTTTTTCAAAGTAATTACCTTTGATAAAGTATTCTCAAGTTCATTAGCTTTTAGAGTGATCAATCCTTTAGGTCTTGTGATTCTAAAAGCAACAGTGTTGGAAAAGTTTGGAGCGGGGGAATACATGTAGAGACCATCATAAAATGTGAGGAGGCAAGGGACTATTTTGTTTTCCTTTCTAGCATCACATTAATTGTAATTACTTAGGTCCAGTAAACCAAAATAAAATCTCTAGCTCATAAAAATGATTGATCTGTTATCACTGAACCTATGGGATAGAGATAGGGAAAAGGTTTATAGTAAGGAAAAAAAGTTCATACAGAGAGTTCACGTACCTTATTCAGATTTCATGCAATTTTATGTATGCTGTGGGATAGATTGTACTTAATGTCTGATATTCCTTGCTTGTTGTTTGCTCGGATTTGTAGTTGTTCTTTTGTTGCTGAGGATTGTGGTAGGACAAATGAAATGAAATTTTGGAATTTTAGAACTTTCTGTACCTGGTAGATCAGACCAAAATTTTACCTTCCACTTGTTTGAATGTGTTCGTGTTGCTTGGTTGAGGTGTTTCCTTTAAACTTAAAAATTAAAAAGGGTTATAGCTGAAGCTCTTGAGCATGAGCATACACTCCCTGTTGAACAAAGATTAAACTTTAGTGGTGTTGCAATCTTGTGTGCTGCTTGTTTCACGGAGTAATTTTCCACTTCTTTGACATGCAGTTCTGCACTTATTTTGTAGATGGGACAGTTGAAAGGAGATTCTCAAGCCAATTCTGCATATATAATCAAGGTTTCTTTGGATTCTATGAATATGTTTGTTTCTGTTACATAAGTGTCATGGATGAAGATCGGCATACTTGACTCCATATAGTATGTCCTCATTTTCATTTTTATTGGCTGTGAGATTGATATTGTTTAATGTGTATTTTCTATTTCAGTTGGAATTGTTGGCAGCTAAGAATCTCATTGGTGCAAACTTAAATGGCACTTCAGATCCTTATGCAATCATCACTTGTGGCACTGAAAAACGATTCAGGTTATTTGATCTGTTATGAACTTGTCATGGATTCTAAAACATATATCCAAATTTATAATTGTTCAGTTGGGACTGAATACCAATATGGTGCCTGGTATGGCCCTGGTGGATTTTCATGGGAGCAGTAATCTAATAGTCATGTCAGAAATCTTTTTGGCACACGTGGATATCAAAAAAGAAAGAAAAAATACTGGCCATTTGTGTTGTTATTGCTCTTAACTTCCTAACATGAACGTGTTCTCATCAACATTATGCTTGTGACTGACTCACCATATTGTTTGTGTAATCACTCAGCTCATACAAGTTGTTCATTTAGATTTATGACTCTGACTATGCTCTGTTCCATTTGTTTATCTTTACTTTTTTACTACACAGCTCAATGGTCCCTGGTTCAAGAAATCCAATGTGGGGAGAAGAGTTCATTTTTTCTGTTGATGAGCTCCCTGTTCAGGTAATTGCAGACTGGCTGATATAAATCAACAACTGGGTGGGGTATTGAGATTTTTTTATATAGATCACCTTGCATACATAGCATACATGGCAAATCATTCTCCAAAAGCACACTTCTATACCTTTAGATGCATTGATTGACGTCTCAAGTCTGCAGTTTCTTTATTCCTGATCTTCTCTTCTTCTATGCACTTTACTGTGTCAGTCTTCTCTTAATCTGCCTACAAAATATTGTCTGGTTAGTAATCATTTAATTGGGAAAGTTACATCACTTGCTTTACTTAGTGATTATATCCTTGAATTTGCCTACCTATTTTATTTGTTGACTTTCAACATAGGTTCAGTGGAAGTTGTGAGAATCCTTCTACTTTCTGTCCAAAGTTTTATTTGAAGGTCAAATGAGATTTTTTTTCTGGTTAGATTTTTTTATTTTATTTTTTGCCTTCAATCTAATTTCTTTTTCTACTGTTTTGCCAGATTAATGTGACAATATATGACTGGGATATAATTTGGAAAAGTGCTGTTCTTGGTTCCGTAACTGTTCCAGTTGAAAGTGAAGGTCAAACTGGTGCGGAATGGTACACATTAGATAGCCCATCAGGGCAGGTAACTTTCTTATTTCCCATTTTTGTTTCAATTGCTTTTTCTTATTGTTTTGACCTCTTCAATTTGTTTATTATTTCCTGTAAAGACTAATAAAATTTTCTACTGCCTCTCAGGTTTGTCTCCATATTAAAACAGTAAAGGTGCCTGCAAATTCCGCCAGGTATGGTTTATTGCCTTCAACCATCACCTCATTAACATCAAGCTAAAAATTACACAAAATTTGATTTAAGGAGTGGGAATCCCACATCCCACTTTTGGGTTTTTCCTTTTGCATTTATCTGGCTTTGAGTCTCTCTTCTCTTCTCTTAGGTTATCTCTTAATTTTGTGCACTTAGTGATTAATTGTATGGTGATTCCAAACATGTTTCTTGCAATCAAAATGTCATGTTTGTCTTGTAAAGTGGCGAGAAGTAATAATGGTATTGAGGGATTAGAGAATTATGGATCCATGGATTTGCATGCAAAAAACATGAAAAGAAAGAGAAAGTAAGCTATCAAGATAGAAAATAAAGGCACTTAAGTCATCTGAACAAAACTACAGAAGCTCATATTGGTATCATTCACATTGAAATAAACTAAGAACTCTAGAGATAAAAATTTGAGCTATTGTATCGAACTAATCCTAATAAAAAAATACCTTTGAGACAAAGCAAACCCAAGTAATTACTCTCGGTAGGATCTGTATTTGATATAATATCGTGTTACAGCGCTGTTATTGCTAAGTTTAAGTTAATTGTCTACTAGACTGTTAATTTTGATTTCTTATAATGTTTTAATTAAGATAATAATTTTATTTTTAATGAAAACTTGCGAACTTTCTAATTAGCATAACTTGTGCATTGCTCCATGTCAGTGTGACTCTTCAGTAAAATCTATTTTTTGGAGTTAGTAATTTGGTTTTCATGTTATCTTACTATATGGATTTTGGACTACTTGATTTCTTATAATGTTTAATTAAGATAATATTTTTTTTAATGAAAAATTGCCCACTTTCTAATTAGCATAACTTGTGCATTGCTCCATGTCAGTGTGACTCTTCAGTAAAATCTATTTTTTGGAGTTAATAATTTGGTTTTCATGTTATCTTACTTTATGGATTTTGGACTACTCACTTTTCACTCTCCAAAGAATGAAACTGATTTGACTAGTGCAGATTAATTTACTTCCATCAAGTTAACGAGTATTAGTCTTACCTCTAATTGTTGGTGGAATTGTTAGTTCTCTTGAATTTATGTAAAGTTTTTAATTGGTAGGGCTGTAAATGGATATGCTGGAGCTAATGCTCGAAGGAGGATATCTTTAGATAAACAAGGACCTACGGTGGTTCACCAAAAGCCTGGGCCTTTGCAAACAATATTTAACCTCCTTCCAGATGAGGTAGGTTACACAAAAACAATTCCTTGTTCTCCCTGTCTATTATTTGAACTCATGAGTTTATGAACAAGTCCTTTTAGTTTCTTTATTGCACATCCAGTTACTGGCTAACTTAACAAATGTACTGTGTTTTCAGGTTGTTGAGCATAGTTATTCATGTGCACTTGAGAGGTCATTCTTATATCATGGCCGCATGTATGTCTCTGCATGGCACATATGCTTTCATTCTAATGTGTTTTCTAAGCAAATGAAGGTTAGCTCATCTTTCTCATTATAACCATTTTATTGATTTCTCTAACACTGTTAAAATAAAGTGTACTAGGTCTTCACTGATAGATTATTTAAACACCACCCGCCATTGCCCCCTTCTCAGGCCCCAGATTGAACTTGTCTAAGGGTGTTGGTTAAGGCAGGCAGAAATAGCTCCTTTGTGTTTGGGCGGAGGAATAATGCATGACATATTCTTGTAATTGGTTCTGTGTCATGCCTCAATATTATGAGAGAAGAATGTAGTGTGCTCTACTTGGCCTATTCAAATTTCTTTTTCTCCCAATTTCCAGCAATATGCTTTGTGTTCAACCTTTGTAGGTTGAAAATGCAAGGGAGATATGCATGTATAACGTCATGTTGCTGTTTCTAAATTTTTCATATAATTTGCTTGTCATAGCTTCTAAAAATTTCTTTAATCGTTTTTTTTTCTTGTAAAAAGTTTATGCTAAGAAATCTTTAGTTCAGTTGACATGAAAATTCAAGTTATATATCTTGCTACAAGTGTTTAGGTATTAATTCAGCAGCAGTGACTCATTCTAACAGTCTTCTTTTGTACCCTTTTCTTTTATTTTTTTGTGACAGGTGGTAATACCATTTGGGGATATAGATGAGGTATGCCTATGTTTCTTTTTATGATATTGGCCATGTTGTTTATCACATGAAACACTTGTGTTCAACCATTTTTTTTGGTTTTTACAGATTCGTAGGAGTCAACATGCATTTATTAATCCTGCTGTAACAATTATTCTACGGATGGGTGCCGGTGGACATGGTGTCCCCCCTCTAGGAAGTCCTGATGGTTAGTGATAAAATTCATAACTCTGATATTTTCAAAAGGTTCTAATATTTATCCTTTTCTTTAACCTGGAGATGAAATTACATATGGCGTGCATTATAAGGTTTCAGCATTTCCTATCATTTTCCGTTGCCAAGAGGTCTCGATATGTTATTGACCTATGTTTATAAATGTTTTGACATTTCTTGTCTTTGTGAAATCTTGACACTGGGTCATCTTTTTGAAGTTTTGTTGCTTAAATTGCCTGATATTAAGTTCTCGGGCAGATGTCAGGGAAAAAATGGCCATTTGGTACTGTTGCTGTTTCTATTTTCTGTTTCCGTTTTTTATTTCTATTTTTGAAATTGGTTTCACAATCAATTCTCACTTGCCATACTAAGTTTTAAAATTCTTTATTTGATGTCTCTAGTTACTAGTTTCTATTGAGTATTCTTTATTTATTTTTATTTTTTCTAAATCTTATACCATAATTTTGATAACCAGAACAGATAACAGAAAACAGCAACAATACCAAACATCCAAGTTTTTCCAGCTGTCATTTCATTCTGAACCCTGCCCTTTTATGTTTCTTTTTTCGGCTTGTGTATTTGTTATGTATCATATTATTAGATCAATACAGTATATATGTGTTGCTTGAAGCTTACGAGAAAGGGCCTCACCTAGTTAAAAACTTAATTGCATTTGAGGTTCACATTAACCATTGATTTTTTACTATATTCCTTCTTTCAAAATATATTCCTTTGACTAGCCTGGTTAGTTTTGATACAAACAGTAAGATTGTCCCTGCCACAAGTTAAGAATCTCCTGCCATTGATTGATGTGCTGTCTGGACAAATTTGTGCTTCTTAATACAGTTTGCCTACTCAAGGGTTTAGGTGCTGCTTATTTTACAATTTTTGTTTTTTTCATAGTACTGGCTTGCTCGTAGTCTGAGATAGGCTTAAAACCCACAAGGTTAACACAAGTAGTGATTTCCAACTCTTCTAGTCCACCAGGAGCTTCTCCTAAACAAGGTGGGCTCTCATTGACCCAGGCACGGTCTTGCACAGCTAGTTCCAAGTATTTGATATATCCCACAGCTCATAAATATCAAATATATATCTATATGAGATGCTTGAGAATTAGCACTGGAGATGTGCCAGAAGATGCACATATAAGCTGTTGTGCTTGGGTTTTCTTTTTATTCCTTAGCACATTCAACTTTATACTATACTGTATGATTTGCTTCTAACAATAGGGTAGCATCTTTCCCATGATGGAAAATGTACTTTTCTTTGGCAACACTCTTTCATTTATATAGCCAATATCTCTTGTTCGCTCTTCCATAACAGAGTAATTTTCAGATTTCTATGTCCTGTTTAAACAAATCAAATGTGCTTTTACTCTGTTGGAGTATTATTTGGAAGCATCCATCATCTGAGGCAAATTCTATATTTAGCATGAATTCAGTTGTTTAGTTATGCTTATATTACTTTTATCCTTCTTTGCCATTTTCAGGTAGAGTCAGGTATAAATTTGCATCCTTTTGGAACAGGAATCATGCATTAAGAGGGCTGCAGCGTTCAGCAAAGAACTACCGCACAATGCTAGAAGCAGAGAAAAAGGTCTATACTCGAATTGTTTCTTATGTCATCTTTTGTTATTATTTATGTCAATTGAAAGTTTTTTTTTTTTTAAAAAAAGTTCAGCATGATGCATTATGCAGAACAAAACAGGGATATTTTTTTTGAATTTTTTGAGATTCTGCTAAAGACATTGCTGTGCCCATGGCTTATGTACTACAGTCTCTTTGTTTCTTTTTCTAATTTTTGGCCTAGAAACAAGCTTTGGAAATGTCTCTTCTATACTTTGTTGTGTATACCTGGGATGAATTTTCCTGTTCCTTTGCTGTTATTTATACACACGAGTGTAAGTACACACATGCATGGGCACATATTCCAACTGAATGCCATAGAGAAAAACAGAAAGCTCAAGTCTTGATTGATAATAGCCATGCAATCCGAGTTTCATTAACTCGAAGATGTCCTTATTTTGATTGACGGTTGATTTGAAGATTCATGTGCAATCATTAATTATCTGTTTTGTTCCCTCCCTTTCCTTGTTCTTGTGTAAAGTTCTGTTCTGTGGTTGATGATCCATATGCCATCATTGTATGTACCCAGTGAGCCCTTGGATCACAGAATTCAATGGTTTTTCCCTGGAAAGGCTTTCTGGAAGTACTTAGAATCTAGAAATATTTTCCTTTACACTTGTATGTTGCTGTGCTCCATGTTTTATACTCTGCCTGAAATTTGATGAACCAGCACCTGCAATTCATAAAGAAAAAGTCTCACCTGATACTCTTAATGTCATGTAGGAGAGGGCAGAATCAGCACTCCGTGCACATAGTAGCTCCATCAGGAGTGGTATAAAGCAAGCCAAGATTCCAGAAGATGTTGAGAAGAAAGCTGGAAAGCTTCAATCTTTCATCAAAGAGGAGGTTCTTGTCAGTGTAAACAATGTATGGACACCTTATTCCCGTACTTTCTCATGGGTTTGGTTTATCATAATAGTACTTTTGTATAATTGATTATTCTTTATTGCAGGATTTATTTCCATGCACAGCTGAGCAGTTTTTTAATATATGTTTGAAGGATGGCTCAACTTTTATAAATGAGTATCGCTCAGCTAGAAAGGATTCAAATCTTGTTGTAAGTTCGATATGGTTCCTTAAATGTTGTTAGTTTTCACATCATGTATGTTTGGTTATTTAAGTGTACTGTTCATATCATTCAGCATTAGTAATGATTAGAATAGTGATTGTAGAATTAAGTGATAAAAAGTTTTTTGGATTATGCTCTAGAGTAGCTAAAGTCCATGCAATATCAGCTGCAGAAAATATTGACAAATGGTTAGTATGAGATAGGCTCTTCTTTCCTTAAATATGTGTTTGCTTGGATTCTGATAGGTACCAGGTGCAACATCTTATAGATGACCTCATATCATTCCTTAAATTTGACTTTGCATTACTTAGAGCATTGGAAGGTGAAACATCTTTATAGACAGCCTTTGTGTGTTTCCTTAGTTTTGACTTTGCATTACTTAAGAGCATTGGATAGCACTGTCTCCATTTTAAGTTTCATTTATTTTTAAGCTACTAGGTTTGTTCTCTTTTTTAAGGTTTCTTTTGTTTTTTCTTTGCTTGATACAATTTTGGAGTTTTAAGGTAATATTTTATTTCATTGTGAATGGCTATCGTATTAGTCCACAGTTCCTCATACAAGTCTTAATTCATCACTTCTGCTGTTAAATGTGAATCAAGTTTGGTTTGACCTCGTAGCAATACTTTATTGGATAAAAAAATCAATGAGTTTTCTAAGTATCCACTACTCTCTACTTCAATACAGCACTTACTAGTTTAGTTTGTGGTATTTCCAGATGGGACAGTGGCATGTAGCAGATGAATATGATGGTCAAGTGAGAGAGATAACATTCAGATCTTTATGCAATAGTCCCATGTGCCCTCCAGACACAGCCGTGACTGAATGGCAGCATTTTGTTCTGTCACCAGATAAGAAAAAACTTGTGCGACCTCTTATCTCACCCTACTGTAAATTTCTTCTTAATGCTAGTAGCAATCCTGTTATTTCAAATGATCTCTGATCGCCTCACTCGTTTAATGAAGCTCAATATATAACTTGTGATATTACCATTTTTATTTTTGGACAATAATTTCCTCCAACCTGGGTGGAGGAAGTTTCCTCGTCCACAGATGTCATGGTATTATGCTGCATGTTTCAGCAGCATTATGTTTTTAAATATGTTCTCTTACCAGTTTTTCCATCTTGATATTTTATTCCTTTTTAATTACTTTCCATTTTGGCATGCATGTTTGTTTTTCATACATGTCCTCCTATGGGCAGGAGGAAATTATGTTTCTCTCTCTTTTCATTTGTGTTAATTTTATTTATTTATTTATTTATCTGCCCTTTTTAGGTGTTCGAAACTGTGCAACAGCCACATGATGTTCCCTTTGGATCTTATTTTGAGGTATGTGCAATTTAGGCACCTTGAGAAAATATAGCCATGTTAAATTACAAGGGAGTAATGAACTCCTTGATGATTCAATCAATAGATTGTAAAGCATATTTCTAAAGGTTTATTTGTTTTTTGCATCTAGGAGACACTCTGCACACAGTGTAATGTTTCTGGTCTCTTCCATTGAGCAAAAACATTGGATGAAAAAATAAAGAATTGGAAATGTAATTTACAAATTAAAATAGAGTTTTGGATTATTATTCTGGATAAGCTGCTAGGTGTTGGGTTTTGTGCCTGTTGAGAATGAGAGTAGCATTCACCATAGGAGCTTGCATGTTTTTTCACACTTTAACGTCTAGCTTAACAAGGTTCTACTTTATCTGTAGCTGCTAGTTTCTGCATTCTTGTTTTGCAACATAATTGTTGACATTGTACTGCTGGCCCTGCATTAGATTCACTGTCGCTGGAGCTTGGAGACCAATGGCGAAAACTCAAGTACAATGGATATAAAAGTCGGTAGGTTTCTTGTTGCCCTCCTTGACATATGTGACCAGATTTTACCTTACTTTGATTTCTGCTGATAGTAAAATTCATCTAAATAGATTGGCAGCTTTTCTTCTAATCTATTTTACTTTTTCCAGGTATAATCTTGTGTGTTGGTTGTTTGGTCATGAAAGAGGAAATAATGAAATCATATGTGTTTAAGTGTGTAGAAGCATAGATATAAGAATTTCCAACATACTATGATCTTTAGGATATACAAGCTTCTCGATGAACAGGGATGGACTCCGAGTCCGACTAACTCTGACCTGTTGTCAGTGCCTGAACTACTGTGTTTTCTTTTGATATTCTTTTGTGTCGTTTAAACATCCTTTTCATTCCGGAATGTTGTTTCAGGAAATGGGTGAAATTTTAACCTAACTATTTCTGCAGGTGTACATTTCAAGAAATGGTGTGTGATGCAATCTAAAATTAGGTCAGGGGCCATCAACGAGGTTAGTTCCCTTCCGTAGAGCTGTTTCCTTTTTTCAGCACCAGTTTAATTTTTACTTTTCAACTAGCTTTCCAAAGTTCAAAATCCATCTCATGAATTATGATCTCACTTTGCAGTACAAGAAAGAAGTGGAGCTGATGACAGAAATGGCACGCACCTGTACTAAATCTAAACCACACACCTCCAGTGGCGAGACGACCGACGAGTCCGCGTCCTCTACAATTATAACACAAGATAATAGCTAATACACCCTCCGTATTATTTCAAAGTTCATTATTTTTTGGTTAATTTTATTGTAATGTTATCTTGTCAAAATTATTTGTATGTAGAGGTCCTCGCAATGGCTATGGGTGTTCTTATCCTGTGTGCTCTTTGTGACTTCACCCTGTCTCCTTGGAGAACAAGGGGTGTGTTCATGTAATGTTTTATCAAACCGCATGCACCACGTACCATAGTTAAACATGTGTTTAATGTTAGCAAAACATACCGATAAAGAAATTATAATAGCACATACTTTCTCACTCTCGAAAGAAAAAGATAAATAGTAATGGATGGTGGAAGAAAAGTACTAGGACATGATCGGTTGTTTGTGTCGACTTGTCGAAATACCATAGTCCATTTTTAATTCTTTTTTTGTATTTTTTTTTAAAGTTTGATTTTTTATCTAAATTTTTATTTATTTATTAGTCTCTAGTTTAAGGTGTGAGAGAGAAAAAGAGCATTGATTTAATATTGATGTTAATGAAATTCATTTAATAAGAATAGTTTTTATTTTGGAGTTCTCTCACTTCTAAAATGCCTAGAAGAGTAGATTTTACCACCAAAAAGTTTTTTATGCTTCATGTTGATTTTTTATTCTTGGACTATATAGGGTTATTTGAAGTTGGATCATATGGTGTTATTAGAAGGTATAAATGAGTTTATTTAAATATATTATATGTTTTTTTAAATCCATATTGAAACCAAACTCGTATCAAACCTCAAAGCAATCAACATTTAATTTTGTCTAAGATCAAGAAACAGAAAATAGAAAAAGATTAGAAAACAAACTTTTTTGTATAGAAGCAGTGGGTTCTTGACTTAATTACTCCGAGCAGTGTTTCAACGGTAAAATATACTTTATAGCTTTTATCTTTGGACAGCTACAAATAGCAACACAAAACAACTATTTTATTTTGTCTATTGAAATAATTGTTCCGTTGGAGTGTTCTAAAATGAAATAAAAGGCTAAAAGGATAGAATTTAACCAGGGTCCGTAACAGTTAGTTTCACAGATGCTAGCATGTAAACCAAAATCATGTAATTTAATTCTTCATATGATTTTAATTTAATCTATAGTCTATTATAATTTTTATATTTGAAATAAAATATTATATTACAAAAAATAAATTTAATCATACTGAATTCTTGACTATTTTGTTTTTAAATTATTTTTTAATATTCTTGCTATTTTGGAGCATGAACAAATAATGAAAACGGCCCCATAGTTTCTCTATAATATTAATTCCCTGAATCCTTCCATTTTTTATACTTGTTACTTTATAAAAACTTAATCTTATTGTAGACAAGAAATTCATTGTTTTCCTTTTTCATGTTTTTGATAAAAAAAAAAATCTAGAAATCACCAAGTGCTGGGGGCAAATAAAAGAAATCTGGAAGTTGACAGCACATGCGAGTTCACAGCAGGAATCTGCTAGATAAATCTTTAAAATAAAAGGCAGGGGAAATCTACGCCATTAAAGCCCCCCCACCTCATATATTGATTAATCCTGTCAGGTTCATTATACATCATCTTCTGTAATTCTACATTTTGCTAATCAGGAGAAGATACATAGGTGTCATCATATACTGTGCCCTGTCATCACCTTAAAACTAGAATGTTTTTTTAAGAACATAGATCAAGTACTGGAATGGTGGCTTGACATCTTACATCATTGAGAGCTACGAAAATCCATTTGTCCCACGTTAAATCCTGTTACAAAGTTGAGTCTGCCTGGCAAAACTTCGATGCGCCTCCAGAAAGGTGGTCGTCACCCTCCACGCCACCTTGTCTAGAAACTGAAGACAACCTTAGACATGTTGCCGGGGTAAACTGTGTCAATGAAACGGTGAGATGTCCTTGTTGAATTTGGGAGAAGGGCTCTTGATGGGGGCCCAGAGATCTGCTCCATTGCTGCGAGCAATGCCAGCGGTGCAAGAGGTTGGCACGAGACACAGACCTTTGTTTCTGAGACTGTATTGACCTAACTCCTGCACAAGTAATCAAGCATGCGGTTTTCAATCGGGCAATGGCGTGTTCAAGTGTTTCACAAAAGTTTATGATTGGAAATGTCATGTTATCTACGTCCAGCTCATGCTCACCTGCATTTGAGCTGTTGATGCACCTTGGAGGTATGGAGCACTCAACACCTGAAACCATCACGAAATCAGCAAAGCTGTGAGCTTAGAAGTCATTTTAATCAGTCGTCTCGAATTCTAAATTCAAGAATATATATATAAAGTATTGTATTTGCAAGATTATCAGAGTCTTGGCCATCAAACTTGCGAAATGCAGCAGCTATATCGAAAGCTTAACTCTGTGTTCTACCGCTAAGGAAAGTCAAATAAATTTTAAAAAACAATCTAGCTGCAACCAATCAACAAGAGTTCATCGTGGACTGATAATGTGCCAGCCACCTCAGAGGTCATAACTTGAATGTTCAAAAAAAGGTACAGGTTCTCTGTTATAACCTAGATCATATGGAAAGCATAGGAATTCCAGTTCAATTTCGGGGAGACTATTTTACGATGACATGTCCAAACAACTATAGCTCCCAGGTCAGATATTGAAAACAAATCCACGCCATTGCGTACAGTTGGATGCTTCCCCACAAAAAAAATGGAATTTTTAGAACCCATTTAAGAGATCAGTGGTTACATTCTGCAAGTTAATTTTTAAGAAAAAAAATCCTGCAAGAGTTTCACCCAGCAAACTTTCCATCTCATATCTCAGTCTAGCTGTGCATGTGATTCAGTTCTTCTAGAGCAGGCAGACTAACAGGATAATGCAGGTAAAAATAATCAAGAGAAGGCCAAAATCTGAACCTGAACTTGTTCATGAAGGAACTGTATGTACTCCATCGCCTCCATAAGGACAGATGCAGTATCAGTCTGCATTAAAAGAGAAAGGTCTTAAAATGATGAATATTCAAGATAATTGATTAAGTTTGAGTATTCCCCTCAAACTTGAACAGCAGCTTATTGATTGAGAGACCATCTTCACAATTGTGAAAATATAAATGCCCGTGCATGCTATAACTAGGTTTCTTACTAACAAAAACAAGTTGTCATATCTACCTTCCCATATGGTGAAACAAGTTGCTGCAGAGCTACAATACGTTCCCCGAGCTTCTCTTTTCGTTCCTGTTGCCAAAACACAAAAACAAGAAAATATGCACATTAAATCTAGCACAGTAGATCAAAATGACCAGCAATAAAGTTTTGCTATAGGAGAAGATTAGCATCTAGTAACAAGGACAAGGACAAGGATTATATAGAACTCTGTGACTCTCATGACCATCATAATAAAAATCACCAAAGCACCCAACTTCTCTGCCTTGCAAATACCTTAAACTAAAAGTAAACTTTGCAATAAAATCTAACAAATTTCATTGCAACAAAACAAGGAAAAAACTGTATTCTCGACAGGAGATGCGAAAAACATCAGAGGAAAAACCTTTGTAGAGATGGAGAAATCAGCTTTGTGCCTTTTGGTAGCAAGAGAAGTGAGACTGGCATGGTCAACTGAGCACGGGCTTCTTTTGTTTTCCATCATCTTTAGCACTTCTATCCTTTGTTCTCCCTGCATAGAATTAGCAAAGAAATCGGTTTGTGCAATCAAAGATAAAGAAACAGAAACAGAATCAGGATATTTGAAGCAACTTAAGAAGATCCATTGGAAAATAACATAATATCTACAAGGAGATGGATAAAAATAATCTGAGCTCGTACATTGTCTTTAGAAATCTCAGACAAAGATTATTACCTTCAAAATCTCAAATATCATTGTATTTATAATTAAAGCACAAGGTCATTTCACATTTATTTCCTACTGATATATCTTTTTTTTTCATTTGGCATGATTTCAAAAGAAAAGGATGCTCCTTTTGCAGACCAGGCAGAAACCAGCCAGCAAACAGTTTTAGATAGGATATGTATCCCAATAGTTGACATTTCACCTTCTTCTAAATTCTTTAAGATATTCTGATCAAGATCTAAAAATGAAATTTTCAAATCAAGGCAAGCATTTAGACCTTGTTTGACATTGCAGTCCAACCGAGCTTTTGAAGGGTTTTTTTTTAGCTTCAAATTAAATTAAATTTTTGTATTTTTTTTATTGTTTAGATGTGCTGATATCAAAAAAAATATATTTAAAAAAGTAAAAAAAAAAAGTTATTTTAAAGCATTTTCAAGTGAAAAACAACATTTATCACACTTTCAAACAGACTACTAGTGACCCATATGAATTTCCAAACTCTCAACTTACTATTTTTTTTCTTTTCTTAGAAAGAAACAGACAGTGAAACAATTGAGACTCCCTAAAATTACAGATTTGAGGTTGAAAATCAAGGAGGGAGGATATTTTTCTTTATCTTGTGTGAAGTAAGACTAGCAATCAAGGGATCCTTCCCTGATGAATACATGGATGCTAATAGCACAAGAGCTGCCAACAGGAACAAACAATGGGGTGGGGGTGACCATCCAACTGATCCATTTTTTATTAGAAGACGCATCCAAGATATAACACAAGCCATTATTGGGGTGTATGGCACTGCGTTTCAAAATCGTTTCTGAAAAAAATTGAAATTTTTTATTTTAAATTAATTTTTTGTGTTTTTAGATCATTTTAACATGTTGATGTCAAAAATGATTTTTAAAAAAAATAAAAAAAATTATTTTGATGCATTTCCGAACAAAAAAAACACTTTCAAAAGCCTCCGCAACCAAACTAACCTACCATTGAGCTTAATGTTAGCCTCACCACGACTTAAAATATCCAAATATTTTACACAAGGTAAATGGTGTCATCGGAAGATTCAATGCATTATTAATGTTTTGTTATCATAGACAAAAAACATGCGCCGTTTCAGTCAGAGATTGGCCCTCAATTAGATGCTCATGACATAATTTATACATTTATCAGCTTATCTATAGAAACACCTGTAAAGTAAACAAATACTATCTCCACGATTAAATAACAAACAGAAGACAGTTTCATGGATCAATGAACACGTAATCAAATGCTTATTGTTAAACAAATAACAACAGAATAAAAATACACACACATCAATAAGAAATCCCTACCGTCAATCAAATCTTTAAAAAACAACAGAGAGCAAGAATCCATCACTTGATCAGTCACCCCCGATCAGATAAACCAGTTAAATGATTAAAAATTGCACAAAAATAAATCAATCAGCAAGGAATACAGAAATAATTGAGCTTGGTGTTATAATGATTTTGTGAATGTTGTGAACGGGAACAAACTCAACTTTAACAGTAGAAGATTTCTTCTGGACCCACCACATGGCATAATATCCATACCATGCATGAATGAAAACATAATCTACCATTCTTCCACCCACTTATATTTAATACCAGCATAACTCATTGCTACTACTAAAATCCACAGGTGCATTCAAGTATCACAAACAATAGAAACAAATCTACATGAACCAATAAAGAAAAAATAGCACTTTTTAGAGAAGAGACTTTTTATGACAGCCTTAGCTCGAGAAAAAAAAAAGGAATACTTAAAAACTTTGCTAAAAAAAGCGAGTTGAAAATTTTAGCAGAATAAAGAAAGAAGCATGGAGAAGATAGGGAACTCACCAGGAAACCAGAGACAGCATTGCCAGAGGAGCTCAAAATGAAATCTTTGAACCTTATAGAGGAAACCCTTGAAAACCCACTTCCAAAATCACTCTAAATTCAACAAAAGCTAAGTAAAAGGCCAACAAAAATGACTTTAATTGGAGTTTTTGTCACCAGAACAAGTAGCCCAAAAAGCCATCTTTATCTCTCTCTCTCTAAAAGCTAAGACTTTTTAATAGAACTTGTCTGTATTAAAGCTAAAAAACTTTACTTTCAGTAAACGAGCAAGCAGCCTCTTTCTATTTTCTTACAAAGTAGCACAAAAATAAACAGCCAATCACCAAAGAAAGGGATTCTCAAGAAATACAAAATGATGAGTTAAGGGACGAAAACTTTGAAGAAAGTGGATGGCTTGCTTGATGAGATGCTGAAAACTATGGAAGGAAGAGATAGTAAGGGAGAGAGGAAGGCTGGCAGAGGTTTTGAAAGTGTTTTTATAAGGTTTTTGGAAGAGCTAATAAATGTTAGAAGAAAAACAGCACAGTTGGAGTCCTTCCTTTGTAACTAGTTTCCTTTTTTTGTTTTTTAGTATCAGTGACAGCTAATATCCAACCATGCAAGAGACTATTTATATTTTTAAATATATATATATAATATTTTTTGTATTTTTCAAAATTAACTTTTAAATTTAAAATAAATAAATTATGTTAAGATAAATAAATTTTTACCGCAATGCCCAACACTTGTAAAAAATAATTAAATTTGATTTAAAAATTGAATTAATATTTTTATAAGTTTAATACTTGAATTGACGTTTAAAAGTTGCTTGAAATTTATGAGTAAAAACAATAAAGAGATAATCCATAGTCATAGTCTTTAATTTAATTATAAAAATTGACCTGATTTAATGCATCCAAATTTACTTGAGAATATTCTACCAATATAAATAATATTTAAAATTTTATTTATTTTTTAATTGACACGTGGTATTAAAATTTTATTAACGATTATAAGATTTAATTATATACTGGATCGGTACGTGATATAACATTTACGCACATGCATATATTCATTTTTTTTTATAAATTTTTTATAGTTTTACACTTGACTTGCTTTTTTATTTTCAGTTTTTTTAATTTTATTTTTCTTTATGTTTTTTTTTAAATATTATTTTTGTTCTTGTCTTCATTCTCTTGTAATTTATTTTTTATTTTTTAAAAAACAAATATTATACGTAGACCAAGTAAATGGCGTGTCAATGTAACCATTGGAATATTGTCTCATTTCTATAATACATTAAAAATAAATTTTATTTTTTTATTTTTTTTCTTTATTAACCATGTAATCTTCACTAAATTTTATTATACGTAAACAATGACTTATTGATTCATAATTATTTTTTCACTCGCTGCTAGAAAATACATTAATAAAACTTATATGTTAAATTACTTGTGCCAGAAAAAAAAATTATATTTATTGACACAAATTAGATGTGTTAACATTTATTTTTCTATTAACACTATTTCTTACCCAGCAAAGGTATAAGTAGGCTTGTCAATTTTGTTCCGTTCTGTTCCTGTCGGAATGGCCGGAATGTTCTGTGCCATTAAAAAACCGAGACGAAACGGCATCGTTTTCGTCTCGGTTTTAATTATGGTCCGTTCCAAAAATTCCGACTAAATTCCAGTTGGAACGTCTCGGTACCGTTTCGGTTCAAAATCATAATATTTCTTTTATTTTATAACATTTTACTATCATAATATTTTGGAATTTTAGAGATGTTTCTAATTTTGAAATTATGTTTGTTTGACTTTGTGTTTGTATTGTATAATTTAAAGTTAATTTATCTTGAATTTAAATTATACTTGTTAAATTAATATTTTAATTTTTTTCATATATATATATATATATATAATTATATATGAACAATACAACCACGAAATGACACGCCGAAATGCTCCGAAACCGAAACGTTCCATTCCAATAAAAAAACCAGAATAGCGACCGAAACAGTATTGACAACCTTGGATAGAATTGCTAGTGGCACTTCATATTCTGCTAGTGGACAATTTTCAGTTGAATTTTGTTTACTCATAATTTTTATCTTGACTTTATTATTAGACAGGTAAGAATCCCAAATCCCATGATTAGGCATAGACTATACCAGCTATTTGCCTTGGCCGGATTAAATTATTTTTAATGAAAAGATAATGTATAGATATTGATTTATATATTTAATAATTTTTATTTAGACTTTATTATTGGACAGGTAAGAATCCCAGATCCCATGATTAGGCATGGAAAATTTGTTTTATTTGACAATACTTTTAGCTGTGAGTGAATTTTATTAGCAGATCTCTTAGATCGAACGGTTGATATTTTTTGGCAGTGAATTTTATAAGACGGCCATGTAATACTAGTGTAACCTTTTGTAATAAACTCTAGGTAGAATTTGTTTTTGAATAATTATAAATATTAAATTATTCTTTGTAAATGTTTGAAGTATAGTTGTCAATACCGTTCCGAGCGTCATTCCGGTTTTTCGATTGGAACGGAACGTTCCGGTTTCGGAGCGTTCCGGCGTGCTGTTTCGGTGTCGTACTGTTCATATATAATTAATTATATATATATATATGAAAAAAATAAAATATTAATTTAACAAGCATAATTAAAATTTGAATTATTTTTTATTTAAAATATTTTGGTGTTTTTAAATTATTTTGATGTATAGATGTCAAAAATAATTTTTTAAAAATAAAAAAAATAGATTTTGAACCCGGAACGGAACCGAGGCGTTCCGGCCAGAATTTGGCCGGAATTTCCGGACGGACCGGAATTAAAACCGGGACGAAAACGACGCTGTTTTGTCCCGAATTTATGAACGGAACGAAATCAATAACTATGGTTTGAAGAGCTTTCATTAATTAGACCCGTGTTAATAAAGAAACAAAACTCTGACACGTGGTAAAGTATCGTGCCATGAGAAACAAAACCATGTAGATTGCATTTAAAAAATGCTTTCGAAAAAGAATTAATTTTTTTTAATTTAAATTAATATTTTTTATGTTTTTAAATCATTTTTATGTGTTGATATCAAAATTAATTTTTTTTAAAATAATTTTTTGATACAATTCTGAATGAAAAACACTTTCAAAAACAATATTAATCACACTTGCAAACAAGCACATAGTTTTGGGTCTTTTTTTTACCCCTCATTTTATTTTTATCTGATCATTTGGCATTGTATTTACTTGGTGTTAGACTTTGGAGCGATTTTTTCTCCGTTTTAAAAGTGTTTTGTTTAAAAATAATTTTATTATTATTATTTTAAATTATTATTTTTTGATATTTTTAGATCATTTTCATGTGTTGATATCAGAAATGATTTTTTTAAAATAAAATAAAAATATCATTTTAATGTATTTTTGAATTAAAAGTATTTTTAAAAACAACCTTAACCATACTTACAAATAAGCAATTTGTAGATTGGTTGGGTTATCTTGGCTTTGAGATCTTGTTGTGTCTAGAGAAAAAAATGTCGCTCGATTTGTTGGAATTAAATGGAATTTTATTAACTTTTAAAAAATTATATTTAAAGGACCAAAATTGAACAATCAAAGGATATCAAACTGTTTTTTCTTGCTAGTTTTTAGACTAATAAGTTGGCACTGTGTTTCAAAAGTGTTTTTGAATTTAAATTTTTTTATTTTAAAATAAAAAATTTAGTTTTTTTATATTATATGTTCACATCAAAAATTATTTTTTTGAAAATAAAAACATACATTATTTTTATTTTTATTTTTATTTTTTTCAATTTTGAACCATTAAAATTGCCTTATACAAGATTTGAATTGATAATATTTTTTATGGTCTTGATACAAAGATCTTGCAATGTCAATGTATTTTTTTTATATATATTTGATTGATGTTTAATTTCACAAAACATAATAAAACTTAACTGATTTAAAATCATAATTTTTTTTAAAAATATAACATCTTAAAAAACTATAATAAATGAGCAAGGCATTTTAATTAACACGTGCAATACGCCAGCCAGAATTTAGAATGCACCCTCCATCTTCGTGTAAAATATGAAACCAGCACGTGCCAGGAGATCAAATCATCGCCACCCATGAGTTGTGCTTGGTTCATGGTTTATTTCAAACAAATATGTGTGTTAAGCATCATCCGACTGCATTTATTATTATTTTTTATTGTTGATATGTCTTAGAAAGAAATAAAGTTTTATATTTAAATAAAAACCATCAATGTTGATTCAAAAATTAAAACAAGTAGGTAATACTTGTTTGACATTATGTTTTAAAAGTTTTTTTTTTAATTTATTTAATTATTGTGTTTTTATATATTTTGACATGCTGATATTAAAAATATATTATTTTAATACATTTCTAAATATAAAATAATACCAACCACATTTTCAAAAAAGCTCTGATTAATTGATTATTTTTTGCAAGTGAATTTTGTAAGATTATTATGTAATATTATTATCGATTTCATTAACATGACCCACATAATTAATCCCAGAGAATTATATTAAAAAATCATAAAATTACTATATATATTTTTCCTTATATATGTTACATGTAAAATCATTTTACTTTCAATATTTAGTATATGTTTTGGAGTATGGTTGTGTTTGTTTTATAAAATATTTTTTTTGTTAAAAAATACATTAAAATAGTATTTTTTTAATTTTCAAAAATCATTTTTATATCAATACTGAAAATAATCTAAAAATAATAATAAAATAATAATTTAATTTAAAATAAAAAATAAAAATAACATAACCTTTTACACTAAAAATTATAAATACTAATGGCAATTGAATCTTAGGATATGGTGATGGGATGGGGCATAGATAATGGTGCTTGCAATGATGACATTAATGGCTTAAGGGTATTTGGGACTACTTTTCAAAAATATTTTTGAAAAATTTTGAATTTTTTTTATTTTATTTTTTACTATAAATTAATTTTTTTGATATTTTTATATCATTTTCATGTGATGATATCAAGAATTATTTTTAAAAAATATTATTTTAATATATTTATAAACAAAAAATACTTTAAAAAACAATAACAAATAGTCACATAAAACCTCAAACCACATGATGATAATGACAATGGTGTTTATATGATAGAAATGCATGTTGATGATGGTGGTGGTGGTGGTTAATGGAGATAGGATGATGCATGATGATGGCTGTGTTGAAAATGATTGTGAAATCATGGGATGGTGATAATTTGAATAGTAAATCGTGAGTTGTATATTTTTTATTAAATATTATTTGTTGATATTTTGTATAAACTATAGAATATATAAAAATCTGAAAAATGTTTTACGAAAAAGAAATCATATATGAAATTCAATTATAAATTATCCTTTTTTTTACATTTTCAAGTCCTCCCGAAGCAACTTATCATGCAACGACAATAATGATATGAACTCCCAGATTCAATGGATCGATAATTAAAATACAATTTTTTTTTCTTTTTAGTATATTATTCCTTACTGGTCTTTATATTTGAAAATGCATCAAGTTTAGGGACCATTTTATTATTTGGTTAAAAGAAAAAGAAAAAGATGTTTCGGTGACGGACGGATGTGTTTGGCGCGGGAAATCGCTGTCAGTGCAGTTTCTACATTTTCAGGTGGGAGGTTTCTGACAGTGGATCCCACTTGTCTCTTTAATACCACTCGCTTTATCCTTTCTCACACTCCTGCCAGAGCGCGTAATACCACTCTCTTCACTGGCCAACCACGTGTTCTTTTCTACACGTGGAAGAATACCACTTTGTCGTGCTGTGCCTGCTAAAATGGATGGAGATCCAGTTAAGAGCAGGTTTTAAGGCGGGCCCCTTTAAAGGATACTGCTAGCGTGCGCACAAAAGTCCACGAGGGGGAGTAAGAGAAGGGTAGGATTCTGTCATACGTGGGACCCACGCGGTTTTCTTGCTTGTCTGATTATACTTGGAAGCTCCGAGTACTCTCACACATTTACATATGAAAACTTTTCTCTCTCTTTTAATTATTTAATTTAAATTAACAAGAATACTTCCACGAGAGAAAATTAATAGATAAACTACTATCACAATTTCACATGATCCTGAATATTTGTTTTTTAATTGAATCAAGTCTAGATTATATATAAAATGTTCGTCTATCCGATTTAAATTCTATATAAAATAAATAAATAACTTTATTTAAAAAAAAGTATATCCAACTAATTATATAATAAATAATTATAAACTATTGCATTAAAATGGCACCCAAATTCTGATTGGGCCGGGTCAAAAATATATATATTCATTCGAGTTAAAGTAAGGTTCTAATAATTATTTTCTGTTTAGGATAAATACTTTCAAGATGGCTATTGGAAGTTTTGGATCCATTGAGATTTTAAATTAGAGAATTGACATGAGGAGTTTGTAAACTAATCCACAGTCGTTTACAAACGAAAATTGATAAAAACTTAATCCCCAGATAATTCTTTTCTAATATAGCATATGTTTTGGGACTTGGGTCGGACTTGTGGTCATGGATCATGCAGGGTTCAAGGCCAGCACTTGGTTTGAGGTCTCTACGATTCGAGTCATGACCACATACTAGGGTCTTAGCTGTTCGGGATTCAGGCTGGGATCGACTTCTTAGCGGTAGGGGGGTGCTTGCGACAAAACCAGCATTAGGGTTTGAACCAGGGGTGAGACCAATGCTAGGGTTCTAATTATCAAGTCCGGGACGTCGTCCTTTCGGCCGATATTGTGTCCTCGGCACCCATTTTTCGAGTAAACACCAATGTTGGTGTAACCATCTAAGTAGAAAATTCAGTGGTAAGAACTTAAAATTAAGAGTTTTATTCTTTTTATAGATCAGATTCGAACTATGTGGTTGCTAATATAATGATTACTGGAGACTTACATGATCGTTAAAATACCCTGAATATAAACTTAAAATCTATAAAATTAGTGGAGTTAATCGCAAAATACCCTGAATATCTATATTAATAAAAAAAAACTCAATGTCGGTGTTCGACCAGTGTTCAGGTTCGGACTGATACCAGGTCTAAGGCGCTCGGGGTCGCGATCGATGTTAGAGTGCGAACTGAAACCAGGACGTGGTGCATAGGATGTGGGACAATATCATGTCAATGCCAGACCTAAACCGTGTCTGTGGCACCCGGGGTCCGAGCCAACATAGGGTAGGAGCGCATAATGGCTAGGCTAGGTCTAGGTATGGGGTGTTTAAGGTACGAACTGGTGTTGTGGCTCATGCCAGGCTCGAAGCATTTAAGGGTTAGACCTATGGAACCAGGGTTCTTTGAAATCTTGATTGTACATTTGGTGAGTTAAAATACTGATAAATTATAATTTACTCTGTGTGTTATTATTTTAAGTAACACTCGTAGATTTAAGACAATGTTTTTTATTTTAGTTTTGATTGTGTTTTGAAGTATTTTTTATTTGAAAAACAATTTAAAATAAGAAATTTAAATATTCTTAAATGCAAATTTATAATAAAAAACAAATATAATTTTAAATTAGTTCTTTTCAAAACGAGGAAAAAGAGAATTCGATAAATATTTAATAATCGGCACAAATGACTAACCTATGCCCCCATTATTAATGATCCAATGGGACGAGAAAACTGTCTTCTTTGATTGCCAATTTCTTTAATTTTCCTTGACTTTTATTAAATTGATTTATGGGATTGAGCATTAGATTGATAGTTCGCCGGTCATCATTGACCAGGAAGCCATGGCCATGGATTTTCTTAATCACGATGAAGCCAGCGGAAATCATGGCAGAAATCATGGATTCCTATGCCGAGTGAAAAGGACAGAAAATCTCGAGTTTTGCATGGTTCATGTTTATTGATGATCTAGTTTTCGATGATTTTGAGATTATTTTTTAAGAAAAATTATATTAAAAAAAATTATCTTTTAAAAATTATTTTGAACATCAATATATTAAAATGAGTTAAAGATATTAAAAATTTTAATTTAAAATAATAAATAAATAATAATTATTTAAAAAAAAATATTTTTAAAACGAAATACTAAATATAAAATAAATCCATTGCAATGATATTTATGTGTAAGCATCTTTGATTGTTAATGTTATTTTGTTTTTCATCAATTATTATTTAACTAAAACTTTGTGAGCATGGAGAGTCTCTTACATCCTTGAATTAGGTTTTATTTTATTTCATTGTATTGTTTCTAGATGTTCCAAATTTATTAATTTACACCTTGAATTTCTTAATTCCAACCCCCCCCCTCTTTTATTAATATTTAATTTATAAGTTCAATTCTATTGTTTGGTGAGCATGTTCTTTCAATTTTTCATAAATCAACTTCTTTCACATGATTTTTATTTATTGAAAGTGATTTTTGTATTAAAGTATATTAAAATATTGTTTTTAGATTTTTTTTTTAATTTTTAACATCAAAATCACAAAAAAAAATAATATTTTTTTCAAAATAGATGGACTTTTAGAACCTACTTAAAATCACGGTACCAAACATCAAAGTTCAATATCTATCGAGGGATTAAAAAATTCTCAAGAACAAATTAAACCACCATATGTCTCTTTCATTATTTTTCTTAAAGAAAACAGTATTTGGCTAAATGATTTCAAATGTTCAAAGGTCGATAGGGTCAACATCTACCTTTAGAGTTCCAAGAACTTCATTCAATGTGCGCCAAGAAAACAACCACCTGTTTAACACTGTATTTCAAAAATATTTTTAAAAAAAAATTAATTTTTTTGTTTTAAATTAAACTTTTTTGGTCTAATTAAATCATTTTCATATGTTAATGTTAAAAATATTTTTTAAAATTAATAAAATATTATTTTAATATATTTCTAAATAAAAAATACTTTAAAAAACAAATTCCTAACACAGATGTCAACGATAATGACAATAAGCCTTCATCCAAATAATAACAATCATAAAAACACACACATATATATACATTCAATGGTTAGGAATTATTATTTAAAATGGTTTGACAAAATTGTCACCATTCTTTCTTTTTTCCTGACAAGATTAGCGGCAAGATTACGATAATGCTTTTGTTTTGTCGATAGATTATTTGTTAGGTCTTTTGAAAATGTTTGTATTCTTTTTAGATGCAAATATTTCTCAATTAAAATTAAAATTATGATAATCATATTCCAAGAAAGTTCCATCAATCTTAGCCTGCTTTCTTGTCATCATCGTCGTCGTATTGTCATCACCATTTGACCTAATTTTCGTTGTTTTAACTTGGAGTTTATTTTTTAATATGGTCCTTCTATTATCATAATTTATTATCCTTGCACATTTTTTTATAACTAAAGCTAAAATTTGCTATCGAGTACGATTACTAAGAAAATTTAATGTTTTTTTTTTAAAAAATTTCAATAAATTTAATTGATGAAATGACCCTAATAAAACCAGTATTGAGATTATATAAAAATTAAGGGACTAAATAGAGAGTTTAAGTAGAGTAGGAAGGATAGCAAACACGCTGGCACAATAATTGGAGTGCAAGAGAGAGAAACATATTAATAATGAGATGCTGAAGTTTATATAAACATAATTTCTATTATAAATATAGTATAATATAAATATTATTTTTGTTAAAAATAAAATATTACGATAATGTTTAATTTGATTAATATTTTACAATTATTATTTGAATTATGGTTTTGATTTTTTATGTATTTATTATTATTAAAAATGTTTCCCTATTATTAACAAACAAGCACATTTTTTAATTCAATATTAAAAAATAGAGATGAAAAATAAAATTTCGAAGGCGGTGAACAACTAAACACAATGCCTGTGTACAATGTTTTAGCAAAACGCATGATTTCCATTTTCTTAAGCCCGGCCCAAACTATACGGGCCACGAATGGTTGGAAGACCTAATAACCCAACCGAGCCCAAGCAAAACAGCTGAGCCGGACCGATCCTTATTATTTAAAGCATTATCCAAAAAGTCTAAAAGACAGGTTTTTCCAAATCCTTTGAACCCTAAAACATGAAGACGGTGACCGGCAAAATCACAGAGTCAACTCCGGTGACAATCGCCAAAGCGGCCTCTATACTGTCCAAGTTCGTCTCCACCGATACCGGCGCATCCCAGGCCTTAAACGCTTATCTTCGTCGCGCCACCGCCGCTTTCGATGAGTTGGCACGCCTTCACTCAAAATCCGATCGCAGGAAACACAAAAGGGATTCAGCTCCGGATCAGAGAGTGGAGGCGAGTCAATCCGGGCTCGTGAATGATAATGAGCAGAGATTGAAAGTGGAGGTCAAGGAAGAGGGTAATGCGGCAGAGGAGGAGACAGAGAGGAGGAAAAAGAAGAAGAAGAAGAGGAAGGGTGATTTGGAAGAGGAAACTGGTAGAAGCAATGAAGTAAAGAAGGAAAAGATAGAGGTTGAAGTGAACGAGGGCAAAGTTGAAAATAAAGTAGAAGATGAAATGAAGAAGAAAAAGAAGAAGAGGAAGAGTGGAGAAGTAGAGGTAAAGGAGGGGGAGAAGGAAGGGAAGGATGGATTGAAAGATGAAGACCAGAGGAAAAAGAAGAGGAGGAGAAAACACGAGGATGAAAATTGAGTGAAAAAAGATTTGCTTTTTTGTCCTCAGATAATTGCGTATTTTAGTTATTGGTGGCATTGAAATTTACATATTTCAGTTGTCGTCGAGCTTCATAGATTGCTTGAAATTTTTGCATTTTTAGAAGTGATTATAATTTTTAAAGCACAAACCACAATGCTGAAGATCATACTGAAGCTGATATGGACTGATGTTTGTGTATGCTGTTAAGAGCAGAATCTGTATAATCCTAAAACTAGCCAGGATTGGTGGGATCAGCATCAGCTGCTGAGTTACCTTTCTGGGTCAACTCACTGAACCTGGCAATGCATTTTCTTTGCCCATCTGAGCTATACACATTTCCAGTTAGTCGAGTGGTGAGTTTTCCTTTTCCTTTTTCAAAAAAATGTAGTTCTCGTGGTCGTGGTCCTTTTGAATTTTCTGCAATCTAACTTTGACTTTTTATTCTTTTGTTAAATTGAGTTGATTAGATTGCATTATCCTTCTAAGGAAATTGAGTAATTTAGCTAACTACTTGATGCATCAGCCTTAGTTTGTTTGATTTATATTTGGTCGCTGAGACAAATGTGGAAAAGAAAACTAAAGTTCAGTTCTTTCTTAAAAAAAATGCAGCGATGGAATTGGTTTGGCAATATGGGGAGAAACCAGGTTTTGAATCTTGGAAGGGACTTGCTTGGGATACAGAGAGTTATTCCTTCAAAGTATTGCAATGGTGTTGCTATTCTGAAGTCTGGATGTTGGTGTGTTTTTAAAATTGGTGAGTAATTTAGCTGTCGTTGATGAAATTCTACATTTTGTTGTTTGCAAACTAGGAACTGTATGAATTACTTTGCCGTGTCCTTGTGGGTTTTAAGATTTCAGTGATTGAAAGGCAATTACTCCAAATTGCTGTAGGATTTGAAGGCACAAATTTACAGATTAGAACAAAAAAACATCATGCAAGTCTGTTGTAACATGCATCCTTAGATCAGGATTATGATTTTGTCAGGCCTATGCTACTTCTCTAGAGCATTTAAAATACCATTGCCACCTTGTTGTAGATATAGAATATGGTTTCCGGGCTGTAGTAGGTATTAGTCGGAAGAATCTCTCGCAGTTTCAAAACCTGCATGAAATAAATATTATCTTCCTGAAAGTAAACTCTTGTGTTTTTCAGTTGCTGGGTGCGACAACTTTCCTTGATTATGGTGGGCTTCTAGTTGAAGCTCTGTTTTTGCAAGACATTCTGCTGTGTCGATTGTTGTTGCTTACACTTTTCTTCTTCTTCATCAAGGAAATTGGATGAGACATGCCATGCCGGAAACCCTTACAAGCTGCCATATCTATCATCTGAAAGTTTTCTATCAGGGCCAGTGGCTTCGGCGTGGAAGCCTGGTTTTATTTAATTCGACGGTGAACTGTGCTGCAGAATTGATACGTATTGATACTATCTAGCAATGTAAATACAAACATTAAGGTTGTCAAAATCCCGTTATATCTTTAAACACAGAATAAATTTATTTTATAAAATTCTTTTAAATTCTAGCATAAATGTTTGATCTATTATGGTTTTTCTTGGCCATTCTGGCCAAAATTATTGTTTAATTTAACGATTTCAATTATTATATCTTTTAATTCAATTGTTCGATCATGTTAAAATTTTATAATGTCTCTTGATTTATCAGATTAAAATTTTATAGCAATTAGAGTTTATAACAACTATGCAAAAAGGTATTTTCAAAGTGTTCAAATTTGCAATTTTGTTTTGAAAAAATCATTTTTTTTAGATTGATTTTTTAAAACTTTATCATTTTATTGAAAAATTGAGCTTTTATAATTTTTATTTGAAGTTATTATGATCTTATAACTCGGATCATACTAATCCGGGCCGTCTCAATATTGTTTTTTTTAAATATCATATTGAATTTTTTTAAATCAAACTATAGTTTTACTAATTGTTCATGCTATTTTGGACTAACGAGTTAATAGAATCATATTAGTCTGCTTCCCATTTTTTTACTTGCATTTAAAATTTATATTGCATAATTTTAAGTTATTTTAAATTTAAATTTAAATTATATATATTAACAATACAATCCGAGTACTGTCTCGTCTTTACCTAGCTAGCCGACCCATAACTTCCCATTCTAACATCCTATGACTTCTGTACCCTGTTTCCATTTTCAAATTTTACGTCTTCCATCATCATCGAAGCACTATCTGCTTCGATGACTTTTATGATGCCATTTCAAAAGCAACTATTCTGCTTGCAATAAATGTCGAGTTCCAGTACAGGACCACCTGGATGGTTTAAGCCTGGTGATCATATCTTGCAATATCCAACAAGAAGCTTGGTAAGATTGATGGCATCTCTAACATGAAATATGAAAACCTAATGAACTCACTTTTCACACATTTACATTTTCTTTTTGAGTTCTTAGGCAGCTAAACGAAAACCCTATTTTACTTGAAATGCTTTTCCAGTTCTGTTTCTCAACCATTGTGATGGCTATTACTTTAAATACCACTTGACAGATTGCAACGGGGGGCAAGGGAGCTTGCCTGTCAGAACCAAAAACAAGAAACCGAGACGGCGTCTCTTTCAGAGTAAAAACAGCTCACATCATTGATGACTCTCTCAACCCTGTATAAGAAAAAAAAAGAATATATTTAACACGCCAGATAGAATAATAGCAAACCCAGTAGAGTCGATGATCAAAAGATATACATGTCTCCTCCTTCGGCTTTGCACAATGTACCAAGAGCGGGCCATCGCGTAGCACGGCAAAAGAAAACCAGCAAATTGAAGAAGCGAAATCTGAAACTGAAAGTCCAACATCAAAATTTATATCATATACTAGGGTCGAGTTGAAACCATTAATCCACCAGACTTTGGTTTGTGTAGTGGATGGATAAACATGTATCTGAACTATAATGGGCACCATAAACTTACACTGAAGAAAGTCGACGATTCTAGCACCATCCCTGAATCCCTTGTGACCATTAGAGCTTGGCGGAGTAGCAGAACTATAAGCAACTGCACAAAATGGTGACTGGCATCAGCTTGTAAGCGCATAAAAGCATTGATATATGTAAGAATATTGGTTGAATACAGTTTGCTTACAATGAGAGCAACGGATCGAAGACAAGCAATGCTGCTTGTATTGGCAACAGCATAATCCTCGTACTCTGATTGTAGCAATTGATGCTCAAGAGCTAAGAGATGAGAATCATGCAGATCAATGTGGTGTCCCCATGCTTGTCTGTGAGCAATGTAGAAAAACATATAAAACTTCAAAGAGATTTTGCTAGGATGCAGAAAATATGCTGAAAAGATACTAGAAGCAAAAAAAAAAAAAAAAGGAGAAAAAATTCAAAGTCATATTTGCTAAGAGTTGTTAGGAGCAGGTAGAGCTAATAGGGTCAATTCTAATAAAACCAAAAGACAGCTGGTTAGGGAAGACGACAATTTTTCTTTAATGGTATCATCTATTTGACCATTTAGGTTTTACTAAAAATGTCCTATGAATCTTTCCCCCTATTTCCCAGTCTCTGTCACACATGCACTATGGAGAATCCAGTAGCTAGAACATACCTTATATCAATTGCCATAACATCGGGATTGCTGCTGGCTGGTGGAAGGGAATAATTTGGTGAGAAAACCTGGCAACCAGAGAGCACATTTATACAAAATCATGCATTGCCATGTCTTCTAGAAATGTATCACATATACTAAAATGTAGTCCACGGGCTGGCAGAATGGGAACCCTTTACCTGACTGCAGATTTCACAGGTTATGTCACCTTTTTTGTTGCACCACCTCTGAATGCATTTCCTATGAGCAAACTGCAAGTGAAACTGATACAACATCAGGTGAAATAAAATACACGGGTCAGCAGGAAAGACTGCAAAAAAGCTACAGCACGCAATTGTTAGATTGCGTGTTTGTGACATGGAATATCTTGAATGTTGAAGATCATGATTGGTATAAGGGCAACAACATGCATGCATTTCAGAGCACAAAATGGATGCAACCTATTTAAAAAAAGAAAAATAAAAAGAAACAACAGAATTCTGTTCTCCAAACCAGATGCAAATTATGGTCTATCTAAATACAAGCCAACTCCTCACCCATACCCAAAACCTTTCCTATTTTTCTCCTACATGATAGCCAAAATGCAGCTAGAAAGCATGACAAAATAATGCATCTCTAATCTATACCTGATCATATACCCTTCCAAGTCGAAACCATCCTTCAATATTGGATATTTTATAAATAAAGAGATAGTGTAATATCAAAATTCTATTATATCCCAAATGAACCAACTCTATCAAATTATATTGTATCCTTGTTAATGACAGTAAGATGAACAACTTTGAGATAAATTATTTCCTTTCATCCTTAAATCAGTGTGGGAAATGTGAATCCAAAAAATGTGTTTTCTTCTTCCTGGGTTGGTTTATCGCATACAATTTCCATGAAGGAACTGGTGGCTCCACAAAATAAACTTGTTAGAAAACCTGTTGAAAAACAGGGAACTTTTTAAAAAATAAAGTACGGCAAGTACAAGTCCCTTGATAAATTCTTTCATACCAACAAATTAAGTCCTTTCTCAAAAATCTATTTAAGCTTCCAAGCTAATAAGGAATTTCATGTAAATTATCTTAATATTCACATTTATTATAAAACATAGACTTGGTTTATCATATCAGTTTATTATCACACATTTCTTCCACTTGTCTTCCCCATTAATCAAACAGTGTCTAGAAAATGCTAGTCATTTCACTTGTGTTTCCCTCAAATATTTTTTTCTCGCTTTCAAATGTGTATATTTTTAAAATTTTAAATAATATATATATATATATAATTAAATATAATGAGAACTATTTGTGCCAATAAATACAAAAAACAAAATGTTAACACATCTATTCAACTCACAGGTCAAGAATTTTTTTACGCAAATGAATTAATGTGTAGATGTTATTAGTGTATTTTTTACATTGAGTAAAAAAATATAACCTTGAATAAAAAATTTGATGCTTATATATAGTAAAATATAACAAAATCATATGCATTAATAAAAACATGTTAGATATCGTGCTAATTTTTAACATAGTAGAAAAATTGAACAATGATAAATTGAAACACCAATTACTTGGTCTTTGTATAATAACTTTTTTTTAAAAAAAAAAGTAAACAAAAAAAGATTTAAAAATTATAAAATAAGAAAAAAATATATAAATAGGAGTGATAAATATTCAAAATAAAAAATAAAATGAAAAGAATAAAAAAACACTAAAAATAAATATAAATAATAATAAAGGAAATGGTGGTGTTGTATTGCTAGTAAAATTGTAAATTTTGGATTTTTATTTTTTATTTTATTTTACACTTGATATATATATATAAAGAGGTCAACTTTTCAACAGGCACAAACCAAAACAGGTCTGCTCATTAAATGCACACACCTGCCAACACCTAAATATCATACACAAAGGTAGAAGCAGATTAAAATAAAACCCAACTGCAAAAATACAAAACATGACCGATTCTCAAAGCATCATCATGTTCACAAATTTGAGTTCAAATTTACAAAACTAAAATCATACAAACCCCATACAGGGGAAGACCTTGAGAGTCGTGTATCATTACAAAAACAAAGAGACGGAAAGACCTCAATTTTCGAGACTGGCGAGCCACGGAGAGAGGAAGAGTTGAATGAAAAAACCAAAAGACACGCCAGAAGAATCATCAAAAATCTCAGAACCCGAGAAACCAACATCCCAAAAGCACAAATCAACGGCCTCATTTCCTCACCAGAAATAGAAAGAACACGACTTTTGGGTTAAAAAGGAGAAATAAAGGAGAGAATCCATTCAAAATTCAAAATCCACAAACACAATAGCAGAAAAGATTTGAAACCCACGACCAGAAAACCAATAGACAACAAGAAAAACCGCAACGATGAACAAGCTAGGAAAAAGGTGAGAAAATAAATTAAAAACCCAGAAGAGAAAAGTAATGACCTTGAGGGTGCCATTACAGGAACAAGGAGCTTCCATAGCAAGAACCTCATCTTCCTCTTGACATATCCTACACTCAACCATCTCTACTTTCTTCAAGGAACGTGAAGACCCTTCTTCATTTCCTTTCACAGAAACAACACTCTCGCCCAAGTTACCGTCCTTATTTGTTGCTCCAATACCAACACCATTACTTCTATTTCTGTCTCTTTCTCCATTATGAACCGACTCAAAACAAGTCGAGGCTACTATGATTCTGTCCACGCACACCATGAAATCATCAACCATCTCTCTCTGTAATGTGAGTTGGTGTTTTGATGGTTTCTCTCCAGTTCTTGGCTGGTGCTTCTCTCTCAAGAAGTGGAGGGACATAAAAGGAGAGAGTGGAGAGTGGGGGGCTTTGAAAAAAAGGTTGGGTTTTGTGCGAATTTACGAAATAGACCTCATCTTTTTATTTCTGGACTTAAGTGGACCTGGTCTTATTGTTTAATTACATTTTTGCCTGACAAAATTTGTTCACGGAGGGTGTGGACGGCTGCCGGCCTGACATGACATGAAGTTTTTTTTATCAATGTATATTTTATTCGTTTTTTTATATAAAAATAATACAATAGAAAGACATTGTATAAAAAATTAAAATAATAACTGATTAAAAATAATAAAAATATCTTTATTTATAATTATTTTCTATATATATATATCTTTTTAAAATGATTATAAAAAATAACTTATAAAATGTTGTCATTATAGCATGTGTAGTACATGGGAGAGCTTTTTGAAAATGTTTTTGAAAAAAATGAATTTTTATTTTATTTTAAATTAATTTTTTTTATATTTTTAGATAATTTTGATGTGCTGATGTTAAAAATATTTTTTTAAAAATAAAAAAAAATCATTTTAATGCATTTCTAAACGAAAAGTACTTTGAAAAATAATCGCAACCACTCTCTCAAATAAACACTACTCTTTTCAGCTAAGCCATGGCCGAAAAATTACACTGAGCATTTGTAGTCTAATTATTATTATTATTATTATTATTATTATTATTATTAATATCCAAAAAAATAAAGTAAAATAATAATTAAATTATAGGATAAATAGTGTATTTTTTCAAAAATATATGATAGAGAAGATATATAAAGAACTTGATTGTGGGAATTTGTAGAGAGAGAAAAACTCCATGGTAACATATTAATTTGGTTATTGTCTTAGTATAAAAGCAATAAACATGGAAAAAATAATTAAAAAGATATATATGTATATATATATATATTAGAAAATTTAAATTAATATTTTATAATAATCTTGATGTGCAGATATTAAAATAAAAATATTTTAAGATATATTTAAAAATTATTGTACTGCTAGGTCATTTTGGATCAGTTTGACACTGTATTTCAATATATATATATATATATATATATATTATTTTAAATTAAGTTTTTTTTTATGTTTTTAGATTATTTTATTATGTTGATGTTAAAAACAATTTTTAATAAATAAATATATTTTTAAACAAAAACATTTTAAAAAATAACAATATTTTTTTATGGAGAGTGACCAAATGCAGTAAAAACAATACACCAAACATTGAAAAGAAACACACAACTAGAATTTCACCTATTTGTTTCCATCATCGTTTGAATGATTACTTATACTACAAACTTCTTTAAATGATTACTTATAATACAATTTGTTATGTCTTATTTACTATAATTAACACAATTATTATGCTTGCAGATGCATCTGGTTGGTATCTTAAAATATAAATAAAAAAATAATAAAATATATTTAGTTGAATACGTATGAACTAACACAAAATAAATCTAAATGCATTTTAAAAAATAAAATACAGATAAACATGTCTTAAATATCTTTTATACTCCAAGATAATAACATGATTTTGCAATGTTTATTGAAAATTCATAATAAAACACTTCACAAACTTATAGGTACGTTGATCTCACCCAATCATTTCTATATTATTATTGTTAAATTTCAGATATCTCTCCTAATGCTAAAATGCTTTAGACTAGGGTCTTTGGAATGGAATTCAAAAATATTTTTGAAAAAATTTAAATTTAAATTTATTTTATTTTTTATTTTAAATTATTTTTTTGATTTTTTTTGATTATTTTGATGTATTAATATCAAAAATAATTTTAAAAAAATAAAAAAATATTATTTTGATGTATTTTTGAACAAAAAACACTTTCAAAAATAACTTTTTAACCACACTCCAAAATAGGCATCCGAGTCTAAAATACAATAAATATTATTTTTCAATGTGTTTATATATATATATATATATATATTAAATGATATTTTTCATTTATTTTTAAAAATTTATTCTTGATAACAACACATAAAAATAATTTAAAAACATAAAATAAAATTTTAAAACACATAAACTATAATACCTTTGAACTTGTAAACAATCCCACCACACAATTTTCTTCTCTTGCTCTAGCAGACAAAAAGAAGAAGAGAGAACTTTTGGGACATGACAAGACTTCAGGATGAAACGACGACGCATGCATTGATTTTTGTTTTTTCAGAAAATAACAAAGAGGATTCCAAAACCTACAAGTAAGCAATGCTTTGAGGGAATTAGGGAAAAGAAAAGGCAATGCAGCAAAATCACATGATGATGTTCGGCTTCCACCATTGTCGTTGCCTGATTTTTCAAAGCAACGAAAGTTAGAAGAAAAAAGGATAAATCTTATTGAGCAATCCAATATTAATCTTGAATTGTTTCCAAAAATGGTTTATGAGCCTTTCCTTACATTATCAATTTAAATTTTTACGAGAAAGTTTGTTTTTGTGTTTTAAAAGTGATTTTGAAAAAAAAAATATTAATTTTTTTGCTCTAGATTAATTTTTTTAGTATTTTTATATTATTTTGATATGCAAATATCAGCAAAACTTTTTTTCTAAAAAAATATTATTTTGATATCAAAATCGGGCGATTTAAAAATTCAGAATTATCTGTATATACAAGACTACAACTCTGATGAAGAATCCAACGCTCGAGATATATTTTCAAATAAAAAACACTTTAATAAAAAGTAATTGTTTATGCACTCCTAAACACCCCTAAGCTATTAATTTAGTTTGTCTTTTTTTTTTTTTATTGTAGTGTATAGTGTTTTCTAAAAATATTTTTTGTTTGAAGATATATTTTTTAATTTTAATATTAGCTTATTAAAATAAAAAAAACATTAAAGATCACTAATATAAAAAACAAAAGTTACCTTATTCTCGAATACTTGTATAAAAAACAATATTGATGGGATAATTTTTTTGTAAATACATTTTTTTATCTACATAATGTATTTAATATCTAGCAAAAAAACTTTATTTTAATCTTTTTTTTCCATCGACAATTCAACCCAATACGTATCTTGAACTACACCACGAGAACACCTCTTTTCCTTTCCACCATCGTCACACCTTGAGCCTCATAAATCACGTGTTAAACGAATAATACCCTTTCTTTTTATTTTCTCTTAAAAATTTGATGAGAGCATAATATTAGTTATTATTATAAAACTCATACAAGCTAGCGAGTTGACTTGAGATTAGACTGTTCTAGAGTTTAACCCGATATAGATTAGAATAAAAAAAACAAGAAAATTAAGTGGCCCAACTCAATTTAATAAAACAATTAGATCCATCCATAATTTAGTTAATCTTCATAAAACCCAATTGTTTGTTTTCCTTACAAAAATCAGTCAAACAATTATTTTGATTTATTTTTCAAAACAAGTTAACTCGAATTAATTCTTATTATTTTATAACTCACACTACAAGAAAAGAAGGCTGTTGGCAACGAATTAGCATCGGAATATGTTTAACAATAGATTTTTCGTTGCTAAACATATAGCGCAGGAATGCAACAGATTATTTCAATTGAAATTTTCGTTGTTAATTAATATTAATTTATTTATTATTCGTAATGAATCTCTCCGTTGCAAACAATTCCTTTTCATGTAGTGTCAAGCTTTAATCTAGATGAATTTTGAGTCGGGCTTTAATGAGCATTGGAATTTAAAACTCGATACCGAATTTTGCTAAGTTTCACAGGCTGTTTTGATATTCATAGCATATTTTAATGCAGGGTCAAGTTGGATAATCAACAGGGATCACAGAAACCCTAAAAAAGGATAATCAACAGGGTGGGGATTACAGAAACCCTAAAAAAAGATGGCCGAGCAAGAGATCTTTACCTATTTTCTTGAAGATTTCATACGCCAAATGTGTATTATAAATATGGATGATTTATACTTTACATGGTTTTGCGTAGAGAGTGCTTGACAGTACAAAGCTATCTGCTCCAATTCGTGCACTTTTTTTCTGGTGCATGTCTCTATCAAGACAACCGAGTCTCTGCTATCTAGGCCACTGTTTTTTTTTTTTCAAGGAAAAAGGGTTGACACCATGTTTTAAAATTAATTGATTGTTTGGTGATTTAGATGTTTTTTTATTTAAAAATATATTAAAATAATATTTTTATAATCTTTCAATTAAAAATATCAAAAAATACTTAATTTAAAATAAATAAAATCAATTTCTTTCAAAAATAATAATTTAAAACACAGTGTCAAACCAGATTTAAAAGGAACTAGGTGGTTAAAACTTCGGTCCAAATTAGGGTTAGGCAATTGGAATGTTACTTCAAGTTTTCGTGGTAATCACTGCTCTTATTATTATTATGAGAAATGATTGTTGTTATTTTGCGTATTAATTTCCCATACTTTGCCAAGGGAGTTACAATGATTAAAGTGCTCAATGATCCATCTAATTTTATTTTAATTACTAGCCAATTAGTTATCTGCCCTCCTATGATTTGAAGGGTTTATTTATTTATTTATTTATTCTCCCCTCCTTTGATTCCCGGCAGCTTAATCCAAGTGTCTTGTCGGCACATGATTTGATACTAATTTTTATATCGAACCAGGCAGGAGTTGGGCCAATCATTCTAGAATTTATTTGACAGGTTAAATCCTGACATGACCCATCTAATTTTTAAAACTCGTATAGTTGACACATTCTGATACTGATTTTTATATCGAACCAGGTGTGATTCAAGCCGGTTAATCCACATTAATCTGTCATGTAAATCTTATTCTCTAGAAAATATATTTTATGAGCTCAGATAAGTGGGTAAAATCCTGACTATCCCAGTTACTTATAAAAAATACATTTCTTGACTTGAACTCAAAACCTGTTGTGCAGTTTTCAAACTCGTTACTACTACACCAGGGACATGTCAAAAGCTATCAAGATTTGTCTAATTTGTTTAACACATGATCTGATATTGATTTTCATATTGAACCGGGTGAGAATCAAGCCGGTCAATCTATAAATTAATCTGGCGGATCAAATGTGATATGATATGATCCGATTTTTAGGATAACCCATCTAATCCCATGCTCGAATCATGTATTTGCTTTTACAAGGCCATTAAATTATACAATGCGTTTTCATCCAAGCAAAGCTATGCCACACTCTCTGATGAGAAACTCTTCAATGATCTCTTAAAAATATAGAAAAATGGTGTTGCATGGAGGGACAAGGACGGCAATAACATGGCTATGGCAAGTTGGGTTGGGGTGTTTCTAATAATAGTTCAAAAACAAATTAGGTTTGCTTGGCTCAGTCAACGCTGAATAGCTTAAAGGTGAAGACACGTAGTACAAGTGGATAAGATACCCCCACATGGTTCTAGGGTTCCACTTATTTTTTATTTTAGATTAAATATTTTGGTGTTTTAGGTATATTTTTATGTGTTGATGTCAAAAATATTTTTTTTTTTAAAAAATATTATTTTAATGTATTTCTAAATAAAAATAATCACAACCATACTCCCAAATAATCACAAAATCAGGCAATGGAGAGGAGATGACATTATCGAAATAGGGGTAGCAAGCATGGATGGAGGGACAAACAACGAGGTGATGTCTTTTTTTTTCAGTGATCCAAGATTATTTTTATATTATGATATCAAAAATAATTTTTAAAAAAATAAAAAATTATTATATTAATATATTTTTAAATAAAAAATATTTTAAAAAACAGACGAAATCATGCTCACACACAAAATCAAGGAGAGGAGATATCATGATGGCAAGACAAACGTGGAGGAGAAGGCATTATCGAAGTGGGGGGTGATTGAAATAATTGTAGCAACATAGATGGAGGACAAGGTGGATGAGGAGCCACAATATGTCTACTTTTTTTTTTTTTTTTTTATCGTTAACACGCCTTGTGTATAAACAATTGGCCCTACTTGCATGCAAAAATAAAATAAATATAAAAACTATATTGTAGTGGAGCAACCTCTCGAACATGTGGATTAGATGAAATGATTAATCACTTAATTTCTTTTCAACATAGTGGGAGGTCCATCCATAATACACAAAAAAAAATCGATTATAAAATAATGTTTTTAGATTATAGTATACATTGATTAAGATTAAATCTATTTTTAGACTATATTTTAAAAATCGATCCGATTTCTCATGCCTAATTATAATTGTAGCATGGACTTGGGTATGTATAAAATAAATCATCACATAATATCTCATCAATTATTTGAACAAAGTCCACGCTAAATGAAGTACACGCACATGTATATATACTAGCAACCAGTCTCTAGAAGTGTACCTTTATTATAGTTTACAACTTATTGATTTATTATATAAAAAAAATTAATTTATAAAATCTCATAAAATATCTTACATTTAATAATTAATTTACAATACCATCCAAGTATTTCAATATTATTACCATCACCATCCAACTCGTGCCATTTTCATATAATTAATTGCTGAACATTCCATATAAAAACATTTTACAAGTGAGATATGGAGGTGGCTGGACCAGCTATCTCTTATGGATTTGGGCATCATTTTTATTATTTTTTTAATATATGGTCTAGTAACTTAGGTTTCAAGGTTGCGTGGTGCTCTCGCGTCCCGAAAGGTTGTGTTGGGCTTAAAGCCCAAAGGCTAAAAAATGGTTTCCTTCGAGGGTCAATGATTTCTTTATGCCCCTTGCTTTGTATTTAAGAGAGAGCTTTATCTAACCAGCAGGGTCTGTAGCTGCGGTAGATGGAGGGCGTCTTTTTCATGGGACTGTAGTTTGAGTGTCTCTGCGGTATCTGAAGAGTGTCCCTTTTATGATATCCTGGTTCGATTTCTACTCGGTACGCCTGTCATTCCTTGCGGCTTTACATGCTCATTGGGCTTGGAGGATGTTCAGTGGGTCCGAGGAATAGTCGAGGTGCGTGCAAGCTGACCCGGACACCCCGGTTATAAAAAAAAAGAGCTTTATTTATATATTATATTCTCGCAGTAGGGGATTAGAAAAAAACAAAAAACCCCGATTAAATCGAAAAAATGAAAATATATTAATCAAGAAAAATCAAACTATTAAAAAAAACCGATAAAACATTTTTTAAAACTTATGGTCATGTTTGAGGATTTAGGGAAAGACAATGTTCCTGTATCTTGCGGTGATCATTTTCAATTTTTATTTATAAAAACAACCAAATTAAAATTATATAAAAAAATGAAATTGAATATAAATCAATTTAACCTAATTGTTTCGGTTCGTTTTTTATGTAAAAAACCAAAAAATAATACATTGTTTTTTCAAGTTTTTTTTTTTTGGATTTTAACCAAGTTTTTCAAATTTTTTTTTTAACAAAATGAAATCAGACAAAAAAGTTTGAAACGAACCGAAAAAATATAAAGTTTTTTATAGTATATTTTTTTAATCTGAACCAATTCGGTTCGGTGTACCAGTTTTAGCTTTAAAAAACTAAACCAAACATGAAGTTTTAAAAATATTCGAAATGGTTTTTATTAATGATTTGGTTTTTCTCATTTAATTGTTTTCTATTTAATTGATTTTTCGGTTTTTTTCTCCCCCAACCGGCATCTAGTCTCCATCTCTGGTCTGTTATTCTTAGCAGGAAAGAGCCTGCATGCATGAATGAAGCCTGAAACGACAACCACTCGTCCAAAATCCAGAGTAGATTATCACCAAGAAACTCCATATATTTGAATCTGTAAACTATTCGACCAGCAAAATAAAACACTCCCAGCTGATACGGCCTCTAGAAAAACGGGATTGAACCGGCAGGGCAGGAGCACTAGACAGAATGGCAAGCTCTGTTCCATGGGAGTGGGAGGACAGAAACTCTGAGATGAGATTCCTGAACCAAAAAAACAGTAAAAATAAAGCTATAAAAAGGATAGTTTTGCTCGTTTTTGCCACTTCAATTTAGCCTATCAGGAATTCGATGAACACAGGCTAACTTCCGGCCAGAGTTGGAAGAAAATAATTTCCCGATGAGCCCTGGAATCTAAAGATACTCTGCTTCCAAATCCTCTGTTCTGGATATGATCTCTGCTGAAAGGTCATGAATGAGATTCCTGAACAAAAAAACAGTAAAAATGAAGCTATAAAAAGGATAGTGTTGTTCGTGTTTTCCACTTCAATTTAGCCTATCAGGGATTCGATGAACACAGGCTAACTTCCGGCCAGAGTTGAAGAAAATAATTTCCTGATGAGCCCTGGAATCTAAAGATACTCTGCTTCCAAATGCTATGTTCTGGATATGATCTCTGCTGAAAGGTCATGAAATTCTGCATGTACCGTCCAGCTCAAACTCTCGTCCAACAAGATTCTCACATCTAACCATCTTCTAGGTCTTCCAATGATACTCATGTTCGAGCAATGTGATTACTAATATAATTATTATTAGAAACTTATATGATCGTTAATTTTAAAATCTATAAAATTAATTGAGTTACACACAAGTTAATCCGGACATCCACGTTGATCAAGAAAAAAAATTTCTCACATCTAGAAAAAGCCATGCAGCACTGCAACATTGAAAATGTTCTGCTAGTGTTATTTTGCTTATGAATAAATAATTACGTTAAGATTTTCTCTCAAAATAATAATAAATAAATGATGAAAAATATCTGTCCATATTAAAATATAAAATATTATCTTAGAAAACATATTTAATTCGAACATCATTTTTATTTTTTCAAAAATAAAATAATACATATTTTCTAGTTTTTTAAGTTAAGAAATATCATAAATCTTAAAAAAAAAGGAATTAAATAATGAAAAATATTTTCTACATATCCATAAGTTTTTTAAACAATAATGCCTGAATGTTGTTTATAGCAACCCTATATTAATCCGTAAGGATGTAAAAAGAAGGACTGAAATGTTTGAACTAAAACTATAGGAGCTAAATTATAACTTCTTAAAATATAAAGAACTAAATTATAATTTACTTCTTCTTTTACTGAGAATGAGGGGCTAACCTATAACAAGCACAAGCGTACACTCTCAGGCAATCACCTCCTCCGACGCCATTACTAGGCACTGCGATCCCATTCCATTTCTCGCAGGCGGCAGTCCACGGAAACACAGTTCCGGCTTCTCACTTCCCAAGTTAAGGTACCTTCTTTCTATATGGTTCCCTAGAAATTGCAAGGAAAACAACAATAAGAAGAAAATTAACACACCGTACCACAAAACAGCTCTTTAATTTTTAGCCTGTTGATTTCTATTTTAATTAATCATTGTATGCAAACCTACTATTGTGATTCATGTAGAAAATACAAAATTTCAACTCTTAGTTTGATTTAAACTCCAGTGCTTAGCTCCTTTTATATTAGCTTAATCGTAGGAAAGACTTAAAAGTTTGAGTCTTTTGGAATAAAACAATGAGAACCCATTATTGATTTTTGGTTGAGGCAGGTGGGATTTTGTCTGAGCGGTCTTTAGTTGGTTATACAAGCTATGGCAGCTAAGGACAATGCACCTTCCTTGGAGATTTTAGGTACTTATCAGAACAAAAAGACCGATCCTTTATGAATTTTAATATAGCTGTTCTTGTTACTTCTTGTTTTCTTATGTTTCTGTTCGAATTCTGTTGTTACAGCTAGAGGACCAGAAGGGTGTTTTGTGTGGAATGGGCCACCATTCGGGAATGATGAACCAAGTGTTAAACTTGAGAGAGTTCCTTGTAGTAGTGCAAAGTTTAGTGAAGATGGGTCTAGACTTCTGGTTATGAAAAGTGATTTTGTTATTAGTATCTATGATTGCAGTAGCTTTAAGGAGATTAAATCTTTCCAAGTTCCCAATGTTCTTGCTGCTGTGTTGTCGCCCTGTGGGACTTATCTTCAGACTTTTCAGAAATCATCGACACCGCAGGTTAAGAATCTGGTTTTGTGGGAGACAGAGAGTGGTGAATCTGTTTATCAGCAATTCCAAAAGAACATGACAAAGACCACGTGGTAATTTATACTTTTAGCTGACTGTTTTTTAGAAGAAAGTTGTGAATTCAAAATACATTTTACTCATTTTAATACAAAATTGATTATTATCATTTTATTTTTCCATAATTTCTGGAATCATAATTTGATGATACTGTCTTGCTTATGCTTCAAATGGGATTTTAAAATCTCTTGTTCCGGATAACCTCTCCCTCTCTACATCTTCCTTCCTCCTAAGTGCTTGCATGTAATTTGATATATAAGTTCTTAACTATGTAATTGCTTATATGTGTGCCCTTCAGGCCCTCAATCCGATTAAGTTCTGATGAAGCTATTGCATGTCGGATGGCAACAAATGAAATACAATTTTTTGATCCTAAAGATTTCTCTAAAGGAATTGTTCACCGCATAAGGGTTCCTGGGGTGGCTGCCGTTGAGCTTTCAATGGTGCCAGGGTCCCATGTGGCAGCATTTATCCCAGAGTCTAAGGTGAATATTCCATGTTTCTAGGCGAAGTTTAAGGAATGATTTCTACCCATGTTTTAGTAAATGTGCGATTGAGGATTAAGTCATTGCATTTACATGCAAGCACAACCAACCCTAAACACAATGTTGTCATGCATGTGCACTGCATACATACTTGCAGAGTTAGTTTTTCTGAATAAAAGCTATCAAGAACTTTTTATATTGATATTGTCGACCACTACATTGAGAATACAGTTTTTCTTCCAATAATGGTTAAAATTGAGATGATGAAAGAAGGATCTTTTATAAAAAAAATGAACTTTGCCCAAGAATTGATCAAAACCTCCAAATTCTGGGAATTTTGATTGGATAAACTCATGCTGCATTATCACCAAAATAGAGAAATTTAGGTTCAAATTGAGTACATTGAATTTTCTTATAGTAAGATTCTCATGGTATATATGTCAATATACACAGTGCTTTCCGGATTTGGATTTGTATATTTAGACAGGTTATTTCAATATGCTCCTGACAAGTAGAATGTAGATATTAAATTGGTTTTCAGATCTGGGTGTCCTTGATTGTCTTTCTTCCTTGTGATGATTTTTTTAATTAATTGTTGGATCATGTAGGGTGTTCCAGCCAGTGTTCAGATATTTGCTTGTGGGAAAGAAATGCAAAGTCAGCCTGTTGCTCGAAGGAGCTTTTTCCGATGTGATACAGTGCAACTGAAATGGAATCGTGGTTCTACCGGGCTTCTGGCTGTGGCACAAGCAGATGTTGACAAGACCAATCAAAGTTATTATGGAGAGTCCAAGCTGAACTACCTTACAACCAATGGGTCCCATGAAGGGCTGGTACCTCTACGTATGTTCGGGATTAGTTTTTCAGTTTTTTTAGTTGTCTGCAGACACTGTGAGTTCTGATTGTTTGATCCATGAACAGGTAAAGAGGGGCCAATTCACGATGTTCAGTGGTCATGTTCTGGTTCAGAGTTTGCTGTTGTTTATGGATGTATCCTTGTTCCATATTTAGAGTGAAAGATTTGTTGTGTTAGATCCATGTTGTCACTCTTATTAAGGTAAGCAGTCATCTGGAGGACATGTCAAGGACATGAATACATGGATCATGCCAGTAGATCTTGTTTGCATGTAACTACAAGACTGGGCGGGCTGATACCAAGTATCTACTCTCATTAATTTGGACATCTATAAAGTGTAGAGGAACTTTGATATGAAAACTCTATCCCTTGAGGGACAAATCATATTGTAATGCTGACCTTGCACTGTTGGGTTTTCTCAAAGGCGGGTTCTCCAAAATAGCGAACTTGTGCCATGTTATTCTGGTAGATTTCTTTTTGAAGAGCTAATGATGCATTTCTGTGTTTGCATGGATTTATTTATTTTTCTTAAAAACTTTTCTCGTGTCTGAACATTTAAATCAGCTTTAACAGTTTATAGACAAAGGATGCAAAAATTTACTAGTCTTCAACTCAAATTGCGCTCATTCACATTTCCTTCTCAGTTGCTTCCACAATATTGTGCTTCCTTGACCTATTTTAGTTATGCCTGCAAGCGCAACATTGTTTGATAAGAAGTGTCATCCTCTACTTGAGCTTGGATCAGGCCCTTACAATACTGTCCGATGGAACCCCAAAGGGAAATGTATCCTTTGGAAAAGATTGTTCTTTTAGTTAGCTGTATATATTACAATTTGATTAACTTCAAGCACCTTTTTTTTCATTCCATTTGTATGAGATATGTTTCCTTAATTCTTTGGTTTTCAGTTCTATGCTTAGCTGGTTTTGGTAACTTGCCTGGTGACATGGTAAGTTCAAGTTGATTATTCTCTGCAATTTTCTTTCGGGTTGAGATTATTTTAACTAACCCTTCTTCTCATTGAAGATTGTTTTTCCTGCAAAATCATTTTGCAGTTCTTCACCATCTCTTCTTCATAATGCACAAAATTTGGGTTAATTTAATTTTTGATCAGCTCATTTATTAATTAGTGAAAGCCCTAGGTCAATATCTCTTTTGTGTGCATCATTTACGTTAAGTTAAAATATGTTTTCTTATGTTCCTTGGGAAGGTCATAACTCATGCTCTTGGTCTGGGATTTCTAGGCTGTGTTTGTTTCCCGGAATTCACTTTCCGGGAAATCACTTTCCAAACTTTCCTGTGTTTGTTTGTCTTCCGGAAAGTTGGTCAACGGAAAACACTTTCCAGTCAAAGAAAAAATTGGCTTGGTTTTCAGGAAAGTGTTTTCCGGAAAATTTGGGCGGAAAACACTTTCCGGAAGTTGTGAAAAATTTAAAAATGTCATTATTTGCTGATTATATCAAATTTGATCCTCAAACTTTTGATTGCTATATATAATTTGTTTTTGAATATTTATTTTTCAATTCCATCTCTTAAAATTTAATTTTTATATTAATTTTGGTTCTTATTTTTATAATTGCTATTTGCTTTTTTCTTATCATTTTTTTATTGAAATTTTTTATCTATCAAATTTGGTCCTCATTTTTTTTATTGTTACTTATTTTATTTGAAATAATTTATGAAATGCTAATTATTATTATTTTAATTTATTCACCTTTCATTTTTTAAATTTTTTAGATTTGATCTCTATTATTTCGATTATTATTTATTTTATTTGAGATAATTTATGAAATTATATTTTTTTTCAATTTCATTCTCATTCAACTTTTTAATTTGTAAGATTTGTTCCTCATTATTTTAATAAACTTGGAAAAAAAATTAATTTATTAATAAATTATTTTCCAGTTCATTTTCCATAACACAAACAAACACTGGAAAGTGTTTTCCAGTTTATTTTCCATAACACTGCCAAACATTGGAATTCACTTTTCAGGAATTCACTTTCCAGGAATTCACTTTCCAGGAATTCACTTTCCCCGGAATTCACTTTTCAAAAGGAAACCATTTTCCAGCAAACAAACAGGGCCTAATTTTCCTGTTCTTCTCTTCATTTCTTGGTAGATTGAGATAAAACACCACATAAAAATTTCACCAATTGTCTTTCTTCCATCAGGTCTTGTTGTTTTGACCCTCTTCCTGCTTTATGATACTCTTGGAAGGAGGAATGCTTGTGTGTTTCTCTGTACCTTAGAGCATTCTCTGTTTATTATAGGGCTTTGTTTTTTGTAAATGGAGGGTTTTTTTCCAGAGCTTGTTTTTTCAATAACTAGGATCATGAAGCTATTGAATTCTTATGTGCTTGTTTCTCCTGGCAACTCTAGGTTTCTAACCCCCCGGGTTGGGCTGAAATTGTGCAAGACCTCTGCCTTGTCCTTTCCACCCAAATTTAAATCATGTTAATGTTTAAGCTGCTGAGGATGGAAAAAAAACTTATTTTTTTCAGTTCTATATAGTTTGACCTTTTTTGTGCCTGAGCAAGTAATTAGGTGATCAAGTTCTTTCTTGTTCCACGTCTAATGCTTGAATAAAATTTCAGGCTTTCTGGGACTATGTGGACAAAAAAAATATTGGAACAACTAAGGCTGAATGGTCTGTAACAAGTGAGTGGTCCCCAGATGGGTGCTATTTCATGACTGCCACAACAGCTCCAAGACTGCAAGTTGACAATGGGTATGATCATTGGTTGTGATTTGTGGTTCTCTAGTCATGCTTGCCATTGTTGATAATTAGAAGTGTAGCAAACCTGTACCCATGTCTTGGATCAAAAGTTGGAATTCATAGATCATAATTGATACCTTTAAATTTCTGACTACCTATTAATAATGCTATTTTATTGTCGCTGAGGAAGTGCTTTCATCCTTTCTTACATGTATTCTTGTTCCTGATCTAAAACTCATTTGGTGTACACTTCTATATTGTTTCTGGTGAAAGTCAAATTCACGCAAATGGGATTGCCTTCTTTCATCTAACAGCTTATCATACACATCCATTTTTGGCTGAAAATTGAAATGCTTAGCAATAATGAGCAGTAACCTTTTGTTCAGAGGCTCTTGAAGTGCCATGGCTTACTGGTGGTGAAACAACCAGTAATTTAATGCTTTTATGCTTGATGAAATACTTTTTTAGTAATCTTTGTTTTTGATCGAATACTTTAAGCAAAGATGTAGAACACCATAGCTTAAACTATTTGTTCAACTCAAACAAATCAGTGCTTATCAAATACAGCTTTGCGGTGTCATAGAGTTGAACAGTTCAGTATTATGTATGGCGTCAAGGATAATGTATTTATTTTTGTTTCCTATACATGTGAGAGGCATGGACATGCATGCATCTTATAAACTTATTTGCCAACAATTCAAGAACTGATTTCTGAATTATGTGATTGAAGGATTAAAATTTTCCACCACAATGGATCATTATACTTCAAAAAGATGTTTGATAAATTGTATGAGGTTGGTATTCTAACAAGTTACTGGTTTTCCTGAACTGATCATAATTCTATTTGTCTAATTCAATCTTGATTCGGCAATTACTTGTGCAGGCTCAGTGGAAACCAGATTCACCAGATAGATTTGGTGATATTGCAGAGCTAATCAAGTCTGTTGATTCATTAAAAGTCACAGAAACCAAATCTCAAGGTTCTATCAACACTTTAAGCCCTGATTTGATAGTGAAACATTTGTTATTAATTTTTGGGGTCCTTAACACATTAATTATTTCAGGACAAGGTGCAGTCTCCAAGAAAACTGCCCCTCAGAAACCTGCTGCTTATCGCCCTCCACAAGCTAAAGCTGCTGCTGCTGTTCAGGCAGAGGTATATAAACCTACCTACTATCCTTTAAATTAAGATGTTCATTTCTTAAAGAATCACGAGCAGGGAAAATTTAACTGTTGTAAGGGTTTGCCTTTCTGCTGATTGTGAGTGGAATCTCCACTGTTCGTCACTCACCCATATTTACTGTTGTTGACACATTACTTTGTTCTTAATATAAGATCTCATCTTCAGGTAAATAACTACTACACTAAATGAACTTGTACCCTTTTTTTCATTTTTTCTCTTCATGAAATGCTTTTTAGATTTTTTTTCTTCCAATTTTTTTCTTCAATATTTTGTTGATTTTGAATTGGTCATCATAATTTGTTTTGATTGAGATTATCGCAGTCCTAATATTTGATTGATGCTCGCAAGTTTTTATTTTTATTATCATATCATTAAATAAAAAATAATTTTTAAAAACAAAAATTTTAAACTCGATGGGGTCCATGATATAGGCTGTGAGCTTGTCGAGTTAAGCCGTGAAGCCCAGGTCATTTCAACATGTTATCATCTCAATATTATTGAAAAAGATGCTATCTTGAAAAAGAAATTTAAAGTTGGACCATATTTTAACTAGTTGTTAATGTTGTTTTTGAACCCAATAAGTAGACTGAGTCATATAGGAGCAACTTTTATACCTGTTAATTTTAAAACCAGGCTAGACAATGAGTCGGGTCAGGAGGTTTTAAAGTTGCCTTGGTGAGTCTGGTTTAATAACAATGCCAATTTTTTTTTTTTTTTTTAATTTCATGTTTCAATCTTTTTTCTTTCAATTGAATCTTTATTGGATTTATTTTTCAACATTTGATAGATTTTAAATTGGTCTTTATAATTTAATTTGATTTGTTTTTTATGAAGTTATCGTAGTCTCGAGTAAACGTTGCAGTCTTTGGTTGATGCTCAATTTTGAGAGCATTTGTTTTTGTTATTGTATCATTACATGAAAAATAATTGTTTTTTTATAAAAAACCAAGTTGTTAAATTTGGTGGAATCCATGATATGGGTCGTGGGTTTGACAGGTTAAACTATAAAGCCTAGATTGAGGTGATATGTATTCGATAGGTCAGGTTGAATAACATTACATGATAGATCCTTGCTTCCTAGATTCTTTTTTTGACATTCATTTTTTTTATCCAACCCACAACATGGCATAGCGCAGGTTGGAATCTGCTAGGAAACTAAGAGCATTGAAATATGAGTGCCTGAGTGCCTTTTAAAAGGTTGTATGCATAAAAAAATATATTAAATGCCACTTTGGTATTAATGGGAGAATAGATGGCTTTAATTGTTCAAGCTTTTAATATGTGGTTGCTGTAAATTATCCATTGGCCTCTCAGAAAAAAAGAAGCTTTATATAGCAACTCATGGCATCCAGATTCGTGGCCCTTTGAGAGAGGGAACTTCTCTCCATGACAACCATTGTTCTAAAACCCTACTTGCAGAATTTTTCCGCTTTTTGCTTTTTTTGACTACCAGATTTTGAAGATTTTATCAGTCGAGGAAGTAAACTGGCCATTGAACTTTCCCAAGTACACAAATCATTGGGTTCATCTTCTGCATTGCTGTGGCAAACTGATGCCAAACTTCCAAATATGCTCAGCTCAATTTTTAAGCTATTCTTTTTTGGCAATTATTAATATTACAGTGTTGCTTTGATTGGATTTAATTGGTTGCTTATATTCTGATGGTTTTCATGTTCTGCAATGACAGTTGTTAGGAGGAAGCTCCACCGAGTAAGTACCTATTCTGTCTTCATGCTTGCATAAACAATGTTTTGAATTTGACAAAGTAATACTCATCAATGACGTTAATTCAGACAAATGAGCAAGAATGCGCTGAAGAACATGAAAAAAAGAGAGAAACAAAGGGAGAAGAAGGCCGCCGAGGCTGCCACAGCTGCCGGGGGTTCACGGTAGAACGCACGAATTGCTGCTGAACCTCTTTTAAACTGCGTGCTGAACATTGGATGTTGATTCATGCACTGGAACACATTTAAACGCAGCATTGTTCCTAGCTAGAAATTTAGGCCTATGAAAGAATATGAGGTGGTCAAATAGAAGCACACACATGCTTTTGTTGGTGAAAATTTGCTGGACGACTTTTAACACAAAAGGGTTTTGAGCTGTTCGTTGAGATTTGTAACGTTATGATAACATTGTTAGCTTTGTGCTATGTTGTCGCTGGTCGATGGATGTTTTGGAACATATTAGAGGCAGATGCGTTTGTCATCATCGTCATTCATTGACAATTTATAGTTTTCTTTATGCAAGAGAATGACGTGTGTTCTAGATTATGGTTTTTCCAATTGAAAATTTAGGAAAGCAGTGCAGGAGACTACATGTTGAATATTATTTCAATGGGTTCTTTGGCAGATGCTCAACGTAATACAATCGTGTTTTTTTATTAAAAAAAATGATTTTTTAAAAGATTTACATTAATGTTTTTTTTTAGTATTTTTTTAATTATTTTATGTTAACAACAAATTCTAAATAACCACAGATTATTGTTTCGTTCTTTCTTTTGTACTTAACACGAACTGTTTCCAGAGGTTCAAATCTTTTTTGTTTTGGGAGAAGAAATTCACGTAAATATCAGTTCTTGAACCGTTATACAGTTCATTATGATAAAGGAAAAATACATTTTGTGCCTATGGAAATATTTTTGAAAGTATTTTTTTGTTCATAAATGTATCAAAATAGTGTTTATTTTTTTTTAAACCATTTTGACATCAGTATATCAAAATGATCTAAAAACATTAAAATTTTTAATTTAAAATAAATAAATAAATAAAAACACTTTTGATACGTAATTACAAACTTTACACTGCGGCCTGAACAGGAAGTGGGAATTTACCTCTAATAGTGGCTTTGTTGCTCACTGCACATCAACTAGCAGCAACACCAGCTAGACCAGTGACAGGAGAGACGAAACTCCAACTTGTACGAAGACAAGGGAATAAATGGAAACAACTCGCAGATAAGAGCACGGCAAGGAAAACTATGGTCAATTAACCTTTGAATTCACATCAGAATCCCAATAAATCCTATTTGTCGTGACAATACACTGGGCTGGTAAATACGAGGACAACTGAATTTTATGCGAATGGGATAGATATGCAAATTTTGTCTTCTAGAACAAACAAACTGGGACAGAGTCTAGAGCCAAAGTTTTGGAACCTCTAAATTATGACCGGAAGTTCAAGCTAATCCAAGAAAAAACATTACAGATGTCTTTCACTTGATCCCAGAGCCAGCATGTTATCACAGTATCTTCATGAAGCTAAACAAGCCACGAGAAGTTCGAATATAGAAAGTTTTTCGTTCTTCAAAATCTAACACCAGTCGTCCATGTACCTTGTACGCTAGGATGTCTGGTCACATGCCTTGTCGGCAGTTTTTTCACTTTTCTTCCCAACGCGTTCCTTAGCCTGGTAGCATGAAGATGTACGTCTTCTGATGCCAAATTCTTCACACATACCACCCTCTCATTTTTGTTCTCTGTTTGCATGCCAAATAGAAAACATTGAAAAGGCTTTTCCAAATGATTGAGCAGACACATTCATGTTGCGGAGAAGAATTATTATTTAGTAGAAATAGACCCTAGTTGTTGTATTTATTGTGTGTAGAGGAGAGAGGGAGAGGACACCGTCATGTTGTGGAGAAGAAGTATTATTTAGTAGAACTAGAACCTAGTTCCTGTATTTATTGCTGTGCGTGAAGTAGAGAGAGAGAGAAGCTTACTGTAAAAAGCCTTCAAACATGGATGCTGACCACGGGAAAGTTCAGTGATCACCTCTAGTTGTGGATTGCTCTCCTTGAATGCTGGCAGGTTTGACTCCATGAAGGCCCTGCCATATTCATGATTAAATAGATAATCATAACTACAAATTGTAGAAAAGCCAGTGGCCAGGAAAATCAGCAAGGGTGCTATAAGGACCTATAATGGTTTGGATTTCTGTTGTTTAAAATGGAGAAAAATTTAGGAATAAAAATCAACATCCACCCATGAGATTACCACAACCATACAGGTCATATATATAGAGTTTACTTGCAGGCTGTTTGGATATTTCCGATTTGAATAGAAATGAAATCATTTCAACAGCATTTATCCAATTCTATTGTTTGAAAAAAATTAAGGAATATAAATGAATTTTACAACCAATTAAAATTAGATTTTTTTAATAGATTTGCGAATCACACCCACTTTGGGTGTAATTAGTTTCAGAATGGATTCATTGAAAATTAATCCCACTAAATCAGTGGTGTGGTTTATTTCATAATCAACCCATTGGAAATTAATCCCACTAACGCCCTTCACACCCCTCTCTCACATCTGCTTGGAAGAAGTTTTCTGGGGATGGTGGCAATTTGGATAAATGATTTATTTTCACTAACTCAAGTGAAATGAATTCCAAAATTTTAAAACCTATTCCAACCAAAAGAATTCATTTAGCAAATCAAATCAATTCAATCTACTTAAATAGACGAAATTAAATTAATTTTAGTATAGAATTGGTTCCAAACTAGGATGATAAAGATGAAAAGAATCCAAGTACTACCATCTCAATAGCTGGCTGGGTGGTAAAAACACCTGCCCTGCTCATTTTTCAAGCTAGTTTGGGTTAAGTAAATGGATCCTTTGCCTCTATTAAGTTCTATTTTCAGGCAAACTTTCTGCAAACCGATGTCAAATCAATCTTTACCACATCAAATGACAAATCTTTTGGTCTAACTCCACCCTTCCTAACTCCAACTTCAATCTGATCTATACACTTTCTCCCAGTGCACCCATGGACTTATTTTGAACATGACCAAAACTATAACATTCGACCTCCCATATGTTGAGTCTAACATGCATCTAATTTGTTTCTAGATTTCATAGATACAAAAACTAATCACTAAGTGATTGAAACATATGTGATCTAAGGGCCGAAACTCATACCTGATACCCCTACTACTTCCTCCCCAGTCACAGTAGCTCACAACCAGCTTTTTCAGTTGCCATATACCTTTCCAAGCCATCTGACATTAGAAAACAATGAGCTACAACAAAACTTGTAAAATAAAAATGCAAATTTTTCTCATTAGCAGATGAAAAATCTCTTTATCTTCACAAGCATCCAAAGTTACAAAAAAACAAAACCAAACAAGCAAGTAACATGATGATTTCCCATCGAAACAAGCACAAATTCCTAAGCCACTCAAATACGAAATCAACTTATAATCAAACATTCTACATGAAAAATGACATTTCTTCACTTCTACAAACACTCCAAAGTTATCATCTCTGAATACTAATCTGCTCTTAAAATGAAAGAAAGAGAAAAGGATCTCTTCAAATCATTACAGCCGCCTTACTCATTCATTAATTTGCACAACACCATCACATAACAAGAAAAAGGGTCCGTTAAAAACACAATCTTTCAATGAATTAACAAACAGAAAGTCACTAAAAACCAACATTGCCATTCAATTAATAAAACCTATTAAATAAAAAAAAGATCAGATCTTTTGCTCTTTTGGCACAAAAAAATCCAAAAAGAAGCCAGTTTCAGAAAACCCATAAATCCCAAGAGAGCTACAAGGGTGGAAAAGAAAGGTACTCAAAATGAAACTTTGAGAGAAACTGACCTTCAGGTTTGTGTTGGGACTGCAAGGGTTTTGCGGAGAAGAGGGACAGAGCGTAGCTTAGTGAAGTTTTGTGGGGTTTTGGTGGCAGGCTGATTACAAAAACTTTATTTTTACCCCATAGGCTTTTAATGTTTATCTCCTATCCTTATGGTCTACGATTTTCTAATGCTACTCCTATTCTTTCTAAGACATTTCAGTTTCACCCCTGAACATCAAATAGCTAATGAAATGTAACGATGAACCTACATTTGATTATAATTATTTTTTTTTATAAATTTCTTATGTTTTTTATTAGCCTAGATGTTCGGACTAGTTTGAGCGTACCTCGACTAATTCTACGAGCCCTGAAATTAATACCTATATAATTCTTGGTCATCATATTAACAACCATAAAGTTAAGATCTCATACACATGAGTATGATCATAAATTTAATAGTCGGTTTTTATCAAAAAAAGTAACCAAACCGAATATTATAATTTTTTTTAAAAAATTAACCAAACCGAACCAAACCTCGTAAAAACCGACCATTTTCAGCTCGGCACGGTTCGGTTTTTATGATTAAAAAAATTGAAAAAACCGAAATTATTCTGGGAGTTTTTTGATGGGCCATTTGATGGGCTTTCTGATGGGCTTACAATTAATATTAATAAAAAACATTTTTCTTATAAAATCCGAAACTATTTTTAATTATTTTGCCACTAATACAAATATTAATATAATAAATTGTTAATGTTAATATAGAGTTTATTTAGTTTTTTTTTTACTTTCTAATACTATACTTTTGATTTGTTTAATTTAGCATAAGTCAAAATAATTAAGATTACATAAGTGAACAAATTAAAATTAAAATTACAGAATATTGCCTTCAAAGGGCTTCAAAATAAACAAGAAGCAATATTAACATAAAAAACTTCAAGAAATTCACCAGATTTTAATCTAATTATCATCCATTGCTGTAACTTTCCACCAAATTCTACAAAAAAAATAAATAGAAATGATAGATTGAAAATAAGTTAATTAATAAATCATAAAATAAAAGTATTAAGTGTATAAGAAACAGAACCCGCAAACTCAATACAATATATATGCATAATAATTAACAATTAAAAATAGTATCCCGTATTAAGACAGTAAAGATCAACATTCCCGAATGCAAAAGTTCTACAATTTTCAATTGATTTTAGTTTTCGATTGGTGATTCCCGAAGGTCTGAAATTATGATTAAACAAGAATCCAGAAAACTCAATACAACATATATGCATAATAATTGATAATTTACAACAGTATCCCGAATTAAGATAGCAAATATCAACATTCTAGGATGCAAAAGTTATAAATTTTTTGATTGATTTTAGTTTACGATTGGTGATTACCGAATGCCTGAAATTATGATTAAACAAGAACCCAGAAACCTAATACAACATAGAGAAATCAAAACACATAAAGATGCAAACTTCACAACTTAGCAAAAAACCATGAACAAACACTAGAAGTTACATTTTCCAGTTGTGAGTTTTTACTTATCCAAAACTCACCAAAAAATCTTGTGTTTTTTTACTTCTTTGAGTGATTACCGATCCATTTGTCTAAAGAAAAGTTCAAGTTCATGTTAAAAAACAACATTACTTGGAACTTAGGATAAAAATAATATCAGAAATAAAACATAGATCTTGAGAAACAACATTATATAGTTATTGGCTAGCTAGATCTACCTTTATCTCCTAGTAACAATAACAGTAATAATATTTTAGGGCAGCATAGATCTTGAGAAGAGATAACAAGAAATAAAACAGAGGTTAAATTTACTTACCTTTAGTAATGTTGTTTCTGAAGAGGACTAGTAGATGGGTTGCAGTTGCAGAGGGAGGGAGAAGCCAAGAGGGGGGAGGGTGTTACGTTCCTGAACAATTTGAGATACTGAATAATGGATTTTCGAGGAATCCAAAACCTCCAAAGCTTAATTAAGGATAAAATTAATCTCATACATTGTTCATGACTCTTAACGATAATATAGATAAAAGAAAATAACAACCCACCGGGTTTCAAGGACCCAGTAACCCACTCCTAAGACTCTGCTTATTGACTCATTCTTCAGCCCAACTGGCAATTATTTGACACGTAGACTTTGACTAAATAAGCTAATACTCTTAACTATTTATTAACCAAACATTGTAACTGGACTAACTCAATTACACTCTTGTTGGCGCAGACTCCCACTTGATATGACCTCAGCTGACTCAGACGTGACCCACACGACCTCTCCGGTTGACACCTGTTTTGGTCTGTGTATTGTCCCATCTCCCAGCTCATTGTTCACATCTTCTCAGCTCACAACCGACACTCCACACACTTCACACGCACGGCACGTGACAGAGGGGATGACGATGCAAATTACAAAGGTTAGTTGCAGAGGGAGGGAGAGCCTGAGAAGCAGAGAGGGTGAGAGGGGGGCTAGGGTTTGTTACTTTGTTTTAAGCAGAGAGGGTGAGAGGGGGAAGGGGGCGGGGGGTGAAATTATTTTATAAATATGCTTATTCTCTATCGTGGAACGATGCTCTGTTTTGTTCTGCTGGTTCTCGTATTACCTATAATATAAACTGGGAGTTGTTTTTTCGTCAATATCGTTTCGGTTTCGGTTTCGGTCGGTTTTTTGTTTTTTAATTGAAACAAAATATTTTAGTTTTGGAGCATTTTGGTATACCGTTTCAAGGTTGTACTATTTATATATATATATATATAATTAAATATATTAATTCAAAAAAAAATAGTTCAAATCCAAAAATAAAATTATTTAGAATTGTGCAATTTAATCAAAAAAAGACAATAAAATAATTTTTCTGAACAAAATTATGAACATATATGATATTACGAGAATGTCATCATCAATCTCGCAAGGTCATTATATTCTTCGATTGCTATGAAATTTTAACATAATATATATAAATATGTTAAAAAGACTCATCGTAAAATTTCATCTCAATCTAACGGTCGGATTAAGAGACATCATTGATATTGTAAAATTATTTATTATTTAAAAAAACACTATTTGGCCAAAACAGAACGGGAGGAACGAAACCAGAATATTTCGGCGTGTATTTGGCCGAAAAATCAGGAATGAGTTGAAATTTAAACCGAGGTAAAAACGATATTATTTTGTCTTGATTTTTTAATTGGTACGAAATAGACAACCATGATTTTTTCTTGCATCTCCCTTTACTTTTTTTTCTTACATTCCACTGTAAGATTTTTGAATAGTTTTAATTTGATCCCTCAACTTTTATTTTGCACAATTGAGGTTTTTAGAGATCAAATTAGATTCTAATTGCATGAGGTGATTTTAGTCAATCATTATATAATTGACTTTGAGTTACACATCAATTCTGAGAGACCAAAATTCAATTAGGGCTGGGAATAGAAACTCAAAAAACGAGTACCAAATTTAATAAAGAATAAACAAAATGTCCCATTTAAATTTCAGCGTGGTAAACTTCAATTTAATCTCTTAAGCTTAGGTTTTTATACCATTTGGTCCTTGTTGTTTTGTTCTTCTCTATCGCACCCTCCACGAGAGTGCGGCGTTGCGGCGACCCTCCCGCGAGCGGGGAAATTCATGTCTGGGTCTTATATTTATTTTTGTTAAAATGGGAGTCGCCACCTAGTATTATGGTTACTAGAAAACCTAAACTGGTCTTTTAGAGATTCTAAGGTAAGGGACTGTTGCTTAAAGGGAAAGTTTTAGCACCCCAAGTACGCCCTATATAAGATAAGTTGCTTGGTGTTTTCGTTTGCTTATGATTTGCTATATTATTAATCTTTTGAAAATGTACAGGTTAAATGGTGATGACATATTATTCCTGTAAAAATATTTTGGATATTAACCATTTTATGATTTATTTATCCAAACACCGACAATGAATAATAACGAATTATCCCCGTTGAATATTTTGGATATTAACCCTTTTAGGATTTATTTATCCAAACACCGACAATGAATAATAACAAATTATCCCTGCCGAATATTTTGGATATTAACCTTTAAGGATTTATTTATTCAAATACCAACAGTGAATAATAACAAATTATCCCTGCCGAATATTTTGGATATCTGGTTGCTTAAAGGGAAGGTTTTAGCACCTCAAGTACGCCCTACATAAGGTAAGCTGCTTGGTGTTTTTGTTTACTTATGATTTGCTATATTATTAATCTTTTGAAAATGTATTGGTTAAATGATGATGACATATTATTCCTGTAAAAATATTTTGGATATTAACCCTTTTATGATTTATTTATCTAAACATCGACAGTGAATAATAAGGAATTATCCCCGCCAAATATTTTGGATATTAACCTTTTTAGGATTTATTTATCCAAACATCGACAGTGAATAATAACGAATTATCCCTGCCGAATATTTTGGATATTAACCCTTAAAGATTTATTTATCCAAATACCAACAGTGAATAATAACAAATTATCCTCGCCGAATATTTTGGATATTAACTATTTTAGGATTTATTTATTCAAATACCAACAGTGAATAATATGAATCACCAAGAAAGGTTTTTATATTTTTTGGAATATTGGCCAATAACCTTTGGATTTTACAAACATGTTGTAAGATTCAAAAATGCAAGAAATGATTTTCCTTTGTGAAATCCATGCTAAAACACATTTTCTCTTCAAATTCCGAGATAATATATATTTAAGAGAAAAAGAATTTTCAAAAATATGCCAGTGTATTGGCCGTATGCACAAAACAACACATTTGCTCTTTCTAAAAACAAAAAAAAATATTTTTTGCAAATTTTGTATTTTTTGTATTTTTTTATTTGGTGGGCTGGCTGCCCAGCCCTGATGGGCCAAGCTGCCAGCCCACCACCATGGTGGGTTGGACTCTTGGCCCACAATCTCACATTGGGCTTCAACCCATTTATTCTCAGAATGGGCTTCGGCCATGCTTTCTCTCGGTTTGGGGCCTCCAGCCCGATTACCTGGGGCTGGGCTTCCTGCCCAGTCAGGCTGGAAGCCCAAACCTTTTCACAGGTCAGGTCGGGCACAAAGCCCGGCCCAACTGACCCGCGGGGAGTAAATTAATTCACTCCCCGCGCATGTAAAGGAAGAAGATAAACAATAACGCAAATTTTGGAGTGTGACGAACGACATACCTGTTAATACAGTTGGGTAGAGGAGATCGAGGTGGTTCTTCTGGTCATGGTGGCGTTGGAAATGGTGGCCGGAATGGGCGTCAGAAGGTGACGGGGCTGTGCGGCTGCAATGGGTGCTGCCTTCGGCTGAGACCACGACTGGACTTTTGGCATGGAGGGGGAGTTTCTGGTGACGACGGGGTGATGCACAGTGGTCGTAGACGGTGACTGGAGTTGCTGACCGAGAGGGAGAGAGAGAGCGATGGTATGGTTTTAGAGAGAGAGGGACATAGGAGACCGAGAGAAAATGCAGAGGAGAGAAAGAGAGACCAGAAATGAGAGGGATGAAGATTAAAAAAAATTACGTAAAATTTCCATTCTTATTTTCTGCTTTTCTCCTCTCTTTTTTCCTCCCCTAATTGCAGCTGCTAACAACGTATATATAGGGGAATGAAGACATGCATATTGTGTGTTCTGTGTAGCTTTAATTGTAGAAAGTTGAGGGCTGTAGAGAGCCGTTGCAGCCCTGCGTTTCCTGCACTGTTCAAGTGTCGGAACAGTGCAGGAACATGTAACTTTGATGTTATGAGGGTAAAGTACAATTTGGTCCTTGAACTTATAATTGTTCTAATTGCATCCCCAATTAATTTAAACTTTTAATTTGTGCAGTTGTATCCTCGTCAAAATTTTGAGAGCATCCTTAGCTTTGTGCACCTTTTTTATTTTGGTCCCTGATTTCTGATTTGCGTGATTTAACCTTCAATCGACCATTAAACTCTCAATTTGTTCAATTTGGTCCCCTATTTCACATAATTGGCTTGAATAAATTCAAATTGATCTCTGAAAATTCCATTCTCATCAATTGGACCCGAATTAAATTTAAGAACTTGATTTCTCATTGACTAAGCCCTTAATAAAATTAATTTGATCAATTTAAAGTATAATTAAGTTCTAATTAAATCCTTCAATTGGACTCTAAATTAATTCTCAAACATAATTACATTTTTAAATTGATCAATGATTAAATCAAATTGGCCCATAAAAATATAATTACATCTTACGACTTAGTTTTATGGGCACAAAATTGTAGAAGGTTGAGGTCATTTATGGGCACAAAAAAGGTACGATCGAGCTCTCGAAAATATCCAAAATTTAACCTTGATTTTCCTACCGACACCAGCCCCTTTTATTTTATTTTTTTGTTATTTTCGGGTAGTTTTGGGGAATGACCCAAAATTGGGTTATGACATTCTTAACGAAAAATCACAAATAAACTGCCACTAGGTGTTTGACACATTTTAAAATCACTTTGAAAAAAATTATTTTTATTTTAAATTAAAAATTTTGTTGTTTTTAGATTGTTTTTGTGTATTCATATCAAAAATCATTTTTTTAAAAATCAATTTAATTTATTTTTTAAAAATAAAAAAAATTATTTTAAGTTATTTTTAAATAAAAAATACTTTTAAAAACAATATCAATCATGTATAAACACCTTATATATTTGTGTATGTTTACGAGTGTGATTATGATTATTTTTAACTTTTTTATTTATAAATATATTAAAATAATATTTTTTAAAAACATAAAAAATAATATCAAAATATCAAAAAAAATATTTAACATAAAAAATAAAAATATATTTTTTAAAAGCCACTACTATATTCTCTTTATCATGGTGGGGCCCATATAACGGGGAGGGAGACCTTGAAAACTTTTCGATACCCACTTAAACCTAAGTTGGCGGCAGAACAATTTCTTGAAGAATGGCGACGAAAATCAACCATCAGATTTCATCAAAATCAGGTCCAACAGAACTGCAATTGAAGTCTATCTTGATGCTCACTTTCACAATTGGTATCTTTCTCAACTCACTCCCTCAAGAAATCATAGATGGGAATCCAGTTCCTACGGTGATCTTTAAAGGTCACCTTTCAATATACCGTGCCTTTGTGATTTCCATCATCTTTGCTTTCACGGGTTCTTTTTGTTCACTGATGATTGATAGGAAGCCTAAGGTTAGCAGGTATTTTGGTTATTTATCAGTGATTTCCTTGGCTTCAGCCGTTTCCACTGTTGCTTTTGCCCTGTTATTAGATGGTTTCAAGTGGGGTTTTCAGGGGAAGCAGGTCATGGTTGATTAAGAAGATCGAATCTAGACATCTAAACTGGGTGGAAATTTACTGCGAGCCACTTGGGGTTTTTTACCTCCTTTTTTGTTTGATCGAAACTGGTGTGTGGGCTGGTGGTGTCTTGTGAAATTATGGTGCTCTATCTATACAAAACTAGCTAGTCATGAATAAAGAAAACTGGCTTGTTGTGTTTTTCTTTCCCACTTTATCTTGAAAGAAAGATTGTGGATGTGTTTGCTTGGAAGAGATTTTGTAGTTTGCTGTGTCTGATGAATATAAAAATGAGTTTATATCTTTCAAAATTATTAAATTATATGGTTATTAGCCCCTTAAAAATTTGTCAAGGAAACAGGAAGATCCCATCTCATTTAACCACAAGAAAATCTATTGATTTTGGTCTGGTTGGGGACCATAAGTGTTCACACAAACAAAATTCAAAGACAAATTGGAAAACCCTGTTGAATTAAGAGGAATTGGCAGATTTCCCACCAAATCTACGATGGAGAAAAAATTAAAATCTTTCTTGCCTTTACATGAACAAGGAGTTTGAAACAAATCAACAACAATCGTTTGTTTATGCTCATCGAAATTTTGGCTTTCGAACATGTAAAGTTTGAATCATCAAGTCAAGCAGTTTTCAGGTGGAAATTTGTCTAAAAATCAAAATTTTAAACTCAACACTTTCATGGTACAAAAGAGCATGGTGCCTCGTTTCAGAGTCTGACGCTTCGACTAATTCTTGCGTTTATTCCAGAGCTTTCACCACCATAAGGACCGGAAGGTTTCTTGATCTGCCGCACTTGCCCTAGTCGCCGCTTCTGTGCTTTATCGTGCTTTGTCTGGGCGGCGCAGAGAGGGGGGGTGGAGAAGTAAATTAATAATTCAAAATGTAGTCTATCATGCCGCAAAATTAACCAAAACAATGAACGTACCCTGTATTTCTTCCTTGGATTTTTTGTCAACTTGTTGCGCGGACGTGTTAGACCTCTGTTCTTCTCAATCTGGTGTCATTAGAAAAACAGAGTATATATATTTGTAAGTCAATGCCAGCAGGGGACGATAATGGTTATAAAAGATGGTGAAATCGAGGCGTTCTTACCTGATAAGTGATATGACGTTTTCCATCAGCAGTTTCAGGCAAGGAGGGGGGTGCGGAGGTCCTGTAAAAGCAATTTGACAGTTTAATTACAGAAATTGATTGGAGGGTTTAATTTGAGTTCTCCTGGGCAAACAATTTGACAGTTCAATTAACAAGCAGCTGCCACAAGTTCAACTCTCATAAGGATCTCTGCACTTAATGTTCAAGTCCAGTGAACAAGTAAAACCAACCTAGTGTAAATCTCAGCTTTGGCAGCGAGTTTGGCTGCTCGTTTTTGCTTTACTTGCTCGTACAAATCATTTTCCGACGAATCGGCATCTTCATCCATGTCATCGTTTTTGTCAGACTCAATTCCAGCATCATCCTCGGTCCTGATTCCGGCATCTGCTAACACTCTAAGCTCATGCTTCCTCCTCCTCTCTCCAATATCATCTCTCGTGGGCAAATCATCGTCACCAGAAACAACCTACTCACAGAGGAGCAAAAAGAAAAAAATCACATCAAAATGTAATCTAAAATACCCGGCCGAAACATAATTTACTATGTGGTCAGTCACTCCAAAATAGTGATAAAATGCAAAAATCATTTTAAAAAAGCCCTGAAGAGATGTTGAAGAATCAAGTTAGGTATTGCTTGTTGGAATGATGTCTGTTGAAGCTTCAATCATTCTAATATCAATTACAGAAAGCAGCAGTTTCTCAGTTCCCGGTCCAGCATCAATATCAGATGCCAGTAATTAAGATAAATATAACTCAGCTCAGTGTGCACCGAGTCAAAACAATTGAATTTTAAGAGTCTAATTTGTAAAGATCCGTTTCAAAAGGGTTGACTTTGAAGTGGAATCTTCCAACTCAATTTCTTCTCATCGACTTGAGCAACTTGGGGGTTAATATCAGATGAACAAACATGTGGATGCTAGAGATTAAATTACTTTATAAGTAATAACTGTTTTAATTGACACATGTATCCAGTTGGAGAACCGCTATGTCTGGTTTATTTCTGGGCTGTGATAAATTGAAAAGGAAATAAAAGGAAAGGGCAGGGTTGAGTCACATCAAATAGGTTGTAATTGATACCTTTGGCTTTTTCTGTTTGGAAATAACAAGTTTGGAAAGTTTCTTTGATCCCAACGAGCTTGCATGTCCATCACTCAATCTATGATTGCCCTTCTCACCATCTACAACATCGTCATCATAGTCTTCATGGCTTTCAAGTCGTCTGTTCCATTCCATGAAACAAGTTAGTCATCACAGGTCATAAGCAGCTTAAAATTAGGGAGGATAGAAGCAATAAAAGTACCCATTGACTGGTCTTGGATGCTTCTGAGCTTTATCAGGCTTTGAAGAAAAGGAACTAAAGGCTCCCTTCTGCTTCAATTTTTCCTCCAGGGCAGCTCTTACCTTCAACATTTCCATACTTTGTACACCAACTTCACCATTCTGCCAATTTTGAATCTTTAAATTTAGCCACATTGCAAACTCAACTATGCAAAGGCATAACAAACGACGACAGGAAAGCCAAAAAATGCCACAGGATACAAAGGGAGAGAAATTGGGAAATTTCAACTCATGAGTTCTTTTTTTACCTTTCGCTTGTGTTTCCCTTCTTTCCTATCGCCACCTGTTAAAGACTCTGTTTTCAGCAGCTCAGTCGCATCATGAGGCTGCAGAATCAACCAGAAATGATGTCAATATAAAGGATTAACATTGAAAAGACAATCCATGTCAGGACATTAATTACTTGAATTTGTAACAACCTCTGCTAGTTCTTGAGCATCAGCTGAGAGAAGAGACAATTCATGGTCCTTCATGACAGTATGAGATGCCAAATCAGGTCCATCACCTTCTCTATCTAAGTTTTCAATTGTCTGCATCCCTGGGTTTTTCTTAAGAAACTCATCGAGTTCTGACGGGAGATTCTCGTCGAGTTGCTTCATCTATTGTGAGTAACAAGCAGTGAGAAAATTGTGAACTGTAAGGTACACACCTCTTAAATAGAAAGAAGCAGACCACACCTCACAACACAAAAACAGGAAGTCAATGGTCCTTTATACCTTCACCTCATTCAAACATGATATTTATGCCCACTGAAACCTTTCCTTTCATAAAAGCCAATGGAAAGACAAATTTAGCAGTTAAAGTGCTAATTAAGGGATGAACACTCACTAGATGATAATTTTTAATTAATTAACCAGGCATAACATACCACTTCTGTGTCCACATGAACTGGAAGGTGAACAGAGCAGATGCATTACACCAACACCACTGACTGTGCAAGCTTTAGAGTTTGAGGGAAACTTAACATGCAAATTGTTCCTTATGATGAAACACACGCTACCTTGCTCAGACCAAGCATGTGAGACTTCTTAATGAGGCACACGAGCACACAGAGAAAATAATTACAAATGAAAGAATAAGGAAAAGCAAATTTAAAGCTAAACGATAGCAAAGATGCATTCCAACAAGCCACCTGACTGCAAGTTTTAGAGTTTTAAGGGAAACTTAACATGCTGTTTATTCCTTATGATGAAACACAAGCTACCTTGCTCACCCCAGGCATGTGAGACATGTTTGGCATTTCTTTTCAAAAGCGCTTTTGAAAAGAATTGAATATTTTTTTATTTTTTTTACTTTAAATTATTTTTTTAGTGTTTTTAGATCATTTTCATGTGCTGATGTCCAAAATGATTTTTTTTTTAAAATAATTATTTTGATGCATTTCTGAACAAAAAACACTTTTAAAAGTAACCTCAACCACACTCCCAAACAGGCACAAATGCAGCATGCACACAATGAAAAACGTTTTACAAATTGAGATACCAGAAAAAGAAAAATTAAAGCATGCAAAGCAGAAAACCTTGTCCATTAAGCCCTTGATCTCTACAAGGCGAGCTATAACAGGGTGATCAAGAACTGGCTGCCCTTCAGACTTCAGAAGAAGATAGAATGTAATAGTTTGGCAATATGACAGCAATAGAAGCTGCTTCCCCTCCAGATAGCGCAACCCGCTTTCCAGCGCAGTTCCTCCCACTTTAACCTACAGAAAATATAACAGCATATAACATCCTGACAACATATGCCTCCAATAGTGAAATTGCAATATCTGGACACGTGATGACTAAGAAATATGACTGGTTTAGTAAATAAGAAACTAAGACCATTGTTTAGAAAACAGTTGCCAAAACATAGTATGATGCATGAGCAAATGGAGCTTGCAGTTGGAGCTCCAGTACAAGCACAGAAAAGTGAAAGAGAATAGCAACAGAGGAAGAAAAGTACCTTCTTTAAAAGTGGATTAACTTTGTTTTCAAGCTCTTCAAGTGTGCTATTAAGCTCAGATAGCAAACCAACCAATTCTGGAGCAGAACTGCAGTAAGAAATGCTAGCTCAGAAAAGGGAACCTTTCAACTAAGTAAAACATAAGAGCATATTTGAAAATATGGAATTAAAACCATGGAAAATCAGAAAACTGATAACAACGAGTTTATGAGAGTTGGTGCACCACATTTGTGTCCTAATAGTAAGGGGATTCGATACCTAGAGAACACGTGGACAACACACAACCAACTCCAAAAAAGGCATTAAAATGATATAACAAATCCTTCCGAGCACTGAAGACCACCAATATATTTCAAATACTATTACATGTAACAATGAAGCTTATCATGGAGCTTTTCCAGATCCCATTTAAACAACCACAATTCTGAACCGCTGAATAGTCCCAAAAAATGAATTGAATGTCAATAGCATGTCATCAAACACTTGTAGCTATCTCACCTACTTCATTATGTACCTTGATTTACATGTTAGTAAAGTAGGACTCCCCCGCTAGCCTGTCAGTTCACTAATTATTATCTGCCTTCTTCTATTTACACCTTATCTAGAAGCATAAAATTCATTGCTTAGCCAGGAAATAGAAAGTAGATAAATACATTTTACAGTAGAGAGGGCAGGGGAGATCCAATAAAATAAGGAATTTTTTTTTAAGGATGAATCTGAGCATCTAAACCAAGATTGTCCTCTCATTGCTAAGGTATTTTAAGTGAAGTTGGTCAATATATTTGAACAGTATCACCTGGCTTAACATGTGAAATTTCTTGACAAATACTCACTTCACCATGGGAAGATCTTTTAGCCTTGTAGTTTCATAAGTAATTGGTTCTTCCCCTTCATCCTCTGAATATGCTTTACCCCTTACAAATTATTTTCCTATTTCTTATTTGAGGAATGCTAGCAGCAGTCACTCTTTAGATTATGACACGTCTTATGTCACTTAAAAGAATACCTAGAAACTGGTTAAACCCATTACTATATTTTTCTATAAAAAAGAGAAAAGATCACTCATTATATCTCAATGTCTTCTTCCTTCTTACCCTCCAACTGTATAACATGAAATCTTGTCTATTTAGCCATTCGCATACGCACACCTCCCTAAAAGTCATTTTTTTATAGACAAATTCACAAAACCCACATCTGATTATGCCATGTACATAGTCACATATAAATTTACTTTTAGCTTCAATTCTTCTTAGGCCATTGATTAAAATATTTGAGAGCATGCCCAGTTCGTATACATGTTTCTTGAAGACTATGGAGGTTTTTTTGCTAGATCTATCACTATAGTTGGCTGTTGGAATAAGCAATTTCAAGCTTGGATTTTGCTTTTAAAGAGATGAGCATTGGTTTGAATTCTGGAAGACAGTCCATTTGGAGATTTTGTTGCTTTTCAAAGGGATTGAATGTGTTTTCATGGGAATTAATTGTCATGGAAGAGAGTGCAAATTGTGGATTCGTGAAGGTGATTTTTGGTTTATTCATAGCAGCTTATTGTTTGATGGGACAGATGTATGGACAGCAAGATAATGAAACTCCATTCACCTTATTGGACAACAGATCAGCAAAGACTGCTAAAATTGCTCAAACCAGAATTCCCAAAAAAGAAGAAGATTGGATTGCAATGAAGAGTGAAAGAGAGAAGAAAAATTAAGAGGAAATTACATCAACCCAGAACACCAATTGGATAGACTTTTCATATTAGAAAGTAAGAACAAAGAAGAGAGGGTGTTCTTTATTTCTTCTTTTTTTAAATAGAAAAACATGGTCATGGGTTTAACCAGGTTCTAGGTTATTTCTTTTAAGTGGCATAACATGTGTCATAATCTGAAGAGCAACTGTTGCTAGCAGCTGTTGAAGAGACTGCTTCTAGCATTCCCCTTCTTATTTTTACAGCTTTTGTTTCAATAAAAACAACTCAATAAAGAAATTTCTTTGCTACTCCAGTAACATGGAAGTGTATACAACCATAGAACTACAAACAATGAGCAAGAAACTAAAGCTAAGAGATTTTACCTAGAGATAATTTCCATTTGCTCCTTCCTTGACAACTCATTCAAATCTTTTTTTAGCTCAAAAGTTGTACCCAATTCATCAACAGCCTCTTCGCTCAAACGAGCTTTCTTTGCTCTTTTTCCTTGATTTGAGATTTCCTGAGAAAAAAATCACACCCATACAATGTCTTAAAAAAATGTATTCATTGATCCCTTTTGAGATACTAAAACTTTAAGAACTGAATTCACATCACTGTTACTCTGCAAAACAAACTAGACTATGGTTAAGTTTACCCCTAGTGTTTGCTCCTTGTCACTTTCATCTTCATCATTTTTCAGGCCAAAGTCTTCCACTGATAAATTTTTTGCTCTTTCCCTCTGTAATTTCAATACCTCATCCTCCTCTTCCTTTAGGGCCTCGTCACTTGAATCTAACTGTTAAACATCAAAATGTTCAGGATATCCAGAGAGAAAATCAAAGCAAGAAAGGAAAAATAAAATAGCACACACAAACAGGTAAACATATAATTCCACCTGATATTAGTTAGCTTAACTGAGAAAATGATAAGATATAAAGCAATTAGAAGGCGGGTGGGAAAGAGAATCATGGCTCTTGGTATTTAAATTCTCACCTCGATATCACGATTATCACCACCATGATAATCATGGCTCCTATTCCCACTCCATACACTATTTTGTGCTCCTTCCTCATCTTCTTCTTCATCTTGCAATTCATCATCAAAATCTCCAAACTTTGCTCTTAAGAACTTTTGCTGCTTTATAACTGCAGAAAACAGGCAATAAGTGACGAGATCAATAACATGAAACTAGTTTACTGTCCAGTCACTTCCATGAACTGTAAGAACAGTATGCAGGGTGGTCTTCTAAATTTACTAATTAAATAGATGATTTAATCAATTATAAAACAGTTATCATTGCAACAGGAGCTATTACTAAACAAAAGTAAAATTTGACTGATTTAAATGATGTAGCCAATATATTCGTTGGAGAAATATATCCCGTGCTGATGTTATAACTTAATGATTAAGTTTCACCCTCCCTTAATATATACAGTCCATTTGTAAGAAGAGAATAAGAGAGTTCTAAAGAATGCACCCACCTCAGTTCCAAAGAAATGAAATATCAGTTTTTCAGAGGGATTAATTAATCAGGCAAAGGGTCGCTTTTACTTTACATCAGAAACCTTTTCAGCACTCACAAGAAAAATGTAAATGAAGTCAAAGATTCTTACTTTTTGCAGCCAGCCCATTATCTTGGGAGTCATCATCGTCTTCATCCTCGTCGTCGTCTTCATCCTCGTCATTGTTAATAGCCTGTTAGCAGGATCAACAAGAATGTGACAAGAGAAAAAAATGAAAGCAGAAAGCACAAAAGGTGGATAACAGTTTAATACTCTTTTAACACATAGGATGAGGAAAAAAAGCTAAAAGCACAATTCCAATTTCTCTTTCAAATAAACTCCCAAGGACAAAGCTATAGAAAGTCATCACCCATCTTCATCCCCCAATGAAATTAGGTAAACCCCTTCCCATTCTCAATCCCCTTCAACAATCCAGCAACTAAAATGCATTCTACACATTACTTTAACTATACCATTCTAACAAGCACATATAGCACTTCCAGGAAACTGATAATTTAGTTATTAAAAACATCCAAATACCTCATCATCAAAAATAGGTTCTTCCTCGTCGTCACTTAATTCCCCAACATCAGCATCTACATCAAGCGGAATAATATCCCTCTGTTTGTGAACTGCAAACATTCAAAACAACAACAGATACAAAAACAAATCAAAATTCATGATTTCTTTCCTCAACTAAGCCCTATTCACCCATCAAAACAAATAAATATTAAACTTTTTTTCCACCAGCACAAATTAAAGTAATAAAGGAACCAACAGCTGCATTAAAACCAATAACTCGGGGAAAAAAACACGAATCCCATAACCCCGAAGGCGTAGACTTAAAGATGATAAAGAAGAAGTAACATACAGGAATCAATATCATCGTCCATGTTTTGTGGGTCAACATATTCACCACGGGTTTTTCTCTTGCTGCTACCGTCTTTCTTTTGACTCCCTTTCTTTGCCATGGCTTTATGAACCCAACAAATTTAACACCTGCATCACAAACCGAAACAAAAAATTATCAGCTTGCACTAAATTTCACAGAGAAAAAGGAGTGACGCAAAGGAAATTACGGTTGCTTCGTTTTGGCAGCGGGGAAGAAAGAGAACACAAAAACCCTGAGTGTTGAGCTAGCTATAGTTCACGCTGTGGGGTTTAAAGTTTTGTTGGGTTTCGTTAGTGGGTCTTAACTGTAAAGACATGTGAGCTCGAAGCCCACGCTTTTACCCGAATTTAGTTCCTTGTTATTATCGTCATTATTATTTTGAGAGAATGGGGGGTATTTGTTTTTAATAACTAGATTAGGTAACGTGTACAGTATATGGCTTACTGTAATGTAAATTAATCTGAATTTAATTTAAAATATATATTGTGTAGAATGTTTAATATAGGATATTGACATAAATACACACACATATAGTTTTATCATTTAATATACACACGCACTCATGTTATTTAAATGTGTGTGTTTTATTTTTATTAGATACCTAAAAATATTTGTTATAGATCTTGAGAAGAGATAACAAGAAATAAAACAGAGGTTAAATTTACTTACCTTTTGGGTTGCAGTGGCAGAGGGAGGGAGAAGCCAAGAGGGGGGAGGGGATGACGATGCAAATTACAAAGGTTAGTTGCAGAGGGAGGGAGAGCCCGAGAAGCAGAGACGGTGAGAAGGGGGCTAGGGTTTTACTTTGTTTTAAGCAGAGAGGGTGAGAGGGGAAAGGGGGGGGCGGCTGTTACTTTGTTTTAATCAGTTTTTTTTTCGTTTTTTGCTCATCCCTAAGTTTGAGATTCAACGAAAAATAATTTTGTATTTTTAATTATTAAATTTTTCATATTATTATTAATTTGTGAAATTATTTTTTAAATATTAATCATCATAATAAAATATACTGGTGTAATGATCCTATTTTAATCCGAAAGTTCAGGACAGAAGATAGGAAGACAGACAGTAGAGACATGCTCCCTACTTGTAATTTTTAAAATGCAATAAATCATTTTAAAATTATATTCAGATGCATATATATTTTATTTCTTCAAGTAAGCATGTTTTTGAGCTCCAAATTAAAGATGAGATTTTCTGCTGGCTGCCCATTCTGGATTTCCAGGTTTCACTGCATCTAAAAACGATGGCAAGTCTTTGTAAGATAAAAAGCCTGAGAAGTTTGCATGCATTACCTCCTCCATCCTTCCTTCATTAAATCCATTCTGCCATAAGAGCAATTGTCAACTCCTGCCATGTTTTTTCCAGGGTTAGACACAGCTATTTCATTGCAGAAACATGGTTCATAGGCCATAGAAAATTATACACAGAGCTATCTTTAGCTTTGAGAACAATGGAGGACAATTGAAGCAGCAACAGTTATCATGAGATTTGTCCAAATCATGAGGCCTCCAAAAAAACAAAGTAAATCATTTTCAGATGTTCTCACTTTTATCCTAATTAAAGGCAATGACTATTATTTTTTTAGATTAAATTTTATAATTCTAAATAATTTTATTTTTGGATTTGAACTAATTTTTTTTGAATTAATATATTTAATTATACATATATACATAAACAATACAACCCCGAAACGGCGTGCCGAAACGCTCGAAACCGAAATATTCTGTTCCAAATGAAAAGGGAAGCGCCAACAGAAATAGAATTGGCTTTTTACTGCATTTATTATCTAGTATGAGGAGTGAAGATCAGTGTAAATATCAATGACATCCAGACATGATTCTCAGCTATTTTTAGATACTTCAACTGAAGTTTGAACACAGTTAACAAGCCTAAAAAGACAGCAGAATCCTGCCAAGACTGAAGGCTCCAACTACTGTCAAGTCAATTATTAATTACTCAAAGAACATTTCCTTCAGGTTATTGTTTTGTTTCGTACCATAAAAACACATCTAGATAGTTGAGAAAATATGAGTAGCTCATTCATTTCTAGTTAACACAGATTAACTACATCATCTAAGATAAACCATGGTTTCGATATGCAAATTTCAGTGTTTCTTTGCTTTCATCCTCGTTTTGTGAATGTGGGCTTATGGGGTAGCTTCTCGGGAGCTCCAAGAGTCATCCATGGCTGCCAGGCATGAGCAATGGATGGCAACATTTGGAAGGGTATATGGAGATGCTGCAGAGAAAGAAAGACGGTTTGAGATATTCAAGGACAATGTTGAATACATCGAATCATTCAATACTGCTGGACACAAACCATATAAGCTGAGCGCTAATAAATTTGCAGACCTAACCAATGAAAATGTTATAGGCCAGCGAAAGTAACATCATTTCAGTTTTAAAATGTGACTGCTGTTCCTGCTACCATGGACTGGAGAAAGAAAGGTGCTCTTACTTGTCTTAACAGTTTGCAAATTCACCTTCTATCGAGGCTCATGGAGGATGGTTTTGAATTCATAATCAAGAACCATGGCATCACAGAAGAAGCAAACTACCCCTACCAGGCAGGTGATGGGACATGCAACTCAAAAAAGGAGGCGTCCCACATGGCCAAAATAACTGGATATGAAAGAGTTCCTGCTAACAGCGAGGCAGCTCTGTTGAAGGCTGCGGCCCACCAGCCAATTTCAGTTTCCATTGATGCAGGAGGCTCTGGCTTTCGATTCTATTCAACTGGTGTTTTCACAGGAGAGTGTGGAACGGAGCTGGACCGTGGTGTTACAGCAGTTGGCTATGGCGAAACAAGCGATGGTTCCAAATATTGGCTTGTCAAGAATTCATGGGGCGCCAGCTGGGGCGAGGAAGGATACATGAGGAGAGACATAAATATATATATATATATATGTGTGTGTGTGTGTGTGAATATGCTTAATCTCTGTCGTGGAACAATGCTCTGTTTTGTTCTGCTGGTTCTCGTATTACCTATAAAATAAACCGGGAGTTGTTTTTTCGTCAATACCGTTTTGGTTGGTGTTTCGTTTTTTAATTGAAATAGAATATTTTAGTTTCGGAGCATTTCGGTATATCGTTTCAGGATTGTACTATATATATATAATTAAATATATTAATTAAAAAAATAGTTCAAATCCAAAAATAAAATTATTTAGAATTGTGCAATTTAATCTAAAAAAACAATAAAATAATTTTTCTGAATAAAATTATGAACATGTATGATATTATGAGAATGCAATCATCAATCTCGCAAGGTCATTATATTTTTTGATTGCTCTGAAATTTTAACATAATATATACAAATATGTTAGAGAGACTCATCGTAAAATTCCATTTCAATCTAACGGTCGGATTAAGAGATATGATTGATATTGTAAAATTATTTATTATTTAAAAAAAACACTATTTAGCCAAAACAGAATGGGCGGAACGAAACTGGAATTTTTAGCGTGTATTTGGCCGAAAAATCAAGAATGAGCTGGAATTTAAATCGAGGTAAAAATGACGTTGTTTTGTCTTGATTTTTTAACTTGTACAAAACATTTTGGCCATTTCGGCCGAAACAAAACGAAGACAACCATGGTTTTTCCTTGCAGCTCCTTTGCTGTTTTTTTTTTACATTCCACTGTAACATTTTTGAAAAGTTTTAATTTGGTCCCTCAACTTTTATTTTACACAATTGAGTTTTTTAGAGATCAAATTAGATTCTAATTGCATGAATTGATTCTAGTCAATCGTTATACAATTGACTTTGAATTAGACCTCAATTCTGAGAGACCAAAATTCAATTAGGCCTGGGAATAGAAACTCAAAAAACGAGTACCAAATTCAATAAAGAATAAACAAATTGTCCCATTTAAATTTTAGCGTGGTAAACTTCAATTTAATCTCTTAAGCTTAAGCTATTATACCATTTGGTCCTTGTTGTTTTGTTCTTCTCAACGAAAAATCACAGAGAAATTGCCACGAGTTAACGGCGAAGAGAGATGAGAAACCGCCGGTGAAGGAGAAATGATATCGTGTGTCTGAGTCCACCTTTACATGAACGTGTCACCTTTTCCTTCTTGGAAAATGAACGGATATTGGGCTATGCAGCTGTGGAATGGAAGATCAAGACCGTCCAAAATTTTAACAATTATATTTTATGATAATTGATACACGTGCATGTACACACAGACGGCATGGAAATGTTGTGAGGTTTCTTTTAAATTGTTATTTATTTATAAATAAATTCAAATATGTTTTTTTTTAAATTATTTTTTATATATTAAAATAATTTAAAAATACTAAAAAAATCTATTCTTTTAAAAAATAAAATAAAAATTTAACTTTTTTTTAAAAAATAATTTAAAACATAGTGCCCAATACCACTTTTTCTTCATCATGGTGGGGCCCATATAACGGGGAGGGAGACCTTGAAACCTAAGTTGGCGGCAGAACAATTTCTTGAAGAATGGCGACGAAAATCAACCATCAGATTTCATCAAAATCAGGTCCAACAGAACTGCAATTGAAGTCTATCTTGATGCTCACTTTCACAATTGGTATCTTTCTCAACTCACTCCCTCAAGAAATCATAGATGGGAATCCAGTTCCTACGGTGATCTTCAAAGGTCGCCTTTCAATATACCGTGCCTTTTTGATTTCTATCATCTTTGCTTTCACGGGTTCTTTTTGTTCACTGATGATTGATAGGAAGCCTAAGGTTAGCAGGTATTTTGGTTATTTATCAGTGATTTCCTTGGCTTCAGCCGCTTCCACTGTTGCTTTTGCCCTGTTATTAGATGGTTTGAAGTGGGGTTTTCAGGGGAAGCAGGTCATGGTTGATTAAGAAGATCGAATCAAGTCATCAACAAGAGCCACTTGGGGTTTTTTACCTCCTTTTTTGTTTGATCGAAACTGGTGTGTGGGCTGGTGGTGTTTTGTGAAATTATGGTGCTCTATCTATACAAAACTAACTAGTCATGAATAAAGAAAACTGGCTTGTTGTGTTTTTCTTTCCCACTTTATCTTGAAAGAAAGATTGTGGATGTGTTTGCTTGGAAGAGATTTTGTAGTTTGCTGTGTCTGATGAATATTTGAGAGAATGGGTGGGTATTTTTTTTTAATAACTAGCTTGGGCAACGTGTAGAGTATATGGCTTAATATAATATAAAATTAATCTGAATTTAATTTAAAATATATATTAAAATTGTATAGATATATTTGTAGAATGTTTAGATTTTTCAATACAGACATAAATACACATATACATATATAGTTTTATCATTTAATATACTCACGCACTCATGTTATTTAAATTTGTGTGTATTTTATTTTATTTTATTTTATTAGATAATAAATAATATCATATAATAGATATTCATATGGATGTTTCAAACTCTATAGATAATTTTTAAATATTTAGATTTTTTTACCCGACGGGTAATGAGTTAAATATTAATATTAAAAAATATGATTTTGATTTGTGTTTAGTAGTGGTGTTCAATACACAACACTGTCTTTATATTTTGTGTAGTTGATGATGTGTAAAACATAAAAATAACTACTAGTTATTTTTTTAGTTTTGTTTTAATTTTTTGTTTTTTTCGGTCTTTTTTTTGGATAATCTATATTTTTTATCCGCATTTATTTATTATATTTTAAGTTTTGATTTTTGATTTTTATTTTTTATCATTTCTTTTTTTGAGGTTTTATTTTTATTCAGTTTAGTCCTGAAATTTAAATTTATATTGATATTCATTTTAAAATTGACATTTCTTTTTCCCCTTTATTCTTCTTCTTTAATATTTTATGTTATTTTAATTTATTCTTAAGATCATATAGTTTTTTGTCTTATAATATTTATTTTGGTTTTGATTTTTGTTAGTTATTTTGTTAAAATTAAAATAGCTAAAGCTTGCAATTCAACAATTGATCAGTTCATTGCAGAATGCAAATAACCCATCTTTAATGGATTTTTATCGATTGCTTGCTCATAATCTATTAGTGCAATTGTCTTTAATTTTTTTTTATCTTATTTATGTAAAGTTGTATTACTTAACATTATTATTAGATAAAAAAATTATCTTATAAACAATTTTTTTAACATTATTATAAAAAAATCTCATACTCTCAATATTTTTTGATATATTTTTTTTAAAATAGTCATATTTGCGGCGAAGCGCATGACAAGTAACTTGTTTTAGATTATTAGCAATCATCATCCAACTTTTTTTTTTCTTATTTAAGCTTTACAAGTCTAACAGGGTATTTCTCCAACTACCATAATCAAATTTATTGATCTTGATGCTCCATTTATTTATTGTCTGTTTAAGAGTATAGTTGAAATTATTTTTGAAAGTATTTTTTGTTTAAAAATACATTAAAATATTTTTAATATCAACACGTGAAAATGATCTAAAAATATTATTTTTTTAATTTAAAATAAAAAATAAAAAATAAAATATTTGTTTTTCAAATTTATTTAAAAATATTTTTAAAACGGAATGCAAAACACCCTCTTATATTTCCCAATGTATTTTCGTTATTTTTAATGATAAAAAATCTATGAAAAGAGAGATTGCGAACAAAATAACTTTTTAAGGATAAATTAAATGCAAATAAATATATACAGATAAAATAAACACAACTCCTAAAATATAAGTGCATGTGGAGCCATTTTTATCAACTAATAATCATTTTTTCTCATCAACTCTAGTCTAAGTGCCTGTTTGGGAGTGCGATTGCAGTAGTTTTTTAAAGTGTTTTTTATGCCGAAATACATCAAAATGATATTTTTTTTTATTTTTTAAAAATCATTTTTGACATCAGCACATCAATATGATCTAAAAACACCAAAACATATTCATTTAAAATGAAAAAATTTTTTCTTCAAATTTTCAGCAAACGCCGGTTGCAACGCATTCCCAAACGGGCTATAAATGCTTTCTGAAAAATTCTTAATCATATTTCTAAATCAATGCCATTTTTAGAGTATAAGGGCATCTCCAGCGGAGGAGCCATCCCGGGAGCCAAATGCAAAATTTCAAATATTTGGCTTTTTTTGGTAAATTTCTGTCTCCAGCGGGAGGAGCTAAATGAAGAGCTAAAATGGCTTCTTCATCTTCGGGAGCTATTCGGGAGCCATTCCTACATATCTATTCAGAGGAGGCAAAAAAAATAATACCGTTGAAATGTTACCATTGTTGTCATTCTACAACGAACACATAATAATTTGCAGCCAATCCAAAGAAGAAAACACTCAGAAGAAAAACATTATTATTAAATTCAAAATACATCTATTGTCCGAATAAAGAAACAAAAATTACCAGAAGAAGTCCTGACTGAGGATGAAATCTCTTTCATCAACATCCTTGGCAAACAACTGAGGATTGGTTAGTTCGGAGTCCAAAGGGTTCTGGAATCGAGACGATGAGGCTGCTGAGGTGGAAGAAGAGGATTGGATGTGGTGGTGCTGGCCTTGTTGCAAGTGACTTGCTAGCGTGCGCTTCATTTTGGCGGTGCTGTTACTCTCCCTCCTGGAGAAGAGTGTATGGCAGCGTGGGGGGCGACTGGATGTGGGTGGGGGGGGAGGGGGGCGGCGGCCAGAAGAAAAGAAGATAGGGTTTTTTAGGTTGAAATGAAAATGAAGGGACAAACGGGGTGGGGGTGGGTTTTTATAGTAAGTATTATTATATTATAATAATTATTATTATATAATAGTTATTAATTATAATAATACCTTATAATTAATAATTATATAATAATAGTTATTAATTATAATAATACCTTGTAATTAATAATTATAATAATATCTGTTTTTGTTTTTATTTAAAAATACCTTGATGACAAGAGAGTAAAAAATTATATACAAAACTAATAATTATATTGTTGGAAGGTTTTTTAAAAGCAATTATATTACACTCTTATTAATTGTATACTTAATTGTATAATTAAACTACATATAAAATAATTTTATTATATTTAAAATAATATAAAAAAATGGCTCTCCAAAATGGCTTTTACCATTAAAGTGCACATCAACAAAAAAACCATATATACACTATTCAAACATCCATTTTAAAGATTTGCCTCTTCAAAATGGCTACTACTGCTAGAGATGCTCTAATACACATATGTATTAAAATATTTTTGAAAATTATTATTTTTATTATTTTATTCTAATTTGTTAATTTTTTAATATATATATTTAAATAAAGAATGTATTATTTTAAATTATTTTTAAATAAAAAATATTTTAAAAATTAACCACTAAACGGATTCTTAAACCCTCCCCCGTCTTCTTTCCTTCAAAACCCGAACGCAGTCTCTACAAAATTTCTAAATTCCACTCTTATTTCCAGTTGAATTCTGTATTAAAAGGTAAAGCCTGGTTGGTGAGGAGAAGTGATATGAAGTTATGGCTTACCACTACAAGTCATTGAATATCAACCACATGTGGAAAGGAGGGGTTCATTATGTTGGAGGAAATTTTGCAGCAGCAGCAGCGAGACGGATTGTTGGTTTTAATAACCTTTCCGATTTTAAGAGAAAGATTTTTCTGCGTCGTCCTTCATCAGCTGCTGTATCAAACAAGGTAATACTAATACTTTGTTATCTACCATTTCTGACTAAATTTTTATTTTTGGTTATATATTAATTCTTATGCAATACCCATTTTTTTTGTGGGGATATTGTTTTTGATTTCTGGGTTTTGTTTTTTTCAGGGCTACTGTAGTTTATCTCAAGTGGTTTCTGCAACTCCTCAAAGTAATGTACTAAACTCTTTCAATAGTGAAAATGAGGTGGTCCACCAAGATTTGGTCAAGCGTGAAGAAAAAGATGTGGAGGCTAATAATGGAAGAGTAATGCTTATAGATGGTACATCAGTCATTTATAGAGCTTACTTCAAGCTTTTAGGTATGTCACTGTATTGGCTGTTTTTTTTTCATCTTGAATTATTTTACTAATGGCAAAACAAACTGAAGTTTAAGTTTTTTCGCGGAAAGTTTGATTGGTTCTAGGAAATTATTGTTACACCTTTTGACCAAATTGTATTGTGGTGTCATTTGTAGCTGTCTTTGTTTTGTGATTTTTTTCTGCAATGTCAGAGTTTCATGTGCCAGGAGGGCTATTCTATATTTCTATTAGTTCAGCTGCTTATATGAGATTAGACTAGATATTATAATGACATTAGCTACTAGATTAGATATTTCAGGATGCGTTTGGCAGTCAGTTTTTCAAAGTAGTTGGGCAAGTCTGCTGAAAGTATAGATAAGTTCTAATGATTCTATGGGTTTATTGTCTACACTCTACTCAAGTCTGACTGTCTCTTGAATTTAGTAATGTGTTTCGGAGATTTGAAGAGAATAATAATCTTTAATGTCACTGCACACTCTCTGTCTAAGATTTACACTGTGTTTCAGAGGTTTGAAGAGAATGATGATGTTTGAATGTATTGCCTGCTTACTGTCTCAATCATCATTGCATCTCTTGTCCAATAATATATTTGGAATTATTGTTGCCTTCATATATTTTGAAAACTTTATTGGCCGTTCTTCACTTCATGGACTACAAAGTTTCTTACTCTGACTTCATTGATGCTGAGAATTTCTCCATTTTTTTGATGAGTTATTGCTCATAGCTATGGAGAATATGCATCAGATTTTATAATGAAAGTTGAGATATCAGAATATGACTTTTCTGTTTCTGAAATCTGGATTTTTCATGATCATTGGCTTTCTTTTAAACCACAGCTACCTTTAGTTTCAGGATGCAACCTAGATCTAGTATATTTAAAATGGACCAGTCTTGTATTTTAGCTTATCATGACTTTGTCTTCTTTTGACTGTGAGCAGCAAAGGTGCACCATGGTCATCTAACCCATGCAGATGGCAATGGAGATTGGGTTTTAACTATATTTTCTGCGCTATCCTTTGTAAGTTTGTTCTTTCAGTCTTATGATTCCCTATTATTCAGGGACTGGTTTGGCTGCTGTACACAGTCCTGTGAGCTGGGCCACTTATACTGACATTGTAGAGTAGAGTCTACACTCTAGAGACAGAGAAAGGAAACAAAGATGGAGAGATATAATCACACAATACACAGATAACTCAACCCCCACATGACAGACTCAAATCATAAGTCACATAATAATTCTCTATATTATTTTGAGAAGAGTTCATAGATACTTATAGAATTATCAATGCAACCCGTTGTTTAAGTTCTTAATGTCTAAAGCATATCTCCATTATTTCTCTTGCAGATAATTGATGTCCTGGGATTTTTGCCTTCCCATGCAGTGGTATGACATTTGATTTATGCTTATATGTGTATATTTCATCCAATCACATTACACAGCGAAGATAAATAAGTTTTGTGTATTTCTATCTATGAGCATTAACTGTTCTATTTTTGCTGACTTTTTTGTTCAAAGAAGGAATGTTTTAATGTAACTACAGTAGGTGTTATTAGTGATAGCGAGAGGCTGAGAGCTACTAAAGTATCCAAATCTTGCATTCTAACATGCATAAAAGTTAGTAATTTGCTGGATCAAAATTTCATCTAAAGCACAAAATTGATTTTCATAGAAGGAAAAAAATGCTGGATACGTTAAATTTAGAGGTAGTCTTCTATGAGATACTTTAACCATAGTTCAATTGGTTGGACTCGCCAAATAGTGTGGAATGGGTTTAGCAAGTATAGGGGGCCCATCAAGCCTGCAAAATATTATTTTAAGCGGAAAGTGTCTGGACAAAGATTTATAAACACATTGCTTGTTATTAGCAGCTAAAACTCTCAGCTTCTGTCTTCAATTTCTCTCAAACATGAGATTCACCTCTCTAATATTTGATTTGTTGAATCTCACTGAAATGTGATATTGCTTCCCTTATGAATGATTTATTGGCAAAGCCTTTTGATGCTAAGCTGTCTTATTGTTGCCTTTTGGACATAGCTTACAAGATTCACCAGTACTCTCTAATCCAAAGACTATGATTTAGACTCTTGTAGCTGATAAATCAATTTTTCATGACATATTACTGTGAACTTCAGATTCTGAAGAGTGGATGATGCATGGTGTTACATTTGGTTAGAGATTATTTACAGTCAGAATATAAACATTACATCCTCCAGATCTATTTGTAAACGATATGATTCTGTAACACAACCGTGGTTACACTGATGCTAGGTTTCATCTATATTTGCACTATCAAATATATATTACACATAGTATCCGCCTTTAACTTACACTGAATATAGCTTTGCATATTATCTTTCATAATAGTGTCATTAACTTTTGGTTTTGGAAGGGTTTAGCCACTACTTTTGCACATTAAACTATTGTTTTCTCTTTCCTTTTTATCATTCTCCTTAATCAGATAGTATTACTTATCTATTTGTTATTTTTTTTCATTTCAGGTGGTGTTTGATCATGATGGTGAGATATAAATTCTCTGATATTTTTATTAGTAATTGATTCTCAATTGTTGTTTGTGCTTCTTAACATGCTCTAAAATATAAGTTGTCTGATGTTTATTTGGAATCTCCAACTACATGATCTCAACCTCTCAAAACTGACCATGATGATTTTTATCTTTGTCTGGGTGAATTTGCAATAAAATGATTTAGTGAATGGTATGATTCTCTGTGCCCTCAGACATGTTGACCCTAAATTCCCTTGCCTGCCATTGGTACAATAGATATCTCTTTTCCGCAGAGTTGTTGAATTGTGGTGGGTTTGAGATTCGATTTCTGCTCAAAGCATGCAAAACCCATATAATCTATGAAGGAAGATCCCTTTGATGAACTTATTCCTCACTCTTCTGTTTCTCTTGTGTTTGTCTCATGTTTTGTTGCTGAGTGTCATTCCTTCATTCCTCTTCATTTCAAGTTTGACTTTTGGAAAGAGATAAGAGCTCAAATCTATGATTTACTATCAACAATAGGCTGGACATTGTGAGTGCATAGACACTGATAAAACATTTAGTTGAGGTTCAATGTTAACTTGTTGCAGGTTAAATGTTGGCATGCTAAGCTTCTGTCTTATAAGTTAAATAACACAAAGGTTATCTGATACATGACAAGAAAGAGAGATTCCAGTTTGTTGGCTGCATTATTATGTTTGCTCAGTTTAATACTTGCAGAAAACAAAGTGTTCTTAACTGTATAACATAATTCCTTAGCTCCGTTTTCATCCGTTTCTCGAGCCTCCTGCATTATTATGTCTGCTCAGTATTATAATTGTGGAAAGAAAGTTTTCCTGACAGCATAAAACAATCCTTTAGCTCTGTAGGCATCCATTTCTTGAGCCTTCTCACTTTGAAAACAAGTGATACTTCAATAGCATGAGCAGCATTTAACCAACTCCAAAGTTAAGAGATGGCTTTCTTATGGTGTCATGAATTGAACTGGAACTGATGTTTACAGAATTTGCCAATGATAGGGGCTGACAAACTGAAATCAGGAAAGAAAACTATTCCATGTATTAGTGGTAGCCTGTCCTATTGAGCTTAGGATATCAAAGACAGGCAATGTTGTGACTTTGAAATTGCAAATATCAATAAAAAAAATCCCAAGAACTGATGTTCTCTTATCTTAGCAAATACCTGAAACTGGATACTTATTACTGGAAGCTTTCATGCAATGTTGCAGTTGACTGGGACTTTCTCATGTTTCTTGTGTGTTGGGGTTACCGCAAAATACAACAAACACATGGTACTTTGCATTGCCAAATACTGCTGAAATAACAGAGAAAGCAGCATAAAAATTCTTTCACCTGCACAGCGCTACGGTTGAGGGATTGAAAGTTGCATGGGGTTAACTGCTAAAGTTCACCTTTTCAATGTCTAAACCATAGCTCGATGATAGCTCTGGCACGGTGAATTAATTCACAGGAAGAAAGAACCCTCTATAGCACAATCGTCTTTCTTTCACAATTTTTAGAGGTTTCTCTAGGTATTACATTTGCACCAAACAAAAGATACCCACAAAAGACCTTTGCAGGATACTTGGTCCAATGAGTACCAAATTGTTGGGGCTTAATTTGCCTAGAATTTGGAGTGTGCCTCATCCTTTTCACTGGAATTATGCAAAGGGAGCAAAAATTGTTGATTTCCTGACGTTTCAGCTCCTTGTCTTGTTCACAAATCAAAGCTGTGCAAACATGCAATTGTTTCATCCCAAAACTGTAAAACCCTTAAGAATCAAATTCAGTGGTCCATTTGCGCATGATATTTAAACTGTGTCAATTTGTTAATTCCTAATCATTATATTAATGGGACTTTAAGTTGGTAATGCTTTCAGAAGTAGAAATATTTAGGAGGGCATCTCAAATATTAGATGATGAGTTTGGGCCATCCAGCTTGTTCTCCTGTTTTCTACTCAGTGGTCAATTTGCACGAGCTATGGAGTATTTGGATAGTGAAACTGTTGTTCATGTGAAATTTTGATAGACCAAACTCTTACTTTTCCTTTTCAGGAGTTCCGTATGGAAAAACTAGTGTTTCACCCTACAAAACTGTCATGGAAAAAGGTATGTCAGTTTATAATTTTTTAAAATCTTTTCATAATGAATTTAATAATATCTAAGAAATAAGAAACTACATTTATAGGTGAATCGAGATAATTATGGGTGATGTTTGCTGGTTTATACTGAGTCCACTGTGCAGAACAAAGAAACTTTATTTGAATGCAAGGCATGACTAGTTGTACTGTGTGCAAATTCATGCCTTTTCTCAGATCACTTTTAAAGTGTCTGACTTTAGAATCAAATTGAGCATGATTTGTTTTTTGAATAATATGTTAATTTATGGCCAAGGATAATTCTTTTCTTTATCATGCTTGGTCTCAAAATGCTTATAAATTGCTTTAATTAATATAGGGTTGTTTAAGAATTTTAATAATGTTTGATTTCCAAAGTTTCTGATCCTAGACTTTTTAATGAAAGCAAAAAAGCGATGATAAGGCACTTTAGTTTGAGTAGATTTGATTGGCTGCATAATGGACTGGGACATGATGTATTTCCGTAGATTTTATTTTGAGTTGAGCTTAACTGGCTACATCAAACCTCCAACCTGTACGTCCTACAAATGTTCAATGAATGTGGAATACAATTCACAGAACATGAACTTGATTTACTCTGAATCGTTACGTATGTCCTTTGTAACATTAGTTTCATCTACTGTTGGAAGATACAACTAAGAGGGAGTTTATGATATATCTAAGAGCATGTTTGTGATTCTATTTCTCATTGATGAATATAATCAGCATATGGATTCACAGTAGATGGATCATAAATGTTGATTTGTGATTAATGGAGGTCATATGAATCCATTTCTCATTGATGAATATAGTGAGGAGTTTTAGAAGCTCAACCTGATGGGCTATGAATTCAGCGCATGGTTCCTAGGTATATGGATAGACATGGAAAACCATTTGCAGGGCCTTACAGTGATCAAACTAACTTCACGACTATTTATTTCTGTTCCTGGTTTCGATAGTCTTTTTAACTTCCATGCTTCAAAATGAGCCATAAGGCAACAACCTATAATTGCTTCTAGTACTTTAAGATAACATGCATCCTATATTTATGCAAACAAGCTTCAAGTAGTAATCTCTAGTTTAATTCTGGCACGCTTGCCTTTTCAACTGTTAATTATATGTGCCGTTTGTGACAGCCATGTTCATTTGGGCACCATGTTACATGATCATGGACCAAATTTGAAAATGCATTCTGAAATATTATCGAACATTTATAAAAAGAAAAACAAGAAAAAATGGATCATGAAATGTTTCACCCAACTTAACAAGGGCAAAAAATTATACATTCCAGTGAATTTTCCATGGTAACTCCTAATGATTATTTTTTTTTCACATTTTTTATTCTTTTGCTATGGAACAAAATAATAATAAAAAAGAGATCGATATATTCACAGACTAGGCTGCCACATAGACTTTCCATCTTCACCAATACATCTGTAACAAAGTCCTTTTTAGCTGGTGCCAGCGGAGGGCCACGTGCACCTGCATAACATGGCCTAGAGCTAGTTTGGATGGAGAGAGGTTGTTCTTACTAGGTTTTTGGAAAAATAACTTGACTGGGATCAACTAAATGAGGTTTTATTGCAATTGCTGGGGAATGTTTCAGAGTTTCTTTTCCACTGCTTAGCTCTGCTAAGGTGCTCATTGTAGTTCTTGTCATGTCTGTTTCTTATGATTTTACACCTATAAAATTACTGTAATGTTGCCATCTCTCACAATATTCTATTGTTTTTCCACTCATGTGCACATTTGCAATTTTTGTGTTTGATCCCCCCTCCCAAAGGAGGCTACTTTACAAGTTAGTTTTCACAAATCAAAATCAGCTGACTGGATTTATCATTTTCTTTATTTTTTGAAGGCTCGAATTTTCGTCACACTTTATATTCTTTATACAAGAGCAACCGCCCTCCTACACCTGATACTGTCTTTCAGGGACTTCCATATTTGAAAGCTGCTATCAAAGCTATGTCCATTAAGGTGATTGAGGTAAGTAGCTACATCATGCAGTTTTATATAATTGATCAACTCGTATTTCTCATGGTAATCAATTATGATTTTACGTGAAGGCAGGTACCTGGGGTAGAAGCAGATGATGTCATTGGAACATTGGCTGTAAATAGTGTCAAGGATGGGTTTAAGGTAATTATCTGAGCTCTATTTCTCAAATACTGGAGAGTGTATAATGAAATCTAACCACAATCATCCATGGATTTTGTTTTCGTGGAGAGAAGATGGATCACTTTTGTTAATAATAGCATCGATAAGCTTTTTCTGAAGTGTTCACAAGTGAAATATTTGGATTTAGGAGTTAACTGCCCCTCTGTTTTGTTTGTTTTTATTGTATATAATGTCCCCCCCCCAAAAAAAAAGAAGTTTGTTGACCATTTTACCATACAACATAGAAATCTTTTTGCTAAACATCTATCACATTCATCCTTCAGCTTTTGGAAGTATAGCCTTATTTTCTTGATTTTCATAATCAGTTTGAGTAGTTCAAACTGAGTACGTGTCTCGTGATTGTGCTTATTTTGTAACAGGTACGGGTTGTTTCTCCAGACAAAGACTTTTTTCAGATTCTTTGTCCTTCATTACGTCTTCTACGGATTGCACCACGTGGATTTGAGTTAGTAACCTTTCAACTTGCAACTTCATGCCTGCATTATATATGTTAACATTTGATTGAGTGATCATAAATTCTTGGAGTTTTCTGAAACCTTTTCTTTCGACGAACATGTTCTCTCTTATCATATATAGTCATGTTATGCAAAGCTGCGATCAACTTTTTTCATCCTGCATGGCTTAAAATTAATGTCATTCTGATGATAATGAGTTGTATTTCATTTATTATGATTCCACTTGTGGATTTGAGTTTATTTTTTGATATTTGGATACTTGATGAACAATCTCAGAACTATTAAGGTGAAGATCTTTAAGTTCAAAGCAATTGGATGTAAACTGAAAATACAGAACCATGAAAATTATGAAGATTTATGTTTGTTCTAGATATCTGTCCCAAGAAAAAAAAAAGAGTTAAAGGGATATTATGTAATTTCATAAGCTGGTTTTGGGTAAGATATATTTTATGTTCAAAGCAATTTGATGTAAACTGAGAACACAAGAACCATGCAACAGTGAAGAAAGAATTTATACATGTTCTTCGTATTTATAGCAGTGAAAAAATAAAAATACCACAAAGCTGCATAAGCCGGTTTTGCATTTAATATTCTTAAAGCACCCTCAAAATATATGAAATTAAAATTCTCCATGTATAACACAGAACTTATAATTACCCTCCAACATTTGTTTATTCCTTTAAGTTTTATTCTTTTTTCTTTTCTTTAAAAATTTGGTCCAATTAATATCTAGAGCCTACAACCACCTGTCCCACTGCCATGACACCACCCACCTCTTTTGCATATGATCTTGTAGTATGACATTTGACTGTAAATTCTGATGTCATGCTCTATTAGACTTTGAGTTGCTTACGTGTTCTTCCTAAATAAAATATCAAATTCAGTTGAACTTGAACGCAATGTTAGCCTAATAATAGGGTTGTGCAAACCGTTTGATTGGTTCAGTTTTCAGTTTGGTTTTTAAAAACTGAAAGCAAACTGAATATGTGAAAAACTGAATTGTGTAAAACTGAAATATTTCCGTACGGTTTTTGGTTTTCAATCCAAATAAAACTTTCTATTCTGAAACATTCATCTTTTTTAATTATTTTTTTTGAAAATAAAAATTGAAAGGAAAAGGAAAGAATTTGGTTTTTCTTGTTTGTTCAGTTTGAACTGAAATTGAAACTGAATTGCCAAACCAAACAATTTCAGTTTATGATAGTATTTAAGAATTAATGATATAATAAAACAAGTTATTCATACAAGTGCAAATTAATGAGTCACCTTTTTAGCTACTTTTGGTGGGTTGTGACTGAACTTCATGCTGCCTTGAATAACTTAATTTCTTTAATTTTGGCTTGCTTTTCAGAATTTTGATCTGATTTTACATGGTAGTGCTGTAGTTTCATATTTTGGTTTACCCAGGATGGTTTCATTTGGAATGGAGGATTTTGCTGAAAAATATGGAGGATTAAAACCCTCTCAGTTTGTTGATGTAATGGCTCTCATGGGTGACAAATCTGATAATATTCCAGGTTATGCTACACGTCTCTCTCAATAGTTACATACATAGTCCAATGTTCATGATATGAATTTTTCAGAGACAGCCTAATCTCATTTCCTTTATGGTCTCTTTACATGTGTATCTTCTTTCAATGGCTTATCATTGAACTGCCCTTACCATGATGTTCAACGTTCATGTATTTTTTTCACTGGAGGAATACTTGATGTGAATAAAAGGAAAAATAAAATACTGAATTTTGATGAAATGTTGTGAAGGTCAGCTAAAACACGTGTCTAGCCTCTGCTTAGTTTCTGGAATGAGAAATGGAAATGAGCTACAAATGTTTAAACTTTCTCTGAAATGAAGCAATTTGCTAGAAGTTTTAAGTTTTTTTTTTTATGAGATTCAGATATTGTAGTTGAGTAATTGATGTTCCATCATTTAATAATTGCAGGTGTTGAAGGAATTGGAGTTGTCCATGCTGTGGAACTGATATCTAGATTCGGTATTGTCTTAGAATTCATTGGAAAATGTCATAGGGTGAACATGTTGTTGGACTGATGACATTTGTTATGGGATATTTGTTTTTTTTTTTTATGCCAAAAGTGATTGCAAGTTTTTGTCTGTCAATGTGGGGTTTTCTTTTTGGCCCATATAAATGCGTTTCTTGATACACTGACTTGCTATAATCTTCACTTCTTTTTCAGGCACATTGGAGAATTTGTTGAAATGTGTTGATCAAGTAGAAGGGGAGAGCATTAGAAAGGTAGAAATCTTCAACTTTAATCAAGTACTTGCTAAAATTATATCCTTTTTTGTTGGCTGTCCATTGTTTGACACTTGCTATGAGATGAAATATCATCAGTCAATTTTTTATCAAATCAGTTGTGCTATATCTAGTCACTTTATTAGAACCCATCCATGCGTGTTTGTTCTGGGGGTTGCTGTGGAGTCTGATAGTGGGTTCTTTTAGAAACTATTGGGGGTGGGCTTCTAATGGATTTCTCTTCTTCCACGTGCTTGGGGATGTTGCATGCATTATTGATAATGATGTACAATTTTCCTTTCTGGTAAGAAAAGAGCATGTGGAAGTTTGTTATCAAGGATATTGCACCTCACATAAATATAAGTTAATTTATCATGATCTTGTGCTCATGAAATTCAAGATAAATATAGCATGATATTAGCATTTTTTTTTAAATTCTATGACCGTTTTTGTGGCTGACTCATTTTACTTTCCTCTGGTCACTACTCTCTTGTAGACCTTGAAAGAGAATGCTAATCAGGCAGTACTAAGCAAGGAATTGGTAATTTTACTATCCTCAGTTCATTATATTTTCTTGTGGAAAATTAATTTTTAGTGGATCAATATCACACACAATCCCATTTTTGAAGCATGCGTAATGTTCATACAACTGGTCTGACAAGAATAAAGTGCAAAAGACTGATACTATAGTAAATGGTGTAGATGTTTCTGTCTTTTTTATGGAGCATCAAAAGATGTCTTCATTTCTGTAACATAATCCTACTCGGTGCTTACAATCCATTTTTTTGTATTATTATTATTGTTGTTGTTGTTGTTGTTGTTTTTGTGCCTCACTAACATGAATTCAGATTTTCATTTCTTTTGCTCTTTTAGCAGTGTGTATTATCTTACCTAGCCATGCACATTCTTCAAACAGTTTTTATGGACATTGTGGCCATTATCAATGTAAAATCTATGAGATCTAACCATTGTAGGGAACAAAGAAATGCTTGAAATGCAGAAGCCTCATGACTGGCCATGTGCAGACTTGTTAAAACTGAGATATGGTTCTTTATATTTTGAAAGACTCAATGACAGTATGGCAGCTGTTACTTTATTATTATTCTAACTGTGGTCGTATGCACTTAGTCCTTGGTGTTTGTTTGATGCACGGATATCTTATGTAATGGCAGGCAAAGTTGCGTTGTGAGCTTCCAGAGTACATGGTTCCATTTGCTACCACAGATCTGATCTTTAAGAAACCTGAGGTCTGTACACTATGGCTATTTTTATTTTAGAAGTTTTCTATCCAAATTCAGGTACATGTGCAGTTTAGTGAGAGAGGCTCTAAACACTCACTCTCTTTATGATTCAAACTTGGCTAAAGATATCAGTTTATAGTATTTTTGTAAGACAATTGAACAGACTTGCATGGTCTTTCAGTCAGAACTAGGAATTGTTGATGTTTATTTTGTTCTACCTTTGATGATATGATGAATCCCAGCTAATTTCATTACTGGTTTCATGACTTGTGTGCTGGTTTTAATTGCACAATTCACTGTTGTTTTCCATTATAATTGTGGCTTCCTAACAAGCAAACTGCAATATTATATACTATCTATCAAGCCATTTTCCATCACGGGCAATGCAGCCATAGTCCGAGCATACACTGTTTGAATTACTTGACACGGGCACTATTCTGTCAATTTATTCCTTCTAGAGCCATTCATTACTTATAGCTGGGTTTTAATGACCATTTCATGGTATGTCCATGCTTTGTTTACGGCAGAAGTTCCTTTTGGACCTTCCAAACCCATACATGGTGTTCCCATCATCAAGTGCTATTTTTGTCTCGGCAAATTATGCAAAATCCACTGCACTCTTCACCTGTGTGCAAAGCCTACTGTACTATTCAGCTCCAATAATTTTCTTTGTTGGACCTTCCAAACTCATACATGGTGTTCCCATCATCAAGTGCTATTTTTGTCTCGGCAAATTATGCAAAATCCACTGCACTCTTCACCTGTGTGCAAAGCCTACTTTACTATTCAGCTCCAAAAATTTTCTTTGTTGCTGTAATCTACATTCTCTTTATTGGCGGCCACGCAGCTTAACCTTGCTCTCATATACAGCTGCATCTTGTATGCAAGATGAAGCTTCCATGATCTCACGCACAGATTTTTGGGATAACCTTTTTTGCTAATTATTTAACGGCTGGAAATACTGATTTTTTTATTTGACTGGTGCAGGACAATGGTGAGAAATTTATAAACCTCTTGACTGCTGTCAGCTCTTATGCTGAAGGCTCTTCAGCTGACATGATTATCAGAAGAGCTTCCAAGTTGTGGAAAAAGCTTGAAGCAAGGTGATTTGATTCATTGACTGTGGAGGAAATTAGACATCCCTTCATCATAGTATTGTTGCCTGTATAGCTAACTGCTTACTCGGCTTATTCTATCAAATGTTGGCCAAAATTTTTAGCTTCCAGAAATTTTTAAACGAAGTTTCTGAAATGCAGAGGAGACGGTTCCTTACACAGGATAAAGTGATTTTTTTAAAGCATTGACAATTTGACAGCAAGTAGTTTGGCACAGATGCCAGTTCTATTTTACAATTTATAATGATGATGTCCAGGTTCTTCGTATCCTTAAATTTCTATCATGCATGCTATCTTTTCTCCTTAGCAAATATTTTGTTTTTTGTACAAAATTTTACCAGGGAAGCGAAGCATACAGCAAGCAGGGCTATATTGCATCAACAAACAATGAGATAAGCAAATTGTTCTAAGCTTATGATTTTATTAAATCTCTGAGTAATTAAAGGGAACATCAAATTTATTTTGATTTATAATATATAAAAAATTGCAAAAAATTCGAGATAATTTAGAGCAAGGTGATGTCATTTTTAATTAAAATCATAGATTTGCACTGAATTCTCAACTTGAGAATTGTAAAATTTTCTAAAGAATAGCAAAGAGAGTACTTGTTCTAGGTATATGTATTTTGTGACATGCTTTTATTTGTTTATTTATATCTATATTTTTAAGCATAGAAAAGAGGTTCGAATGCTCGACAAATAATGCTGCATTTTACCTCTTTGTTGTTAATTCTTTTTATTTATTGATGTTATTTTGATACTTGAAAGTTGTTTTTAATGTATAATAATGTTTGAAGCTTTGGTTTAGTTAAACTATGCATATTAAAACAAGAGTGTTTTATCCTTGGCTTGTTAAGCTTGTTCATACACAAAATCTAGAATATTGCATGAACATATAGACTGTTTTAGGTTGCTATTTTTTTGATTTGGTACCTTATGCTTGATTTTATATATATATATATATATATATATATATATATATATATTCTATCATGTTTGTATATGATGTTGTTACATGTTGAGAAAGAAAGATGTTCTATTTTTTTGATTTGGTACCATGCTCTTTATATAGAATTCTAAACCCATTCAAATAGGGAAAAAAAAACTCTATATAGGAAGTTGGGAACCTTTTTAATAAACAGGGAAACACAACTCCTAAACTAGCAATGTCCCATTATTACCAACGTTCGTGTCTAAACATGAAACATGTATACTAGTACAGGTTATCAATCTCGTTTCGTTATGGTCGAAATATTTCGTATCAATAAAAAAAACATGATAAAATGATATTATTTTTATCTCGGTTTAAATTCTGGTCCGTTCTGGATTTTTCGATCAAATACTGGCCGAAACGTTTCGGCTGTTCCGTTTCGGCCAAATAATGTTTTTTTTAAATAATTAATAATTTTACAATATCAATTATATCTCTTAATCCGATTGATAGATTGAGATGAAATTTTACGAGATATCTCTTGACATTTATATATATTATTAAAATTTCAAAGTAATTAGAGAATGTAATAACCTTGCGAGATTGATGATGACATTCTCGTAATATTATACATGTTCATAATTTTGTTCAGAAAAATTATTTTATTGTCTTTTTTAGATTAAATTATACAATTCAAAATAATTTTATTTTTGGATTTGAACTAATTTTTTTTGAATTAATATATTTAATTATACACACACAAACACATAAATAGTATAATCCTGAAACGGCACGCCAAAACATTCCGTTCCAATTGAAAAAATAAAGCACCGACCAAAACGGTATTAACAACTTTGACACTAGTAGAAGAGGGCAAAACATTTTACTTATAGCATTCGTTATAGACATTTATAGTTCTTGAAACTGCTTTAAACATTGACATTTGTTTCTCCATGGCAAGCACTGAAGACATGGCCTCTTTGACATCTATACATTTCAATGTCACTGGTTGTGAAGTTCTTCAGTCTTGATCATGCCTGTTTACATTAAGGATGAGTCACGTGCCTATTGTTTCTTACTTGGCTGATTTGATAATTTGACAGTGATGCAGGAGTCTTAAATTAGCAGAAATTAGAACTCTACAATTGATGAGAACAGCTATCTGTTAGAACAAAAGGAACAGTCTGAAAGCAATTACAAATCAATAGATTACTCTGAAAATAATCATATCGTACAAGTAATTTGCAAAATTGGTGAATTTAACTTGATGGTTCAGGTTCAGGTTCATTCTCAGTTTCAGCTTCATCTTCATTTTCACTCTCAGTTTCAGCTTCAGGTTTTTCAAGCTCTAGAACAGCATTAAATCCAAATTCATTTCCAGGTACAAACACTTTCTTGAGTTCTTCTGCCTTTTGAGTGGTGGTAATTTTGTCTTCCTTCACCTTCAGATTTTCCTGTTTTGAATATAAAAACTCATCAACACTTGCTTCAGCTTCAAAACGAAGACCAACATTAAGTGTTGCAAAAATAACTTGCCTTCTTCACATAATCTGCCATGGTTGAGGTGACTATTTCTTGAATCACAAAATTTGTTACACGATCTTCTCCTAGGATTTGTAGGAGGAATTCCCTTGGAACCTATAGAAATTATGAGCCACACATCACAAGATGGACGACAAAATTGGGCATATCATAATGCAAGTTATGCAACTCCCAATAGCTGTTTAATGGAATAGTTTCAGCGCATAGAATTTCCTTTACGAGCATGAAGGATGAGAAGCTAGTAGCATTAAGATACTTCAGAACATGAACAGCTTCAATCTGGTATATACAACATACAGATATAGCAGGGGCAACAAGCATTTGCGAATACATCACAAAAAATAAGAATGGTCAGCTCTTCTTTAGAGCTAAGTTTGGCAAGCAAGGAAGAACATGGTAAATTACTTGAATGATTTATGAGTGAAACCATGACTTGAACTTCCTGAATTTTGCATCTTCTATTCCATTTCCAAGTAATTAACAGACTACAACAAATCATAAGTTGAAGATTTCAAGCAACACATGCATAATTTTGGAGGAATAAATTTCTATTTAAACATACACGCTAGAACTAATTCCATTATAAAATTTTGATTTCCAGAGAGAAGAAACTGAACGAAAATCACTCACCTTTGTTGTTTTTCCTGGATTAGCCAATATGCATGAAAAACAAATGGTTAGAATTCATTGATTGATGAGTTAACAAGCTGCAGAGACAAAAAGTAATGAAACAGAGGACAAAGGTGAGATGCTATCAAGAGATTAAAGACTGATGATAAAAAAAAAATGGGTTTGGGGAACCTAAACAGTCAAGATGATCATGCTGACCACTATCAAGTATGGATTCTTCTTAAAAGTAATATTTCTTTGGATTAACAAAGAAAAGCATGATACCACATCTCTTTATTTCCTATCTCATCCTAACCACTATCAACTATGGATTCTTCTTAAAGGATAATTCCAGACTATCATCAGGAAATTACTAAAGAACCACTAAACTTGTACTTAAAAACTTATAGATTTAATAACAAGTGATCCATACCATAACCATTTATTTGATCTTGGATGCATCTCTACATTAAACAAAGAAACTTTGAGTAGCTAGAATCAAACTCATTGCTCATTAATTCAGAGCTCTTGTCAGTAAAGTAGATCAAGAGAGAAAGAGAGAGAATTGGCTTCTTGATAATCTGCTGGAGTTCACACCGGGACTTTATTAATAGAGAAAGAACCCATACCCTGAGCCGGGGAAAGGCGATAACCGCCCGGGGAAATTGCGAACTACGTGAATTGACTCCCTATTCTACATGTGAGTGTGATTTTTAGCTGCCCTCTATTTTGTCTATGTCCAAACTCATCATAATTGCAGAACGTTATTTCCAGAATTTGATGGAGGCAGTCAAGTTCAGTTATATATTAGCACAGAAGAAAACATGTACAACCACTACCTCCTTTCTCCCTCCGAAATCCTGGAATCGGAGGTGCTGAACGAGCCAAATTAGTCAATGCCTTGTTGAACACCTTTTGAGTCTCATCTCCACTCAAATCCACTCTTACCTAAAAATTAAACATAACCACAAACCACATTACAAATTTTGCAAAATAGCAATTAATTATCAGCTACTGGAGATTCAGAGAACCACCACCCACCTGCATCTTATCTTCCTCTTGGGACTCAATAACTATTTTAACATTTTTCAATGCTATTAATTTCTCATTTGTTTCTGCAATTGATGCCTCCATTCCTTTAAAAACACCCAAACGCCACAATACTTCAATGACTAACACCATAAATTTACTTTCTATAATTGTGTTTAGAAGCTAAGAAAATATTAACCTGACCCCACAGCAGATATAGGCTTGACTCCCACATCTTTAAGCACTCTCAAATTTGCATTGGAAGAAAATAATAATTGCCTGGAATGTTTTAAACAAAACAAGAACTTGATTAAACAAGCAAAATATATTAACAAAAACAATATTAAATGATTGTTTTTGTAATTTACTTATTGCTAGTAAAGTGTGATTGAAAGAAGCTGATTCTATTTGAGCTGCTGCTCCTCAAAGAAAGGCACTGTAGACAGAAATGGTTTCAGTCAGTCTAAGAATATGTTTGGTTTCCAAGACAATGCAAGAAATCTTCAACATGATATGATGGACAAAGAAAATGGGGAACTCTTACTCTGTCAAAGGAGAGGTTTCGAAGATGTTGAAGTTGTAAAGTTGATGCTGTCGTCGTCGTCATCGCCGCCATCAAAGCTTCCTTCCTTCTTCTTTAGTGTCTCTATCATTTCCGTCCACTCAATTTTATAAATCCGTTGAAGAGTGAAGGCCAACAATCCGACATGTCGTTCATATTAGTTAGTCTAAAGATGATGTGTGAACTGTCGTTACTGTTTGAGGTCGCAGGCGGTGTGATCGAAATGTCGTCTGTGACGACTCAAACTTTATGCGGCGGCGCGTTTTTCAATTTTTTTTTTCCTGAATTGTTTTGATTTATAGATATTAAAAATAAATTTTAAAAAATAAAAAAAATTATTTAATACATTTCAAATCATAAAACATTTTTAAAAATAATTTATACGGAAAATATTAAACACTATTTTAATTTTAAAAAATAAAATATTATTTTTGTACTTGAGTATTAAACTTGATAATAACTTAATTATTTACTCTTTGAGTTATAAATTAATTCTGATTAATTATTGTATTATTCAAAATCATAGCTGTTAAACTTGACCTAATTTAATAGATGAACTTGTGATCCAATAACTTGGAGTCTATCCTGGGTTTAATTTAATTTATTTATTTATGAAAAATTAACTAGGTCAAATCCAAATGACTTCATCAATTGATAAAACCTATCCATGTGAGCTCTAATGCTTCTTTTTTTATTTTTATGTTGAACAAGAACTCAATATAGTGGTGGCTTGGAGAAAAACCATTCAACATTCTAATAAGATATCATAAGTCATGGGATGAAATTAATATTTTGAAATATGAGAGATTACTTTATAACTTTGTTCAAAGTATAGGGACTACATTGTACTTTTTTTAAAAAGAAAATAATACTCAAAACTTTAATAAAACTGAGATGGTGATAAGAAAGCTCTCCAGGTGCCACACTGATTGATAAGAGCGAGGAGAAGGAGGAGATAATGGAAATAGTAGCGGCTAAAACCCTCTGTTTGGGCTTAAACCTCAAGGTAATGTCATCTTTGTTTTCTCTTCTTATTTCTTCAGTTCTGCAACTATAGTTTGAACTGGTTCTTCTCGTTTTAAGCCAAATTCTATTCTATAGAAGACATGGAGTGTTAAAGTAGTTAATGGGATCGATTATAAATGCTCATAAATTTACTATAGTGCTTGAATTGACACCCATCTGTCATTTTTCCATGTTCACTTCATTGTAAGATGACAGGTAAAGCAGTGATTCTCATTTTTTCACAACCCGCACACTTCTGCATTATGTTTTTATCCACTTTTTTGTTTGTTTGTCTGTTTGAGTTTAATTTTACTGTACTATAATCTTTACTTGATTAATTTACATGGGTTTTACGCAAATGATTTTAACACTGCTTTTAGCATCTTTGCAATGAGTCATGACCCTTAAATCTTAATCTGAATTGGCATGATTTAGTGGAATAATTTTGGTTTTTTTGGTTATTGTTTGCAGTTAATAAGTCACAAGCATCCAGCGGTCGTCTTTACTCCAAATCTAACTCGCAAAATACCATCCTTTTCCCATCAAATGAGATGTGGGACTCGGGGATTTTGGAGAAGGTAATGCATTTTCATTCACCTGAGCTCGAGTATTGTATTTGGATTTTGGTATAAATGTCATTGTTTTTTTTTGTACCAAGAAGTAGAAATCGACGAGCTTGCTTATTTATTTGTTAATTTGATTTTACAGGGAAAATGGTAGAAGTTTTACTCCTGTTGCGGCTGTAGTATCAGGTGCAAATAATTTTTTTCGTCTTTCAATTATTTGCTTTTAACCTTATTGCTAGTGTTGTGTTGACCTTTGACACAACTTAATGACTACAAAAACTAGCTGCTGAAGAGGTCCAAGCATCTTCCTCTCGGTTCAAGGATTTCACAGTGATGATTACGAGTAAAGAAGAAGATCAAGAATTGAAGGTATGAGCAGATACTGGATTTATGCTGTTGGTTTGTAGGCAAGCTCAAGATTCCCTGGTGGTTGATAATTTTAGCAATCTATTATATTCATAACTTTTGTGGACAGATAAGAGTGGAAGTATCTGGTGCCAAAACTAGAGCAATTTTTGAAGATGTTTTCAAAAAAATGGTTACTGCAGCCCAGCCAATCCCAGGCTTTCGAAGAGTAAAAGGAGGTAAAACATCTGAATTCTCTATATGATTTCTAGTGGAGAAGTGCTGTCTTCTAGAATCTCAAGCCTATTTATAATCATCTTCAAATAGTTTTTTTCTATAGTTTGGAATCTGCGAACATAGGACCATACTGCTAGTAGCCCAATAAAAATAATGTTTAACTGTATTCTTACAAGTAACTTGCCAAACCATCCTTCTAAAGCCGTATTTGATCCTATTTGCTTTACAGTATTGTTTTTCAATGACTGCTCTTTTCTAATGTTTTCTCATTTTCCTAATTTTAGTCTGCCTCTGATGTTTTCTGTTATTATTTCTATGCAACGTATCATTTCTATCAAACACCATGGGGAACTGGCAGGAAAAACACCAGATGTGAGTTTCTTTATCCTCTTATTTTACTCCAATTTCATTTACATAGTTGTGATAAGTAACTTATATACGAGGTTTTTTGTCCATTTTCTAAAGTGAACAAAAATTTGCATTCTTGAGATGTATGCTCATCTCGAGTCCATTACCATCTGCGGACAAAGTATGCACAATAAGTTGTGCTAGCAGTGAACTTTGAAGGGGGAGTGTCATGTCACCTAGCTTGGGCTCATCCTCTTTTAACAGAATCTAACGTGCCATTCTTATGCTCAGTTTACAGCTGCGACTTCAGGAAAAAAAACAGATGTGCTCATTATTTTTCAATATTAAATCATGAATTTATGGAGAACAACGTTAGAGAGCTAACAATTACATCCTATTCATGCAGACTGCAGACAAGAACATACTTGCTGTCATGTTCTTATACATTTGCTTGCACAAACACATATATAACATAATTTTCTTTTTATTTGTTTCTGGCAGATACCTAGAGACATTTTGTTAGAAGTTCTTGGACCTTCAAAAGTTTACAAGGAAGTGATAAAGAAAGTCATAAACTCTACTGTATCTGAATATGTTGATAAGGTAACCAGTACTACTTGACTTCTTGTTCCATTCTAAAGGAAGTCATTTTATCTTCACGGTGCTGTGATTAACCAATGAATTGTGTTCTGGGAAACACTTCAGGTAGATAGTTTTGTCCCATGACTAGAAATATTACTGGGAAAGAAATCAATGTAAGAGCTAACAAGTTTACAGAAACTGACATCATAAATCATGTTAATGGAGCACTCAAGCTGATCTTTCTTTCTTTTTTCTCTGTACTTCTTGATGAATGTCTTGACCAACTTTTAAATTGTGAGCCAACACCTGTATTAATGTTGTTCATTTTGAATGGTATAGCTGAAAGTTGACTGATCCAGTAGTTCTAGCAACCATTACATTCATCACACCATTATTATTATTTTATTATTATTATTAAAATCAAATTACCTTTTGTGTTCACTGCTTCTTGGAATGCAATTCTTTCGTACATTCCAACTGCTGTGGTGCAGCCAAGAGCACCATTCCCCTGTATTCTGAAGGCATTTTATCTATGAATCTAATGCTTGGGATTAACACCATCTTTTCGCTTCTATAGGAAGGCTTGAAAGTTATCAAAGACTTGAGAGTTGAACAAAGCTTTGAAGATCTCGAAGATGCATTTGAACCAGATGAAAAATTCAGCTTTGATGCTGTCATTCAGCTTCAACAAACAACTTGAAAAACATTGCACAACGAATCCAATTTTGCCCTATATTAATTGTTCCACCAACTTGTTTGCTCACTGGATTGTGAAACTAAAATTAGGTGAATGTACAGAGTTATCAGATCCCTTTTCTATTAATTGTTTATTTGACCATTTTGAGGCTCATCACCTCTCATATTTCATTGCATGTTTCCAGAAGCTCCGTATCAGTTCAAAATGCAAGAAAGTAGAAATTTGTTTGATCAGATTAGTTTCAGATTCATTTTGACAACTATTCGCAATAAGATTTAGTGTACCCTAAAAAGCATAGACAAGTAATTAAATCAAAACCAGGTCATCTAGTTTTATAACAGCAGGCAACTCATGTGTAGCAAAAAATGCTAGAGTTGAAGCCATGTAGATTCTGAGCACCATTACCAGGTTGGTGCATTGGCCTGTTTGGTTTACATCTTTTCGTGCTCAATATAAAAAAATGAATTTTTGAATTGCAAAAATTATAATGACAATAAAAGATATAAGATCCATTAGATCTAATTCATAATGTTTTTACGTCAGCATATCATATCTTATCTTAAATTGCTCAAATTAAATAGTCAGTCTATTTGGGTTGAAATCGCATTTCATCACAAATCATAGATCAATTGGATATCATTTACCTTAAGTTTAAGATTTGGACTTAAACTTATCGTAAATAGGTCTTATTCTTTTTTAGTTTTTCATCAGCTTTTGAGATTCATTTTGTTTATGTTGTTTTTGTTTCTTACAATATATTTACAGCATTGTATAGCGAAAAGCTGAAAAATGCCACAGGTGAAGCCATGGCAGAGATAACAGAGACAGAGCAGTGCCATTGCATCCATCAAGTTTGCTTTGGTAATCACTGCTATCAGCTTGCCTCTCCCACTTCATAGTTGAACTCTTTGCAGCTACTCCTATATCAAACGACGTCTTTCCTTTTGATACGTGCTGATAAAATTAATCATGTCAAATCCTAAACTTAAATCTAACCTCAAAAACCATTTTCCGGCAGCTTTTCAACAAAGAATTCCAAATTTATATTGTCTATATCTTAAAACTTCAAATCCTGTACGTTGACCTTCACAATCCATATTGGAAACTTCCTTTTAGTCCTTGCAGAGTTGCTCGTCAGTGCTGATTGGTGTGCTGTCGCAGGCAACCAAAATTGATGTAGAACAGGTTGCGGAATCATACATGCTGAAGAGGGATCACCCGAAATTCAAAGGCAACTGAATTTCGGCAACCGGGTCGTCGAAGTCGGAATGACGCGAAACTCACCCAGTCAATGCGTTTCGTCGTTCGCGGAAGAACTCAGCGGCTACGCCCCTGACCTCGACCGGTTTTTGGCCAAATTCTATCGTTTCGGCCCTGATATCGTCTTTTTTGCTATTTTAGGAAACTTTCGTTTTAGCCATAACTTTTGATTTAAGAGTCCGAATTGACTTTGGTCAATTGGTACTCTCTCAGAATTCATAGGCTTTTCACATTCTGCATTTATCTCAAATTTGCCATTTATGGCAAATTTAATGTTTTATGTCCTTTCCTTTTCTGTATTAAATTAGGCTAGGGTTTTATGCTTTAAGTACCCATGTAAACCCTGTAGCCGAATTATCTATCATTTTTATCAAATAAACTTTGAAGTTTTCTGAGATTCAATCTCGTTGAGAATTATTTACGGAATATTGACGTTGATCATATTCCTTCCCGTATTTCTGCTGCGTCAAAAATAAAAATTTATACTCCTAAAAATATACGAAGTAGTGCAAGTCAAGATCGTTTTCCACAGAGTATTTAGTCTAGTTTTTATGCTACTTGAACAAGGATGTTTTTTTTTTTGAAATATAACGAAATTAATGTTAACCAGAATAATTAAGAAATAATTCGAATTAAAATATCGAAATCAATCAAATGAATAAATTTTGGTCTAAGTTAACATCTAATCATCGATGCAAATATATGTTAATTTTGACTTTGAATATTCATCATTGGAAAGAATTTCTATCTCTTCTTAACTGCAGTAGGTAGAAAACAAGCTATGTACTTAACCTTAATTACTAAACAACCTAAGACAAGCTTTAAGGTTTAATCTAGTAGCAACCTTAAGAAATTATCTTAAGGTTCGGTTCGAGTCTTGTCATTAACTTCTAGCATGCCTTTATATATCCGCCAACCATACTCTATGAAGATATCCTAAAATATGTGGCTGTTTTTACATATACAATCCTTCAAGAAGTATATTTTATATCATAGCAACCACTACAAATCACACATCTCTTCTTATTTACTTTTTTTTATGCGAGCAAACTCCACTTTTGAAAAATGTATTTTATAGGCCCAGATAAACGAGTGAAATTCTAGTTGTTCCTGGCTCTTATAAGAGGTGAACATCCTGACTCGAACTCGAGACCTGCTATGTAGATTGCAAGCTCTTTGTCATCACATCATGCCCCTTGGGGACCTCTTATTATCTCTTTCATTACATAAAACTGAAGCTTAATCTGATACGCCACTAAACTAATTAAGATGTTTAAATCAATACATACAGCACACTAAGAACTTGTTTTAACAGCTTTTCATGGCATACAAGTATTCAATACAGGCCTAATCCAAGACGTGGTTTGATAACAGCTTGAAGAGGGTTCAGCTTAGGCAAGGCAATGCCGGGGCCTTCACTCATGTCCACGGGCAACCCTGCAGTAGCTGTTAAATCAAACCCTTGAAGTAGCCTGGCAAGGGTCAAATGAACAACTGCCATGCCAAGATTAATAGCAGGGCAAGATCTTCTCCCCGAGCTAAACGGGATGAACTCAAAATTCTGACCCCGAAAATCAAGATCAGAATGAGTAGTTAGAAATCTTTCAGGCTGAAACTCATTAGGGTTCTTCCACACTCGAGGATCTCGATGTAACTTCCATATGTTCACTACTAATCGAGTGCCCCTGGGAACATAGTAGCCAGAAATATGACAATCTTCCATGGCCTCACGTATTCCAGTTAAGGGGCCTGGGGGGTATAATCGCAGAGTCTCTTTCACTATTGCTTGGAGGTATATCAGGTTCTGAATATCTGATTCTTCCACCCATTTTTCTCTCCCCACCTGCTTGTCCAGCTCCTCTTGAGCAGCCTCTAGCACACTTGGATTGTTTAGCAACAGGGACAATGCCCACGTTAATGTCACCGCTGTGCTTCCTGCTCCTGTGAGGGTTAGAATCTGCAAAATTAACACAAAACCTGTAAAGCTGAAAATGGTTGGAAGTTAAGAACCACTTGATAAAATGTTATCATATTAGTTCTGTTCATCTAGCGGTCACGAGTTTGAATCTTATCATCTTTATTCTATTTAATAAAAATAAATCACAAAGTAGTGAACCCGCAAATTTCAAGCCCAAAATCCAAAACAATTTCACTTGATGAGATGTACTAGAAAATAATATAAATCATATTCCAGAATCTAAATAATATGTAATAGTTTAAACTTTTAGCAGATGGTTTAGAGTAAAGAAGAAAACATACTAAAGTTGTTGCCTTGATGACAACATCACGCGAGTAGCCAGACATCTCAACGCCGTCAGCAAGGTTGGATATCATCACGTCCATGAAGTCGTTTTCCCCTTGTATTTCCTTGTTAAGATGTTCCTCCAGCCAACTTCCTATCACGGCGTCAAGTTCCTTGGAAGTCCTCTTCATAGCACTTACATGGCCCTGAAAATCAATCCATTCTAGCCATGGAATCGCATCGGAGATTACAAAAATCCCACTCAGATACAAGGCTTCTTCTATGGCTTTTTTGTAACGCCACGGCTCGCTGTTTTCCTTGTCGTAGATGCTACTGCAATATCGTTTTCCGACGATCATTCTCAGGCTTATGTTGAACGTCAAGCTCTCAAACAATTTGCTGATACTCACCGTCGCAGGTTGCGCCGCTGCTTCTGCATAAAAACTGTGCAAACCTCTGATGAACGCGTCGACTTCTAATACTCGGACATGCTTCAGCAATTCGAGCCGGTGGCTCGACAGAAGCTGAAGAGTGACCGACTTTCTAACATCACGCCAATACTTTCCATACGGGGACAGCGCAAAAGCTGCGTTGTTGTAACCCATATGTTTTCCGGCGGCTATGTTTGCTCTGGTAGCCAAGATTCTGTCATTGGTAGCCAAGCAATCCTTCGCTGTTTCCCAGCTGCTCACCACCAATATCCGATGAGCACCGGGCCTGAGTGAGTAAACAGGACCATATTCATCGGCAATGGCTGCCAGGGTTTTGCATGCTGGGTCTTGGCCTCTTAGATGCGGGAGGTGGCCGATCAAGGGCCATGCCCCGTATGGTTCAGGGGCTCCGGCTAGTTTTTTTGCTTCTCTCTTTTTGGCTAAAGTTTTCAAGAAACCATAAAGAAATAGCAAAACGAGAGCCCCTGGAATCATTTGGAATAGAATCTTAGAGAGATCTAGGGTGGTTCAAGGGAGCTGGATGGTGATGGGGTTAAGAGCTGCGTTGGTATTTATAGAGTCGAGCATGGAAGACGCTTGACTGAATATTAAAATAGTGATTTATTAAATTAATGTCAAAATATTTAATTGATTTAATAAAATAAAAATATACTATGTTAATGTAGAAATAAATGATGGCACACAAAGTTGAAGATGGTACACATAAAATATTTATTCTTTTAATTAATTTTGATCCAAATTAATTTCAATAAATATTAATATTTGCAAATGAAGTATATGCATATTAAATTGATTCACAATTATGTGCCTATTTGAGAATATGATTAAAGTTGTTTTTTTAAGTAATTTTTGTTTAGAAATATATAAAAATAATATATTTTTTTATTTTTTATAAAATATTTTTGACATCAGCACATAAAATGATCTAAAAACACCAAAAAAATAACAATAAAAAACACCTTTGTAAATTATAGTTAATTAAAAACATTTAATTTAATTATATGAATATTCAATTAAATAAAAACTTTGTGTTAAATTTTGAATAGTTGGTATATAGTTATTTCAATTCTCTATTTTATCAGGCATCATTATGAAGAGCTAGAAGATAAATACACAAGCCTTCACTTTGATGAACATGTGCTTAGATCCTATAGCTATTGATAAGCTTTTAGCTTCTTTACAAGCAATTTTTTTTTTTTTAAGAAGAAACGGCTTCTTCCATCTCAATTGAAGAAAAAAATTATATCATGTTTTATTTTAGGCCCTGTTTGTTTGCTGAAAAGTGGTTTTTTTTTGGAAAGTGAATTCCTGGAAAGTGAATTCCGATGTTTGACAGTGTTATGGAAAATGAACTGGAAAACACTTTCCAGTGTTTGTTTATGTTATGGAAAATGAACTGGAAAATAATTTATTAATAAATTATTTTTTTTTTCAAGTTTATTAAAATAATGAGGAACAAATCTTACAAATTAAAAAGTTGAATGAGAATGAAATTGAAAAAAAATATAATTTCATAAATTATCTCAAATAAAATAAATAATAATCAAAATAATAGAGATCAAATCTAAAAATTTAAAAAAAATGAAAGGTGAATAAATTAAAATAATAATAATTAACATTTTATAAATTATTTCAAATAAAATAAGTAACAATAAAAAAAATGAGGACCAAATTTGATAGATAAAAAATTTCAATAAAAAAAATGATAAGAAAAAAACAAATAGCAATTATAAAAATAAGGACCAAAATTAATATAAAAATTAAATTTTAAGAGATGGAATTGAAAAATAAATATTCAAAAACAAATTATATATAGCAATCAAAAGTTTGAGGATCAAATTTGATATAATCAGTAAATAATGACATTTCTAAATTTTTCACAACTTCCGGAAAGTGTTTTCCGCCCAAATTTTCCGGAAAACACTTTCCTGAAAACCAAGCCAAATTTTTTTTTGACTGGAAAGTGTTTTCCGTTGACCAATATTCCGGAAGACAAACAAACACAGGAAAGTTTAGAAAGTAGTTTCCCGAAAAGTGAATTTCGAGAAATAAACACAGCCTTAGTATAGTTATTAGAAATTCATAAATTAATTGATTTATATTTGAAAATTAAATGCAACATCTAGCAATGTATAATGTGATTTAATTGTCCTTGCCAGCATAACACTTTCTGCTTCCTTTTTATTTTTTGCAATTTTCTCTCCTCTCAAACTTCAAAAACCAAAATGTAAATAAATAGATTTCAGAGATAAAACGTGAAAGTCAAGATAAAGGACAATGGCGTCCGATTTCGTTGAAAAAAGTGCCTCCCGTCTACAAAACGACAACGAAGAAAAGTAATACGGAGACGTTTTAGCTTCAGGGAGAACAGTAACTTATCAGAGACAGCTCCACAGGTGATCATGTTCTGGGAGATTAGGAGACTGAAAATACGGGCAAAACCGACCCCTGCACGTTGTTTTGTTTCTAACATCAAATCACGAGGAATACAAAAACACGAGAAACACAGAGCAGCCAGACTTTAGTTGACAACGAGATGATTTTCCCGTGTATTGTGCTAGTTTTTTTTGTATGTAAAAAATTAATTTAATTTTTATATGTTATAATTAGTTAATATAATATTTAATTAGTAAAATTATAATAGATAAAATATGTTAGAAATGAGTTTTTTTCCGCCTTAAAAGAATAATATAATCAAAACGGGAAGTTGTTCGTATATTTTTTAATTGTAAATAACCTAGGTAAATTTGTCTACCTATTTTCTTTGAGTTGCCTTTTTTTTTTCCTAGTAATATTAGATCTGAAATATTATAATTTTTTTTAAAGAAATAAACTTACACAAAAGAGCACAAAATTAGAATTAAAAGCCAAAATAATTTTTTATTTTATAAGATTTATTCATCATATTATTATATTAAAAGTATTTCAGAATACTAATATTAATTTTTATTCAAAAAATCCTAGGTCATTTTTCTCTCCCTCTATATATATTTTAAGACAATAATATTAAATAAATATTAAAACATATAATTAGTCTCACATATCGTGCCTGTTTGGGAGTGTGATTGAGTTTTTTTTTAAAGTTCTTTTTATTCAGAAATGCATCAAAATGATATTTTTTAAAAAAATTAAAAATTATTTTTGATATCAGCACATCAAAATCATCTAGAAACACCTAATTTTTTAATTTAAAATAAAAAATTTCAAATTTATTCAAAAGCGATTTTCAAACGCATTTCCAAACACTCCTGCCATCTCCCACCAGAACCACAATTCAATTCACCTTTTAAAATAGTAATGAACAGCGAAAACAACAGTTCAAATCTCTATTAATTACTGTTTAGAATTGCGATCTCGTTTGGTTATCTATAAAATAATAGTCATGATGCACATAAGCTAGCTCAGACACTCCAGTTATAAAAAAAATATAAGTGGGAAGAAAACAGAAAAAATATAAAAAAAATGGGTCCAAAGATTATTTGTGGCACGTGTAAGCTACCCCGGTTATAAAAAAAATGTATACGCGGGAACAAAATCGTGGTGCATGTAAATTAGTTTGGACACCGCTATTATAAAAAAAACAAAAAAAGGAAGCCCGATAAAAAAAGAAAGGGAAAGCATATTTCAAACAGTAATGAACAATTTTGGAGTAATGAATAGTGAAATCACTCGCCCAAAGACTTCTTTGTTTAGTTCTTAGATACAAATAATAATAATATGATTATATAATTTAATTGTTCTAAAAATTCATCACTAGGGAGATTCGAACTCCCGCACCCAACTTGAAGGCGCTCTAACCACTCGGCCAAATGACTTTTTTGTTCAGTTCTTGGATACAAATAATAATAATATGATTATATAATATAACTATTCCAAAAATTCATTGCTAGGGAGATTCGAACTCCCGCGCCCCGCTTGGACGCGCTCTAACCACTAGACCAAGTGATTCCTTTGTTCAGTTCTTGGATACAAATAATAATAATAATATGATTATATAATTTAATTGTTCCAGTCCACAGTGCATCTAACTGTTCACCGGACTGTTCTATTTTAGCTATATACTAATAATATTTTATAGGATGTCAGCAGCGTGAGATTGTGATGGTTCTTTAAAGTGTTTTTTATTTAAAAATATAATATTTTTTTATTTTTTTTAGATATTAAAATATTAAAATAATCTAAAAACAATTTTATTTAGAGTAAAAAAAATTATTGTTTTTGAAAAAATTCTTTTAAAATGCTTTTCAAACAGCGTTTTATTATGGCTGTGTATGAGGTGGTAAAGGAAATAGAGTTAATATTAGGTATTTCAGGTTTTTCTCTTTTTTATTGTTTGTTCATTTAATTTCTTATTTCATCTTAATTACTTTTATAAAAAAAAAAATTCAATTATGTCTTTCAATTGAAATTTCTCAAATTTTTTATTTTTCATTTCAATTCTTATTCTTTTTATTTTTATTTTTTTTAATTTTCAATCTTTCTAAAACGATCCTTATTTTTTTTCGTGTTTCTGAATCCATCATCTTAGTTTTGGTTTTTGATTTTGGTTATTTTTTTCTTTTATTAGAGTTATTTTTTTCAATTTAGTTATTCAATTTTAATTTGTGTAAATAATGTTTTTTTTTAATTGGTACTTCCTCGTTTGATCTTTTATTTAGTTCCATTGGCTCTTTTGTCACATTTTTTATGGTTTTTTGATTTTTGTGTTTCAAATCAAATGGTTTTTTTTCCAATATTAATAATATTTATTTTAATTTTATCATTTCTTTTTTTTTTAGTTGCTCTTTTGTCATAGTTTTTATATTTTTTATTTTATCCTGTAAGATAAGAAATTTAAAGATATATCATCTTACCCCGATTTATATTTATAGTATTACAAAAAAATCTATGTGCTTTTTATAATTTTTTTTTATATTTTACAAAACATGACATGACATGACAAGGTAAAAAAGTATAATTTTTTATATATATTAAATTGAAAAAAGCAATTGAAAGAGACAAACTACACATTATTCCTTATGGTGTTGGATTAACCAATAAACTTTTCATTTGGGATTTAACTATATATATATCATAATGTCAATCATCTTTTGTTAGCAAGGTAAAATTTCATTTGTTTTTTTTTTTTTTTTTTTATCTATTTGGATAGGATACCAAAATGAAAGTTCTTGAAACATCCAACCCGATCAGTATAGAAAGTTTATACAAAATATATAAGATTTGACGTCCGAGAAACTGAGGAAAAGATTCGATACTATATTTTTCAATGCCACTTCATCAATCTTTAGACAGTAGAAGAACCCAATATCAATCCGAATCAGCAGAGGCAATGCTGAGCTTTTTACTTGTCGGAGAATAATATAAATTATAAATATCATTTAAAAATTTAAATTTTTAGATGAAATAGTTTTATAATATGGTATTAGAGTCTTGTTGATCTAGTGGTCACGAGTTCGAATCTCACTACTCCTATTCTATTTTATAAAAATCAAGTACAAGATAATCTGAACCTGTGCGAGTTTCAAGTTCAAAAGATTTTTATTTGAGACAATATGTTAAAAAATAATATAAATTATATTCTGGTGACTCAACCTAAAAGCTCAAGCTTTTAGACGAGATAATTGTGGTTAGAATTGGTTTTTTATAAATTATTTTTGAAATCAACATATTAAAATAGGCTAAATTTTTAATTTAAAATAAAAAATAAAATAAAAAATTTAGATTTTTTGAAAAATATTTTTGAAATGAAGTATAAACAACTCATTCTTAAAATAGAAAATATTTAAAAAATAATTAAAATTAATAAAAAAACACTCAATTATTTTTTCTAAATATTTAAAATAATAAATTTTATGGCGCTAAGCATAGGACACCACGTTTTGCTTTAGCACTTGATTCACTTAACCCTATTCAGCCCGACCAGATTTGGGCTCAGTTGAAGAGATGAAGAAAAAGCCCAGTAAGAGGCCCAATATGTATTTAGGCGAAGGCGAATAAACATAACAAATAAGCCCTCCTTCTCCTCTGCACTCCCTGTGTGCTGTGTGTACTACAGAGAAAATCTGAAGGCTAAAAAATCATGGTAAGTCCCCAATCTTGATCTCTCCATCTCTTCAGTTCTGAATCCCATAATAATGTTCTGTTTATTTTTTTAATTAATTTTCATGATGATGATGTTTGGTTAATTCAATTTAGGTTCTTCTACAACTCGATCCGTTTCTCAATGAACTAACAACCTTGTATCAAAACAGCACCGAAAAGGGCTCAATTTGGGTTACTCTTAAACGTTGTAAGTTTCGATTTTTTACCTTAATCTATTGACCCTTTTGTCCTTTTAGTTTTTTTCTGGGATTTCCCTATCAGGGTCCTCAGATTTTGATTGATTAGAGCTTTTATTGTCTTTCATTTTGATTTTTCTTTGGTAGCTTCGATGAAATCTAAGGTGCAAAAGAATAAGATGACAACCAATGGTGAACCCATTGAGTATAGATGTCTTATACGTGCAACTGATGGTAAAAAGAGTATTTCTACTTCGGTGAGTTTCTTATTTATCTTCAAAAGCTTCCTTGTTTTTCTGTCTACAGAATTGTTTTAAGTTAGAAACGTGTGATTTTTTTATGACTGGTTGTTTAAGCATTGTTTTGTAATGGATTTTGATCCTGAGTGTTCCTGAAGGAAAGGATATGAAGTGGTTGTGTGAAATATGAATCTGAGAGTATTTGCGAACTTATTATATCTGATGGAGAAGGGTTTTCCTTTGGAAAAAAAAGCAAGGCCTTGTTGGAAAACTTGAAATTTGTTGGTAATTTAAGGAAGTCTATCCTAAGAAAATTGCTAGATTGATGTGAATATGACGAGGTGTTATTGATGCGTGCTTAGTTGTTTGTTAAATTAACTCTGATACGGGCCTTGTTGTGTGTGGTCTCTTTCTTCCTTTTTATTTTTTTGTTAAATTGCAATTCAACATCAACCCATTAATACAAAAATGAAATTAAAAATGATCAACCTATCGCCACCCGACACACCTGTTTGGTGCTTGAGTTGATGACATTCTTTGATGATCCTAAAGGTAAGACCTACTGATTGAGTTTTGCATCCAAACAAATGCCAATTTAATGTCCCCAAACATCCAAAACTTTGATTGGATTGATGCGACTGTTTAAATTGGAAAAAAACAGAGTTTCATAATGCCTTTTACTTTTCAAGAAGTATCCTGTTCTTGACTTCAATATTTTGGAATAAATGGGAATTAGATATGTGACGCTAAAAATCACTTGACTTGGAGTATTGTAGATTCTACAAACAGAACAGAAACATCAATTTGTATTGTCATACAAGTTTTGTAATATTAATTGGGTGTTCATGTTGTGATGTGGAAACTGGAATTGGAAGAGTCCTTTCTGTGTGCTGGAAAAACACTGAAAAGGGATTTAGATTGGGCGTTGGAAAGTCATTTTTTTCTAGCAAAGCCTGCTTAAGATTTGCAGCTATATAGGCTTCGATCCAGGAGTTTTTGTCCAGTTATTTTCATTTGAAATTCTAGGTTAATGTGTGGTCAAGGGCAGGGAAGGTTTTGAATGTGGCATTGGCAGCATTTCCATGGTTGTACCTGTCACAAAATATGACCTCATTTTTTGCATTTTTATGTGAGGATGTCATGTTATTTTGTGTGGAAAAATGATAAGACATTAGAAAGGCCTTTGGATGTAGTTCAATTGATAAGGAATTGTGCCTGTATGCTTGTAGGGGCATGTGTATTGAAGGGCTGTTCTAGCCTCTCATCTGGTAAGTTATTCACTTCTACAATGATGGTTGTGAATTAGTCATGACAGAATTACAATGGGCATAAAGAATCTGTAGTGGATGATTATAAAATTCATGCTGTATTGGTTTCCTCGGCCATGAACTACATCTGTAAGGATACAAACAGTAGCCATTACTAGACTTGCTTCTTCATATGTTGCAATTTTCTGTATAACTGCTATTGAAGGAAGGGTTCCCCCCCCCCCACTTCATTGTTGCTCCAGTGGGTTGGGGCGGGCGGGTGGGGGAGAGGGATGAGGTTCAGCTCCATACTTGACACCTCTTGCCTAGTGCTAGAGGTATCTACCACTGTGCTGCTAGGCCCATTGGTGTCAAAAAGAGATTGAAAACCTTGGCTTATGCCTAGATGTGTTAATTCAAATTGTTTTTCCATCTTGGTCGTTTTTTTCTCGCAACAACATGGTAGGCTGGTTGTATTCACCATTCTTCAGTGCTTTTTTTAATCATGTCATCTATTTGCTTTTTGTCTGGGAAGGTTGGGGCAAGGGATCACCAGCGCTTCCAAGCTTCTTATGCAACTATTCTCAAGGCTCACATGACGGCTCTAAAGAAGAGGGAAAGGAAGGATAAGAAAAAGGTAGCAGAAGGTGATAAGAAAGAAGGGGGCGTAAAGAAGAAACCAAAGAGAGCCTGAAAGCCTCTGGCAACTAAACTTCCTTTGTAAAGGATATTTTTCACTCCCTCCGAGCTTTCTACTCACCACAAGCGTGTTCAGGCTGTTTTCTGGAAAGTATTCTTTGAGTGATTATCAAGATTGATTGATGGGTTTTTGTTGACTGCCCTTCTTGTTGCAGTTTCAGGAAAAAATAGAGGTCTGCTTGTCATTGATATGAAAGATTTTGTGGATATCTTGTAGCATGGATCGTTATATTGAAAATTGTCAGCCTTTTTTAAGACCTTACTGAGAAATTTCCTGATCCTTCATAAACGCTAGCAGTGCCTATAATTAAAAATTGACCCCCCCCCTCCTCCCAAGTTTATGGATTTGAAAGACAGGTGTACTCCTCTGTTTAGAGGGCTCTGTCGATTGAAAAGAAAAAGGTGCAATTACTCTGTTTTCAAATCAGGATTACAAAAAAAAACACCCGGATTTGGTTTATGGTTGGGCGGAATGGTATAAACAAGATTGAGGTTAAAGAAGTGGGATGTGATGGCAAAAGGCTTAATATCTGTACAGTAGATTTTGAGTTCGAGTTAGGACGTGTATCTCTTATAAGAATTTGAGGCAGTCGGGTTTTTATTCGCTCATCTGAGCCTATAAAATATATTTTCTAAGAAGTGGAGTTTTTTTGAATCTAAAAAAACAAAAGAAGAGATTATTGCTTTATTGTTGTTGTTGCTGACTACCATAAACATGGGTTTGTAAAATGGGTTAAGGTCTTAAAACAACAAGATTGAGATTAAGCTAGTTTTATTACCCTTTCTCTTTATTCTTGGACTTCTTGTTGGTTTATGTTAGATTTAAGTTTTGTTTAAGAGCCTATTAAAAAAACATTGTTCATTAAAATTTTATGTCGCTTGTGCTTACTGTTTGTTACTTTTTTTGTTGTTGTTGTTTCTATCGAAATCAATTATGAAGTTTGAACTTGGAACCTCTAAATTAAAAATCTATACATTTACGTCTTCATCATTTTTTATTATTTATGTTTTATATGTTATAAAATATATTTATATTATAATATAATCACTACTGCTACACCGAAAACCACCTTAATAAGGATATATAGTTTTGTTTGGTAAAAAATGGAGTTCTATGGAGTCCATGACAACGACAATTACAATCCGGACAAGGATCCCTGATTTTTTGTCATATGAGATGAATGGTTGTTTGATGCTGTGTTTTAAAAGTGTTTTTGAAAAAAAATATTATTTTTTTAATTTTAATTTTTAAGTTTAAATTAAAGTTTTCTGGTGTTTTTAGATCATTTTAATGTGCCGATATCAATTTTTTTAAGAAAAATAAAAAAAACTTAACTTTAATGTATTTCTGAATGAATAATATTTTAAAAAATAATCGTAATCACACTCCCAAATAGACATGAAAAAATCATAAGTAAAGCAGATTTATAAAGTAAATAATAAAAAAATAAATGAAGAAGAAGAAAGAAAGAATAGAACGACCAAGTAATAGAAAAACCCTTGAAGACTTGAGAAATCCATGCGAGTTTATCTACTAACAATTTTAGTTGCTTCAGTTAGGTCATTCGGTCATGACAACGATTATGGATATTTTAATGTTTAGCTTTTTTCACAGGTGGATAAATATTTCTGAAAAGAAAATATTTTTATTTTATTTTATTTTAAATGATTTTTTAAATATTTTTGGATCAACAAGTAAATGTTTCTTAATAAACATATATTCTTTAAGAAAATTATGAGATTTTCAAAGAAAAAATTAATTATAAAAATTAACTATAAAATGTTTTACATTAATTAACTCTCTTGTAATTTTTTTTTAAATACAAAGAAAATAAGAAAAGCGTTTCTCTTAAAATATTTTACAAAAATAAAATAAAATGAAGATCTCATGCATTTTGTGGCTCTATAAATAGCCAACCCTCGAAACTCATTTGCACATCACAAACGATATTGCTCTCTCCTCTGCACATCAAAATCAAAAATCCCTTCAGCAGTTCCCAAAATGAGAAGCAATATTCTACTCACCATTATCTTAGCCACAATCCTCGCCGGAGCCGTGCCCAGAGAAGGGGCCGAGGCTCAAAACTGTGGATGCGCTGCAAACCTCTGCTGCAGTCAATATGGCTACTGTGGCACCGGCGATGCCTACTGTGGCCAAGGATGTAAACAGGGTCCCTGTGATGCTTCACCGAGCACACCGAGTGGCGGCGGCGCCGCTTCTGTAGCTGACGTCGTTACACCTAGTTTCTTCAATGGCTTACTCAGTCAAGCTGGTGAAGGTTGCGCCGGGAAAAACTTCTATACAAGAAATACATTTCTCAATGCCCTCGATTCATACTCGAAATTCGGCCAACTTGGTTCAGATGATGCTTCCAAGCGAGAGATTGCAGCTTTTTTCGCTCATGTCACGCATGAAACTGGACGTAAGCTCCTTCTCCACCCCATTTAATCAACATCTTTGCAGATAATTGCTGCATATTTTTCACATTCTCTTTAGCATGAAAGTTTACTGTTCTTGATCAAATGAGTTGGTTAATCATCTGAATCTGCAGACTTCTGCTACATAGAGGAAATAAATGGTGCATCTCGTGATTACTGCGACAAAAACAACAAACAATACCAGTGTGTTCCTGGCAAGAAATACCATGGCCGCGGGCCGCTTCAAATATCATGGAACTTCAACTACGGGCCGGCCGGAAAGAGCAACGATTTTGATGGACTGAACAATCCTGACATTGTTGCCAAGGATCCCGTCGTGGCGTTCAAGACGGCCCTGTGGTTTTGGATGAACAGTGTCCGTCCTGTCTTGAACCAGGGTTTTGGAGCAACAATTCAAGCCATTAATGGCGCGCTTGAATGTAATGGAGGGAATCCCGGCACCGTTCAGGCTCGCATAGGGTATTACAGAGATTATTGCGAGCAACTCGGTGTTGCTCCTGGGAATAACCTCAGTTGTTAGGTTATTTTTAAACAGTTAATGTGATTTTAAATAATCTAAGTAGTTCTTTCCATGGAATAATCAACTTGTCCCCGTGCTTTGATGTTGTAAGAACTCTTTCAAGTAACAAGTTGTAATATATATTTATATATTGGTCGATTGTGGATATCGTGTTTTATTTTTTATTTTTTCCTGATATTAGTTTTAATTGATTCTTGAGTAATCGTTTGATTGTTGTTATTTTTTTTAAATCTTAAATTTAAGTTTTTCAATTTAATTTATGAATTTCTTATAAACGTAAGTTATAAATTTATGACATACAATGTTAGCCTGTTTGGGAGTGTGGTTGCGGTTGTTTTTGAAAGTGTTTTTCATTCAAAAATATATCAAAATAATATTTTTTATTTTTTAAAATTATTTTTGGTATTAGCACGTGAGAATAATTTAAAAACACCAATTTTTCTTTAATTTAAAATAAAAAATCTCAATTTTTTTCAAAAATATTTTCGAAACGCAGTGTCAAACACCATAAAAAAATAGAAAACTTAAAACTCTTTTTTTAATGACGTGTAGTTCAACTTAATTATTTAATTTATTTTCTTAACACCATCAATTTAACTTGCAATCAGTAGCTGAAGAAGTCATGAGGTTATTCAGAAACTAAATAATAAAGTAATTGTTTTAAAATATAATTCTAAGGCTCTTCATAGTTTTTTTTATACATACAATTTTCACTACAAAAAATTATTGAATAATTAAAAGATTACAGTTTTATTTTATAAACAAATACTTCGTAACAATATAGATCATTAATTATTTTCTTAAAAAAATTATTTAAATTAATGCCATTAACTTATTTGTTTTACTATAAATATAATATAAAATATGTATTTTTATTATTTAACAAGTATAACTTTTTCATGATAGTTTTAATACGAATTAAATAAAATTAATATTTCATGATAAAATCATTATAAATGAAAAAATATTAATAAAGATCTCGACTTTGATTTATAAAATAAAATATTTTCTAATTTCTCACGTGAGAGCTCTGCTGCAATCTTACGGTGGAAGCTTACTTATGATTCATGTGAAATGAATGTTAGGAGTGGTTATGGAATATGGTTAAGGGTCGACATTACATGTATATGAATCATGTTATATAAACGTTAAGAGTAGTTAAGTAACGAGGTTAATGCTTGTGTAAATTTCTCTTAGAAAAAATATTTAGAAATAAAAGTACAAAAATACAACATGTTTGACTCACTAGTGTTGTTGGTTTGATCGGATTGACGAATTAATCAGGATATGGTTGATCAAAAGCTTTAACGGATCTAAATTGAAAAAAAAATTAGTTTAAATATTATTTTTATATTTTTTTTATGTTTTCTCAATCAAAATTAATCGCCTTAACCTATGACCTCAATCTTGTTCTAGGTTGGGATTTATATTTATTTTAAGTGGATATCAAGTAATCATGTTAAAGGCATAATTGTAAATTTCTACTAAGAACAATGATAGTGAATAGAGAGGGTTGACTTTTAATATTATAGTCAATAGAAAATCTAATGGTCTGTGAGAATCTGAGTAAGGGGACTAGTTACTTAAAATAAGTTGCATTGTTTTTTTTTTATTTCAGGCTGAGTTTTTATTTGTTGTTCTTATTTGAAGTTCAAGGTAGGTCTATCTTTGTGAGAATTTTCTACCATATTTTGTCAAGACCTAACCATTCTAAAACATGAAGTTTAGCCATCATATTATTTTTTTATATGTTTAATACTTGAGAGTATACTTTATAGTATAGTTTTACATTTCTAGATATTAAAGTCTATAGTTAAATACTAACACTTTAAAAGTGAACAAAATGATTAGCGAAGAGTTCTTCATATTTTGATCAAACTCTAACGGATAATTATAAATTAGTTACGATATTCATTTTGTATTTAAAAACATGAGAAAAACACAATTTTTTTTAAGAGAATATGCTTAGAAAACTTTTAGGATTTGACCGTGTGTGTGAAAATAAATATATTTTTATGTTTTTAAAATAAGATTTATTTTGGAAATTTCAAAGAAAATCAAGTATTTTATATCGTGTTCTTATCTTATAATGTAAATCTATGATCCGATCATAGTTGTAAAATCCGTTCCGGGTACCGTTCCGGTTTTTTGTTTGGAACGGAACTTTCCGGTTTCGGTGCATTCCGGCGTTCCGTTCCGGTTTTGTACTGTTCATATTTATTTAATTATATATATGAAAAAAAATAAAATATTAATTTAACAAGTATAATTTAAATTCAAGATAAATAAAATTTAAATTATACAATACAAACATAATCTCAAAATTAGAAACATCTTTAAAATTCCAAAATATTATGAAAATAAAGCAACCAATAAGTTTAAACATAATTAATTAAAATACATTCCATTACAAATAATTCAATCAAATTAATTACAAATTAAAACCCCTATTTTCCTTAATTTCTAAATTTGTATTTATTACATGGAAAAGAACATATATTTTAATTAATTTCCAACTTTCTAATTAAAAGTTAAAACCCCCCGTTTAATTCCCCTCCCCCATCTTCATCTCCAAAAAAAACCCTACATCTCACTTCTCCCCACGCCGTCGCTCCTCTTTGACTAAAGCTCAGAATTATTTCAGAAACTCAAAAATAAGACTATCTTCACATTATAACCCACCCACACATCCCTCAAACATCAATCCAGTGCATGCAGTTAAGAAGGAGGAGAAGAAATCGAATACCTCGTGAATAACAGCATTGAGATTGTTGGTAACCTTGTTGTTAGCAATGGTATTACGAGCAGTTCTTTCATCCAGGCCTATCTTCAAGAACAGCTCCAGTTTCTCACTTCGCCCCACGCCGTCAAACATTCTCCCTCATTCTCCCTAGCCCGCAGCCCCCAGCACCACATAGCCAGCCCCCTTCTTTTGGAGTTTTTGATCTGTTTAAGGTGCTTCGTTTTCACCTCTTTTTGGGTTGATTTTTGATGGATTATCGACGAGCTGGGGTTAAGAGATGAAAATTGATTTGGGAATTTTTGAAATCGGGTTGAATCTGTGTGTTTTGTAAGAGAACTTGAAACGGCGTCGTTTTGGCTTGAACCGGAACGGAACGCCCGGTACGGAACCGGGGCGTACCGGCCGGAATTCGGCCGGATTTTCCGGTACTGGCCGGGATTTTGACCGGGACAAAAACGTCGCCGTTTTGTCCCGGATTTGCTTCCGTTTCGGCCGGAACGGAACGGAACTTACAACAATGGATCCGATACTGAATAAAATTGATAAAAAAATATGCAAGAAAATCACCTTTATATATTCTTTAAAGATTGTTTTTGTTTTTTTATATATAATATAATATTATTTTTATGTTATATGGGTTGGGCCTAACCAAGCCTGGCCAAGTTGGGTTGGCAACGACCCAATAGACCTGAAATCTCCTCTTATATCTCTCTTATGGGTTGTGTTGGACCCGACCTAGCCATTTGGGCTAGGTTGAAACAAGTCCACATTAAAATATGTTAATTAACTCAACACTTCATATATATATTTTGCATGTAGTGATTGGAGAGATGTTCAGGGGAGAAGAAAAAAGATATAGAGGAATGCTTGCCTGACATAAAGAGTCACTATCTATGTTCCTGGTAGTGTTGGGTAGCCTAGGATGTGATCGGAGATGGAGATGGAGAATAGAAAACCATATGAGAGAAGGAAAATAGAAATTAAGAGGGAGAAATTGAGTTTTTTCTTCTAACTTTGCACTTGAATTTCTTGATACTCAGTGAATGGAATCCACCTTTAATTATAGGTGGTGGGAGATGACACTCTTGAATTTATTGGGATTAGATCATGACCCTTGATCAAACCAAAAGGATCTTAATTGTTGGTTCAAAATAGCCATCATGAACTATCAAATTTTGATAATTCAAGGTTATATGAGTTGTCCATTTTTGGTCACCGTCGCTGTATTTATGGTGTCAATAAATCTGAATGAATCATTATGTGGTATGGTAGAATATTATGTGATCATGTTGGGGTATATTTTTGTCAAATTTGATGAAGAGACACAATGTTTAAAGTACATACTAGGTAATTCTTTGAGTTGTCTTTTCAGGCTAAAAAAGAAGAAAACAATGAACAATCAACAAATGACGCGTCGTATGATTTTTTTTCTTTCTCAAAACATAACTGTTTCAGACTAGGAATTTTGACTAAAGTTCAATTTAGTCCTTTCTCATTGGCTTCTAACTTTAAATTTTATACAATTTTGCCTCTGTTGAAATCCAATATCACACCTGAATTTCAGTATCTAATTCATTTTGATCTTTGGTCGTATATTTATGTAATTCGATCCTCAATTGACAATTAAACTTTCAACTCTTTTCAATCTCACCCTTGATTTCAATTAATTAGGTCCTTATAATTTGACCCCTAATTGACTCTAAACTTTTGAGTTTCTTGCAATATAACCTTTGATTTCAATTAATTGACTTAGTAAAAATTAATTTTAATCTTTTAAAATTCCAATCATCCTAACTAGGTGTTGCTGCTGGCAACAGCCTCAATTGCTAGGTTATTTTAACGTAATCTTAAACAATTTCAGCTGTAAAATGGCATCATCATATGTCGATAATTACCTTATAAATGGTTTATTTTACAGTGATCATGTTGTCTTAAAAATATATGAAAGATCCAAAAAAAATCCAGGCCCCCCGGCCCCTCTCTTTCTCCTTCTCAGTACCACCTAACGCTTACCCTCTAAAAATTTAGTGCAATGGCTGCTTATACTTCCACTTATTGTTTGGGTATGCTGTTTAAATTGATTTTTAAAATGTTTTTTTATTAAGAAATATATCAAAATAATTTTTATTTTATTTTTTAAAAATTAATTTTGACATCAGCACATGAAAATGATTTAAAAACACTATTTTATTTTTAGTTTAAAGTAAAATATAAAAATAATTTTTTTCTTCAAATTTTCTCAAAAATACTTTTCAAACACATTCCCAAACACCTCCTACGAAAACCCTAAGAAAAAAACCCTAAATTCCTTTCTTGAAAGAAAAGTTTCAGTACATTATTCCACTCTTAATCCAATTCCTAATTGATACAATGACTAAAAATAAGTAATAGGACAAGGTCACCATAAAGGCTATAACTAAGCAATACACAATTTACCTAATTTTTATATATCTTCCAGTGTCCCCCCCCCCCTCAAAAATATATTTTTTTAAATTTAAAAAAATATTATTTTAATATATTTTAAAACAAAAAACATTGAAAGAATCAACTTCTATGACGATCCTAAACAAATCAAGAACTTGGAAAAACTTCCATTCTAGTCCATAGACTTACACCATGTGTTAGTCTTTAATAATTTTTGTTTAGATTAATATTGTTTTAGTGCATAAAAATATGCACATTAGACCTTAAATTTAGTGCTCATCTGTTTTTTTTTTATCAATTTTTATTTAAATTAACATTATTTTAATACATAAACTACGCATAATAGAAGTAAACTATTCGAAAAAAATAAAAATAAAATAAAGTTATAAAACAATTAACGTCATTTTCAATGACTTTAAAGAGTAGTGATAACAGCATGAACGCGAATGGTTCATGCGTAGACACCGATGATAAAAAAAATGCCTCTAAAATTAAAGTTGACCACGACTCTCTAGAAGTTGAGACATTGAAAATCTTTGCAAATTTATGAAGGTTGGAAAAAATAAATCTGACTGAAACATCATACATTATCTCGCAATTGTCAAAGTATCCTCCTCCTTGTTTTTTCTCCTCTTGCATGTGTGATTTAATTTTTAAAATTATTTCTTATTTTTAAAAAATATTAAAATAATTGTTTTTTATTTTTGACACGCCCCATATATTAAAATTATTCAAAAACACCCAGAAAATATTAATTTAATATTTTTTAATTAGACTATAAAATAATTCTAAAACGAAAATAAAAAGCACTTGAAAGTTGAGTTTTTCTTCTTCTTCGAGATGGAAATAATTTATATTGAAAAGTCAAAAGGGAAGTATTAGCTGTTAGAACTTAGAAGCCGCGTCAACTAAACGTTCCAGTCAATTGTGAGGTGTCAAAGTCAACTCACACGTATAACTATAATCAAGATATTTCACATTTAGTATCGTGGAGGATATGAACGAAGAATTTTATAATGTTAAGAGTAAGAGTAAATATGATTTTTTATTTTTTATATATATAAAAATTAAATCCAAAAAATATGAAAGATAGATAAGAATATTTTCAATTAGATTTTAAAAAAATAAATCTGATGGGATATGATTTATGAATGAAATGATGGTGCCCCCATTGACAGTGCCCCAACTGACCTTACACACACACACTATTATATATATTATATATACACTATTGAGATGTGTTGAAAATGCAAAAATAAAAATTAAAAAATATATATTATAAAAAAGTAAAATTGTGTCAATTTGATCTTATAAAAAATAAAAATTATATTTAATTTTTTTTGCTTTTTAAGTTCTTTTACATATATAATTAATTAATTATATATGAATAGTACAACCCCGAAACGCTCTAAAACCGAAATGTTTTGTATCAATAGAAAAAACAAAACGACAACCGAAACGATATTGACAACCTTGCTTTTTATTTGTGTTTATTTATTTTAGAAGTAAATATAACTATTTATTCTTTAAACGCTATAATATTCGCTGGATATTAGCTAGTTTATGCTTAATTTAATCCTTATCTTTGATTAAAAAATAATAATTAATTGTTATGTCCCTAAGATATATGCCAAATTGTTTTTTCCTTCCCTTTCCTTAGAAAATTAAATGGCCACTATTTATTTATTTATTTATGATGGTACAAATATATTTATTTTTCTTTTCTTTTCATTTATTTTATTATTCTATACGTAAGCTTTTTGTGAAAAAAAAGGAAGATTTAACATTATTTTACATAATTAAATTACACGAACTGCAACTTCTCATCAGGGTAGTGGAATTTTCACTTCTTACCAATGCTTTTGAGTCGAGCCAATAAATAACACGTAACGTGCAGGGCCATTCATTTTCTTCAACCCCAGTGCTGATTTTTTAATTTTTTTTTTACTGTTATTATGATGATATATAAACATGTAAATCGTTGCTGAGATTAATTGCATGTGACCACCATGCAAGGAGGGATCGATTTTCAACGCCGACAAAAGTCAACCACTAAACGTGTACTGAATTCGTCTTCTAGATAAAGCACTGCGTGTTCAAATTGAAAATTCAAATCAGTTGACATATCTTGATTGTACAGCTATAAATATCAGGTCCTAATTGCAGCCTTACATGCACCACACAAGTTTTTCTTTCATCTGAAATGGCACCCTCTGTAAGGAAAAACCAGCTACTCATTGTTCTACTAGGAGTTCTAATTGCAGGAGCTGTGCCGAGCTACGTTGTGGCTCAAAATTGTGGCTGTGCTGCAGCCGAATGCTGCAGCCGGTGGGGTTACTGCGGCACCGGGGATGATTATTGCGGCACCGGGTGCCAAGGGGGTCCGTGTACTCCAGCAGCTCCGACCAATGATGTCTCGGTGCCTGATATTGTGACCCCAGAGTTTTTCGGCGGGATCCTTGATCAAGCTGCTTCAAGCTGTGTTGGGAAGAACTTCTATTCACGAGACGCGTTTCTTGAGGCTCTCAATTCATATTCTCGGTTCGGTAGGGTTGGTTCCGTCGATGATTCCCGGCGTGAGATCGCAGCTTTCTTTGCCCATGTCACTCATGAAACTGGACGTAAGATTTCTCCCTAGCTTTCTTTCACTCATGAAACAATTCTTGAATCATCAGAAACAACTGGGACGAAAGAAATTAATCTCAATGATGTGCTGGTAACTAATAAACAGAATATTTTTGCAGATTTTTGCTACATAGAAGAGATCGATGGACCATCAAAGGACTACTGCGACGAGGACAACACGCAATATCCATGCACTCCTGGTAAAGGTTACTACGGCCGTGGACCGATCCAACTTTCATGGAATTTCAATTACGGACCGGCGGGAGAAAGCATCGGTTTCGATGGATTAAACTCGCCGGAAACTGTGGCCAACGACCCTCTAATTTCATTCAAGACAGCGTTGTGGTACTGGACCAACTCTGTCCAGCCTGTGATTAGCCAAGGGTTTGGGGCAACAATTAGAGCCATTAATGGTGCGCTTGAATGTGATGGTGCAAATCCTGCTACTGTTCAAGCTCGTGTGGGGTACTATACCGATTATTGCAATCAGCTGGGAGTGGCTCCTGGAGATAACCTCACTTGTTAGGACAGAATTTCACTGGAGATACAAACAATTCACGTCGTATCTCGTGTTCTGAGATCTATATTCTGTATACATTTTAGATTGATGCATGGGGTAACAGTAAGAAATAAAAAGAATATGTATACAGCTATTTCCGTCATTTATGTAACAATATATCTTTATCTTGTGGTGATTAATAAGAGACTTGTTAGTTTATGTTAGAAAATTCGAAATATACCTATGCTAAAACTTGGAATGGAATGTTTCCGATCGAGTGTATCGCTTATCCTGGTCGGAAGGGGCAGTCATGGTGGTTTTGAGTGGCTATAAAGAGGACAAAAAAGCCGTAGAGGTGGCATGATTATTCATTCCTTGATCGGTGTTCAAATGAGAAAGGGATTACAAACCCAGAACATTTTATTATCAATACATATGCTAATAATAATTTGGTCGATCAGCTCAGTATAATTTCGACGGAGATGACAGTTTACTTTGGTCGGAATCAAGCAAGGTAAAAGGTAGGAGATGAGAGAGAGAGGGGTGAGGGTGGCTGTTTTTTTTTTTTTATGACTAAGCCTTTTTTTATTTGAAAAATTAAGTTCTTGTTTGGAATTGTGTTTGTTTGGAATTGTGTTTGTGTTTATTTTTGAAGGTGTTTTTTGTTTAAAAATATATTAAAATTATATATTTTTTAAATTATTTTTAATATTAACACATCAAAATAATTTAAAAACACGAATTTTTATTAATTTAAACTTAAAAATAAAATAAAAATTCAATTTTTTTCAATTTTTTTTTTTTAAAACAATTCCAATACCCCCTAAGCCCACCTGGGCTTGAAAACCTCATCCTTTTCCTTCATCCACCCTTTTCTCTTTTTAAGAGCTAAGCTATAGCATTTAGCCTTAAAAAACAAGGGCTATGTACTTGGGCTTGAAAACCCAAATACTGGATTAAATTATTTTTCCGGATCTATTTTTTTTAAAATAAATAGAGAAGACAACATATTGTTTATAAAATTAAATTTCCACACCATTATTTTTCACATGAAAACATCTAGAAACACTCCAGATGCCTTAAAATACCCATTTCTTTGTCTTAACCTTGGTAAAAATTGGTTCTAAAATGTAAAATAAACTCGAATAATAATAAAAAATTCTCAGATCGAGACATGCTCTCTTAAACAAGATAAAAACTAAAAAACATCCTAATAGAACTATTCTTGTCGAATGGAACTGTTAACAATTAGATTGTTATGCCAAATGACAATCTTTTCCCACCATCTCTAACTATATAAAACTCACTTTGCACTTTAGTTTTCAAAGAAAGGAACCATGCACAGCAACAAAATATTTAAATACACATCTTTAGCAGGACCTGGAAATTTTCTTTGGCCTGTTGCTTTAAACAAATCAACTAGAACAAGAGAAATATGTTATATCTGTATTTAAATTCTCTTGACTCACTTCGTTTTAATGATTCCAAGTGGGTTTTTATTTATTTATTTATTCTTTTCTATTTTTATCTATTAATTTTAGATGAGTTGTCGCTAACATGCTTTGATTTAGTGCAAAATGATTTTGTACAGGACCCATTCTTACAGACATCAACATGTCAGGAAGACATGGTCAAGGTAAACCATGCCATTGACCATTGGAGAAAGCCAAAAGGATTTGCTAAGCATATGATATGAATTCAAGATCCTAACCTTTTCCTTATAACCTGAAAAATTCTCCTTCCTATGCCGATATTCAATATTACTGCTTCTAATTAAGGAAAATAAATCAGCAATGTTCGAAAGAGTTATAAGGATCGATGGTACTTTGCTGGTAGAGCAAGGCATACGCATCCATTCTCAGAATATTTTATAGTTCCTGGTTACGTGGAGCACAAGATTTTCATTGATTTCTCTTTTTTTTTAACAAAGATTCTCGTTGACTTCTGTAACATTTCTAAGTTCCTTCCGTCGATCGAGACCTCCCTCCCATTGGTTTTTGAAGGGGCAACAAGCAAGAGCTGAGAAGAAAAATCAAATAGAAGTCGTCGGTTGAGAGAAATATAAAAAAAGGTTTATGAATTGACAATGAGAAGTTGTGATAACAATAATTTCATCCCTTCGAAGTCTTCCAAGTTCTAAGCTGAAATCAGAATTGGAGCAGAACATCGTTGGATTAATTCCGTGACTGCCTTGAGCATATGGATATATATATTCTACACTCGGGCGAGTTTTGACGCCTAGAAAATTGGGTTCGCAGAAACACACATGAGAACAGGAATAATTGGAACACAAGAATATATGGTACAACGAATCGTCGAGGAAGATACTCTTTTGATCTTTAGATTCCATGTTCATTTCCATTTTTAGCAGTTCATTTGCTGTCCGAAGACTTTGAGAAAGTCTTCGACAATCATTAAGTCCACTTGCATATGTAAATTGCTGAGCAGCCAGTTTTTGCAGCTAGCCTTACGCATTGACATTGCAGGAAAAAAAACTAAACAGACAGGTGGGTAGGGAATTTAGTGTTTGCAATTTTCTGTAGCTTAATGGTTGACTAGAAAACTCAAGGCTGGACAGGAAGAAATACAGGCTGAAGAAATTCATTTTCCCAGAATCCAAGCAGTAAATATAGAGTGAAAGCAAGAAAAGAATTTCATCATGCCCGCGTCGTGTGAGTGACCTAGAAATTAAGGGCTGGGGGCAAGTCTTGAATTCAATCCCCAATGATCACACTAGATGCATATAATTTAATGTTCAGCCTACCCGATAATCTTTATAATTCTGATGTGGCCGAGAGTACTAATTGTTAAGGAACTATTTCACCTAAAAACTCAAACTATTAAATGAGCTTCTAGATTTATATTATTTTCTAATATACTCCCTAAAGTGAAAGCTCTTTAGGCTTGCAACTTGCATAGACTCACACTACCTTGTGCTTGATTTTTATCAAATAAAATAGAGATGGTGAGATTTGAACTCATGACCGCTGGGTCAACAAGGCTCTGATACCATTGTAAGGAATAATCTCACCTAAAAAGCTCAAGCTATTAGATGAGACATCAAAAAATGATTTATATTATTTTCTAATCCTTATTCCATCTATGGTATGGTAGGTTAATTCCTTGCTTTAAATTAACTGTTTGAGAATGATAGCAGCACACAAATTTTATTGAATTTTCTATCTTATATATATACACACCTATATATATATATATATATATATATATATATATATATTCTACAAATACATTGTTTTATAAAAATTGTCTCTCTATAAAGACCTAACTGTAGAAATGTGAAATTTAAAGGGGAGAGAAAAGTTATTCCAAACTGTATCATCTCGGTATTAATTATAAAGGGGTGATCATGAATAAGGGATGTGAAGCCTATCTTGCTCATGTTTCAGAGTCAAAGAAGAAAATTACCTAATTGGAGAATTTTGTAAATTGTATTACGTGCCTCGACGTCTACACTTTTAATACAACGAAACCCTATAACAAAAGTCAAAGATGATTACCAGCAAGGGATCGAGGTGTTCGCATCTATAAACATGAGAATTCGAACTCTCTTTTCGTCAAGGAAATTATACGAAAGATGGCTAGAAAAAAGCTTGCATCCTGTCGCCTCAAACTCCTGTTGTTAACAAGCTTGATAGCTTGGTCCACAGTATTATCGCAGGACAGTTCTCCAGGGAAACATTCTGAAGAGCTCAGTATAGGTGGAATTGTAGATTTAACCACCCATATAGGAAAGGAAGAGAGAGCAGCCATGCAGGTGGCCATAGAAGATTTTTTTAGTGATGTTGACCTAAACCCCCCAACTCTACTTGTCAAAGACTCCCGTGGAGAGCCCACAAGAGCAGTCTCTTCAGGTCAGATCAGTTTATGTATTTCGATAGTAAATTAACAAATCCAAAGCTAATTATACAGCTACAACTTGTTATTCTGACATGATATTGGTGTAAATGCAGCTAAAAACCTCATAAAGAAGAACCATGTAGCAGCAATTGTAGGATTAAGAACATGGCCAGAGACTTTCTTCGTCGCTGAGGTTGGAAACAAATCAAAAGTCCCTATCATCTCTTTGTCAAATGAAGTTCCATCCTGGAGCGACTCAAATCGGCCTTTTCTGGTCAACGCAGCTCGCGGCCAGTTTGCACAGATGAAAGCTGTAGCAGATATAATTAGTAGCTGGAAATGGCGGAAAGTGAATGTCATTTACGAAGACATCAACTCAGCTGTCAGTGGTATCATTCCATATCTGATATCTGCTCTACAAGATGCAGGCTCGGAGATAAGTGAGCTCCTGCCTCTGACTCCCACACTTTCCGACCATTCACTATCTAAAAGTTTAAGAAATCTTAAAAATGGCCAATGTAGAGTACAAATTGTTCATGCTTCGGCACCTTTAGCAGCTAAAATATTCAGAAATGCAAAGCGTATAGGGATGATGGAAAAGGAGTTTGTTTGGATCACCACTGTCGACACCATGAATTTGATCGATACCTTCGATACATCCACCATTTCCTCGATGCAAGGTGTCTTGGGAGTCAAAAGCTACTATTCTCGTTCCACAATGCAGTTCAAAAACTTCCGCTTCAGATTTAACAGCATGTTCCGTGAACTATACCACCACGAACCATTTCATGAACCATGTGTATATGCCTTACAAGCTTATGATGCAATGCGGGCTGTTTCTCTTGCATTAACGGACGGAGTTCCTAGGTCAAAAAGTTTTCGAAACTCGACAAATAACTCCCTTATGCTATCCATTAGCGGAGAAAAGATTCTGAGCAGAATATCAGAAAGCAACTTTGAAGGCTTAGCTGGTGCATTCAACTTTCAGAAAGGAATTCTCTCCCCTGAACGCATTTTTCGAATTATCAATGTGGTTGGTAGAAGTTATAGAGAGATCGGTTATTGGACTGAGAATTTAGGCTTCTCTGAGAGCACTGGTGCAGGAAGCAAGTATACCAAGTCAATGAGACTTCTAGGACAAGTATTTTGGCCTGGAGACCCTTGGTCAGTCCCTAGAGGATGGGCATTACCAACGTCAGCAGAGCCACTTAAGATTGGAGTACCTGTAAGTAATTCACATAAAGAGTTCGTAGAAGTAGTTTATGATCAGCTTGGTCGTGGCATAGTTGCTAAAGGGTTTTCCATCAATGTCTTCGATGCTACACTCAAGTTCTTACCCTATTACTTGCCCCACATTTTTGTTCCTTTCAATGGAACCTATGATTCTTTGGTGGAGCAAGTCAAATTCCAGGTAAGTTTTTTTTTTTTTTGCTGCAATTTCATGGTAGAGGTAGATGATAATTGAAGTAGATTTGTTGTTTCTGAATTAGGAATAAAATTTACTTTCACCAGTTTTATGTGACCTTTTTCGGAATACTAAGACTAAATTTCTCTTTGAAATTGGGAAAGAATTTTGATGCAGTGGTTGCTGATACGGCTATAGTGGCCAAGCGATTCCAGTGTGGAGATTTCTCGCAGCCTTATGCGGATCCAGGCCTTCAAATGTTGATTATTGCCAGAACTAAAAATATAAACAGAGCCTGGTTGTTCACTAAGCCATTCTCAACATCCATGTGGATCTCAATAGGGGTAATCAATATCTATAATGGACTTGTTGTTTGGCTGATTGAACGGAAATGTGAACAGGATCAAAACGCAGAGATCATGAGAGGCAGTCTGTTGGACCAAATTGGATACATGCTCTACTCGGCATTCAAAACACTATTTTCATTAAACGGTAGGAACTTTTTCAGATCAAATTACTGCCAATATAGAGTTTCTAACTTGCTAAAAGCTGGACTTGGATATTTGTTTCACATGCAGTTGATAATTTGAGGAGCAATTTGTCTCGGATCGTGATGGTCGTGTGGCTTTTTCTTGCATTAGTTCTCACTCAAAGCTTCACCGCTAGTTTATCTGCCATCTTTTCTGATCAAGGGAATGATCCTGCAACTGTTGATGTTGAAACACTAAGGAACACAGGAGCAAAGATTGGGTGTGATGGAGGCTCCTTTGTGGTGGCATATTTGAGAGATGTATTAAAGATTCACCCTGATAATATTGTAAGGATTTATTCAGGAGATGCTTATGCTAAAGCTCTTGTTAGTGAAGAGATAGCTGCAGCATATCTTGAGGTTCCTTACCTCAAAGTTTTCCTAGCTAAATATTGCGAGGGATTCACTACTTCAGGACCAATATACAAAGTTGGAGGTTTCGGGTTTGTGAGTATCGTTTCACCATTAACGCCTCGATCATTGTTTCCATGCATGTGCTTTAAATTCTAGTGTTGTTAAGAGATAATTTGATCTTGTGTTTACAGGTTTTTCAAAGAAGTTCACCGTATCTTCCAGACATTTCAGAAGCAATTGTGAAAGTAGTAGAAAGTGGGACGTTGAAAGACCTTGAAAACTCTTTGACCTCCTCGTACAAGTGCTTGGCCTCAGACTCCTCCGATGACCATCACAGACTACGAGTTTCTAGCTTCCTGGGACTCTTTGTGATTTCCGTTGGAACATCCACAATTGCTCTTCTGCTCTTTAATATTTTTTACCGCCGCGAGCAAATAGCAAGAGACCCAGAAGAAGCGGCAGGACCAGGACCAGGACCAGGAACAGGACCACCAGCACACGGACCAGAACCAGCAGCAGGAGGACCAGAACCACCAGCACGAGGACCAGCAGCACACGAACCAGCAGCAGGAGGACCAGAACCAGCAGCACACGAACCAGCAGCACGAGAAACAGCAGCACGAGAACCAGAACCACCAACACGAGGGCCAGAACCACCAGCACGAGGAACAGAACCACCTGCACACGAACCACCAGCAATCGAACTAGTAGCACGAGGAACAGCAGCACACGAACAACCAGCACGAGAACCAGAACCACCAGCACGAGGACCAGCAGCAGAAGACAACATCCACTGGAACAGGAAAAGAAGCAGTAGCCGAAGCACTAGAACCAGCAGCATCAGCCACAGGAAGAGCAGCCACAGCTACTGAAGCGGCAGCAACCTGATCCAGCTAGCTGCAATGGAATGATTGATCTGGAAAACAATAAGGAAACGCAGCAAGATTCAGCTATACATGAACAAGGGCACTCCGTGTTGAAGATTGGAATTGATTCTATTGAAGATTGAAGTTTGATTCCACGTCTACAATTAGTGTTAGGATTATATTAGATTTCAATTACTATTTTTCCTGAATAAGATTACTATGTTTGTTCAATTTTAGTTTCATTACAATTCAAATCCTTCTTAGCTAGATTAAAGAAGAAGTTGTAACCAACTAGAGTTCTTATGTAATGCATCAATTTCTTCTATAAATAAAAGACAAGGGATGACAATAACCTTCACCTTTTCTGCTCTTGATTTCGAAGAATTTATAGCTAGCATTCTTGAATCTTTTGAATTGTTGAAAATTGATACAAACAATCACGGTTGAGATCATTACAATCTCAACAGTAACTGTTAATAGCTGCAAAATTCCAACAATTGATATCAAAACAAGAATTGGATCTTTGAAGGGAAAAAGTGAAACATGATAGAATTAAATGGGGTTTTCAAAGGTTTTCTTCGAAGGATGGTGAGTGAAACACAAGAGATTAAAGAATTTAATTGATTGAGCAATGGATTCTGCATCTATTTGTTGGACAAAATTTTGGTGTTTGGGCTATCAAAATAGAAACATATCTTAAGGCTTTTGATTTATGAGAAATAGTGGAGAATGACAAGCAACCTACTCCATTAGAAAGCAATCCTACAGTTGCATAATTGAAGTTCTTTAATGAAGAAAGAGCAAAGAAATTTAAGGCACTTACATGTTTGCATAATGCTGTAAGTGCAGAAATCTTCACAAGGATAATGGCCTGCAAAATTGCCAAAGAAGCTTGGGACAAACTGAAGGCTAAGTTTAAGAGAGATGAGAAGTCAAGGATGATGCAAGTGCTGAATCTAAAAAGGCAATTCAAAGGATTAAAAATGAAGGAAATTGAATCCATCAAAGATTTCTCCTCACACATCTCAAAACTGGTGAATCAAGTGAGATTGTTAGGAGAAGACTTTCTAGAATCCAAAATTATGGAGAAAGTGTTGGTGAGCTTACCTGAAAAGTTTGAGGATAAGATATGCTCATTAGAAGATTCAAATGATTTTATTGAGATGAGCTTGCAAGAACTGTAAATGAATTACAAGCTGTGGAACAAAGACAAGCATACTATTTCGAAGGGACAAATGAAGATGCTCTTGTTGCTATCTATAAACAAAAAAATCAAACCAGAATTGCCTACAGAAACAATCAAGATAGCAGAAAAGATAAGGGAAAGGAGAAACTCTACAACAATTAGTAATCAAACAATAAACAACATTCCAACTACAACAATTCAAGAAGGAATGAAAAGAGAGAGTACTTCCCTGCATGCAAGTATTGTCAAAAGACAAATCATCTTGAAGCCTGGTGCTGACTCAAGAATGTCTAGTGCAGAAACTATAAGCAATTAGGCCATCTTCAAAAATTTTGTAAGAACAAAATAGAGACTGTGAAACAAGCACAACTAACTGATAGTCCTAAAGTCAAAGAAAATACCTTGTTCATGGCTTCAATGTAGGATATGAATTACACAGCAGGGGCAGATAAATCATCATGTCTTATTGACAGTGGATGTACAAATCACATGTCTGCTCACTGAAATTTATTCAAAGAGTTAGATAAGAATTATTTTTCTAAAGTTAGAATTAGGAATGGGGACTATGTGGAGGTAGAAAGAAGAAGATCAATTCAAGTGGAAACAATGTCAGGTATGAAAATTATGAACAATGTGCTATATGTGCCTAAACTATATCAGAATTTAGTTAGTGTGGGATAACTATTTAAATTAGGCTATTCATTACTCTTTAATAATGGAATATATGAAATTAAAGATAAACATGGTATGTTGCTTCTATCTGCAAAAATGATGAATAGAAATTTCCGTGTTGACTGAAAAAAAAGTGTTTGAGTGCAAACACTTGTGAGGTTGATGATTCTGTTCTTTAGCACAAGAGAATGAGGAATTTTAACTATGCAACACTGAAAAAAATGGATGAACTACAAACTACATATGGTTTACCTAGTATACAAGAGCAAAGAGATGTTTGTGAAACATGTCAGCTAGGGAAGCAAACCAGAGTTGCTTTTCCTATTAATACCTTTAGATCATCATCTAAACTTCAACTAATACACACTAATATGTGCGGGCCAATGCAAAATAAATTATTAAGTGGTTCAAGATATTTTCTTCTATTCATTGATGACTATAACAGGTGTTGTTGGGTGTATTTTTTGAAATAAAAACAGATGTATTCAATGAATTTATGATGTTTAAGGCATCTGTTGAAGTAGAAGCATGGAGTAAAATGAAAATGCTGAGATCAATGTCTGATGAGCTCACTTGATGCAATCTAACCATCAAAGGATCTATTGGAGGTTGCAGTTGGTCTAGTTACTAGGCTTAGGGCTAAGAAGTTCAAAGAAGTTTTCAATGGACTTCTTCAAGATACAATGGCTAAGGTGGACTTCAAGAGGATTTGTAAAAATAAAGAGCAAGCCTTGATTAATCTGATTCATGTTCAAGAGGGGCTTGATGGTGGATCCAAGACCATTAGACAAGGATTGGTAGAAGAAGACTAGATTCGGATAGTTTGACATTTCGTTACTTTTTTAGTCATAGCTGGATCTACATATCGTATTTTGATGTGATTCTGGTTGGTCTGAAAACTAGACTTTCATACCTTTCCAATGGTATATGGCACACCTTCTATTTCAATTCATCAGTTACTATTTAATCAATTACTATTTTGATTAAGTCTTGTGTTTGTCCTAGTCTTTAAGAAGTTGTTAGTTTGTTGTAGCTTATTCGAGATCATGGCTTAAGAATAGGAATCCATGATCATTTCTGGTTTATAAATTGTAAGCTTGCTTTCCAATAAAAAAATCAATTTTTGCATATTTCAGCTATATGAACAGTAAAAACATCTACTATTCAAATTCAATTATGGAATTCATCTATAGTAAAGACAATTACTGTAGAGATTAATTCTCTCTCTCTCTCTCTCTTGTTTTAGTTATTCTTTCTAAATGCTTTCATTTCTTTTAACATGCAGTACATGTAACTACATTTTGATTTTTTTTGAAAAAATCTAAATTTTTATATTTTATGTGTATTTTTATATTATTTTGATGTATTGTATCAAAAAATAATTTTGAAAACATAAAAATATTATTTTGAAATATTTCTAAATGATAAACACTTTTAAAACATCATCAGTCGTAAACTATAAAGTCTGGAAAACCCTGATTGTTAAGATTATTGAAGACTTCTTTAAAATACAAAGGTCATAAGTTTCCAAGAAGGATTCAACTCAAGTGATACACATGAATCTGAGTCATCTATCAACACTTGAATTTGAATCATCTATCTTCTGTCCAAACACTCTTATTCTCAGCTCCAAAGATAGGAAGGGGTGGCAGAAGGACCCAAATTCAAGATCTGAACTTTTTTATATGATGGTTTGAGGGAAAATTAATGGAAAATTAATCCACCAAAAATGGAAATCTTATTCCTAGTTACATAAAATTATTTCCAAGCATTTATGGTTCAAGCAAGGTTGTCAATTTCGTTTTTGTTAGTGCTTGGAATGTAATGTTTCTATTTTGAAACGTTTCGGCGCTTCATTTCAAATTTCTACTGTTTATGTATATATATATAATTAAAAAAATAGTTTAAATCCAAAAAACAATTATGTAGAATTGTGCAATTTAATCTTAAAAAAGACAATAAATTGATTTTTCTGAACAAAATTATGAACATGTATAATATTACGAGAATGTCATTATCAATCTTGTAAGGTCATTATATTTTTTAATTGCTCTGAAATTTTAATATAATATATATAAATATGTTAAGAATGTCACCCACTATTTATTTATTTATGATGGTACAAATATATTTCTTTTCTTCTTATTATTCTATACGTAAGCTTTTGTGAAATAAAGGAGGATTTAACATTATTTTACATAATTAAATTACACGAACCGCAACTTCTCATCAGTGGTAGTGGAATTTTCACTTCTTACCAATGCTTTTGAGTCGAGCCAATAAATAACACGTAACGTGCAAGGCCATTCATTTTCTTCAACATTAGTGCTGATTTTCTTAAAAATAAATTACTGTTATTATGATGATATATAAACATGCAAATTGTTGTTGAGATTAATTGTTACCACCATGCAAGGAGGGATCGATTTTCAATGCCGACCAAAATCAACCACTAAACGTTGTTGAGATTGTGAGAAGTTGCATAGAATTGAAGAAATCAAGAAGAAGAATGGTGTTCAGAGAAGGGAAGAGAGAAAAGAGAAAAGAGAGGGAGAATAAAATTTTAAATTTGAATACTGTTCAATATTATTTTCGCGCTAATACCGTGTGTTCATCAGCTCGATATATACGCATGTCATATACCATACACTACCATTATGTATATTCTAGAATACACTTTCATTACTCTAGAATACACTCATTTATACTCTAACATCCTTCCTGAATCTCTTATTTTTATGAACCAAGCATGTGATTACAACAATGAATACGAAACACATAAGTACTTAATCCTTTTGACAGAAATTAGTATGTAAAAAAGAGAGAAGAGAAGAGAAAATCAGAAGGAAAGAAAGATGAGTTTGAATTTGATTGAGAAGATTTTGAGAAATTGAGAGATTGAGAAGAAGAAGAAGAAGGCTCAGATGGTAGAGAAAATAGAAGATAGAGGGAAGAAATTTTATTTGTCTATTTCTTGATTTGAATTTCATTTATCTGTGTAAGAATTTGAGAAAAAAAGGGATGGGTTGGAATTTGAATTTCATATTTTACTTGTTGATGAATTTCTTAATCTGTGTAAAAATTCTCATTTTCTACTTCTCATTGATTTTTTTTTTAACTCACACAAAACACACCACAATAACAGCCCAAATTCACATGTCTTTGGCACCTTCAGAACAAGCAAAAAGAATAAAAAAAAGATGAAAGATCTTCGTATGGTGCTGGGTCTCCTTGTAGGCTGTATTGAGGGAAGCTTACAAGAACAAGAAGTTCTTGCCTCAGGTCAATGTCATCAACAATCTTACCCACACGTGCCTGCAAGATTGCCTCGTTATCGGGTTGAATGAGGAGCTCGCCAATTAACTGGTAGGTGGAGCCTATTCGAAGCTGATGTCTCTTAAGTGTTGAGTGTCAATCTTGAGGGAGGCATTTCCATCAGTAACTACAGTTATAGCTGTCTCCACAGTGTATCTTGCAGCTTTCCAGTGACTCTGACCGAAGCTTCCTGAAAGGTCTTCATCTTCTTCGATGGATTAAACTCGCCTAAAACTATGCCAACCTGGGCTTGAAACCCCCATCCTTTTTCCTCCATCCACCCTTTTCTCTTTTTTAAAATTAAGCTAAAGCATTTAGCCTTAAAAAACAAGGCCTATATACTTGGTCTTTGAAAACCCATAAATTGGATTAAATTATTTTTCCGGATCTATTTTTTTTTTAAATAAATAAATTACATGTCATTATGAGATCAAAATCTTAAACTCTACAAACTTATTTTTCACGTGAAAACATCTAGAAACACTCTAGATGCCTTAAAATACCCATTTCTTTGTCTTAAACTTGGTAAAAAATGGTTGTAAAATGTAAGATCAACTCGAATAAAAACAATTCTCATATCAAGTCGAGTAAATACAACTCTGCAAATTAAATTTACATTCTTAAAAATCACACATGTTATTGTTGGCAACGTAGACAGTTAGTGATTAATCTTGGGTGGAAAGACTCAAAGTAATTGATAAAGATAAATAATAAGAAAAACGAAAACGATCAGCTTTTAGATTATGATTTTCATTGGGATATTAATTAGGTTTTACTTAAAGCATATTTTGACATCAAAATGAAGAGAACAGAAGGAAAATAATGTAAAGTATTTTCTTACACATCACAAGTAAGAATAAAAGAATAAAAAAATCCTTGTCATGTCGATCGTTGATGATCAACTAGCTAGTGATCAGGGCCTCTGGGGCTGGGCCCTGAGGGCAGCCGCCCTAGCCAAGAAGCCATATTGTTCAGCCGCCCTAGACAAGAAGCCATATTGTTCAGCCGCCCTAGCCAAGAAGCCATATTGCTCTTTGCCTACTCATGAACGGAAGAGTCATGTGTCTCTAAATGAAATGAACTGGCGAATTCCTCTGGCAACACCCTTGTGGCCTGCACGCTTACCAGCTGCTGCCTTAAAACTGCAACTAAGATGACACACACGATCGTTTACATGATAGCTTCTTTTTGAAAATTTCATGGTCGATAATGCACTCAAATTTGCTTCTGAGAATAGAATATGCAGAAATTATATATAGAAAATTTCCGAGTAATTATCACCCGTGCATAAAAAATGCCTTCTTTTCTTACAGACCATTTCCTTGCCAAACCTAATATTGCTACATAACAAGTTCAATGGTGTCAATCAAATGCTTAATGCGTAAAGGAATTAGCTGTATGAGCTTGACAGAATCAAAATCATCAGTCGCCTTATAGTTGTCACTAAAAAAAAAAATCAACAGAAACGGATCAATTTGTTGCTGTTTATAAAAGAATTCGTTGCTAATAAATCTATTGTTAGCAAATATTAGTAAAGAAATTTGCATCGAAAACTTTCTGATGCAAATATGTGGTTACAAATTCATCGATGGTGAACTATTGGCTCAATGGCACAGTTCGAACTGCGGAAAAGGTAGAATCTGCAGCCCCATAAACCACCTGGAAATTGTTGTCTCTAGTGCAGATTTTTTGTTTTTTTTTTGGTGGTCTCTTATGCATAATTAAGAGGTCAAAATTAAGTTATGAAGGGAGTTTTCCAATTTGCTGTCACGCACACCTGCATTCATATACATTAATTACAATTTGCAAAGTGACAACAGTGTGTAGCATCAATGACTATACCCATTAAGCACAACTTATAATTTGGCTTAACAACATGCACAGCAATTATATATCTATTTGGCCTTAATTTGCTGCCAAAACCAGACCTAATCCAATATTGTACCTCCAAGTACGAACAGGTTTGCATGTAAGAATACTACATACTTCATAAGTTAATTGTCTTTTGCCTCCACTCATTGAGCTCCATCTTGATGTCAGGATCTCGGAACGTATTATTCGAGCTGGTGACAACTGTTTTTCGGGATCATAGAAATATGTCTCTGGTACCAAGAACAAGAGATTCTAAGAAAAAAATATTTTCTATCTCATTTTATTTAAAAAAAAATTAAAACTCCCTCATGTTTAGTAAATATATCCACCATGTCTAACTATATAAAACTCACTTTGTACTTTCGTTTTCAAAGAAAGGAACCATGCACAGCAACAAAATATTTAAAATAATCATGATGGTGGAGGGATGCACATCTTTAGCAGGACCAGGAAATTTACTTTGGCTTGTTGCCTTAAACAAACCAACTAGAACCAGAAAAATATGTATTTAAATTCTCTTGGCTCACTTCGTTTTAATGATTCCAAGTGGGTTTTTTGTTCTTTTCTATTTTTATCTATTAAATTTTAGATGAGTTGTTGTTAACATGCTTTGATTTAGTACAAAATGATTTTGCTTAGGAAAATGTTAGAAACATGTCAGAGATACAGGAACAATTCTTACAGCCAGCAACATGTCAGGAAGACATGGTCAGGGTAAACCATGCCATTGACCAATGGAGAAAGCCAAAACGATTTGCTAAGCATATGATATGAATTCAAGGTCCTAACCTTTTCTTCATAACCTGAAAATTTCTCCTTCCTATGCCGATATTCAATATTACTGTTTCTAATAAAGGAAAATAAATCAGCAATGTTCGGAAGAGTTGTAAGGATCGATGGTACTTTGCTGGTAGAGCAAGGCATCTGCCAAATTACGCATCCATTCTCAGAATATTTTATAGTTCCTGGTTAAGTGGAGCACAATATTTTCATTAATTTCTCTCTTTTGTTTTAACAAAGATTCTCATTGACTTCTATAACAATTCTAATTCCCTTTCCGTCGAGTCCTTCCCATTTGTATGAAGCCTAGAAAATAAAAAACACCGCCATTGGTTTATGAAGAGGCAACATGCATGAGCTGAAAAGAAAAATCAAATTGAATTGGTCGTCGGTTGAAAGAAATATAAAAAAAGGTGTATGAATTGACAATGAGAAGTTGTGATAATAATAATTTCATTCCTTCAAAGTCTTCCAAGTTCTAAGCTCAAATCAGTAATGGAGCAGAACATGGCTGGATTAATTCCATGACTGCCTTGAGCATATGGGTATATATATTCTACACTCGGACGAGTTTTGACGCCTAGAAAATTGGGTTCGCAGAAACACACATGAGAACAGGAATAATTGGAACACAAAAATATATGGTACAACGAATCTTCGAGGAAGATACTCTTTTGATCTTTAGATTCCATGTTCATTTCCATTTTTAGCAGTTCATTTGCTGTCCGAAGACTTTGAGAAAGTCTTCGACAATCATTAAGTCCACTTGCATATGTAAATTGCTGAGCAGCAGGTTTTTGTAGCTAGCTTTAGCATTGACATTGCAGGAAAAAAAAAGTAAACAGACATGCAGGTGGGTAGGGAATTTAGTGTTTGCAATTTTCTGTAGCCTCATGGTTGACTAGAAAACTCAAGGCTGGACAAGACGTGTGAGTGGCCTAGAAATTAAGGGCGGGGGGCAAGTCTTGAATTCAATCCCCAGTGACACTAGATGCATATAATTTAATGTTCAGCCTACCCCATAATCTTTATAATTCTGATGTGGCTGAGAGTACTTATTCCATTTATGGTAGGTTCCTTGCTTTAAATTAATTGTTTGAGAATGATAGCAGCACTCAAATTTTATTGAATTTTCTACCTTATATATATATACTAGTCATATTGCCTGCACGCTGCCTCATATATTCTTGTGTATATAATTTCATATCATTATATCCACAACGATAAACTTATATTATATATTCAACAAAAAATTATAGACTAGGAAACAAACAAGAGTAAATTTTAAGTTGGAGTTTGGTGCGCAAACACAAGTCACTTCTTTGGGAATCTAGCCTTTGTGTTACAAAACATCTCAAAAGAGCGCAAACGATACTACTAGTGGATCATTGCAAAAAAAAAAGGATGTCGAGGTGAAGAACGAACCCAAAACCACTCCTCAAAATGAGACATTTCATCCCCTTGCTAATTTTCCTATTAAAAAAACACTACAAGCTATTAAATTAAATGAAAAAAAGTTGATGTCAATCAACCGAAAATTGCTCCAAATATTCAAAAAAGGATTGCTATGCAAATCATTGAAGTTTTATCATAAGTCACTAACCTTAAACAAAGACCCTCAGGTATTGGTTAAATTGTCAAAGAAAACCTAGGACTATGCCAAAGCAGAACGTGATGGAGCATTGTCACATTATGTGAAAACTATCATAAACCATTGCAAGCTAGGAAAAAAAATTGCGATCGAATGAAGTATCTTCAAATTAATTATCCTAGCAAACAAAATTTCATTCATGGGTTCCAATCCCAATCCCAAATCAATCCCAGCTAGAATAAATTGATCACCAAAACCTCAATGGTTACAGAATATAAAGCGAATGAGATACTAATATATTATACATAAATTATAGCCAAATATTATGCCATAACCTACCAAAATAAATAAATAAAAGCAAGTGCAAAACAATAGGGATAAAGTAGAAATAGTAAAGGAACTAGTCTTTAAAAAAACTGTTGGAATAAACCAACGACTTAAATGACAAAACAATACAAGCGCATCTAGCCCAAACAACCAGCTATTAATTGAGAAAATTCAAAACAGAGACAACAAAACAACACAGAACTAACACAATATTAAGAAAAAAACACTAACAAAAATATATCAAAAATCACGTCAAATCCAAAACAATTGCCACAATTGCAACAAAAATAGCAGCCTTAGAAAACCATCTCGCAAAACCATAGCAAGGCAGCACATGAATATATAGTTGCAACTGAAAATCTAAACGTTTCCAACGACAAAAAAATGCCAATATAGGATACCAAACAACTAGTAATTGACATGAAAAAATGCAAAACAAAGACAATAAAAAGAATGAAAACCAACAAAGAAAATGTCAAACCAAAACACCAACATAACAATAAAAACAAGAGGAAAAACCTGCCACCATTTCAACCAAAACAACAGCTTTGAAGTGTCATCTTGGGTGGTTTATCTCCAAAAAACAAAAACATATCAAGAGAACATGACAAAATAGCCAAGCACCGAAAGAAGAAACGCAAGAAAAAGAAAATAGAGAAGCATAAAAAGCAGCAAAGGCAATGACAGAAAGAACTTAGAGCAAACATTAAAAAAACATGAAAAACAAAAAAAAAGAGCCAAACCAAAACAATAAGAAAACAGACAATTAGCACTAAATCTTACAAAAAAAAACTAAAACAACCATAAAAAAACCAACACTAGCAGTGACATTAAAAACAATAATAGCAACACAAACAAAGACAATAAACCGGTATGCAGCCATAAAAAAACATATATAACATACTTTAAAAGCAATAGGAGGAACACAAAAAACAAATTGAATCGTGGCAACAACAGTGCACAATGAATAGACCACAATCCTGAACAGCAAAAACCAAAAAAAAAATGATGGTAAGAAAGAGCATAAATGAAATGGAAAAAAAAGAACAGAAGGCAGCAAACAAACCACCAAGAAAAGAAAGTAATATTGCACCTCAACACCCAAAAAGGAGATTAGACTATAAATATATGTGACTAACAAACATAGAAACACCAGCTCAAACCACCCTCACCAACTACTGGACAAAAAAGAAGTCAAAACACAACATGCTCACCTATAAAAAATATAGAGAAACAATATGTGAAGTGACAGGACATAATCTCACTAACTAAACAAAATGAATAGAACATTATATTAATAGAAAAAACCAACCAAACCAAGCCAGAACAACAAAAAAAAGAAACAAACATCCACACAACAAAACCATACCATTCGGGCAAGCTTAATGAATTACATGAGTTTGCCAACAAAATCATTCACGTCCTCAAGACTTCAAATGTTGAATTTCCTAATATATGACTGACTAAGATGGTCACCTAGAGACAAATCAAATTCATTCCTTTTCTTTTGGTACTTGTAATGGCAATGGTAATGGTTAGCTTATGGTCGACCACCCTCATCTCCTCATTCTGTCTGTACCTGAACAAAAAATTTAAACTTTGGCAACAATCTCCCCTGTGAAAAGCAAAATATTCATGAGAAATCACAAAAATTCAAAATTACCCCCCTCCCCCCCCCCCCCAAACAAATGAGAGATCTCCTATGTTATACCAATGGGTTTGAGCTTTCGCATTGATCTTTCTCGATTAGGCCGAAGGGGTGAGAAAATCAATTGACTCACCATTTAAAAACCAAGCAAAGCAATCACAAAAACATGCCTTTTGATTTCAGCTTTTGCTTCCTCATATTGTAATTAAAATATTTGAATCACAGTTCAAATAACATGGGGAAGGTCAAATGTGAAAGCCTACCTCTTCAAAGCATTTCGGCGCTGAGATGTTGGCTCTCACTGCGGTCGAGAAGTCGGTTTCAATAAAAAAAACCACAGCACTATTATGCAAAGACCTGGCTAGGATCAATGACCTCAATTCTCACCAGGGCCAAAAAGCTTACTAAGCTGGTTACCTAGACCACAACACACAGAAACCACAGTAGCATTGTGCAATGACCTGGCTTGGTATCAACACCTCAACTCTCACCGTGACTGAGATGTTGGCTCTCACCAGGGCGAGGAGCTGGTCTCAACTAATTAGTTTCATTAAGCTGTTTTTTTTAACCACAACACACCAAAATAAAAGTTTTCAACTAATTAGTTTTATTAAGCTGGTTTCCTAAACCACAACACAGAGAAATAAAAGATTAAATGAAAAGGCAAGAAAGCCCCCTGCCACCAAAACAAAGCCCTACAACACCAAGGGCATAACCGGCAGCACACTGTTGCAATCCACAATGCATTACCTTACAGTCCATAGTGTTCTAAATAGTAAAACATCCACAACATTTATTTTTTAGTTAATATAAATTGATCGTGTTTACAAGAGGGCCAGGGTTGAAATAAAAAAGAGTAGGATGAGATTGGACTTGTTACCATTAGAGTTACATGACTTTGATGTCATTATGGGTATGGACTGACTAGGTACCTATGGGGCATAAATAGATTGTTTAATAAAAATAATGACTCTTTAAAGACCCAATGATAGAAGTGTGAAATTTAAAGGGGAGAGAAAAATTATTCCAAATTGTATCATCTCTGTATGAATTATAAAGGGGTGATGAATAAGGGATGTGAAACCTATCTTGCTTATGTTTTAGAGTCAAAGAAGAAAGATACCTAATTGGAGAATTTTCTTATAATGAGATAATTTACAAATGTAATCTTGAATGAGTTATTGAGGGGTAATGCCAAAAAGGGAAATGAAGGTCTTTATCAATATATCTGGTATATCCCTGATAGCCCATTCATCATATAGGATGACACTTGCTAAATTGGATGAATTACAAATTCAACTATATAAATTCATCTTGGAGAGCTCCGATAAGGGGTTCATACGTCTAAGTAATTCATCTCGGGGAGCTATGACACTATTTATGAAGAAAAAAACAAGAACTCTTAGACTTTGTATAGATTGTAGACACTTCAATATGGTAATAGTGAGAAACAAATATAATCTTCCATATATAAATGTCTTGGTTGATCAACTCAAAGGAGATAAGTATTTTTAAAGATAGACCTAGAATCAAGATACTACTAAATAAATAATTAAGGAGCCAGATGTGGTCAAAACCGTGTTTGAAACCTTGCATTGTTTATGGACCTAATGAATCAATTTTTTCAACCCTATTTAGAAAAGTTTATGGTGGTAATTATAGACGATATCTTAGTCTATTCTAGCTCGTATACAGAACACAAACAATATTTGAGGTAGGTATTAATGACTTAGAGTAATTGTATGTCAAGATCAGTATGTGTAAGTTTTGGCTAAAACAAATGTTTTTTTTTAGGGCATATCATATCACTAAAAGCAATATTTATAGATCCTAGAAAGGTTGAAACAATTCTAAAATGGGAAAACCTAAGAATATGATAAAGATTCATAACTTTCTTGGGTTAACGGGGTATTATATAAGATTTATTGAGGGATTCCCCATTATAGCTGTCTTGATTACCTAATTGACCTGGAAGAAGATGAAGTGGGAATGTGCCAAGAAGTATAAAGAAAGTATCCAAGAGTTAAGAAAAAAGGCTTATAACTGCATCAATATCAACACTCTTTGTGAGGATGGAGTAATAGAATATAAAAGATGAATGTACTTAACTGATTTTTTAAAAAAGTATTGGGAACAAAGATTTATTAAAAACTTGTAAGTTAGAGTTTAGTGGTAATTGGGAAGATCACATTTCTTTGGTATAACTCATTTATAACAATAGTTACTAAACCACAATAGAAATGGCTCCCTATGAAGCCTTATGGCAAAAGATATCAAACACTAGTACGTTAGGAAAAAGTAAGGGATAGAAAATTGATTGGGTTAGAATTGGTATAAGTCACCAAAGAGAAGATAAAGATTATAAAAGAAAGAGTAAAAATAGCTCAAGATAGATAAAAAAAGAAAAAAAGAAAAAAAAAGAAGCTATATGGATAATAGAAGAAGGTCATTTGAACTCAACATCAGGGATAACAGTATTTTTGAAGATCGTCTTGTGAAAATATATGTTATGGTTCGGCATGAAAGGGGAGTTGACACCAAGATACTTCGGGCCTTTTGAAACTGCCAAGAGGGTCAGACATATAGTTTTGCCTTCGCATCTAGCCAAGATTCATGATGTATTTCATGTGAAAGACTAAAGTGGATCCATCCAGGATTCTTCCATAAGTTTCTTTAAAAATAGTGAGAATGAACTTTTAGGTAAAAAGATCCTGATAATAAAAATGTCATGGAGAAGCTCTCTAATCGAAGAGGTGGTATGGGAAAGAGAATTGGAAATGAAAAGTAAAAACTTTATAATTGTTTTTCAACTCAAGTATAAGAATAAATTTCAAGGATAGAAAAAATATTAGAAGGGAAGAACGTGAAAGGAAAAGTGTGGCTGAAAATGATAAAAAAAGAAAAGAAAAAAGAAAGCCAAATTGTATTACGTGCCTCAACGTCTACACTTTTAACAACTAAATCCTATAACAAAAGTCAAAGATGATTACCAGCAAGGGAGGTGTTCGCCTTTATAAACATGAGAATTCGAACTCTCTTTTCGTCAAGGAAATTATACGAAAGATGGCAAGAAAGAAGCTTGCATCCTGCTGCTTCAAACTCCTGTTGTTAACAAGCTTGATAGCTTGGTCCACAGTACTGTCGCAGGACAGTTCTCCAGGGAAACATTCTGAAGAGCTCAGTATAGGTGGAATTGTAGATTTAACCACCCATATAGGAAAGGAAGAGAGAGCAGCCATGCAGGTGGCCATAGAAGATTTATTTAGTGATGTTGACCTAAACTCCCCAACCCTACTTGTCAAAGACTCCCGTGGAGAGCCCACAAGAGCAGTCTCTTCAGGTCAGATCAGTTTATGTATTTTGATAGCAAATTAACAAATCCAAAGCTAATTATACAGCTACAACTTGTTATTCTGACATGATATTGGTGTAAATGCAGCTAAAAACCTCATAAAGAAGAACCATGTAGCAGCAATTGTAGGCTTAAGAACATGGCCAGAGACTTTCTTGGTCGCTGAGGTTGGAAACAAATCAAAAGTCCCTATCATCTCTTTGTCAAATGAAGTTCCATCCTGGAGCAACTCAAATCGGCCTTTTCTGGTCAACGCAGCTCGCAGCCAGTTTGCACAGATGAAAGCTGTGGCAGCTATAATTAGTAGCTGGAAATGGAGAAAAGTGAATGTCATATACGAAGACATCAACTCAGCTGTCAGTGGTATCATTCCATATCTGATATCTGCTCTTCAAGATGCAGGCTCGGAGATAAGTGAGCTCCTGCCTCTTATTCCCACACTTTCCGACCATTCACTATCTAAAAGTTTAAGAAATCTTCAAAATGGCCAATGTAGAGTACAAATTGTTCATGCTTCGGCACCTGTAGCAGCTAAAATATTCAGGAACGCAAAGCGTATAGGGATGATGGAAAAGGAGTTTGTTTGGACTTTGGATCACCACTGTCGACACCATGAATTTGATCGATACCTTCGATACATCCACCATTTCCTCGATGCAAGGTGTCTTGGGAGTCAAAAGCTACTATTCTCGTTCCACAATGCAGTTCAAAAACTTCCGCTTCAGATTTAACAGCATGTTCCGTGAACTATACCACCACGAACCATTTCATGAACCATGTGTATATGCCTTACAAGCTTATGATGCAATGCGGGCTGTTTCTCTTGCATTAACGGACGGAGTTCCTAGGTCAAAAAGTTTTCGAAACTCGACAAATAACTCCCTTATGCTATCCATTAGCGGAGAAAAGATTGTGAGCAGAATATCAGAAAGCAACTTTGAAGGCTTAGCTGGTGCATTCAACTTTCAGAAAGGAATTCTCTCCCCTGAACGCATTTTTCGAATTATCAATGTGGTTGGTAGAAGTTATAGAGAGATCGGTTATTGGACTGAGAAATTAGGCTTCTCTGAGAGCACTGGTGCAGGAAGCAAGTATAGGAAGTCAATGAGACTTCTAGGACAAGTATTTTGGCCTGGAGGCCCCTGGTCAGTTCCTAGAGGATGGGCATTACCAACGTCAGCAGAGCCACTTAAGATTGGAGTACCTGTAAGTAATTCACATAAAGAGTTCGTAGAAGTAGTTTATGATCAGCTTCGTCGTGGCATAGTTGCTAAAGGGTTTTCCATCAATGTCTTCGATGCTACACTCAAGTTCTTACCCTATTACTTGCACCACATTTTTGTTCCTTTCAATGGAACCTATGATTCTTTGGTGGAGCAAGTCAAATTCCAGGTAAGTTTTTTTTTTTGCTGCAATTTCATGGTAGAGCTAGATGATAATTGAAGTAGATTTGTTGTTTCTGAATTAGGAATAAAATTTACTTTCACCAGTTTTATGTGACCTTTTTCGGAATACTAAGACTAAATTTCTCTTTGAAATTGGGAAAGAATTTTGATGCAGTGGTTGCTGATACGGCCATAGTGGCCAAGCGATTCCAGTGTGGAGATTTCTCGCAGCCTTATGCGGATCCAGGCCTTCAAATGTTGATTACTGCCAGAACTAAAAATATAAACAGAGCCTGGGTGTTCACAAAGCCATTCTCAACAACCATGTGGATCTCAATAGGGGTAATCAATATCTATAATGGACTTGTTGTTTGGCTGATTGAACGGAAATGTGAACAGGATCAAAACGCAGAGATCATGAGAGGCAGTCTGTTGGACCAAATTGGATACATGCTCTACTCGGCATTCAAAACACTATTTTCATTAAACGGTAGGAACTTTTTCAGATCAAATTACTGCCAATATAGAGTTTCTAACTTGCTAAAAGCTGGACTTATATATTTGTTTCACATGCAGTTGATAACTTGAGAAGCAATTGGTCTCGAGTCGTGATGGTCGTGTGGCTTTTTCTTGCATTAGTTCTCACTCAAAGCTTCACCGCTAGTTTATCAGCCATCTTTTCTGATCAAGGGAATGATCTAGAAACTGTTGATATTGAAACACTAAGGAACACAGGAGCAAAGATTGGGTGTGATGGAGGCTCCTTTGTGGTGGCATATTTGAGAGATGTATTAAAGATTCATCCTGACAATATTGTAAGGATTTATTCAGAAGATGATTACGCTAAAGCTCTTGTTAATGAAGAGATAGCTGCAGCATATCTTGAGGTTCCTTACCTCAAAGTTTTCCTAGCTAAATATTGCAAGGGATTCACTACTTCAGGACCAATATACAAAGTTGGAGGTTTCGGATTTGTGAGTATCGTTTCACCATTAACGCCTCGATCATTGTTTCCATGCATGTGTTTTAAATTCTAGTGTTGTTAAGAGATAATTTGATCTTGTGTTTACAGGTTTTTCAAAGAAGTTCACCGTATCTTCCAGACATTTCAGAAGCAATTGTGAAAGTAGTAGAAAGTGGGACGTTGAAAGACCTTGAAAACTCTTTGACCTCCTCGTACAAGTGCTTGGCCTCAGACTCCTCCGATGACCATCACAGACTACGAGTTTCTAGCTTCCGGGGACTCTTTGGGATTTCCGTTATAATATCCACAATTTCTCTTCTGTTCTTTTATACCTGTTGTCTTCCAGGACCCCCGGAACAAGCGGCAGGACCACTAGCACCCGAACCACCGGCACCCGAACCACCAGCACCCGAACTACCAGCACGAGGACAAGAACGACCAGCACACAAACCACCAGCAATCGAACTAGTAGCACCAGCACGAGGACCAGAACGACCAGCACACGAACCACCAGCAATCGAACTAGTAGCACGAGGACCAGCAGCAAACGAACCACCAGCACGAGAACCAGCAGCAAACGAACCACCAGCACGAGAACCAGAATCACCAGCACGAGAATCAGAACCACCAGCACGAGAATCAGAACCACCAGCACGAGGACCAGCAGCAGACGACAACATCCACTGGAACAGGAAAAGAAGCAGCAGCCGAAGCACCGGAACCAGCAGCATCAGCCGCAGGAAGAGCAGCCGCAACTACCGAAGCGGCAGCAACCTGATCCAGCTAGCTGCAATGGAATGATTGATCTGGACAACAATAAGGAAACGCAGCAAGATTCAGCTACACATGAACAAGGGCACTCCGTTTAGAAAATGGAAAATGCAGGCAAAAGAAAAGTCAAGGTTTTGGTGACGTTTTTGTTAGTTCTTACATTATCCATATTTCATCATCAATATAAAAAATAAATGCCTCACAATTGGATGTATACCCTAATGTCCTAGCTGCAAAGGCATGCCAACATTGTTTCTTTTAACATGCAGTACATGCATGTAACTGCATTTCGAAAAGTTTTTTGAGAAAATCTAATTTTTTTTACTTTTATTTTTTGTCTTAAATTTTGTTTTGTGTGTATTTTTATATTATTTTGAAATTTCTAAATAATAATCACTTTAAAAACACCATCATCCGTAAACTATAAAATCTGGAAAACCCCGGTTGTTAAGATTACTGAAGACTTCTTTAAAATACAAAGCTCATAAGTTTCCGAGAAGGATTCAGCTCAAGTGATACACTTGAATCTGAATCATCTATTTTCTGACCAAACACTCGTATTCTCAGCTCCAAATCAAGGAAGGAGGGGTGGCAGAAGGATCCAGATTCAAGATCTAAACTTCTTTATCTGAGGGTTTGAGGGAAAACTAATGGCAAATTAAGCCACCAAAACTGGAACTCTTATTCCTAGTGACAGAAACTTATTTCCAACCATTTATGGTTTAAGCAAGGTTGTAGGTTATTAATTCCGTTTTGGTTGGTGTTTTGTTTTTTCAATTGGAACAGAATATTTCAGTTTCAAAACGTTTCGGCGCTCCGTTTCGGGGTTGTAGTGTTTATGTATATATATATAATTAAATATATTAATTCAAAAAAAATTAGTTCAAATCCAAAAATAATTATGTAGAGTTGTGTAATTTAATCTAAAAAATACAATAAAATGATTTTTCTGAACAAAACTATGAACATGTATAATATTACAAGAATGTCATCATCAATCTTGCAAGGTCATTACATTCTCTGATTGCTATAAAATTTTAACATAATATATATAAATATATCAAAAGACTCCTCGTAAAATTTCATCTTAATCTAACGGTCGGATTAAAAGATATGATTGATATTATAAAATTATTTATTATTTAAAAAAAAACATTATTTGGCCGAAACAGAATGGGAAAAATATAACCGAAACTTTTTGGCTGAAATTTGAGAGAAATTTTCAGAACGGACCAAAATTTTAAACGAGGTAAAAACTACGTTGTTTTATTTTATTTTTTTAATTAACATGAAATATTTCAGTTATTTTGACCGAAACAAAACAGATTAACAAAACTGGATTCAAGTGTTCTCCTACGAGGGTGTTTGGGATTGTGGTGCAACTGGAGATTGCAAAAAAGTTGAAGTATGGGTGTTTGGTTAATTGTAAGAATCAAAATTTTGACCATGGGACCCCCCTTATTTTATTGTAGAAACCAAGTTTCACGGAAAGCGGCAAATTGCTATTTTCCGTGCGTTGCAATTGGCTTGGGGGGCTATATATATATATATATATATATGGGGGCTGGGCCGGGATATATATATTATTTATTATATTTTCTTATAAAAAAAAATATTTTTTAATATTAAAATAATCTAAAAATTAATTACAATAAATAAATATATTTGAAGAATAGCACAATATAATTTTTATCTCGCAATCCTAATTTTGTTTCAGATGATATTTTACTATATGTTGTTCCGGGATCGCAGAGGCCTCACGTATGGATTTATAGTTTGTGATGAAATTACAATTAGTTTGATAAGAGAATAAAAACAAGTGTCTAATTTACTTGAATTATTAATTATATTTTATTATTATAATTATTAAATATTTAAAATATATATATATACACATACTTTAAAGTAATTTTACAAGTTCAAAGCAATATGAAAACCTTGGTAACCAAACACTTGAAACTGTTTTTTATTAACCTCAAACTCAACCACAGTTTTAACCAAACATTTAAAAAATTATTTTGAACTGCAGCTAAAATGCTTTTCATAAAACTGTTTTTTTTAAATTTCAACTACAAAAACAAAAACAATACCAAACACACTCTACATGGAAATCCAAATGCTGGATTCTGATAATTAATTATCATGTCTGATTAATGTTGATGTAAACTTCGGAATGAATCCATGATCATCCATCCATCAGTACACATACAATATTACACAGCTTTTTAGAAATTTTACTATATACAGTTGGAAATATATATATTCAATTTTCTAGTAATAATTTGAAAAATAAAAATCATTACAACAAATTATGATGACAATGAAAAAGAAGAAAAATTCTGACATCAAAGTAAGTATCAAAAAACACTTCCCTGACAGCCCACCCTTCCTTTCAGACCCATAAACCATCCTACTTTGCCTTCCAACGCGACTTATAAAAAGAATAAAAAACATTCAATAGGCAAAAGAATCATCATCACCAGCCATAGTAGCCCTCCTCCTAAGAAGTTAAAGCAAGAAAAATAATATTTTTTTCTGATCAGCTACTTCTTCTTTTTTCTTTTTGTTTTTTAGGCTTTTTAAATCACAGGTGCACATGATTTTCTCTGCTATATATCCATCCAATCATGCAAATCTTGAGTGGCCCCTGCAAGATTTGAACACTGCACGTGAATGCACAGCTGAGTTAGCAGCAGCACGGGGAGAGATCCAAATCTTAGCCCCAGCTCTTCAAAATGTTGGTGACCATCTTTTTCCAGTAAATTTTTCGAGCATGGTCAAGGGAGTAATGAACTCTACCTACCTTTTCTTTCAAACGCCAAAATATTCCTATCCCACTTAATTAAGCATCCAAGAAAATATTTTGGATGCTTAAGATGCTCCAAAATTTTCTTCATTGTTTTGTAGGGACTCGTCAGATAATGAAATCATGCCACTTTGTGCCATTTTCCTGTTGTCCCATGAAAAAGAAATTTTACTTTTCACTATTAACATTCTTGAAACAATAATCACTGGAGAGGAGTTGTGGGGTCATTTGTTCGGGTTGATGCTGCTGTTCGTTTTATCCATCTTCAGGTTTTGTTGCTGATAAACTTGCCTCAGTCTCTCTATTTCCTTCCTCAATGCTTCTTGATGAGCTGCATTTGTTCCAAATCAATTAGAAAATCACAAGATTAGTGTAGATCAAACCCGTCACATTTTAGAAAGTCACCGCGAAAACTCATAATTGTAACCGGATCTATTACAATTTGGGTTCACATAAACACTTAAATGGGATTTTTCATTTCCTTCCTGAAAATGTACTGCCTTAGTAACCCTTGTGGGATTAACACCTATATTTAAGAAATTTATATATAGCAGTTACGGGCTTGAAATTGGCTTGGCTGTCCCTTGTGAATTAAGTCTCTCCACCCTCCAGAACAGCCAATTTAACCAAACATTTATCTTGTAAAATAAATGAACTGGGCAACCTACCACGTGATTCATTTTATTCAAGGCTAGCTACTTGTGCGCAGGTGTTATATCAGTGGATCGATCAAGTACTGAGAGAATTTCAATATATATGGTATAAGAATTCGTCTTATCTATAATAACATGACGACGACGATGACGAAGATGAGCATGAAAATAACATCTTATTTAATGTGTAGCTGCTGCATTTAGTTCGATCCCACTTCAATTTTGGTCCCCCCCAATAGAAAATTTAGCAAAACTTGCTAAAATCGCACTTTTGAAATCTTATGAATTGATTATATATTATAATTTAATTCCTTAATACTATATAGAACAAAAAGGGATCGATTCACATGCTATGTATTAAATAATGGAGTCGTATAATATTTGTGAACATGCAGTAACAGTTGCTTTAATTATGATGAAATGGATTATAGCTCAAGATAGCTAGCCGATCGCTGTAACTTGTGTAGGACTGAAACTATTTTTAAAGAACTCTGTATCGTGATCCAGATGAAATTAAGGATAAGTATGAACTTAATTACCATCTTTGAAAATCTTGTCTTGAGCCAGTGCAGCGATTCTTTGCTTAAGAGCACTGTTGTCAACATTTAGAAGCAACCTTTGATGGTCTAGATAAGCAACTCTTGGTGATAACACTGAAACTTCAGCCTTCATCAAGCACAGAATTCAAATCATACAAAATAATTAGCTAAGTAATTATGAAGAAAGATACATATTTCAAGGGATAATTGAAAACTACATACTTGCAAAGATGTTACACTACGTTCAAGCTCAGATATGTATTGCAGTTTCCTCACTCGTGATCTTTGAGCAGATTGTCTGTTTGCCAAGATTCTGATAATGCAAGATGATAATTAAATTATATAATAACTCAAATTAAGTTAATTACTAGAATATGATTTCTCTTAAGGGCTCTAAATTAACAGTGTTATTGTCTAGTGTGTATATATATATACATATATAACTGTAGTAGCACTGCTTTTTGCTTTCTCTAAAGCTATCTAGTGGTCGAAAATATTCTCTTTTCAAAGCTAATGCTTGAGTCCTTCCTATACTAGTTTAGAACTTTTGAGATGACCCTTCCTTTTCATGTTAAAGAAACCTAAATTAACTGACGTAGACATGAATGAAACAAGATGATTGCATGTTAGTAGTGTTATTTGTGGCTTGGGATTCTTTCAATAGATCAACCAACTAAAATGTAAAGCTTAAATTACACAAAATTATCATAGAAATGCACTAAATTGCAAATCAGAAGAAGGGTTTGAACAATTCACGTTTGCTAACTTAATTAATGATTAAAAAAAAATACAGAATATCGTTATGTTTCAGAAATGAAAAAAAAAAAAAACTTTTGCTATTATGTGTACGCTTACCTTTTAACTCTCTTGGGATCAATTTTATTTTCATTAGAAGTAGTAGCACGATTGGTTGCACTTGGTGTCTCCCATTCAGATAGACTTTGCCCTTCATCAATCTGATTCCTCACTTTCTGCTGTTGCTCAGACGGTGTAGGTTCTTTCTCGTCATTAATGCTGTTATGATCAGACGGAGAAGAAGGTGTGGAGCTCGAATTAGGAGCTGCCATGGCATTTGAGATATCATCGTTAAACATGGACATAAACTGTTCATCGTCAAATCTGTCAAAGTCACTGCTACTGTTATGCCGTGACCCTAATTCCGGTGCACCGGTGGAACGGCATTCGTCTAGCATTGTCGGTGCTTCCTCTAAGAACGCAACGGAGTCACTCACCGACCTCCGGTGCGTCCCACGTCTCGTCAACGAGAAGTCGAGGAATTCATCAACCCAAGAAGGGTTTTGCGATGCGACACCAGCGGTGGTGCTGGCGGTAACGGCAGGAATGGCCGCATTAGCATCGTGGGGTGGCGATGTCTCCATAATACAAATGGAAGGTAATTTTCGATGAGAAAAATCAGGCCAACTTGGTGTCATATTGTTTGGTATTTTCGGAGGTAATTGTGCCATTTGGTATTGTATATATTGCAATATCTAATCACATCAGCAATACAACAAACAATCCCAGATGACACAATTCAGAAGGAAAAAAAACTGATGATCAAAGAAAGATCAAGAGAAACTTCAAAAACAACCTCTTACAAATTCACATATACGTATATATATTTATATATATATATAAAATCTAGAAAGCATTGTTCAACAAGAAGAAGTTGTTGGTGATGATTAGCAAGACTGAAAACTTAAATAGAACAATGCAATGTTGGAGAGAGGGCAGGGAAAGGGGGGGAATTCAAGAAGAACACCATCATTAAAAGGCCAAGCTTTCATGGCTTCCCATGGATTTAAGTATAAATTATTAGAAAGAAAACTTATCTCTCTGTTCTTACGAATGTGGGAGGGTGGCATGCAGTGGGGTCACATGCGGGAAAGATCGATCGGACAACTATCGACAGCTGTGAGGAGGTTGTGTTTGTGTTGTGTCTCAACGGTATTACTTAAAAGTCGCTAGTTGTTTAATAAGTAGCGGAATCAGTGACCACGTGCCCTAAGTGACCCTCCCTCTAAGGGGTACCCTACCCTGGAAGGTGTACCCTACACTTACAATAATAGTCTCATTATTTTAAAATCATAAAAAAAAAAAAAAAAAACATTACCATTTCCCATCCCCTTTCAACATAAGCAAACATTCACTCAATGCCTTACGTATGAAGGTTTCAATCATGTGAAATACATTAGGGCACACTAGGTTAAATATTTGCGAGATGGACAAACATATTTTAACATAAAAATAAAATATAAAAGTTGTAAATGAACTATTTTATATTATTATCAAACATGATTTATAAAAGTTGAAAATTCCTTACTTAACTTCTTGGTTAACCTAAGTTTTAAAATTAAATCATGTGAAGGTTGTCCTGACATAACTCAAACAACTTGATAGGATCAAAGACAAATGACTAAAAAAACAACTCAAGCATGCAAGTCCAAAGGCAATCTAAACAATCTGTAAAATCATGGTTTGGGTTTATAAAAAAAATCAAGATGATATATTTTTTTTCTTAAAACATTGAAACAAGAACATGTTGGATTAATACGAGGGTTAACACATTAAGCTTGTGGCCTGGATCATGAATTTCATTAGGTTCAATAACATTTCTATCTTATTACTAGATAAAAAAAATCATGAAAATCAATTCAATATTGAAGAATAAAATAAAAAAATCAATAAAATAAATATTGAAAAACAAATTAGGCTAGTTGTGCGAGCATGTGTGGCCCGACGAGCATAACAACTCCCGACAACCGAACTCTTCTCGTTGAATAAAACTCTTTGACATCAAGAACAACGAACCTCATCGATAAAAGATAGTTAATTCAAACACTTTTTCTCTCCTTACTATTTTCATATGACTTTTTCTTTGCTATTTCTGATTCAAGAACTTAAATGTTAAAAAAATGACTTCTAGACCAAAATCAAAATTAAATAAAATCTATAAGGACTATGAAGAAAGAAAAAGGAAAGTATATAGATGGGAAAAAAAACCTTTCTCCTAAATTTTAGATTGGCCAGGAGTTTTCTCGTTGTTTTACAATTTGATCCTCAACACAATAGATTATATATCGTTGTAGGAACTAGTAATCACCTCACCTACACTTTGTTAATTTGTAATGTAAAAAATAATAGGTGATGTTCTTATTTTTTAATATCAATAAATATTTAAAAGATGAAATCAAAATTTAATGCATTAATAATTTTATTTAGATTAATATAATTAATCTTGTGTCGCGTATAGATATTTAATTTTTCTTATTTCATTAGATGTAACTTTCGTTTAACCAAAATAATAATCTATACTCTACTAAAACAAAATTTCATCATTTTAAAATAGAAATGAGAAGAAAAAATATGTTTATCCAATCTAAACACCATTTCTTATTAATCCATCTCTCAATTTTTTTAATAAAAAAATATTTCGAGATTATAACATTATTTTATAAATAAGAATTCATCATGGTATAAAAGCCAAATAAATAAAATAAAATAATTTTTATTTTATTTCTTACATGATTAAAGACAAAGAAAACTGTGATAAAATTACATCAAAGATATATTAAAAAAATTAAATATAAAATTTATTTTGATTGACTATTCATGCATTTCTTTTCATATTAGATAAATAATAAATGAAAAGAAAAATAAATTCTCATAAAAATATTATATTATTTTATGACCATTAAAAAATTAGATGATAATTAAAATATAATGCTAGGTTTTTTTTATAATGTGTTAAAATGTAAATCCAAAAAAAAAAGTAAAAATTAAGAAAATACAAAGGGCAACGATATATGATGTGTCGTCTCTAGTTCATTCTTGGTTAGTTCAATTGGCTAGAAAATTAAGTTTCTTACTATTTAGACTTTAAAAACTTATTTTTCAACCAATATTTTATCTTAAAAGACCTCAATAACAAACAATGGATATATGTTTTGTTTTTTCAAAAATGAAAAAAGGATTGGTTATGAGATATGTTGCATCGATATTGTCACATCAAAGAGTTAGGATTTGAGGTACCTTTAGGGTCTGTTTGGTATTGTGGTTGTTGTTGTGGTTGAGATTTTTAAAAAATAGTTTCATGAAAAGCACTTTTAGTTGCGGTTCATAACTAAAATTGAAGTGTTTGGTTAAAACTATGGTTGAGTTTGAGGTTTAATAAAAAGTAGTTTTGTGTGTTTGGTTGCCATGTTTTTCATAACAATTATTTTTACTTTTATTTTTTATTTTAAAAAATAAATAAAAAATGTTCACTTGCAGGAGGATTAGCGTATTTTATTCTCCAATTTAAATATATTTTATTTTATTAAGAAAATATTATAGGACGATCTCATGGTGTTAGTGGATAAGAATATGCTCGTTCCATATGCCTTTGTGTGCCTAGCTTGCTTGTAAGCATATAATAATAATATTCCATTGAATTGTGGAGAATTTACAGTGATGTCCATGTTGGAACTCTCATTTTCCATCCTCATGCAACCATGCATCTCTCCCCTTTATTATGCTTAAAGCTATATACGGAGCACCAGTGAAAACACAAGTGACAAGCCACGAGAAGCAGCTATTAGCTGCTTCTCGTAAAACACTGGTTTGATTGTTTTTGTGGGACCCACACAAAATATTCAGTTTTTTAACCTTAACCAAGCACCAAAATACCAATTTTTTTGCAACCTCGATTCCTACCACACTACCAAACACTAGCTTAGACTAAGTTCAACGAGCAATACTTAACCAGGATTCAATCAGTAATTGTGTTGGTAATGGCATGGTATTATAATTTAGTGATTGAATGGGCTAAAGTCTTTTACTTGTGATAGTTATATGAAATAGGATTTGATTAAAAAAAGGAAAATACAAACTACATGTGTTATGCTAATTATAAATATAAACTAAAAAGGAAATGATATCTAAGTTTATCCGTATCTTTTATATTTGAAATATAAGTTCAAGAGGATTGGTGTTGAAGTTGAGATCAAATATTCTTTTGACTTGATTTTTTTTAGTTGGAGTTTGTTATAAATAAATTGTATTTAGTTTTAATATTTAGAAATATATAATTTAAAAAAAAATATTCACATATTGCTTATCATATCATTATTTAGTAACTTTTTTATCATTAATGAATTTTTTTTGATATAGTAATCTTAAATTAATTCTTATAGACTTAAAAAAAATCGTAAAAGTAAGAAATCATTATGAAAGAAAGGCAATTTTAACATCGAATATGACAACCTTAATGTATATTAAGAACATGATTATTGTTTTGGGATGAAAAAGGTATTGATAAAGAGAATATTTCCCTTATATTTTTTTTATTTTTAAAGTAAAGAATTTCACTCTACAACAATTTTATAGAAAAATATATAAATTTATGTTTGTCTTCCCCCTATAATCAAATATATATTCTTTCTACCCTATAATATTAACCAAACAAAAGTTATGAATTAATTATATTAAACAAGAAAAATAAAGTAGCTATATATTAATTAGATTAGGGCAATGGTGGGGGATCATGTATGGGATCTAGGGCATGATCAGCTGTGAAAGGAAAGGGGAAAAAGGAGAGGCAGCGAAAGGGATCATGTCAATCTCAGACCATGTGAATTGCTATGCACGCTCCAAGTTTTATTTGCTTTGTCCCCAAACCATACCCACATGTAGGGTACTGCATGTGTCCTTTCTATTTTTTTATAATAACTTGGCTTATAGTTTATTTGGGAATATAGTTATGATTATTTAAAAAAAAAATGTTTAAAAATATATCAAAATTATTTTTATTTTATTTTTTAAAATTATTTTTGATATTAGCACATGAAAATAATCTAAAATTACTATAAAAAATAATTTAATTTTAAAAATATATATATTTTTAAAACGAAATGTCAAATAATTACTTAGCTTCCAAACCTATGAACAGCTTCTCGGCGGCTTCCATGTACCATCATCAACCCGGAATTTATGTTGTTTTTTATTAATTCAACTTTATGGGATGCACTAATCATTATTAGACAGAGATGTTTAGGGAGTTTTTATATTTATTTATGCAGCCTTTTCTCTCAAGAAACTGCCTTGCAATTAAGCAATCTTCATGCAGGCATCTACTGATTATAAAAATGGCATGTGATCGCTCCCCCTCCCCCTCTCATCTGCGAGCAAGAAACTTTGATTAGAAAATGGAATGATAATAATAATTGCTATTATATCACAGGATTGGAAAAGATTTTAGCAAATATCAACTGATCGTGGTGATTAGAGTATAACACGAAAGCATGAATGTAGCCTGTCATAAGCTGTCATAATTAAATAAATAATAGGCAACAACTTGCTTATCGAACCAAATTCTGTGTTCGGAGGTTTGATTTGGCTGATAACAAGTGAGTTGGGTTGACTCCCATGTGATCTATTAGGTTTGATATGCTTTGATTAGGACATGGCTGATCAAAACATATCAAACCTAAGAGATCACATGGGAGTTCGTACGATCCAATTCAAGAGCAAAAAATAATGTCAATGCTTAAAAAACTGGCTTGAAAATACCCTAAATTTGCTCGCTATCATCCAAATTTTGTGTTCTTTGAGGTTTGATTTGGCTGAAAACAAGTGAGTTGCTGAGTTGGATTGACTCCCATGTGATCTCTTAGGTTTGATATATTTTGATCACGACATGGATGATCTTCGTATGATCCAATTGGGGGGCAAAAAATGATGTCAATGCTTAAAAACTAGCTCCAAAATACCCTACACCTGCTCACTATAATCCAAATCCTATGTTTTGGAGGTTTAATTTGGCTGAAAACAAGTGAGTTGGGTTGACTCTCATGTGATCTCTTAGGTTTGACATGCTTTGATGAGGACATGAATGATCTTTGTACCATCCAATTAGGGGGCAAAAAATGATGTCAGTTCTTAAAAACTGACGTGAAATTACCCTAACCTGCTCACTATCATCCAAATTTTGTGTTTTAGAGGTTTAATTTGGCTGAAACAAGTGACTTGGGTTGACGATCTCTTAAGTTTGACATGCTTTGATCAGGACATGGATAATCTTTGTACTATCCAAATGGGAGGCAAAAAATGATGTCAATGCTTAAAAACTGACCCGAAAATACCCTAAACCTATTCACTATCATCCAAATTTTGTGTTTCGAAGGTTTAATTTGGCTGATAACAAAAGAATTAGGTTGACTCCCATGTGATCTCTTAGGTTTGATATGCTTTGATCAGGACATGGATGATCTTCGTATGATGCAATTGGGGGGCAAAAAATGATGTTAATTCTTAAAAACTAACCTAAAAATACCCTTAACTTGCTCACTATCATCCAATGGGACAGTCCAAGTCCAGCAACAATTGGTGTATGTTTGAAAGTGTAATTGCAGTTGTTTTTAAACGTTTTTTTCATTTATAAATGTATTAAAATAATGTTATTTTTATTTTTTTAAATCATTTTAAATATCAGCACATGAAATAATTTAAAAACACTAAAAATATTAATCTAAAATAACAATAAAAATAAAAAAAATCAAAAAAAATTAAAAGTATCTTTGAATTCTTGACTCGGAGGTTTCGTGCATAAACAAGGAAGTGGTCGCATTAAACTATAACGCCAAGTCTCGTGGGCATTGCAAGTTGCAATAGAACCAGAAGCTAGTAATACCCTTCACGGCTCGCAAATGCATGCGTCATGATGCCACAGGATCCGCACCCAATTATACAGCAGATCTGGAAACCACAATCCTTACTTTGAGCTCTCGATATGTTTGGCTCCTCTGCTCAGAGGGTTTGCTCGAGCAAATCAAAAAAATTAATAAAAAAAATTATTTTTTTTCAAAAGTAATTTTAAAACATCATTCCAAACACCTCCTGTATCAGATAGAAAGCTCATCAATTCCAGGATTCTTATCAGCAGATTTTTCACTTCTGCAGCATCGTATTGTCAAGACAATAAGACTGAGTAGAACATAACAGTAACAATCATTGAACCAGAATGACCTTTAAAAGATACAATATAGCTTTCACTTTAACTGAAGCCCTCCAATTATAATGGAAGCAGCAAATAAAGATGAGGCTAAAGATTTCTTCGGCCACAGGTCCTCCATTTCCTTTAGTTGATGATTCCATGATTTTTCAGCAGCTTCCCTTTTTCATGGGAATTTCCAGGAGTATCTTTCGTATGATTATCACAGTATCTGAGCATGTCACATCTTATGCACCTTAAAAACAAGGTTAGATGAATAATTGATGCATACAACTGCCTAATTACAAAGACAATTTCTTATCATGTGGCAGACTCAATAGACTGATGTCTAGAGAAATTGGTGCAATAACAGTGACTGCTCAATGCAACCATGAATAGTTAAATGAAACTCAGAGATGACTGTAATTTGTTTCTTTAGAAAATAATATAAATCATTATTCTAGTGTCTCCCCTAACAGTTTAAGTTTTTAGGGGAGATTGTTCTTTGACATGGTATCAGAGATCCAACAGTCACGAGTTCAAATCTCATCATCCCTATTAAATTTGATAAAAATCAAGCACAAGGTAGTGTGACCTTATGCAAGTTTCAAGTTCAAAGAACTTTCACTTGAAGAGATATGTTAAAAATTAATATAAATTATATTTTGGTATCTCACCTAACAGCTTAAGCTTTTAGGTGTAATGGTTCTTTGACAGTTTCGCTATAAAAATGGGGACAATTACATAAGTTGGGAAACAAAAACCCTCACATATTCATATGACATTCAACACCCTGTCAAACATCCTCATCTCCATTCTGCACAGAATAACAAGACCAAACTCCATCAATAGACACGGAAGTAGACCAAGAACTATGAATTCTACAGCCATTACACTTCTGTCTTTTTGCTTACAAACCATTCCTCAATGAAAAGCTAAAACTTGCAATTTCCAACCTTCCAGTAATAACGGGTGTAGATTTGAGTTGTAACTCTATATCGTTTTAATTCAGGCAAAACAGTACTAAAAGGTTTGATGTTTGTCGCTAAATTATCCTTCCAATACCCTAATGCCACAGAACATTGACTAGATAATAACTTTCAAAACTGTTTTCTTAGTTGTCTAAGGTTTCATTAAACAATGCCAGATCTGGTCCTATCAGCACCTCTCATTGTGTCAAACGTACTGAAACCAGCTCTAGCAGGTGCGTAAGGATACAATGAAGAGGCTACATATGAGCAAACAATAGTCTACCCTGCACGCTAGGTAACCAATGGGACAACGAAACTAAAAGACTTTTCGAAAAGAAAAAAAAAATGGGAAGCACAAAAAGCATGATTGGAACTCAGAATAGAAACGCAACTGAAATACTCTGAACTAAGGTATGGACTAGCATAAATGATAGACTTCATTGCATTTCCAATGATAATAAGCCCACTATACTCTATCAACATCTTAAGCTAGCCATGAGAAAATCAATAATGTTGAGGAACTGTGGCTTGATTCTAATGGTTTTGTGCATTCTATGGATACCTTCAAGGGTATCATCGTCTGAAAATAAGATGACCCCACTATATGACCCCAGAGATATAGAGAAGAGGTTTGAAGACTGGCTGGCCCGATATGGCAGAGAATATGAGAATAGAGACGAATGGTCACTGCGTTTTGGAATATACCAATCTAATGTTCAGTTTATTGATTACATCAATTCTCAAAACTTATCCTTCAAGCTCACTGACAACAAATTTGCAGACCTAACTAATGAGGAGTTCAAATTTACCTACCTGGGTTTTCGGAGTAATAGAAATGCAGCTAAAAACATAAACGAGGAGTGCGAAAATAGCACAGAGTTGCCAGCTACTGTAGATTGGAGGAAGAAAGGTGCTGTGACTCCTATTAAGGATCAAGGTCAATGTGGTAAGAGTTCTTTTCATTCAAGTCCATTTAATTGCTCTTTTTTTTTTTGGTATAAACCACACGGTGTCCTGGACGCTGGCCCAGACTAATCCACGCTCGCACCGGGTCGGCCCATATAGGGGTAAAGTGCTCCCCAAGAGAGTGTCTCCATACACAAGGAGGGGTCGAACCCCTGAAGTCCATTTAATTGCTAATTGTCAGTTCTTAACTCAAAGCATTTTCAATAAAAACAACTGATGCTAGTTGCTTTCCAACACAGGAAGTTGTTGGGCATTCTCTGCAGTGGCAGCTGTGGAAGGCATCAACAAAATCAAGACAGGAAAACTAGTATCTCTGTCAGAACAAGAGCTCGTGGACTGTGATGTTAGCAGTGATACCCAGGGCTGCAAAGGTGGAGACATGGAGATAGCATTTCAATACATCAAAAAGATTGGAGGAATCACAACCGAAAATGACTACCCTTACAAAGGAAAAGACAGCACCTGTCAGAAAAAGAAAACTATGAACCATGCAGTGAAAATAAGTGGTTATGTAGCAGTACCTGCCAATAATGAGAATACACTACAAGCTGCAGTTGCCCAGCAACCTGTCTCTGTTGCAATTGATGCTGGTGGTTCTGAATTTCAACTCTATTCCAGCGGTATCTTCAGCGGCTCCTGTGGGGACCAACTCAACCATGGAGTGGCAGCAGTTGGTTATGGTGAATCTAGTGGTAGAAAATATTGGCTTGTGAAAAACTCATGGGGAAGAGATTGGGGTGAATCGGGCTACATAAGGATGAGACGTGGTTCTGGAAATAAGAAAGGTATCTGTGGCATTGCCATGGAGCCCAGCTATCCAGTCAAGTAGTAGGCGGTCCTTTAAGTGTATCAGCATGATGGATGTTTGCTTAACAAGATGCTCCATGATGCTGTTTACATATGTAATTCAAATAAAAGATGTTAATGGAAAGCTGAACTTATTAATAATTAAGATTCACTGGAAGCATGCTACCACAAATGGGTGATAAAAGCATAAGTGGGCGACGACAACGCCATATATTAAATAGAGATGACAAAATGGTCCTTGAGGGATAATAAGTTCTCGATGCACAGTTATTGTTTCTAACTTGATTTCTCCAGCTTTTGTTCCATATTCACTAGCAATCTAAACATACTAATGTCATCTTTGTCTGTGATTTAGAGAGAGAGAGGATTTACATTTTTTAAAATTGAGACGGTATACCTTGGAAAATTAATCTCACTTGGGTGGGTACCCTTTGAAAACAGAGTGGAAAAGATGCAGGATGGGGAAACTACAAACTGATGAATAGATTTATTTTATTTTATTTTAGAGAATATTGGTTCTGAGTTGCATTTAATCAAACAAAAAAGATGGATAGTTAAACTACATTCCTTGAGCTACAGCTTGGAGCTGTATAATGCAGGAAATGACTCAAAATAATAGCCCACTGATAGGAAGTTAGGGGGCATTGTTCCTCCATAAATAAACTAAACTACAAGCCAATGGATACTTGTGGTATATAGAACCACACCTGAGCAATAAAATGAACAATATCAACAATGTGGGAATCCTTATTCTATAAGAGTAAAGGAACAAGAACGAACTCCAATACCTACCACTAGAGATTTGTGACAGAGAAGAAGTGAAATAAAGGGGAACACCGTAGAATTGCTAAATTCAAATTCAGCTACAATTAGAGAAGCTAATTATGTGAGTTTAGCATTATTCAGTCTGCAGAACTTTGATTTACGACAAACAGAAAACTTGCATTGAACACTTCTTAACTACCAAAATCCAATCTCAATATCCATATGTTCATGCAATTGGCACGATTCATCAAGAAATAAGAAATAATGCTACAGTCCGTATACAGTAACTTAAGTAAATACAAAATTATGCATTGACACGCACCAGTGAGTTTCAACTCCAACACCGTCCATTTTGTGAGAGAATGACCGAATGGCGGACATGGATTAGCTGTCTCAAGGTGATAAAATGTTGGTGCTGCTAACAAAAAGAAAAACTAAAGTCTATATGAGCCATCACAGAAGATGCACGAGTTCAGTTCTCTAAGAAGCCTCAGTATCAAACACCAAGAAAAGAAACTATGAGCCTAATGCTGCAAATCTTTCTCTCACAGTACAAGCAAGCTTCCATTCACCAGCATCAATCAATCCCTCGACCACCTTTTGCCTCACCTTGATATAAGGTATAAACCCTTTCTCTGTCATTCCCATCACAACTTTCGCAGCCAAAATAAAATCTTTACACTCCAAACATCCCTCAACTACCAACTCATAACTCTCAAACCCAACACCGTACCCTTCATTCTCCAGAAACTCAATCATCTCACCAGCTTTCCTCATCTCTCTATTCGCCCTCAACGCTGCCAATACTTTCACTACTACTCCCTGCCTAGGACTCAATCTCATTTTCACCACCATTTCCTTCACCATCTCAATTGCATCATCACATTTTCTAACTCTACACATTGCACCAATAACAATCCCATAGCTTTCCCAATCAGGAAAACAACCCACTTTTCTCATACCCTTCAAGACTTTCACTGCCTCGATCAACTGATCAACATTACATAAAGACAACACAATATAATTACACAAACCACAATCAGGCTTATACCCAATAGACTTCATTTCCATTAGAATGTCACCAACTGACTGACCTTCACGCCGGCTATCAAGCCAAGCAGAAGAGAGAGAAACATGTGTTTGAGGCACGGGTAAGCACCCAGAACGAAGAGTGCATTGGATTATAGCAAGAGAAAGGGGGAAAAGATTGGAATTTTGAAGGGTATATGAGAGAAGAGAGCTATAAACTATAGAGTTTCGAAAGCGGGGTCGAATGGGGATCAAAGATTGGATGATTTCATCAATGACTCGAGTCCTAAGATTAAAAGGGAATGTAGAGAGGAAAGAAAAGGGACTTGGGTTGTTTTTAGATTGTTCAAAGGAGTCAAAAAGGTCAGGGATTTTCGTGTAGAGTTTGGATTCAACGGCTACTTTGAGGGTTTCTTCAAGTGGTGTATGTGAGGTAGAGAGTGTACGAAACTGAAGGATAATTTTACTGTAAGGAAGAAGAGATTTGCTCAGCTTTGTTGCTAGATTTGCCATCTGTAAACGAATCAAAATAATGATTCAAACTGGAATAAAATCAGATTTTGACATGAGAATATTATCAAACAGGTTGTGGCCGCAGGCATGAAAAACAAGCAGTGGACCAGCTAAATGTTTTTGGCCGGCGAAACATTACCACAAGTCACTCTATTATAGACATTATGCCAAATCAGTCCCTTCAGAAACAATTTGGTTAAATCAACTCTTGCACCTCCAATGTTGCACTTGTCAACACTATAAATATTTGGTTAAAATAAAATATTTTTTCACTTCAAATAATATTTTTTATATATTTTAAAATAATCACATTAAGATAATATAAAATCACCAGAATATAATTTAAAATAAAAAAAATTCTTTAAAAAAACAGTTGAATACCTAACTCTCTATCACTAACTTTCCATCAAGTTGACAATACTTGAATACTCTTTGTAAGCAACATCTTCAATCAAACATTAAAATAATAAATATTTATCATTCATAAATATCTTATATTTGTTTCTCAAATTTACAGTTTTACCTCAATACTACAAAATATTAATCCATGTTATTCTAATATCATTATAAATTAATTAATTAATTAATCTAATGAAATATCTACTCATGTCAACAATAATGCCATTTTTGTGTGTGTGGTGAACAAGTTTTATTACAAATATCAACAACAAAAATATTTCAATATGCATGATTTTATTTACTTGAAATTGAAATTACAATTTAATTATGTAAAATTAGATATAAGAAAAGAAATATATATATATATATATATATGATAACTTATTCTTTTGATTTTTTCATAATATTACTAAAATCTAAAAATAATTATTTAATATGATAACAAAGGTTTAGAGTAGGGATGACACTAGATACTTTTGAGTCGAGTTTCTTGATATCCATATTATATTCATTATCTATAGGGTCAAACAATTAGATATTTATAAGTTATTCATCAGGTTTCGAGCATCTAATGAGTGTTCATTATCTACTATTATTTATTAATTAATAAAAAATAAAATAGTTTTTATATGTAAAAATATATTTAAAGTATCTATATGTATATTAAATTATAAGTATTATTAAATATATGTGTTTCTATATCAATATTAAGGTGTGTATATATATCATATTGTATTAAAAATATAAATATTCTATAAATATATACTTCAAGTTAGGATAGAGTGGATTTCGAGTCGAATTTAACAATATTCATACCCTACCTATTATCCATTAAATCTAAAAAAAAATGTTTATTAAGATCGGTATTTATTAATCCAGATTAAATTATCATCCCTAGTTGCGAGGTCTTGGTTTCACAGTCAACTCTAATCCAAAGGATGAAATTGACTAATTTTCAGCTTTAATCACTTAAATGAAATCATATATATAGTTTAAGGACTGATTTGTAGTTTTCCTTAAATTAAAACCCCTCATGGGACAAACAAAACCTATGAACATCTAGCTATAATGCAGAAGCAAAGCCCAACCTAGCTAGTAGACAGCAGAACTGCCAAGGACTGCAGTAGAGACAGCAGACTAGCCATGGCCACGGAGCTTGAAGAACTAGTGGGCTTTCTGTCTTCTCCTTCCCCGCCTGTAAGAGTCTCTCTGCTCTTTCCTTTTCTTTCTTTCTTTCTTTCTTTCATGGGTTTTCTCTTTTTCGTTGATGTAAATTAATTAGTGGAATAAAAATATTTATAGGTGACGAAGGCAGCGGTTGAAATTGTTCGAGACTTAACTGGCTCCGAAGATGGGTCACTGTCTCTTTCCAAGTATGCCAGTACTGTGCTTCCTTCATTATCTCAGCTACTTAAGGAAAAAAAGGTCGTTAATATCAATTATCATTTACAAATTACAAAAGTTACATGATTTGATAATTTGCTTGAATGTAACATTGCTGTTAATAATCCCTTCGGATTGGCCTGGTGGTTATTGGGTAAGGACTTACATGAGTTTTCCGATTTAGGCACATGTTTTGAGTTTCATTCATAGTGCTGTTAGGTGCATGCATTTCCATGTTGGAAGATTCTAAGTGCAGTTATGAAAGTGGGACTGCATTTATCCTTGCATTCTCAAGAGAAGCTGACCTTAATTGAGAGGGGATTGCAAAGATGATGGCATGATTGCACTTAGCAAAGTCTTGAATTTATAGGGTTATCATAGGTTTGTGTTTATATAATGGCCTGAGAAAAGAGTAAAGTTTGGATTCATGGAATTTTTTCTAATATTTTTCAGGAGGTTTCTGAACCTGCAGAAGAAGCTCTTATAAATCTTTCACTCAACTCGAATTTAGCTGCAAAGATGGTTGAAATGGGAATGATTAAAACAGCAATGGATGTGTTGTATAAACCAGATAGTAGCATTGCTCGGTTGTTGGTGATGCTACTAGTTAATCTCACTCAATTGGATTCTGGAATTGTGTCCTTGCTTCAGGTACTTTTCAGCAAAAAAAAAAGTGTATTTCTTGATTTTGGAAATTACCGGCTTTCATAATGTTTCTTCTTTACACTTTCTGGAGAGATGAGTGTTTTGTTTCCATGATCACCATATAAAAAATAGTAACAAGAAATGGTTGTAACTTCACTTGCTTATTAGATTGAGGATGACAAAATGCAAGGACTATTCGTTACGAAGCTGGTGAGATCGTTTTGTAGATCCTCTGATGAAACTAGAGGTTTGTTTTGCTTCTTGTCAGTTTGAGTTTATTAAATGATTCAGATAATGTATCCAAATTTAAAGTCATGTATTCATATGTTACTTGTCAAATTGAGTTCTAGCAATACACTTAATTGGTGCATAGCATACTTAGAAAATGGATAACAAAGTTGTTTTTCTTTAGCTTATCCATCTACTATGTGGCGTCATGACTTCTGTATTATGCTTTCTTTTTGTATGCTGCAATGTTTTGTTGGCACTTAATGCCTATGCGTATGGCAGATGATCCATTTGATCATGTTGGTTCAATTCTTGTGAACATTTCAAAGAAAGAAGCTGGAAGGAAGATGTTACTAGACCCTAAGAGAGGGTTGCTGAAGCAGATTCTCCGCCAATTTGATTCAACAAGTCTATTACGGAAGAAAGGGGTATGCATAAATTATTTATTCTAACTACAAAGGTTTCTTCTAGAGTTTTTAGGTATCCATTTATGCAAGAAAAATGCAGGGAATGAATTTTGCAAGCAATTTCTGATATGTGGATATATTTTGGTTACAGGTAAATAGGGTCAAACTTAATTGCTTAGTGAGATTGTTTTTGCTTACAGGTCTCAGGAACACTCCGCAACTGTTGTTTTGAAGCTGAGAATCAACTTCAGAATTTGCTTTTGATATCTGAGTTTCTTTGGCCAGCTCTACTTCTTCCTGTTGCTGGTAAAAAGGTACCTATGTTACCTCTCTCTTGATCTTATAGAGTTTTTCGCTCATTTTAAGTTGCATGCTTCAATAAAACACTAGTGTAGAGTGATGCATGTTTTTTCATAGTAATTAAGTTTTATTTCATGTTTCAACCATAGAATAGAATAGGGAGGAAAACCAGAAAAGAACATAATTTAAATTTTATTCATGTTTCAACCATAATGTAGGGAGAGTGCGCGCGGGGAACCAAAAAATAATTGTTAGTTGAAGCTCATAATCCACAAGATGTTTCAATTTCTAAGCACGTCACACACAAAATAGTGTTATGCTATTATACATATGAAAATATAAGTGCAGGCTCATAATTACGTGGCTAAAGGCAGCATTATAGCAGTTGACAACAAATGATCTATATCCTCTACAGCATATCTACACATGCAAGACTAGTTAACAGTTTCGATTTCCCTTGTGATATGAATTTTCTATGAGCTATCCATCATAAAACACCTCTCTTTGGGATGCTAGTGTCAAATATTTTCGTATAGTGTAGAAAGAGACTTAACATCAACTTGCCACTCCTTCAAGGTCTAACATGTCTTTGTCACTGGAATCTTGAGAATAGGAACCATTGAAGTACTAAAATAGGCTCCCGCTCCCATTGTATCTAATTTGCAATCTTGTTTCCCACAAATAAGTTGTTACATGCATGATAGCAAATTGTTGATAATGTAAATATGTTTGTGTATAGTTCTTCACCTATTGATCGTGATTTTTCTGTCTTCCCTGCTTCTTGTTTTAGTATTTTGGAGAAGCTCATGAACACTTTTTTTCATTAATCTGGTTTGTCTTCCCAGATATATAGTGAACAAGAGACGTCAAAAATGCCTCTTGAGCTTGGCAGTGCACTCTCAATTGAGCGCGAACCATGGGATGATCCTGAATTTCGTGTTGAAGCATTGGAATCTATTTACTTGATCATAGTACAGGTGAAATTACAGGCATTCCTTTTTTCCTTTTCAGACAGGAAGTGTGTAGGTCAAATTTTGTTTTAGTGTTACCATTCAATGAGCAAGAAGACTTTGAACAGCTCAGAAATCTCAAAAACAAACTATTTAGCCTCCCATTAGACCCTATTGAACGGCTGTTTTTATATTTAAACAACTTTTCAATTAGTTGTCTGGCCACACAGTTGTAGACAAATATGGCATGACTTGGTTATTTCCTTTCTTTTGAGTCGATATTTTTTAGGCAAATTAGCAAGACTGCCCTTCAGGTATAGTAACTTATAAGCACCACCATCCAATTTATGTAAAAACTTGTGCTCAGTTAAAATTAATACAGTTTTCTTTTCCATTCCTTTTCCTTTTTTTTTTTAGTTTTTAATCAGATAAATCGGGTTTTGGTGCTTTATTAAGCTCTTATCAGCTTAGTTCTTGTGCATCCTTCCATAACATTGCAGGAGGCAGGTCTAAGAGCCTTTTGGACTGTGAATGGACCACGTATATTACAAGATGGGTACGAAGATGAGGAAGATCCCAAAGTAATGGAAGCATATGAGCGAGTTGGCTCGTTGGTATGTCAATCCTCGCTATTGCTTTAACTGCAGTGTTTTCTTCTATTTGTTTTCTGCATCTTATTCTGACTATTCAATTCACAGCTGGTTCATGGCAGCGGGACAGAGGAACCCTCCAGCTCCAGTGAGAGATCAAAATGATAGTCGGTTTGTGTATGATCTGAATCAAATTGGTATCAAACTGATTTTTGCTGTCATCTGCCAGAGGACTGGAAAATGTTACCAAAAGTTTGAACTCTGATCTATTTTTGGTGATTTAGGTGTCCAGGATAATATGCTTGTAGTCCATAAAAGAACAGTTCCTATAAAATAATTTATGCAAACGTTTTATTTTAACCAATTTATATATTGTTTTGCATCACAATATTATATCAATTTATTTTGTTCACCCAGAGACTCTTAATGTGCGGAAAGGATGACATGTTTGGCTCTAGGCTATCAATTTCATTTCGGTTGTTTTTTCAATCAAATGTTTCGGTTTCAGAGTCATCTGGTTGTACTATAGATAGATATATTAAAAAATTTTAGCTCAAATCCAAAAATAAAATTATTTAGAATTGTGCAATTTAACCTAAAAAAGATACAATAAAATATTTTTTCTAAACAAAGTTATGTAGATGTATAATATTACTAGAATGTTATTATCAATTTCGTAAAGTCATTATATTCTCTGATTGCTCTGAAATTTTAACATAATATATATAATAAATATGTCAAGAGACTTGTAAAATTTCATCTCAATCTAATGGTCAGATTAAAAAATATGATTGATATTATAAAATTATTCATTATTTAAAATAAAAAAACACTATATGGTCAAAACAGAACAGGCAGAATAAAACCGGAACGTTTTGGTTGGTATTTGGCTGAAAAATCCAGAATGGACCGGAATTTAAACTGAGGTAAAAACAAGATTATTTTATCTTGTTTTTTTAACTAGTAAGAAATGTTTCGGCTATTGTCATAGTTTATTAGATCACAGTGCATTTAGTGCAGATGTTTTTTATTATTATTATTCTGGGACCGTTCTTGCTGAGGAAATTCCTCCAGCGAACCAGCATTCCATGTCTCATCTAGGCCTCAGAAACTAGAGAATTTCATGGCAGCGAAATAGCATATTTCAGGAGCAAATCATGGCAGATAAAAGCAAAAATAATGAGGAAAAGGTAGAGCAAAAAGTGTTTGAGTGCAACTCCATCTATTAACAAGAGCCAAAGAGAAGCCTAAATCCAACATGCCTCTGCGTTCTCATTCAGAGATGTATGCTACAAAATATGAAAAATCTTTGAAAACATTCATGCTCAAGTCATTTCATTAGCCAAAGCCTTTTTATTTAACCATGTTAATTATATACAATGCATTACATTGCTTGACAAATCCTGTTATTTCCACCATAACATATGCTCTTGTATAATTAATGTAACTTACACATCAATCTCCATATCAAGTTCAAATACTGTCAATCTCGGTTGATGAATGTCTTGTATAAAGAAAAAATGCCCCTAGGCAAAGGCTGGTCTTGCAATAATGACGAGCAAATCTATGGAGCCTGCAATTGGTGATATGGGAACAAGGATAAATGCATAAACCATGATATGGAAATTTAAAAGTTTGAGATACCATGCAGAACTAAAAGTGCAGAGGAGCAAACTTTACCAGAGACGTTGGGGGGATGCTGATGTTTTCTTCAATGGTAACGCCTTCTTCTGGACTTGATCCGCCAGTTGAATATTCTGTAAATCACTACACAGCCAAGGATAACCACCTGTACGATGATTATCACCTGCAATCCTGGTAAGATACGTACAAGCTCATTCATTACATTATTCTCCCTACACTTTAACATAACGTGTTTGTGTGTGTATCATTGCCGTGGATACCTCTAGCATTCTGTAATATTTCCTCTGAAATAAGTCCCTTTTTCGATTCTTTCGTATCAATACGTGAGGAGATGTAATTTCCAGCCCTGTACTCCAAATTTCCTCCCATGACGCAGGTGTTGGGGCAATTGATGCCACTACCATATTCATCACTTCCGTCACAACAATCTACAGGTAAATAATTCGATATTCGCAGACATGAGAGCAAATCCAAGTTCCATTTAACTAGATGAAAAAGCAAACTTCATATAGGATACATCAATGAGTAGAAATGAACTACTAACTTGAACGCTAACCAGACCATTTGAGCCAAAACCAGTTATTAGCGCGACTGGAAAAAGAAGAAGAAAGAATTGGGGAACAGTGACAACAACATGAGAGTACCATTACTATTCCATAACTCTAGCTGATCCTTTGATGGACCATGAAAGAATTGATGAAATTCTAGGTTACAAGTCATCCAATTGCAGAAACCAGCACAGTAATCATGCTAAGTGCATTGATGAGGCAAGTAGACCATGAAAACAAATGATTCACTAGAATGCCTCCCAAATTCGTAACAAGAATCACAAATCAATGCAAGATGCTTAATCATTAACATGGGGTGAAAATATCTTGAATAGAAGCCGCAGGCTAGTATCTGGATTGAGAAGGGAAGGGAAAGGGTGCAGTTACACTCCTTTTCTTACCACAAATTTGATCATTTACACGGGATGAGAAAATAAATTTAGGTGTACTTCCATAATTCCTGCAATAAAACTTTCCTCTTGGGCAGGCTGAAGTTCCTGCATACAAATTACAATCACAGCCAACATGACTTAGTGAAAAGGCATGGAATGCTGTGAGAATATAACCCATAATCAATAAACAAAACTTGTTGGCTCATGCATAGTTAAGATGGAAGAAGAGGGATGAAAGAGCCACAAATTCAATTTGTACAATCTGTAAAATCATCCATAAAGTTGAGATGACAAGATATTGCTCTGAACAAAGTGCCAAACTTATTGAATTCGCAATGCAAATATGCAATATCAACACAAAGCAAAGATTCTAGACCCATCAACTAAAGGATCAGACTTTACCATTCTACAAGCATATGCAACACCACCATACTATCAAAATCAAATCATATTTCCAAGGCTTCAAATGTCAATTACGAGTCAGTAAGCCAAATCCACTCTTCTCAATAAAAATAGTGCAAATGAAACATCATGTAGTAACTTAATACCAGGCTCATCGGTCCCATCAAGACAATCACAGAAATTATCATTTAGACGGTCTCTGCTGAATGACTTCGAATCATCCTTGCACTTTATGACCTGTGAACCCAAGTACTTCTCATCTGCTCAAGTCACAGGTCATCAAACTTAGCATAAACAACAAAAAAAACAAAAAAAATGCATGAAATTGACAGTAACAAGAAAATTGAAGATCTGGGTTTTGAAGAGAAACAAATAGGATATATATATATAGAGAGAGAGAGAGAGAGAGAGAGAGGTACCTAAAGGGTGGATGCCCAGAAGGGGTGAAAAGGAGTGAACAGAGGGTACAAGGAAATACAAGGAGATGATAAAAGGAATCAAGTTGTTGGGATTAGTACAAAGGGGGGTTGTCTCCATGATTTTTGGAAGATTTTGAAGTTCAATTGGGGTTGCATTACAACATTGGGGGCTGTGGCTGCTCCTGTCTGACTCTAACCTCTGATGAAGTGGAAGTCAGTTTTGAACTGATGACTTCTTTAAGTCAAGCTTTTCGTATTTTGCATTTGGAGTTGTTTTTAATATATTTCATTTGTATTTATTTATTTATTTAAGGATTTATTGAGATTTTTATGAAGTGTTCTCATCCCTCGATTTGCTTATTTGTTTCCGTTGAAAAGATAAAAAAAAAATATTTTCTATTTATTTTCCATTTCTTTTATTTTTTATTTTAAATTAATTTTATTATATTTTTTATTATTTTAACGTGTTAAAAATAATTTTAAAAAAACAATATTTTAATTTTAAAAAAATAAATTATTTTTTATTCACAAAGACTTGGCAAAAAAGAAAAAAAAATGTGCATATATAAATCTTGCTTATTTCATTAATAACTAAATCACTTAATTAATGTTGTGTTACATGAAAATAATCCATGTTTTTAAATATTAAGAAGTTCTTTAGCACAGTGGTTGAATTGTCGTTTGGCTAAATTTTAATTATTTTTTTCATTTTAAATGAAATTTTTTTAGTGTTTTTAGATTATTTTGATGTGCTGATGTCAAAAATAATTTTTGAAAAATAAAAAAATATCATTTTGATGTATTTTTAAATGAAAACACTTTAAAAAACAACCACAAATACACTCTCAAACATGCAATAAAATATCAACAACAAAAAACAGTACTGCTCTGAATTTATATTTTATTCACATATATTTGTTTACTAAATAAATTAAAGATTAGAGAGGACGCAAGAACAATGAGGAAATCTCTCCCTTCAGACAAGGCAGGAAATGGAACTAAACTCCGATGTGTTTGGGCGGTTCAAGGTGGTTAACTATGAATATCCTCGTGTTCTAGAAGGATCTACGGTCCATCTTCTTCTCCCATGAAGAGTGTGTTGTCCATTGATTTGCCATTCATTGATCCAAATTGCCCTAAAACAAAACACAGATGATATATAATATCCCATTTGGAATTCAGAGAAAAAAATAAATCAATCATATAATTTTGATTTTGTTTAAAAATATATTAAAATGATTTTTTTTAGTTTTTTTTATATTTGATATTATTAATATATTGAAAATATTGAAAAAAGTTTTTTTAAAAATATCAACATGATGCTTTTACAAGTAAAGAAAGAATTAGAAATAGACAATTAAAAAATAGATTTACTCTTAAAAATAATAAATTAATTAAAAATGACTATAAAAGGTGGATCACTTGTGCGCATATCTCACTAGCTCTAGAGGTGAAATTAATTAGTTGAACCCTAAACATTGTAGAGAGTAAATGAGGATGAACCACAAATTAATGCATATATGACTATTTGTTAGTGTTTAAGATTGTTTTTAAAAGTTTTTTTTTTTCAAAAATGTATTAAAATAATATATTTTTATTTTATTTTTTTAAATCATTTTGATATCAATATATAAAAATAATTTAATTTAGAATAAAAATAAAAAATTTAAATTTATTTTTTTTCAAAATAATTTTTTGAAACATAGCGTCAAACAACTCTAGAGAAAATACTTAGCTCGTAGTAACTAATTACACCAAATTAATACCATATAAAGAATGTGCATGGCTGTAAATTTTCATAGATGAAACGTATGTGTCTTTGTATGCATGCGTGTTAACACGTGCTTACATGCAGATATAGATAATTACCTGGATGGTAATACTGCTGTTGATCAAATCCATTGACCGAGAAGGAGTGCAACGGCGGCGGCGGAGACGGCTGGGTTGGAAGAAGAAGAGAGCTAGCATCTCTTTCTTGATTTGATCTCTCATGGCCTTGCACATACTGCCAAGGATAAATATTATGTGGGATTGAATCAGCAATAAAATTCGAGCTGTCATGACCACCATAACCTCCACCGCCGCCGTCCATCACCCTATTACCTATCCCACCGGCACCATTCCATGCAAGCACCAGAGGAGGCTGTTTGCTGTACACTGCACCCACCACCCTTTGCTGCTGCTGCCTTAACATGTTTTGGTTTAGCAATGGCTGCTGCATTTTGTACAGCTCAAATTCTTCCTGTAATCTCTTAAATTTTCCATAACAACCTAACACGGGATCGTTTCTTCTGCAAGACGCCTCCCAAACCAGCGACTCCGCCGTCTCTTTCTGTCTCTCTTTATTGACATCTTTCACTAATTTAATCACATTACTGACACCAAAAACCTTATGAACAGCTTGAAATTCTTGCATTCTCTCCGCCGGGAAATAGGGTGCCAAAACGCAATCCTCCCCGCACCTCTTTCGCTGATGCTTGCACGATGCGCAAGCCTGGTGCATCGCGACACGATTGTTCATGTCGCCACCTCTCTGCATCCTTAAAAACCAAACACTAAATCAACAGAAAATCACACAAAAACACCTAGAAATTACAATTATTAACCAAATACTGAAAGAGATATAAGTTTTTTCATGAAATTAACGTGCATGGCATCAAAGAATGAAGAGATTAAACCTTACATATAAGTTTTTTTTCTTGTGTGAGTGAAACCGAGATGTTTGTATAGATATATAATACTATATGCTACACAAGAAGAGGAAGAACAAATTGCAGTGCAATTTGTCTGGTGCGCATGAAAAGATGGCAGGCCACCGTAAAAGATCAGAGAAAGGGGTGTAGTTTAGAGTGGTTGATTAGGGTTTAGGTAGCTCATATGAAGAATAAGAAGTATAAGTAAATACTAAACCTGTCAAGAAGGGACGTGGATTTATAAAAGGTAATACAAATCTAAGGCTGTATTAATTATCATTAATTGCCTATTTAAGAAATCTATACCTTAAAGGAAAGTGCATTAATCTTTAGTGAGCCAATATGGGCTTGTATTTCATAAGAATTCATAACAGGAAAAAAAAATTAAAAAATTGCTGTACATTTTTTTTATATTGCTTAATAATACCACGTGGCAAGACCTTGTTTGTCGATTATCATCCTAGAGAATACTAAATTATCTATGATATAATTCATAATAATTAGAGTTAGAAAGTTTAATTTGGTTTCGTGGGTTAACTGAGATTAATGTTTTCAAATGTAACATGAAAATATGAGAGGAATAAAATACTAAGTGCTTGTTTGGGAGTGTGGTTGCGGTTGTTTTTTAAAATTCTTTTTCGTTCAGAAATGTATCAAAATAATTTTATTTTTATTTTTTAGAAATCATTTTTGACATCAACAAATGAAAATGATCTAAGAACACAAAAAAAAAATTAATTTAATATAAAAATAAAATTTTTTTTTTTTATTTTTTTCAAAATCGCTTTTGAAACGCAGTGTCAAACACCCCCTAAATTTTTAAGAGGAAATGATGTATGTCTAATTAATTACCAAAGTAAAAGAATAAGTCTTGGGCTTGGCCTAACACGTGGAGCCCCATGTCAACTCGCTCTCTTAAGGTTTGTTCACCGATTGTGTTGGTGACTGTTTCTTTTTTAGGTTGTGTTTGGTATTGTTTTTGTCATTAGATTTTTAAAAAGTAATTTCATGAAAAAACATTTTTAACTGCGATTCATAATTGAGATTGAAGTGTTTGGTTAAGACTGTGGTTAAGTTTGAGGTTGATGAAAAATAATTTCGTGTGTTTGGTTATCATGGTTTTCATGTTGCTGTCAACTTGTGAAATTACTTTAAAGGAAACACACACACACACACACACACACACACACACACACATATATATATATATATATATATATTGTCTTTTAAATTTTATAGATTAATAATCATAACAATAAAAAGTAATTAATGATTCATGAAAAAAGCAGATACATGTTTTATCTCCAATCAAACTACTTGCAATTTCACCACGAACTAAATTGATACGTGAATGCTTCTGTGATCCCTTGCTATTTGATTGAGGAACAATATATAGTAACAATATCATTAGTAACAACATTTGTAATCTAGTTGTAGAAATATAATTCCAATGTCAAATCCAGTTGCAAGTTTCTGATTCATAATCAATCAAAAAATAATAGGGTTGTAGAGTAAAATAAAATCATGTGTCTTTCCCTTTCATCAGGACTAATCACTATCTACATATTTTTTATTTTTTTAATATTTTTTTAAATCGAGCTGGATCTGATCCAACTAAATGGGTCAACGCAGTCAAGTTGGGCCAAAAGGCCCAACTCTGCTGAACTTAGGTTGGGCCGAGAGGAGGTACAGGCCAAGTCCAACATATATATATATATGTGTGTGTGTGTGTGTGTGTGTTGAGTGAAACGATGCGCTACACTAACAAAAGAAGTGTTTGGTGTTAGTGGTAGTTGGTTAAGTGTTGGAGCTATATTGAATCATGATCAATACTATGAAAAATCATACACATTGCTTACTAAGACAAATTATTATCGTGAATTAATTCACGTGAAAGGTAACGTCTGACCGACAGTGACAAGAGGCTCAACGGGTGATGCTGATGGATAGAGGAGGCCGTTGTGGTTTTACATGTGGTGGTTGCGTCGGAAATGGTGGCATGAGGTGGCCGGGAGGAGCGTCGGAAGCTTGCTGCCACCGTTACTGCTTCAACATCGAGGCTTCCTACTCTCACTGGAGGTGGTCATGGTGGAGTTTCTGGAGTGGAGGAGAAGCTATCGTTGATGAGGGGGATGATGGTGGTGTCTCCGGGAGCTACCCCCAACTGTAGAGAGAGAGTCATTGTTATGGAGAGAGAGTTGTCGCTGTGAAGAGAAAGAAAGTTTTTGTCGTGGAGAGAGAGAGCGCCGGTTGCTCCCCACCGTGATGTTGCTTCAAGCTGCTAACCACGACCTGTAATCCATGAAACGCGAGCAAAAAAATGAAGTGCAATCGCAGGTAAAAACTTTATTTTTCAGCTTCTTCTAGACCACGGTTTCAGTCGATTTTTTGACGGGTCCCACAACAATTTAATCAATGTTTTCTCATTACCAAACGCCACAAAACCTGTTTTTGCTCGAATCTTGGTTTCGATCGCAATACCAAATGACCACTTAATATTTAAAAGCATAATAACACATTTTTTTTTTATGTAAAGATATATTAAATTTCATATTTTTAAAAATAAGTTGCAGTTTGGGGTGAAACACGGACAAGCTATCTAGTATACCAATAAGATCTTTATCACCCTTTACAAGGAAACTATTTATATATAGTCTCCTTAAAAACTATAAGGTTGGGAATTGAAATAATAATACTTGGAATATTGCATTATCTATTAACACAAACATGCATTATCAACAATTTAGTAAAAAAAATCAAGATTATTTTCACTCTAACTCTTTTTTTGTTGCAAAAAGCACCAAGTTTTCCATATAAAAAAAAGCATCTCTCCATATTTTTTTTAAAATAGAATTTAATAAACCTTATTAAATAAGAAAAAAAAACTCACTTCAATTTTCTAAAATATATCAAGCAATATAACAACAATTATTTGCTTAACCAACATTCATCTGAAACTTATAATCATTTTACATAAGAAACATTGCAGCAACAACAAAATCTAACAGTGAGATTCTCCGAGCTGTTGGAAACTTTTAAAACAAGATTTCAAGCTAGTCTTGTGATCTGAGCAGCACAGGCACACCGATTTTAATTTGCTCATAGAAAAATTGTCACCTCCTATTAAACAACACCAAATCCCCCATCGAATGATCCACCGTTGATCAGAATTCAATCCACACCCCCCCTAAAATTACTTCTTTTTTTTCAGTTGGCTTTGAATACATCGTATCATCTGTTCCTAATCTCAGTGGTTGACGTTGTTTATAAAAATATTTTCTGTTTATAAATATGTTTAAATGATTTTATTTTATTTTTAAAAAATTATTTTTGATATTAGAACATGAAAATGATTCAAAAACACTATTTTTTTTAATTTAAAATAAAAAATTTCATTTTTTTGAAAAACATTTTCCAGATAAATTTCCAAACACCCCGTAGACTTTCGATGATTAAAGTAGGCTCAAGTTGATTGACAATAGCTTTTAGCCCGTGATACAAGAGACCAGGATTTTCCCATTCAGGCGCAAAATCTGCTTATATATATATATATATATATATATATATAGAAAGCAGTAAGATTATAGAAAAATAAATAATATAGATAGTGTTAAAATGATTTGGTGGCGGGCTGGGACAGAGGGAGTTGCTATCCAGGTGAAGAACAATTGGACAAGCATTTCTCATGTGATAAATTTATCCATAATTAGCTGATGCTGGTTGTAGCACAATTTGGGCTGAGGGTGTTTGAGAGACCTGTTGCTATAGTTTTTTAAAGTGCTTTTTGTGCCGAAATATATCAAAATGATATTTTTTATTTTTTAAAAATTATTTTTGACATCAGCATATCAAAATGATCTAAAAACACCAAATCATATTCATTTAAAATAAAAAAAAATCAAACTAGCATTTGAAACGCTAACCAAACACCATCTAAACCATGGAAATTTTTATTAATTTATCAAAAGCAAGCTTTAGAGTAGAATGCATGCCAGAGACCAGCCCCATATTGTCACACTTGGCTGTAAATCTGTCCACTAATTATGGAGACACCCACATAAAGGTGGCTCTCTCTTTTAATGTTACCCTCCGATGCATAGAATTCTCCATGCAATTCAGGTGAGGTTCCCACACATAAAATTCATGCACGAATCAAGAGATGGAGGTGTTTAGGAGGTTCTTGATCGTATCGTTTCAAAAGTATTTTAAAATTTTTTTAAAATTTATTTTATTTTTTATTTTAAATTAAAAAAATTGGTGTTTTTAGATATTTTCATGTGCTGATATCAAAAATATTTTTTTAAAATAAAACAACATTATTTTGATGCATTTCTGAATAAAAACACCTTCAAAATCAACCTCAACCACAATCTCAAACAGAAACTAGAGGGGTGTTTGACACTGTGTTTCAAAAGTGTTTTTGCAAAAAAAAAAATGATTTTTTTACTTTAAATTAAAAAAATAGTGTTTTTATATCATTTTGATATGCTGATGTCAAAAATAATTTTTGAAAAATATATAAAATATATAATTTTGATATATTTCTAAACAAAAAACACTTTTAAAAAACTTTCAATCACAATATCAAACAGTTACTTAAAGATAGACTTGGGTAGCACGGAGGTCTCGTGCCTCGATAGGTCACGTGAGTTGCTTTTTCACCTCTGGGGTTTTGTATCTTACTCTAATTCCTACATTCATGATAATAATTTGTCTAAGTAAGCAATGTATATGATTTTTTCCATAGTATTGATCATGATTCAATATAACTCCCTTGTCCAACACTTAACCAACTAACACTACCACCAAACACTTCTTTTGTTAGTGTCTTTGGCCTCTGTCCTTCCCCTTAAAGAAACAGAAAGCCATTTGCGCAATCATGGTGAAAGCAAAGAAATTCCAGCTAAAGTTGGGTAGTGCTGGTTAGTATATGTTTGAAAGCGTGATCGTGGTTGTTTTTGAAACTGTTTTTCATTTAAAAATATATTGAAGTGATGTTTTTTTTTTATTTTTAAAAAATTATTTTTGACATCAGCATATAAAAATATCTAAAAATACTATTTTTTTAATTTAAAATAAAAAATAAAAATAAAATATATTTTTTTTCTTTTCAAAACGGTATTAAAACATAGTGCAAAATAGGGTCTTATACTGGCTCAACCTTACTAAAAGCCTACCTTACCTTACCCTCTCCCCTCCATTCCTATTCAAATTTCAAACCCAACACAACATATATACCCTACTTCAAAATAAATCTCAGTATCCCCCCTTATTCTTTCAGGGTTTTTTGGAAATTTGTGAAAGGTAGGTAAGAGATACATGCTCCTTGATTATACCCTTTACCTTCCTGTAGGAATGGAATAAGTGGGTGAAGAAAACAAGGAGATCAGGGGGCTAGTTCAAGAAAATGAGCACAGCCAGGTTCATCAAGTGTGTCACTGTTGGGGATGGAGCTGTTGGCAAGACATGCATGCTCATCTCCTACACGAGCAACACCTTCCCTACTGTAAGGACTCTTCTTCTTCTTCTTCTTCTTCTTCTTCTTCTTCTTCTTCTTCTTCATGAAGGGACTCCACAGTTGTGATTCTGGTGTTTTTCTTTCTATGTTTTCTGCTGTCATTTTACCCTTTTTGGTGTTGTTTTGGTAGGATTATGTGCCCACAGTGTTCGACAACTTCAGTGCTAATGTGGTGGTTGATGGCAGCACAGTTAACCTTGGATTATGGGATACTGCAGGTTAGTCTGGGTTTATTTCTGGGGTTTAATTCTTGTAGCTGCCATTAACTTTTCAAACAGAGAACTAGAGACTACTGAACTATTCTGAAGATCTATGAGAACAGATAGAACTAAAGTCTATTGAATTTGTGTATTCAGGACAGGAGGATTATAACAGGTTGAGGCCTCTAAGTTATAGAGGTGCAGATGTGTTCTTATTGGCCTTTTCTCTAATCAGCAAAGCTAGCTATGAGAACATTGCCAAGAAGGTTTGATTTACCATTCTCAATTCTGTTTTGCGCGTTTGGATGATTGGGTTTGATTCTTTAAATTTTTGTTTTTTATTTGTTTTTATATCAACTTTTTTTCTGGTCCCAGTGGATTTCTGAGCTAAGGCATTATGCCCCAACTGTTCCAGTTGTGCTTGTGGGAACCAAACTTGGTAAAGATCAAATTTAGTACCTTTTATGTTTTTTTCTTTTCTCATGCTGGATTTAATATCAGAAAGGTGTAATGGACTGCAGATTTACGAAACGATAAGCAATATCTGATGGATCATCCTGGTGCTACACCAATCACTACTGCTCAGGCAAGTTGCTTACAAACTGATTTTCTTTCTTGTACACCAATTGAACAAAATTAAGTATCTTTCCCACTTCATGAATCAACTCGACAATTTTCACTTGGATCAGGGGGAGGAGCTAAAGAAGATGATTGGTGCTGCTGTTTACATCGAGTGCAGCTCCAAGACTCAGCAGGTTAGTCCAACTACTACAATTTCTAGGTAACTGTTATTTTTTTTGGATTCGAGGAACTCCATCCTTGGAAAATACACTTTGTGGGTCCAGGTAAACGAGTAAAACCCCGGCTGTCCCAGCTTCTTACAAGAGATGCACGCCCTAACTTGAATTCGAGACCTGCTGTGCAGATCTCAAGCTCTTTGCCATAACGTCCAGCCCTTGAGACTCTAGATAACTGCTGTGTTAGCCTTTTCCAGATTTAGTAAAAGAACAGAAATTTCTCTAGCTAACATTTCTATACGAATTAAGAATAGATCCATACTCTAACTGCATCATAATTGATGAAAAGACAGAGAACAAGTCTATTATCCAACAACTGAAGATCCCCATATCACTTGCCTTTAATTTCCCTCTTACTACTCAGCCATCAATCTGGCCTTAAAATTCAGTTAGGAGTCATTTTCCCTGTAATCACAGCCCAACAGACTCAGTAAAGTTATAATTAATGCCAATTATTTGCTTTTCGGTCTAGGAGCAACAACTTTACATTGCTTCATAGGCCAATGTTTCCAGATTTTAGCAGGTGGCCGCTTGTGGGACTACTGGTAATTGACAGCTTTAACTTTACTGCAGCTTAACTTAATTTTGTATGTCTGATTCCCAGAATGTGAAGGCTGTCTTTGATGCTGCAATTAAGGTTGTTTTACAGCCGCCGAGGCCGAAGAAAAAGAGACAGAAGCGCCGGCCACCGTGTGTGTTTCTCTGAATCAAATTTCAGCCACCGTTTTCTTCCATGTGAAACGAAATCTTCATGACTCTTCCAAGTCATGAGCCTGTATGACTTGGTAGAGTCATAATAGAATTTCTGTTTGCCCCAGCTCTATCTGGGCCTTTATTGCTTTCTTGCAATGTATTATGTTCCTATCAAATATTACTATTTCTGTTATCATGTTTTGGATTGTAAAATTTGTGCATCAAAACACTAAGATTATGATCTCTAAACCGATTAATCTACACGAAAATGCCCTACTGGATGTGGAGCAATCCTATCTAACTCGCCAAAACATGAATTATGAACGACAGAAGAAGGCCATGTTGAGAGTGATGGACAATGCAGTAAATATTGTACCCCAAGAATCTTACTGCAAATATCTTGCTCTCTTTGAATGGAATAGCAAAAGGTAGAATCAGAGGGGGCAAGAACATGGGAGAAATCTTTTTTTTTTTTTTGTATTTTTGTTATAAAATAGAAGATCGAATTCGAGATCTAGGGAGGCCCTAGTGTTTAAAAAAGAAATCTAAAAATTGATAACAACTGTAAAAGAATGAAAAAGAAAAAGATAAAGCAGTGAATTGAGCATGCAGATGAAGGCCTGTTTGGGAGTGCGATTGCGGTAGCTTTTCAAAGTGCTTATCATGCTGAAATACATCAAAATGATATTTTTTTATTTTTTAAAAATTATTTTTGAAATTAATACATCAAAAGGATCTAAAAACACCAAACCGCCGGTTTTTAAAATAAAAAAAATTCAAATTTCGGCCAAAAGCCGATGAGATCGCAATGCCAAACGGGCACGAAGATTTTCCCAGAATCTGATAGGATGTTGTTTTTTAAAAATATTTTCTATTTAATAATACATTAAAATAATATTTTTTAATTTTTTAAAAATTATTTTTGATAAATCACATAAAAAAACTAAAACATTTGTTGATTCCAACAGAAAATTTAGCTGATAAGTTAAGATAAAGATATTATTTCTAGGGAAAAAAGAGGCTACATATTGTTTTTAGTTTGAAATTGAATTTTTAAAGTTTAATTGATTTGAATCAATAAAATTAATTGATATATCAAAAACATTGCAATAGTACCACCCAAAACAAAATCTCAAACTCAATAAAAAAATCAACTTAATATAAAAATATTGATATAAATAATAAATAATAACAAATGACAAAAAAATTAAAAAATAAAATACTATGAGTAACTATTGCAACCCATAATGGATTGTATCTTTTTTTAAGTTGCATTTATTTCATTCTATATAATATTTCTTTATTATTACATATTCATAATGATTCTAAATAGCATTTCATGGTTTATTAAATATAATTTTATAAGACTTACTAAACTTATAGTAAGAAAATATACTAAAAAAAAAGTCTTAAGAAAATCAGAGGTTTATTGATTAAAAGAATGTTTGACACTGTGTTTTAAAAGTGTTTTTTTTTAAATGATTTATTTTTATTTTTATTTCTTATTTTAAATTAAAAATTTTATATATTTTTAGATCATTTTTATATATTTCTTAAAAATAAAAAAAATATTATTTTAATATATTTTCAATAAAAAATATCCCAAATCTATAATTGTAGTCGGAATTAAAAAGTAAAAGAGTGTAATAAAAAAAAAAAAAAGGACTTGAATGAGAAAAATATAACAATATCCATATTCCAAAACCCTTACATGTCAAATTAACCTAAAAAAATAAAATAAAAATATCCTAAGCAACTCTTAAACCCTACATAGCACCACTCCTCAAACGCCAAAGACCACACCAAAACCTCGGTGTCTGTTTTCCCATTTGTTATAGCTATACTTCTCAAACAAATGGTAGCTCCACTCCTCCGTTCTCTCTGGTCCACCACCAGAAAACCCTTTTCCCCACGCGCCACCCTTATCCCCCGCTTCTTCTCCACCGCCTCCGCATCCACTGCCACGACAGCAGCGCCAAATCCATCCCTGGATCCAAGTAGACTACGAAACGTTGCTGTCATAGCTCATGTCGATCATGGGAAGACAACATTAATGGATCGGTTGCTGAGGCAGTGTGGAGCTGATATACCCCATGAGAGAGCCATGGATTCTATAAACCTTGAACGTGAGAGAGGAATCACCATAGCCTCAAAGGTCACTCATTTTTTGTTTTTAATTGTTACCCAATTCAGTATTTTCGCTCACTAACATTTTTATATTCAGAAAAATCATTTTTTGGAGAAATTTCTCTTCAGTGTTTTTGCCTATGTAATAAGATTTATGCAATATGTTTAATTTTATACTTGTTAGGTACTTCTAGATTTGACTGTCAGTGAAGTGGAAGTCTTTCGTATTCGATGCTTGTATCTGATGAAGGAATTGTTGTTTGCAGGTTACATCAATTCCATGGAAGGACAATGAGCTAAACATGGTCGATACACCGGGGCATGCTGATTTTGGTGGTGAGGTATGCCTTCTTTTGGCTTTATTTATAGGACTATTGTTAGGGTCTCAGGAGTTAAATACAGTAGAATTCCCAATCTACTGGTTGAAGTGGTTGTGCAGTGTAGTTAATACGGTTGATTTTATTTTAGAAGTCAATTATGCTATTTTTCACGTGTATTGTATTTTATATATTCATAAGCTCTGATGATAATAGGTTGAGCGGGTTGTTGGGATGGTTGAAGGAGCAATTTTAGTTGTAGATGCGGGTGAAGGTCCACTTGCACAGACAAAATTTGTTCTTGCTAAAGCTTTGAAGTATGGTATACGTCCTATTCTACTTTTGAACAAAGTAGATCGACCTGCAGGTTAGATTGAATGCTTTTTAAGATTTCATTTTATGAAAAGTTGATTGTTTTGCTGTTACATAATCTTTCTGTCATGTAATGGGAGTTTTTAAATAAGGAGTCAGAATCAAACTTCAAGTTTCAAGCTGCTTATCTATTGCTTACACACAGAGTTGATCCTTCTGTGTTTTTTTATACAAAACGTTTTAACTAGCAAATGGATTCTCATGTTATTTGTCCTCATATGTGCAGTTTCTGAGGAGAGATGCAATGAAGTTGAGAGCTTAGTATTTGATCTGTTTGCAAATCTTGGAGCTACAGGTGAAAGAAAAAGGGGAAATGGAAAACTTAAATGTTTTTTTCACCATCTTGATTGATAAAATAAAGTAGATAGAACTCTCAATTTAATAACTTCCTTTTGCTTTAGAGGAGCAGTTGGATTTTCCTGTTCTTTATGCTTCAGCTAAAGAAGGGTGGGCATCCTCCTCCTTCACCAAAGATCCTCCCACTGATGTGAAGAATATGTCACAATTGCTTGATGCCATTATAAGACATGTTCCTCCACCAAATGCAAGCCTTGATGCCCCTTTCCAGATGCTGGTTGGTGTTCATCACTAATAGATGCATTAATTTGCACACCTGAATGTGGCATGTATGCATGTGTTCTTATTTTGGCCTTGGCCTGCATGTATGTATCTTATATGCACACTCATGTTTGTGTGCATATTGTATCATAGGAATTTAGTTTTATTTTCATCTTTCTTTTCTTCTCTTGTTCTAATATCCAAACACATCTTGTCCCACCTACTGTACAATATTAAGCATAAGCAAGAGACATAGCTGATGGTATTTCTCTGTATTTATAATGTGAAACTAAGAGCAGATTTAGGATAGCCCTGATGCTGAAATCTATGTTAGAATTTGGATGGCCTGGGTGAATTCATACAGCATTGCAACTTGTTAATAAATGAATAGAAGTGATCAGGATGATAGTTGAACACGAAATAACTAGCTGAAGCTCCAAAAAAAATAAAGAACAAGGAAAAAAGGAAATACATAGATAAACCTAGCATGAATCTGGAGTCTTAGGATTATTTGACATCTTTCATTGGGAAATGCACTGTAAATATTTCTAAATTGTTTAGATTACTAGGAAGTAAAGCTTGTTAGATAAGAATCCAGGATACACATTATTCCATAAATTTGAAAAGAAAAGGATCTTGTTGCCATTTTCCCCAAACTCATTATAGTGTTGTCCCCCCCATAAATATTTGGGTTCTTTTCATGTTGTCAATTAATAAACTAGATTTGCGTTTCAGGTTTCCATGATGGAAAAAGACTTTTATCTTGGAAGAATCTTAACTGGTCGTGTTTTTTCTGGAGCTGTTCGTGTTGGAGACAGAATTCATGGACTACGTAGCACAGATTCTGGGGTTACAAAAATTGAAGAAGGAAAGGTTTGTATCTAATTTTAAATGCTTGAGAAGAAATGCCTTGTTCTTCAATAATTAAAAGTTAACTATATAGATGGTTCATGAAGCTTCATGCAGCAGCTATTTATTTCTTTAGTTCAGCCTGTCATTGGATCTGAACAAAAAGCTTCATTTCCTTGCCCAAAGAAAAGTTTAACTTTTTGGTTGGTTATAGAACAGCATCGATGCTCAATATTTGGACTTGTTTTTTTATAAATTCTAGCAAAGATTTTATTGTCTATCCATATCTGATTCCACTCCAACTGTTATTAAGTTTCAGCAACCCCAGCTACTTGCATCTCTTATTTTTTAAAGTCTTTTTTTTGTCTTACCACCCAGTGACAAACGCCACTAGCGTCATTAAGAACTTCTATTCAACTCCATTGAAATCATGAGATCTGGTAAGCTAGTTATGCTGAAAAATGCATGGCTGACGTTGGTTCCAAACATAATATTACTTAAATAGCTTAGGCTGGATACTTAATTCATCATAATTGTATTTTAAGATGATTGCCAGTTTTATGTGATATGCCATAACATACTGTAGCAATGCTATGATTGCACTGTTTAGCAGTTGTGATAATTTATAACTTATTCATCATTTATCCTGTAGGTTACAAAGCTAATGAAAAAGAAGGGTACAAGCATGGCTCTGATTGATAGCGCTGGAGCTGGTGATATAATATCCATGGCTGGGATGACTATTCCAGTAATAGGCAACACAGTCGCTAATGTGGAGGTATACTGCTAATTTGTTTGCACAGAGTCAGTGGGGTGTTTTGCCATGTGTTATGCATAGCATTTTTGTTGTTTGGAAAATAACTGAATATACCACTGTGTTATAGCACAGAATTCTTGATTACATACCTGCTCTTGGCTGCTTGTTAACAGATTATTGTTTACTTCTTTTTTTCTTTCAAATATCATAAGCAATTACCTTATGAATGGCAAATTGAAATGATTGCCAAGGCTTTCTTTCACTCATGCTATGGTTACAACATTATGTTCAACATTGTGAGCACCTTTTGTGTAGAACCACCAATAAGATCACCAAAACTAAGAGAACCGATTCTCTCAAAGAAACTCAAGTTTATTCTATTCAATGCTCAACAATCAAACTGTATGTCTGGTTGGGTGTTTATTTACTGGCACCCAAAAAAAGGGAAAACCTAATAGAATTACTAAGTAGATATGGAAACTAAATCCCTAACTAACCACTAAATATAAATGCTAATATTTATCTTATAATCCATCATATAGACTTTTGTCTACCTTTTAATCTATATGGTCTTTGCCGCTGAATTTAAGTGATTTCTCGTACTTTTCTTGAATTCAGCATGATCTGATTTTTCCTTACATGAAACAATGATAATATTTTATAAGTACCATGCCAATTAAAAGGCTAGGAGCTGGGTTTACTCTAAATTAGTCATGATGGTATCTGCTAGGTTATGACTGCATTGCCAACTGTGGAGTTAGATCCCCCAACCATTTCTATGACTTTTGGTGTCAACGACTCTCCACTTGCTGGTCGAGATGGAACCCATGTAAGTCTTTCTCTTTTCTTTTCTGTCATAATGCATGTAAATCAATATCTGCATATGTGTGTCTGTGTGTGTGTCCCGTATAAGGTGGAGAATCACACTTGAAAATGAGTTCTATATATTTAATTAATTGTGGATTGTCTTCTTTGGATTTTTATTATATGAACTTTCAGATTTTAAAGCCACTTTGGGAAGTAGATTGACAAATCAATTTCCTGTTCTCAAAGCACGCTTATTTACTTCTCTTTTGACAAATAGGCAGATAAAGATCTCTTTGGTTTGGACCTTTTCCTGATAGGAGACTTGATTTCTTGATAGGTATAAAGGATTAGCATGCCATGTAATTCTAACAATTAAGACTTGTTGCTTTCATGTATCTTCTTCAATCTAACAGAGGTTTTTCCCCCATTGCCCCACTAAAGAAAAAAAATGCACATAAATTAGAACAAGTTGTCAAATTATGGAGTGATGCTCAAAAGAGTATCCAAGAGCTTATCCCTTGTGCTTTCCCACTCTCAAGCCTTTTCTATCGCTTTAGATTTTCTTTTAAAGATATTAGAAGGAATTCCATAATGTTACTGGTCATGGCACTATGAGAGTGTCATCAATAATGCCATCATAGTTTTCCACGTTGAATTTCTTTTAACATCTTACAAGAAGTCATGTTGATTCCACATTGTTTTGCTTGACATCAATCTAGGGAAAACATTATATTTATTTATGTTTCATTGTTATCCACTGCACAAGAAGTAATTGTGTACTTTTTTACTTCTGTGTTTCTGATATGTGTTTAGCTGACTGGAGGGAAAATCGGTGATCGGTTAATGGCTGAAGCTGAAACTAATCTTGCCATCAATGTGCTTCCTGCCATTGGAGAGTCATATGAGGTTCAGGGAAGAGGAGAACTTCAACTTGGTTTGTTCTCCTTGACATTAAATTGTGTTGTGCTATTCTATTTCTATTAAACATAAAAAAATCACAGTACTAAGGTTTACAATGACATCAGTTTTGTTTTCATGTGTCACAAATTTCTGACAGCATGAAGTGTTGTAATATCTGTTCAACGTGGTTCTGAACTTCATATGTTTATGCTTTACAGGAATCCTGATTGAGAATATGAGACGTGAAGGATTTGAGCTGTCCGTTTCACCTCCTAGAGTCATGTGAGTTTGATTGTTAAATGCGGCACCTGCTGTTGCAATCTAATTTCCATTGCTATAGGGGGAACCATAACCAGTTGATGTCCCTTTTCTTATAAATTTTGGACAATTTACTTTGTTGAATCAGGTATAAAACTGAGAATAAGGAGAAGCTTGAACCGATTGAAGAAGTGACGATTGAGGTAAGAATTCAAAATTATATGTGTAATGGTTTCTTTTCACAAGATTTGTGAGATTTTCACATATGATTTTTTTTCCAGATAAATGAAGAGCATGTGGGGTTAATAATGGAAGCCTTATCTCATAGACGAGCTGAGGTTCTCGATATGGGTCCTGTTCCTGGGCATGATGGCAGGACTAGATTGTCCTTGACTTGTCCATCAAGGTCGGTGTTTAATTTATCTGTACGAGAGCAGTTATTTTTTGGACATGTTATGAATATATGTATTTTTTTTACTGGTTATACTTTCTTTCTGCACATTATGCATTTCATTGTTGATATATATGCATAGGTACAAACATGAGTAACTTAGCTCCTACGACTTTGAACTTGGATACATTTTTTCTGAAAGTTATTAATTTTTATTTAATAAGTTCATATTTTGCTCTTGATTTTTTTCCAATGAGTTCATATTTTGCACACTGCAGTTTGAAATACCCCATGCTTGAGTTTTATGTTGTGTACAATAACATTCTCACATAAGTTCAATCATTGATTGCTTGAGCACATGGCATGATTCAATTATGTTGCAAGTTAATCCTTTCGATATCATGAGCTTAGTGACTTGTAATATAAGCTACTATTTGGAGTTATTGAGGGCCTTTTTTTCGGGAGTTATTGAACACTTGATTCAACTATGAACTATATCAAGCCACTAATTGTACAACATCCATGTTTTTCTTTCATTGTGTTCTGCAGAGGCCTGGTTGGTTACAGAAGTGTGTTCAGCAGTGACACACGTGGAACTGGATTTATGCATCGTGCTTTCCTGAGTATGCTCTACTTGTGATTCTGTTTCCTTGTCTTTTTTCTTGGAAATTGTGTTATCCTTAGTGTGATATAATTGGATCCCGAATTTCACATCTACTCTGGTCCTAGTTTATCTGTGCTGGCCTCCCATATATAGTCCACAAATTCTAGTTTGGGAGGTTTTAATTGTAATCGTTGTCTATTCTCATTGCTGTCCATTGTCCAGCTATACAAATGTGGGGGGAATTTTCAAATCTTTCTAGAGTTAGGTTGGCTTGTTTTGGCAACTGGCTGTTTCCAGTGATCTCACAAATCTCATTCAATGCCAACTAAGAACAAGTATGTTAACTTGTTGAATTGTTTTTTATCCAAGAGAAATGCTAATGATCTCATGTGTGATACATCCATTATGTGGGTGCTACCATACATCTATTACACGCACTGATGTGATTCAGAAATGGCAGAACTTGCAACTTTCAACAGCCTTCCTATTCATACAAATGTGCAAGATCTGACTCAAACACAATTAAAAAGTTTTCCCCATCTTGCATTAATCTCTATCTAAATTGTGAGCACAGGAAGAAATTGTCCGCAATGTCCTAAATTTGTCTTCAATGTTCTAAATTTTCCCCATTTCCCAATATTTTGCTTAAGCTTTTTTAATTTACTCTTTCTATTGTATGGTGCTCACGTCTCTTATTTTGCTAACTGCAGCCTATGCAAAACATCGGGGCCCGCTTGGAAATGTTAGGAAGGGAGTATTGGTATGTCTTCCTCATTCTTTTTTGCTTGAAATTGTAGAATAGCCAAACTGTTGTCATTATTGAGTGAAGATCTTTTCTCCAATGTCTTAAGATTCAATTGAGGTTTTCCTCATTACTGACACGGGGCATTATATCTTAATGTGAACACTCTATTAGTGTTGGGAAACTTTCTAGCTAGGTGGCAATCAATCACCTTCTTGTTGAGTGAGCATTAGCAACCTCCATGTTTGTGCATGTAAATTGGTGTTAATCAGCATTAGTGGGGCTTTATTTGTCATTAGCGACTTGTAACAACTCAGATACTTGAGTCATAATTTGTAAGTGTGAATGCTCCTGGACTTGTATTTTTCTATTATAAATATTCCTTGACATAGATTTAGATTTTGCCAGTAGACCTTATCTGTCTGGCTTGTTTATGAAGATGGGATCACCCCCCCCATCTTGTTTTTAAAAAACATCTACTCCCTAGATCCTGGTACTTGCTTATATCCTGTTTCTCGTGCCTGGTATTGATGCATCACTGGATTGAGCTTTCCAATACCCACTCAAGAACCTCATCTAAGGGGTATGGAGAAATTTTAAAACACTGCTAGCAGAGACCTAATTTATATGTTTGGAACATGTTTAATTGCCCGAGTAATCCATTAGTCATTTTTTCCCCTATGAATCATGTGTTGGTAAATAGAGACCTGGACCTAGTTTTTGTATGTTTTGCTCTTGTTATTGAATTGAGAAGTGTGTTTTTCACTACTATTTTTCTGTATTGGACATGACTTAATTTTGGTTGTCTGTTACTACTATTTTCTGTGTTGGACCTGATTTATTTTTGGTTGCTTGATTGAACAGGTATCGATGGGTTATGGTACTATTACAGCCTATGCATTAATGAGTCTAGAACCTCGTGGAATACTCTTTGTTACTCCTGGGATGGAGGTTGTTTTCTTACAAAAATGAAAATACCTTCCTGTTTGTTTATCTTTTCACTGTTGAATCTGTGTTTTTCTGTAACTAGTAAAGATATGTTTTTACATTTTTCCCATGCTTCCTCATGTTAGACATGCATAGAGAAATTTAATTCCTGCTCTGATGACTCATTTTTTAAGTCCTGATTCGTAATAATTATTCAGCAGGATATCTCTCTCGTGAACCATTATGTCACATCTCCTATGGTATTACATTACTTATATCCTGAAAATAGGTGCTCTCAAAAGATCTTGTTAATGATATACATAGGATATCTCTCTCGTGAACCATTTTCATGCTATCAAGGCTTTTCAATCTTGTCATTGCTCCAGGCACAAGTTGGACTGATATGGAATTCACGAGTTATGAAAAGTTGATTATATCATAATTCATTCACTGCAGTTTTGGGCCTGTTGGTTATCCTAGGACAGTGGCCATTAACTGGCTAAAGTTGTTTTTGAAGGTAAAAGTGTCTGCTTACTTTCATTTCCTTTATTTTGCAGACATATGATGGCATGATTGTGGGTGAACATTCAAGGGATACCGATCTTGATGTAAGAAGGATTTATGCCTCCCATGCTATCCATTCTCGTTTATTATTCAATGATACTAATTTTTTCCTTAAACAGATCAACCCAGTTAGGGCAAAGGAACTTAGTAACATGCGGTCTGCTAACAAGGATGAGAATGTGAAACTCTCTCCACCTCGCTTGGTATGCAATGGGAAAATTCATGACCTTTTATCTCTTCTATTCACACAATTGGGTGTTTCCTATCCTTCTTCCGTTGACATGGCATTCTGCAATTCTTCATGGTTAGGGAGTGAACAATTAGAAACTCAGTGAAGCAATAATACTGGTTGTGAAATGAGGAAAAACAAAGAATTGTTGGAAAATTTTAAAAATAAGAAACAAAACCTGGAAAAAAAATGAAGAGTTTCCGCTCTAGTAATTCTTAACTCTTTTTCCTCAAACATTGGCATTCATGCAGTAACTGTAAATGCATCTGGACAGGAGCAAAAGGGTTTCACAAGAACTTTACACATATAGTATACCAGTTCTATAGAAACTGTCTTGGGATTTTAGGACTATATGTATGGAGGCCTACTTGAGTTTTTTAATTTTTACAGTTCTAGAGATATCAGTAAAGTTTTCAAGCACTAATTGAAAGTGCATCTGGATGGGAGTGAAGGATCTTACTAGGACACCACAAATAGGACATCTTTTTTATGGAACCTGTTCTAGAGTACAAGTACCATACGAGTGAAAACCTATTTTGATGCTTTTCTTGAGTTTAACTGGTTCAATTTAACCCCGACAACACTTTGAACACAGGCTTGACACTTTCCATTAAGCTCTTGAACAAGAAATGTCCATTAAAAGTGAAGGACTGTAGACATCATAGGCAGCTTTTGGCATGCTATGAATTAAAACTTCCTAGATTTACTCGTGATTATTAATATCATAAAACAATTTTGTGCAGATGACGCTCGAAGAAGCCATTGGTTATGTAGCTTCCGATGAGCTTATTGAGGTACATTTTCTCTTAATACTCTTTTCTGTTTTTGGTTGACAGGATCACAGGGTAACTTTTTGCTCTGATTGTTTGTCTCAAATATCAGACCCCATACTAACACATAGTTTGCATAGAACTCAGCTCTTAAGAAATGGTTCAGTTTGTCCTCAAGGGGCGTGGTGTGATGACAAAGGACTTGAGATCTGCACAACAGGTCTTGAGTTCGAGTCAGGGTATGCATCTCTTATAAGAGTCTAGGACAGCTGAGGTTTTACTCACTTACCTGGACCCACAAAGTGTTTTCCAGGAGGTGAGGTTTCCTCGAATCCAAAAACAAAAATTAAAAAAATGGTTCAGCCTTAGCTCCTTCACATGCTGCTTAGCTGCATATTTTAGGTCTTGTATATATTCAAATGGCAGTGAGCCTTTTTCATAACGAGTCTGATGCAATCTTTGTCCATGCAGGTCACACCTAAGGCCATCCGGTTGAGAAAAAGATACCTGGAAGTTAACAAGCGTAAAAGCATGAGTAAAAGGCTGAAGGAGTGAAATCTATCTGACACGATTTTGTGCATTTTGCACCCTAAAAGCATCGAGTGTACCAGAAGCTGTTGCCTGTTGTACTCATTTTTTTGCCTGCCTCTATATAGATAATGCTAGAAAATACCAAACTGACAAATAATACAAGGGATCTTACATTTTTGGTTTTGAAACAATAATTATTGATAAACTCATCATATTGATATGAAATGGAGAATCCTTCTGCTGCTACTGCTGTTTCCAGGCTTCAGGACTAATCCAAAGGGGGACGTTTTACGAAGTTTCTATGAATTTTCAACTGTACAAGGACCAATCTTTGAAATCATCTTCTAGAAATATGCCTGCAGTTATGGAAAAAAATATGAACGTTACAAGTTCTTGTCCCTTGTTGAATGAAAAGGAAAACGACAATGACAATGTTGTCAGCATCCCACTTTGGTGATCACATCAGATTTTCATCTGGAAGTGTAATCCCCAAAGAAAAGTTTAAAATTGAACCGTTGAACATGATTAAAAATATTAAAATTCATGGTGGAGAACACGATTTTCAATTAAAGGAAAACCAACGACCTTTCTACGCACACCTTTTTTTTCTTCTTTTTTGGTGATTAAATAAATCCATGTTCATAATGAATGTTGATTGATTCTGCCATTTTGTGCTATACCTTTTCAAATATCTTGACGGCTAGAAGCCAATTAGTTAATGTAATGTGAACTATAAATTTTCTCAAGAACTTTCAAAATTGTCCGGAAAAGAAAATTAATTATAAATAAATAAAATCAATGAATGCTTAGAAATCAGAAACAATGTTAAAAAACTATTTTTTCGATTCTACTGTTTTTATTATGACATTGTCTTTTTTGAATTATTTTTTTTGGATTCGAGCAAACTTCAACTTTCAAAATACATATTTTGTGGATCCAAGTAAGCAAATAAAACCTTGTATGTCTCTCTTTTACAATAAATACACGTCATAACTCGAACTCAAGAACAGATCACAAGTTTTTTACCATTACATTACGCCCCTTATGTCTCTTTTGAATTGTGATGAAGCAAATTTTACAGCATAATGCCCTTAATTTTTTTTATTATCAATTTGATGTCTTTTTTTTTTAATTTTAAAAATGTTTTAACAGGAAGGCATGGCTCTGATGGACACGGGTTGTTTGTGAGAAATCAAATATAACGTGAACAAATTTACTCTGGGTTTTTATCCCTTTCCCTTCCTGTTTTCTCACGGATCATTTCATTTTTATTTTTATTTTTTTGAATATCATTATAATTTCAACTCTTTAATGGTGGATTTTTTTTTTGAAAAATCTAGTATAATTGATAGGTGAGTTTATCATTCCAAATTTAATTTTCAGAATAATTGAAAAGATTTTTTTTTTTTTTTTGTTTCTGAACACTCCATTTCATGGTAGAAACCAAAAGAAAATTTATGAAAATAAATTTAATATACAGTAACTAGTTATTAGTTAATGAAAACAAATTTCCATTTTAATTATAATTATAGTAAAAAATGAAAAATGAATATTCAACCTTAATATTTTATTGTTAAAGCTTTGAGAGACTGCCTCTCTCAAATGTAACACCTTTTTTCTATACAAAACACACAAGAAGCTCCCTCCCTCCCTCCCTCAAAGAAAAAGCAAAGAATGTTCAACAGTTTAAAATTCAAAAACTCTATAACACAGATCCACATATAACCCCACAACACAAAAAGGCCAAACCTTTATTACTCTCCATTTCCTTTCCCATATAACAAAAACAAGAAATTTAGCGAAGAAAATGGGTGCTTACAGGGCTGATGATGACTATGATTATCTATTCAAGGTAGTGTTAATAGGTGATTCTGGTGTTGGAAAATCCAATCTTTTGTCAAGATTTACGAAAAATGAATTCAGTTTGGAATCCAAATCCACTATTGGTGTTGAGTTTGCCACTCGTAGTATCCATGTTGATGATAAAGTTGTCAAGGCTCAGATTTGGGACACTGCTGGCCAAGAAAGGTCTAGTCCTTTTTTCTTAATCTCAAATCATGGATCTTTCTAGTTTTCTAACATGGGTTTTTTTCTTGTTTTGTGAAATCTGCATTTGGGTTTGTTAGATCTGTAGGCCTTTGAGCGGTTGATGCTATAAAGTTTTGTTTTTTCTTTCTTTTCTGATTGGGGTTTTGATGCCTTAGTGTTTTTTGCATTTTGAAGGTGGTAAAGGGTGTTAGTAGATCACAATGTGCATTTTATTGATTACTCGAGATCAATTTTTTCTATGATATGCTCCGGTTGTAGTTGTAGAGTAGTAAATGGCCTTCTTAATCTGTAGTTTTTTTTTTTGCATGAAAGGAAAATGAACTCTATAGAAAATAAGATCTAAATGAGATTCCCATGCGAAAAATGTTAGGAGCTGAAATGACCTGAATTGGTCTATTTGGAGATTTAGAATTTGCTCAAGAAGGGATCAAAGGTTTGCACCTTTGATAACAAATAGCTGTTTTTGAGTTGCTGCTAGTTTTCTTTTTTGGATTTGTAAAAGACTGAAGTACTGAGAACAAGAAATACAATAGTTTAGTAATTTTATCTGATCTCTGTGTTTATTTTCTATCTTCATCCTGCATCCACCCTGGGAGAACATCATTTTGAGAGATGGAGAATGATCGAATCTGCTCTTTTATGTGTTGTTGTTGACACAAGTAGAAAGAAAGGGAGACAATGGAAGAAAAATTCTTGCATTGTACTTTGATTACACCTTTCCTTTCTCTAGTTTCAGGAATATAACCATGTTAATATATATATATATATAAATGAACAAAATTATTTCCACTCATTATATAATAAGTAAGGGAGGCCAGTTTTCATCGTTTTTTGTATTCATTAATACAGATACCGAGCAATTACCAGTGCATACTATCGAGGAGCCGTTGGTGCCTTGCTTGTCTACGATGTCACTCGACATGTCACTTTTGAGAATGTGGAGAGATGGCTAAAGGAGCTTCGTGACCACACCGAGTCCAACATTGTGATTATGCTCGTGGGAAACAAGGCAGATTTGCGTCACCTGCGTGCAGTTTCTACCGAGGATGCCACTGCATTTGCTGAGAAAGAGAGCACTTTTTTCATGGAAACCTCAGCCCTGGAGTCCCTGAATGTTGAAAATGCTTTCACCGAAGTGCTCACTCAGATTTACCGAGTGGTCAGCCGGAAGGCTCTAGATGCCGGTGATGACCCTGCCGCCTTGCCCAAGGGACAGACCATTAATGTCGGCAAAGATGATGTATCAGCTGTGAAGAAGGCTGGATGCTGCTCTGTATAGTCAGAAATAGATTGAGAAAGGAAGTGTTGCTGGTAACAGTTTCTCCTCTTTTATAACTTCCATTTTCATTATTTGAAGTTGGATTTCGGACACCATGAATGTTCAGATGGATAGCTGTAGTGTGTGTGTTTTTGTTTACCAGATATGTTGTGTTGTATTAGAAGTGTTTTTTAGCAGATGTTGAGGTCGAGAGAGAGCTCAAGAATAGGCTTCTGCATTTGATCTTCATTCCTTTTTCTGATTATTCTTTTGTAAGTTTGTTCCTTGGAGTTTGCTGTGGTTATTTTAAAATAATTTAATTATTATAATGAGTTTGTAATAATAATGCAATACGAATACATAATTAGTTTGTAATAGCTTTTAAAACACAAATTGTACTTCTTTTTCCTCTATAAATAATAAAAAAAATAAAGTTTCTTATGAAAACTAAATTTAATTTAGTTTTTTCATAACTATCATATCATGGAACAATTAACTATGTTTTTTAAAAAATAATAATAAGATAATTTTATCATTTTTATAATAAACAAATCTACGATCATTTATTTATTATGAAATAAAAAAAATATTATTATTCATTTTGAAAGCAACAATCTTTTGAGTCGTACAATATTATCAATTTAGCAGTAACTAGCATGATTATTGCAGGATAATTAATAAAACATTATTATACAATAAATGAAAACATTTAATATTTTTAACTCAAAAATACTATAATTATAATACCCTCGAGTAATTATAATTAGGATCGGAGGTAAGCTCATAGCAACAACACTACTAGGTTGTTTAAATCAAGGTTGTCAATACCGTTCTCATCGCTATTTTGGTTTTTCTATTGAAACGGAATGTTTCGGTTTCGGAGCATTTCGGCGTGTTGTTTCGGGGTTGTACTGTTCATATATAATTAATTATATATATGTGAAAAAAATTAAAATATTAATTTAACAAATATAATTTAAATTCAAGATAAATTAACTTTAAATTATACAATACAAACACAAAGTCAAACAAACATAATCTCAAAATTAGAAACATCTCTAAAATTCCAAAATATTATGATAGTAAAATGTTCCAAAATAAAAAAATATTATGATTTTGAGCCGGAACGGTATCGAAGCGTTCCAGACGGAATTTAGCTGGAATTTCCAGAATGGACCGTAATTAAAACCGAGACAAAAACGACACTGTTTCGTCTTTTTTAATGGCATGGAACGTTCCGGCTATTCCGGCGGGAACAGAACGGAATTAACAAGCCTGGTTGAAATAGTCATTATCATATACTTTGTTGTTTTAAAAACAAATTGATATAATTTTCAATCATGGATTTAACCTTGGAAATCTAGAAAATTAAAAATGGAACTCAAGTTATCCAAAAAATAATAATTAAAGAATAGAATATGAACAACATTATTTTTTTAAAAATAAAAATAAAAATAAATCGAGCCTCGGGTAGATTTATTAAAACCTTAAAAAGAAAAATTCACATATTTTTTTTTATAATAAATGATTACAAGATTAGTTTAAGAACTAATTTATAATATGGACATGACAATTTTGAAATTTGTTTTTATTTAAATTTATAAAAAATAAAATAGCTATTTGTAAAAAAGAAAATAATTAAATAACATATTAGTTAAATTTCTCTCTTATTCATGTAATATATTTTTATTATTTTTTATTTCTGATAATAACATATCTTTTTTTTATTGTCAGCTTGGTTCATTAATGTTTTTGAAAATTATGGAGCAGTTATATTATTTTTAAATATCAATTTAGTAAATATATTTAAAATGATTTTATTCTAGATTCAAGAAAGAAAAAAAAAGTTATGATTGTTTAACAAGCATGCTAGGCACTTCTGGGTCTAGAAGGATGGACCGGGCTCCCAGACCAAAAGAAAAGGCTTAGGCGTGCAAGGGCCCGGGGGCAAGGACTGGGCTCCTTTTTTTTTTTTGGTTCTCAACCTTATTTTTTTAGTGTGTTTAGATTATTTTAATGTAATAATGTCAAAAATAATTTTTTTTAAAATTAAAAAATATTATTTTAATACATTTCCAAATGAAAAATATTTTAAAAAATAATCACAACCGCTATTTTTTTATATTTTAAATAAATCTAATAGGAACCGCTAACAATAATTTTAAAATTGAAAAATCTCTAAATAAAATATAAAACATCCAATTCATAAACTAATAAATATAAAGATTAAAGAAGTTTAATTACAACATATACAAGTTGAGTCTGGTCGATCGAGCTTTTAAAACCTCAACCCACCACTTGACTATTTATTTTTTAGATTTTTTAATTCAATAATATTTATATTATTCAGCTTTAATGAATTTTATCGGTCATATAATATAAATATTACAAGGATGAATATTTGTTTAACACCCTGCTAATTATATTAAAGTTGTTATCATTGTAATTGATGGGAGAGAAAAAAATGAAAATAGTATAATTTAATATAAACAGGAAGAATATTGAGATTATTTATGGTGCTTGAGGGCAGCATGGACACCATATATTTGGGATGGAGCACACCTTACACGTAGATTGGTACAAAATGTCAAATCCCAATAAATATAAAGAAACCTCAGAACATGGGAACAGTTTAACGGACTCTGAATTCTTATACGGATCTCAATAAATCTACTATATAATCAACGGCTACTATGATTTTATACTTTTTCTTGCGAACCACGGGCGCAGCCCCACTTTTTTGTTCGTAACGAGGGAGAGATTGAATGGAGTTCTTCACGACGTTCGAGACAAAGGAATCTCTCTCTCTCTCCAACGGGACATACCGATTTGCGGCCCAACCATATCGCGAGCGTCGTCGTTTCGGGCCAGCTACCTGTTGTGAAATTACACCCGCTACGTAGTGTTTACATAAAGAGAAAAAAGTGTTGACTTGAAATATTATAATTTGAAGCTCGTTTCCACAATTTTTTATTAGGAGTATTTTTTAATCTATCATAATTATTTTTTAAAAATATAATAAAATATGAAGATATTGAAGATTTACCGAATCTCTGATAATAATATTATTGATACTTTTAATAACTCATCAATAGTGATAAAAATTGCCCGGATGCAAGTGAATCCTGACAACTTTGAATGACTCGTGTGATCCACTCTACTCATTATTTATGATATTTTTTGGTATTGTTGAATTTGTTTTGTCAAGATTTTTCTAACATTACTAGTGATGTTAATATCAGAATTTTGGTATGACTTCATGCTCTATTTGGGATAAACTACATTTTGATCCTTATGTATTTAAAAACATTTCTTATTCTCAATTGCTTAAATTCTTCCCATATCATCCATATAGTTTCCATAAGTGTAATTCCTAAAAGAAATAGAATATTGTTTTTTGAGATTTATTTATACCACATATTTGAAACAAATAACAGCCAAACTAAAATTGAAATTAGCAAAATCTTATAAAATTTATACCTATCTTATTTACATTTATTACATATAAATTGCTTTTATATATTTACTTGACTTTTTATCACTTAACTCGATATATGTAAAAAAATTTAGCATTTCTAAATTTATATTAATCGCTTTTAAATAAACAATTATTTGTAATGCTAAATGGTATGAGATGAAAATAAAATTAATAAAAATAATATTCAAGCTATAACTTAGCTCAAATTGGTATTTCGATTTTAATTAAAAGGTCTTGATGAGTTTGAACTTCGTTAATAAAAAAAAAAAAGGCATTCCTCTTTTGCAGAAGTTTTGGATAATTCTAGGGGTAATCTTGAAAAATATTATTTATTTATAAAAAATAAAATAAAAATCATTTTTTCTTAAAAATACTATTAAAAGAATTGTCAAATAAGAAAAGACAGCTAACAACTTACTTTTAAATAAGTTTGTAATCTGTTTCACACCACCTTCATCATTCAATCTCCAAGAGTCTTCTGATCTCTGCGAGAAAACTGGAACTAGAACACGGAAACCTCAAAAAACCAGAAAAAAGATGGCGCAAGAATCATCAATCAACACAGCTTCACGTAGAACCAGAATACTAAACAACCATCTTGTTCAATATCCTTCAAAACCCACTTCTTGTCTTCGATCAAATTCTTGTTTAAGCTACACCCCACCAGAATCAACAGAAAGTTTTGGTTTTGACATCAAAGAAATGAGAAAAATTCTTGACTTCCACAACTTAGAGGACAGGGACTGGTTGTTTGGTGTTATCAAACAAGGGAGAGTGTTTAATGGGAAAGAGAGAGGTGGGAGGTTGTTCGTAAGCCCTGATTATAATCAGACAATGGAGCAGCAAAGAGAGATGACTATGAAAAGGATTGAGTATTTGTTAGAAAGAGGTGTTTTTGATGGATGGCTGACAAAAAAAGGGGTTGAAGCTGAATTGAAAAAGTTGTCCTTGCTTGAAGTTATCCAGATTTTTGATCACTCTCTTTCTGTCAAGATTGGTGTTCATTTCTTTTTATGGTACTGTATTGATTTCTTTTTTGGAATAATTGATTGCTATTAGATTATTAATTTTCATTTCTATTTTTTTTGTTTTTTTTCTTTCTTTAATTTTGTTTTTGGGTATTGGATTTATGGGTTAGTGTTAGTTTTTCTGTCAGTTTCTTATTGATTTACGGGGCCTTAATGTTGTGGTAAATATGGAGCTGTTATATTGTCTATTTGGTTGCTGAGAAAATTTGAGGAAAAGGGTGAAATTTCTACTTTTAAATCTAAATAGTTTTGTTCTTTGATATTCTTTTGGTTGTTGGGAATTAAATGAAAATTCTGGTTGCAAATGTATCATGAAATCAGAAAGTGAGGCTTACTTTAATGCTTTAAAGGACAAGTCCTTTTCTTTTTTCCCCATATAATTAATGAGATTGCTGCTAGAAAAATTGACTTTTTCATACTGGGAAAAGAAAAAAATCCTGTGTTCCAGCATTATTGAAGAAAAAAAAGAAGGTAAAACTGGCTTTTAGTGCTGAACTTTTGTATTGGATTCAATTTAGCAGGAATACTGAAGAAAAAAATTGTAATGTTGAATTTTTGTATTTGCTCAATTTAGCAGGGCTTGTCTTAGGGTTTAAGAAGATTTTTTTTTTGTTAATTAATTTCAGGGGTGGTGCTATCCAATTTATGGGCACAAAACGCCACCATGACAAGTGGCTAAGAGACACTGAAACTTATGCCATGAAAGGCTGCTTTTCGATGACTGAGCTGGGGCATGGAAGTAATGTATGTGAAGGCTGCCATTTTTTTTGTGCGTCATCACTAAGGTTTCTATCTGGTTACTTATGCTCTGTCGTGAACCTCTTTCCTTGTTTGATGTTTTCAGGTCCGAGGAATTGAAACAGTTACAACTTATGATTCGAAGACGGGAGAGTTTGTAATCAACACCCCCTGTGAATCAGCTCAGAAGTATTGGATAGGGGGGGCTGCTAATGTAAGGATTTTCCTGAACAGATTTGCTTGTTGAGGCCATTCTTTGATTCATTCTCCCGTACGCAATTTTGTGTATTTTGACACAATTTTACTGGTATTCAGCATGCAACGCACACTATAGTCTTTTCTCAGCTCAACATAAATGGGGTGAATGAAGGAGTCCACGCCTTTATAGCCCAGATCAGGGATGTAAATGGAAACATATTGCCAAACATCTGTATAGCTGATTGTGGCCACAAAATTGGTTTGAATGGTGTTGATAATGGTCGAATCTGGTATTAATCACACTTTTCTTTTCTTGTCAGCTACTGTTTTACAAGCACATGATGAGGATTTTGGGGACTTGTTTTCAGGTTTGACAATCTTCGGATCCCCAGAGAGAACTTGTTGAATTTGGTTGCTGATGTTTCACCAGATGGTCAGTATCTGAGTGCAATAAAAGACCCAGATCAAGTAATTATTTCATGCTTCTTTCATGGTCTTTAATTGTCGAGAAATCAAATAAGTCATTTGTGATGGACTCGTGTGTTTTTTTCCAGAGGTTTGCAGCATTCTTGGCTCCTTTGACATCTGGTCGTGTAACTATTGCTATAAGTGCAATTTACTCTTCTAAGGTATAGAATTACGACAGTTTTCATTATATTCAGAGAATCATTTTCAGAATTATTTACTGAAGATTAAAGCTTTGTGTTCATGGTGTATGTGTATTTATAACATGCTTTCATAACTGGCTGCTCGATTTTCCATTAATATGGATGTCATTCTTCTCTTGTCAGATTGGTTTGGCAATTGCCATTAGGTATGCCTTGAGTAGGCGGGCATTTTCTATGACTCCTAATGGACCTGAAGTCCTTTTGCTTGATTACCCAAGTCATCAACGCCGACTCTTGCCGCTTCTTGCTAAGTCGTAAGTATCTAAGTAGTTGCTACTCACTCGTACTGAAATTTCTAATCTGTTAAATCTTTGGGATGTCAAATTGTGCTCCATACATGCAATTTCAAAGTAGTAAGAGCCATGGCAACTCTTGAAGTTTCAATTGATCTCAAGTTTTTGCTTTTGCATCTGAGGAGTTTTACAATTTGCGCAAGCCCCAGTTTGAAATCAGTCATCTGCCAGCGTAATCTGCAATAATTGTGTTTATTCATTAGTTCACTTTCGTTGAGCCATTGTCATTTATTGCCGAGTCTGGCATTTACCTTTATCTAGAATTCCATAAAAAAAGGATTACTGTGCTGTTTTTATGATGATTGGGATCTTGCAGACCATGGTCTGAAAAAATCGGAAAATGTCATCCAATTTTTGTCTTTTATCAAAACAAAATCATATCTTTAAAGTGTAACACTAGTTCTGTGAATAGTAGATGCCCCATTTGTAATGAATCCTCCAATGCCCTTGGCAATGCTAGCTCTGTAAACTGGCCATGCAACTTCTGCCTCACAGCTGCTTATTGCTTGTAATTTAAATAAATAAAACTCTCATTCTGACTTATTTTCCTTTTCTCTTCCCCGTGGAATGAACCCTTTTCATGCAGGTATGCTATGAGTTTTGGCGGAAATTACTTGAAAATGCTATACGTGAACCGAACCCCTGAATCAGCCAAAACCCTTCATGTTGTTTCAAGTGCATTCAAGGCTATCTTCACATGGCATAACATGAGAACCCTCCAGGTGAGGACCTAGAACCGCATTTGAAATTTAGGTTTATGGTAAAAAGCCTTGCTGAATTTCACTGTACTCATGTTCATTAGGAATGCCGAGAAGCTTGTGGAGGACAAGGCTTGAAGACTGAAAATCGAGTTGGCCATATGAAAGGTGAATTTGATGTCCAGTCTACTTTCGAGGGGGACAACAATGTTCTCATGCAGCAGGTACAGTTTATTGCCTTCATCTGGGTGAAAGTTATTCAATGACAGTTTTTCTGACAAAAAGAACTATTGGATGAAAATCGAGTTTTTTAGTTTTGGGTTTTGGGCGGGTCGGGTTGCAGGGTGGGGATCAGGGAGTTGGCATGGGGATGAAAAAAAGGTGACTGGGACTTAAGATCTATGTGGTGATGTAGGTGTAATCCAAGTAGATTGAACAAGGCTTTTAGTTTAACAATGGTTTTGAGCTTGTCTTTACGTGGACTTGATTCTTTTGTTACTTATTTTAGAACATCCAAGAACTGATGTTTTACAATTTAAATGGAATTAAGTTTACTAGCATATACTTCTTCAAGATTTTGGTTTGAAGCAGTGAATTATTGTTTCAGGTCAGCAAGGCGCTCCTTTCAGAATACATAGCTGCAAAGAAGAAAAACAAACCTTTCAAAGGTTTGGGATTAGAACACATGAATGGACCTGTCCCTGTAATTCAATCTAATCTTACGAGCACTACCCTTAGGAGCATCCAATTCCAGGTAATATATTGCTAAGTTTGTAAGAACAATGACCTTTCTCGACACGTTCGTATGCCTAACCAGTTGTGTTCATCAGATGAATGCTCACTGCTTGAGGGAACGAGATCTTCTGAACCGATTTGCTGCAGAAATCTCACTTTATCAATCAAATGGAGAAAGCAAAGAGCGAGCATTTATTCTGGTAGGGATGCTTTTCTGGTAATAAAGTTGATGCTTTCTTGTTCCACTCCTGTCATTCTGATTGTTGTTGTTGATGAGATTTTGCTTCAACTATTTGCACCAGAGTTATCAACTTGCAGAAGACCTGGGCAGAGCTTTCTCTGACAGAGCTATTCTGCAGACCTTCATTGATACTGAGGCAAATGTATCTGCTGGTTCCTTGAAGGTAAGAAATATACAAATTACTCTTGTATTTATGTACACATTAACCTAATGATTTAGTTTGCAAAGCTTTAAACCATTTTGTGATGTCCTGGCATAATGTATCTGCTGAGTTTGTGGGTTTGTTTCCTCTGCAGAATGTCCTGGGATTGCTGAGATCCATGTACGCCTTGATCTGTCTGGAAGAAGACGCCGCATTTCTTCGGTATGGATACTTATCAACAGACAACGCAGCTGCTGTGAGGAAGGAGGTGACGAAGCTCTGCAGAGAATTGCGGCCACATGCACTTGCATTGGTCAGTTCGCTCGGCATCCCTGACGCCTTTTTGAGCCCCATAGCATTTAACTGGATCGACGCCAATTCATGGTCTTCAGCTCAGCAATAGTGCCCTGAATCGCTTTCTTTTCTCGAGCTGTAGCTTGATTGTTTCCTTACCAAGAAACCGGGGTGACAACCCTAATTGCTGTGACGCTGCTCATCTGTACGTGAAATCTATCCGTTAATAAATCAATCATCATTGTTCATGTTTATTAAATTTACATGGAATGTGCTGCTTTTGCATCTTGCTTGTGTCAGAAAGTGGGAAGAACAAGGTTTGTACATGGGAGGGAGAGAGAGAGAGGAAATTAATAGTAAATGAAGTCTACAGTGTTTTAAGTATAATAGAAAAAAAAGGCTTATTTTTTAAGTATAATAGTAAATGAAGCCTAAATCACAAGTATGGTGGCCCAAAACTATTTCTAATTGAAGAAGTAAATGAGATCTAAAAGGCAAAAGAACCCCCTAACATAGGGGATTTAATTAACCTTTAAGTGTTTTAAATTAATTTAGAATTTAGAATTTAATTATACTATTTTTAATTTTCTTTCAAGAATTTCAATTTCAAACTCAATCAATTAAAGGGTTTGTGATATGGTTCTTAGAGTCTAATTGTTAAAAGGCCCCTATCTTGTGATATTTCTTTAATTTGCCAATGGGATTATAGTAGAGTAAGCATCCAATTAGGTTTCATGGAAAAGGATTCAAATATTGTCAGTGGTCCAAGTTTTGTATATGAGCTTAAAAAAATGATAAAAGGGTTATTATTACAAATATAAAGTTTAAAAGCTAGGCAAGAGGTAAAATTTCTTATAGTAAATTGCAAAGGTTTTTAGGAACCCAAAGGGATGACACCCAAAAAAAGTTATGACCACTATATCATTTTGAAGGAAATAACCCAAATATCCCTATTATAAAAAAACAAAACTAAAATTGAGAAGAATGTGAGGGGAGTTTCAGAGCTGGAAACTATAAACCCTAACCAAAGTCTATTTTTTCTCTCTTATATTATTGGTGAGGAAATTCAATGGATTCTAGAGGATGTTTATTGACTATAGAGGACTCAATGATGAGATAATTAAGGTCAAACTTTGTAATCCAATGATGGAGGAGCTCTTACTTGAACTATGTACAACAACTATCTTCTCTAAACTAGACTTACAATCTAGTTACCATGAAATCTAAGTGTATTTTATGATGACATCTTAGTGTATAACAAGACGAAAAATGAACACTTGAAACATTTGAGAATAGTTCGACGAATGTCAGCTCAAAATAAATTACTTGTTGAGAGGTTTAAGTGTAAATTTATACGTAGGGAAGAGAAGTGCTTGGGGCATTTTATGTAAAGGAAAAGGGTTAAGGTTGGCATTTTGTGTAAATTAATGTTTGACATAGTGTTTCAAAAATGTTTTTGAAAAAAATTTAAAAAAATATTTTTATTTTTTATTTTAAATTAATTTTTTTATGTTTGTAAATTATTTTGATGTGCTAATATCAAAAATAATTTTTAAAAATAAAAAAATTATTATTTTGATACTTTTCTGAACGAAAAACATTTTAAAAAACAAAATCAATCACACTCCAAAATATGCCCGAAGTTGACTCTCACCAATGACAAAGAGCATTTAGTTCTTATTTTGACTATCTAAACATGGAAGCCCATTTTCCAGGACAATTCGTCAAAATTAAAACAAATTAGGGAAGTAGACATAAGGTTATAAGAGAACTTTTGGTGAAATTGCAGGGACAAGAAATTAAAGATGCAGTCTAGGTGAAGGAAGATTGGTTTAGGAGATCGTATCGCCACCTTAAGGACAAGGTGGTAAAAAAAGGGTTGAATTGTAACAAACCCTAACTCAAGCCATACCATGAAGAAAATTTAGGGGGGGCGAAGAAATGAAGAAGGGCGAAGAAAATTTTGGTGTCATCGGGTGTGTTTTCTTTCGAAGGAGCAAAACAATGTAAGAGTGTTTCCTGCATAAAACATGAGCGGCATGCATTCATCTGAATTTTCAAAAAAATTGTCGAGATCATAGATTTGCATCATAGTAAAAACAAGATTTTCCTGCTTTTAAAAATAAACAGTTTCGATCGGTTTTGATGATGGATCCCATGTTAATCTTTTTTTTCTTTATCAAACAGCACATTTTTGCTTACGATTTGGTGGTGGGTCCCATGCTAATTTAATCTTACATTTCTGCTTTTTCTTTATCGTTAAGACTATGAGATTTTTTTATTCCTAATTAAGCTTAGTTTATTGGGAGGGTCGATCACCTTAAATTGATCATATGCATGTTTCTATAACTACAGTGAATCACCGAGCTCTTTTACTTTTATTACGTTCAAAAACCTCTAAGTTGGTGATACCCTTACATAACTTTGTTAACAATCATTGGTTTTTTCTCAAAACTCGCACCATGTTTTTCTGTGAGAATTTAAGTTGTCAAATGGCACAGTTGGGATTACGAAAAGAGTTGAAGGACTTAGTTATAGGTTCTCAAACATGAAAGACTAAATTGTAATTGCATTCAAAACTCAGGGACTGAAGTATGTATTACTCACTAACCTGTTGAGGACGTGGAGGATCCGCACCTATTATTCTGAAATACATTTCTAAAGAGATTTAGTACCTAATTTTTCATTATATCTTATCAAATAAGCATCTTAATTCAAAACTATTAAATGATATTATACAAAAATAATTTATATTATTCTCTCAAATATCCATGCACATCCATCCAGATTTCAAATATGTTGTCAGTATCATAATATATATAGACTTGATAGTAGCTGGGCACACATACTAAAACTGGTATCATATACTGTACAAAGCTGATATCTTTTTTTGGATACGAGAAAATCCCACCACCGGAAAATATACTTTGTGAGCACAGATGAGTGAGTATAATCCCGGCCAGCCTCTTACAAGAGATGAAGGCCCTACAAAGCTGATATCATATACTGTACACTTAGAGAAGTCTTCTTCAGTATTCGCAATTTGTCTCCAACTTAACTATTGAAGGTGTAGTTGATTACTCTGTACGCTAATTATCTGCCAGCAATATATAAAACTTGGATCTCTCCAAATCAAGAGAACAGATGAGTTTCTGCCATTGCTAACTGGAAAGAGAAGTAATGCCAAGATGTTACTAAATCAGAAAACTACTCTAAAAAATCACCAGCCATTACTTGCTTAAGAATCATCAGCAATACCTTGTTATAGAATTCTGTTAGTTTCCACAATCAGGCAAGATTCTGAAACTATGTTCGACGTATTATGCCGAAGATATTTAGAAAATGATCATACGGAATCATGGTCCAGGCCCCATACCAGTGTCAGAAGTTTTCTGATCGTGAGAAAAATTAACTTCTCCAGAATCAGTTTCTCTATCAGCCCTTGTATTCCCCTTAAGAGGGGGGCTGTTATCTGTAGTTACAACAGCAGTGAGCCTTCCCATTTTCTTCTGCAAATCAGCGAGTGGATCCTTTGATACTTTTCCTTTGGGAGACTTCTTTCCATTAGTAAGTTTGAGTTCTAACCTATACAATGCACAGACATCGCAGTTGTTAATCTCATATTCAAATAAATGCCACTCATGACAGCCTGGAGGCTGTGGATCCATATAATAGGATTTCTTCTGGCCCCCAAGCTCCTTCATCACTTGCTTTCTTGACTCATGCCAACCACGCCCATTGTAGTCTGGCAATGACCTCTGCTTCCTATTTCCGCTGTCAAACGCCCTTCTAGGCTTATCAAAAAAGAGCCACTCCCTAATTGTTTCACCCTCAAGTAATGAGAGATCAAATAGCTCTACACATGGAAACAAAATGAATTAGCCAAAATAAGATAACATCTTTTTCAACCATATAAGCACATGAAGAAACATAATTAGCAGACCACATAGAGATCTGAATCATAGATCAATCTTATACCGCATCAAATAATTGGCATGCCACATAGTGATCTGAATCATTTATTAATCTTACACGGTATCAAAATGGATCATTCACCATTACTGAATAAGCGCAAGAATGCTGTAGAGCAAATATGCAATGTAACAAGAAGTTGTACTTGAAAATTAAAGCAAAAGGGAGAAAGGGGGAGGCACGCATGTTACCTGCAGCATTCCATGGGGATTTCATGACAGCAGCCCCTTCACATTGAGGAATACCAACATTCTTACCCTGCATCTTTGCAATAAGAGCGTCGAATAGTAAATTATCCTTCAAATCAATGCCTCTGGGCCGTAAAACTGGAGTCATGCCGGGGGGACCTTCATTCAAGGCCAGGGTAGCATGAAAGCTGCTACAGTAGTCCTCTAACCATTCGGCTACTTGAGCAGGCCTGGTGCAGTCCCATAATGCACATTTGGGCCCCATAAAAGCAGAAGGCTGAGGGCTGATATACTGCAGGTTGTTCCTCTCAGCATTTTTATCACACTCTTCAGTGTCATTGGTGCCAACAAAAATCCCAGGGTCAAATTCCTCATCCAAAGTGAACTGTTGACAGTCCAATAAAGTAGTTATATCAAGGGTGCTAGCCACTACATTTTGCAAACCAGATGGGGAGCTGTTGGGTTGATGAAAACCTTGAAAACCAAGCCCCTGACTATGACTATTCACCAAATATTCCTGAAATGTAAGTGTTTTATGCTCATTAGCCATCACTGAGAATATCTTTATGCCATGAAAGATCAAAACAAAACTGAGGGCACTAGGAACTGAATACCATGTGAATGACAATAAATGAATATTTCAGTTGATCACTGAAATTACACATGTAAATGAAACGAAAGTAAAATGAATCTTGCTAAAGTGTTATGGATTATGCATTTAAGAAATGATTCCCATCCGAATCTTTATTGTTGTCATAGTCTTGGACATGTATCTTCCCAAAATCAAATCAGGGGAGGGCCTTGCTGTTTTCTCTACACCTGGATAGTTGCATCTATTGGTCTTAAAGATTTGTATTAGAGATGTGCTGGGACTTGAAAAAACCACAAGGCTAGTAACATTGAGATCCTGCTATAAAACTTGCAAAACATGAAATCACCATCTCAGGCTTATAATATGTCCAACAATGGCTTCACTAGATTACCTTCAAGCAACGGGGTTGCTTCTTTTTCTTTTTTTTTTCAAAAAAAAGAGTTATGGTTATAATGTACAGGATAACCTGCAAGAAGACAATCTACACCCTCCATGTGAACTATGGCATCGAGTTTCAAAGTTAAGTGATAAGAGAATGTATATTGAGTGAGGAAAAAAATAATAATCAAGAGAATCAAATCTTTCTGTAAATGACTTGCCTCAGGCAGGAGCTAACGTGATTTTTTCTTTTTCCAATTTCCATGCCCTAAACCAGAAAAATACATTGCAAGACTTAAAATTCCATTTCTTCATAGTATTCATGACGTAGCCTTAAATCAATGAAAGTCTGTCCTACAAAGAACCAAAATGATATGAACTGTAAAGTATGCTGCATTTCTACAACTTACTAGCCAGAAGAACATTATAATAATCCCCAAATAGGATCTTACATCTTCAAATGTTGTTAAATTGCCAAGATCAAGGTTTTGAAAATTGGGCTCGGGCTGCATTTCTGGCTTCAAAACTGACTGTATTGTGAATGGACTCATGGCATCATCTTCTTCCTCACACAATTGTAACATGCGGCCTATATCATCGGAAAAGGATCCCAGACTGGTATCCTACAAAATACCCATCCCAAATTAACTCTTCTTAATTCTTTAAAGACAACAGCACACAGACTGGCAATACAAATATTTCATTATTCACAATAGCAAAGTACTACTAGCAGATAGGAGATGCTAACAAGCAAAGAATTGGCAGGTGATGGCACATGAAGCTCAGCTTTCCACTCATGAAGACTTTGATACACCTGCTCCTCCAACACAGCAACATCACTATTCCGCCCCTCTTTCCTTGCAGCTTGAAGGTTAGAGAACCTTTCATGGAGATCATTTAGCCGTTTTTTTGTGTTGTCCATCAACAGATGGTGCGACATAGATGTGCATTTAGTCTTCTTACCGTTCTGCATTAAACCTCTCCTTCCTCAAAATCCTAAAACAAACCAGAATCAAACACTTAACTTTCACACACTTAACTTTCACTCCAAAAATCAAAACTTCTTCAACATTAAGCATCCACAAAAAAGTGAAAAAATAACTAAAACAGCACAGCTTACAAACTTTCCTGGAGAAAATAATCCAGGGCACAAAATAAACTAAGAAACCCTTGATTCAAGAGATCTAAAGATACCCCTTTTGCCACTTGTTTCAATCCTCAAAACCCAAATCTAACTAAACATCACAATCAAAACCCGCATAACTCACTTATGCATAAAAACAGATATCACCACAAAGTTGAATCTTTCGCCTCTAACAATAATCATAAAAATCGAAAAAATATTGATGAATATTGTATCTAAAACATAGAATAAAAAAACCCAAAAGCCTGTGTGTGCCAATCATCACAGAAACACAGTTAAACAGAAACAATAAACATAAATTAAACTGAAAAAAGAGTAAAAAGAAATAAGAAATAAGACTAGAAATTTATTACCTCAAAAAACAAAAAGTAGGACAGCAGCAGAAAAAACAAGAAATAAGTCTTGTTGATGGGGCTGGAGATTCGAGAAAGAAGGAGCTTGAAGTACTGGCTGTAGTGTGTTATGGTTCTGGATTTGGAAGAGAAGAAGGTTTGATGCCCACCAAGCTGCTAAAGCTAAGGGGCTTGTCTAATACATACCTTGTCTTTCCGTTTCCGTATCCTGAAAAAAAAAAATATTGATTGTATTTTTAAACTAATTTGCTGAAATCAAATGGTAACTTTCAATCAAGCATCATTCATATTTAAAAATATAAATACAAATATTGTTTAAAAATAGTAGAATATGTAATTAAATTAGAATTATTTAGAAATAAATTAAACTATTCAAGCTTAGATGGTTAAGAAAACTTTTCCAAAGGTTGAGATGATAATACTTTTTTATTTATTTAGGAGCATTCAAGAATATGTAAATTGAAAGGAGTTGTAAATGGAGTGGAAATTAATAAATATTTTAGTACACTCATTGATAACAAGCTTGATAAAAACAAAGATATGTTCAAGGTTTTCAATTTTAATATGAAGTTAAAGTTCAAATGGAAAGAAATATCAAATGTTTAAGAAGTGAATACTTTTCCATATGCTTTTCTTCCTTTTATGAAGAAAATATATCCAACAACAAAACAACTCGATGACAAAAGAAATAAAGAATATGAAATTGATTGGAATGGATAATCCCATGGTTTTCAATACCAAGTTAATAATGGGTTTTTCAAAAACAAAATGCGTTAACAAGTTTGTTATACACTCCGGGAGAGTAGCATTACAATGACCTTTTTTGGGAGCGAGAATTCATGTCTGAGGTTTTTCTTGTTTTTTTTTTATAAAAAATAGAAGAATAGTCATCTAATATTATGATTACTAGAAAACTTAACTTATATTTTAAAGATTATAAAGTAAGAGATTAGCTGCGTAAAGGGAAGGTTTTAGTATTCTTAGTACGCCCTACCTAAGACAAGTTGCTTGGTGTTTTGGTTTGTTTTATGATTGTTATGGTGTTGGTGTTATCTAATCAATTTTTTTAGGACAACTTTCCTATGATGAATAGACTAGGGTTCAAGTCTAAAAAGAAAGTACCCTTAACCAAACGAATCATACCTTTAGATATGACTATACGGTGCCAAGAAAAACCGATGCAAATCTCTTGAAATTGGTGTTTAATAATTTACAACCTATGAATTAAGAGATAGTTAGGATAAAAACCTAAGAAGATTTAATGTGCTTTAAATCTCATTTTTCCTTTCAAGTGCTCGCAACTCGTAAATTGCAAGGAAGAGGAACAAGAATTTAGAAATCTAAGGAAATTTAGAGTGTTTTAAGACTCTATTTTAGCCTTAGTGTTTCATGTTTTCACAGCTCGTTAACCATGAAGTCAAAAATTGAAATGTCCTTGATTATAATCAGGGTTTCTTTCAAAGATGTGTGATTAAATAAATAATAATGATTTATTATTCCTAGAAAATTATTTTGGATATTTACCACTTAGAATTTCTTTATCCAAATATTAAAAAGTAAATAATAGCGAATTATCCCCAATAATATTTTAGTTATTAACTCATTTGGAATTTCTTTACCTAAATATTAACAATGAATAATATATGAATTTCCCAAAAATAAATTTTTTATATTTTTGAAATATTGGCCAACATCCTTTGAAATTTATAAAAATGTTGTAAAATATAAAAATACAAGAAAATAATTTTTGTGTTTTACAAAATCCATGTTAAAATACATTTTCTTTTAAACTTTGAGCATTTTGTTTTTACTCATTTTTAGGTCTCATGTGTTGGAAATGACATATATTCCTTTTGAACTAAATGCAGAAGTTTAACTCATGGTTACTAGATGATTGACAAAAATAGAGAATAATGGTTTTTTCAAACCTTGTCTTTGCTGCCTTCTACTTTTCTTATCCTTCTTTTTTGCTGCCAAAATTATCAGGATTCTTAGATTAATTAGAAATATTTATAATGTTAAAGTCATTATTTCTTCATCTAGTTTTTAAGGTTGGATAAATCCCTCAGAATTTGCACTGATTTTGTTGTTGTCACAATTATGTTTTAATACCAAAATTTTCTTTCAACTTAAACTTTGAATATGATCTGGTTTTGTGTAATATCTAACCATCTCGACTATATTCTGTCATTCATGGCATGTTCAAGAATTGATCAGAATTTTTATTAGATCCTAGAACCCATTGTTCTTATGTCTGATTCTCAATTAGATGGAGATGCTCAACAATGTCAATTTCTAAATCAGATTAGGAGATCTTTTGATCAAGCAGACTGCTGGCAAATTATGTTTCTCAAAACAATTTCTCATTTTGAATTCTTCATGAAAGTTGTATTCTTGTATGTATAGATAACTTTGGATTTTTGAATAGCTTGATTTCGATATAGAAAGCTCAAGATATTTTTATTTGAATGTCTGGTCCTGCTTGGTTTTTGACCAAGCAAATTGTGTGCAGATTTTGTTCTTCAAAATGATTTTTTCTTGCGTTGGATCATTCATGCACTCTCGTGGAGGGTGCGGCAAAAGTGATTAGAGTATAATTGTTTATATAAAAGAATAGCAAAAGTTTGGAGCTGAATCATCACATGTGTAGTGTCAATCATTCAAAAGTGAACATAACCCGGTATAGTTAAGAATCAGAGGAGCATTGACGTGCATGTTTTTGTCAAATTTGATGAAGAATAAAGGCATTAAATGCATCTGCAAAGTTGATACCAAAGCAGGATTTTCGGCAAAATTTTAGAGAAGAAAATAAATAGTGACCAGACAATGCATTGTCTAAACATACTGATGGACTAGACAACTTGTCGTCCAGTCCTCTCTTTTTCTCTATCAAAATTCAATGTAATACTTTATCTTATGATTGCTCTGATTTTATCTATAATTGATCTAAAACTATTAATTTTGTGCAATTAATCCCTTGTCAAACTTTAATAAAGCCCATAAATTTATATCTTTTTATTTTGATACTTGGTCTCAGATTTCTTTAATTTTTCTCCTAACTGATTTCAAAACTTTGATTTTCTTGCAATTTTATCCCCAATTTCAACCATTTAACTTTCAAAAATTCTAATCTTCTCAATTAAGCTCTAATTAGACTCACAAACTTATTTTTTCACCAATTAAGTTCCCAATAAAATTAATTTAAATAAAAGTATAATTAAGTTCTTTAACTTAATTAAATTCATCAATTATACCTTAAATTAATTCATAAATATAATTAAACTTTAATTTAACCCATGATAAAATCAAATTGGCTTATTAAAAATCTAATTATGCTTTTAGACTTAATTTTTATATAGATTTGTCAGATAATCACTTATTTTGACATTGAATATGCAATTTTCACAATTGAGCTCTCAGTTATATCCAAAAAAAATTGACTTGATTTTCCACCATACTAACCCTTTTTTATTATTTTTGATTTTGAGTGAGTTTAGGGAATAACCCAAAAATGCTTTATGCCAATATACAAAGGGAATAGATCAAGGAATTGAAGTTCAACCAATGCAAACAATATGAAGTATATATTGCAAGGACAAAATACTTTCCCCAGCGAGGAGCAAGGGTGCAAAGTAAGTGAGGTCAGTTCTTCCAGTAAGCTTCTTGCTCTACTTGGTTTTTTGAGTGATCAACCTGGTTTTCCATTTCCATCTTCAGTAGCATTGCCATGCTTGAATCCACCAAGACCTCGTCCTCTAGCAAGTTGTTCCACCTCATCAAGCTTCTGTTTGAGAGCCTGAATTTCTCTTGCTAACTCTTCGTCTCTTTGCATCATCGCCTGTGACAAACAGAACTTAGTTCGATAGTCAAACAAACAGGGATTCAATGTCTATACATTCCTAGAGTTAATGGCAACAATAAATTGGCACATTTATTAGAAATCTACCAATGTTTCAGGGCTCACATTCTCCCTCTTGTGTTCACTGTTATTTTTTGCAAGACTACATAGATAAGAAAAATTAAGATGTATTTTAATCACTTCAAAACTTGTCAAAACATAAAAGATCCGTGGTTCTGTGCAATGAGCCAACAAGATACTCTACATCAGTCACAAAGAAAAACTGCAGAAAACTTCAGCAATAAATAAATAATAATAATAAAAAAAAACAGCATAACAAATCCTCACAAAACCAGCTAGGCCCTACACTTTTGATACGCATATCTACCCCAGTATTTCAATGTTTACAAAGGCATCCACTGCTTTCTACATCCTAGTTTTCATGGTGCCAGCAATCCCTATATCCACTATTTCACATCCCTTCTCAACCATCTATCTTCCAAAATGACAAGAAGCAAAAAGGAAAAAGAAAATGCAACGAACAATGAATAATAAGAGGAAGCATATTAAAAGATGCCTAAGAATGTGAATAGAAGTGTAATCTCAAAATGCACTAGCAATAAGCTAAATCAAGGAATCGCATATTGTATACCTCAATTTCCTGTCTTCGCTTCTCTTCCTTTCGTGCTTCAGATCTGGAACTTCTTTGCACCTCAAAAATAACAGCAGCGCCAGCAACCTGATAATGTATATATATGTTTAGCCAGCTTATAGAAAAGTAAGCTTGTACAGTTCAGCACCACCATTAAAAAAAATCATGCAAATAACATAGATGAAGGTCAAATTGAGTTCTGGACAGGGGTCAGCTACAGTGTTTCTCAGGCTGATAATATTATAGGTGCGATGACAGCATATTTGGTGCAAACCCGCAGGTCAGCTTTCAACTTGCCTTTACAAGTATTCAGGGGCGAAGCTACATTTTGGAGAAGGGGTCAGTTGCCTCCCTTAATTTTTTGACCCCCCTGTAGTCCTTGTAATATTTAGCTTTTTACAGGAGTGCAAATGAAAATGTATCAATTGCCCCACCTTAATTTTTCTAACTTCTCCCATTCGTCCTTATATTTCATTTTTATCTTTACACATAGTTCCAAATAAAAATGCATTCATTCCCCCCAGAACTTTACTTTTTCTTGTCAATGAAAAAATATTTCCTCTCTTAACAAATATTTCTAGCTTCGCTGCTGCATGTAGTAAACAGGTGTCAATGATTAATTTTATTTGAAACTATATTGGTTTCATTTCTTTGATCCATCCACAGAAAGTTTAGGAAACAAAAAGTCTTCACAGAAAAGAGCCCAAAATGAGTATAACAAGCCTTTTGATGCATTCACACACTATGACATAGATATCAAATTGCAGTAGCCCTATGATAGTGGAAATTCCATACCCACATGGTCAAGTAAATCAAAATGTGCATGTTTTAATGTTTTTTAAAGCAAAATAACATTAAAAAAAAACTTCTGATAACCCAATAACTATAAAGGCTATTTTATCACCATAGTGTGTCCAACATCATACCAGGCATATTTGAATGATTGTAACTCGTGACTAGTCCTTACAGGGTAGGGTTGAGCTCTAATGCGTCTAAAATATCACAGGTTGCGACAAGAGGTATCAGAACCAAGCAACTAGTATCTCCATAGTCTCAGTACACAAGCATGCAGCTCAGACTCGTTCATCTATAGGAAGCAAATACAGACACAAAACACACAAACAATAAACTTTTCCTACCATGGATATGCTTGATTTTGCAGTGCCAAATTACACAAACTAAAAAGGACAGGAAATTCCAGTACCGAAAACACAAAGAGTTCCCCGATAAGATCTGCAGAAGCTTGGACAGCCTTCTCCTCATCTAAAGGTCGTATTACAGCATCAACTGAATGACCATAAATGCGTCTTTGCATTCTTGTTGTGAATCTATGATTTGCCTGGTTCAGTCACAAAATGAACATATTTTTTACATTATTTATTCCAAACAAGAGAGGAGAATTCATGAATTGAAACAATACATGTTTTTGGGGACAAAAGACACCATGAGGCGCAGTGCAAAAATAGATAATGATTTTCAGTTTAACATCGCATTTCATTGCAAATATAGAAAATCACAGTTTCTTCAGCTTAACAACAAAAAAGGTTTCCACCTAATCATGAGACACTCGCAAGGTAAACATATTTCACGTGAATTCCCAGCCCCTAAAGTAAGAGAAAAAAGAATCAACCTTGAATGGACAAAAACTTTCCATGCTATAGGAGGCAGGCAGGCAGAGTACACAATTAAAAATGGCCATAGCATGCTTGTACTGCCGTGATTACCGGCTGAATGTAATAAAGGCCATAATTACAAATGATCTGGCATTGATTAGAGCGAATCAAATCATAACAGAGCAATACTTAACAACATAACCTTGCTTACGCAACAGGGTTTTATTACCACTAATGAATCTATACACCAAGTTCAAGACCATCAACCCTGTATTAATAACAAAACCAAGAAATAAACCAGAAAACAAAAGGTACCCCATTAACAAGAACGTATTTTTAGAAAAAACCCTCCAATCAATTGATTTGATGAAGTTACATTTACCAAGTTCAAGACCAACCCGTTATTTAGAAACGCAGTATCAGTGATCGAGCAACCAACCAACACTATCAATGCCAGAAAACAATATAAATTAGAAAAGAAAGGGAATACCATTAACAAGAACAAGTTCTTAGACAGAACCCATAAAGCAAATAACTTAAAACTGCAAAGAAAAGAGAAAACCTGGGCCATGTTGATGATGAAGTGACGGAACTTAGGGTGCAACCCTGCTTCCTTCTTGAGACGATTAGCAATGGGCTTGCAAATTGTTTTGAGAGCAAGGGTTCCTAGCTTTACGGCTGGTAATATCATACTTAAAACACCTTTTTTACGTTCTTCAGTGTTTCTTCTTCTTCTTGAGAGAGCAGTCCTTTCCCTCTACAGAAATTTTCATTCAGGCATGATGCTTGCTTGATAAGACATGCTCCCACTTCCTAGAAACTTTCCCAAATGCTAAAACCCAAGCTGGTTGGTCCATTGGGCTACCTCGTCCTGCTCCATACGAGGCTGTGATTTACCTGAAGTTATATAACACCTAGCATGAATGTAGCAATTAACAGGTATTTTACACTCTGGCCCCGTCGCGTCGTGGAGTTGGTGGCTTTAAGTCTAAGCTAAATTACTAGTAAGATATATTTATTTTTTATAAAAATAAATATATACATAGATTTTTTATTATATTTTATAGTTCAAAAAATATGAATATTTTTTTTATTGATTTACATTATTTTCATTTTTTATCTTCATCTTGGGGCATTACTATTTTTCTTAAAAAAAATCAAGCTTAAAACAACAATAGCCGAGCATATTTCTATTATATTTTTTACCCTTAAATTATACATCGGCAGCACTCCGACGCAACGAGAAAATTTTCTTTTGCCTCATTTCATCGTATGTAGTTTTTTGTTTTATATTTAAGTTCTTTTTCTTTTATTTTGTTATTCAATTCTTCTACGATAGTTTTTAATTTTATATTTGTATTTATATGTCTATACTCTTAATTTTGACTTTTAATTTTTATTATTATTTATCTTTGTATTAAATGTAGTTTACGCTAAAAAACAGAGTAAGTTTAGCTTTGGTGGTTTGAAATGAAAATGAAACTCTCTCTTATGCATGTACAATGAATCTTCTATTGTTAGTGATTTGTTATTTTGTGTTTTTTTTATATCTATTTTATCTATGCGTGACTTAGTATATTTTTACTTTAAAGTGATTTTTATTTAAAAAATAATATTTTTTATATTTTTTAAGATTTATTTTTTATATTATTATATTAAAAGTATTTCAGAACATTGAGATTAAATTAATTTGATATTTTTAAAAAAAATTGGTTCCTTTTTTTATATATAGTTTAAGGAGTTAATATTAAACAAATATCAAAATATATAATTAGCCTCACATATTTTTAAGAAAAAATACCTTTCGTTATCATTATTTTACTATAATAAAATGAATATATAAAAAAACTAAATAATCAAAAGTTTTGTAGGTTGATTATTTTACTCAGATGTATAGCATCATAAAAAATCTAGGACCATTAATATTTTTTAACATGTTAAAAAATTTGGTTCTGGTTGCGGCGAAGCGCAGGGAAAATGTCTCATATATTTTTTTCATTGTAGAGAATTTGACCCAATTCCCCCCTGTTTTGTCTATGTGTAGTTTTGTATATTTTTTGCTTACGTGATATTAAATCTGAAATATCATATATAAAAAACTACAAAAGTCAATTTTTAACAAAAAAACAATATCGACTAATGAATTATTTCTATTATTATTCTCATTGTTATTAAATTCAATTTATAACAAAAACAATATCGACTAATGAATTATTTCGATTATTATTCTTATTATTAAATTATCACAGTTATTATAACTATCATTAATAAAGAACAAACCTAAAATGAGAGAGCACCAAAACTTGCCTGCCTCTTTGAAGATGAACTCTAAAAAAGGCAGTTGTTTACCACAGCTCGGAGATTAATGGGGATTGCAGTTCGTGAGACTATGGAAGGAAGAATATACACTCAAATCGTTGATCTTTCATATCTAGCAATGCATTATTCTTCCATTTTCAACCTATTTATTGTAACTCAATTTTGGATTATTTTCTAAAACTACCTGAAATTAACAAAAAATAGAATAAAAGGGGCTGATGTCGGTAGGAAAATCAAGGTGAAATTTTGGATGTTTTTGAAAGTTCGATCGTACCTCTTTTGTGCCCAGAAATGAAAGAAAATGCAGATTCAAGGCTAAAATAATTTATTATCGGTTAAATCTATGTAAAAATTAAGTTGAAAGATATAATTATATTTTTATGGGCCAATTTGATTTAATCGTTGTCCAATTTAAAAATGTAATCATGCTTGAGAATTAATTTAGGGTCCAATTGAAGGATTTAATTAAGTACAAGGACTTAATTATATTTCAAATTGGTCAAATTAATATTATTAAGGGCTTAGTCAATGAGAAATCAAGTTCTCAAATTTATCTCGGGTTCAATTGATGAAATTGGAATTTTCAGAGACCAATTTGAATTTTTTTCCAAGCCAATTTTGCGAAATCGGGGGCCAAATTGAACAAACTGAGAGTCTAATGATTAATTGAGGGTCAAATCGCACACATCGGAAATCAAGGACCAAAATAAAAAAAGGCGTGCAAAGCTAAGGGTGCTCTCGAAATTCGGGCAGGGATGCAATTGCATAAAATTAAAAGTTTAACTAGGGATGCAATTAGAACAACTATAAATTTAAGGACCAAATCATACATTCACCCTTCTAAAATCAAATTTGCATGTTCCTGCACTGTTCTGACACCTAAACAGTGCAGTAACAGCTCTACAACAGGACATGCAGCTCAGCCCCCTGTAAATACAACAGGGCATGCGTCTCAGCCCTTTGCAAAATTCAGAGGGCGGCAACCTCATGCAATGTGCATGATAAGGGTTTGCCGCATTCCCCTATAAAATAGCACCGTTCACATGTAGAGAAGGGGGAGACAGAAGAGGAAAAAAAAAGAGGCAGTCACGAAACAGAGAAGAGAACAGTTGAAAAAAAACAACTACGATAGAGTAGAAATTTACGTAACAAAATTGGCTCAAAAATCACGCAAGAACCACACCATCTCCCTCGGCAACCAGCTCCTTTTTTCTCCTTTGGTTTTCAGGCCCTTTCTGTCTCTAAAACCAGAGGACCCTCTCTCTCTCCCTCTTGGTTCAGCAACTCCGGCCACCAGCTCCGACCACCTTGCACCACCTCGTCACCTCCAGTAGTCTCCTCTCCACGCCAAACAGCCCAGTAGCAATTCAGGCGAAGGCAACGAGAACAGCCCCATCGACTGCAACGTGACCGTGCACCTTCCAATGTCCACTCCGGCCACCATTTTCAACGCCACCATGACAAGAAGAACCACATCGACCTTCTCTACCCAACGGTATTAACAAGTACGTATTTCGTTACACTCTAAAATTTGCATATTACTGTTCATCTTCCTCATTCGCCAGCACGGCGAGTGATTAATTCACTCCCTGCGGGTTAGTGGGGCGGGGCCTTGTGCCCGGCTTGACCCTTGAAGAAGGTTGGGCTTCCATCCCGATTGGGCAGGAAGCCCAGCCCGAGAGAAGGCATGGGCCGAAGCCCAATCCGACATAAATAGGCCGAAGCCTAGTCTGAAAATGAGTGGGCCTAGAGCCTGACCCAATATGGTGGCAGGCTGACAGCCCAGCCCAATGTAGGCGGCTGACAACCCAGCCCCTATGCAGGTGGGCTGGGCAGCCAGCCCACTAAATAAAAGATAAATAAAAAAATATAAAAATACAAAATAAATACAAAAAATTACAAAAAAATATTTTTGTTTTAAAAAGAAAAAAATGTGTTGTTTTCGTGCATACGGCCAATATACTAACATATTTAAAAAAAAAATTCTTTCAAAAATATATATTATCTCAGAGTTTGAAGAAAAAATATGTTTTAGCATGGATTTCGGGAAGAAAAATCATTTCTTGCATTTTACAACATGTTTTCAAAATCCAAAGTGTATTGGACAATATTCCAAAAATATAAAAACCATATCTTTGGTGATTCGTATTATTCACTGTTGATATTTGGATAAATAAATTCTAAAAGGGTTAATATCCAAAATATTGGCGGAGATAATTCGTTATTATTCACCGTTGGTATTTGGATAAATAAATCCTAAAAGGGTTAATATCCAAAATATTGGCGGAGATAATTTGTTATTATTCACTGTTGGTATTTGGATAAATAAATCCTAAAAGGATTAATATCAAAAATATTGGCGGGGATAATTCGTTATTATTCACCGTTGGTATTTGGATAAATAAATCCTAAAAGGGTTAATATCCAAAATATTTTTACAGGAATAATATGTCATCATCATTTAACCAATATATTTTTGAAAGGTCAATATCATAGCAATCATAAGGCAAACCAAAATACCAAGCAGCTTATCTTAGGTAGGGCGTACTAGGGATGCTAAAACCTTCCCTTTACGCAACCAGTCCCTTGCCTTAGAATATTTGAAAGACTAGTTTTAGGTTTCTTAGTAAACATAATACTAGGTTACGACTCCCCTTTTTCAAAAAAATAAAGATGAAACCCCGAATTGAATAACCCCGTTTACGGGAGAGTCATCGCGACGCAGCGCTCGCGCGGAGAGTGTGACACTATTGATTCTCACTTTCTTTTTTTTCCAATCATAATTTGAACACAATTTGAATGAAAGCATACATTTTAAACCACAAAATGAAATCATCTTAGATAATGTTTATTTTTATGTTTCAATAACATTTTTGAATAAAATAAAATAAAAATTTATTATTATTTTAAATTATTTTTTAAAATATTTTTAGATCGTTTTGATATGTTGCTGTCAAAAATAATATTTTAAAAATAAAAAATATTATTTTAAATCATTTTTTAAAATTATATTGATAATTTGATTCTCGCTGTGACGAAGTGCAAGGCAAATGACTCGTATATTTTTTCACTGTAAAAAATTATATAAATAATTTTTACTATGCAAAAATACCCAGAAAAAAGAAGAAGAAAATACCCCCAAACATTCAAGTAATGTCAACCGGTCTTATGAAAAAGTAAAAAATATCCCTAAATCTAAGGCTAAAATTTAAACATTAGAGTAAAATAATAATTATACTATTACTATCCCATTTACTACTACAGTGAAAAAACAGAAACACTTTATCATTTTCTTTAATATATCCACAAATGAAATTAAAAAAATAGTGGAACCCATTCAACTTTTCCAAGCATATTTATAGAAAAAAAACAATCATTATTTATGTGAAGCTGAATGCTTTGCTGATATGCCATCAATTTCATTCTCGCGTGCCCTTTTCTCATTGGATGAGTGTCTATGTGAGAATATACATGAGATTGAGATTGTTTTTAAAATATTTTTCATTCAATAATATATCAAAATAATTTTTAAAAAAATAATTTTTAATATCAGTGCAAGAAAATGATCTAAGAATACTATTTTTTTTTAATTTAAAATAATATTTTTTTTGATATTAGCATATATTTATTATTTTGATCAAATTTATATTATAATTAAAAAATCTCATATAATTAATATGTTTTATGTTGAAAAAAATATGATTTCATCTACAACCACACTTAGTGGCTAATTAGAAATTACATCCTGACTGGAATGGCCCGAACTGGACCACGTCACATGCTTTTTTATGAGGTTGCCTCTAATTTGCACTCCTCTCGTAATAATATTTCTTATCTTATTGTCCTCTTTCAATCTACAGTACAATTATTCTTGACAAACGGTGGTGGATGAACAGTATTTTCAATCATGATTTCTTTATAGTTCTATGACTTTGAATTGTTGAGAATTTAAGCCCTCTGCTATATTATTTTAGGCTGGGGAGCCCACATACTTAGCTTTCACGTAAGCATGAAAAATATTTCTTTTGAAATGAAAAATATTCATTTTATTTTAAAACATAAATTACATTAAATAATATTAAATCATGAAAATACCAATATTGCTTATTTTATTGTGGTGTGATGTACAAGACAAGACAAGACAAGATGAAAGTGAGTCTTCAACCAACTTTTGTTTTCTTTTTCAACCTGCTTATTTTTATAGCTAGTAATTGCTATTTTTATTTATTTATTGTCAATGTTTTTTTAATAATATTATTAAATTAATTGAATCCATTAAATGAATGACCAAATTTTATATTAAAAAATCTTATATTAATTAATCTTGACTTGATCGATGGCGTAAATTTTAGTTCAATGACTTTCAATTTTTTAGAATTTAAGTCGTCTCTCCTATATATAATTATATATATGGAGAGGTAGATAATCGTCTTTTGGGGGTATCACAACACCAGCATACTACAAATCAATGGAGTTGATTAACGAGGAAAGTGCTGGTGAGCTTCTTCAAGCTCAAACTCACGTCTGGAACCATATATTCAACTTCATAAACTCCATGACTCTGAAATGTGCCGTTCAACTAGGGATACCAGATGTGATCCACAAACATGGCAAACCCATGACCCTTTCTGAGCTCGTTTCTGCCCTACCAATCCACCCCTCAAAAACTCAATATGTTCATCGCCTTATGCGTGTTCTCGTTCACTCTGGTTTTTTCTCTCAGCAAAATCTTAATGGCATTCAAAACGACCAAGAAACTTACTCCCTTTCCCAATCCGCTCGTCTCCTCCTCAGGGATAACCCCTTGAGCATGAGACCTCTTCTGCTCATGTTGCTCGATCCAGTTCTGACAGAACCACATAATTGCTTGAGCACTTGGCTCCAAAACGATGAAGTCACCGCGTTTAGTGTTGCCCATGGCAGGACGATCTGGGAGTATGCCGGCCAGGACCCAAGGCTCAGCAATCTCTTCGATGAAGCCATGGCTAGTGATAGCATACTGACTAGCAAGCTGGTTGTCAGCAGATGTAAAGGCATGTTTGAGGGGGTGAATTCTTTGGTGGATGTCGGGGGAGGCTCAGGAGCTATGGGCAAGGGCATTGCAGAAGCTTTTCCGCACGTGGACTGCACTGTGTTTGATCTCCCACGTGTGGTTTCTGACTTGCAAGGCAGCAAGAACTTGAAGTATGTAGGAGGTGACATGTTTGAGGGAGTTCCTCCGGCAGATGTGATTTTACTCAAGGTAAATTCTTGCCGTTTCCTTGTACTAATTAGCAGTTCATACGCTTATAAAACTTTGATAAGGGTTATTTAGTACTAAATATATTACAAAAAAAAAACTATTAAATTCTTTTGCAAATTTGATATTTCTAAATAATACGCTTAATGAAGGTCAAAGTCTACAAATAACACAATTAGATGCCTAACATGACAAACTAAATAAATCTTTTAATTGACTGTGTTGAACTGGTATAATTTTATCTTATTGGCAACCATAGTTTTTTAAAAATATTAATTGGTTAGGCTTGGTATAGTCCATTACCCTCAACTTGTCAACAAAAAAGAAACACTTAAAAAATATATATATATAGTGGACTAGACTCATAAATTAGGTTGGCTCGTTTATATTTCATAAAATTAAGCAGAAGATAATATACAATATAATATAAGTTTATACAAGTTTCAAGTCTAATGACTTTTACTTGATGAGGTGTGTTAGAAAATAATATAAATTATATTCTGAGATCTCACCTAATGACTTAAACTTTTAGACGAGATGATTTATTGAAAACACTTATATATTAATATTATTACTTTGCAATCATATTAAAAGGTCAAATAACCTTCTTTGAATTGTTTTTGCTCAAGATAAACTTATTGACACTAAGATTAATTTTTTTTTTTGTGGTTAGATCGACCAAAACCTTTCTCTTCTCCTTCAACTATCAAGGACTGCAATATATGATAAATAAAGTTTTATGACTGAAATATATAATTTGAAAACAATAAGGATAAAAGTGTAGAAAGTCATGCCTCTTGAACAATGTAAGTGAAAAATCAACTCTATTTTTTATTTTATTTTTTATAACTTATAATTCTATTTTGTAATAGCAATGAATGCAATAATAATCTCTAGCAGTTTGTAATTGTAAAATGTCTTAATCATGTCGAATGACGAACAGTGGACACTTCATGACTGGAGCGATGAAGACTGCATCAAAATATTAAAGCAATGCAAGACTGCAATTATGAGCAAGGGACAGAAGAAAGCTGGGAAGGTGATCATCATAGACATAGTGAGAGGGAACCAAAACGGCGACGAGTCAAATGAAACGCAGCTGCTTTGGGATCTAGAAATGATGGTGATTGTTGCTGGCCTAGAAAGAAATGAAATGGAGTGGGCTAAGATCTTCTTCGATGCAGGTTTCATCAGCTACAAAATACATAATGTGCTTGGCACAAGAGCTCTCATCGAGCTTCATCCCTGATAACCTATTATTTGGTCTTCTTCTTTCTTTCTTTTCTTCTTAAAATGATTATTTTGATAATTCAAGATATTAGTTTTGGATAATATACGTTGTGTATTAAGGTTTATACTTTGTGTATTAAGGTTTAGCTGTTCATATATAATTAATTAATTATATATATATATAAATTAAAATATTAATTTAACAAGTATAATTAAAATTCAAGATAAATTAACTTTAAATTATACAATACAAACACAAAGTCAAACAAACATAATCTCAAAATTAGAAACATCTCTAAAATTCCAAAATATTATGAAAGTAAAATGTTCTAAAATAAAAGAAATATAAATCAAACATCTTTTACATCATTAATATAAAAATAAAGATTTTGAGGCCGAAACGGCACACCCGGAATAGTACCAAGACGTTCCGGCCGGTATTTCTGGAATGAGCCAGAATTAAAACCGAGACAAAAATAACACCGTTTCATCTCAGTTTTTTTAACGGTATAAAATGTTCTGGCTATTTCAGTTAGAACAGAACGATATTAACAACCCTTCAACTCTCTTAAAAATATCACAAGATATTCTGTTGGTGGAATTAAATATCAATAAAATATTATGTCTGTAATTCCATTGCATGAAATAAAATTGTATGGAGTTCTATCTTGTGTAAATAAATATGCTTTATTAATTTCATGGGATTTATAGCAATAACCTTTTGCCAACTACTCGTAAATTAGATTTGTTTGAAAGTATGATTGAAATTGTTTTTTAAAATATTTTTTATTTAAAAAAATATCATATTGATGTTTTTTTTTTTTAAAAAAATGAACATATCTTTTACAAAATTAAAATATTTTTTACGTTATTTATTCCAAACAAGAGAGGAGAATTCATGAATTGAAACACATGATGTTTTTGGGGACAAAAGACACCATGAGACGCAGTGCAAAAATAGATAATAATTTTCAGCTTAACGTCGCGTCGTGGAGTTGATGGCTTTAAATTACTTGTAAGATATTTTTATTTTTTATAATAATAAATATATACATAGATTTTTTATTATATTTTTATAGTTCAAAAAAATCTAAATATTTTTATTATTGATTTACATTATTTTAATTTTTTTTTTATCTTGGGACATTAATATTTTTTATAAGAAACATCAAGTTTAAAAAAACAATAACAGAGCATAATTCTATTATATTTTTTACCCATAGGTTGGTAGCCTACCATGACTTGAGAAATTTGCTCAATTCAATAACGGTATGGTATTATATTTTAAAAAAAAATTGAAAAAAATTGAAAAAATTATTTTTATTTTAAATTTTTTTATTATTTTTAAATCATTTTATATTCTGATATCAAAAATATTTTTTAAAAAATAATAAAAATATTCTTACAATACTTTTTATGAACAAAAAATACTTTAAAAAACAATTTCAATAACATTTACAGTCATATACCATATGTCGATAAGCTTATGGCCACAAAAAAATAATTGTTATAAAACTAGGCATAAGCTTATGGCCACAAAAAGAATAATTGTTATAAAACTAGGCAATTGGAATTATTTAAATGCTTTTAAATGAAATATCTCACCATATTCCGACCATTTCAAGTCTTTTTATGGATATTGTATTGGTTTCGATAAAAAAAGAAGGAGAGGATAAAACATGCAGTGGCGAATTTAAGGTATCATTGGAATTTGGAAAACAAATTAAGACATGGATTAACAAATAAGATTTGTACTTTTTTATTTTTTAAAACCCTTCTATTTTTAACAAAAAAAACAAAATACAACACCAGATCGAACTTCTACAATTTTTTTAGACATAGGTTGGGGAGCCCACCATGCTTAGCTTTCACGTAAGCATGAAAGATATTTCTTTTGAGATGAAAAAAATTCATTTTATTTTAAGACATAGATTACATTAAATAAACATAAATTTTATTTTATTGTGGTGTTAGGATAATCTCAGCGAGTTATTCCCGGTAGTGGGCTGATGTACAAGACAAGATGAAAGTGAGCTCTTAACAAACTTTTCTTTCTTCTTCAACTTGCTTATTTTTATAGTTAGATTGCTCTTTTTTTTTTTACTGTCAATGTTTTTTTAATAATATCATTAAATTAATTGAATCCATTAAATAAATGACCAAATTTTATATTATAAAATTCTTATAATATGTTTTTTTATGTTAAATAATCTTGACTTGATCGATGGCGTAAATTTTAGTTCTATGACTTTGAATTGTTGAGAATTTAAGCCGTCTCTACTATATATATATGGAGAGGTAGGTAATTGTCTTCTGGGGTATCACAACACCAGCATACTACAAATCAATGGAGTTGATTAACGAGGATAGTGCTAGTGAGCTCCTTCAAGCTCAAACTCACGTATGGAGCCATATATTCAACTTCATAAACTCCATGACTCTGAAATGTGCCGTTCAGCTTGGGATACCAGATGTGATCCACAAACATGGCAAACCCATGACCCTCTCTGAGCTTGTCTCTTCCCTACCAATCCACCCATCAAAAACTCAATGTGTTCATCGCATTATGCGTATTCTCGTGCACTCTGGGTTCTTTTCCCAGCAAAATCTTAATGGCGTTCCCAACCAGGAAGCCTATATCCTTTCCCAATCTGGTCGTCTCCTCCTCGAGGATAACCCCTTGAGCATGAGACCTCTTTTGCTTATGGTGCTTGATCCGGTTCTGACAAAACCATGGGATTGCTTGAGCACTTGGTTCCGAAACGATGAAGTCACCGCATTTAGTGTTGCCCATGAAAAGACAGTTTGGGAATACGCTGGGCTAGACCCAAGATTCAACAATCTAGTTAACGACGCCATGGCCAGTGATAGCAAGCTAGTTAGTAAGGTGATTGTGAGCAAATGTAAAGGCATCTTTGACGGGGTGAATTCTTTGGTGGATATCGGGGGAGGCATAGGAACTATGGCCAAGGCCATTTCTGAAGCATTTCCCCACATCGACTGTACTGTGTTTGATCTCCTCCATGTGGTTTCTGACTTGCAAGGCAGCAAGAACTTGAAGTACGCTGGGGGGGATATGTTTGAGGCAGTTCCTCCCGCCGATGCTCTTCTACTCAAGGTAAATTAATTCCAACTGTATTCTTCTAGAAATACTATATATTAAATTTGCATATTCATTCCTGCCTTCCATTACTTTTTCTATGAGAGATTCATAGCTAGGTCCCTGCGTCTATATATATCAAGCCTGCATGCATGTAAATTCGGAGGCCAAATTATGTTTTCTATTTCAATTAGGGTTTTTTCCCGGTTCTGCTTTTATTCATACTATATATCTTAATTATGGAAAATGACAAAAGGGGATACTGCATAACTGGAGTGATGAAGACTGCGTAAAAATACTTAAGCGATGCAAACAGGCAATTACGAGGAAGGGGGAGCAGAAAGCTGGGAAGGTGATCATCATAGGAATGGTGAGAGGGAACCAAAATGGAGGCGAGGAGTCGATTGAAACGCAGCTGTTTTTGGATCTACAAATGATGGTGCTTGCTAGTGGCATGGAGAGAAATGAAAAGGAGTGGGCTAAGCTATTCGTTGATGCTGGTTTCGTCAATTACAAGATACATCCTGTGCTAGGCACAAGAGCTCTCATTGAGCTTCATCCTTGATAATATGAAAATGTTGTGTTTAATTTCTTTTGTTCTGTTTTTTTTATGTTTATGTCTGAAATAAAAAAAATGGTTATTTGGAGTTTGGATAATAAGTAGTATAATTAGCTTTATTTCACACGTTAGCATGAACAATATTTCTTTTTAGATGAAAAAGGAAGAAGGAGGATAAGACATGCAGTGGCGGATTTAAGGTATAACAGTGGTATCATTGGAATCTGGAAAACAAAAAATTAAGACATGGATTAACAAATAAGATGTGTACTTTTTTATTTTTTAAAACCCTTCTATTTTTAACAAAAAATAAAAATAAAAAACCAGATCGAACTTCTACAATTTCTTTAGACATAGGTTGGGGAGCCCACCATGCTCAGCTTTCACGTTAGCATGAAAAATATCTCTTTTGAGATGAAAACTATTCATTTTATTTTAAAACATAAATTACATTAAATCATGAAAATACCAATATTGCTTATTTTATTGTGGTGTTAGGATAATCTTAGTGAGTTATTCCTAGTAGTGGGGTGATGTACACACTACAAAAAAACAGGTCAATTTGCAACGGATTGATCCGTTGCAAATACAAAGGAAAGCCGTTGCTAATATTAATTAGCAACGGCATTTGCAACAGACACAATCAGTTAGAAACAAGTCGTTTCAAATTTATCTTGCAACGGCTTACCCGTTGCAACAAACTTTGCAACGGCTAAGCCGTTGCAATTGCTCCTGTTGCAAATACAGGTTTTGCAACGCATATGCCGTTGCCATTGCAACGGCCATACCGTTGCAATCGCAACGGTCTCTCTGTTGCACTTGCAACGGCCATACCGTTGCCCTTGCAACGGCCCCTCCCGTTGCACTTGCAACGGGCCTCCAGTTGCAATAGAAACGGTGTCGCCGTTGCAATTGCAACGGTATGGCCGTTGCGATTGCAACAGGAGAGACCGTTGCAATTGCAACGGACGGAATATTATTTAAATATTTATATTTTTAAATTCTTTTTTTAATATATTTAAATTTTAATTAATTACAACTAAATCTTTTAAAAGCACTAGCAAATATGAAATATTATTAATATTGAAAATAACATAAATATGGTGGAAATAACAATTATTATAAATTAAAATTCTTAATACACTACTGATTCGATTACATTTACATGACTAAGTAAATAAACGGGGAACCTTAATACACTACAGATTCGATTATATTTACATGACTAAGTAAATAAACATGAAACTTAAAAATACATATTTTAACGTGATTAAGGCGGAAATGATCTACGATGTTGTTGATGAGAGGAAAATGGACCATTATATGGCATTTGAGGTTGAGGTCGAGGTCGAGGTCCTGGTGCCATTGTAGGTGGTGGCATCGACGGAGCCACAGGTATTGGCATACTTAGACCCATATGTCCTACCAAGAGCTTAAGACAATCTTGAATGGAAGAAATTTGAGTTTGCATTTCATCCAATTGCTCTTGATACCGTCTAGTAGTTGTTGTGCTTGGATATGATGAATTTACTGAGTAGGTATGTGAAGAAGAACTCACATCAACTTTAGATTTAGGCATACGGGGTGCACCATATACTCGACCCTTGCTTACTCCCCCTGAAGCCTCACACCAAGCTGCTCCATCAAAAGAGGGATGATTGTCCTGATCAGGTCCATATCTTGCAACCATCTCATTTCTATATTTTTCCTGCAAACAGACAAGTCCATGTCAAAGATATATTAATTTGAATATGATGTACACACTACAAAAAAACAAAAAAAAACAAAAAAAAAAAAACAAAAAAAAAAAAAAAATAGGTCAATTGCAACGGATTGATCGTTGCTAAATACAAAGGAAAGCCGTTGATAATATTAATTAGCAACGGGCATTGCAACCAGACACAATCGTTAGAAAACAAGTCGTCTCAAATTTATCTTGCAACGGCTTACCCGTAGCAACAAACTTGCAACGGCTAAGCCGTTGAATTGCTCCTGTTGCAAATACAGGTTTGCAAGCATATGCCGTTGCATTGCAACGGCCATACCGTTGAATCGCATAACGGTCTCTCTGTTGCACTTGCACAACGGCCATACCGTTGACCCTTGGCAACGGACCCTCCCGTTGCACTTGCAACGGGCCTCCGTTGCAATAAGAAACGGTGTCGCCGTTGCAATTGTGCATCGGTTATGGGCCGTTGCGATTGCTACAGGGAGACCGTTGCAATTGGCAACGGACGGAATATTATTTAAATATTTATATTTTTAAATTCTTTTTTTAATATATTTAAATTTTAATTAATTACAACTAAATCTTTTAAAAGCACTAGCAAATATTGAAATATTATTAATATTGAAAATAACATAAATATGGTGGAAATAACAATTATTATAAATTAAAATTCTTAATACACTACTGATTCGATTACATTTACATGACTAAGTAAATAAACGGGGAACCTTAATACACTACAGATTCGATTATATTTACATGACTAAGTAAATAAACATGAAACTTAAAAATACATATTTTAACGTGATTAAGGCGGAAATGATCTACGATGTTGTTGATGAGAGGAAAATGGACCATTATATGGCATTTGAGGTTGAGGTCGAGGTCGAGGTCCTGGTGCCATTGTAGGTGGTGGCATCGACGGAGCCACAGGTATTGGCATACTTAGACCCATATGTCCTACCAAGAGCTTAAGACAATCTTGAATGGAAGAAATTTGAGTTTGCATTTCATCCAATTGCTCTTGATACCGTCTAGTAGTTGTTGTGCTTGGATATGATGAATTTACTGAGTAGGTATGTGAAGAAGAACTCACATCAACTTTAGATTTAGGCATACGGGGTGCACCATATACTCGACCCTTGCTTACTCCCCCTGAAGCCTCACACCAAGCTGCTCCATCAAAAGAGGGATGATTGTCCTGATCAGGTCCATATCTTGCAACCATCTCATTTCTATATTTTTCCTGCAAACAGACAAGTCCATGTCAAAATATATTAATTTGAATATGAATGATATTTCATATATATATAAAATAAAATATAAGTATGTACCACCACTATTTTAGACCGGTTATCTACAAATGTGCCGGTCTCATTTGATTTTTGATGCAAAGCAGAAAAGACCTCATCCCAGGGAAGTTCTTTCCCCCCGGCCTGTTCTTGCTACGAACATTAAAAAAAAAAGTTAGCAACAAAAATATTAAACAAATTAAATTACAAGTGTTGAACAACAACATTTCGTACCATACTAGCTCGATATGATGCAAATGACACCGAGCCAGCAGTATGGGTACTTATTTTCCCATCTGTTTTCTTCAATCGATTCTCTTTTGAAGTTTTGGATCGTTTGCAAAATCTATCGGTGGACCAAACATCGTTGATCATCGTATTCCAATCTTCATTTTGGATCCAAACAGGTCCTTTATCCAGACAATCGATGATATTTGTTGTACCTATTATTGACATAGCTTTATTTCGAGCTCTTGCCAATTGTTGGTTCAAGGAAATTCGAGCTTTATCTTCCCATATTTTACGAACAATTGATTCATCTTCTTCCGGGAAGGCATATTTTTTCTATCAAATACATATGACAATTAATAAATGCTTTGTCACAATATATTCTGCAAATTACGCTAAAATAGAAGAAGCAGTCTCAGAGAGGGAAGCAGCAGGACAGCTTTGAAACTTACCCTCCAGTAAATGTATATTCGACATGTTTCGTCCACATAAAGAAAAGAAACTGTATTAATTACTAGAAAAATATTCATTATCCCATTTTTGCAATGCAACCCAATTATCGATACACCCTTCCAACAATACTGGCTTATTTGGCTCCTCAAAATTCATCACAAATTCCTCAACAGAAATACCTTTCTTTCTAACAATATTATGTGAAATATTGAAAAAGATAATCAGAATAAAAATCTCTAACTTTCAAACTTGAGCAGCCATTAACGTCAAATAAAGGGTAAATGCCAGCAATATAAGCAGATTATCACCTCTCAATCCCAGGCACATTATCAGCCTTTGGTTTAACCATCAATCTATACAAATCTCACCTCTCATAGAAACTCAATAGCAAAAAACTAAAGGTTATCAAAATAGGACTTCAAGTAGGACAATCACTTATTCCCTCCTGATGAAGGTCCGACCATATTATCTGTGTCATAAGGCTCCCCGTGTACAGTCCAATTTTTATAATAAGGTAAAAACCCTTTTCTCAATAAGTGATTACAAACATCATCTTCTTTCTGAAACTTTTGATTTTTGCATTTCACACAAGGACATCTAATTTTCCCCAATGATACATTTCTTTCAATTGAATATGCAAAATTGATAAATCTTCTAACACCCGTAATATATTCAAGATTAATACGACCACTTCTCATACGACGATACATCCACTCTCGATCATCCATATTAATCTAGTAAACATTATAACATAGAAACATTTTAGAATGTTGAAACATTTTGTATTACGCATAATGTAAATATTTGACACAATTCAATACTACATTAATTACGAGGCAAAGGGGACAACTATGTATCCCTTGAGTTCAATCGATATCTCTAGTTTATGGATTATTCATGGCCAAGACAAAAAAAACAAAAAAACCAACAAATACTTAACAAAACATCAAACACACAACACCAAAACACATAGGAGCAACACACACAGCAACACCATAAACAACAATATGCATTCAATCGATATTAATACTCAAATGACACTAACCTTTCAAGCGAATGTAATACAATTTGAAGTCAAAAGATATTGATCGATGCTTGATGTTCCTTTAAAAAAACCCTGCGTAGAGAGATGTTGTTAGTACTTTCAGAAATTGAGTTATATTACTGACAATAAATAAATTAAAATCAACTAAGAAATAACCTTAGGTTCCTGGAATGTCTAGTAGCTGAAGAGGTATGGGTTGGATATTGGTGGTGGAACAAGTCTTAAGCAAGTACGCGGTGATTATCTGCAAAGATGGAAATTGAGCTCTTTCTTAAATTTTGATGTATGGAGCTATTTCCGAGTTGTTTTTATGAGAGAAATCAGCTATCATTTTGCATATTAAATTTTGGGTTTATATATTAAGAAAATGCAATTGGTTGTTTGTGCAATTTGGTTAGGTTAGATCCAAAAAGAAGTCTACATTTTGATATCATTGGCTCTCCAAGGAGGAAGATTCAAAAGGGGTGCGGACATTGGAAGCTGTGGTTTGTCAAGAGGCAATGGCTATACACGTTTGCAGGGAGGAGCCCATTATGATGATAGATATAGTCAATTCATCAGCTCGAGATTTAATTCACATTGAATTATTGAAAACCTGATATATTTTATGAAATAAAAACTCATCTAACTCGTAATCCAAGCTTCAAGTTCAGGCTATCTCTTTTATAAATATTCGTCCTTGTAAGTATAACACTCACAGAAATCAAATCAAATCAAATCAAATCTAGACTTGATAAAACCTCCTAAACCAGACAAAATTTAAACAAAAATAGAAGATATTTGGCCGAGAAAATCTGTCAATACATGTGTGTGTGTGTGTGTATATATATTGCATTCTTGGTGTCTGATATACATGTAATATTTATATATAAAAAAAACTTTATATGGTCATGCCTTCACGTCCTCTATCTCTCGGAAGTTCAAGTCCACTTTCTTACAAGTTGAAAAACAAAGCATATATAAAAAAAAGTGAATTTTTGGATACATGGTTTGGATGGGAAGTGGTTTTCTTTCCAACATAGTTATGTTTTATTTCAAATCGTTTTTTCTTTTCTTTTCTAATCTAAATCAACATTATTTTAACATGACAATGTTGTTTTGATAAAATAATAATAATTTACCTATGGATCCACACAAGATAGCCCCACCAATGTCAACTCTCAACTCTCAGCCCATGTTGAGTCTTGCAACTATGCTTTCTATGTAATGATAAAGGGTTCCAGTATGAGAAAAAATAGTTTATGATACGTGAAACATGATCCGAAAATATCATTAGACCATTAACAAAAGCATGAAGAAGAAATAGAGAAAGTAACAGAGTATCTAAGCTGTGTTTCTTTTCTTTTACTGTTAGTTTTATGTCAGGCTCTTAATGGAAGCCAACCACATTGAACGCCCTGCCATTTCACCAGTCAAAGCTATACATTAACCAAACCAGATTGCACAAACAACCGATTGCATTTTCTTGAGCTAATGCAGTTCCAGAAGCTTAAACCCATCAGAGCAAATCCCACATCAATCTTAAACCCCAATTCAAATCCCAACAAAATCACACGCACAAACACATACATGGGAATCACGGGTTTGTGGATGCTATAATGAGTGTGAATCATGTAAGTGGGTCGGCACCAACAAACCTAAACCCCCCAAAACTCCCCCAAAACTGAATTTGTGCCTAGCTATGCTTAAAAATTGCAAGAAAATCTAATACAAAGCTCCCCCAATACTCCCTAAACCCTAAACAAATTTAGAAACTAAGAAAATAAACATGAAACTGAGCAGAAATTTGAATTTTGAAATGGTCACCGTACCTTCGTTGTGGTGGTGATGGGCCTGCTGGGTGGCTGAAGCTCGTCGCCGGCGAGGTGGTGGTCCAAAGGTGCACGGTGGCGTTGCAGCTGGGTTTCTAGTGCAGAGGGAGGATTCCGACGAGGTGGTGTTCGGAGTTGATGGCTGATTTTGCTGAACCGAGAGGGAGAGAGAGAGAAGGTCTTCTGGTTTTAGAGAGTGAAGGTGACCGAACCCAAAAAGAAGAGAAAAAAATGAAGAAGGGAAAGAGCTGATGGGGCCGGGATTGATTGACAAAAGATGCTAGAATTTTCGGGAAGAAGAGATTGAGCTGGTGTTCGGTTGATGATCGGTTAATGTGAGTAAATGAACAAGTGACCGGGAAAGAGGAAAACACTGGATATTCAATTTGAAACGGTTAAACGGTGCGTTTCATCTTTAATTTGCAACGGCTTCTCCGTTGCCGTTGCAACGGCTAATCCGTTGCAACGGATTCTCCGTTGCATTTGTAACGGAGTAGCCATTGCACATGTTTAATTTGCAACGGAACCGCCGTTGCACATGCAACGGCCACGCCGTTGCAACTGCAACGGATAAGCCGTTGCAACTGTTGCTAATGCAACGGAGATTCCGTTGCACTTGCAACGGAGAATCCGTTGCAACAGCAACGGATTAGCCGTTGCAAATTAAAATGACATTCCGTTGCAAATTCAACTTGCAACGGCTACTCCGTTGCAATCCTTGTTGTTTTTATTTTTTATTTTTGCAATTCGTTTAGCAACGGAATAGCCATTGCTAAACAATTTCCGGATGCAAATTGCGCAACGGATTGTGGCTGTTGCAAAATGCCGTTGCTAATGGTACTCTTTTCTTGTAGTGACAAGACAAGACAAGACAAGACAAGATGAAAGTGAGTAACTTTTTCTTCTTCTTCAACCTGCTTATTTTTATAGTTAGTAATTGCTATTTTTATTTATTTATTGTCAATTTTTTTTAATAATATTATTAAATTAATTGAATCCATTAAATGAATGACCAAATTTTATATTAAAAAAATCTTATAATATGTTTTTTATATTAATTAATCTTGACTTGATCGATGGCTTAAATTTTAGTTCAATGACTTTGAATTGTTGAGAATTTAAGCCGTCTATGACTTTGAATTGAATGTTTGGGTTTCAGTGTGTTTTGGCGGATTGTATTGTTTATATATATATATATATATATATATGTATATATATGTATCTATGTATACTTATATATTCAAAAAAATTAGTTCAAATTTTAAAATAAAATTATTAAAATTGTGCAATTTAATCTAAAAAAGACATAATAAAATAATTTTAAGAACATTTATAATATTATGAGAATTTCATCATCAATCTTGCAAGGTCATTATATTCTTTAATTTCTCCGAAATTTTAATATAATATATATAAATATATCAAGAGACTCCTCATAAAATTTCATCTTAATCTAAAAGCCGAATTAAGAAATATGATTGATATTGTAAAATTATTTATTATTTAAAAAAAACACTATTTGGCCGAAACAAAACTGGAACGTTTTGGTCGGTATTTGACCGAAAATCCAGAACCGGCCAGAATTTAAACCAAAGTACAAACAATGTCGTTTTATCTTGTATTTTTAACTAGTACGAAACGTTTCGATTAGCCTAAACCGATAACTATATATATATATATATATATATGGAGAGGTAGGTAATTGTCTTTCAGGGTATCACAACACTAGCATCCTTTAAAATCAATGGAGTTGATTAATGAGGAAAGTGCTAGTGAGCTTATTCAAGCTCAAACTCACGTATGGAACCATATATTCAATTTCATAAACTCCATGACTCTGAAATGTGCTGTTCAACTAGGGATACCAGATGTGATCCACAAACATGGCAAACCCATGACCCTCTCTTAGCTAGTGTCTGCCCTACCAATCCACCCACCAAAAACTCAATATGTTCATCGCCTTATGCGTATTCTCGTGCACTCCGGTTTCCTTTTCCGGCAAAATCTTAACAGTATTAACAATGACCAAGAAACCTATTCCCTTTCCCAATCCGCTCGTCTCCTCCTCAGGGATAATCCCTCGAGCATGAGACCTCTTCTGCTCATGTTGCTCGATCCAGTTCTGACAGAACCACATGATTGTTTGAGCACTTGGCTCCAAAACGATGAAGTCACCGCGTTTAATGTTGCCCATGGAAGGATGATCTGGTGTTAAGGAACCATCTCACCTAAAGGCTCAAGCTGATAGGTGAGGCTCCATAATATGATTTATATTATCCTCTAATATACCACCTAAAGTAAAAGCATTTTGGGCTTGAAACTTGCACAGGCCCACATCACCTTGTGCTTGATTTTTATCAAATAGAATAGGGGTAGTGAGATTCGAACTTATGACCGATGGGTCAACAAGGCTCTGATACCATGTTAAGAAACCATCTTACCTAAAAGCTCAAGCTTATAGGTGAAGCTTCATAATATGAATTATAATATCCTCTAACACACCCCCTCAAGTGAAAGCCCAAAGAAAGTACGTCGGCCAAGACCCAAGACTCAGAAATCTCTTTGATGAAGCCATGGCTAGTGATAGCATGCTGACTAGCAAGCTGGTTGTCAGCAAATGTAAAGGCATCTTTGAGGGGGTGAATTCTTTGGTGGATGTCGGGGGAGGCTCAGGAGCTATGGCCAAGGGCATTCCAGAAGCTTTTCCGCACGTGGACTGCACTGTGTTTGATCTCCCACGTGTGGTTTCTGACTTGCAAAGGCAGCAAGAACTTGAAGTACGTAGGCGGTGACATGTTTGAGGGAGTTCCTCCGGCAGATGTGATTTTACTCAAGGTAAATTCTTGCCGTTTCCTTGTGCTAATTAGCAGTTCATATGTTTATATAACTTTGATCAACAAAAAACGAATTAACGCAGCACATAACATGTTGATGAGGGTTATTTAGTACTGAATAAATTACAAAAAAAAAGAACTTTTAAATTCTTATGCAAATTTGATGTTTCTAAGTAGGACGATATTAATGAAGGTCAAAGTCTACAAATAACATAATTATACGCCTAACATGACAAACTAAATAAATCTTTTAATTGACTGTGTTTAAATAAAAAAAATATTAATTGGTTAGGTTGGCATAGTCCATTGCCCTCAACTTGTCAACAAAAGAAACACACACACACAATAAACAGTGTCCTTGTTTTACTGTGCACACAGACACAATTTACTATTCATTGCTACAGTGTAATCCCTATTTTGCTCCAGAGTCGAAAGTTTTTAACCCTCGAGACTAGGGGTATTTTTGATTTTTTCAGGGGACATAGATGGTATTTCTAGATTTATTGCACAGTAAAATGACGCAACTAACCCCCGAAAACGACAAAACATTAACGCAGGGACCAGGGGTTCTTTCGGTTTTTCAAAAATATTTGAACAGTGCAACGACTGAACTAACCCCTGATAAAGACAAAACAGCGTACAGTAACCGGGGGTAGCTCCGTATTTTCCACCCAGGTTTTTATTGTGAATATTAATAGGTGCAAGGGGTGTGTAGGTCATTAACCAATATTTTATTGTTTTTTCCTGAGACCCCTTGATAAAGACAAAACAACGTACAATAACCGGGGGTAGCTCCGTATTTTCCACCCAGGTTTTTATTGTGAATATCAGTAGGTGCAAGGGGTGTGTAGGTCATTAACCAATATTTTATTGTTTTTTCCTGAGACAGTGTAGGCGCGTCCTTCCGATGTGCCCGCAGTGTTTCAGACGGACGCGCCATTGGGGCGGCGCGTGCGGGGCCTTAAGGTGGTCAAAAATTAACTTCCGCCGTGTCATGCGGTAGGCCTCCATGTCCTTTGTCTACCGTCGAGGCGCGTTTTCGATCATAGGTGTTTGGGTAAACTCTGACGAACGGTTTTGTCTCGATTGTCTGTTTTCTCTCTCCTGCCGCGCGCAACTATGTCCAAGTCCCTGATGTATGTACAATGTTTACTTTAGTCCCTGAGGTTTTGATTTCAAATTTATTCCTGATTTCTTGAATTGAAAGTTTGATTATTTTCAATCGTGTCATTCAATTAAAACTGATTATATATTGAAAATTTTATTTAAGTCCTTCTTCTTTTGATTTTTGATTTCTTTTTGGTTCCTTTAATTTTTCAGTACGGAGGTTTTGATTTGTTTTAATTTGGTCCTCCAATTGAAATTGGTCATATATGCTACTTTTCATTTCAGTCCTTCATCTTTTAATTTTTTAATAAAATTACACAAAAATTACCTTTAGAAACGCCATTATTTATTTTGGTCCCAAGGTTTTCAATTTTATTCAATTAAATTAATCATATATTTTATTTTTTATTTCGGTCCTTATTCTTTGAATTTTTTATTTGAGATTAATTCCTTTGGGTTTTTTTATTCGTATTTATATATCTATGCTTTTAGTTTTTTATTGGGGTTTCATTTTTAATCGGTTCAATCCTGAAATTTTAATTTATGTGGTTAATTATTTTAAAATTAATATTGGTCATTTTTTCTTTTTATTCATTTTTTTGTGTTTTCTGGTATTTTTATTTGTTCGTTGAATGAGATGATTTTTATAATTTTATTGTTTGCGCAATAATGATGATAATTTTAGTGATTATTTTTTATTGTTTTTTATAAAAATCTTTCACTTTTTTTAATGATTTTTCAAGGCAATTAATGATTTTAATTGTTTTAACAGTAATGTTGATAATAATTTTAACTGTTATAGCAATGATAATGACAATAACGTAAGGAGGTGACATGTGTGAGGGAGTTCCTCCGGCAGATAAGATTTTACTCAAGGTAAATTCTTGTTGTTTTTATGTGCTAATTAGCAGTTCATATGTTTATATAACTTTGATCAACAAAAAACGAATTAACACAACACATAACATGTTGATGAGGGTTATTTAGTGCTGAATAAATTACAAAAAAAAAACCTTTTAAATTCTTATGCAAATTTGATGTTTCTAAGTAAGACGATATTAATGAAGGTCAAAGTCTACAAATAACACAATTATACGCCTAACATGACAAACTAAATAAATCTTTTAATTGACTGTGTTGAAATGGTATAATTTTATCTTGCAACCATAATTTTTAAAAAATATTAATTGGTTAGGCTGGCATAGTCCATTGCCCTCAACTTGTCAACAAAAGAGAAGCAATTATATATATATAGTGGACTGGCGCTGTAAATTAGATTGACACATTTATGTAACAGTTTTTGAATTTCATAACCTTTATTATATTTGATAAAACTTAAATATAATAAGATCAAATGATTTTTATATGAGGAGGTGTGTTAGAAAATAATATACATCATATTCTAAAATTTACTAACGGTTTAAATTTTTAGATAAAATGATTTATTGACTGTAATTGTATATTAATATTATAACTTTGCAATCATATTATAAACCTTTTTTTTTTCTAGCCTCCATCCTTCCTCTCACCATTACCATCGCACTAACCACTAAAAGAATCATTAACTAACAAGCTAAATTAAAACCTAAAAACACTATAGCAAAAATAATGTAGTAATAGACATAAATTATTGTAGATTATAATAGTAAAATTATTATTTTATCTCTAAATACGCCTCAATTTTATCCCTAAACTCAGAAGTATTTTGATTTTTTATATTTATGTGCATAGTAAAATAATCATAATACTTTTAAATAGAACAAAAATCAAGAGTTGTCTCTTGGGTGTTACTAAAATTTCATATTTTTTGAAAATATATACATACAAATATACCATTAGAAAAGATAAAATATAAGAATTGATTATAGGGATGTTTAAGATAGATTACCATGTTTTTTTAATATTTTTCTGCATAATATTGTGTGTCAAAAGCCAAAATTGACCGTGGTTAATGACACGTGTCGACCATCAACAAGATTTTCTCTTTTTGTTGATGGATGTGTTGTGTCCCTCTTGTGGAATTAACAATACACTAAATGGTGTAGGGAAAATACTCCACACACATTTCACTGTGCATTGCTATACTGCTTTCCTTTTTTTTTCTAATTATGTTTTTTTTCTAATTATTTTTTTCCTTTTTTTTCTTGCTTTTTTATTATGTTTTATTTTTGTTTTTTTTCTAATTATTTTTTTCATTTCTTGCTTTTTTTTATTTTTTTCTAATTATTTTTTTCCTTTTTTTGTTGCTTTTTTTTCTTGGTTTTTTATCATGTTTTTTTTTGTTTTTTTTCTAATTATTTTTTTCATTTCTTGCTTTTTTTATTATTTTTTTCTAATTATTTTTTTCATGTTTTTCCATGAAATATTTTTTTTCCTGGTTATATTTTTTTTGTTTTTTCTTTTTCCACTCATATATATATATATATATATATATATATATATATATATATATATATATAATCAAGAATGGATGTGAAAAATCTAAAATGGTTGCTACTAATATAATTAAGTTCACAAAATCTGTAACAACCCCACATTTGTTTTCTCCTATTTGTTTATTTGTTAATCTTTCCCCCTATAAAAGGGTAGATGAAGCATGAGAATTTTTTTTCTCTCACCGAAATTTCTAACGAAATTTTGGCAGAGTCTCCCTTATATCGGGAGATCCCAAATTATCAATAACACAACCTGCATACAATTTGAATCACATCTCATCCACAATCACATCCATGTTTAATACAATCAACTGCATAATTCATTTCAGAATATGCTCAGGACCATATTCATTCTCAAACTCCATCTTACATCACACATATAAGATAAAAATTAAAACATCCAATTCGCACACGAAGATTTCACATATAGATACATATATACATATACATAGAACATAACACAGTTTAATATTCTAAGATAATCTAGTACTTTCTAATATCCCGAGCGTAGGTGGATACATTTAATATTCCAGAACAAAATTTACAAAAATACTATTCTATACAATTTACATGTTCTTCTACATAACAAAATTTCACCATAACTCCCTAAGTTCCTAACTTATACAAAAAGGAATTAAGACTTAAAAATCTATTCCTGACGAGAATGGGAGGAACCTGCAAAATATAGATTTTCTATATAAGTAAAAACAATTAAGTAAATACTAGCAATTTACATAAGAAATCTAAATAATATATCCATCAATCTACTTACATCATATGCTAAACACAACCATATACACTCTTTTAAGGTTATAAAAGAAGATTTATTTCTTTTGACTACTTCTCCCCCCCCCCTCTCCATATCGAAAAGACTATAGCCAACACTAATGACCTCCATTAGTGTCTTTAGTTGCCCGTCCTGGAAACAACTAATTAGTTTCATGAAAATGCCGACACGAACGTAACCGTTGGTGTCATTAACGATTTTTAAAACCAAAATAGTTAATCTTTGTTCCGTTATTACCTTAGGAGGTTTTAGAGTATGCCGATGTCAAGGATTCTTGATATCATTAGCTTTCATCCCTGAAAGCTAATCAATTCTATAAATTTTGTCGATATCGACGTCACCTGCCGATATCATTAACTATTCCGAAATTGAATAGTTAATCATGTTTATAAATTATGCCGATATCGACGTCACCCGCCGATATCATTAACTATTCTGAAACCGAATAGCTAATCAAGTCTATAAATTATGCCGATATTGATGTCACCCGTCGATATCATTACCTATTCTGAAACCGAATAGCTAATAATTCTATAAATTTTGTCGATATCGACGTCACCTGCCGATATCATTAACTATTCCGAAATTGAATAGTTAATCATGTTTATAAATTATGCCGATATCGACGTCACCCGCCGATATCATTAACTATTCTGAAACCGAATAGCTAATCAAGTTTATAAATTATGCCGATATCGATGTCACCCGTCGATATCATTAACTATTCTGAAACTGAATAGCTAATCAAGTTTATAATTTATGCCGATATCGACGTCACCCGCCGATATCATTAACTATTCTGAAACCGAATAGCTAATCAAGTTTATAATTTATGCCGATATCGACGTCACCCGCCGATATCATTAACTATTCTGAAATCGAATAGTTAATCATGTTTATAAATTATGCCGATATCGACATCACCCGCCGATATCATTAACTATTCTGCAGCTGAATAGTTAATCAGGGTCTATATCTCACCACCAACGTGTCGGTAATGCCGATATCAACCAGCTTGTTTCTTCCTATATATATATATATACATCTATTTTTCCATCCCCTAACCTTTCATTTACCCCTATTCTTTTCCTCATCAATAAGCACCAAATTGTAACATATATTTCAATAACTAGTAAAGAAAATAATTATTAGATAAAGAAGATATAGGTACCAAGTACCTACCTGCTGTGAACGGTCGACTTGCGTTCCCTTGTTGTTGTTGTCCTCCTCCCGCGGTTCCTCCTGAAACCACAAACACCCACCATTATTTCATATTAATCCACATATCACACACAACAACAATTACAATGGTAATAATATTCATTTCTCTTTTACCAAATCTTTTCTTTCTCACTTACATTCCTCATTATCATCCTTTAACTTTTCAACTCATTTGTAGTCCAAGTAGACATCACGAATTCAATTTTAATCACCGTTTATTCTCTTCTTTTATTTTCTAAATATCAAGACACACTTTATGAAGGGCAAGGAAACAATTTCTACCCTTAACATCGTTAAATGTTTGCTATTTTCTCAACTTGGCCGAAATTGTCAACACAGGTGACAGCTTGATCTCTCCTCATATTTTTACCCATATCTGGAGTTCCAAAGCTCCAAATTAGACGGGGTTGGACTCGTTGGAAAGCTAACACTCCCAGCTACAACTTCTATGAAGGAACCCTCCCTGAATTATGTATTTTTAAAGTCCTAATTCCCCTAAGAAACAGAGCAACGAAACTGTCCTGTTTTGAAAAAAAAATGGAGAAAGTATCTCCAATTCATCTCCAATCCTTGATTTCTCATCAATAACAGCCATGACTTTTCTTTATTCATGAAATCCTACTCATTTATGCATTTTCGTAACATTTTGTGTTAAAAACCCTAATTCCCAATTCAAGAAGAATCATGAACTTCTAATCAAATTGAAGTTAATTTCATAGAAATAGGAATTAGAACTCCTTACTGGGATGAAATCTAACAATTTTGGAAGAATCTTAGCCTTCTTCTCCTTGAAATACCCAGCCACTCTTCTCCCTCCTTTCTTCCCCAAATTCTTCACTTTCTTCTTGTTACTTCTCCACCCAATTGTGTTCTTCCACTTTAGAAATTCAAGGCTTGTATGGGTTTACAATTTTTTTGGGGTGTTTACTCTTGCTTTTTAGGAAGTGAAATTCGAAATTTTCCCTCCCCTCTTTCTTCTAGTTTCAGCTGGACATGGCTGAGAGAAGATAGGTATTTATAGTCCCATCTTTTTTTAATTCTATGTTGACCCCGTTTTTTTTTCTCCATAAATTTTCTATTATAATAATATTTTAAATTTTTATAAATCTCCTACTACTATGTATATTTTATTCTCCGGTTTCGCAAAATCTCTTATAAGATAGTGGTGCAACAACATGATTTCCACTTATATGTATATATATGTATGTATATATATATATATATATATATATAATCAAGAATTGTTGCTACTAATATAATTAAGTTCACAAAATCTCTTAGAAGATCGTGGTGCAACACGCAACATGATTTCAAGAAGCTGTTCAATTTAAAAATCTTTCAGTGGTTAGCAAAAGAATCTGATAGAGTGAGAAAACCGATCTTGCTGTCTACCACTCTCACCCATCGCATTACTATTTTAATTTTTTTTTGACTTGGGATTCACTTTTTCTCAAATCAATCACAAGGAATCTATTAAAATAATAAAGTGGCGTTGTTTTCAAAAGATCCCACCATATCAATTGGAACTTCCATGTTCGGATAATTTAATTGGAACTTATACGGGGTGTTCCGGAGATATTTTCAAAAGTGTTTTTGAAACATTTGAATTTTTTATATTTATTATTTTAAATTAATTTTATTTGATGGTTTTAAATAATTTTGATGTGTTGATGTTAAAAACAATTTAAAAAAATAAAAAAATTATTTTACTGTATTTCTAAATAAAAAGAACTTTAAAAAGCAACCACAACCACACTCTCAAACATGCATTTAGTGCCACTTTCCGCAATGCACATATCTAATGAATAAAATACTTATTTTTAGAAAAATGCAAAAAAATGATTTTCATTTTATATAATGAATAAAATGAAATTATTATTTGATGAAGTTGCATTTATCAAGTTCAAGACCAACCCGTTATTTAGAAACACAATATCATTGATCAAACAACCAACCAGCAATTTTATTTTATGAGTTATTTTGTTAATTTGATTTTTCTTTTGAATCTCACCATTCAATTAAATATTAGTATTTTTCCTTAAATTTAATTTTTATCTCATTTGTTATCATTATTATTTTAATTGTACTTTTTTTTAGAATTAATGATAACCCATAGTATTAATATATACTGAGGTTGCTAATATGGTATATAACCCATAGTATCAATATATGTTTGTGTTATATAATTATTAATATGATGATTATTAAAAAATTATATGATTATTATCTTCAGGATTTATAGAATTAATGGAAGAAAACTGACCTGAATAAATAAATATATATATATATATATATATATATATATATATATATATATATATGAAAGTGAAGGAAACGAACAAAGGAAGTGGCATATGGAAATCTGTCAAACCACCGACAAGGGCTCTGAAATTAACTAAACAAGTTCTCGGATTGAACTAACCACAGTCACGGATGGAGCATTGAAGTTTGCGCTAAACCCTAATTTTTTTTCTATCCTACAGTAATCATGTGCTAAACTCTTATATTTAATTTCAAAGGAGTGCAAGTCATTTCCAGGATGTGGGGTATAAAAATAAATAATAATATTAGTGACCATTTATTTATGTATTTTAAAAGTGTTTTTGAAAAAATATTATTATTATTATTATTATTATTATTATTTTGCTTCAAATTAATTCATTTAATGTTTTAAAATTATTTTGATGTGTTAATGTTAATTTTTTTTAAATTAATATTATAATTTTTTTAATTAATTATTATATGATAAATTTTATTTTATTTTTATATATATAATCAAGGTTTAAAATATAAAATATATGAAGTTTAATATAAAAAGTGCTTGAATAATATTTGGTTTTTCAAGAAAAACTCCACAATACTACACGATTTATAACTTGTAACCAATTGATTTATTTATTTATTTATCAACAAACAGTGATGACATGGGACAGAACTAGGTATTTGCTCGTGGCGAACAACAAGGATTATCAATATTATTAATAATAATTTATCATCACTATATAAAATTTAATTACAAAAATTATTTTAAAATGACATTTGAATCCAAAGAATTTTGTGCTTTAATTATTCCAAATCTTATAAATAACAAAACCTTAAAGAGAATGGATAAATCAATGTAACCACACTCACGAAATATTATTTATGCAAATAATATTTTATTTTTTTCGTTTTTTTATTTTACTCCAGACCAACTTGATTTTTTTAATTAGTTTTTTTATTCAATTTCATTGTTTAGCATTATATTGTTTTGGAAGTTTTTTTTTCCTGTAGGATTCTATAAAATCTCATGCGTATATATACATATATATTCAACTCTCAATCATAATTGTAAATTTCATTTTGTTTCTGTCGAAACGGCTGAAATATTTCGTATCATTAAAAAAATGAGACAAAACGGTGTCATTTTTATTTTGTTTTAAATTCAAGCCCGTACCGGATATTTCAGCCAAATACCGGTCGAAACGCCCCAGTATCATAACAGTTATGCCATTTCGGCCTTTTTAAAAAAATCAAAGAATTATTTTTAAAAAATTATTTATGTAAATATTTACCTCTTCAAGGGTTTGATCCCACTCAAATACAGTTTTACCTAAATAAACAAGAATCGCACACACAAAAATACCAGAAATCAGAAAGAATATATTTTTAATAGAATGGGAGAATTTGAGGTGCAGTCCTTGACGGACGAAGCTGTGGCGCTTCTCTGGATCCAATTTCTCCGCCATTCTTTCACGTTTTCTTCGATTTTATTTAATGGCTATGGGTACTGTAGTGAAGGGTTTTTGCTTTACTTGGTATTTTAAATGGGTGTTCTTAATTTTCAAAATGTTTTCTTAAAAATTATATATTAAAATAATATTTTTTTATTTTTTAAAAATATTATTTACATCAATCATCAAAATAATATAAAGATATATAAAAAAATTTAATTTAAAAGAAAAATAATCTTTGGCAAATTTGAATTATATTTGTTAAATTAATATTTTAATTTTTTTTCATATATATATATATATATGTATAGTACAACCCCGAAATGTATAGAATCATTTATTCAACTTTATAAACTCCACAACTTTGAAATGTCTCATTCAACTAGGAATACCAGATGTGATCCAAAAACATGGCAAACTCATGACCCTCTCTAAGCTTGAGGTCAATTAAGGGTTAAATTGAAACAATTCATAATAAAAAAACCTTTTTGAAGAAAAAAAGCTAAACTTTAGAGATTTAATTTGGTTGAAAACAATGGTGAAATTGAAGAAATAAAAATTTTGAAGTTAAATTGAAAATGTACAAGACCAATGACCACTTTATAAAATTTATAGAACTTGGAGGGCCCTATTGAAGAAGGCCAAGGTTGGAATTGCAAGGAATCCAAAACTTTTAACTCCTTTTCCACCAAGTTAAATCCACAATCCAATATGACGACGTTCCATCAAAACATCTTTTTTTTCATTTGTTGTGCTTGTTTTAATAATCAAATTATTGTCATTTTACGGTATATGATAAAAACAAGGCAATTGCCCTGCACTTCGTCACAAATATAATCAAATTTTTAAAAATATAATAAAAACATAACATGAGTATGATTATTTTTTTATAATACTATACATTTAGTCAAAATAATCAACATGAATAGAATTTTTGTTCAATAATGTTAAGAAAATTATCTATAAGATAATTTTTTGTTTTTAATACTAATATGAAATAATATAATTTTACGGAAATAAGATAAAAAAACTAAAGACAATTGATTGATGTTGGGTTTGCTTTACTATTTGGCCAAATATTTAATCAGCAAATAATAAAACTGTAATTGATAAAAATCCACAAAATATAAGTTACTTGCTTTCCACAACAAACTAATTGATTGTTGGATCTGTTTTAACAATTTGGCTAATATAACATCGAATGAGAAATTATTTGAATTTTTTTTATTATTATTATGATTGGAGGCAAAATAAAAAAATATCAACAGTATAAATAAAAATTATTTGATTTGAAAAATAAATAAAAATAATTCAAAGACTAGATTAAAGGACAAAAGAAAACTTAGAACGAAATGTAATATCTGTAAACAAGTTTAAATTATTGTTATATCCTTTTAAATCCACAAAAAAAACAAAGAATGAAATGGAATCTTGAACAATTTATAAGAACAAAAAAGAAAATGACATGGGATCTTTAATAATTTATACACACATTTGTAATATCTGTAAACAAGTTTAAATTATTGTTATATCCTTTTAATATTTTTATTTTGGTAAGTTGAGAAATTAAGCCTTAATCTCCGAGGTCATGGGAAGTTTCACTCCTATAAATATGCTATTTTGTGGCATGCATCACAACACCACCTTACATCCTACTTATAATCAATGGAGTTGATTAATGAGGAAACTGCGAGTGAGCTACTCCAAGCTCAAACTCACGTATGGAATCATATATTCAACTTCAAACACTCCATGAGTCTGAAATGCGCCGTTCAACTAGGGATACCAGATGTGATCCACAAACATGGCAAACCCATGACCCTCTCTGAGCTTGTTTCTTCCCTACCAATCCACCCATCAAAAACTCAATATGTTCATCGCCTTATGCGTATTCTTGTGCACTCCGGTTTCTTTTCCCAGCAAAACAACGACCAAGAGATCTATTCTCTTTCCCAATCCGGTCGTCTCCTTCTCGAGGATAACCCCTTGAGCATTAGACCTCTTTTGCTTATGGACCTTGATCCAGTTCTGACAAAACCATGGGATTGCTTGAGCACTTGGTTCCAAAATGATGAAGTCACCGCATTTAGTGTTGCCCATGGAAGGACATTTTGGGAGTACGCTGGCCAAGACCCAAGACTCAACAATCTCTTTAATGCAGCCATGGCTAGTGATAGCGTACTAGTTAGTAAGGTGATTGTAAGCAAATGTAAAGGGATATTTGAGGGGGTGAATTCTTTGGTGGATGTTGGGGGAGGTTTAGGAACTATGGCCAAGGCCATTTCTGAAGCATTTCCCCACATTCACTGTACTGTGTTTGATCTCCCGCATGTGGTTTCTGACTTGCAAGGCAGCAAAAACTTGGAGTATGCTGCGGGGGATATGTTTGAGGCAGTTCCTCCAGCAGATGCAGTTTTACTCAAGGTAAACTAATTTTAACTGAAACAATATATATTAAATTTGCATATTCATTCTTGCCTTCCATTACTTTTTCTTTGGGAGCTGCTTATATATTATGGAAAATGAAAAGCAGTGGATACTTCATGACTGGAGTGATGAAGACTGCATGAAAATACTTCAGCGATGCAAACAAGCAATTATGATGAGCAATGGAAGACAGAAGGTTGGGAAGGTGATTATTATAGATATGGTGAGAGAGAACCAGAATAGAAGCGAGGAGTCGATTGAAACGCAGCTGTTTTTGGATCTACAAATGATGGTGCTTGCTAGTGGCATGGAGAGAAATGAAAAGGAGTGGGCTAAGCTCTTCGTTGATGCTGGTTTCGTCAACTATAAGATACACCCTGTGCTAGGCACAAGATCTCTCATTGAGCTTCATCCTTGATAACATCTTCGCAATGGTATTAATAAGGTTTCCAAAATCATGTTCTCTGTTAAAGTTTAGCTATGAATGGCTGCGAGTTGCATCAAATAAAATTGTGTGACGTTTTCTCTCTTTGCGGAAATAAATTGGTTTCATTTGCTCTGATTTTACAGCGATCATGTCTTACCAACTTGCATGGAGTATCAAAATCTGTTTTTCCAAAACAAAAAACTAAATTCTTCAGTAAAATGTGTTAGAAAGGCGAAGACAAAGTTAGAACGTGTGGTACCAGTAGAGCTGTTCGAGCCACATCTTAACCCTATTGCCGGTACGATCAAGGATTTTCACTTCCCGGTGAGACCCTCAGGTTTTTCAGGTGGCTTTCACTCTCGTCGGACGTCACATTCACACGTAAGAGTTATCTTGTTTCTTCGGTGCAGGATGTCTGGTTTCGAACCATGAGATGCATTCGTGGAAAAACAAAATCAATGGCGTCTCTGTCTGTAATCTCGCAAAAGAAATGCCAACCTTATCTACTTCTGCACATATTTCGCTTCTGCTTGTAAATGAATTTTCTTGAATTTTTATAACTAAATTAAAAGATATTTGAAATAATAAATTGTAAAATGAGCTGTTAATGTTAATTAAAGATTAAAACGTGATCTTCTTATGAAGCTAAAAATGGATACAGTTCAAGACCAACTCCGGTTTCTTTTCCCAGCAAAACAACGACCAAGAGATCTATTCTCTTTGCCAATCCGGTCGTCTCCTTCTCGAGGATAACCCCTTGAGCATTAGACCTCTTTTGCTTATGGACCTTGATCCAGTTCTGACAAAACCATGGGATTGCTTGAGCACTTGGTTCCGAAATGATGAAGTCACCGCATTTAGTGTTGCCCATGGAACGACACTTTGGGAGTGCGCTGGCCAAGACCCAAGACTCAACAATCTCTTTAATGAAGCCATGGCTAGTGATAGCATACTAGTTAGTAAGGTGATTGTAAGCAAATGTAAAGGCATTTTTGAGGGGGTGAATTCTTTGGTTGATGTTGGGGGAGGTATAGGAACTATGGCCAAGGCCATTTCTGAAGCATTTCCCCACATTGACTGTACCGTGTTTGATCTCCCCCATGTGCTTTCTGACTTTCAAGGGAGCAAAAACTTGAAGTATGCTGGGGGGATATGTTTGAGGCAGTTCCTCCTGCAGATGCAGTTTTACTCAAGGTAAATAGTTTTAATTGATATACTGTATATTCATTCCTGCCTTCCATTAGTTTTTCTTTAGGAGTTGCTTCTATTATGAGAGATTCATAGGTCTCTGCCTGAATATCAAGCGTGCATGTTCGGATGCCAAATTAAGTTTAATGATGGATATTGTTAGAGAATACTATAGCATATATCTTGGATCTCATCTAAGAACTCAATCTTTCATATAAGATGGTTATTTGATATGGTATTAAAACCTTATTAATCTAACAGTCACGAGTTCAAATCTCACCACTCTTATTCTATTTAATAAAAATCAAGCACAAGGTAATGTGTACTGTGTGCAAATTTCAAGTCCAAAGGACTTTCACTCGAGGATGTATGTTAGAGAATAATATAAATCATATCATATGGCCTCAAAATTTTTAGGTGAGATTGTTCCTTCACAGATACCATCTCTATCTTTAAATCTGCACTAATAAATTCTTATATATAAGCATCTCATGGTTTACATTTCTTTTATTTATCTCTTTTTTATGAGTTTTTATTTTGGAAAACTTTCCTCCCTAACATATCCCCCGTCTTTGTTTATTCGTTTTATATATCTTATGGCAAATGAAAAACAGTGGATACTTCATGACTGGAGTGATGAAGACTAGCTGCATGAAATACTTCAGCGATGCAAACAAGCAATTATGATGAGCAAGGGACAACAAAAGGTTGGGAAGGTGATTATTATAGATATGGTGAGAGAGAACCAGAATAGAGACGAGGGGTCAATTGAAACACAATTTCTTTTTGATCTGGGAATGATGGTGACTCTTAATGGCATGGAGAGGAATGAAAAGGAGTGGGCTAAGCTCTTCGTTGATGCTGGTTTCCTCAATTACAGGATACACCCTGTGCTAGGCTCAAGAGCTCTCATTGAGCTTCACCCCCTTGATAACATCTTCCTAATGGTCTGTTTTGTTTAGATGTGAAGATTCATGGTATTAACAAGGTTTCCAAAACCATGTTCTGTGCTAAAGTTTAGCTATGAATGGCTGTGAGTGACATCAAATAAAATTCTTCATTTGCTCTGGTGATAGCTCCCAATAACTATTATTATATATCTCAACTTCAAGAATTATTTTCCATGTCAATTATTTCCATGAGAAAATAGTAGGGATATATATATAGAAACAAAATTATGATTGCACGTCAAAGACTTCCATCGGTCCAACAGTCAATTAGCAGAATCTAGCATGAGATATTTTTTTTTTGGATGTGAGGAAACCTCAGTACTTCCTAAGCATATTTTATGAGTTCAAGTGAGCTAATAAAATCTCGGCTATCCCAGGCTCTTACAAGATGTGCACACCCTCACTCGAACTCGAGACAAGCTGTGCAGATCGCAAACACTTTGCTATTACGCTACGCTCCTTGGGGACTAGCATGGGATATCCTATACAATTAAATAAACTATAATGGACACAATTGACCCTTTGTTTGTGAGTTTCTATAAGAAAATTTAATTTTTTTAAGGACTATTTTTTTTTTAAAAGAAGAAATTAATGATGAGTAAAAGCCTGTTTGAGATTCCTTTACATGGTAGTGCATAAGCTGGACTTGCACATCACGCTTTAAAGTAAGCTACCGTGTATGGTACTAGTAAAGCTGCTCGAGCCACATCTTAATCCAATTGGCGGTGATTTCCACTTATGATATTCCATTAAACCCAATGTTTTGGATCAGATATTTTGCCAAATCTATATTCTAATTTTGAGTTTCACCAAAATTATTCTTTTTTGTATACAAAAATAAAAAAAGAGGGAAAAAGATTGATAATTAAAAAAATACAAGAAGATAAACGATTTGGTTGACAAGAGGTTAAAGAGGGATCTACATGCATAAATGAAAGATAAAGAGACGAGATTGAATCTTTAACAATATTGGAAACTGGATTACACCCTTTAACAAATTTAATTTTTTAAAGTCTATTGGGTGAAATCAAGGATAAAATTCCAACTAAATCAAAGTTTGAGGTCAATTAAGGGTTAAATTGAAACAATTCATAATAAAAGACCTTTTTGAAGAAAAAAAAGCTAAACTCTAGAGATTTAATTTGGTTGAAAACAAGGGTGAAATTGACAAAATAAAATTTTTGAAGTTCAATTAAGGATTAAATTGAAAATGTACAAGGCCAATGACCACTTTATAAAATTTACTGAACTTGGAGGGTCCTAGGGTCCTATTGAAGAAGGCCAAGGTTGGAATCCAAAGGATTAGACCCCCCCCCCATTGTTGTACTTGTTTTAATAATTAGATTATTGTCATTTCATGGTATATGATAAAAACAAGGCAATTTCCTTGCACTTCGTCACAAATATAATCAAAATTTTAAAATATAATCAAAACATAACATGAGTTATACATTTGGCCAAAATAATCAACATGAACAAAATTTTTGTTCAATAATGCTAAGAAAATTATCTATAAGATAATTTTTTGTTTTTAATACTAATGTGAAATAATATAATTTTACAGAAAAAAGATAAAAACAATTAAAGACAATTGATTGATGTTGGGTTTGCTTTATTGTTTGTCCAAATATTTAATCAGCAAATAATAAAACTGTAATTGATAAAAATCCATAAAAGATAAGTTACTTGCTTTTTGCATCAAACTAACTGATTGTTGGGTTTGTTTTAACAGTTTGGCTAATATAACATCAAATAAGAAATTATTTGAATTTTTTCAATATTATTATTATGATTGGAGGTAAAAAAAAATCAACAACATAAAAAAAATTTATTTAACTTGAAGAATAATAAAAATAATTAAAGGACAAAAGAAAAATTAGAATGAAATGTAAGCGTTCATAAATCAATGATAAAAAGAAAAAACAAAGAATGAAATGGACTCTTGAATAATTTATAAAAACAAAAAAACAAAAAAGGTGATTACTAGAATCTTGAATAATTTATATAAAAGCAAAAAGTAAAATGACATGGAATCTTTAATAATTTATAAAAAAAAACAGAAAAGAAAATGAAATGGAATCTTTAATAATTTATATAAAAAAATGGTGATAATTTTTTGTTTTTAATACTAATGTGAAATAATATAATTTTATGGAAAGAAGATAAAAAACTAAAGACAATTGATTGATGTTGGGTTTACTTTACTGTGGCCAAATATTTAATCAGCGAATAATAAAACTGTAATTGATAAAAATCCACAAAAGATAAGTTACTTGCTTTTCGCAGCAAACTAATTGATTGTTGAGTTTGTTTTAAGAGTTTGACTAATATAACATCGAATGAGAAATTATTTGAATTTTTTTATTATTATTATGATTGGAGGCAAAAAAAATATCAATAACATAAAAAAATATTATTAACTTGAAGAATAATACAAATAATTAAAGGACAAAAGACAAATTAGATCAATGTTAAAACGAACAAAAAAAGAATGAAATGGACTCTTGAATAATTTATAAAAACACAAAAATGGTGATAACTAGAATCTTATATAATTTATAAAAAAAAATGATGATAATTGGAATCTAGAAAAAAAATAAAATGACATGGAATTTTTAATAATTTATAAAAAAAACAAAAAAATGATGATAATTGGAATCTAGAATAATTTATATAAAAAAAGGAAATACACACATTTGAAATTTCAGTAAACAAGTTCAAATTATTTTTTTATCCTTTTAATATTTTTATTAGGTTATGTTGATAAATTAAGCCTTCATCTCCAAGGTTCCGGTAAGTTTCACTCCTATAAATATGCTATTTTGTGGCATGCATCACAACACCACCTTACATCCTACTTATAATCAATGGAGTTGATTAATGAGGAAACTGCGAGTGAGCTACTCCAAGCTCAAACTCACGTATGGAATCATATATTCAACTTCATAAACTCCATGACTCTGAAATGTGCCGTTCAATTAGGGATACCAGATGTGATCCACAAACATGGCAAACCCATGACCGTCTGTGAGCTCGTTTCTGCCCTACCAATCCACCCATCAAAAACTCAATATGTTCATCGCCTTATGCGTATTCTCGTGCACTCTGGGTTCTTTTCCCAGCAAAATCTTGATGGCATTGAAAACCAAGAAATCTATTCCCTTTCTCAATGCGCTCGTCTCCTCCTCCAGGATAACCCCTTGAGCATTAGAGCTCTTTTCCTTATGAAGCTTGATCCAGTTCTGACAAAACCATGGGATTGCTTGAGCACTTGGTTCTGAAATGATGAAGTCACCGCATTTAGTGTTGCCCATAAAAAGACATTTTGGGAGTACGCTGGCCAAGACCCAAGATTCAACAATCTCTTTAATGCAGCCATGGCTAGTGATAGTGTACTAGCTAGTAAGGTGATTGTAAGCAAATGTAAAGGGATATTTGAGGGGGTGAATTCTTTGGTGGATGTTGGGGGAGGTGTGGGAACTATGGCCAAGGCCATTTCTGAAGCATTTCCCCACATTCACTGTATTGTGTTTGATCTCCCGCATGTGATTTCTGACTTGCAAGGCATCAAAAACTTGGAGTATGCTGCGGGGGATATGTTTGAGGCAGTTCCTCCAGCAGATGCAGTTTTACTCAAGGTAAATTAATTTTAACTGAAACACTATATTAAATTTGCATATTCATTCGTGTCTGCCATTACTTTTTCTTTGGGAGCTGCTTATATATTATGGCAAATGAAAAACAGTGGATACTTCGTGACTGGAGTGATGAAGACTGCATAAAAATACTTCAACAATGCAAACAAACAAGCAATTATGAGGAATGGAAAACAGAAGGTTGGGAAGGTGATTATTATAGATATGGTGAGGGAGAACAAGAATAGAGACGAGGTGTCAACTGAAACGCAATTGTTTTTTGATGTGGTAATGATGGTTAATCTTCATGGCATGGAGAGAAATGAAAAGGAGTGGGCTAAGCTCTTCTTTGATGTTGGTTTTCTCAATTACAAGATACACCCTGTGCTAGGCACAAGATCTCTCATTGAGCTTCATCCTTGATAACATCTTCCTAATGGTCTGTTTTGTTTAGATGTGAGGATTCATGGTATTAATATGGTTTTCAAAACCATGTTCTCTGTTAAAGTGTAGCTATGAATGGCTGCGAGTGGCATCAAATAAAATTCTTCATTTGCTCCGGTGATAACTCCCAATAATAATAATAATAATAATAATAATAATAATATTATTATTATTATTATTATTATTATTATTATTATTATTATTATTATTATATATCTCAACTTCAAGAATTATTTTCCATGATGATCTCTCCTTTACATGGTAGTGCATAATGTCGCACCCTCCGCGAGAACGCGACGTCTCGGCGACTCTTCCTGTGAGCGGAGAATTCATAGTGGGTTTTTTTTTCATGAAAAAGAGAGTCGCAACCTAGTATTATGGTTACTAAAAAATATAAAACTGGTATTTCAGATATTCTAAGGTAAGGGACTGATTGCGTAAAGAGAAGGTTTTAGCACCCCTAGTACATCCTACCTAAGGTAAGCTGCATGGTGTTTTGGTTTGCCTTATAATTGCAATGATATTGATTTTTCAAAAATATATTGGTTAAATGGTGATGAGTATTATTCCCGTAAAAATAATTTGGATATTTACTACTTTAAAGTTTCTTTATCCAAATATTTACGATGAATAACAACGAATTATCCCGCGCTAATACTTTGGATATTAACCCTTTTAGGATTTATTTATCCAAATACCAACAATGAATAATAACGAATTATCCTCGTCAATATTTTGGATATTAACCCTTTTAGGATTTATTTATCCAAATATCAACAATGAATAATAACGAATTATCCTTGTCAATATTTTGGATATTAACATCTTTTGGATTTATTTATCCAAATATCAACAATAAATAATACGAATCACCAAAAATAAGATTTTGATATTTTTGGAATATTGGCCAATACCCTTTGGATTTTACAAACATGTTGTAAAATCCAAAAATGCGAGAAAATAATTTTTGTGTTTACGAAATCCATGCTAAAACATATTTTTTCTTTAAACTCGGAATATTTTTTTTGGAAAGGAATGTTCAAAATATGTTAGCGTATTGGCTGTATGGATGAAAACAACACATTTTTTTGTCTTTTTTAATAAAAATATTTTTTGTGCAAATTTTGTATTATTGTATTTTTTATTTTTTATTATATATTTTTTGTGGGTTGGTTGCCCAACCCTGATGGGCCGAGAGGCCCATCATTTGGGGCTAGACTGACGGCCCACCCATTTTTGGCCTGGCTGGGCCGAGGACGAGGCCCAACGGGCCCATTGTTTTGCATAATGAAGAATAGTGGCATGGGGGGGGTGAATTAATTCACTCCCCCGTGCATGAATGAAGATGATAATAGTAAATGAGAGGATTTTCGAGTGTGCAGAACGGCGTACCTGTTAATACCGTTGGGTAGAGGAGGTCGAGGTGGTTCTTCCGGTCGTGGTGGCGTCGAAAATGGTGGCCTATGGTGGCCGGAGTGGGTGTCGAAAAGTGACAGTTTGTGCTTGTTGTTGCTTCGTCGGAGGAGATGGTTGGGCTGCTGGCGTGGAGGGGAGGCTTCTGGCCTGATGGGGTGGTGCAAGGTGGTCGGAGTTGGTGGCTGCTGGAGGAGAGAGAGAGGCACCAGCGTGCCTGGTTTTAGTGAGAGAGGGAGCTGACGACGAGAGCGAGGGGAGAGGGAGAGTTGTCATTGGAGATGAGGGAGATGAAGATTATCTAAGTTTTTACGTGAATTTTTCCTTTGTATTCTTTGTTTTTCTCTCTGTTATTACGTGATTTTCTCCTCTGCTTCCTCTCCACTGTCTCCCCTGTTTTTTTCTCCAATCTCCCCTCACTGCAACCGTGAATTTTCCTCCTCCCTGCTCTCAGCCTTTTTCAATATTTTCTCTTCTCCATCCTCCCTTTCTCTATTATTTTTCTCCGCTGCCCTTCATGTCTCTACATACAGGTATTTATAGCAAAGAAGGTAACCCTTCGGCTGCCCACGGCGTGCAGCAAATAATTGTTGCCTCTGCATATCCAGGATCGTGTATTTGGTCAAGGTGACATGCCTGCATTGCAGGTGATTGAACAGTGCACTCTTGCAAGTTGGAGAGGGCAAAAATGCAATTTGGTCCCTCATTTTATAATTGTTCTAATTGCGCCCCCAATTGAATTTAAACTTATGATTTTGTGTAATTATACCCCGTCAGAATTTCAATATCAACCTTAGCTTTGCACGACCTTTTTATTCTGGTCCTTGGTTTCTAATTTTCGCGTTTTAAACCTCAATTGACCATTGGACTCTCAATTTGTTCAATTTGGCCCCTGATTTCGCATAATTGGGCTTAAAAAAAATTCAATTCGATCTCCGATAATTCCAATCTCATCAATTGAAACCGAATTAAATTCAAGAACTTGATTTCCCATTGACTAAGCCCTTAATAAAATTAATTTGATCAATTAAAATATAATTAAGCCCTTGTACTTAATTAAACCCTTCAATTGGACCCTAAATTAATTCTCAAACATAATTACATCTTTAATTGGCCAACGATTAAATCGAATTGGCCCATAAAAATTTAATTATATCTTGCGACTTAATTTTTACGCAGATTTATCTGATAATAAATTACTTTAGCCTTGAATCTGCGTTTTCCTTCATTTCTAGGCACAAAAGAGGTACGGTCAAGCTCTCGAAAACATCCAAAATTTTCACCTTGATTTTCCTACCGACACCAGCCTCTTTTATTTTGTTTTTTTGTTATTTTTGGGTAGACTTGGAGAATGACCCAAAATTGGATAATGACACATAAGATGGACTTGCGCATCAAGCTTTAAAGCAAGCTACCAGTAGAGTTGCTCAATCCACATCCTGAGCCAATTGACGGTGATTTCCACTTTTAATATTCCATTAAACCCAAGTGTTTTGGGTTTGATATTTTGCCAGATTTATATTCTAATTTTGAGTTTCCCCAAAAAAAAATATACCAAAAAATAAATAAGATTGATAATTAAAAAATACAAGAAGATAAACGATTTGGTTGACAAAAAGAAGTTGAAGAGGGATCTACATGCATAAATGAAAGATAAAGAGACGAGATTGAATCTTTAACAATATTAGAAACTAGATTACACCCTTGGAAGACCTAAATGTGAAAGACAATCAAAATTCAAAACTAAGTACAAGTAATATGGATAAATTTGTATAAAAATAAGCTTGGTGACTTAATTATATCTTTTTCAAAGTCCTAACAAATAAAAAAACTGTTTTTTTACGAGTAATGATAATTATCAAATAAAAATGAAGAACAATATTTACTTAAAATATTATAATTCAGGGACAAAATTTACCGACTTCATATTATAAGAGCCACAATTCTAATAATTAAGATTTAAATAATGCCATTAACCCCACCACGCTGCCAATATGTTGTTACATTATTTGAACCTATTTTTCTCATAGATATTTTAAAAATCTCATGACTCTCATTATTTAAGCATTTCATTTTCCTTCTCAAAAACTTTAAACAGATGCTGACAACTATGAGGACGTCATTCTTTTTCTTTCATCAATTAGGATTTAAAAAAATAACAAATTGCTACCTTAAAGAATAAAATAGCATGGAATTAGATTCAGATGTTTCCTCACTTTTAACTCCTTGATTGATACAGGAAAAGAAAAGGGGATCTGCTCTAGCAAAGTAATAGATATTGAAGATCTTCATAGTTTAATAATGATCATATATATACCTTTTTGCATATTTTTGTTGATTTAAAATGTATTATAAGGTTATGGATATCGTTTTCAAAGGAGATTATGCATATCTTCTTCGTGATTACGTTAAATTCATGTGCGTTTAGAGCAAATATATCAATAAAAAAATATAGCTATTGATTGATGGCTTAAGTACCCCAAGAGTCTAACGAGAGGGGTCGATTGATCCCATTTAATATTGGAAAACAAATCAAGATATGGATTAAGAGATTACAATTTTCCATGTTCTTCGGAAGGGATCGCCCAAAAGAAAGATTATTGTTTGTATTTTTATAATAATAAGAATTAATATAATTATTAATCATAATTTATTATATTTTTAATGTGTTGTTATAAATAATATTAAAAATTATTTTAATATATTTTCAATTTAATTTTTTTTTTTTTTGCATCATATAATTTAAAAAACCACTTGGTTTATTTATTGATTTATAAACACTAATGGAATGGGACATGTTTTATGCTATTTGTTGATTGCTGACAATAAAGATTATTATTATTATTTGTCATAATCTATCATCACTATAGAAATTATTTACACATTGTTTAAAAGTGGTTGTAGGGTTTTCACTTTACACAATGATATTATTATTATTTTTCATAATCTATCATTTCTATTAATTCTCAGATAGTGGCAAACACACACACACACACACACACACACACACACACATATATATAGGGTAAGAAAAAGATTTGCTCTCCATTGTTGGTTTTCTTTTCATAGCTTTGTCAATGTTTTGATAAAATTATGTTTTCTTTTTAAGTCCATTAATTTGAATGAGAGCTCAGTTATCTTTAATAATTTACATAATCTGACATAAATAGTCAAAATCTTGAATCAAATCACGCTAATAAAGAAAAAAGGGTATGATTAGTAGTGTTAGATCCCATCAAAAAAATTGATTCGGATCAATTTAGTTTAACAATTCTAAATTTTAGGCTTTTGGTTTGGTTGTTTATTGGAGGTCAAAAAAGAACCCGGGTGCTGTGGTGATTGATGATACTCTTTCAGAGGTAATTTAGAGTTTGTGAATTTGGAAATTATATAAAGCCTTGGAAGAAGAAGAAGAAGAAGAACAGCCTTGGAGAGACAACGCACTTTTGAGAAGACAAAATCTGAAAATCCCAAACATACAACATGTTTTTCTATATAAACCTACAGCTTATAAAAATGAGACACAGACTACTGGAAAAGGAGATGTAAAACCTACAGGTAGTATCAAACATGAAGACCTGAATGCTGTTATAAGTGACTTTCACATGTGTTTTTAAGATTTCAAATTGTGTCCTAACGATTATGAAAATAGTTTATTGTAATGGGATTTGTCCTTTAAATTTTTTTATTGGATAAAGTTGAGAAATGATGCCTTCTCCAGGGCACAGTTAGTTTCACACCTATAAATATGACGATATAGCAGTTGCTACTTAAAATCAATGGAGTTGATTAACGAGGATAGTGCTAGTGAGCTCCTTCAAACATTCCATGACTCTGGAATGCGCCGTTCATCGCCTTATGCGTATTCTCGTGCACTCTGGGTTCTTTTCCCGGCAAAATCTTAACGGTATTAACAATGACCAAGAAGTCTATTCCCTTTCCCAATCCGGTCGTCACCTCCTAGAGGATAGCCCATTGAGCATGAGACCTCTTTTGCTTATGTTGCTGGACCCAGTTCTAACTAAACCATGGGATTGCTTGAGCACTTGGTTTCGAAATGATGTGATAGGAACAGTCCAGTTCCACTGCATGGCTTTGTGCATGACTGAGTCATGTAGGAACTCTTGGTTGATTTAGTTGAATTTGTAACAACCCTAATTTTTTTTTTCAATCACAAGCAATAGTAACATGACCCTAAACAGTAATGGGTCTCAAAACAGTAACAGGTCCCGAGACAATAACATGTTCTCAAAATAGTGACATGTCCCAAAACAATAACATGCCTTAAACAATAACAGATCTCAAATAATAACAAGTCTCAAAACAGTGACATGTCTCAAAACAGAACATGTTCCGAAACAATAACAGGTTCAAAACAGTAACAGATCCCGAGACAATAACATGTCTCAAAACAGTAACAGGTGGCAATAACATAATCCTTAATTCAATCTTGACCTATTCATCCTGGGTCTACAAAACCTTAAACATCATCCTCATCGCAACCATTTTTAATAAACCATACATTTAACATCATTCAACCATTTACACTAGAGTTGATATAAATCCAGTCATGTTTAATAAAATACGACAAACGAGTTAATTTTTTTACATTCCAATATTTTTTCCAAAAGGGTGAACATACATATCAGTTTGCCACATTTACTTTATACAAATTTCTATTGGATACAAAACAAACTAAAAAAAATGATAGCTTTACTCCTGACGTGAAGATGATTGACCTGAAATAGAAATACAAGACAATCTCATAAAGAAATTCTAGAAGAAATCATATTAAAGTTATTAAACCCACGATATGCTATCATATATAATTGAAATAATCAACATAGTTATTCGAAAGTCAACTATTTTCCCTTTATCCGGAATCCTAACATACACCAAATGTATGTTAGCCATTTATACCGTCCTGAAATCAACTAATCAGTTTCATGAGAATGTTGACACGAACATAACCGTTGTATGCCGATGTCAAGGATTCTTGACATCATTAGCTTTCATCTCAGAAAGCTAATCAAGTCTATAAATTTTGCCGATATCGACGTCACCTGCCGATATCATTAACTATTCCGAAATCGAATAGTTAATCATATTTTTAAATTATGCCGATATCGACGTCACCCGCCGATATCATTAACTATTCTAAAACCGAATAGCTAATCAAGTTTATACATTATGCTGATATCGACGTCACCCGCCGATATCATTAACTATTCTAAAACCGAATAGCTAATCAAGTTTATAAATTATGCCGATATCAACCAGCTTGTTTCTTCCTATACATATATATATCTATTTTTCCATCCCCTGACCTTTCATTTACCCCTTTTCTTTTTTTCATCAATAAGCACCAAATTGTAACTTATAGTCCAATAACTAGTAAAGAAAATAGTTATTAGATAAAGAAAATAGATGTACCAAGTACCTACCTGCTGTGAATGTTCGACTTGCGTTCCCCTGTTGTTGTTATCCTCCTCCCGCGGTTCCTCCTGAAACCACAAACACCCACCATTATTCCATATTAATCCACATATCACACACAACAACAACTACAATGGTAATAATATTCATTTCTCTTTTACCAAATCTTTTATTTCTCACTTACATTTCTCATTATCATCCTTTAACTTTTCAACTCATTTGTAGTCCAAGTAGACATCACGAATTCAATTTTAATCACCGTTTATTCTCTTTTTTTATTTTCTGAATGTCAAGACATACTTTATGAAGGGCAAGGAAACAATTTCTACCCTTAACATGGTTAAATTTTTGCTAATTTCTCAACTTGGCCGAAACTGTCAACACAGGTGACAGCTTGACCTCTCCTTAGAGTTTTACCCATATCTGGAGTTCCAGAGCTCCAAATTAGACGGGGTTGGACTCGTTGGAAAGCTAACACTCCCAAATACAACTTATATGAAGGAACCCTCCATGAATTATGTATTTTTCAGGTCCAAATTCCCTTAAGAAACAGGGCAACGAAACTGCCCTGTTTTGCAAAATGGAGAAAGTATCTCCAATTCATCTTCAATCCTTGAATCCTCATCAATAACAGCCATGTCTTCCCCTTTTTTCATGAAAACCCTACTCATTTATGCATTCCCCCAATATTTTGTATTTAAAAACCCTAATTCCCAATTAATCAAATTGAGGTTAATTTCATAGAAATTGGAATTAGAACTCCTTACTTGGATGAAATCTTGACTTCAGTTCACAACTTTGGAAGAATTTTAGCCTTCTTCTCCTTGTTAAGAACTAGTCACTCCTTTCTTCCCCAAATTCTTCACTTTCTTCTTGTTAATCCTTCCTCAAATTATGTTTCTCCACTTTAGAATTCCTAGACTTTTATGGGTTTACAAGTTTTTTGGGTGTTTGATCATAGTTTTTTTGTGAAGAAAAATTTAGGTTATCTCTCCCCTCTTTCTTCTCTTTTCAGCTCGACATGGCTGAGGGAAAAGATGGGTATTTATAGTCCATTTCTTCTTAATTATTTTTGACCCGTTTTTTTTTCGTGTTTCACAGAATTAGTCATTACTTTTGTTTTGTTGAATTTGTCAAGCAAATAAGTAGCTGGATAAGTGGCATGCTGAAAGCATTCCTAGTCTTCAGCTCCAGTACTGTTTTTTCCTAATTAATTGTATTACCATTGTAGTGTGTCCTATTTAGAGGCATGGGTTCTGCGAGAGAGGAAACCAATCAATAAGAATAATTCATTCAAGCACTCTTTCTCTTCTTACTTCTTCTTCACTAAATCACTTCTTATCAGTGGTATCAGAGCCGTTTCGATTCATGGATACCTGCGGTAAGACTCATTCATGGTGCCGTGAATTGCAGATTCAAAGTCACAAGGAATTGCAATTAGGCTGGTGCAAAGTCTCTTTGCGATTGTATTGGAGTCTCTCCAAAATCAAATTGAAATTTATTCAATCAAAGATAAAATTCTGAAGTGTCGTTCACTGTTATGTTCTTCTCCTTAAATAGGAATGAAAAAAAAACCAAACTTAACTAGGAAAGCAACAAATTAGGAAATTAAAATAAATTCAGATAACTAAAGCAATCCAATAATTAAAGAAATTAACTAAATGCAGGCTTCTTGTAACGGTAGAATTCCAAGGCTTGATCGCATCCTGTGTTGATGTTGAATGTATCCATATTTGTCTTTTTGCAATGGTAAGGTGCTGAATTGTAGCAGCTGTAATCATGTGACAATTGTATCCATTTTTGGCATGTGTTCTACCCCAATCGTATCCTCCTGATCATGTATCTCCTGCTGATTTGCATCAATTGCCGGCTCTCCTGAAGAACTTGACTCCGGCAAGTTATGCTAAAGGTAGGTAGTGAATAGCTGGGGGTGTAGACGTTGCAGCTCTTCTGCTTGTAGACAAACCGAGTCTGAATTTGGCCGATTTTTCCACTGGACTAAGAACTTGTAATAGCCTCCCCGTCGAGTTGAAACAAATTGATGGTCCAGAATGGAGGCAATTTCATCCCGTGGTGCTGTATCTTTTGGCAACTGCATGCTGGTTGTGGTGTCTGGGAATGGTGGAGTAAGGACGTCACCCTTGAATATAGTAAGGTCTTCGATGTTGAACACTGGACTGATTCCAAATTCAGAGGGTAATTCGACCACATATGCGTTTGTTCCCAATTTCTTAGTAATTTTAAAAGGTCCTGCTCTATGAGCATGGAGCTTTGAAAAACTACCCGGAGGAAAACGCTCTGGTCGCAAACGGACAAGCACCATGTCACCTTCATAAAATTGACAATCTTTTCATTTGGAATTTGCTGCAGCTGTGTAAGAGTTTGCATTGATCGTGAGGCGTCGTTTGCATTCTTCATGAAGGTTATGCATATAACTGGAGAAATCTAAAGCAGCTTTACTTGGTCTAGGTGGTAGTGGTAAAGTGTTGATATCCAAAGGGGTGTTCGGTCGAAGTCCATACACCACTTCAAATGGAGTACATCCCGTTGATCTATTAACCGAATTATTGAAGAAAAATTCGGCATGAGGAAGTACTAAATCCCAGCTGGTAACATGGTCTGCTACAAGGCAGCGTAATAAATTGCCCAGGCTTCGATTGGTCACCTCGGTTTGGCCATCTGTTTGGGGGTGGAAGGCACTAGAAAACATCAAATTGGTTCCCATCTTTGCCCATAAGGTTTTCCAAAAATAACTCACAAACTTCACATCCCTGTCCGACACTATGGACATTGGAACCCCATGTAAACGCACCACTTCTCGAACAAATAATGTTGCCACTTTAGATGCATCAAATGTCTTATTGCAAGGGATGAAATGAGCCATCTTGGAGAAACGATCTACTATCACCATGACGAAATCATTCTGTCAGCTAGTCTTCGGCAAACCAAGGACAAAATCCATGCTGATGTGTTGCCACGGTTTATATGGTATAGGCAGGGGAGTGTACAACCCTGCTTGTTGCTTGGTTCCCTTATTCACTTGACAAATTTTGCATGTGTCAACTATGGTGTGCACATCTCTCCGCAGTTTTGGCCAATAAAAACGATCAGCCACAATCGCGAAAGTTTTGTCATAAACCAAAATGTCCAGCCAGGCCTCCACCATGTAGTTCAAAAATGATAAATTCTCGAAAGGACCCGCGTGGTATGCACAGGCGAGACTTGAAGAACAAAAACCCATCATTTAGCATATAATCTCCCTAGTGTCGTATGTTTTGGTTGGATAATTCATTCCATACTTTGCCGAAATCTTCATCCCCAGAATATTCTGTTTTTAAACTGTCAAACTCAGTGACTGTCACTGAGGTTATGTGTAACAAATGAGGTCTCCTGCTCAATGCATCCGCCACTTTGTTTTCCACTCCGGCCTTGTGTCTGATGAGGAATTCAAATTGGTGCATGTAGTCCATCCATCTGGCGTGCCGGGCATTCATCTTGCTTTGCGAATTGAGGTGCTTTAGGGAGTCATGGTCGGTATAGAGAATAAATTCTCTATGGACTAGATATGATCGCCAATGCTTCAGCGTTTGCATTAACGCATAAAACTCCATGTCGTAAGCCGAATACCATTTGCGTGTGTCATTAAGCTTCTCGCTAAAGAAGACAATGGGGTGACCTTCCTGGCTCAATACACCTCCAATACCTACATGGGACGCATCACATGCCACTTCAAAGACCTTTGAGAAGTCAGGTAATCTGAGCATTGGTGCTTCTCCCATTTTTTTCTTGATCTCCTGAAAGGTTTTGGTTGTTGATGTACTCCACAGGAAGTTTTTCCCTTGAGGCACTCGGTAATAGGTGCCATGATAGTGCTAAAATTCCTTATAAATCTCCGATAAAAAGTGGCCAAACCGTGGAAACTTCTGACTTCGGAAACATTACTGGGTGTAGGCCAAGTCTGAACCGCATAGACCTTTGCAGGATCAACCTTGACTCCTTGGCTGGAAATAATAAATCCCAAGAAATTGACATTCTCCTTCATAAATGAGCATTTCTCTTTATTGATAAAGAGTTTCTCTGCCCGCAACACCCTTAATACTTGGTCAATGTGACTGATATGTTCCTGCACACTTTGGCTGAAAATTAAGATGTCATCAAAATACACCACAACAAACTTCCCCAAAAAAGGTTTGAGCACCTGAGTCATAACACGCATAAAAGTGCTGGGCGCGTTAGTTAGTCCGAAGGGCATGACTAACCACTCGAACAAACCATCCTTGGTCTTGAAAGTCGTCTTCCACTCGTCACCCAATCAAATCCGTATTTGATGATATCCACTCCAAAGATCAATCTTTGTAAAAACAGATGAACCGTTCAATACATCTAGCATGTCATCTAGACGTGGGATAGGAAATCTGTATTTTACTGTTATCTTGTTGATTGCTTGGCTATCCACGCACATCCTCCAGCTGCCGTCTTTCTTAGGGGTGAGCAATACGGGAACAGCACAAGGGCTGAGACTCTCCCGAATAAATCCCTTGTCCAGCAAACTTTGGATTTGTTTGCTGAGTTTTTCATTTTCTGTGGGACTCATGCGGTAGTGTGGCAAATTTGGTAGCGTAGATCCAGGGATCAAATCAATGGCATGCTGAATTTCCCTCATGGGGGGTAGCTGATTTGGCATGTCATCTGGCATGATATCTTGGAACTCTTCCAACAAACTTGACAACTCCATGGGCGTGTTATTGTCAGCTTGATGTGTCTCCCGCGTGACTAACATAAGCACCATGTTATCCTCCTTCATGACCCGGGTGAATTGTCACATTGTCAACACTGGCCACGCCTCTTGCTTAGCCTCAAATTACGAAATGTGTAAAGGTTCTAGCACAAATTTCTTCCCCTTGAAATTGAAGGAATAGGTATTAGTGTACCCATCATAAAACACCTTGCGATCGTAAAGCCAAGGCCGCCCCAATAACATGTGGCATACGGTCATAGGAATTACATCGCACCAAGCTTCATCCGCGTAATTCTTCCCCAATGAGAATTTAATTAGGCAGCGATGTTTAACCAGGATTGAATTGGTGTCATTCACCCAATTAATCCGATAAGGGTTGGGGTGTTTCTCCGTCTTCAATTCCAATCGCTTGACAGCTGTTTCGGAAATCACGTTCATACCACTCCCATTGTCAATGATAACGTTTAGAGCCCTCCCATTATGTTCCATTCGGGTATGGAAAATATTAGTTCTTAGCCACTCCGGGTTGGCTTGAATTTCTGATTTTGAGCCTGTTAGAACCCTGTTGATTACACAACTGGGTAAATCTGATGCTTCCAAATGCTCCTCTTCACTGCAGGTTTCTTCGTTTGGCTCTTCTACTGCAGTGTCTTCAACTTCGTCCATTGCAAATAATTCCTTCTCACAAATAAAAGCTAACTTCTTCTCCCTTGTTGGACAAATCACAGTATAATGTCCAAAACCCTTGCATTTATAACACTGGGGACCTTCATTGGTGGATTTGTTCACCCCCCTTGAATTATTATTTCCAAAAGTCCTCACAGGGTCCTTTGGAGTCAATGACCTTTGGAATGCATTTGTGGTAGTTTGTTCGGTTCTTCCCTCTGTCAACGTCACTCTCCTTCCCGTTGAAAATTTCATTTGCTTTTCAATGCGGAGGGCCAGCTGGTATGCTTCTTCTACATTTATCAAACGTGCAGTCCACATCTCCCTTCACAAGTCTTCCCGTAACCCAGTGCGATAACGAGCCAATGTTTGCTGCTCGGTTATTACAATTCTACTATGAACTGTCAGCTCGTGGAATCGATCTGTGAATTGATCGACAATTAACGAGCCCTGCCTTAGTTGCAGCATCTCCTCAAACATCATTTGCTCATAATCTATGGGCAGATATTTTTCTTTGAGTCGTTCCTTCATCTCCTCCCAATTGGCAACTGCAGGATGTCGAGTGCGACGTAGTTGTTCTTCCACACTTCCCCACCAATCTTGTGCATGTCCTCTCAGTTTCATCCGAACATAACACACCTTCCTGTCCTCCAAATCAGCGAACCAATCGAAATAATCCTCGATCGCTGTCAACCAATCCTCAAAAGCATGAGGTTCCAATTTTCCACAAAAATCTGGAATGTCAATCTTCATTCTCTTGGTCAGTTCATCAAGGGGTTGATGTCTTATGCCCTGATTGACATTCGCTCCCTGCATATATTGTCTAGGATAACGATTGTGAGGTTCATGATCCTCATGCTCCAGATTGTCTTCCTCATTCGCACGAGTGTTGTCTGCGTCATGAAGGTCCACTCCTGCTCCATTAACTCCTCTGCGTCCACGCTGAATAAAGGGATCATGCTCCTCCCGAACATGATGTTCTTCCATGACATCCAGTCGATGAATAACTTGCGCCAAGACAGTGGCAATCTGGTCTAGCTGGTAACGCAATTGGGGTTGCGCTGCATCTCGGTTATTAGGGATTTGTGTGTTTGGGTTTTGTTGCTGGGTTGAGTTGGAGTGATTTGGTTCGGGATTTGTAGTGTGTGGAGTGCTTGGATTATGGCTAGCAGGGCTGGAATGGGTTGGGGTTTGCCTGTTTGGACTGGGATTGTTTCGGTTTTGAGTAGTGGCCATGGCGTAAGAAGTTCCACTTCTTGTTACTGGCATAGATGATGAAGCTCTGATACCAAATTGGTGCCGTGAATTGCAGATTCAAAGTCACAAGGAATTGCAATTAGGCTGGTGCAAAGTCTCTTTGCGATTGTATTGGAGTCTCTCCAAAATCAAATTGAAATTTATTCAATCAAAGATAAAATTATGAAGTGTCGTTCACTGTTACATTCTTCTCCTTAAATAAGAATGAAAAAAAAAACCTTAACTAGGAAAGCAACAAATTAGGAAATTAAAATAAATTCAGATAACTAAAGCAATCCAATAATTAAAGAAATTAACTAAATGCAGGCTTCTTGTAACGGTAGAATTCCAAGGCTTGATCGCATCCTGTGTTGATGTTGAATGTATCCATATTTGTCTTTTTGCAACGGTAAGGTGCTGAACTGTAGCAGTTGTCATCATGTGACAATTGTATCCATTTTTGGCATGTGTTCTGCCCCAATCGTATCCTCCTGATCATGTATCTCCTGCTGATTTGCATCAATGCAGAGTTTCGAATGGATGTCACTAAAGCCCTTGCTCGACACGATACAAACTTTGATGAACTGAACCACAACTTCAGTAGAGTCAACGACGCCCTACAAAGCGTCATGGCCGAGCTGCAAGCACTCAAGATGGCCCACTCCACTCGCACCGCTGAAAGGGAAGACAACCCCTTTGCAACTGGGGATCATTCCCATGACAGACCATCCGCATTAGCCAATTCTCATTCGAAAAGGAATCACACCACTCTCAAGTTGAATTTTCCAACATATTCTGGTGAAGGAGAAGATCCCACTGGGTGGATATTCAAAGCAGAGCAGTACTTTGAATTCCAGAATATCGATGCTCCATAACGGGTTCAACTGGCATCGTTTCACTTGTCAAATGTACCTCTGCAATGGTATCGATGGTACACTAAAAACAGGGGACAGTTGCGATGGCATGAATTTGTCACGGCACTTCTTCATCGTTTTGGCCCAACGGATTATGAGGATCCGTCAGAAGCGCTGTCGCGACTCAAACAAACCTCCACTGTCAATGCATACCAGGAGGCCTTTGAAAAACTCTCCCATAAGGTGGATGGTCTTCCTAAAAACTTCTTGGTGGGCTGTTTCATTGCGGGATTAAAGGATGAAATTCGCCTTGATGTACGGATTAGGCAACCCAAAACACTCTCTGAATCTATTAGTGTGGCTCACCTAATTGAGGAGCGGAACCATTTCCAAAAGAGGGCCAGTAATCCAATCAGGCCAATGTCAGCGACTTCCTATCAGTCAAAACCTCAACAGCCTTCCACAGTGGGACTTCTAGGACCTCCTCCTAGGCCATCTCAGAATGTTGGTTCCTACAGTGGGCCTGTTCGAAGACTTACAGTGTAGGAGGCAAGGGAGAGACGAGAAAAGGGACTGTGCTTCTATTGTGATGAACGGTATGTACCAGGACACCGTTGTTCCAAACCACAGTTGTTTATGATGGTAGATATGCAGCCAATGGATGAAGAGCAGGAGGTGGATATAGAGATTGAGACATCTGAGGAAGCTCTCCCTGAAATTTCGTTTCATGCAATGGCTGGTACAGATCATCCACAGACCTTTCGGGTTACTGGAAGGATAGGGCATACTGAGATCATCATCCTCATTGATGGCGAAAGCACCCACAATTTCATTGATTAGTCAGTGGCAACCAAGTTAGGACTGCGGGTGGTTCGTGGAAGAAAATTCAAAGTCACCGTTGGAAATAAGGAAGTGATAGAATGCACTGATCGATGCCTTGGACTCTCCATCTCAATTCAAGGAATTACCGTGAGAGCCGATTTTTTTGTTCTTCCCGTGGCAGCTTGTCAAGCAGTCTTGGGGGTACAATAGTTGCAGACGTTGGGACCAATTGAGACTGACTACAAGAAA